>OU342952.1:7502500-10002500 GCA_910592335.1 Adalia bipunctata | reverse complement strand
CAATCGATGGAATGGCGACACTCTGGTTCTCCAAGACCTAAGAAGTTTCGTGTCCAAAAATCTGCTAGAAAAGTTCTTGCTTCAGTATTTCGGGATTGCCATGGAGTAATCATGATTGATTTTTTGGACAAGAGTAGAACAATAACTTGAGATTACTATTCGACATTACTGACATTTCTACGGTAAAAAAATTAAAGAGAAATGATGCGGAAAGCTATCCAAAAGTGTTTTGTTCTTACAGGACAACGCCCCAGTACAAAAATTTCATGTTTCCATGCAAAAATTCGTGATTTAGGGTTAGAATTACTAGAACACCGCCCTTATTCACCAGATTTGGCTCCGTCCGACTATCATCTCTTTCCTAAACTGAAAAAAAGTTTAAAAGGTCGTAAATTTTCTTCCAACGAGGAGGTAATAAATAAAAGCTGTGGAGGATTGGTTTGCAGTGCAAGAAGAAACATTTTCTTTGAAAGGTCTAGAGACGTTGCAGGTTCGCTGTAATAAATGTATTCAATTAAGAGGAGAATATATTGAGTAATAAAATATTTTGACATTGAAATTTTGTTTGGTTTCATAGAAGGCTAAGAATTTTTCAATCCTCGTATATTGTATTTTATTCAATGTTGTGAATATGTTGTCCTTTCTGGGAAGTCCTAAGTCCTCCATATTATCGTACTCGCTTGTTTTACAATCCGCTAATTGTCACTGGTGAGTGTGGATTTTCCTGATTCAGGCATCTGAATATAAAGATGTGGATGTGGAAAAACCTTCTTTACCATTTGCATCAACAGGACTTCGTTGAGTCTCTTATGATATTTCCCAATTTCTTGGAAAGTCCTAGATGGAATTTACATATGCTGAGTGCACCCAGAATGAGAAATTCACATTGTGAGCTCCCAAAGTTATCTTGGAAATAGCAAGAACATGAAATGGTTTTGTCTGGGTTGAAGCAATCGTGAAAAGGTTTGAGCAGAAGTTAAGGAAAATAATATGTACAGAAATAGGCTCTACGAGTAGCTGAATGTTGTTTTGGCCAAGGACTACGATAATGCGCTTTTGCAGTTGAGTTGAAGAAGAATTTGTACTTTTGAAATTACCGTTGATCTCTGTTGTGGGGACGAAAAACTTGTGATTGACGGCAACTGGCTTATGCGTTAGCATGCAAAAATGAATATAAAGAAGTACTGGCTGCATATCCTACAACCGATCACCATAAGATGAAATAAGGAATAAGGCGAAGCTATATTATGCGGCCAAACCCAGCAGGCATCCTCATAATACATACGAAGAAGAGGCTTGTTTGCGAAGCTGTCGGAATCCGGATATGTCGGAGAAACTTGAATCCATGCATTTTCAAGCCGAGACGTAGAGTGACAACACTCCTTCTCTTCAACGGTGGATCTCAGAGGACGATGTCGATTATTTTCGAGATGTTAACCTTGGTTGAAACGCATTTTTCCCAGTATTCCCACAACTGGAATTATGTATCATGAACTACATTGTTCCTTCCTATGGTGCTTATATCCTTATGGATTTGCTGTGAGTTCGTCAACTCATATTGTTCCTTTTTTACCCAGAATTGATCACACATTTTGATTAGTGGCAATTTTCCGAGACAAAAGTAAAATGAATTTAAAACGTGCGAAAAATTCTCCAAATCCTAGTAGTTGTCGACCAATGAGTTAAAAGAGTTTTCCTTTGGAAATTCTAGTAAGATTGATTCTTCTCAGGATTGAATCGACAGTAGAAGAAGCTCTAGACTCTACATAGAGGATTGCCAGAGGAGCTCCAGGAAAAATAGGAATTGTGATCGAGTTCTTAGCCTCATTACCTTGAAGGTACCTATAGATAGAAATGTGTTACAGTTCACAGCGACCTTGAGGTCTATTGTGCCCCTCTCACCCTCTTAACCCTTTTAAATACAGGTACTTGATGATGGCTCGATACTCCAATATTTCGATTTTTACAATTTCGGTGGACATCTTTTTTTTATTTATTGCGTAATTCTGGTTCTCTTTTTTGACGTCGAACTCTACACTGACACTTCTAATAAGTTATTGTTCGTTGATATGGTATCGCAATATTTTGTTTATGCGTGGAACTGGTCTTGGCTAACTAGATATCAATACATCCTCGTATCTGGGATGAAGAATACAGTCTCCCAATGACTCCATAGTAGTTTTGCCATGTGGAGTGGCTGAAAGTTTATGTCTTGCAAACTAAGAAATACTTTCGGTCCCAAAAATTTACAGTGACAACTTTGTCTTCTGGTTTCAAGACGATAAATATGAAAAAGTCTGAGAGGGGTTTGTAGCTAAGTTTCAGCTCTTTCTTCTAAAATTGCGATGCTCAAATCGTCAGAATTCTAATGGGCCAATATTACATAAACAGTCCATGTCAGGATCTCCTCTCTAAGTGAATAACAATAAAGTTTGTGCCTTCCCAGTAACCAAAAAGTATTGGTAATGGTAGATATTCAACATCCGTCTTCGCGAAGCAGCAGACGAACGCCCACAAATATTCTTCTGGCCAGATTCAATGACCCCTGAATCTGCCGGACTGTCGTGGCCGCGAGAGTGAGATATGAAGCACATTACAAGAACGAGAAATTACTGTTACCTCAATAATGTATCTCTCTAACGAACCTCTTTTCAAAGTTATGTCAATTATAAAAAAGTGGGCTTTATTTATGGCCCTAGGTGGTCGGAGAGCAACCCGAGACTCGGAAATCCTGTTATTAGCATTTGTGCTGGAGCTTTGATGGATGAAGAAGATTGGTCGATTTGTTGGTAATCAGGAAATAATGATGGGGAATGGGAGGAATGGGACACGTTTCAGGATTAGGAACGATTACGAGTGTGTACTTGGTCAGGAAATTGGACTTCCTTCAGTAACAAACAGGAATGAATCCCTGCCACCAGTGACGTTGTCACCATTCGCATTCAAGTGTCCTTATGACTTAGGTTGTGGAGAACTCCAATCATGTGAAAATTAACACTTTTGCAGACGTCTCTCAAAATTTTGGCGGAATAGCTCGAACTCTCACTCCTATACCTTCAGGTCTAGACTTATAACCAAACCAAGCAAGGTCAGCGGTCAACTGAAAACGTCCTGAACAACAAAAGTAGAAAAAAATCTCCGTCTTCCACGGAAGGTTAGCGACATTTCAAATTTTTTATTTGAATCAATGGATGGTTTCGAATTATTGGGAAATCTGGTTTCTGGGTGATTTATGGATTAAAACTTGGGCACTCTCAAAATCTAAACAACCCAATCCTTTTAGAACACGTTTCCATATGCTAATTTTGAGGGAATTGGCATATTCTTTCACGACTTTCTGAATGAATGCTCTGTCTGGAATGTTGGCTGGGAGGATGATTGTTTCAGCGTTCATCAAGTTTAGCATTCGGTGATACATCGAGAAATACAGGGTGTCCCAAGTTGGAGTGCCTATTAGACGTTTCAGGTAAACTCGACATACGAGGATGTATTGATATCTAGTTAGCCTAGACCATTTCCATGCATAAACAAAATATTGCGATACCATATCAACGAACAATAACTTATTAGAAGTGTCAGTGTAGAGTTCGACGTCGAAAAAGTAAACCAGAGTTACGCAATAAATTAAAAAAAAAGATATCCACCGAAATCTCGACCGAAATTGTAAATTGTTGGACTGCAAGATTCAAAAGAGGTAAATTTTCCATCGGGAAGGCCAGTTTCTGTGTCAGTCCCCGAAAATATCAATGCAGTTCATGACATGATTTTACCAGACCGTCGAATTGGGCTAAAACGGATAACTGAAGCACTGAAGATTTCATACGAACGCGTTCATACAGGGTCTTTCACGACGAACCTCACCCATATTTATACGGGAAACTACTGAACGTATTTTCATGAAATTCAGCACTTATAAGTATTTCACGATGCTGATGAAATCTAAAATATTTTCAAGGCATGAGCACCTCCGGTTTTTCCGGAAATGACGTCAACTTCCGTTTTTCAAATTAGAACACCATTTTTTTATTGCAGAAATAGATTCCTTAGAAAATTTCAAGTTATTTTGATGTAACATTTTTCAGTTTTGGTTGAAAAATTCTCTCTGAGCGGGAAAATTCGAAAAAAAATCGAAAATAGAGCTCCGCTGGAACAAGAATAACTTCGAGGTTTTTGGATGGAAAATTTTCATTTTTGGGAATTTTCAAGATGTAAGATTGATGTATCCATTTTATAAATCGAAATCGCGATTCATGATACAGGGGGTGAAAAAATCGCTTTCAAAGTTAGAGATGACAAAATCGTGAAAAATCAATTTTTTCAAATTAGAACCCCATTTTTTTATGGCAGATATTGAATCTACGTTAAAAAAAAATGTGAGTGTATGCATCACACCCTTGCCCTAAAGTGGATATTAACTCAGAAAATATCCATTTTAGGGCAAGGGTGTGATGCATACACTCACATTATTTTTTAACGTAGATTCAATATCTGCCATAAAAAAATGGGGTTCTAATTTGAAAAAATTGATTTTTCACGATTTTGTCATCCCTAACTTTGAAAGCGATTTTTTCACCCCCTGTATCATGAATCGCGATTTCGATTTTTGAAGTGGATACATCAATCTTACATCCCAAAAATGAAAATTTTCCATCCGAAAACCTCGAAGTTATTCTTGTTTCAGCGGAGCTCTATTTTCGATTTTTTTTCGAATTTTCCCGCTCAGAGAGAATTTTCCAACCAAAACTGAAAAATGTTACATCAAAATAACTTGAAATTTTCGAAGGAATCTATTTCTGCAAAAAAAAAATGGTGTTCTAATTTGAAAACGGAAGTTGACGTCATTTCCGGAAAAACCGGAGGTGCTCATGCCTTGAAAATATTTTAGATTTCATCAGCATCGTGAAATACTTATAAGTGCTGAATTTCATGAAAATACGTTCAGTAGTTTCCCGTATAAATATGGGTGAGGTTCCTCGTGAAAGACCCTGTATAGTCCACGTCAATTTGGACATGAGAAAATTTTCTGCAAAATGGATCCCCAAATGTTTGAATGTTGACCAAAAGCGTGCAAGGGTAGAAGCATCGCGTTCGATCTGTGCTCGATTTGAAAACGATGTAGACTTCTTAAACCGAATTGTTACTATGGATGAGACTTGGGTACGATGGAATGGCGACACTCTGGTTCTCCAAGACCTAAAAAGTTTCGTGTCCAAAAAAAATTTCCGTTGATTCCTGAGTGACCAGGAACACAGACTGAAGAGACCTTGTTGTTCTCGCCTACTTTATCTTTCGATTGCAAGTATTTCTGCCTCAAAAACTCTCGAGTGGAAGCCTAACGATAGTGGGCACTTGGTTCTGGTCCTGTACACTTATTTACTAAATTTTGGGTACTGCATTCCCTTTCCCATTTGTCCTATTTACATAGCATCTTGTTAATGTTCTGGAGAACTAGTTAGACCTTAAAAGTTTCATTTTCAATATGTTATTGAACCTGCTTCTTTTGCACTTTCGAAACGTCTTCGGAACGTTTCAGGGTGATGATCCAAAAGTTGAGTAAAAGCAGATGAGTTTCTTTTATTCAATTGAAGACACGTTTTACGTTTGAATATGTAGTTATATCCACAACGATATTATTTATTCAACGTTGACTCAACTCAACCAAGAATAGCACTGGATTTCTACGTTTAAATCTGGTTACCTTAAAACCAGAAAGAAACGTATTACCTAAAGGACATTTTCCCGTATTTTCAACAAGTGAAAAAGGTGATTTTTCTACGTGTAATTGGTATAGTTTATACGCATTGTCTCATTATCAATCACTCCGAAATCAAATCAGAGGAATGCTTTTTTGGCGGATTTCACACCGAATCATCACGTGATTGGGCATTGGAACAAATAGACCATTTGGGCTAATTCTCGTTGCAACAGTCGTCTGGCTTTATGATCGTTTTAAATGTGACGACGCCATGCCTATTACGGCCACTTTCTTTGGTAACCTCTGTGATCTTCCTCAATTGGCTTGATTGTTTGGAATCGCGGCACATGGGGGGCATCGTAAATTCGTGTCGCAAGGTGCTGACGTCGCTTCTTCACTCCTCTCATTACGTAATTATGCAGGGTAATTATCGGGTTGTAACACTAATTCGATGAATTAATAGCCACATGCTATTTCTTTTTGGACTCGAACGAAAGATGAAGCTTCATTATGTTGAATATTCATTCGATTTCTCTGTCGATATAATGAAGATCGAAGCTTCGCTCAAATTGACATAGGAGTTCAGTTGTTTTGCCCCAAAAGCCACTATTCCCTATTAATTGTCTCAGCATTTAAACATTCACCAGTTTATATTAAATAACTGCGATTCCATATCGTCGATGTGTTTGGGAAATTTAGATTTCCGAATTCTAACTGTTAATTTCCTCGTTATTTTCCATCGTTTTATCCGACCAATTTCAATTAATCCTATTTTCTTTGACACGGTGAGCCTTTGGCTTCTGCATTATTTCAACTGTAGATTCCTCTAATTGAGTCCAATAAAACGAAAGACTTTCTTCCCTTACCATCTTTCAAAATTCATAAATTTTCGGGGAACTGCTTGAAATAATTTTGCCGATATCCGTAATAGGGATTTCCAGTACCTCAAAATATGCACTTTTCTTCCCATGACGTAATGAAGGGCAGTTTATAACACATTTGTAACCATTTATTCAATCTGAATTTTGAAGAACTGATTAATTATTCGATATCGAAAATGTGATTTCAACACGTGTGAATTCAAACGTCCCTCTGCTGTGACGTCAGTGGCTCAATTTGTAATATGATTGGTTGAAGTTTGTGATGGAGGAGACAAAGCCCAGAGTAACTGAGAGACACGCCGCTGTTGTCAAGTCTTTGTAAAATGTCTGAATTTATTCATAAATATATTCAGTAATCGTATTATATTTGATGTGATCACTATAATGTTTTCGGAACATCGTCCTATAACAACTTAATTTCCATTAAAGTTGATATAATACTAATTTTCTGGAAATACAAATACTGATGTGACAACCACGCCTACAAATTATAAATAAAAACATAACCTTCTTATTTGTCATTATTCGACATTTCGACGTCTTCTCTGCATACTATAGAATGGCGTTTCTTACAGTTAAGTCAAGGAGTATTCTATCTATATTCTATACTCCTTGGTTAAGTCAACCACTGATCCCTATACACAGTTGCCAAATCAATAATTATTCTTACCACTAATTTGCACTCCTCAAAATGAAAATAATTATTGATGCTTCCTAAATTAGAAGAGCGGCCTATATATACCAATTCTCACCTGTGTAGACTGGGGATAATTATTTTTGATTGAATTTCTCACCTATCTGCTTACTTGAATCTTCAATTAGGAGGTCGTAAATTGAATGATATTATGAAGCTTTATGGAGTACAAATGAAAATTTCATGATGATAAAAGAAAAACTTCCAAAATCAACATTATATTATGATATTATTAGAAAAGTGAAAGCAAGGGCTTTTTCAGGCTAATTTTTTTTGTGAATTGGCAATGCTGTCATATTTATATCAGCAGCACGTCATGACGAGTACAACCAATCAAAAATCTCTCTAGCCACCGACGTCACAAGATTTCCCGCTTCTTCTGATCGTTTGAATTCGGTAGATTATTTTTGAGTTTTCTTTTTTTTAAGGGTGTAAATTGATGAAGAAAAAATTCAAAAACAAATCACGAATTACGTGAGAATCCAATATGTCAAAATATATTTTTCGAAAATGACTGGAAATGCCCATTCTTTAAACTACGATTAAAATTCATCATTCACCCGAGCCCACTCCTTCAATTTAAAAAGTCGCGAGTAAAAATAAGAACATCAGATGTGAATATCTTAAATTTAGAACGGTGCAAAATCTGAGTTTTTAGGAATTTGGCTTGAGATAGTAGGATTATGATTTCACCAAAATTAATGATTCTTATGTTAAATGGATAATTCATCATTCCTGTTGAATAATTTCAAGTTGAATTTGAATTTTTCAAAATCTTTTGGGGAACTGCATGAAATAATCGAATTTTTTTTGCCGAGGAGGCCATACACTTTATTGAACTTAGGTTTTTCAATTTTTCGAGTGAACTAAGTTTGTTTTTGTGTCGGCAGCACAAAATTGCATGCAGACCCCATTGTGTGTTATAAAAATGAATGTTCAGCTGGAACTGTGAAATGTGCAAAATAATGAGTTAGATGAGTAGGTTAACATTCAGATTTCTCATATTTAAAAAATTGGTCAAAACAGAACGGAAACTTCCTTAACTTTTGTGGGGCAGTATATCAGTCATGCTTCCGAATAGCCGCGGATTCTCATCGACAGAAATAAATGTCGAATCCCTGACGTAAACTTCCAAACATCGAAAACCGCCAAGCCAATAATTCCGCTCTTATCTAGCGACCTCATCAAGTATCTCCTACTTGACGATCAGGAAGTCAATTGCTCCAATTACTCAATTGCCGAGACCGTAAAAAGACAATGATCGCATTCGTTCCCGACTCGTCAGTAGCGATCTCGAAAAGGCAAACTTATAAACACTCGACGAAAAACGCTATAAAATTTTTTTACGAGACTGGCCACAGAAAGGCTCTGCTGGTTCCACTTCGTATTTTTACACTGGAGTTCCGTGTTCGCCGTCTTATCGCTCTCGCTATTGGTGGGTTTTCCTTGCAAGGTCAGCGACTGATCCAGCATCCAACTGCTCTCCTCCCACCTCTTCCTTCCTTCCTCAGGCCGAGCCGCATTCCACTACGTCGTATCTTGGTATCAGGGCCGAAGCTCGGTATATTTTCCCTTTCATCCATTAATTTGTGGTCAGTTGTAATGATAATAATCATCACCACAAACCAAGAAGACCTCTCATATGGAGTATTCTAACAGGTTTTCCAATAGCGATGTCACAAATATCAAAAAACACATATACTCCATTCACAATTATAAAATCACAACTCTGGCCTTGAAAATTTGTCACATTCCACTCTGTATCGAAGTTATGACGTTTCTCAAAATATTTTTATGTTCCAAGTCAAAACTATGTTGCCCTTTCTACATTCTTAGCGTATTTCTCAGAATGTATATTTCATTTTGGAGAACACATCAGAAAATTGTGAACAATATTCTACATGTAAAGGAGTTTTTGGATTTATGATTGTAAAGATTTATCGATGTGCTTTGTTTTCATCATGATATTGTATGTGATATGATTGTGAGGGTGCATAACATTTCTATTTCTAATATTTCTTTATTTCAAATAAATAACAGTTTTATTCATTCAACACGAAGAAAATAAACATAATAACTGAATTAACGAATTTGTTTACAGAGAAACTAATAATTTCAATGCAATAGTAACTGAGTTCTGGTTATAAATTAATAAGCAGGAATGTCAATTCCTGAAAGCTTTATAGATATACATTTCATTTATTTGATCTTATGAACAAGGAGTAAAATATTCTGACTGTATAGTAATTTGTTAGTTTAAAAAATATTCATACATTACTACCACAGTAGGTTTGTACAAATGAAATGGAATAGGTCAAACATATGCTTCACATTTATCATTCACCTGTTCTAAAATAAGACGCAAACTCCTGGAATATGGAAAAAACCGATGTATTCTGATTCAATATAGCCTGTTTCTACTTTCGGCAAAGGATTGATAGGAATGAAAGCTCCAGTGACACATTTCAATTCATCGGAATCTGAATTACTCTACCGTTGAATGCAATATAGCCATATTTCTTCTTTTTTCAGCTTTTTCGACGTGTTTTTTTCTGAAACGTGAAAACGATGAACAATAATCGTTTAGAGACCGATAATGGCCATCCAGAACCCGTTTAGGTACTTACGAAAATCGTGGAATTTCATTCTGCAAGTTCTTTCCTCATAATTTCTCGAAAATCCTACCTGAACCATATTTTCCGGTCACTTTCGTTAGAAGATCGTATAAGGAAGCCTTTTTTTTTGTCCATTTACACATTCCAAATAAATTTTGAGCACCAAAAACGATACCGAAACTAATCAAACTTCTGGGAGACCGAAATTTCGTTTGAAATCTTTCTAAA
Organism: Adalia bipunctata; assembly: GCA_910592335.1. NCBI lineage: Eukaryota > Metazoa > Arthropoda > Insecta > Coleoptera > Coccinellidae > Adalia > Adalia bipunctata. The sequence goes on along the minus strand of OU342952.1, from coordinate 9,992,387 downwards.
CGGCCTGATACCTAAAAAAAACTTCGTTATATAGTGTAAAAAGGTCGATTACTTTCGCTTTGTTTATGCTTATAAATCGATTTTTGGTCCAATTCAAATTTGCCGTTCGTACTCACGCCAAAAGTCGTGAAAGGAAAAAATGACACTTGCACAAAATTTCTCTTATCGACGGGAAACTTCTTCTGGACGACGAAGAACGGAAAAATAGGCGATTTCCTATCGATATTTCACCCCAAAATCGCCGATCCATTCGAACTAACAAAATGTGGAATATCTTTGATCCTTTTACTTTGATGTAAACAAATGAACTGGCAACGTCGTTTTGTCATTAACGATATTTTCTGTACGCACACAGACTTTTCATCAGGTGCACCAACTCCTGAAAACGAAACCATTAACTTTGTGATGAAATAAAAGTGAATGGAGTATATGTTTGTAAATTATTCAGCGAGACACAATTTATGAAATTGATCGCAAATATCAAGTGTATCTCGAAGCTCATCGCCTGGATCCGGTTCTGACCAGGTAACACCAGTGCCATGCCTTACCTGTACCTACACTCTTATATTTTCAGATAATATCAAGTTTAAAAGGTGAACATGTCAGAATGAGTATCCCACATGATATTTCGGATGGCGGGACTCGCCCAGCGGATATACGTGTTATTATGCGAAACATTCCGGGAGAATTTGGACGTTTAAAAATTTTAAGCATTCAATGGGCATCTGGTAGTTATTTTTCTCGGGACTTCTTTTTATTGGGACCACCTATATAGAGATGTATCTCTATCACCGGCGTAATAACCATTTCTGAACTGGCCGACTGGAAAATTGCTTAACATTTTTGGTCCTTTGAGCTCCGATTCGAATAGGGGTGCACACTTATGAGGAGTTTATGTTTTTGAATCAAATATATATTCTTTTCTTCGATATTGCCGAGATATTTGCAATTTGAACGTGAACAAGAACTGAATGATTTTATTATAAATCTTCATAGTTCATAGGTTTTCCATAAGAGGTGTTATTTTGACATTCAAAGAAAACTGAACTTCATAAGCCTTAAGACCCGAATCTTTATGCAAAATACGGTGTAATGACGTTTGTGGAATGCCCAATTCCAAAGAACGACAAGGAACGGACAAACCTGGGTTTTCTTCAACACTTTCGGCTACAGCAGCAATATTTTTGGCTGTTCTTGAGCGACTTGCAAGAAAATAAAATTATATAGGGTGTTCTATGCGACCGTGGCCAATACCAACTTTCTTATTTCAAATGCAACCCCCTGTATATTATTTATTTTTTGGATTCTTCAGAAAATTCTAGACATAATTCATGTACAATGTCCTATACCTATCTTCAACTTTTTGGGAAGTATTAGGTGTTTTCAGATTTTTTACAATTTTACATTAGACTTCTTTTTGTGGGGATATGTCAAAAGTATTGTATACGAAACGAAACCCTTAAACTTAGACGACCTAAAAAACCGAATCACGCTTGCGATTAGATCAGTCACGCCTGAAATGTTGAGTAACGTTAGAAGACAATTCTACACCAGATTAGCATGTTGCCAAGACGTTCGCGGCGAGCATTTTGAACATTTCCTACATTGACATTAATGTTTTTTTGGTTTTTTTAATAATTAAGAAATAATCAGTATTACTTATTAGGTTTTAAGTGTAATGTACCGAATTTGTGAAATAAAATAATTTTTATTTAAAACGTTGATTTTTGCAATAAATCTGAAAACACTTAATACTTCCGAAATAGTTAAAGATAGGTATAGGACATTGTGCATGAATTGTGTCTAGAAGTCTCTGAAGAATCCAAAAAATAAATAATATACAGGAGGTTGCATTTGAAATAAGAAAGTTGGTATTGGCCACGGTCACATGGAACACCCTATATAATATTATTTTCTTGAAAAATATGCGCATTTAAAATTACAAATCGACGTGTCCGAGCGTTTTTCCCAACACGCCCTCATTTATTAGTTATCGAATTTATTCCATTTGGCTGTTACACTCTGTATAACAACTCTTATTGGAAAATACTTTCCTCAAGCGTATTTTATGCTTGAAATACTTGTCGCTCTTCAGGTTCGTTTGGACGTGTGTACTTAACTATTTACCGCTCACAAAGGCACCTCAGTTCGGAAGGTATGAACGCATGAACGATTTCAGAAACCCGTTCCATAGGAAACGAATTAACAACTTGGATCTTCGTTTTTCTTCATTTTCGATAAGTTCTTTAAATCCAGTTCGTGACTCTCAATATTAAATCGAACGAAGCGGATGGTCTACTCGAATTATGGTATGGAAATTACTGTTTCTGTCTTTACAGGGTGGTTCTGCCGATGGTAGATCTTATTTGGATTTCAATATTGTGTTAAACTCAGTTTCTTAGCTTCTGATGAAAAATTCAACCACGAACATGTTTTTGTTTAAAATTAATTATATCTATTGGTATCATACTTTAAACACAACTCATTATTGATGAAAATATCGATTTTCTTAATAATTGAATAGACGAGATCATCTACCTCTATCGAAATTTGAATAAAATTATCACCGAATCTCAGAAAATTCTATTTTTATGGGATATCCATAACTGTTTCATGGAAATGCTATAAATAATATAGATCCTCAGGTAGTCCTGTCCCAAATGTTACCAAATAAATCGTTAGAGATTTGTCACTGTTTACAATCGGTGGCATCAGAGGAGTTATTTCGTAATTAGTACACCACTCCTGTTTGGTAGTACTGAAACTCGTACATTAGATATGAAAAATAGCGGAAATGATCCTGAAATAGATACCCAGGAAGTGAGTGACAAATATCTTAAATCACCGAATATTTATAGCCGAATCGAGAAGATAAATCTCTATATATCTGTTTCACAGTCGTGTTCACATAGCGAAGAATATTCGACAACGAAAATACTTTTGTTGAGTGAATTATTGCTTGGGGATTTGAAGATGGAAGGTGAATTTGGACCAATGAGCTGTTAAAATATGAGTGATGAAATATTAATAGGGGAAATTCTCGAATCAAGGGATGGCGCTGTAAATGTCAAAATGTCGGAAATAGTACTTAGCACTCAACCAACTTTCCTGTTTGATCTTAAATATTTTGGATCATTCTCAAATGAATAATTGATTTATTGGTACTGATTTGGATTTTTTTGCCAGGTAGGTTGCTATGGTATTTTTTGTATACATGGCTTTTCGAAAATAAGCATTTTGTACATTTGAAGTGAGTTTGTTTGAAATATTATTAAGTTTAATTTTCACTTTCAATCATATCGACAATTTCCACATTTGTGTATCCTGCAAAAGCAGACGTTTCATCGAAATGGCTTTGAAATTAGACTTGTTTTGACAAAATTTAAGTGGAAAAATTACAAAACCCGATTCTTTTTCAACCATCTCAAATTCACGTCAACGCAACACCTATTATGCCGCTAAATGAGTTCACTTTCTGAAGAATTCCGCCACACACCCCACAAAAGAACCGAAATAAGTAACAAAGGTGGACTTATGATTCAAAAGCTCCGTACAGTTTCGGATATCTCGAAGCAATGAACTATGCATCCGGTATTTTTCTTTACATCATTTATCACCGCTGCTTTATGCTTTCTTTGGACGGCGGATCTGTAGAAAAAAGAGACCACGGGCTATGGTAAAGTGTAAAGATGGCCCGTCACTGACTAAGAGGCTGTTTAAATCGGTTCTTTGTCCGAAAACCTGTCCGTGGGATACCTGAGGCCCTCAACCCAAACTGTACCATGAGATCATGGGATGAAATACACAATAATGGCCGCTGGATGTGAAAAGGCGCCAACACACTCCACCAGAAAACATACACCGGTACCTACACATACAATCCACGTCGAGAAATCAGTCAAGTCTCTTATACATTTGTATACTATTTAACAAAATACGAAGAGGTTAACTGAGAAGGTTCATGCAAGAATAGTACGAGGAGGGCTCTAAGTCTATATTACCATTTTTCAGGAAAGGAATTTGAAGAATTAGAATCTTTTGCTTTTCTGCAATTTCGTTGTGAAACTCGACAATCAAGATAACTAAATGGCGAAAGATCTTCATTACAAAATATAAATTGTAGTTGAAATACAAACTTCATCGAGTAAGTTCGCATGACTCATTAAAAAATTGAGGCAAATGATGATAGAATAATGGTTCTGTTCTTATGAGAAATGTTAATGGATTGTTTGAGTATTTTCAACAATTTGAATGTGTATGATTTTCTATATTTTATCAGAAGAGTATGAGTTCTCTATATATACGTCATATCAGGCACGGATCTACGATTTTTTCTGACCGGGGTAAAAATTCATGATTGCGACCCCCCCCCCCCCCAATTTGTTTAATATGTACATTTATGAATTCATAGAAAAAACAAAAATAAATAATACAAATGAATAATGAAAATAAAAACTAATAATAAGGAAAATATCACAAGGAAAGAAATTGGACTTTTTTCTTCACATAACATCACGCGGCGTGATTTTCTTTCCGCGAACGCATCTATCAGCTCCTCGAAATCGGAAGCAGTTTTGTATTCTATAGCTAAGATCGAGAGGCCATATAGACTTTTCTGACTCATTAAGGAACGCAAATAATTTTTTGATTATTTTCAATTTGCTGAAACTGCTTTCACATCTTGCAGACGTGGTAGGCAATGTGCACTATATTCTATATAATGTCAGCTATACTGACATTATAGGGAAAGCATCTTTCAGATCTTGCCTGTGAAGAATTTGTAGTAGGTCTAATGAAGTCGATCTTTCACTTATTTCAGGAAACAACATTTTGAAAACCGCTAGTTCCTAACAAAAATCAACTGCATTCAAGTCTCTTCAATATTTTTTCGCTAAAAGGGTCCCATTTTCTGCAGATCCTCTTTTTGCAGGTTTAAAAGGGCATGGCCATTGGGGAATGAGAAATTCGTATGCAGACTATCTGCGCTTTCTAATCTTTTTTTTAATTCTGACAATAATCTGTCGAAAACAACCTTAATTTCTTCGGAGAATAAACCAACTAGATCCGTTCTTGACTCATCATCGCACATTTCGTCAACCTGCTTTTTCTTCTTGGAAACACGTTAATTTCTAAGAATTGACTCCACATCCAATTCTTCTGAAAGAAGTGTAGCTTCCGAGATCCTGTTTTCAATAAGTTTTTCTGTCATTCCTTTCAAGATCTTCATAAGACCTTGCATGAACGATAATGAACGTGAAATAACTATATCTCCTTTCTGAATTTCCACGTTGACCATATTGATCTCTCGCAGAATATTATCCCAAATTGTTAGGTTTAGTATGAATCTAATATCCATCACAGCATGAAGCAAATGACCAGCTTCATACTTGTATTCTGCGACTAATGAGGATTCTTTGATTTCTTCCACAGCCTTCACAACTCCCGGTAAATTATTGAGCAAGGCATTAACAGCTTGATGTTTAGTCCATCTAGTTTGGCTACTTCCTTTAAAATTTGTTTTCGTCCACATTTTCATAATTGTCCATCGAGTGGTTGAACTAACAAAAAAATAATACAGTTTTTGTACAACACCAAATAAATTTACTGCTTCTGAACATGATAAAGACGAATGGACACCCACAAGATTCAGAGAGTGTAGAATTCTGGATTGGACTCCTTTATATGTATGCCAGCTTGTCAACTTCTAAGAAATAAATAAAACTTTCCTTTATTTTTAGTATTATAAGTCTTTGCCTTTATCTCATATCCAGACTACGTTCTCTTTAAATATTGTATAACCTGGTTCATTTGTTCTGTGAGAGATACATCTGGGGTACAGTCGAACATAATAGTGAAATAGTTGGCCTCCTTGATCTCATTAATAATGCTATTCCGAACTTTGGTGGCCATTAAATCGATAATTTCATTTTGCATATTTTTGGGAAGATAGGATGTTTGTCCTTTTTTTGAGTAGTCAAGATGGCACTTCAGATTCGGGTCATATTTAATAAAATATTTTTTTCCGAGAAAATCAAAAATAAAAAAAATTTAACCTCTGGTTGCTTTTAGCGCCCCCTTAAGCTGGCGTCCAGGGCAAGCGCCCCGCTTGCCCCACCCTAGATCCGGGCCTGCGTTATATATAATTTTTCAAGTTGTTTCAGGTATATGTTAATGGTTACTGAGGTATAAATTGAAAAAACATGTTTTTTATTCAATAAAGACTATGAAAATTTTTTTTGTAAAATTGATATCGAATAAAATATTCATGACTTAATCCGCCTCTGTGCTTCTTCCTGATTTGGTTTGAGTGTTGTTTTGGCCTCTTTAAAGATCGCACTTAACGAAAATGAAACGAAATTAAATGACAGAAATAGTGATAACTACTATCGATTCCTTAGAAAATCTTATCTATAATCAAACAGAAGTCAAAAAAGGCATGTTTGTTCGGAACACACGATGAATAACCAAATTTACGTAATTGTCGGAAATGTTAGAAAATAAAGTCGGTCGTGTGCCCAATTCGTGCATATCGATAGACATTATGGATTTACATTGCATCGAATAAATATTAATTTGAATAAATTTGATTTATGATAAATATGAATGAGAACGCACGAGGTGTTGAATATCAATAAATTTGACACGATTATCTTGGTACTTTCTGCTCGATTTACTCTCCTGATACCGAAAAAACTCAAAAAAATATCTGTGAAAGTACACTTGGAAAAATTTCAGTCATCACCGAAGATAATGATGATCCCATTTTGGCATATGTATTCAATCATTAGAAATATTTCAAATTTCATTCAATTGATAATAAACGAAAAAGTTATCTCCTTTCTTTTTCTTCTTCGAAGATTCTTGACTTATTTAAACATTGGTATACTTCGTGATATACCAACTTTAAAATAATAAGAAATAATTCTAGACTTATGCAGGGTGTTTTTCACCAGAGTTTCAAAAAACATCTGCATATGATGGCTGAGTTTTTCCTAACATTGTTTTCTTATACTTACATAGGTCCAATTTTTGTTAGAAGCATTTCATTTCCATATTCAATTCAGGATTCAGGGGGATAAATGACGCTGATAAATAATATGGCATAATTATTGTTGTGCTGAAAAATATTGATTTTTCCATGAGAAAACTCCCAAAGAATAAAAATATTCCATTTGAAAATGAATGTTGCAGAATGAATTAAAAATTCTCTTCCGCTCCATTGCAATAATATCTCAAAGAAACCAGAGCACTGGTTTCGTTAACATTGATTATTTTTCCCGATAACTCAGAAATAGTGGTTTTCCCATTATTTCAACTGGGTTATCGAATGATTAAATTATTTACCAATTTACGGCTCTAGGAAATATGGGCAGATTACGTATAGATATCGAATTGAATAATGGCTTCAACGCATAGAGTACACTTCCTAGGTGAATAAATTTTGCAATAGATTTACCGAACTGTTCCGTAATATATTCAGGTACATACTCGATAAATTTTTCTTTTTTTATGTACGTACATTCCTATGAGACGTTATGAAAATTTCACTGAAAAGTAGGTAGTTGTTGATTTCTCAACTGAAGTTTTTTCTCTTTATGAAAAATATAAACTTCTCGATCAAAATCGCGTCGTCATCGTAAATATGTATTGTATGTGGAACATTATATTACTTAACTTCTGGGTTTATTATGCTTGTTATTGCAAAATTTTGATATATTTTACCAGTCAAGGTGAATAAGTTCCAGGCAGAGCAAAAAATGTTCCAGGCAGACCAAAAATAAGTCCAGGCAGACAAAAAAGTTCCCAGCAGACGAAAAAAAATCCAGGCAGTGTGAATAAGTTCCAGGAAGAGCAAAAAATTTCCAAATATTGCAAAAAATTTTTATGAACTCATATTTTTTATTTTTCATTTGGAAATATGTCGGTGGAGCTGAATCAATGATGTTGAATTCGCATATGTTGAAAGTTGAAGATTTATAAGTTGTGTTATTAACAACTATTCACTTAATTTCTCCGTATACTACAGGAAAAGCCATTCAGTATCCTTATAACACAGATTTCTTATCCGATCCTGCGACTGAAGCTGTCCAAACAAGACGGAACGATGATATAATGATTTTATTATATTTGAATACGTGGAGGCTGGACATAACTTAATTAAGTAACGCTTACGTAAAGGAAAAGGAAAGTAGATCGTGTCCCCATATCCCAGACTCATTGCGCTTATTCCGGAGCACGTATATTTCGATTGAAATTGATGCAAGAATCGGAAGTGTCGGAATTTGACTTCAAAACCTTCTACTTTTCTTCGTATCAGTTAGCGACGTAATTATTGTATTCCTTGGTGTTGTATTTGAACGACAAATTGTTTCTACACTTAATTGCTGTAAGGTGCCATCTCAAAAAAGTTGGAAAGTCTTCTATGCGTGATATTATGACAGCCACACGTTCCTTGCCAGAGGGGGTAGGTTATTCCATCGAAATTTTTGCCATCTTACTCGGTTTTAACCAATAAGGTTTTTTGCACGGTAGCGGATGAATAAGATAACCTTGATATCACACTAGATAGTAAACTCAAGGGGAAACAACACATCGACAAAATTCTGTTCAAAAGGGCACAGCGACTATAAGGGCATGCAAAAGGATCTTTGGAAAGACCTGGGGGCTAAAACCAGACATGGAACTCTGGTCCTACAGACGCACCATTGTCACCTATGCGTCTTTAGAATTGTAAACATAGTCAGAAGAAGTCACCATACGCAATCGACTGATGCAGTCACTGCAATGGCTTGCTTGTATAGGTGCATTAATCTTTCTCCCCTACATCTGCATGTTAGCAAATGTTGCCAGCAAAAATTTTAATCATTTACTTCTTGCAATACTATCTATGTTTCACCAAAAAATTTTAAATTCAAACAGCTTCGGTGTTGCAGTTTTTTTGTCAGTTAGTATACGAGGATGTATCAACGAACAATAACTTATTATTTATATGGAGATCAATATACGAAGATGGTACGAGGATGTATTGATATCTACTTAGCCTAGACCAGTTCCATGCATAAACAAAATATTGCGATACCATATCAACGAACAATAACTTATTAGAAGTGTCAGTGTGAAATTCGACTTCAAAAAAGTGAACCAGAGTTACGCAATAAATTAAAAAAATAAGATGTCCACCGAAATTGTAAAAATCGAAAAATTGGAGTATCCAGCCATCATCAAGTACCTGTATTCAAAAGGTTAAGAGGTAAGCAGATTTACGAAGATATGCTCAATACCCTTGGTGATCAATGTCCTTCGTATGCGACCGTGAAAAATTGGACTGCAAGCTTTAAAAGAGGTAAATTTTCCATTGAAGATAGATGACCGATCGGGAAGGCCAGTTTCTGTGTCAGTCCCCGAAAATATCGATGCAGTTCATGACATGATTTTATCAGACCGTCAAATTGGGCTAAAACGGATATCTGAAGCACTGAAGATTTCGTGCGAACGCGTTCATGATATAGTTCACGGCAATTTGGACATGAGAAAAATTTCTGCAAAATGGATCCCCAAATGTTTGAATGTTGACCACAAGCGTGCAAGGGTAGAAGCACCGCGTTCGATCTGTGCTCGATTTGAAAACGATGTAGACTTCTTAAACCGAATTGTTACTATGGATGAGACTTGGGTACATTTTTACGATCCAGAAACAAAGCAACAATCGATGGAATGGCGACACTCTGGTTCTCCAAGACCTAAGAACTTTCGTGTCCAAAAATCTGCTGGAAAAGTTCTTGCTTCAGTTTTTTGCGATTGCCATGGAGTAATCATGATTGATTTTTTGGATAAGGGTAGAACAATGACTGGAGATTACTATTTGACATTACTGACCACTCTACGGGAAAAAATTAAAGAGAAAAGACGCGGAAAGCTATCCAAAGGTGTTTTGTTTTCACAGGACAACGACCCAGTACACAAATCTCATGTTTCCATGCAAAAAATTCGTGATTTAGGATTAGAATTACTAGGACACCCTCCTTATTCACCAGATTTGGCTCCGTCCGTCAATATATCCTCGTATGTCCCATTCGGGATTCAAATTCAAGCTGATGGTCGAACAGTCAGTCTTTGACCCTTGCCCTTTCCCCTAATTTAGTCAGTCAGCGCAGGAATAATAGAGTGACAACAGAAATAGGGGTTAATAGTCGTAGAATAATAAACACTATTTATGAATATAAAATAGGTCTTCAATTTAACGAGGCATTTAATACGAATGGAAGTAACTCATGTTGTTTATCGTTCTCTTGAAAGCGACCGAAGAAGGCTCGTTCTCAACGATACTAACCAGCTATAATCATCAATATAATAGTCCGGGCAAGTCACTAATGCCACCGCATCGTCAATCTAACTGTATCTAATTGATTATTCCCAATTCAACCTCCGAGCGGAAGTGTTCGAACAAGTTCAAGATCGTATTTTGATTCTGAGAAGAAGCCATGTGGGAAATACCGTTGGTAAGTGGACGGTCCCATGACAATTTGAATTCGAAATGGGTACTTGGTGTCAGGGGACGTCATGTAATAATAGGTATTGATATGCAGGGGATATGCGTTGTCGTTGTTAACAACAAATTTTTCAGGTTTCGCGTGGAATACTGAAGAGAAGCAAGCGGAACTGGCGGTTCGGGTCGGGAATTTCGCAATAAAGGATTCACAAACTGTTCATCGCTCCCATAAAAAACAAATATTTGATAGGACTTCACCATACAGAGTGGTCACTTGTGGTCACACAATTCGTCGAATAGCAAAAATAAAAATGGTCTGTGTTGCGTCTTCGTTGAAAATTTGGTCTTCTCTGTGTTCCTCAACCATATTACGAGGATGTATTATGATATCTATTTAGCCTAGACCAGTTCCATGCATAGACAAAATATTGCGATAGCATATCAACGAACAATAACTTATTAGAAGTGTGAGTGTAGACGTCAAAAAAGAGTTACGCAATAAATTAAAGAAAAAAAATGTCTACCGAAATTGTAAAAATCGAAAAATTGGAGTATCGAGCCATCATCAAGTACCTGTATTTAAAAGGGATAAGAGATAAGCAGATTTACGAAGATATGCTTAATACCCTTGGTGATCAATGTCCTTCGTATGCGACCGTGAAAAATTGGACTGCAAGCTTCAAAAGAGGTATATTTTCTATTGATGATGATGACCGATCGGGAAGGCCAGTTTCTGTGTCAGTCCCCGAAAATATCGATGCAGTTCATGACATGATTTCATCAGACCGTCGAATTGGGCTAAAACGGATATCTGAAGTACTGAAGATTTCATACGAACGCGTTCATCATATATTTCACGTCAATTTGGACATGAGAAAAATGGATCCCCAAATGTTTGAATGTTGACCGAAAGCGTGCAAGAGTAGAGGCATCGTGTTCGATCTGTGCTCGATTTGAAAACGACTTCTTAAGCCGAATTGTTACTATGGATGAGACTTGGGTACATTTATATGATCCAGAAACGAAGCAACAATCGATGGAATGGCGACACTCTGGTTCTCCAACACCTCAGAAGTTTCGTGTCCGAAAATCTACTGGAAAAGTTCTTGCTTCACTTTTTTGGGATTGCCATGGAGATTATTTTGATGTTGTTCTCATATACTCTGGATACTACCTGGTCTGTAAGAAGTACCTATTTATAGGAAAAAAGCGTTAAATTTATCCAACTGATTTTTGATCTTATTTCACATCACATCCAAAAAATACCTTCTTCACCACTTGCTATCTTTAACTCTGATACATATCATCATCATTCAAGAAGCCATTCGAATTTAATCCAATTATTTTCAAAAAGCACCTATTTTTTTTACATTACCCCATTATGAGGTACCTACATCAGGTACACAAGAATAATTGGAATCGACATAATGTATATTACAAAAAAGGAGCGAAATGGTGGAGGTGCTGGGGTTAAATACTCAGTTTCAAATGTAATGAGTTTGTAGCCGACTGCGCCTGAAAAAAGGTGATATTTTTCGATTTTTTGTATGTATGTCCATTTCTTTGGCAAGTTCTGCAGCCCAAATTGCGTAAGTGATTAGATTCTTTTGAATTGTGACTTTGTTTTATTTTTAGTCAGCGTGAAATGTTAATGAGATTCGAATCGAAGAATTTTTCGCTTTATCAGCCCGCACAGAGCAAACAGTTCGTTATAATTGAAAATGATGCACTACAATGTTGTAGCTCTCCAAGAGATCTAAAAAAAGTCCGCGAGAGCATATCTTTATCTGCTAAGGATCCACTTCTGCAATACATTATAGTATTCAGGACATATGTACCTACTTTTATATTGAAGTAAATATTATTGACTGTTTAGGTAGGAAGCGAAAGAATCATTACACAAAATTATATTGATTGAGTTTAGTTCTTGTTTTTTCTTTCAACTCAAATCGTTTTGCTGTCCTGTTTTTATTTTTCTTATAGTAAAAATAGTTCATAGGTATCATTTAAAATCACTGTGATACGATAAAGCGTTGTTTAGTGGAATTGAAAATGATAAACGTGATAACGATGAAAATATAAATTTGTTTTATTTATAACTATTCGTCTGTGAACCAATCTGAAGTTTCCTGTGTGCACTCACCAATATTAAGTGTTATTGAATCCTGGATGAAAATAATATTATTTCACCAGATAATACTCAAAGGGTACATCAATCCCGGATCTGAAATTTTCAGTACTCAGTAAAGAAGACACGCCTAAATTAAAGCTTTAAATTATTCATAACCATAAACCTCATACTAGAATTTCGCGAAGATCTCTTGCGCATTACATGCATGTAATATTATAAACGTACACAAGCAGATACACAATTCAGTTATATGTTCGCTGTACGTGTTGCAAATAATATTTATTCGAGAGTCATTAAACCTGAGCGAGCAGACCACCTGGAAAATTCACGTAATCCAATTTCAATTTAATAAAATACAAAAAAAATAAACACAAAAATAATTTTATTTTTCGGGTTTTCGGCATCTATTTTTTGACACCTGTTGAAAATCCTTCCATTGGTTTCTTGAACAGAAATACTCGAATACACCTAGAAGCTCAAATGCTCATGATCCATAGGGCTTGTTAAGTTTTTATATGGAAATTATGATTGGAAGTATGTGATTTTCATCTATTTCTTATTTCAATTAGCGATAGATAGACATTTGTGAAAAATAGATGATTATTCCTGCTACATTTTCTCGTAATTTTTCACTCGATTCAAGCAGCAAATGAATTGTCGGATTTTCCCATAAATTTTCCCATAATGACGCCTTTCGTTTATGATTCACAATAGCCTCGACAAAGATATTTCGCCATATCTGTTCCACCACATTATCTTCATCATGAATATTGTCATTCCTCAACATCTCCGTTTATTTCCTCGTAAAAGTCTTCTGCGAATGACATTTCCCAGCTAAGGATAACAAATTTAAGGCATACCTGCAAGTATCGACCACAAATTCGACGTGAGATATCTTTAGGAGTGAACAAGATACAAAATACCCATATTACAACGTTAGTAAAATAGTATGCATTGGCTTAGCCAAAGCCAACAATAGGCCAGACTTAGCAAAATATGCCATAGAGATGAAGTTGAGAGAATGTGGCTACTAGAAAATGCGATCTAGAACTAGATGAATTCGCAATGTCTAAATGCTCATGTAGAAAGCAGTCATCTAAAATGAATTGAGATTTGTATGAATTGTAATAGTTGATAATATGATAATGAAACTGCCTAAAAATTGAGACAACCTAATGTTAAAGACCTCTCGAGTCGACGAAGTGACTCTAGCAATTCTGTGGTCGTCCAGGAATTTACAGAGGATGAAGGGGTGCCATAACAACATTGTGATCTCGTCGATGACCAATGGGGATTTCCAGTACTTCAAAATATGCACTTTTCTTCACATGACGTAATGAAGGGCAGTTTATAACACATTTGTAACCATTTATTCACTCTGAATTTTGAAGAAATGATTAATTATTCGATATTGAAAATGTGATTTCAACACGTGTGAATTCAAACGTCCTTCTAATGTGACGTCAGTGGCTCAATTTGTAATATGATTGGTTCATGTTTGTGATGGAGGAGACAAAGTCCAGAGTAACTGAGAGACACGCCGCTGTTGGCAAGTCTTTGAAAAATCTCTGAATTTATTCATAAATATATTCAGTAATCGTATTATTATTTGATGTGATCACTATAATGTTTTTGAAACATCGTCATACAACAACTTAATTTTAATTAAAGTTGATATAATACTCATTCTCTGAAAATACAAATAATGATGTGGCAACCACGCCTACAAATTATCAATAAAAACATAACCTTCTTATTTGTCATTATTCGACATTTCGACGTCTTCTCTTCATACTATAGAATGGCGTTTCTTAAAGTCAAGTCTAGGAGTTTTCTTTATTCTATACTTCTAGGTTAAGTCAACGACTGACAACCAGATAGTCCTCATACACAGTTGCCAAATCAATAATTATTCTTACCACTAATTTGCAGTTCTCAAAATGAAAATAATTATTAATGCTTCCTAAATTAGAAGACCGGCCTATATATATACCAATTCTTACCTGTGTAGACTAGGGATAATTATTTTCAATTGAATTTCTCACCTATCTGCTTACTTGAACCCTCTTTATTTTCAATTAGGAGGTCGTAAATTGAATGATATTATGAAGCTTTATGGAGTACAAATGAAAATGTCATGATGAAAGGTAAAAGAAAAACATACAAAATCAACATTATATTATGATATTATTAGGAAAATGATAACAAGGGCTTTTTCAGGCTGATTTTTGTGATTTGGCAATGCTGTCATTTTTATATCAGTAGCACGTCATGACGAGTACAACCAATCAAAATTCTCTCTAGCCACTGACGTCACACGATTTGATCGTTTGAATTCGATAGATTATTTTTGAGTTTTCAATATTTTTAAGGGTATATATTGATGAAGAAAAAATTCAAAAAAAATCACGAATTACGTGAGAATCCAATAGGTATGTCAAAATACATTTTTTCTGAAAATGACTGGAAATGCCCATTGTGTTAAAATTTACACCGTTTTTGTAATATCGACGATCTCTTGTCATCCCTGGTCGATCGACATCGTAGTAAATCCCACAATTTGAAAGATGAAACCGTCCAATTAAGCAGGCATTATGAGCCACTAAAAAGTGAATGAGTAAACGGTTAATTCTTTCCGTTATTATATAATTGTTCTAAATTGGTATAAAGGTCATAGGTATTTCCAAATCGACTTTGCTGCAACTCTTCAGTTCTTGGGGATTTAATTTACACATTTAACGGTTGGATAACTCCATATATGGCTAGCTGATCTTCTTCGTGTTGAAAGTGAAAGAGGATTATTCAATATCGAAGGAAGATAATCGATTTGTTTGGAAGTGCGTTCAAAGTTGGGAAATATGTGGATTCTTGACATAAGACCCTTCGTTTTTCGTATTATGGCATTTACATAACCACAATTCAATACGCTTGATATTTCATTCACAGTATAGGTGAGAAATAATCAGATTATTGTTGCATAAATACTTACTACGATTGTCTTGTCGACCATTAATAGTAGTAAAGCTATAAAAGCTCAGGATGATTTATTATGGTACAAAAAGATCGAATTCTTTGTATCGTAATAATATGTTTATGAAGGTGTTTAGTACCTACTTTGAATTTTATTTCATATCATTTGAAATTTTGACCAAACACCAAAATAAATTTATGTTTTATTTGACGATAGAAAATTATAAATCATTGGAATATAAGGGTCCTATAGCTTTCCTGGTATATAGTCATTAGTCGTATTGACTTAATTTGTAAATCAACTCCATTTTGAAATTAAGAAAATTGACTGTAGACAAAATCTATTTCGCTGGAAATACATCGAGTCATAGGAACATGAAAGCCCTCTACCCACATCAGGCACCACAATATCCACTCATTACACCACACCCTGTATACAAGTTGATCGCGCTATATCTTAGGTAAGAGAAAATATATTTTATTTAAGTATTTTTTGAGGAATAAACATCATGATTAGACTAATTTCTCCACCGAAATTAAGTCAAATAATAATATAAAAATTGACGTGTTTGTGAATGGAAACTTATCTCCTCACAAACGGAAATATTTTTCAGTTTTACCGATAAGTAACGACGAAAAAATTATGCTGAACCTTATCAAATGTGAGACACTGAGTATTCTGAGAAAGTATAGAAGTAAAGTCCGCATGAATCAAACAAATATTTATTCCACTTATATTGTTTCGTGAGTTCCGTTCGATAAGTTCGTTATCCCTTCATATCTTTGAATTCGAAAATTAACCTTTAACATAGACTGTGTAGTACCAATCAATCAAGTTAGTGACCAGTAAAATGAGTCTTTCGAATATCTTCGAAGTTTTTTGTTTGGTTATTTCCATTGGTGTAGTTATCGACGGATTTCACATCAGGTGCAGATACAAAGAATACAGACATGGTAAGTCTTTGAAAAAATAAGAGATATTGAGGACTGAAAGAGCTTGAAATTGATCAGATACTTATATTGGCGTAAGAAATGGTAATGTAATGATAAACACAAAAAGGAAAATATGAAATGTACAGTTATGGTCTGGTTACAAGTACAAACATTTGACAAAAATATTCAACTGCAATTTGAATTTTTAACAAAAGCGTTTTTACTGCTATCAATGTTTGTTTAGAGTTTATCTCTCTATAAACAATGTTTATGTTTACAGTTTCTGCCACTTCAAGTGGCGACTATTCATTATTATACCATTATCATACTAAAAATTAATAAAGAAAAAGATTTAAAAGAAGAAAATTACTCTGACAGCTAGGATTTCGTTTTTTCTGCAGATAAACAAATTGTTTCCAGAAATGACTAAAGAAGAAGAAGCTGCAACAACAGAGCCAACAACAGTGACCCTTTCCAATAGATTCCTTGTCCAAGCTCCATGCCAAGAGGGTTACATCAGGTTAGGAGTTGGGGCTCCATGTAAACCAGAATTCTAGAATCTAGGAAAACGTACCCTACTCAGATTCATAATTTAATTTATTAAATGCAGGATTATAATATGAACTGATAAAGTAGTTTTAAATTTTTTGTATTGGTATTATAAATTATTATATTGTTTTTTAGTATTAAAGAAAAAATATAAAAACAGTTTTTCATATATTAGAAAACTACATTGTATATGAATAGTTGACATTTTTATTAAAAAATATAACAAAACGAACAGATTCAAACTTTTCACATATTAAATATCATATTGAATAGCTAAGAGGTACAAGCCGAAAGGCCAAATGCAATAGATTACAAATAGCAAAAAAGAAATGTTTATCCGAATTGAATATATATCTAAATCGAATTCGTTGAGGTCTTCATGATGAATATATATTCCTGGTATTTTATTTTCTTTTTTATAGAGTCTTGAGTTCTGAATTTATAGTTAACTATTAACAGAGTCTAAGGAACTGTTTCCCAAAATTGAGTTATTCTATCTGGATAATTTCACCAATTTCTATATTTCCCATAAAGAAATTGATGGTTTTCTTATGATGGGAATAAATCTAAACATAATTGATCATAATTATGGATACAATCATTTACAGTAAACTGTCCTATCTGGCGTACCCATATCTACTATATTACCATTTTAATGTGGTATATTGGCAAGTCAACATGCTTCAACCACATCCTTCTCAATCCTCACGAATCCTCGGATGTATTTGTTCAATTCTGAGTACATTAATCACAGAAAATAACTTCATCCTGACTAATATCGAGAGAGCTAATTTCAACTTTCCAGTTGTACGAATTGACACAACAACTGAGTTGCATTTGAAGAATTTGACGATATCTGATTATAAAAATTTCATGAGTGGAGATTTTTTCTTCACCAGAAAATTCGATGTATATTTGATAGATTCGGATTTGGGAACCATCAAAAACACTATGGAAAGATTACAAATGAACCCATCGTTCAATCCAAATGCGAAGTTCATATTTATTTCAAGAAGATTTGAAATAGATACAATAGATGAACTCAAAAAATATTTTATACAAGATGCATTATTCTTCAATGTGGAAGCAGAAGAAATCACGTCATTCCAAAAGGGAAAAAGAATTAAAATGGTGACAGAAGCATGTGCAGGGCACAATTTTTCGTATTTGGGAGCTAACATCGGAAGGAAAAAGTCATCCGAACTTTCAGTTGTTTTTCTGGAATATCCTCCTTATGCTGTTTGTTTGGAGTGCGAACAGCGAGGTATTGAAGTAGACATCATCAATTTCTTATCCAGTGCATTGAAATGGACGATTAACTATACAGAAATCAAAGGGGTGGCTTTGCCTCTAAAATTTCTAGTAGAAGAAAAATCTTTTGATGCAGTTGCTGGTGGTGTAATTTTCTATAATCCCTTCATCAGTCATTCCTTTCAATATATGCAAGATTATATATCTTGGTTTTTGCCAGTATCTGAGGAAATCAGAAAATGGAAATATATTTATATGGTTTTCTCCACGAAGCTCTGGGTCTTTTGTGCTGGATTTATACTTGTGGCATCCAACATTTGGAGTGTGGCTATGTTGGTCACAAGTACAATAACAGTTGGGGAATATATGAAACAATTTGGGGTAGTCTTGCAGACTAACCTGAAGGTTTTTCTTGAGCAATCCTCAAAATGCAAGGCTAAATTACACTCTCAAAGTTTCTTGTTTATCTGGGTTCTCTTCTTATTTTTCTTCATGAACCTTCTATATAAAATAAAGTTCAGTTATTTTCTTCTCGGCGTTAATTTCGAAAAAGATATAACTTCGTTACGAGAAATAAGAGAAAGAAATATGAAAGTACTTATGTTTGAAGGAATGATTTCTTTCTTCGATGAAAACCCTGGAATGAAAGAATATATCAAATTAATGTTCCAAGAATGTGACAAAAGCGTTCGATGTCTGGATCAAGTGGCCTTCAAAAAAAATGCCATCGTCTTCAGATTGAGGAGTAATGCAGAGTATTTCGCTAGATTCGACAAATATTATGATCGTTTTGGTAGATGGATGCTCAAAAGGATGAGCTTTTTTGGGGTAGCATGGCCTAGATCCTTAAGATTCAGAGTAGGTCATCCAATGTTTCCTGTGGTTAATAGATATTTAATGCTAATGAAAGAATTTGGTTTTGTCGATCGAATAGCATCTAAGTATAGCGTGATACCTAGGGAAATAGTTCACCATGAGAAACAGCCATTCGATCTTGATAACTTGAAGGCGCCCTTCATTTTATGGATTGTCGGTGTGGTGGCAAGTGTTCTTTCGTTCATCTTCGAAATTTCTGGAAGCCTTACAAGACTTCCTTGAAGGATTCATTTTTGCATCACATTTTTGCCCATTGTACACGATTAGTGTAGGATTTTTTGCACAATAAATGGAAATTGAATGGAATTGATGTTTGAGTTAAACATTTTTGGGATATCATCCATTTCCGCAATGGAATAAAGACTAAATGAACAGACAGAGTTTTACGAACCGTTTCTGCCATATTTTCACCATTTTTATAGGGAATTTCAATGCGTATGGTTCCATTTTTATTAATGGCGTAGTTTCTAGGTACTTGTCGAATGTCAAAAAATGAGAGCTTCAAATGTGACATCTACCGAAATAGCAGTCTGTTCAAAATAACACCTCTCATTGGAAAATCCTTCATTTTGTAGGACAATGCTCGAGCATGTAAATTTGTTTTTAATTGCAAGGACCTTCGCCTTTATTTAGTACCGACGCGAGCGCACTAATGATCTGATTTTATTCCTCCAAATTGACATACGAGGATATACTAAAAAATTCATAGCCTACTATAGAACCAAACAAAATTTCAATGTCAAAATATTTTATTACTCAACATATTCTCCTCTTAATTGAATACATTTCTTACAGCGAACCTGCAACGTCTCTAGACCTTTCAAAAAAATGTTTCTTCTTGCTCTGCAAACCAGTCCTCCACAGCTTTTATCAACTCCTCGTTGGAAGAAAATGTACGACCTTTCAACCTTTTTTTCAGTTGAGGAAAGAATGATATTCGGACGAAGCCAAATCAGGTGAATAAGGGGGGTGTTCTAGTAATTTTTACCCTAAATCACGAATTTTTTGCATGGCATCATGAGATTTGTATACTGGGGCGTTGTCCTGTAAAAACAAAACACCTTTGGATAGCTTTCCGCGTCTTTAATTTTTCCCGTAAAGTGGTCAGTAATGTCGAATAGTAATCTGCAGTTATTGTTCTACCCTTATCCAAAAAATCAATCATGATTACTCCATGGCAATCCCAAAAAACTGAAGCAAGAACTTTTCCAGCAGATTTTTGGACACGAAACTTCTTAGGTCTTGGAGAAACAGAGTGTTGCCATTCCATCGATTGTTGCTTTGTTTCTGGATCGTATAAATGTACCCAAGTCTCAACCATAGTAACAATTCGGTTTAAGAAGTCTACATCGTTTTCAAATCGAGCACAGATTGAACGCGATGCTTCTACCCTTGCACGCTTTTGGTCAAAATTCAAACATTTGGGGATCAATTTGAAAGAAATTTTTCTCATGTCCGAATTGACGTGAACTATATGATGAACGCCTTCGTATGAAATCTTCAGTGCCTCAGATATCCGTTTTAGCCCAATTCTACGGTCTGATAAAATCATGTCATGAACTGCATCGATATTTTCGGGGATATTTCCTGACACAGAAACTGGCCTTCCCGATCGGGAATGGAAAATTTACCTCTTTTGAAGCTTGCAGTCCAATTTTTCACGGTCGCATACGAAGGACATTGATCACTAAGGGTATTAGGCATATCTTCGTAAATCTGCTTACCTCTTAACCCTTTTAAATACAGGTATCCTGATGATGGCTCGATACTCCAATTTTTCGATTTTTACAATTTAGGTGGGCATCTTTTTCTTTAAATTTATTGCGTAACTCTGGTTAACTTTTTTGACGTCGAACTCTACACTGACACTCCAAATAAGTTATTGTTCGTTGATATTGTATCGCAATATTTTGTTTATGCATGGAACTGGTGTAGACTAACTAGATAGCAATACATCCTCGTATCATCTTCGTATATTGATCTCCATATAAATAATCCAATTAAATTAAATTAACTCTTCCCACCTCGGCTGCATTCCCGTATGACTCGTAGGAATCTAATGAACCTGTTAAAATTTACGGCTGATGAGCACTGGGCAAGAATAAAATTGAGTTTTTGTCTTCGGTCAACGGTGTCATTCAGTTGGAAGATGCATTTCCTCTGAAAGTCCGAAAGCTCATTATATGGCATCCTTCGAGCCTGAACAGTCAGCGTGATTACTGGAACCAGTTACCACTTCCGGTAGGTGCAACTTGAACTGTTCCCCGCGACCTCAAGTGGACGTTCGCAGCTTCAGGTATGTTTATGTGGATCTACAGGTGGTCTGAAGGTACACACATCGCCAGAAATAATTAACAGACAATGACTTTGCTCAGGTAAAAGAAGGACGAAAACAGTAATGTTGGCGTTGGTTAAATTTTGTTTCGATGTTCCTGTATGAATTCGAGTTGTGGTTATAAGGACTGAACGAGAATATACTCGCTATCACAAAAACGCTTATATCTTTTGAACCACTGGACCGATTTCGAAAATCAAACTCATTTTCGAATCATCTCCTAATTCTAATGAAAACTGTTTTTACAATAAAAAAACCAAAACTATTTTTTACAAAATTCATGGATTTTTTCTGGAATTCTTCCCATCATGCTTCTTATAGTGTTCTCAGTCACTTTCTGGGATGCTGTCTTCCACTTTTGCTTGAATTCCGCCAATGTTTTCGTTGATTTCTTAGTCTTCTTCAATTCTCTTTTTACCAGGGCCCAATATCTTTCGATTGGCCTGAGTTCTGGGTAATTTGGTGGATTGGCCTCGTTGGGGACAAAAATCACCCCATTAGCTTCGTACCATTCCTTGGTGGCCTTGCTGTAGTGGCATGAAGCTAAATCTGGCCAAAAGATTGTTGACACATCGTGCTCACGTAAAAATGGTAAAAGTCGCTTCTTCAAGCATTCCTCGATGTATAACTTCGAGTCAACAGAGCCTTGGCCAACGAAAAATTTGCTCCTTTTTCCAAAAGTGCAAATTGCTTGCCAAACCAGGAATTTTTTAGGAAACTTTGCTTGTTTCTTCACGTGAAATTGTTCGTCAACATTTCCACGAGAATCTGCAGTATAAAATTCCTGACCAGGAAGTTGCGAGAAATCAGCCAAGACATAGGTTTCGTCGTCCATCACGCAACAGAAAAAATTTTTCAAGAAATCTTTTTTTTATTTTTTTGCTCTTGATTTCGCTTCTTGATTCTTCACAGCGTTCCTGTCTGGCACTTTCAGCACTTTGTATGTTCTAAGCCCACAACTCGACTTGATTTTCTGAACGGTTGACTGCGAACATCCCACTATTTGGGCCACTTTCCGTCCTGGAAGGTTAGGATTCTTCTGAAAAAGGCTGATGGCTTTCTTCACTTTTTTTGGACTATGAAACCCCTTTTTCCTCCCGGTTCCTTCCTTGCGGTTAATTGTAAGATCTTCGTTGAAGCGCTCAACAACTCTTGATACCGTTTCCGGACGAACGCGAGCCTCTTTTGCGATTCTTTTGAAGATCCATTTTTGATTATTTTGGAAAAGTTTCACTATAAATTCTCGTGTTTTCACTTCGTTTGACATTTTGCAACAGAGAATTGGAACTATGATCAAATTTTGATTTTTTCTCAATTGATTCAAGGGATATAGGCGTTTTCGTGATAGCGAATTTATTGTCGTTCAGTCCTTAACATTCCAGTCAAGAGAGCTTTTGAAGAGACGATGAAGAGGGCAAAACATACACTGTTACTCAAAAGGGGGGATTTACTATTGTCTATAAACTTGAATGTTATGAGGTAGCAATTCAGCTTCGTGATATTTCAGATCAGAAGAATATCGTATAGGAAAGAAATAATGCGACGTTAAAATAGATGAATGAAACACTCGATTCGAACACCTCTCCATTCAAAAAGTGCCTTTCATTTTTCCAAGTTCACGGCCTCAATTTTCCACCTGAAAGCTTGATTTTTTCTACTTCGCGATTTCACACTTTCTGAAAGTCTTTTCAGTATTTCCATCATTTTTTGCATTATTTTAGCCTCTATCCAAATGAAATTTTTTTTAAATATAGAAAATTGATTATTTGAGGGCACTCCAATGAATTTTTAAGAAAAAATTGATGAACAACCACCGAAAAACGATTATGAATTCAACCCGATTTTTTTATGCGGAAAAATAATTTTTTCAATGAGAAGAAATTGGAGTGCCCTCAAGACATCAATTAACTTCAATTCAAAAGAAAAATCAAGCTTGTAGGTGAAAAATTGAGGGCGCGAACTTGAAAAAACGAAAGGCACTTTTTGAATGGAGAATCGGTGCCGTAGCCGATTTTTTCATACGAAAAAATAATTTTTTCAAAGGGAAGAAATTGGAGTGCCCTCAAGACATTTACTTTAACTTCAATTTAAAAAAAATCAACCTTTTAGGTGAAAAATTGAGGGCGTGAACTTGGAAAAATGAAAGGCACTTTTTGAATGGAGAATCGGTGCCGTAGCCGTCGGCCAGAGTATATCGTCCCCTTAAAGGGGGGAAACGAAGAAAGACCGACTGGTGGTTGGTTCCCAAAGCAGAAACCCTCGGCTATACAGTTTATTTATATTAAATATAGCTAGTACAAAGAAGGTTGACCTCAATGAATTGATTAAAAGGAGCATTCAAAACATATACGCACGTGTTACATATATGGGTTGTTTTTTTTTAGAGTGATAGAATTTTCGATAGGAATAACTTTGATTTGAAAGAAGGTAGAAGCCATGTTGTTTTGACATTTCTGTTCAGTAAGCATTGACAAATTATCGTGGAAAGACTCAGGCCGCAACAACGTTTACAAATTGTTGAAATTCATTTTCGAAATCAGTGTTCTCTTCGCCAAACTTATAGAGCACTTCGTGAAATTTATGGTTTACATAATCGTCCATCAAAGCAGCTCATTCGTCGAACTATCGATTGATTTCGGATAACATTTTCTCTACTCGATCTACCACATGGGAAATTTTGCATAAAGATCTTGGTCTACACCCATAAAAGATCCAATAGGTTCAAGAACTCAAGAACTAAAGCCACTTGACCATAATAAGCGTCGTTTCTTTGATGATTGGGCTTAGAACAGCTTGAAGATTTGGCGATAACATTATTTCGAGAATTTTTTTGAGTTATGTCAAGTCATTGGTTTATGCTGGTAAACCAGGCGCTTTGGAAGACAAAATAACTCGTGTTATTGCTGAAATAAGGCCTGAATTACTCGAAAAAGTGATCTGGTCAAATGCGGTTCCTCAGAGCTAATCGTGGTGGACAAATTTTCGGCTCAAAATTCGTAAATAACAGACATTTGGACAAAAAACCCGGTTATATCGAAGAGTTTATAACCACCTGTACAGTCTACCGTGTTACCATCTCACCACAAGGATTTAATAGCATCCTCCGGTCCGATCTTTGGTATCTTTCGTTCGATTCATCCGCTTCATTACCTATAGCCAGTATCCGATAGACAATTACTATAAAAGGAATATAATTTTAATAGTCTTCTTTCATAAGAAACCATACTGTTATTTGACTGAAATGAATAAGAAATCCCAATACGAAGTGTGTACTTATGAATTACTCTGCTCACAATGAAATTATGATAAAGATAGATCATAATCATTATGGAATATTATGAAACTCATGGGTTGTTTTGTTAATCTTATTTCAAGTGAAGATTGTATCTTTCTTCATAATCCTAAGTCTTAAAAACTTGCAGATCACAAACATTAATTTCAATATGCAGAAACTGAATACGCTCATTTCACTTTATTTTCATAGTGGAATATTAAATACATACCCCCTTCCCACAAATATAGAAGAATATCCTTCTCTCTATTTCTGTATCGTAATGAGTTCATTACAGTACTAAAAACAGTGCTGATGTAATGAACTCATTACAGCATTGTTTTCAGTTATATTTTTCGTTTTTTGGTTGTCAGAACTGGCTTTCGATCCAAACGATTTTCAAAACACGTCACACGTCAATGTCAATTTGGAAATGTCAATTTCGTAACAGTCAACAACCGCCAAGATACAATACAAAAGTCACTGGATGTATAATCTGAATTTTTCATTGAATTTCAACGAAATTTGACTGAAATAGAGAAAATATCGTATAATACTCGTTGCAGAATGCAATTCCAACACTCATGCGTCGCTCGTTTTCGAATTTCGCATTCGTATTGGAATTTGAGCCCATTCTGCAACTAGTTTCAGAATATACTATTATATTAACTTCCTTTCTATGAAACTGGCAAAAAAGGCTGCTCGATTTTTGCCATTCAAAATCTCACCAAATTGTATAATTATTCATTAAGTGGGAACTATCTCGCCTAGGAGCTCTTTTACCAAATATCATGAAGGATCTTGAGGCTATACTCAAATTCCCGAAATTGGTAACGCATTTCTATTGAGTCTGCTTCCACAAAAATTCTTTGAAAACATTGTTATACTTTCGTTTTCCTCGAATTGAATCTATGGGTCCCTCGCTTTCTCGACGTGTGGCAGCGATATGATTAGAAAATACATTGAAAATACTTCCAGTATAAGGACTGAACGAGAATAAATTCGCTATCACAAAAACGACTATATCTCTTGAAGCATTGAGAAAAAATCAAAATTTGATCATAGTTAGCTTTGTTATGAACGTCAGAAACTTGTGGAACATTTACTTCATAGATATTCCAATTCTCTGTCGCAAAATGCCAAGCGAAGTGAAAACACGAGAATTTATAGTGAAACTTTTTCAAAATAATCAAAAATGGAGCATCAAAAGAATCGCAAAAGAGGCTCGCGTTCGTCCGGAAACGGTATCAAGAGTTGTTAAGCGCTTCAACGAAGATCTTACGATTAACCGCAAGGAAGGAACCGGGAGGAAAAAGGGGTTTAATAGCCCAAAAAAAGTGAAGAAATCCATCAGACTTTTTCAGAAGAATCCTAACCTTTCAGGATGGAAAGTGGCCCAAATAGTGGGTTGTTCGCAGTCAACCGTTCAGAAAATCAAGTCGAGTGTTCGGCTAAGAACATACAAAGTGCAGAAAGTGCCAGACAGGAACGCTGTGAAGAATCAAGAATCGAAATCAAGAGCAAAGAAATTAAAAAAAGATTTCTTGAAAAATTTTTCCTGTTGCGTGATGGACGACGAAACCTATGTCTTGGCTGATTTCTCGCAACTTCCCGGTCAGGAATTTTATACTGCAGATTCTCGTGGAAATGTTGACGAACAATTTCGCGTGAAGAAACAAGCAAAGTTTCCTAAAAAATTCCTGCAAAAGTGGAAGACAGCATCCCAGAAAGTGACTGAGAACACTATAAGAAGCGTGATGGGAAGAATTCCAGAAAAAATCCATGAATTTTGTGGAAAATAGTTTTGGTTTTTTTATTGTTATAAAGTTCTCATAAGAATTAGAGGATGATTCGAAAATGAGTTTGATTTTCGAAATAAGTCCAGTGGTTCAAAAGATATAAGCGAATTTGTGATAGCGAATTTATTCTCGTTCAGTCCTTAAATATGTAGCTATACAAACTACAAACACATCGAAGAAGAAAGAAAAAGACACAAACGGCACCAAGTGAAAATCGCTATGAATGTAGTTACAAGGTTCGTTAACTTAAAGCGAAGAATGTTTTTTTATAATACTGTCTATTGGGGTTCAAGTGGAAAAGGGCCACTCCTCATATAAATATTCAGTGAAACCGCCTCCCGGATGGGAATTAAGACATAACATATTCCGAAGCCATTGTCAACTACCACAGCAATTTTTCACGTTCAACACACGCCGTCAAATTATTATTTCATCAGGGACGCCAGTTCGCTTGAAAAATAAATAGAAAGCTGTGGAGGATTTCAATTGAAGACACGTCCTTGTTAGTACGACCAATGTCCTTAAGGTACGTGAAGTCATCCGCAAAATCGTATCGAATTCTTCGAATAAGGCGTTAACATACCCGCCACAGCTTGCGGAAATGCCTATTAATTGATATACATGACCATCGTAGATACGTAGCTATTTCTTTCAGGGAGTTTGATTAATAACTTCACGCACAAAAATCATTAATATTCAATATTTGGATGTGGGGATCGGTCAAAGCATACAGTTTGAAGTCTGTTTGAATTTTCTAGATTAAAATCACGTTCGGTTACTATACTCTGTTCAAATGTAAGAAGGAGCAATAATAACATGTTTGGCGCAGCGGTTGGTTGGAGGGCCTTCGTAAAGTTTCTTTCCGTCCAGAGTCGAATCGAGGAGATTTCACATAATCGTTCAGTTTTAACTGAACTTGAATTCCATTTTTTTCAATAATTTATAAAACGTTATTCTTTTGAAATTTGGCAGCTGTCGTCATCATTCACGATTTCTAAAACTTTAGAAAACGTTGGGATTTCATTCAGGAAAAAAAACCGTAGACAATTCTTCTGATAAGGTTCATATCAAAATCGTCAACCGAATCTATTATTTTTAACGACTGGGCTCTCCTCTTAGGTGGCGTCAATGTTTTATTCTCTTCATATTCTCTGAGAATTCTGAATACTGCTGAATCACTTACCCCTGAGGATTTTGAAACAATTCCTACTAAGTCTCTTTTCGATAAATCAAGATGTTCTTCCAATTCTTTTCGGAAAATGTTCAAAATGTTCTCTTTCTTTCAGCAGAGAAATGCGACCTTTTGGACCTTTTTCGTGGTGGTCCCCACATATCACCCTCAGATGCAGTATCCGTTTCTGAATTCGACATTGTTCCATAAACACTATATGCACTTTGTCAAAAGATTTTCCAACACCATACACTTTTCACAACAAAATCTATAAACACTTCGAACAGCTAGACCTTCACAGTAGCTCTAGGTATTTTAACTGGTCTTGTCAATTGAAAACTTCGATATTTATGCAAATCAAGATGGCTTTAATCCATTAAGGGAAAGGACCCAAACCTGGTGTTTCCCGGAATTACCTTGTCGGAATCTTGAGCAGCCGACAAAGAGTTTCGTACAAAATAATATAAAATTATGGACCGAAACTAAATATATTTCGGATATTACAAGTAAATGACCATTATAAATTTGAACAGAGATCTTTTACGAGTCTTGTCAATTGAAAACTTCGATATTTATGCAAATCAAGATGGCTTTCACCCATTAGGGAAAAGGACCCAAATCTGGATCTCTAAAACTCTGGTGTTTCTTGAAATTACCTTGCCGCAATCTCGAACATCCGAAAAAGAAATTATTTAGTAGATAATAATATAAAAACAAAACAAAATAAAAAATAGGGTACGTCGGATATAAAATGTTTATGACAAATGCAAATCATAACAGAAATTTTGCACTAGAGTTTCTGAGGAAAAAAGTTCTAATGTGGGAATTGCTGACTCAAATTATTGAATCATTTCTATCCAGTACCATCCACAGTCCGAGTACGATCCTGGCAGTCTCTTAGGACGGTCAAAGAGAGCCGTTTGGCCAATAGGAGTTTTATTGTGCGCAAACCAGACGATTCTGTTCGTTTACAAAGCTCCTTCTTATATTTGAACGGACTATAACGGATCTAGGGACTTTTTCAGGGATGCTATGAAAATCTTTTGGCCGTTTAGAGGGGATTTGGTGAATTTATGTTTTGCGGCATCAAAAGGACCTTTAGGTCATCGCATACTCAGCCTGAAACCCTTACAAATCAAAGCGTATTCAAAAAATCAAAGCCGTCTGTTCGCGGCCGTATCCATAACTCATAACCAATTTGAAGAACAGCTGAAACTGAGGCAAATTGTAGAAGGATGTTTCTTTACCCCGCCCCCATCCAGGTGTATACGAGTCGAACGAATGCCTAATGAAATAATGTAAACGATAGCCGAATGATTAGCGATAATTTGTTAAAAAGCTGCACACGTTCCTGAAAGCCACAAAAAGCGATCGTAGGCTTGATCTGTACAGTTTGTCCGAGAGACCACACGTGTCTGGTGGCTGTACGTCTTGTGCAGAAGTTCCGAAAGTGAAAAAAAAACGAAAAAGGTAGAATGGGAATGTCGTCTTGTCAGTGCAATTTGACACCGTCCCACTGCACTTATTTAAAAACGGTAGAAGAGAAAGATGATACTTTTTCTGGTGACTTGAACCATGCAGGCAGTTTTGGTTATTGTGAATCTTGGGTGAGTTCTTGTATTAATCCTTTTTTTGTTCTGTAATGAAAAATTGAAGAAAAGCTGAAAACGAAAATGCGCTTGGTTCATCCTTTTCTTCCAGAATTCGATAAAAAATTTGCGGAAGTCTTTACAATAAATTATGTATTACGTATAGAAACGAGCCTTCAACTAAGTTAAGAAAAGATTTTACATTTGTGTCTCCTATCTTGAATTAAATTGAAAAAAAAAGGTCTCTAAAAAAACTGACCCGAATCCAACAATAAAAAAAATTGACAGTGGCTGTCAAAGTAATAGTCATGATGCTTGATATGTTATTACAGAAATATTGCGCATTTTTTTTTCTATAATAGGGATTTCCAGTAGGTACCTCAAAATATGCACTTTTCTTCACATGACGTAATGAAGGGTTGTTTATAACACATTTGTTACCAATATTTAGTAGCCTCATCTGTCGTTCATTTCTGTACTTCTTGTGTTTTTAATGTTAAAATTTTGACATCGTTCATTCTTGTGTCATTTGACTTACATGATATTGGTTTTTAAGAATGAACGAAAGATTTTCCTGATGATGTGTATGGAGATTATAGTATTATATTTACCATTTTTATTATTATTGAAGTCTCACATTGTTGTAAGTTTATTACGCCTACTTCTTTATATTTCTTAACAATGTTATGTAATTTTCCAGTAGCCCCGAAGAAGGATCAGAAATCATCCGAAAGCTTGGCTGAGACAATAAAGAGCTAAAAAAACAATAGACTACTTACCCGATCAACCGTTTCCATTACATTTGTAACCATTTATTCACTCTGAATTTTGAAGAACTGATTAATTATTCGATATTGAAAATGTGATTTCAACACGTGTGAATTCAAACGTCCCTCTGCTGTGACGTCAGTGGCTCAATTTGTAATATGATTGTTTGAAGTTTGTGATGGAGGAGACAAAGCCCAGAGTAA
Organism: Adalia bipunctata; assembly: GCA_910592335.1. Classification (NCBI taxonomy): domain Eukaryota; kingdom Metazoa; phylum Arthropoda; class Insecta; order Coleoptera; family Coccinellidae; genus Adalia; species Adalia bipunctata. Next base: position 9,962,052 of record OU342952.1, on the reverse strand, counting down.
CTGAGAGATACGCCGCTGTTGTCAAGTCTTTGTAAAATCTCTGAATTTATTCATAAATATATTCAGTAATCGTATTATATTTGATGTGATCACTATAATGTTTTTGAAACATCGTCATATAACAACTTAATTTTCATTAAAGTTGATATAATACTCATTCTCTGAAAATGTAAATAATGATGTGACAACCACGCCTACAAATTATAAATAAAAATATAACCTTCTTTTTTGTCATTACTCGACATTTCGACGTCTTCTCTGCGTACTATAGAATGGCGTTTCTTACAGTTAAGTCTAGGAGTATTCTATACTCTATATTCTATACTCCTGGGTTAAGTCAACGATTGACAACCAGTTCGTCCCTATACACAGTTGCCAAATCAATAATTATTCTTACCGAATTTGCACTTCTCAAAATGGAAATAATTATTAATGCTTCCTAAATTAGAAGACCGACCTATATATACCAATTCTTACCTGTGTAGACTAGGGATAATTATTTTCAATTGAATTTCTCACCTATCTTCTTACTTGAACCCTCTTTATCTTCAATTAGGAGGTCGTAAATTGAATGATATTATGAAGCTTTATGGAGTACAAATGAAAATGTCAGGATGATAAAAGAAAAACATCCAAAATCAACATTATATTATGATATTATTAGGAAAGTGAAAGCAAGGGATTCTTCAGGCTAATTCTTTTTTTGTGATTTGGCAATACTGTCATTTTTATATCAGCAGCACGTCATGACGAGTACAACCAATCAAAAATCTCTCTAGCCACTAACGTCACACGATTTGAATTCAATAGATTATTTTTGAGTTTTCAATATTTTTTAAGGGTAGATATAAATTGATGAAGAAAAAATTTAAAAAAAAATCACGAATTACGTGAGAATCCAATATGTCAAAATATATTTTTTGTGAAAATGACTGGAAATGCCCATTCTCTAGGATTTCATATCTTTCTAGTTCGATCTGGATAAATAACACGTAGCTTGAATAGGTACGTCATTCTCCATCCAAATGCAAAAAACAAATTCATCTAGATCCGATCGGATCTGTAGTTTTCAATTTAACAGAAAAATAAAGTTTCAAAAAAATTCATATGTTGAAATGTTCAAATTTAACTCGAAAACATTCAACAGAGAGGTCTTAGCTTTATTGAATGACGAATAATCCATATAAACGTTAATACCACTGAATGGGTGAATTCATATTCCTACTATCACAAGTGATTTTCCTGAAAACTCTGATATTGTGGACAAATTTTTACTCGAAAATATTGAATTTGAGGGATTGGGCTTGAGTGAATTATGAATTTTCAACATAGTTAGGAGAATAATAGATATTGGTAAAAGCAAATTGCGATTATTTCAAGAAGTTTGCCCAAGAATTCAGATATTGCAATATACAAATTTAACTCGAAAATATTCTACAGAGAGAACTTTATTGAATGATGAATAACCTAAATATTCCTACCAAAGGGTTTTCCCATAAGAGGTGTTATTTTGAGATTCGAAGAAAAATGCAATGTTTTCATATAAATTCATTATAAAGAGGAAGGTATACTGTTAATAATCGAAAAAAAATCATCAGCCAAAATGACCACCACGACTACAGAACCATATCCTTTTCATGAAATTTTCCATAACCAAGTCGCAAAGTGTTAAAAAACTCATTAAATAATAGCATAATATACGAAAATCAGTTCATTTTTTCTATTCTATTCTATTGCCCCCTCCCCCTAGTTCAAAGGCGGGCGACGCCCTTGCCTCAAAGGCTATTATGTGGGTGTCAACAGTTCACAATTTTTTCTTACCAAATCCAAAACTTTTCAAGCAACCAAATCTCCATCAAAGCATGATTTTTTTCTTAGGCTCAGATTACGGCACCAGCCAGAGCAGATGCGCCCACAACGTCTGTCCTATTCCCTGAATACGAAGATGATATGCAATTCGATGCCTTGTCCAGTGAACCCCAGAAAGAAAAAAAATCCAAACAATCCGTAAGGTACTACAGACACTCGTTCGACGGTCATAAAGCGCCGCAACTGGTAGCCAAAAGGAATTTGAGAGAGAGGAATAGGGTTCAGGCCGTGAATGGGGCTTTCAATAGACTGAGAAAAGCTGTGCCTTTTCAGCACGCTAGGTTAGTAGAAATCAGACACCGATTCTTTATAAGATGATAGTTTTATAATGATTGAGCGGTCTGCTATTTGAGATATAAATGTGGAGCTGCTGAATACGATACAATTGTCAAAATATTGATTATATATCGAATTTTCAGGTACTTCGCAAAAAATAAATCTCCATTCATTGATTGTATAGACGTAACAATTTATTGTCGCAAAAAAATCACCAAAATATCAGCCGATCAATTGCTGGAAATATAATAAATCTCGCTAATAGATCGTTTATTATCCAAAAAACCAAAATTTAAAGTTATATTTAACATTAAACAAAAATAATCGTAGAAACCGAAAATAAATCACTTTCACACAGACCATTCTATTGAATGTCATCGAAATCTTGTCCAAAGAGAAAGAAATTCAATGAAACAAAACTACAAAACATTTCGAAAAGAAGAGAACCGACAAAAATGATTCAACTTGAAAGTAAGAAAGGAATTAATTATAAAATTTGTCGGTGCAAGGGTTCATTATGCCTCACATTATTTATTCATTAGTTACATTTTAGTTTAATTATTTCTGTCGGTTCTTTTTTTTTTCATAAATTATTTTCACCATAGAGGAATGGGAATTTTTCAAGTTTGCAATGAAAAATGGGTCACTCAAAGCTCTGGCCTGAAGTCTTTTAGGCGCTCGTTCATACATCTTGTGAGTTGTACATCTTATAGGTAGATTCCCATTCAAGAATCCACTGAAAAAAATTACAGCTGTCAAAAATAATTTGACCGCAGCAGTCAAAGCAATCGTCCATGATCCTTGATATGTTATTACAGAAATGTTGGAAATAGCCACTAATAGTAGCCAATGAAAATTCATACACCTTGAAATGTGCAACCCATCTTAAAATTAATCAGTATGAAATTACAACAAAATGAATTTCAAATGTCAACCAGGATAAATCATGGTTATTGCATATGAAGCGTCGAATTGGAAATACCGTTCATCCTGGTTTATGTTCTGATCTTACTGATGAAGTATCGCAATGTTTCCAGGGGAAAACGAATAAGCAAGGTGAAGACATTACTGAATGCCATCAACTACATCAGAGGTCTGGAACAGCTCCTCAACAACGAATTCTTTCAAACGATCTCCATGAAGGTGAGTTTTTAGCGGATTCCTTTCGACATAATCAAAAATTATTTTTTTCTATATTCCAGGGGTATTTCAACCACAAACAGGACTCAATATGGTGGGATTTGGAATACTAATATTTTAAAGTGATGTGTTGTTCAATTCTTTCTAGTCATGTTTTATGAACTCCTAGTCATTTTTAAAGGTTAATGTACGATTTGTAGCTGTATCTACCAAATAAATGGATTCTTTATACAGGCTGTTTCTGATTTGATGCGAAAGAATTTTCATTACGATCAAATTATAAACACACCACCGTTTCATCCCCGTGTTCACGACTACAGTGACTCTATTTAATAGAGTCACTGTATTCACGACTACCTAGGACCATAGAAAATATTATTCTATGCTCCTAGCGACTACGCTACAGTGTCTAGACACAGAATACCTAACTGGTTAGGTATTCTGTGGTCTAGATAAGAGTCATTTACCGTAGTGGCCTTATTCAAAAGGAGGAAAAGCATTTTCTTATATAAGCAAATTTTTCATCGAATTTTTCAAAGTTTTAATGTATTTTATAATAACCGGGCTGCAGACGAATCCATAAATGAAGTTTCATAACAAACAGTCCATCCGATCTCGAGTTATAAATGGTGTAACCAACAACTTTGTTTTATATGTATAGATATAGATATGGTACTTAACGTATTCTAGATAGTTTTCATACCTACCAAGTTTATAGGATATAGGTGTAGATTATGTGAGTGAAATATAAACGAGTTCACTTAATAATAATAATTTATTCATCACAACAATACAAAACTAATAGTATATAGTTATAGTTATAGTAAAAAGGGGTTACAGTTCACTGCGACCTTAAGGTCTATTGTGCCCCCTGACAGAGCTGTTATCATCGCGCCTAAACTAATAGTAAGTATTTATTTTATGGCTGCTATAAAATGAGAAGAAACTTCAAATATAACAGAAAATTTTGGTTTGTTGTTTTCGCAAATGAATAATATAATGCAATTGGAATGAAATTTATGAAGAATGACTTGGGAAGAGGTATTCCCAATAAGTGAACTCTTGAAATACACCTATACACATGCACATGCTACATTTTATTTTATAAATAGGTTCAAGTTGCAAAAGTTCACTTGTCGGCAGTGGCGTATCCAGGATTTCAGTTTGGGGGGGGGCAGATTTCCCATATGAGGAAAATTGAATTTTAATACTATCCTAAACCTTCAGACTTTCAGAATTTCTTTCCTGTGATTATATGGTTTGGGGGGGCCCGGCCCCCGCCCCCTCCCCTGAATACGCCACTGCTTGTCGATATACAACGCGTAAAAGGTTTTCCACCTTTTTCATGATGTCGTCTAAACGCAATATAGTAGGAGTAGGTACAAATCGTGGTTTTAAACCTTCTCTGAAAATTTGTATGTCCAACTGCTGAAGTCTTGTCTTAAAGATTATTTAAAAAATAATAATTCGTTGCATCTTTCATAACCTTTTGAGTTGAAAAACATCATGTCTAAAAGAATGATCCATGCCAACCTCAGTGCATGTAGGTATATCCAATTCTTATTCATGGAATCATTTGAACTTTTCACCTTTTGAATTAGATATATAGAATGTATAATCTGTTTCCGTCATACTTAATTGATATTTCGTTGGCAGAAGTGATGAGGGCGCCCACATAAGAGGTGTAGTGGCCTCGAACTGTTTCCATTCCATTGAGTTGTTTTATCTGCCACTCATTAACGATGCTGAATTATTCCATGTTCATAATGAAGTAGTAGAAATCAATAGTATCTTTAGATTCGATGATAATATACATATTCCTATTTGATCCCAAGTAAATAAAAGAACGTGTGAGAGTTTTCTATCGAAACTCTCCACAAAATTACGGTTGTCCAGCCTTGATCTCTGTACTTGAAAGTTGACTTTCATCTTCTTTCTTGGCAATATATTTTTCGCATCCATCACCCGTTATTCGGAAATTATCCCATGAATTCAATAGAGATTTTCTGGGTTCTATCCAATTTTTCAAATAGGCATATTAGAAAGAATCGTTATTAGCTCTATGGTTTTACATGAACCCCCTATGAAAAATCCAGGATAAAGTCATTGCTGCCAATCTAAAGGCCTGGACACACCTGTCATGCAGCCTTCCGATCCGACTCCGGTCCGATATTGCTTAAAGAATCTGATCGGTGCGGGATCGGAAAGGGGTGAGCACACATGTCATGCCCACTTCCTGCTCTTTTCAGATTTGACACTCAGTCTACTCGAAATCGCCAGTTGAAACGGTTGCGTATATATTGCGCGAATGTTGAAACATTTTAGCAATCGTGATTTAGCTATTGTGGCTATCTGTTTAGATGAAGAAGATCGACTTAATGCGAAGTCTTCGATGAAGAGTAGTGGAAAACGTAAATATTGGGTTCATGATGCGTGGAAAACACGAGACAAAGAAGGAGAGTTTGCCACACTTTTACCTCACCTGTTGGACGACGAAACAAAATTTTATCATTATTTTAGAATGCCGATGGATACATTCAATCGGTTGGAACTTAAACTCCTTGTAACAACCATAGCAGTTTGTCGGTTGTTATTTTCACGAAGCTGCTCTAGTTCATACTCTTGAACAATATTAAAGATCTTCCCTTTGGCAGAATGTAAGCGCAGAGGATCCAGTGATTTCAGAGATGCAGCAATTCCAGACAAAAATACATCAACGGGATGCTGTTCGTCATTGTCACTAGGTTTTTTTTTCTTCTCAGCTTCTTTCTCAGCCAATAAATATGCCATTAGCTGAGATGATGCAGATTCTCCAGGTTTCATTTCGGTATGTGGGAGCTTTCTTTTGCGTTTTGCAGATGGAGTCCTGTTGTCGATAGAAACTCGACTAGCTGATGGAGTTCTAGGTGGTAGCAACGACTCGGATTCTGCAGTCCCAACAGAGACATACTCATTTATATCTGCATTTATATCATTGTTTAGGTTCTGCATTTGGGGGTCATCAGTGGGTTGGGTTTCATTATTTTCTTCCGCTTCATCAGGAACGTTACCTATACCTTTCCGCTCGGCGAGGTGAGGAATCAGAAATTCAAGAATGGTCTCAAATTTGTATTTATTTGAAGATATAGCCGCCTGTCCAGATTTGGTTTTCCGTTTTTGTCTCGCTCTTCGCAGACTGTCACGAATTCCGTTCCACTTCTTTTTACATTCCTCCTCTTGACCTAAAGAATCAAAAATGTATAATTAAAACTATTATAATTAGATAGCATCATAGCAGGGAAATAAAAAACCTTATTAAATTATTAATAATTATTGATTAAATATAGTTTGTATGTGTATTAGTATAAGTTGTTTGTTACAGGTTTCTTGCTACTGGAGATTCTTTCAAGACCATCTCATTCACTTACAGAATGGGAAGAAGTACAGTTGGTTCCATTGTTCATCGTACAAGCAGAGTTGGAATTGAAGTACTTTTAAACGAAGTAATGCCAGCTCCGACAGAGGACAGGTGGAATGAAATAGCAATCGAATTTTGGGAAAGGTGGCAGTTTCCCAATTGCATTGGTGCTTTGGATGGAAAACATGTGACAATACAAGCTCCAAAAGCATCAGGAAGCCTCTATTGGAACTACAAGAAAACATACTCCATTGTTCTTTTAGCGCTAGTTGATGCTCGTTACAATTTTATTTTTGTAGACGTGGGAAGCTACGGAAGAAACTCTGATGGTGGTGTTTTGGCGAATTCCAATTTAGGTAGAAAACTATCTCGAAACCAACTTAACATCCCAGACAAAAAAGGCCTCCCAGGAACAAACATGGAACTTCCCATGGTTATAGTTGCCGATGAAGCTTTCCCCCTCACAAAAAATATCATGAGGCCATTTCCTGGAAAGAACTTGTCTAACGAGCAAAGAATTTTCAACTACAGATTGAGCAGAGCTCGAAGAATGTCAGAAAATGTCTTTGGCATTATGGTGCAAAAATTTCGAATGTTCATGAGGCCTCTCCAAGGAAATCCTGACAACATAACAAGGGTAGTTCTTGCAGCATGTATCATACATAACTTCATTAGAATTAACGAAGACTACAAAGTGCCAGAAGTAAGTGACAATACTGACACAACTCCAGTGGAGAAATCTCGTCTTCAGGATTTTCCTTGTCGCCGAGGAGGGGAAAATCGTGAAGCATTCAATGTAAGAGAGCAGTTTAAGCAATTCTTCAACTCTGAACATGGGCGGTCATAAGGGGGGGGCCATGGCCCCCCCCAAAGGTGGCAATGCACTTAGAATAAATTCTGGAATACTAGATACTATGACTGATATTATGTAATTGTACAAAATGGCCCCCCCCAGAATCAAGATATATGACCGCCCTTGACTCTGAAGAGGGTAGTGTGGAGTGGCAAGAACGCCGGGCTTTCATAGGTTAATAAGTTAGTTGTTCTTCCTTGGAACTGTTCGAAACTATGAGTATTTTATAGCTCTTCTTGTGTTACTTACAACCGAGAACTAAACATTATGGTTTTATATTTTAAAAAATTTGAAAATTTGTGAGAACCTGTGTACAATAAAGAATATATTTATTTATATTTATATATATATATATTTTATATATTTTTTTTTATATATTTTTATATTATATTTTTTATATATTTTTTTTTTTATATATTTTATATATATATTTTATATATTTATTTATATTTATTTTAATTCACAATTCCAACAGGAAACCCCTTCCCTAGAAGTGGAAGTGGATTTAAATATTGTTATTATGACAAGATTTTAATAGCTTAGTTTAAAACACAACAACTTAACAATAAATATACAAATGTTTTCACCTTCTACATTTAGTTTCTTCGCAACTTTTTTCCACATAATGTCCTTGTACTCCGAGTTTCTATATTGCTCTTGTGCCTGATCATAGAGAGCTGGAAACATTCGGACAGTTTCAATAAGCTCCTCCGCTTTTATACCCGCCATTTCACTGAATTTAACACAAAAACTGCCACCGACAACCTTCCCGCATCAAGTAAACGAATGGTCTGCAATGTCGGAGCATGACGGGATACCGGAATCGGAGACGGGTGGGAGTAGGACGGGTCGGTGTCGGACAGGTGAGACCTACTGCATTCCAAACCATTGTTTATTCCCATATCATACAGTCGTCCCGCTGTATGACCGTAGTCGGATCGGAAGGCTGTATGACAGGCCTTAAGAGTTACATTGGAGGCCATCTATCATCAGTTTGGCTAACTAACAATATAGTTGATATCTACTCTATGGAAATGGAAGGAATTCGTGAATAATAAATGCAAAAATCAAGAAAAAACCTCCAATTCTCAACCTTTTATTTTATTTCCGATAGCGTGTTTGTATTTTTGTCATTTATAACTCTCATCTCCAAACTTGAATGTATAATAAAAAGAGAGATTGTTCGGTGGTTAACCTTACCTAGGTACTTAACCTAATTTACGTTCTTGTCAAAACTCAGGTTATTCGTGAAAACTGTGGTTTTGCTGTGGTGTTTAGTTCTGACGATCTGTTATCAGGGGGGTGTAACCATAGAACTTATAGTTCATGGAATGCTATTACCAGATCAAAAAGTGGGTAAACATCTCAAGTTGGAGGAATCTCTAAATTTCCATGTTCCCATGGATACGACCTGTCACTCCGAACAGAAACACAGAAATATTTGCCGAAATGCCTAGTGAATCGGATCTTGACGATTAAATTCATAGTATTTCTGTGTTTCTATTCCGTATGACAAGTCGTAACCATGAAAACATGGAAATTTCAGTATTCCTCCAACTGGAGATGTTTACCCACTTTTTTAAGCTGAGCTGCAAGGCTAATGGCATTCCATGTACTATAAGTTCTATGGGTGTAACTCTCTAAGTAAGGCCGAATTCACGCATCACTACCGCCACCAAGCGATTGTTGCACGAATTAATTTCATGATTTTTGGTTCACGCATGCGCCTAGACTCTATTCATTGATGACATGAAAAGTGTAAACAATAACAATGTCGGAAACGCCAATTTCATAAATATTTTAATCAATTTTATACATATATATCGAGTATCTAAGATTCTGAATTGGAATATACAGGCCATAGCCGTCTGGCTTCAAAGAATTGGTAATGCTGAATTGTTTAATGTGAAATCAGTAAAGTATTATGTGGTTTGTGGCATTCATTTCAGCACAGACTGCATACTTCCAAAAGGAAAATTGAAGAAATATTCATTGCCAACTCTCAATTTACCAGGTATGTAATTTAAAACGTTCCAATTTCATTCACCTATTACATTTTTTCTCCCATTTCAGAATATATGAGTTCCGCTGGAAATAGCCATGAGTTGAAGGTTCTCATTTCTTCAAAGGTGTATGGAAGAAAAATCTCCCCCTAGAAAGCATTAGTGAAATTGCACATGGAGATGATTTTTTCCATGGGGTTGAATCAAATGATGAACCAACAACTTCAAGTGGAACATTTCAATCTGATGTGACTAGAGTTAAGGAGTACCCAGAAGGTATTTAGTTTTTAGAAAACATAAATTCTTTGATTGAATTATCTTAAATCAAATCAATCTTTAAAAATTGAGAATTTGAGAGATGAGAATTGCCAATCAACATTTTTTAATGTCTAATAAGGTCATTTTAATTTTCAGATATTATGAACGTAGATGTGCCATCAGGATCAAGAAAAATCTCAACTTCCAGCACAAGTAGAAAAGGTAATTAAAATTATGTTGTAGCTTTGAGTTTAAATATTTAAACTCAATGGAAACTCAATGGTTGTAGTCAGCTTCCGAAATTAGGAGATCTATCTTAAATCAATTGCTAATGATTTATTTTGAAATATTTTTACTTTCAGTGTTTCATGGCAAGCGGATTGCTTCTGGGAAAGAAATTTCGGTGCTGAGGGAACTCAGAACTCAGAGAAGTCATTATTAGCTATAGGTCATAAGATATACAGGATTTTTCGATAATTATCAACAAATGTAGTACGAACTGATCTAGTCACAAATCTCTATCCAACAATCGAGTGATTCATATGGATTGCGGTCCTCTTCTTTGAGGCCATACCTATACTATTACCTGGTATATTTATTGTATTGTTTGACAAAAAATGTACTTGATAGTGTTCCAGTTTGAAATAGATTCAAATTTAATGAGTGTATTCGATGAATGATTTGTTACTGATATTTGTATGAAATAAACATCTTATTTTTCATATTCGATCTTTTCTTTTGGTTTTCATTGAATTTGGTGACAATTTCTTTCAAGTTGTCACCAAATTTGATGAAACCTCACCTATAATTAATTTATTCTCAACCTTTTGCTCATAACTACTTGATATGCGAACCACTAGATGGCGTTTGTGGACGATTAGGGATCTGTAATTTTGGCCAATGTTTTCCAAAAATAGTGTGCCTACAGATCCTAGATGGCGCTTTTTAATGAACCAGAAATCGAAGGGGAGTTGCCTATCTATAGGTAGTTAAGATGTCTAGAATACTGGTGTAAGCACTCGTCGAATTTTGAATGGAATGACGTTCGACCAAATCGAGAATATCGGCAATGTTTCGTGGAGGCGCCGCAATGTCATACAACGTCAATACGGTCTTTTTTCCCTTGATCGATTTGATTGATTAATCAACAGCTGATCTGCCAAAGTCAATTGTGACATGACCACAGAATGACATTTTTATATGGTGAAAGTCTTATACTTTTCCTCCATACTAATATGAATTGAAATGTCAAGAATATATTCCCAAATTATTGCTTGACAAAATTATCGGCAATTGACACAGCACGTTCACCAGAATAAATTCGAATATTTGAAATAACTAATAACAATCTGTTATAAATTGTGATTAGCGGCCCACACACGAACACTTCGGAGCGCGCATCAAGCATTTGGCGTTCCGGAGCGTCACTCCTGAACGACACACGCTGGAGTGTCGCTTGCCCACTAACGTACACAAAATATCTACATTCTGATGTGACAGTATTGAATGTCACGTTCAAAAGTGATGGTTAGTGGGGTAGAAGTTTCCAAAATTGAAAGGTTTGGAGTGGCTCGTTGAGTTTTAGAAATTTCAAAACTTTGGAGCGTCACTCCAGAGCGCCACATCAGAGCGACACGCCAGAGCGCCGCGCTAAAGTGAAACGCCTAACCTTGGAGCGTTGATCGAACTAACCAAAACTTTTACACGGAAGTTTGGAACGGCGCGCATCAAACCTTCGCTCCGAAGTGTTCGTGTGTGGGCCGCTAATAGCGCCACCTGAAGTTGAAAAAACGAAATTTTGCCGATATTCTCAATTTGGTCGAAACAAAATCTAATCAGTGCAAACACCATGTGTTCAGTCATCGAAAGGTAGTCTATGTCTGTTATTATTGGTTTGCAGCATATACTAGTGGGACTAGTAAGTACTTGATTATATTGTATTGGCAAATCTAAAATGGACCACGATTCCCTCGAAGATTATCTGAAACTCGCCGAACAAATAGAAAAGGAGAGCAAAGTCAAAAATTTACTTACGACAGCTCAAAAGAGAAAGGAGTGTGAAAGGAAAGCCTTAGGAGTCGTGCAGTTATTATTGGAGAGAAGTGTCAGCCCCGAATTATTTCTGAAAAGCATTACATACTTAAATCCTTCATATTATGAGGATATTGCCGAGGAAAGAGCTCTGTTGCTGTTTTGTGGATATCCACTCTGCAGAAAAAAGATCTCGAAACCTAAGACTCGATACAGAATATCCAACAAGTCGAAGAAAGTTTATGATTTGACTGAATATGGCAATTTCTGTAGTGTATTCTGTTTCAACGCCAGTAACCACATCAAACAACAGATTCTGGACAGTCCCTTATGGTTGAGAGATTTAGAAGAAACTCCAACTTTCAATCTACTGGTTAAAAAGGACAAAGGCAGTAGTGCTACTGGAATCAATATTCAATTGAAGAAGTTGACGAAAAATGAAGAATTTACTACCATTACGTCATTTGCCAAATTATCTTTGGATGATGTTGGTGATATTGATTTTTCAGTTTCTGCCTTGAATGATCTTCAAAAGGAAGCACTTGTAAAAAAGGATACTAAACCAAAATTATCCACTGTGATGGAAAAAATAGTTGAGGAAACTGAAAATCTCAATGACAAATTAGAAGAGAGGGAATTATGTGATAACAATTCAAAATCTAAATCGGCAGTTAATGTGGATATTCTAAATACATTTGAAAATGACAAGATAGAAAATGAAAGCACACATAAAGGGTTATTAGATGCTAAGATTGAAAAACTTAAAAATACTCAGAAGAAAACAGAAAAGGTTTTCCAAGGGTCTACAGATATCCATTGTATCAAAAAGCAGAGCCCAGCAAATAAAAAAATACCAAATATCAATGATTTGACCAGTATTACCAATAAGATCAAAAATAAAATGAATAAATCAACTATAACAATGATAGATCCTCTACCTTTGCAAATTAAAACAACTGAAGTCCTAAAGGTTAATGAGAAAATTCTCGAGCATAGGAGTGAAATAATGAATAACAAGTCCTTAATAGAATTAAAATTTTCAACAAGTGATTCAAGTGTAGTTGAAAATACTGTAAGAAACGTTATCAATAATTGGATAACTTTAGAAACCCTCATCTACATTCATGGTGAGAATAAATTGAAAGAATCTCTTGATGAGAATAAACTATCTGAACATTTTGAAAACTTGAAAATCAGTCAGTTAGAAATTGATCAGCAGAAAAAATATGTATCAATTTGCAGAAGGTTATGTGAACAAGAAATATTTGAAGAAAAAGTGGAAACTTTGTTAATAAAAAATAACCTGAGACCCCTACCAGATTATCAACACTTAAAGCGGGAATCAAAGGAATTTGATATAAAAGTAAGAACTTTCTTGAGTGGAGGAGTGCATGAAGCTGACGACAAGAACTTTGGCCCAGAGAAAGTTGAAAACACCGATCAATCACTTGCTTTCCTTCCATTGGATGATAATAATTCTCGACATGCCTTAAGGCAGAAAATATTATCAGATACGTTAAATAAGAGCATTTCATTCTTGCTCGACTATATCAAGTATGATACAACATATGTTTTAACAGAATTAAACAAATTGATCAAGACATTCAAACTTGATGCAGAGAACATTGTTCTCAAACCAGTGATAAGAAATTATATAGCATTCATTTGCCTGAAAATATTATCTTTAAAAGATTTTACTCTTTGTGAACAATTTAAAAAAACAGAGGTTGTAGAACTTGAGAATTCCATATTTGAACAATTACCTGGAAAGAAAGAAATTCTTGACAATACCATCAGATTCATCGTAGATGTGGACAAGTTTTTGGAAACTTACGTTATGTCTACAGTTTCATAATGTTCTGTTTTTGTTCAATGCAAATATCTGTACCAATCTAATTTCATGTAAATAAATTGTAATTTAATTTATATCACCCACGTCAATTTTGTATTGATTGAAAAAATAAAATAAAATCCTGTAAATTCTTACACAATGGTTTATTATTATTGTTTCTACATTCAGGAATTAGACATAAAATCGCAAAAGGGGCATTCAATAAAACAACCAGTAATTAATAGCAATCTTTCATATATCCTTAATCTATGATATAAATAATAATTTACATAAATTTGGCCAATTGTAACATTGAAACATTACTTCAAATTGTTATACACTTTTGGAATGTACAATTTTCTTATATTCTGTCAAGAATAAGCAGAATAAATGTTCTCCAATATAAAACATTATGGATCATTATGATCATAATTTTTTAATCAAATAAATCTTTATGTATTCAAATCAAGCATTAGTGTGAGACATGACAAGCCACGATATTATAAAATAAAATAAGAAAATTGGGTAAACAGCCAGCGCTTTTCTTCCTGGTTTCTGACTATCGCCAAGAAAAATTATAGAAGCTGAAAAGTTAATTTGAATGAGTATTTGCGCAGGAAATGTTCATGGCATTTTCAATTATCTACTCAAAAAGAAATTGGAAAAATTAACACAAGCTTTGAAATTTTCATTGTATGTTCTTACCATCATGATCTAGATTAGTATTTTAAAGATTTTAGATCAATGAATAAAACTCGGATTGAAATTTCTGATTAAACCAAAATAGGAATGAACTCACCATATGTAGCCCATCCAAATCCGACCAAAGAAATCAACACTCTTAGGAAAAATAGAAAATATGTGTCCTCAGCCATCAAAATTATAGTACAGGATATTAAGGCAATTGCTGTTGGTAGTAAACAATATCCTAAGACACAGACACTTTGGAAAAATGAGCTGAAAATATTTTTTTAAATTTATTAAGTATGAATCACCTATAAGAACTTCTTCAATTTGAAAATAATCATTATATGTACCCTGATTATTGTAAATCACAGAGGAAATACTTACATGTTACCACCTAATAATTTAGAATTTAAAGTTACTATCATAGAACCTATCCATACTATCACAAAGACTTGGGCAAATTCAGGTCCACCATCATTTGAATCTTGACTTGTATTGGTCGTATTTGATCCTTGAAGAATCCTTAAAACAAAAAGAATTGTTTCAAAACTATGCTCTGTACTACTGTTGAGCAGACAAATAGTTATTCACTTACATAGCCATACAAGTACATAAAATTAAAGGTCCCCAAAGATCCCCTGAAAGAAATAATTGAAATTTTTTCAGAAATTACTTCAATTGTATTCAGTAGGCTTACATTCTTTCAAAAGTGATTTCTTTTCAGTTGGTATCATGACATGCGCAAACTTTGTTCCAACAGCCTTTAAATCACGTAACTGCAAAAACAAATATGTAGTCGTATAGTTTTAGAATGGGAAATTATATTTTACTATTGTATCTCTTATAGGTTCATCTAATGTATTGAAATCGGGTGAACCTATGTTGCCATTATTTCTTGGAATTGGAATGGTCATTTCTCCTTCAACAATGCCTTTTACATCATCCAACATCTAGAATAAAATATAATGCTAGATTTGTACATGATTTGATTGCGTTTCAAGTACCTCCAGTTTTGATTCATCCATTTTTATTAAGTTCTATTATAATATTCAATGTAAATCCAATAAATATTATATCATAACAATTCTCCAGATCTCCACTACTCAGAACTATTAATACATTTCCTTATTGTCCTTCCTAATATTGCATATTCAATGGTTTTCAAATTTGTTTTTCAATATTTTATTTATATATTTATATATTTGCAATTTTCATTGACATTTTAATTGAAAATTCGTCTATTGGAGTTATTGGACATTAGAACTTCTGTGATTTGAACTACATTCTACATTACCCGATCTAAAGGCGCGTCCACAAAGATACGGTAAACGGTATGATTGAGAGCGCAATCAGTAAAAAATTGTAAATTTTCAGTTCTGGTTATGATAATTTATAAAGTTTGGCTTATAAGAGACAATTATCGAGACTCTTTTATAGCCTTGCACTCAGGGGTCTTTGTTGAGTGTTTAAGATCCAGGTTTTCATTCTTCCACCTGATGATAATTTTTCAGGTGGAAAGATATGTGTTTATATGTATCATGTTTTCATATAACATTTAAATTATAGACATTTTCGATATTTTCGATATTTTCTGCAGTACCAATAGAATATCTCAACAAAATTTTATATTCGTAAGTAGGGTATACGTACTTTGGTGTACCTACTAGTCAATTAGCATTGTTTAAGGAGAATTGAACAATGGCAGCTCATAATCTATATATTAATATATTCAATTCAGATTCCCATTACTTTCTCGTTAAGCATTGAAATCAGTGCTAGACGTCATTATAATAATATTAAAGGAAAGCTATTAGCAGATTATTAGAGTAATATTTATTTCTACGAAGTTATTTCATTATTTTCGTTTCAATATCAGCAGGGGGGGGGGTTTGATAAGAATTTTTGAAGGCAACACCTTATCTTTATCCTATATGCTAATGAAGCTTAGACGAAGAAGAAACAAAATTTTGTATGGAATGATATTTGAAAGCAAATGAGCCTTAAAAATAGTAACGTTATGGAAAACTTGGTCAACTAGGCTCATGCGGCATTTTAAAATACACAATGTTCAACCTTCACAGGTCAATTCCACTGATATTCATTTGATAAATATCAAGAAAATGTGGGGATTCCCCCTCATTTCTAATGGCTAATGGAGTAGACCCAGAGACCAATAATACACAAAATAGTTTCTATTTTCTATGAAATTATTTCTAAATGTCAAGCTGACATTATTGTCTATGCACTTCGAGTTGGAAATAAAGGCGTCTCTAATTTTCTGTTTTATTAGTGAATGAGTGTGTTTTGAAACTTGAAATGTGTGTTTTAGTTACCCCTTATTGTTCTGTTAAAACTATACACTCATATACCACAACACAAAGTTTTTTTGTTTGTTTGTAAATACATATTGAAGATCTCAACATCAATGGCCGAACCAAGTGTTAACTTCGAGGAAAATAATCTGATTTCTTTTTTAAATTCTGACCAAAATGTTGAAGAAACTATCCCGAATTCGGATATTGAAATGAATCTCAGTTCGGAAACAGGCAATAATTTGAATGATATGATACCTGCTGAACAAGTGATGGATGAACAGCCAGATCATAATATACTCTCCACAGACTCTGATCAGGATCGAATGAATAAAGGTTCAATTGAAACTAGTAGTCTTCCTATCAATGAACCTGGACCAGAAGTTGAAAGCCCCACAACCGGTGAAGCTTTTACTTTTAAGTGTGTGTTTTGTGATCAAGTTTTGAATTTTTCCGATGGACCAAAGCTGCTAGAGTGCCTCCACAACTCATGTTCTAATTGCATCAGTAGCAAGTTGTACGATCAAAGTATAGGGGTTTCTGCAAGAGGTAATTTTGAAATTTTTATTTCTCCTCTAAAACCTAAATTTTCCATGAAATAAACTGTTATGATATAGTTTCTTGTACGTAGTTGTTGCATACATAATGATTTACTCTTATTTTGATGTGACAAATATTAGGACTTCAATAACAAAATTAACTCTATACCCCCATGTCCTAAATTTGCCAAGGAACAATATTAAAACTGACCTAAATTCTACGGAACTTCATAACTAGAACAATTAACATTTCATGTTCCAAAGCACTGAAGGATATGATATTTTAGGTGCAATTGAATGTACTATCTGCAATTTACCATCATGCCAAGACAAAATAATAGAGAATCAATTTCTTTTGGAAGCATCAAATACAGACGATTCTAGTTCCAAAGCTGCCGACTTGAAATGTAGCAGTTGCTCTGAAGATATCATTGCCACTAGTTGGTGTGTAGATTGTGCTGAATTCATTTGCGAAAGCTGTGTTCAAGCTCACCAGAGGTAAGGTTTCTCATTTATTCAGAGCTGGGCGTCAAGGATTCAAGATTATATAATGAAAAAATTTTCCTAATGTTCAGAGCAGGTTCTAATGTGTTGAATTTCAAATGAAATCTCTAGGTTTTTGAATAATCAGTGAATTTCTGACCCTTTTCATTCTTTGAATTATCAAGTACTCGTTGATATGTTACTGTACGAAATATTTATCATTTTTCTCTAGACTAAAAATTACAAAAGATCACACCATAAAACCAAAGGATGAAGGAATGATAGACGCTAATAATATATCTAGCGGTATAGGAGTAAATTTATTTTGTGAAGTGCACCCTCATGAAAAATTATCTCTTTTTTGCGAAAATTGTGACAAGTTGACATGTAGAGACTGCCAGTTAATCGAGCACAGAGAACATAAATATAAGTTCACTAATGAGATTGCTTCAGAAGCTAGGAAATATATATCAGATATGTTGAAGGATGTAGGGTAAGAAATTAAGTTCATCGTATTGAATCAAATATAAAATGATCCTTCGTTTTTAGTTACAAAAGGGTACTTTTATCAAGTGCCATGAAAGTCATCGACGACAGGCAAACTTTAATAGTGGAAAAGAAACAGGCATTAGTGAAAGAAATAACACAGTTAGTTGTGAAGTGAGTATTGATGATTCTTGGGAGTTAATAAATTCTGATTATCTTATAATTTTGAAATGGTGATTATATTTCTTCTTTTCATGTGTTTTATAGACTAACAAATACTATTAATGTAAGAGGGAAACAATTGGTTTCGAAACTCAGTGAAGTATGCGAGTCAAAACAAAAAACTTTGAACGAGAAAAAACAAGCTTTAGAACAGTTATCCCAAATGACAGATTATTGTATCATGTTTACCCAACATGCGTTGGAAAAGGGAAGCGATTTAGCATTGCTGTATAGTAAGAAACAGGTAACTGAGCATCTGAAGAGAATCAAATGTAGAAGGGCTGACATTCCGAATCCAGAAATTCCTGTACGAATTCACTTAGCGCTTGATAAAGTACCAGAATTAGTAAAGGGTAAGTTTTCTCCTTTGATACCTTTGAATTACTTGGAATAACTTTTTTTTCATGCTTTCCCTTCGAAAGGACTCACATCAGGTAAATATATTGGTTTTATTAAAAACATCCAGTAATGACCCGTTTACTGCAAAAACCATTGCTTATAATGGTTTGTGTGGAGACTTCTCTGATTTAATGAATCTCAAATTATCCCTGGACGAATATTATCGAGTTTTGTGATATGTAAATATAAAATACTTGCAAACTTACTTTCTTTTTTTAGTTATGTCGACAATAGGGCAGATTGTTGTTGATGGACGAATTTATCCTCCTCCAGAACAACAGATGTCAATTCAACAAAATCAAATGAATATGATACCTAATATGGGATCTCCTAGTCCTGGTCTTAGCCAATCACCACACCAGCAAACCTCAATAGGTCAGATGGTACCACAGAACTCTCATGGCAACTTCCAGGCTGGAAAGCCACCACCATATAGGCCTCCGTTCAATAGTAACCAGCAATATCCACATCAAAATATGTCCCCAAATGTGGCTCAACAGAATCAGGCCTTACAACAGGCATTATCCCCAAATATACAACATAACCAGAATAATATGGGTGAGTGTTTGGGTTTTGATAGTGAATTTTTTGGAATATTGTTTTTTTTTTTAATTTCAGGAATGCACAGAGTTCAAACTATGGGTCCTCCTTCCATGGTTCCCATGGCATCTAATATTCTTGCGCAGCAGCTAAACAATATTGGAATAATGAATAGGATGCAGAGACCCCAGATGCAAAGACCCATGATGGGCAGAGGGACTAATAATTCTTTAGGATTGACTCATCAGCAGCAGGTACGTGATTTGATTTTTTTTTCATTTCAGCCATGTTTTTTTTGAAAACTGTTTGTTCTGTACACATATGTAGATATGTGTTGGAGTATGGAAGTAATATATGGTCCCCCTACTACAAATGTCATAAGGATCAGTTGGAACGGGTTCAAAAGAAGTTCCTTCGATTTATTGCCTATAAATTAAATATTCCTTCAAGTGATGTTGAATATAATGGCCTTTTATCTCTTCTTAATTTACCAACTTTGGAGGAAAGGCGTACTCTGCTTGATCTTGCATTTGTTTACAAATTAATTAATGGACAAATATCATCTCCAAATTTGTTAGAAAAACTGAACTTTCATGTTCCAAGTAGAGTTACTAGACTTAAATCTATGTTTCACTTGGAATTTCATTATCAGAACTATGCAGTAAATAAACCCATGCAGAGAATGTGTAGAAATATGAACCTGTGCGAATTAGACTGTTTTCATATATCGCTGAATAGTTTCAAGAGAGCAGTTAAAGACACTTTCACCTGTAAATATACCTAGAAATAATCTGTGATCTAGCTTGAGACTTATTGTAAAAATGGCAAGTCCGTAAATAAACATTATTATTATTATTATTATTATTATTTATTTTACAATTTCGTCAAATCTCTTCCCTACGAATTGTGGTTCTCGGGATATAATTTTTTGAAGGTTATCCTCCTTTTTTTTCAAGATGCTTGTCTTAACGGACAAATTATAGTTCAAATCCTTCTCTGATTGGTGTCCTTTTGCAACTGTCGGAAGTCTCGTCAAATTTGGATCAGCCGTTTCGAAGATAAGAGCTGGGAAAAATGTTTTTTTGACCGCTCGGTTACTCGCGAACGGAAAAACCTTGAGATTTTTGACACTTTCTCTGACAGCTGCTGTCAAAGTTTTTGTTCTGACAGCTGTCAATTTTTTCATCGAGTTCTCAATTTCGATCTTGTAGCATAATTCGGTCGTAAATAAGCGCAGTAAACATCTTGCATTTACATCCCTTTTATATTTAAATATGAGGGAAAACATTAAATTTCAGGTATCCTCTTCTACTCATCCACAGGGTCTGTTACATGATCGAAGCGCGTTGAGGGGACTCCTGCAACACAATGCGAATCCAGTTTACGTTCAAACTGGTCCTTCCCAATATCAGGCAATACAGCCAGGGACCCATTTAGCCCAATTTCACGCTAGGTTCTCGTCTCAAGGTCAACAGAATCAAGGAGGAGCAACACAGGTTCAAGTCTTCAGGCAGCAAAATCCTAATAATATCATGATATCTGCTAATAATCAAAATAGGCATTATCAACACCCACAGCAAGCGCAACAACAAATGCAGAGGTTAGTCTTCAGTATAAAACGATTGAAGAACAAATATAACAATTATTTATTTGCAGAATAAATTTTCCAACTCAGGGGGCAAAATGGCATATACCCCAACAAAACAGTACCGAAACAGGCCCAAGTAGCAACAGAAACATGTCTCTACCAGCGATAAACGACAATTTTAAAATCACCCTCAAACAACAAAACCACACGGACAGTAATAAAAATCCTGCTACTGTGACCTCGACAATTCCAAAAACGCCGAGTCCCAATCATTTCCAAGGAAGAAGCGATACCGAGCGAAATTTGGATAAGTGTTGTGAAGATTCCGTTAACGACTTGATGGCCACCATTGCGAAATTGGACTCGAACGGGGTTCAAGTACTGGCAGAAGGCAGACAGAAAAATGGAGGATCCCCTCATGTAGATAGCTCAACGGGGGATGCCGCCCCTTTGTGCAAAGTGAAACCGGAATGCCTGGATACTGGCAAAGACGATCCTAATGAGGATTGGTGCGCTGTGTGTATGGATGGAGGAGAACTTGTATGTTGTGATAAATGTCCTAAAGTTTTTCATCAATATTGTCATATTCCGAACATGAGTGTGGAGGAGACGGGGGATACTTGGCAGTGCTTGCTGTGCATGAACTTTGCTGATATTCCAGAAACGGAGAAGAAAGACGGGGAGTTATCTCTGAAGGAGAGGAAGAAAGCTGAAAGGCTCGTCTTGGAATTGTATTGTCAATACGATCCTAGTTTACCTTTCAGAGAAGTTATCGGAGCAGATGTGAGTGATAATTTTTAGTTTATTCATTTCGTATACTCCATTCACAATTATAAAATCACAACTCTGGGCTTAGAAATTTGACACATTCCACTCTGTATCGAAGTTTTTCAAAATATTTTTATGTTCCAAGTCAACACTATTTTTTTTCAATTCAATTTCAATTTATTAAACCAGCGTATTTCTCAGAATGTGAATGAATTGGAAAAGATGTGATGGACGAAAATAATTAACGTTTATATGAATTGATAGAAAGGATTCCTTTTCTAGTTATTCGCATGAAAAGTACAAGAGATCACTGTTGAAATATATTATTTTTCGCCATGGAAAAAAATTGCATTGCTTTCACATTATTTTCATATGCATGCTTGTGAAGATTTAATGTTTATTATCCTCTTGAACTGAAAGTTCAAGACTTGACGACATTTCATTTATTTGATCTTATGAACAAGGAGTAAAATATTATGACTGTATAGTAATTTATTAGTTTAAAAAATATTCATACATTACGACCACAGTACCACTGCAACTTAGGTTTGTACAAATAAAATGGAATAGGTCAAACATATGCTTCACATTTATCATTCACCTGTTCTAAAATAAGACAAAAACTCCTGGAATATTGAAAAAACCGATGTATTCTGGTTCAATATAGCCTATTTCTACTTTCGGCAAAGGAATGAAAGCTCCAGTGACACATTTCAATCCAACAAAATCTGAATTCACCTACCGTTGAATGAATATAGTCATATTTCTCCTTTTTTTAATCATTTAGAGACCGATGATGGCCATCCAGAACCCGTTTACTTACGAAAATCGTGCAATTTCATTCTGCAAGATCGTATAAGGAAGCCTTTTTTGTCCATTTACACATTCCAAATAAATTTTGAGCACCAAAAACGATACCGAAACTAACCAAACTTCTGGGGGACCGGAATTTCGTTTGAAATCTTTCTAAACGGCCAGATACCTAAAAAAAACTTCGTTATCAAGTGTAAAAAGTTCGATTAGTACTTACTTTCGCTTTATTTATGCTTATAAGTAGATTTTTGGTCCAAAATTTGCCGTTCGTACTCACGCCAAAAGTCGTGAAAGGAAAAAATGACACTTGCACGAAATTTCTCATATCGACGGGAAACTTCTTCTGGACGACGAAGAACGGAAAAGTAGGCGATTTCCTATCGCTATTTCGCCCCAAAATCGCCGATTCGAACAAAAATGTGGCATATCTTCGATACTTTCACTTTGATGTAAACAAATAAACTGGCAACGTCGTTTTGTCATTAACGAAATTTTCTGTACGCGCACAGACTTTTCATCAGGTGCACCAACTCCTGAAAACGAAACCATGACCTCCTATGTGATTGAATAAAAGTGAATGGAGTATAGTATTATTTACATCTTTTTTGCGATCATTTGGAGTCTCTTACCTAATTGACGAGTATCCTTTATTGTTCTTTTCAGAACATTGATTATCATGCGATCATAAAGAGTCCAATGGCTCTGGATATCATTAGGCAGAAGCTAAAATGGGATTCCGAAGAAAGATACAGATCACTCGAAGATTTGGTCCGAGATGTCAGACTTATGTTTAGGAACGCTTATAATTACAATACGGTGGGTAAAAAAATTCTAATTTCAATTTGTTACCGATGGAGTCTAAGATGAATGTAACAGAGTGAAAATATATTTTCTTTATGCAGGTCGACTCCTTAGTTTATCAGGAGGCGAAAACACTAGAGAAGTTCTTCGATGAACAGTTAGAAAAATTCCTACCAGAATACGCTTATGAAACGTTTGAGGATGATACAGGTGCACCCCCTGTGAAGAAATCGAGGAGGACGGTGAATGACTGACAAATAGTACACGGTGTGAATGATATAACTTATTTCTCCTTATAGTTGGAGAATTTGTTTTCTGAATCGATAAGAACGGTTTTGGAGGGTTTGTAAAAAATATAAATATATATTATATACATATTTAATTATTGTTAGTGAGGGATATTTGGACGATCACGATCTTGATATCATTTATTATTATTGACTATCGCGAGTAGATATTATATCGTTTTCATTCTCAGATTGGAATTTATTGTAGTGACATCGCCTTTTACTTGTTAATCATCTTTTAGGTGATCTTATCAATTGTTTTTCTTACAAATAGTTGTGTTATTCTCGCTTATTATTATACCTTAATTGAAAGTATTATTATTTGTTTTATTTAATGAGTTCCCCGGCCTGAATAAGCTTTCATCTTCTCTAACTCACAGGTAAGTATTCTTTCAAAAATATTTTTGGATTACAGTGAATTATGGGACTTAATCGAGTAGGTTAAAGTTCATAAGAAAGTTTGTCGATAATTTCTTAGAACCGGCATGTCTCAACCTCTTTTCCCTTGAAGTCAAATTCGATTCAATGTTATAAGAGTAGGGATCTGAGCAGAATGAAAGCATCTGTCCCAGGACTATGTACGACTCTTAGGTTCTTGTAATTTTCGTATATACGTTAAAAGGAACTGCACATTCATAGGAATATTGAGCTTGTTGAAATGATTCTCCGGAACAGTGAGTGCAAACTTAGATCGCAGCAAGCCAATTATGCCCCAAAGATAACTGCTGAGAAACCTTCCAAACCTGTACAGGTTTTCGGTGCTAAGGTGTACAGATGCTTTTAGTTTGAAAAAATCGAGGTTCGACTTGCTGATCGATAATTAAATTCAATTATGCCCATCCGGCCTTATTATGAAAAGAATCCCAATATTTTTTTTTATTAATTTATTCCTGACCCCTCAATGGGTTTCATGAACTGGAAAATGTAAATCTACCTACAAGATTGATTAACAAAAGCTCGAAGTTCTATTTTTAAATCTTGGGCTTATTTTCTTCGGCAATAAATGAAAAAGAATTATTGGTTGCATTGATATAAGTTAGTGTTTTAAAAATTTTGTTTATCTATTTGTTGCATTGATATATGTTACTGTTTTAACCATTTCGTGCTGAAAATTTTCCTCAAGAATTAACATTCTTTCACTTGAAATATGCGATCGTCATTGGGCTATTAATAACAAATTGCATATGTTCGACATTTATATCAATTATATCCGGAAAAAAAAAGTTTCTATACTTAGATGAACTGCTATTTAATAAGAGATGAACACTTGGTACAATTTCATCATTTTGTGTCCTTGAACTCGAGGAATGAGCTAAAATTCGAAATTTGAGTTGAATTTTTCCTTATGATGAGTTGAAGTTAGGTTTTAGGATATCGAAAACTTACAGCAACTTTAATAATTGACATTTTCATTTCATAATTACAAAATTTCCTTCTGAAATTTTTAATAACTGTTGAAATTTAAATATGCTTCTCTCATATTGTGTAAATATTTGCTTTATCTTATGTAATAAAACTTTTGTGCATAAACTACTATCAATTTAATGACTTCCCAAATTTGAAATCGTAAAAACCATTTTTTTTATCTAAAAGATAAATCGGAAACCCATTGACCTAAGTGATCATTATTCACTTATTACTTTCAGTTTTTGTAAGAAACATTATTCAGAAAAAAGAAATGAATTTTCCAACTACTTCATTGTCTGCATTCTTTGCTCTAATGCTCGTTTTCTTGTAAGTATCAACATCTTACATTCAAATTCCTTTCTAATTGACTAAGTGTGTTACTATTTATCCAGTTTCACATTTTGCAGATCAATTTCGCTCAAGTTAGCGCTTTTACTACATTGTTGAAGGCTTCCAATTTTTTTGTAATTGCACTACATATTTAAAACACAACTTCTTCGAAAAAATAAAATAATATTGACAAAATCTTCCTTTTTAGAACGAGGGGAGCTTCATCATGTATCATTATAAGAAATTCTCTTGATAAAGAAGACAAATAGAAGTGGAATGATTTCCTAGGAGAAGAGATTTTGGTGGAAACGTATTTTGTCGTTTAGTTATCAATAGCTCAATAAAATAAATTATTTTGTTTCCGAAAATTTTAGGCATTTGAGTATTTTTGATTCCTATTAACGTGATTGAGCGTTGAAGAATCTCATCACACTGGGATGTGGTGGCAGAGGGTGAGATCTAAGAATTAATATGAGATGAAAAATAATTCAAAAAATCCAGAAAGGTTATTTGTCATACCTACACTTGAAAAAATCCGATTTTTCCAAATTTGTTGAGAAACTTACCCAAAAAGTCCTTTGGTTGCCAGTGAATATTCATCATGTCTAGTGGAGTAACTACATAAAATCAAATAAAATCCCCCAATTTGAGGAATAGATTTATTTTTCATTCTCAAAAAGAAATTGTAATATTACAAGCTTCAAATGATAACAGAGGTAAGTATACATAGTTTTGGCCTCACATTTCTATTTATTGGAATTAACAGGATATATCTTCAGTACAGTTCAACATGTTTATGTTTCAGAATATCACATACACTTACATTACATATTAGGGTGCTGCACATATGAAATGTTTGTAATCCAAGTGTCTCTGATCATATCAGATTCTATCTATGAATGATTTATCAATTTTTACCCATAGGAATACTGGAAGTTTTTTTGAAATCTTTTAAAACTATTAGATCTAAAGATAATAGAAGATATAGTTAGGATCCATCGGAACATGTTAAATGTCCAAAAGTCGATTAGAAATTTACTTAAAAGGAAATTTTCGAACAGTAAAGTGCTTACTATTCATAAGTTATTATTTGTTCAACAAATTTCAAGAAATATACTTGCTCTATTAAATAATCTTCATGATATTTTGGCTCCACAAATTCAACAGATACACGACAATAATATTCATTCAATAAGAAAATATTAAAACACCAAGTATGCAATCAACAGTACAAAAATTCTTCGGTGTACAAATTATATCACAATGAAATTACATTCAGTTCTTACTTGTAAGGCATAGGGAAATGTAATCAGTTTAGGACAGATCGTGAACACACCCCAAGGAAAACCTTCAACATTGTTTCAAGATTCATAGGACTCTGCAGGGTGGAGGGTATGAGGGATATTCGATTTTTTTTAAGAAACATTCGTACCATTTTTCTTTATTCTGAGACCCAAAGAAAATAATTATTATTGCTTTTGCTTTGCCAATCGGCGTTCACGCAGTGTGAATTTCATCAGTGATTATCCTGCAAATGTAAATAAAATGTCGATGTAGAAAAATCTTAATTTCCTGCAGTGAAATTGTTTGGTACATGATTTTCAAGTCGATGGCATTGAATTGGAAGAGTTTTGAATGAAATAGCCGGATTATTGAGGAAACATCGAGATTTCTTTCCAATATCCATTACAAGGTGATATTTACGAAAACAATTTGAAAGACATTGAGTGTACTGTCAAATTGTCGGTTAGTTATTTGAGTCTTAAAGCTTTGATCCATTAAGGTTCTCTTTTACATTTGACGATAAAAAGATTGAATGATTCATATATCCATGGGCGCTCGCAGTATTAAACCCTAGAGGGGCATGAGAGCTGGCTGAAATTTTTAAGAAAATTTTCATTCAAAATAATTCCCAATCTTCTTGAGTCATTGCTTGAATTCCCAGGGGGCAAGCCCTCTTCCTCTTCTGCTAGCGCCCATGCACTTATAAGACACCAATTTACGAAAAAATTTCATTAATTTCTTCGTCATCATCTTTTCTCGATAAAAATATGTCGAGAGCATGAAATACACAGTTAGGGTAGGTTCTGATACAGAAATCTGAAGTACATCCGTTCAACTTTTCAATAACTTGAGAGGAAGACAAGAATAACATGGTTTGTGCACAGTGACTCAAAATTATTTGTTGATCTGGAATGTGCGATCTTTACCCAGTCCAAGAATTGTAATCATTATATAGGCATTATATAAAATTTTACATATTCAGAGAAGTTCCTTACTCGAATGGATTTAAAAAAAATAGTATTTACATCGAAAATAGGTTTACGATTTTGTAAATATTGATAACAGAAAACATAGTATTCAACTCATGCATAAATATGGGCCGAAAGTAATGGTTAATCTATACAGGTTGTTCCTAAATTGGAGGTACAAACGAAAAGGGGAAATTCCTTGCATAATTTCAAGAACAGGTCCCATAAAAATCATGAAAACTGGTGGAATGGACGGGGTGGACATTAGTCATGGCCCGGCAGATCTCCAGACTCAAATAGTTTGTGATTCTTTTTATACTAACGGGGTTTTTATGACAATTTTAATTTTTCCGATGATTTCGAAACAATCATTTTTTTCTCGAAATCGGTAGCTGATCCGAAAAAACTACAGGATACCGTAGAGTTTTGTATAACAACAAAGCTTCTTTTCGCAATTTTTGAACAGTGGCTCACCATAAAAAAGTTCCGGGGGGAAAACAGGATAGAGTGTTTCAGAAAAAATACCACTCCCAAGATTTGCAATCGAAATTGGCATGTCACATGGTGTAAACTCTAAATTGTAATAGCTATGCCAAATTTCAGTTGAATATCTTGAGAAATACAGGGACGTTCAGGACGTTCTGTATTTCAGAGATTTCAAGTAACCTTCGCATTCGCCAGTTTGTGTTGTTTTCAATTCAACACCGCAATACAAGTTCAGATCAGAATAATGAAATGGAACGTCATAGAACTTCAGGTCCCCCCTCACTGTAAAATAAATTATAATTCATACTTACCTATAAGTCATTCATAAATGACTTTCAAATTAAGTAATTTGCTGTCCCATGTTTATCAATTATTAAACTAACAGTGGCCCACCACTTTGAGAAAAAACTTCGAATTCGATACATATATGAGTCTTTTTTTCTAATTTTGCAAGAAATCTCCCCTCTTCGTTTGTATCTCCAATTTAGGAACATCCCTTATATAGCTCTTCATCGTTATCGTTAATTACAAAGGATATCAGTACGCAAAGTAAACTTTGTTACTGTTAGGCCTCGTCTATTTATGGGATAGGTGAGGATCACCAGCTCCTCATAAAGCCCTGCTTCCACAGCAAAATCATGGACCTCAAAGGACACATTTGAATTTCGAATGCACCTGAGCCAGAACATCTGCATTCTGTATTTGATACCATAATCATTTGGAGTGAGTGATATTAATCAGGACCTTTAAGGAAAAGAAAATGAAGGTACAAATAGAAGGCATTAGATCTCACTTCCTCAAGTGCATATAATTCTCAATCCATAAAGATATGCTCAAAAAGAGATTAGATATAGATTTGAACGCGATTCAGCAAGATGTGAAAGAAGTTTGGTGAAGTTGAAGATGCCAATTCCAATCAACATTATCTGTTACTGACAAGCGACAAGCAAACGCGAAATGAAGCATAAAATAAATTACCACAAGCAGAAAACTTTATAGAGTTTCAGAGAAAAAAATGCTCTTCAGACATATGGACATCAGGGAAATCAACAACGAAGACCTAGAGCTCAGTGGTTAACCCACTTTCATACATAAATTTTTCTTCAATTCTCGTGGTGATGAGAATACTACACACTGAACCACTCGTTGGACTATGAAGAGTAAAGCCTAAAAACATTTTGAGCAAAAGAACTTTTCCAGAAACCATTAACTTCCAAGCCCACACCTATATCATGAATTATTATTCCAGAATCATTTCTAGACTCTTCCCTTCAGTTTCTTCAACAACAAAACCATGCAGCCAAACGAAAAACCCTGCAATTATCAAGAAATCTTTCGAGCAAGAATCTCCCCAGAGTAGTTTTCGCCTACAAACTGCAACTATCAAACGCAAATATATTCAGAGTAGAGATTTCTTACAAATCCGCCTGCGGATTGCTCGTCTCACCGTTGTTCTCGATGCCAGCCTGTTTCAACCAGTGCCTCAGGTTCCTGGTGCGTTCTACCAGGGAAGTGGTGGCTCCTTGGTTAGCAGCGTGCGTTACAACCGTGCTCTGTGCGTTGGCCAATGCCAGGTGCTGCCTATAGGAGTTGAGCCGATCTGCAAGGGTGGGGATTGACGGTGGAGCTGGAAGACTGGAGGCAGCTCCAGCTAGGACTGGCCAGCCCAGATCCGGGTAGACGAAAGGAGGTATGACTGCAATTTAGAGATGATACTTATGGTAGCTGCCCAAATGGAGTAGCAAATGAGCAAATACCCGAAGAAAAAGCTACAAGAAACCTCCAGAAGATACGTACCTGCCGCAATGTTTCCGGATTGCTGCTGCTGTTTCCTCAGCACCTCCCAGATCTCCTTGATCTCGAAGTTCAAGTTTTCCAA
Source organism: Adalia bipunctata (assembly GCA_910592335.1). Classification (NCBI taxonomy): domain Eukaryota; kingdom Metazoa; phylum Arthropoda; class Insecta; order Coleoptera; family Coccinellidae; genus Adalia; species Adalia bipunctata. The sequence goes on along the minus strand of OU342952.1, from coordinate 9,932,115 downwards.
ACTCTGGATGATTTCGGAGGGCTCCTGCAAGCTGTCCTCTCTGGGGAGACTTCTGGAAAAGTGCATATCGACGCCCAGAAATTCGGTAGAACTGATACCGGAACTGGCGCTGTGGGACGACAGGTCGCTGAGGGTAGCGTCGTCGTATTTTGTGTCGTTGGTGACCGTGGCTCGTTGTAAGGTCTGTTCGAGATGTCGCAGCCTGATCACCTTCTCGCCGAGCAGACTTCGCGTGCGATGCAGCGATACTTCCATGTCAGTCAGGTCTTTCTCCTCCTTTCGAAGGAAGTAAATGTCGGTTCAGAAATAGGGTTAGAACTGTTAGCAATCGTTGGATCAAATGGTGTAAAGATATACTGCTCGACAAAAGTTAGGGATATCGTATTCAATCGTTTTTAAAAGTATCTAATCTTCGAGAAAATCGCTGTAAAATCATATTAAAACTCAATAACAACTTGAATCGATCCAATAAAAATCAGTATGAGACATTTCGTCAATCTGGTCGCCTTTTTTCTGAAGTTTGGTTCTTTGCATATGCTTCATGAATGTTCTCATTTTGAAATGAAGTCAGTTTATCAACGGCTGCGATTTGAAACGAGTTTTCCGAAAATGCCAAAACGTAAATTAACAAACGCTGAGGCTAATAGGTCTATCGGAATGCTACGAGTGGCCTAACTCAGGTTGTTGTTGCGGATTAAAGGCTCCAAGTCAGCCAAAGTGTGATATCTCGACTTTGGAATAGGTTCAGGAAGACAGGTTCCGTGTTGGAAAGACCAAGGCTTGGTGGGCGACGAAAAACAACACCTGCTCAGGATCGTTTCATCACCGTTTCGGCGAGAAGAAACCCTACATCTACGTGTAGAATGCTACCTTCGGAATACTCTTCAAAATGCAGATGGGGTCCAAGTTTCCATCGAAACCATCAGACGACGTTTGAGACAGGTGAATCTAGAATCTAGATTCTAGACGTCCATTAACACGTGACCATAAGCGTCAAAGACTTAAATGGGCAAGGCAACATATCAATTGGAACTATCAATGGCGTAGTGTCCTTTTCACTGATGAATCCAGATATGGACGATTTTCAGATTCTCGAAGAATAAGGGTATGGACAATCCCACGCTTACCCCGTAATCGTCCAAGAAGTCCATCCATTCCGAGGGGGTAGTGTTATGGTATGGGCCGGAATATATTTCAACGTGCGCACAGATCTACCCATTTGTCCTAAGAATATGACCGCCTTACACGATAGGGAGCATGTCATTGACAATGTTGTGCCAAATTTTCACGCTGCTATTGGTGAAACTTTTCAATTTCTAGACGATAACGCTAGATCGCACCGTGCAGCCATAGTTGAGAATGCGCGCGAGGAGCTTGGTATTCCACATTTACCAATACCTCCGCACTCACCAGATTTGAATTGCATAGAACATGCATGGGATATGCTCCAAAGAAGATAAGATAATCATCAACCCACACCAGAATCCTTAAATGATCTGAGAGAGCTTCTGCCTCATTTATGAAACCAAATTCCTCCTGAAATGTTCAACAACCTCGTGTGTAGTATGCAAAGAAGATGTCAAGCTATTATTGATGCCCATGGAGGCCATACATTGTATTGATAGTCTTAAAATGCTTGAATTCTCTAGGAATAAAATTTCGTTATTTTACTCGATTTTTCTATACCACCCTGTATACGCTGCAGACCTACAGGCTGAAATTAATTTGCAACTTGAAATCATATTAATATGAATTTTCAACACAAAAATATTATTTTAACTTGTATTTTTTTGCAATTTAAGTCAATATCCCTAAATCATGTGGAGCAGTTTATTTGCGAAAGTACCTATACCTTATTTTTGCATATTGATGATAGAGATACGAGTGCATCAAGATCAATAAAATCAAGAGTGATCATAGTTGAATTTCTGGTGACTTGTTTTCAGTCATGGTTGGATTCCTATGAAAAATTCCCTGAAGGTCTTTTGTGAATTGATTTTTTTCTATGCCAAGAGCGGAACCAGGTAGTGGGTAAACAAGGTAAGTATCCTGGTCTTCAGATTTGATATCTTTACGAAATAGTGAAATATGCAGAAAAATCAGCATTTAAGAAAATCTGTAGATGGTCTTGATTATTCAAGTAAAAATACACATTAGATTTTAGCCTACTTATATCCCTTGATTTTCTTGGAAGATGTTACTAAATTGCATTTTTTTCGTGACACTAATTTACATATAAGTGAACCAAAAAGCTAACCCAATTGTGTGAAAAAGTGAACAAAGTGCTTTTTTATTCGAACTCTGATTCTGTTACGAAAGGTGTGAAAAATGCATGCAACTTTATTCAAGGAAGCAGAGGTTCCTTGATTTTTCGTTTTCAGCCTGATATATTTTACCTTTTTTTCTTTATCATCCTTTTCTTCTGTTCATAGCATCAAGTTAAATCTTCTTAATTGTTCTTATTCGTACATCAGCTGAAAATTTTTCGACTAAGTTTCGTTTGAGAATGATAAAAATAGAAATAAACTTCACTCAGTTAATTTTTCACTCGGCAATTGTAAGCATTCATAATATAAGTCGCTTGCCCAACCTTCTAATAAACAGTAAAGAAGGAAGTATCCTGAAATTAATTGATAAACGGCAGATTCCTGAAACGCCAAAAAATAACGATAAAATACTCGAGGTCGAAATCGTCTTTGGTGAAAGAATCAAATGAAGAAGAGAAGGATAAAACACTCTATATACAGGGTCCTGCAATAGTGCGTTCTTCTTCCATAGCTGCCGAACTAGACATCTCAGAGATTTCGTTGGAAAGTAGACCTCTTGTACCTCTTGAATAAAATTTTCATTTGCGATATCATTTTTCGTGTCTGCTGGATGCGGGGGTTAAAATAATCCTAAGGTTACTTCTGAGAAAATGTAAGGTATTCAATTTTCTACATTATTGTGGAAAAAAATACAGGGTGTTCTATTTGAAAAAATCGAGGAGTAATAATTTTAAGTTCTTCATATTTGGACCTTAATAACGGACACCCTGTATATGACAGGTTGATCGTTTAGGAACCATGTCAAGGCAAATCCTTCAATTAAAAAACTTTCAGTTCAAAATCATGTAACTATCGCTCCTGGAAATCGTCAGAAGACTTTTACTGAACTGCTTTTCCCTCACCTTTTTGCAGTTTTCTTCGAATAAGATCTGAACTGTTGGAAGAATGTCCCTAATATTTTGCGTCATGAAAGAGGTAATGAAGGTCATTGAAAATATGTGAAAATATATGGGGTGATCCATTAAAAAAATCATCCATTTGTTGCATAACATTTATCAGGGACACCCTGTATATCAGAAAATAATTTCCTGAGATGCAGAAATGAAGGTACAAGAGGTCTACTTTCCAACGAAATCTCTGAGATGTCTGGTTCGGCAGCTATGGAAGAAGAACGCACTATTGCAGGACCCTGTATATCCCAAAATGAAGACAACACCTCAACCAGAATATTATTCAGACCCGCTTGGACTCCCCCTTATCCCATACCGAGTTTGTCTTTCCCCTCAATCAGCATCCTCTAGAAAGCTCGTTGAAGACACCAACACTTCGATCTATGGATACAAATCTATTCTCACAAACCTGACATAGCTGCTGATAGGTGTGCCTGGCCATCGTTCCGTGCTTAAGCTTGAGCTCCTTCTGCCTCTGCTGGAAGATCGTCTTCTGATTCCTCAGACTCTCCTTGGCCCGCTTGATCGAATCCCGTTCCAGATGGATCCTGTGTCTGAAAAACTCCAACTCGGAACTACCCTCGAATTTGTGCGAGTCTGAAAACGGATACCTCAGATGGTAAGTGTCGGACTGCTGGTTTTGCGGAAACTGATCCTCCAGGTCTTCCAGCTTCTGGAGCTGCCGCCTCAGGTTCTCCACCGGCGAACAAGATCGTTCGGCGTTCTTGGAGCTCCTCATTCTGGTCGTGGAGTTGGTGCGCATCCTGGAGAACAGTTTTTTGCGACTTCTGCCGTGGCTGACGCTGTTGTCCGACGTGTCGTAGTCGAGTTTGTTCTTGTCTTCGCTTCTGTCGCTCAAGGAGGTGTCCACGTCGTTGGGGCTCGTTTCTTTTGGTCCGCGATTGTCAGTCTTCGTTTTGGGAGGTTTCGGCGTTGGAGGTTTGTCCATGGTTCTTTGGGAGGAAGAGAGATTTGTTCTGAAAATGTTGATGGTGACTAAACAGCGACTCATCGCCAAGCTACGTGAAGCAGATGAGCAGCAGCAGAATGAAATGATTTCTTGCACAAGGAGACCAAAACTAACTCAAGAAATCAATATGGCCTGAAAAAATGGCTGAGAACTTACCTTTCTTTATGCATGGAGAAGCTCTTCTCCGTCTCTGATCCTGTGGTTGTGGCACCACTTCTGCCTTCCTCTTTCTTCTTGTTCCTCTTCTCAATGGTTGTCCTCACGTCCGTTTTAAGTCTTATGTATTTCTCTTTTAAACATTTATACTTATCCTCTAACAGCTTTTTCTCACTCTTCAACTTAACATTATTCTCATCATCACATTTATCTCCAGTCTTTTCAGTTTCTTGTCCTTTCTCGAACATATTCCTCAATTCCTGCATTTTATTCCGGTGCCCCGAACGGATTTGGTCCTCCTGAAATTTCAGCATTAAAAAAAATCGGATTAATGCGAAAAAAACCTACTTCTACTTTGAATTCCTTTTTCAATTGCTCGCATATGATCGTGTTATTCTCTCGCAGCTGTTCCAATATGGAATTGTGCGACATTATTATTTCGTCTCTGTTTCTTTCCATATTTTCAGCCAAACTGTTCTCGATCTCTACCAACTTCTCTTCGTAATACTTTTCCAACTCGTCTTTCTTCTTCTCGAAATGTTCCCTCATTTCTTTCTCTTCCTTATCGTATTTGGCTACGAGATCAGATTTCAAACTTTGTAATCTTTCTTCCAATTTCTTCTTTTCTTCGTTCAATATTGCTTCGTGTTTTTTCTCAGCATCGGCTCTGAAAGTTTTCAGTTCTTCGGCAATTTTGATCTCATGGGATTCGTTCTCTCTGGCCATTATCCTCTTAAGTTCTTCTCTTTGGGAGTCTTCCAGGTTTTCTTGGAATTCCGATATTTCTTTGTTCTTGGACCTCCACATTTTATCCTTCAATTTGTCTAACCTCTGTTCCATCTTTCTCTCCATCAACATCGTTTTTTTGGTAAGTTTTTCGTTGGGACTATCTAAGGAATTCTCACTGTCCAAATCGATCTCTTCCATGGTCAGTCTCTTCACCCTACCACTTCCAGATTCATCGTCGGACTCAGAACTTCTGGTTCTCATTAGCGTAGGTTTGATGAAGTCGCTGGGATTTGGTTTGATCTTCTTTTTAGGTAGTGGAGGCTTGTCCAGAACTTCGGTTTCCATCGCCAAGGTGAACGGAGACTTCAAAATGTTCTGGGGCGCCAGAGAAACTTGGAGTACTGGGTTGATGATGTTCTTCTTCGGCGAATCTGGGTCTTCGTCGCTCGAGCTGTCGGATAGGTTGAATTGAGGGGCTTCTTTTTGTATTTTGAAACGAACGCTTTTCCTTGCCTCATCTTCCAGCTTTTGATCGTTCTCTTTCGTATCTGGAAACAAAAAGAAACGTTCCATATTCTTCTGAATTAAATAGTTGAGATATTTCATGATTTGGCAGTAACGCAAACGTAAGCATCATTGGAAGAATCATACCTTTACTGCTGTCGTTAGAAAAGATACCTCCCTTGGTCTCCAGATCCTTCAAAACATCGGGAGGAGGATCTTTAGGAAGACTCATTTTATCAGCCATCTTCAGCGCCTTGTTGCTATCCCCTCCAACCTCGATTTTCTTCGTGTTCGTCTTCAAAAACATCGAACCCCCTCCAGTTATCTTCAGTTCCGGCTTGGTGTCGAACATCCTTGGGTGCTTCTCGAAAGGATCGTCGCTCAAGCTGTTGGCGGCGTTCACGGAGAACTTCTTGTTGATCAGGATGTGATCCTCGGACTTCTGCTTGACGAATTTGGGCTCGTGCCTGGGACTGCTGTTGAGGTCGACCGTGGGAGACCTACGCAGTCTTCGTGGAGAAGCTGACTTGTCTCTGAGTTTGACGTTCGGGATGAGAGGCTCCAGTTTTTTGGACAGGAAGTTGAGGTTGGTTAGTGGAGGTTCTTCGAGGCTCGGGAGGTCGTCCCTGGCGAAGGTGGCGTCGTCGGTGGGCTCGCCGAGGCTTATGGATTGACTGTCGGTTCTGGCCTTTTTGACTATGCCGCGATAGATGTTGTCCAAAGGGTGTTCCCATTGCGTTTTTCCGGTGTCGCGGTTGTAGTAATAGTACGATTGGGATTTTTCGTCGTAACTGAAATTGAATGGAAATAGTTTGATGACAATACAGGGTGCAACAGACAAACGATCAGTTATTAGACACACGTAAATAAAATAAATTATTCAAAATACGTCAACACTAAACCTGGAAAATTTACTTTCCGGAATCGCTTGAAATTTGAGTTCGTTTCGTGATATTTTGATTCTGAAAGTGTTTAAGATATAAAACATAATACAATTAGGAATAACTCGAAAACGACGCGTTTCATTAAAAATCATAAAAATACTTTTATTTTCTGAAATAATAGATTTTTTCGAAAATATAGCCGTTTATCTTTTTCAAGTGGTTTTATGGTATATTTGCGTGGATATATGAGTCGGCTATGCTGTTACTTTTGTACCAGGCGGATTATTGAATAAGGAATATGCACCATAAACAAAAAAAAAAACAATCAACCAAAATTCGGTTCATTAAAAATGACGGTTCCGAAGATATGAACAGAAAAGTGTTTTTTCATGGATTTTCAACACCCTGTATCTTCCGAACGAAACCGAGTTTTGAAAAATTGTATGAGAAAAAAGTGTATGTTTGATGAGAGGAATCTGCATCAGGTGAAATAATGGCCCTATGAAAGAATACTAGTAGAGCCTCTAGATCTACCTATTAAGGGGACCTGGTACACGTCCGAGGTCGCGAGCTCCCTGAAAAATTGGGCTTTTTATTTCCATGATATCTCAGTTCGTTTGCGGCGAAGACTAACAATTTTTTTTTAGAAAAAAACCTGGTTAGCTGTAATTTCCTGAAAATCTGGACAAACGATTTTATTTCCATGATATCTCTGTCAATTCTCGGGATAAATGTATGAAATTCTCAGTATACATGCGAAATAATATTTTCCAGAATGTGTATTAATCAGTTTCTTTGTTTATTGCTCCCTTAATTTTTAAATGAATTTTAAAGTAGGAACTTTATTGGTCATATTTTTAACCAGGTTTTTTTCCTAATATACGTAGAAAAACGGAAAAGCGAATAATACACATTCTGAAAAATATTATTCCGCATGTATACTGAAAATTTCATACATTTATCCAGAAAATTGACGGAGATATCATGGAAATAAAATAATTTTTCCAGATTTTCATGAAATTACAGCTGACCATGTTTTTTTCCTAATATACGAAGAAAAACAGAAAAGCAACTTGCAATCCTGACTAGAAGTTATTCTTGAATCAGTAAATCATTCAACGTAAATTCAATTTTGAGTGGTCTAGTGGATTTTCTGTTAGAGGCTATTTGTAATGTGTACAGAATGGTGAAGGTGCCCGGTTTGGTTATTCTATGCGAACTATACAGAAGCAGAGACAGAAGATTATCCGAAGTAGAGAGTGTTTAAATCGGACAGAATAAATTGATTCCTGATTACAGTAAAAATTTGAAGTCAAAATTTAACTTTTTGCGCTATTATTTCTTATAAACTAGAGCGTTATAATTTTTCCAAATGTCCCTAATTGTTCCATTCAGTTTTTGGCAGAAGCTATTAGATTGTACTAACTGATGCAGAATTCATGACTGGATTTGATTCTATAAGTTACGAAAGTAAAGACCCAGAGCCTTGAAACTGTCAGGGAAGAAAATGCAGCAAATTGGACAACAAAAAAAGTGCATGCAGCTCATGAAAGAGAATACTGAAATAAACAAAATTAGATGAACCAAAGAAAGAAGTTATAATAATTCACTCTTTCTTTTCTCTTCACTGATTCCGATTGTAAACAATACGCAGAAAAATATGTTTTATTCCTCACTTAAATCCAAGTGGAAACGAAATATTTCAAGAATTACTTCAATAAATTTTCATTCCAAACATGCCATTTGATGTTTGAACAAGAAATGTTGTATCGAACAGACGATTACGCAGGGTATTAAAAGAAAGAAAACAACCTACACAGTTCCGGATTGAATGTACCTACACCTACGCGTTTACAGGAGAATCAATATAAATTTTTAGGTTTCTTTTTCCTTTTTCGCTCTATTTCTGGTAAGGGTAAAGTTCATTGAACTCTTTTCTAAATTGCAACGGAGAATTGGAGTCAATCAAACAAAACCTGAAATTGTTAGAGTATTTTTGTAAGAGAATTGAATGACTAACCAAGGCTTCCAGGCTGCTGGCAGAGCTTTCATCAACCCTTCTGCTGCAATAGGCAGCAGTTGTGGTTCATCATTTGGATCTATTCCAATTTTGACTGCATAATCTCTGATATCTGGAAGGAAAATGAAAATAAAATCATATTTCGAAAGAAAGAACTAAGAATTCAACTGCTCAACGTTCTTTGCACCAGTGATAAAAACCTATTTGAATACAGAGTGAACCAGGAAAGTACGACTGTTCGAGGAATGTTTTTATACGAAACTCACCCTCTATAGTAGGTTGACTCTGCTCGTCGAAGATCTCCTCGCAAACGATGGACATTTTCCAGCTCGCCCGCAAAAATATCAGCGACGACCTCACTCGATTTCACCAGAAAATCATTTTTCGGTTTGATGCTAACGCATCGAGAAGGGTTGACATTTCAATCACTCCAATGACATTTTCGATGAAACAATTCCAAGCGACACAAATAGGTCGTCGGGACAGGTGGCCATGGAACGGCCCTAGTGGGGGTGTTTTCGACTTGGACTGACAGAATGCGTATGAGGGTGAATCAGAGTGGTTGTCCACCTGGGAAAGGTCGCCATGGAAACGGTTGTATGGTTGGTTGCCTAACGGGAGGATTTTCCTGGGGCTAGATTTCCACGGTACTGGTTTTCTCGCGTTCTTTTTGGGGAAGCTCTTGGATACGCTAATACCGGATGGTACACTTTATAAAATCAAAACTATAACAGTCCATAAATGTCAAATCAACAAAGACCTGCAAATTCTTCGTTCCAAAGATGGAAGGACATGAAATAACACAAAAAAGGATGGTTTATTTTTTCAATACAAAAATTAAGGATACAGCCCTGTTCCAAATCGAAGTTTTCTTCTAGATAGATCATAATTTGACTTAGAAAAATGGCACGAAAAAGTTGAAAGAATAATTATCATTCCTGATAAATCTTTTAGCAAAATTAAAATGAAATACAGCCTGATATGAAGTAATGTATGGGTGTCATTAGTAGAGGGGCTATGAGAATTTCAGACCGAATGTGGAAACAGGCAGCTCCATCACAGCTTCAGACAGCTCAGCTGACAATTCAGCACACCTTGAGAGTTGAGACAGCTTCAGCTCTGCTTTCGTACGAGAACCATCTTTTGAATTTCGGTTTCAACCACAAAGATTGTAGGTAAAACTGAGTACCTATACCTTCTATATCACTGCCTGTTCAAGAACCCATCAACAATAGTCGACAAACAACAAGAATATCAACATAGGGGTGACCCTTAGGTTAGCCTCCATCAAAAACTGTCTATACCACATACTGTTTAAGATCCCGAAAGTCCTGAAGAACACTAGAGACTCTCATAGCCCCTCTACTGTTCGATTATTTCATTGATCTTTGACGCTGATGATTTTGAATTGACAAAAATAATTATTATTGCCACTTTTTAAAGACTGCCAAGTAGATTTACATTTTCCATATTGACACTCCTCTAGTCCTCTGAACAGGAATCAACAACAATCTTAAATAAAATACTGTAAAATGATATACAGATAGTTCTTAAATCACACGGGGTAAGAACCAAGTTCAAACTATCGTTAGGCTCCCTTTCTAGTGTTTTTCAGGCAGAATTAGTGGGAATTGAAAGATGTCTAGACATAAACCTAGAAAGGAGTGCGATTATAGCCTTCCACTCGTATAGTCAAGCCTCTATTCAAGCACTAAGCTCCTATGTCATTGACTCAAAGTTGATTTGGCAGTGCTGGATAAAACTCAATGAGGAAGGCAAGAAAAATAATCTTTAATCTGGTTTTCCGTTCATTCTGGAATCAGAGGAAACGAAGAGGCCAATATGCTTGCCAGAGAGGGCGCACAAACGCCAATCACTGGCCCAGAACCTTTCTGTGGTATAGGAAAATGCATCTATAAGAAAGAGTTTCTCTAGAAGGAGAACCCGAAAAGGAAACACTTTGGCGGAATCGGCCAAGAATGCATTACTCCAAAAAGTTCCTTTGGAATTTTGAAACTGCAAGATCTAAAAAGTATCTGGATCTCAGTAAGAACCAGCTACACCTCCTTACCGGCTTTCTTAGAGGTCATTGTGTTCTCAGGAAGCATCTAGTGAGACACTGGAGAGTGTAGATTCTATGGGGAGGACTGAAGGAGGAAGAAACTCCTATTCACCTAGTCTCGAAAAGCCTTCCTTACTATAACTATAACTTTTCAAATTGTCCACATAGGAACCTATAGTCCGTTCAAATATAAGAAGGAGCTTTGTAAACAAACAAAATCGTCTGGTTTGCGTACAATAAAGTTCCTATTGGTTAAACCATCATAACGACGCTCCCTTCGACCGCCCTAAGAGACTGCCAGGATCGTACTCGGACTGTGGATGGTACTGGATAGAAATGATTAAATAATTTGAGTCAGCAATATTCCCACAATAGAACTTTTTTCCTCAGAAACTCTAGTGCCAAATTTCTGTTATGATTTGCAACTGTCATAAACATTTTATATCCGACGTACCCTATTTTTTATTTTGTTTTGTTTTTATATTATTATCTACAAAATAATTTTTTTTTCGGATGCTCGAGATTGCGGCAAGGTAATTCCAGGAAACACCAGAGTTCTAGAGATTTGGGTCGGAATCTTGCAAGATTGCGACAAAGTTATTCCGGGAAACACCAGATTTGGGTCCTTTTCCCTAATGGCCTAATGGATTAAAGCCATCTTGATTTGCATAAATATCGAAGTTTTCAATTGACAAGACTCGAAAAAGATCTCTGTTCAAATTTATAATGGTCATTCACTTGTAATATCCGAAATATATTTAGTTTCGGTCCATAATTTTATATTATTTTGTAAGAAACTCTTTGTCGGCTGCTCAAGATTCCGACAAGGAAATTCCGGGAAACACCAGGTTTGGGTTTTTTTCCTTAATGGATTAAAGTCATCTTGATTTGCATAAATATCGAAGTTTTCAATTGACATGCAAGACCAGTTAAATTACCTAGAGCTACTGTGAAGGTCTAGCTGTTCAAAGTGTTTATAGATTTTGTTGTGAAAAGTGTATTGTGTTGGAAAATTTATAGAACAATGTCGAATTCGGAAACGGATACTGCATCTGAGGGTGATATGTGGGGACCACCTCGAAAAAGGTCCAAAAGGTTGCATTTCTCAGTTCTCTGCTGAAGAGAAAGAGATAATTTTCAACATTTTTCGTAAAGAATTGGAAGAACATCCTGATTTAACGAAAAGAGAAGTAGGAATTGTTTCAAAATCCTCAGAGGTGAGTGATTCAGCCGTATTCAGAATTCTCAGAGAATATGAAGAGAATAAAACATTGACGCCACCTAAGAGGAGAGCCCAGTCGTTAAAAATAATCGATACGGTCGACGATTTCGATATGAACCTTATCAGAAGAATTGTCCACGGTTTTTTTTTCCGGAATGAAATCGAAACGATTTCTAAAGTTCTTGAAATCGTGAATGATGACGACAGTTTGCCAAATTTCAAAAGAACAACGTTCTATAAATTAAAATTATTGCAAAAAATGGAATTCAAGTTCAGTTAAAACTGAACGATTGTGTGAAATCTCCTCGATTCGACTCTGGAGGGAAAGAAACTTTACGAAGGCCCTCTTACCGATGCGCGAAACATGTTATTATTGCTCCTTCTTAGATTTGAACAGATTATAGTTCTAATTGTATGCTTTAAATAGATAAGTATTGTTGAATTGAAAAATTCTACAAAATTTCTGAAGAGATTCGGAATTTGGAATGTAATTACTTTTCCTGTCAACCTAAAACCTCAAAAAGGTCCTGAACGCCTCATGCACATAAGGCAAATAAATATTCAGTAAAGACTCCCCATTACGTCATTTTCGACAATATTCCGATTGGCCGAAAAAACTAGGTGAGCCCTATGGCAAACCATACCTGAAATGTGAACGTATCGGCGAGAGGGGAAGGAGGATCGGCCGGGAGGGGGCTCGGGAGGGGAATCCTGGCGCTTGATGCTGTGTAAGGACCTTATTGATCCCAAGTGTTCAGCTTCGTCTTCGGCCAGCATCCACACCCGTGTCATCCCATTTTCGCCGTTTCCATGAAAATGCCCCGCGTACCCATAAACGCGAAGTTAACGCTGTCGGCGGGTATGTAGAGTGTACCCGAAGATGACCACCTCCAGTGATGGTTTTCCTGTGATTATGGGACTGAAGAAACGGTTCAAATGGTGGAATAAATTCGCGCACTTGGACTACACCAACAGAATCCCGAGAATCCTGAGTACCTGAAACTAAATCGGGCGTTTTTTTCCGTTTAGTCCTTCGCCGAACATTTGATTTAAAACTAAAATTATCAATCAATAGATAACAACAAACGATGAAACTACACGCACAATTTTAGACGTATCTATAGGATAATTTTTTGTTGTATTCATGTGATATGGATTTCAAGATGAACAGATAATTCCTACCCAAATAGGTACGTATTTGGATCTACTAATCCTTCTAGCTGAGGAATTTATATAATCCAATTCATTACGAAAATCGATGGCTGATGGCATATCTGTTTCTCTATAAACAGGAATAAGGGTGGTTCATTTAGGAATCCTCGCATATCGTCGGCATGATTTATCATAAAAGAAGTGATATCTTTCAAAATACTTCTTGGTATTAGGTCATGGTCCACCATTTCTGATGTTATGTCAAATCTTGACCTCGCCTGTATTGTAAAGTATAATTTTTGTGTCAAATTTTCGATTAATTCCAATTTCTCAAGGAAAAGAAGATATTTAAATCTAAAGCTTTCTAACTATTCAAAGAAATTGTTTAGTGGCCATTAATTTCAAATATACATACACTCCGAATAATTCGAATAATTCCACAATTATGATAAAAAATCACATGCCTGCTGAGGATTCTCGAATGTCAGATTGATTTTGAGTAAGGTTAAAGTTAAGTTAACAAATTCAACAGATCCACCTAAGATGATAAAATTATTCCTAGTGAATGTATCAAACTTTGTCAGATCAGATGTGCTAATTTTTTTCCTACATGACAGTTGGGACGGATTTCTGTTCGTTTAGAAAATATACAAGGGTTTAAAAGAATCTATTTTCATGTTTAAATGAAGAGTAGACTGATATGATATGGCAACTTGTGTAATTTCAATTATTCTTTGGACACTTTGCATACATATGCAAATAAACTGCTCCACATGAGTTAGGGATATTGACTTAAATTGCAAAAAAATATACCTAGTTATGGTTTCAAGTTGCAAATTAATCTTAGCCTGTAGGTCTGCAGGGTGGTAAATAATAATAAGTAAAATAACGAAATTTTATTCCCAGAGAATTCAAGCATTTTAAGACTATCAATGCAATGTATGGCCTCCACGGGCATCAATAACAGCTTGACATCTTCTTTGCATACTACACACGAGGTTGTTGAACATTTCTTGAGGAATTTGGTTCCATAAACGGGGCAGAAGCTCTCTCAGATCATTTAAAGATTCTGGGGTAGGTTGATGATTATCTGATCTTCTTTGGAGCATATCCCATGCATGTTCTATGCAATTCAAATCTGGTGAGTGCGGAGGTATTGGTAAATGTGGAATACCAAGCTCCTCGCGCGCATTCTCAACTATGGCTGCACGGTGCGGTCTAGCGTTATCGTCTAGAAATTGAAAAGTTTCACCAATAGCAGCGTGAAAATTTGGCACAACATTGTCAATGACATGCTCCCTATAGTGTAAGGTGGTCATATTCCCAGGACAAATGTGTAGATCTGTGCGCCCGTTGAAACATATTCCGGCCCATACCATAACACTACCCCCTCGGAATGGATGGAGTTCTTGGACATAGCGACGATTACGGGGTATGCGTGGGATTGTTCATACCCTTATTCTTCGAGAATCTGAAAATCGTCCATATCTGGATTCATCAGTGAAAAGGACACTACGCCATTGATCGTTCCAATTAATATGCTGCCTTGCCCATTCCAGTCTTTGACGCTTATGGTCACGTGTTAATGGAACTCCTCTTAATGGACGTCTAGAACCTAGATTCACCTCTCTCAAACGTACTGATTTTTATTGGATCGATTCAAGTTGTTATTGAGTTTTAAATGATTTAACAGCGATTTTCTCGAAGATTAGGTACATACTTTTAAAAACGATTGAATACGATAGGTATCCCTAACTCTTGTGGAGCAGTTTATTTTGTATATGGATATTCCAATGAAAACTCCATAAAGGCTGCTTGATAACTGCAGAGTTATTTCAAATTACTAAAAAATCGAATGACAAACTGATTTTGAGTAGGGTTGAAGCTATCAAATTCAGCAGATGCACTACGATAATATCATGTTCAGCGAATGAAACAGAATGGTCTTATCGTGCCACTTTGAGATGCCAACTGCATTTTAGAACCAATTCTCTTCATCATGTATCATGGTTTTCAGTTACGGTTTTAGAGCCAATAAAGGAACAGAGCAGCAACATTCGATGTGTTAGAACGAAAAACACGAAATCAATGAGCATTTTCTCCATCATTTTTGAGGCGAAAAATCACGTGATTGGAATAGGTGCACAATTTAACCTGGAAAGGTTAAAAGCGACATTGCATTTTCCTTTGATAGTCAAGTAGCCATTTAGCTAAGAGTTTTCATGTCTTCGGTTAAAAAATGGCGTCGTATTACTCAGAATCAATGAACAAGGCAAAAATCGCAAAGTTCTCATTGATTAGTTACAATGGAAATAAGAGGAAATGAAGAAGTTAACAAATGAACTTAGAGTCAACCAATTTGTGGAATCAGCACATCATCTACAAAGAATAAAGAATCAACATAAGAGAGCAACACGCTGATAGAACCTCAAGACCTAGTTATCTAGGCCTAGTTCTTGTTTATATCAACACTTTATTGTGGAATTTTGCATTCGTGAATTTTTATGGAATTTGAGTACATAAATGTGCCATCACCTTATTTGTGGTTGAATTATTTTTCAAAAGTGAGAGCGATCACTGTGATTAATTCAAAGCATCCTTTCCATTTTGTTTCAGGATTACATCCTGGAAAACCATGGTAGATCTAGGAGGTTATGTTATAATATTGGTTGAAACTAAGGATAAGCGCATAAAACTATACGGTAAAACATTCATTTTTTTATTTCTGGGAGTTGCGAATCTATTTGATATTTGCTTTCAGGGTCACCTGCCGATAAAGACAATTTGGAGGTTGGCGATGAAATTCTTGAGGTGAATGGTAAAACTCTAGAAGAAGCTACGCATACAGAAGTTATCAGCCACATTCATCAGGTAATCACTAAAAATTTCACCGATGATTTCTCAAAATCAACCAAGAATTTGGAAAAGTGCATGTTAATGAATATACAGGGGGTTCACGTCTAGAAAAAACCTATATGAATATCATCTACTGTTCTTATAATTGCATCAAAATTTAGTTTATTACAACATTTTTCATTGGCCAGTAGTGCATTCAAGTTGAATCTTTCATTATTCTTTCAGTGCATACGATCAAGAACAATATGTCTCCGAGTCAAGAGAAGAACTGCTCCTCGTCTAGGTGAGTTCATATGTTTCCATTTCTACCATCTTTATCTTCCTGAAATCACCAGAACGTTTCAGTTCCAGATGCCATTTCCTATGTAAACATTGAGCCTGCAATCTCTTGTAGGCATGCTTTCGTTTGAGATGAAAATGATGAATTTTGAATGAAGGTTATCTTCTACGTATGCAAGAATCAAAACGATTCTGGTCCCGTCTTTTATACAGAAATGAATAGAAAGCTTCTGCTAGAGTAAACTACCGAGTAATTTACTGTGCGATGTACCTACAGATAACATAAGATGCAATCTGTTGGGAAATGAAAGATGTAAGAATGGAGCTTGCAATTCTCATAACTAAATGAATCGATATTCGTGTCGCAAATTCATGAATTTTGAAAAAAAATTGATATTGTGAATGTTAATTAATTGAAACCTGGAATTTAGGAAAGAATTTTCGATTTTTTCGTAAACTGAAGGAGCGTATTCAACAAAATTCGACACCTATATTGAAGCTTGAGAATAACGTGAAATAGCCATTAGAAATACTGAAATAATGAATATTTCTTTAATGTTGAATTGATATTATTGAAAACTCGAGCAATAAAAATTGTTATCTTCTGAACATTCGCATTCGAATAATATTTTTCATTCTGATTGCATTTCCAAGTAATTGAATTAAACACGTTTGCTTGTTCGTTCGATAAGTTCCGTTGACTAATTGGATTTAATCCATGATTAATTCTATCGAAATCGAAAGTTTATTTGTTTTTGGAAAGATATCATTTAACGAGTAAGTTTCCAATATATCATTTCATCGATACTAAGAATGTTCTTTTCAACAGTTCAATAAGTAGACTGACTAATACCAAGCGTTAATAATTCAGTATCTACAGGGTGGGGCGTAGAGAAAAGATAAAATGTTACCTGCGGGTAGAAGACCTTATGACGGTTCAGAACAATATGTTTTTATATAAATAAAACAGAGTTATTGGGTGATAGGACTCTTTATTTCGTAACAACGTAACAACGTCAACCATTAAAAAGTTAGAGTAATATAATTTGAAAACTTTAAAAGTTTTTGATGGCAATACTTCAAATGAAGGAATTTTGTAAATCTGTTTTTTTAGATAGTATTAATGGATATATGCACTACCGAATATAAACCATGATTTTTGGGGCACATGCATAGTTTTTTTTAAAAAAAGATCTACCTCAAGTTTCATGTTTTGCTTATTTTTTGAGTTAAGTTTAACCGAATATGGTGTAAAAAAAGGGTCACCTGAGTGCCAAATTAAGAAAAAACATTCTGTTTTTCTTGTGATTTCGAAATGCTATAATACACAGCATTTCCAGCATTTAATACAAAATATTTCAAGTGATGATGTAAATTTGAGCACTCGTGTTTAAGAAAAAGCTCTTGACTGATTGTGATAGGAATTTATTTTACATGAAATTTATTTATTTATTTATTATTTATTTATTACATAATTGATTCGAGTTGAGGACAAGCCTATGAACTCGAGGGTACATTGACAATAGATCACATACACGTATACAAACAGGTGCGGATAATTAGAAAAATACAAGCGAAGTACAAAATTGAGATATCATATAAAAAAAAAAAAAATACAACACAGCACAGCCACTCCCGCGGGGGCTCATCACAGCGAGGACCTCCACCTGTCATAACTGTTCTTGAAAGCGTTGACCGAGGACGATCGCACCACGGACTCGGGCAGGCGGTTCCATCTGTGAAAGATACGATTGGGGAGGAAGTGTTGGCGCTGGGAGGACCTGAAGTTTTCACGCTTAAGTTTGAAACTATGCCCACGGAGGTTATTCCTGTTCAGAGGAAACACACTGCGAACACCTCCGCCGAAGTGGCCCTGCATGGCTCTAAACGAAAAGATCAGGTCACCGCGCACACGTCTCTCCTCGAAGAGTGTCAAGTCCATTGCAGAAAGTCGCTGCTCATATGGAGGTCGCAATGGACCATAGTGAGCACGAGTGGCCCATCGCTGCGTGGACTCGAGGATATCACTGGCAGCCTTCGTGGAACACCACCAAACTGGACCAGCATACTCAAGCGTTGGTCGGACGTAAGTTTTGAAGATGGTCCCGAAAGTTCTGTCGTCGCAGCCCCTGAAGGATTTATTGAACATATAGGTAAGTTGTTTTGCTTTGGCTGAGATGCGTTCAATGTGGGCCAACCAACTCAGATCATCTGAAATGGTAACGCCAAGGTCCTCAATCTGGGATACGGGAGACAAGAATTCAGCACTGATGGTGTAACGCAGTCGAGGATTGTTTTTACCTATGTGAAGAACGAAGCATTTACTTATATTAAGGGGAAGCAACCATTCTTCGCACCATTCGTTCAAGATGTTCAAGTCTGTCTGAAGATCAGCGTGATTCGATATAGGGTTATTGTAGAGTTTGATGTCGTCGGCAAACTGTGACAAGGTGGATTTAAAACGATGTGGAAGGTCGGAGGTATAAAGAAGGAAGAGCAGAGGCCCCAGAACGGAACCCTGAGGAACGCCAGAGAGTACAGGCCATGCGGATGAAGAGAACGCACCGCCGACGCGCACGCGGTATGAACGGCCAGACAGAAAAGCTCTAATCCAATCGAGCAGCCCTCCCCGAACACCAATATGCTCCAACTTAGCCAGTAAACGGTTGTGCGGGACCCTGTCGAAAGCCCTGGAGAAATCCAGATATATGACGTCCGTTGGCTGACCGGAGTCCATTGCTTTTGTCCAGTCGGATATGCATAATAGGAGGTTTGTTGTCGTGGAGCGCCCAGGAACAAAACCATGCTGCTCGTCAGGAATCAGACCATTGGAAAGAGAAAACCCAAGAAGTTGCTCGCTAATTATCTTTTCTAGTACCTTTGCAACGGTTGACAGCAAGCTTATAGGGCGATAGTTTTCTGGGGAGAGCTTATCTCCTTTCTTGTAGATGGGGGTCACAGTAGCGAAAAGCCAATCCGAGGGAAGCGAACCTGTAATCAAGGACTTGCGAAATATGATGGTAAGGGGGACAGACAGGGCACGAGCACAACGCTTAAGAAGGAAGGGTGTAATTCCATCGCTACCGGGAGCAGAAGAAATATTGAGCTTACATAGGTGATGCTCCACCACCGCTTCATTGATCTCAACATCTAGCATTTCCGAGCAGCAACGAGGTAACTGTGGAGCTGGACACGGACCTGGCGGCTCAGGGGAAAATGATTGAAAAAATGATTTCGCCAGGATGTCCGCCGTGTCCTCAAAGCCGCAACTTAAATTGCCAGAGTCGTCCCTGACGATCGGAACACTCACGTTGGTACTCAAAGATGATTTAACGTATTTGAAGAATTTCTTCTTGTTCTTAGATGAGGCCAGTCTATTCTCAAAGTTCTTTTTCGAATTTCGCAAGGAGGCAGAAACATAATTTGAATAATTACGATGCGCAGTGAAGTCCTGTGCGGATCGGGTTCGCAAATATCTCTGCCAGAGAGATTTCTTCTTCCTGACCAGGTTCAGTGAGTGATCATTGATCCAAGGCTTCAGGGGATTCCATTTCTTCACCATAACCCGGGTGTTGGAGGAGACAATTTCGTTCACTAGACTCATAAAGGTCTTCCATTGCTTGTCAACGCCATCGTGAGATGGAAGTAAGGGGCTCCAATCCAATCTCGTCAACTCAGCGGAGATGTTCTCGTAATCGACCTTCTTTATGGTTTTCGTATCAAGACAATTGGCATCCGATGAACGAAACTGCAATTCGGTGGAGAGTGTGACATGATCAGATCTACCAAAGGGCTGCAGATAGCTGAGACCGGATGTGAGCAGAGGGTCAGAGACGAACACCAAGTCCAGGAGGGATGGAGTTTGACCTCCTCTGAATCTGGTAGGTTGTCTTACAAGCTGTTGCAAACGGGAGTTTGAAACTAACTCGGCGTAAGGAAATGATGGACAAGACGCAGGGGGTAACATGACAATCGGCCACCTCAGATCGGGACAATTGAAGTCTCCTGTGATGAAAATGTTGTCATAGGTTCTGGACGCAGAGGAGAGAAAATTGGCGCAGCCGACGTCGGCAGGACATGGGCGCGGTCGGTAAACACATCCAACAAACACAGAAGATTGGTTGTTAGAAATTTTCAGGAAAATGTTATCGATGTCGGTCCAACTTTTATGTATAGTTTCAACCTTATAAGAGTCGGCTATGTGCTGGCTGACGTATATGCAAACGCCCCGATAGCCGGGTGTGTCCCGACTGTCGGCCCTGTAGATAGTGTAACCCGGGATCAGCACAACCGAATCAGGAATAGACGGACGAAGCCAAGTCTCAGCTATGAATATAAGAAGAGGTTTGTGTAACTGCGTATAGACAAGAATTTCAGAGTGCTTCGATGATAAGGACTGTAAGTTTGTATATATGGTGGGCCAAGAATTAAGGTTACCTAGTTTTTTGATTTCACACTGTTAGGTGGAGGCGGAATGCTGACGATTTTCGGGTTTCCTTTAATATATTTGATGGTGAGATCCGATTCACCTGCGGTCAATCTGTCCCTCAGCTCTGCTCTCAACGATGTTAACTGGGACAACTGCTCTCTGGTTTTGTCGTCCTGAATTTTAACCGAACGGTATTGAGAGCTACCCAGAATTGAGTTCTTTCTCCTAAGAATCGTCTGAACTACCTCGGGGTTGGTGAAGGACACCCTCATCCAACGAGGCCGATTACTATCTCGGGACTGCAGTCTGACTACGTTGGCAATGTGTTTGCTGGAGGACGCGCTAATGAGGTCACAAATCCTCGAAACGGTGGCATTGTCAGTAGCTTCATCTGATTCGGGGACGTTGGAAATGATCAGATTGAATGAGCGTTTAACACGATCGATAACCTCCGGAACCGTAACCTCACTCGAATCATTGGCAGAAGACGTCTTGGAGTCGATGTAATTGATTTTGTCCGACAGAGATGAGATGTTCACACTGACTGCAATCTGAGTATCTTTCATGGTAGCTATTTCGCGCTTGCAAGAATCAATCTCAGATTTATGCGAAATTAGAGTTTCGGAGTGACTGTCGACAGTGGCGGCACACAGGTCGAGGCGAGCCATGAGATCGTCCTGCCTTTTCTCGACACGCTCTAAACTGGCTGTCATCTTGCGCATTTCGCCCATCAGAAGCTCAAAGTGTTTGATAGTAAGATTCGTCTCCGACGAGTCTGATAGTGGCGGCGGACATGTGACGTGCACAGGAGAAACAGCACGAGAGCCACTGGAATTACTGCGGAGAAGGCGCTCGCCAGAAGAGCAGGCTGTACAGCACCATATTCCCTTACTCCCCTTCAGGAACTCCAGTTCTTTGATGCCCAAGTTGACACACTCAGGATGGAAAGATTTTTTGCATTTGGTACAGAACGCGGAAAAATTAGAGTCAGTAATTTGTTTGCTACAACTATTGCAACTACGAGGCATTTTGAGATTGAAGCGCGGTATAGGAATCGGGAAACACAAAATTTACTATTCACTTCCTTGGGCCTGTAAGGAAGACTTCGACAGAGTGGGAAGGCCACGGGCAGGGAAGCTAAGTGTCAAGAGCAGGAATATTTGTAATGCAGATGCCGCGTGTAGGTACGCAACCCGTCGTACACAGCGCGAGTTCTCGGAAAGCAAACCGGGCAAGGTCACGTCACCAACGAACGAGAGAGTACGAATATTGTTTATGTAGACAATATTGTTATATTCAAATAAACGAGAAATGAAAGTTTAGGTTGCATCAATGCAAAAAAAATGTATAAATCACCAACTGGAGGGTTTAACTCACAAATGAACCGGAAATGGACCAATCTTCAGCTGAAAATCACACAAATTTGGAAATTTCGCAAGAGCACAAAATAATACGTTCTCACACCAGCATGTACACATGTATACATGCTCGAATTACAAGTAATCTCAAAAAACGGACATGTCTTTTCCCAATTTGGCATTCAGGTGTCAATTTTTCTCACACCACGTTAGGTTTAACTTAGGAAAAAAATAAGCAAAACATGAAGTTTGAGCTGAATCTTTGTTTGAAAAAACTATGCATACCTACGCAATAAAAATGATACTTCACATTCGACCGCGCATCTATCCAGGAATGCTGTCCAAAAAAATCATATAAGAAATCATTAAAAGTAATGCAATTGCTGAACAAATATTTCTGTGAAATACCGGATGATCTGTATAAGTCTGGTTGTGATTACGTTGAATAAGTATCATTGAATCAAAGAAAGCCTTTCCAGTTCAACATTTTCAAAAGCTAATTCGAATAAATAATAGGAATCTGATTAAAAATTTCATCGGCGATTTTGAAAAAACGATTCGAGTTTAACGAATTCAGCAATTTTTTTTCAATTAATTTCTTGGACTGTCAAATGCGAATCTACCTACAAGGTGAATCTACCCACAAGGTGAATCTACCTACAAGGTGAATCTACGTAAAAGGCGAATCTACCTAAAAGATGGATGAACGAGGGCTCAAAAGGCTGACTTTACGACAGTGCTGTTAGTGGCCCATTTTCATATACGATTTATGGTTGGAAAGGTTTCGTTTTCCTTCCAAAACCGTTCTTGGTAACCATCCAAATACCTATCAGCCAAATGAGTTCACACTCTCCGAGTCCATTCACCTGATTCACGTAGCAGACTTCCACGTCTGAACGAAATGGAATCAGTTCTCGTACATTGTGCCATCGCAAACGTCATTTGAAACCCGATATTTCAAGTTTCAAGTCCACCCCCTCGGTGAAATCGGCCATGCAATTCATAGAAGCCGACATATGTGCGACAAAACGTAAAACGCAAACCATTCCCGTTTATGGCTAAAATTAATTACGATTTTTGATTCGTTCAACTTCGATAGCGGTCGTCGTTGATACCGAACAGGTAAAGGCAGTTTACCTGTGTATTCTCTATATACCGTCAAAGCTGGTTATCGCGGTTCGAATAGTGACGAAGACCGTCCTCAGGATACTGGAATATCCGCGAAAAAAACTGGGTCCTTAGTACATCGACGATATTTTTATGCTGCTCTGTGTCGCGAAGGTGAAACTGTGATGTGCGGTGATTCTCGAGGAAAATTCGTGGGTTTGTGCCATAGTTTTTCCAGTTTTCCAGTCCAACTTTAAGACTCTAATAGGATTTCCACTCGCAGGATACTCGCATTCGAAGTATGTGAAGCAGCTGAGTATGATCTGCTTGACTATTCATGAGCTACATATTGAAGATGAAGAGCATTCTCTATGCTTCACCCAGATTTTGATTTCCCGCATTAATTGTGGCGCAAATTGTTCATCAAATACACCCATCAACAAGAAATCTAGTGGCCCACTAGCGTTCAAATCAGTTCTAGTTCTAGATAATCAAAAATTCAAATTCAAAATGCTAGGACATGATTAGTATCATCAGCGTTTAAGGAATGATATCATACACCATTTTGTCAACAGAATCATGATGCATTATTTATAAATGCCCATTATTTCAATTTCTCATATGGTTCTTCACAATATCTCGGTGTGGATTTCAAATTCGGATGCAATGCGAGGAGAAGGTCCTCACAACTACCAAATAAAATGTCCCATCCTTCATTAACATCTCTTTAATCCAATGTTTTCCTTTAGGAAAAGATTCATTCAGAAGCATCAGCTTGAACACTAAAACCATGACTTCCAAAAGATTTTTCTTCGTTCCTTGCCACGTTCAAGATTTCTTAATGATTTCTTAGTCTTCTCATGAATCACCAGATGGATGATGCAAATATTTCGCAAACCTTGGATCAGTTGAACAGCTCCACCACAAATTTTTATACCTTCGTTTCCATACATGATCGTAGCTTAAAAAAATGATGAGGACTGTTACCAAAAGAATATGATTTTTAATTCCCTCGTGTATTTTGAAATACTTCCATCAACGGTTTGTCTATTCACGTATCGTTTTAGTGTAGTATGAAAGATGCGCTCATGGAGGATATTATATGGCTGGCCAACTGAAAACTGCTACAACTGTTCAGAAAAACGCACAGAAACTTGATTATGAAGAAAATTCAAAATATTCCAATGAGAGCGTATCTACAGTGACAACCAGAAAAACTACTTTAATAGTGTGTAGTAGTGAATTTTTGAAATTTTGCAGAATATCGTAAACTGTTTCTAAATAAATCGCTACTCGTATAGTTATGTCGCTATTTCAGTTATGAATTTTTAGTGGGTATCTGATTTATTTTCTAAATGACTATTTCCCTCGTCTTAATTTCCACCAATCAGAAACGCGCAATTTTGAATCACAAATGGTTTCTAGATGGAAAAATTGTTTGGCAGCAGCTGTCAGCAGTTTTTTCGGGTTTACCCGCGGCAAAACTTGACAGTTGTTGTCAACGAAAATTAATAATACACACTTAGGCCGGGTTTCACCAACGATTTTAATCTCGTTTAAGTCAGTAAACCATAATTTTCTGTGGTTTTCCAGTCAAAAATCAATCGGTAATCTCAGTTATCTCGTTAAACCAGATTAAAATGTTTGGTGAAACCGGGCCATAGATGCATCCAGAATAATCTGTTACTCAAGAAATAGTCTTGTCAAATACCATTCGTGCATCTAATTTTTCCTGTGAAAAAAATCGAAAAAACACAGTGCGAAGTAATATTTTTTTAACAAAAAGCATTCGTGCAGGTGCAAAAATCCTCGTCTTCGACTCGGATTTTTGTTGCCACCTGCACTCATGCTTCTTGTTAAAATATTAGCAACGTGTTTTTTCGATTTTTTTCGGAAAAATTGGATGCACTTATGATATTACTTATGAATATCTTCAGTGAAATTAATTTTGAAGTAATTGGTAACTAGTTAAAAACCATGAAATGTATTTAATGAGCCATTGTGGAATTAAAATTTGATTTAATTGTTGATTCATTTGTACGTACCTCTCTTTGATATAAAAAAAAATCGAATTTCGATGACTCACATTTTTCCAGTAAATTTAATTATAAATATTGGTAATGATGAATGATGAAATATCCATTATCAGTACAGACATATCCAATAAACAATGGAATCGGAGAATGTATTCTACCATGGCATTTCTAATGTAAATATCCAGAACAAAAGCAGTTCTTCAATGTGAATTTTAATTAAGACATTTCACACATCGTTAACTGAATAATGCAAAGAGAGTGTAAGAATTTGCGAAATTTGAAGATTCTTCCATAGAAAGTTGATGAATTCATTTATTATTAGTAGTGCAATCATACCAGAAACAAGGAAATGAGTTATTAAAATTTTTTAAATGTTGAGCTATATTTTTCGCGAATTCTAAAGTATGAGCCAGTCCGATAACTGTAAATTCTTTTATCGCGAAAAATGGCACTTGAGGTTGTCAAATTTGAATATAAAATCATGAACTACAATCTCTACTTACCAAATCTCGTAAAATCTGATGAGGGAGTACAATTATTACCAAAGAAGAAAAACAAAAACATAATACAATAATTTGAAAACAGTTCATTATCAGAAACACCTCAATTACTCATAATATTGAAGAATTAAAGAAATATTAATAAATAAAATAAAAGTTAAATATAGCGATGTGATTTCTTGAGGGCCCATTTTTGAGCGCTCATGATCCTACTTCAACTTGAGCATTTCGTCACAACTATGGACTCATGCAATCATATAAAAATGATGTTTTTTACATTGGAAGATTCACAGATTCTAAAATTGAATATAACCTTGTACCAACATAAACGCAGTACCTAATTCCAAAAAAGGAATTAAATGGAAATAAATTTTCTTAAAGACGTTCATATCTTCCACTTGTATTCGTTATAAGCAGGATTTTCTATTACCTTGCCCATCATTTTTTCACTCATATTCGTCATCATCCGCTCATAAATATACAAAATGATAATGACACCTCAAGGAGAAAAATAATCTTCAATAGAATAGCTGGATAGAATTGGATGTGTTGTACATTTTTAAATAGCATATGATTCATAAAGTGTTATTCTGTTTGCGTTTTACCATTGGAAAACTCATTGCAACCACTCATTGTTCTACGCATTCCTGATATAAGACCTGATCGTAATAATAATTTACGTTTCATTTGCATGGTTTGAACATCCATATTCAATAAATGGGAGACGATTCCTTAGAAACAGCTTAATTAAAAATATGTTTACGGGTTTCCCCATGACTGTTTTCTTTATATTTGTGGAGAAGGATATTCTTAACATGTTTCTACCTATTCTGGCAACTAATGTAGCTTTTTCCTTTCTTATTCTTATCGTATGAATTATAGAATAATACCACAAAAATAGATGCATTAATAATCAACAATGATTCAAATCAAACAGGAAATAATTAATTAAGTAGCACAATTGAATGAAGTTTCAAGATATTCTCATTCATGGATCCCACAGGGGAAAACCTTATGCAATCTTCACCATTTTTATGGACGTTTTATATCAGAGAATCGGTCATTTCTTCAGTTTTATGAACACCGAATGTTGAACCTCATAAAAACACATCTTTTCTTGACCAGTTTCTTTTTTCCAAGAGATAAAAACAGAAAAATACTTTCTCTTCACGTAAAGAGATAACGTCAAAGAAAGTTAAGTGAGAAATCTCTCCCTTATCATTGAAAAACAGCCATTACATGAATTTTTCACTACTTGGGACAAATAAATTTCTGTGGTAGGTTGGGAACCGTTTGATAGTTCATCAACTTTAGATACTTGTGTAGCTGATGCATATATTGAAGCTTTTAGACGCCCTTTTGTGCTTAATTGTTTGACTTTCACAGCAAAGGGTTCTGTTTACCCCAGGAAGTAGATATAGGGTATAGTAGATGAGTCATGCTATATAGAAATACATACACAACTGCTCACTTAACACACTTTACAAACCGAGCTTGATGTCATGGATCAAAATTATTTAGAATAGGGGTAGTCTATACTTTATAATACCTTGAATAATGAAATTTAAAATGTATAGCAAACATGTAATGAATAACAATTTTCAGTGAATACCAATCTCCAAAATTTATACTGGAAAAAATCCATTGTAGAAAATTTTGTATATAATTTTTCTTTTCATCCTGGACTGTATTTTACCCAGTTCATTCAGAAACACAATTCCAGACAACCTGTATATAAATCCAACAACTTGTGTAAAAACTGTAGTATTAAATTAAATTCAGAAATAATAATTAAACCTTTTTCCAAAAAAACGAATACAATTCGGAATAAATCATCCGAATAAAATTGAGTGTATCGCGATAGGAAGCTACGTTTCAATTCGAGCATTGAAGCGTTACATTACCATTGAAAACAATTATGCACTTAGTATTCATTGAACAAGGTCACACAGAAAGTCTACAATGAAAACGTTTCAAACTTTGCATGTTTGTATTTGTTTTCTTAATGGAAGTGGAAGGTTTTCCCAGCAGAGGTTCCATTTATTCGTTTCAACAAGGACACAATTTTGCATGGGAAGTGATTTTTTCCAGAAAAGAGGAAAACTAGTACAAAGATGGGTCTCTAAAAGTACTGACGTCAAGATCGTTTGAACCCTGATCCACCAAACGTAGAGAGATTTGTTTTTAATCTGTTTTCACTCCCGAATAATACAGTGAAGGTCATTGAAAATACATGAAAATATTCAGGGAAATCCATTCAATATAATGTAGATGATACAGTGATACTGTTTGATACTGAATTGTCAATCATTTGAACTTAATCGAAGATTTTGGTAACCTAATAATAAAATTGAAATATTTAGAAACATTCAAACTTTCATCAACATTATGATTCAAATTAATACTTGACCTACAAATTGGAAATGAATAATGTTGTTCTTCCCAATTTAATAATAAACATTTATCGTTCATCCATCATGACCATCACTCATTTCCTTCAGTTAGGTGTATATAAACAATCCAAATTGTTATTTAAACCTACCGCATTAATATAATTCATAAGTTAATGAACGCATAATCAAAACATAAACATCTGAAAGGGTGTTAAATTACAATAATTATTCCGATTGAATAAACACATATACTCTTTTCAAAGACTGCACAAGAATGATTTTGTTAGGGTTAGGATCACCATAGGTTTCGGTGTTCCTCAAGGATCTTGGCTTCGACATATTATATTCATATTTGATAAGTTCCTTAATTATTGTCGGTACTTTTCCTTCAGATAGAAACATGAATGGCACAAAATTATGATCAATTGAAAAGGAAAAAACTCCTGATGATGGCCAGAAAATGATCGACTCCGACAATGAATAGGAAGCTAAAACTTTCAAATACAAACTTGAAATGGTCTGAGGATTGGTTCGAATGAATAATTATGTAACATTCCATGCATTCATAGGATCCTAACCACGAAGCAATGAGAAAATGACGGATGATTATTGAAAACAACATCTTACCCAATATTCTTAACGGTTTAACTTGGACAGGTTTTTAGTTGGCCGATTCTGATTGAGCTCAACTTGTTGACCGAGATTTTTATGTGGAATTCGTCTCCAATTCGAAGCTTCCAAAAGAAATATATTTGGGTTATGAATGCTTTCGATATGTAACTACACTGCGCAAAAGAATTAACGCACATTCTGAAAATCTCAATTTTAATGAAAGTTAACTCTACATTGACTTTATAACTTATTTTTTATGTTCTTTCGGGAAGGTTTTGAACGAAACAAGACACATTAAATGGAAGAAAAATTCAGGATTTCATCGAATCTTATGTGAAAGAAAAGAAATGAACAATTTTCTAAATACTGAAATGCTGATAATTGAATTAATACTTGGTATTTATACC
This sequence comes from Adalia bipunctata, assembly GCA_910592335.1. Lineage (NCBI taxonomy): Eukaryota > Metazoa > Arthropoda > Insecta > Coleoptera > Coccinellidae > Adalia > Adalia bipunctata. The sequence continues at coordinate 9,903,222 of OU342952.1, read as the reverse complement.
CCTTGCGTTAATTACAGCTCGGCAACGACGGTTCATAATCAAAATGAGTGATCTTAAAATGTTCTGATCTAATCCTTCCCAGATTTCTCCGAGTTGGATTCCTAAGTCATTAAGAGTAGCTGGATGATTTTCTGAACTTCTCAGCCTTCTATTGAGGTTGTCCCAAACCTGCTCAATCGGATTGAGATCTGGACTTCTTGCTGGCCATTCCATTCGAGAGACTTCAACCTCTTCAAGGTACTCCTGAACGATGCGCGCACGATGGGGTCTGGCATTATCGTCCATAAAAATGAAATTTTCACCAATGTATGGGGCAAATGGCACTACATGCTCTCCAAGAATGTTTCTTATATACTTGTCAGCATTCATAGCTCCATTATCAACGACCACTAGGTCTGTGCGAGCAGTCAAAGATATTCCACCCCATACCATAATCGATCCTCCCCCGAAACCAGTAGTATTCAGGAAATTGCACTGAGCATATCTTTGATGTGGACGTCTGTATACAAGGGAACTTCGATCACAATGGTAGAGGCAGAATCTAGACTCATCTGTGAAGAGAACTCTTTCCCAATCGGCCTCGTCCCAATGGATATGCTCTCTCGCAAAATCCAAACGCGCCCTTCGATGGGCTGGGGTAAGAGCTGGGCCTCTTGCCGCGACACGAGGCCTTAAATCATATTCTCTGAGGCGATTTCTTATTGTCTGAGTGCTAATTTGCACCTCACGAGTTTGCTCAAGCTGATTTTGAAGGAGGTTGCAAACCGTTGTCTCAACGAAGAAACTCTCAAGTAACGTTCTTGAATGGCAGTTGTTACCCGTGGTCTACCCTGTCCTGGTCTTCGGACATTCATACCTGTCTCCCTGAATCGCTGCAATATTCTGGACACACTTGTATGGGAAACTCCAAACCTTTCTGCAATTCTTGTGTATGTCCACCCTTCTTCTCGCAAAACTACCGCTTGGGCACATTCCTCTTGGGTCAAATTGCGTGTTTCGCGTTGCATAGCGATCGAGTGTAGAAAATCAAACGAAAGAAAAACTATTGATCACTAGAATTGATCGAGAACAACTGACTTTAGAATGGAGCCAATACATTCAAAATCTGATAATATCATCTTTTTTTATTCCTGCTGGGAGAAAACATCTGTATTGAAGAAAAACGTTGAAAGTGGATAACATATGCATGCATAATCCTGATAAAAATAATTATAATTGAGAACACCTTCAGTTGTAGAATAAATTTGAGATTTCCATAATGTGCGTTAATTTTTTTGCGCAGTGTAGTTGACTTCAATATATTAGTAATGAGGATCATTCGAAAGAGCACAAAGTTGACTAAAAATTTATTGGCACCTGAAAGGATTCAGATTTTACTCGTAAGAATTGTTTGATTCGTGAAAAATTGCAAACTGAGGGCTTCGCTTGAATGATTAAAATTTGTTTTCACGTAGTCAAGGGAACCATGAATATTGAATAACCTATTCCTTCATATAAAGAAACTTATAATCTGGCACGACGTTGATGAGTTTTTGGTTTACTCATTCGAATATGTGGTTTTTGAAATATTTGGAAAACATTTCAAAATTTTGCTAACGAACTAGGGCCTAAAACCTGAAACAAGCAATGGTCTTTTTCCTTCGGAATTCATCCTGTTTACGGCCGGACAGAATTGAATATGACAATAACTTGGTATCTACATCTATTGAATAGCAAAAAAAACCACTGAAATCGGAGATAAAAATTCTGATATGCACAAGCAAGTTGTTTCAACGAAAAAAAGTAGGCTATTAATGGTATCTTCATGCATGCTCGAAGCTGAATCAATGCAAATGGCTATACTACACGGAAGTGAATTCGTATTTTGGATCTGTTCTTGCACAAGTTTATGGGCAAGTCTTTTCTTAATTGGTTATCTCAGTTGGAGCAACGTTTACTTCGATTAAGTTCACTCCAAAAGAATTGTGTCTAATAAGAAGTTATTTCTTAGTTAACTGCAGTTTAAAAAACTTTGAGAATAACTGAAATTATTTCCTATGAATGACCACTAAGAGGCTGGACCTGAACCGTTCTGTAGCCTTCGAAAGGACCACTATAGGAATAGGGCAGCGTTACAGCAAAGAAAGATGCAAAAATGGACTCCCATGGAGAAGATCTCCATCAGGACTAAGACGAGCGGAAAATCTGGAATATTTGGGATTAAGATCTGTAATTGCTCGAGTATCTGGCTAGGAGCCACAAATAAGTTTTAGTTGGGTAACAATTTAACAGGATATTGAAGGAAATGATAACTGGAGAAGAACAAAACAAAACCCTCTGCGTTGTTGCCCCTCCCATTTTTGCAGTCGATAAATGAAAAAAAACCAGGAGATTGCTGAAAAACACCAGAGGACATAAACAACTTAAGTAGCATCCAAAAGATGGGCACCAACTGTTCTCTCGCTGTCAAAGGACGAATTAAGGCTACTCATGACGTTTTTTATTGACCAATGCAGGGTGAGATTGGTAAAGAAGACCTATTGTAGGCAATCCTAAATAAAATGAAGCTTGATGAGATTGAAAACGAGCCGCTCTGACACCTTAACCTGATTAAAAGGTTAGATATACTGTGAAGGGTAAAACGAATAATCAATATGGGTTTCATTTCGATTTCGTGCGGGCTTCATGGCTGGAGAACACTGGATAATCTAATCTGAAAACCCGGAAAGCAATTAGAAAGACTGGTGAAACCAGGTTTCACGATTATAGAATAATGAAATTTGAAGTAAGGCGATGAACTAATACCGAATATCATAGCTCTTGTGAGAATGTGAGATTAAACCGAAGAGGATATTCTTAAACACAGTAATCGCACACGCACAGAATATCCGGATCAAATAGAGACGGTCGGTGACCCAGAGTACAGCTAACTGTAACCGCCAAACAATCTCACCCTTTTCTGGCTTCATTCTTAGCCGATAAGATAAAATCAGAGTACCACAATCATAACTATCATTAGATAGACACAGGTTTGGAGCAACTTGAACGATTAGAGAAGGAAAATGTATGGACTATCAATTATTGTAACAGACAGAGAAAATTGGCTAACAGTAGCAAAAGGTACATTTCTTCTTCCATCTGGCCACTGGTCAAAACATACGAAAACTATAGTAGTTGCAGAGGAATGAATATGCCTTTTATAGAATCATCGTAGGGTTACTACCGAATAGCAAGATCTTTGTTAGCTCAGAAAGCAAGAAGAAATCGAACTGAAGCTTATCCAGAACTTCCAAGTTCCTTTCCTACATGGATTGATCAGCTAGATGTTTACAGCACCAAAACTGAATAGTAATGGCCCTGATGACAGACGGATCCTTGCATTGAATGGCTATGAAAGTCAAGCCAGGCTTCAGGCTGCTCGACTGATACTGAAATATATAGGATCATGCCACAAAAAGGCACACCTTTGATCCCATTCCAACAGAGTTCGACTGAGCCAGAGTTGTGTAGATTTCGTTGTCCATTAACAAACAATACAACTTTGGATAAGTGCTTTTGGAGAAGTTTTTCTATTTAGGTTCGCAGGAGAATACCCGCTAACAATCCAGCAAAGTCGCCAAAATGACTTAGTAACGTAGCTTGTGAGAGTATTAAACTGGCTCATATGTTTCTTTGGCCATTGAACATTTGTGGTATACACACAACCAAACTTATATGGAATCACCCAGTATTAAGATGAAATATTATTTTGATATCTTTTTCGTTAGAAGCAAATTAAAAGTGCATGTGTTTACTCACAAAAACAGATAGGTTCATAAGCACTTGATAAGATTTAGCTTTGCAGTGTCGATTTCACCATTTCGTTCGAACGTCGCAGTGAATTTATATTTTGTTTTTTTGCGAAGTTTTAAAAAAATGCCTTATGTGGGGTTATCGGAAGTCCAGAGAGGAAGAATTATTACTATGGCAGAACAAGGTATGTCACAAAGACAGATTGCAAAAACGGTTGGGGTTACACAAGGGGTTGTTTCAAAAACCTATGCAAGGTTTCTGAAGTTAGGAACCCTAAAGAATAGGCCGAGAAGAAGTCGTGGAAGAGTAACTACAGAAAGGCAGGATCGCTTTTTAGCCCAAACAGCAAGAAGAAATCCCGCAGAATCTCATTCAGAGCTTCAAAGCCAATTTTTGCACGCTACAGGTGTTAGTGTTTCTGTCGAAACTATCAGAAAAAGACTTCGCGATCGGGAATTATTCAAGAGAAGAGCGTTAAGAGTTCCAGAACTATCAAGGCAAAATAAAGTTGACCGTTTTAATTGGTGTTCAGAGCATGAAAATTGGACTATTGAAGATTGGAAAAATGTCTTATTTTCGAATGAGACCAGAATTGGCCTACGATCAGACGACCGGCGTGTTCGCATTTCAAGAGGTAGAGGGAGGCAAGCTAGGCTCCAAGCTGCAAGATCGATCCCTAAATACAAAGGAGGTACTGTAATGTTTTGAGGCGGAATTATGTTTGGTGAGAAAACTCCTTTAATTCCCATTAGACAATCTCTGACAGGGCCTAGGTATGTTGATCTAGTGCTACAACCTGTAGTGAGGCTCTGGCGAGGTGCCTCTGGAGATTATTTCCTATTTATGCAGGATAATGCACCTCCACATACCAGCAGAGTTGCAAAAAATTTTTTCGAAACAGAAGGTGTGACTGTTTTAGAGTGGCCTTCTTGTTCACCGGACCTTAATCTTATCGAGCACTTGTGGGATAGGATCAAAAGAAAAATTAGAGTTCGTCAAAATAATCCTGGTAACGCAGAGCAACTTATATAAGCGGCTTTAGAGGAATGGGCAAATGTTACAGAAGAAGAAATTAACAACATAATAGAAAGCATGCCTCGTCGAATTCAAGCTTGTATCAATGCCAGGGGTGGTAATACTGATTATTGATTTGTTAAAATCGTTCTATTTGTTGTTCAATTCTCAGTTACATAAAAATTATTGTTAGAGAAATTTAGACTTTTAATTTTCTGTTCTATTATAAAAATAATCTTTTAATAATTTATATTATTTTTGTAATAAAATTGTTTTGGGAAAACTGCTCTTCACTTTTCAGCGACTTTTTTTTAATTGAAATTCGTTTTTTCCAAATAACAGGGTGATTCCATATAAGTTTGGTTGTGTGTATGATGAAAAGGCTAGTTGAGGCTAGGTTAAAACAATCCGTAAACACACAAAGACTGATTCAAGCATGAATGAATAAAGAGACAACCCTCAGGAAAAAAATTACAGTTAGAGAAATCATGGCCTGACAAATTCATTCTGTGAAATACTGAGTCATTCCATATAAATTCGGTTGTGTGTATCTATATCTGTATGTGTGTTACATTGAACGGTCTTTTAATGAATTTTTTCATTCTTTGCAGCTTTGGACCTAGATCTGTGCTCAAGCAACGTCCAAGATGCTTTCGTCATTGCAGTCGAACAACAAGCAAGAGAACGCTTGCAGAGGCTTTCAGCTCTCAAACGTATCACACCTGTGGACATGACAAAACTTTCGAAGGAGGTAATAACAACATCCTTCAAAATTCATCCCTTTATTTTAAGCCCCAGAACATCAATACACAAAAAGGCGGAAATACACTCTCTTCCTCTTCATCAGCATAACCTATTTTCTGCTCTCAGCATATTCTTTCTTTTGGTATCAGGTCTATTGAGACCCTCTCAAAAACTGAAAGAGACAATCCCACGTTAAAAAGAGTTATTGTATCAATGATTTTGTCTTGTTTTCTGCAGTTGAACCAGCAGACAAACTCAGCCAGCGAAGACCTCAACGGTTTCATCCAAAACACCCCAATCTACGTCACATCTCTGACGTCCGCAGAAAATACAAACAACAACTCCACCGCAAACAAGTTGGAAGACGGCGCGATCGCTACCCTTCCTGTCGATACAAAAGAAGTGATCAACAGCTCGAATCAGCTTCCGAACAGCAGTGCGGAAGAGCCGAGTGACTCAAAACCGAACAATTGTGTGAAAGAAGTGCCAAACGACGTGCGCGTGTTAAATTTGAGTGATTGTAAGTCCGAAACGTCGGATCCTGCACAGCCGCCGCAGGAAGAACGACGGTTGCAGGATAGGAGGGTTTCCTCTCCTTTCCAGAATGGTCGGACGGAGTTACTTATAGGCGTAGACGATAATAAACTGAAAACTACAGCTATTATTGAAAGCAATAACAACAATAATAAACTAGGAGTCGACGGAGATTTAAGGTAAGCCTCCTCCAATTCTTGGTGTTATGAAGGTTTTATTAGCTATTTCAAGGTGATCAAATTATGTACGTACTATAGCCATATATGGCCACATCACCATTTTAGGGTTTTAGCCACAGAGCCTTTGGTAACCAACATGGTTACTGTAGCTTTGAAGGAATGTTGAAAAATATCAATTTCAAGGTGTTCAAAATCTACGTTCTCAAGCCATGTATGGCCATTTCACCATTGAAGGTTTTAGCCACCAAGTCTTTTCAAAGAGCCTTTTGCAACTGGTTTTAAACATTTTATTATCAATTTCAAGGTGATCTTTATTTTCCGTTCTGTAGCCATGTATGGCCACATAACCATTCTAGGTTCTAACCACCAAATCTTTTGCAACCGAAATGGTTGCTGAAGCTTTGAAAAGGTTTTGAAGATTTTGTCATCAATTTCAAGGTGATCTTATTCTACATTCTCTAACCATGTATGGCCACATTACCATTGTAGGTTCCATCCACCAAGTCTTTTCAAAGAGCCTTTTGCAATCGAAATGGTTGCTACTCTAGACATGTATGGTTACGTTACCATTGTAGGTTTTAGCTACCAAGTCTTTCCGTGCCTTTTGCAGCCTGAATGGTTGCTGTAGCTTTGGAAAGGTTTTGAAGATTTTGTTATCAATTTCAAGGTGATCTAATTCTACGTACTCTAGTCATCAATGGCCACATTACTATTGTAGGTTTTAAAAAGCCTCTTGCAACCGAAATGGTTGCTGAAGCTTTGGAAAGGTTTTGTAGATTTTGTTATCAATTTGAAGATGATTCAATTCTACATACTCTAGCTATGTATGGTTACATAACCATTGTAGGTTTTAGCCACCAAGTATTTTCGAAAAGCCTTCTGCAACCGACATGGCTGCTCTTGCTTTGAAAAGGTTTTGCTATCTATTGTAACAATCAGATTTTTGCATTCACTGGAAAAGTCTGGCCTTCCAAGACCGATGATCAGTGACTTATTAGATTCCTCCTTTTGGTGAAGAGGATGAGGACAATATTTGAAGGGTTGATTTTTAATCCTATTAAAAATGTCTTCACATATCTCAACATGCGAAAAGTGTGTGGTGAGGTAAATCTGAGGAAATTAGTGCCACCTTTTCCATGATGACCTGGATCAAAAGCATGTAAAAGAAATGTTGAAGAGGAAGAAGTAGACGTAGATCATTCTCCTTTCGCAAAGACAGGCTCTTTGTATGAAGACCTCCATTTTTCTTGGGACAAAGATTGTTACCCGGACATTTTCTATTTAGACGTTCAGACAACGTAATATATACGTGAAACTAGAAGACTTGGCCATTACTTTTACGTATTTCGAATTGTTTGAACTACTTTTTTATGTGCAGGCAATACAGTGTTTCCATAATTCGATGTGCTTGAATAGCAGCTTTGAAACTAAAACCCATTTGGAGAAACAAAGAAAGGAAAGAATTCTTTGTTTCCCTTTTTGAGTTTCAACGTGAAATTGGAAATTTCACCATTGAAACAAAACAGTAATTTTCGTAATGTAGAAAAAGATTTTCTGGGATGTGCAGAATTTTTCCATAAACTACTCAAGGTGACTTTTATTTCATGCAGATGATAGTTAGCTGTGACAATGTCCGATGAGAATTTTTTTCTCTACATAATGTTCGCACACGAGATCACGAAAGGATATGTATGTACATCAATAATTTCCTCAAGTAACGGACAGGCAAGAGCACAACCTCTAACCTGAAACGGTACCATGCACTCTAGGCTATCCGCTACCTTCAACTCATACCACTAGTACCACCACAATGAACAGAAGAAAATGATTATGAGCGATATCTTAACACGTTTTACGTGGTCTTAATGGGATAATATTGTTCAACAAACACATAATGCCTGATCCGTATATTATACAGTTCTTATGAATAGGCAATAACGAACTAAAAATTAAATTAGTCTTACGAAATGTGTAAGGCTCATTACAACTTCTCCAACTGAATATATAATAGAGCTTTTTTGAATACAATGATCTATCTTAATCAGAATGGGATATTCCACTTGAAAGCTTCGAACCCTTTTGACAAAAGTTTTTATTGTTCCTACAAAGAGTTACATTTCGATAATTTCACCTTCAACTAAGCTTTCATTCCTTTGAATGTCTACCAAAACGCGATAGAATTAAAGTGAAAATATTAAACCAGTTTTTTCTCAGGAAGAGGTCAAACTCATTTTATTCCGAAAACTCATTACATAGTATGCAAAAAATAAATATTAATTCAGATAATAATTGTCTATTGATATCGGAACGCAGAAAGATATTCTACATTCAACTACACCTTTTCCAATTGTAATTGAGAAAACGTAAAATGAAATTCAGAAAAGCAAATTGAATTTCAGAAAATGGAAATTGTAATTCAGAATAGTAAGTTGATATTCAGAAACGGTAATTTGAATTTCAGAATAGTGATTTGTAATTCAGAAAGGGTAATTTGAATTTCAGAATGGTGATATGTAATTCAGAAACGGTAATTTGAATTTCAGAAAATATAAATTGTAATTCAGAATTGGTGATTTGAAATTCAGAAATTGTAATTCAGAAAAATGAAAATGAAATTGTAATTCAATTGCTTGATACCCAAACCACTTTCTCTAATAATATGTATGTGATTAAAATTGAGACATGGTTTCATTTGAAATGGGTGGCGAAAAATAATAATGATTCTTGAGGTCAATTTCGACTCTCAAAGTACGTAGATACCTTCATAGAAGCAAAAAATATATGTAATAATAATAACTTTATTTCCAAGAATAACATAAAGATATTTACAGTCAAAAACGAAAACAGGAAAAAAACAAACTTGAAAATACAAAATCATTTCTCATAAAGATAAATTTTGTAATGGGATGTTCTATGTAAATTTTCACTTGATATGGTTGTTCTGTCCTTGATACCGAGCTCGATACTATTCTGAATTACATATTACATTTTCTGAAATTGAATTGATAACTTCTGAATTACAATTTTCCTTTTCTGAAATTGAATTTGCCATTTCTGAATTTCAATTCACTATTCTGAATTACAACTTCCTAATCTGAATTTCAATTTCGTTTTTCTGAAATTGAATTAACTATTCTGAAATTCAATTTCTGTTTTCTGAATTACATATTGCTATTCTGAAATACATTTTCCATTTTCTGAAATACAACTTTGAATTTCTGAATTACAACTGTGGAAGGTGTAGTAGCCTTTAGTGTCAATAAGAATTTGTTTCTTGTCTCAATCCAAAACATATAAGTTTCTACCCACCTAACTAAACAATAAATCTATCCACCTTTAAGATCCTTTAAAATCACGGGGGGTACTCTCGAAAGCTGATAGTGAGCAGACAAGATGTCCATAATGCTTTCGACCTGGTTCATTTCAAATCTCGCTTGACATCTCCTGAAGAACTTTTTTCCATTTACTGAGGATTTGGTCCACTGCTCACTTGTCAGGGAGTGGCTCAAATCAAATTCTTCGTTTAGTGGGTTCGAACAATATCATGTGGTGAGAATGGGTTCGATCTGGATATCGATTTCAGAATCTTATAAAGGAATAAGTTGAAGTGTGGGATGATTTGAATTGCTTTAAAAAACTGAGACGATTTTTGTATTGTCGTCAAAACTTACCAAAGGAAAATTAAATTGAACTCAAGAAATTCAAATATCAAAAATAAAATAGAATATATAATCCGCATATTATATTATGAAGACAATGAAAAAGTGGTATTTTAAATGATCGAAGAAAAATAGACACACTTGATGGGTGAAATATTCTTTTCGGTTTTAGTGTAACATATGGAAGTACTTGACCTTAGTGACTGAAGAGCAGATATATTATCCCATATTTCATTCTGGGAGACAAATTTAGGGGTCCATTAACTAAGAGCGATCCGAACCTCCCTTAAAATGGGTCTAAAAATGTTAACCGTAGAGAGAAAAAAATTATCATCTCGAACCTAAGAATTTAATTCAACAAAATGAATTCAAATTCCATAACGAAATTTCTTGACGAAACAAAGGACCTAAAAGGTGAGCTAAAGGTCATTTTTGTTATTGTAATTTGTATGGGAGGTACCTGACTGATTGGTGAAAATTTGTATTTATCATTGTTCTCTACAATAAAAGAAATAAAAAATTCAAATATTGAACGCCATTAAAAGACTTGAATTTCATGAACAATTAATCGCAAATGTAATTAATGAACCTATTTATTATATTGTTTAAGTCACTGGTTCCGATAGTTCTTTTTCAATGCGGTGAAGTTAAATGATTTGATTTGGAAGACGGTTATCTATAAATAGGTTTTATCGATATTTAAAATTTTTTATACTTGTTGATATAATGAAGGGAATTAATCAATATTATTGTGCTTGGATTGAGAGTTACGCAAATAATTAGTTCACTTAAAATACCACGAAAATAATAAAATAAAAAGATGAGATATTCATTAATTTCTTAAACTTTTGAGGTACATTTTATATTTCATTGGAAAAGCAAATGAATGAAATTTATTATTATTTGATCAAATTTGATAAAACTCATGAAGAGTGAGTAAAAAGTTTCGCATAAAATTAACATCTTCGGTATCTACTATTTGTAGAAAAAAGCTGAAACAGGTCAATTTTCATCTTAAATTATGCAAATTCTATTTATATTTGAGGAGTTTGTCATGCACCTTCTAAAGGGGGTGGATGATTATTGTATTTTTGAATGGTACCCTAACTTTTTGTGGAAAGACTTTTGGGTATTCGGTTCAACAACCCCCTGGAAGTTTTTTAATATCTTCAGCATGCCTTCTTTCCTTAGAAATAAAAATTCAGCAGAATCGCTTACATCATAGAGTTAATAGCTCAGGAATTTCACATTCGTTCTGTGGGACCTTTGTTGATCGAGCAGGTAGATAGGTCAATAGAATTCTTCAGCTAGACCCCGCACAAATATGATTCCGCTTTTCCCACATACTATTCTTGGAATGGATGTGAAGACATAAAACGTTGGTTTTGTGCTCGATGTTTCTTTGAGATTTCTGTCATCTTCTCAGTCATGGGAACCGTTTCTTGATGTATCCGTGAATTGTACGTAAAAATATCCCATAGAGAACTGTGATAATAGGATAGAATATTTTTTATTTCCCAAATCCATATGAACTGAAAATGAATTTGGGAGATGCTTGAATGAATATTGTGAATATTCGATAGTCTTCGACTATTCATGAAGATCGTTAATTAATTAACTATTTACAAACTCCATATCGAACAGTTTCAACAAATGAGTTTTATTTTCCATTTTATTGGAATATTTAAGTGGAAACTCAGTTGCACGTGCGATTTGCGAATGAAATTGTATAACTTAAATTGAGCAAATGCCTGTGTTATAATAAAAATAATGTGTTCTCGAAAATAACTATATTACCTTGATTACGTAAACTGACAGACGTAATAGACAAGATGATTATAGCTGTTATTCACGTATAGTACCCAGTCTTACTTAATTATAGTAGCAATATGGTAGATGTACCTATTGCTCTGCTCATCTTAATTCTTATCGGATGATGGATGATTGTATTTCTAATTAATTCCGTAATAAATGTTCTCGTGAATAGCAATTTAAAGTTTTTTAAAAGAACACTCATGAGTTGATCCAATTTCAAAAATTTGGGTAGTGAAAAATACCTTGAAATATGCGAAAAATCAATGGAAAATTTGATGATGATCACAAACATGTTGCTTCAACTCTTTCCGAAAGTTTTTAGGAATGCTTCATGTAACTTTGATTGGACTATAGATTATTCCTACAGCTTACTGATATTCTCAAACTCTTCAATGCGTTGTTGAAGCGTGTATCGTTCCATTTTTAGGCGTAGTTGCTACTTGTCAAATATAAAAAAACGACAGCTTCAAGAGTGACATTTATCGAAAAAGCGGAGTATTCAAAATAACACCTCCTTTTGAAAAACCCTTTACTCACACCCCAGATGAGGGGTAAATCGATATTCGCATTCAGTATTTTTCAAATCAATAGTCAAATGCGAATCTACATACAGGGTGAATGAACGAGTGATCAAAAGAAGTCTGACTCCATTTAAGTTTCTCCACCCTTTTGAAATCATCTTGTATTCCTTTGGTACATGTTATTGGTGGTAATAAGATTACTCATCATCAGAACCAATTAAAACTACTTGTCCATTGACTCTCACAAAACGATTTCCATCTAATTGAATGGAAATCTTCAGCAACATGTACTTTATTGGTAATGAGGGAAAGCTTTGAGGAATGTTATCATATTTGTCTATGCCTTTTCTTCGGTTTCCACAAGTGAAATTAGAAGTTTTTGGGCGTTGGTTTGAACAAGTTCGCAAAAGTTCTTAACTTCATGATATTGCTCTCATAATTTTTTTCATTCACTTTTAAGAAATGGTCCTTATTGTAAGACCCGTTACTTTTATGAAGAAAAAAGCCGCTCCATCCAATAAAACAGTGCAGCATATTCCATTCCAAACACGTATTCGCAATTTTTACATTCTTCTGGCCAAATCAAGGAACGACAATCTTTCTAAAAGGCTCTTCCTCTAGACATTATCGTCATGCTCGAACGAATAATTCTCATTGTACAAGGTAGACCTTCTCAGGTTTATATTACCTCCGGAGCTAGGAATGCCCCAAGTATTTACCTGGTCGATCGAAAGTAAGTTTCGAGCCCAGCTCTGCTTCGGTACTGAGAATGTGCACGGGAAGTTGTCGAAACTTACTACTTTTGTACCTGACTCTACACCCACTTGTTCTTGGCTCACGAGGCACGGAGAGCTGGTGCTGGTAGTCCGGAGTGGAACCTCTTTGGTACGGTGGTGAACTAGTCTTCAAGTGTGTGGATTTCCAGAGGAAAATTGTGGAATTTGTGTCGATGTTGATGATGTGTGCTGATTGCTAGTTTTTGTGTGATGCTCTTTATGGATTATTGATTTGGATACATTGAATTTTTTCCTTATTCCCGATGAGAATCAAGACGGATATGGGCCTTCTCAAATTTTATTGGTGAGGGCTATTTTTCATCTTTCCTTTCCAAAGAAATTTGGATGACTATCAAGGCTCAGAACTACTCAAATTCAATTTGATAAAATATTAATAAGCTCTCCAACAAACCATCATCTCAAAATTCCCCTTGGAACAACCTTCTAAATGAAGAGATGATTCTAATAATGCATTCCAAGGTGTACCTCCTCTAATTTCACTATAATTTGTGACTCAATGTGAATTTTGCGAGTTTGAGACACCGGTACAACCCTTGCGAAACAGTGAATCATTGCTCGAATACAGCCACTCCAAATTTCTTGGAATTTCTTCAAGCAACAACACAATAGAGGTGTCCAACCGAAATTAGACAAGCATTCCATCGAAAAACCTAAAAAGGTGTAATGGGTTCATTCCTCATAAAGATAACGGAAGAGACAATATGTACCGATCCTCGAATGAGTTTTTGTACAGTTTAATTCCTTTACCTAGTTGTAGAAGATTTTTGTTCATTTGTATTGAAATTTTAGGATTGAAATTGATAAACCTTCTATTATTATATGCCAGCTACTGAGCTACAGCAAAAATGTCACATTTCTGATCAAATTTTTCGAGAAAAAAATACGAATTATTCAGGAGAATATAGAGAAATAATATATTTGAAATTCAGGATATTGAAAAAAGCCTACTGTACCATCTGTCAAATCCAATGAAAGCAATTATTATGAAGACAACAAATTTATTTCGAATTTTTGAGGAGCACAGTTCAGAAAGTATCCAAGGAAATATCAAGCTACCAAATTCGAAGAGAATTAATGGAAAAAACTTCGTCACAAAAAATTAAAAATAATACTTGAAAATGACCACAAAATTGACAAAATAAAAAAAGATATAGCCTCTCATTCTTCGATAATACATGAACATTCAAACATATTACTACAAAGCAATAAAGTATTTTCATCGAAGCGTCACTTGAATTCAATTGAACAAAACTATAAATTTCTTTCTCGAGTTGCTCAAAGTAAAAGTTACCATGAAATTCCTGAAGCCAAGTACCTAGGTGAGAACTTAATAGGTTTATGGCTGAACACCATCATTTTCTTCCTGAGAAAGTTCAATTAACAAAGATTCTTCACACGTAACTAAATTTTATTATACCTACTAATCATTAGCTATAGAAATATTTCGATAATCGAAGGTAACATACATACAGTTCTTACCAAATCGTACCATTACGAAAAATAGGTTTTGTTGGTACAGAAGAACGGTATTACCAGGAAGTGAAGAAAGAATTACATATGATATATCTCAAAAATGGTTCCAGTAAAAAACGTAAGGTCTCCCTTGAATTCAATAATTGCCTATAATTTCAAATGAGCATTGATTTAAACGATCTGTATCTCCACTCTTCTATTGAAATCACTATCAATTATTCTTTAGTATAGAAATTAATTGAAGAAGAAGAAATAATTGTTTTGAGGAGAGTTGAAGAAGGTTCATGTCATAGCAAAATATGGCTCGATTCTTGAATTTTGTGGAATACCTTGAACCTTGAACATTTGGTACCAACAACATTCAAACAGGTTGGTTTGAAACTATGGGAATGTTCATATGATGCTTCAATTTTAATTGTTTGAAGCGATATGGCAATGCCTGATCCTACTACTTGAGTTGAATACGTGACTTCATATTGAGTATCATTGAGTATCTGTAATGGAGAAATACCTTCTCACATAAAAGTATTAGAACATCGAAAAACGCAGGTCATTTGAGAGATATTTCTAGAGTTCACTTTCTCAATTCGTTTAGTGTCAGGCCTTCGATACATATAAACCGTGTAATAGAACAGAAACAAACGTTTCAGAAAGTACAATATAAATATTATGTTCAACACGGTGATATCTGCATATTTTAAAAGGCTGAAGGTGATAAGCCAACAGTTCGATACTCGGTTCGATATCGAATATTGGTATTTTCAATCCGTTTATGATGCACTAGTGTCTAGAACATAGGTATCTTTCAGTCCGCATTGGAATACCTCAAGAATATATTGATAACATTTCGAAGAACTACATAATGACTTTCAAAAGGAACAGTCTCCCTAAATTGGTTTTTGATAGAGTAATAAAGCGTCATCAGACTATATTAGGTATGGTCAACTATCAGCACCTAACTACCTATGCATTTTGTCCGAATGACTCTCCACTTGGTAATTGAAAAAAAAAATTGTAGTAGTTTGTCCACCCAAAACAGCCGAATTCACCAACGCCTGAGTTATCATTCTGTTAGTGGAAACAAAATCATTGATACAAATAGAAAAATGGAATCGGAATTAGAACATAACGAATGAGTTTTGAATCAAAAACGAAGAGAAGTCAGGAAGAAAATTGGATGTGCAATTTCTGAAACTTTGCACTGCTACTGACTACTGCTTCTGACGCGCACGTCAGACGATGATTTTCAGTTGTCATTCAAGTCACAAATTCTCGAGCTAATTTTATGTCGATTTGACATAAATAGACTCATCCAAAAATGTCTCCTGGAAGCTATACTTAGTTTTTAGTTCGAATTCGAAACGGTTTCCTGAAAATAGTTTGTTCGTGTCTATCGTGAAGCTTCACGTTCCTTGTTTATCATACCCACTTTTATAATTTGAAAATTAATAAATGAGATGCTGTGATATGTGATTTCCATATGAAATCGACACTAAATGATCTCAAGAAGTTTTCCCCCATCATGTGAGTTTGCAGACAATATATTTTCAAATCCAAGCAGAATTGCCTAGGGGAGAGGCAGGCAAGATGGCATACAATCTTTTGAAAATCGATATCTCTTATGAGGAAAAAAATATAGAGTACAGCATTAGTTGAATCTTCAGTCAATCAAGTTAGCTATCAATTTTTGAAGAAAGATATGAATAAAAAAAACTATAGACAAAAAAAATCGCGATAATCTGAAACATTCGAAAAACCATTTTGCCCTACAGTGTCGGGCAAGATGACATATCATATAAAATGATATATTTTGTAGTGAAAAAAACAAAATTCCAATAAATAACAGATAATACAAGAAATAGAAATTTATATTTATATAAACAGGAACAGAACATAAAAAGAATTCTCACAGATTTAGGAAATCACTGAAAAATATTTCATAATCTTATATCGAACGAAACCAGAACTAAACAAAACATAAAATTAATTCTCTTGACATATTATTCTCATCCCACTCTCCTCTGTTGGTTTTCCATCGATAATTGTAGACCATCTGAAACAATATTTCATTGTTAATAAAAAGGAACTATTTTTCGGGCAAGACGGCATACCAATATACCATGCCATTTTACCCAGCCTCTATGTATGCCAACTTGCCCTAACCACGTGTCCAAAAAACGAATAAGTAAATCAACATTTTTGTGACATCTTTTTGTCAAGGTAAATACATAAAAGGATTACAATAAAGGTACAATTCTACTCGGATATAAAAAATTTAGTGAAATAATCTGTACTTACAATTATAAAGGCGAGAAGAGAGAGCTTACGTCGAAGTTGTACACGGTCACACCACTTTTTCACCATTTTTCACGACTAAGTCATCAACTACCGTAACGGATCCCTTGAAACAACGTTCGTACACTGTTGCCAACTAATTCGAACATTTGCACCGAGTTCTAGGATTCCACTCGCAGTGGATTCTTCAGTACATATGGTATGCCATTTGGCCCTACTATGCCATCTTGCCTGCCTTTCCCCTACCGAGTGAAACCAATAGCAATATTTTTAATTATTATAAGATAAGAATCTCGTCTCTAAAGTGAATGATCTAAAATTCCACAGTCCAATTCAAATAGAAGAAATATTTACTATTCGTCGCAGAGTAGGATATTAACCTCCAACCACGCAGAAGAATACAAACGTACCCACTTACGAAAAGCGACACAACGGAAACAAAAAATACAAGTATCAGCCGCACCTTCGGGTATATGTGTGCTATACCTTACTCTTGGGCATTTGGAATTCCAAGGACCAGCCTCAATATGCATGAAATGACTCATGATCGCTGCAAAGGCCCACACTGAAATCGAAAATGAAAATCAAACAAAGGATCAGCCTTATCCTAATGATAGGTGTGAAGTGCATTGTTTCGATGAATATTGAGTAGACGGATAATATTATTGAAGTCTAACATACAGTATCGTAATGAGGACATACATTCACCATACATATTGAAGAAGTATGAAGAACCAGTCAGTTGTGGCAATGAAAAACGAAAATAAATATAAGAATTTGACGTGAAAATGTGCGTGTTATTTCAGTCACAGAAGATGTGATAATTAATTAATAGTGGCGCAAAATAACAGGATATAGAAGATGATACAGATCTTAATAACTTCTGCGAATGAATGTCAATTTTTTTAAATTGTTATGGAATGCTTGAGACTCGATTCCTTGCTCAATTTGCTCGATATAACAAGGAATCTCATTATAGGCAGTTAACAATGGTGAGAAATGACCTGTGAGAATTTCTGACTACCATGAGGCAATTCAATGGACTGCTATCAAAAACAGGCAGATAGTGGTAAATTCGAAATGAATAATTGAAGAATATCCGTTCACTCGAGGATTATTCAATTAATATCGTTTGAAACTTTTCAAAACATAAAACTTCCAATATAAAATAAAATTATTAATATATTTAAGATAGACTTAAGAAAAAGAGTTATCTGCGACAAAATGGAAAACATCTGGAAAATGTTCGTCTGGAATTTTGGGGCATATCGAATTTTCAATTTGCTCTGTTATATTTCTCGTGTGTCAACACCAATCAGCTGTCAAGGTTGAGTGAAACTCGACACGTATCGTCGGCAGCAGTCATGTACCCCCAATGGTCACTCAATATCCCTTCAGGCTTCCGACTTAGAGGCGCCACTCAATCGGTCAGTCTTCTAGGAGTTATGCATTTTTTTAAATCCAATGCCGACCCCAACCAAGAGACCTCAAGTCCCAGGAAGTGGGTCCATGGAAGTGTCATGTTACTGAGGGTTTTGTCCCATTCAGAAGTAATTATCACGAGGAATATGAGACACTTTTCAACATCTAGTACAAGTGCGAAGCGTTTGAATTAAAATATGACCAGAAGTTAAGAGATTTTGCGCGCTCATTCAACCTATTCGGTAATTAATCTACGTTGGATTCCAGATAAAAACAATTTGCCGATCTTGTAATGGCCTAATGTTAACATACTTGGCAATTTCTTCGGTTTCCTTTTTGTACCATGCATTCTTTTTTTTTAACTTGTGAAATTCTGTTTTTTTTACTTGTGAAATTCTAATATGATTCTTTTTTTTTCAGGCCCCGGAGAAGATCCGGCAGTAGCATAGTGGTACTGGACGGAGATTTGGACCTAGTGAAAAAACCTCCGGACGACTTGGATGATAACGATTATAATAGCATGGTGATGATGTTGACAGGTGACGGACCACATAGAGAGATGGCGGTCGATGTTCCTGAAAGTTTCGTTGCTAGAAATAAGACGCCCCCAAGATATCCTCCACCTAAACCAGTATTAACGGTAGGTTAAATGAAGAATCGCGAAATGCTCAACTTGATTCATGCAGCTTATTCATCATCAACAATTTTCATCATTTTATCACTCTTCTTTCTAAAACAATCATAAAGAACGATTTTTTTTTAATGGACTGCACTCCTCGAGACTAAAACACCCTGAATATTTTCTAAATTAATCGAGACACCATAGGAAATGTATGATTTCAATTCAATTTCAATCCGTTCAATTTTGTGCTAATTTTCGTTTGTTTTTTGTTTCTCTCCGATAGTTATTTTTTATTTCTTTATTTTTGATACTAGGTAGCGTATGACCGACTTTTAGGAGTAACATTCAATGAAACAGACCAGGAACGTGCTGTAGATGTACCAGAAAATTTTATTGAAAGAAAAAAAACACCCCCAAAATATCCTTCAGCTAACGCGGTCAAGGTAAACATCACAGACAAATCCACAATCAAGTAGAATTTAATGCATGATAAATAACCCTTTTCAACAAGTAGATGAATTAACCACTCTCTTTACCGAATATTACTCTGCATCATATTCAAATCAATAAAACATTCTTCATTATATTGAATGTATACAGAGTTTAACAGCCAAATGGAATAAATTCGATAACGAATAAATGAGGGCGTGTTTGGAAAAACGCTCGGACACGTCGATTTGTAATTTTAAATGCGCATATTTTTCAAGAAAATAAAATTATATAGGATGTTCCATGCGACCGTGGCCAATTCCAACTTTCTTATTTCAAAGGCAACCCCCTGTATATTATTTATTTTTTGGATTCTTCAGAAAATTCTAGACATAATTCATGTAGAATTCCTATACCTATCTTCAACTTTTTCGGAAATATTAAGTGTTTTCGGATTTTGTACAAAAATTAACATTTTAAATGAAAATTATTCTATTTCACAAATTCGATACATTACACTCAAAACTTATTTCCCATTTACCTCTTGATATGAAGAAAGTAAGCAAAAACGCCTGAAATGTTGAGTAACGTTAGAAGACAATTCTACACCAGATTAGCATGTTGCCAAGACGTTCGCGGCGAGCATTTTGAACATTTCATACATTGACATTAATGTTTTTTTTTTAATTATTAAGAAATAATCAGTATTACTTATTAGGTTTCAAGTGTAATGTACCGAATTTGTAAAATAAAATAATTTTAATTTAAAACGTTGATTTTTGCAATAAATCTGAAAACACTTAATACTTCCGAAATAGTTAAAGATAGGTAGGTATAGGACATTGTGCATGAATTGTGTCTAGAATTCTCTGAAGAATCCAAAAAATGAATAATATACAGGGGGTTGCATTTGAAATAAGAAAGTTGGTATTGGACACGGTCACATGGAACACCCTATATAATATTATTTTCTTGAAAAATATGCGCATTTTAAATTACAAATCGACGTGTCCGAGCGTTTTTCCCAACACGCCCTCATTTATTCGTTATCGAATTTATTCCATTTGGCTGTTACACTCTGTATATCGATTTAAACTAACTTTACTGTAAATACTTCAACTCTTCCACCTCTAGAGCAGTAGGTACTTTATGAGTAACATTTAATAATGTAACGCCTGATTATGAATATGATAGGAAATTGTAGTTGTTGGAATTGTTTTAATTGTATTGTATTTATCATCAACCTTCAAGGTCCTACATTAATTTGATGGATTGTTTATAATATTTTTAATTCGGTTTAAAGCAAAGAAAATCGTTAAATTTTTGTAATGAAGCTTCCATTAAGTTCTGCTTATAAGAGATGAATGTTTGGCTTCTATCAGAAGGAGAATTGGGAAACCAATTTCATTTGGTTATCTTGGAACCTTACTGAAACTTGATTTTGATCGTCTTATCGAATGACTCATCAGTAGACCTACTAACATTTCTTCATATTTTCAAGAGTTTTAACAGCATCTCGAATTTCAAAAAACACACAACCAAACTTATATGAAATCGCACAGTGATTCACAGAAAAATTTGTTCACTAAAAAATCCTCCTGTCCATGAGAGATTATTTGGTTTTCACCAAATGTTCACTTGGAAAAAAATATCACCATCATTTGCCGTAGTACTGATTTTATGCACCAAAAGTTGCTTCTAAAACCTGCGCAAGATTAACAAAGTGGAAGAATCAGTATTAACCATCAATGAACATATCGGGAAGTAATAGACCAAAGCAACTACCCTGTGGGACCCCTGAAAGTGTCACTAAACTCAACGCCAATATTGTAATACATATTGACGCCTCAATATTGTAATACACCTTTCTAAGTCTCAACTTCAATAATATAATCAATGCGTACAGAATTCGGTACAGTTGAAATCTGACGAACTATTTCATGGTAGGTTTGTTTTCGAAGCACGAAGGTGACGCAGTAAAAAATCGTCGGCAGGAAATGCAAGGTAATCCCTTTCCGGTACTACCTGTGGAGACGCAGGTCCCCATTGAATTCTTCCGCTGTGACGCATATCAATGACTGAAGAGACCAACAGGTTTGTTTAACTTCTGAAAGACCGTTGATTCCCGTTTCTGAATATTATGACAGGGTCGAGTTCCCAGAACTAAGTACCTGCCTGCCGCAGTCGAACCGCAGGTTGATTCTTCTCGAGTAATCTTCTCTTTAATCATAAAAAATATGATTCAACCAGTTCCGAATTAATTGAACGAAAACGAAGAAATATTTTAAATTTCAATACTTAACTAAGGACTGAACGAGAATAAATTCGCTATTACAAAAACGCTATATCTTTTGAACCACTGGACCGATTTCGAAAATCAAACTCATTTTCGAATCATCTTCTAATTCTAATGAAAACTGTTTTTACAATAAAAAAACCAAAACTATTTTTTACAAAATTCATGGATTTTTTCTGGAATTCTTCCCATCATGCTTCTTATAGTGTTCTCAGTCACTTTCTGGGATGCTGCCTTCCACTTTTGCTTGAATTCCGCTAATGTTTTCGTCGATTTCTTAGTCTTCTTCAATTCTCTTTTTACCAGGGCCCAATATCTTTCGATTGGCCTGAGTTCTGGGCAATTTGGTGGATTGGCCTCTTTGGGGACAAAAACCACCTCATTAGCTTCGTACCATTCCTTGGTGGCCTTGCTGTAGTGGCATGAAGCTAAATCTGACCAAAAGATTGTTGACACATCGTGCTCACCTAAAAATGGTAAAAGTCGCTTCTTCAAGCATTCCTCGATGTATATCTTCGAGTCAACAGAGCCTTGTCCAACGAAAAATTTGCTCCTTTTCCCACAAGTGCAAATCGCTTGCCAAACCAGGAATTTTTTAGGAAACTTTGCTTGTTTCTTCACGCGAAATTGTTCGTCAACATTTCCACTATGAAATTCCTGACCAGGAAGTTGCGAGAAATCAGCCAAAACATAGGGTTCGTCGTCCATCACGCAACAGAAAAAATTTTTCAAGAAATCTTTTTTAATTTCTTTGCTCTTGATTTCACTTCTTGATTCTTCACAGCGTTCCTGTCTGGCACTTTCTGCACTTTGTATGTTCTAAGCCCACAACTCGACTTGATTTTCTGAAAGGTTGACTGCGAACAACCCATACTATTTGGGCCACTTTCCGTCCTGAAAGGTTAAGATTCTTCTGAAAAAGGCTGATGGCTTTCTTTACTTTTTTTGGGCTATGAAACCCCTTTTCCCTCCCGGTTCCTTCCTTGCGGTTAATTGTAAGATCTTCGTTGAAGCGCTTAACAACTCTTGATACCGTTTCCGGACGAACGCGAGCCTCTTTTGCAATTCTTTTGAAGCTCCATTTTTGATTACATATTTTGAAAAAGTTTCACTATAAATTCTCATGTTTTCACTTCGCTCGACATTTTGCGACAGAGAATTGGAATATGAAGTAAATGTTCCACATGTTTCTGACGTTCATAACAAAGCTGACCATGATCAAATTTTGATTTTTTCTCAATTGGTTCAAGAGATATAGGCGTTTTTGTGATAGCGAATTTATTCTCGTTCAGCCCTTATTCGTTAAATCAACACTAGAGACAGCAAATATTGGCGTCATTTTAGCAGACAATTTTCTTCTTGAAAAACAACAAATAATTAGGATATTTATTGAAGAATTTTTTGGGAGAAGTTCGTACTTTCTTGAAACTTTTTAGGGTTTTTTTCCCAATTCCTTAAACATTATAAATATAAAGTTGTTGTTTGCTCCTGTGTTGTAAGCTGTACACTTTTTGTCAGGCGAAATTTTTGAAACAATGTTGAACATAATTGTTTTTCAGATAATGGGAGAAAAATGCCTAAAAATATTCATAAAGTGATTTTTGTGAACAAATGTTACTGTAAAGTATACGTTTGGTTTTGTCCTGACATCGATCAATCCAACAACACGATGAAACGGCAATAAACGCTCCCTTTCATATGCTCAAATTAATTACAGAGTGGTCTCAATGGAAGTGCCACCATTCCAGCCGCAACACCGAATTCGAAACCGGTACCACCTCCAAGAGACCATCTCAAAATAGAAAAAGATGGTCGCCTAGTCAACAGAGCTCCTGCTCCTCAGCTCCCAGCGAGGATAACGAATAACAACAATAACATCACTGCTATTACGCCAGCAACACCAACAGCTGTTACGGAACCCACCAGAGAACAGCTCAACAGCATAAAGAAGTACCAGGTAAGAACATTGACTCAGTTGATAATTCAAAAATTATACGGTAGGCATAATAGTTCGATAACGATATAATTTTTTGAACAGATTTGGTACAAACAAATTTTTACCTGTTGTCAATAACAAAACAACCTTGCGTAGAAATACTATACTCCCACTACACACTTAAAAACGTTATCAGTGGGGGCCAATAGCAATTGATGGTTTTACATCACTATCAACAATGCACAGGTAATAACAATATTGGCTCGTTGAATGATTGCAAAAGTCAACTCGAGATGTTTGCGGTACTTTTATTCAATATAAACATTTATTCAAATGGAAAATTTAAGTGATTGTGGCGACGAGTATGAGTGCACCTTCATTAATATCGAAGAAAAGTGGTTCGAGGTGAAGAGAATAGAATATTTGATAAGATAGCACGCGAAAAATGATCCCATTGTCATCAACTGAAATATTGTATTTTCTACAATTATAAACCTTGCAGTTTATGCTTTTGCGATAAAAATTTTGAGGAATTTTCCTCTTTGCTAAGGTTTATGTGTAGTTTTCGCTTGAAGAATTCCAGACTGCTTTCATCAAACCCTATACCCTATAGCATTCAAAAACCCTTTTGCGGTTCAATTTGATAATAGTGACATAAAATAACGACTTCTCAAACAATTGCCATTTTATATTCGTAGGAGCAAATACGAAAAAGAAAGGAAGAAGAAGAGAGAATAGCTGCTCAAACAGAATTCCTGAATAGATCGCTGAGAGGATCTAAAAAATTGGCAGCGCTTGAAAGTAGAAGTCAAGGTACTGTTAACGACGCTTATTCTGATGATGAGTTGGGAGAATCCTCAGGATCCATCACGCCGACAGTGGCAGCGGAAAAGGAGATTGTTCATACTACATACGGTAGGTCCACATTCTTAATGTCGTCAAAGGTTAGAAACAATAAAGTCCATTATCCTTATATGAGTGAAAAGAATTAAATGAGATTGTCATCCCTCGATAACTCTATATTGAATTCAAATTGTGTCACGATTCGCATGTATTGATAACCAATTTCATTGAAAATATCCGAATTCCAACAGGTAAATAAGAACTATTTCCATTTTAAAATGATTTCTCACGTAGAAACGACAATTTGTGGTTTTCTGAGAAACAAATCATCCAAGTTTCCGCTGTATACTGTGGGGAATCATGATGTAACGGATTCTCGATAAAGAAAGATTTATTTAGAACCAAATGAAATACAAAATGTTCAATATAAAAGAGAAACTTTATTATTTTGAAGTACAACTTATGAATAGATCAGTATTTATTGCAAAACTGTAGCTTCAATAACACGAAAGCGTTTTTTCAAATACTACAGTTCCGGAGCTGGCATTCCTACGAATTCTGGCCACCCTGTACATTCAGGTCGTTATGATAACCACCCACTTAAAACCCCTCGAATGACGTCAAAACCACGTCTCGTCTTAATTGAATTCACAGCTCGCTGTTAAATCTCTTCCAAGAAATTGTTCGTAAAATGAGTACGTCGTCTATGATGATTTAAATCTTCGATATCAGGTTATGGAGACCTTGTGGCAGCAGTACAGCGTCTGCAATTACAACTTAAGAAAGCAGGCACCGGCGGTGGTCTCAGTGGCATCGAGGGAAGGGTTGCTGCGGTGCAGTCACTCCTCTTGTCGCCGCAGTTTGGAAAGGCTTTAGCTGTGCACAATAAGGTACAAGCTGTGAGGACCAGGACTATTCCTAGGTCGCAGAGTAACGCCCAAGCTGCGTTGAGGGACTGTCTGGATGCCTTGGCGAACGTCCAAACGGCGTACGCTGTGGAATTGGCGACACTCCTCACAGGTGAGTGCTCAGAAAGCATTATTCTTTATCCAGGTTTATTTGGTGAAGTCTGTCGGATCGATTATTCGGTATGCCAAGACGGGGCTGTTTCGATGGGGATCTTTTCGAGTTTTTCCATGAAGAAATTGACAATGGTATGACTTAGACGAACACCCATAGCTACTTCATCCAGTTGTTCATTAAAATCACCCTTTCACCCCAAATAATTCGATGTAAGGCAATGTTCTCAACAGTCCTCAATACAGTTAGAGTCCTCGACAGATCATACGTTGGCAAGTCGATGGTGCTCACGATGAGTCTCAATGGCACACCATCTTTGTGGGTTTTTGGAAGTCCATAAATCCGCCAAGTCCCTCTTCACTCTTACAGGGCCTTTTATTGGGCTCTTCATCGAGTGATGAAGCACTAATGATCTTCTTTGCTTGAGATTGAAAGACTTAGGTTCCTTCTTCAGTTTTTCCTATTTGGAAGGTTTCAGTAACTTCCCAACTTTTGATCATATTCTGATGATTCCATCACCATCGTTGCATTGCCTTTGTCTGCTGGGAGTAGGTACAATGATCGACTTAAGTATCGCCATTGAGACTCCTTAAAGCCAACAATGATTTCAATTTCAAGAGTCGAAAATTGAAATTCGGTGACAACATATTTATGGTAAATGAATTTTTCAGGGTACGAATTGGAAGCCCTCATGGTAGCTCACGATGGCGTCATTTCAACCCTTCCACCCGACTCAACTGTAAATGCATCCCCACAACCAACCCAAAACACAATCAGGTCGACAGTGTCGGATCATAGGTACGGCGAGGACAACATAAAAATAATCAAAATTGAGAAGAGCACGGAACCCCTAGGTGCTACGGTGCGGAACGAGGGGGACGCAGTCGTTGTAGGTAAGTTCAGAAGATGAATACTCATGTGAGGTTGGGAAGTTGTCATTCTGCTCATACAAACAGCTGGTAAAAAAGTTGAGAAATGGTGTCAAAGTCAATCATTCCTTTCACTGAAAAGAGCAAGCTTCCCATTTTTTCCCTGTTTTAATCATCGGAGTTTCTTTCGCAGGCAGGGTGGTGAGAGGAGGAGCAGCTCACCAGAGTGGACTTCTTCACGAAGGTGACGAGATCCTGGAGGTGAACGGCGTGGAAATGAGGGGTAAAAGTGTAAATACAGTCTGTGATATTCTTCAATCTATGGATGGCGAGTTGACCTTCCTTATAGTGCCAGCGTCTCAAGCGAAATCTTTCTCTGGAAGAGATTCTATCCTGCACGTCAGAGCCCATTTCGATTATGACCCGGAGGACGATATGTACATACCGTGTCGAGAATTGGGTATCAGTTTCCAGAAAGGAGACGTCCTGCATGTTATAAGGTGAGGATGAATATTTAAGGTGCTTAATTAAACTAATACTAGTTCATAATCAATGAAACAATCAGGTGACCATATGCTTTTGAGGACTGAACGAAAATAAATTCGCTATCACAAAAACGCTTATATCTTTTGAACCACTGGACCGATTTCGAAAATAAACTCATTTTCGAATCATCTTCTAATCCTCATGAAAACTGTTTTTACAATAAAAAATCCAAAACTATTTTTTACAAAATTCATGGATTTTTTTCTGGAATTATTCCCATCATGCTTCTTATAGTGTTCTCTGTCACTTTCTGGGATGCTGTCTTCCACTTTTGCTTGAATTCTTCTAATGTTTTCGTTGATTTCTTAGTCTTCTTCAATTCTCTTTTTACCAGGGCCAATATCTTTCGATTGGCCTGAGTTCTGGGCAATTTGGTGGATTGGCCTCTTTGGGGACAAAAACCAGCTCATTAGCTTCGTACCATTCCTTAGTGGCCTTGCTGTAGTGGCATGAAGCTAAATCTGGCCAGAAGATTGTTGACACATCGTGCTCACGTAAAAATGGTAAAAGTCGCTTCTTCAATCATTCCTCGATGTATATCTTCGAGTCAACAGAGCCTTGGCCAACGAAAAATTTGCTCCTTTTCCCACAAGTGCAAATTGCTTGCCAAACCAGGAATTTTCTAGGAAACTTTGCTTGTTTCTTCACGCGAAATTATTCTTCAACATTTCCACGAGAATCTGCAGTATAAAATTCCTGACCAGGAAGTTGCGAGAAATCAGCCAAGACATAGGTTTCGTCGTCCATCACGCAACAGGAAAAATTTTTCAAGAAATCTTTTTTTGATTTTTTTGCTCTTGATTTCGCTTCTTGATTCTTCACAGCGTTCCTGTCTGGTACTTTCTGCACTTTGTATGTTCTAAGCCCACAACTCGACTTGATTTTCTGAACGGTTGACTGCGAACAACCCACTATTTGGGTCACTTTCCGTCCTGAAAGGTTAGGATTCTTCTGAAAAAGGCTGATGGCTTTCTTCACTTTTTTTGGGCTATGAAACCCCTTTTCCCTCCCGTTTCCTTCCTTGCGGTTAATTGTAAGATCTTCGTTGAAGCGCTCAACAACTCTTGATACCGTTTCCGGACGAACGCGAGCCTCTTTTGAGATTCTTTTGAAGCTCCATTTTTGATTATTCTGAAAAAGTTTCACTATAAATTCTTATGTTTTCACTTCGCTTGACATTTTGCGACAGAGAATTGGAATATGAAGTAAATGTTCCACATGTTTCTGACGTTCATAACAAAGCTAACTATGATCAAATTTTGCTTTTTTCTCAATTGGTTCGAGAGATATAGGCGTTTTTGTGATAGCTGTGATAGCGAATTTATTCTCGTTCAGTCCTTATAACATGACTCCCTTATTCAATGCTTGAAACCATTTCAGCCAAGAAGATCCGAACTGGTGGCAAGCCTACAGAGAAGGTGAAGACGACCAAACTCTAGCAGGACTCGTTCCATCCCAGACATTCCAGCATCAAAGGGAAAGCATGAGGCTGGCGGCGGAAGAAAGAATGTCGAAACCACAGCGGAAATCTTCCACCCTTTTATGCGGAAAAACCGCGCGAAGAAAGAAAAAGAAGGGAGCATACAGCGAAGGAGGATACCCTATGTATTCCAATGCCGTCGAGGATTACGATCCAGATGAAATCTTAACTTACGAAGAGGTTTCGTTGTACTATCCACGTGCGAATAGCAAGAGACCCATAGTTTTGATCGGCCCGCCCAATATTGGTAGGCATGAGCTGCGGCAGAAACTCATGGAAGATGCAGAAAGATTTGCTGCTGCCATCCCTCGTAAGTACACTGGCCTGCTCGGTGAATCATTGGATAAAACAGCCATACATTCCTTCAATTTTTCAAATCTATATTTTTCCCACTACCAGACACCTCCAGAGCGAGGAAAGAGAGCGAGGTAGACGGCCAAGACTACCATTTCATCACGAGGGCTCAGTTCGAAGCAGACATCCTTTCGAGAAAGTTTGTGGAACACGGAGAGTTCGAGAAGGCATACTATGGCACCTCTCTGGATGCGATCAGGTCCGTAGTGAATTCGGGGAAGATTTGCGTCTTGAATTTGCATCCCCAAAGCCTGAAGATTCTGAGGACTTCGGATTTGAAACCCTACGTTGTTTTCGTTGCTCCTCCGAGTCTGGAGAAGTTACGACAGAAGAAAATAAGGAGCGGGGAATCGTTCAAGGTGAGGAAATAACTTTCGCTATTTCTAGTAACGATAAACTGGTTTTCGTGATATCGTCTGCTCTTAAGAAAAAAGTAAGTAAGAGAATTCAAAATCATTTTTCCAGGAGGAAGAATTGAAGGACATCATAGAAAAGGCACGAGAGATGGAAGATAAATATGGCCATTTCTTCGACATGGTCATCATCAACAATGACACAGAAAGAGCTTATCACCAACTTCTAGGCGAAATCAACAGTCTGGAGAGAGAGCCCCAATGGGTACCTGCAGCATGGGTCAAAGTAACCTAAATTCAAGAACACCCTTCCCATATGGTTGTACGATGAACACCACCGAAAATAGGCATACCAGACTGAAATTATTTAGAAAAGTTGTACATAAGAGAATATATAAGTCGACTGATCTATTTTAAAGTGAGTAATTTTATCAAAAACCGAATTCATTGACGATTAATGAATTGTGGGAAGCGCTACTTTAAAGAGATACGATGGAGAACAATACCTACTTAATGTGTTTTTGATAAGGTAGAATAAAATCAGGGATCTTTACTCATAGATATTTTCTAGCTGCATGATATAGCCTCCCCCCTGTACTAGAAGGAATAAAAGAGTAAAACGCATTGGCGAGAAACAAAACAATGAACTTGATTGTTACAAAAATCAAAATTCCGGATTTTTAATTGCAGAAAGAGCAAGACTACAAACTGATCGAATGCAACTACAATTATATCCCAAACCAGTTTTCATGATCGCAATGATACTTACTAATTACCCACGCGAAAAAAACTGCAATTCTTACCAACATTTCTAACGATAAATTCATTCGTAATCGCGAATTTGACTTGTCCTTTTGAGTGTGTTTCACAACTATTCAAGGAACTGTACAAAAAATTAACTTGTTATTTGGTAGTATGAAATTCTAAATTTTACGATTGATAACAATTCCTTATTATACTGAAATATTGAAATAGAGAAATTGAAATTAGATTGTGTATTAACTAAAACATATTCATCATTTTGTGATTGTTGATAATAAGGATTTCTGATGACCCTTAATTCTGAAATCGTTGAAATATTTTTAAAATAATAATCTCCCCTACTTAAAAGGTATTCAATTTTCAAAGGTAAACACGCAAAATAGGAACAATTATGTTTGTATTGAGAATTTCGGTGCAATATTACCGCCTCCTTCGAAAGTATTTGCGGTCTCATTCCTGGAATCCATAGTGAATATCTATAAATTCCACCCCAGAATTACCTTACCTTTCTTGAAGGAATAAGACCTCTGATATAATAGAATCTAGATGTCGAATTTTATGTGACGTTTCTTATGAAAATTCAAAGAAAACTATGTATTGAATCATTTACCTAAAGTCTATAAAAATACATCGGATTGGAAAAAGATGTTTCGAATTTTAAACACGTTTTTTTGTCGGTATTAGCTGACTACTTCGAAGGACGGAAATGCTTTTGTATCATTCAAATCTATTATTCCAAGATCCAAGTTATCACTTATACTTACCCCTATGTATTCTCTTACAATTTTCACCAATCGAATTTGTTCTAAAACATCACTTGATCGAGACTGTTTTGATGAACTTTTTCACTGTGAAATTTAAAACATTTTCTCAATTCGGTACATTCCATCATAACTAAATAATGAAATTTCGTTATTTTTACGGGAATATGTTGCGTTTGTGCCAAAGAAAAATATTTTGAATACTATTCACTTTTACTTAGTGACTATGTTGTTCCTCATATCTATATAAACATGTTAATATTATAGGGAAGTAGAAAATGGTACGATAATGCCAATAAAAAAGAAAATACCAACACTGAAAAATATTTACGTAATGTGCTAAAACAATCAACAAAAATTGAAATTAAGAATATCTGTT
The DNA here is from genome assembly GCA_910592335.1 of Adalia bipunctata. Lineage (NCBI taxonomy): Eukaryota > Metazoa > Arthropoda > Insecta > Coleoptera > Coccinellidae > Adalia > Adalia bipunctata. The sequence goes on along the minus strand of OU342952.1, from coordinate 9,872,348 downwards.
TTTTAACTCCGTCAAAACATATAGGTATTTGTAGATAAATCAAATATATCTTTTTTTAGCTGTGTAAAGTTTTGATGTATATCGAATAATTTGAAAGAAAATCATCGCTTTTTCCCTATCAATATTTGTATGACATGTGGTAGATGAAATTCGAAGACGGCAATAATGACTGTACATTACTTAGGAACAATTCGTTTCGAAGAAATGTTTTAACTGTTTATAGTTAAATTAGGCACCTCAAATATAATGTAAATATCAGGAGCTCTTCTCGGAATCTTCATCACATAATGCTCAGACGAATGAATCGATGTTAGAAATATGTTTAAATAAATTTCTTCACACTAGTCCACAAATATTTAGTTGAAGAAGATATGATATAGATCATGTATTTTAAATTATTAACTTCATTGAAAGTGTAAAATAAATTGAATTTTGCCGTTGGATATTGTTACAATTGATTTGAAGTTTAAGAATACAGATATTGATTTGTTCCAGAGTATATTATACAGATCCTTATATGAATTTAATTAGTTATGTATTTACTATAAGTTTTCAGTAATATTTGTGATTCTGTATAGTTGAAATGACTACAAGTTCAATATATTGCAATATTAATTATTCTGTCCAAACTGTCTTTCATATATGATGTATTTTGTCCTCTATTTGGATCACTGATTTACTGAAATGAAGTCATATTTACTTATATGTATAAATATTTGTTCAGTTTTATTCTTTGTTAATTTTTAATTGTATGTATATAAAAGATATCAGGTGTAAATATAACCAGACCCTATGGTGTCTGATGTAGTTTGTAAAAATCTAACAGTTTGGAAAATATGACTTCGGGTTCCTTTTATCCATAAATTTTGTTATACATGAATCATTGTTTTAGAAATGCAGAAATAAATATTTCTCACTATTAATTTGGTTTTAAATAATTTTTATTCCCTGGATTATATGTTACAAAAAGTCTCTTATGAATTGAACACTTTAGTGCCTTTGCGGGCTTTCAATATTTTATTTTTCAATTCTGAAATATTCAAATCTTGTTTCGAACTTGCTTTTGATGTGGACGGACCCATCTCTTCCGGAGGAATGAAATCTTTATTTCTCCTTTCTTCCCTCTTTTTCGCAGCTACAGCATGTTTCTCCTCCCTTTCTTTCTGTTTTTTGGCCTTCTTAGCTTTATCATCCAAGAAGTAATCTCCTGATTGCAGTTGTTTATCAAGCTGAAAAAAAAGAAGGAAAGTAAGTGATTGTGAATTTCTACTTAAAATAAGATGCACTAGAATCGCAGATGAAATATTTAGTAAGGTTGAACTTACTTCTGTTTCAGGTTGCGGTGGCGGAAATGGATTATATGGTTTCTTTTCTTTCTTGTTTTTAGGCTTCTTCCGTTTACTAATATTTTTATTCACAAACTTGGGCAAGAATCTTTCCCAATTTTCATTTTTCAACTTAGGATCTTTTGCCAATTCTCTCTTTATCATGAGTGCTTTAATATTATAAATGGGATGCACGTTTTTCATTGTATCCACAACAATTTTTCGAACTTGTTGTAAACCCTTGTAAGGACCTAGAGCAGACACTGAGTTTCCTTGCACAAGCACATAGCAATTTGTGAGAAGTTCGATGGATTTTAAAGTGCAACCATCGGGTCCAATCAGCCTCTGTCTCCTCTTTACGAATTTCTCTTTGTTTCTTACAAGGCTTCCAATTTTGATAATATCACAACTAACGCCATCCTCAAGTACACGTATTGCTTGCTCGTAGGGTACACTTCTTGAAAGCAGCTTGATCATATCTCTGGCCTTAATAATAATGTATGGATCCCATGTTTTTCTTGTGGTCCTAACAGTTATACTTCCTTCTATAAGATCCAATTCGCCTTTCACGAAATGTTCTGATAAAGTTTTTTGTACAAGAGGCCATACTTGCTTCAAATATTGCTCTCTGTATTTGGGAAATAGTGTGGCAAAAGAACTTTCAACCAAAAGTCCATGTCGATTATCTTCTGGCTTGAATTCTGGTAACTTCATTTCCCATGCATTATCGACAGGGCCGCTTTGTACTTCTTCCGACATTTTGAAGGTTTCAGTTCACAAAAATTAAAACACTTTTCAACCCTTTTGATTCAACACTGCCCAAAATGATTCTGACATTTCTAACCTCAAAGTTTTGTAGGTTAATTTTGAGATTCTTTGTTTCTCATGTATTCATAGAATATAAGATGGTATTTCGATGACTAAACACAGATGGTATGATAAGTTTTCTTCTTCCGTTTATCAGACTATCAGAGTACGCAGAAATATGGAATCTCTGAATAAGTGAATATACAACTAGCTATAACTGAATTAATTTCTCGTTATTAAAGTAATCCCTCATATTATAATAGTGCACTCGACTGATTCGATCATTTTTGTTTTCATTTCGTTTCTAGCAGCTGATTTTGACGTTTATTGTCAATATTTGGACATTAGGTTAGGGTTCCCTACTACTGGGATCAAAGTACCAATTCCATTTTCAATTATTTCCAATTATTGCAACAATAATTTTATGTAAAGCTATATTAGTAAATAGGAAAATGCCCTACTCAATTTGTTCATCTTTGAGGGGAGGTATGTTTTAATTCTTTTATGTTTATGAATTGTTGGGTGAAAATCAAATAATTCCTTCTGCATTGGAATAAACCAATATTTTTTCAGTTAGCAGATTGAGAGCCTTCTCAAGGAGTTACTCAGATAGTTTTCCAAAAATTACAACCCATTATACAGTTCATCCTAGAGATAAGGATCCACGATGGAAAGGTAACTTTTGATATATTTGTTTTTAGTTTGATCTAATCGCAATATTCTTATCTAAAAAATTGTTTTTACCAAACTAATTTTGTTGATACAACCTTTTCAATTGCATATAATTTTTTAATTTGACCTAGACATACCCATGGAAAGATTCTCTGATGATACTGACATCTTGATAGTGGGAGGAGGACCAGCTGGTCTCTGTGCGGCCATAAGGGCAAAACAGATAGCAGAAAAAGATGGTAAAGAAGTTAAGGTCACAGTGGTTGAAAAAGCATCTCAAATTGGTGGCCATACCTTATCTGGTGCTGTTATTGAGCCTCATGCTCTGAATGAGTTAATTCCAGACTGGAAAGAAAAAGGTGCTCCGCTGAATACTCCTGTAAAAGTTGATAGATTCGGGTTTTTAACAGAAAAGGGAAGAATCAGCATCCCAGCTGTGAAAGGTAATAATTTCGTTTTATCATTTTTTTTTTGTCTAGTATTTCACTTTTTACATGCTCCCTCATTTCGTATTCACATAAGAAGTCTTCTTTGCCCATTGGTATAGATTGATATTGATTTTTAGGAACCCCTATGTACAACCATGGCAACTATATTGTAAGGTTAGGTCATGTTGTCCAATGGTTAGGAGAGCAGGCTGAAAGTATGGGTGTCGAAATTTACCCTGGCTATGCCGCTTCTGAGATTTTATTCCATGAAGATGGAAGTGTGAAAGGTATAGCAACAAATGATGTTGGTATTGCCAAAGATGGTAGCCCAAAAGCGAATTTTGAGAGAGGAATGGAACTTCATGCAAAATGTACAATATTTGCAGAAGGTTGTCATGGGCATTTATCTAAACAAATAATAAAGAAGTTCAATTTGAGAGCAAATGCTGAGCCTCAAACTTATGGCTTAGGTATGTATGCAAACTTCAGATTCTGGTTTCGCAGAAAATCCCAAAAAAACATGTACCCTAGTCTGTAATTTATCGTTGTTGCATTTTTATGCCACTTATTTTTATTATCATTAACTTTTAACTTCCTCAATTCTGTAGGCATTAAAGAAATGTGGGAAATTGATCCTGCCAAACACGTCCCTGGCACAGTTGAACACACTTTTGGTTGGCCTTTAGACCCTCACACCTACGGAGGATCATTCTTGTACCACTTGAATGATACAACTCCCCTTATAGTTGTTGGTTTTGTTGTCGGATTGGACTACACCAATCCCTATATAAGCCCATTCAGAGAGTTCCAGAGGTTCAAACAGCATCCATCAGTTAGATCGGTGTTTGAAGGTGGAAAAAGAATAGCATATGGAGCGAGGGCTATAAACGAAGGAGGATTCCAGTCTCTGCCCAAGCTCACCTTCCCTGGCGGTTGTTTAGTTGGATGTGCTGCCGGATTCCTGAACGTACCTAAAATTAAAGGTTAGAATTTTTTTAGGTTAGAGCTGGTGTATTCGGCAATCCAAACCACGGGATAATTCCACCACTGTTAACCTCAAAACGTTACTGACAGGTCGATGGTTTGCGTTAAATACGAGGGATTTATCTATTTCATGGGTGAAATAGTGAGTTTTTATGATTTGTAATATCAGAAAATATCCTGAAATAACATTGACAGAAAAATTTCATTCAATTGTATGATCACAACTTTTAGTATTGGGATCCCGAAGATAAATGTTCCTTCTCCAATACTTCCTCTACAATAGTAGAGGAAGTATTGGAGAAGGAACATTTATCGTAGCACTGCAACCTGTAACTTCTTTATCCTTTTAAAAGACATAAAATTCTAATATTCATCAGTTTTACATTTGATTGAACTGAATACTGCTATTTCAGTGTCTACGAAGAATTATTCACTCTAGTTTCTTATCTTCGATTTTGTCAAGTCTTGATGACTACTGACCAAATTTCTCTGTGTTTCCTGGTAAGTCACTCGATATGTGAATAATACACCAAGGTACACACAATGTGTATCCCAAAATATTCCAGAAGATCCTCTCAATTTGAACGACTTGCACCTTCAACTTTGGCACACATTTTCGGCATTTTTTTTTAATAAAAATGCACTCAATTTAAATAATTTCCACTGGTATAATATTTCTAATGGTAAGCTGGACTAGAAATATCAAAAAAATGTCCACATGAAACAATTTTTTAAGCAAATAAACGGTTTTAATGTCTACAATCTACATGAACAAAGCTAAATTTCCATTGTTTGACCACCAGCACTAACCTCAAGAAATATTTGACAGGTGGTTGGATTGACTAATTTCCAAAGATATTCTACAATGTAGAATAGTGTAGAATATCTTTGCTAATTTCCAAGAATGATTATGATAGGATGTGGTATAATTTGATTTCCGTAGATTGTTCACGGAATCAGCACATGGCTATTTCTTGTCATACACTACTTAGGTGAACATTTAAATTTGCATCTTTCACTGATAGGTACCCATAATGCGATGAGGAGTGGTATGCTGGCTGCTGAGAGTGTTTATGAAACAATTCAATACGAACAAACAGAAACTGCAGGCTATGAACCAAAAATTTATGAGGATAAAATCAAGAATAGCCCGATTTGGAAAGAATTGAAAGCAGTAAGAAACATAAGACCTAGTTTCCACAACAAGTTCGGCCTGTATGGGGGTATAGCTTATAGTGGGTTTTCGGTTCTTACTGGGGGAAGAGAACCATGGACTTTATCACATGGAGGTAGGATTTCCTGTGAATCACCTTCGAAATGGTTTACCGATATTATTGTTTTGCAGCCCCTGACCATACTCGTTTGAAACCAGCATCTGAGTGCAAAAAAATTGAGTATCCCAAACCAGACGGAAAAATCAGCTTTGATCTCTTATCTTCTGTTGCTTTGAGCGGTACAAACCATGAAGGTGACCAACCGGCACATTTAACTTTAATGGATGACACTGTTCCTGTGAAGACTAACCTTGGAATCTACGATGGTCCAGAATCCAGGTTCTGTCCAGCAGGTAAATCTTTTATAAATGAAGAATTTAAATCTTTAATAAGATTTCTATTCGAGATTTGTTGTTAAAATATGAAAATCTTGTCTTAGGTGTCTATGAATATGTTCCTTTGGAAACCGGTGACGGACAAAGGCTCCAAATCAACGCCCAGAATTGTGTTCATTGTAAGACTTGTGACATTAAAGATCCTACACAAAATATCAACTGGGTGGTCCCAGAAGGAGGTGGTGGACCTGCATACAATGGAATGTGAATTGATAAGCATTTGAAATATTTGGGTAGATCAAGAAGATATCGTGAAGAATTTTATTTACGTATATAAGTCTACAATTTTTACAAAACTTTTTAATGTTATCCGTTGTCTTCAAATAAAATTGTAAATATATTTAAAACAATTTAAATGATATAAAAATATTTTTGTACATTTTAAACAGAAGTTGTTATTTTGATAGCAACTGTTCAATAAAAAAAAATTTGGACAAGATATTTTTTATTTTCCAATATCCTTTCCTATATCAATTATCATTGTTTATGGGGTGCCAATACGCAGAATCTTCAGAAAAAAATAATTATTGCCTTGTAGAAAGCAGTTCGTGAGAGATTCATTCGATGAAGTTCATCCATTTAGAGGAATCAAAATTTCTGCCAAAATCATTGAATACCCTGTATACCGCGATCGACAAAGCCTGACCATTGGTAAGGGGTCATATTGAATATCCGGACCAGTTCTCTGAATAGGTAGAAGCAACAAATTTCAGTCATTAATGTATAAAGCTCAAAAAGGCAACTTCTTGGCTGCTTCCAGCAAAAAAACAATACCTGATATTGAGAGTCGATATCTATTATTTGTTGTTCTTTCAGGAGAGTCAATTATCCAATTATCAACGCTGATATAAAACCTTATTACATCACAGTTATCATTAACCAGAAATTCGTGATTTATTGAACGATACTGAAAGTTATGAGATCTACAATTTTGTTTTGTGATGAATTATTGGCTCAATACTCATCGGACAATTTGTTCTATAGGATGCCATAAAGCATTAAAAATGACCTTTACTACGCAACGAAATGAAAGGAACCCGATGAAACATTTCGTTCAGGAAAATTATACTCAATTATTAAATAATTATTGTGTATTAGTTAAGATAGCTGTGTTTACTAAATACATCTCGGAATCCTCATTAATAGCCAATTATTCACCAGCTGTGATTTCGATGAAGGGAAAATTTCCATTACGAGTTATGTGTTTGAAGTTCTTGTAATATCTTTTTCGCAATCGTTTAATGAATATTACTTGTTCAGTTAATTGTTTACCTATTCTAGTGTAAAAACTCTCAAAACCGTTTCGCAAGGTTTTTCGAAGAATGAATCATTTCTACTTCACAATATTATTTATTATATCCGTGTCATTCTTCATATCTGCTTTAGAAATTTATTCAAATTTTTCTATGAAACATTTTGCCCCCTGAAATATTTCATTTGGTACTAAAAGCTTCTGATATAATCAAAAACATGCACCTACAAGTTGTTCTTCTACGATACTTAAAAGATTATACTTCAAAATCTTGTTAGATAGGAAAATGGTTAGATTTTTGACATGAGATTCAACTTTTCAACACGATAATGGACTATAACTCAATATTTCTTCTTTAATTTTATTACTTTTCTGGTCACGGCACCACTGTGCAGGATAAAAGAACTCTTTGATATGATGTAATCTTAGACTATATATTCTGAATTCGCACGGCACTGTTCATCCAAAGCGAAGGATTTAAGCGGTGTTGCAATAATAGCTGGCTGAACAAAGAGATCCGATCTTTTATCTTTGTTCCACTCATTGTGATGACTTTCAATGTGGGAGCCAAAACAAATCATGATTCTACAACAAGGGAATGCGATGTCTATATCGTCTAAGGATCTAATATGTAATTGAGCACAGCCTCCAATCAGAACAAAAACTGTCATCGAATTTATTCTCCTTTTATGAATTGGACATATCAGTCCATACGTTTCATCACAAAACCATCATCGTGAAAAAACAAAAACTTCATTCACTTCATTTATGGCGGAACTTAGAAAGTAACTATCGTAATAATTCTTCATGAAAATGCGAGGTTGAAACGAATTGATTTCTTTGTCTGAGAGTTGAGCAGATGAGATGAGGGTTCATCTGAACCGACAAACTCGCATTCAATAACTCGTCGGATCTGTCTACAGCTGGGTTCATTAAAACTAGTACAAAAGAACCAAGTGTTAGTTTTGCTTGTAATGCCCCTATGGGCGATATGATTCACATGTCGGGAAGAGTGTCTGGATAATAAAATCCTCTTCATTTCGAGAGGACTGAAAAGTATTCGTGCTTTTCTATTAGACGCTTCACTGGCGCACATTTCAGTTGCAAAATTTGAAATATTCCATATACAGGGTATATTTTAAGGTGAGGCTTTTCTTTTGACAGGTGATAGCACTCATCAAAATAGGTAATTTTACCGAAAAATTCTTATATGAAATGATCAATTCGAAAAATTTATAAAAAAGCGTCATATGGCAAAATGATCTGTTCTACCCACTAGATTTTTTTGGAAATTTGTTAGATAAGAAGACAAAAATCAAGAGATGTTGATATCTACGGAGGAGCAGGCGAGGGAGCAGGTTCGGATTGAGGAATTTTCAGATTCACCTAGAAACTAGAAAATATTCTACCCTCATTTTCTCGAAATTCATATAAAAAATTTTTGGTAAAATGACTTAATTTGATGAGTTCTACCATCTGTCAAAAAAAAGCCTCACCTTAAAATACAACCTGTATCTGTATAAGTGTATATTCAAATTACATATATGCAAACAGAAAGATTTTGAAAGAAACGCATATAAACCTGTAAAATCGACTCGTCCGTATTATCTGTTGATAAATATTTTTTCTCAAAAACCGTGATTTTTTACCAACTAATTGCAAGAGACCTTATTTGTTAAGAATGCATCAAGCTATCCAAAATTAATTTTTTATTGTGAAATATGGATATGGAACGAAGTTTCTCGTGCAACAAGGCTAAGGGGTGGCTTTTTCTACCCCTTACAATCATGGGGAAACACTACCAACATTTTTTTGGATGCCTAACCTCCCGCATAAAATGTCTGTTTAATTTCATTCGTTGCGTTGTAAGTTTTCCGTTTTCAAGAAAAAAAAACTGTTTTTAAGAGCCATCATCGGGGGGGCTGTTTCTAAGCAGTGGGGGGGCTCGAAAAAGAAAAGTTTATATGAAAGACCCGTCCTATTTTTCGACAAGGAATCAAACCCCTGAATTTTTTCACCCCTATTCATGTATTGATTTAAGCTTTATTCATATCTTCCGTGTTACAAAAAGAAAAAAGTCCATTGAAGCTTAACCTTGAACATGGCCAATTGCTTTCTCGCACTGGCAAATGCGAATCTACCAACAAGGTGAATCTACCATATACAGAGTGTAACAGCCAAATGGAATAATTTCGATAACGAATAAATGAGGGGGTGTTAGGAAAAATGCTCGGACACGTCGATTTGTAATTTTAAATACGCATATTTTTCAAGAAAATTAAATAATATGGGGTGTTCCATGCGACCGTGGCCAATACCAACTTTCTTATCTCGAATGCAACCCCCTGTAAATTATTTATTTTTTGGATTCTTCAGAAAATTCTAGACATAATTCATGTACAATGTCCTATACTTATTTTCAACTTTTTCGGAAATATTAAGTGTTTTCATATTTTTTACAATTTTACATTAGACTTCTTTTTGTGGGGATATGTCGAAAGTATTGTATACGAAACGAAACCCTCAAACTTAGACGACCTAAAAAACCGAATCACGCTTGCGATTAGATCAGTCACGCCTGAAATGTTTAGTAACGTTAGAAGACAATTCTAAGTACACCAGATTAGCATGTTGCTAAGACGTTCGCGGCGAGCATTTTGAACATTTCCTACATTGACATTAATGTTTTATTTTGTTTTTTTTTTAATAATTAAGAAATAATCAGTATTACTTATTAGGTTTTAAGTGTAGACAATTCTACACCAGATTAGCATGTTGCCAAGACGTTCGCGGCGAGCATTTTGAACATTTCCTACATTGACATTAATGTTTTATTTTGTTTTTTTTTTAATAATTAAGAAATAATCAGTATTACTTACCGAATTTATTAAATAAAATAATTTTTATTTAAAACGTTGATTTTTGCAATAAATCTGAAAACACTTAATACCGAAATAGTTAGAGATAGGTATAGGACATTGTGCATGAATTGTGTCTAGAATTCTCTGAAGAATCCAAAAAATGAATAATATACACTATACAGGGGGTTGCATTTGAAATAAGAAAGTTAGCATTGGCCACGCTCACATGGAACACCCTATATAATATTATTTTCTTGAAAAATATGCGCATTTAAAATTACAAATCGGCGTGTCCGAGCGTTTTTCCCAACACGCTCTCATTTATTCGTTATCGAATTTATTCCATTAGGCTGTTACACTCTGTATAAAGGGTGAATGAACGAACGCTGAAGCTCCTCACTTCACGTCAGTGCTGTAGGCGACTCATTTTTTGATGCGAAATTTCAATTGGTTGTTGAAACGGATTTTCATTTGCATGAACTTTCCACCTGCGGAAAACGTCGATTTTTATCATCCGAAAGGCTCTTATTCATTTTGAAGTACCTATAGGCGTAGTCTCTATTCATGAGGCAGAATTCGCGAAACTCAACCGACCTCACCCCCTATCTTTCGCTCATCAAACAGCGACTATTAATTCCTCTCCAAATTGCGAGCTGTTCTCAGATAACGTACGGATCTATTGTCCACCGGCCAATGGAAACAGCGAACAGCCAGTCGATCCCGGATGATGACAATGATAAAATGTATTCAAATCCGATTGATTGTTCATGTCTGCGTGTGCTGTGAGTTTTCATCTGAATAATGCACCCGTTTTCACATTAACCCATGTCCAACAAAGAGGATTGTAGTCATAACGCACGTGGTATGGCTCAGCCACTGCGTTGCATCTGTCTGACAGCTGCTGGCTGCACACGACGACATACTGCCCTCCTAACCCACCCCCTGCAGCAATCAAAAAAGGGGTTCGGTTTGGCAGGGAAGCACGAGGGGTTACGACCTGCCAGGTGGCCCCTATCCGAAATGTATCCGAAATGCGTGGAATTTTAGGTGGCAACAGTTTGTTATTACGCCGAATGAGTTAATTGTGGGAATAATTGAGACACAAACATGTTTCAAAGTTCCACTCTGTGGACAGAGGTTTCGTTGTTCTGTCGCTGCCTTGACTTTTTCGATACTAATCAATTTGGAGCAAATATCTCCTATTCTCTAGTCTGGGCTCCATCACAAACATACCTCTTCTCTCGACGAATCTTAGCGTTGTGCCTAACTATACTCTTCAAATCTAGGAAGGAGCAATAATAACATGTTCCGCGCATCGGTAGGAGGGCATTCATAAAGTTTCTTTCCGTCCAGAGTCGAATCGAGGAGATTTTACACAATCGTTCAGTTCTAACTGAACTTGAATTACATTTTTTTTCAATAATTTATAGAACGTTGTTCTTTTGGAATTTGGCAAACTGTCGTCATCATTCACGATTTCTAGAACTTTAGAAATCGTTGGGATTTCATTCCAGAAAAAAAACCGTGGACAATTCTTCTGATGAGGTTCATATCGAAATCGTCAACCGAATCGATTATTTTTAACGACTGGGCTCTCCTCTTAGGTGGCGTCAATGTTTTATCCTCTTCATATTCTCTGAGAATTCTGAATACAGCTGAATCACTCACCCCTGAGGATTTTGAAACAATTCCTACTACGTCTCTTTTCGCTAAATCAGAATGTTCTTCCAATTCTTTTCAAAAAATGTTCAAAATTATCCCTTTCTCTTCAGCAGAGAAATGCGACCATTTGGACCTTTTTCGTGGTGGTCCCCGCATATCACCCTTAAGCCGGACTCGCACTACTCGTGTATTTGGCAAATATTTGCCACTTGCCTATATTTGGCATGTAGTGGGAGTGGTTTACTCGGGCAATACTTGTCAATCTTGTCATTCAAATTCGAAACTTCGTCTACTTGCCAAGTACGCAAATGATTGCGTACTTGCCAAATATACGAGTAGTGGGAGTCCGGCTTTAGATGCAGTATCCGTTTCCGAATTCGACATTGTTCTATAAACACTATAGATTTTGTGAAAAGATTTTCCAACACAATACACTTTTCACAACAAAATCTATAAACATTTTGAACAGCTAGACCTTCACAGTAGCTCTAGGTATTTTAACTGGTCTTGTCGATTGAAAACTTCGATATTTATGCAAATCAAGATGGCTTTAATCCATTAAGGGAACAGCGGCGTAGCTACGTGGGTGCAAGGGTGTGCAGTGCACCAGGGCCCCCGACCTTAGGGGCCCCCAAGGCCCCAAGCGCTGACCACCGTTTTCACCACGTTACAAGATTTGTATAATTTTTTTCGGAAATAACATCAAACGTTGGTATTGTCAAAATTCACTGGTGAATCGGACACCTCTCTGAAAAAACTAAATCCGACTAGATGGTCTAGTAGGGTCAACACAATTTCAGCAATTAAACTTAGTTTTTTGATATCATTCGTGCATTATCAGAAAATAGTTATGAAAAATTCGTGCAAAGATGAGCGAAGCCAAGCAAAAATAATAACAAAAAATGTTGAATTTTGAATTTACTTTTCTCTGCGATTTTATGCACATTCTTATTGATACATATCAATTATGCATCTTAAGTATTACAAATATGCGATATCAATTTGGACGACGCATGCAGAGCTTAGCGAAGAGACGAATACAAAGATAAAAATTTATAGGAGTGACTTCGAGTCCTTCAAATGCGAGCCTAGAGAAAATGCCATAGCAAATGGTATAGATCCCCATTTCGAAGAGAAGAGACGAAAAAGTTCAAAAACTTTTCGATGAATTAGCTACCTTCTGATCACCAATTTCGAAGTAGGGAAGAATTGTTCAATATGAATATTTTCTATAGAGTGCTCGATACTATAATTTCACAATTAAGGGGCCGTTATACTCTGGCAGACAAAAACTGGATCTCTACGTAGGTACATTCATTTTTCAGTTGTTTGCTACCGCAGGAAGGGCTATGTGGCACTGATGACGGCTAACAAGTTCACGCCTTCAATTCTTCACCTGAAAGCATGATTTTTTCTTCAAATTGAAGTTGAAAGATGTCTTGAGGGCACTCCCATTTCTTCTCTTCGAGAAAATTATTTTTTCGCATAAAAAAATCGGGTTCAATTTGAGACTATATGAAAATTGACTTCATAATGGTTTTTTGCCAGCTGTTCATCAATTTTTTTAGTTTTATTCAAAAAAAATTCCATTTGGATAGGTGCTTAATTAATACAAAAATGGAAATACGGAAAAGACAGAAAGTGTGAAATCGCAGAGAACTGTCTGAAATTCAAGGAGAATAAAAAAAATTAAGCTTTCAGGTGAAAAATCGAATCGTGAACTTTTCGAATGGAGAATTGGTGCCGTCGGCCAGAGTATAACGGCCCCTTAAATACACGTTTCGAGGGTATGACTGCAGTCAACAATTTTAATTTTCTGTCACCCTCATTTCTGATAGATGTAGGAGAAAAAACTGTCATTCAAAGCTGCGACAAATTTCAAAGTAAATATTGCGATATGATAGGGACCAATTTTTCGATTCAATTTCTTAATATTTATCACCTATTTCTACTTGAATTGAATAAGGCATGGACAATTCACGAATTCTGTATGAAAATACATAATGAGGAATTACGAAATGCGATCCAACATAAGTATTTACAGCAATATTACTATGCCATAAAATTCCGGTAATCTCTGTAGGAGTCGAAAGATCTTTCAGCAAATTAAAAATAATAAAAAATTATTTGAGGAACAGTATGGGCCGACTGCGACAATTATCGCTTATATCGATTAAAAATGAAGCTGCATCAAGTCTAGATTTGAGTAAAGTCAATGGATCTTTTGCAAAAAAATGAGTCTCAAAGGTTGTAAACGTATTCTTCCTGAAGAAATCAATGACTTCAAATTTAGACTTGATGGACCTCCAGGTTTGAATCCTCAATAATTAATTTAAATGAATTCCTTAAATAAGTTATTCTTATTGTTATTTTGCCAAATAATCTAACATATCAATAAAATAAAAAGTGTTTTCAAAGTTTTTTTTCATCCTCCTAAATATAATTAATTTAATATACCTACTACATAAATAAACATTTCGAATTACCTATTTCTTTTCATTACCTAATGACAATATCATTTATTCAAGTATACTACTCAATTGTACCTTCAGTAAGTAGCTCTGCTTCTTCGAAGTATTTATATTTCGACTTGTAAAAAACCAAACAATTCATTAAGGGGCCCTTCTCCGATGTTTGCACCAGGGCCCCTGACTATCTAGCTACGCCACTGTAAGGGAAAGGACCCAAACCTGGTGTTTCCCGGAATTACCTTGTCGGAATCTTGAGCAGCTGACAAAGAGTTTCGTACAAAATAATATAAAATTATGGACCGAAACTATGAAACTAAATACCTATATTTCGGATATAACAAGTAAATGACCATCATAAATTTAAACAGAGATCTTTTTAGAGTCTTGTCAATTGAAAACTTCGATATTTATGCGAATGCAAATCAAGATGGCTTTCACCCATTAGGGAAAAGGACCCAAATCTGGCGTTTCCCGGAATTACTTTGTCGGAATCTTCAAAGACTCCGATCCAAATCTCTAAAACTCTGGTGTTTCCTGGAATTACCGCAATCTCGATCATCCGAAAAAGAAATTATTTAGTAGATAATAATATAAAAACAAAACAAAATGAAAAAATAGGGTACGTCGGATATAAAATGTTTATCACAGTTGCAAATCATAACAGAAATTTTGCACTAGAGTTTCTGAGGAAAAAAGTTCGAAAGTGGGAATTGCTGACTCAAATAATTGAATAATTTCTATCAAATACCATCCACAGTCCGGGTACGATCCTGGCAGTCTCTTAGGTCGGTCGAAGGGAGCGTCGTTATGATGATTTAACCAATAGCAGCTTTATTGTGCGCAAACCAGACGATTTTGTTTGTTTACAAAGCTCCTTCTTATTTTTGAACGTACTATAGTCTTAGCTCTAAGATTCGTCAGCTATAGCTACGTCAGTTTTGAGTGTGACGTCCCATAAAGACTGGCCTCGAATTTCCGACCGTGTGAGTTGTGACCCCATCCTGTTGTATCACGAGTGATCTTCCCCATTCTATGCTGTCACAGTCGCACCATACTCTTCGAAAAAATATGGCCGATCATGAAGGATGCGCCTAGCCCAGCCCTCTATATTTTCGTCAATACCTACTGAATACTGAACAAAACTGCAATATGAAGCCCTTCAACCGCAATATTCATATTGACGCCACGTCAAAATATTGGAATCCTACTCATTCTGTCAATATTATTGTTTCAATGTAAACCTCGCACTGTCAATAAATTGAACAGAATCGAAATTGTTTCGAAAATGTTGATCGATTAAATTGTAGCTTAGTCTTAGGCAGTAGGGGCACTGAATACTTATGCTTATTTGGTAGGTCAACGAAAGAACCATTCATCTTCTTTCAGTTTCACCCCACATATCATTTTTATTCAACACTATACAGGGTCTTTCACGAGGAACCTCACCCATATTTATACGGGAAACTACTGAACGTATTTTCATGAAATTCAGCACTTATAGGTATTTCACGATGCTGATGAAATCTAAAATATTTTCAAGGCATGAGCACCTCCGGTTTTTCCGGAAATGACGTCAACTTCCGTTTTTCAAATTAGAACACCATTTTTTTATTGCAGAAATAGATTCCTTAGAAAATTTCAAGTTATTTTGATGTAACATTTTTCAGTTTTGGTTGGAAAATTCTCTCTGAGCGGGAAAATTCGAAAAAAAAATCGAAAATAGAGCTCCGCTGAAACAAGAATAACTTCGAGGTTTTTGGATGAAAAATTTTCATTTTTGGGATTTTTCAAGATGTAAGATTGATGTATCCACTTTAAAAATCGAAATCGCGATTCATGATACATGCAGGGGGTGAAAAAATCGCTTTCAAAGTTAGGGATGACAAAATCGTGAAAAATCTATTTTTTCAAATTAGAACCCCATTTTTTTATGGCAGATATTGAATCTACGTTAAAAAATAATGTGAGTGTATGCATCACACCCTTGCCCTGAAGTGGATATTAATCCAGAAAATATACATTTTAGGGCAAGGGTGTGATGTATACACTCACATTATTTTTCAACGTAGATTCAATATCTGCCATAAAAAAATGAGGTTCTAATTTGAAAAAATTGATTTTTCACGATTTTTTCATCCCTAACTTTGAAAGCGATTTTTTCACCCCCTGTATCATGAATCGCGATATCGATTTTCAAAGTGGATACATCAATCTTACATCTTGAAAAATCCCAAAAATGAAAATTTTCCATTCAAAAACCTCGAAGTTATTCTTGTTTCAGCGGAGCTCTATTTTCGATTTTTTTTTCGAATTTTCCCGCTCAGAGAGAATTTTCCAACCAAAACTGAAAAATGTTACATCAAAATAACTTGAAATTTTCTAAGGAATCTATTTCTGCAATAAAAAAATGGTGTTCTAATTTGAAAAACGGAAGTTGACGTCATTTCCGGAAAAACCGGAGGTGCTCATGCCTTGAAAATATTTTAGATTTCATCAGCATCGTGAAATACTTATAAGTGCTGAATTTCATGAAAATACGTTCAGTAGTTTCCCGTATAAATATGGGTGAGGTTCCTCGTGAAAAACCCTGTATTAAATCAGATGGTTCAGTAAGTGTCTTCATTTAAATCCGAAGATATTGCGAATGTCGAAAGTGAAATGTAGTCTCAAGTCATAGGCGTACCCAAGAATGATTAATTTTGCCATTGCTGGTAGTGAACATTGTATGGATGAGGATATAATCATGCCGACTCTTCAAGGAGGTTGACTACAGAACGCTTGCTATAGGTATGAGTGCCTTGCAGGAGATATAATTGGATCTGAACCTCAAGACTCCAGCTAACTGATTCTTGAGGTTCTTGATCAGCTATCACCACGACATGTTATCAACAATTTCTTGAAAAGGATTCAAATGTAGCAAAATGGTGAGCCACAATAAATATCCATGGTTGCAGTGGCATTCCCTTTGCAATAATAATAGATCAGGTGTGAGAGCAATCAATACGACTACTCTTTGATATTACATTGCCACAATTTCAACCTAATCTCACCTCCAGTATCTTCAGTTTATGAAGCTGTAGTTTGAGCTAGCACCGTTGAGAAGATTTTTCATAATAATGATAGATTTCACAATAACCAATTTAATTTGACAGAAACCAGAAGTTAGTGTTTGTTTTGTATTTCACACTGAGAAATGCGAAGAGATGAAATCGCCTGTCTATTTAGATTCCGTTTGTATAGAGGGTGAGTTAATTCGGAATGTCCATTAAGATAAGGTGTTTGATAGTGGAAGAAGCTGAACTAGGTATGCTCAACTAAGATAAGGGGATGTTGTTTTGTAAGCGGTGACATTGTCTGTTTGCCAAGCGTTCATCGAATCTAGGATATTCATGCAATATTGTGCTTTGGTAATTCTTGATGACAATACAAAGAGTCTGGTGAGGATGATGACTTGGATGACATGTTTGTCATCAGTATTTTCAGGATGAGAAGTTCTTGAGGACCTTCCAGCCTCTGAAATCACGCGAACAGGGGCTAGAGTTCATTGGAAATTAAAAGAATGACGATAGGTTTTCAATTCTTTACACAGTTTCGAATGTTAACGAATTGAATTTTCCATTATTACCGAACATCTGAAGGGTAATTTATCGTGAGGTTCATTTCTGGTTCAGAGTGAGAAAATTGATGGAGATAATAGGCATATATTGTTCTTTATACTCGATAGGTATGGATTGCTTTTCGAGTTCATGATGAAGTTTTTCATTGCAGTCTATACTCCATTCACTTTTATTTAATCACATAGGAGGTCGTGGTTTCGTTTTCAGGAGTTGGTGCGCCTGATGAAAAGTCTATGCGCGTACAGAAAATATCGTTAATGACAAAAAGACGTTGCCAGTTTCTTCGTTTACATCAAAGTGAAATAGTATCAAAGATATGCCACATTTTGTTAGTTCGAATCGATCGGCGATTTTGGGGCGAAATATCGATAGGAAATCGCCTATTTTTCCGTTCTTCGTCGTCCAGAAGAAGTTTCCCGTCGATATGAGAAATTTCGGGCAAGTGTCATTTTTTCCTTTCATGACTTTTGGCGTGAGTACGAACGGCAAATTTGAAGTGGATCAAAAATTGATTTATAAGCATAAATAAAGCGAAAGTAAGTACTAATCGACCTTTTTTACACTTGATAACGAAGTTTTTTTAAGGTATCTGGCCGTTCAGAAAGATTTCAAACGAAATTCCGGTCCCCCAGAAGTTTGGTAAGTTTCGGTATCGTTTTTGGTGCTCAAAATTTATTTGGAATGTGTGAATGGACAAAAAAGGCTTCCTTATACGATCTTCTAACGAACGCGACCGGAAAATATGGTTCAGGTAGGATTTTCGAGGAATTATGAGGAAAGAACTTGCAGAATGAAATTGCACGATTTTCGTAAGTAAACGGGTTCTGGATGGCCATCATCGGTCTCTAAATGATTATTGTTGATCGTTTTCACGTTTCAGAAAAAAACACGTCGAAAAAGCTATAAAAAAAAGAAGAAATATGACTATATTGCATTCAACGGTAGGTGAATTCAGATTCCGATGAATTGAAATGTGTCACTGAAGCTTTCATTCTTTTGCCGAAAGTAGAAATAGGCTATATTGAACCAGAATACATCGGTTTTTTCCATATTCCAGGAGTTTGTGTCTTATTTTAGAACAGGTGAATGATAAATGTGAAGCATATGTTTGACCTATTCCATTTTATTCGTACAAACCTACTGTGGTAGGAATGTATGAATATTTTTTAAACTAATAAATTACTATACAGTCAGAATATTTTACTCCTTGTTCATAAGATCAAATAAATGAAATGTATAAAGCTTTCAGGAATTGACATTCTTGCTCATTAATTTATAACGAAAACTCAGTTACTATTGCATTGAAAATTGAAATTACTTACTACTTTCTCTGTAAACAAATTCGTTAATTTAGTTATTATGTTTATTTTCTTTCTGATGGATGAATAAAACTGTTATTTATTTGAAATAAAGAAATATTAGAAATAGAAATGTTATGCACCCTCACAAATCACAATGATATCACATACAATATCATGATGAAAACAAAGCACATCGATAAATCTTTACAATCATAAATCCAAAAACTCCTTTACATGAAGAATATTGTTCACAATTTTCTGTTGTGTTCTCCAAAATGAAATATACATTCTGAGAAATACGCTAAGAATGTAGAAAGGGCAACATAGTGTTGACTTGGAACATAAAAATATTTTGAAAAACGTCATAACTTCGATACAGAGTGGAATGTGTCAAATTTCCAAGGCCACAGTTGTGATTTTATAATTGTGAATGGAGTTATATGTATTATGTTTTATTTCAAAATATTTGCCACACGTAAGCTGAATGTTATCCCTGCTCGTTTCCCTCTAGCACGTCTATGGCCGATTCACTTTCGAGCGTACAGAAGCTCAACGATTACAATCCTCTTCGACTGAAGAACCCACAAACCGATTACGCAACTACTAGTCACGTCTTTGCCGGATGCTTGTGATGTTTCAGGAAAGTGATTATCGAAACCGAAAGTTGATTAACACGATTCGGATGTCTTTTGAATTGACGATATGGTTGCGCTCGACAGACGCTGTATCTTGGTATGCCTTTGGGGTATTATAAATCTGTTTGTAGGATGTTCTGGATAGGATCAGTTAGGATACGAAGACGTGCATTAATATCGAGATCTGAGAAGTTTGTGGAAGTGGATACGGTTTATAAATAAGATCTTGTTGCAAAGGAAACGACGTTGAATTATTAATCTGAGGGAAATACTAATTTGGTCTAATGAGACTAAGTGATGAGCGATATTATAATAACTAACCGCTTGAGAGCAAATGGCAGAATCTGCAATTTGTGTTGCAGCAAATCCTGGTCTGGTGGTGAATATACAGGGTGTCCCGGAAAATGTGGGAAATCTCTCGGATTCAGACAAAACATGAAAAACTGAAAACCCATTTTCCTGCAATAAATTTCAAACAACTCAATATAATTTAAAGAAAATTTGATAAGATGAACAGTCGTAAGGACCTTTTAAAATACTGCTCTCAAATTCAAATTAGCTCTTTCAGTTTACCAGGGGCGGACTAGGTTGTACATTTTAGTGCTTACATTTTCAACACCCTGTATGATAAGGAGTCGAAAAAAACAAATTCGGATAGGCTAAAAAAAGGTACTCTTATTTATTGTCGATAAAATGAACCGTTTTCTAAAAATAAAATTACAAATTCTTAACTATGCAGTTTTGGCACAGAAAAGCACGTTAGCAAAAATTATTTTTTAGGAATATACTCTCACTAAAGCTTGCAACGATTGAATATGAATACGTTTGTTACAAATAATCATTTAAAAACTTCTCAAAAGTACATTTCTAAAAAATAATTTTTGTTAACGTGCCTTTCTGTGCCAAAACTGCATGGTTAAGAATCTTTGTAATTTTATTTTTCGAAAACGGTTCATTTTATCGACAATAAATAAGAGTACCTTTTTTTAGCTTAATGTTCAAGCTATCCGAATTCGTTTTTTTTTGGACTCCTTATCATACAGGGTGTTGAAAATGTAAGCACTAAAATGTACAACCTAGTCCGCGCCTGGTAAACTAAAAGAGCTAATTTGAATTTGAGGGCAGTATTTTAAAAGGTCCTCACGACTGTTCATCTTATCAAATTTTCTTCAAATTATATTGAGTAGTTGCAGGAAAATGGATTACCAGTGACGTCATTTAGGAGGCCGTATCTCCGTAGGGAGGGTCGCTAGGAAAAAAAGTGATGGGAACTTGTCATCTTATTTTTTTATGTTTTGTCTGAATGCGAGAGATTTCCCACATTTTCCGGGACACCCTGTATAAATCGCAATACCTCAATATTTCAAATCGCGAAGAAACTCTCAATCCCTCAAGATTTAAATTTTAGGGCAGTGTTGTCGAGAAATATTGACTGGTCGACCGCATTTTACTTCTTTTATTTTTGAGTTTATTCAATGCTAAAAGCTTTCAAGAAAGAATGGCAACCATATTCAGAATGGGATAATTGTCAATAGATATACATAATAAGTGTTCAGTACAGATTGACTAGTAGAGCCCCTGATCTACCTATTAAGGGGCCGTTATACTCTGGCCAACAGCTACGGCACAGATTCTCCATTCAAAAAGTGTCTTTCATTTTTCCAAGTTCATGCCCTCAATTTTTCACCTAAAAGCTTGATTTTCTTTTAATTGAAGTTGAAGGATGTCTTGAGGGCACTCCAATTTCTTCTCTTTGATAAAATTATTTTTTCGCATGAAAAAATCGGCTACGGCACCGATTCTCCATTCAAAAAGTGCCTCTCATTTTTCCAAGTTCATTACCTCAATTTTCCACCCGAAAGCTTGATTTTTTTTAATTGAAGTTCAAGGATGTCTTGAGGGCACTCCAATTTCTTCTCTTTGATGAAAATATTTTTTCGCATGAAAAAATCGGCTACGGCACCGATTCTCCATTCAAAAACTGCCTTTCATTTTTCCAAGTTAACGCCCACAATTTTTCACCCAAAAGCTTGATTTTTTCTTCAAATTGAAGTTGAAGGATGTTTTGAGAGCACTCCAATTGTTTCTCTTTGAAAAAAGTATTTTTTCGCATGAAAAAATCTGGTTGAATTTGAGAGTCTATGAAAATTGACTTCATAATCGTTTTTCGGCGGTTTTTCATCAATTTCTTTTAGAAAATTCATTGGAGTGCCCTCGTCAAATCAATTTTCTATATTTCTAAAAAAATTCCATTTGGATAGACGCTTAATTAAAGTGTGAAATCGCAGATAACTGTCTGAAATTCCAGGAGAATAAAAAAAAATCAAGCTTTCAGGTGGAAAATTGAGAGCGTGAACTTGGAAAAATTAAGGGCACTTTTTGAATGGAGAATCGGTGCCGTAGGCCAGAGTATAACGGCCCCTTAAGTAGTTATCCATATCGGTATATCTCTGCAATTTGGGTGATTTTATAGGGTGAATTTCAAAGTTTGATAAATTTTCCTGAAGAAATGGGAAAATTATTACCTATTCTGCATTGATCTTTCTTCTTTCGGTCCGTATATTTACACCACGGTAAGGATATCTGTGAAAAAGTTGTTTCGAGTTTAAAATGGCCCTTTTTGTCGGATTTTCTCGCGAATTTTTTGAAAATACTTCTACATAGACTAGTGAATCGAAATTTCACCCGCGTATGAATCGATTATTCCTCTTTTCGAAAGTATAAAAATTTCCTTACTGTATTGCAGATTCGCTGCGACTTCAAGATTCTTCAGGACCCACTTTTTCGACAGAGCAAATTAACCTTTCCAAGCGCTCAATAATATCTTTTTATATGATCCTTCGATGATGCTATAACTTTTCACATACATACAAGTCCGCCAAAGAATATTACCTGCTTCGCATAAAAATTTCTCCACGATTATGAACAGTTCTATTCTACGAGGAACTCATAAAACGAAACTAAGTTGTGCTTGGCGTTTTCATAGCGAATTCTGTGGGATATTTCTGCTAGTTAAGCTGCGCGAGATCTATAAAATACTGGATTATAATTCCTAATGGGTATTCGCTGTAACCAGCAGAATAGTGGAGAAAATTGAATTTTCTTTTCTCTTCGACTCCAAATGAAACTCCACAGGGTGAAATTGCGTTTTTCTTTTGATTCCGTCTGGAGTTATGAGAAAAACAGCGGAATGAATAAAGGAACGATCCAAAGATTAAATGAGAACTGTATTAGAGACTTTAACGGATTTGCTACTACTTCTGACGTCTAAAACATATTGTCCCTGTTGGTAAATTCGTTTTGGGTAGCTATTTTGGCAGCCACTAGGGCTGTTAAATTATATATCTATTTTTAATTTCCCTCGACAAATTGTTATGGTCCCCTTATTATCGTTGCCAGCATATTCTCCTTATTGTGGAGTCGGTTGATGAATATATCCAAGTTTTTCTGGCCACCTGTACCGGAATGACCATGCCGCGTAACGTACTTTTCGGACAGGTGAATTCCTTGTCATCTAGGTAGAATATGATGGGAATACGAAGGTCATCCGGTACACCGACTGACAGATCAACGCACCAAACCACGTCGAGATGAATGTGCCATAATTGCTGTCTCCATTCAGTGAATGCCATGACCGTGAAAATTCAGGAATCACAATTCAATTAATCCATGCTAATTTGCTCGACAAGCAAATCGTTTTGGATGAGTTTTCACGAGTCTATTTCCTCCATTCTTTTTGAATTTTTTCAGTATCTCACACCTTTTTTGTTATGAGTTAGTTGCTGTGTAACTTTCCAAACGATGATTTTTGGCCATAACTTCCTCACAGCAAGATTTCATTTTTATACAAATCTTATATTCTATACATTTCAAAACCAAACTTATTCAGAGGGGTTCAATAGTGCTCGATCGGCCGATAACTCTTTGTAATTTTGGGCAAACAAAGAAAATAAGGGCATGTCATTTGAATACCCAAAAGGACTGCAGGTAAGGACTGAACGAGAATAAATTCGCTATCACAAAAACGCTTATATCTTTTGAACCACTGGACCGATTTCGAAAATCAAACTCATTTTCGAATCATCTTCTGATTCTTACGAAAACTGTTTTTACAATAACAAAACCGAAAGTATTTTTTACAAAATTCATGGATTTTTTCTGGAATTCTTCCCATCATGCTTCTTATAGTGTTCTTAGTCACTTTCTGGGATGCTCTCTTCCACTTTTGCTGGAATTCCGCTAATGTTTTCGTTGATTCCTTAGTCTTCTTCAATTCTCTTTTTACCAGGGCCCAATATCTTTCGATTGGCCTGAGTTCTGGGCAATTTGGTGGATTGGCCTCTTTGGGGACAAAAACCACCTCATTACCTCGTACCATTCCTTGGTGGACTTGCTGTAGTGGCATGAAGCTAAATCTGGCCAAAATATTGTTGACACATCGTGCTCACGTAAAAATGGTAAAAGTCGCTTCTTCAAGTATTCCTCGATGTATACTTCGA
This sequence comes from Adalia bipunctata, assembly GCA_910592335.1. NCBI lineage: Eukaryota > Metazoa > Arthropoda > Insecta > Coleoptera > Coccinellidae > Adalia > Adalia bipunctata. The sequence goes on along the minus strand of OU342952.1, from coordinate 9,848,225 downwards.
ACTTCGAGTCAACAGAGCCTTGGCCAACGAAAAATTTGATCATTTTCCCACAAGTGCAAATTGCTTGCCAAACCAGGAATTTTTTAGTAAACTCTGCTTGTTTCTTCAAGCGAAATTGTTCGTCAACATTTCCACGAGAATCTGCAGTATAAAATTCCTGACCAGGAAGTTGCGAGAAATCAGCCAAGACATAGGTTTCGTCGTCCATCACGCAACAGGAAAAATTTTTCGAGAAATCTTTTTTAATTTCTTTGCTCTTGATTTCGCTCCTTGATTCTTCACAGGCCACAGCGTTCCTTTCTGGGCACTTTCTGCACTTTGTATGTTCTAAGCCTACAACTCGACTTGATTTTCTGAACGGTTGACTGCGAACAACCCACTATTTGGGCCACTTGCCGTCCTGAAAGGTTAGGATTCTTCTGAAAAAGGCTGATGGCTTTCTTCACTTTTTTGGGCTATGAAACTCCTTTTTCCTCCCGGTTCCTTCCTTGCGGTTAATTGTAAGATCTTCGTTGAAGCGCTTAACAACTCTTGATACCGTTTCCGGACGAACGCGAGCCTCTTTTGCGATTCTTCTGAAGCTCCATTTTTGATTATTTTGAAAAAGTTCCATATACCTACAATACCACAAGAGATGAAATTTTGCCGGCAAAATTTCTCGATTGTAACATGAAAGTTTGTTGCTGAGACAATTTCGTGAATGATATTTGTATCATGTCATGAGCGAAATTTCCGAAAAGCAACAAACTTGAATATTACGAGAGAGAGATTTTACCTGCCTAAATTTCATCTTGAGTGGTATTCGACATGACTATTTCACGAAAAAATTTGGTAATATGGTCACATTGGGCACCTGTTGCGGTCTTTGACAAATAAGTACTCATCATAGACTAACTGAACGTTGTTTGTTTTTTCTATGGTACTCATTTTCGAAGCTATCCATGAATTTGAGAAACGTCAAAAATTTTATCGCTCGAAAACCAACTTGTTAGTTTTGCCCGTTTCCATGTTTTATCGATGAGAAACGAGTGTTTCTAAGGAAACTTCCTCACTAAAATTGGAATGAGTGAAATAGTCACTATAAATTCTCGTGTTTTCACTTCGCTTGACATTTTGCGACAGAGAATTGGAATATCTATGAAGTAAATGTTCTACATGTTTCTGACGTTCATAAAAAGCTAACTATGATCAACTTTTTATTTTTTCTCAATCGGTTCAAGAGATATAGGCGTTTTTGTGATGGTAGCGAATTTGTTCTCGTTCAGTCCTTAGAGCCGAAAATTCCTTTCGTGTGAATCATGGCAGAGTCGATAAAGCATCAACCGCTTGGCGCAACCTCGAAACGACTACGATAATATCGTATTATCGTGCCACATCGGCGGGGAACTGGCTGCTCGTCGAATCCTGGGTCCTTGAAGCCGTAGCGACAGTCCGACAGTATTGAGCGAATCGTACAGCGTACTAGGGATAATGTCGGGTCAGCTAAGCGACACGTCAACGACAATTTCATTCGTGAAAGTCGTTGAACAATATCCTTGTTTATGGAACTACTCTATGAAAGAGTATTCAAGGATAGATCTGACAAGCTTGGCATGGAAGAAGATAGCAGAAGAGGTGAATGACACAGGTTAGAAAAATAATACTGTTTTATTGTGATAATGATCATTCTCGAATTCTTTTCGGATTTTCAGAGCAAAATTGTCGCGATCGCTGGAAAAACATCCGCACCGCTTTCGGGAGATCGATAAGGCCTCTCAAATCAGGGACGAAATGGAGGAAGCCCTACTATATGTCAACTCATTTAGATTTTCTGCGTCCGTACGTAAAGGTACGCTCACCCCGCGTACCCGCAGAAGACGACATCGATATTGACTACGTTAATCTAACCACAGATGGACCAGAGCAAGATGGCACTTCACGCGATACTACAACTACAGACGTAATACTGAACAATGAGGCTCATCACGATATGAAAAGAAAGAAAAATAGTCCCATAAGTGATTCAGAGGAGTCATACTCGGAGTGGCTTGAGTTGAAAAAAAGAAAAAGGCCTCAGGTGGAACAAGAGGATGGAGATTTGCTTTTTTTTCGAGCTTTGCTTCCAGATTTTAAAAAGCTGAACGAAAAGCGAAAAAGGGATCTCAAAGTTAAATTCGTCACTATTTTGAATGAGGAACTGGACCAAGCTGAGACTCAGCAGGTGAGTAGTCAGCATAAAAAATTCCTTTCTCTGTGAGCATCGAATGTTAAAATATCGCGCAAGACAAGAACTCTATACAGAGTGTAACAGCCAAATGGAATACATTCGATAACGAATAAATGAGGGGGTGTTAGGAAAAATGCTCGGACACGTCGATTTGTAATTTTAAATGCGCATATTTTTCAAGAAAATAAAATTATATAGGGTGTTCCATGTGACCGTGGCCAATACCAACTTTCTTATTTCACATGCAACCCCCTGTATATTATTTATTTTTTGCATTCTTCAGAGAATTCTAGACACAATTCATGCACAATGTCCTATATATACGGAAGTATTAAGTGTTTTCAGATTCATTGAAAAAATCAACTTTTTGAATAAAAATTATTTTATTCCACAAATTCCGTACATTACACTCGAAACCTAATAAGTAATAAAGATTATTTCTTAATTATTAAAAAAAAACACTAATGTCAATGTAGGAAATGTTCAAAATGAATTTTTTTTAATTTCTTCATATCAAGAGGTAAATGGGAAATAAGTATTGAGTGTAATGTATCGAATTTGTGAAATAAAATAATTTTCATTTAAAATGTTAATTTTTGTAAAAAATCTGAAAACACTAAATATTTCCGAAAAAGTTGAATATAGGTATAGGACATTGTACATGAATTATGTCTAGAATTTTCTAAAGAATCCAAAAAATAAATAATATACAGGGGGTTGCATTTGAAATAAGAAAGTTGGTATTGGCCACGGTCGCATGGAACACCCTATATAATATTATTTTCTTGAAAAATATGCGCATTTAAAATTACAAATCGACGTGTCCGAGCGTTTTTTCTAACACCCCCTCATTTATTTCGTTATCGAATTTATTCCATTTGGCTGTTACACTCTGTATAATTATCTTCAGTTGACTTCTTTTCTTATTTTATTATATACTAGAAATTTTGTCCCTTTTGGAAATTCTCAAGAGCTTCTTTGAGAATTTCGAGAAAGTGCATCATCATTAATCGTCATAGAAACATTTTAAAGTGGTACTTAAGAGGGGTTTATACCGTTCGACGTTTAGTTCAAAACGCGATTCGGGATTACTCACGATAGAGTCCACGGATTTATATGGGGTTTTCACTATTATTCAATTTGAAAAGTTCTTCAAGTGGGAAAGTTCATAACTTTTTTTTCCGTCGAAAAAAAAAAACATCAATTTTTTGTTCACTCGGCAAAAAAAAAAGTTATGGACTTTCCCACTTGAAGAACTTTTCAAATTGAATAATAGTGAAAACCCCATATGAATCGGTGGTCTCTATCGTGAGTAATACCGAATCGCGTTTTGAACTGAACGTCGAACGGTATAGACCCCTCTTAATAGCTTTAATGAAAGTCTGAAGACTTCTGCAGCTCAAGATGAAGTGGAGAGTCTTATTTTGAATGCCATCAGCGAAAATTGGATAGTTTGTAGTCGGAAACGCTAACTTAGCTCCTTATTGTGAATATTATTGTTTCTGTATTTTATTGTGGTTGTGGTTTACTATGAGTACCTATTGTAATAGGTACTCATAGTATATTTTGACTACACACATTTCTGAGATAGCAGCTAATCGCATTCACTTTTGATGTCAAAATTGGAATGACACTGCAATGTACATCATAGGTGGTTGGTGTAAATATTGACTTCTCGATGAAACTTATTGCATGAACGCTCGGCGATAAGAGTATTTACATTTTGGAACCAAAAACATATTCACGACAATGGTTATCTTATATTCAGAAAGTCAAGGTCATATTCCATCTTTCCATGCAATGAATGAATGCAATTCCAGTTTTATACCTTTTCTTTCCTATGAATTCGTTAGATTAAAGCCATAAAACAAAATCTCATGATTTTCTGCTTTTGATTCAGAGTGTGTATTACATTATACATACGATTTCCATGGGTCCTAGGTTAGACTCCTGAGGAATTGAATACAGAAATTTTTTATACTCATACAAATGTCCTAAAATATTAAAGTCCTTTATTTCTCAGCAATACAACTCAGATCAAGAATATGTTCTTCTCAATGCTTTGGAAGGGAAACAAGAAACATTTGAAAGTACTTCTGTCTTGGAGCAATCTATAGAAATTAAACAAGAAGATATGGAAGATGAAGGTGAAGTGAGCGGAAATGAATGTGATTTTTCTTTACTTTGAAATTAATTTGTTAATAAATATATAATTTGTACATTAATAAATATGTTTGTTATCCTTAGTATTATTTTTTGAACAGAAGCTTCCTATTCAAAAAATCTTTCTCTACATTGAACAAATAACAGGAAAAAATAATAAAAATACCAAGCAATATGAATTTCAACAATCAGTAGGATTTAAAATATTCAATTTTCCAAAGAATACACGCACGTAGGTTTTTTACAAGAAAAGTAATCTATGAAGAATATCTATTATTCAGTAATTAACTTTCATGATGAAATTATCACTGTTTTCTTTTGTACCCATTCATCGGATTCCTCTTTACATATTCGCACGAACTAAAAGGAAAAACCCCAATTTTCCGCCTCTGCAAAGAAATAATTGACCTTGTCGTTAGGTTGGAGAGCTTCGTTTCTCTTCAGTCGACGTAATGAAAACCTTTTTGATACATCCGACACCTTCGGGAATATCTTTTAATTAACTGATGAGAATTTTCCACGAATCTGTTATGTCTGAGTGGAGAGTTTGATGTTAATTTCCTTTTCACGGATGTGAGGGAAATGAGTAGTGGGCAGAAATGGCGATATTTTTACAATTTTTATTGCTCCCAGTAAGTTGCAGAGCAGGGTATCAATAATATTTCGAAATGAAAATGTGATTCAATACTTGGTATTTCCACCCCTTGCGTTAATTACAGCTCGGCAACGACGGTTCATACTCAAAATGAGTGATCTTAAAATGTTCTGATCTAATCCTTCCCAGATTTCTCCGAGTTGGATTCCTAAGTCATTGAGAGTAGCTGGATGATTTTTTGAACTTCTCAGCCTTCTATTGAGATTGTCCCAAACCTGCTCAATCGGATTGAGATCTGGACTTCTTGCTGGCCATTCCATTCGAGAGACTTCAACCTCTTCAGGGAACTCCTGAACGATGCGCGCACGATGGGGTCTGGCATTATCGTCCATAAAAATGAAATTTTCACCAATATATGGGGCAAATGGCACAACATGCTCTTCAAGAATGTTCCTTATATACTTATCAGCATTCATAGCTCCATTATCAACGACCACTAGGTCTGTGCGAGCAGTCAAAGATATTCCACCCCATACCATAATCGATCCTCCTCCGAAACCAGTAGTACCTATTCAGGAAATTGCACTCAGCATATCTTTCATGTGGACGTCTGTATACAAGGGAACGTCGATCACAATGGTAGAGGCAGAATCTAGACTCATCTGTGAAGAAAACTCTTTCCCAATCGGCCTCTTCCCAATGGATATGCTCTCTCGCAAAATCCAAACGCGCTCTTCGATGGGCTGGGGTAAGAGCTGGGCCTCTTTCCGCGACACTGGCCTTAAATCATATTCTCTGAGGCGATTTCTTATTGTCTGAGTGCTAATTTGCACCTCATGAGTTTGTTCAAGCTGATTTTGAAGGAGGCGAGCGGTTGCAAACCGTTGTCTCAACGAAGAAACTCTCAAGTAACGTTCTTGAATGGCAGTTGTTACCCGTGGTCTACCCTGTCCTGGTCTTCGGACATTCATACCTGTCTCCCTGAATCGCTGCAACATTCTGGACACACTTGTATGGGAAACTCCAAACCTTTCTGCAATTATTGTGTATGTCCACCCTTCTTCTCGCAAAACTACCGCTTGGGCACATTCCTCTTGGGTCAAATTGCGTGTTTCGCGTTGCATAGCGATCGAGTGTAGAAAATCAAACGAAAGGAAAACTATTGATCACTAGAATTGATCGAGAACAACTGATTTTAGAATGTAGCCAATACATTCAAAATCTGATAATATCATCTTTTTTTATTCCTGCTGGGAGAAAACATCTGTATTGAAGAAAAACGTTGAAAGTGGATAACATATGCATGCATAATTCTGATAAAAATAATTATCATTGAGAACACCTTCAGTTGTAGAATAAATTTGAGATTTCCATAATGTGGGTTAATTTTTTTGCGCAGTGTATTATCGTTAGGAGAGCAAATGTTCGTTTTTGGGTCGAATAATCTTGCAATTTTCTGCACCTTTCATGATTTAATTAATCCGTATTCACTTGTGTATGTTTCTACAAGTGTCCTAGTTTGAAGATTCCCAATTAGTACTGTAGGGGAAGGTCAACTGTCAATGTATCCATACATTATAGAACCTTACATAATATGTTGTTTGAATTAATTGATATCTACTGGTTTTCCAGAAGAATTTTTCAAGCCCTTTATATTTTTTTCATTGTCTCATTTCTTTGAACTCTCCAAAATGGGACGAGTGGTACTTGGTGAAATTTCTTTGAAAATTCGAACAATACAATGGCATTCTTCGAATTCATAGTCTTGAATCGTTAAAATGGTGTAGTAGTTGAGCATAATTCCGATATAAACCTGTCAAATATGTCATCAGAAAGGTCCTCGACACCCCTTTTTCCATGGGATGTTTCGTGCCGATAGGTACATTCGCCTGGGAAAAATTGACACGGAGGTAACCTCTTACGATCTCTCAGTCCAGGTAAGTGGGAGCAGGTTTAGCGCACAAGGTCGACCTTGGTCCACGACTTACAACAATAATCTTGGGCCGTTTACCCCGCTCTTGGCACATTGATCCGTATAATGTTCAGCCTGCCTTCAGTTTTTTCTGTTCTCTTCGTTCGCTTCCATTCTTCGTGTTGTATTTGCAGGTTTTCTACGAGTCCCGACTGTGAACACGACGGCACGATGGAAACATTTTCATCTTTTTAAGTCTACGGCGATCAAGTTGTGCCAAGAGCTGTATTCGAGATGGTGGATAGAAGGAGCGTATCACTGCATCCATTAAAATTCTTTATACAATGTTGCATGGCATTTTCTGCTGGTCTCTGGTCAATTATATGTTTATAGCAGGAAATGCTCGATATAATCTATAAATTCCGAATAAATGATTTTTTGTCTTGAGTCTCCACTGGTTTTTTATAGGTAGTTATACAGTTTCTTGTATGGGGAAGAATGTAAATTTTTAAAGACAGAAACTTATTAAGTAGGGGAAGTACGTACAAAATGACATAGGGTTTTATTTCAGAGGCATAACTTGTTAGTAGTGAATCACAGTTATGGCATATTCTACAACCATGATCTCTAGTCCTTTCTTCACAAAATCTAATCAACCTTTATGAAATAAAAGTACCAAAAACTAAAATATTCCTAGATAAATTGGGATAAACGAAATTCATTTGGTCCGAATGCTATGGACAAAATGACATACCTACAATAGGCAACTGTATTTTTCTACTTATAGTTACAAAACTACTGAAAAAGTTCACCAATGAAACGCTTGGTTCTTCTAGGAACATCAGCACAAGATGCGTGAGCCCAATGCAACCAATGCATGCATCGTAACCAGTCTTTTCCAGTGCTAATCCTGGAGAAAACTGGTTATTTCCCGATCTGAATCGGGAAAAAAAGTCATAACATTAGACAGATGAACCGTCGTCTTCATCATCTCGGAAGTTGCTAGAAACATTTTCTTCTTCATTGTCTTCTCCAAATAATGCCCTAGGGACGTGTCTCCTTTTCTTTCGAGGAGGTATGAGCTCATTTTTTGATTTGATTGCAATCATATTAAGTGTAGAAGTTGAAACTAAGTATAAGTTTATCGTGTCTTCGGCTCACGTTTGCCTTGTCCACTTATGAATCGTCCATTAGGGATTGGAGGAACTTCCTCATAGGATCATCAATGCATCTTAATCTATTAAGATGCATTGCCTTTATAAGCCGCAGATGAATATTTTGTTATGAATATGTTTAGACAAGCCTCGGTATTGTCCGGTAGATACGGTTAATTCAGCTGAAATACCTATGCCATTTTGTCCGTTCTCTGTATATGTCATTTTGTCCATAAAGCGTTATAAAACTAGAAATATATCGAATTGATACGAAAAGTATATTTAACATAAAAAAAGCTTCGTTAATACAATGACAAATAAGTAAAGTTCGAAATGAATGCAACATGAATAAAAAAAAAATGGTGAAAATTGGCCATTTCTTCCAAAAATTTGGCGCAATAAAATTCAAATATAAGAAGGAGCTTTGTAAACAAACAGAATCGTCTGGTTTGCGCACAATAAAGCTCCTATTCGTCAAACGGTCATAACCACGCTCCCTTTTAACGCCCTAAAAGATTGCCAGGATCGTACTCGGAACGGACTGTAGATGGTACTGGATAGAAATGATTCAATAATTTGAGTCAGCAATTCCCACATTAGAACTTTTTTCCTCAGAAACTCTAGTGCAAAATTTCTGTTATGATTTGCAACTGTCATAAACATTTTATATCCGACGTACCCTATTTTTTTTTATTTTTTTTTGTTTTTATATTATTATATACTAAATAATTTCTTTTTCGGATGCTCGAGATTGCGGCAAGGTAATTCCAGGATACACCAGAGTTTTAGAGATTTGGGTCGGAATCTTGCAATATTCGGACAAAGTAATTCGGGGAAACACCAGATTTGGGTCCTTTCCCTAATGGGTGAAAGCCATCTTGATTTGCATAAATATCGAAGTTTTCAATTGACAAGACTCGTAAAAGATCTCTGTTCAAATTCATAATGGTCATTTACTTGTAATATCCGAAATATTTTCAGTTTCGGTCCAAAATTTTATATTATTTTGTACGAAACTCTTTGTCGGCTGCTCAAGGTTCCGACAAGGTAATTCCGGGAAACAACAGATTTGGGTCCTTTCCCTTAATGGGTTGAAGCCATCTTGATTTGCATAAATATCGAAGATTTCAATTGACAAGACCAGTTAAAATACCTAGAGCTAAGAGCTACTGTGAAGGTCTAGCTGTTCAAAGTGTTTATAGATTTTGTTGTGAAAAGTGTATTGTGTTGGAAAATCTTTTGACAAAGTGTATGTATATAGTGTTGATAGAACAATGTCGAATTCGGAAACGGATACTGCATCTGAGGGTGATATGTGGGGACCACCACGAAAAAGTTCCAAAAGGTCGCATTTCTCTGCTGAAGAGAAAGAGATAATTTTGAACATTTTTCGAAAAAAATTGGAAGAACATCCTGATTTATCGAAAATAGACTTAGTAGGAATTGTTTCAAAATCCTCAGGGGTGAGTGATTCAGCTGTATTCAGAATTCTCAGAGAATATGAAGAGAATAAAACATTGACGCCACCTTAGAGGAGAGCTCAGTCGTTAAAAATAATCGATTCGGTTGACGATTTCGATATGAACCTTACCAGAATCAGAAGAATTGTCCACGGTTTTTTTTCCGGAATGAAATCCCAACGATTTCTAAAGTTCTAGAAATCGTGAATGATGTCGACAGTTTCCCAAATTTCAAAAGAACAACGTTCTATAAATTACTGAAAAAAAATGGAATTCAAGTTAAAACTGAACGATTGTGTGAAATTTCCTCGATTCGACTCTGGACGGATAGAAACTTTACGAAGGCCCTCCTACCGCTGCGCCAAACATGTTATAATTGCTCCTTCTTACATTTGAACAGAGTATACTCCGACATCTCTGGAACCATTGCCAAGTTGTTTCATTCATTTCAAGTCGTGGTGTGCTTACTGCCCTAATACATACAATAATAATAATACAGGATGTATTTCTCTCGGATAAAAATAATATCAATAATAAGTTTAATTTCATTACAGGGGTTGAATATGCATAAATGAGCCAGTAAGCCAGTATATCATCAGGCATCTTTGTTCAACCTGAACATGCAATTAAAACCGGCAGATTCGGCCTCACCATTACCTCAATTACGTTTTCAGATCAGACATCGTCGAGTCGACACCATTAATTGTATATCTGCTTTTGAAACGCTAAATTACATCTTGCAATTCTGAGCGAAATTGTATCATAGGAAGGCAAATAAAAGCACTCTGACATTCAATTCCATCTCGCTGGAAGTAGGATAACCGTTTTACATTATAAAACGTTGCAAAACCACCTACATCATGACGAGATTGTGCTTTGCTGTTCGCGGAGAAAAATTACACTTTCACTTTCGCTTCATTATTATGAGTGTTATGACGTTTATGTATTCAATTTGGCGATTTATAGGTACCTACTGGAAGATACAACGCTTTCAACTTGTACGCAAAATGGGTAGATATTATTCACAGACGCAATATTTTGTCGTTGTCTTTTTATCCGACTGCGCCATAAGGAGGGTAATGTTATTCGAGTGTATGTATGTAAATTTTTTCGACACTCTATATCCCGAAGGGCTTGAAGATGTATCGGGTGTTTTTTTTTGTGAAAGAACTTTAAATTGAAATAAAACACATTCAAATTAAGATTGTTTCCAATTTTTTTCTATTTGAAGGATAATTTTTTGACTTTTATTTTTCGATAATAATTTCCGGCATATGTCCACCACGCACTAGCTCTGAGAAACCGCATCTGACCAGACCAATTTTGGACCACTTCTTCGAGTAATTCAGGCCTTATTTCAGCAATAACACGAGTTATGTTGGCTTCAAAAGCGTCTATTGTTCCTGGTTTATCAGCATAAACTAATAATTTGACATAACCCCGATGAAAATAATCCAATAGAGTTATGTCGCATGATCTTAGAGGCCAATTAATTGTTAATGTTATCGCCAAATCTTTCTTTCAATTAATCAATTATTATGGTCAAGTGGCTTTAGTTCTTGAACCAGTTGGATCTTGTTTGGGTGTAGACCAAAAACTTTGCGCAAAATTTTCCATATGGTGGATGCACAGAGTCCAACTTGTTGTGAACGTCGACGAATAGACGAATCTGGATCTTTATCAAATCTCTCACTGACAGCAGCGATATTTTCTTCTGAACATAAAGTTCTTTGTCTTGTTGTTGTTGTTGCATCGAGTAGAGAAAATTTGTCCGAAATCTATCGATAGTTCGACGAATAAGCTTCTCTGATGGACTATTACGTAAACCATGAATTTCACGATATGTTCTATAAGTTTGGCGAATATAACACTGATTTTGAAAATAAATTTCAACAATTTGTAAACGATGTTGCGGCGTCTCTCCAAGATAATTAGTCAAAGCTTACTGCTTACTTACACAGTTATCACTGTCGAAAATTCTATCACTCTAAAAAATTTTTTGTCAATATGAAAATAGTGTTTATGTGATTAGAGTCGAAGAATTTTCCATATATTTTCCGGTAGGTATAATAGAAAATGATGCACTGCGTATGTCTCCAAAAAATTTGGAAGAAGTCAATGGAGACGAACAAAAGGTATCAGGTCAATCTAATCCAATTAGCTCTCTGATTGTAAAATTGAAGAATGATTGATTAGGTGCAGATAAAATCAGTCAAGTGTAGATCAATTCCATTCCATTCCATGATTCAATTTGGTTAGAATTTACTATTGGTAAAATTCGACGACAGCGAATTCCAATGAAACAAAAATCTCTATTTTGAAATGTCGATTCAATCGTTAACAAACGTGAATCCATTGGGGGCCTTGTATTTCAGTTAGCGCTGTAACGAAATCCATGTTACATCCATAATTAACACTTCAATTTCGTATAAAAGGGCACTGTTCCGGAATATAACTCCCAACAGAACATTGCTGTTGGATGTCTAAATTTGACCCGGCATCATCAGCCGTATGATTTTTGCGAAAAATCAGAAACTATATTCACTTTGAGTCCTTCAACAAAATCCATCACTTCAATTAAACTGCTCCACATATTGATTTAAATTGCAAAAAAATATAGTTAAAATAAGATTTTTGTGATGAAAATTCATATTAATGTGATTTCAAGTTGCAAATTAATTTTAGCCTGTAGGTCTGCAGCGTATACAGGGTGGTTAAGAAAAATCGAGTAAAATAACGAAATTTTATTTCCAGAGAATTCAAGCATTTTAAGACTACCAATACAATGTATGGCCTCCATGGGCATCAATAACAGCTTGACATCTTCTTTGCATACTCCACACGAGGTTGTTGAACATTTCTTGAGGAATTTGGTTCCATAAACGGGGCAGTAAATGTGGAATACCAAGCTCCTCGCGCGCATTCTCAATTATGGCTGCACGGTGCGGTCTAGCGTTATCGTCTAGAAATTGAAAAGTTTCACCAATAGCAGCGTGAAAATTTGGCACATCATTGTCAATGACATGCTCCCTATAGTGTAGGGCGGTCATATTCCCAGGACAAATGTGTAGATCTGTGCGCCCGTTGAAACATATCGCGGCCCATATCATAACACTACCCCCTCGGAATGGATGGACTTCTTGGACATAGCGACGATTAAGGGGTATGCGTGGGATTGTCCATACCCTTATTCTTCGAGAATTTGAAAATCGTCCATATCTGGATTCATCAGTGAAAAGGACACTACGCCATTGATCGTTTCAATCGATATGTTGCCTTGCCCATTCCAGTCTTTGACGCTCATGGTTACGTGTTAATGGAACTCCTCTTAATGGAAGTCTAGAACCTAGATTCACCTCTCTCAAACGTCGTCAGATGGTTCCGATGGAAACTTGGATCCCATCTGCATTTTGAAGAGTAGTCTGTAGCATTCTACACGTAGATGTAGGGTTTCTTCTCGCCGAAAAGGCGATGATTACATACTTTTAAAAACGATTGAATACGATATCCCTAACTCTCGTGGAGCAGTATATATCCTTCATGAGGATTTCACAGCAATACTGTTCGAATGGTAGATACACAATTATCATTTCTCAAATACATCCCCAACATGATCCCTTCAGAAAGAAGCGATACAAGTTCAAATTGCACTCTGAACTTTTTCATTTTTCAACAAATGTCGCGTGTTCTATTTGTAGATACACTTTCATAGCTGCGACTGTCGTTAAAACTTCTCATTAGGGTGTCCCAATTTCGCAACACTTTTCAAGTGCGCCATAAAAAGCAACTTCTTCGGTCCCGTGTAAAACTTCTTTCTGATGTTCTCCGCAGTTCGCGTTTCTCCCGACAACTTGAAATGTGTACAGACATCATGTCATTAGACTATTTTTCTCGTTATTATCACAAGTACACCTTGAAGCGGATAAGTGTTATCTGTGTTGACTTGGAGATTAGAAAAATCCTCAAACGAGCCGTTTTCCTCTGGTGTATTTCCGTTGTTCCGGTTGCTGTTGATTGAGTGGAAAGTATGCGTTACGATGTCACTAGAATCTTAGCAATTGTACCAAGAAAAAAATCAGGACGTGGACTTTGACGCTTTTGAAAAATATATATCTGCTTCTTTGCGCTTTCTACTGAAGGAACTAGCTATTGCTTGTACAACAGATACAGGTTTCTTTCTCCGATTCGCATATCGCATAGCTTACAAATTTCGTCCTCCGACTCGCCCTTTTTTTGTTCTAGAAGAGGTGAATCTTACATCAGACACCCAGTCTTTCTGGTTAGTGTCGGATTCTTACCGACTAAACACCTCTCCTGCGGTTGATTCCGGACATAAGCCTATAAACCTTCCATCTTCTTATCTGTTATTTTCTCTTTCGCATTTTTTATGCCGAGGGTTTGTGTTCATCCTTCAGTTGGATATCTCTCTCTATTTTCGCAATTGGTCTCTAGGTCTTTTACGGTAAATTCTCGCTGTTTTTTCATCTTCAGCGGGGTCATATAGTCAACTAACCTTCTAAGGTCGTCATTTGGATGTTCACTAGCTCTTTCATAGGCTTTTGCAGCTTTTCGTTTGATGAATGTAGTAATGGACTCCCATTTTATGTCTTTTCGGATTTGTTCATTCTTAACAAACCAGGGGGCGTCTAATGCCCATCTCAGAAATTGGTTTTCTGTACTTTGTATTCTCTTTATATGGGTTCTCGCTGCATATCCCCATGCTGTTGATCCATATGTTAGCTGCGGTCTGGCGACTGCTTTTATGATCCTCAATTTCGTGTTTCTGTTCATTTGGCTTCTTCTGCCTATAATCGGGTATAGTCTTTTCATTGCTACATTCGTTTTATCCACTGCATACTGTGCTGTTTCTACGTTAGTCCTTTGTCTAATATTACTCCTAGGTATTCAGCTTCATTCTTGCATTCAATTTCATTATCATCTATGGATATCTTCGATTCCATCTTCAGTCTTCTCTTTTGAAGGACTGTTGATTGACTCTTTTCTCCATTGATTTTGATTTTCCATCTGTTACACCATTGACTGATATCATCTGCAGCTTCTTGAAGTCTTTTGTGAATTATTTTTGTATTTGTGTGCCTAATTGCTATGCCCGTATCGTCTGCGTATAGAGCAAGCAGGCATCTTGGATTTCTTGGTATATCATCTATGTATGTTATAGAGTAGCGGTCCTAGTATGGATCCTTGGGGAACTCCTGCTTCTAAATAGCTGAGTGTGGAATGAACATCATGTATTTTCACACAAAAGTTCCTCCACCAGAGAAGTGTCATAATTTGCATCTCCCATTGCTGTAACACTGCCCTGCCCTTCAATGGTCATTTGCAAGGTCACAGAAGGGTTCAGGTCCAACGGTTCTTACCCTTAATGCGTTTTTCGCAAGTGCATCATGTCCTCTTTTTACCCTCAATAGTGCTTTTTTTCCTATAGTCATCTTTTCTCATATGGAATCCAAAACATTGGCCATGAAAATCGGAAATGACCACTCTAAATGAATATTCCGCATTGAAGTTCCAACCTACGGGTTTCTTGTTTCATTCCTATGATGATTGAGTCCTGAGCGATATAGTCAAGCCAATTCTTTACGTTTCTATCTAAACAACAACGTTTATTGAAATCGCTGATATTTGCCTCCATTTTGAGTGGAATTTTCCCTCTGGCATCTCCGAGTATCATCTTGAAAAATCTCAGTTGTTTATCTAAGAATCCTGAAGGCAAACTATCTGGGACATTCAAATCCTAAAGGAGTTGGAGGGAACGCCATGACGACCTTTTTCATAGTAACCGTTCTGCAGGAATCCGGAATTGAGGACTTAATTCGTTGGCAAGAAGCGAACCAGAAAATGCTTTTATTCCCTTTCTCGGGGCTAGAAAACGGAGAAGGTACATAAGAAATGCATATAAAGGGTTTTTCTATAAGGAGGTTAGATTTCTCCTTCCAAGAGAATACGGATTTTTTCTCGGTATGCTTTCGAATCGATGGGAATATATGGTCAAATAAAGTCGACATTGGAAATTTTTTTTATACCACGTTCACTGGTTTAATTTGTAATACATGCATGGGTTAACGTTCTCACCCTCCTGGCAATTTTATGACATATACACGGCGTATTTTGAGGTGAGGCTTTTCTTTTGACAGGTGATAGAACTCATCAAAATAAGTCATTTTACCGAAAATACCTTATATGAAATGTTAAATTCGAAAAAATCATAAAAAAGAGGCATATGGCAAAATGATCTGTTCTACGCACTAGAATTTTTTGCAAATTTGTTAGATAAGAAGACAAAAAACTAGAGATGTTGATATCTACGGAAGAGCAGGTTCGGACTGAGGAATTTTCAGATTCACCTTTAAAATAGAAAATATTCTAGCTTCATTTTCTCGAAACAAGGGCGATATACCACAACATCTTAGAGTGGTATAGACGGATAATGTCCTCTTGATAGAATCTCGGGAACATACCCGTTTCTGTGATATTGGATCACCATATGACGTTCGATGCTCTGTATATGCTCTGTAGAAGACCGCAGTATATTTCTCCTTATCTTACATTGATCAGCATAAAGATGACCAATTATTGTGATAATACAGTAACTAAAGGGTGTTTCAAATTGCGCGTTTTTTTAGAATAAATAAAACACATAATTTGCATTCATTTTCAAAAACTTTTTATTGGTAATTGAAGTATGAGTTATGACGTTTATGTACGAAAAATAACATTTGCCAAAAATGTCCTGCTCTTGCAGCGCTACAGACGTCCACTCTTTTGTTGAAATTTTCAATGATATTTTGAAATCATTGAGGCTCTATGTAACTAATGACATGAATAATTTCATCCTTTAGTTCAGGAATCGATTATGGATTATTCTTATAGAGACCTGGCTTTTCACAAAACCCCAAAGAAAATAGTCGTAGAATGTCTGATGAAACTTCATCGACCACCACATGGAGGGGCCTGTTTGTTAGAAATCTAGCTATCAGAGAACATAGCTGAGGGAGCAAGCCATAATCTGGATGCTTGGCGAGATATACCTGGTGCCAAACCCGATAGAATTCCCAGGAGACATCCAGTACCACGGCCCTGTATAGAACAAGAAAGAAAATATCAATAAATTTGGATTAATAGCAAATAATTTATGATTCTCGATATTTTTGTCGACCCCGAAGAGGCCGAAGAACTGTTGGGATATTCAGTTGGCAACATCCACTATTCATTGAAATAAACGGTTTGTCTCATCTACAAAAGTTCGCTCCATTCGCCGATACATTCATTCAGTCAGGATGAGCCTTCCCTTTCAACGTTTCTTTTCTGATCGTAAAACGCCTTCAGTATAATCGTTCATTTCAGGAACACGTTCATTTAATAAAAGTCCGTTTCAACAGCTCCAACACCAACACGCCCTAACATCTGTCGTGGAGTGTGTGTGTACATTAAAGTCAGGCCGGGGACCGGATATCAAGAATTCCACTTCCGGCGCTCGTTTTCTACGAAAGACAAAGACCAGCAGTGCATGATTCGATACGCCACAGTTCTCTTGGATGATAAATAACTCGAATGGCTTGCCCGATATCCTTTCAACCTTTTAAGCTTCTGACTCGGCCATGGCAAACTCGTTCACTTCTATGAAATGCGCAATTATGTCTCCTTTGAAGGTTTATTGTTTTTCTGGATTCTGGGATATTTAAGGAAAAGCCCATATTGCACCCTCACGATTCACCGCAATGGGCCAAGTAGAGAGTTAAATGGCAGCCGATATTATTGAAGAATATCACTATCTCATGGACTACATTGCTAAAGTGAGACTGTATCGATATTCTTTAATTCAGGCCACAAAAATTCAATTATCATCCGACGGTATCGATCACCATTGACAGTTACAGCTACACCAGAAGCATTTTCAAAGAAGTAAGGTCCAATTACACCACCTTATCATAATGCACACCAAACAGTGACTCGTTTAGGATGCGTAGGTTTCTCATGAATAATTCGTTGATTTTCCTCACCCCAGATAGGACGACAATTTTGTTCACATAGCCACCAAGTTCAAAATGTGCCTCATCGAAAAACATGATTTTTTGAGAAAAATCAGCTGGTTGTTCTTTGATGAAATTGACAAATGAACGACGTTTTAAATGATCTAATGGCTTTAGTTCCTGTGTTATTTGAACCTTATATGCCTTCAGAGCTAAATCCTTGGGTGAAATAAGCCATGTTGTGGACCCACTACGTCCTACTTGTTGTGAATGTCATCTAATGGACATTTCAGGTTCTTCAGCAAAGCTTTCACGAACCAAATTAATATTTTCTTGTGAACGATCGCTACAACTGTATTACTCACTTTTTTGGTCTTTCACAGAACCGGTCTCTTGAATTTTTTTAATATAAAATTTTAATGAATTCACGTAATTTTCTGAAAACACTTTTCACAGAACGCTGATTTTCATGAAATATCATCTTTATTTTATTTATTCTTAAAAAAACCGCGCAATTTGATACACCCTTTACTTTCCTTTTCTGGTACTCAAGTTTCCTGAGAAAAAGATTTTCACAAGTTAAAAATGTTTTTAAATCGTTTGAGGCCCCAAATAGGACCGAAACTGTTGCAGGCTTTGATTCTTCTCATGTGGATGCCGAATTGTAAGGTGATTTAGATCATGATGATTTTTTTGACGCCTTGTCCACTTCAACATTGCACAAAAAGAATCTTTTAATCTAAATTAAAAATATTTAGGAAATATTTTCTGATTGATATATTTACTCAGAAATTCATAAAAAATATCAGAAATTATGGAATAATAAACTTCAATAGATATCTTATAAATGAATCTTATTTATTTCTACCTAATTCATTCTACCATTAATTCATTAAATAAGATTCATTTATTAGATATCTATTGAAGTTTATTATTCCATAATTTCTGATATTTTTTATGAATTTCTGAGTAAATATATCAATCAGAAAATATTTCCTTCATTACAACCCATAATACTGAATGAAAAATAAATGTGGCCCCTCCCAAGAGAAATCTGCCCGGCGTGTCCCTTGTTCCACAGTCCGGCTATGGGCAATTAACGATAAAATTAACAATACCTATTGCCGGAGATTCTATGTTTGTCAGTCTGATTACCAAAAATTATATATTTCACCTCAATTGTGCGATAAAAGAGGCCCTCGTCATTATCCAAATGAGGGCCCTCTATGGAGTCAGTCCGGGCCTGATTATTACCTTTATTTTTCACAAAATACGTGATATTACATAAATTCTACAATGTGCATGTGAAATTACCTAGATTTTGATGACGACCAAAAAATACGATCGTTTAATTGTAATATGTTCTCGATAATCTCGAATTCTTGCAGTGTACATTCAATTCTTATGTAGTTTATACAGAGTATATTTTAAGGTGTGTCACTTCCTGTCTTGTACGGTTGCCTGTCTTTAAGATTTTATATTTTATTAGTTGTTTTCACTGTGAAAGATTTTATGGCATTCATGTTGACTTGAATGTGTGTTACGCCCTATGTTCTCAGTCTTATTCTATTTTAGCCTTGAAGAAGACCAGAAATGAATGTCGAAACGTCGGCATCTTATAAAGGATTTTATTTCCCCAGTCCTCTCAGCCACTATCCTTACTACATATTTGAAGAATAGGATTCGAACACTGAAGATGAGTATACCTAATGTTGGGCTGCTAATACGACAAAAAATGCTAATATGATTCGCAAGAAAATGAGATATATACCAAGCTTTTTCTTTCATTTTGAGAAAAAAATCGCAATGAATCGTGTAAACGCTTTCTTTGACGTCGACATCGGGATTTATGACATAAACGACTGCTTATTATCTCGAGAACGCTCTTTCCGATTTCTCTGAGTTCCACGTATCGAACACACGGCGTTATCCATACATCTATCAGAAAAATGCCGCTCGAAGATATTTCCTTTTCTCCCCCACACATTTCATCGATGTTGAACTCAACATACTCGTGAGAAATTATATCAAGTGCTTCGCTTCCCGCTGTTGCTAAAGTGAAATTTTCCTGCGAAAATTGAACCTTGGCACTTTAAACTTTTCACGTTTGAAGCGTAATGGCTGGGGAGGAATATTTTCTCGTTTTTTTTTTTGAGAAGGGCTGTGATTCCTTTTTTGAACATATATAATTTAGGAGAACTGACGTCAACAGTCACGGTATTAATTCCTTTCATGGTGAAAAACAATGAACAATGTTTACACGTCGGCACGTATGAATACAAATTGCTTATGATTAATTCAGCGGTGAAATAATTAATCATTATTAGGAACTTCATGATCATACACTGAGATATCCGGTCTTCTCCTTTTTTATATGTTTATCGTTTCGTGGAGACGTTGACTTGCTCAATGCTCAGAGTATAAAAGGACGAACAATAAGATCATTATTTCCTCCAGAAATGAATCAGAAAATAACATCAGCATTCAGACACCTTGATTTGGATTCTGAAATCATTTAAGTTCGAGTATATCGAAGAAATCAGAACGTTTTTTGAACACACAAACAAGCAAAGAACAATGAATTTATCTTTTTCATCAGTTGTTGAAAAAAAAAGACTTTCTCGTCGCTGAGGTTCTGTTAGTCCATGGTCTTATGTTGAGAAGCCTTTCACTGTCTATGTCTTTAAAATACCTAGTCAGTATTAATAAATACTCATGAACCTAATCAGTATCGACTATACTTTGAGTGCTCTGAGCGTCTGAACAAAACTCGAAAACGAATTATGGAAAAAATAAAACAATTTAAATTCGACTGTAACAAGGCCTATATGGACATGTTTGGTCAAAATATAGGTTTTCGAGGACGCTGAATTCAATAAAAACAAATTCAGGTCGCTATCTATCATAGTTTAGATTTTCACCTGTCAAATGGCATTTTTTAAAATATCGAAATTTCAAATCGTCATAGCTCCCGCTCCTGTGATCCTATCCACTTCTTGTTTGTTTATTGTTAATCAGCATTGTCTGAAGTATCTCTGAGCATAATAAAATGGTCATCGAAAATTCCAACTTTTTGGGTGAAAAATACCAAAGGGGTATGGTATGAACCCACAAAACATCATATTAAATTTATCATCACCAAGGAATCCTTGGCGAATCCAAAGTCGTTTTTCGATCTTAAGGATCTACTACCCATTCGAATCATGCAGAATACCCATAAAGCTGATCAGTATCACCTATACTTTGAGTGCTCTGAGCGTCTCAACAAAATTCGAAAATGAAATATGGAAAAAATAAAACAATTTAAATTCGACTGTAACAAGGCCTATATGGACATGTTTGGTATCAAAATATAGGTTTTCGAGGACGCTGAATTCAATGAAAACAAATTAAAGTCGCTATCTATCCTAATTAAGATTTTCACCTGCCAAAGGGCATTTTTTCAAAAATCGAAATTTCAAATCGTTATAGCTCCCGCTCCTGTGATCCTATCCACTTCTTGTTTGTTCATTGTTAGTCAGCATTGTATGAAGTATCTCTGAGCATAAGAAAATCGATATTGAAATTTCCAACTTTTTGGGTGAAAAATGCCAAAGGGGTAAGACCCCCCAAAAACACCATATTAATCATCACCAAGGAATCCCTGGCGAATCCAAAGTAGTTTTTCGATCTTAAGGATCTACTACCCATTCGAATCTTGCAGAATACCCATAAAGCTGATCAGTATCGCCTATACTTTGAGTGCTCTCAGCGTCTGAACAAAACTCGGAAATGAAATATGGAAAAAATAAAACAATTTAAATTCGACTGTAACAAGACCTATCTGGACATGTTTGGTATCAAAATATAGGTTTTCGAGGACGCTGAATTCAATGAAAACAAATTGAAGTCGCTATCTATCTTAGTTTAGACTTTTACCTGTCAAATGGCATTTTTTCAAAAATCGAAATTTCAAATCGTTATAGCTCCCGCTCCTGTGATCCTATCCACTTCTTGTTTGTTTATTGTTAATCAGCATTGTCTGAGGTATCTCTGAGCATAATAAAATCGATATTGAAAATTCCAACTTTTTGGGTGAAAAATGCCAAAGGGGTAAGACCCCCCAAAAACACCATATTAATCATCACCAAGGAATCCCTGGCGAATCCAAAGTAGTTTTTCGATCTTAAGGATCTACTACCCATTCGAATCATGCAGAATACCCATAAAGCTAATCAGTATCGCCTATACTTTGAGTGCTCTCAGCGTCTGAACAAAACTCGAAAATGAAATATGGAAAAAATAAAACAATTTAAATTCGACTGTAACAAGGCCTATATGGACATGTTTGGTATCAAAATATAGGTTTTCGAGGACGCTGAATTCAATGAAAACAAATTAAAGTCGCTATCTATCCTAATTAAGATTTTCACCTGTCAAAGGGCATTTTTTCAAAAATCGAAATTTCAAATCGTTATAGCTCCCGCTCCTGTGATCCTATCCACTTCTTGTTTGTTCATTGTTAGTCAGCATTGTATGAAGTATCTCTGAGCATAAGAAAATCGATATTGAAATTTTCAACTTTTTGGGTGAAAAATGCCAAAGGGGTAAGACCCCCCAAAAACACCATATTAATCATCACCAAGGAATCCCTGGCGAATCAAAAGTAGTTTTTCGATCTTAAGGATCTACTACCCATTCGAATCTTGCAGAATACCCATAAAGCTGATCAGTATCGCCTATACTTTGACTGCTGTCTGCTCTCAGCGTCTGAACAAAACTCGAAAATGAAATATGGAAAAAATAAAACAATTTAAATTCGACTGTAACAAGGCCTATATGGACATGTTTGGTATCAAAATATAGGTTTTCGAGGACGCTGAATTCAATGAAAACAAATTGAAGTCGCTATCTATCTTAGTTTAGATTTTTACCTGTCAAATGGCATTTTTTCAAAAATCGAAATTTCAAATCGTTATAGCTCCCGCTCCTGTGATCCTATCCACTTCTTGTTTGTTTATTGTTAATCAGCATTGTCTGAGGTATCTCTGAGCATAATAAAATCGATATTGAAAATTCCAACTTTTTGGGTGAAAAATGTCAAAGGGGTAAGACCCCCCAAAAACACCATATTAATCATCACCAAGGAATCCCTGGCGAATCCAAAGTAGTTTTTCGATCTGAAGGATCTACTACCCATTCGAATCTTGCAGAACACCCATAAAGCTGATCAGTATCGCCTATTCTTTGAGTGCTCTCAGCGTCTGAACAAAACTCGAAAATGAAATATGGAAAAAATAAAACCATTTAAATTCGACTGTAACAAGACCTATCTGGACATGTTTGGTATCAAAATATAGGTTTTCGAGGACGCTGAATTCAATGAAAACAAATTAAAGTCGCTATCTATCCTAATTAAGATTTTCACCTGTCAAAGGGCATTTTTTCAAAAATCGAAATTTCAAATCGTTATAGCTCCCGCTCCTGTGATCCTATCCACTTCTTGTTTGTTCATTGTTAGTCAGCATTGTATGAAGTATCTCTGAGCATAAGAAAATCGATATTGAAATTTCCAACTTTTTGGGTGAAAAATGCCAAAGGGGTAAGACCCCCCAAAAACACCATATTAATCATCACCAAGGAATCCCTGGCGAATCCAAAGTAGTTTTTCGATCTTGAGGATCTACTACCCATTCGAATCTTGCAGAATACCCATAAAGCTGATCAGTATCGCCTATACTTTGAGTGCTCTCAGCGTCTGAACAAAACTCGAAAATGAAATATGGAAAAAATAAAACAATTTAAATTCGACTGTAACAAAGCCTATATGGACATGTTTGGTATCAAAATATAGGTTTTCGAGGACGCTGAATTCAATAAGAACAAATTAAAGTCGCTATCTATCCTAATTAAGATTTTCACCTGTCAAAGGGCATTTTTTCAAAAATCGAAATTTCAAATCGTTATAGCTCCCGCTCCTGTGATCCTATCCACTTCTTGTTTGTTTATTGTTAATCAGCATTGTCTGAGGTATCTCTGAGCATAATAAAATCGATATTGAAAATTCCAACTTTTTGGGTGAAAAATGCCAAAGGGGTAAGACCCCCCCAAAAACACCATATTAATCATCACCAAGGAATCCCTGGCGAATCCAAAGTAGTTTTTCGATCTTAAGGATCTACTACCCATTCGAATCATGCAGAATACCCATTAAGCTAATCAGTATCACCTATACTTTGAGTGCTCTGGGCGTCTGAACAAAACTCGAAAATGAAATATGGAAAAAATAAAACAATTTAAATTAGACTGTAACAAGGCCTATATGGACATGTTTGGTATCAAAATATAGGTTTTCGAGGACGCTGAATTCAATGAAAACAAATTAAAGTCGCTATCTATCATAGTTTAGATTTTCACCTGCCAAATGGCAATTTTTCAAAAATCGAAATTTCAAATCGTCATAGTTTCCGCTCCTGTTATCCTTTCCACCTATTGTTTGTTTATTGTTAATCAGCATTGTCTGAAGTATCTCTGAGCATAATAAAATCGATATCGAAAATTCCAACTTTTTGGGTGAAAAATACCAAAGGGGTAAGACCCCCCAAAAACACCATATTAATCATCACCAAGGGATCCCTGGCGAATCCAAAGTAGTTTTTCGATCTTAAGGATCTACTACCCATTCGAATCTTGCAGAATACCCATAAAGCTGATCAGTATCGCCTATACTTTGAGTGCTCTCAGCGTCTGAACAAAACTCGAAAATGAAATATGGAAAAAATAAAACAATTTAAATTCGACTGTAACAAGGCCTATATGGACATGTTTGGTATCAAAATATAGGTTTTCGAGGACGCTGAATTCAATGAAAACAAATTGAAGTCGCTATCTATCTTAGTTTAGATTTTTACCTGTCAAATTGCATTTTTTCAAAAATCGAAATTTCAAATCGTTATAGCTCCCGCTCCTGTGATCCTATCCACTTCTTGTTTGTTTATTGTTAATCAGCATTGTCTGAAGTATCTCTGAGCATAATAAAATCGATATCGAAAATTCCAACTTTTTGGGTGAAAAATGCCAAAGGGGTAAGACCCCCCAAAAACACCATATTAATCATCACCAAGGGATCCCTGGCGAATCCAAGGTAGTTTTTCGATCTTAAGGATCTACTACCCATTCGAATCTTGCAGAATACCCATAAAGCTGATCAGTATCGCCTATACTTTGAGTGCTCTCAGCGTCTGAACAAAACTCGAAAATGAAATATGGAAAAAATAAAACAATTTAAATTCGACTGTAACAAGGCCTATATGGACATGTTTGGTATCAAAATATAGGTTTTCGAAGACGCTGAATTCAATAAGAACAAATTCAAGTCGCTATCTATCATAGTTTAGATTTTCACCTGTCAAATGGCATTTTTTCAAAAATCGAAATTTCAAATCGTCATGGCTCCCGCTCCTGTTATCCTTTTCACTTCTTGTTTGTTTATTGTTAATCAGCATTGTCCGAAGTATCTCTGAGCATAATAGTATTGAAACCATAGACTCGCCGAGTTGGGCAAGTATAGATGATATAACAGGTAAAGAACACCAACGTGTTCAGTGTCTGATAGTGAGAGAATTGTATAAAATTTTCATGAAGTAATGCTGCCATAGTTCTCAACATTTATTGCATTTCCTTGAAATGATATATGTATCATAATGAAGGTTTCTGCTGCGAATAAATTCAGTACATGCATTCTGCATGACGTCACGTTTATAATCAACTGCATTGAACGCATCAAAATGACCCATTGCGACCAATTCCACTCGATGTCATGACCGTGCATGGACTGAATAGGTTCCTTGCAGGGGATCCGAATTCCTACATTGTCTACTCTCAATAGCGGATCTTGATGGAATATCAGTAAAGGTCTCGCCTGCTAAGCAATTCGGTTAGGCTCTCGCATTCGAAGTTCGATTCATTGCGGTTGTATAGAATTCTTGCTGATGTATTGATTGACCTTCTGCCTCAAGCAAAAATCGACCTTACTCTGGTGAAGCAACGTTGTCGCCAATCATTTAATTAGAATTTAGGTACATTCATTTGTGTGAAACCTTTTTGTGATAATCAGGGCTAAAAATTCTTTCGACTTTAAAGTGCTGTGAAATGTCAAGTTAATTGGAAACTTAAGACTTTTTATTGTTGGTAGATAAGATATAAAATCGTGTGGTTATTTTAGAAAGAACAATTCAAGAGTCTTGAACAATGATACTCGCCTTCTGCTGGTTTCGTGAACTTCATCTGCGTGAACAAAAGCTTCCCTAATAAACTTGAATGTTGTATCACTTTAAAAAGAAAACACCCGATACTATACCTACAGGAAATATAATCTGTTTTATTAGTTTTCGCTCTATAGTTTCGTGATAACTGGGAGGTCTAATCGAATCTCAAATTCCATAATTGTTGGAATATTTCAGACCCGTGTATAATTCAGTCGAGAATTCATCAAATATCGTTGGAGATCCACCCGAACGCTTTTCATCTGTGTAACATCTCAATTAACATTCAACCGGACCTTCATGGAAACTTCTGTTCCGGAGTTCAGATTACCATTGAACACAGTGGGTACCATTGTGTATTGAATAACGAAATTAATTGAATCGCAGACTTTGCCGTCTGAGTAATTCACTTCTGTCTTCAATTTCTGAATAACACGGGAGCTGCCTATGAAATTGGTATTCTTTGACTTTCACGTTCTGAAATTCCATACCTGAAGGTCAGCAAATGGTATACCAAAGTCAAGAAAAATCTATCGCTAGCACAAAAGATCTCCAACTTCCAAAGCCAAGAAGAATCGGCGCTATCCAACATCCAAAGCCAAGAAGAATCTAGCTCTAGCAAAAAAGATCTCCAACTTCCTAAGCCAAGAAGAATCAGCGCTATCCAACATCCGAAGCCAAGAAGAATCTAGCTCTAGCAAAAAAGATCTCCGACTTCCAAGCCAAGGAGAATCTAACGCTAGCAAAAAAGATCTTTAACATACAAAGCCAAGAAGAATCTAGCTCTAGCAAAAAAGCTCTCCAACTTCCAAACTCAAGAAGAATCTAAAGCTAGCAAAAAAGATCTCTAACCTACAAAGCCAAGAAGAATCTAGCACTAGTAAAATAGATCTCCAACTTCCAAAGCCATGAAGAATCAGCGCTATCCAACATCCGATGCCAAGAAGAATCTAGCTCTAGCAAAAAAGATCTCCAACATCCTAAGCCAAGAAGAATCAGCGCTATCCAACTTCCAAAGCCAAGAAGAATTCAGCGTCAGTGAAGGAGTTCTGCAGCTTCCAGAGCCAAGAAGATTTCATCGCTAGAGAAGACGACCTTCAGCTTACACTGCCAAGAAGAATTCAGAGCCAGTAAAGACGATTTTCAGCCTCCAAAACCGAGAAGGTTCTGGAATCTTCTTGGCAAAGACGATCTCCAGCTTCTAGAGCCAAGACCAAGGGGAATTTATAGCTAGCAGAGACAATCTATAGCTTCCTGGGACAATATACAACTTTTCAGGCCCAAATACACGGTAGGTAGACTGTCGAAGATACACAATTTCACAGACTAGGTAGCCAGAAAGATTTTTACCTATGAAGTGGATACGCATGTCCGATATGTTGATCAGAAGACTCCTAGGAAGAGCGAATTCACTCGTGGTTCGCCAAAAACTCCTTATTCATTCAAAATATGAAGCTACGAATCCTGCAGATTCACTGAAATGTATCTAGTACATCTTTCGAGCAGTTTTATGATTCAAATTCGGTGATCTCCCGTACCCTACCCCTGTTTTCCATCCCGCGAATTGAAAACAGACATATTTCAATGAAAATGGACGAAACGACGATATCTGTCTTTCTTTTCAGTATTTAATTAACTGTCGTCAATATTTGGCCCACACAATTCAATGTCACCCTAACAGAAAACTGTTATTTACACGGGTGAACACACTGAATGCTCAGATAAACGCATAATTTCCTCGAATTGTTATTCGAAATTGTAATTAACTCGTGTGAATGATTCCAATTCCACATCGACATGATAATGAGCATCTAATGAAGCTATTGGGAAAGTTGTCAGTATTATGACCATTTTCTTCCATTCTTCTCGGATTGAAGCTTCGTTAGCTGCTATTCACGGTTCTTGCTTGGGTTTTGAAGATGTCATGTTTTGTTTTGGAATCACATTGAACTATTTCAAAGGCAGCATGGACTGGAATTAGAGTAATTCACAATTTGAATCGTAATTTGCTTGAAAGCTAAACGAGACAGGTATTTTTCTAATCAAGGTACAGGGTGGTGTAAAACAATAGAAGTACTCCTGACCAGAGTAAAATACGTTGTCGATTGTCATCCAATAAAAACTCGAACTCTCGACTCCTGTGTCCTGTCTTCTCAAGAACACACTGTATAGTAGATTTCATACCTTGTTATCTCGCCTCCCCAGTTATTTACAATCGCTGATTCTAGTCCGGAATAATGATCATAAATCATCAAGATTTAAGGTCTTGCATTTAAACCGTACTGGAGGATGCACAGACGATAGAATGTTGAGGCTCTGTGGCACTTTTACTCCCTTTCACACAGGTAATTGAATTGTTATCTACATGGTAGTCACGAAGCTCCTCTTGCCTAAGATGCTTCGCACGCTTTTTCAGCTATGATTTATATGATTCTCCAGAAAGATTCGGAAAAATTAAATTCTTGAAATCTTGAGTCCTTCTTCTGGATAGAACTGGGAATTTCATACATCTAAAGAGCAGTTGATCCAGTCGATCGGCGATTTTGGGGCGAAATATCGATAGGAAATCGCCTATTTTTCCGTTCTGCGTCGTCCAGAAGAAGTTTCCCGTCGATATGAGAAATTTCGTGCAAGTGTCATTTTTTTCCTTTCACGGCTTTTGGCGTGAGTACGAACGGCAAATTTGAATTGGACCAAAAATCGATTTATAAGCATAAATAAAGCGAAAGTAAGTACTAATCGACCTTTTTACACTTGATAACGAAGTTTTTTTTAGGTATCTGGCCGTTTAGAAAGATTTCAAACGAAATTCCGGTCCCCCAGAAGTTTGGTTAGTTTCGGTATCGTTTTTGGTGCTCAAAATTTATTTGGAATGTGTAAATGGACAAAAAAGGCTTTCTTATACGATCTTCCAACGAAAGCGACCGGAAAATATGGTTCAGGTAGGATTTTCGAGGAATTATGAGGAAAGAACTTGCAGAACGAAATTGCACGATTTTCGTAAGTAAACGGGTTCTGGATGGCCATCATCGGTCTCTAAATGATTATTGTTGATCGTTTCCACGTTTCAGAAAAAAAACACGTCGAAAAAGCTAAAAAAAAGAATAAATATGACTAAATTGCATTCAACGTAGTTGAATTCAGATTCCGATGAATTGAAATGTGTCACTTGAGCTTTCATTCCTATCAATCCTTTGCCGAAAGTAGAAATAGGCTATATTGGACCAGAAACAACCGTTTTTTTCATATTCCAGGAGTTTGTGTCTTATTTTAGAACAGGTGAATGATAAATGTGAAGCATATGTTTGACCTTTTCCATTTTATTTGTACAAACCTGCTGTGGTAGTAATGTATGAATATTTTTTAAACTAATAAATTACTATACAGTCAGAATATTTTACTCCTTGTTCATAAGATCAAATAAATGAAATGTATATCTATAAAGCTTTCAGGAATTGACATTCTTGGTTATAAATTTATAACCAAAACTCAGTTACTATTGCATTGAAATTATTAGTTTCTCTGTAAACAAATTCGTTAATTTAGTTATTATATTCATCTTCTCTGTGATGAATGAATAAAACTGTTATTTATTTGAAATAAAGAAATATTAGAAATAGAAATGTTATGCACCCTCACAATCATATCACATACAATATCATGATGAAAACAAAGCACATCGATAAATCTTCACAATCATAAATCCAAAAACTCCTTTATATGTAGAATATTGTTCACCATTTTCTGTTGTGTTCTCCAAAATGAAATATACATTCTGAGAAATACGCTAAGAATGTAGAAAGGTCAACATAGTGTTGACTTGAAACATAAAAATATTTTGAAAAACGTCATAACTTCGATACAGAGTAGAAGGTGTCAAACTTCCAAGGCCAGAGTTGTGATTTTATAATTGTGAATGGAGTATAGATATACTGACTTCTCCGTTCAAACTTCCTCATAAATACTCACATTCCTTCTGGTGATTCTATATGGATTTGGTTGTGCGAGCTACGTTACAAAGGAAGAAGAGATTTTAATTAATTTTTAAGGGGTTTCCCAGAACAAAGCTTTTCCCTAACATTTTCGTTTCATCCAGTTTCCATGAATAATTTTCTCGAATAATCGAAATGCAACGTTTCTGAACATGTCAGCGGGTATTGTTTCAACCGTTCCTTTATTCTCGAGGTAAACAACAAGCCATTACCCCGCTGCATATTGAAGTATTCGTTTCATTTCCGCACAGAATGGTAGGACTGAGCGTCCTGAGTAATTAATAACTGACACGCCTAATTGCGATTATTATCTCGCCCTAACAACAATGAATGCTTGGACAAGCCGCCATCCTCCACTGGGACTTCATCGGTTTCCATCAGCAAATTCCATTTTCAGCACAACTGCATATCTGGTAACCTTGTTGTCTCAGAATAATGGAGGATATGTCCAGATGAGGAAACTGTTATGCATCGAAACATAGGAGTTATGAATTTGCAGAAATTATTTTAAAAATGCAGATGCTTTATCTGTTTCTATATAAACTTGAGGAAATGTCAATCAGAAATGATTTTATTCCCTACTGAATCAATTCCCGAGGAGATCATCTACTATTCTCAAGAATTGGATGATCTGCCTATACTCTGTTCAAATCTAAGACGGAGCAATATAAACATGTTTGGCGCAGCGGTAGGAGGGGCCTTCGTAAAGTTTCTTTCCTTCCAGAGTCGAATCGAGGAGATTTCACACAATCGTTCAGTTTTAATTGAACTTGAATTCCATTTTTTTCAATAATTTATTGAACGTTGTTCTTTTGAAATTTGGCAAACTGTCGTCATCATTCACGATTTCAAGAACTTTAGAATCGTTGGGATTCAATTCCGGAAAAAAACCATGGACAATTCTTCTGATAAAGTTCATATCGAAATCGTCAACCGAATCGATTATTTTTAACGACTGGGCTCTCCTCTTAGATGGCGTCAATGTTTTATTCTCTTTATATTCTCTGAGAATTCTGAATACAGCTGAATCACTCACCTCTGAGGATTTTGAAACAATTCCTACTAAGTCTCTTTTCGATAAATCAGGATGTTCTTCCAATTCTTTTCGTAAAATGTTCAAAATTATCTCTTTCTCTTCAGCAGAGAAATGCGACCTTTTGGACCTTTTTCGTGGTGGTCCCCACATATCACCCTCAGATGCAGTATCCGTTTCCGAATTCGACATTGTTCTATAAACACTATATACACTTTGTCGAAAGATTTTCCAACACAATACACTTTTCACAACAAAATCTATAAATACTTTGAACAGCTAGAACTTCACAGTAGCTCTAGGTATTTTAACTAGT
The DNA here is from genome assembly GCA_910592335.1 of Adalia bipunctata. Lineage (NCBI taxonomy): Eukaryota > Metazoa > Arthropoda > Insecta > Coleoptera > Coccinellidae > Adalia > Adalia bipunctata. The sequence continues at coordinate 9,817,160 of OU342952.1, read as the reverse complement.
CTTCTCGATTGAAAACTTCGATATTTATGCAAATCAAGATGGCTTTAACCCATTAAGGGAAAGGACCCAAATCTGGTGTTTCCCGGAATTACCTTGTCGGAATCTTGAGCAGCCGAGTTTCGTACAGAATAATAGAAAATTTTGGACCGAAACTAAATATATTTCGCATGTTACAAGTTACTATAAATTTGAACAGAGATCTTTTACGCGTCTTGTCAATTGAAAACTTCGATATTTATGCAAATCAAGATGGCTTTCACACATTAGGGAAAAGCACCCAAATCTGGTGTTTCCCGGAATTACTTTGTCGGAATCTAGCAAGATTCCGACCCAAATCTCTAAAACTCTGGTGTTTCCTGGAATTACCTTGCCGAAATGTCGAGCATCCGAAAAAGAAATTATTTAGTAGATAATAATATAAAAACAAAAAAAATAGGGTACGTCGGATATAAAATGTTTATGACAGATGCAAATCATAACAGAAATTTTTTAATTGAGTTTCATCTGAGAAAAAAAGTTTTAATGTGGGAATTGCTGACTCAAATTATAGAATCATTTCTATCCAGAACCATCTACAGTCCGTTCCGAGTACGATCCTGGCAGTCTCTTATGCCGGCCATCCACGAAGCGACTGATCCGAGCGTTTTTTGACATTTTATGAGACCACGAGCGAAAAGAGTCTCTGTGATTGGTCGGGTGCTCATTAAATGTCATAAAAGGCCATAAAACACTCGGATCGGTCGCTTCGTGTATGGCCGGCATTAGGGCGTTAAAAGGGAGCGTCGTAATTACCATTTCACCAATAGGAGCTTTATTGTGCGCAAACCAGACGATTTTGTTTGTTTACAAAGCTCCTTCTTTTTTTCGAACGTTCTACAGGAACACAGCTTTCATTGGCCCACTAAAATTCTGGTATCGATAATAGGGGGGGGGGCTTCATAGGTTAGTCATTTTTCAGTTCTATTTACTGTTGAAAACTTTTGAAAACTCTATATTTCATGCGTTTGTTGAAAACTTCTGGTACTATTTACACAGTCATATCGTTCAGACAACTATTTCATGAATAGCTTTAACGATTCTTCCGTAATTATAAGATTGTAATGCAAATTGAGTGGATCATTGTACCCAATTCTCGTAAAAATTTGTCGCACGAAATTATCATGTTGATTTTATCGTCCATTACTTCAATGATTTACGACCAAAATTAAAAATTCATTGTTATCAGTAGGATACCGTACTCTATTGTACCGAGCCCGGAAAATATCGTGTGCAGTTCATAGCCACCTTGATCGATTTCACTTCAGTGTTGCATAAAGCTTATGAATAGATTGACCTTTTTTGTTGTATTTTAATAGTTTTCATATTAAATCACAAATTGATGGAGATCTTCGTTGTATAAAATGATGCAAGTTGCTTCATGATTAGCAAATATTAATGTTCCCAATATTCGATGCGGCACGATTGAACCAATAGATTTAATTGCACCATTAAGCTTATCCATTCTTCTCTTAAAACGTGATATTTCATGATTGATGCACTGCTAAACTGATGCAGTTGCAACATGTTCAACCACTTCATTTATGAAATTTCGATAGATGATTTCAAAACATTCTATACAGATTTCTTCAGATCTTTCAAATTTTTAGGAGCGAGGATTTGCAACCATCAAAGTGTTTCCAAAGATCAAAAGAAAGATCTAAAACATTTGTAATGTGAAAAAACTGAAGAAATTTATATAGATTCTATTCCTTCAATACATCAAATTGAGACTCGACCAAATATTGCGATACCATATCAACGAACAATAACTTATTGGAAGTGTCAGTGTTGAGTTCGGCGTCAAAAAAGTAAACCAGTGTTACGCAATAAATTTAAAAAAGAAGATGTCCACCGAAATTGTAAAAATCGAGAAATTGGAGTATCGAGCCATCATCAAATACCTGTATTTAAAAGAGTTAAGAGGTGAGCATCAGGTTTACGAAGATATGCTTAATACCCTTGGTAATCAATGTCCTTCGTATGCGACCGTGGAAAATTGGACTGCAAGCTTCAAAAGAGGTAAATTTTCCATTGAAGATGATGACCGATCGGGAAGGCCAGTTTCTGTGTCAGTCCCCGAAAATATCGATGCAGTTCATGACAGGATTTTATCAGACCGTCGAATTGGGCTGAAACGGATATCTGAAGCACTGAAGATTTCATACGAACGTGTTCTTCATATTATAGTTCACGTCAATTTGGACATGAGAAAAATTTCTGCAAAATGAATCCCCAAATGTTTGAATGTTGATCAAAAGCCTGCAAGGGTAGAAGCATCGCGTTCGATCTGTGCTCGATTTGAAAACGATGTAGACTTCTTAAACCGAATTGTTACTATGGATGAGACTTGGGTACATTTCTACGATCCAGAAAAAAAGCAACAATCGATGGAATGGCGACACTCGAGTTCTCCAAGACCTTAGAAGTTTCGTGTCCAAAAATCTGCTGGAAAAGTTCTTGCTTCAGTTTTTTGGGATTGCCATGGAGTAATCATGATTGATTTTTTGGGTTGAACAATAACTGGAGATTACTATTCGACATTACTGACCACTCTACGGAAAAAAATTGAAGATAAAAGAGGCGGAAAGCTATCCAAAGGTATTTTGTTTTCACAGGACAACGCCCTAGTACACAAATCTCATGTTGCCAGGCAAAAAATTCGTGATTCAGGGTTAGAATTACTAGAATACCCCCCTCATTCACCAGATTTGGCTCCGTCCGACTATCATCTCTTTCCTCAACTGAAAAAAAATTTAAAAGGTCGTAAATTTTCTTTCAACGAGGAGGACTGGTTTGCAGGAAGCAAGAAGAAACATTTTTTTGAAAGGTCTAGAGACGTTGCAGGTTCGCTGTAATAAATGTATTCGATTAAGAGGAGGATAGGTTGAGTAATAAAATATTTTGACATTTTTTGAGAGCCTATAGACGGGTAATCACAACCAGTACCATGAGGAGACGGATGCATTACTCAAATTTAAGGGCAAGAAGACCTTCAAGAGTAGACCTCTGGACATACAGCCACCGAGCCACCTGTCAACAATGGGCAGAACACCACCAAGAGGAGAATATTCATCTAATTTCCAGAGCATAGATTTGAGAAACCTAGAGTGGCCAAGATTTTCGACGATGTGTGTAGCTTGTTGTAGTCAGTCTATCAGACTTCGAGATAGTATGACAAGAGTACCTGACAATGTGGAAAAAATTGCAATAGCAGCGATGAGGAAATAACACTGAATCTCATGAAAGAATCACAATTATCATGATATTCCGCTTAGAATCTCAATTCGAGTATGTATTTTGCAACATTGTTTCAGTGTTCTGCAAATGGAAAAGATTTCCGCATGAAAATGACTTTATAATTTCATAATCTGGTGGTATGTATGAAACGATTACGCGTTCAGTTGAACGCTTTCCGCATGATATATCACCTGAGATACAACATGTTTCAGCGAAAACGGTCGAAATTAATGGTGCATTCCAACGAAGCAATATATCATTACAATCGGGGACCGTAACAACATAAATAAACTGACAAATTCTACCTTCACCCCAAAGTATTCGAGAGCAATATGCATGAAATTGAGGTTCAACTTCTGGCAACCTGAGGTGGTTTATTACATATTCTTTGTTCTTCTGAATTTTAATGAGATTTTCGAACGAATAGCCCTAATTACAAAAATAAGCTATGTCGATAAATAATTTCTCTCCCGACAGAATATATGTCAACAGATTGTTTAAATGCGTTTGCGAACCACAAAGATCCTTTTGAGGCTGTTGGAAATGTAGGAACAAACTTCTATAATCTATTGGACATACCCAGCTTATATTTGATGATTGTGTTAGTTACATAAGCGATTGAATTAACTTCATCATGCGGGATACAAAAAAAGGATCCCTCATCATCTCTTTATATTCCCTTACCGAATGTTCGTAATTGAGAAGGAATTATTCGATTCTCAAACAACCTATATTCCATTCACAATTATAAAATCACAACTCTGGTCTTGGAAATTTAACACATTCCACTCTGTATCGAAGTTATGATTTTTTTCAAAATATTTTTATGTTCCAAGTCAACACAATGTTGCCCTTTCTATATTCTTAGCGTATTTCTCAGAATGTATATTTCATTTTGGAGAACACAACAGAAAATTGTGAACAATATTCTAGATAAAGGAGTTTTTGGATTTATGAATTTAAAGATTTATCGATGTGCTTTGTTTTCATCATGATATTGTATGTGATATGATTGTGAGGGTGCATAACATTTCTATTTCTAATATTTCTTTATTTCAAATAAATAACAGTTTTATTCATTCATCACAAAGAAAATAAACATAGTAACTGGATTAACGAATTTGTTTACAGAGAAATTAATAATTTCAATGCAATAGTAACTGAGTTTTGGTTATGAATCAATAAGCAAGAATGTCAATTCCTGAAAGCTTTATAGATATACCTTTCATTTATTTGATCTTATGAACAAGGAGTAAAATATTCTGACTGAATAGTAATTTATTAGTTTAAAAAATATTCATACATCACTACCACAGTAGGTTTGTACAAATAAAATGGAATAGGTCAAACATATGCTTCACATTTATCATTCACCTGTTCTAAAATAAGACACAAACTCCTAGAATATGGAAAAAACCGATGTATTCTGGTTCAATATAGCCTATTTCTACTTTCGGCAAAGGATTGATAGGAATGAAAGCTCCAGTGACACATTTCAATTCATCGGAATCTGAATTCACCTACCGTTGAATGCAATATAGTCATATTTCTTCTTTTTCTTAGCTTTTTCGACGTGTTTTTTCCTGAAACGTGAAAACGATCAACAATAATCATTTAGAGACCGATGATGGCCATCCAGAACCCGTTTACTTACGAAAATCGTGCAATTTCATTCTGCAAGTTCTTTCCTCATAATTCCTCGAAAATCCTACCTGAACCATATTTTTCGGCCGCTTTCGTTGGAAGATCGTATAAGGAAGCCTTTTTTGTCCATTTACACATTCCAAATAAATTTTGAACACCACAAACTATACCGAACCTAACCAAACTTCTGGGGGACCGGAATTTCGTTTGAAATCTTTCTAAACGACCAGATACCTGAAAAAAACTTCGTTATCAAGTGTGAAAAGGTCGATTAGTACTTACTTTCGCTTTATTTATGCTTATAAATCGATTTTTGGTCCAATTCAAATTTGCCGTTCGTACTCACGCCAAAAGTCGTGAAAGGAAAAAATGACATTTGCACGACATTTCTCATATCGACGGGAAACTTCTACTGGACGACGAAGAACGGAAAAATAGGCGATTTCCTATCGATATTTCGCCCCAAAATCGCCGATCGATTCGAACTAACAAAATGTGGAATATTTTTGAGCTCACTCAGAACATACTGAAAATAATAGAAAAAGGTGAGATCCCTATGGGCCTTTTTCTCGACCTATCGAAAGCGTTTGATTGCGTCAGTCATCCCAGACTGTTGACGAAGCTAGAGGCATATGGAATCCGTGATAACCAACTCAAACTGATCAAAAATTATTTAGAAAATCGAATACAGAGCGTAAACATCACAAAAATGGGTAATACCAACAGGTCAGAGGATATTATTGTTAGTAGAGGAGTACCTCAGGGAAGTGTTCTGGGTCCCCTACTGTTCATTGTATATATAAATGATTTGCCGTCATGTACAGATCCTTCAGTGCACTTTACAATATATGCTGATGACACAAATATGATTACAAGCATTACTGATGGAGATCAAGATTTAAATCAACAAAAACCTGATGCTGTCTACAACAAAGTGAAGGAATGGTGTACTGTGAACCAATTAACCTTGAATAGTGAAAAAACCGAATGTGTAGTGTTCCACACAGAGAGAACATCATTAAATGTTGAAAACTTCGTGATAGATGATACACTTGTGAAGGTGTCTGATTGCACCAAATTCTTGGGAGTTTATGTTGACCAAAATTTGAAATGGAGGAATCATATCAATCACACAGGGAAAAAACTGAACTCAATATTATACACAATCAATGTGCTGAAGAAATCTGTTGATATTGATACAATTAAGACAATACATTTTTCTAATTTTCAGGCAGCTTTGTCATATGCTATTATATTCTGGGGATATAGTTCATATGCTAATTCTCTATTTATAAAACAAAAAATGGCCATCAGGTATATGTTCAACCTTAAATATAGACAGACTTGCAGGAATGTATTCAAGTCAAATAACATCTTCACTCTTACTGGACTCTATATTTATCAGTGCCTGATGTTCATAAATGAACATAGTGAACTCTTTGAGAGTTATTTGAATAAGAACACTACAAGACGTATGGATTCATACATGTACCCTCTTCTTTCACTGAGCTTATCTCAGAATAGTGCCTTGTAAGGGGTTTTCCAATAAGGACTTGACAACTTTTTTTCGAAATAAAAAGCCAACCATTTGAGATATATCAAAAACTTTATTATCGGGTTGAAGTACAATCAAAACATTTATGAATGGAACTCGACTTCCTTCATATGGCCACCGCGGGCACGTTTGCAGCGGTCGATTCGTTGGACCCAATTTTCGATGACTGTGCCACACATTTCGGCCGAAACGGCAGCTATTTCGCGTTCAATGTTGGCTCTGAGCTCTACCAACGTCGTCGGCTTGTTGGCATAGACCAATGACTTCACGTGGCCCCATATTTTGCTTATTGACGAACCCATTGAGCCAAAAATGAGCTTCGTCACTGAAGATGATTTTGCGATGAAATTGATCATCTTGGCGCATCTTTTCCAGAGCCCAATCGGAGAACGTACGTCGCTTCAAATGGTCCATCGGCTTCAATTCTTGAGTCAGCTTAATCTTGTATGGGTGTAAACCAAGATCCTTACGCAAAATTCGCCATAAAGTGGTCTGGGCGATGCCCAAATCTTTAGAACGCCGTGGAATTGACTGATTTGGATCATTTGCTACGGACGTAACAACGGCAGCGATATTTTCGACACTTCGACCAACCCGTTGTCTCACTGGCACGGCAACATCACACAACGAATATGTAGACTCAAATTTTTGCACTAAACTTGTTAGTGCCTGTCTACTAGGGCGAGAAGTACGACCGAAAATCGGAGTTAACGCTCTTAAAGTAGCGGTCACCGACTCCGAATTTCTGTAGTAAATTTTTATGATTTGAAGACGTTGTTCGTTCGTGTACTTTACCATGATGAAAATGTTGAGTTTACTGTGCAAATTGACAATGACAGTTCGATGATTAGTGAAAGGGTGCGTTCACAAATTGAATTCAAAGTTGTCAAGTCCCTATTGGAAAACCCTTTATATGTCTATGAAATTGTATAATGCTCTTCCTAGGATGCTTAAATGTAACAAGGGAATAAAATTTAAAAATAAAGTATCTGTATATATCAAATGCTGTGAGCCATATAGCTTAAAGGAATATTTTGAATATTGCAGGGAGAGTAGGGACTGAATTTGAGTTTTTTTCTGTCTTTTTTTCCATTTTGTACTTGCTGACATAATCTTCTTATGTAAAATTTGAAGACAATAAACATTATTATTTATCTTTGATACTTTTACTTTGATGTAAACAAAGAAACTGGCAACGTCGTTTTGTCATTAACGATATTTTCTGTACGCACAGAGACTTTTCATCAGGTGCACCAACTCCTGAAAACGAAACCATGACCTCCTATGTGATTAAATAAAAGTGGATGGAGTATAGCTTCAGAAGAAAAATAGAGTATTGTATCAGAAAAACAATAAGCGCCATAATGTAGTTGCTGACAAAGTAAGTTCTAATCCAAAATTTACATTCATTCCTGCAGAATCCGCGCAGCCTCTGTACCAATTTCGGATAATGCAACAAAAGATAACATTTATAATCCTTCCGAAAGCACTGTGAAGAAAAAGACAAGCTAATCCTGGATAATACCCTTGATGTCGTAGGAGAGCACAAAAGCATGTCAGAAGGTCGGGAATTTATGACCTGGGGACTGTACCTACCTGTAAATTAATCCCTCACAATGTAACTCCCAATTTATAGTAAAATTGTCAATTACCGCGATGATGAATTTTGAAGCCTGCTTAGCGTGTGTTTTCCAGTGTAATCAACGAACAATTTTTCCTGTTGAATTCACTTCGCAGATTGGAATTGTCATTGTAGGGAATGGGAACCCTTTTTAGATGCATATAGAGGGTGGGCCATCATCTTCACCACTCTTCTATTTGTTGTTGGCACTATAGGGTAGCTGTGCAGAAAAGAGAAGTCGAAGAAAATTGATTTTATTGATTTTCGGAACGGCCAGCATCAAACCGGATACTTCGGTAAACTGCAACATTCCACTGTGATTTGCTCTACCTTTTAGGGAAAATGTTATTTTTCGGGTTGGAAATATCTCTCGTCTGTTAATTTTCTGTTCTGGCTTTTCCTCTCCCTGTTTTACTGCTCCGATCGCAATAAAAGTGTTATTACTGAACTAGAAAAGCCAGCCAAATGACGCAGCTTAGCTTTTCCCTTATCATTTCCGCAGCATCTGGGCAATTAAACAGGCAGTAAAGTTTGTGATTGTTGTTACCTTGCATCCTCGTATCTGAGAGTTGCTCGATTTTCATCAATATGGGTTTTTAGACCATGAATTCAAATGGAATCGCAATAATAATATGATCAAAACGTGTGGTTTTGATATTTATTGTATTTCTATACAACCCCTCAAAAGCTCTGGGTTTTCAACAAAATGGTGCAACTTTTTTATTGCAACTATTGAGAGAGGTTGAGTGAGTCTCTAATCTCTATTAAAAATGGACTGTTCCAAAGACGTGGTTATCCAACAATTTTGGATATTTCAATAAAGGACTGAACGAGAATAAATTCGCTATCACAAAAACGCTTATATCTTTTGAACCACTGGCTTGATTTCGAAAATAAAACTCATTTTCGAATCATCTTCTAATTCTAATGAAAACTGTTTTTACAATAAAAAAACCAAAACTATTTTTTACAAAATTTCATGGATTTTTTCTGGAATTCTTCCCATCATGCTTCTTATAGTGTTCTCAGTCACTTTCTGGGATGCTGTCTTCCACTTTTGCTTGAATTCCGCTGATGTTTTCGTTGATTTCTTAATCTTCTTCAATTTTTTTTTACCAGGGCCCAATATCTTTCGATTGGCCTGAATTCTTGGCAAGTTTGTGGATTGGCCTCTTTTGGGGACAAAAACCACCTCATTTGCTTCGTACCCTTCCTTGGTGGCCTTGCTGTAGTGGCATGAAGCTAAATCTGGCCAAGAGATTGTTGACACATTGTGCTCACGTAAAAATGATAAAAGTCGCTTCTCCAAGCATTCCTCGATGAACATCTTCGAGTCAACAGAGCCTTGGCCAACGAAAAATTTGCTCCTTTTCCAACAAGTGCAAATTGCTTGCCAAACCAGGAATTTTTAAGGAAAGTTTGCTTGTTTCTTCACGCAAAATTGTTCGTCAACATTTCCACGAGAATTTGCAGTATAAAATTCCTGACCAGGAAGTTGCAAGAAATCAGCCAAGACAGGAAAAATTTCTCAAGAAATCTTTTTTTAATTTCTTTGCTCTTGATTTCGCTTCTTGATTCTTCACAGTGCTCCTGTCTGGCACTTTCTGCACTTTGTATGTTCTAAGCCCAGAACTCGACTCGATTTTCTGAACGGTTGACTGCGAACAACCCACTATTTGGGCCACTTTCCGTCCTGAAAAGTTAGGATTCTTCTGAAAAAGGCTGATGGCTTTCTTCACTCTTTTTGGGCTATGAAACCCCTTTTTCCTCCCGGTTCCTTCCTTGCTGTTAATTGTAAGATCTTCGTTGAAGCGCTTAACAACTCTCGATACCGTTTCCGGACGAACGCGAGCCTCTTTTGCGATTCTTTTGAAGCTCCATGTTTGATTATTTTGAAAAAGTTTCACTATAAATTCTCGTGTTTTCACTTCGCTCGACATTTTGCGACAGAGAATTGGAAAATCTATGGAGTAAATGTTCCACATGTTTCTGACGTTCATAACAAAGCTAACTATGATCAAATTTTGATTTTTTCTCAATTGGTTCGAGAGATATATGCGTTTTTGTGATAGCGAATTTATTCTCGTTTGCCTATGTTTGCCAGTTAGATTAAATATTGAAGCTGATTAATTGCAAGAATTTTTACTGGGACCTTTTTGTGACCTATTTCGAGAAATCCAAGAAAAGTCACCACTAAATATCAAGATGGCACGATATCGGAGACAGCGAACCTTCCCAGCAAATGAATTATTGTAATTTGCACTTGCCTCATAAAAAATTCATTCGAATACAACGAATAATTCCAAAGAAAACCCTTCTTCGTTCACGAAACGCTTAGAGCACGTTTAAATAGCGTTTCGTTCTTCCTGACACCCGACAATATGAAAAACTTAAAGCTGTTGTTTTATGCAAAGGCAGGTGGAATTATTCAGGCAGGAATCCGTGAAGAAGCAGGAACGGTTGAGCACTTCAATTCGTTATTCATTCCATAAAGAAGAGCTTACGGTAGGGGCTGCCGCAACATCACGGCGGCAAAAAAAAGAATTTGTCGAACCGTTACAAGGGTGTACTTTCCGCATAACGCTACATAATTGGTTTCCAGAAACGAGGCTTGACGAAAAGCTAGTACATAATATAGTAGGTTCTAGAAGAAGTTGAGCATGCAAAGACTGAGGACTGGAAGCCTGTCGTCAGATGCTCGTACATAAATATTTGAAAAACGCAGTATTTCCTTTTAGCCCCAACCCCTCAAAAAGTGGCTCGTGATTTAATTCTACTGTGAATACCTCCGAATGAGACATTTATTCTTTTGTCTATAACTTAAGCTCCGTAATCGTTTTTATATATTTCCTATGAGAATATTCCAGTATGCTTGAATCCTCTCGTATCAAATAAAAAATCACCCCCAAATATGAAAGGGCTGCTTCAACGAATATCGTGGACCGGCTGAACAAGCCAGTTGGCGCGAAAAACAACCACACTAACGAATAAATATTTGCATTTTCGCTATTTGAATTCTCGGACCAGTTTCTATTGAACACTAGAATTCGGCAATAGATAAAGGTATTATAATAACAATTATAAATAAACACCATCGCACTATTGCCAGGGGTTGATGAATAAACACATCTGATATTGTTGTTCATTTGTGAAGTATCCGTTATGAAAGAGTTTTTGAAACGTTGAGCTTGTTCACTTGTTGTTGATCTAGCTAGATCACTGTGTTTAACAAAATGAAACAATGCGTAGGGATGAGTATCGAAAGGATAAAAAACGACACTTTTATTCACAATACTTTACAGGTGTTGGATGTACATCATTAAGGAGGAAAACACTTTGAAAACCTTGTTAAATATTCTTTATTACATAAACGTTTTGATTTCGATGATCATTCTGTTTTGACCACTCATTTCCGTTTGAAAAATCTGTGTTCAATACATTCTGTCAATGTCAACAGTGACCCTTGATCTGTCGGCTTTCAATTTGAATCGTCCAATAAGATCTAATAAAGCGAGAACAAAGTTCTCATATACGAGGATGTATTGATATCTAGTTAGCCCAGACCAGTTCCATGCATAAACAAAATATTGCGATACCATATCAACGAACAATAACGTATTAGAAGTATCAGTGTAGAGTCAAAAAAGTAACCCAGAGTTACGCAATGAATAAAAAAAAAAGATGTCCACCGAAATTGTAAAAATCGAAAAATCGAACCATCATCAAATACCTATATTTAAAAGGGTTAAGGGGTAAGCAGATTAACGAAGATATTGGTGATCAATGTCCTTCGTATGCGACCGTGAAAAATTGGACTGCAAGCTTCAAAAGAGGTAAATTTTCCATTGAAGATGATGACCGATCGGGAAGGCCAGTTTCTGAATCAGTCCCCGAAAATATCGATGCAGTTTGTGACATGATTTTATAAGACCGTCGAATTGGGCTAAAACGGATATCTGAAGCACTGAAGATTTCATACGAACGCGTTTATCATATAGTTCACGTCAATTTGGACATGAGAAAAATTTCTGCAAAATGGATACCCAAATGTTTGAATGTTGACCAAAAGCGTGCAAGGGTAGAAGCATCGCGTTCGATCTGTGCTCGATTTGAAAACGATCTATACCTTTTCAACTTCAAATTGGGAACTATCAAAATCAAATTGGGAACTTACATATACAAGTTGGGAATAATCAAAATCAGATTGGGAATAATCAATTTCATATTGGAATGACATCCATGTGAATCAGATCTTTGAATTACTCGATATGTAATTAACTCTCAAATTTCTCAAAAGTAAAAAGTAAGTAACGAACAATAAGTTTACAATTTCTTTTTCATAATCATGCCATATATGAAGAAGAAAGCTGCAGATTCAATGAAAAGGCAGGTTTTTGCGGTATGCAGACAGAATTTCGTCTTCAAAGAATGGAAAATTTGATAAGAAACAGACGAGATTACAGACGAAATAAATTTTTTCGATAGAAATGCTCGGACAGGTCGATTTCTGTTTCGAAGGGGACAACTTAAGATGTAGGTTACGGACGCATAGCGCTTCAACCCTTGCTGCTACAACCCCCACCCCCAATTTTTTAATAAGGAAGATGGGGTGAGTGATACCTCAATTCAAAGGTATTTTTATACTGATTTCAGCACAGTAATTGTTTTTTCATTTTATGCATTAGTTCTCGGAATATTCATGCGTTAGTTAATTTTATCACTTAAATTAATTTTCTGCGAATAATTGACATTTCGTGCTTCCGAAACACCAAAATTTCCGTACTTGTATTTGAAATTGCAAAACATCTACCACTGGGCAAATGAAGTCATACCGTACGTGTAAATGCTACTAGGGTCAGATGTTAGACTAGATGTTTTATTCACTGAAATCATTCTCCAACTCTACGGTATCAGAACGATTCGAAGTATTGATCTAAGAAATAAGACTTTTCAAAGTAAAGTAAACAATTTATCAAAAACTCACATCAATTAATTAATTTGAAGCACAAAATGTCGATTTTTCAGAAAAAAACACTACAAGTGCCATGAAAACATCACTTCATTTTCAAATACTTAGTTAAGAATATTTCGAGAACTAATGCATAAAATGAAAAAACGATTACTGTGCTGAAATCAGTATAAAAATACCTTTCAAATGAGGTATCACTCACCCCATCTTCCCTATTCAAAAATTGGGGGTGAGGGTTGTAGTAGCAAGGGTTGAAGCGCTATGCGTCCGTAACCTACATCTTAAGTTGTCCCCCTCGAAAAAGAAATCGACCTGTCCGAGCATTTCTATCGAAAAAATTTATTTCGTCTGTAATCTCGTCTGTTTCGTTTTCAAATGGCCACCCTGTATATCAACCATTACAGTTAGTACCTGTACAAGATATGATCATATCCAGAGGTTCATACCTGATGTTTTGAATTTTTTGAATATGAGTTCGAGCACGAACATGAAGTTTTTCAAGTTCTTGTTACACTTGTTGAATGATATGAATATTAATAGTTTTTTCTTCATGTTTCATCAATATAAAGATCTTCTGATCACATAGCCACGAATGCCGTTTCAATTTGAATTTGATTATTCCCAATTTGAATGTGTTTATTCTCAATCTGATTTTGATTATTCCTAAATTGAATATGTTAATCCCCAATTTGATTCTGATAGATATCCCAATTTGAAGTTGAAAAGGTATGGATATCAATACATCCTCGTATCTTAGAATAATTGATCAAGAATTCGGAAGTAAGCAGGACCCACTCGAATTCATAAATTAGGACATTCGAACTGAGACATGAATGAGCAAAACTAACGTTGCAGTCACTTGCATTGTTAAATCGGATGCTTGCATTCTCCTAACGTTTGAGTGTCATTTCCGAAATCTGAATTAATGCAATAGATAAAAACTCTTCTTCCGTTGTTGGATAGAGATATATCTGACATATCCGTGATAATTGCCAGGAATCCTTGAATTTGTTATCGTCGTAAACTCAGTAACCCCGCTTTTCAAATAATCGATTGTCACCATTGCCACCTTTTGGTATCATTGCTTCATTTCGACCTCGATTCGTTGAATTCCGCAATGTGCAAAACAGCATGGAACAACATTGCATGCTATGTCAAGTATTCCATATCGCAGGTCACAGCTTTATGGGATAGATGATACTTAATGCAGTAACAGTTTTCACGGTTATTCCTTTTACGCGAATAGTCAACCCATATCCTTTCTGTAATGTCGGTTTCCAAATCGACCCATCAAATTGCGTCATAAAATGTTCACGATCCAATTAAACTTTTCAGCCTGTTATTATCACCGAGAATAGTGATGGATTTTCGCGTTGAGCTGCCAGAGTTTTCCGGGGAGAAAACCGATCGGGATGAACTTCCATTGATTCTTTCCAGTATTGCACATAAAAATTTCATTTGATTTTTCTGCGCATCTGCTCGTTCATAAAGCTGCCTGAACAATAAATATTCCTCCATTTTTCGAGATTACACCATTAAAATTTATAACAAGCCCGGTTTCATCGCATAAACTCAATACCGATTTTTATACTTCAAATTTAATTTTTTACTCTCGGAGTGCATATCATTGCGCTATCACAAAAACGCTTATATCTTTTGAACCACTTCGAAAATCGAAAATCAAACTCATTTTCGAATCATCTTCTAGTTATTATGAAAACTGGTCTTACAATAAAAAAACCAAAACTATTTTGTACAAAATTCATGGTTTTTTTCTGGAATTCTTCCCATCATGCTTCTTATAGTGTTCTCAGTCACTTTCTGGGATGCTGTCTTCCACTTTTACTTGAATTCCGCTAATGTTTTCGTTGATTTCTTAGTCTTCTTCAATTCCCTTTTCACCAGGGCCCAAAATCTTTCGATTGGCCTGAGTTCTGGGCAATTTGATGGATTGGCCTCTTTGGGGACAAAAACCACCCCATTAGCTTCGTACCATTCCTTGGTGGCCTTGCTGTAGTGGCATGAAGCTAAACCTGGCCAAAAGATTGTTGACACATCGTGCTCACGTAAAAATGGTAAAAGTCGCTTCTTCAAGCATTCCTCGATGTATATTTCGAGTCCACAGAGCCTTGGCCAACGAAAAATTTGCTCCTTTTCCCACAAGAGCAAATTGCTTGCCAAACCAGGATTTTTTTATTAAACTTTGCTTGTTTCTTCGCGCTAAATTGTTCGTCAACATTTCCACGAGAATCTTCAGTATAAAATTCCTGACCAGGAAGTTGCGGGAAATCAGCCAAGACATAGGTTTCGTCGTTCATCACGCAACAGGAAAAATTTTTCAAGAAATCTTTTTTTAATTTCTTTGCTCTTGATTTCGATTCTCGATTCTTCACAGCGTTCCTGTCTGGCATTTTCTGCACTTTGTATGCTCTAAGCCCACAACTCGACTTGATTTTCTGAACGGTTGACTGTGAACAACCCACTATTTGGACCACTTTCCGTCCTGAAAGGTTAGGATTCTTCTGAAAAAAGCTGATGGCTTTCTTCACTCTTTTTGGGCTATGAAACCCCTTTTTCCTCCCGGTTCCTTCCTTGCTGTTAATTGTAAGATCTTCGTTGAAGCGCTTAACAACTCTCGATACCGTTTCCGGACGAACGCGAGCCTATTTTGCGATTCTTTTGAAGCTCCGTTTTTGATTATTTTGAAAAAGTTTCACTATAAATTCTCGTGTTTTCACTTCGTTTGACATTTTGCGACAAAACATTGGAATATCTATGAAGTAAATGTTTCACATGTTTCTAATGTTCATAACAAAGCTAACTATGATCAAAGTTTGATTTTTTCTCAATTGGTTCAGGAGATATAGGCGTTTTTGTGATAGCGAATTTATTCTCGTTCAGTCCTTATATTCTTCCTACAATTTCATAAGTACCTATGAAATACCAAGGTTATAAATAAGCGAATAGGTATGGATAGAAACTGTAGAAAGCAGTAGGGGAGTTAAAATAATTGTTTTTACTCAATTTAAAAAAAAAGAATCTTGGTTTATAAGACGCATAACGTCGAATTGGGTATGTAAATATATAATTTGAAGGTGGCGATTTCAATTAAAATCGATTCAGAGCCTTATCTATTGTAGTTCAGATTTAAAGTAGTGAAATGGGATTTTTGAAAAGTGGAAATTTCTTTGTCATATCTTCCGTTTTACTTTCCATCCAGTCGTTATTTGTGCATTGTTTATTCTTACCTTTGACTCTCTTGCTGAGCATTGTTTATTCTGTTTTTGGCTCATTCACGTTATTTTTCATTTTTCATGGTCACTAATTCAGGATATTTAAATTCTATTGTTTTTGTATCAACCATTCTGCCAAAATATAATAAAAAATATCAGCCATTATAAAATCTCAACTTTTGGGTAAAGAATGATCACAAAAAACATAATATTTGTCATCATCATCAGGAAGGAATGCCTGGATGAGATCTAATGGTTTTGCAGGATCTTCCTGAATTGGGGGTACAAACGAAAAGGGGAGATTCCTTGAAAATTTTTTTCGGTTTCAAAGGAACATCTGTGGCAAAGTTTTTAAGACTTCTTCAAGTAGCTTCGGACTAATTATACGATCCATTTCGTCATCACCTCAACACGGCCCTCGCCCTGTTCCCCTTTTCAAGTATCCGAGCATAAAATCTCTGATCTCAGATCTTCATAGGTGGAAAAACTCATGGAAAAACCAAACCGTCTGAAATTTGCGAGCAAAATAAAATGATGGGGCGATATTGAACCATGTTTCCGATAAAATATTCGTTATTCTGGATACGTATACAGAACATTCATATCCACCCCAACAGGAAGAGCTCAACGAGTACGAAAACCTTGTTTCTTGTTTGAAACGAACCAGCCTTGTAGTTCTTGTTTACTGGAAGGCGCTTATCTCGGCATACAATGAAAGTGGAAAATCGATGAAAAATTTGAATATCTCAAACAAGGTTGAGCCTCCACAAACACCATTAAGTTATGTGGGTGCGATGTGTTTGCCTACCGCCGTTGATACAGGACGTTTATCGATGGCCTGGGTTCGAAGATCCCGAATGTTTTTTCTACCTAATGAATTCACAGGGGCCGATAGGAAAATAACAGAAATTCATGTGGAAAACAGGGTTGTGAAGGGGGCTTAAAAAAAATTGTGGATTAGATCTATTTTGTTTCCAGGTCTAGTAACCTTTTATTTTCTGCTTTCTATGGTTTGAAAGGTGACAGGTGGCATTCAAAATACGGCGCTGGATACGTCAAGAATATTCCAAAATGTCTTGTATATGAAGCATGTGTAAAAACACATTAGAAACAGGTAGATATTATGAGTGAAAACCATATTTGAAAACTATTGATTCTTATAAAAACTCGTAGAAACGGATTAGAGTTATTTGTAAAAATACATTAGAAACAGGTAGGTCTTATGTGTGAAAACCACATTTGAAAACCATAGATTCTTATAGAAACTCGTAGAAACGGATATGAGTTATCTGTGGAAACACATTAGAAACAGGTAGGTCCGAGGGTGTAGGTCTTATGTGTGAAAACCACATTTGAAAACTATAGATTCTTATAGAAACTCGTAGAAACGGATATGAGTTATCTGTGGAAACACATTAGAAACAGGTAGGTATTGTGTGTGAAAACCACATTTGAAAACTATAGATTCTCATCAAAACTCGTAGGAACAGATATGAGTTATGTGTGAAAAACACATTTGAAAACTATTGAGTCTTATAAAAACTCGTAGGAACAAGGACAATTCAATGTAGGAATCGCTTATAGAAACGGATATGATTTACGTTAGGAAATGCAATTAGAACCTAAACCAATGTGTATCTGTTGTCTCCATTAAATACTGATGAATATCGTATATGTTTTTATACGGAATTGCGGTTTCACTATCCAATTAGGATCTCATAAGTTCTCATACATACATTTTCTATCAGTTTCTATGAGACATTTTTGGCAGGGGTACCTACTAAAACGCATGTTTCATAAGCTAAATTCGATAAACTAGGTTTGCTTCCTAAAGCAAACTCAAGTACCTATAGTGAGTTATTAGAAAAGTTCCGAAAAAGGAAAAAAAAACAACATAAAAGTGATATAAATACTTTTTATTCCTCTCAACTCTTTGTATTCACTGCTTCGATAATAATTGCAATTTGATGCCGATACTTTTTCCTGGCTGTCTACTCGTAATTTTTTGAAAGAGAGCAATATATAATTTATTTTGAATACATTATATGGCCTAGGTATAAATCGTGTAAAGAAATGGCGACAAGATACTGATCGTATATGAAAGAAGAAATTCTACTCATGAAACTAGAGCATACCTAGATAAAACTCAGAGAACACAATTGGAGTAAATATTTTTTGCGAGCTTCTTTCTTCAAATAAAAGCATTATCATGCCGTTTTCCCGAAGAAATAACAAATTAATGCAAAACTGACAAAAATATCAAAGGAAAGTCCTCACAAAACAATTTTTATACAAAAAACCTTTTTAATATAAGTACAGAGTGTAACAGCCAAATGGAATAAATTCGATAACGAATAAATGAGGGGTGTTAGGAAAAACGCTCGGACACGTCGATTTGTAATTTCTATTGCGCATATTTTTCAAGAAAATAAAATCATATAGGTTGTTCCATGCGACCGTGGCCAATACCAACTTTCTTATTTCAAATGCAACCCCCTGTATATTATTTATTATTTAGATTCTTCACAAAATTCTAGACAAAATTCATGTACAATGTCCTATACCTATCTTCAACTTTGTCGGAAATATTAAGTGTTTTCAGATTTTTTACAAAAATTAACATTTTAAATGAAAATTATTCTATTTCACAAATTCGATACATTACACTCAATACTTATTTCCCATTTACCTCTTGATATAAAGAAAGTAAGCAAAAACGCCTGAAATTATGAGTAACGTTAGAAGACAATTCTACACCAGATTAGGTTTTAAGTGTAATGTACCGAATTTGTGAAATAAACTAGGACATTGTGCATGAATTGTGTCTAGAATTCACTGAAGAATCCAAAAAATAAATAATATACAGGGGGTTGCATTTGAAATAAGAAAGTTGGTATTGGCCACGGTCACGTGGAACACCCTACATAATATTATTTTCTTGAAAATATGCGCATTTAAAATTACAAATCGACGTGTCTGAGCGTTTTTTCCAAAACACCCTCATTTATTCGTTATCGAATTTATTCCATTTGGCTGTTACACTCTGTATGCATGAAGAGATCTAAATTCCCATTCCCATTGTTTGCCCACCAGCACTAACCTCAAAAATATTTGACAGGTCGTTGGATTCCGTCCTAAAAAGCGGAATAATTTCCTAGAAAAATGGATGTGGAATCAAACCGACAACACAAAAAATTATCTTGGTTTCGTTTATTTCCATTTGGCCACGGTGCCTCAAGGCCCAAAAATCGTTTGTTTCCTTTTGTTGAAGATCGGTTAGCGAACAAAAGTAATGGCATAGCTATTCGTTGACATCACAATATTTTTAATACCAATATGGTGTGTGAGTTGATGAATAGCGTCGACAATCCTATTGTACACCTATATTGTATATAAATATGTGAGAAATGCACTCAAGTGTTAAACCCGAAAATTATATTCTCATACATTCCATCATGTCTGAGGGGATACAACAAAATATTATCTACCGTCCCATCATGTGAAATATCTCGAAAATTTTCATCATAAATCATAAGATATCAACACAACTTTGGTTTCCAAGTCAGGTACCTCGAGTGGGTACCTACCTATAGTGGGTCCAGTTCCAGCAACGAGATGCTGGGACGGTCGACAAACCAGTTATCTTCGTATTCACCACCTACCTGTTTCGAAACAAGATCTAGATGGTTTGTTTCGCCGCCAAATACCACCCTTCTTGGTGGTACACCATCGGACAGATGATTTTTTTGTCGCTTTCGTTTTTTCAGCGCGTCCAACAGCTGACGGGACTTACCCCAAAACGGGGTCAGTATTCGTTCAACTGGCTGAGATGAGTATCTACCTACCAGTTTTTTTTAATTCGGTTGGCTATAATGAGATTATTTTCACACATTCATTTCTAAGATAATTAATTCAAAGTGGATAGGACGACGGTTGAGGTTCTCATGTAGGGGGCCAATAAATAATGGACAAATGTCTCAATTTCGGGACTCAAAACGTGACCATTTTCTGGATCTATTTTGTTTCATTCTAAATTCAGTTCACCACAATTTGGTATTATAGGAATAGAATAACATTATGAATCAGCTATCTGTTCTAATTGGAATTTGTGTTGGACAAAAGGTGCTTTAATTTAACAATAAAACATATTATATTTTATCGATTTCCATTTCTCCTTTATTACCTTCTACAACCTATTATATTTATAATAAAATTCATTTATCATTGATGAGATTTACGGCTTTTATTTAGTAAGTAGATACATGTACAAAGAAACACATCTGAAAATATGTAGATGTCAACATCAATCAACTATTAATAGCCTATTAATGCTCTTTGCAATTCAGCAAATACAATTATTCTTGGTTCCACCAGATAAAGTTACATTCATGACAAAGATATCCAATCCCTGCATGGAATTGGCAAAATATTGGATCCTTCCCGTTGGTTTTTGAATAAGGTAAAAACGTTTTGATTTCAGCTATCACATTTAAGCTTAATAATGCAGATTTATACTCCACCTGAAAAATATAGTAGAAAAAATTAGTTGAGACGTTGGCTGTAACCACATAATTGCTGTAACTCTCTCAAAAGCATAGAATATAGGGAGATTCAGGAAGCATTTGCTTCTTTGGCTCGACTAGAAGGTAGGTATGTATTCCCACTCCCACATGATTTGAGGGAAATAATATCATCATATCCTTGTGCCTTCCAACCTAATCTTGGATCCGTCCCTGCACTCCCTGCCCAATAGTCCACGATGCTAGATTTACAGGAAAATCCAGGTTCTATGCCTCCTTATATCCAACTCTGGATTGGCCTTTGACCCCAAAGCCCTTCTACAGGTCCAAATTCTCTATAGAGAATCTGTTCAGTGTTCAGGTATTCCCTCATCATAGGAAACCAACCAACATCAGTCGAATATGGTTATCAACATGTTTCAACATGCAACTTTGATGTCACTTTCACACAATTTTCTATGAATGTATGATCATGATGAATCCCTTAACCAAACTTCTTCGACGTCTGTGCATGGAGGGTGCAATGGTGAGGTCAAGTCTACATATTCGCGAAGAATCCTACTGCCTACCGCAATTTCTTCGACCAGTTCTTTTTCATTTTGTCCTCCAACAACTCCTCTCTTAGCAACTCCGCGAAAACATACTCCAATACTCCATTGAAGAGAACCGGCGACAGTGTGCTTGTGTGAGTCGTGCGGAGAACAAATCAACATAGGTAGTTAAACCAGCGCTGCTCTCGCTTCAAACCAATCTATCTCTCGAGAGAGGGTTCATTGAATCGCGTATACATAGTTCTTAAAACGCAAACGTGATATCATCGCTCGTCATGGCCACAGACATCTGTTATTAAAATGTGTATGTGTGTTTTATCCAGTGGTTTATCAAGTCAATGTCTTCTTTGTTTCAAACGTAAGTAGAAGTTCGTTATGTTTGGGCGGTATTTCATTCTGCCCGTTGAATTGTTATAGTATATTGTTCAGTGTGTTCCTCGAGCTACATTTATCGATTTGGATATTTCCATGCCCAATTATTTTATCTGCAAAGCAAACAATTTGCCTGATGTTTTACTGCAAATGGTTGTGGTAAGCAATATTCTGAACTTAACCTAACTTTTACCTATGTTTCATTGTTGTGTGACCATTCCAATGAAATGAATGTATCTTGAATCGTTTAACTATGTTTTGACAACACTCTTTTCTCACTGAATCAGACAGCTGAAATATAAATGTTCGGTTACTACTTGTTTTTGAAATATGTTTTGCGCAATCTCAGTTCGAATCCTGAACAAAGGATGGAATAAGGAGGGAAAACAGCTAAACAGCCCTCCTGTTAGTCTTGTTCGAGAAAATAGAATAAATAATAATAGTTCAATGATATTTGGATGCGGGTGTTGAAAATTTATACTGGTTTTCACATAAGACTAGAATAGGAACGAGTACTGAGAGTTCTCATTTTTCTGGCGAGAAAGTGAATGTTAAATAATACTACCGTTGGAATCGTCTGAAAACGATAGTTATTCTCACATATCCATCTACGATTACATTACGATTACACTTCAATGGTGTAAAATCTGTGATGATTTTATGAGAATTGAGGTTATGTCGGGAAATCAACATCGGCGTTTTGTTTTCGAATTTTATACTACACGAGTGTATAAAATGTAATCGATTATTTCCAACACTTTGAGATCGAACGGATTGTGTGACTGCATATTTTCAATTTTGTGCCAATTTTATACAGTGCTCGTCATCATGTGTTTAAATATGAAATTCAGAAATAGCGAGAACCAATTCAATCTCTGTTTACTTTATAGGAATTCGCACGAAATCGCATTCATATGTCATCGATTATTTTCATAGAATTTGAATAAACTTCATGGAATTGTTGATCCAGGAAAGTAGTTGCAGGTTGAATTTCAACGTATCTTATCTCGAAAACTTTGCGTTTGAACGATTCTTGTTGGTTGTGTCTGAGAAACGCAAGGAACGAAATCAAGGCCGGAATAATGGTTACACGTGCTTGGAACCGATGATCGTTGCTATTTATTTTTCAACGGAATATGATTATTTTCATTCCAACGCATATTCGTTCGATCCCATGGTCGTAAAATGATGCAGATACATCATAAAATGAAAATTTGAGCCGACTACGCAAGGCCTCATCACAACTTCATCATTTCACCTATATTGCTCTGAAATAATGCATGGATTCTATGCGTCTATGACATAGCTCAAGAAGTGTTATGTTGATTGAATTTTTCGATTAGTCTACAGTGATTTTTTGTTTGTATTTCTAGTTTTATTTCACTTAAATTCGACTTTTATTACATTGGTCTCTGGGTGACAGTAGGTATCTGCAGTTTGAAGAATTTATTTATTACTTACTCTCAAGATGAATAGTTGTGTCAGTCCAGGAATGCATGACCTTGACACGGCTGTATATCCTAGGAGCATAGATATTATCTATGCTCCTAGGTGATATCTGTCATTTCGATTCCACAGAATAGAATTCGCCATCTTGAGAGTTTTGGATTTCGGAATAGCCAAATTCTAGAGAGACTGCTTGCATGTGGATCTTTTTCCTTCGTCTCTCATGGCTTTGAGGTTCATTTCAACTGGCGCCCACGCTGCTGCCGAAGGATCGAATGGCGCTGAAATCGACGACGGGTAGAAGTCGAGGACCAAACCTGGCAATTCAAGGTTTCGCACAAACCGACAATCGAGGTATTCACCTCTCGCCACGGCGGAAACGGCCATCCCGCGGTTTATCTACGCAACTTACCGCGTCGACAGGCGGCAGTCACGCAGCCATGTACCGAGCGTTTCGTTAAACCGAATAAATTAACCTAGGAGGTATGTAGTTATTATTTGCGAGAGTGATACGGCTGGTCGACGACGCTGCGAACAATGTGTGGAATCCTTTGATTTCGCGACCGATGCCGAGGTTGAACAAACTTTCAGGGTCGCCGCCTCATCCTGCGATGATCGTGTAGTTGATGAACCGCAATTAGATGGTATTATTCGCAAAAAAGGATGAGACCTTGAAAGTTGAAAGAACCAGCTGGATAGGCCGGTAACACAGCGCTCTTTTTTCGTTTTTGTCATACCGGGACTGGGAGACTCTTCCATCAGTTGAGTTAACTCAGGAGGCATAGTCTTCAGCAACCTCGTTAACGGTCGTTATGAGTGGTAACAGAAATCAATAGGTCACGAGTTTTTTTCATTGCGCCAAATTTTCAGAAGAAATGGCCATTTTTCATATTGCATTTATTTCAAACTTTATTTGTCATTGTATTCACGAAGCTTTTTTATGTTAAATATATACTCCATTCACTTTTATAAAGTATACCGGTTAGCCATGGAATTCTGACACATTTCGCCGTGTATATTTTGAAAATGTTAGGTTATAGTCATTCTTCTGTCAGTTGAACAAGCAACGTTGCCATTTCTATATACAGAGTGTAACAGCCAAATGGAATAAATTCGATAACGAATAAATGAGGGGGTGTTAGGAAAAACGCTCGGACACGTCGATTTGTAATTTTAAATGCGCATATTTTTCAAGAAAATAAAATTATATAGGGTATTCCATTCGACCGTGGCCAATAAGTACCAACTTTCTTATTTCAAATTCAACCCCCTGTATATTATTTATTTTTTGGATTCTTCAGAAAATTCTAGACATAATTCATGTACACTGTCCTATACCTATCTTCAACTTTTTCGGCAATATTAAGTTAATAATAATAATAAGACGTTCGCGGCGAGCATTTTGAACATTTCCTACATTGACCTTTATGTTTTTTTCTGTTTTTTTTTAATAATTAAGAAATAATCAGTATTACTTATTAGGTTTTAAGAGTAATGTACCGAATTTGTGAAATAAAATAATTTTCATTTAAAATGTTAATTTTTGTAAAAAATCTGAAAACACTTAATATTTCCGAAAAAGTTGAAGATAGGTATAGGACATTGTACATGAATTATGTCTAGAATTTTCTGAAGAATCCAAAAAATAAATAATATACAAGGGGTTGCATTTGAAATAAGAAAGTTGGTATTGGCCACGGTCACATGGAACACCCTATATAATATGTATTATTTTCTTGAAAAATATGCGCATTTAAAATTAAGAATCGACGTGTCCGAGCGTTTTTCCCAACACGCCCTCATTTATTCGGTATCGAATTTATTCCATTTGGCTGTTACACTCTGTATATGTCGTAGTAATTAGGTATTTAACAAAATATTTATTTAGTTCGGGAAAATAATGAATTTAAGAAAATTATCAGGGTTACTTTTAGAATGCGCAGATTTCAAATCTAAATAGATAGCACTTCCTGATACTTTTTGCCTCTACTTTTTCGAAACTACCTTCGGCATTCTTAGTTTCCAGGCTTGAAAATTAATAATTAATAATTTATTTATTTATTTATTTATTTTTCACTTTACATACACCAGAGGTAGTTACATGTAAAGGTTTTCAACTTGAACATGATTATATAATCTAAAAATATGAGATCCATAAGGAACTAACAAAAACAATAGAAAAAAAATAAAAAATATATATGTATATGATATAGACAAAGGTATAACGTAGCATATCACATTAAATTAAATTAGGTTTTCATTTTGATGCAGCAACAAGTTGAGCCTCATTTCCCCTATGCTAATGTTGAAAAAGTCATGAACTATACTCTCTGATACTACCTCATTGCAAATGTCCAGCATGTGAGTGAGAGGTGACGGACTCTTTCGATCAATGTAAAAAACGTCATGTGATAACACCCTAAGATCAATCTTTGGTACTGAAAAAGAAAAATAGACGTCGGCAACGTCTCCAAGATTTATTCATTTACGTAATGTCATTCACAAGTGCCAACCTGCGATTTTTTCATAAGTAATATCATAAGTGCATCCAATTTTTCCGAAAAAAATCGAAAAAACACGTTGCTAAGTAATATTTTACCAAGAAGCATGAGTGCTGGTGGCAACAAAAATCCGAGTCGAAGACGAGGATTTTTGCACCTGCACGAATGCTTTTTGTTAAAAAAATATTACTTTGCACTGTTTTTCGATTTTTTTCACTGGAAAAATTAGATGCACGAATGGTATTTGACAAGACTATTTCATGAGTAACAGATTATTCTGGATTTTTTATATGTATGTATTATTAATTTTCGTTGACAACAACTGTCAAGTTTTGCCGCGGGTAAACCCGAAAAAACTGCTGACAGCTGCTGCCATACAGTTTTTCCATCTAGAAACCATTTGTGATTCAAAATTGCGCGTTTCTGATTGGTGGAAATTAAGACGAGGGAAATAGTCAGGAAAAAACTTGATAAACCTAAAACTTGGCCAACCGCGATACTGTAAAAGTGAATGGAGTATATACTTCCCCTACGCCGTAATCAAGGCTAGCAGTCTTTGCTGAAAATTAAGTCTATCTCTACCCGTCAACAAACTCTAAAATAGAATAGTCAATATGAAGCTTGATTCAGAAATAAAATGTCACATCACATAATAAAAAATTTCGAATTAAATACAGATGGATCCACTTAGGGGATGATCGGAAAACTGGTAAATAATCAGATCGGCTGTATTATGTTGGGCACCTTGTTAAAAAAAAAAACTCAAAACGCGACCTTCTGTCACCTTCTACCTGTCCCAGAGTTCAGCAGCGTTGCAAACTGGGAGGATTCTTCGAGTATGCTCCTCTGAAGTGTCGGTGCTCACCAATTTTCGTCTCCACCTTCTGTTGACTAGAATTGTACGATCGGCGGACAGGCATCGTTTATCTGCATCAAAGCTGAGCTTTAATGTTAGTAACTTTGGTACCGATGCGACAGGCTCGCAGCTCGTAGTTGATGAACCGCAATTACCTAGAGTAGATGGTACCATTCGGAAAGAGACGAGACCTTGAAAGTTGAAAGAACCAGCTGGATAGGCCAGTAACACCGAGTTCTCCTTCCTCTGGAACGATCGCCCGATTCCTAATCGTTCGGTTCCATCCAGTCGCTGTTGGATGTTTAACAAAGCATGTTTGAAACAATGGGAAAATAAGTTTGCGAGGAACGGACGATGTAAATGTGCTTCGACTAATAACAGAGATCTGTTTAGCGATTTTTGAGACGGACGTGTGGGGTAACTACTTCCTTGTGTGCGTAGCATTATTTGTAGTCTCTTTCGGAGTTGCTCAACGTTGTTAGGTAACGAGTGCTGTAATCGGCTGATGAGAATACGGAAATCTGTTGCGATACCTTGGATACGGTTTCTGAAACTGATACTCTCTCATTCATGTAAGTATCTTCTTAATCCACATGTGGACACGCATAACAATCAATATTTGAATAAGTTCGATTGTTTTACGGTGCAGAATCAACTAGTAAACAACGTAAAAAACACTTTCACTGTTTTCGCGAATACCTGCAGTGTCAAAATCATCAAAATTCATTGTATAGTCTTCAAAATAGGCTCCTTTTGAATTAATACACAGACGATAACGTAATCCAGTCAGAAACATCTTCAGAAAAATCATTTTCTGGAATCAACTCCAGTTTTAGTCGCGTATTCCCTTCGATCTCTTCAACAGCCTGGAAACGCGTGACTCGCAGTAGTCATTTGTCTTTTGGAGAGATAAAATTCGGCCAGAGCCATATCAGGGAAATGCGGAGGTTCCCCGAAAGGGCGTATTATTATGACCAAAATAAGAGTTGTCCTGTTTCACTTGTTAGATGCTACGACCTGGGTGGCTGGCGTTACCGAGGCATATTTTCTACATATACAGGGTGTACCAGGTTTACTAGGGATTATTTGAACGAAAATGATGAAAACAGGTGGATTGGACAGGGTGGACATGAGTAAAGGCCCGCAAGATACCGAGACTTGAATAGTTTAGATTTCTTTCTATTCTGAGTTTTTATCACAATTTTGATTCTTCCGAGGATTTCAAGACAATCGATTATCTTTCGAAATCGGTGGCTGATACGACAAATAGACAAGATACCGTAAAGTTTAGTACAACACCAAAGTTTCTTTACACAATTTTTCAAACTAACAGTGGCTCACCAAAAAAAGTTCTGGCGGAAAACAGGGGACTGTGTTTCAGAAAAAATATCACCCTGTAGATTTGCAATCGATACCAAATTTCAATTGAATATCTTGCAAACCGCAGATACCATGCGAAGAAAACTTGAAAAAAATTAAAACTTCAACACCCTGTAACGATCGCGGTCACATGTTTATGCTACTTGTTTTCTTGCAATTATGCATGGAAGCTCCCCTCTGCGTTTGTACTTATAATTTAGGAACACCTGTATACGGGGTGGCCACTTTTTTAATGGTATTGTTAACTTTTAAACCATAAGAGTTGAAAGTTATTTGATCTTGACTCATTGTAATATGAATTTGTTTTGTATCGAATGCAGGAAATACGGAATGTCAATGAAACAGGCATGTTTTTTCTCAATTTGGCACTCTGGTTAATTTTTTTTAAGTCATGTCAAGTTAGACATAGGAAAAAATAAGCAAAACATAAAATTTTAGCTAGCTTTTTGTTAAAAAAAATTTTAAACATATTTTTCCGAACCGCCACAAATTCTGCTACCCACATATACAGAGTGTAACAGCCAAATGGAATAAATTCGATAACGAATAAATGTGGGGGTGTTGGGAAAAACGCTCGGACACGTCGATTTGTAATTTTACATGCGCATATTTTTCAAGAAAATAAAATTATTTAGGGTGTTCCATGCGACCGTGGCCAAAACCAACTTTCTTATTTCAAATGCAACCCCCTGTATATTATTTATTTTTTGGATTCTTCAGAAAATTCCAGACATAATTCATGTACAATGTCCTATACCTATCTTCAACTTTTTCGGAAATATTGATTGTTTTCAGATTTTTTACAAAAATTAACATTTTAAATGACTATTCCACTCATTTCATTTTTAGTGAGGAAGTTTCCTTAGCAACACTCGTTTTTCATCTATAAAACATTCACATCGACAAGACCAACAAGTTGGTTTTTCAGCGACAAAATTTTTGACGTTTCTCAAATTCATAGATATAGCTTCGGGAATGAATACCATAGAGAAAACGAACAACGTTCAGTTGATCTATGATGAATACTTATTTGTCAAATAGCGCAATACAAGCCCAATGTGACCATCTTCAGACACATTTTCTCGTGAAATAGTCATGTCGAATACCACTCGAGATGAAATTTAAGCAGGTTAAATTTAATCTCTAGTGGTATTATATATGAAAATTATTTTATTTCACAAATTCGATACAAAAGAAAAATCAAAATGACAGAATTAACTTTTCTTATGATATCTCAATAGCCCTGATAATCGATTTGTTTGAACTGCTTGACAATGCTTCTATGAATGCAACTTTTTCTCCATTTGATCGACCTTCTTACTCGTATGGTTGAAAGTTACCAATACAATCCCATAAAAAAAGTGGCCACACTGTATTCAATGGATAATATGATACATACATGTGGGTAGCGGATTTTGTGGCGGTTCAGAAAAATATGTTTGTGTTTTTTTTTTTTTAAAGCTAGCTCGAATTTTATGTTTTGCTTATTTTTTTTCCATGTCTAACTTGACATTAATCGAAAAAATAACCAGAGTGCCAAATTGAGAAAGAACATGCCTGTTTCATTGAGATCCGTATTCCCAGCATTCAATACAAAACAAATTCATATTACAATGAGTCAAGATCTTAAAATTATTTTGAAGTTTCAAGTTCAGTCAGCGAGTCAGCGTAAAATATAAAAATTCCTAATATAATTTTTCTTAAGATGAATAAGTGCCATTCTTCCAAACAGCACCACATTCCAATCCGATCCCTCGCAAAGCAAGGACCATTAAAACTTCATTGTCTTCAATGTTATATTAATAAATCTCGTATCTTCAATTCGACGGGCGAAAAGATGTCCTCAATTACAAGAATTGACCCGTCACCGTCTTGAACAACCGGAAATTGAGATATCAAAAAGGATTGCACAGAAACCAATAAGGAAGTCGTAAACTTTAAACGGTTCGAATCTGCGTGTTGTACACGTGTATCAAGATTTGATCACAAAACAATACACGCGGTTGTTTAATTGTTCTTTCACCGCGGTCCAACAGTTTCAGAACGATGGAGAAGGTAATTTGCTAATTATTCAACTTTTAAATGATGCAATCAGATCGAGTTGTGGAATAATGTAGTCCGTGAAACTCCGGTGAACATTTAATCAGAAATTTTCGGTTCTGAAATAATATAGTAACATTAATTTGTATTTTTGGAGATCCTGTTTGACAACCTTGCTGAAAGTATGAAGCATACAGAGTGTAACAGCCAAATGGAATAAATTCGATAACGAATAAATGAGGGCGTGCTGGGAAAAACGCTTGGACACGTCGATTTGTAATTTCAAATGCGCATATTTTTCAAGAAAATAATATTATATAGGGTGTTCCATATGACCGTGGCCAATACCAACTTTCTTATTTCAAATGCAACCCCCTGTATATTATTCATTTTTTGGATTCTTCAGAGAATTCTAGACACAATTCATGCACAATGTCCTATACCTATCTTCAACTTTTTCGGAAATATTAAGTGTTTTCAGATTTATTGCAAAAATCAACGTTCAAAATAATAAAAATTATTTTATTTCACGAATTCGGTACATTACACTTAAAACCTAATAAGTAATACTGATTATTTCTTAATTATTAAAGAAAAAACAAAAAAAAACATTAATGTCAATGTAGGAAATGTTCAAAATGCTCGCCGCGAACGTCTTGGTAACATCCTAATCTGGTGTAGAATTGTCTTCTAACGTTACTTTTTTTAATTTCTTCTCAGTAATGGTTTTTGCTTACTTTCTTCATATCAAGAGGTAAATGGGAAATAAGTATTGAGTGTAATGTATCGAATTTGTGAAACAAAATAATTTTCATTTGAAATGTTAATTTTTGTAAAAAATCTGAAAACACTTAATATTTCCGAAAAAGTTGAAGATAGGTATAGGGCATTGTACATGAATTATGTCTAGAATTTTCTGAAGAACCCAAAAAATAAATAATCTACAGGGGGTGGCATTTGAAATAAGAAAGTTGGTATAGGCCACGGTCGCATGGAACACCCTATATAATTTTATTCTCTTGAAAAATATGCGCATTCAAAATTACAAATCGACGTGTCCGAGCGTTTTTCCTAACACCCCCTCATTTATTCGTTATCGAATTTATTCCATTTGGCTGTTACACTCGAGGTTACACTCTGTGAAGTGTGTCCCAATGTTTGTAATACCACTGAAATAATTGGAAATATTGGGATCCATACCTTTCTATTCGTCTTCAGTGTAGGTGGACGAGAACAACGAGAGTTTAATGAACTTCATCCTAGGAAACATTTTTTTATGTTCAACTAACGGTACTTTACTAATCATGTTATTGGTTTCGGCCCCATTTACGAACGTATGTGCTATTGTTCGTCTGATAATAATGATATCTGATTCAGATTTTCTAAAAGAACAAGACTTGGATTCCTTTATTCCTCAAAAGAACACTTAGTAAATCAAATGGTGAATTTCTTGTAGGTAGGCAGATACACACAACGTCAAATGTCTCGGGCGGATTTACAGGGTGATTCCGGAGGAGACCGTCAGATTTCAGGAAAAATTTACACTAGTCAAGGCAGTTTCGAAACAATGTTTGGTTTCTGGTTGGGGGCCTTTATTGAGAGTCTACAGGGTGATTTGTCCGTTTCGAACTAGATAGTAAAGCTGTATCGTCCAATGATACAAAGCTCTTCCGAATGTAAGAAAAATAGTTGTTATCAAATTGAAAATTTTCCATGAAACTTGAATCCCAATTTAAATCTCAGACTCAGGAAGAGCTCTGTATCATTGGACGATACAGCTTTACTATCCAGTTCAGAATATCCTTACTACCTTGGAGCGAAATTTCGATATTGTTCATCTTTTTTGTAGGAAAACTGGACGTGTCCAAAAAAGAATAAAAACGCCCCAGTGATGTGAACTTATGGTAGAATCTGAAGCAGGTAGCGAATTTTTGAAAACGGAATGTACAGGGTGTTTTTTCAATCTGCAAATTGAATCTGAACTTATCATAATTTCCAATTTCCTGTATTTTTTAAAAAAGTAGTGGAATTATTGAAAGTAGACAATCATATGGTTCTACACTAAAAATTTCATCAATTTTTATCAAATCACCCTGCAGACTAGTGTAAACTTCTCCTAAAATCTGACGGTCTCCTCCGGAATCACCCTTTATATGGTGTTATGAAATTGGAGGTACAAACGAACAGAGGTGCTTTCTAGGATGATATCAAGAATAAAAATTTCAAATGTGGGTACGCAAACGCTTCCTCTCATTCTTTGAAATTCGAAGTTTTTCAAAAAATTTTATTGAAGTCTATGTGAGGTGGGGCCTTCTGTAGTGTGGACGAATTTGTGTCATCCAAGATGGATAAAGAGTTTCTATTGATTCTGATAACGTTATTGTGATAAATATATGTATCAGTTTTTATGTTAGTGAATTTTGTTCCAGTGCAATACGATATTATAAAAGTTGTAAAAAAACCTTAATAAATTACTATTGAAAATAGATGAGTTTGATTTGATTGGCCCAAATGAATTAATGAAGCATAATTCACCCAAATATACCAGGTACAACTGAATTTCATTGGAATTTTCAATTTTTTCCACTGAATACTTTTTTATGATTTCTCTTCCTCTTTCACAACAATAATCGAAAGAAAACCCACCTGATTTAACTGTAGGTATTTGTGAGTTGGAATATTGACCGATTGATCGACAATTTCAGCGAATTACGTACTTCCTGATGATAAAAAATCACTTCGTATAATTCATTTCTATCTCAATCAACGTCGACTGCATTACGTTTCTTATCACACGATCTAGAAGCGAATATTTCACTTTTTAGTATTGGAATTCAATTGCGAGGGTACTCAGAATAATGAGAGTATTCCTATTTATTCCTCAAATGAAATGTGGAAGAATCTTGCGACCTTGAACCTGAAGGGGACCTGGTACTAGTCCGAGCTCGCGAGCTTCCTTCAAAAATTGGGCTTTTTATTTCCATGATATCTCAGTTCGTATGCGGCGTAGACCAACAATTTTTTTTTTTTATTTAAAGCTTAATCATTTCTCTACAATGTGTATTACTCGCTTTTCTGTTTTTCCTCGTATTTTAGGAAAAAAACCTGGTGAGCTGTAATTTCATTAAAATCATGACAAACGATTTTATTTCCATGATATCTCTGTCAATTCTTGGGATAAATGTATGAAATTTTCGGTTTACATGCGAAATAATATGTTCCAGAATGTGTATTGATCAGTTTTTTTGTTTATTGCCCCCACAATTCTTAAATGAATTATAAAGTAGATATTTTATTGGTTATATTTTTAACCAGGTTTTTTTCCTAATATACGCAGAAAAACGGAAAAGCGAATAATACACATTCTGCAAAATAGTATTCCGCATGTATACTGGAAATTTCATACATTTATCCCGAAAATTGACGGAGATATCATGGAAATAAAATCGTTTGTCAAGATTTTCATGAAATTACAGCTCACCAGG
The DNA here is from genome assembly GCA_910592335.1 of Adalia bipunctata. Classification (NCBI taxonomy): domain Eukaryota; kingdom Metazoa; phylum Arthropoda; class Insecta; order Coleoptera; family Coccinellidae; genus Adalia; species Adalia bipunctata. The sequence goes on along the minus strand of OU342952.1, from coordinate 9,783,711 downwards.
TTTTTCTCCTAATATATGAAGAAAAAAAGAAAAGCGAGTAATAGGTACACATTCTAGAGAAAGGATTAAGCTTTAATTGAAAAAAAAATTGTTGTTCTACGACGCATACGAACTGAGATATCATGGAAATAAAAAGCCCAATTTTTGAAGGGAGCTCGCGAGCTCGGACGTGTACCAGGTCCCCTTAATGATGAAGTAGCTTTGTAATTTGAATTTTTTTGATGGTGATTATATTCTGAGATTTCATCCCGGTTCTTTTTTACGACTGGAAATAACGATCGAATTACAGAGACATCGATATTATTCTTCCTGGCTAATCACCTCATGATGTGATACGAAGGAACCTTCGTGAATTTCCAGTTTCAATTTATCGCTTTAATGGGTTCATTATTCAACGTGAAATTTTCCGATGTGGATATCGACAAAAAGCACAGATGAATATATCAATTTTCATGAAATCCATTCGTTGCCATCAAAAAGGAATGGAACAATTTAAATTCCAGCGCCTAAAGGTCGGTCCCCCTGTGCGGGCTTGGTAACAACCTTGGTTCAGAATCGGAAACTCTTTTAGTTGCGTCGTTTTGGAGTTTGCTGAATAAAATATCCTCGTTGCAGGTGGATTTGCATTTGCTTGTTCGAGTGAACAATTGAGTAACTGTTTTGACAGCAGCTGTCAAGAAATGGACATCAATTGAACGTTTATCGAGATTCATATAGAATTCTACTTCTTGATATCACATTTCCGGATTTTTCTCAAAAATTTTCGCGTTTTATGTAGAAATAGCGAAGAGTTTTTAAATTGAAGGGGCTATGTCACGGTTCAACAATTATCAACAAATTCAAAAACTGGGTGTACACTCGTTCTAAAGACATTGTTGCACAGTAAAAAGAGCAAGGTAGCCAAGTTATCTGACAGTAAAATGACTATAACCTGACATTTTCAAAATATAGACGGTGAAATGTGTCAGAATGTCATGGCCAACCGGGATACTTTATAGGAGTGAATGGCGTATATGAAGCAGAAGTTTCTTCTGATATAATTCAACCGCCAAAAATTCGAGAAGTCTAACCTATTCTTATTTGGAAATACGGAAGCACCACGTGTGAAAAAACGCGTATTACAACATATAATTATTTAACAGAGGACGTAGCAGTGGGTATGTTATTAAAATTCTATTCGTTTAGGACTGACGCACTCGCAAATTGGAGAAACAGTCCTTAACCTCAGAAACCGACCGGTGGGGACCTCGACAATGACCTTCGTTAAACGAACTATAAATTTGACGTTTTTCCGGAATAATATTTATTTATGTTTAGAGATAAACGACTGAGAAACAATGTGCGTTCCCATTAACTTATCGCGTATTTTCGAGTAGGAGGCGTTGAACCTTTCAACATCCGCCGGGTGATTGTACACAGATTTGGTCCATCAATGTCAGTACTTGATTAGTTTCTCGCAGAATGTGCTTATTAGGAATAAATCAAGTTGCCCATCTTTGTTATAATAAAATGTGCCTCGGAATGAAAGAATAAATTTTCAACCGTAATTTACTGAGGGAGTAAAATAGTATACAGGGTGGCCAAGAGATTGACGTCAAAAAGAAAAAAACAGGTCTCTTGTGTCATGGGCTATTCGAATCACCCCCATGTATGTTATGCGATTTTTCACGGTTTTCGAGTTATGATTTTTTTATGAACTTTGAGAATTTTCGACTTGACCATCTTAAAAAAGATATTAAAAAAAAGTACAAGACTTCTCTGTGAAATTCTTTTGTAACTTAATCTTCATGAATTGTACTTTTGTACATAAAATAACCAGATTCGAAACTTTGATAAAAATGATGGAAATGTTGGTCTTAAGTGAAAAAGTTACGTGAATTGGATTATGATCTGAATTTTCGAATCAAAATTAAAAATGTAAAATGGCGAATTCACGGTTTCTTAGTATGCTTAAAAACTGCGCTCAACAGTCAGCTTTTAGAATCATTGATAAAAAATGGCCACCCTGTATTCTAATACTAGTTGGGAATTGCCTTCTGCAACGAGTATTAGACGATATTTCACTCAAGTTTTGTGAAAAACTGTCGAAATTGGATGAAAAATTCAGATTATACATCCTAGTGACTTTTGTATTGTACATCGGCAGTTTTTGTGACTGTTAATTGACATTTGAATCTCACGTTTCGAATTTTGAAATCATTGAATTTTGATCGCATTGAATTTGTGAATTATGTTCGAAGAAATCGATTACACCTCCAGAATGAAGAAAAATTGCGAATAATGTTGCGAATAAATTAATACCTCAAAAATCCAAATCCATGTTTGAAAAAGAATACGAAAAACTTGTGAAGTGTTCTGAAGAGAATTCGGTTATTTGAATTTCAAATAATGTTTGTTGGCGTATTTTGAATAACGTATTTATGAATTAGGACATACAGGATCTTTCACGAGGAACCTCACCCATATTTATACGGGAAACTACTGAACGTATTTTCATGAAATTCATCACTTATAAGTATTTCACGATGCTGATGGAATCTAAAATATTTTCAAGGCATGAGCACCTCCGGTTTTTCCGGAAATGACGTCAACTTCCGTTTTTCAAATTAGAACACCATTTTTTTATTGCAGAAATAGATTCCTTAGAAAATTTCAAGTTATTTTGATGTAACATTTTTCAGTTTTGGTTGGAAAATTCCCTCTGAGCGGGAAAATTCGAAAAAAAAATCGAAAATAGAGCTCCGCTGAAACAAGAATAACTTCGAGGTTTTTGGATGGAAAATTTTCATTTTTGGGATTTTTCAAGATGTAAGTTTGATGTATCCACTTTAAAAATCGAAATCGCGATTCATGATACAGGGGGTGAAAAAATCGCTTTCAAAGTTAGGGATGACAAAATCGTGAAAAATCAATTTTTTCAAATTAGAACCCCATTTTTTTATGGCAGATATTGAATCTACGTTAAAAAATAATGTGAGTGTATGCATCACATCCTTGCCCTAAAGTGGATATTAACTCAGAAAATATCTGCCATAAAAAAATGGGGTTCTAATTTGAAAAAATTGATTTTTCACGATTTTGTCATCCCTAACTTTGAAAGCGATTTTTTCACCCCCTGTATCATGAATCGCGATTTCGATTTTTAAAGTGGATACATCAATCTTACATCTTGAAAAATCCCAAAAATGAAAATTTTACATCCAAAAACCTCGAAGTTATTCTTGTTTCAGCGGAGCTCTATTTTCGATTTTTTTTTCGAATTTTCCCGCTCAGAGAGAATTTTCCAACCAAAACTGAAAAATGTTACATCAAAATAACTTGAAATTTTCTAAGGAATCTATTTCTGCAATAAAAAAATGGTGTTCTAATTTGAAAAACGGAAGTTGACGTCATTTCCGGAAAAACCGGAGGTGCTCATGCCTTGAAAATATTTTAGATTTCATCAGCATCGTGAAATACTTATAAGTGCTGAATTTCATGAAAATACGTTCAGTAGTTTCCCGTATAAATATGGGTGAGGTTCCTCGTGAAAGACCCTGTATAAATGTTCTACATTATGGTGAACTTATTCAATGTAACGCAGTATGGCTCAGAAAGTGAAAAGTAAAACATTTCCAACCAGTATTGATTGAGAAAATAGAAGAAAACTAGCTATAGAACTACGTGTAACCTCAACTTCCAAACGGAAACTTTGGAATTTTTTTTGCAAAAACTAAGAGGATTGCCGACTTCTCGTTATCATTTTCGCGATCTGTGACCCAAACTTTGTGAGTACAAATTTTTTCACTTTTCCAATACGATTCTTTCAGTTCTAAGTGAATACCATTAAATTGGATAGGATCGGAAGCCAGTGCTGACAACCACAAAACGAAAAATATAACTGAAAACAATGCTGTAATGAGTTCATTACAGTACTGTTTTTAGCACTGTAATGAACTCATTACAATCCCATCTGTCAACTTTCGACCAGTCAAGTCATAATCGTGTGACATTATGACTGTCAAACATGGCGCGCAATTTAAATCTTGGCTCCTATTGAAACACCCTTCACAAAGGAAGCGAATGATAACTGTCAGTAAAAAAAGTATGGTGTTTTTCGATTTCCTCAACTGATCGGCTCCTGGGAAAAATTCCTCTCGTTCATTGTTTTTTTCCACTCTCAAACCCTTTTATTCTTTATAAATTCATTGTTCGCGAAGTATTCGAACAAATCAGGCGGTCTTATCTACCATCAATCCAGCTATCTTTGTTTTGGAATCTCAACGAACTTTCTCATTATGCCTCTTGCAAGGCTACCGATTGTTTCTTCGGAGTTTCATTTCTGCTCAAGAACTCAGCCATTCATCAAACTTCCTTGGTATTCCTAATTTGTGCCCCGTTATCGGAAATCACCGGGGGGGACTCTTAATGCGCCCCTATTCAGTATTCTTCCAACCCTAATTACACCATCGGAATAAAAGGTCGTTACAAGCCCCATAGCCCTCCGTAGCGATATTTGATGTTGCCATTGTGGCCTGCGTCTTAAAATATCGTCGATCATTTCTTGGGTTTAGAAAACTTCTTGGAAGGTCATGATTTCGTGCTAACTGCGAATCGTCAACACCTCCATTGGGCCCGTATGAATTCAAAGCTTTCAATCTTAATCTAGTCTACTAAGATTTTAATTCAGGTGCCCACAATGGACAGGGAAGACTGTAACGTCGAGCGACCAATACCTATGGCGCCATCTACCAAACAAGCTTGTTTGCTTCCAGACCGTTTTTTCAACACTATTTCGCGGAAAATTGACAAACTTTAAATTAATACCGTGAAAATTTAGTCTGAACTGTGGTAGTCCATAGGGGATCAATTTAGTCATTTTCTCGATTATTTCAAAATAAATTAAATGATAATCCGAGTTCCTTACTTTAAGAGGTGGGTATTTATCGCAATTATTGGATTTTATACTGAAATTTAACAAAACGGTAGTTAATTTTGTGTTATTTGAAAATGCCTCTTGCTTTTTATCGAAATTCACTGTGAAATAATCAATTCTTCCATTAATTGGAGTAGGAATTTAAAAATTCATGAGAGCAATAACCTGATGTTAGAAGCTTCTGCAAATTCGAGGTAAATTTGTATAAATTGTTTTTTAAAGAATAAATAAAATATAGGTGGCACACTGGATTCATCTGGGTATTTTGACATTTAATAGCTGTGATGTATGACATTTATAAAATAGACGATGCAACAACGCGTTCAAATTGTTGAATTATTTTATGAAAATCAGCGTTCAGTGTTTAAAGAAAATTACGTGGAATGTATGATGTACATAATCGTCCATCTGAAAGCACTTTTGGTCGAATTATTAAAAAATTTCAAGAGACCGGTTCGGTGGAAGACCAAAAAAGTGAAAAATACAGTCTTAGCGGTCGTTCACAAGAAAATATTGATTTGGTTCGTGAAAGTGTTGCTGAAGACCCTGAAATGTCCATTAGACGACGTTCACAACATGTTGGACTTAGTGGGTCCACAACATGGCGTATTTTACATAAGGATTTAGATCTGAAGGCATATAAGGTTCAGATAACACTGGAGCTAAAGCCATTACATCATTTAAAACTTCGTTCATTCGTCAATTTCATCAATGAACAACCAGGTGATTTATCTCAAAAAGTGTTTTTCGATGAGACACATTTTGAACTTGGTGGCTATGTTAATAAACAAAATTGTTGTATCTAGGGTGAGGAAAATCCACGAATTATTCATGAGAAACCTACGCATCCTAAACGAGTTACTGTTCGGTGGGCATTATGGTCAGGTGGTGTAATTGGACCTTACTTCTTTGAAAATGCTCCTGGTGAAGCTGTAATTGTCAATGGTGATCGATACCGTCGGATGATAATCGAATTTTTTGTGGCCTGAATTAATGAATATTGATCTAGATTCTAGAGGACATTTGGTTTCAGCAGGATGGCGCTACACCTCACTTTGCAAATGACACAATTGGTTTATTGAGACACAAATTTCCTGGACGAATAATCCCCAGAAACGGTGATGCCAATCGGTCACCAAAATCATGTGATTTGACACCGTTAGACTATTTTCTTTGGGGGTACGTGAAAAGCCAGGTCTATGAGAATAATTCACAATCGATTCCTGAACTAAAGGATGAAATTATTTATGTCATTAGTGAGTTCAATTATGTCAAAATGTCATTGGAAATTTTAACAGAAGAGTGGACTTCTGTAGAGCTGCAAGAAGAGGCCTTTCGGCAGATAATATTTTTCGTACACATGTCATAACTGATACTTCAATTACCGATAAAAAGGTTTTGAAAATGAATGCAAATTCTGTGTTTTATTTATTTGAAAAAAAAACGCGCAATTCGAAACAACCTTCAGATTTCCCAATATTCGAAAAATAAACTAATTTGAAATGCTTCTCGATCGTGCTGTGTGTTTTCCGGGTCCTTTGTAGGCATTGCCGACGTAATTGCTTGTGGAATAGTTCATAAAGTATGTCCTATTATAAGGAGGGAAATCTTATGTTTCAATTCAGCGTAGTTCCGTGACATCCTGTATAGCGGAGGATATTTGAATCACGAGTTTATGGAAACACGGTTTCTGAGCGAATTGAGCGATAATTCTGAGTGGGACCAAATCCCTGCCGGTGAATACCATTGCATTAATCCGGATAATTGGCAATTTGTGCGTCCCGCTGTATTTTGAGGCTTAACTCGGCTTATAAAAATCTCCTTTTCGTCTGGCGTATGAAGGGAACGATCGCCTCGAAATCGCTGGCCCTTGCTTTGACCGATTGGAAGGACTGGATACCTTGAAAGGAATGGCTGACACGTATCATTTCATTGTTCGGAGAACCCTCTACAGAAATGACCTCAACCAAGTACTTGAATAACTGCTTGGTATCTTCTCTACATGCTTTCCACCAAGTTATTGTTGCTCAATTTGTTGCCAAAGCTGTGGCAAAAGATATCGGAGCTTTATAGAGTTTCTGGCTGTGGTCCATTGGCATGAAGCTCCAATGTACTCCAGTATCTGAGAGGGCTTCAAGGAGGTTAAATCCTCGTCCCTCCTATAATTGTCTTGTCCAAGAAGTTTCTTGCACAGGCTAGCAATGTTGTAATGTTCAATAGTAGTGGATCGTCAAAGTAGGGAAATGTCTACCACTTTATATATGGCGTTTTAAAAACATTGTCGCTATTGGACTGCCACAGTTGATCGAGATTTAATTTTCGACATATATCGATGTCGATTTACCCGAATTTTTCCATCCTTGCATGTAAAACGAACGAATGGCAGTCGAAAGAGAGCCGAACCGATTCAACGTTGAATATTTAAAACGGTGCGGGATGGAAAGCGATAAAAAGGCAACCTGGCAGCTTTATTAGCATCGATTTTCGTCCCTTTTTCAATTCGGCATATTTGAGCCTTTCCGAACGACGTTCATTCTGTAGCAATGAAACGCTTTTAATTTTCTTTCGCTAACGCAATATTTCTTTCATAAAGATGGCTTTCGGCCTTTTCGGTCTTCGGCTGGTTTATTGAACTTGGGAAGTTGTTGGAGTACTTCGTAAATATTTTCTTGACGGTTATTTGTCGGAGTCTTCGCGACTTTTCCGATTGAACGGACCCGATCTTTTCCACACTTTTCCAGACCGTCAACCCCAGCGTTTGTTTGCTTTGGAAAGATTGAACGGTCTTCATTTTTCATCAATACTCTACAGATGAACAATTTGACATCGAAAACGATTTTATTCTTAAAGCTGATGAATAACTCGATTGTTTGAGGATCTATTTTGTATAATTCCTGAAATCAGTATGCATTTGTGTTTTACATTCTAGGTACAAAAAGTTAACTGAAAATTGTTGTTTCTGTGGGATCTCCTGCTCCTATAAATCTAATTTTCATTTTTCTTATTCGGCCTCTCGGCAATATTCCCAGGGGCGACTGTAATGTCCTAGGAATTGATACGGGGTGTTCATGAATTGGAGGTACAAACTAAGAGGATAGATTCCTCACGATATTTCAAGAAAAAAAGTCCCATAGACACGGGACAGCAAACGTTTCGTTTTCGAAATGTAGGGTGTTGAAGTTTGAATTTTTTCAAGTCATGTTTATGGGCTTTTTTTCCCATAATTATCCTAGAAATCTCGCCTTGCTTGTACCTCTTAAACAACTAGAATACAGCATCTCATGAGAAATAATTCTTGAAATTGATTTAGCTATCGATTTCCATATTTAATTTACAGTAAAATCAATTTTCTTGACAATTTTTCGGACAGAAATTGATATATTTGAAAGTTTAATCTTAGGAGAACATCGGACACCTTTTACAGCCATCTATACACCTTCTGATAACGTAATATTAGGTGTGAGTAGTGCCAGCCACCAAATTCTCTTCATCTCGTAATATCTCAATTATACGAGTTAATGTATTCATGCAAAAGAATCTGAAAAGTGTAAGAGTAAAATTTTTATGCTTCTCTCCTCATCATACTCAAATATTTGTTCTGAAAGCCCAGGCGGTTTGCTCATTTGAATAATATTATTTGTTCCGCTGAAAGAAATTATGAATTCGTTTAACATTTTGAGTGTCTCGTTAGGAAATCATTAACACTGGTACCGCGATTTCCGTTTAAATATTTGATTTTGTCGATAATCTTACAATGGTTCGTTTCAATGTGTTAATTATTAATTACCATATTAATTCACAATGCTAGTAAACAATGTCAACGTTTTTTGTACTGGGAATTGTTCCTACCTTGCTACGTTTAATGTACTAGGCGATTAAACCTGTTTTTCTTTTCTCAATATTAAAATGTGGGTAACTAAGGAAAAAATTGTTCTATCCTATCGATACTTATAGGTATTCACTTGATTCTCTGGAGAATTGTTTTCAAGACTATTTTTTCTTATATAATGGGTAGAGAAATTTATTATAAGGTCATAGTTCAAACTTACAATAATTTCCATACCTTATCCGATAGGTTTCTCATAATTATATGTTGCAAAAACCGGATTCCAACTGGACGATGTCATTATAAAAATTCATCGAAAAAAAGATCGAGCTACCTACTAGAAACCAGATTGGACAAGCCTTAATATAATTGTTTTATCGAACAGCTGAAAGGTTGAAAATTCCATTTGATACATGGGTTGCTACTTAGCTCTTAGTGAACATAAAAAATACTTTTCTGAACCGCTATGAAGTCATCTACCATATTTACCATTCATTACGCCACACCATGTATACAGGGTGTTTGGTAATTCGACGTAAACCTTGAAAAGGGATATACTAGACGTCATTTGCAGTGAATTGCGTCGAGTGAAGCATGGTCCGAAAATCTATGGTTACGAAGATATCGCGATTCTTCAACTTTTTTGAAATTTTCTGCTTCGTTATCGAAAATAATTAATTTTGTGAAAACTACTCGACTCTAAATATTCAATGAATATTTTTTTCAAAGCTGAGGAGATGGTCCTCATTTCTTGCGAAAAAGTATTCACTAAAAATTCAGATAACCCGAGATATACAGAGTCATAAATGGCTGCACCTGTTTTTCTCATAAAATCTTGATAAAACAATTGAGAATTACTTGAAAAAATGAACTTGGTGTACATATGTAAGGAAAAACTTCCCTGTTTCATCAGCTTTCCAAAAAGGTACATATGTCAATAATTCCTTCATGTAATCAAAAAATATGGCCGGAAAACCAAGCAGACAACAGACTTTTTCGAGTCATTCAGATATCTTATTATCCTTTATTTCACTCGGCGTGATTCGTAAGCCGTAAGCGGGCCATGATTCGATATCTAAATGACTCGAAAAAGTCTGTTGTCTGCTTGGTTTTCCGGCCATATTCTTTGATTGCATGAAGGAATTATTGACGTATGTACCTTTTTGGAAAGCTGATGAATCAGGGAAGTTTTTCCTTACATATGTACACCAAGATCATTTTTTCGAGTAATTCTCAATTGTTTTATCCAGATTTTATGAGGAAAACAGGTGCAGCCATTTATGACCCTGTACATCTCGGGTTATCTGAATTTTTAGTGAAAACTTTTTCTCAAGAAATAAGGACCATCTCCTCAGCTTTGAAAAAAATATTCATTGACTATTTAGAGTCGAGTAGTTTTTACAAAATCAATTATTTTCAGTAACGAAGCAGAAAATTTCAAAAAAGTTGAAAAATCGCCATGTCTTCGATACCATAGATTTTCGGACCATGCTTTACACGATGCAATTCACTGCAAATGACGTCTAGTAGATCCCTTTCCAAGGTTCACGTCGAATTACCAAACACCCTGTAGACTACTTAGAAGATGTGTGAGGAAATGCCAATTTCATGATCCTATTGCTATGAAATGAGAAGGAGGAATTCGAAAAGTTAGATTGTTATTCTCTTCTTGGACGCAAGTTGAAGCAAAGTCATCAGCAAGTTTTGGACGGTTGGTTCGAACCCAATAACTAAGAATATACAGGATGTGTTGTGGTTTGACGTTAAACTTCGAAATAACAAAGACGTGATGTATCCGTTCATCTCCTACATGCGATTTTCCCATGATTAAACTCATTATTTCGTAAGTTATCCTATACAGGCACTAGAACGACGTTGTTTGTTGCGGCTGATGGTGAGTGAAGAGCCCCTTCACTTTCCTTATAAACGGGTTTTACCGTCATGTCCTCGGTTCCCATGTTGCGGAAGCTTTGAGCTTTCTCGACTCCTCTAAGTTTGAGGACGCGCCATGTCATTACTCTTTCCATTATAGCTTAATTTGTGCCCGAAATTATGCTTTAATCTGCACGTAGGGTGGGCAGGTCGGAAGCCCCAGAGGACTGTTTCGCAGATTATATCATCCGATTCTATAATCGCGTTTGAACTCCGGAGGGTCACATGTGTAGATTCCTCATTCGAACTTCAATACCGCGGCGAGGGTGCTCGAAATCATGTCGGTTGTGTAATTTTCAATTTTGAAACCTAATTGGACGACGCATATTGGATTTTTACGTAATGGCCGGAAGTTCCTGGGAGTTTTTTTTTTGGTTGGTTTGCTCGTTGGGGCTTTAAATGGGTTGATGTTGGTTTCAAGGTCATCGGTTGCGTTCCATTACGGGTAGAATTGGAATTTTCCTTTCAGGTTTGGTGCCGCCATAAAATTTTATGCTACCGTTTGGAAAGGTTACTTTTCCGCACGTATTTACGTTTTTAAGTTCATTTTTCCGTGTGTGTCCTCGTATTGTGGCCGTTTTTCGCGCAGTGCTCAGCTCAATCGCGTCAATCGTCGATACCGTTCCCCAGTAATGGGTTCACTCGTTTCCAACAGCTGATAATGAATAACGTCGACCTGGTTCCACCAAATACACAGCATAACCTTCCCAGCGTGATAAGTAAGTCGAGGCTACGACGTAGAAGCATGACCGGGCAGTCCCCATGACTTTCTTTTCCTTGGTTGGCTGTAATAGATTTTTCATCCCCCTTCACGATGCGATGAAGAAAACCTTTTTTGTCACTGAAACGACTTTCGACGTCCCTTGGCTTCAATTCATAAGGAACCAAAGTTCTCTGTTTTTGAATCATTCCCTACGCATGGAAATGGCTTGTCTCCTGATGCTGAAAATTAGTTAGTTTTGCCGGCTTGCATGTTTTATCGCTGTGAAACGAGAGCTGTGTCATAGAAACTTTCTTGTGAAACAAGGTTTAGGGTTGGCTTTTTCTACACCTTGCAATCATAGAGGAACACCACCAAAATCTGTTTTTCGATCGCCATATTTCCGGGGCTGTAACTTAGCAGGAGGGCTACAAAACAAGAGCTTATATGAAAGTCCCACCCTATTTTTTTACTTGGAATCACCCCCAATTTTTTCGCAACTATTCATATCATTGACTGTATTGGTCTCATACTTTTTCTTTTATTTTCAGAGTATTCCAAACCAACCAAGTCTGAAGAAGTTTTTCACTGAACGTACCGCAAATATAGGTAAGCTTCATATTGATAACAAGCAGGCCGTCCCAGCTTCGCCCGGGTAGAAATTTGTTTCACGCGGCGGTTTCATCTTCATTACTTCAACCTGCCATATCTTTTGATGTACTCGTTGTAATTGTATGATGTGAAGGGCAATTTCGTTCTAGAATAAATACTGGGGATAAATAACGTATTAGGTTGGATGAGGATCAATACCCAATTCATAAAAACACACTCCCAAATAGTGCATAATTTTGGAAAACATCTGATTACCATAAACAGGTAATAGCAAGTCAATCTTGAGAGATAGATATATGCTATCGCGGACTTTCTTGTGGAACTATTAAGAGGTAAATTTCCGTCATTCATTGTATCAAAGTAAGTCTTACGGTTTTTGCAGCGCACGTGAAAATAGCTGATAATGGCTGATTTTTTTGTAATTATTGAAGTTATATTAGGTATCCTTAATATTTTCGGGTAAAAAGTATAGCCTATGTCACTCGGGAATAATGTAGCTTTCTGAAATCAGTCCAGTAGTTTTTGAGCCTATTCGTATCAAACCCACAAAAATACAAATCTTTCCTCTTTATAATATTAGTACCTATAGATAAATGTTAAGAGAAAGAGGCATCGGGTGTTTTTTTTAAATTGAGAGAACTTCAAATTGAAATAAAACACATTCAGATTGAGATTGAAGCCAAATTTTATTTGAGAGATAATTATATGACATTTTTATGTTTTAAAAATTAATTTTCGGCATATGTCCACGACTAGCTCTGGGGGATCTTCATTAAAGTAATCGGTTGTCTATACATCCCTCGGGCTTCGCCCTCGGGATGTATCTTTGACAACCTCGGATATATACTATTCATATTTCCCTTGTTGTAATAATAGCTATATTTCTGCTTATAATTTCGATAGAAAATCAAATGGCATCGAAAGCCTGTCCAATTGGTTATGGAAGTGAAGGTTAATGTTGAATCTCACGCATTTTACATCCTATTAGTTTTCAATCAAGAAAGTTGATTAGGTGATATGTCTACAAGTTTAAGTAACAATAAGCCATTTGGCAATACTTCATTACATGTGTCCATTGTATTTGCAAAGTGTTGAAATTATATTCTAGAGTCATCGGACCGTGAAGATCCTTGTTCCACGGTAGGTTGAAACCCAAAACATTCTGCGAGTTTATTCGTCAGATCAGACGCAAATGATTTTTATGTCAAGGCTATCAAAATACAAAGTGTTACGGAATATCGAATATTGGCAGTGAATGAGATAAGCGTTCCTTTTCCTTTCTCAAGTACGCGATTAATGAGAACAAATCGGCATGAATTCAATGCTACCGCGATGTGCACTGAATGTAATCAGGTGCGAAGAACAATTGCAATTCGAAAATCGACCATCGTGTTAAAGAACCTCCGGATTCTTACATTGAAACGACCTCAATGCCTTCGAATGAAAAACACACAAATCACACCTGATTAATTTTCGAAATAGAATTTCTATATAAATGGTCATATATGTATATTAACTCTTTATCTATCTATATATATAGAACAGAGTTGTTGGTTACACCATTTATAACTCGTGATCGGATGGTCTGTTTGTTATGAAACTTCATTTATGGATTCGTCTACGTCCTGGTTATTATAAAATACATTTAAACTCTGGAAAATTCGATGAAAAATTTGCTTATGTAGGAAACGCTTTTCCTACTTTTGAATAAGGCCACAAGGTGTCGCTACGGTTAATGGCTCTTTTCTAGACACTGTAGCGTAGTCGTGAAGGTACTATATTTGATATTATCGCCACTAGATGGCGATGTATACAATTACTGTGTAATTTGCATAAAACTCATAATAACATGGAAGGCTATTATCAGATCAAAAAGCGGGTAAACATCTCAAGTTGGTGGAACATTGAATTTTTACCGAAATGTCAAGTCAATCGGATTTTGACGATCAGCATCAATCGTGAGTTGTCCATTTTCATTTTTTCTCTATATTTCTGAAATGTTTTTGAATTTCTGTTTGGGTAATAAATATATTTGCGGAAATAACTGAATCCAAAATTGCCCATAAATAGTATTTGACATATTATTTTTGTGTTTCTGTTCTGTGTGACAGCTCATATCCATGGAAAAGATGACAGTTGACAGATGAAATTTGACAGTTGACATGAATTTGTGGAATTCACCGTAAGAATCATTTAGGCGAAACAAAGTTCGCTGGGCCAGCTAGTAATGAAATAAACGAATAGTTGCATACATTCAAATAAAACTGGACCAGCCCTTTTTTTGTACAACGTACCAAACTCCGAAGCAATTTTATGCATCACTTCCTACTCTCTCCGTATAAGCTGTTCCAGCAGACTCTCAAAAAGAATTGAGACACAACACCAAAAATTGGAAACCCAACGATAAAACGTGAAAAATCGACTGATTAACACGACGTAAACATTGGTTGTAGCATTAAATATTTCCCAGACGGAACAGAGTTTGCGAAAATTAGGTTAGTTCGCTATGTTTCTGCAGGTACATTATTAATTCCCAAACAACCCACATTTTTATTAGTTCAGCCCGCCGTATAAACTCTGCGAGGTTATTCGTGTCCAAACTTCTACAAACTCTACGCCGCCATGTATAATAGATTTCTCGAAACCGATTTGAGCACTATCTGAAATAAATCGACCGGAATCTTGTTCCGTCGAAGGTACAGTTCTGTTGACATCGATAAGATGTCGGAGGGCATGTTGACAAATAAGCGTTCCGATACAAATAGTTGAAAATTACTTGGTGATTTAGATTAAATTCTTCCAGAAGTTCCGGAGCTCGTGCCCGTTGAAGGTGAGTAACGAACTCAATGCAGGAGGGGATCTTTTATGGAATAAACTGCTCCACAAGAGTTAGGGATATCGTGTAAAATCATTTAAAACTCAATAACAACATGAATCGATCTTTTTTCTGAAGTTTGGTTCTTTGCATATGCTTCATGAATGTTCTCATTTTGGAATGAAGTCAGTTTATCATCGGCTTCGATTTGAAACGAGTCTTCTGAAAATGCCAAGACATAAATTAACAAACGCTGAGGCTAATAGGGCTATCGGAATGCTACAGGGTGGCCTAACTCAGGTTGTTGTAGCGGAAAGGCTCCAAGTCAGCCAAAGTGTTATATCTCGACTTTGGAATAGGTTCAGGGAGACAAATTCCGTGTTGGAAAGACCAAGGCTTGGTATGCGATGAAAAACAGCACCTGCTCAGGGTCGTTTCATCACCGTTTCGGCGAGAAGAAACCCTACATCTACGTTTAGAATGCTACGGAATACTCTTCAAAATGCAGATGAGGTCCAAGTTTCCATCGAAACCATCAGATCTACACATTTGTCCTGGGAATATGACCGCCTTACACTCTAGGGAGCATGTCGTTGACAATGTTGTGCCAAATTTTCACGCTGCTATTGGTGAAAACTTTTCAATTTCTAGACGATAACGCTAGACCGCAACGTGCAGCCATAGTTAAGAATGCGCGCAAGGAGCTTGGTATTCCACATTTACCAATACCTCCGCACTCACCAGATTTGAATTGCATAGGACATGCATGGGATATACTCCAAAGGAGATTAGATAATCATCAACCTACCCCAGAATCCTTAAATGATCTGAGATAGCTTCTGCCCCGTTTATGGAACCAAATTCCTCAGAAATGTTCAACAACCTCGTGTGTAGTATGCAAAGAAGATGTCAAGTTGTTATTGATGCCTGTGGAGGCCATACATTGCATTGATAGTCTTAAAATGCTTGAATTCTCTGGGAATAAAATTCCGTAATTTCACTCGGTTTTTCTCAACCACCCTGTATACGCTGCAGACCTACAGGCTAAAATTAATTTGCAACTTGAAATCATATTAAAATGAATTTTCATCACAAAAATCTTATTTTAACTATGTTTTTTTTGCAATTTAAGTCAATATCCCTAACTCATGTGGAGCAGTTTAGATTTATAGATGCTTTCGTCAGTTCAGGTTTCAGCTTCCTTGTTTCACCGACCATTCTCTGGCATGTGAAGAGAGCTTTCTGGCCATATAAAGATACTTGGAGGTATTCTTATTCGGTACTTCAAATTTCTACATGCTTGCCATGTCTACCCCCT
This sequence comes from Adalia bipunctata, assembly GCA_910592335.1. Taxonomy (NCBI): domain Eukaryota; kingdom Metazoa; phylum Arthropoda; class Insecta; order Coleoptera; family Coccinellidae; genus Adalia; species Adalia bipunctata. Next base: position 9,767,593 of record OU342952.1, on the reverse strand, counting down.
AGCCACGGCCTTGAAGTAAATCAAATTCCCCCTTTAAAACGGTCGATCAACTCATCTTCCACCATATTAATCCAAGTAATAATAACTTAAGGCCGCATTAGCCCAGACACCACAAGGTTTACTCAAAACCCTGTTTGCACTGACGACCAGATATTTTCCTCTAAACCGTCCCACCCTTAATCCATCGTCAAACGAGCCCGATCGTTATCCATCTACGTATAAAACGCTCCGATCAAATCGCCGATAAATTCATCCAATCAACCGGTATATGTTATCTTTACGCGTTCAAACAAGCTTACGTTTCATACGCTTTCGGTTCATCGCGGGCCACAACAAAAGCGACAAGAGATGATGGATATTTAGTTTCCATCACCGATTCTGGCGATTCAATTGATTGTCGGAACATTGACGTATGCGGAACTGTTACATCGAGTATACGTCACTTTTCGTCGTTCAATAATCGAGACGAATCGTAATCGGGGCATAATGTTTCCATACAGTCACGACACGCCGATCGAGCGATTGGACAGATTTATATCGACTGATACTTGACAGATCACAAAATTAAAAGATTCTTTTAGAAATTGTATCTTAATATCTACCAAGGATCCAGATTTGTCCAAGTTTGCATCCTATTCATTCCACTGCCGTCTCCTGACCACATGCTGCACATACCGTGTTTGTACAACCTGGTCCTTTGCCAGTTTTCACAGGCCACGACGTCAGCACTGCGCAAGCCAGAATTGCGCCGGTCATAGGCATGCGCTGCATGAGGGGAACTGGTTTGTTAAAGCGTAGCGAATATATTTTTTGTGTTAATTCGATAAATTTATAGTTTTATAACGCTTTATGGAGGAAATGACATATACAGTGAACGGACAAAATGACATAGGTATTTCAGCTGAATTAACTGTATCTACCGGACAACACCGAGACCATTCATCCCAGGCTCCATTAGAAAACAAAGAGCCAGGACTTGTCTTAACATATTCATAACAAAATATTCATCTGCGGCTAATACAGGCAATGCATCTTAACCTACTCTTGCTGATCCTATGAGGATGTTCCGCCAATCCCTAAAGGACGATTCATAAGTGGACAAGGCAAACGTGAGCCGATGACTAGATAAACGTACTTAATTTCAACTTCTACACCTAATATGATTGCAATCAAATCGAAAAATGGGTACGTACTTCTCCAAAGAAAAGGAGACAAGTACCTAGGGTATTATAAAGAAGAAAATGTTTCTAGCAACTTTCGAGATGATGAAGACGACTGCCCATCCATCTATCGTTATGACCTTTTTTCACGTTTTAGATCGGGAAAAATCCAGTCTTCTCCAGGATTAGCCCTGAAAAAGACTGGTTACGATGCATTGGGTTCACACATCTTGTGCTGATGATGTTCCTAGAAGAACCAAGCGTTTCATGGGTGTACGTTATCAGTACCTAGTTTTGTAACTATAAGTAGAAAACTACAGTTGCCTGTTGCCTCTGACATAAAACCCTATGTCATTTTGTCCCTTATACCCTCAAGCGTGAACGCATCGATGAACGAATAAACAATGGCATCGTTCCAACATGAAAATTATGAATAAACGACTCGAATCTCCATGAAAAAAATATCGCAATGATCCGATTCATGCGAGTCAACAGACCGAATCGGCAACAACTGCAATGCCGAAGAAAAGCCTAGAGCGGTATCGTAATGCTTATCGAAACCGAGCATCATCAACCTCATCACGCCGGTAGTTATGTAAGGAATGTTGTTTCTGCTCCTCAACTTGTCCAACGAAAGCGCAAGTTCTTTCGCAATCCGTGATCCTTTGCGCTTTTACTTCACGAAGGTAAAACGCGACGGTGGCACTGTTGCCGCTCGTTGAATCGAACATACAGAGTGTCCCCATAAAAGAGTTCGCCCGGAATTTCTCATACTAGGCTGGACTGTTTTATGTCAGCCAGCCTGCACTTTTGCCCAAGATTCCACCATCACTAGGCAATTCGTTCAAATCCAAATGAGCCTTACGGCTGTAAAAAGAAGTGGCAACACTGCGAATAGGCGCATGGAGTAATTATTTCAGTCATAATCGCCGAGGAACTTTTCGCATCGTGTTTTGCCATAATCAAGTTTCAACACACGACTTTTCTATACGAAATTTCTAGTGCCATCGAGTCGGCGGCCACTTGAAGACGAGTGGAGCTTATTGCCGAGTACGAGTACCGGCATTTTGAAGAACCTCCTCCTCCACTCGAGACCTGGAGATTAGAACAAATTGATGATGCGATAATTCCGGAATTATTCTTAAAGAACTTCAGACGAGGACGTTCTGGTTCGAGGTTTTCGTAATACCTCTTTATGTACCAGTCGCTGAAAGAGTAGAATAATTGACATTCGCCTAAAGCAGACAAAATCGGTTTTATTCACACAGCAAATTGTACAAATACCTCATGAACATCCCTGAATTTGAGAATTTAATTTGAATCGATCACTGTATTTGCAATTAGCTTCAATTCAAAACTAAACTCGATAATATCAAGGGAACGCTGTCCACAAACGGTTTTACGTGAATACAGATTAATGAATTGAGCGTCATTCCATCAAATTCTACAAGTTGGTCGTCTACTTTACGTATCAATTACGGCTTGTAATCAGCCTATCTAATTACGACGTACTTCAGCTTTTTAAAATCCTCAGAGTTACGAGCATAGGAATTGATTTGCAACCAACTCTTTATGAAGAGGAACATTTCCCTAGAATCACTGGAGAAACAGAATGATTCTCGTTAAACTAAGTTTGAATGTGATGATCGTATCGGTTATGGAAGTTGAAATAAACCATTTTTTCGAATTCCACTACGTTGGAAGTTTAAATGTAGCTGTCCACCCGCAATTTCAACTCAAACGTTCAACGAGAACTGATGTTGAAACCTATCTTCACAAATCTCATGTGCATTTTCGTCAGGCCACACATGGTCAATATGAAAATTGCATTTCGCGCGAAACTGGCTAAAAAGTCTTTAGTCTTCGAAATAGGAAACGTATACCGTCAGATGGCAGTGCAGAGCATTAATTTTTATTTATTGGATTATTCAGCTTAATAGAACAAAATATGTTGGAGCGCAGGGAATATAACAAGAAATCCTACCCTGAACTAGATCTCACATAATAACTCTCTTTTTCCTTCACCAGTCTTCTGGGAGGAGATACCTGCGGGGCGTGTCATTTAAAAAAAATCAATTCCATGTTAGAATGCACAATTGTAAGAAAAAATTAATTTGCACTAATCGACGGCTGAAACAAACCTTAGTAAATTGTCTCTGAGAACCATTTGACATTTAACATCAAAACTTTCATAAGTAATAAATTCTTCCAGAAGATATACCTGGAATAGAGCCATCAAAGTTCAACAATTTCAAGCAAGGCTGGGCAAATCGTTAAATTTATTACTGCGTCTAATTAAGAATAAAATATCCGACTTATCCCTCTCGAGTATCCGCCATTAAACACTCCGCATACCAGCTGTTGCCAAAAACCCAAGAGGTCAATATTCCGCCTGGTCCAAAGATCCCCGGTCTTGCCGCCAACAAAAGATAACAAATTAATTCCAGAATTTAGTCAGTCATTGTCATCGTCCGATTTAACCAGAACGTGTTGTGGTATATCCTCTAAACATTCTTGAGCTGGCCCATCTACCTGAACCCAACAGAAACAGGCGTATTGGGACGGTTTGTCGGTCTACCTTTTCAAGCCACACAAGGACCGAGGCAGACGCCTTCAGGTAATCTTGTGACGTCGTAAATTTTTGATATGCGATTCTGGGATTCCTTCTTCCGCCCCAGTGGGTACGGACAGTTTTTTGCCCGTTTCGCCTGAGAACTTAGGCTGGGAATCGGGTATCGACTACGTTTTACGGCAATTTCGGTGAATGGTCGAGGAAACCAATCTGCCGAAGTGTTCAAGAGTCCACCCACTCGACGTGATAGACCGGCAATGGTTTCTATTTACTGAACCCACACATGTCGAACGGAAACTGCCTCATGAACTATTCGACCACCAGGATTAACACGACGGTATGGGACTCTTTAGATGTATGGAAATGATTATCCGCACACAACTGCAGTAAGAAAGACAATTTCCGTAGAAATAAGGCTCTGGTCTTCAGGAATGAGAGCGCAAAAACAATCCTACCCGACATATTTTTTTTTATTGCTAAGTATGGTGCTTTTAGGGGTCATTTTTCACCCAAAAATTGGGATTTTTAAGATCGCTTATAATTTGCACAGAGATACTCTGAGATATGCTGATCAACAAAATATGAACAGATAAAAGATACGACAAGAGGGGCGGAAGATATTGCAGTTTGAAAATTCTGATTTTTCAAAAAGTGCCATTCGACGAGAGAAATTCTAAACCATGCTAGTTAGGGCTCTGGAATATTTTTTATTGGATTGAGCGACCTCGAAAACCTACATTTTAATACCAAAGTCGACCATGTAGCCCTCATAAGTAATGAATTTTTCCAATTTTAAACGTGCCAGTTTTCAATTAGTCTGTATTCGTAACGGTCGCATTCTAAATTGTCCCACATAATTAACCATCGTATGGGACATTTAACCAAAGTCTCGAAGAAGCAGATGACATTTTAGAGTTGCTCAACCAGTTGCATCACATTCTAGACTAGATGGATCACTTATTCGTTACACATTCTGTTCATTATATGGTCTTGCTTTCGAAATCACTGACCTGCATCAAGTTTGCGAGATGCGGCATAAAGAGGAGCCATTACAATTTCAAGTTTATTTCACCGAGGATTACGTCAATGTTTTTTTATCGTAGATGAAAAAAGGTCAATTGAAAGGGAGTTTTCAGTTGCATCGAATATTATTCAAAACTACTTTCTACAAAAAACACGGGTTACTCCTAAATATTAACGATAGGAAATAAATCATCCAAGTTGTTCAATTATTGAGAGATTCTATAGAAAGTTGCAGAACCCCATTAAAGGCATATCGATCAGTCAAATTTGTAAAGCTTGTCAACGTTCAAATATTATAAAAAGGGAAGTTTTACCTGAAAACGATAATTGACGTTATGCTTTTAGTCCCTCCGTCGAGTAGGTACTTATACCCAAACAATCTATACCGAGTGGACAATCACTCAGAAACAAAGGAAATGTCGATATAATGCAGGGTGTTTCAATAAGACGCAAAATTCGAATTGCGCGCTATAATTGACAGTTATGATTTTGAGGTGACAGATCGAAAGTTGACAGATGGGAATTTGTAAACATGCTGATTTTGCTAGAAAATTATTTTCAGTGATGGGGCCCATTTTCACCTCGATGACTTTGCTAATAGGCATGACATGTGGTTGCAGCAGAACGGTGCCACATGTCATACTGCCCGAGAAACATTGACGATCTTGCACGAATTTGCTCCTAGTCGTGTCATTTTCCGATTTGGATTCTACGCTCTTGCGATTTAACGCCTTCAGACTTCTGGCTGTGGGGTTGTCTGAAGTCACAGGTTTAAGCCAATAAGCCTGCAACCATCGAAGCATTGAAATAAGACGCTGTATCAATGAAATACCATCACATGGATTTCAATAAAGTTCTTGAAAATTTCGTCAAAAGGGTACGCATATGAGTAGTATAGCAAGCGGGGTCCTGGGACTGAGGATGGCCATGTCCATCCGGAGCCGAAGAACCTTGAGGAAATTAGCTGAAGAATTGGTCAATGATCAGAAGGGGTTGTAAAAGAAGATGTTACCTATCGAGAGCGGTAAAAAACCCTCGAGAGGTCAATGACCAATTCTTCAGCTGATTTCCACAAGGTTCTTCGGCTCCGGATGGACATGACCATCCTCAGTCCCAGGACCCCGCTTGCTATACTACTCATATGCCACCAAAGTTGTGGCGGCGATTTTCAAGATATTTTGTTTCATAAATAATTGAAGCGCAGTGTTTCCCACATTCTAACTTTTCACGTGAGAGGGTTGAAAGTTGTGCATGAACAAAACTGTAATGGTCGACTTTCATTCGATGACAAATTTCATCAGGTACCATCGTCTCAAAGTAAATGAGCCAGGACAAAGTGCTCATACTGGAAACCTCCTTGAACTAACTTATTTTTCAAAATCAAAATTTTTTTTTTTTTGAAAATTTCTGCATGCCTCTGAAGAAGATACAAAGACTTTGCCAAAAAAGTACCACATGATCCACTTTCCCTATTCAAAAAATATAGAGGGTTGATGGGGATGACACAGGGTGCAACAAAAATCCTTCAAAAATGCATAAAAATTTGGTAAAAGTGAAACAAAAATTGACCTGTTTCAAGATCTTCTGAGAAAATGAATTTGTTCCATGATATGTACTGTATATTTTACTAACGCAATAAATATTTCAATACTTCGCTACAGAAAACCATGTTTCAGTGAACAGCAAAATCTTATTGAAACACCCTTTATTTGATAGATCGTCTTAATATTCTTGGTGTAACAATATGAAAGATAAAACTGTTCTACCGCTTCTGGAAATGCGACTCTAAATCATTTCAAGGTGAAACTTTTTTAAATCTACACAGGATTTTATTCAGGACAACTTTCACATTTAACCCCACGAGGGTGCAGGCCGTTCAAGATTCCCCATTTTCAGAAACTGATTTCCAGTAGCAAGTGGAAAACATGAAATATTGTGATGCGTCTCAGGGCGGCATATCGAGTTAGAGCACGTGCCAATGTTTGCAATTACTCAGTTCAAATAGGATCCGTTATAAACTACCCAAATGTCTGGGTCTGCTATAAAAGTGTGGTCAACTTAATGCCGAATATTCTGAAAAGCAATGAAGCCATTTCCGATTGTGAACAGTTGTTTTTATTCGTCTATCTTTACGTATCAAGTTGGGGCACATTTTCAATTAAGCGATCGAGAGTGTACACTGTACAGTCTGCGGACACTAAATCCTCATCCTACATTTCGAGTGTTTTCTTCGGCCCGATCCCCGACTTGTCGCTTACCCGAAACGACAAGGGTGGGACAGTGGGAACCCAAGATTATTATTCGTCCCAGCCATTCCCTATTTCACTCAAAATGTAAGCCGTAATGAGTCTCTAAATAACACTCAACGCACGGGCCCCTTTGTTACTTCCGTAACAAATGAAGTCATACGAAGGGCGCAACAATTTACGGTCTTCCCGGTGTTTTTTCTTTCGCACTTGCCCCTCCCGGCATTAATCTTGGAACCTGTATCGAAAGTGGGCATCGGGGGTTCGTTATTTTCTTACCCTCCAAGGGTGAGATAGACCTTCGTAATGGACTCCGAAGAAAGGAAATCAAGCGGAAGGATATCATCTCCTTTCAGAAAAATTGCTGTGTGCTCGGTTTGGGTCCCGATTCCATTATTGGGAAATACTTTCTGTTGTTCTGCAGGTCGGTAGGTTTCCTAGGGAGCAAGGACCGTTTTGATGAAGGGCGTTCCTTGAAAGGAGAGGGATTTAAATTCGAGTGGTTTCCGGTAGATCGTAAAAACAATGGGGAGTGTTTTGGTGTAATCAACTCAAAGTCAAGTTTTCTTTCGAGAGGAAGATCGTCGAGGTCAGCTTCGCAGAAAGATACTTAACCCCATATTTTACCCCCCTGTTATTTGCAATCTAATTGAATGGACTTAATATCTGTCGGAGGGTGTAACCCGCCGATTGACTGCTCCGAATTGGTGATGTTACTGGATCTATGGCTGTATATATAGCCGTAGCCCCACCGCATATTCGCCTGCTACTATTTCATTTCAGCAAAGCCTAATTTGGAAGATGAGAAAATGTTCCTTTCGACCTCAAGACCTCAGCATGTCCTTATCATCTACAAGTAGGTATACAATCTAGAGCTATTTCCGAACGCTCGTAAATATAGAGCGTTCCGCTTCCATATTCTCCAATATCCATCAAGTCAACAGTCATAAAATAGCAGTTAACTTGGAACATTGTCCTTATCGTAGGACCTTCGAAGGTCACTGACCATGCACCGTCCAGACGAACAATACCGCCCACCGCAAGTTTCGAATGCTTCTATCGATCCGTCATCGTTTTCGAAAAACCAGTTTCTAAAGCGCAGTCATTCTTCTCGGATAATGGCCCGTTCGGACGTGTCCGATATCTGTCGCGTCGACTCCTGACTAATTCGGAATTCTTTAGGAATTCAATAGATTTTCTACGATAATCCTTAAACGACGCAGACTGTGGGATTATTGATGACTAAAACCACAACTTGACACTTCGCGAAGACAAAACGATCGTCACCAGACCGAGATTTCAATAGTTTCGTTTGATGCAGATCTAGGAGTCGACAACAACACGATTTGGCTTGCTAGGTCGCGTTCAAGCGCTGCAGACACCTGACACCTCCCTGCTTTTGAACTTGTTGCTGCTTTATGCACACAAACAACAATTTATTGTGCTCTGGATAGGGTGAACGAATGGGTTAACAAAACCGTCGTCTGTTTCCATTTGGCAATTTCGAATATCCCCTGTAAATTCCACGCGTCCACGGAAAATGGTGATCCACGGGTATTGACGGATGTGATATCAAGTTTGTCGATTTTCCAGTGACGTTTTGGCATGGACATATCCCGCCTCTATTAATCCTTTCAGCTATCAACTTGATGGATCTATAGCGCTGTTTATGCACAGTCCGCTCGGAAAATATGGATGCTCGTGCTGTCAGAAATTCGAAGAGCATCGACAGAATATGCTGAGTATTTCAAGTTCTTTCAAAACAACTTTGAGACAGTGAATCTTCAGTCTAGTGTTGAGCATAGTTGTCTTAAACTATCCATATTTTACTTGTAAAGTTATTCGAGGATCCCTACTGATGTTGATGAAGAACTTGGTGACCCTGCAATTAAATGGTGTGGGGTACCACATGGGGCTGTATGAGGCCCGCTATTTTTCACTTTATTTTATCCTAAATCTGCCTGTTTGATGTCGAGGCCAGGTGAGGAATTTGAAATGTTCGAAAAAGTTTTTTGATTAACGCATGGTGAGAAAACATTTAATGCTTGTCTTTATTATCATGGCCGCATGGAACAAAGTCGGTGAAATATTAATCAAACCAGAGAGCTAAATTCATGATGCCTTCTAAAGAGTGTTTCAATAAAAGCGCAAGATTTCTGTGTTCAATAAAACATGTTTTTCTGTATCGAAATATTGAAGCATTTATTGATTCAGAAAATATACATTTGGGAATTATGCATGGAACAAAATATCTTGTAAATGGCCACCATAGATTTGTCGGCATATGCGTAGTCGTTTGAAAATTTTCCATCCAAAAACCTCGAAGTTATTCTTGTTTCAGCGGAGCTCTATTTTCGATTTTTTTTTCGAATTTTCCCGCTCAGAGAGAATTTTCCAACCAAAACTGAAAAATGTTACATCAAAATAACTTTCTTAATTTTCTAAGGAATCTATTTCTGCAATAAAAAAATGGTGTTCTAATTTGAAAAACGGAAGTTGACGTCATTTCCGGAAAAACCGGAGGTGCTCATGCCTTGAAAATATTTTAGATTTCATCAGCATCGTGAAATACTTATAAGTGCTGAATTTCATGAAAATACGTTCAGTAGTTTCCCGTATAAATATGGGTGAGGTTCCTCGTGAAAGACCCTGTATGTATATCTGTCAACTTTCGATCTGTCGCGTCATAATCGTGTGAAATTATGACTATCAAACATGGCGCGCAATTCAAATCTTGCGCTCTTATTGAAACACTTTCATTGAATCGCTCATAGTTTTTGTATTTGCATTTGCATTTCGGTGTTCACAACATTATTATTATGGACAAACAGGGTTTCCCCCAACGAAAACAAGATATTAATCGCATTTCTCTTCTGATTATTCAAATTCAGAGACCTTGAGGTAATATTATGTTAAAGTTCAACATAGTCTGTTGAAATACGAACTAACATTCTGTGATGTCTTCGTATAATTCGCTTTCACTCTTCAGCGACGTCATAGAATTTTATAATATTCGTTCCAGATGAAGTAACACGGTTCTAAGTTAATCTTCATTCTTGTCTGTGATTGATGAAGAAGACTTCCGGCCAGATTTGGTGAGGACACGCTAGTTTTATACGACGCAGCGTTGTCAGATTGGGAGATTCGTCCCTAGAATTTTTCTTTTTGGGCGTTCGTTCCACTTGAACCAAGGCTATATCATTTGGTCTTGATGTCTTCGAATTTTTAGCACAGAATGGTCTCAATCGACTTCCTATATTTCTGTGATAACGGATTCGGAATCATGGATGATTGCTTTGTTGACAGCAGGTGTCGATTATTTTGACAGCAGGTGTCAATCATTTTGACAGCAGGTGTCAATCATTTTGACAGCAGGTGTCAAGCATTTTGACAGCAGCTGTCAATTATTTTGACAGCTGTCGAATTTTTTCGTTCTATTCTTGATTCATGGACTCATTTAGTGGACCCGGATGATCAGGCAACCCTGCCGCTAGTCTTCCATCGGCCCAACTAGGCGTGTATTTCCCACGCCTTCTCCTTTTTCACTTTTCGGGGGGAAAATCTCGCCCAATTTTTTCGTCGGCTTTTTTTCCGTTCCTCTGGTGTTAAAGGTCGCGCCATGCTCGATACGGGCTTTATCGAGTCGTTAACTCGAAAAGAACGGTCGTGACGACAATTAAAAAGTAATTTATCAGAATGAACGCTCTGGTTGAGCATTATCGCAGGAAACGCTCAAATCTGGGCTTCTTTCGTATTTAACGTCATAATGGCCAATGCTGCAGAAGAACGAGAGTTTTGTTTCGTTACGGAGTGCTTTTTTATCTTTTCGTATGTCGAAAGCGCCACGAAGATGTATAAAGAATGCCAGCTTCGGAAGAAATCATCTTTTCGGTTCGAAGTTTGAGAGTTTCTTGTATTTTCTCATGCCACATTGTTTATCGTTTATAATAGGGATTTTGCTCAAGGGAACCTGGTAACGTCCGAGCTCGCGAGCTCCCTTAAAAAATTGGGCTTTTTATTTCCATGATATCTCAGTTCGTATGCGGCGTAGACCAACAATTTTTTTTTAATTAAAGCTTAATCATTTCACTAGAATGTGTATTACTCGCTTTTCTGCTTTTCTTCGTATATTAGGAAAAAAACCTGTTGAGCTGTAATTTCATGAAAATCTGGACAAACGATTTTATTTCCATGATATCTCCGTCAATTTTCGGGATAAATGTATGAAATTTTCAGTATACATGCGGAATAATATTTTGCAGAATGTGTATTATTCGCTTTTCCGTTTTTCTGCGTATACTAGGAGAAAACCTGGTTGAAAATATGACCAATAAAGTTCCAACTTTATAATTCATTTAAAAATTTGGGGGGCAATAAACAATAAAACTGATCAATACACATTCTGGAAAATACACACAACCAAACTTATATGGAATCACCCTGTTATTTGGAAAAAAACGAATTTTAATTAAAAAAAAGTCGCTGAAAAGTGAAGAGCAGTTTTCCCAAAACAAGTTTATTACAAAAATAATATAAATTATTAAAAGATTATTTTTATAATAGAACAGAAAATTAAAAGTGTAAATTTCTCTAAAAATAATTTTTATGTAACTGAGAATTGAACAACAAATAAAACGATTTTAACAAATCAATAATCAGTATTACCACCCCTGGCATTGATACAAGCTTGAATTCGACGAGGCATGCTTTCTATTAAGTTGTGAATTTCTTCTTCTGTAACATTTGCCCATTCCTCAGTCTAAAGCCGCTTGTATAAGTTGCTGCTCTGCCTTACCAGGATTATTTCGACGAGCTCTAATTTTTCTTTTGATCCTATCCCACAAGTGCTCGATAGGATTAAGGTCCGGTGAACAAGAAGGCCACTCTAAAACAGTCACACCTTCTATTTCGAAAAAAATTTTTGCAACTCTGCTGGTATGTGGAGGTGCATTATCCTGCATAAATAGGAAATAATCTCCAAAAGCACCTCGCCAGAGCCTCACTACAGGTTGTAGCACTAGATCAACAAACCTAGGCCCTGTCAGAGATTGTCTAATGGGAATTAAAGGAGTTTTCCCACCAAACATAATTCCACCCCAATACATTACAATACCTCCTTTGTATTTAGGGATCGGTCTTGCAGCTTGGAGCCTAGCTTGCCTCCCTCTACCTCTTAAATTGGGAACACGCCGGTCGTCTGATCGTAGGCCAATTCTGGTCTCATCCGAAAATAAGACATTTTTCCAATCTTCAATAGTCCAATTTTCATGCTCTAAACACCAATTAAAACGGTCAACTTTATTTTGCCTTGATAGTTCTGGAACTCCTTGAATAATTCCCGAGCGCGAAGTCTTTTTCTGATAGTTTCGACAGAAACACTAACACCTGTAGCTTGCAAAAATTGCCTCTGAAGCTCTGAATGAGATACTGCGGGATTTCTTCTTGCTGTTTGGGCTAAAAAGCGATCCTGCCTTTCTGTAGTAACTCTTCCACGACTTCTTCTCGGCCTATTCTTTAGGGTTCCTAACTCCAGAAACCTTGCATAGGTTTTTGAAACAACCCCTTGTGTAACCCCCACCGTTCTTGCAATCTGTCTTTGTGACATACCTTGTTCTGCCATAGTAATAATTCTTCCTCTCTGGACTTCCGATAACCCCACATAAGGCATTTTTTTTAAAACTTCGCAAAAAACAAAATATAAATTCACTGCGACGTTCGAACGAAATGGTAAAATCGACACTGCAAAGCCAAATCTTATCAAGTGCTTATGAACTGTTTTTGTGAGTAAACACATGCACTTTTTATTTGCTTCTAACGAAAAAGATATCAAAATAATATTTCATCTTAATACTGGGTGATTCCATATAAGTTTGGTTGTGTGTATTATTTCGCATGTAAACTGAAAATTTCATAAATTTATCCCGAGAATTGACAGAGATATCATGGAAATAAAATCGTTTATCCAGATTTTCATGAAATTACAGCTCAACAGGTTTTTTTCCTAATATACGAAGAAAAGCAGAAAAGCGAGTAATACACACTCTAGAGAAATTTTTAAGCTTTAATTTAAAAAAAAACTTGTTGCTCTACGCCGCATACGAACTGAGATATCATGGAAATAAAAATCCCCAATTTTTGAAGGGAGCTCGCGAGCTCGGACGTGTACCAGGTCCCCTTAACCTTTTTAACACGATGAATCTCAAACATATTCAGCATTAAGTACATAAGTTATCGTCCTTGAACTCGATTTTTGAATGGGACTAGTGGTCCTTGAGTTATCGATTTTTAACGCATCCCATTCGTGACTTCTTTAAAGGTAGAATTTTCCTCCATTTTGCGCCACTTGAAATCTGTTTTAACCTTTCCTTATGTGGTCGAGCCATGTTCGTTGTGTTCGCTTATTTCTTTTGTTGTCTGCGTTTCTATTGTTTTAGTTGTTTGTACGCCATTCATAAGGAGAATTTTTTGTGATAACATTCCCACTTAACTGCTTAAGTCCTGCGTATCAGTTAATTCATTGGCGGAAGAGAAGGTCACGATCTTTTACTATCGTGGTCAGTTCCACCCCTATTGATAGATTTAATAGGGACCGCCTTTCCAAAATATCAAGGCGATATCATCATTTTGATGCCACAGTAGCTGAATTTACAACTCAGTCAATCGGACATATCGAATTGCGGTAAGATCGACTGGTCGATAGCAATCGACGGTTTGGGCATCCCTGTCCCAGATGACGATCGGACTCATTCCGTATTCTCTTTGAAACAACAAAATCGATTCATATTTCCTGGTTACGAACAATGAGCATTGGATATTTTCGACACACAACTTTCGATTCACGCCATCAACCAGTTGGTATTCAAATCACGAGCTCGAAGAATCTTTGCGTTAACATCTGACACCCACGTCTAGTCGTTGGAGATTACTATCGAATCGAGTCGAACTTCGAATGGAATTTCAATGGTGATTCTTCTTCATTGTACGATATGAGTGGTAGATTTTTATTTCGATACCTGCTCATATTATGAAACTATCATGCATATTCGTAGATTTCAGAGCATGAAACCAAGAAATGGACAATTAAATTGGGCCCGTTTTCTTTGTTAATTGTTAGTATTAATTCTTCTCAGACAAGGTTCCACTTGAGATAGTTCAGATCAATGAAAACCAAGGACGCTGGAGCAAAAGCAGGAGCGTGTATTAAAAAATGGTCACAGGATAAGTCAGTGTACATAAATGAGTTGTGGCATAAAAATGTAGGTAATTTTTCATAGGCTGTGGTTACTATTCTCTGATACTTGGAACCTGTCCTAGCTGTCCGAAAACTGATGCCTGACTGAAACATCTTCTGATGTGGGGTGCCATTGTTCTTCTCGGCCAGACGAAGGCATGAATAATAAAAATGTCCCAGTAGACAATGTGCTCACCAAACCCAAAAGTACCTAGGTCAAGGCGATGCGTATGCCCATTGGCGTCGCACTCGCTCGACCAGTTTTAGGGCATGTTAGCTCAGCGTGACGAGGAGGTGGTATAAATTATGAAAATGTTCGAATCATAAATTCATTACGTGTAGGTGTGAAAAATGAGAAAGTGTTAGTCGTTCTGACAACGGAGTAATTGAAGTGTATGATAATCGATATTATTCTTATTCTCGTTTAATTTTTCTGGAGTTCTTAAGAGGGGTTTATAGTGCCCAGCTTTCTTAGCGTCCGTCAAAGTCTGCCTTCTTCTCACCCCTCACCTCCCCTAAGAAATCGTCGATTTTCAGTACGTCCGAAGATATCTCAGACATTCCTCGTATTTACCGCCCTTGTCTTCCACATGCGAGATTTCTGTTACGTACAGCCTTTACCTAGGGGAGGGCGGAAGTTGTCGAATGCCCTCGTATATTCACGAATGAAGTGAAATTATTTACGAAACTGCTGACAACACTGTAAATTCATAGGACGTAGACGTTTTGCCAGATGGAAATAAATAGTTGGGATGGACCCTTCTTGGTTGTACGAATTTATTGCGAATTTCTGTTTTGGTTGTAAGTTAGATTCGGAAAAAATCATCCACATCTACAGTAAAAAAAAAATTGATTGAGACTCAAAACCTAAACTAATTTTTTTTTATGAATTTAAATTTGTTTTTTGTATGAGATGCTGTATCAGAGGAATTGTATATACATACTCTATTTTTTATGATTGCGTTTAATCGTGCGAAAAAAATGATAGTTCTCTAAGTTTTTTTCATTTTTTTTATTGGAGTAAAATCATAATTTTTCTTTGCAGAATCCAACGCAATCATAAAGAATATGGTTCTAATTTGAAAAATATAAGTTATGGCCAATTTTCGATCATAGTTTTCGACACAAAATTTGAAACACCCTGTGATGATTATTCTGAACTTCACACGATGCATGGCCTTTCCACATTCTTCTACTCTGATGTTATGAGGACTGTTTACGTTGAGGATATTGAGAACAAGAAAAATGAACATTATACTGACTACGAGTATTTGAGTATTTTACTTTTATTCCGGTTTTTTCTCGATATTTTGAAAACTATGGTTTTAACAGAAATGTACTTATTCAGAATTGAATACTAAACAAAGGAAAAAATTGAAAAAAATCTTTTCAACAAATCTATTTTTTTCACTTGTTGTATAACCAAGAGCGCTCATGCTCCAAAAATATTTTAGCTCAGTAGAAAATTTCGAACAATATGATCTCAATTCTCAGATTTCTAATATGTCCAGTTCTCCAGGAAGGTCTAATAGGCACTCGAACTGGATTATAGTCATATATTTTTTTGATATATGTAATTCATTTGAAATAGCTTTTTTTGATGTTAGTGACTATAATAGATATCAAGAATTTCGGAAAGTTTTTGAAATTGAATGAGTTTTTTCATGAACTCAGATCATGGATCAGAAAAATTCATTTTATAAAATTGAAACGATAAGGTAATTCAAGAAGGAGGAAGGATTGTATGAAATTCTAGAAGATCTCGAGAATTTTCTGATCCCATCATAGCTTGTCATGTAAAAAAATTTTATGTAGGATAAACATCACATAACAAATGTGCGCAAAGATTTTTGCGTTTATCACTAAATTCCCTACTCATCTTCGAAGTAATTGAAACAAATAACAGAACACCTCCAATCACAAGAAAAAAAAATCAAGTGAAAATTCACGACCCTCGTCTCTCGTCACAAGATCTAAAAACGTAGGGACCGAACGAATTTGCTTTCGGCTTGCCTGTCCAACAGAAGTAATAAAGAACATGTTTTTACACTTTTACTTTTCACTGATAACAGACGCCTTACAATAAAACAATAAATATTTGCCACTGGGATTTACCGAAAACCCCAAAGTGCAACCTAAAATGTGCAGTATTGCCAGATAGATGGAACGATCAGTAGAAAATGGAAATAGCCAAGTTCGTCGATTAGGTGGCAGCACTTTGCGATCGTTTGATTTTAATTTTACTGAAATCGGTTTTTGAGCGATTGGAGAAAACTTTTTGTGTTAAATTTTTCGTGGGAATTCATAAAAAAAAATGGTCTAGGTTGGAAAGTTAGAATTATGCATATAAAGTCACTAAGAAGGGAAAAAAAAATTTTATTGTTTTTTTCACTCGACGAAAAAAAAAATTATGAACTTTCCAACTTGAAGAACTCTTCAAATTGAATAACAGTGAAAACCCCATATAAATCGGTAGTCTCTATCGTGAGTAATCCCGAATCGCGTTTTGAACTGAACGTCAGAACGGTATAGGCCCCTCTTAATTCTTCCGTTAGACGATTGAAATAGGATTCGTAGAATTCATTATTTTGTGTTTGTTTCATTATTTCTGATTATTAATTCTTAGAATATGAAGAGAGGAAAGCTAGATTGAACGATTTTTAGAATTTCTGGTTATTTTTAGCGATGAGTTTGGCACTATTTGATTGGGATATAACATTCCTGATTTCAATTCGACAATATAAGTTGAGTACCTACATTTTCTATGTCTTTAGGTTTAATGAAATTCATTCAAGTGTTATGCATTGGTAAGAATTGTGATAAAAGCGGATTCCGTCGATATCAATATCAACAAAAATATTATAACACTAAAATATACCACAATTCACATGAAGACTAACTGACAAACTTGCTTGTTTGGAATATCTTGCTGTAATACTAAAATATATTCAATTAATAAAGCAAATTTATTTTGTACTGCGTCCTTATGTACATTTTTAACTGTGAATTCCTCTCAAAATCTGTATCGAAAATCTTGGAAATGTCTTTATATACTTTATGAGAATTGTATCCCATTAAACAGTAAGAATTATCGGAGTGGTTAAAACTTGAGACAAGCTGTATAAATCAACGATTCAGTTGATCGAATTCATTTCGAATTCGTAACTAAACTAGCGCCGATCCGCATTTTAAGTGTATAAACTTCGACTCAATAAACTTAAGTTGATTGAACTCCAGGAAATTGCGTATTTTCCAGATTATTCCAGTTCTAATCGAACCGAAGTCGGGAGACTGAATTCGATATGGTGTTTAGATTGTTTGGAAAGGAAGATAGTCGAATAATTCTTGTTTTAATTGCTGCCTTTGAAAGTGAATCATTTAACGAACTCGTACAATTTTGATAATACTGTTTATAAGTCAGGGTTCATGACTCATTGTTTCATTGTGCCACACTCTTCGAGACACCGTCACTCATCAGATTGAAATGAGAATTATGGGGTCACTTGCGGATCTAGGAAGTTTTTCAGGGGGGGCCACAAAAATTTTCAGCAAAAACATTAATTATTTTCAAATGCCATTGTGAGACTAAAGATTTTTGTATATTTAGCAGAGCTTGAGGTTACACCAAAATTATGCAAAACTCGATATATTGCCTGAAATCTCCACTATCTAAATCAGAATTTCACATTTTCAATCAACTTCAAGAAACATTCCAATTCTGTTCTTTGCCACTTCAATACACAAGAAGAAAACTTGTAATCTCTAATTTTTAAAAATGATTTCGGTATAATACCAAGAATGGCATATTTTTGAAATTAGAATTTCAAGCTCTATTGAAATATACTGCTCCACAAGAGTTAGGGATATCGTATTCAATCGTTTTTAAAAGTATGTAATCTTTGAGAAGATCGCTGTAAAATCATTTAAAACTCAATAACAACTTGAATCGGTCCAATAAAAATCAGTATGAGACATTTCGTCAATCTGGTCGCCTTTTTTCTGAAGTTTGGTTCTTTGCATATGCTTCATGAATGTTCTTATTTTGAAATGAAGTCAGTTTATCACCGGCTTCGATTTGAAACAAGTTTTCTGAAAATGCCAAGACGTAAATTAACAAACGCGGAGGCTAATAGGGCTATCGGAATGCTACAGGGTGGCCTAACTCAGGTTGTGTTGCGGAAAGGCTCCAAGTCAGCCAAAGTGTGATATCTCGACTTTGGAATAGGTTCAGGGAGACAGGTTCCGTGTTGGAAAGACCAAGGCTTGGTGGGCGACGAAAAACAATAACACCTGCTCAGGATCGTTTCATCACCGTTTCGGCGAGAAGAAACCCTACATCTACGTGTAGAATGCTACGGAATACTCTTCGAAATGCAGACGGGGTCCAAGTTTCCATCGAAACCATCAGACGACGTTTGAGAGTGGTGAATCTAGATTGTAGACGTCCATTAAGAGGAGTTCCATTAACACGTGACCATAAACGTCAAAGACTGGAATGGGCAATGCAACATATCATTTGGAACGATCAATGGCGTAGTGTCCTTTTCACTGATGAATCCAGATATGGACGATTTTCAGATTCTCGAAGAATAAGAGTATGGACAATCCCACGCATACCCCGTAATCGTCGCTATGTCCAAGAAGTTCATCCATTCCGAGGGGTAGGTAGTGTTATGGTATGGGCCGGGATATGTTTCAACGGGCGCACAGATCTACACATTTGTCCTGGGAATATGACCGCCTCATACTATAGGGAGCATGTCATTGACAATGTTGTGCCAAATTTTCACGCTGCTATTGGTGAAACTTTTCAATTTCTATCTAGAGTCTAGACGATAACGCAAGACCGCACCGTGCAGCCATAGTTGAGAATGCGCGAGAGGAGCTTGGTATTCCACATTTACCAATACCTCCGCACTCACCAGATTTGAATTGCATAGAACATGCATGGGATATGCTCCAAAGAAGATTAGATAATCAACAACCTACGCCAGAATCCTTAAATGATATGAGAGAGCTTCTGCCTCGTTTATGGAACCAAATTCCTCAGAAACTGTTCAACAACCTCGTGTGTAGTATGCAAAGAAGATGTCAAGCTGTTATTGACGCCCGTGGAGGCCATACATTGTTTTGATAGTCCTAAAATGCCTGAATTCTCTGGGAATAAAATTTCGTTATTTTACTCGATTTTCCTTAACCAGCCTGTACACGCTGCAGACCTACAGGCTAAAATTAATTTGCAACTTGAAATCAAATTAATATGAATTTTCATCACAAAAATCTTATTTTGACTATATTTTTCTGCAATTTAAGTCAATATCCCTGACTCATGTGAAGCAGTTTATCAAGGATGTCCCCTTCGAAATAAAAAGGAAGCTTTGTGTTTCCAGTATAACTGATGTCATTTCACTCCAAAAATTTTACGCCCCATTCGACAATTTTTTTTTCTTATAAATATCTAATTATATGTAAGTTTTCAGAAAAATTACTGCCGGTGATTGACAGTGTCATTTTTCAAATGAAACAAGTATAACTATTGCATATTTTCCTGAAAGAAACCATTTCCCTGCGAGGCGTGTATCAATAAAAAAAAATTAAATTCCACCGGATTTTTATTTCAATCCCAATGGCGTCAAGCTTTTTTCATCTCTCTATGGAAATACCAGTATTTCAAGTTCTATTCCTACGCAATGTAATTCGTGCTGCATTAACTACAGCCATTTCACATCCGTTGAAATTGATGGAACGAGGGGGAGAATGATAACTAGATTTTACAAGAGATACCTGTTCGAAAGAAGTCGATGTCCGTGAAGCTCACGTCGAAACGGAACCCCGATGGTCTGGGGAATGCTAGCGACTGTTGGCAAAGAGGGATCTCTGAGCAATAATGAAAACACGGGGGAGTTGGAGAATAATTACGTTGGGGAAGTTTCCCCAAGCGAAGAAAATAATCCATAAGGGTGATGGGATTAAAATCTGAACTTCCTGAATTTCGTCTTTGGGAGTGTACTTTTTTCGCTACGCAACTGAGACCGTCGATCGCAGGCAGTTAAATCCCTGTACATTTTTTATTCCCAAAGCAGCCATTTGATTACGCGGAATATTCCTGCCCCCCTTCCTTCAAAAACTTCCTAGATTCGCAAGGGCGCTCAATTTTCTTTGATTTCTCTCATATCTATTACTGGGATTATTACTAAAGTACCTACAGCCGTCCAAATGGATATGCCCACTGCCGTTTCATGAGTATATCGGGTGTTTTTTAGAGTGATAGAACTTTAAATTGAAATAAAACACATTTAAATTATTTGAAAGATAATTTTATGACATTTATGCATTCGACCAGACCAATTTAGTACCACTTTTTCGTATAATACAGGCCTTATTTCGGCAATAACACGAGTAATGTTGAATCTATACTCTGTTCAAATGTAAGAAAGAGCAATAATAACATGTTTGGCGCCGCATCGGTAGGAGGGCCTTCGTGAAGTTTCTTTCCGTCCAGAGTCGAATCGGGGAGATTTCACACAATCGTTCAGTTTTAACTAAACTTGAATTCCATTTTTTTCAACAATTTATAGAACGTTGTTCTTTTGAAATTTGGCAAACTGTTGTCATCATTCACGATTTCTTGAACTTTAGAAATCCTTGGGATTTCATTTCGGAAAAAAAACCGTGGACAATTCTTCTGATAAGGTTCATATCGAAATCGTCAACCGAATCGATTATTTTTAACGACTGGGCTCTCCTCTTAGGTGGCGTCAATGTTTTATTCTCTGAGAATTCTGAATACAGCTGAATCACTCACCCCTGAGGATTTCGAAACAATTCCTACTAAGTCTCTTTTCGATAAATCAGGATGTTCTTCCAATTCTTTTCGAAAAATGTTCAAAATGTTCTCTTTCTCTTCAGCAGAGAAATGCGACCTTTTGGACCTTTTTCGTGGTGGTCCCCACATATCACCCTCAGATGCAGTATCCGTTTCTGAATTCGACATTGTTCCATAAACACTATATACACTTTGTCAAAAGATTTTCCAACACAATACACTTTTCACAACAAAATCTCTAAACACTTTGCATATGGCTGCTGTGATGGACGATTATGTAAACCATAAATTTCACGAGGTGCTTCATAAGTTTGGCGGATAGAATACTAATTTTGAGAATTAATTGTAAACATTGTTGCGGCGTGAGTCTTTCCATGATAATTTGTCAATGCTTACTGAACAGAACTGTCAAAACAACATGGCTTGTCTACCAAATCCCTATCGAAAATTCTATCACTCTAAAAGGAACACCCGATCATTTATGGTATGGGAATGAATATCTGTGACCTCTTAGTTCTGGGAGATGTCCACTACTCGTTATCTATGTTCTATATCTATGGTTTCATTTAGTCTTCTCGTCCATCGGATACAAGTCCGAACGTGTGATCCGTCCTTTACGCTTTATATTCGATGTGGGTGGTTCCTTCAACGCGGGAGATTGTTTGGTTTTCCGTTTCAGATGGTAACAGAGCTTTTTCAGCCTGCTCATCGACACGTAGCAGACACTCTATGATCGTCTTTTTTCATCCCATCTCGTCATTTTTTATGCCGGTTAAACTGATATCTGTCCTTGTTTTTCCAGTTGGTTTTCGAGCCTTGAAAACGATAGGACGAAAATTAATCGGAAGTCACAGGCTTTACTCGAAATAATGTTCAGTTTTTATTGACTTCAGACATTTTTATTCTTTTTCGATCGTGAAAAATGTTACTACTTTCAGCACCAACGGTGATTTTCTTAGTGAATTTGAAAGAGGTCGAATTTTTGGTCTACGGGAGACGGGGTTCAAGAAGAAGTCTAAGACTTATTGGCCATTAGAGACCGATTTGCGACAACTCTATCTTTGGCTGATGAGTGGTTAGGAGAACAAGGCCATCCTGAAACTATCCGAACGGTTTACTGCCGGAAAAGGTCTTTTGATCTACAGCATTATAGACTCCATCTTGTGTTACCTCTGACGGTTGAGCATCGCCGGCAACGATTACAGTGGTGCAGAGGAGGACAACATTGGAAAATGGCATCAGGTCGTCTTTTCTGATGGATCTTGATTCTCCTTGGGTCCACATGATGGCCGAAGAAGGGTTAGACGACGTCGGAGAGAAAGACAGTTGATGTTGAGCGTCATGTGCACCGGACAGTAGGTGTTATTGTATGGGGTGCTATTGCACATGCAAGTTGGTCACCTAAAGTCTTTGTTCGAGGTAACATGACAGCGCTGCGTTACCTTCAAGAAATAGTGGAGCCATATGCTTTACCTTACCTTAACCGGCTCGAGAATCCAATATTCTAAGATAATGCTCGACCTCATGTTGCCGGAGTCAGTTTAAGGGCCGGTTTTATAAAAGGCGAACCGAGGATTCAACCGTGCGCCGACTACCAGATAGTGAGGAATTTGGTTGTTGACGCAACGGTTGAATCCTCAGTTGGCCTTCATAATACCGGCCCTAAACTTGCCACAATAGACCTTAAGAGGGGTTTATACCGTTCGATGTTCAGTTCAAACGCGATTTGGAATTTCTCACGATAGAGACCACCGATTTATATGGGGTTTTCACCATTATTCAATTTGAAGAGTTCTTCGAGTGGGAAAGTTCATAACTTTTTTTTTCGTCGAAAAAAAAAAACATTAATTTTTTTTTCACTCGACGAAAAAAAAAGTTATGAACTTTCCCACTCGAAGAACTCTTCAAATTGAATAATGGTGAAAACCCCATATAAATCGGTGGTCTCTATCGTGAGAAATTCCGAATCGCGTTTTGAACTGAACGTCGAACGGTATAAACCCCTCTTAAGTTCGCAGTGAACTAAAACCCCCTTCTAATTATAAACTACCACGTTCTTTATGAAGACGGCTGTGGTGGTCATGAGCCCTGTATTCTGACAGTGGGATCTCAAAATTAAGTAGATAACTTGTTCACTTGTCCACTCTACGAGTCGCAACTGCATCTCCCGATTGCGCAAAGCTGTGCTTGTTTAGTTAAGAGTGTACATGATTATTCAGCTGTACGACTCGCACCTTCGCACACCCGCAAGTATACACCGCCTGACCACGTGCAGTATTTTGGAAACGCGCAAACCGCGGACGAGGATTCTCTCACGCGCCAGTGCGACTCGATTGCGGGTCATTAAAACACGCTTCGAATTCGCGCGCCACTGACCGCCCACAACCTTCGAACAGGTTGTTTATAATTCCGCTCGAACAAAGGAAGAGACGAGAGTGTTCTTTGTTAACCCCGGCGCGATCTGTTGATTTCTTATCGAGTCTATCGACTCGCTCGCCGGGCACGATACGTCGGACGTTCTCGCTAACATTCTGGTCCTCCGATACGGATGAGGATACGTTCAGGGATTTTTGAGTGATTTCGAATGAGTTTGTATGGGTGGAATTTTGGTTGAGTGAGATCAGTGTGATTTTCTGCGTTGTCTCAGGTAAAATTTAGTTCTCGATTGAACGCAGCAGCAACGTTGCTGGTTGCTTCTTATGTGTTTTAAATTTTGTATTCAGTTCTGCCTGAATATGTTCCTTTTCCCGGATCTATCTGAGGCCTTTGACAGTGTGAACCACGAGAAGCTCTTGGAAAAAATTATATTCATATGATACTCGTGACTCCCAGCATCAATTGTTACGTAGATCAGCGACAGCATCATAATATCTGAGGATGAAATTGTTAATAGAGGGGTACCTCAGGGTGGTATTCGGGGGTCTCCTCTCTTTGCGCTAGATATAAATGATTTGCCAGCAGGTTTAAATCTTCCCTATTTGTAGAATGATGAGAAAATTGTTGTTTGAGGATGACCATAGTGAATATAATCAATTATGAGCAATTCAAACACAAAGTAACTGATTTAAATACAGGGTGAATCTTTGACTTGTACATATATTTTAACTGTAGATTCCTCTCATCAAACGAAACACTTTTGTTCTATACCATTTCTCAAAATTCGGTTTGGTTTCGAAGATACAGGGTGTCGAAAATCTATGGAAAAAACACTTTTCTGTTTATATCTTCGGAACCGTTATTTCGAATGAACTGAATTTTGGTTGAGTTTTTACTATATTCATGGTGCATATTGCTCAATCGAACCTATTCAATATCTCTACTAGTATAAAATTCACAGGGTAGTCGACTTATCAATACACGCTAAAACACCATAAAACCACTTCAAAAAGATAAACGGTTCATATTTCCGAAAGAATCAATCATTTAAGAAACTAAAAGTATTCCTATTTTTTCTCAATGGAACGCAACGTTTTCGAGTTATTTCCAATTTTACCCGGAGAAATTTGACGAAAAAATCATTTATTTCAAGAATAATCTGAATGCTTCTCTGAATTGAATATCATCAAATATTATTTATTCCTCCTCTGGTCTTTAAACGAGTTTACAATGTTGTCACAATATCTATCAACTTTGTCGAGACTTAAATTCAAACGATGGAAAACGTTGATGTAGAGATATTTCAATAATAAAATCCCACAAATGTGGGAGATAAAATTGAACACCAAGGAGGATTTAATACGCACAGTTTCTATTGAAAATTCATAGTTACCGGTCCATATTGAAGTTAAATTTCGATGAAATACAAAATTCGGATATGAATGATGAATCTCGATACAAACCACTCATTAAATTGAAACTAATGACAAATAATACGATACCTACCAGATAATCTGTGGCGATGTTTCTATCTAAACAATATCCTCTTGGAATTTTATAAACTCGACACGGTTAAAAATTATATTAATTCCCTTCACATAATAATCACATTAGAACAATAATTCACTGAATGTATTCAGAACTTCACATAATGTTTACCGTTTGTTCAGAGACTCTGGTTTGTTATTGTTTATAGTTGGCCTCCAGATAAACAATCCGTCGGTTTTCGCTCTACGCATGCGTGGTGATAAATTTCGCGGCAAAGTCGGTTTCTGATGGAAACGGCAGAATTCATAGATATTTATATGTACTATGTTTCGTAAATAATCCTCAACCTCAATGAAAATATCAGCAAGCTGACAACATCTTCTTGAAATTTCTGTGCGAACATTCACAGATCGATAAGAATTAGATTAGGTTAGATTGTTTAATAATGAATTCTGATGATCTGAATGCAAAGTCTTTCTTCATGAGATTGTTTGGGAATTTCGAGGAGAATATGAACAAGTTATTAGTGTTTACAAACTAATCTGCAGAAAAATCGAAGAAGGATTTTATTTTGGTGGGATAAATGTGGCTTTTTAGTTGCAGATATAACCCACTGAAACTAACTGTTTTTGATGAAATTATCGTGTTTGCAACATTTTCATTAGAATAAGGTTAGTACTTGAGTATTTCCTAAATGTATCAACTCAATTTCTATCGAGAAATAAGAACATTGCATCAATTCCAGAGAATCATATTAGAGACGTAGTCAGCCCAATTTTTTTTAATGGCTATATCTTTTTAACAGAGCCGAATTCGGAAAAATGGAAAATAAAAATAGGTTTCTTTTGGCCTCACGAATCTACAGTTAAAATATATGTACAAGTCAAAGACTCACCCTGTATAGAAATCCAACCAATTTCTTGATTTTAATTTCGTTTTTCTTCTTTTTATTCTATTTCCTTGTTAGCAATGATTTTGAGAATAAAGTTATGTTATTGAATTTTTTATTCAGCGGATATGTGGGTGAACAGATGGAACTGTCGAAATTGCACATGAACAATTTTTTCAAAATGAAAAAATTAACATCTCTGTAGATCGACTGAGGATCTCAGATTATTTAGGGTTATGAAGATGAAAGATGAGATATAAAAATGAGAAATACAGACGAAAATAAGGAACATTTCGGTAGGAAGAAGATCTGAAAGGAAAAATGTTACCAACCCCAAAATTTTCTGGAATCGGCATCGCAAAACATTATCAATTTCATTCGAAACACGAACAGCTGTGGAAACAACCCAGAATATCATCAGTCAACCACTTTTCCGCCCAGCTCCTTTCTGGATCCCACTCGCCCAAAAACAATGGCAAAAACCGCTCTAAAAGGATCAAGTTACGGAATTCCCTGAATCGCATGTGTCCCTGGTGTGGTCCCGTCATCACAAAGACATCACTTTAAACGTCAGGTCTCACGGTGCGGAGTTCAAATATTGAAACGAAATTCGCCAGGTAATGGAAAACCAGCGGCGAGCGGTATTAAAATACGTGGACACGACGCGAATTTGAATAAAGATCATGGCGTGTTATTCAATGGAACTCGTACCTTCCCCGAAATGACGAAATGGAAACTATTTTTGGCGTTTCTCAATCCATCCGGTCACCTTCTGCAATTCCTTCTCGAATTCGCAACCGCGAAACGGAACGATGAATAATTGAACGGCGATTTTGATTTTATCGATGTCGGTTTTGGTTGGAAAGGAAATTCGTTGATGATCATGCCGAAGATATATAGACCGGCACTGAGCGAAAGTTCGTGCCCCCCCTTGGACATCGAAATTGACAAAAATCCCCAATCGATCCCTAATATTTTCATATACAATACCACTAGAGATGAAATTTTGCCGGCAAAATTTCTCGATTGTAAAATGAAAGTTTGTTGCTTGTTGCTCATGAAATAGTCTTGTCAAATACCATTCGGGCATCTAATTTTTTTCGGAAAAATTGGATGCTTTTATGATATTACTTACGACTATTTTGATTTATTCGATAGAATCGTCCACAATTTTTTCTAGAAGTCGGTAGCAGATACGAAAAACTACAAGAGACCATAAAGTTCAGTATAACAACTAGAGCCCCTAGATCTACCTAGTTATTCTTATCGGAATATCTCTGCAAATCGGGAGATTTTATGGGCGAAATGTCAAAGTTTGATCAATTTTCCTGGAGAAATGGGAAAATTATGGAAAATATGAATACCAAGCTATTTTGCATTGACTTTTCCTCTTTCGATCCGTATATTTACATCATGGTCAGGATATCTGTGAAAAAAGTTTTATCGAGTTTAAAATTGCCCTTTTTGCCGGATTTTTTTTGCGTTTTTCGCGAATTTTTTAAAAATTTATCGCCTAGGCCCTAGAGAATCGAAATTTCATCCATGTAAAACCCGATTACTCATCTTTTCGACAGTATAAAAATTTCTTTATCTACTCCCATAGAATATATCAATTATTCACGCCTATAACTCACTCTAATACAAATAGGAAAAATGTAGCTTACGAAATGAATAAAAAAGTTGGGTCAATGGGAAACTCTATTTCAGACATCAAGGTAACGTTCTCGCCATCCATTTCTACATTTTCTTAGGTCTGAATATCCAAAAATTGCATATGGAAAACGTGAATTTTTGGCGTTTTCTACGGGATTCGATATCGATTCGATTTTCGACCACAGAAATCGCTTTTGACAACTGTTGTCAATTTTAAAAATGCAGATTAATTCGAATTTTACTGAAGAAGTCGAAGATAAAGTATAGTGTCAATTTGCGGTAATGGTCATAACACACTTGATGAATTACACCCCTCGCCTGACGGCTCGGGCTGCAAAATTCATCTGCGTGTAATATGACTTACATTACCGCTCATAGAACAATATATTATTAAAACAGTCTTTTACAGATTATAATACGGTTGCATAGCTATTGTGTTACCTATAATAGCGGCGTTAAAAGTTGGTTGTAAAAGAATCTGTATAGATAGTTGCATTAGAGTTCAATAAGAAAAGTAATAAGATTGCTGCTTCACGCAGAAGTAAAGCGTGACACAATAAATCTTAATGGATTTTATATCATCCTATACCTACTACAGAAGTCTCTCCTTTGAAGAGCTTATTGAATAAAATTGTAGTTCCCAGGAATAAATTTATCCCAAATCATGCGTTATAAAATCACTTTAATCTTCATATATGGACATCGAAATTAACAAAAATCCCCTTATAGTAGTTCAATCGATCCCTAATATTTTCAATAAAAAAAATTTCATTTTAAGTATCACTCGTATACTGTTGGTAAAAAATTTCTATCCATTTATGCAGTATGTATAAAAACAATGATTCTTTTACCAATTTTTCGAACTAACAGTGGTTCACCAAAACAAAGTCCATTTTCAACAATTGTCCTAGGTTACGAAATGTTACAAGTAATTTTCAGTGATGAATTGTTTTTTGTCGAAAATTTGTTTCGTCCTTTATCTTCGCAACGAAGTGCTTTTTCAAAAATAATCAAAGGATAAAATATCCTTGAAATAGTCCAAGAAATAACCTCTTCAATTTTTGCACAATATTTACCCAACACCCTGTATATACATACTCCTGAGTAGAGAATGAATGAAGTGATCATTGAGAACGTACGTCGATTGTCGAATGAATGAGTTATTCGATCATTCAGGCAGGGCCGGCTTCAGGCATCTGCGTCTCAAATTCGAACGGTTCTCTGACCGATTCACCCCTCAAATATTGGAGTTTTTACGTCAGAGGACACACCTGCCCGAAATTAAAACGTCGGCGACTTTGTCGCGCCGATGGAATCGAAGAATTCCCGCGACTTTTGCAGCAGACCGTGACCGATTCCTAATTACGGGGCGTAGCGGGTCTGGGTGGTGCGAGGGGAGGTAAGGAAACGACCGGCGGAAATTGCAGTAACCCTATAAAGTATAAATGACGCGCTTCCGTTTCGTATGGAAACGCCGAAGTTGAATCTGCCGACGAAAAAGCAATTGCCGGTTTTATGTAAATGTGAACATTTGGAAATGAGAGGAACGGAAATCGGGGGATCTGCATTTTTGATAACCGGCGGTCTTTTTCCCCGTTTTTAATGGGTCTTTTCGCCGGTTATGGTGCCGCGGCTGTGAGAATACAGAAGCAGTTTGGGTTGTCATTTGTTAATCGAGTCTGAAGAAGAGAAGACAGTGAGGACTCTGACATCTCGTTCTTTCACTCATTCTAAAAACATGAAAAATATCAAGAAAGTGTGTTTTCATAATAGTAATACTTCCCTGAAATCTCATCATTCTATCGCTTTGCGTTTTTAAGATACAAAATTGAAACATAATTTTGCCGTCATCTTTGAACAGCAATATCCCCCCAACGTTTGATTTTTGGCCCAACATTTTTATATCAAACTACCCTTTATTTTGAACAAGGAATCACCCCCTCATATTTTTCGGACTTGTTTTGAGACACCCTGTATATCAATACATACTCCTTCTTTGGTTCAGCCGTTTTTTCTTTCATTTCCAACTTTGGTATGGTTTGATCAATATTGATGAAAATTTCAGTGTAGAACAATTTGATTGTCTACTTTCAATAATTCCACTAATTTTTCAAAAATACAGGGTGGAAATTATATTATATATTAAGTTCAGACTAAATTTGCACGTTGAAAATACACCCTGTACATTTCGTTTTCAAAAATTCCCTACCTGCTTCAGATTCTACCATAAGTTTACATCACTGGGGCGTTTTAATTTTTTTGTAAATAATATTACAACAATGTGTAGTTTTCGCGGAATTTATTTTCTTGAATTTTACTATTCGAAATGATAAATATCCATTTTTATCAACGACAATTTATTAAGGTTTGTTTTAGCCGTCGATAAGTGAAAATTCATTGTTTCTTACCATTGTGGATTCTTACATGGAATTGAATTTCTTTTAAATGACACACCCCACAGGTATCTCCTCCCAGATGACTGGTGAAGGAAAGAGAGAGTATTATACAGCCAGTGTGAGATCTAGTTCAGGGTAGGATTTCTTGTTATATTCCCTGCGCCCCAACATTTGTTCTATTAAGCTGAATAATCCAATTAATTAAAATTAATGCACTGCACTGCCATCTGGCGGCATACGTTTCTTATTTTGAAGGCTAAAGACTCTTAAGTACTAATTATTATCATCGCAGGACTTGCAAAAATTAATACAAACATCTATCAATCAATTTTGACTGTTCACGATTCGTCCCAGAAAATATTAGTGTTTTCTTTTTCTGGTTTCAATATTGAAAATAATATTTAGTATCCATAATTAATGTATTTTTTTTTCAATTTCAGGTGAGTATCTGAATGGACCATACGTGAAGCCACGAAGGATGGGCAATTATCTTCAGATATCATGAAGATAGAGTGAGATCGTTTCAGATATTCGATTATTTTGGCTTCTGAAGGTTGTTCCAATAAGGACGCAAAATTTCAGTGTTCAATAAAACCCTTCACAAGTAACATCACTTTTTAAACTTTTCAGTTATGGAATGTTTGAGTGTCCTCATTTGGTGAAATAAATATTGGCAATAATAATAAGAATACATGATTAACGAAAAAACATAGTTTCAACTCATATTGACACTTAAAAATTAGGTGAAAAATTGTCATGGAGTCATCGATGGAAGAGAAAACACTTTCAAACTCTCGCGTTTCCCAAGTACCTAAAACCGTACTAGGCAAACGATGAAATGGTCGAAGAAGTGGCATGACGAATAGCCCTTTACTCCTCATGGGTGAAAATCTAGCGTGTCGATAACTCCTAACATCAATCTGAAATTGTTTCTTCCGAACATTATCCGGACAAATACGGAAATGAATGGTCATGATAAACCGCTAACTCGAACATGTTTTTCCATCAACCTGGAAACTTCACACTCGCATGCGAACAAAACCCATTATGCAAAGATTGCTATTGTTCTTCATACCGTTTTATATGATATTGACGTCAAATTCGACGGATTCGCTCGTCTCTGCCGCTTCCTTGAAAACTGAATTCGAGAAAGTTTGCAGAATAAGTTTTTCGATCCGGTCGATGAAGAACACGAATTCGAAATGAATATTTGAGGGAACTTGCGAATGAGAATGTTACACCTGAAAGTTTTATTATTCTGGATTAATGGTTTAACTTGGATTCTGTTCAAAGCATTGATTTACTTTTTAGGATCGTAGAATCCACCTGGTTTAAGTCGATTCGCAAAATTGATGGCGGTTTTCCGAGGAATGAGTTTGAATTTTGGGTCTTGATGTCCATAGCACTAATAAATCCGTTTTTTTAAATGGCACTCATTCAAAACGAGATTGCTTAGAAAGTTTTGAAAGCTATAATCCATTCACAATTATAAAATCACAACTCTGGCCTCGGAAATTTGACACATTCCACTCTGTATCGAAGTTATGACGTTTTTCAAAATATTTTTATGTTCCAAGTCAATACTATGTTGCCCTTTCTACATTCTTAGCGTATTTCTCAGAATGTATATTTCATTTTGGAGAACACAACAGAAAATTGTGAACAATATTCCACATGTAAAGGAGTTTTTGGATTTATGATTGTAAAGATTTATCGATGTGCTTTGTTTTCATCATGATATTGTATGTGATATGATTGTGAGGGTGCATAACATTTCTATTTCTTATATTTCTTTATTTCAAATAAATAACAGTTTTATTCATTCATCACAAAGAAAATAAACATAATTACTAAATTAACGAATTTGTTTACAGAGAAACTAATGATTTCAATGCAATAGTAACTGAGTTTTGGTTATAAATTAATAAGCAAGAATGTCAATTCCTGAAAGCTTTATAGATACATTTCATTTATTTGATCTTATGAACAAGGAGTAAAATATTCTGACTGTATAGTAATTTATTAGTTTAAAAAATATTCATACATTACTACCACAGTAGGTTTGTACAAATAAAATGGAATAGGTCAAACATATGCTTCACATTTATCATTCACCTGTTCTAAAATGAGACACAAACTCCTGGAATATGGAAAAAACCGATGTATTCTGTTTGAATATAGCCTATTTCTACTTTCGCCAAAGGATTGATAGGAATAAAAGCTCCAGTGACACATTTCAATTCATCGGAATCTTAATTCACCTACCGTTGAATGCAATATAGTCATATTTCTTTTTTTTGAAGCTTTTTCGACTTGTTTTTTTTTCTGAAACGTGAAAACGATGAACAATAATCATTGAGAGACCGATGATGGCCATCCAGAACCCGTTTACTTACGAAAATCGTGCGATTTCATTCAGCAAGTTCTTCCTCATAATTCCTCGAAAATCCTGAACAATATTTTCCGGTCGCTTTCGTTAGTAGATCGTATAAGGAAGCCTTCTTTGTCCATTTACACTTTCCAAATAAATTTTGAGCACCAAAAACGATACCGAAACTAACCAAACTTCTGGGGGACCGGAGTTTCGTTTGAAATCTTTCTAAACGGCCAGATACCTAAAAAAAACTTCGTTATCAAGTGTAAAAAGGTCGATTAGTACTTACTTTCGCTTTATTTATGCTTATAAATCGATTTTTGGTCCAATTCAAATTTGCCGTTCGTACTCACGCCAAAAGTCGTGAAAGGAAAAAATGACACTTGCACGAAATTTCCCATATCGACGGGAAACTTCTTCTGGACGACGGAGACGGAAAAATAGGCGATTTCCTATCGATATTTCGCCCCAAAATCGCCGATCGATTCGAACCAACAAAATGTGGAATATCTTTGATACTTTTACTTTGATGTAAACAAAAAAACTGGCAACGTCGTTTTGTCATTAACGATATTTTCTGTACGCGCACAGACTTTTCATCAGGTACACCAACTCCTGAAAACGAAACCATGACCTCCTATGTGATTAAATAAAAGTGAATGGAGTATACGCCTTTTGTTCGCTACTGGAACCGAATACAGGGGTTTTTTTAATGGCCACCCTAATTTTTTGTACCAGAAATGGATAGATATTTTATAGATATAAGGATAATTCGGTCATGGATGGCGTTTTTGTGACCACCTTTCCTTCATTATAGAAATGAATTCTCACTTTTTTTTAAGTATTGTGGCCTAATAAATGTAGGTGAAATATCAAATTGCATGAATTTTCATTATTATCAAAAATGTATTTCCCAAATTTTCGCTGAATTTCTAGCACAGCAAATTTAAACAACATTGATGGATAGGAATCCTTATTTCTCCTCCATACTTTCCCAGGATTTCAGGTTCATAGAGAGTGAAACAAAATCCTTTATTAATCAACCTCGGAAAGTCCCTGGAAAATTTAAGGGGAAACTTGTTGATTTGATCAACTGATGGAAATCTCCACGCCCTTAATCGATAAAGAGGACAAAAAGCTCGGAATAAAGACCTCGATCGTGGTTAGATTACGGAATTCATTATGAATAACCTTCAACGAATCAACTGGCGACTGAAAAGGCAAGACTCGTCGATTTATTTTTGAGTTAATCTCAACTCCGAAGTGAGATATTTGATTATTGTTGATTTGGTTCTATAAAATGATAATGCTGGACGCAACCTGTGATTCAAAATAGTATATTCTCAAACCAGTTGCAGAATGGGCTCCTATTCCAACACGTATGCTAAATTCGAAAACGAGCGACGAAGGAGCGAGTATTAAAATTAGACGATATTTTCTCTATTCCAGTCAAGTTTTGTGAGATTCTGTCGAAATTAAATGAAAAATTCAGATTATACATCCTAGTGACTTTTGTATTGTATCTTGGCAGTTGGTGTGACTGTAAATTGACATTTGAATCTCACGTTTCTAATTTTGAAAACATTTATAATTACGCTTTGACTTCGTGAATTATGTTTGAAGAAATCGATTGAACACCTGCAGAATTAGGAAAAACTGCGAATAATGTTGCGAATAAATTAATACCTCAAAAATCCTAATTTATGTATGAAAAAGAATACGAAAAACTTGTGAAGTGGTCTGAAGAGAATTCGGTTATTTGAATTTCAGATAATGTTTTGTTAGCGTATTTTGAATAACGTATTTATGAATTAGGACATATAAATGTTCTACATTATGGTGAACTGATTCAGTGTAACGCAGTATGACTCAGAAATTGGAAAATAAGACATTTCCAACGAGTATTGATTGAGAAAATAGGAAAAAACTAGCTATACAACTATACGTATAACCTCAACTTCCGAACGAAAACTTTGGGATTTTTTTGCAAAAACTAAGAGGATTGCCGACTTCTCGTTATCATTTTCGTAATCTTGTACCCAAACTTAGTGAGTACAAATTTTTTCACTTTTCCAATACGAGTTCTAAATGAATACCATGAAATTGGATAGGATCGGAAGCCAGTGCTGACAACCACAAAACGAAAAATATAACTGAAAACAATGCTGTAATGAGTTCATTACAGTACTCTTTTTAGTACTGTAATGAAGTCATTACGATACTAAAATAGAGAAATTAGTTTTAATTCATGTCTGTCATAATGGAATTATTTTTCACACTATTCGATTGAAAATTTCAATTTATTTTGATTATGATATGTTTTTTTATTTGATTTTTTTCCAAATATCGAAAAGGAGCTGTATTTTCAACTTGAACAGTCAAATTCCATACCATTCCCCAAAAAAATACAGTGAACATTGAGTTAATTTATCCTGATGAAGAAATTATTATTCTTAAGCTTCATATTGATGTTTCCTCCAAATATTCAGTTTCCTATACCTGGAAAGGAAGGATATTGTCGGTTTGGATCCATTTCGAGCAGATCTCAATATGTATTCGGCAATAAAACTCCTCAATACACCAGTGATTAAAATGTTTAGAATTGAAGTGATTCGGATAATGCGGACGCCTTTTTTTCAATTCGTGTCGTCAGAGACATCATTCGACAATCGGAATCGAACGTTTTTAACGTCCACATTCATTCGATTCGGCACAAAGTAGCCTTTAGACCCTAGAAGTGATTCGCAAATATCTCTTGGAAAACCCCTGGATGAAAAAGCCCGAATCGAAGCGGCAAAAAGTTGGAGCTACCACTTGAACCGGCCTCGTACTTTTCGTCTCGCTTTGTTTGATTTTCATTGTTTTGGCCGACGAGCGCTTCCTCGTCATTTCGTTCTCTCCGTCCCTTTTTCTGTTCCGTTTGCCGAAGTAACCCTGTCCCTTTTTCTCCTCAATTTCGTAATATCGCGCGGTACTCGACGAAATGAAAACAAGGAAAACGGTTTTTTCCTGGGATGAATTAATTTGGGTTCGGTTTGTAATATTCCCCAGTTGGCATAATTGCTCTTTTCGTATTCAAATTGAATTTTTTTGGTTCTTTATTGGACATTTCCATACCCCAGGGTAAACTTGTAAACTTATCAAGAGAAATTTTTCACCGGATAATGAGAATCTGGGCCGATTTAAGAAAATAATGGAAGCAGTCAACAATATACCTACTGCTTTTACGCATTTGTTGGAATTCGTAGAGAGAGCAGTCGCCCATCCATGTACCGAACTCGACCATCACGAAAATGTTTCTCTGCATTTTTTGACAATTGAAATTCTTATGTGCTTATTGAGAAACCCATCACATGTTTCAAACGCTCCTCCAGGGTTCAAATTGTGAAGCTTGGACTAAAATACACACAACCAAACTTATATGGAATCACCCTGTTATTTGGAAAAAACGAATTTCAATTAAAAAAAAGTCGCTGAAAAGTGAAGAGCAGTTTTCCCAAAACAAGTTTATTACAAAAATAATATAAATTATTAAAAGATTATTTTTATAATAGAACAGAAAATTAAAAGTGTAAATTTCTCTAAAAATAATTTTTATGTAACTGAGAATTGAACAACAAATAAAACGATTGTAACAAATCAATAATCAGTATTACCACCCCTTGCATTGATACAAGCTTGAATTCGACGAGGCATGCTTTCTATTAAGTCGTTAATTTCTTCTTCTGTAACATTTGCCCATTCCTCTAAAGCCGCTCGTATAAGTTGCTCTGCGTTACCAGGATTATTTTGACGAGCTCTAATTTTTGTTTTGATCCTATCCCACAAGTGCTCGATAGGATTAAGGTCCGGTGAACAAGAAGGCCACTCTAAAACAGTCACACCTTCTGTTTCGAAAAAATTTCTTGCAACTCTGCTGGTATGTGGAGGTGCATTATCCTGCATAAATAGGAAATAATCTCCAAAAGCACCTCGCCAGAGCCTCACTACAGGTTGTAGCACTAGATCAACATACCTAGGCCCTGTCAGAGATTGTGTAATAGGAATTAAAGGAGTTTTCTCACCAAACATAATTCCGCCCCAAAACATTACAGTACCTCCTTTGTATTTAGGGATCGGTCTTGCAGCTTGAGCCTAGCTTGCCTCCCTCTACCTCTTAAAATGCGAACACGCCGGTCGTCTGATCGTAGGCCAATTCTGGTCTCATCAGAAAATAAAACATTTTTCCAATCTTCAATAGTCCAATTTTCATGCTCTAAACACCAATTAAAACGTTCAACTTTTTTTTTTCCTTGATAGTTCTGGAACTCTTAACGCTCTTCTCTTGAATAATTCCCGAGCGCGAAGTCTTTTTCTGATAGTTTCGAAAGAAACACTAACACCTGTAGCTTGCAAAAATTGCCTTTGAAGCTCTGAATGAGATACTGCGGGATTTCTTCTTGCTGTTTGGGCTAAAGCGATCCTGCCTTTCTGTAGTTACTCTTCCACGACTTCTTCTCGGCCTATTCTTTAGGGTTCCTAACTCCAGAAACCTTGCATAGGTTTTTGAAATAACCCCTTGTGTAACCCCCACCGTTCTTGCAATCTGTCTTTGTGACATACCTTGTTCTGCGATAGCAATAATTCTTCCTCTCTGGACTTCCGATAACCCCACATAAGGCATTTTTTTTAAAACTTCGCAAAAAAACAAAATATAAATTCACTGCGACGTTCGAACGAAATGGTAAAATCCATACTGCAAAGCCAAATCTTATCAAGTGCTTATGAACCTAACTGTTTTTGTGAGTAAACACATGCACTTTTTATTTGCTTCTAACGAAAAAGATATCAAAATAATATTTCATCTTAATACTGGGTGATTCCATATAAGTTTGGTTGTGTGTATATCGAATATAATTACATTAAAAGCTGATGTCAATGCGGGTTTTACTCCAAACGACTTAGAAACCAAAGTTCCACAAATAATTAAATTATGAAAGTTTTAATGCGCTGCCAAAACATTGTCGAATCCAATTTCAACATTCTGAATTTCATATTTCTTTTTCCTCTTGAGGGTTTATCGTGAAGTATTCTTATAAAACAAGGTGTTTTTTGTCTTTGGGAAAAAGAGAAAGCCCAATGCTGTGCGATCTTGTCGAATTCGATTAATATCAACTTTGATCTCGTTCACTTCCTCATTAGTCGATACTGTTTTTGACGCATCCCTCTTCTGGTTCCGAGGGGGAATGTTGAACAGCTTTACCGTCAAGTTTCCCCTGTAACGTTGAGTAGGAAAAATGAAGTTCGAATATCTGATGCGGAGGGTACAAGTGAATTGAATTTCATCATTTCAGTACTCAATTATTCAATAATTTGTTCGAAACTTGTGAAAAATAGTGTTTTGAATCAGCAATTTATTCCAAGAATATTGAAAAATTGGCAAAATGTGGACAAAATAATGAAAGTTTTCTCTATCTGAGCTCTTATTGGAATTGTATAAAAAATTCTTTTCCTCAGTTGTTTACAGCTTTATTCGTTGATTTTTCTCGTTTTGTGTAAAAAGGGTATTAATAAAGTTTGCTTTGAATCAGCAATTTGTTCCAATAAATTGGAAATAGACGTTAATTGAATTTTAGAAGGTTATGATAATACAATTTTTTTTATTGGTACTATACCTACTATTTTTGAAAAATATATTATTCCAAAATATCGACAGAGCAAAGATTCTTGA
The DNA here is from genome assembly GCA_910592335.1 of Adalia bipunctata. NCBI lineage: Eukaryota > Metazoa > Arthropoda > Insecta > Coleoptera > Coccinellidae > Adalia > Adalia bipunctata. The sequence continues at coordinate 9,729,649 of OU342952.1, read as the reverse complement.
GAAAAATAGAAGTTTTGAAACAAAATTAGGCAACTGCACGTATTAACGCGCATTATACCGAGTGTTCCTAACCTGAATGCTAAAAAGGATAAATCGAATTTTTGAGTCTTTCACGTCTGTCCAATTTGTCTCTGCTGTAGCCAGCATTTTCACATTTAGAAATTTCGGGTCTAAAAGTTGGTAAATGACTTCTCCGCTCAAAATTTTATACAATAGCATTCCAGAGAGTCACCTCGTATAGTGCTGCCATTACAGGGATTCGGCAATTTGTCACCCTGTAATATTAATGTGACCGCAGAGACGAATATCCCGTATAAGAAACATCGGAAAACGCCGAAGGTATGAGAAACTGGTCCCTCCTTGTTTATAAATAATAAGGACTTTTCCCGATGAAGAAATATGACAGGATGTGAAAAACGAGCACTTCATTGAAACAGTGGTAACGTGGAAATCTGACGCGACGGTTTTCCCAGGGCTGGAAGACGACGACCGACTGGGGGTAGTCAGTGGCGGCTCGTACAAGGAAAGCGTACCATGCGGATATTTCGGTTGAAATTACGAAAGCTATTCAGAGTTTTACATGACACTGATGTCAATGTGTGGAATTTTCTCCATTCTACGTTTCCTAGATCCTCTGATTTAACATCATCAGACTTTTTTGAGAGGAAACAAAAAAATTAAATGCATCAAGTCCACTAAGTTTTGAAAATTGAAGTGCAGAAAGTGCCAGACAGGAACGCTATGAAGAATCAAGAAGCGAAATCAAGAGCAAAGAAATAAAAAAAAGATTTCTTGAAAAATTTTTCTTGTTGCTTGATGGACGACGAAACCTATGTCTTGGCTGATTTCTCGCAACTTCCTGGTCAGGAATTTTATACTGCAGATTCTCGTGGAAATGTTGACGAACAATTTCGCGTGAAGAAACAAGCAAAGTTTCCTAAAAAATTCCTGGTTTGGCAAGCAATTTGCACTTGTGGGAAAAGAAGCAAATTTTTTGTTGGCCAAGGCTTTGTTGACTCGAAGATATACATCGAGGAATGCTTGAAGAAGCGACTTTTACCATTTTTACGTGAGCACGATGTGTCAAAAATCTTTTGGCCAGATTAGCTTCATGCCACTACAGCAAGGCCACAAAGGAATGGTACAAAGCCAATGAGGTGGTTTTTGTCCCCAAAGAGGCCAATCCACCAAATTGCCCAGAACTCAGGCCAATCGAGAGATTTTGAGCCCTGCTAAAAAGAGAATTGAGGAAGACTAAGAAATCAACGAAAATATTAGCGGAATTCAAGCAAATGTGGAAGACAGCATCCCAGAAAGTGACTGAGAACACTGTAAGAAGCATGATGGGAAAAATTCCAGTAAAAATCCATGAAGTTTGTAAAAAATAGTTTTGGTTTTTTTATCGTAAAAACAGCGAATTTATTCTCGCTCAGTCCTTACTTGTTCATTTATTTTTGTATTTGTGATTTTTATTTCAGATAACTGATCAATTTTCACCATACGAAGAAGCCATCACCTGTATGTCATTGACCTAAAAAAAACGAAACTTTTGACTTCAATCATAATAATACAGAAAAGTGTAGATTTCTTTTCAATAACTAAATAATCTTCAGCAAGAAGGAGTCTATCCATTTCTGGCTCAAAAAGTTCTGGTTGATGCCATTTAAATAACTCAACAATCCTCAACTCCTCTTAGAGGGTGCTTGAAAAATTCCTGTGTGAAGTTGCATAATTTAAAATGAAATTCGCTACAGAGTTCCATTGAGTATGAAACGATTCCTTCGATAGTTTTCGAGATATTTGAAAAAACCAACAATGTCAACAGCTTAAACTCACTCGAGGTGAATTAAAAACATTTTAAGTTTCGTATTTAAAATATTCAGGTTAAGTTTATGTCTACTTATTGATCTGTAACGAATGTGTAATTGTAAAAAACAACAAAATTCGAATTCTTGATAGTAGTTGGACAAAATATCGAATTAAATTGAATTCCAATTTTTATTACAAAAGTTGAAAGAACTGATAGGAATGTCAAAAAAAATTCAAATTGAATTTCTTTATAAATTGAAAACGTAACAGCACATATCATTTCAGTTTATTGGAAAAAAGCCTATAGAGACATTTAAGAAATTGAAAAAATGATACCCACAAATCGATTCTCGTTCTGTTGGGGACAAGGGCTGAAAACAAAGCAGTCCAACAAGTAGATCGTGCTTGCGTCCCATTAGGGTGGCCCCTTCCTGGCACCCTACGCTCCTGTCTAGGATTATCGATTTTTCGGGCAGGTTATCCTCGGCTTCAGTGCCGACGCGAACTTCCGATTCCTTTGTTCATTCATTTGCCAGGCATCGGCGTCGGTGACGTCCCGACGGCAAATACAATGGCAACAGGTAATGCACGATATCAACGACCTCGTCCAAACCTTGAAGACCAGACGAATCAATCGGGTATCTATGTTGATTACCAGGTTTTCGCCATCATCCGTTACTCCGGTTCGATTAGGCTCATGTATAGGGTGTGACTAGGTCCTAACCTAACCGGCCGATCGATTACATACCATTCTAGTGTTCTATCTATAGTTCGCATGATTTGGGACCGACTTCTGACGTATTCTGGTATGACGGAGTCGTTTCGAAAATTGGGGCAATTTAAGAAGTCGATTTTTTTAACGGTGCTGATGTTTTAATGCACGCTTAGTCTTTCGTTCACTTAGGCACGTAAGCCTTGGTAATCCGATTCCTGAATATAAATACCGATCAGTTTGAGCAAGCAATTGAAGAAAGTTGCTAACAATTTTGCAAGGTTCCCTTTTATTTATTCCTAGTAAAGTAGATTTGTTCGTACATGCAATTATACATCAATCTTTATCGATCTCACCAAAAATAAACCAGAACTACTCGAGATATGTTCATGAAATTCATTTTCAGTTTGTCATTAAGGATGACGAGAAATCGCATCACATAACTACAGTTTTAGTGATTGTTTGGAGTAGGAGCATAACGGCAGTGTAAACTTGGTTCTGGCCCATATCTTTTTTATGAAAATTATCATAATTTAATAAAAAAAGTTTGGATTCCCATTTGGAATAAGGAAATCGAATTTCGGTATGTTTTTGTGAGGCTGTTGTCATCGAAAACATTTTTTAAATCTGTAAAATCAAGTGTGATCGATCAAAAAACGTTGAACAATTCTTGTGCCTCAAATGGCTGGTTATAGCAGAACGGAGCAACCGCTCACACAACACGGGCAACGGTGGAGATTTAGATGTAGCAATTTCCGGTATATGCTATCCACAGTCGATTTCTGTGTGAGTTGATGACACATAAATCAAGTACCCATTATTGACTTTCATAAATGAACAGTTACCTATCTCCGACACTGCAAAGAGTTGAACTTGGTGACTCATAAACTGGCGCTTATTTACAAATATGATCTTTTCAGTTGTAGCACTTGACTCAACTCTCATACTCTAATGCGCTAATCAATTACCGTCTCTGACTAATTTAAAAAAATTCCTGTGGCATCGTGACTATAAGATCCCTCACGTACTCTCAGCATTCATGGTTTTAACAGTCTATTGAAATTAATTTTTTTCATTGACGCAAATTGTTGTTTCTGTTCTCATCGAATCTTGATATTGAATCATTTTTTGGTTCATCTTTAAATGACGTCAATTATATTATTCGAATAATAGTGATGCAAGAAGTGAAAACCTATCGTTGGTATATTTTCATCTGAATCATGGTTGAGGCGATTGCACCATGGATACCGCAGATGTTGTGATGTGAGATATTTTTATGTTACATAGGCGTTCAATAGTTTTTGATAAATAGATAGTTTTCTTTTATACGTATTATTAATATTAGGATTATTCTGATAAACTCCTAAGGGTACGATATACGCCCTCAATTTTTCACCTAAAAGCTTGATTTTGTTTTTAAATTGAAGTTAAAGGATGTCTTGAGTGCACTCCAAGTTCTTCCCTTTGAAAAAAAAATTTTTCGCATGAAAAAATCGTCTACCGCACAAGGGCACCGATTCTCCATTCAAAAAGTGCCTTTTATTTTTCCAATATAACGCCCTCAATTTTTCACCGAAAAGCTTGATTTTTTTCTTCAAAATGAAGTTAAAGGGTGTCTTGAGGGCACTCCAAATTCTTATCTTTGAAAAAAATATTTTTTTGCATGAAAAAATCGGGTTGAATTTGAGAGTCTATGGAAATTGACTTCATAATCGATTTTCCACGGTTGTTCATGAATTTTTTTAGAAAATCCATTGGAGTGCCCTCGACAAATCATTTTCCATTAAAAAAAAAAAAATTCCATTTGGATAGGCGCTCAAATAATGCAAAAAATGATGGAAATACTGAAAAGACTTCCAGAAAGTGTGAAATCGCAGAGAACTGTCTGAAATTCCAGGTGAATTTAAAAAAAATCAAGCTTTCATGTGGAAAATTGAGGGTGTGAACTTGGAAAAATGAAAGGCACTTTTTGAATGGAGAATCGGTGCCGTAGGCCAGAGTATAACGTCCCCTTAAGTCTCTCGAGGATATATTGATAGTGTGATGGACTCCTCCCTGTCGGCTCGCGGCATTCTTGTCGGATTGCCTTCGGAATAATGAGCCACGAGGCCTACGTTCGGACGACCAAGGGCGTCAAAGAAGAAGAAGAACCTCAATATGCTGAGCGTTTTAGTTGCTTTTAATCCAGATTTGACTGGAAAGATCAGGCTTGGTATAACGAGAGAACAAGGGCAAACTTCTCAGCTGGTAAATTCGCGATTAGAGCTGCGCCCTTCTGACGCGTTAAGGATAAAGGTCTCGGGTCTAATAAATGTAAACGTCATCGAAACGGGCGAATAACAGTCGTTAATGTCGCGTCTCAGGTGGTAACGACATCTCGCAGGAACAATTCCGTGAATTTTCCCCATGAATCGCTAATTGAATTCACCGTCGCTCTCTGGGATACGCCATCTGCGCGACGCGTGCTGATTAGGCGTCCGACGCCCATTCAGCGTCTTTTCCACGCACCCCACTTGTTAGTCCGATCAATAAAAATGAGAATGAGACTTATCCGAATGATCAAATTGATTTATTATTCCGGTCCGGTGGACTGGCAGCAGGATGACTCATAACGGTTCGTCACAATGCGTACCCGCCGTATGGGCGTCGTCGTTGGGGGTGGCATGGGGGATGCGTGCGTGCCCCCACGGTAATCTTCGCCGGGTCTATTCATCCGGACGCCCCGCGAGCTTTCCCAGAATCCCGGTTTGTCCGATGACTAAGTTTTGAGGAAAATCCAACGATTCTTCTCGCATCGGGCGATTGATTGATTAATCGCGAAGTTTTGGGTGACGAATCGTTTGTCGGAGGGAATAGGGGAGGGCAGAGAACGGAAATAGAGTTTGTTGTGAATACTGAATGCACTGGATTCAATTTATGCAGGGTTCCCTGTGAATGAAGACCTTTCGGAATACTGAAACTTGATGCGTTTGATGTTTTGGGTTGCTGAGGATCACAGCGGGGCAAGAAATCGACAAAACAGGGAATTAAGCAAAAACGAGTTCTGTCAAGCTGATATCAGCTTCACACTGTAAACGGTCGGCAATCTGAGTTTTTTCAGTATTTTGGTGGACCCCTATACCCAAATTTAAACACTGGGACACCTGAGTTCCTAAGATATTGTTTGAACCTCGAAAATCTATAGTTGAAAAGATGTACAAGACAGAAACCCAACCTGTATATGCAAACTCCTGCCATGAGCTGTGATAGGAACGATTTTGATGTACAAGATACGACGATATATGAAAACTTAGAACCAAACAAAATTTCAATGTCAAAATATTTTATTACTCAACATATTCTCGTCTTAATTGAATACATTTATTACAGCGAACCTGCAGCGTCTCTAGACTTTTCAAAAAAAATGTTTCTTCTTGCTCTGCAAACCAGTCCTCTGTAGCTTTTATCACCTCCTCGTTGGAAGAAAATTTACGACATTTTAAACTTTTTTTCAGTTGAGGAAAGAGATGATAGTCGGACGGAGCCAAATCTGGTGAATAAGGGGAGTGTTCTAGTAATTCTAAACCTAAATCACGAATTTTTTGCATGGCAACATGAGATTTGTGTACTGGGGCGTTGTCCTGTAAAAACTAAACACCTTTGGATAGCTTTCAGCGTCTTTTCTCTTTAATTTTTTCCCGTAGAGTGGTCAGTAATGTCGAATAGTAATCCCCAGTTATTGTTCTACCCTTGGCCAAAAAATCAATTATGATTAGTCCATGGCAATCCCAAAAAACTGACGCAAGAACTTTTCCAGCAGATTTTTGGACACGAAACTTCTTAGGTCTTGGAGAACCAGAATGTCGCCATTCCATCGATTGTTGCTTTGTTTCTGGATCGTAGAAATGTACCCAAGTCTCATACATAGTAAGAATTCGGTTTAAGAAGTCTACATCGTTTTCAAATCGAGCACAGATCGAACGCGATGCTTCTATCCTTGCACGCTTTTGGTCAACATTCAAACATTTGGGTATCCATTTGGCAGAAATTTTTCTCATGTCCAAATTGACGTGAACTATATGATGAACGCGTTCGTATGAAATCTTCAGTGCTTCAGATATCCGTTTTAGCCCAATTCAACGGTCTGATAAAATCATGTCATGAACTGCATCGATATTTTCGGGGACTGACACAGAAACTGGCCTTCCCGATCGGTCATCATCTTCAATGGAAAATTTACCTCTTTTAAAGCTTGCAGTCCAATTTTTCACGGTCGCATACGAAGGACATTGATCACCAAGGGTATTAAGCATATCTTCGTAAATCTGCTCACCTCTTAACCCTTTTAAATACAGGTACTTGATGATGGCTCGATACTCCAATTTTTCGATTATTACAATTTCGGTGGACATCTTTTTTTTTATTTATTGCATAACTCTGGTTTACTTTTTTGACGTCGAACTCTACACTGACACTTCTAATAAGTTATGGTTCGTTGATATGGTATCTCAATATGTTGTTTATGCATGGAACTGGTCTAGGCTAACTAGATATCAATACATCCTCGTATGATCAAAAAGTACCGAAAAATTGTAATTTAAATGAACAGCTGCCAAAGAAACCGGTTATTCCTTTTATTTGCTGATCCTCAACTGACATCTATGTCAAATATGAGCGGATCCATCAGTTTTTCGTCCATATATCTTCGCATCAAAGCGATTCTTAAAAAATAAATAAAGCACAAAATATCCTTAAAACACAAAACAATTCCGTATTACCACCTTCTGTTCCACTTTCAATTTCGAACCCTGAGACCAGCATATCCAATTTTTTCCACATTCGGCCATCAAATTAATGCCCGAAATTTCACGGGAAGGGGGCGAACGAAATAACCCCTTCCTTAATCCCTCCCTGGATAACGCGGATGTGGGGTGACGATGCGTGAACGTAATTAAACACCTATTAGGAAATAATACAGCCATTCTCACTGTTCTCTAATTCCACATAAAATATTTCGGCTTACTATAACGACGAAAGTGTTGAATTGACCAAGTTTAGGATGTCCCTCAGGTGATTAAGGATTTGGAGGATATCAAATACAGACTCGTTAAACAGTTCCAACTTTTTGTGCGACTATCCCATCCGTAGGGGTTCGAGTTTAGTTATAACGAGGGTGTGAAGATGTTTTTTTCATGGTTTTTGAATTTTACGGATGAAGCAAAAAATTTCACCTAATTTTATTCCTTTCATCGATTCAATGCATAAGAAAATTGCATCGGTTCCAAAAATGGAACTGGGTGAATGTCTGGCGTGAAATAGACCAAAGAAATCGCCTACTCATTCGAATCAAAATCGTAAATTGGTAAACAATAACGGATAAATATTTATAAGAATTGGTGGATAATTTGTGGTACAAGGTTTTATTATGTAGGCCAATTACATAAGACAACATTCATTGTAGACGTCACGTGAATAATTATTACCCATTTGTATCTGATTTGCAACGGAATATTTCGAATAACAACTGGAAACCGAAGAAAGAGGGAAAAATTAATTAGTTTCAATTGTGTATATTGTTTTCTTAATTGCATCTTTGAACTTAGAGGAGGTAAATGAGGAATAGAAAGTGTTTTGTTGGTTTAGATCTTGAACAAAAATAACTCACCACACCGAAGGTGTGGAGCGTTGTATCATTTATTCAAATCGAGCGAAATATGAATTGCAGATTATTCAATATTCATATCAACAATATGGAGGCATCAATTTTCGGAGGAATATTTGAATATGTTGTCAGAATGTTTATCAACTTTGTCAAGACCAAAATCTCTATGATGGAAAAACGTTTGCTGTAGAGATATGTGATGATGAAATCCCACAAATGTGGAAGATTTAATTGAATTCTAAGAAGAATGAAATTATACCTTTCATACACTCTGCGTAAGCCATATTATCCATATTGAATCCATATCCATATTAAAAAATGAATGTCAATGAAATACAAAATTCGGATATTAATGATGAATGTCGATATAAATCACGTATTAAATTGAAATTAATGAAAAATTTAATGATACTTGGCGATAATCTGTGGCTATCTAAACAATATCCTCTTGGAATTTTATAAACTCGACATTAAACGGTTATTATTACATTAATTTACTGAAAGTCTTCTCATAATCATCATCTGTTTCCATTCTTCTCTGTGAATAAATAAATCGTGAATAAATCACGGAGGTTATCGCTATACGCATGCGTTGGCGTCGTTCATGGAGTGTTGGAAAAACAGAGAAACGGTTAATCTTGCGCGCCGGCTGCGAGGTAGCGCTATATCGGCAAGAATCAGAACTACCTCGGAGAGGAACGCCTAGACGCCATTAGCGTAAAGTAAACAAAACAAGTGCTCTTGCGTCAGTTCATCCGTTAACGATAGGGGACGTACTGCTTCCTTCTTTAAAGAGATAATCAACACAATCTGGCATCGTGTTCTCAAAAGCTCTGTGAAATAACATGGAAGTTGGTTGGGTTAGGTCATTGACCTCGAATCCTATGACACAGGTTAATGGAGTTGGTTAGGTAAGTGTAAAAACAATTTTAAAATAAGGACTGAACGAGAATAAATTCGCTATCACAAAAACGCCTATATCTCTTGAACCAATTGAGTTAGCTTTGTTATGAATGTCCGAAACATGTGGAACATTTACTTCATAGATATTCCAATTCTCTATCGCAAAATGTCAAGCGAAGTGAAAACACGAATACTGAAACTTTTTCAAAATAATCAAAAATGGAGCTTCAAAAGAATCGCAAAAGAGGCTCGCGTTCGTCCGGAAACGGTATCAAGAGCTGTTAAGCGCTTCAACGAAGATCTTACAGTTAACCGCAAGGAAGGAACCGGGAGGAGAAAGGGGTTTCATAGCCCTAAAAAGTGAAGAAAGCCATCAGCCTTTTTCAGAAGAATCCTAACCTTTCAGGACGAAAAGTGGCCGAAATAGTGGGTTGTTCGCAGTCAACCGTTCAGAAAATCAAGTCCAGTTGTGAGCTTAGAACATACAAGAGCAGAAAGTGCCAGACAGGAACGCTGTGAAGAATCAAGAAGCGAAATCAAGAGCAAAGTAATTAAAAAAAGATTTCTTGAAAAATTTTTCCTGTTGCGTGATGGACGACGAAACCCATCAATTTTGTATAAAATAGTTTTGTTTTTTTATTGTGAAAACAGTTTTCATTAGAATTAGAAGAAGATTCGAAAATGAGTTTGATTTTTGAAATCGGTCCAGTGGTTCAAAAGATATAAGCGTTTTTGTGAATTGCGAATTTATTCTCGTTCAGTCTTTATTGTTGATATATCGAGGATTCATTTTGGTGGGAAAAATATGGCTTTTCAATTGCTGAAATAATCGGACAAAACTAAGTGTTTTCGTTAGGAAATATCGTGTTTCGTAATATTTTTATTCCGATAAGGTTTGTGCTTGAGTACCTATCTCCTAAATGTATCAACTCAATTTCAATCGAGAAATATGTAGGTACTCTGTATGAATTCCAGAAAATCGTATCAGGCACGTATTTGGTCCAATTTTTTTCAAATGGCTATATCTTTCAAACAGAGCCGAATTCGGAAAAATAGAAAATGAAAAAAAAGTTTCTTTTGACCTCAAGAATCTACTGTTAAAATATATGTACAAGTCAAAGACCCACCCTGTATGTGTAGGGAACAAGAGCGGTCCTAGTACAGAACCCTGATGGACACCATGACTCAAATGCAGCCAGGTGGATTATTTACTCTATTTGTCGTAACGTAGATGCTGTTTCCACCAATCGATCTGTCAGGAATCCTTTGTACTGGTCTTTGGATTCAATAACCTTTTTGAATCGGTTAATCCCTTCTGCAGAGATATCTAACAGTTCCCCAACAAAACGATGAAGACAAAAGATAGGTAAATTAGCGTCGACCGAATAAATAGTTCACCCGCCATCAATCTTTCGTTCCTTACTTCGACATTCGTCATTCCGCCCCCGTTTCTCCGTCTCATCGCCAACACTGCCGGCTCTCCAGTTTCTCGCGAGAGTTTACCCCTTTATCGCAATAAACGTCGAGTAATCCAAGATTAATCTTCCCGTCCGACGTTTCAATAAGTTTCGTTCGAGTAGGAAATTCTTGTTTTGAGCTCTAATCGTCTCGAATGATCGATCGCTCCCTCTTCCTCTCGCTCTCCTCGAAACCGTTTAAAACGAAATTCCCACACCGCCAACGTCCCATCGCGAAATAGGAAACAATTACTTGAACGGATTCGAGGGGGGTCGGAGGGGGGCCTCATTTGAAATTGACAATCGAACCTCGTTTCCGGTGCCGCCGTGAAACTTGCTCTCTCTCAAAGTCCGGGCTTCTTCGCGCGTAATGCAATACGCCAATACGGGGTGACGTTGGGAGTGCAAAGATCCGGATTATTTTTCGGCGCGTAATGACGGAATTCGGTTACAAGGCAGATGCGTATTTTGTTGGTTTAGGTGTTGATGGAGCTTATAGACTAAATTATACAGATAATTTAATTGTAGTTGAGCTCTCCAGGAAAGTCTACCTCGACGTTGACAGTCGTCACTTGGTCTAAATTCCACTCTCAATCTCAAAACACTAAAACTTATATGTAGGTACAATTAACCATGTATGAATTATCGCTCTGATTTTGGCAAAAAACTTCTCCGTGATTGTTATCACTAGATATACGAGGATGTATTGATATCTAGTTAGCCTAGACCAGTTCCATGCATAAACAAAATATTGGGATACCATATCAACTAACAATAACTTATTAGAAATGTCAGTGTAGAGTTCGACGTCAAAAAAGTAAACCAGAGTTACGCAATGAATTAAAAAAAAAGATGTCCACCGAAATTGTAAAAATCGAAAAATTGGAGTATCGATCCATCATCAAGTACCTGTATTTAAAAGGGTAAGCAGATTTACGAAGATATGCTTAATATCCTTGGTGATCAATGTCCTTCGTATGCGACCGTGAAAAATTGGACTGCAAGCTTCAAATGAGGTAAATTTTCCATTGAAGATGTTGATCGGGAAGGTCAGTTTCTGTGTCAGTCCCCGAAAATATCGATGCAGTTCATGACATGATTTTATCAGACCGTCGAATTGGGCTAAAACGGATATCTGAAGCACTGAAGATTTCATACGAACGCGTTCATCATATAGTTCACGTCAATTTGGACATGAGAAAAATTTCTGCAAATTGGATCCCCAAATGTTTGAATGTTGACCAAAAGCGTGCAAGGGTAGAAGCATCGCGTTCGATCTGAGCTCGATTTGAAAACGATGTAGACTTCTTAAACCGAATTGTTACTATGGATGAGACTTGGGTACATTTCTACGTTCCAGAAACAGAGCAAAAATCGATGGAATGGCGACACCCTGGTTCTCCAAGACCTAAGAAGTTTCGTGTCCAAAAATCTGCTGGAAAAGTTCTTGCTTCAGTTTTTTGGGATTGCCATGGAGTAATCATGATTGATTTTTTGGATAAGGATAGAACAATAACTGGAGATTACTATTCGACATTACTGACTACTCTACGGAAAAAAATTAAAGAGAAAAGACGCGGAAAGCTATCCAAATCTGTTTTGTTTTCACAGGACAACGCCCCAGTACACAAATCTCATGTTGCCATGCAAAAAATTCGTGATTTAGGGTTAGAATTACAGGAACACCCCCCTTATTCACCAGATTTGGCTCCGTCCGACTATCATCTCTTTCCTCAACTGAAAAAAAGTTTAAAAGGACGTAAATTTTCTTTCAACGAGGAGGTAATGAAAGCTGTGGAGGACTGGTTTGCAGAGCAACAAGAAACATTTTTTTTAAAGGTCTAGATACGTTGCAGGTTCGCTGTAATCAATGTATTCAATTAAGAGGAGAATATGTTGAGTAATAAAATATTTTGACATTGAAATTTTGTTTATTTCTATAGTAGGCTAAGAATTTTTCAATATATCCTCGTACTTTGGGGCTCAAGCTAGAGCGATGAAATCCTGGTGAAATAATATGAAGCATTCAATCCTCTTCAGAATAACCGATTATATCTGTCTGCGGTCCTAAGTCCGCTTAGAAAAATCAAATCAAAAAGAAAATTTTTTTTTTATCAAACTATAATTTTGAAGATCCATAACGTTGTCTGTGGAGCTAGAGCGATCAAATTTTGTCGAAATATGGAGTATTTATTCCTCTTCAGAATTAACATCATTAGATGTATCTGCGGTTCTAAGTTTCGGAGAGAAAAAATCAAATTCAAAGAAACCAACTTTTTATCATTCAACTCTCTTATTTTGGAAATTCATAATTCTATCTGTGGTCAGGCTAGAGCGATCAAATCTTGGTGAAATATAAAGCATTTATTTCTCTTCATAATTAACATTTTCATATGTATCTGCGCTTCTAGTTTGGGAAAGAAAAAATCTAATTCAAAGAAACAAACTTTTTATCATTAAACTCTCTAATTTTGAAAATTCATAATTCTGTCTGTGGTCCAGCTAGAGCGATGAAATTTTGCTGAAATATAGAACATTCATTCTTCTTCAGAATGAACAGTATATGTAAAGATAGGTTTCTAAGATAAAGGTCTGGTTCAAACAAGACCACTTTCTTAAAAACAACGCCGACCGGTTTCAGCTTTATTTCAAAGTCTTCTTTAGGGCTCTGAAATGGACGAAGATGTAACAGTGACACAAGATACAACAACCCCTAATATGGCACGATAACAAAATGAACCGATAATATACATAACATTATATCATGAATTAATTTAAATTCAGGTATATAATAATTTTTTAATAACTTACAGTTTTATCGTCATATACGATAAATAATATTCGAAATGAAAACTGACAACACATTGAGAATTAATTCTGCGGTTATAAAAAAATAATAGAAAATACAATCTCGAAAAGTACCAACAAAAATGTTGGCTAACAAAAACGAGAACATTTCGGAAATACGCCGCCTGGCAGTAGGGTAATGGAAGAATTCAGTTACACGGCTCGCAAACGAGTCATTACGGCGTATGGGTACGGTGTTCAGTTGCATTTATTCTTGACGAAAATTGGAGAGGGCACTCGGAAATACGACTTCGAGAACCTATTAGGTTTCCTGCAGAAGAATGGGGCTGTAATGAGCAGTTTCCAGCCCTTCGAATTTGTCACACAGGATTATTGCTCCTGCGTGCGAGCTCGACGAGTGTGCCTTCTTTGTGTCGGGTGTTAAGAATCCTGCAAATTCCTAATTGACATAAGATGCCGACAACTTTTATACGCCGTTGCTATAGAATCAAAGTAACGAACTGTTTCTCAGTTTACTCATGTTTTTTTTAGTAATCAAATCCACCGATTTATCTTCAATATATTAGGTAATTGTGCTTTTGAGTGTATTATAAAAAATACGAAATTTCGTAACAATAACAACTTTTCTTCTGACATGTCAACAATGGAAATTTTTTCACATAATAAGCCTGACACCTGTCATTCTAGATGGTAAGAAGTGACAAAATTGTCAACAACCAGTTGCACACAATTCTAAGGCCTATAAAATACGGGGCGGCATCCAAAATCAACTTTTTGGACTTGATTCCAGTTGCCATTTTACGAAAGAACTTTTCAGTAAGATATTTCTTCTTGCTTTTCTAATATTCCGAGTGACGGGAAAAGTTTTTCCTGCTGTCTCAAAGGGTGCATTCCGGGGAAGCCGCCACGAAATATGGGTCCCAAGAGAAGAAACCCCCATATCTGGGAATATAATCATGAAATATTTCACATATTTTATTCTTACGTCTCTAGCGGAAAGATGTTTTAAATATTGATATTCGGTGGGGATGTTTCATATTGTCTTCAGGCGAAACCATCGCTTCCTTGTATGTTATTTATTCCGCATACGGAAAGGTATCTAGTTAAATATTGAAAGGAATTACATCAAGCGAATAACTGTCACAAATTCGAATAATTTGCAGTCGACGGCATCAAGATAACAAGGCGAAAATCATATGCTCGTAGGTAGCCAGCCATTCGTAACAACACGTTTTATGCCTTGAGAATGATTTATGCATTCGGGTGATGTTTTTAGATATGTCACGAGTCTTTGACTGGCTTCCACTTCGGTATACATCAGCCGTCGTCTGCAGCTTGGGTTTAGGACCGACTGTGGCGACTGTTAACCTATCTCACAAGGTCACAGAATGCTTCTCCCAATCTGAATATATGGTGAAAGATTTCATTTTCAAAATTAACTTAAATAGCAACATCGAAATTAGTATGGAGGCAACCTTATAAATTTTTTAAAGCGCAAGGTACGAGGATATATTGAAAAATTCTTAGCCTGCTATAGAACCAAACAAAATTTCAATGTCAAAATATTTTATTACTCAACATATTCTCTCTTAATTGAAAACATTTATTACAGTGAACCTGCAACGTCTCTAGACCTTTCAAAATAAATGTTTCTTCTTGCTCTGCAAACCAGTCCTCCACAGCTTTCATTACCTCCTCGTTAGAAGAAAATTTACGACCTTTCAACCTTTTTTTCAGTTGAGGAAAGAGTTGATAGTCGGATGGAGCCAAATCTGGTAAATAAGGAGGGTGTTCTAGTAATTTTAATCCTAAATCACGAATTTTTTGCAGGCAACATGAGATTTGTGTACTGGGGCGTTGTCCTGTAAAAACAAAACACCATTGGATAGCTTTCCGCGTCTTTTCTCTTTAATTTTTTCCAGTAGAGTGTTCAGTTATATCGAATGGTAATCTCCAGTTATTGTTCTACCCTCAATCATGATTACTCCATGGCAATCCCAAAAAACTGAAGCAAGAACTTTTCCAGCAGATTTTTGGACACGAAACTCCTTAGGTCTTGGAGAACCAGAGTGTCGCCATTCCATCGATTGTTGCTTTGTTTCTGGATCGTAGAAATGTACCCAAGTCTCATCCATAGTATATATATTCTTATGAAATGGAGCTGTTACAGATTTGTTTCCTATTGTGGCATTTGTCTCGAAAAGGCAACAAGGAACAGATCATTCAAACAAACATATTGATCCATTCCCCGCTCCTAATCTCGTATTAGCAGAGGAATGTCAAACGGGGCACCATACATATGATGCAAGAGCACAGATAAAACCTCAGCAAAAACTCTGTCTCCCCGTATAAGTGTAGGGTTATTGGATTTGTTTTCAGATACATAGTAACAATTCGGTTTAAGAAGTCTACATCGTTTTCAAATCGAGCACAGATCGAACGCGATGCTTCTACCTTTGCACGCTTTTGATCAACATTCAAACATTTGGGGATCCATTTTGCAGAAATTTTTCTCATGTCCAAATTGACGTGAACTATATGATGAACGCGTTCGTATGAAATCTTCAGTGCTTCAGATATCCGTTTTAGCCCAATTCGACGGTCTTATAAAATCATGTCATTAACTGCATCGATATTTTCGGGGACTGACACAGAAACTGTCCTTCTCGATCGGTCATCATCTTCAATGGAAAATTTACCTCTTTTGAATCTTGCAGTCCAATTTTTCACGATCGTAGGTATACGAAGGACATTGATCACCAAGGGTATTGAGCATATCTTCGTAAATCTGCTTACCTCTTTACCCTTTTAAATACATGTACTTGATGATGGCCCGATACTCCAATTTGTCGATATTTACAATTTCGGTGGACATCTTTTTTTTTTATTTATTGCGTAACTCTGGTTTACTTTTTGTACGTCGAACTCTACACTGACACTTCTAATAAGTTATTGTTCGTTGATATTGTATCGTAATATTTTCTTTATGCATGGAACTGGCCTAGGCTGACTAGATAATAGTTTTTATCATCTCTTCATGACAGCAGAACTAAATATCAATTGCAACATAGTCGAAATTTCCTAATTTTGGCAAGAACAACGCATGTGCCAGCATCTTCAATTGCAACAACTGCATCTTTAATTTTGAGGTGCTACTTCCGGCCGTCAAACAGGGTGACATTAGAAAAGATTCTAACCCAAATGGTTCCGAATTTTCAGTTTCAATAAGCGGATCATTTCGATCTTCCTCCAGTCCGTTGAAATGGGAAACTCTCAAATATGGTGAGAACAGCAGGCTATTCTCGAGACCATAAAGAACCGAATGACATTTCTCGGCATCGCCTTCGAAATGAAACGATCAGTTCAACGGACAGAATGAGTTATCCGCCATAAAGTTATTCCTTTAATAGTTTCAGCATGACGATGATGCGGGTAGAATTTTATTACTTCACATCACGGCTTATTTTCAGGCACTAAATAAGATCTAGGGTGGGAAAGGAAAGGGGGATATGAATTGATCGAGGACATAACAATTATGTATGGCCACCTAAAACTGAACTGCTCCACATGAGTTAGGAATATTGACTTGAATTGCAAAAAAAAATTAAGTTGGAATAAGATTTTTGTGATGAAAATTCATATTAATATGATTTCAAGTTGCAAATTAATTTAAGCCTGTAGGTCTGCAGCGTATACAGGGTGGTTAGGAAAAATCGATTAAATAACGAAATTTTATTGCCAGAGAATTCAAGCATTTTAAGACTATCAATACAATGTATGGCCTCCACGGGCATCAATAACAGCTTGACATCTTCTTTGCATACTGCACACGAGGTTGTTGAACATTTCTTGAGAAATTTGGTTCCATAAACGGGGCATAAGCTCTCTCAGATTATTTAAGGATTCTGGGGTAGGTTGATGATTATCTAATCTTCTTTGGAGCATATCCCATGCATGTTCTATGCAATTCAAATCTGCTGAGTGCGGAAGTATTGGTAAATGTGGAATACCAAGCTCCTCGCGCGCATTCTCAACTATGGCTGCACGGTGCGGTCTAGCGTTATCGTCTAGAAATTGAAAAGTTTCACCAATAGCAGCGTGAAAATTTGGCACAACATTGTCAATTACATGCTCCCTAGTGTAAGGCGGTCATATTCCCAGGACGAATGTATAGATCTGTGCGCCCGTTGAAACATATCCCGGCTCATACCATAACACTACCCCCTCGGAATGGATGGACTTCTTGGACATAGCGACGAATACGGGGTATGCGTGGGATTGTCCATACCCTCATTCTTCGAGAATCTGAGAATCGTCCATATCTGGATTCATCAGTGAAAAGGACACTACGCCATTGATCGTTCCAATTGGTATGTTGCCTTGCCTATTCCAGTCTTTGACGCTTATGGTCACGTGTTAATGGAACTCCTCTTAATGGACGTCTAGAACCTAGATTCACCTCTCTCAAACGTCGTCTGATGGTTTCGATGGAAACTTGGACCCCATCTGCATTTTGAAGAGTATTCCGTAGCATTCTACACGTAGATGTAGGGTTTCTTCTCGCCGAAACGGTGATGAAACGATCCTGAGCAGGTGTTGTTTTTCGTCGCCCACCAAGCCTTGGTCTTTCCAACACGGAACCTGTCTCCCTGAACCTATTCCAAAGTCGAGATATCACACTTTGGCTGACTTGGAGCCTTTCCGCTACAACAACCTGAGTTAGGCCACCCTGTAGCATTCCGATAGCCCTATTAGCCTCAGCGTTTGTTAATTTACGTCTTGGGATATTCAGAAAACTCGTTTCACATCGAAGCCGTTGATAAACTGACTTGATTTCAAAATAAGAACATTCATGAAGCATATGCAAAGAACCAAACTTCAGAAAAAAGGGACACCAGATTGACGAAATGTCTCATACTGATTTCTATTGGATCGATTCAAGTTGTTATTGAGTTTTAAATGATTCTGCAGCGATTTCCTCGAAGATACGTTATTTTAAAAACGATTGAATACGATATCCCTAACACTCGTGGAGCAGTATATTTCAAGCGTAACTCTAATATTATCGATCGCAGATAAAAGTTTTGTCAAATTACACTAATTCCAACAATTGTGCCAGCTGATTTACTCTCGAAAAGCGTCGGTATGGATAGAATTACTAGATCGATCTGTCGTATTTTCCTTAACCAATTTTATCGCGTTAATACTTCTGAATCGAATGATTCCATTTCC
Source organism: Adalia bipunctata (assembly GCA_910592335.1). Lineage (NCBI taxonomy): Eukaryota > Metazoa > Arthropoda > Insecta > Coleoptera > Coccinellidae > Adalia > Adalia bipunctata. The sequence continues at coordinate 9,711,087 of OU342952.1, read as the reverse complement.
GAGCAACTTGAACTAACGATTAAAATTTGACGAGCATGTAGCCGATTATCGGTGGACTGTAAAGCACTCCGGAAATGAACTCCCGGAGAAGTCGTTTTTGAACATTCCCCTATCATATACGGCTGCCAATATGTGTACACTTTGCCGAACTGGAATCCCCCGAATAACACTTAGCATGAAAGTTTTTCCAGACTTGTGCAAACTCCACATCCAACAGCGAGTGGATTTGACGATAGCAATCGAACGGCCTTATACGTGGCCTCATGTTGGAGGCAAGAATAATGAATACATTCAACCGAATACAATTTTGCCTGCAACTTTGATATCGGGCGTTTTTCTTAGAGCTGATATAAGTGTACCACTTACGTTCTTACAATGTGATGGCATACGTCATGGTCACATTTCTTTCATTAATTGGGAGGACCAGATGGTTATTAGGAAAAGTTTGAGCGAGATGATCAGCCCCTGCTGTTGGCTGTTGGTTCAATCCAAGTCGTAAGGTCTGAACTAGAATAACTTCGCTGTCACATAAACGCTTATATCTTTTGAACCACTAGACCGATTTCGAAAATCAAACTCATTTTCGAATCATCTTCTAATTCTAATGAAAACTGTTTACAATAAAAAAACCAAAACTATTCTTTACAAAATTCATGGATTTTTTCTGGAATTCTTCCCATCTTGCTTCTTATAGTGTTCTCAGTCACTTTCTGGGATGCTGTCTTCCACTTTTGCTTGAATTCCGCGTCGATTTCTTAGTCTTCTTCAAATCTCGTTTTACCAGGGCCCAATATCTTTCGATTGGCCTGAGTTCTGGCAATTTGGTGGATCGGCCTCTTTGGGGACAAAAACCACCTCATTAGCTTCGTACCATTCCTTGGTGGCCTTGCTGTAGTGGCATGAAGCTAAATCTGGCCAAAAGATTGTTGACACATCGTGCTCACGTAAAAATGGTAGAAGTCGCTTCTTCAACCATTCCTCGATGTATATCTTCGAGTCAACAGAGCCTTGGCCAACGAAAAATTTGCTCCTTTTCCCACAAGTGCAAATTGCTTGCCAAACCAGGAATTTTTTAGGAAACTTTGCTTGTTTCTTCACGCGAAATTGTTCGTCAACATTTCCACGAGAATCTGCAGTATAACATTCCTGACCAGGAAGTTGCGAGAAATCAGCCAAGACATAGGTTTCGTCGTCCATCACGCAACAGGAAAAATTTTTCAAGAAATCTTTTAATTTCTTTGCTCTTGATTTCGATTCTTGATTCTTCACAACGTTCCTGTCTGACACTTTCTGCACTTTGTATGTTCTAAGCCCACAACTCGATTTGATTTTCTGAACGGTTGACTGCGAACAACCCACTATTTGGGCCACTTTCCGTCCTGAAGGGTTAGGATTGTTCTGAAAAAGGCTGATGGCTTTCTTCACTTTTTTTGGGCTATGAAACCCCTTTTTCCTCCAGGTTCCTTCCTTGCGGTTAATTGTAAGATCTTCGTTGAAGCGTCTAACAACTCTTGATACCGTTTCCGGACGAACGCGAGCCTCTTTTGCGATTCTTTCGAAGCTCCATTTTGATTATTTTGAAAAAGTTTCACTATAAATTCTTGTGTTTTCACTTCGCCTGACATTTTGCGACAGAGAATTGGAATATCTATGAAGTAAATGTTCCACATGTTTCTGACGTTCATAACAAAGCTATAACTACGATAAAAGTGAAAATGATTTTTTCTCAATTCTCAAGAGGTATAGGCGTTTTTGTGATAGCGAATTTATTCTCGTTCAGTCCTTAGGAAAATGGCAGTAGGATTTCGATCGATAAAAAAACGCTCCACAAATTGAAGGATCGTTGAATTCGCTCGCATGGAAAACCGAACCAAGTCGTGTTGAATAGAATATTAGCTGACTCAAACGAGCGAGGTGACATACCATTTATGTCGCTTGGTTATAATCGAATAAAAGTCCGCAGAAATTCACTGCGGTGTATTAATCAAAGCGTTTACGTTCAATTATTGCCGTCCGTCAACCTTGGATTTCTACATTCGCAGATTACACGAATCGCTTTGTGGCCCCGAGTTTTATAGATTTTATGGATTCGCCCAAGAAGGGCGGGTGAATTTTCCGAGCGATAGAATTTACGTGGTTAAAAGGATATGGATTACGCACGTTCAGATAATTGAATTTTTTCCATTTGTCGTTCCTTCCGCCCGAGATAAGAGGAATCCGATGGTCAATATATCCACTTCCTGTAGACCTTGGTTCAATTATGTCGGAAATGTTGGAAGTCTGTATTTTTCTTCGAATAGGTTATGTTGCGCCTTGAGTGTAGTGACAAGAGAAAAATCCACGTGCGGTTGTCGTTGTGATTTGTTGAATTTGATTGTGAACAGCTGTGTGGTTTCATTTTTTAATGTGTTCGTTTTCAAGGTAGATATTCATTATTGACATGTCACATAGGTTTACTTCTCAGTGTTGCAATTCTTGACTGAAGACCGTGACCAAACATTGTAGATTTGTACAGCACTCATAGTTGGTCTTATTCCGTTATCTTTGGCGAAATTTTTTCTAGAGATTTGTTTACTGTAGTAGATTTTGAGTTTTTCTTCGATACAATGGTTTTTATGAGGCTTTTACTGAAACTATTATCATCTATGGCGATCTACAATCCTCTGAATGCATAGAATTTTTACTCATCATTTGGCTATCATTCAAATACTTATTAATCTAAAATGATTGGAAAAGGTTTAAGGTGTACAACTAACTTTTTGTGATAAAAATCTATTTGTATCTATCAACTTGCATAATCAATTCAATTATCATAGATTGGCATTCAATTGCCGATAATCAACATTGTTCGAAATGCATTAATACATACAGAGTGTAACACCCAAATGGAATAAATTCAATAACGAATAAATGAGGGGGTGTTAGGAAAAACGCTCGAACACGTCGATTTGTAATTTTAAATGCGCATATTTTTCAAGAAAATAAAATTATATAGGGTGTTCCATGCGACCGTGGCCACTACCAACTTTCTTATTTCAAATGCAACCCCCTGTATATTATTTATATTTTGGATTCTTCAGTAAATTCTAGACATAATTCATGTACAATGTCCTATACCTATCTTCAACTTTTTCGGAAATATTAATGTTGAGTAACGTTAGAAGACAGTTCTACACCAAATTAGCATGTTGCCAAGACGTTCGCGGCGAGCATTTTGAACATTTCCTACATTGACATTAATGTCTTTTTTGTTTTTTTTTTAATGAATAAGGAATAATCAGTATTACTTATTAGGTTCAAAGTGTAATGTACCGAATTTGTGAAATAAAATAATTTCTATTTAAAACGTTGATTTCTGCAATAAATCTGAAAACACTTAATATTTCCGAAAAAGTTGAAGATAGGTATAGGACATTGTCCATGAATTATGTCTAGAATTCTCTGAAGAATCCAAAAAATGAATAATATACAGGGGGTTGCATTTGAAATAAGAAAGTTGGTATTGGCCACGGTCGCATGGAACACCCTATATAATTTTATTTTCTTGAAAAATATGCGCATTTAAAATTACAAATCGACGTGTCCGAGCGTTTTTCCCAACACTCCCTTATTTATTCGTTATCGAATTTATTCCATTTGGCTGTTACACTCTGTATATATGGCCATCTACAATCCTCTAGTCTAAATGCATAAAATTTTTACTAATCATTTGGCGATGATTCGCGATGATAATAACCTTCATCATTCAATTCCTCTGTACGGCAACCACAACCCGTGGTTGAAAATGTCTTTTCCTCTTGAAATGACAGTGAGGGAGGTCTATTTATTAGTTTAGTATTTTATAAAATGATTAGCAGGAGTCAGGAGGGTAAAATTTTATTGAGAAAATAAGTTAAGTGACTTGAATAGTTCCAACAACCGCTCAAATTGATCTCAGCCAACTTCCATAAAATGTTATTCTCCTCCGATCAAACTATTCAGGGAAAAATATCGGTCCGTCCACTTCTTGACGTTCGTGTATTTTATTTTTCGTGCAAATAGATTGAGAAATTCATGAATAAAACAATATTTGGCTAGTATAATGTAGGGAATGATGTTTGCCTACGTGGATTAGATTCGAATCCAATACTGGGATATGTAATTCGCAGGCCCATACCATTGGGATTCAGCAGGATTTCGTTTCTAAGAAATCAGGCAATCTAGATCTCGAATCCTATTCCGTGGGAGGGCTTGCATTTCGTATCTTCTTGTCTCAATATGCAAACGAGATAGACCCGAGTATGATAATATTGGCGCATGTATTTGATACAATTTTTGTTCATCGAAATGATCGTTTTTAACAATAATTCAACATAAATACCCTCAGTACCTACCCACCATATCTATTCGAGTTGGCACATATTCTGAAGACATCAATGAATAGGAAACATCTGTTTCCAATTACGAAAAGCGACAGATATCCAATCTATCTGGATCCATTTCGACAAGGTTTCTACACCGACTGGACAATAAAACAGTCGTATAAACCAAGTGTCGATCGAACGGATTCTCATAATATTTCATCAGTCCAGTGTAGGGGTCCATTTTTATTGAATTTAATATATGTTATTCTGTCCCTTCTTATTATGAGAATGAAGTTGAATTTTGGAAAACATAGTTTTTCGATTTTGTGTCTGGGTTTCTCGAAATGTTATGTAGGTTTTTTCGGTAGAAAGCAATGAGTCAGATGATTGAAATAGATGAAGCAATTTAATTTTTCCATTAAAATAAAAAATTGTATATCTGGCTCTTTGCAAAACTGATAGGAATTCAACTACCTGGTGCAATTATATTCAACAAAATCGGAGATGCCGTTGGAACTCTCTGAATTCCCTAATTCTACGGAAATTTTCGTAGAAGTGACTGACACAACTGCAAAAATTCCGCTGTTCTTCATGGGAACTGATAGCATCTGCAATGGCACGAGCCGGATTTCATGACCCTTCATTATCTTTGCCGCTGGTGCCCGGTTCGGCTTCCTCGTGGGTGGAGACCATAAACGCCGAAAGGAAATGGCTGAATCCGCTGAGTCTGGATGCGATTTCAGTTATTGGTGGCCGATATTGCCCTAATTTAGGTTTCTTGGATTGTGCAAGACCAGTGGCTTAAAATCAACAAGGCTGAGCTAGTGGATTCTTCTTAGTAATGAATTATTGAAGTTTACAATCCTGAAACTGATATTCTCAGGGCGGATCTGAGTATAAAATCCGGGAAACATCCAACAATATATCTCATTAAGCCGATTTCATTTAGAAGAACTGGAAGCTGCAGCGAAGCGCTTCTTTGCCTCTCGGATCTCCGGGATACGTTTTGGTAATTCGGATCTTGCCTCTGCCGAGTAAATATTTGTCGAACCTATATACAGAATCTCATCTCGTTCCTCTGCGAACGTAAACAAGATCGAATCAGAATAATTTCAGTTATTAATAAACTCCGGATAACCTTAACCGATGTAAAATTCATGAATTCTTCGGGTTTCTGAGGGTCTGGATTCGGCTGCCGGTCCGTGAGATGAATCGATGTTTCCTGCGCGCCGATAGGGGGGAAAAACGATTTATCAGATTCAATCCCGAAGAATTATGCGATATTGTGTCGGAATAAAGTGTTTAAGAATTGATGAACGGCTGGAAGATGCGATTTATCGGTAGATACGATGGTACATCAATGTAGCGAGTAATCGTGAAAATGGACGCGAAACATCACTCGTTTTCGTTACTTGGTATATTTGAGTTTTGTTGTTCCTCGAAATATTCCCTATTAAGATCAATATACGGTTTATTAACACTCCATGCGGCAGGAATTGCGGTTGTAACCCAAAAATCCTGCGATGGATGTACGAGGATGTATTGATATCTAGTCAACCTAGACCACCTCCATGCATAAACAATATATTGCGATACCATATCAACGAAAAATAACTCATTAGAAGTGTCAGTGTAGAGTTCGACGTCAAAAAAGTAAACTAGAGTTACGCAATAAATTAAAAAAAAAAGATGTCCACCGAAATTGTAAAAATCGAAGAATTGGAGTATCGAGCCATCATCTAGTACCTGTATTTAAAAGGGTTAAGAGGTAAGCAGATTCTCGAAGATATGCTTAATACCCTTGGTGATCAATGTCCTTCGTATGCGACCGTGAAAAATTGGACTGCAAGCTTCAAAAGAGGTAAATTTTCCATTGAAGATGATGACCGATCGGGAAGGCCAGTTTCTGTGTCAGTCCCCGAAAATATCGATGCAGTTCATGACATGATTTTATCAGACCGTCGAATTGGGCTAAAACGGATATCTGAAGCACTGAAGATTTCATACGAACGCGTTCATCATATAGTTCACGTCGATTTGGACATGCGAAAAATTTCTGCAAAATGGATCCCCAAATGTTTGAATGTTGACCAAAAGCGTGCAAAGGTAGAAGCATCGCGTTCGATCTGTGCTCGATTTGAAAACGATGTAGACTTATTAAACCGAACTGTTACTATGGATGAGACTTGCATACATTTCTACGATCCAGAAACAAAGCAACAATCGATGGAATGGCGACACTCTGGTTCTCCAAGACCTAAGAAGTTTCGTGTCCAAAAATCTGCTGGAAAAGTTCTTGCTTCAGTTTTTTGGGATTGCCATGGAGTAATCATGATTGATTTTTTGAATAAGGGTAGAACAATAACTGGAGATTACTATTCGACATTACTGACCACTCTACGGGAAAAAATCAAAGAGAAAAGACGCGAAAAGCTATCCAAAGTTATTTTGTTTTTACAGGACAACGCCCCAGTACACAAATCTCATGTTGCCATGCAAAAAATTCGTGATTCAGGGTTAGAATTACTAGAACACCCCTCTTATTCACCAAATTTGGCTCCGTCCGACTATCATCTCTTTCCTCAACTGATCAAAAGTTTTAAAGGACGTAAATTTTCCTCCAACGAGGAGGTTATAAAAGCTGAGGAGGACTGGTTTGCAGAGCAAGAAGAAACATTTTTTTTTGAGAGGTCTAGAGACATTGCAGGTTCGCTGTGATAAATGTATTCAATTTTGTTCGGTTCTTTAGTAGGCTGAGAATTTTTCAATATATCCTCGTACGTTACGATTGTGAGACCTATAACCACATATGGTGGGGCAATAGCCTGGTTTGCTAAAGCAAGTCGGGCTAGTACGATGAAAATGCTTGACAAAGTACAGAGGCTTTCCTGGGTGTACAATGTACATCAAGAGAACTATGAAAACGTACAGAACTAGGGCAGATCACACACCTCCACATCTAGTGCTTGATAGGAACTAGCCTCAGTGCTAGTGTCAGAAGGTGTATTGAGTCATTGAGTGGATAATCTTCCTGTAGCCCCTGCATCAACAACACTGGCAACTTCATTAATATCTTGAGGCCATAGCGACATGATGCATGAGATATATTGTCGAGCAAATAATAAAACCAGATCCGCTATTCGTATTGCATAAATTATATCGACTGCGTGCTTTATAGACCGCATTCTGTTGTTTTATATAATATCCTAATCATGAAGTGCATACTCGGATTAAAATCGAGCCTATTATGCAAAGTTTCTGATCTGACAATAACTAATGGCGCTTTCTTGAGCACCGTTCAAAATATAAGGATATTTTGCATTTCCCCCAACGTGATTTATTAGTGTTTTGTATACGACTATCGCTACGGTGAATGCGATTTAGATTTGTTTATTTTATGGATCAGTTGGTTGCTAAATGTGTCAGTTGGATTTGATAGCATTTTACGCATACTTATTATTTTTGAATTCAACAAGAAACTCCAGGTCCAACATTTTTAATGAGACAAACACGAAAACTTGACTGAAGTATAAGGATCGAATTTTACAGTAAATGGTCTAGCAACTTAACAAAAAAATAACGGATATGTAAACAGATTGGGTACTTTTTATCACAGCATGTATCTTCACAGATTGTGAACTTGCTCCAAAGTTCGTTCCTATACAAATAAATAACTTGTCCACATATTTTATGACCATTGTTAAGTTTTCGACAACACCCCTTGAGAAATAAACCGAAATCAAAACTTGTGTATTGTTACAGGGTCACATATCCCCAACATTTGTCTTGTTTATTTATACAAGTTACATTCATCCTGCTCATTTCGTAGATTCGTTTATAGGGATCCCACGACAAATTGTCTCGACGTTTGAGGGAGGTATGGGAACGAAAGATATATGAGGGTTGGGAGATGATATTCTTGGTCGCATCTCGAAAAAGCACTTAAAATCATCAGTGAAACTAAAGCAACTTTTCGTACGTCGATGGACCCGAACATTCATTCATTTGGATCCATTATTTCGGATGATGAACTTTTGGAATCGATCAGTCGGTTTGTTTGTCTAACAAATCCTCGATTTTCTCCGGCGATTGCCGATAAAGATTGAACTTTCGTCCAATAATTCTCCTCGCAAAGTTACAAAAGATCCAATAAGAAAGTGTATTCTCAAGACAATAAGAGAAGACTACCTGAAATTACAGCGAAGATTACTCGGTCGATGGCTCTCGAATCCGAATTGATCACATGAAAGAATAACGTTCATGCTGGATAATTTGATATTGGAATAAAAGGTCAGCTGTAAAGAGAATAGCTTCCGCCCACATGCAGTGAAGTGGTCTCGAAGAGGAGGAAATCGATGAACAATACAGCCATCCAATATATGACATCCTGTCTTATCTTCGTCAGCGGCTGAAATTTCAGGATTGTTGAGAACCGTGTCTGTCTGTTGGAACGTTTAATTTTAGCGTTTTCGAGTGAAGAACAATACGGTTCATAGTTTTACGAGGATGTATTGATATCTAGTTAGCCTAGACCAGTTACATGCATAAACAAAATATTACGATGCCATATCAACGAACAATAACTTATTAGAAGTGTCAGTGTAGAGTTCGACCTCAAAAAATTAAACCAGAGTTACGCAATAAATTTAAAAACAGATGTCCACCGACATTGTAAAAATCGAAAAATTGGAGTATCGAGCCATCATCAAGTACCTGTATTTAAAAGGGTTAAGAGGTAAGCAGATTCACGAAGATATGCTTAATACCCTTGGTGATCAATGTCGTTCGTATGCGACCGTGAAAAATTGGACTGCAAGCTTCAAAAGAGGTAAATTTTCCATTGAAGATGATGACCGATCGAGAAGGACAGTTTCTGTGTCAGTCCCCGAAAACATCGATGCAGTTAATGACATGATTTCATAAGACCGTCGAATTGGGCTAAAACGGATATCTGAAGCACTGAAGATTTCATACGAACGCGTTCATCATATAGTTCACGTCGATTTGGACATGAAAAAAATTTCTGCAAAGGGATACCCAAATGTTTGAATGTTGACCAAAAGCGTGCAAGGGTAGAAGCATCGCGTTCGATCTGTGCTCGATTTGAAAACGATGTAGACTTCTTAAACCGAATTGTTACTATGGATGAGACTTGGGTACAATTCTGCGATCAGAAACAAAGCAACAATCGATGGAATGGCGACACTCTGGTTCTCCAAGACCTAAGAAGTTTCACGTCAAAAAATCAGCTGGAAAAGTTCTTGCTTCAGTTTTTTGGGATTGCCATGGAGTAATCATGATTGATTTTGTGGATAAGGGTAGAACAATAACTGGAGATTACTATTCAACATTACTGACCACTCTACGGGAGAAAATTAAAAAGAAAAGACGCGGAAAGCTATCCAAAGTTGTTTTGTTTTTACAGGACAACGCCCCAGTACACAAATCTCATGTTGCCATGCAAAAAATTCGTGATTTAGGGTTAGAATTACTAGAACAACCCCCTTATTCACCAGATTTGGCTCCGTCCGACTATCATCTCTTTCCTCAACTGAAAAAAAGTTTGAAAGGTCGTAAAAATATTTTGAAATTGAAATTTTGTTTGTTTCTATAGTAGGCTAAGAATTTTTCAATATATCCTCGTAAAAGATAACAAAAACAATAAGCATTATCGGAAATCAGCAATATTCAAAATAATTTGAAGGGCACTTCGTCATTACACGACCCACTATCACAATTCACAGAAAATATCATTGAAATTATGAAATAAATGAGACGAAAAGATTTAATGATAATGCTAAGAGGTAGTAGACATAAGAGGCGTTGAAAAAACTGGCAGCGAAGTCGGAAATTGAAAACATACATTTTCATGTCGAGCTCACTGAATGTGAATGAATAGAACCTATAAAGCTTTCATTGTTCAAGTGGCGGGGTAGAATGTTGTAAGCCACTTGTCAAACAGTGGCATGTTTCTACACATCTGGTAATTATGCGGGCAAGAGAATGTCTGGAAGGTCTGTTTTATTTATCTTGTTCACGTTTCAACTCAGGCCATCATACTAGGTATCTAATTTTCGGTATGACAACCACAAAATCCTCTTTGTATACGTGAGGATTGATTTGAATCAAGTTCTCAAATAACGACTGAATTTATGTCAGATAAAAGACCACTTTTTTAGCATAGTGCTCTCAAAAGGAACGATTGTAATTTCATAATTCATAGCTTTTTTGAGCATTCTTTTACTTAATTAAATTCATGATGGCATTTGAAATTTTTTCATCAGTCGACAGTGCAAAGTGATAAATATGTTGTTCTACTTTGCTGAGCGTAATTTTAATGAATCGTTAGAATTTTGGAACGTACTCCTACCATTGTCGCCAGTTGATCTAACCACCCATAAAAAGGCGTAAGATTACACTTATTTAAAATCGTATTGTTTCAATATTTTTCTTCTAATTCTCACATTAAGAACACACATGTTGTCAACAAAAATCTAAAAAAAAAAATAAGTTCCTACAATCTGGCTCCCTGCCCTGAATCGTCGAAATATAACAAAACTAACTGTTTCACAATGAACTCATGACTAACAAATCCAAATTTTAAAACACGAATTGCCGAAGCGTTGAAGTATTTCCATCAGAATTTCAGGTCGAATGAATAATAAGATCAACATTACCGGCCGCATTGATAATGTCGCAGATTAAATCGCACCTACACTAGTTTCATTTATTCATAAATCTAAAATGTATTGCGGCCCGTTACAGTTTTAAATTCCTGTGTGAATATGGAAGCGTGTTGGTAAAATATTGAAACGGCGTTCCTATCATGTCGTAACTTCAATCGAACGCCCTAGTGTGTAATTACTTTATTTATTGATGGTTGTTTCGCAATCTGAATCGATGTTTGTAGATTTTCTGAATTGTCGCTGGAAACCAGCAAGGGAAAACCACGAAAGCTAGTTACGAGGATATATTGAAAAATTCTTAGCCTACTATAGAACCAAACAAAATTTCAATGTCAAAATATTGCTTCAACTTTCATTCCAATATGCCTATTTCATGTGTTTTCACGCTTCTTATCGACTTTTTTGTTTCAGGTAATCATCTGCAATAAACTCGATTGACGTATAATTCTGGTAAGATTGTCGTTCAATTACAGTAACTCCTCATGAATCATGGATTTATCAAATTATGCAATGAAGTGTTAAATTATTTGTATTAGCTTTTGATGTATTATGTATATTTGTTAAGGCTGCCAGAGATAAATAACTGTTTGAATCTTGATGCCATGAATATTGTATGTAGATTAATTTCCGCTAGACGACTCTACAAGTAATGACTTTTTCATTTGTTTGTTTTTATGGACATATTTCGGCTATTGTGAATGCTTTGTTGGAATTTTTATTGTTCGATAAGTGGTCAGTTTTCCCAATTCGGTCAGAAAAAAATCAATAACATTATTGAGAATCGGAAATATCACGAACTTCAAAATATACCTACTGTTCCACAAGAGTTAGGGATATCGTATTCAATCGTTTTTAAAAGTAAGTTATCTTCGAGAAAATCGCTGTAAAATCATTTAAAACTCAATAACAATTTGATTCGATCCAATAAAAATCAGTATGAGACATTTCGTCAATCTGGTGTTTTCTGAAAATGCCAAGAGTAAATTAACAAACGCTAAGGCTAATAGGGCTATCGGAATGCTACAGGGTGTCCTAACTCAGGTTGAGGTAGCGGAAAGGCTCCAAGTCAGCCAAAGTGTGATATCTCGACTTTGGAATAGGTTCAGGGAGACAGGTTCCGTGTTGGAAAGACCAAGGCTTGGTGGGCGACGAAAAACAACACCTGCTCAGGATCGTTTCATCACCGTTTCGGCGAGAAGAAACCCTACATCTACGTGTAGAATGCTACGGAATACTCTTCAAAATGCAGATGGGGTCCAAGTTTCCATCGAAACCATCAGACGACGTTTGAGAGAGGTGAATCTAGGTTCTAGACGTCCATTAACAGGAGTTCCATTAACACGTGACCATAGGCGTCAAAGACTGGAATGGGCAAGGCAACATATCAATTGGAACGATCAATGGCGTAGTGTCCTTTTCACTGATGAATCCAGATATGGACGATTTTCAGATTCTCGAAGAATAAGGGTATGGACAATCCCACGCATACCCCGTAATCGTCGCTATGTCCAAGAAGTCCATCCATTCCGAAGGGGTAGTGTTATGTTATGGGCCGGGATATGTTTCAACAGGCGCACAGATCTACACATTTGTCCTGGGAATATGACCGCCTTACACTATATAGGGAGCATGTCATTGACAATGTTGTGCCAAAATTTCACGCTGCTATTGGTGAAACTTTTCAATTTCTAGACGATAACGCTAGACCGCACCGTGCAGCCATTGTTGAGAATGCGCGCGAGGAGCTTGGTATTCCACATTTACCAATACCTCCGCACTCACCTGATTTGAATTGCATAGAACATCCATGGGATATGCTCCAAAAAAGATTAGATAATCAACAACCTACCCCAGAATCCTTAAATGATCTGAGAGAGCTTCTGCCCCGTTTATGGAACCAAATTCCTCAAGAAATGTTCAAGAACCTAGTGTGTAGTATGCAAAGAAGATGTCAAGCTGTTATTGATGCCCGTGGAGGCCATACATTGTATTGATAGTCTTGAAATGCTTGAATTCTCTGGGAATAAAATTTCGTTATTTCACTCGATTTTTCCTAACCACCCTGTATACGCTGCAGACCTACAGGCTAAAATTAATTTGCAACTTGAAATCATATTAATGTGAATTTTCATCACGAAACTCTTATTTTAACTAGATTTTTTTGCAATAAGTCAATATCTCTAACTCATGTGGAGCAGTTCAGATATAGCCATCATGACTTATCATAAGATTCGAAGTTTCGAATTCTTCATAGGCTGTTTTTCTTCGCAGTTGCCTCGACAAAGGAAGTGAGCGGCATCCAATGGCTTCGATATATATTCCCGGTTCTTATTGTCCTTGTCGAATTGGCATTTATCAATTTCCCACAAGACATTACATTTTCCTTTCGTTCTTGGGTCTACAACAGATCCTAAATAATGACATCCGCAATATTGGGACCCTGCGACCATAAAAATCCCTTCTAATGTCAACCTCTCCGAAAGGTGAAGAGATTGGAATGCTTTACTCAGATTTATTGGCCGTTCACGAAGCTCTCCATATTATGCGGAAAATCGATAGTGCTCTACGCAGAACTTGATCAAACGTCCGCAATTTATGGCGTCAATGTCTGATGTCGCTTCGAAGAATTTCCGTGATGGAGGGCACGAGAGAGAAACAAATATTTAATTAATTGAGCCTCGAAGAAATACATGACATAGAGGATCTGCCAGAATGTTTGTCAAATTTGATACAAATTAAGTTTGATTTTGGGTCATACGGGAATATCGGAAAGCGAGATTTTCAAGTGACATTCCTATCACATTCTAAAGGGTTTTCCAATGTTATTTCGACATTCAAAGAAAAATGCCATTTTTTAGAAATGATCGTATGTTTATTTCATTATAAAGAGATACTAGTATGGGCCAGCAGATCTTCCTTTTAAGTAGTTATCCTCATTGGTAGATTTGGTGATTTTATAGGCGAAATGTCAAAGTTTGATCAAGTTTCCTGAAGAAATGGGAAAATTATGGAAAATATGAATACCAAGCTATTTTGCATTGACTTTCCTCTTTCGATCCGTATATTCACATCACGGCCAGGATATCTGTGAAAAAAGTTTTATCGAGTTTAAAATGGACCTTTTTGTCGGATTTTTTCGCGATTTTCTCGAATTTTTTAAAAATACTTCCACATCGCCTAGAGAATCGAAATTTTAGCCACGTATAAATAGATTATTCCTCTTTTCGAACGTATAAAAATCTCTTTACTGTATCGCAGCTTCACTGCGATTTCAAAATTCTTCTGGACCCACTTTTCGACAGATTCCCTCGGGCCGGACCACCGAGTTACCATTTTAGTATAGTATAGAATTATAGTAATGGAAAATAACATCAGGTTTATGGCGTAAACCTTCTCTTCAACATGGTCCCAAAGAAAGAAGACAATTTTGCTTGTTGACGAAGCCACCGAGGTGGAAATGGGCCTCATCACTCAAGATGATTTTTCGATGAAATTCCGAATTATTTTCATGCATTTCAAGGACCCAATCAGCAAAAACACGACGTCGTTCTTGTGTTAACAAAACTTATAAGCCTTAAGACACAAATCTTTTTGCAAAATACGATTTGTGGAATGCCTAGTTTCGAAGAACGACGAGGAATGGACATACCTGGCGTTTCTTCAACACTTTCGGCTACAGCAGCGTTGTTCTCGGCTCTTCATCACTAACTTGTCATATCAGCTCAGATTTTTCCACCAATTTCTTTATTTTGCTTGTTGGCACTGAAGATGATTTTTCGATGGAATTTCGGATTACGAAGTTGTTGGTGATGATCGGAGTTCTTGTGTTGACTGAACTTTATAAGCCTTAAGGGGACCTGACCTGATACACGTCCGAGCTAGCGTGCTCCCTTCAAGAATTGGGCTTTTTATTGCCATGATATCTCAGTTTGTATGCGGCGTAGACCAACAATTTTTTTTTTTAAATTAAAGCTTAATCATTTCTCTATAAAGTGTATTACTCGCTTTTCTGTTTTTCTTCGTATATTAGGAGAAAAACTGGTGAGCTGTAATTTCATGAAAATCTGAACAAACCATTCATTTTCATGATATCTCTGTCAATTCTCGAGATAAATGTATGAAATTGTCAGTTTACATGCGAAATAATATTTTCCAGAATGTGTATTGATCAGTTTTTCTGTTTATTGGCATCTCAATTTTAAAATGAATTATAAAGTAGGAGTTTTGGTCATATTTTCAACCAGAAACGCAGAAAAACGAAAAGCGAATAATACACATTCTGAAAAATATTATTCCGCATGTATACTGAAAATTTCATACATTTATCCCGAAAATTGACAAAGATAACATGGAATTAAAATCGTTAGTCCAGATTTTCATAAAATTACAGATCACCAGGTTTTTTTCCTTATATACGAAGAAAAACAGAAAAGCGTGTAATACACATTCTAGAGAAATGATTAAGCTTTAATTTTAATTTTTAAAATTTTTGGTCTACGCAGCATACGAACTGAGATATCATGGAAATAAAGAGACCAATTTTTGAAGGGAGCTCGCGATCTCGGACGTGTACCAGTGCCCCTTGAGCAGGCGCGTATCCAGGGGGGGGGCTATTGGGGCTCAAGCCCCCCCCCCAAGGCTTTCGCCTCAGGCGAAAGTCTCATTCTCATTCACCACAAATAACTTTCAAGTAGTAAAAGAAAAGCCCATTAACTGAAAACTAGTCAACTCTTGCATGCTTCAATATTGTCTTATTTGTTTTTTATAATTTCTTATAGTTAAACATTTCTTTCTTTTACTGAATAAATGTTGAGCCCCCCCCAACACACCTTTCTGGGTACGCGCCTGCCCTTGAGACCCAAAACTTTTATGCAAAACTAGCTGGCCCGGCGAACTTTGTTTTGCCTAAATGATGCCTACTTACGATGGATTTCACAAATCTTAATTACCATCGCCATCTAGTGGCGATAATATCAAATATAGTACCTTCACGACTTCGCTACAGTGTCTAGATAAGAGCAAGAGCCATTAACCGTAGCGACACCTAGTGGCCTTATTCAAAGGGAAGAAATGCACTTCCTACATAAACAAATTTTTCATCGAATTTTTCAGAGTTTTAATGTATTTTATGTTCGACTGCTTCATAAACACTTGATTCATGAATTCGTTTAGCGTCCATAAATGACTACTTTATTGGACACCACTTTATTGGACTCATCTGTCACAGTCTTCTCTCGATTTTCAATAGGTACTTTCATTTCACAGTTTCACACCACTTGTTATAGGCCGCATACGAATTTTCATAAGCACTTCTAGTGGGTAGGAGAGATTCTTTGGCACTTGCGTGTAAATTTTTCACGCTTTCCTCTCCCGAACTATCCACTTTTGGAATTATTGTGAAGTTTGTCACAGAATTGACAAAGTAAACAACTTTGTTCAGTGAGGTTGCTAAGGTCGCTGATGGTAACTAAGGTAAGAAAATCAAAAGCACCCTTAATGTTTTCTTGAAATGAAGCGACGAATATATTAATTGCCATTTCAGCAAATAAAATTTCTGCATTGCAGTCGAACATAAAGCTTTGTATGCAACTCGTACATAATTAGGCTTATGGACTTGCCAAATTATTGGCCTCGCTCGCTTTGCTCGCTCTGCCATAAACTTTTGGACTCGTCCATAAAGACCTAATTTATGTACTTGTTACATAAATAGCTATTATAATAACCAGGCCGTAGACGAATCCATAAATGAAGTTTCATAACAAACAGTCCATCCGATCTCGAGTTATAAATGGTGTAACCAACAACTTCGTTTTATATATGTAGATACGGTTTAATGACGTTTTTGGAATGCATAAGTCCAAAAAAGGACGAGGAATGGAAAAACCTGGGTTTTCTTCAACACTTTCGGCTACAGCAGCAATATTCTCGGCTGTTCTTCAGCGAAGTGCTTGGGTTGTATTCTTCCCAAAAGCTCCAATTTTTCCATCAATTTTTGTATTGCGGTTCGACAAGGTGCTTCACGACTACACAAAAATGTTCGAGTTATACGAACCGTCTCTGGCAAATTTTCACCATTTTTATAGTTAATCATTAATGTTTTCCTCGTCCATTATGTAGTTAAAATAAAATAAACAATATCAGGAATTGGACAATTTAATTCTCCTTAGCGAATTTATTCAGGCCAACGTTTCGGAACAAGGCTGTTCCTTTTTCAAGGCTAAAAAATACAAGACATTTAGACAAAAACAGATACAAAATAAAATACGCTAAAACTATACCTCTCGAAATTTCCGTATCACGGAGATATTTCAAAATTAATTAAGCGTTTGCTAGAGCACATCTCATTCAATAAAATGGGAAGCAATAAAGACATATCATAAAATGATCTATATACATACATAAGGTGAGATGTTCCTGTCTTCAATCAACAAAGAAAGATGTCATGTTATGTCAACAACATAGAATATTATTAAAAAGTTCACACAAAATAAATAAACAGTCAATCTTAATATAATAATGGTCAAGTGAGGGGCAAATGTAATGTGTTACTATGCACAAGTCAGTAGGATTGAATACAAAAATATGAATAGAAATAAAAACAAAAATAAAAACAGGAGAGCACTACATAAACTCAAGTTATATCTAGTAAGCAATCATATAGGCCACTTAGATTTTCAACATCATCTCTGAAGTTAACACAGGGTATGACTGTTAACTTCAGAGATGATGTTGAAAATCTAAGTGGCCTATATGATTGCTTACTAGATATAACTTGAGTTTATGTAGTGCTCTCCTGTTTTTATTTTTGTTTTTATTTCTATTCATATTTTTGTATTCAATCCTACTGACTTGTGCATAGTAACACATTACATTTGCCCCTCACTTGACCATTATTATATTAAGATTGACTGTTTATTTATTTTGTGTGAACTTTTTAATAATATTCTATGTTGTTGACATAACATGACATCTTTCTTTGTTGATTGAAGACAGGAATATCTCACCTTATGTATGTATATAGATCATTTTATGATATGTCTTTATTGCTTCCCATTTTATTGAATGAGATGTGCTCTAGCAAACGCTTAATTAATTTTGAAATATCTCCGTGATACGGAAATTTCGAGAGGTATAGTTTTAGCGTATTTTATTTTGTATCTGTTTTTGTCTAAATGTCTTGTATTTTTTAGCCTTGAAAAAGGAACAGCCTTGTACCGAAACGTTGGCCTGAAGAAATTCGCTAAGGAGAATTAAATTGTCCAATTCCTGATATTGTTTATTTTATTTATAGTTAATTTTAACGTGTAACGTTCCATTTTTATTGATGGCGTAGTTTCTACTTGTCGAATGTCAAAAAAGACAGCTTCAAAAGTGACATCTACCGAAATAGTGGCTAAAATAACACCTCTTATTAGAAAACTTTTTTTTTTCAATAGCATAATTTTATATTATTTTCACAACGCTGATCACGTCGACTCATCTTTTAGTGAAAGCTGTGGTGACCCTGTATGAAGAGAAGCTACGAACAAAAAAGTTTCCTTGTCATATGCCTACAACGCGAATATTACGATGAGCAATGTTTTTTTACTCCCGAAATCCCATTTCATTCAAATCCAGATATCGAGTTATCCCTCTTTTATCCTAATCCATTCTGTACCAATATCGCAGTCGGCTCTGCTCGCAGGATTCAGCTCGGAAGGATAAGCGAATTCTTTCTCGCAAATCGCAATGATTGAAAGCAACTCTCCCGCTCAAATCGATAGTGCCTTTTGCCACCCCACCGATTCTAGCAGCACGCTGATTCATTATTTATTTCCAACGCCGACTAGCCCAATCGCGAAAAGCTTGACTCTGGGCATTTTAAAGCTCTCCGAACGAACGGGTTTGTTGAAACAAATTCAGAACAGGAACAAAGAAAGAAGAAATGAATAATAGCTATTTATGTAACAAGTACATAAATTAGGTCTTTATGGACGAGTCCAAAGCGAGCGAGGCCAATAATTTGGGCAAGTCCATAAGCCTAATCATGTACGAGTTACATACAAAGATTTATGTTTGACTGCAATGCAGACATTTTATTTTCTGAAATGGCAATTAATATATTCCTCGCTTCATTACAAAGAAACATTAAGTGTGCTTTTGCTTTTCTTACCTTAGTAACCATCAGCGACCTTAGCAAGCTCACTGAACAAAGTTGTTTACTTCGTTAATTCTATGACAAACGTCATAATAATCCCAAAAATGGATAGTTCGGGAGAGCAAAGCGTAAATAATTTAGCCGCAAGTTCCCAATAATCTCTCCCACCCACTAAAAGTGCTTATGAAAATTTGTATGCGGCCTATAACAAGTGGTGTGAAACGAAGAAAATTGCAAAATCGAGAGAAGACTGTGACAGTTGAGTCCAATAAAGTGGTGTCCAATAAAGTAATCAATTATGGACGCTAATCGAATTCATGAATCACGTGTTCATGATGCAGTCGAAAATAAAAATATTTTTGGTGTAATCGGTATTTTTTTCGATGAGGGTGAGACCACATATCTGTAAGATTGGAACATATTTGTTGAATTGAATAAAGATCACCCTGATAGAGATTCTCATTAATCAAAGACGATGATGAATTGTGAACACCTGGTCCTTTGAACAAAAAAGGTTCTTACGGTGATGAATAGAATTCCTTGGACCTCTTCGAGAATTTTCGATGCAAAATTCAATCGTTCAAAGGATACCCACCCATATACGCCCACTGCTGAGGACCTGTTCCTTTCATCATTGAAGAGAACTGTTTATCGGTTTTATAATCTGTGATCGAATCCGATTAAGGTTGCCGTTTTACAAAATGAACACAAATGAACGACTTTTGAAAATTTTCAATAAGGGAAATGAAACACCATGAATGAGTCAAAATACATACAGTATAATGCCATTTTCACCGCTCTCCGATTAATTTAGTTCATTGTGCGCTGATTTTTTCAGGGACCGTTCAAAATACGCATTCATAGTAAATATCACCTCTTTATGAAAAAACGTTTTTGTACAACTGCCATGAAAAGTGACACTTTTAATGACAGCAAACAATGTTAAAATTGATTGTTTAAGTGGAAGCTTTGTTTATGATGAAATCAGATGAAAAAATTTCAGCAATTGCAAATTTTTATTATCAATATTTAACAATCTTTACTTATGAACATTAATATTAATCGTAAAACTAGAACAATTACTCACATTAATGCCCTGTGACGTTAGGGAGCTTCGCAACACATTATTAGAATCCTCAGCACCATCAGTACTTGTAGAAACCGGAACTACAATATTGGAAGATGATGATCCAAAATCTGTTGAGGTTGGGAGAATTTTTTCAGCAATGACATTTCTATATGCAATGGAATGATCAACATAGCACTCGGCTACCGTCGTGGTCTTCCATCCACCATGTTTTTTTATATGCGTAATATTTGCTCCTGATTCTGCTAGCAATGAAGCGGAGGATCTTCGAAAACAGTGTCCTGTATATTGCTTTGGTTCTGGCAGTTTGAGGAATTCGGCAACAATAGATAGAATTTTCCCAAATGTATTTATACCAACTGGATTGGCAGTGCATTTATTATTCATGTATTTCAGGAAAAAACGACGATGTTTGATGACAGAAGGGCGCAGTGCAAAGTACTTATGAAAATAGTAAACATACTTCCCAATAATACCTACTGAAAGAACGACTGACTTTCGTTTTTATGTTTGGAAGTTGTATAACCAATAATTCATTTGTTATTTCGATGTCATCCACTGATAAATTACACAATTCTTCACGCCGACAGGCTCCAAATAATCCGAAAATAGTTGCAACCTTAACCATCAAGTATTTCTCATCTGGTGCCTCATTTATAAACTTTTCAACTTGTTCACGAGTGAGAATTTTCGATTTTTTGGGACGATATCCTTAACTTTTCCGTTTTGAAAAATTTTCGGGGTAGGAAAAACTCCGGAGAAACAAATGTTGCTGTAGTGAAATCTTCAGGGAAAAAATTTCGGGATAGAAAAATCTCTGGGGAAAAAACTCGTGGACATAAACTGTGAGGAAAAACATGAAGGGGAAAAAAAGCTCCAGAGAATTTCAATTAGAACTTTAAGAATGAATTGACAATTTCGCTTACGATTTCACATGGGACATCGCAAAGGGAAATTTTTTATTGAGAATATCAAGGATCGATTAAACTACTATAAATGGATTTTTGTCTAAAAAGTCGTGAAAGTTCTTTTATGAGAATGGAATGTCTAAAATGAAGTAGCAGATTCCTTCGACTCATCACTGCACAAATTGCCTCTGCCACTTTAAAGTACCCGACAGATCGCTCGATATTTACATTAATATGAAGCACGGAACTTCCAGAAGGTGTATAACATTTGTTGCTACCAGAGCTCCAGAGTTGTCGCTATCAAAACTTCCCAAGTAACCCGATACATGACAACGTTCTAAATTATTCCCCTGGAAGGCGGAATTCTCCATTTTCCAAATTCATCGTTGTTCGATAGTTTGAATACATCTCGGCTTGCTCAGCCATCCCTATACCCAGATAGTATAATAGCCCGCTTCGAACCGTGTGCATTTTCATAATCGCCGAGGTCGTTTCATTGATCTGGAATCGTTAAAGTTGTTTTGTGGCTAGACGGTCTCTGCGTCTAGACGGGTCAACCACCCAACATCAGGGCCCGGCAATAAGCTCTTTTCCTACGAATTCTCCACTTCTGATTAAAGAACGGCAGAGATAAATCTACGGCGATGGGGCTTATGAAGCGTCTTCTGGAGATTAGTTGCTTTTTTCGCACCTTCTCGAAAGAACCCCCAGACAAGGGGATGTCGGAATTGGGGGGAGGAAGCCTAAACGGACGAAGGAAGACAAATAGAGGAAAACGGGGTGTTCGGACATCGATTTATACTGGCTGGGCGAAGAACAAAAACGGAAGTGTATTGCTGCGATTTTGTTTCGTGTGAATTGAGCAGAATTTTGTCACTCGAAGCAGAAATAAGTATTTCATCTCCTCAAGAATGATCATGTTAAAATACTACTTTGCAATGGTATCTAGCTAAAAAAAATCCACACGAAGAAGAGATTAGCCGATTTTCATGAGAATCAAGAGCCACAATTATTGTCTCATGGAGTCATGATCCATCAAACCACTTTAATTCAGGCCTTATTTCAGCAATAACACGAGTAATGTTGACTTCGAAAGCGTCTATTGTTTCTGGTTTATCACTTATCAGCATGAACCATATACAGAGTGTAACAGCCAAACGGAAGTAATTCGATAACGAATAAATGAGGGCGTGTTGGGAAAAACGCTCGGACACGTCGATTTGTGATTTTAAATGCGCATATTTTTCAAGAAAATAATATTATATAGGGTGTTCCATGTGACCGTGGCCAATACCAACTTTCTTATTTCTAATGCAACCCCCTGTATATTATTTATTTTTTGGATTCTTCAGAGAATTCTAGACACAATTCATGCACAATGTCCTATACCTATCTTTAACTATTTCGGAAGTATTAAGTGTTTTCAGATTTATTGCAAAATTCAACGTTTTAAATAAAAATTATTTTATTTCACAAATTCGGTACATCACCCTTAAAACCCAATAAGTAATACTGATTATTTCTTAATTAAAAAAAAATACAAGAAAAAAATAATGTCAATGTAGGAAATGTTCAAAATGCTCGCCGCGAACGTCTTGACAACATGCTCATCTGGTGTAGAATTGTCTTCTTACTTCACTCAACATTTCAGGTAATGGTTTTTGCTTACTTTCTTCATATCAAGAAGTAAATGGGAAATAAGTATTGAGTGTAATGTATCGAATTTGTGAAATAAGATGATTTTCATTTAAAATGTTAATTTTTGTAAAAAATCTGAAAACGCTTAATATTTCCGAAAAATTTGAAGATAGGTATAGGACATTGTACATGAATTATGTCTAGAATTTTCTGAAGAATCCAAAAAATAAATAATATACAGGGGGTTTCATTTGAAATAAGAAAGTTGCTATTGGCCACGGTCACATGGAACACCCTATATAATTTTATTTTCTTGAAAAATATGCGCATTTAAAATTACAAATCGAAGTGTCCGAGCGTTTTTCCTAACACCCCCTCATTTATTCGTTATCGAATTTATTCCATTTGGCTGTTACACTCTGTATCTAATAACACCAATATGGATTATACCCCTGCTTTTCACACTACGAAAGTGAAGCCAAATCTTTGGTCAGGAAACTCAAAAATTTCGAGAAATGTATAGGGTACGTTTATTTTGAAAGACAACAAGAAAATAGATATCGAGCATGAAAATATGTCACTTGAATATTTTCATTTCAATTCTGAAATATGAATAAGGGTTAAAAATGATATTCAAGACTTGAAGAAAACGAAATAGAGAGCTTGAAACATTTCACAGGAAATTGTGAGGTTATGATCGGAAGTAATCACATGAATTCATGAATGACATTCGTTTCTCGACATAATACGATGTGTCAGAGAGAGACAGGATTAGTAAATTATTTTTATTCTCATTATTGCGGCACACGCGCAGATCTGGTTTCTTATCAAAGCCCAGCTTCAGTTTTCATTGGCTCATTCCCCATATAGGAATTATCTATACTATCTATACTAATATCATAAAGAGGAAAGATTCGAATTTTTGTGTGTTTGATACGACTAGGCTCAAAAACTACTGGACCG
This sequence comes from Adalia bipunctata, assembly GCA_910592335.1. Taxonomy (NCBI): domain Eukaryota; kingdom Metazoa; phylum Arthropoda; class Insecta; order Coleoptera; family Coccinellidae; genus Adalia; species Adalia bipunctata. Next base: position 9,687,325 of record OU342952.1, on the reverse strand, counting down.
ATTTCAGATATTCTTTCACCCTCAGAAAGCTACATTATCCCTGAGTGACATAGGCTATACTTTTGGGTATTGATCCTCATCCAACCTAATACGTTATTTATCCCCAGTATTCAATTTAGAACGAAAGTACCCTTCACATCATACAATTACAACGAGTAGGTACATCAAAAGATATGGCAGGTTGAAGTGCTTGTTAGATATATGGCATAAACCAATGACTTGACATAACCCCAAAGAAAATAATCAATTGGAGTTATGTCGCATGATCTTGGAGGCCAATTAATTGGACCATTTCTCGAAATAACATAATCGCCAAATGTTTCTTTCAATCAATTGTTACGGTAACAGCATGAGTTGTAGCACCATATTGTTGGAACCAAAACACTTCTGAGTCGATACCATTCAAATTTTGAAACAAATAATCATTGATCATCGTTCTGTAACGAGCACCATTCACTGTAACATTACCTCCAGCATCGTTTTTAAAGAGATGTGGATCGATGATGCCTTCAGCGTGTGAAGCACGCCACACAGTGCATTTTTCAGGTTGCATTGTAACCTGCAGAACTTCTTGAGGATTGTTTTCACTCCATCTACGGCAAGTTTGCTTGGTTACGTAGCCATCAACCAGAAATGAGCTTCATCACTGAACAAAATTTTTCGATAAAAAAGTGCATCAACTTCGAGCTGTTCTAGGGCCCAATCAGCAAACAAACGAGGCTCATTATGGTCGAGTGGCTTTAGTTCTTGAACAAGTTGGATCTTGTATGGGTGCAGAACAAGATCTTTATGCAAAATTTTCCATGTGGTGGATGCACAGAGTCCAACTTGTTGTGAACGTTGACAAATAGACAAATCTGGATCTTCATTAACACTTTCACTTACAGCAGCGATATTTTCTTCTGTACGTACAGTTCTTTGTCTTTTTGTTGTTGTAGCATCGAGTAGATAAAATGTTGTCCGAAATCTGTCGATAGAACGACGAATGAGCTGCTCTGATGGACGATTATGTGAACCATAAATTTCACGAAGTGCTCTATAAGTTTGGAGAATAGAACACTGATTTTGAAAATGAATTTCAACAATTTGTAGACGTTGTTGCGGCGTGAGACTTTCCATGATAACTGGTCGATAATGCCTACTGAACAGAAATGTTGAAACAACATGGCTTCTATACCTTCTGTTAAATCACCCTATCGAAAATTCTATCACTCAAAAAAAACTCTACAGGGTGTTTCACCATAAACTGGACAAACATATATAGCCGTGTAGATGACACCGAGAAAGTCATTTTTTCCTTATGACATATACCTCGTTTTCGACGCATAAGCGAGATACAGGGTGTTCAATGTCAACTTCGAGCAATATTCTGATAACTGTTGTGAGTTACGCGTGATATTTGAAATAACGGTTTCTGGTCACATCTGAGTATTTTTGAGGGCTCAATTGAATTGTGGTGTAGAACTTTGAGAAAAAAATTCAATATGGCGGAAAACCTGCACAGTTGGAATTTTTTTTTCTTGGTGGCTAATTTGGAAAGCATAATCTCAACGTACTCGATTTTCTAAGATTTTCCGTAAAAAAATTTTTTCAAAATTCGAACTCAACTTTTTTTTTACATGTCTTCAGTGAAAAAAAAATTTCGGCCAACATTTTTGAAATTTTCCATGGTTGAACTATCTTTCATTCTGAATACTTGAGTGAAAACAGAGTGAGAAAATATCAATTGGTTTTCTTTTTGTAGCCTTCCGAAGATTACGCTCGGTGTATTTTCTTAATTTTTATTTGAGAAACTGGAGGCCGTACGGAGGTCAAAATCGTGCTGATGGGCTGCCAGAATGATCCGGATAAAAATATGAAATTATAAAACAAAAAAAATTTTTTCAAAAAATTTTGGTAGGAATCGAACTCTACGAGTATGAATTGGATTAATTATAATCCTATAAATCTCCGTTACCAAGGCAACTCTAGTTAATCGAGAGTGTGAAGTTCGAACCTTACCAGAGTTTTTTGGAAAAAATGAAAAAATAATTTTTTTTTTTTCAATTTTTTTTTAATTTTTTCAAAAAAATTTTTTTTTGCTTATAAATTCATATTTCTATCTGGGTCATTCTGACAGCCCAGCAGCACAATTTTGACCTACGTACGGCCTCCAGTTTCTCAAATAAAAATTAAGAAAGTACACCTAGCGTAATCTTCGGAAGGCTACAAAAAGAAAACCAATTGATATATTTTCATTCTGTTCACACCCAAGTATTCAGAATTAAAGATAGTTCAACCATGAAAAATTCCAAAAATTTTGGGTGAAATTTTTTTTTCACTGAAGACATGTAAAAAAAAAGTTGAGTTCGAAATTTGAAAAAATTTTTTCACGGAAAATCTTAGAAAATCGAGTACGTTGAGATTATGCTTTCCAAATTGGCAACCGAGAAAAAAATTTCCAACTTTGCAGGTTTTCCGCCATTTTGAATTTTTTTTCTCAAAGTTCTACACCACAATTCAATTGAGCCCTCAAAAATACTGAGATGTGACTAGAAACCATTATTTCAAATATCACGCGTAACTCATAACAGTTCACAGAATATTGATCAAAGTTGACATTAAACACCCTGTATCTCGCTTATGCGTCGAAAACGAGGTATATGTCATAAGACAAAAATGACTTTCTCGGTGTCATCTACACGGCTATATATGTTTGTCCAGTTTATGGTGAAACACCCTGTATATATACCTAATGAATAATCGCCACTTTCAAGTGAAAGGAACTACTGCCACTTGATGAAACAGCATGAATTATTATTTCTCAGGAGAGCAAAGTTCCCAAACAACTCCGAAAATAGCCGACATCTCAGAGAACTCATACCCGACCTTCGCGATAGAATAGAGCAATCATTTTGGGTTGTTTTTGTTAATCGAAAACACAAAGAGGAGCAAACTTCCCGAAATAAGTTTTTCACTTGGAAACTTTCGTTGCGAAAGCGGCGGAACATTTTCAAGTCCCGAAAATTCCAAACTGCCAAAGGAAATTTTCGTACCCAGTCAACCGAGAATCTTGTGAAAGAGTGAGTCTGCGAGTATTTCGAGAAGATGTGCCTCATCGAGGTTTCCGTCCAATAAGATTATTCCGGCTGCCAGAATGAACTGTTCCTGTGATGACCTGGCGGATATCCCCATATCGCCTGCGAAATCCCTTATTAAACTTCGGGCATAGAAGAGTCGCAAAGGGACGAATCCGAAGGACCCCACGTTTCTATGGGACCGCTGTCGAACACGCACCTTGGGAAAACGCGTGCTTTTCTCGGGGAAACTGCCGATATTTATTCTCTACTATCTCTCGCCGATTACAGTTTGTCGGAAAATTCCTGTTATGTCCTTCATTCACTGTTATCGCTTCGTGCAAGCAATACATCGGAGGAATCGTAAATCCTTTCGGGTCCTTTGTGTCCAAGCAAATCGACTATTTGGAAGCAAGATAGAAGCATTCATTTTAATCATTTTCTTCATTATATGCGGGCAGAGGCGGCCTTAGGGGGTGGCGAACGGGGCAATCGCCCAGGGCCTCGCTCTTGGAGGGGCCTCGCGCAAGAACCCAAGCAAATTTTCTTCACTGTGAAAATTTTCATTCGAATTGTTCAAGAAGTATGATTTCGCGATAAGTTCGGGCCATCTATCGACTGGCGTTGTGCTGCGAACAATCGTACTACATGCTATGAAGTGGTGTCCAAAAATGTATTCTTGAAATTAATCCTCTTGCTTATTTTTTACCTTGTGGGAGTCATAGCTGGAATCTCATCTTAGGAGATGCCGCATCATCTTGTGCCCAAGCAAAATCTTTTTTTGAGTTGCTACAAAAGTTGTACACTCTCTTTGTCATCCCTTGTAACAGCGACAGAAATAAGTGAGCAAAATTGAAAGAAAGTTTAAAGAAGTTAGAAGGCGTTGTGACAAAATGCATTTTGATTATGAAGGGGAAGATGAAGCTAAAGAATTGAATGTGGAAGAGATTTTCAAGATTAATTATTTTTGTGTCATTGCCGACAATTTGCGCACAAGCTGAGCTGCCATCCTAGGTTTCTGGCACTTAAACAGCATGATGTTATTTTCGATTATTAACGCCATACCTTCCTCCTCATAATGAAATAAAGATCCGATCATTTATCTAAAAATTTGCATTTTTTTATGTCAAAATAACAACTCTTATTGGAAAACCCTTTAGTTATAAACATTTTCAAGCCGCTGGCAATCAATTCTGGATGAGGCAGTAAGGAAAGTAAGAGAAAGGAGAGTCTGAATGAATTTTCATTTGTATTTATTTTTTTGACTGTAAAAAATGAGATTAAAACTACAAGCTATAACGTGGAATTCATAATTATAATTATAGTAATTTCACGAGCTATAATTGAATTTTTGAGGGATTTATTGTGAATTTGCAAGCAAAATCTTTTTTTTGAGTTGCTACAAAAGTTGTACACTCTCTTTGTCATCCCTTGTAACAGCGACAGAAATAACTGAGGAAAATGATATTGAAGGAAAATTTAAAGAAGTTAGAGGACGTTGTAAAAAAAATGCATTTTGATTATGAGGGGAAGATGAAGCTGATGGATTGAATGTGGAAGAGATATTCAAAATTAATTATTTTTATGTCATTGTCGACAATTTGCGCACAAGCTGCCTTCCTAGGTTTCTGGCACTTAAACAGCACGAGAGCATATTGGTTTCATATAATAAAAAAAATTAAAGGAAATCAATAATAGTGAACTTCTGAAGCAATGCAGCGACTTGCAATGTCCACCATGACAGTAGGAGAATCATGTGATATTGATGGAGATGAATTATACGAAGAACTGCATATGTTCATCAGTGTGTAGACAGAAACGACGATATTATCTCAGTGCTGAAATACATAAGAGAAAAAAAATAAATATCGAAATTTTCCTGAGAATTATTGCCACCACACCTGTTATAGTTGCGCCTGCTGAAAGGAGTTTTCCGGGGCTTAAAATGATCAAAACTCGTTTGAGATCGGCTTTCAGCCCTTGCTTTTCTTTCAATAGAAAATGACGTAGCTCATTCGTTGGATTATTGTGCTCTAATTAAAAACATCAATTTTGAATTTTAACATCAATTTTGAAATTCATCTCCTTCGAATTTGTTGAATTTGTGAATCTTCCTAAGTGAAATATGTATTTCAAAACACAAAATTTATTTATTCGTAAAACTCGGGCAGTTTTCGTCAAACATGACAAAAAACCTAAACCAAACGACTCGACTTAATTTCGAATCACATACTTTTCACGAAAGACAAAGGGCCTCGCAAAGACCTGCCGCCCGGAGCCTCGCAATGGGTAAGGCCGCCGCTGTATGGGTCTACATCCCTGGAAAAAAAGGGAGTCAGAAACGATTTATTTTTTCCGATTGATGAAGGGATGTATGAGTGTATAAAGATAAAAATAATAAAAAAATTTTCTTATAAGTATTAAATGAATGAAAAGGATATTCCTCATCATTTTTGGTTATTTTTCAACATTTCCACCATCAAAACTAACAAATATTTTTGTGTTTTTTCATTTTATTATTGAAGTCTTTCATTTAGTTGATGTTATGTCTATCTCCTTTTTCTTTTAGAATTCACCTTTTTTTGTGAATGATATTACAAGAATGTGTTGTTTTCGTGAAATTTATTTTCTTGAATTTTTCTATTCGAAATGATAAATATCCATTTTTCTCAAAGACAAGTCATTAAGGTTTGTTTTAGCCGTCGATTAGTGAAAATCAATTGTTAATAACAATTATGGATTTCAACATGGAATTGAATTTCTTTTAAATGACACGCCCCGCAGGTATCTCCTCCCAGATGACTGATAAAGGAAAAAGAGAGTATTATACCAAATTATACAGGCAGTATGTTAATCTAGTTCAGAGTAGTATTTCTAGTTATATTCCCTGTGCCCCAACATTTGTTCTATTAAGCTGAATAATCCAATAAATAAAAATTAATGCAATGCACTGCCATCTGGCGGTATACGTTTGTTACATTGAAGGCGATAGACTCTTAAGAGGGGTCTATATACCGTTCGACGTTCAGTACAAAACGCGATTCGGGATTTCTCACGATAGAGACCACCGATTTATCTGAGGTTTTCACTATTATTCAATTTGAAGAGTTCTTCAAGTGGGAAAGTTCATAACTTTTTTTTTCGTCGAAAAAAATCATAATTTTTTTTTTCACTCGACGAATGTTATTCTAACACCCTTTATAAAAATATTCGTCCGTCACAGTGGCGACGAGGGTGGGATACTGTGACATTTCTGGGCAGCAATGCGTAATTGAATCAGCCAAGAAAATGTACAATCAATGTGCACTATTCAATAAATGGATTCCTAACAGAACCAACCTCTCTTTTTACACTTCTTCAGTATCGATTTCCGCTTCAACTTACAAACTGCACGGCATAATTGGCTTCATTTCCAGCCGGAGTTGGCTGACCGCAAAGTCTAAGACCAAATATACGGTGCATTTATGAATCGATATGAGTTGCAAAGTTCACTACCGATGGCGTCGACCTCAAAATGTAAAAATGACACCGATTAATGTTTTCCGTACACAAAACGTTCCATAAATACCCGCCGCTATTGAGAGCCGATCACGTACGTGAGTTTTACGATAGCCCGAAGGATATTGCAATTCATTTTTGGAGTAAGGATAATAAACCGTCCTTATGTAAACTGCTACACATGAGTTAGGGATATTGACTTAAATTGCAAAAAAATATAGTTGAAATAAGATTTTTGTGATGAAAATTCATATTGATATGATTTCAAGTTGCTAATTAATTTTAGCCTGTAGGTCTGCAGCGATACCTACAGGGTGGTTAAGAAAAATCGAGTGAAATAACGAAATTTTATTCCCAGAGAATTCAAGCATTTCAAGACTATCAATACAATTTATGGCCTCCACGGGCATCAATAACAGCTTGACATCTTCTTTGCATACTGCACACGATGTTGTTGAATATTCCTTGAGGAATTTGGTTCCATAAACGGGGCAGAAGCTCTCTCAGATCATTTAAGGATTCTGGTGTAGGTTGATGATTATCTAATCTTCTTTGGAGCATATCCCATGCATGTTCTATGCAATTCAAATCTGGTGAGTGCGGAGGTATTGGTAAATGTGGAATACCAAGCTCCTCGCGCGCATTCTCAACTATGGCTGCACGGTGCGGTCTAGCGTTATCGTCTAGAAATTGAAAAGTTTCACCAATAGCAGCGTGAAAATTTGGCACAACATTGTCAATGACATGCTCCCTATAGTGTGAGGCGGTCATATGCCCAGCACAAATGTGTAGATCTGTGCGCCCGTTGAAACATATCCCGGCTCATACCATAACACTACCCTCTCGGTATGGATGAACTTCTTGGACATAGCAACGATTACGGGGCATGCATGGGATTGTCCATACCCTTATTTTTCGAGAATCTGAAAATCATCCATATCTGGATTCATCAGTGAAAAGGACACTACGCCATTAATCGTTCTATAATTCATATGTTGCCTTTCCCATTCCAGTCTTTGACGCTTATGTTCACGTGTTAATGGACGTCTAGAACCTAGATTCACCTTTCTCGAACGTCGTCTGATGGTTTCGATGGAAACTTGGACCCCATCTGCATTTTGAAGAGTATTCCGTATCATTCTACACGTAGATGTAGGGTTTCTTCTCGCCGAAACGGTGATGAAACGATCCTTAGCAGGTGTTGTTTTTCGTCGCCCACCAAGCCTTGGTCTTTCCAACACGGAACCTGTCTCCCTGATCCTATTCCAAAGTCGAGATATAACACTTTGGCTGACTTGGAGCCTCTCCGCTACAACAACCTGAGTTAGGCCACCCTGTAGCATTCCGATAGCCCTATCAGCCTCAGCGTTTGTTAATTTACGTCTTGGCATTCTCAGAAATCTCGTTTCAAATCGAAGCCGTTGATAAACTGACTTCATTTCAAAATAAGAACGTTCATGAAGCATATGCAAAGAACCAAACTTCAGAAAAAAGGCGACCAGATTGACGAAATGTCTCATACTGATTTTTATTGGATCGATTCAAGTTGTTATTGAGTTTCAAATGATTTTACAGCGATTTTCTCGAAGATTACATACTTTTAAGAACGCTTGAATACGATATCCTTAACTCTTGTGGTGCAGTATATTTGTAGATAGAGAGCAGTGAGATAAACTAACTAACAAAGAAACAATACTCAAAAGGAGCTGTTTAAATTTTAAATTTTTTTGGTAAAACATAGATAGTATAGCTCCTTCTGGATGTTGCAGTTTCTTTGTCAGTTAGTATATTTCAATGAGATATGGATATTATCGAAACAGTTTACAGATCGTTGACTGCGGGAAACCTCGGCTGAACAATAAGATGTAACGAGATTAAAACAAACGTTCCGAAGTAAACCATCGTCTTTTCAAAATACAGTGATGTGGTATGTGAAATAAACCTCAAAGTGCCTAAATTTATTTTGACTGCTTCCTCTGTTAGTTATTCAGTCGATGAAGTCCTGCCAGCCGATCGAAGGGCAATAATATTCGTTATTAATAGATACGGGACCTTGCAGACTAATAACGAGCGAATATAGGGTTAGTTATAGGAGAGAGATGCCACCACGCCGCTGTTCCCCAAAGCCAGGGGGAAAGATTAGGGTGAACAGAGCTGGGAACGTCTGGATTCCGAGCCGTTTTCAACGATTCACCGTAGAGAAGAGGAAAAACGTTCCCTGGTTCACGACCAGGAATATTTCGTTATTCGTTTTCAGCCGAATGTGCTGCTCAAGTTGATACACACACAAAGGGGTTTTGATATCGTTGAATCGCGTACAAGCGTTCCGCGAAGCTATTAATTTTTCTCGGTGAAAATAGAACTGGGACGTTTTTTAGTGGAAATTCGTGACTCATGTTTAGATACGCACTTTTCTATTATGACTCACTGGCGTTTCTGATGGATCATTTTTGGTCCTTGCTGATGTACCTTGGAAAGACCAGGTGAATGAATACCGGGACATTTTATAATGTATTCCGGTTGGCCATGGCTTTCTGACACATTTCACCGTGTTTATTTTGAAAATGTTAGGTTATAGTCATTTCATAGTCAGACGAATGAGCAACGTAGTCCTTTCTACATAGAAGTCGTAGAAAGTACTTATTTATCGAAATGTTTATTTACTTTGGGGAAATAATGAATTTAAGAAAATATTAAATGAATTCAATAATTCCAAAGACCTGGCGAATGTTGAAGAAACTTTTTTCTCAGCTAATACTGGATATATTTCGTATATATACATGGTTTAAAGATTCAGTTATGCTATTTTCTTGTACGGAAATCGAGAATCGGGTGTGGAAATTTTACTGAAAAATAATGTACACAATATTCGGTTACTTTGTGATAGTTCATTCGAAAAGAGAATGAAACTACTCGAATAATCCAACAGAAAAACTTCTAAACGAACAGGCGGACCTTTGGAATTTTCCACTCTTCAAAATTCTCAGAAATAAGCCTACAGAAGACATTTAAATACCTTTTTGCACAACTTGAAATACTCCAGAATGAAAATGTAGAAGAACTACGAAATCTGTGTTACAGTTGAACCTTAAAAGTACTATGTAACTCCATTTACATTTAGTTAAAACAGAGTAAATAGACATTAGCATTGGCAACGTCTCTGAGAATTATTTGACAATTCATCTGCGCCAGGTTTAAGTGAAAAAAAAATTGATAAACATGAATCTTGGTCAACAGGGATACTTAATGAAAGTGAATGGAGTAGAAACACTGATTAGATTGAATTCTGTCTCCACTTTTAAAGGCAACATTAATTAATGGGTATAATGATAATTTTTTTCATGGATTTTATACTTTATTCGCTACATTTTTCGAAATAGTTCTTTGTTTGAATTCGGTCTGTTGTATTTGAAAATTTTAAACTGCAACAGCCTTTTTCTGTTCAACAATATAATGTATCCCACCCTCGTCGCCACTGTGGTATGAACTGTGGGACTAAGACAGGTGTAATGTCCGAAACATCGATTTTGCGAGAAGTACCATTTATCATTTTCTATATTTTTCAGAGGCGAATTTAAAACATACATTTAATTACCAGATATTCGTAAGTAATATCATAAGGGCATCTAATTTTTTCGAAAAAAAATCGAAAAAACAATTTGCTTAGTGTTTGAGATCATGTTTGAATTGAAATAGCTTTTCCGGTGTTTTGATGTTTTGCGGATTGCGCCTGATCGATTTCCCTACCACTTGTTTGGATTTCCTTTAACCTATATGTATCACACATATAAGAAGGGAACGACCGGAACGAACGATATCGAACGAAAGACATTTTATTGATTAATTATTGTTGATTGGGAATTTGTGATATATTTTTTGGAGGAGAGCACTTTTTTTGGAAAGAACGCCAAGGAAGCAGCGAACGAGTCGTTGCCACCGTCATCAACCAGGCCGGGGTAAGTGATACATCCTTGATTCCCGTACGTATTAATATTCGCCATTTTCCATATTTCCGTGACACCCTCGATCAGGTGTGATTATTAAAAATAAATATAGATTAAGTCCGTAACATAAAAAAACTGGTAGCAGAGCGTGGTTTCACCCCTTATTTAGGGAATGATTATGTAAAATCATTAGAAAAACGGATTTCTATATTTGAAAATTCATTTAACTCTGGGGAAAAAAACCGAAGGTGAACGTTTGATGATTAAGTGGCAACAGAACGTATCGAAAACGAAATAATTATCGAGGTCCAATGTAGAAATTATTATTTCATTCAACGTTATTTCAGTTTTTATACATATTGTTTCTCATTTATCGATTCTCAATTTTGAGAATAAAACGAAACGTCTGCCGTTTGACCTTGAAATATTATTTGCAGATTATTATTTCAGCAGGTGTTTAACGAAACGAACGACTTCCTTACGTGTGATAAACTTTGATTATATTTTTCAGTATTATTAACGATCGTTATAAAAATGAGTGAAGATGATAAAAATCTGTTTAAGAAATTAACAGGTTATAAAGAACGTTTGTGGCGCAAACTGCAGGACTGTTACGAGTTGACAAGTCAGTTGCCTCAGAAATTATCTCAGTTTAAATTGAGAGTTGAACAATTGCATAAAGTACGGAATGAATTTGGTAAAACTCTAGATAGTTTACATATGCTGTCTGATAAACGAGAAGAATTTTCCACCGATGTTGTTCAATTAGAATCGAGTTTCGACGATCTTTATTTTGAAATATTGGCATGCGCTGGACAATATAGTGAACCGATAAACGAACCCCAATCAATTATCAACTTGAGTGGGAAAAGGGAATTGTCTTTGCGGGATGTTAATTTAACGAAGTTTGATGGGAGCCCTGAAAAGTTTCCAGCATTTAGAGCCATGTATGATGCTTTAGTTCATAATACAGGTTATTCCGATATCGAGAAATTCACAATTTTGATCAACCATTTGGAAAATTCAGCTTTGAAGTTTGCGCAAACTGTACGTTTCTCTCCTGAGAATTATAACGTGATTTATAATCAATTGATACAACGATATACAAATAAACGAATTATAGCAAATCACTATTTGCGAACGATTTTTGGTTTGAAGCCAATAAATAACGATTCTTTCGAGGGAATATCTGAATTGTGTGAAGTTTTGCAAACGAACGTAACGGCCTTGGGTGATATGAAAATACCAAATTTAACGGATTACATATTTGTTCAATTTTCCTTGAAATTATTGGATAATAAATCGAAGGAAGAATTTGAGAAGAACTATTTGGATACTGAATTCCCCACATTTAATAATTTAATAAAATTTTTGCGAAATAAATGTTCTGTTTCACAGTTGGTTGGCGAGAGCTCTAGTTCAAGTACGATGGTGCGTACACCTCATGCGGATTACATGAAAAACAAAGGCATGAACGGTAGTTACAAACGAAAGGTGACGATGTTTTCTCAGGAGTTCGGCAATGTGGATAAAACTAAAGAAAAATCTTATAATTGCATGTTTTGTTGTCAGAAGGATCATTTCAGGTTGACGAAATGCCCTGAATTTATTGCATTGTCACCTGTCGAACGTCATGATTTCGTGAGAAGTAAAGGATTATGTTATGCTTGTTTATATCCTCATCGAATTGCAGATTGTAGAATGAAGATTAATTGTAAATTCTGTTCTAGCACTCGGCATAATACTTTACTACATCAACGGGAATTTGCAGATAAAAATCAATTTTCAGAATCTCAACTTGGTGCATCGAATTCGGTAGCATTGTCTTGTTTGGAAACGAAAAAATGTGATAGTCTTTTGGGAACGGCTAAGGCGCTTATTCGAATTAATACCGGTGAATGGTGCCCTTGTCGTATCGTATTGGACTCGGGATCTCAAGTTAATTTTATTACCGAAAGATTAGCGAATTGTTTAGGTAAAAAACGAAAACGATGTTTATATGAAATATCGGGAATAGGTGAAGTAAATCCTCTCAAGCCACATGGTATATTGGATTGCGAAATTACTTCTCTTTATAACTCGGACTTTGTTTTGAATTTCGAGGCAGTGGTTTTATCGCGTATTACTGCAAATTTACCGACAACGAGTTTATCCGATAGTGTCAAAAGTGGTTTCGAATCCTTAGAGTTGGCTGATCGTGAGTTTAATATTTCGTCTCCTATAGATGTGTTATTGGGAATTCAAGCCGTCTTAGATTTGACACCAACACCCCCATCTATAATCAAGGGATGTCCTAGCGCTTATTTAACCTCACTGGGTTGGGTTATTTTGGGAAATGTAGAATCACCGATCCCTTCGGTCGGAAAAATGGTTTCTAATATTTCAATCGAAAACGAGAATTCACTTAACGAAATTTTGCGCGCCTTTTGGGAATCAGAAGAAATAATTTTACCGAAACCTATTTCACCCGAAGAACAATTTTGCGAATCACATTATCGAAAGAATACTCAACGTAATGAAGATGGACAATACATTGTACGTTTTCCACTTCAAAAATCAATAGTAAAATTGAATGATAATAGAGACTTTGCTCTCAATAGATTTTACAAATTGGAATCGCGATTTAAGAAAGACCCAAATTATTATAAACATTATTCAGAAAATATTCAGGATTACATACAGCGAGGTCACTTAGTTCCAGCTTTGAAAAAATCTTCATATATTATGACTCATCATGGAGTTGTCAAACGTACTGCTAATGACATTAAAGTAAGGGTAGTTTTTAATCCTACTGAACGAGATACAGAAGGACATTCATTGAACGATTCCTTATTACCGGGTCCTAAGTTGCATCAGGATATTTCCATTATTATAACGCGATTCAGACTCAGACCGGTAGCTTTAGCGTGTGACATATGTCAGATGTTCAGATGTATCATTGTGAATCCGGAAGATAGAAAATATTTTCATATATTTTGGCGGTTCAATACGAATGAACCAATAATAGAATTTGAGCATACAAGGGTCATATTTGGTGCCACATCATCACCATTTTTAGCTAATCGCACTGTACAGCAACTTGTTAACGATGAGGGAGAAAATTATCCTCTTGCAGCTAAGGCTCTTTCTTTTCAGACATTTGTTGACGATGTATTAACGGGCGCTGATTCTATAGAAGAAGCTCTTGAGCTTAAACGACAACTTATTAATATGTTGAAGGCTGGTGGATTTGATTTGGGAAAGTGGTCCTCGTCAGATCTTGATATAATTAAAAATAAAGAAGATTCTGTAGAATTACCGATAGGAAATTGTCAATCTTTAATAAAAGTATTGGGCATTTTTTGGGATACAAAAGACGACATTTTTCAATATAAAATATGCGATGTTAACGAGCCTTCAACGAAACGTGGTATGTTATCAAGGGTAGCACGAACTTATGATATTAACGGATATTTGAGTCCTTTTACATTCCTTCTTAAATCTTTAATTCAACGATTATGGCTGTTGAAAGGTGGATGGGATGATCCATTACCGAACGATATTATGAACAAATGGATCATCATAAAGGGTGAATTGACTCTACTTGAGAATATAAAAATTCCAAGATGCATTTATAGAGAGAAAACGTCTTGTGCTTTAGTTGGTTTTTCGGACGCGAGTATTTTAGGTATGGGCGCAGTTATATATTTACGTACTGAATTGAACGGTCGATATGTATTAAATTTATTAGCTGCTAAAACTCGAGTGGCTCCTTTAAAATCTTGGACTATTCCGAAATTGGAGCTGGGGGCTGCATGCCTTTTGTCGAAATTAATGCGTTCAACGTTAGCGGCTTGTGAACCTATAGTTCCAATCATGAATTTATATTGTTTCGTAGATTCAACTACGGTGTTGGGGTGGATAAAAACGCCACCATATAAATTAAAAACATTTGCAGCAAATCGAATCGTTCAAATTCATGAAAATTGTCCCGATGTTCGTTGGTGTTATGTACCAGGAAAACTCAATCCAGCAGATCCTGCAAGTCGAGGCCTCACCCCAAAAGATTTGGTGGATTGTGATATTTGGTGGAATGGTCCAGATTTCCTTTTGAAACATGAAAGTCAATGGAAATTCGAATATGAAATTCCATCTAGATTACCGGAAATAAAGGAAGTACCTCCGATTTCGCTATTGGTGAATAATTTCAATTGTGATGAATTGTTTGATGTTCTGGAAAACTTCTCTTCGTTTTTGAAAATTCAACGTATTTTTGCGTATATTTTGAGGTTTTGCACTAATTGTAGGATTCGAAAAGGGGGTACATCGAAAGAAATTAGAATAAACGGTCCATTAACGGCTAACGAATATGAACAAGGGTTACTTTTGGCGATACGTCTCACACAGGCTAAATATTTCTTCGATGAAATGAATTCTATCAAGCGGGGAATGATAAATTCAAAGAAAATTAGATTTCTTTCGCCATTTATTTCAGAATCGGGTTTGTTGATGGTGGGGGGACGTTTACGTCACTCTCAATTATCTTTTAGGCAGAAACATCCGTATTTGATTCCGAAGGAAAGTAGATTGGCAACGTTGATTTGCGATCATTATCATTTGATATCTGGACATGGAGGTCCACGTTTGGTTCAATCTTTAATTAACAGGTATTATTGGATACCTAACTTGCGCAGATTGTTGCGCAGTAGAATATTTCGTTGTTTGAGATGTTACAGATTTAGCGCAAAACCGGTTCAACCACCAATGGGTGATCTCCCTTCTTATCGTCTAGACCCGGGAAAATGTTTTTCGCATACTGGATTGGACTACGCTGGTCCATTTGAAGTTAAAGTTTCTCAGCTTCGAAACGACCGATATCAAAAATGTTATGTGGCATTGTTTATTTGTATGGTTTCGAGAGCTATACATTTGGAGGTTGTTACGTCGCTGACCACCGACGCATGTTTAGCAGCGCTTGATAGATTTATTTCGAGACGGGGGTTACCTAGTAACATTTATAGCGATCAAGGCACCAATTTCAGGGGTGCTGCAAGAGAAATTAGCGAAATTACGAAATTTTTCAAGGATCAGAGTTCTGAGATATTTCACTATTTGTCGGTTCGTAACATAACCTGGAGTCACAATCCACCGTATGCACCTCACATGGGGGGTTTATGGGAGGCAGGAGTTAAGTCCTTCAAATATCATTTGAAACGTATAATTGGCAACACTAAGTTGCATTTCGAGCAATTTATAACGATCGTAACTCGCATAGAAGCGATTTTGAATTCGAGACCATTTTGTAACGAGTCATCATCACCGGATGATGATTTGGATCCATTAACTCCGGGTCATTTTCTGGTTGGAGCTCCATTGCTGGCTCGTGTAGAAGTTGACTTGATGAATATTCCCCAAAATCGTTTAACGCGGTGGCAATTATGCCAACAATTAACACAGTCGTTTTGGAAACGTTGGTCGAATGAATATATTCATTCTTTGCAAAAAAGACCAAAATGGACAAAACCTTCAGCACAAGTTAAGGAAGGCGATCTTGTATTGTGGTATTCCCCTGACGCTCCACCCACACATTGGCCTATTGGCAAAATTTCTAAATTAATACCAGGAGCTGATGGCATTGTTAGAGTTGTGAAGATTCGTACAGCAACTGGCGAAATTAAACGAACTTTGAATAAAGTATCGCCATTGCCACCACCGTAAATTTAAATATCGGAAATTAATAATTTTTTTTGTTGTTTGTTAAAAATTTTCGATATTATGAATTTTTATTTTTTTTGTTTTGTTGCCAATTTCATCCAACGTTTAAAGGTTGAAAAATATTTTTTTTTGTCCGTGCCTTAAGCATGGAAATTATTTTGGCCATAATGGATTGATTTTTTTCTTTTTTTTTTTGGGTCAAATATACTATTTGGGTGGGGGGTATGTTTGAGATCATGTTTGAATTGAAATAGCTTTTCCGGTGTTTTGATGTTTTGCGGATTGCGCCTGATCGATTTCCCTACCACTTGTTTGGATTTCCTTTAACCTATATGTATCACACATATAAGAAGGGAACGACCGGAACGAACGATATCGAACGAAAGACATTTTATTGATTAATTATTGTTGATTGGGAATTTGTGATATATTTTTTGGAGGAGAGCACTTTTTTTGGAAAGAACGCCAAGGAAGCAGCGAACGAGTCGTTGCCACCGTCATCAACCAGGCCGGGGTAAGTGATACATCCTTGATTCCCGTACGTATTAATATTCGCCATTTTCCATATTTCCGTGACACCCTCGATCAGGTGTGATTATTAAAAATAAATATAGATTAAGTCCGTAACACTTAGTAATATTTTAACAAGAAGCATGAGTGCTGGTGGCAACAAAAATTCGAGTCGAAGACGAGGATTTTTGCACCTGCACGAATGCTTTTTGAAAAAATATTACTTTGCATTGTGTTTTTTCGATTTTTTTCACGGGAAAAATTAGATGCCCGAATGGTATTTGACAAGACTATTTCATGAGTAACAAATTATTCGGCATGCATTATGTTCAGGTTTTAATTTGAAAACTGAAAAACAGGTATGTAATTTGTTTAATCACAAAATACTACAAACTTAATTATTGTAATTTTTGAGACAACTCTCAAGTTTTGCCGCGAGTAAACTCAAAAAAACTGCTGACAGCTGCTGCCATACAGTTTTTTCATCTAGAAACCATTTGTAATTCATAATTGCGCGTTTCTGATTGGTGGAAATTAAAACGAGGGAAATAGTCATGGATATAAATATCAACTGATTTACTGATGCCATGTCTAAAAGGGCTATCCAGACCATTATTCAGGGAAACCAACAAAAGTTCCGTTCTTATCGAAGAGGGGCAGATGCTGACCATGGTTTCGGTCTTGTCATAGACTACGTCAGAGCGACATATCTCACCTCCTAGTTAATCATTACCAGAAGTCACTTCTGAGATACGTTTCGCTCTCATCGACATATTGAAATCAAAAAATTTTCTTGTTGGAGATGAGTTATGTGGTCACAACAAGATCGGAATCATCTTCTATCTTCTGTGATGTGAAAAAAGAGCTTTGTTATACTGAACTTTTCGGTCTCTTGTTGTTTTGTCGTTTCTGCCACCAATTTCGAGAAAAAAATGTTGCACGATTCTATAGAAATCGAAATTATCACAAAGATTGAATTGGTATGAAAATAAATCTTTTCTGTTCAAGTCTGGGGAACTTGCGGGCCACGACTGATGACCACCCCGTCCAATTCACCTGTTTTCATCATTTTCTTTCAAATACACCTAAATAAACGTAGTACACTTTGTATCTCGAAAACGAAACGTTTGCGGTCTAATGTTTATGGTACTTTTTTTCTTAAAATTAGGCTGGGAATCTTCCCTATTCGTTCGCACCTCCAATTTAGTAACAACCTGTATAAATAGATACTGTTTAGGTTGTGGATGATGATAACCCAGAAAAAGGTCAACAAAGAACAGATAGCAATGCTCGGATGGGTGGTCGGGCTCGAGCCGCATCGATCAAGGACAGCTTGAGGGCGTAGAGTTCACGATCAGCTGCGGCCAACGAATCCGCTATAATTAACGAATTCCTGGGTAACTGCTCGACCTTTAAAAATATGCCGGGGTGGTTCGTTCGCTCCGAAAGTCAATCTCACCGAAACAGTGAAATGTGCCTTTTCACCGACACATGGCCCTCCCGATTTCGGCAGCCGCCTCATATCCGCTCCTCCCGTCCCACAGCTGGGCGATCGTTTTCCGTTATTAATAGCCCCGAAAATGTATCCGAGAGTATCATCCGTCGTCGAGAGGAGTCGGAGGACCGATCTCTTCGACTGCCGCAGACGAGCCGCGTCTAGCCGGGCCAGGCACCTTGTTGCAGCAATAATTCAACTGGAGGTTGCAGCCCTCAGTACGTAACCATGGCGACGGCATAAGTCCCCTCGGTTGGCACATCGATCGTCATCCCCTCCCCCCCACCAGACTCGTTAAAACATTTCTCCCCCACAGTTTGACAGCCCCGGCAGAATGCACCCGCGCAAACCTACGACGCCGATGATTCAGAGAACGACGCTGCAACGGTGTATTCAACAAATAATGCCCTTAGATGGCTCCTGCGACCGTCTGGTCTTGTGTTATTGTAATACTTGAACTCGCCGACGACGTGTGTTGTTAACATCCGTTAATAGACCTCCGCCGAGTGTTGTTGTGCGTGTGTGCGCCATCCGAAAAATTTTTATACATCATCGCCCGAAACTTATTAGCAATATACAACCACTTTCTCGGACAGAGCTGTCAATGAGCGTATTGTGCTACTTCTAAACACCAATCTATCTTACTTGTTGAAAAGACGTTATTTTTTTTACTAATATTATCAGTCCTTAGGTACAAATACAATATATAGTTTCGAAACACCAAAGAACTTTTAAAAAACTCAATCAAAAAGCTTCAATTATTTCTCGCGGTCCAAATGATTCTTGTGATGTTGATGTAGAATAGATATTTTTATAAACTTGATACTGATTCTCTTGCATTGTTTTTCGGTTCGCAAATCGTGTTTCGAAAGTGATCTTCGTGCAGTTGTTGGACTTGTTTGCGATATGTCAACATTCTTCGATTCTTTGTTGTGCTATGGACTATGGTGAAATCATAGGTGCGTAACAATACTTGCTAAGTTAATTGCGACATTTTACATGATATAAGTGACCACATTCTCGCTAAATATCAATATGATTATGGGTTTGTTTTCTGTCGCCATAAATAACTGAACCACACAGTATCATATGGCAACCTGCAAATAATCCAGTCTTGTGTATCAATTAATCCACAATTGATATTTTTCGAAAATTCTAAAAAATTTATATACCTACTTATTCATTCTTCTTTTATTAAAATAATGAAATTTCTGATGCCATTTATATTTATCTATGTAATTTCATTTCATTTAGTTGAAATCGATGATCAAAATAGAAATATTTACTCCCTTCAAAAGATACATGACATAACAAATACAAAATAACTCATTAGTATCTATGGAAACTATAAATAAATTCAACAATAAATGCAAATTAATGAAACGGAAATCCCGCCCATATTGCGTCGCATGTTATCAAATAGAAATATATTTCGTTGAAAGCGACGATATATGTGTATGTTATTTAGTTAAAATGGAAACGTCGAATAGAAATTGAACATTTAATTTAGAAAACATTGATATTCCTGTTTTCGAAAAAACGACAATTTTTTATTCCCTCGCCCCTGTATTTATTATGATGTGATAAAAGCGAGCATAAATCGGACGAAATCGATTTTATCGAGCCATTGAGAAATTATTTAAAGTTAATGTTTTGACAAATTTCGATAAATCACCCTGTATATTCCAATGGGTAGACCCTAACATGAAGCTCATCCAAACTCACCTGGATGTCTTTTAAGCTCTTACCAAGTTCGTCCCTCTCGTCGTGAAACCCCCTGTATAATTTCCATGCTGCTTTTGTCGAATTTTTTTTTAATTTTAACAAATAAAAATTCTCTTCGACAATATTGGACGGGGTGGACTCAGCTTCTTCTGATGATGTTTACTCCAAGTACATATAAGATTCATGAATTTTAGTAAAAACAGAATCCTTTTATCTCAAACCAATGTCATGAAAACCCAGATTTGGCAAAATAAAAATTCGCTTCGAAAATATTGGACAGGATGGACTCAGCTTCATCTGATGAGAGTTGATCCAAGTACAAATAAGATTCATGAATTTCAGTAAAAACAGAATCATTCTATCTCAAGCCAATTTCGATGGCTATATTTATGGAAGAGTTCTTCAACCTCATATACATATGTTAATGAAACACAATGTATACAAATTCATTATTTGATTTCGTTCTATTATTTTGTCCCTGTTTATTTATTTTTATTTTTCTTTTGCTATTTTCACACTAGAGATAAGTGATAAGGAGTGTATACAACCATTTTGGTGATTATTTACTCTCGAATGTTCGTTTATTTTTGAGATTCTTTTTGTGTAGGCATCGGTATCTTTTATGTTTGTACGATTTCCGATATACTTCGGATGTTATTACCACACACGATTGATAACAAATTCGGATACCACTTCCGAGAGAATTCATGAAAATATGGTAAACAACTTGGTGTTTATATTCTTGAATTTTTCTGATTAGCAGGATGTGATTTGTGAATTGATGCAGTGTTATTCTACCATTTTTCTATTCTTTTCCTGTACGTATATGTATTATTATTCGTGGAAACAAAGCATCTGATGTGGGAACACTTCCACTGACCTCACTTGGGGTAAAATCTCAAATTAGTGGTTTGCTTTTTGTCCCAGGTATTATTCTTTCGATAAGGTTTAGACTACCTGAGAAAAGATCAATATCTCGTGAAATTTGACACTCTAACGATGATGTAGACATTCAATTCCGATTCCTAGGATGTAGATATTCTCAAAGCATCTATTCTTGATGTCGAAAAATCTTAGAGGTAAATTAGTTGATATTGTTACTTAGCACTTATGTTAAATTTATGTTATGTTCTTTTGAATAGTAATATTGATTAAGTTTCAGTTTCATATGGTATTGTTATTTTATTGTCAATGCAGTATTGGGTTCCAGCTGTATTTTGGTTGAAATAATTTTTAATATTCATAAAAAATCCGAAAATTCCAAAACCATATCTTACTTGTGACCCCCCTTGGCATTTAAGTTTCTTGGTGGGTTGAAAATTTCAAATCTTACGGTTGGGGTGAATATCAATGCCCTATTATATAGCAACACTGTTAAAAAATAACCAAACCATTATTTTCTCTTGTCCTTTTCGAATTCATGTTGTCCATCATCATAAATCATTCATCTGGATATGGGTTTCGTACTCATTAAAGTAATAATAATAAAATAGCAGTTATACTGCAAGCAATGCGATGCAGTGTATAATAAAAAAAATACTACGGCTTGTTTTGACGCAATACACAATCGAGCATACTATACGAGGCGAGAAGCCAACCACAAAATGACCCTAACTGGAAACAAAACGCTGAAACGAGTGCTCAATAAATGGAAAATGTTAGTTGCTCATTGTATCGACCGTAATATTGCAGATATGATGAATTTATCACCGGAAACCATATTACTTGGCAGTAAACCCAAGTTATAAACCGCTCCAAAGCGATCTGCAGTGTATATGCACTGGGTAAATGACTTCTGAGAAGAAACCATGACCTCTTGAAGAACTCTGGCGTTGAGCGTTGCCGCGACAAAGTCGACCTAGGACGATTTCAGCTTTAATTAGAGGCCAAATTGAGAACGGCAGTCACAACACAAAATTTCACTCCCAAGGAGAACGATCTTTTCGCGGTTTCTGTGAACTCGCAACTTGGCTCAGAAATAAACTGAATGACTGGCATTCTCTTTATGTTCAGCTGCTTCATCCCGAGCTTCATCCCAAACGAATTTCAGATAATAATGCAATTGGAATTTTCGGTTAAATGATTAAAGAGGCAAATTTAAAAAAAATAATAATAATCGCTATTTAACCAAGTATTTCCTTATTAATATTTTTTTCGTTCATTTTAATGACTATCCGAATAAAAATTTAAAAATGTATTTGCTTTCATACTTACCGAATAGAGAGAAATAAACGAAATTCTAGCAGAATAAACCTTAAATTTATTCTATAGAAAAAGTCAAGTGGTTTATTGAATCAGGAATGATTTATGAGGATGGGCAACGAACCTTCTTTATTTATGGCCCACAAAGCATCTTTTCAAATTTCTATACTTCACTGAAACACAAAACTTATGTTTCCCATTCATATATGAATAAATCATCCCCGAATATTCCAGGTTCATCCTACCGGAATTCGATGTTTTCAGTTTCCTCCCCCTTTTATGAGGATTGGATAAAAATAATGATAATGAATGTTCTTTATTTTAAATGAATCTCGTACAGAAAAACAAGTGAAATGGTGTAAACATACAGAGTGTAACAGCCAAATGGAATAAATTCGGTAACGAATAAATGAGGTCGTGTTGGGAAAAACGCTCGGACACGTCGATTTGTAATTCTAAATGCGCATATTTTTCAAGAAAATAAAATTATATAGGGTGTTCCATGCGACCGTGGCCAATACCAACTTTCTTATTTCAAATGCAACCCCCTGTATATTATTTATTTTTTGGATTCTTCAGGAAATTCTAGACATAATTCATGTACAATCTCCTATACCTATCTTCAACTTTGTCGGAAATATTAAGTGTTTTCAGATTTTTTACAAAAATTAACATTTTGAATGAGAATTATTTTATTTCACAAATTCGATACATTACACTCAATACTTATTTCCCATTTACCTCTTGATATGAAGAAAGTAAGCAAAAACCATAACTAGGAAGAAATGTTGAGTAATGTTAGAAGACATACTACACCAGATTAGCATGTTGCCAAGACGTTCGCGGCGAGCATTTTGAACATTTCCTACATTGACATCAATGTTTTTTTTGTTTTTTTAATAATTAAGAAATAATCAGTATTACTTATTAGGTTTTAAGTGTAATGTACCGAATTTGTGAAATGAGATAAATTTTATTTAAAACGTTGATTTTTGCAATAAATCTGAAAACACTTAATACTTCCGAAATAGTTAAAGATAGGTATAGGACCTTGTGAATGAATTGTGTCTAGAATTCTTCTAGAACTGTTACACTCTGTATACAAACATATCTTTCCAATTTCATTGTATGGTTCTATTTGAATTAGATATTCATGAATCAGTTTTTTTTAATTTGTTCAAATCCTTTTCTTTCTGCATAGCTACTGGCAAAGCATTGAAAAATTTTATACTCCCATATTCCACTTGATTCTGAGTGCTAGTTGAATAAATGAACTCAGTACATTTTCATCGCATGTTACTGAATTGAAAATAGACATTACAGCCCTATATTCTTTCGATTATTGTGATCTTCAACGTTCTGTGGTGTTTATATATAAGCAATTTAATGCTCAGAGGAAACAGAAACTCGCTTGTCGTCTATTTCTTGACCACATGGCTTGGGTTAGAACTATGACTTCTTTGGTACCTGTAGACTCTAGTCACATACTATATTTAGCTGAGTGTTTTAAATTCCTCCAGAAGTCCTTTTTGTTCCCTACCCTCACGAAGAATATTTTATGTTTCCTAGTAACTTGAGATTAT
The DNA here is from genome assembly GCA_910592335.1 of Adalia bipunctata. Classification (NCBI taxonomy): domain Eukaryota; kingdom Metazoa; phylum Arthropoda; class Insecta; order Coleoptera; family Coccinellidae; genus Adalia; species Adalia bipunctata. The sequence continues at coordinate 9,663,618 of OU342952.1, read as the reverse complement.
GTTAAAACCAAATATCTTGTCGTTATTTCAGCATCTGCTTCTTCCAGAATACTTCTCCCCCATAGACCTCGATCTCAACTTTCTTGGCATGAAAGAATATTCCTTGAATTTAAAGTGTGTACAAACGGAAACATTGGAAACAATAAATTTATGTTTATCAAATATTTTTGTGTTATTTCCGAGAAGCAGCATATATTTAGATATTTCAAAAAACACACTAGATTGAAAGTAGTAAAAAATGTAATTTGTACTAATGCTCAGCAGATCATGCATAACTTCATCTATAATTCAAGAAATAAATTACATCAGAAATGACCTCTTATTAAACAGCTGGAACTTGGCATAAGAAACATCTAGAAACTTTTATTTTCTATTAGTATTTTATTTTAATATTCGAGGATTTCTCAATCTTTAAATTTCTCAGTTTTTACTGGTTCAAGATAAAACCATCAGTGTTCTACACTCCCAAGTTAGAAAAAAGCTACAATAGACCCATTCCACAACCCTTCCATTCATTTTCCTACGTAATGCATTATACCGATCCACAGCTGCTCAGATTACTATCTATTATTTCGGTACACAATGTCGTAGAGAGCCGGGCCTAGGTGTGAGTTAAAATGCATTAGTTAGAATGAAAATTAGAATGAGGGCTCATTCTTCATTGTCAGACTTTCAAAGATACGTTCTGAGCTCTGTAGGAGCTAGGTGGAGCCCTCTGTGCGCTCAAAGTCAAAGGGGGAAGGGGGGGTTGTGCGCAAGTCGACTCCTATAGAGGGGTAGTTCCATTTCAACAGTTCCCGCTGGTTCGGTAAAGGTACCACATCCTCGACAGATGTTAAAATTGTTGTAACTTTATATTTTGTTAATTTGTTGTATTTGTGATGTAACTTGTGATAATTAAGCAAGCGGATCAGTTAGTGAAGTGTCGTTTATTGTTTTTTTATCAAAATTGTAAGTCTATTTCAAGTGATTCTTGTAGTGAATTGGGGGATTCTTCATCTTCGTTCTTTGTCTAGCTCTAGCCTTGCGTTACCGGTCTTTGTATCCGAGATAGTTTTGTCCGTTGTTCAATTTCTTTGTTCTCATTCCTGAACTGGATATGGTATTCCGGCTTCGTTTTATCGTTTTTGTCCTATTCAATTAAGTATGAGGATTTTACAGACACTTTTTTTTCTAAATCATTTTTTCGAATAAAGCTTAAATTACAAGATATTTCAGTTTCCCGTTCTTCATTTTATTTCATATTTTTCTTATCGCCAAAAATACTGAGGAGTGATTTTTGTTAACACCCTATCTTTCTTAGGAATTGAGGAGGACGTTTATAATATCATTTTTCCGAATCTGAATAGCTTAAAGAAGTTACAATTCAAGTTTTATCGATTGAAACTATTATACCTTGTATATTGTATATATCACATTCGAATGGTGCGAATTTATAAAATCCACTAATTTATATCGAACAAATTCAATAACCTCGAGAAACCCTTGAAATTTCTTCAATTTTCTCCAAATTGTTGATAATATACAAATATTGAAGAGCTTCATTGGCTTATAAATTTTTGATGAACTATAATTTCCATTCGTATTGTAGATAGAGAATGGTTAATTAATTATTTATTTATTTCTTATCATCCCCAATATTGCCTGAAATGAATGACTTCCCGAATGCTAAGCATCATATTTTATAGCTAGGAATTAGAAAAGACGATTTTCGTTACTATCCTAATGAATAGAAAAATTATAATGGCATTTAGAAGTGAATGGTTATACTCATATCTATAGTTGTGAGGTAAAGATCTAGTTTTTATTATTTCATATTCATACTCATTCATGCTTTTTGTTAGAACGAATTTCCCAAAATCCAAAATTGATAGAATATTCCTGTTTTTATCGAAGAAGATATGGCTTGGTAGTATCACCGATGAACGTAAATTTACATCTACGATATTTGAACAGACCGTTATTCCTTTGAAAGTTCATAGTAGTTTAATGTAATTTTAATGACAATCAATTCTTTTGGCGCCAGAGCGCTATTGTGTATAAGTAATTGAAAAACCCATTCTGTGATTAGATTCATTTTGAATTTAAAAGCAATTAGGTTTCAACTGCAGTACATTTCTCTGTCGACTATAATTCGACGTCTATTTATAGAAAAAGTAACAAGAGTTTATTGCATTGGCCGAAATGTATGAATTAATTTTCGAAACTATTTCTAGTAGGTTTTATAGTATGTCCATGTTTAAGGAAACAACTTCATCGTGCCTTGATTTTTGGAGAGCCTGAAAACATTCGCACGTTAAAACTTTCCAAGCTATAACAAACATTCGAATCAAACAACGATTCAAGAATGTGCTAAAAATATTCTTTAATCATAACATCCATAAGATCTTCGAGATCGTTTAGAAGAGTTCAATACCCCAAAAAGTATTGATCCATACGAAAATCAAACTTATTAGTTTGATTTACATGACCTCAAAATCTGGTGCCGTAATTTTTAACGAATGTATAAATGGATTACCCCAATTTAATGAGTCGTGAAAACTTTCAAACAGATATATTCTTTTGAAACAAGCAACATCTGTGGGAATGATTTTATGGCAACCCCAAATATTTTTGGGTCCACTATAACAATTATGCGCATTACCAAAGTCAAGACTTGATGACGTTTACAGGAAACATAAAGTCATCTCTCTATTCACAATCTACGAAAATATCATTCAAATCATCACGAATCCTCGTGGAATTTGAAGAGATAGAATCATTGGACGTGGGACCCATAAGCAGTAGGTACCTGTCTTTTTTGTGTCGGCTGTTTCGAATAGAAGATCAGACCGGACCTGTAGAATTATAAAATGTTTGAATGGGCTCGCCTGCTTGAGTTGGGCCCGTCTGGTGCCTTCTAGAAAAGAAGTTTGGGGAGGTCAGAAACTACCCACGGTTATCTACAAATGTTAACTTTCTTGCCTCTCAAACGAGTTTACTACCCGTCCATCTCATAGAGGCACTTTCTAGAACAAGCCATGTTAAAAATTTTCAGGTATAATTTTCTATTTTAATTTTATTTCGCTGGCTTTAAATCAAGACTGAATCGGAATGTTTTCGTTGTTATTTTACTTTTTATTTAATTATGTTTTAAAACAAATTGAATACTATGATTCCAGTTGCTTTACTTACAAGAAAGGTGCGTTTTTATAATGTTGACTCGGATCCTGAATATCATTTGGATGTATCGACTATTTTTAATAAGAATCTCCAAGATCTCTGTTTAAAATGGCAAAACAGCAGAAGCTTTAGTTCAAATAACAGAGTTTCTTTTTTCATTTTTTTTTATTCGGGTAAGATACGATTTATGAATTGTCATTGAAAGAAATGAACCAGAAGATCATCACATTCCCTAAGTGTCCATTAAGATTGACTTCCATGGAAACTATCGACGTTTTCTCAGAACCCACACACAGATATGATTCAAAGCATGGTCGTAGTTCAAGTCAAGATAACTTGCTGAAGTTACCATTAGCGGTTAATGCTTTATCGTTCGCTGATAATAATTTATGGATGCCTCTATATCTATTCTAATGGAGCTTTTGAGGATCTTGAACTAATGAAAAATAACTATTCGATATGAATGTTGAATCGTAATCGAGAATAATTTTAATTCCTGGTTTTATCGATTTCAGTTTCTGGTCAAGAAATGAAGACAAATGACCACATTTAAAATGGGTCCTTTGAAGCACTGACTTGAACTCATCATATTGTAGTTTTTAGAATACACACTATATCATAGTGCCATTTTATTTTTCAGAAGGTCAAACATTGCTGAAAAAAATTTTAGTTCACTTCAGGTCTGCCACCTTTGGTGTTCAAGAATCTCTTGCCTTGAAATAAAAAATATACTGGGTGTTTTTAAATTCATGCGAAAAAATTCAGGACGTGATTGCTCGTATGAAATTAAGATGGGTCTTTCCCATAACAAAAGTTCCTCAGCCCTCCCCTTTCCGAGATATCGCCCTTAAAAGGTGGTGACTAAAATTGAGTTTCTATTTTTTTTTCTCTTCAGTTATTGGTTTTGGGAAAAAAATTTGGAAAAAAAAAATTGTTTGAAATAAAACAAGGACTTCAAGTTATAATTTTATTTCATGAAGCTTCATTTCGAAAAAAAGTTTTGATATGAAATAACGTAAGGATGGCTAATTTCAACCCTGTATAATGTAGCAGGATTATCGAAAAATTCCTGGGATTAGTCCTTTGCGAGTGCACGAAAATAACAGAATTTCAAGATTGTAGCTTTACTGAAATTTTAGAAAAAGAATAAATTTAGTCACAACTTTTTGAGGGTGATATGTCGGAAAGGGGTGGCCTGAGGAAATTTTGTAATAGGAAAGACCCATTTTAATTTCATACGAGCAATCGCCTCCTGAATTTTTTTGCATGAATTCAGAAACACCCTGTATATTAATGGAAAATAGTATCAAATTACAATTTTAATTGAGACAAAGACATTAATATACCTATGTTTCAATCCAATTTGTACCTATTGCATTTATGTTATACAAAATAGAAATAAGATTGTGACAAAATTAAAACTATACAAAAAAAATCAATACACAATATAAGTGAACAAAAAGTAAAGTTTTATACAATTTACAGTTTTTTCTTGAAGAATGACCTAAATATCATGCTTGAATCTTTGTTGCATCACTATTAAGGACTGAACGAGAATAAATTCGCTATCACAAAAACGCCTATATCTCTTGAACCAATTGAGAAAAAAATCAAAATTTGATCATAGTTAGCTTTGTTATGAACGTCAGAAACAGGTGGAACATTAACTCCATAGATATGCCAATTCTCTGTCGCAAAATGTCGAGCGAAGTGAAAACACGAGAATTTATAGTGAAACTCTTTCAAAATAATCAAAAATGGAGCTTCAAAAGAATCGCGAAAGAGGCTCGCGTTCGTCCGGAAACGGTATCAAGAGTTGTTAAGCGCTTCAACGAAGATCTTACAATTAAACGCAAGGAAGGAACCGGGAGGAAAAAGGGGTTTCATAGCCCAAAAAAAGGTGAAGAAAGCCATCAGCCTTCACAGAAGAATTCTAACCTTTCAGGACGGAAAGTGGCCCAAATAGTGGGTTGTTCGCAGTCAACCGTTCAGAAAATCAAGTCGAGTTGTGGGCTTAGAACATACAAAGTGCAGAAAGTGCCAGACAGGAACGCTGTGAAGAATCAAGACGCGAAATCAAGAGCAAAGAAATTAAAAAAAGATTTCTTTGAAAATTTTTCCTGTTGCGTGATGGACGACGAAAGCTATGTCTTGGCTGATTTCTCGCAACTTCCTGGTCAGGAATTTTATACTGCAGATTCTCGTGGAAATGTTGACGAACAATTTCGCGTGAAGAAACAAGCAAAGTTTCCTAAAAAATTCCTGGTTTGGCAAGCGATTTGCACTTGTGGGAAAAGCAGCAAATTTTTCGTTGGCCAAGGCTCTGTTGACTCGAAGATATACATCGAGGAATGCTTGAAGAAGCGACTTTTACCATTTTTACGAGAGCACGGTGTGTCAACAATCTTTTGGCCAGATTTAGCTTCATGCCACTACTGCAAGGCCACCAAGGAATGGTACGAAGCTAATGAGGTGGTTTTTATCCCCAAAGAGCCAATCCACCAAATTGCCCAGAACTCAGGCCAATCGAAAAATATTGGGCCCTGGTAAAAAAAGAATTGAAGACTAAGAAATCAACGAAAAAATTAGCGGAATTCAAGCAAAAGTGGAAGACAGCATCCCAGAAAGTGACTGGGAACACTATAAGAAGCATGATGGGAAGAATTCCAGAAAAAATCCATGAATTTTGTAAAAAATAGTTTCGGTTTTTTTATTGCAAAAAACAGTTTTCATAAGAATTAGAAGATGTTTCGAAAATGAGTTTGATTTTCGAAATCGGTCCAGTGGTTCAAAAGATATAAGCGTTTTTGTGATAGCGAATTTATTCTCGTTCAGTCCTTATGTAAAACAAAGTAGAAATAATTTTTCGATAGAATACGAAAGCAGAGCTATGCAAAAAGTATACGTTGAAAACAATTATTTGTGGCATTTCGAAGTGAGAGCAGTATTTATTTTAGGCAAAGTAGAAATAAAGCATATTATATTTACGAACTTTCGAATATTCATGATATTAATTGGAATTTTTTTTGCAGGGATGACGGGTAACTGAAGATGGCTTCACCTACCCCTTCAATAGATTCATTGCACAGAGCAAATTCCATTGGATCATTTGGCGAACACGGAGAATACCTCTCTTTCCCACCTTCAGCCGATTCACCTTTATCGATCACCGGATCTTCTCCTCCAGTCAGCGAATCAATCGACAGAGATAACGACCATAACGAATTCCATTGTCAGCAGTGCAGAGATCCCGTTGGAGACCCTAAAATAATCTCCTGCGGCCACATATTCTGCTCCAACTGTCTGGAAAAAAACCAGTTGATCTGTCCTTGTTGTAACACTGAGACCATTGAAGGTATTTTGAACAATTTGTTATTTAGTCCAGAAACAACATCGGAAGTTTTCCATTCTGCCGTAAGGTGCACTGGTTGCAAGACAAAAAAACTAGACGCAGTCGCCCGGTGCGTAGATTGTGCCAATTATCTTTGCTCGAATTGTGTCATGGCTCATCAGTTCATGCATTGCTTCGAAGGACACAGGGTTGTCAACCTCGCCGATATCAGAGAAGAACCAAAAAGTAGCCTCATATCCACCACCATCATCAACGGCGAGAAAGCCATGATGTGCCCCAGGCATAAAGGGGAAACCCTCAAGTTTTTCTGCAGAACCTGCACCGTTCCCATTTGCAAGGAATGCATTAATATGGAGCATCCTGTAGGTATTCACGAGTACGAACATATCGGTGATGCCGCCAATAAACAACTAGAATTCATCCAACATGCCATGCAAGAAGCTAAAGCTAAAGCTGCAGACGTCAAGAACGTCGTCAAAAATATCGAACACGTGTCCGCAAGACTGCAAGTTCAATTCCAAAAAGCACAAAACGAAGTCAACGACACCTTCATGTTCTACAAGTCGATGCTGGAAGAACGAAAACAAGAGATCCTAAAAGAACTGGAGAGTGTTTACTCCACCAAAACGTTGGCCTTGGACGTGGCCGGTCAAAAGGGTCAAGACACCGTGGACCAAATCTTCAAAACGTGCGAATTCGTGGATAAACTAAACAAATGCGCGAACCTGATCGAAATCTTGATGTTCAGGAAATTGCTAGACACCAAGCTGCAAGGTTTGATGAATTTCAACATAGACCAAAACGTTCTGCTAGCGGCCGAGCTCGAGTTCGTGTCGAACTACCAGGCCATCCAAGTCGGCGTCAGAAACACGTTCGGTTACGTTAGGTCCAACTCTGAAGTACCCGGTCCAATCAGACAGCCACCGATTGCTAGACCAACTGGAGGATCGAGCTCTAGCGGAAGCAGCGTGAACGGCAGTTCTGGAAGTCTGAATGGCGGGATCCATTCTCAGTTTTCGCTCGGCGGATCCAGCCAGTCGACCTCACCTTTCGATTCTAATATTATCAGTAAGAGATTCAGCAGTGCCAACAGTTTGGGTCCGTTTTCGACCACCATTGGAGATCTGGGAATCAACGGTATGAACCATTACGAAAAGTGGTCGAATGGAGGTAGCGAAAGTATTTTCCAAACCAACAACTCGGATCCTTACTCCTTGACCAGCTCAAGCCATCCGGATTCTATGCTCGAACTAACCTCGAAACTGATGTCCACCGCTATATTTCCCCCCAAATCCCAAATCAAGAGACAAAAGATGATCTATCATTGCAAATTCGGCGAGTTTGGCGTTATGGAAGGCCAGTTTACGGAACCGAGCGGCGTGGCCGTCAATGCTCAAAACGACATAATCGTGGCGGACACGAACAATCATCGAATTCAAATTTTTGACAAGGAAGGCAGATTCAAGTTCCAGTTCGGCGAATGCGGTAAGCGAGACGGCCAATTATTGTACCCGAATCGTGTGGCCGTGGTCCGCACTTCCGGCGACATCATCGTGACGGAAAGATCGCCGACGCACCAAATACAGATCTACAATCAATACGGCCAGTTTGTGCGTAAGTTCGGTGCCAACATCCTCCAGCATCCCAGGGGCGTCACTGTCGATAATAAGGGACGCATAGTTGTAGTCGAATGCAAAGTGATGCGCGTTATTATCTTCGATCAAACCGGTGCGGTTTTGCAGAAATTCGGCTGCTCCAAACATTTAGAGTTCCCGAACGGCGTCGTCGTCAACGACAAACAAGAGATCTTCATCAGCGACAACAGGGCCCATTGCGTGAAAGTTTTCAGTTACGAGGGAGTGTATTTGCGTCAGATAGGCGGGGAGGGAATTACCAACTATCCCATAGGGGTCGGCATCAACTCCAACGGGGAGATCTTGATCGCCGACAACCACAACAACTTCAATCTGACTATCTTCAGTCAAGATGGGCAGTTGGTGTCTGCGTTAGAGAGCAAGGTGAAACATGCACAATGCTTCGACGTTGCTCTCATGGACGATGGTTCCGTAGTTTTAGCCAGTAAAGATTACCGATTGTACATCTACAGATACGTTCAAGTACCGCCTATTGGCCTCTAAAGGCGCCACTGCTCCGTGCGTTCGCAGACAGGGTCTCCAGCCGCCATTCCCTACACTTTTTGTTGATGCATTCTTGAATGGAGTGGTCTGATGCTGGTCTGTTGTCATATATTATTGCTATTTATATAAATGTCCAAAATTGTAAACAATATTTATTCATTATCGCCATAATTTTGTATCGTAGCGTATAATCAATTCACATACTGATATTTTTAATATTTGATGTACGATATGATTATTATAATGACGATGCTGACGCGTTTAGATGACTGGTTAATCCAATCAAAAGTTCGAACGTTGACCTGATGCTTCTTTATCGAAACAGGGATATTATTGAATCAAATTCAAGTATTAACCAGACATCCCAGTACATGGGCCATTGTTGAAAATTGAGCATCAGTTTCCGATATTGATAAGATAATTCTATTTTAATATGTGTACGATGCTGTGTATGTCATTTTTTAATTGATTAAATGTTGTTGTTTGCGGGATGCCGCGTTGTTAGCGACCCTAGTCATCCACGAACTGTACTTTTTATAGACGTTTTATTTAGTTTTTCATATCAAATTTATTAGCGCCTGTGCTGTTATTGCACAATGCATTTTGTAGAAACCGAGTGCCGTGCCCAACCAGCAACTAAGACCGCCAGTTTCTTTTTGACATTATTTGTTTGATTTTTTATTACTGCTGAGTATTTCGATTAATTTTTATTTTTACGTTAGTGAATGCAAGTGTGTGCCTGCAATAATTACCAATCTCTATTAATTTAGTTCGTAGTTAGTAATTTTTATCGATAGCCGTTTTTGTTTTCTTTTTTCTTGGTAATCGAAGAATTTTTTCAGTCTGTTTCCCGTCAGTTCCACCACAGTATTATTTTCATTTTCGATCGTGTTCATTGTTCAAATTAACTCGTATAATACTCAGACCCCCAAATCCAGACCACGTTGACGTATTCACTTCTTTCTGACGTGAAACAGACCGGTACAGATTCTCGAACATTTGCATATTGATGAGTGGTCAATCTTTATGATACTACGTGATTGATTTTTTGTTCTGACAAACTCGGACTTGTACCTCGAATCTATCGATCCAGTATTCTATTATCCTGTTTATTTTCTTAATAATCGAAAAATGTTGTTGTATTGTGCTTAAGTTTTATGTTTGTTTTGTTTTTGAGTTACTTAAGATCCGTGAGACGAATTGTTTTTGTTGTCAAATATTATGGGACCATACAAATGAACGCAATGTTTCATGTTGAAAAATCTGACAAAAAATCAATCATGCATTGAAGTTGTTAATGCTGCCTAGTATAAGATATTTGCCACGTGTCGCATGTTGACATATCTGCCGAAACTTTGTTTCCGGTAACTTATAAGACTATTTGTAGTTGTAGTTTATTTTCCACTTTATTTTGATTTTATTATTAAATTGTGAGCACACATTGACGTGATCTCGAACCGCCTCTCTTTTTTATGAAATTCGCCTGGAGTCACGTCTCTGGTCGCTCCTCATTTCAATCCATCGTTATCATAACTTTATGTATTATTTATATTCTTCCTCATCGGTCTCCCGGTCTCAGCTTAAGCTGGTATTATTTCTATGAACCAGTGAAAAAACAATTCAGTTCCTCCCACTAGTTCAGGAATTTCCGCACGATGTGACAGGTTTGCAATGCTACAGCCCGTTGTGCATATCCCGCGATTCTCTGGGATAATTCGATCTTTTTCTTGAATGATTCCCTTCCGTCAGCTGAAGTTCCGGATGCATTCCGGTGAACTCGTTATAGAGGGAGTATCTCCATCCAGGAAGTGGTTTGTCCTCGCAATTGTTCACGTAATAAAAAGCTCGCATTACTTCAATATTCATGTCGCGGCTCCACTTGATACGTGCGTTGCGAGCTCCCCTGCGGACAGTCCTCCTCACGGTGGTCGAGCCAGCAGGTGGAGTGGCATTTAGATCTCCTGCCATGATATCGGTTTCCACTTCTCGTTGCTGGCATTTTCCCCATTTTCATGGGTTCGCCACCATTTACCCTTGGTGGCCCAGGTAACTCGGGCCGTGGGGACGTCACCCCCCATGTGGCGTGGCAGAAACCAAACCACACCCGTGCGGTTTTTTATATTATTATTATATACATTATTGTTGTTTTTGAGCCGGAGGCGAGGGTTTTTTGAGAGGACAGGACTGCATGATCTCATGTCTTAGCAGTTTATGTTAGCACTTTTTCACATCACTGGCGTGATTCATCTGGATGCGCTTCCGACAAGTGTTATATGTTGTTTCATATCTTTAAATAGTACTCTATATTTTTCTATTGTTCCTCGACCATCCTTGGAAGCGCACCCAGTATCTAATTATCAAATTGTAGCCGTTCGGTCTTTACTTCACTCTTTAACTTGTTGTTATTATTATTATCACTTTAAATGATAATCTTGTTCTTAAATTAAATGTAAATTGTTTTGTTTTTCTTTGATTTTTTGTTGTAAATGCTTTTTTTGATTAATAATACCAGTTTCTGCAAGTTTTCAGTTTGAGTTTTTTTTTCTCTTCTTCATGTAGTATTAGTTACCTTTTCCCTATTTCCATCTTTGCTTCGGCACGGCAAAACTTTTACATTCGTATCTTATACTTGGTGAATGGTGCATTCCGTTTTGTTTTTTGATTTCGTAGTATAGAACAGGCTATTGTGCGAACTGAAGATCGTAAAAAATCAAATTTATTGATTCACAATGACATTGGCTTAAGATCAAATTCCCAAAAGTTACTAAACCACTCAATACTTGTTCATTGCAGTGAACAACGCGTTCTAAAAAATCATAGATAGAACCTTAACGAAAAGAGAACTCCGTTTTGAGTTCGAGAGAACGAAAAATTCATTCATGTTCTGATTGGGCTAGCCATAACCGCTGTTTCGAATTCAGATCTTTTCTGAAAATGGTTCTGGTCAAGACACCAATCTCAGACAAGACTTAAGTGTTCGTCTTTCATTTTCTTACTTGATACTGTTTAAAAACAATCTTCCTGGGCCCAACTAAGCAAAACCTATAAGTATATAGGGGTGTGTGATTTTTTTCGTATCATAGTCATTAGATTAGTAGCATTGTAGATTCATTGACTCTTAGTAGGCTGTCTATAAACGGGCGCCATATTGAATAAGTATTTTTCGGTAAGACTGATCAACAACACATTTCTTCTGAAAACCGACATAGTGATAAGGATGCTGTAAAATCGACAGTAAGATGCGCGGTCCGATTTTTCATTACTGCGCACAAGGGTCGCGTTTCTTGTTCAAAGAATATTATCACTCAGAGATGTTGCGTTCACCTTAATGTCAATTACTCTAGGGAACATTATTATGTTTTTTACATTGTGGGTGTGTGAGTTGTACATTCTGTGTTGCTACGTATTATTAGCTGTACCTATAGCTCTTGATCCTGCCGGCTGGGTACGGCTAAAGATGAAACGATGGGTTTAATTTCACATGAGCATCATGTCACGGTACCCTAATAGTGATTCTTCGATGTTCCATATCAAATTTGTATCCAACAACGGTACTTTGAGAATGCATCTATTCATTCTTTCAAATATTCACCAATAAAGTTTTGTTTGTATCTGTAAATTCTATCTCTGTCAAAATCAAAAGAGGAAATTAACTTCTGAAGGCTGGAAATTGAAAAGTATTCCAAGTATTTTTATTTAGAAACACCTGCAGTATTTCTGCTCGTCATTTTCTTGAATAATCCATATTCATGAATAATCCATTTCCTTTGTATCCCTACAATTCCCTTGTATGGATACAAAGGAAATGGCTGAGTAGCATTACACAAATTGTATAGAATGGGTCGATGCATTTCGAGATGTTGGATATAGGTACATAATTCTCGTATTAGCTACCTTATATAAGCTTATTACAAGAAGCCATCTTGAATTCCTGCAAACTTTCCCTTCAGCTAAAGCGGCCAGACGAAAAGTAATCTTCAACAGACTGTGATCATTGGAAATGCCTTTCCAAAATCCTTCGATGTTACCTTTTCGAGCAATTCGTCCCGTGGAATTCTTCTGAGCACATGTGGCAGAAACTATTTCTTGACGAAAATTAAAATTCGACCTCAAATTCTCATCTGAATCGAAGGATTCAAAAGAATTCCTTCAGTTCATTTGAAGGCCTTATCTGCAGACAGTTGGGATGCATTCAAGGAATAAAAAAGTGAATTCAGATTCTGAAGAAATTTTCTTATTTCATGATATGCACAGAATCTTGATTCAAAACCATCAGGATCGTAAATTCCCGAAAAAATCAATAACTTCTGTGATGAACTGACTCCAAAACTGGTTTCATCTGAATGTCAAACTGGCGGTTACTTCAAGAGGAATAGAATAATAGCTTCCCTAGGTATTCAGAAACTGAGCACTTGTTGAGCTAGCAATACAAAACCTGCTAAGAGAACTTATGAGGCCGACTCAACAGGTATAAGTGCAAGCGTTCTCTAGACAATTTCTCAACAAGCTGTTGTTGTTACAATATGAAATATTGTTATTGCAGATATGCCAATGGTGTTAAAAATGAAAACAATATATATTTTTTATACTGAAAGCACTTCGGTGACGGCACACTTCGCCTATTTTAGCTTTCTGATTAATGCAAATATCTTGGGCTGAGAATATGAATTTGTTGAATTGAAAATTAGAAATTGTATAAAAATTGAAAATAATTGTGTGTTACAGTAAGTTCCGTTTTTAAGCGTCGAGAACGGTATAGGAAGACTGACAAAATCCATTTTGTTGAAAGAATAAAAGAATATATAGAAAATATAGGTTCGCGGAGCTCATTGTACATTGACTTGCTGGACATATTTGTGTGTTGATCAATTTGTATATTGAATTTTTTACCCATTTATAATTTTAAGGTATATTTAATGTAGGTTCTAATTACTTTGATATATTGTAATCTTATTACTTTCGTTTGTATCTTAAGTAGGCTTGTGAGAATTATCCACTAATCTAGTCATCTGCCAAATATTAAGCTTCATGTTGTATGTGTATGTTATCATGAATTTTAAGTTTTTCTTTGCTTTTTTGAATTTACGTATTTGTTGGCACATTCCGAGATTATTTCACTCATTGGACGGCGTCTAAATATACCGTATAGCACTACTTGTTTTGGAATTTCTAGAGATTAAATAAAAACTTTAAAATATTGGCTGATCTCTATTTAAGTATGTACGAGAGAAGGAATTCAGGGGACCTTATTGCATTTCCATAAAACTTCGATTTTAACTATGCGCTTCTCTTCGCCACTACGTTTTCCGAATAGAATAAGGGTAGAAATTAGTGCAGACCTAGTTTTTGAACGTTGTCAATATCATTATAAAGTAGGTATATTTAGTATTTTTCTAGTTGTGGGGGCAGTCGGGTGCCCTTATTGTTGTCCCCTGTGGTATGGGCTTCTACAAATAGATTTGCACGTCCAAGTTGATTGTAAAGCACGGCATCGGAATTTAAAAATCCTCAACTTCTAGAGGTTCCCTAAGATCGGAATTCTGTAAGCCCAGACCCTTCGTCTGACAGATCTAGTTGGTCGCTTGAGTGACTCCCGAAGACCTCTACCTGTCAGCTGTCAAAAACCCGCTTTGTCCATCTAATTCGTTCCTGCCAAAATATTATGAAACTGCAAATTTAGTATTTCATAGCAATATAGTGAATGTTCGTTTGTACTAATTAGTGCTTTATATGAACTACATATATTCAGCCAAGTATGCTCCTGATAATGTGCTTCTTGGCATAACTACAGAAACGTCGCATCGCATCCCGATTAATGTTCAAATGGATTACAAATCTAATTGTCTTCAGTTGAATAACTCCTCCCCCATCTTTAGTGAATCCACCAATTCATATTGTTCCCTTCTTAATCGAATCATCTGGCAGTACCAAGTTCTTCCTTTGCATTTCAGGAATTCAAAACAACGAAAAAACTTCGCTTGTTTCATTTGCCAAACGTTTCAGACTTCTGGCCACCATTTCCTAACTTCTTTGCGAAAAACTGATACCTAATAATCAACCGTGTCAAGTCAGAATCAAGTCTACAAGTTTTTCATTCTACTGGGTGGTCGAATGTGATTGTGGACAAGTGGAACATATCATTTTATGCAATCAGGAGATTTATTTCCAAGTTGATGAAAAAAGGTACTGCTAGGAACTTTTTATTTGCTTTTTGCTGTCCCTACCATTTAGAACTGATGTCTTAGCTGTGTAACCGCAATAAGTCATTTCTGATGCAGTTCAAAGCGTTTACAGATAGTCTTTTCTTAGTCTAAAGCTTAACCTTTCAAACGTAAGACTGAAATCTGTTGATTTGTTCGTGAAATAATGGATATTCTAATTTATATTCGCTAAATTGAATCATGGCAATATGGATATTATGAGAAATTATGGATATGTATTATATTTTGGAGCTATATTGTTGAAATTTAGGTGTTAGGCTGATGAGTGTCTAGTTTTGCAGCAACTACAACTTGAATAATCTACTATAATACCAGTGTTGCCAGGTTATATAGGCTTGCACATTATTTCCTTCTATATGAATTGGTTTTTCTTGTTTTAATGCTCAAACGTTAAAAGGTGTTTTTCATGTATGACTTTCCGATTCTATCTACTGTTATTATTAAAATAAACATAAGCAATAGCTCTTGTGTCTGAAAACTCTGAAATAGTTTCCACCTTTGAAACTAGTTTTATTCAGGTCTATCGCATACATTGCGATATAGTCCATAAGAAACTGCCTTGTGAATCCTGCTGTATGGAACTAGTTTTTGTTTCGAAACTTTTCCCCTATTGTTGTATTCTGGATTTTACCGTTGGCGCAAGGTTCCCTTGTATGCCAGACGAGATCATGTCGTGGAATGAGACCCTCAAATACAATTATTCTAGTGTGCTGATTTTGTATGCATCTTAGTTTCAAGAAACGCATCCTAGTATATACCATAGAAACGAAAACAGGTGGCACCACTTCTGAGGGACCACAGCATTATTATAAGAGGAGATTAGCATGCTGAAAAGATTGGGTTTCCATCTCCGAAACAATTTTTAGGTGCTTCAGCTTCATCTAAAGTATCAACAACTTTTTCGTGATAGTGTCGGCGACAAATACTACCTATTTCCTAAGTTTTGCGAGTATTGAATTTGATGGAACTGGCTTTTCTTCAGTGGTGATAAATCGTGATGTTCCAAATAACTGTGAGGACCAATTTTATGTAATAATTTGTTCGAAACAAAGCCGAATTTGTTTACGTTTCTCCTTCGTTTCAAAAGTTGTTGAAAATATCACTTGGGCATTCTGGTAACACTGACTTCCGATATAGGAGTAGCAAATTATTAGTTTCTTTTATTCTTTTCACTCGACTTCTTCTGAATATCCATGCAGTGTGAATAAGTGTTTTCTATCAAACATCACTATGTGTAGGCGATCAAATTGAGCCGATTATTACAATCGAGAACTTTGTAGATTTGTGCAAAATACCCGATAATTGATGAGAAAAAGTCTCCCTTGCGCCTGAGGGGTAAACTGTTTTTTTAGTGTCACGAATATGAATTTCATGGACATCCTTGGAGCGTTCACACTACAGTGTGCATTCGGCAGAGCCAAACCCAGCATGGCTATCGGCATAGTGTGAACGATGCCTGAGGGATACCCTGCCAAAGAGTAGTAACAAGAGAAGCCACTTTCCTCATTCGTGAATTAAATTATTATTATTGCTTTTCAGAGCAACATTGAAACCACAAGTTGGCTAAAAAATGATTCACTTGAACGACAGCTCTGAAACTACAAGATTTCCAAAAAAACTGTTCCTGTATTTTAAATAAAAATCACTCTCTCACAGCTTTTATCCCAGAGTTGGCTTGCCAACCCTATATGTTAGTAGTTTAAGTGATTTCTC
This sequence comes from Adalia bipunctata, assembly GCA_910592335.1. NCBI lineage: Eukaryota > Metazoa > Arthropoda > Insecta > Coleoptera > Coccinellidae > Adalia > Adalia bipunctata. Next base: position 9,647,032 of record OU342952.1, on the reverse strand, counting down.
CTGTTTCTATTCTTTGATCTCAGTTTACTTCTCGTGACACGTTAAAAAGGTTACACTCTGATTAACAGGAGAACAGTTTTCCCAAACCAAGATATGGTCGTCAAGTCGATTGGATAGGTCTGTTTTCGATCGTCAAAATATTTCGAAAGTTGTTGATCAAAATGTTACAATGTGAGGTGTTTTCTCGTTTGACGTTTTTCTTTAAGACTCAACATATTATTCCGAATGAGATGGTTTATTTTATATAAAACATATATTATATGATGTTACATTAGTGTGAGTGTCACTTGATTATGGAGCACATTATCTGGCTAAAATCATTCCATGTATACACACTGTTGGTCCTGTTACAATAAAAAATATCTTAGATTTAGTATGTTGTAATAATAAAGTATTTTTAAAATTGATAAAACCGTTGTGGAATCGGCTTTTTCAGCCGAATATTTGGTTGATTATCTGTTTACGTTTATTGTGGGAAGTTTCTATTTTTCATATAGAACAGTTTCTTGTTAAAATATAAACTATGTGTGCCTAGTCATAGATTTCAGGTCAATTTTAAAATGTAATTTGAGCGTTGTACAGTATCATCGATATTTTGTGTACCAGAATAGGGTTGTTTTCAAATAATTGTACGTGATCCAACGAGAAATATAAACTCTCAACAGAAATTGTTATGACTGTTTCTTAGTTATCACGATATCGATTCACCAATTAAGTTGAATGGCGATTTATTAGGACGAATACTTCATACATGTTTAGTTTACTTATAGCCTAATAATCAATTATTATTCCATTCAGATATTATCTACATCAAGAGTCTGAAGTCTGGCATTTTTCAAGTTAACACCAAAATGGATCGAAAATCAAAGTTGGTAAAGGTGTGAATGAAATAATAATTACGTAAACTACTTACTGATTACTCTTCGCACATTCATGTGTCTTCAATGCAAAAACCTCGAAAATGAAACAATTAAACAACGATTTTTTTGTGGCTTTTTAATCGTAAAGTCAACTCGAAATGTAAAAATCTGAGTTAACACGTCATCTCAATTTCCGATCACTCTATTATGAGCTTTCCATTCATTAAAACAACCTACAGACGATAATTGTTGGATCTCCAGATCTTTCCATCTGTGAACCTCTTATTATTGACGCTATCCTTTTTATGAAATTTTTTATTTCATGTACTGAACTATCTCATTGAGTACAATTTTTAATGATTGAATCATATCAGTTTGTTACATGCATGTATTTGATGCAATGGTGTATAATAAAGCATTTAATTTGCTTCACTTGATTGTTGTTTATTTTTACCTATTTCCCATCCAGAAGATGTAATTCATCAGTACGTTTTGGAATTAGTCCTGTACATATAGACTATAGAGTGACCAAGATAAGTATGAGCTGGCAAATCACAGAGATGACTTCAATCAGAATCGATAGGATTAGGATCTATAAAACCATAAAACGGTTAAATTTGCGATAAGTTGTTTTTTATTATTTGCTGTTCAAACAAATAAAGACTATAAATTTTAGATAATAGTTAGCTACAACAAGAGCGGTGAAAACAAGCGACATTTAGGTCAAAAATTTCATATGATTCAACAGTATTTTCAAATTTTAGAATTTTCTGAACTTTTTTTGTCTTTTAATAGAAGGTGTAATTTTATATCTTGGAGGATATCAATGAAAAAATATATTCCTTGAATCATTTATATTTAAAGTCATGTGCTCAATTGAGTCCAAGACTATAATTCTCTTTGATTGAGTCTCCTCAGGAGTTAAATTCATATTGAAAAATGCATAATCATTTCAACCCAGAAAAAAATATTTTCTAAATTGTACTAAAGAACTATTACGATCTTGCAATTATTACGCAACTAAAAGCTGGGAATCAACCACTTGCAAAAAATCAAATGCATCTGGAATGTTTGAAGAAAAATAATGATTGGCTACATCTAGGAATTACATTGAAAGTAAGTTGGTATAAACATAACTACAATTATTGATATTTGAAAATTCTATTTCCATAAAAGGAAATCTTTGAGATTAAACATTAGAACATTCATTGAGTGCATTCAATAATTTATACTATAAAATCTGGAATACTGCTATCAAGTATTCTTATATGTACTGGTTCGTTGATCCAAAATTCTTTGCTGGTTTTGAACTAAGAAGCAGTTGCATGAGTTGTCATTAAAAACTACCTTTCTGATACTCAGCGATAATTATTCAGTATGACATTCTTGATAAATTAATTTCTCCATATAAAATCTGTGGGACTATAACTATATACAGGACCTTTGAACTATTAAAAATATGGGGAGTATTTTAGGATTAAGAAAACACTTAATGGAAAGATTATGTTATATTATAAAACACAAGATTTATCTCAACCTTGCTTCTGAGCCAATTCTTTAGCTCTTGCTCTTTCGATTTTGGCAATACGAGCAGCAGATTTTACACCAAGTAATCCACCACCCCATTGTTTTCTGAGTTCATCTCCTCTATCATTGAAATTGGTTTTGATTACTTCCAGAAGTTTGGTCAAATTTGTCCTATCTCCACTGTCAACTTGGGTAATGGCGAGAGAAGTGCAAGTTTTACGTCTCACTAAAAGTCCCAATCTCGCTTTACCTTTCACAATACAGTATGGTACTCCCATTTTACGGCAAAGGGCTGGGAGGTGTAGAACAATTTCAATTGGGTCGACATCATGGGCAATTACAACTAGTTGTGCTTTCTTCTGTTCAACTAGTTTAGTTACAGTATTAGATCCACTTTTAATAGTATTTGGCTTGGCTGGAATTGAAGTTTCCTTCTTGGCACCCTTAGCGATTTTAGCTTCAGCACGGGCTTTCAACCTGTTCTTTTTCTGTAGTTCAGTTTCAGGTCTATACTTCTCTAATAACTTGAACAATTGAGTGGCTGTCTGTTTGTCAACAGTCTGTGTAAATTGATGTATTGGCGGTGGCACTTTCAGTCTCTTTTTGAGAACGGCCATCTGCCTTTGGATTCTTATGTATTTGGGCCATTTTACAAACCTGGAAAGGTCTCGTTGGGGTTGAATATCTTGCCCAATTCCAAAATTCCTGACTCTCTTCTCAAATAATGGATTAGATTCTTTTTGGGGGGCTACTTTTTTGACAGCTAAAGGTGCTGCAGCTACCTTTTTGCCTACCTTCTTCTTGATTTTTTTCTGAACCATTTTTATCACTTAAGTCACACTTTTATTCTAATTAACAGATAAATCTGATAAATCCACGTGTACCACGTGCAAGATGGCACAGAACCATAGATAAAAGAACTCTTTGACGAAACGAACGAGGAATCTTTGACAGATGACAGTTCCGTCACAGAACCAAAGAGAAAATGTCTACCTCTGAGGCGTTTTCTGGCGTCCATGTATTTGAAACGTATTCGTCCTACGATTCAAATACATTCATTCTGGCTTTGAAACGATGACGTCACAAGTAAAACGATTCGAAACGTATTCATGGAGTTTTGAAACTAAGCTGGATGCAGTTTCAAAACGCTATCATAACCATTGTCAGAAATGACAATGAAGTGTCAGAAGTTTTTCGAATTTGCTCTTGCTTTTTTGCCGATTTTTCGCTAAAAACAACCACTCTAATCTATGGGAGATGATCCCCCAACATAAGGGGCCTGTGAAGTTCCTCGAACACCTGAAGAACAGAAGAATCATCACTTGGAAGATCGGACCGGATCGAAAGATCCTCCCGATCCATAAGAGAGTTAAGACTTTGTGAAAAGGTTTTTTAGCAGGTGAAGTATTTTTTTAATGCTTCTTTCTCGTTTTTCTCCTTTTTTTCCTGTTACAGATATAATTTCAAGATATTTGCATCCAGTTCAATGAAAAGGCTTGTTTTCAAGCACAAGGAGCTCTGTAACATGGATAGCAGCATATTTTTTGAACAAATTCAGTATCACCACACATAAACGGGGATTCTGATGATGATAATGCCCCAAAATCGAAAAATAATAACCCTAGCCAAGCCAATGAGACTTCAAAGAAAAACAAATTCCAAAGTATAAGGAAATCTGTACGCCCTAAGAAAACACTTCTCTCCACAGTTGAGAATATTATCAAAGAAGAGAGAAACCTAAGAGCACAACAGTTTAGCAGTCTTCTGGGTGCAATGCAAGAGCAAAATAAACAGCGTCATGAACAAACCATGGGCATAATAGACATTTTTAAAAAACAGGCCAAACAAGAATAATTTTTCAAGGTTTAACTAAGTACCTATTTTGTTAAGTTTTGTTTCATTATAACAAGTTATTTATTTGTGTTTCATGGAAGTATTAAGTTTGTGTTATTGAAATGAATTATATTATGAAATGTATAAGAACTTCATTTATTTAAAGGTAATGGAATTGAAAAAAAAGGAACATAGTTTCAGGGTTCATCTTTCCTTATAAAAAAATTTAATTTCGGGATTATTCAGCACCTTCTCCAAGTCCAAATAGGGTTATGTTTATGTTTGATTATTGAACGTATTTGAAATTAAGCATTCTCGCGGTTCATGACATTGATGACGTCTCATAGGAATCGCATTCGAATACAAGATTGAATACGCTTCAACGCCAGAAAACGCCTCTGATAAGACCAAATAATAAATATCTTAATCAAATAAACAAAAGGAAAGATGAGAAAGAAGCAGGAAAAAATGTTTAAATTTGCTCTTGACAGGATGGTACTAGTTTTCCCTACGGGGCATTTTCCTCACTTGTCTTGTTGACGCTGATATGCACAGATAATGTTATCTGTGCTGATATGAGGACGGCTCTGTGTGGACAACTTTCATACATAGAGCATAGAGAAAGAAAATGAAGTATGTCATTTTTCTGCTGTCATCATTCGTTTCTTTTCACGTTAAAGTAAAAGTTCACAGCAAAATATAATTAAAAAGAAAAACTATTTTTTCAAGTGTACCATATGTTCGATTGCGTTCTAGATATGTAATTTCTAAATAATTTAGAACGAATTATGTGGTAAAATAAAAAAAATATTAACTAACTATCGATGACGATTCTGGCAAATGACCAGACTTTGTTTTGTTAATCTGGCCCACACATCAACGAAGGAAGGAATTATTTGGAAAAAAACATTCATTGTCGGTTTCAAGAACTATATTAGAGCATTGGCACTTACGGAAATTGTTAGTTATTAAATTAAACGCAATAGCCTTGAGGACAAAATAGAATAAAAGAACTGTCCTTTGTTTGAAGACATACCAATAATAAAGATATAAACTAAATTGTGGGAGAAAGTTAGGAGGTAAGTTGATACTTCTCGGTAAATTGTACACTTTTCATAATAATTTCGATTCATTAATATTTACGAAGTCAATTTGAGAATTTGACATACTTTTAGGTGTTTAAAAATACTAAATTATATTTAGTGATATTGTTCATTAATCGTTCATATCAACGGTATATTTCATATTGAATTATTCTATTCATTCTTCGAAAGAACCGTGTTGTTTATTATCATAAGATTGAGAAAGTATATGCAGTATTGCTTTAAAAAATTGACAAATATCTTGCATGAGCTAACCTCAAATTGCACAAAAATGACTCTGAAAACAATGCAAATCAATCTGACAGATATTACAAAATGAATATGAGCATACAGAGAGTGAAAGTTTAAGCAGATTATCTGTAATTATTGAAAAATCCCAATAAGGTGTATGTATTTCTGTATGTTCAACAATTTTTCAGTTAAAATATAGAAATTATTCATGAAATTCTATGGATAAGATTGTATTGTTCATGCTAGACACCGAATCAGTGATATTTTAATTACATAAGTTTTCAAACCGTACCCACAAATGCTGGGTATGGAGCAGGATGCATAAGAATGGAATGTCTTTTGAAATACCTTGAAGCACATTTTGAAATTCTGAAAATGACAGTTCTAGATACAAATCTAGCGCTGCAGTTGAACTAAATTAAATATAATTCTGGGGTTGTTTTCTTGTAATTCATTGGAGTTCATTATATTCTATAAAAAAGGGAGCACTGCCTTGAGTCGTCAACACCTTGGTATATTTGTGGCTCTGATAATATTGAGATATTTTTCCAATTTATATAACCTGTTAATGAAGTAATTTACAGGAAACTTTGAACATGGATACATCATCAAATGCAGAAACCTCCAAAAATTCAAACATGGAAGTCACTAAGGAAGTCAGTATGAATTTCAACATAACAACAGAATGGAAACTCAAATTTGAGAGGGGGGAAATAACTCCATCAGACTTTGAAGATCATTGGAAGATTTGGGTACCGCATATTTATTCTCCTGGGTTGGATGAAGATTGTTTAAGCTGGAACTTCAATGAAGAGATAGCAAATAAGCTATTATTCAACCCTTTAATGCAATTTATGTGCAATGGAGATCCCGAGGTCTTTTTGGCAGAGCTTGCCTCTAAAGAGAGTGTATCAAATGTTTGCACTAAGGTGTTTAAGATGGGAGAACCAACTTATAGCTGTAGGGAATGTGGAACTGACGGCACTTGTGTTTTGTGTGCGGACTGTTTTAAGTTTTCAATACATAGAACACACAAGTACAAAATGGGAACATCCGCAGGTGGTGGATGTTGTGATTGTGGGGACGAAGAAGCTTGGAAAATGAGCCCAGTTTGTGATTTTCACCTGAAGAATAGAAGTGAAATGAAGCAGAATTCAATTTCTGATGTTTTCAAAGCAAGGACTCTAATCGTTTTCGATGCAGTTCTTGGATATTGTCACAGACTTTTAACAACAGAACAGGTTTCAGATATACGTTTCAATTCTTTGGCAGATGATGTCCTGTTTGATATTGACATGTATTGTACAATACTATACAATGATGAAGTTCACACGTTCGAACAAGTAATCAGTACATTATCAAGAGTACTGAAGTGTAATCAGAAGAGTGCTATAGCTTTTGTTACAAGTATAGACAGAGAAGGTAGAGCAGTTGTGAAATGTTCAGATTTTCAAAATTGTAATGAGTTGAGGAGTGAAATAGAAAAATATACATCAAGACATGGAAACAAACCTTTGAAGGTGATCGTAAGTCATGCCCATATTATAGCACACCAGATTTTTTCGATGAAGTTATTGGCATGGTTACAAAATCTCCTAAGTCAATCTGCTGCATTTCGAAACATTTTTGCCAAAACGGTTCTGAAAGAACCAGAATCTCAACCCAGCATCCTCAAGAGTATGTTGCTTCGAGATTCATCTCTTTGGAAAAGTGCTAGAACTCTTTGGCATCGGCTGTTTATTTCTGGAATGTTACCGGAATATGAGAATAAGAAAGCTCTGTCCAAAATTTTCACTAAAAATTATGGTCATGTAATAAAAGATTTCATCAGAGACGATCATGATCACTCATACTCAATAGCGTCATTATCAGTTCAACTTTTCACAACCCCTTCAATCGCACTCAATCTTATGGAGGAGGAAGACATTTTTTTTATGTTGTTGAATACCTTCGTATCTGAATGTGTTCCTAAATGTAACAAGAATGGAAAGCTTGAATTTGAAAGAAATCCAGTTTCGGTAGCTTTCAAGAGAGCACAACATATGTTGTTCGATTTGAAGTATTTGCTGAGCACAGTGCCTGAAAAGTGGAATGATAATTTAAGGAGAAATTTTCTTCATGGATTGAATTGTTTATACAATTTGCTTTCGATGATGCAGGGCATGGATGCTGTGACTCGACAAGTCGGGCAGCATATGGAGTATGAACCAGAATGGGAGTCTGCGTTCAATCTACATATAAAACTGTCTCACTGCATAACATTGATATTGAATTGGTGCGGTTCGGACAAGGTGGTTCTTGTGAAAGCTTATAGAGCAATACTGAGATGTTTATATGAAAACCCTTGCTTTGAACCTTTTGGGCCCTTAGAAGTTAGGGAATTAGCTGATCACAGTACTTCTTGCTTACACTATGACATATCTTCACAGAAAGTATCAATTCATCATCCTTTAACCAGATTCTTCGCAGGACTCCATTTATATCTTGAGAAGTTTGATTTAGCCTTCGATAGCTCCCAGTTTCAAGGACTAAATAAACCGACTCCGGTGGAGCTGATAGAACCGGTTCTGAGGACACAAGTCTTAGTAGCTCAAGTTCATGCCGGCCTTTGGAGAAGAAATGGCTACGGCCTACTGAATCAGCTTTTCTTCTATCAGAATGTTAAATTTAGGACTGAAATGTATGATAGAGACATAAATACTCTGCAAATAGGAGCCTCCCTGATAGAAAGCAACGAATTTTTAATCCATTGCCTGAACAAATATAATCTCATCAACTGGGCCAGCGCAGATTTTGACAAAGACAACCTGACATCACCAGCCGAAGATGGTATGATGGAAACCATAAATTTGGTTGAAGAATTTCTTCACCTTCTAATTGTTCTCGTTGGGGAACGACACTGTCCAGGACTCAGTTATTTAACTTCCAGAGATAGAATTAAAATAGAGATAATACAACATCTTTGTATCAAACCTTTACTGCATTCTGAACTAACGAAAAATATACCGGATGAAATTAATGACACAACAATTGTAGACGATATCATAAACGAGGTAGCTGAATTTAAACGTGGACAGGGTTCGGTGAAAGGTGTTTATGAATTGAAAAGCGAATATTACGATCAATACAACGTTTTTTACTATCATTACAGTAAGGAGGAACTGTCGAAATCGGAAGTCAACCAGCGGAAAAGAAGGGCAGATGCTGGACTTCTCGAATGTTGCCCCCCACCCCAGTTGCCAAAACTCAAAGATTCTTTCACGATGATTGTGAATCTCTTACAATGCGATGTCATGCTTCACATTTTAAACACTGTTCTTTCGCGTTGCATGGATTTGAGGGCGAGAAGCTTTTCTGAAACACAGCTTCATAAGGTGCTGCATCTCATCGGCTACGCCTTGCAAGAAGAACAAACTAACCAATATCCGTTCTTCCAATTCGTTGAAAATTCAAATAAATTCAAAATATTAGAATCCTTGGAAAATTTGATGACATGCCCTAGAGTTGATGCTCACAAGGACTTATTGAAGTGGACTATCAATAAATTCAAGGAAGTAGCCAACCAGCTGGATAAAACATCAACAGCGGCATTACCTGAAACTCCAAATGTGGACGATTCGGAAAAGGGAAGAAGAGCTAAATTGGCGGCGGAACGAAGAGCGAAAATAATGGCACAAATGGCAGCTCTACAGAAAAATTTCATGCAACAAAACTCCCAACTATTCGATGAAGCAAATCCCGAAACTTCAATCTCTAAATCTCCTCTCCATGGTTCCGCCATGGATATATCCGAAACTACTGTGCAACCGGTAGCTTCAGGAATTAACCAAGCGATTGGAGTTGGTTGCGAAAAAAGTTACACATGCATTCTCTGTCAAGAAGAAGAAATAGTTAGGCCCAATGGGCCTGTGATGGTTTTAGCAGCTTTCGTCCAAGAATCAAAGGTCCTTTGTCAAGATAGAAGTTTAGAGATGGACGATCTGAAATTAGAGTTTCTTCATGCTAATTTAGGTCCAGCGCCCCACACAAACACTTGTGGCCACGCAATGCATATCAAGTGTTTTGAGCAATATTACGAACATGTAACAGGGAGAGAACACAGAAGACCTTACAGATTACGTCACCCTGCCAGTTTCGATGTTGACAAACAGGAATACTTATGCCCCCTTTGTGAATGCCTGAGCAATACAGCCTTACCTATTATTCCCTCATTAACCGTTTTGCAGCCTAAAAAAATCGAATCCGACTTAACTTTCAAAGATTACATAAGCTCATTGGGAATCATTTTTGCGAAAAAAATAGCCTATTGTCATGGGGTTTTCGGCTGTGAAATGAACTGTGAAAATGAGCATTGTGATGCATGCCTCAGGTTCATAAAAACAGCCGGACAACTGCCGTGCGATGGATGTGAGGCTAACTGGATGGGATTAGCATACAAGGTTTTTCATTCTATTGATCTAAAGAACGCTCTCGATAACAACTACGAGAAATTTTCTACCCTGTTTTCTAGCGAAACTGCAAGATTGGATGTAAACTTGCTCAACGCTGTGGAAGCATTCGCGCAGGTACCATTCACCAAAGGGACCCATTTGCAGCCTGATCATCTGCCGAAAAAACCTATCGTAGATGGTTTGATCATTCCGTTCACCTGGAAATCTTTAGCGTACACTATACATACAATAGATATGGTATTGAGAGATACTTCGAAACCCTTGTTGGGACAACTTTCTAGTCGGCAAAGAGATGGTATTGAAAATTTCATCAAATTATGTGCAATATTAAGTTGTTGTCCAAAAAGCACTGTGAATAAATGTTACGCATTGGAGTTTATAGAAATGCTATTTGATTGCAAGGAAGAAGCTTCATCTATTTTGGAGTGGGACTCGTTCGGGATGTTGGTTGCACTCACATTTTCTCTCCCAAGTTTAACTTTACAAAGTTCTGACGCCCCTGTTGAAAGTTTATCTGTACATCTTCCAACAGGTGGTACTCTAGAATCTCACACTTTACGTCTTGTATATACTGCACACATAGTAAAACAATTGATAACTCTAGAACCAACGGAAAATATTGGTGATAGTATGGAAATTGATGAAGAAGATACCACATTAACAAATGTGTTACAGTTAATAAATAAACCATATTCGAATCCTTCAAGAGTCTGGAATCTCATTCAAGAAGCTTCCATACCTTTTCTACGGTGTTGTATTTTATTCTATCATCATCTATCAGAAATGCCCCCTACTCCCACTCTAGTTGAAATTGGCGGAGACACTTTCAGCAACATGTGCTCGTATTTGAATCTACCAGAGAACCCAAAAGATATATTTATTCCGGAAATGATGGAGATTGTAGGAAAATGGTGTAAACATCCAGAAGTTCAAAGATTCGGTAGGGATCCGTCGATGCATATTGTGAAGCATCCTCTTGTAATATCACATTTAGTGGATCTTCCTAATGATTATAGCGAGTTGATCAATAGCGTGTCAACATTCACCTGTCCCAAAAGCGATCATGAGGATGCACGTAACCCAACTATGTGTCTTGTTTGTGGAGAAATCCTGTGCTCTCAGAGTTATTGTTGCCAAACTGATCTCAACAAGATTATGGTGGGAGCATGTAACTATCATGCTCATGTCTGTGGGTCTGATGTGGGTATCTTCCTGAGAGTACGAGATTGTGAAATTCTTCTCCTTGCTTCCCCTCACAGAGGTTGCTTTATGCCAGCGCCGTATTTAGACAGCTATGGTGAAACTGATCAAGGATTGAAAAGAGGAAATCCTCTGAAACTTTGCCCTGAACGTTACAAAAAGCTGCAGCTTTTGTGGTTAAATCATGGTATTCTTGAAGAAATAGCTAGAACATTGGAAGGGAATAGCTCCCATGTTGGAGCTACTCAATGGCATCATTTATAGATGAATTAACGATTATACTTTGTGTTTGAATTGACATTTTTCACAATCTTGCTGTAATCTAAGTCTTAAGGCAATTTTAACAGCTACATATATTACATCTTATTTATTTTAAAAATGAGGATTAGGTTTTCACATTTTCTTTTTAAGAAGAGAAAGCAGTTTTTAGAATGTGGTTACTAAATTCTTCAGTTTGGTATTATCTTATTCAACAAAACCAATACTTATTCTTTGTGCTGAAGTCCAAATTATTTATATTTATGTGATTCCCAGTATAATTTACATGATTGATATTTTATTTTCAGTGATTTTCTAAATACCTTTTCCGTATAAATCTTCCTTTCTGTTGAAGCTTTTTTATTTGATTCAGTTACTGTGTCCTCATTTATTTTTGACATGTATTGGACAATAATTGAATTGTTCACGAAAATAAGAAAATTTTGGTAGTTTTATGATTATAGAATGAGTATTGCTTCTGATTTTGTATAATATGCTTATATACTCTTTATTGTACTTAACTATCACTGAAAATATATTATGTTTATTCACATTATAAATTATCAGTTGTATAAAAATACAAAATTCCAGTTGTACATTTTATTAGTAAATATAGTTTTAAGATCTGTTTTCAAGTATTTTAGTTTTACCTCTGGTTTTACGCTGTGTTTGAGATTTAACTTGTTTTTTTTTATTATTTTGGGAGCTTCACATGCTCAAACAATTCAGCTCATTTTATCAAATTATTAGAAAGCTCGGAATTTTATAATATGTATTGCACCTAGTTGAATCCTTCATCAATATACTCAAATGTATGTGATAAACTCACAAAATTAAATTTAGGTCAAATTCAGAAGAAAATACCCATATTTGGAATTTTTTCAGTATGCTTGTGGTCCTAACGCCAATTTTTCTATCTGGTGGCATCACAAAAAAAAATACATTTTGCACAAGCAATATATGTGCTGATCAGCTGATCCACATTCCTATGATTAGTTCGAAATTTAATGGTCAGCAACAGATGGTTCAGGGAAAATTAAAGACACTGATTTGAAATTATGGTTTTATTTGATCAAGATAAAATAATGAGAGATATATACATATATGAATGTGTGTTTGCCTAAATGCTAAATGTAGTGTTTATATTGTTGCATATTCGATCAGCAGCAGCCTGATGTACTTGAAGATCCGTCACCCATCTCTGTTTTAACGAATTTCGGAGCAAAAAATGGTTTCTTATTCTTCAATTTATGGGCCAAAGTGAGGAAAATTGATTCAACATTGTCATATTGAGAATCTAAACGTGCTGAAGTTTCGAATAACTGCAAAATAGAAAGGAATCTTGTTATACTCTCTAATTGTAATGAATGGGGTTGGAATAGGAATAAGAAAAGCAAAAGATATAATTAGGATGAATATTAGGTCTTTTGAGGTCCAGGCGATCTTTAAATTATGTCTCTTTCATATTTTCAAGGTGAAATTTTTTCTTACAGGCATATTATGGTGATCAGCAAATGTTTGGGCATCATTTGTATTAATTACTGCATCATGATCACATTTATTTCCAACGAGAATTCTAGGAATATCTGAAGGGCAATGCAAATCTACTTCAATTATCCACTTTTTCAGAGAATCAAAGGAAGCTGCATTGGTTACATCATAAACAAACACAACTGCATTTGCATTTCTATAATAATGTCGAACCATAGTTCGTCTGAATCTTTCTTGGCCTGCTGTATCCCACAGTTGAAGCTAAAATTATTCAATAAAAATTCAATATTACCTAGAATCCTAGAACTAACCGTTATTTTTTCATCCTCAATCCATACTACTTTAGTTCGAAAATCCACACCGATTGTTGCTTCGGGTGAATCTAAAAATTTGCCTTCACAGAATCTGTAAGTCAAAGAAGTTTTTCCTACGTTTGAATCTCCCACAACAATTACTTTGAAGATTCTCTGCTGATTAACAGACTGCTTCATGACTTTCTGCTCGTTTTTGGGAATCAAAACGTTTTCCATATTGGAAGCAAAATGTTTCAATTGGGTAGTATTACTTCGACCTTAGTGTTGATTTCAATTCAGTATTACAGTCAGAATGCTTACTCCATTGGTCTTATGTGTTATATTGTATAATTAGAGACTACAAATAATATTCTTATACTCATTTTTACTATCATAGGTCGTGTAACAATCTTTTTGCGTGCTTATGTTAGTTTTTGTTTTTATGTTTTTTCTGTTGTGTTTATGTTGACGTCTACACTATTTTCAGGTTATGTTTTTACTTCAAAATGAAAGAGGTTACATGACGTCATGTGTCAAAATAAGTCTGGCAGATGCTGTTGAAGGTTGAATTTGAAGCACAGGCTGAATTAAATAAAAATTGAGAGTTGTATAATGAGATTCTGTACTGTATTATTTATTGGGGTGTGGTTTTTATGAAATAATTCACATCATTGGGCTTGATTGCAGTTTACAACCAATATCGATGTACCAACCGATACTTTTCCCTAAAATTTTGAAACGTCATAATTTGTTAATCAAAGTTTTATAGGTTATGAACAATATCTATAAATCACCAAATTCATGAAAAACTATTAGAAATGAAAGAATGGTTTTTGGATTATTAAAAACAATATGTCACGTTTGGCTGACTACTTTGTAATTGTTGGATATGATCATGAGAAAGAGAGTGAGTAAATGTTCTACTCTCTGTCCCACATAATATAATTTTTTCTTCAAGGAAGTGGAATAAGCAGTGGCATTATATTGCAAAGGTTTCCAGAAAAAGATTGGTCGGACACCCCATTCATTGAAGGCATAGAATGGGTATAGTTTTGAAGGGTTAAAATGTGAAAAACTCATCATTTACGAAATTTGTTTTTAGTTTTGCCAACCTCAAGGATGGGCGCTCTCTACAGAAAGACAAGAACCACGATTTTTCGTTTCCGTTCTTACAGATATCGACGCAAATAGACATTATTGTGCATGTTTATGTTTTAACGAGACCATATCGATCACTCCAAGTAAACCTGCGGATGAGGTGATAATTGTCAAATATCTTCAGAAAATGTACTGACTGTTTTGTGTTTTAGGAGGAAGATAATTTCGAAAGTGTCATTCCTCTAGCTCGATCAATTCCAGCAATATCTCACCATAGTATTATGTATGCCCCTAAATGTTTAGTATTGGTGTCAAGACTCGATTATATAGAAACTTTTAGGGTATGTTGGTTACATCGTTTTCTACAATATTGGTTATCGATATCTTTTAATTTCAGAACTGTTTGGGTATTATTTATTCAGTGTATATAGAAAACATTCCAGTGCCCCTTGAAACTTTGGTTGGTAATATTTTGGGGTGTATTCAAGTGCCACCACCTGGAGGTCCCCAGGTTAGGTTCAGCATAGGAGCTGGAGATAGACAAGCCTTACAACCACCTCTCAGCCCCTCTTTACCAGTGACTCATACTTCAGTTAATTTATTATTCTCTCAATTAGGTGAGTTGTGTTATTAAAAATATATAGTTCCTATCAAATCATCCTCTATTTGTGAATCTACAACATTGAGTAGGCCTCAGGACTTATAATAGTTTGAAACATTTCCAAAAAATGAAAAATTTTATTTCTGAAATAAATGTTTTTTGTTTGTTTTCAAGATGCAAGTATCATTTATGTGCTGAGTTTTCTCTCATTTCGGCCTATATCTCGTGCAAAAATTTTATTTCGAAAACTTTTGCAGGTATAAGAAATGTTTTAGTTCTCTTTTGTGCCATAATGACTGAACACAAGATACTATTTCACTCGAAGAGTTACAGCAGATTGACAGAAGCTTGTAGAGCTCTAACAGCTTTGATGTATCCCTTTCGATACACTCATGTATATATACCCTTACTGCCGTCACCGTTAGTTGAAGTACTTTCAACTCCCACTCCTTTCATTATGGGGGTTCATTCCTCATTGAAGAACGAAGTGACTGAATTGGTAAGTCTTAAGATCATACCAACTAATATTATACATTGAACCATTGCATAATTAGGCAATCCAACGACCTGTCAAATATTTTTTGAGGTTAGTGCTGGTGGTCAGACAATGGGAATTCAGCTTTGTTCATGTAGAATGTAGATATTGAAAACGTTTATTTGCTTGAAAAATTGTTTTATGGATTATCCTTTATCCTAGATGGACGTCATAGTGGCCGATCTCGACGGCGGCTCTATTCTCATACCAGATGGTATATCGTTACCTCTTCTCCCTGAGCCCCTCTTGAGTCAAACTCAAGAATCGCTTAGCCTGATACTCCAACCCGAACTGAGCTGCGCAGACCATGCTTTCCCACCTCTAGCAATCAGATCTCCTCAAGCAGTCATGTTAGACAAAGAGATCCGAGCTGTTTTCATGAGAACTTTCGCTCAAATACTCCAAGGTTACAGAAGTTGCTTGACGATCATTAGGATCCACCCGAAACCGGTGATAACGTTTCACAAGGCCGCATTTTTGGGGGAACGCAACTTGAAAGACTGTGATTTCACGACTAGAGTGCTCGATTGTATGTTTTTTACCACTTTTATCGCCGAAAGGGGGCCACCTTGGAGACCTTGCGATGTATGGGATGAATTGTATAATGTTATAGGTAAAATCAATTAAGTTTGGATATATTCAAACAATCCATTGATATGAATTTTTTCAGGCGAATTAATTAAATCGGAATCTCTAGATAATTCATTAGTTTTAACTCATATACAAGAACTAGCCACTCAGTTATACACCAATGAAAATCCCAATCCGCAGTCTTATGCTCAAAAGATTTTAGTACCGCCGGAGGGCGCTTTCGCTAGAATACATCAGCCTCCTTTGCCACATCTGAACGTTGAAATGGTTAGAACCATCATAGAAGAAGGTTTATCCAAGAACAACTTGAAGTCTAGGTAGGTTCAGGCATATTTAAAATCTTGAGTGTGTATTCATCATGAAATTTGACTTGAATCAATAACATTTTTAAGTTAGCAGAATTTTAGATTTTTGAAAGTTTGGAAAGTTTTACTGGATGTTTATCAGAGTGATTCTGTATATTATGCTATTTCATATGAATGTTTGTGTCACCATTAAGAGTATTGTATTGTTTTCATAATTTTTTGCTTTGTTTCATCGACAGCGGAGAATTTGCTTGGTGAGTTAGATGTGGTGTAGTGTGCTTTCGACTGTGGAAATTTACTTATCATTTCCACTAAGTTTTTTGCAATAAGCGTATAATTTTATTTTTGAGACCCTAACAGTAACATTCGCAAGTGTGGAACTGCTCTTTTCTGTAGATACTTTTTGATCTACCACACTTTTCATTAGACAATATTGAATTTGTCCTTAGGTTAGCTTCCCTTAGACCAATCCAACCTAGAATTGTTCCAATGGGAGCATCAATTTCAAACCTGAACGAGAACAAAAACTTGGTTAGCAATTCTGCGAGGAGACTTGAGGTAACTGAACTCCCAAAATACCTCAAGATCTCCATTAACCTCGAAAATATTTCAGGTTTTACGCAACTGTATAACCTGCATATTCGAAAATAAAATATCTGACGCTAGGAAGACGTTTCCCGCCGTATTGAGAGCCTTACAATCGAAACAGGCCAGACTCGCTCTCTGTAACGAATTAGCACAGCACGTTTGCGGTACGAAGGCAATGTTGGAACACCAGCAGTTCGATCTGGTGGTAAGATTGATGAATTGCGCTCTTCAAGACGACTCTGCAATGGACGAGCATGGTGTTGCTGCAGCTCTACTCCCTCTGGCTACCATATTTGGAAGGAAATTGTGCACTGGAATCATACAATTTGCGTATACGTGTATTCAGGTGAGCTTTTTGCAGAAAACAAATGTAGATTCATCATTCTTGAGTCAATTTTAATTAATTATTTTTAACGGAAAAGGCTATATATTCATCTCTTTGCTAATGTTCTAATGATGCTAGTAGTCCTTTCAGCCTGCCATTTTGTTCATTATGGTTTTCAGGAGCATCCGGTTTGGCAAAATCAGCAGTTCTGGGAAGCAGCGTTCTACCAAGACGTCCAGAAAGATATAAAAGCTCTCTATTCGAATAGATCCGACAATTTAGGCAGTAGCAATCGCTACAACGATTATCTGATATCGAAGCCCACTTCCCCAAGGGATAACAAGGAATTTTCTTGGCACAATCGACGGTCGATCGTTGCTAAGATCCAAGAAGCTACTTCTTTGGAAATAGCAGCCGAACAAATGAGAATTTCGAATACGATAGACGCGGAAAAAGCTAAAGAATTGATCACGCAGGAAGAGAACACAATTTATAGTCAAGCTATTCATTACGCGAATAGAATGGTGTATTTACTGATTCCTCTGGATGTGGCCAGTAAACACCATAAACCCGATTACATGGACGAGGAACGTGCGTCCAACAGTATAACTAACAGGTAAAATGAGAATCATCTTCAACAAAAACACATTTAGCCTCGTGTTTTTTCTTATAATTTCATTTCGGTCTTTATTCTATTCCAACAATCATATGTTGATGTTGGCCATGTATAGTGTTGCAGAAAGCGATAGTGTAGACGCAGAATCAGGATTTGAAGATCAAGAAGCGGGTGAGACTGGTGCCAACGTAGTCAGAATAGTGTCGAGATTCATCGATAAAGTATGTAATGAGGGTGGCGTAACCAGGGACCACATAAGAAATTTGCACCAAATGATCCCTGGGGTAGTTCACATGCATATAGAAACCCTTGAAGCAGTCCACAGGGAATCAAAGAGGCTGCCCCCCATCCAGAAGCCCAAGATACTCGCCCCTAACCTATTAGCTGGCGAAGAATCCATCATGGAAGGTTTGAGGGTGTACTTGCTACCAGACGGTAGGGAAGAAAGTGGGGCCGGATTGTTGGGCGGTCCTCCACTTCTACCTGCCGAGGGGGCAATTTTCCTCACGAACTACAGAATTATTTTCAAGGGAATACCTTGTGACTCTTTTGGTAAGTCTGAGAGATATTGTGGTTAAGCTAACGCTTCTATTTTTGTGCCAGTTTATTTAGAGAACATTGTGCATTTTCCGAAATTGGAAACATTATTTTCAGCTTGCGAACAAGTGGTTGTGAGGTCATTCCCGGTCACGTCATTGACGAAAGAGAAAAAAATCGCTATACAATACCTAGCCCACCTGGATCAATGGCTACAGGAAGGATTACAAATCAGATCGTGCACATTCCAGTTGATGAAATTGGCATTCGATGAAGAAGTCACCCCGGAAAACGTCGACATGATCCGGAAGTTGATACACAAAATACGGCACCCTCCCGATGTCTTCCATCATTTCGCGTTCGCAGGTCAAGTCGTGATGAATCAAACTCCTCTCCACAAGGGGAAGGAGAAGAACGCCACCCTGCTCGGTATATCCAAGAAGACGTTGCTAAAAACGGCCAGAAAGGCGGGATTCAAGCAGAAATCTTCGTCGAAGAGACAGAAATATGTGCTGCCTAACATGACGATAAACAGCAGCAACAAGTACATGACCTCGCCCGGTAGGATGAATCTGCCCCTTTCGGATGATTTCAATCACGACGAAGATTTGTCAATCGATGATTTCGAGTCTGTGCCCCAATCCAACACTCCAGTGGCCACCGATGCCAAAACGCTGGAACGTTTGGCGGAAAGGACGTACGTGAGGGATTGGAGAAGGTTGGGTTTGACCAATACGCATTCCCCTACTTCTTCGAAGACGTCGCCGGACGCTTTCAGATTGACGTCCGTCAACTCCATCTACATGATGTGCAGAAGGTGAGCTCAGATCTACTTTTATTCGATTTGGAGCTTGTTTCAACTCGACTTTTCCAGCTATCCAGCGCTCTTGGTGGTTCCCGCTCAGGTAACGGACGAATCCATCAGGCGATTCTGTCGTTGCTACAGACAAGGTAGGATACCGGTGGCAACATGGCGGCATCCTAAAACCAAAGCTCTGTTACTGCGTGGTTCGGGCCATCACAATAAGAGCGTGATGGGAATGTTGAAGAGTCATCCGAATCCAAACGCCTCTTCGGAAACTTCTTCTTTCGAGCAAGAGAAGTATTTCTCCTATTTAGTATCGGCGACACCTGTTTATTCCATGAGGCATGCCGGTTGGGGCATGTCTGACAGTTCTTTGAGTATAAACTCGCTACTTCTGGCAGCGGACGATAAGCTTGGGATGGCTCTCACTCCAGAAGTCGTGAGGAGATCGAATCCTTTCAATAAAGCTATGGGAACACTTGGGTGAGTTCATCCCATTCTTTCTCTAGCTGTTAGATTGTAATATCCTAGACCTATTTTCCAATAATGCCCATTCTAGAGTTTTTCCGAGGACCTCTGGGGGAAAAGGACCGAGAAACTTTGGCCGCTGGGGCTCATTGAAGGATAGGAGGCAAAACTCCCAAGCATCTTTGGCGAACATTCAACAGAATCGCAACACCATCAGACATTCCGCTGACGGGGACGGAACGATGGAAGGTGTTCACACTCTGCAAAAATCCGCCCTTTATATTCTAGGCGAGAAGGCGCACATCAGAGGGATGAAATTCGATAATGCCCCCAAGACCGACTTCATCCCTGTGGAATACTACGACGTTAGGCATACGAAACAGGCCTTCAAAAAGTTGATGAGGGCTTGTATACCCAGCGCGCCTTGTTCTCAGAACCCGGAGCCGGAGCAAAGTTTTTACAAGTGAGTTGAATGTTTTATACAGGGTTATCCACGAGCTGGACGTTTACGAAGAGCGACTCTTAGGATTATTTTGAAAATTTGGTTTTTCCAATAATCTGTTTGTGTTTGAATCGAAATATTGTGAGAACTTCGATATTTCACATGGAGCATCCCGTGTATAATTGCATTGTTCAATTCTTTATTGTTTTCTGATGATTCTTCGATTCTTGTATAATGCAGGCTATAATTTGATCGCATTGACCATGGATGATGACTAATTTCATCGAAACTTCATTTGGATAGTTATTGTGTTTCTTTTTGATAGTTATATAGTTATAGTGAAAAGGGGTTACAGTTCACTGCGACCTTAAGGTCTACTGTGCCCCCTAATAGAGCTGTTATCATCGCGCCTCCTACAGCTCGCCCTCCAGTTCCAGATTTTGATGAAATCCAGTATCTGGGACATCTTCAAGGTGGAAAACTCCCCACTTCTACAAGTTTCTTGTCCAAAGCACTCCTTTCTTTGGCCTGCAATGGCATAGCATTCCGTAACCAGGTGAATAGGAGTTTCTTCCTCCTCCTCACAGAATCTACACTCATCAGTTTCCGATAAACCCATTCTCAACAGATGCTTCTTTAGGCAACAATGTCCTGTGAGAAAGGCAGTGAGTAGGTGAAGTTGGTTTTTACTGAGATCCAGATATTTTTTGGATCTAGCAGTTTCAAAGTTCCGGAGGAACTTTTGGAGTGATCCATCCCTGGGAGATTCCGCCAGAGTTTTTCGGTTTTTTCCTTCAGCATAAACTCCTTCTTATAGGTTCATTTTCCACAGAAGGGTTCTGGGCCAGTGAGTGGCGTTTGTGCGCTCTTTCTGGCCAGTGTGTTGGCCTCTACGATTCCCGAATGACCAAGAACCCAGATTAAAAAGACCTTATTCTTCTTGCCTACCTCATTGAGTTTGTTTCGGCACTCCCAAATCAGCTTTGAGTCAATGACGTAGGAGCTCAGTGATTTAATAGCAGCTTGACTAACTGTATGAATAGCTATATCGCACTTCTGATAGTTTCTTTCTAGATTTATATCTAGACATCTTCCGATTGCAAGTATTTCCGTTTGAAGGACGCTTGTACAGGAGCCTAACGAAAGTGCACACTTGGTACTTGTCCCGTAAATCCCAGCGCCAGCTCCTGTAGCGGTTTTGGAACCATCTGTATACCATTTTATTGTATTTTCTTTGAGATTATAGTTGGTGTATTCCCTTTCCCAATCCTCTCTTTTGCTTAGCCTTGTCCTGAAGTTTTTCTCAGTACTTACTTTCTTGATCATTACATCACTAGGAAGGTTTGCAGATGAGGTGTAGTCATTTAAAGAGGACCAAGCTCTCTGAAACCTGGCTCTCTCATTGCCTGCTCCTTCTTTAGATACTCTGAGGATGGCCTCTTCTTTTTGATACTTTTCAGGTCAAATTTTCTTTATTTTATTGTTCAATTGTCGAATATTCAATTCCATTACATTTCATAGTTACCAATTTCGAAATAATGCAAAAATAATCCTATTTTTGTGAGAACTAAGCTGTAGGAACCTTCAACGTAATTTGAAAGGAACTTCAATTGCCTGCATATAAGAATAAGGAGGGCCCTTCACAAAAATCGGTGTTTATGAGATCTTGAGATAATGGAAAGGGTGCGATCAGTAAGTAGCATACGTTTTCAGACTGATCGAGTCCTCAGAATGGCTGCTCCAAATCCAGAACATCATGCAGCTCTCAGGGGCTGTGGTGGACCTTCTCGACGTCCAAGGATCCTCGGTATCCATCTGTTTGGAGGACGGTTGGGATATCACAGCGCAAGTGTCGTCGGTGGCGCAGCTGTGCCTGGATCCCTATTACCGAACGATCGAAGGCTTCCGGGTGTTGATAGAGAAAGAATGGATCGCCTTCGGTCACAGGTTCAGCCACAGGAGCAACCTGATATCGAACTCGCAGACTTCGGGTTTCGCGCCCACGTTTCTTCAATTTCTGGACGTCATCCATCAGATCCAAACGCAGTTTCCGATGGCGTTCGAGTTTAACGATTATTACCTTCGGTTTCTGGCGTTCCACTCGGTGTCCTGTAGGTTCAGGACGTTTTTGTTCGATTGCGAATTGGAGAGGGTCGAGTGCGGAGTGGCCGCGGTCGAAGATAAGAGGGGTTCTTTAACGTCGCATCATAAGAGCGTGGACACCGGTTCGGACGAGGAAAGCATTTATCCTGGGGGCAGACTCGGGACCACCGTGCAGGGGTCTAACCTCGGACAGAGCATTTTCGACTACGTGGAAAAGCAGCACAACAGGTCGCCCTTGTTCTTCAACTTCATGTATATACCGGACATCGAAAATCCTGTGAGTACAACAAAACATCATAACTTTAGAACTGTCAAAGACTATACTTATTCAATAACATACCATTTTCAACAAAACTTCCTGCAATATTGGTTAGGACACTCATCATACAGTTTAGAAGTTGAAATAATTTATGATCTGAATAAATTGAATTATGAGAGAAGGATTTGAAACATTTTATTGGAAAATGAATGGTTATTGAAAAAAAAGTAATTCATTTAATTTGAAAGATACTCTCCAATAATGAAGAAGATATCTTCTCGACAAATCTAAATGGTACTTAAATAGATAACAGTTCGTTGTTTGGACGATCAGGTGCTGCGACCTCAATCTCATCTGCCTTGTTTGGACATTTGGGACTATTATTTGAACGAAGATTTACATCACGGTCCTAACTACGATCCGGAAATAGTCCAAATGGATTCACAACAGGAAGAAGAAGCTGAAGCCGCCGATGGAAACGCGGACAAATCTTCGAGAAAGGTCGTCACTTTAGGGTGAGTGTTTTCTTAGGCGTCCTGTGAATGATATTGACAGGTTAAGAAGAAAAATGCACATTATAATCGTATTGAGGAGCAACTAATACAAGGTGAGTCTGAATTCAAGTCACGAACTAGTAGCAAACATCATGATGGAGTAGAGAACTTGCAGTAGGCGTAGGTAGAGGTAATTGGACTTGACTTTCATCCTGATCCCACCCTCATCCAGTATTTTTTCCCTTTGCTTGGAGTTGTTAGTTGTACATTTTAGAATAATGAGCTTAGGCTGCCCAGAGGAAAAATTCACAGAAAGATAGACCTGGAGACCTAGAGGGCCATGAGATATTGTCAAACCTCGTAATGACATGCCCTGGGCTCCATCTTGTGAAAACTAAACATATTGTGTAGGTTATTGTCCTCTGAATCTTCACAGATGCATTTTCAAAATATTTTAACTGGTAACACTTTCAGTGACTTTCACCTTTGGGAAACTAAAGATTTCATGAAGGCAAGTTGAGAACACCTGCTTATTGATGGAGAGATTTTGCAGAGGGCAGAAGTTCTTGAAACAAATGCATTTCAGAATGTCTTGCCTGGTCTATTTATATTACAAGTTTAGATAATGGCAAGCATTGATGGATTTCATTCATATTTCAGATACGATTGTATCGATCAGTGCGTACCTGACGCATTCAGTCATCTGTTCGAAGAAACTCATCGACTCGAATCAGAACTTGGACATTTACCACAAAAATGGAAGGTTCTTTGGGACAAGCTTGAAGTGAATACCTCAGACTCCTTATCAGTGGGTATTCTGGATATTTTTAATATTTCAGTCGATGCGAGATTGATTTCCGAATATAATATATTCCTCTTACAGAGACATGCTTCCTTCAGCACAGACTTGGTGAGATCTCATGGTAGATTAGTGCACAAAAGGTCTACTTTGGAAATTCTTATGAGAGGTAAAATGGCTGGAGCAGCTGAGACTTCTTTAGTATATTCTCATCCGCACAGATTTGACAAATATAACTATACCACACCAACATACTGCGATTATTGCACCAATTTGCTCTGGGGGCCAGTGAAGGTAATTCCATTGTATTTGGGTATACTCGATTCTCCAGCTTTTATAAGATTTGTATTGAAAAATTCGTAAGGTTTCATAAATTGTTTTTTGTTTTTTACTTCCAACAGGCGCGGATCCAGGGGGGGGAACTGGGGGAACGTTCCCCCCCCAAATGGCCCCTGACCACCTTATGATTAACCATGGCTTAAAATACCAGTACCTTTTGGCATTTGAATATCTAAAAGTTCCCCCCCCAAAATTCGGGATTGGATCCGCGCCTGACTTCCAAGCATATCAAAAGTTCGGAACACTTCTTTTTGTGTTACAGACTGGAATGAGATGTATGGATTGCGGTTATAGCTGTCACGAGAAGTGTATGGAAGGAGTTCCGAAAAATTGTACAAAATACAAAGCAGTTGACAGCGGAACGCCACAAAGCTTGAATGTCAGTTCTGGGGACAACAATTCTGTCAGTTCAGGTTTGGACTTTACAATTTCGAGTCTCAACAAACTGTAAAATTATTGTTTTCCCTTGTAGGAAGTGCCAGGCAGACGTCTAGTCAACAATACTATGAACAATTTTCTTCCAACGTCGCTGAGAATCGAACTCATGAAGGTTACTTGTATAAACGTGGAGCACTCTTGAAGGGCTGGAAGCAGAGATGGTTCGTTCTGGACTCCATCAAACATCAACTCAGATATTACGATGCTATGGAAGATTCTCATTGCAAAGGATACATTGGTGAGTTGATGAAATTTACTGCAATCCAGTTATTATTTCTGCGAAAAATGTTGTAGCGGATTCGATTTTAATCGCTCTTTGAGTGTTTTCTATAGAACAATAATTCTGTGTAAGTTATAAGCTTTTGTTTGAAGATTTGGCAGAAGTGAT
Source organism: Adalia bipunctata (assembly GCA_910592335.1). Classification (NCBI taxonomy): domain Eukaryota; kingdom Metazoa; phylum Arthropoda; class Insecta; order Coleoptera; family Coccinellidae; genus Adalia; species Adalia bipunctata. The sequence goes on along the minus strand of OU342952.1, from coordinate 9,622,054 downwards.
GTCGGTAACACCAGCCGCTGCTGCTCCTGGTCCTCCCAAGAAGACAGATGACAAATCCTTCTTTGATGTGAGTAAAAAAATACTTTTCCTTTCAAGGTCATTTTTGCTGCTTGTTTTATTGAAGCCATTTAGGGTCATGATTTCTCTGCGATCAATAATGAACAATTTTCGGTACTTTCAGCTCCGCACTAGTCGACGCACTTACAATTTTTGTGCTCCAGATGCCACTTATGCTCAGGAGTGGGTTGAAAAACTACAAGCTTGTCTCCAATAAATGGAAATACTCTCTATCCAAAGTTTAGTTAAGTTGAAAAATCTCCCTTCTGATAGGTTGACAGTGAAATATTTATTGATCAAGATATTCATATTTTTTTATTTGTTTTTTGATACAGAACGCTCCATGATATTCAGTGAGAAAAGTATGCATTATCAACTCGAAAGTTTCAAGATGAACTTTTTGTGGTGTTGGTGCATTTTTTCAATAGTCACAAATACCTTTGAATCGTGAGAGAGAAGCAAGTATATTTTAATTTCAGAAAATTATCTATTAGTTATCATTTTTTGCTGATGGGAAATAACACAGATACTAATTTTTTCCAGTCCCTTTTTAAATTGTTTAGTGAAATTAAAGGTAAAATTTCTCAAACATCACCGTTTTTGAGACATTCAATAAGGAAATTATTATTATTTGGGAATTTTTCTTCGACCTCATTCTCGAATATGTTGCACATTCCTTGAATGAATACAAATAATACATCCTGATATTTTGGAGATCACTTACCTGCTTTTGTGATTTCGATGTTCTGTTTATGTGATACATATAGCAATGTAAAACTGTTGTTATAAATATAGAAATAAAAAAAATATAAATAATTATTTTCATTCATAGAACAGCAGTCACTTCTCAAATTAAATCTGCAGAGAGGATTAACCTTATATTTCAAGATGTTTCCACAAAGTATCTGAATACATTTTTGGATATTTTGATAAAAAAGTTTTATCATAACGCGCAACCATACAGTTCTTACTTGTTTCTGTCAAGTCAACTCTTGATTAGGCAAATCCACCTGTGCCACCTGGAGTTGTCTCTTTGATGTATATTTCGAAGTTACATATTTAAAAATCTGAGCCATGAACATCACAGATACAAAATATAACAAAATCGAGGCTATTTTGAAATCAGTGTCGTTCTTCTCAAAAAGAACGGTTATTAATATATAAGAACCGAAAATAAGCCTAAATATGAAAAATAGAACGAAAAACAATGCTTCAACGAGGAAGAATATCACTGTTTTGTGATATCCTTCAGATCTTAAGAACCATCTTAACTGCAACAAAGGATTGGTAATTTCCATACATCCTATGCTGCAGCTGGCCTGAGCTCCAGAATATCCCTTCGAAAGTATGGTTTTCAGAGTGTAGATAGAATAAATATGGTGCATTATCATCAAGCCAGTTTCTGTCCTGTAGTAAGAGCACCATGTCAAGTCGAAAATAAAATATCCTAAGCTGAAGATCAGCAGTAAATTTTGCGTATCGTTCGTAATCCAATCAGGATGCTCAAACGGATTCTCGTTGAGGAAACATTGACTCATCCCGATGGCAGTAGCGATCAATCCATGTATCAAAGTGATGAGTCTGCAGCTGTATTCCGCGTTTTTTGTTGGTAGAATTCTCTTGAGGGCAAAGTATCCTATAGTCCACGAGAAGCTACTCGCTAAAATTAAGGAAGTGGTATCTGATTCTGAGTTTATTATCCCCACTGAACTCTTTATCTCTTCTGGATCTTCGATTTCCATTGAATTTTTCAGCTTGATGTCATTTTTTGACAAATGGCAAGCTCCAAAAATTGCTTCACCATTTTTTGAAAAGTAGGGATCATATTGCTTTAGATTCTGTGTTCACTTTTGCTGATGACATTTCAATTCAAAAATTCTAAAAGAATTTATAGAAGCTTTAACCCTATCTTCTTATCGCACGACGATAACGGTCTTTTGGGTAGCTCATGTTGTCTATTGCTTTGATTCACATGACAAATTTCGGCCTTATTGGGCTATTAGAATTTCTTTTCTTGAAATCACATGATCTTTACGAAATATTGTAAACACTCAAAACTCGATATATAGCTTATTACCAAATTTCGTCAAACTTACCGTTAACTGTGTACTCACACTTCAAGACTAGGTATTTTCCTTTGAAGGTTTTGATGTAAGGATGGTATGGATAGAAATGGATGTGAGCAAAAAAAAATGAACAATACAAAAGATTTTATTCAAAATATAGTTAATATAAAATAAAACAATAAATGTGTGAAATATAATACTTATATTTTTATCATGCAATACTGATATCTTGGAATTTTTCAATAATTTTCATGGAATATGTACATTTTAGTTTGAATATTTTACAAATTTTGTAATTAAAATTATTTTGCTTTCTTATCTTGAAATTCATATCTATTTACTATTTAGGTGGCAATACCAATCGAGGAGTTAATCAAATTCTTGAAACAAAATTTTAGTAATAATCATCGAATTCAAGAATGAAAACTTCTTTATATTCCCATCTTATGATTCTCCATCAGCTCCACCCTATGTGAATTTCTACATACTGCATGGTTGTAACTGCTTCATTGATTATTCAAGAGAAATAGATTTCATACTGGCTGAGCTTGAACTTTTATTATAAGTTGGTTTTTTTCTATAAAACCTTGGGAAATTAATTCATCTATTGTGGTGAATTCAGTATATCCGAATCCTTTTGGATTCATATCCTGAATTGGCTTCTGAAAAGCTTCTAAATTTGGTCTAGTCATCATAGTTTCTTTTATATTCTTGGAAGCATCACTGAAAAAAGGTTATTCTTACTAATTCATTCTTACCTTATCATTTGGACAACTCAAAAATTTCTTTGTTATAATTATTTCCTTGTTGGCATTTATGTTTTAGTATGACTGAATAAGCTCAAATCAACATAATATAAGCACGACTAGACCTACCTTGGATGTATAAATGTTATTGTCAATCTTCCACTGAATGGCCAGTCTAATGTATTATCATGTTCTGTTTTCATCATATGTATTAAAATTGCAATACTATTAGAGTTGTTAGGTGATATATTCAATCTGATGCATAATCTAAAAACGTACTTGATGAACATTCACTGAACAAAATGGAATAATGATGTTTTACTATGTGACTGAAAGTTATATGCCTGACTACTGACCTATATCCATTAAGGGATGTGTAAAATCCAGGACTATAGTGCATTATCCTATGATCATTTCTCATTGAACCAAGCTTCAATTTGAAGTCATTGAAATGCCATAAGTAACAACCATTACAATGCCTGAGGGTCATTTTGGATATAGCTAATGATTGAGACTGAATTTGTTCGGACATGTTTGCAATAATAATATCCTGCTCCCTGGTTTTTTGCTCTAGGATCACATGCTTTTCGTAAAGAGCTCTGAGAATTAATGAATAATTTTGTAACAGGAATCACTTTACCAATATTTCAATGAATGGTCTAAGTCCAGGCTTTGATTGAAGTATTATTTGGGAATAATCTGACGTCCGTAGGTTCATGAATAGATGCACACAATACCTGGTGTTGGCACTGATCAGAAAATCTGTGATGGGGACCTAATTTCATTGCTCCCGAAAGGGGTAGCGCAATTTTCCGTTGCCACAATAGCGCCACAACCGTGAAATATTGCGGTTTATTCCGGAAGTAGGACCTGATCTACAATCTAGAGCGCATTTTTGGTCACGATTTTTAGTTAGGACTGGTTACACCAAGGTTTCTAAGCATTCTATGCATATTCTTGATAATTATTGAAATTTGGAAATATGTGTCAAACAATTGTTATTAGTGATCTGTATCACAATAAATTAAATACTACGAGTTGCATAACATTCGCAACTTTATTTGAAACACAATTCCAATCCCAGCTCTACATATTTGCCATTTAATTTTAGTTTTCTTTTACCTCTTATGGATGGGCATCTTCCCAAATTATACTTCCACCAAAGTTCCAGGTGAGAGAAAACTCTCATCTCAATGAAATAGAAATTTGCTCACCGAAGCAGTTCATTGACACTTCCTGTATCAGACCCAGAAGGTTGATCTGTTTTAGAAGGGGCATCCCAAAATTTTGCTTCTTCAGCTATCACAGATTTGGCTGACTGACTAAGAGAAATTTTATTACAAGCCCCAAGAACCAACTGAAAAATCAACAGGAAATTTTCTGATACTGAAGTAGTTATTGTTGAGGAGTTTTGAGTACTTATGGAATTTGAACAAATAGTACATCCCTTCCAAAGTGAAGATATTCACTAACTGCTATTCCATCAGTTTTTTCACACTTCAATGAGGATAAGTACTCAGGTAAATATCAGTACCTAACCAATATCAACTCACATTCAAATGCTTATGAATTTCTTGTTTCAGATGATTTTCCAACTCGACTTCATCTTCGAATTTCTCTTCACATCCCAAATGCACAAAAGAACACCGCAATTTCTCATTCTCTGGAAGTTCTGGTACTTTGAACTGACAGATCAAAAGATGACTCTCCACATCCAGAGGGTTCAGTTGCTCTAAACATCCCCGTACAATGTTAGGACATTTGGTTCTCTGCTGATTGATTTCTCTTCTCGTGAAATTATCAGGAAAAATATCATCTTTTGTAAGAGTCATATTATCAACTGGACAACATGGATTTTCACGTCTTAAATGGAATATACTTTCAAGATAGGTATATTGTTATAACACAGGGTCTCTACTTACTGTAACCATGATTCTATACATCTTCTACAAAATCTGTGTCCACAGGATGTTAAAAGTGGATCTCTCAGCCAAGCCAGACAAATAGGACATTCAAATCTTGCCTCGGGACCAATATCATTTATTGAACTTTCCTGAGCTATCGATTTCTCACTGAAGAAATTTGACTGAGCCATCCTGTAATTTCACCATCAGTCTTTGATTTGATTTAACCTTTTAACAGGCCTGTCAAATATTTCATGAGGTTAATGCTGGTGCACAAATGATGTCATCAAGAGCACCAACACAAATATCAACAGTTCTGTGGCTTTATAATATGTGTTCTGTGACCGTCAAACCCACAGCCACAGAACACAGCCCTCTCATGGTCCATTTGGGGATTCAAACAAACCAAGCGTCATCTGGTGATTATGTGAGGAACACTTTTCTTGTACATTGTTTAAATTAGTCAGGTAAAAACCTCCCATGGTTTACATTGGCATATTAGGTGATCTGGCTGCTATGGCCTCTTTTTTTTTGGAACATACCAGTTTAAACAGACCGTTTACATTGAAGATTAACAAGTGAAAAATGAGTTTGAATATCGGTAAAGAGAACTAGAAATTTGATCCACCCTGTACCTATGACGAGTCGGTTTCAATTATTCGCCTAGTCTGTTATATCATTTTTATTCGTCATACTGAATCACCGGTTTTCTGAAAGAAAATAAGTCATTGTTGAACACATAGCGGCCAGTTGCTCTTAAGACGCGTTCGAATTCACATCGAAGGAAGATTACGTGCGCGCTCTACTGTCGTGTGTGTCGGTCTTTATAGTGTAGTGCATGTTGGGCTTTAATAAATATGAGTGAACTTTGTGTTTTGTGTGTACCAAAATTGGACTAATCAATTTGAAAAACTGTAAGTTCGTACTGATTTGTCCTTAATTTTAACGTGAGAATAAGGAAATATATTCCAATTTCTTTTTGCTTAGCTCGTGATCACTTTTGAATTGCACAAATTGAAAGAATTATTCGGCTATGAGTTTCCAAATTATTTCGATTATCGCCAATTTATATCACGAGAATTTTTATTAGTTCAAAAATTGGATTTCCGAATTCAGAAATGCTTCAAAATCACGAATAATTTCAAGGTTATTAATATTTTTCAAGTACCTCTACAACAAATTGAAGAAGTTAATTGAGTTCGAGCATTCTACTGAATATTGCAAAATATTCAAAAATCCATCATTTCTTTTCAGATTTAATATGCAATAATGCGTTTCTATTTCGGCATCTGCGAAAAAATTTTCTTTTGGAGATGGGCCTCTTGGCTGTTAAAGTTTGGCTATAGATGAAAGTGAATCATTTAATTTTAAATTTAAGGACACTTGTTCGGTTCATTTGCTGTGAATATTGAATAATAAGATTTTCCCATTGTTCCCTTATTCGAATAGAGTGTTTTTAATGTTTTTAAATTTTTATAATATCGGGAAAGGGAACTAGGAATTTGATCCGCCCTGTACCTATGACGAGTCGGTTTCAATTATTCGCCTAGTCTGTTATATCATTTTTATTCGTCATACTGAATCACCGGTTTTCTGAAAGAATATAAGTCATTGTTGAACACATAGCGGCCAGTTGCTCTCAAGACGCGTTCGAATTCACATTGAAGAAAGATATACATGCGCGCTTTACTGTCGTGTGTGTCGGTCTTTATAGTGTAGTGCGTGTTGGTCTTTAATAAATATGAGTGAATTTGTGTTTTGTGTGTACCAAAATTGGACTAATCAATTTGAAAAACTGTAAGTTCGTACTGATTTGTCCTTAATTTTAACATGAGAATAAGGAAATACATTCCAATTTCTTTTTTCTTGACTCGTGATCACTTTTGAATTGCACAAAATGAAAGAATTATTCGGCTATGGGTTTCCGAATTATTTCGATTATCGCCAATTTATATCACGAGAATAAAGAAATCACGAATAATTTCAGGGTTATTAATATTTTTCAAGTACAACAAATTGAAGAAGTTAATTGTGTTCGAGCATTCTACTGAATATTGCAAAATATTCAAAAATCCATCATTTCTTTTCAGATTTAATTTGCAATAATGCTTTTCTATTTAGGATTAATTAATTTGAAGAACTGTAAGTTCGTACTGATTTTGAAAATAGTTCCAAGGAAATATATTCCAATTTCTTTTTGCTTGACTCGTGATCACTTTTGAATTGCACAAAATGAAAGAATAATTCGGCTATGGGTTTCCGAATTGTTTCGATTATCGCCAATTTATATCACGAGAATTTTTATTAGTTCAAAATTTGGATTTCCGAATCCAGAAATATTTCTGGATTCGGAAATCCAAATTTTGAACTAATAAAAATTCTCGTGATATAAATTGCATATGCTTCGTAACAATAGAAATCACGAATAATTTTAGGGTTATTAATATTTTTCAAGTACAACAAATTGAAGAAGTTAATTGAGTTCGAGCATTCTACTGAATATTGCAAAATATTCAAAAATCCATCATTTCTTTTCAGATTTAATTTGCAATAATGCGTTTATATTTCGGATTAATTAATTTGAAGAACTGTAAGGTCGTACTGATTTGTCCTTAATTTTAACGTGAAAATAGTTCCAAGGAAATATATTCCAATTTCTTTTTGCTAAACTCCTAATCACTTTTGAATTACATTAAATCAAAGAATTATTTGGCTATGGGTTTCCAAATTATTTCGATTATCGCCAATTTATATCACGAGAATTTTTATTAGTTCAAAAATTGGATTTCCGAATTCAGAAATGCTTCGTAACAATAGAATTCACGAATAATTTCAGGGTTATTAATATTTTTCAAGTACAACAAATTGAAGAAGTTAATTGAGTTCGAGCATTCTACTGAATATTGCAAAATATTCAAAAATCCATCATTTCTTTTCAGATTTAATTTGCAATAATGCTGAGTTGCATGGGATTTCATGGATGCCATTCCCAACTTCAGCCATCGATGGACCAAGAGCGGAAAATCAACAGTTTTGAAGCATCAAAGTGAGAAACTTTTAGGGTTTTTGGTGGTGGTTACTTTCAGGTATATTGACATTAATGTCGGAAAGGTTCTGGCGAAGGTGAAATGCGTCATGATTGCGAAAGCAACTATGCGGCAATTAATGCGGAAAAAGTATGCGCCAAAAACTGAGCAACCAGTATTCGTCAAAAAATAGTTAGCGGTAGCGTTTCTTTCTTTCAGATTTTTTCAGGTTGAAGGGAAGGTAGGTCCCAGAGAACCCTTGGCCTTTCAGGGCTGAGTTGAAAGGGATATCCTGGATGCCATTCCCAACTTCAGCCATCGATGGACCAAGAGCGACAAATCGAGAATTTAAGGCGTCAATGTGAGACGTGAGTGACTTTTAGGGTTTTTGATGGTGATGGTTAATTTCAGGTATATTGACAATAATGTCGCGAAGGCTCTGACGAAGGAGAAATGTCTCAGAGAACACATGCACCAATAAATGCGGAATCAGTATGCGGCAATAAATGCGGAAACAGTATGCGCCAATAAATGCGGAAACAGTATGCGCCAATAAATGCGGAAACGATTATGCGCCAATTTTGACATAAAGTGGAGTAGGCCCAATGGGGATACCACTTAAAAAACGCGCCAAGCACTCTACCTACAGGGTGGTGTGGAAACGAGTGCATTAAATATCGCGTTCATATTCCCTTGGTGGAATTCGTTCAAGTAGCCGAGCACTCTACCCACAGGGTGGTGTGAAAACGAGTGCATAAACTATCGCGTTCATATTCCCTTGGTGGAATTCGTTCAAGAAGCCGAGCACTCTACCGTCAGGGTGATGTGAAAACGAGTGCATAAACTATCGCGTTCATGTATTCCCTTGGTGGAATCGTTCAAGGAGCCGAGCATACTACCCACAGGGTGGTGTGAAAACGAGAGCATTAATTATCGCGTTCATATTCCCTTGGTGGAATTCGTTCAACTGGATAATGAGGAAAAAAGATTGCGTAAAAAATGCGGCAACAAGTATGCGCCAAAAATGAGGCAACAAGTATGCGCCAATAAATGTGGAAACAAGTAGAAAGTGGAGTAGGCCTTCTGGGGATACCACTTAAAAAAAAAACGCGCCGAGTACTCTACCTACATGGTGGTGTGGAAACGAGTGCATTAACTATCGCGTTCATATTCCCTTGGTGGAATTCGTTCAACTGGATAATGCGGAAAAAAGTATGCGTCCACAAAGCGGAATCAAGATTGCGCCAAAAATGCGGAAACATGTAGCGCCAAAAAACAGTAGAGTAACTATCGCGTTCATATATTCCCTTGGTGGAATCGTTCAAGTAGCCGAGCACTCTACCTACAAGGTGGTGTGAAAACGAGTGCATAAACTTTCGCGTTCATATTCCCTTGGTGGAATTCGTTCAACTGGATAATGCTGAAACAAGATTGCGCCAAAAATGCGGCAACAAGTATGCGCCAATAAATGCGGAAACAAGTATGCGCCAATAAATGCGGAAACACGTAGAAAGTGGAGTAGGCCTTCTGTGGATACCACTTAAAAACAAAACGCGCCGAGCACTCTACCTACAGGGTGGTGTGGAAACGAGTGCATTAACTATCGCGTTCATATATTCCCTTGGTGGAATCGTTCAAGTAGCCGAGCACTCTACCTACAGGGTGGTGTGAAAACGAGTGCATTAATTATCGCGTTCATATTCCCTTGGTGGAATTCGTTCAACTGGATAATGCGGAAACAAGATTGCGCAAAAAAATGCGGCAAGAAGTATGCGCCAAAAATGCGGCAACAAGTAGAAAGTGGAGTAGGCCTTCTGGGGATACCACTTAAAAACAAAACGCGCCGAGTACTCTACCTACAGGGTGGTGTGGAAACGAGTGCATTAACTATCGCGTGCATACATTCCCTTGGTGGAATCCGTTCAACTGGATAATGCGGAAAAAGTATGCGCCTAGAGAGTAGGAACAAGATTGCGCCAAAAATGCGGAAACATGTAGCGCCAAAAAACAGTAGAGTAACTATCGCGTTCATATTCCCTTGGTGGAATTCGTTCAAGTAGCCGAGCACTCTACCTACAGGGTGGTGTGAAAACGAGTGCATTAACTATCGCGTTCATATTCCCTTGGTGGAATTCGTTCAACTGGATAATGCGGAAAAAGTATGCGCCCAGAGAGTGGGAACAAGATTGCGCCAAAAATTCGGAAACATGTAGCGCCAAAAAACATTAGAGTAACTATCGCGTTCATATTCCCTTGGTGGAATTCGCTCAACTGGATAATGCGAATAAAAGTATGCGCCCAGAGAGTGGGAACAAGATTGCGACAAAAATGCGGAAACATGTAGCGCCAAAAAACAGTAGAGTAACTATCGCGTTCATATTCCCTTGGTGGAATTCGTTCAACTGGATAATGCGGAAAAAAGTATGCGCCCAAAAAGCAGAAACAAGATTGCGCCAATAGAAATTCTTTTCATCGGAAATCGCCAAATCAAAAAATCACAAGGAAACGTGATATTTCTTTCTGGATCTCCGATTTTCTTTCAGCCATAAGGGGCTTTAATGGCATGGTTCCCCTAATCCCACATATGCTGTACGCATCTGTTTGACTTTGAGAAGAATCGTAGGCTAGAACTAAATTGAAACTTTTCCTTTCCGCGATGCTCTAATATCTTGTTAATTTATTGATTAACAGATTATTAGAAATAAATTTGGCGCATTTCGACATAAAGTGGAGTAGGCCTTCTGGGGATACCACTTAAAAACAAAACGCGCCGAGCACTCTACCTACAGGGTGGTGTGGAAACGAGTGCCTAAACTATCGCGTTCATATATTCCCTTGGTGGAATTCGTTCAAGTAGCCGAGCACTCTACCTACAGGGTGGTGTGAAAACGAGTGCCTAAACTATCGCGTTCATATATTCCCTTGGTGGAATCGTTCAAGTAGCCGAGCACTCTACCTACAGGGTGGTGTGAAAACGAGTGCATAAACTATCGCGTTCATGTATTCCCTTGGTGGAATCGTTCTAGGAGCCGAGCATACTACCCACAGGGTGGTGTGAAAACGAGAGCATTAATTATCGCGTTCATATTCCCTTGGTGGAATTCGTTCAACTGGATAATGCGGAAACAAGATTGTGCCAAAAATACGGCAACAAGTATGCGCCAAAAATGCGGCAACACGTATGCGCCAATAAATGCGGAAACGAGTAGAAAGTGGAGTAGGCCTTCTGGGGATACCACTTAAAAACAAAACGCGCCGAGCACTCTACCTACAGGGTGGTGTGGAAACGAGTGCATTAACTATCGCGTTCATATATTCCCTTGGTGGAATCGTTCAATTAGCCGAGCACTCTACCTACAGGGTGGTGTGGAAACGAGTGCATATACTATCGCGTTCATGTATTCCCTTGGTGGAATCGTTCAAGTAGCCGAGCACTCTACCTACAGGGTGGTGTGGAAACGAGTGCATTAACTATCGCGTTCATATATTCCCTTGGTGGAATCGTTCAAGTAGCCGAGCACTCTACCGACAGGGTGGTGTGAAAACGAGTGCATAAACTATCGCGTTCATGTATTCCCTTGGTGGAATCGTTCAAATAGCCGAGCACTCTACCTACAGGGTGGTGTGGAAACGAGTGCATTAACTATCGCGTGCATATATTCCCTTGGTGGAATTCGTTCAACTGGATATTATGCGGAAAAAAGTATGCGCCCAGAGAGCGGGAACAAGATTGCACCAAAAATGCGGAAACATGTAGCGCCAAAAAACAGTAAAGTAACTATCGCGTTCATATTCCCTTGGAGGAATTCGTTCAACTAGATAATGCGGAAAAAAGTATGCGCCCAGAAAGCGGGAACATGTAGCGCCAAAAAACAGTACAGTAACTATCGCGTTCATATTCCCTTGGTGGAATTCGTTCAAGTAGCCGAGCACCCTACCTACAGGGTGGTGTGAAAACGAGTGCATTAACTATCGCGTTCATATTCCCTTGGTGGAATTCGTTCAACTGGATAATGCGGAAGAAAGTATGCGCCCAGAGAGTGGGCACAAGATTGCGCCAAAAATGCGGAAACATGTAGCTCCAAAAAACAGTAGAGTAACTATCGCGTTCATATTCCCTTGGTGGAATTCGTTCGAGTAGCCGAGCACTCTACCTACAGGGTGGTGTGAAAACGAGTGCATTAACTATCGCGTTCGTATTCCCTTGGTGGAATTCGTTCAACTGGATAATGCCGAAAAAAGTATGCGTCCACAAAGCGGAATCAAGATTGCGCCAAAGAATGCAGAAACAAAGTTGCGCCAAAAAGCAAAAACAAGATTGCGCCAATAAAAATTCTTTTCGTCGGAGATCGCCAAATCGAAAAATCACAAGGAAACGTGATATTTCTTTCTGGATCTCCGATTTTCTTTCGGCCATAAGGGGCTTTAATGGCATGGTTCCCCTAATCCCACATATGCTGTACGCATCTGTTTGACCTTGAGAAGAATCGTAGGCTAGAACTAAATTGAAACTTTTCCTTTTCGCGATCCTCTAATATCTTGTTAATTTGTTGACAGATTATTAGAAATAAATTTGGCGCATTCCGACATAAAGTGGAGTAGGCCTTCTGGGGATACCACTTAAAAACAAAACGCGCCGAGTACTCTACCTACAGGGTGGTGTGGAAACGAGTGCATTAACTATCGCGTTCATATTATATTCCCTTGGTGGAATCGTTCAAGTAGCCGAGCACTCTACCTACAGGGTGGTGTGAAAACGAGTGCCTAAACTATCGCGTTCATATATTCCCTTGGTGGAATTCGTTCAAGTAGCCGAGCACTCTACCTACAGGGTGGTGTGAAAACGAGTGCATAAACTTTCGCGTTCACATTCCCTTGGTGGAATTCGTTCAATTGGATAATGCGGAAACAAGATTGCGTCAAAATGCGGCAACAAGTATGCGCCAAAAACGCGGAAAGATGTAGCGCCAAAAATGCGGAAAGATGTAGCGCCAAAAAAAAGTAGAGTAACTATCGCGTTCATATTCCCTTGGTGGAATTCGTTCGAGTAGCCGAGCACTCTACCTACAGGGTGGTGTGAAAACGAGTGCCTAAACTATCGCGTTCATATATTCCCTTGGTGGAATTCGTTCAAGTAGCCGAGCACTCTACCTACAGGGTGGTGTGGAAACGAGTGCATTAACTGTCGCGTTCATATTTCCTTGGTGGAATCGTTCAAGTAGCCGAGCACTCTACCTACAGGGTGGTGTGAAAATGAGTGCATAAACTTTCGCGTTCACATTCCCTTGGTGGAATTCGTTCAATTGGATAATGCGGAAACAAGATTGCGTCAAAATGCGGCAACAAGTATGCGCCAAAAATGCGGCAACAAGTATGCGCCAATAAATGCGGAAACAAGTAGAAAGTGGAGTAGGCCTTCTGGGGATACCACTTAAAAACAAAACGCGCCGAGCACTCTACCTCCAGGGTGGTGTGGAAACGAGTGCCTAAACTACCGCGTTCATATATTCCCTTGGTGGAATTCGTTCAAGTAGCCGAGCACTCTACCTACAGGGTGGTGTGAAAACGAGTGCCTAAACTATCGCGTTCATATATTCCCTTGGTGGAATCGTTCAAGTAGCCGAGCACTCTACCTACAGGGTGGTGTGAAAACGAGTGCATAAACTATCGCGTTCATGTATTCCCTTGGTGGAATTCGTTCAACTGGATAATGCGGAAACAAGATTGCGCCAAAAATACGGCAACAAGTATGCGCCAAAAATGCGGCAACACGTATGCGCCAATAAATGCGGAAACGAGTAGAAAGTGGAGTAGGCCTTCTGGGGATACCACTTAAAAACAAAACGCGTCGAGTACTCTACCTACAGGGTGGTGTGGAAACGAGTACATCAACTATCGCGTGCATATATTCCCTTGGTGGAATTCGTTCAACTGGACAATGCGGAAAAAAGTATGCGTCCACAAAGCGGAATCAAGATTGCGCCAATAAAAATTCTTTCCGTCGGAGATCGCCAAATCTAAAAATCACAAAGAAAGGTGATATTTCTTTCTGGATCTCCGGTTTTCTTTCGGCCATAAGGGGCTTTAACGGCATATGGTTCCCCTAATCGCATATCTGGTTGATTCGTTAATTAACACTTATCAGATTATTAGAACTAAATTTGGCGCATTTCGACATAAAGTGGAGTAGGCCTACTGGGGATACCACTTAAAAACAAAACGCTCCGAACACTCTACCTAAAAGGTGGTGTGGAAACGAGTGTTTTAACATTGTTTAAACAATGGTTTTGATTATTTCGTCCATATTCCCTTGATGGAAGTAGACGAAGTAGTTGAAGTTGTCAAGCAATTTACGTACAGTGTGATGTGAAACGAGTGCATCAACTATCTTGACAAATGGAATTTTTATATTTTCACTTCGAAAGAACTTTTATTCATCAGTTTCACCGTCTTAATTTCATTTTCATTTTCCTTTACCACTGTTGCCTTATTAACATGAGGATATGGCTTGTTACACAGAACACAGACCAACTGGTCTGTGGTTTGACGTTCCTGCATGCGTCTTTTCACTGTGTCAAAACTCTGTCTGTGGTGGCTTCAATTCTATTTTAGTGAAGTGATCGATATAACTTTTTTATTTCTTTAATATATTATAAATATATCCTTGTAAAGGTGAAATGGAATACTCTGATATTGATACAAGTGATGAACGTGAAGAAGGAGAAATTCGTGATGATGATTTGGAAGAAATTTCAGACGCATCCATTGCACCTTCTCCAAAATCGGGTAAGTTAAATTCACCTGAAGAAAACTTACGTGCAATTTCTTTAAGCAGTGTGAGCGATTTGGAGGTGTTGGATTGTTCAGCATATAGTTCGGAGAGAAAAGTGTATAAGAGAAGAGAAAGCAGGAAAAGGAAGAAGTTTCTGAAGCACCACCGTCGAAGATCTTCAGGGAGCAGTTCGGAGAATGAGGAAATGGTGAAAACAAAAAAACTCCTGAAGGAAGCTATAAATAGAGATCATCAAGATATGCATAATAACAGTTTAAGAACGAGATTAAAAAAAATGGTTCAGAATGTATTTTTGCCGCAAGAACATGAACTAACTTCTCTCAATGATTGTGATAATGTACAAGATAATATTGAATCTTTTGAGACTGCCACAATATCGAATGGAGTTGAGACAGAAGAAATTAATAGGGAACCAATTGAAGCAGATGCCTCACCAAATCCAATTCTTGGGGTGGATGTTGATAATGAACTTATACAATTGAGATTAGAAGCTCTTAAAACAGCTGTGATTAATAAATTCCAACGTAAAAAGAGGAAAATCAAATTGGATAGTCAGGAGGACTCTAAGACTCTGGAAGTGAATAAAGAAAATTCTTCTGATAATTGTAATGCTCAAAGTTCTATATTGGTAAATGATCAAGGAACGTTGGAACAAGTTCAGTCACTTGCAAATCCTAGTTCTCCAAATAGTGCCATCAATTCTGAAGATGAAGTTGATGAAGATATTCTGAGGGCTGTACTGTTAGCTTCTATGGCAAAAAAAATAACCAACAAAGTTTCAACTCCTCAAAAAAAGGCTCAACAATGCAACAAGCCGAATATTCCTTCCAAAAAACAATTGAAAACTTCCCATGTAGTTAAATCAAATATTGATCTTCCTAAAATAGAGCCTATTATCATAAGTATTAACAACCCAGATTCTGATTCAGATGATGTGTTCAATGATACAGCTTGCTCAGAAGACATAAAAAAAGAAAACATGACAGATAAGGATCAAATAGAACAGAGAATAGATAATTTTCTCAAGCAACAAAGAGCAGAAGTTGAGGCTAAAGCCATCTCGGCAAGTGTTCCAAAACCTGCCGCTAGTATAAATTCACATGAAAAGAAAAATGTTCAACTTAATAGTCTCTATAAACTTCTTCCCAAAAACAAACAGGTGGAGTATGTAAAGTTGGTACAGAAGCTTAACAGTGCTAACAAAAAACCTAGACTGAAACGGTTATCTTGTCGAACATCTGATAATAAGTTACAAAAGAGCAAAGTTTCCATGAAAACTACTGAAAATAATTCTACGAACAGTAGATCAAGTCTATCAGGAACACAACAGAAACAGTTACGGCATGTTCAACTTGAACTAAATGGAAGGTGAGTCAAAGGTATTTTTATTAAATGCTTGTATGATAAATAAAATATTTGCATTGTGGTTTCATTTTGAAATAGGATGTTTCATTATAAGATTTTCACTCTCTTCAATTATAGATAATTTATTTTCTTCATGTTGTATAGAAAACTTATAGCCAACATTATATTTTTTTCTCTTGTTTGGAATTTTGTGGAATTTGGTGATGTCATGTTACAGTTAGGAGTAAGACGTCTAAAATATGTGGTGTAAGCACTGATTAGATTTTGTTCTGTCAGATTTGAGAATATGGGATAGGTTTCGTTCTTTCCACTGCAGGTGGCGCTATTCACAAATTATGAAATTCTTATTAGTTATTCCAAACATTCGAATTTATTCTGTTGAACGTGTTGGTCGATAGTTTATAGCTTTTCCAATCAATAATTAGTGTTTATATTCTTGACATTTTGATTTCTATAAGTTTGAGGAATAGTATGAACTTTCATTTCAAGAGAATGCCACTTTGCATTAATGACCTTGGCGGTTAAGGCGTTGACACATCGAAATGACAAGTATTGCGGCGCCGCCAGGAAACAAGACCGATACTTTCGATTTGGTAGAATGTCGATGTATACAAAAAATGACAAGTGCATTCACCTTGTTAGTTCGGAGTGTGACATGCACACTACATTGGCAGAGTCTATTTAAGTGTGTCAATGTAGAGTATCTGCTGGAAAGACTCTAATGATATCTGAAAGTTTGCAAAATTACGAAACAAATTATTCATACTCAACTAAGGATGGATTTCGGTTTCATCTGATACAAAATGAAATTAATAATGAGATCTAATAATGCATCTTTTCATTTCAAATGTAGTGACATAGATTGCTTTCCTGAATTTTATTCCCTTCAACTTTGTGATTCCGAATGAATGTAGTTGTGTAATGATTTTATTGTTATGATTGTAATACATTATTCATGATACAAAGTGTTAATTTCAACAGTAAATTAATCAACAAGTACCCACTTTGGCAGATTCTGGAATTTCTGTTTTCAAAAATAAAATATCTAATCACAAGTTTCAAGGTTGTAGAAGTAATGTTTACATGGCGTTTTCAAAAGGGGTGTAGAAAATTTGGGTAAATTTATAAATCATTTCTTTCAATGCTCCTTCATTATGATTTAATATATTTCCTATATGAACAAGAACCTCAAGGGCCTTATTTTATGGGTATCATTTTTATACATGATCTTTACTGTCATGAAATTAATTGATTTAAATATCCTGATCTTATGTTCCGATAATTACAACTAAATTATGTTATTCTCTTGAAAAACATTATCGCTCTTCTTGGCACAAAAGTGGAAGTAATATAAGTCGATTTACTCAGCTACAGTTGGCTGCTCATTTGGTCAAGGATTTATCTGATCAGTGGATCATTTAGCCATCTAATAGTGATCTGCAAACTTTTAGCCTATTACACATAGACTAATCGTTGGTATGAAGTTAAAGTTGATTTAATAAAAGGAGATTACTCACTTTAGGCGGAATGACGATATAGGTAGGTTTTTCGTCTTTTTTCATTCTTGTTTTCTGAGTAATGATATAACCTTGGAATTTTCTACTCCACTCGCGAAAATACCCTGTATACAATTTATCGTTATGCCTCCAAACATCTTTTGAATGGAATGTCAATAAAAGATTACAGGAAAAAGGCAAATATGTTGAACTGTCTCCCTTGTTGAAAAAAATGGAGCAAGTGAATGTGGAGCAGAAGAAGCATGAGGTTCGAATCAGTCAACTGTTAAAACAACTCAGCGATGCCAGATTGAAAAGCTCGAAGTTACAGAGTGTCTTCAATGACTTGATGCAGGATTTCGTGAAGAAGAAGAAAGAAATTGATAGGTGAGTTAAGTGCTCACCGATTCATCCAAATATGGGTGATTAATTACCCCTATCAAACCAACCTGTTCAGATTATCATATCCAGAGAGTGATGATGGTTCAATTACTTGAAATGCAACCCAATATTCGATCTAAATTCCACAGGAGTTCAATTTGAGCTATTCTACTATCGGGATTTCATTTAAACTTTTCAAATCCAAATGGTGTCTTCACAAGGAAACTTACGTTTGTCTATTTATTTTTCTGTACGCACATGTGAATTCCTCTTGCAGCAATACCAAAGATGCTCATCCCCCTAAACAAGTTGTGAAACCACTTCCAAGAATTACGGTTTCAAACCCAAAAAAGAACATAACATCTCAAAAACCAACAGAAAAAATTTCCCCTAAAAAGCCAAGTCTGGCTATACATAAGAATTCAGTGCAGTGCAAGGTCGTTTTAGAAAAATGTCCTGCTAATTTAGAGGATCCCAATGATATCGAATTCAAGATGTTGGGTAAAGTGGATACTAATGAAATACCTAAATATTCGTCACCCCTGGACTATATGGGAAGGTAAATGAATATTTTATTTTTGAATGGTAAATTATTATTTTTTCAAGTAGCATATTTGACAAGGAGTATAGGATATGAGGAAAATATGAATTTGATACTTTATTTACGAAGAAAGCGGACATTTTAGGTTGAAAATTGAATTTTTTTTCAAGGAAATTTAACAGTAGAGTAATTCCAATGAATCCTCAGTTTTGAAAATATGTGTTTTTCCCAACTATGTACCAAAAAGTATTACATAGCTCAACTTCACTTCATTGTGTTGAAACTAAAGTGTAATTTCTTTTCAGTACAATCAATTCTTTGTCTATGAATTAATTTATTTGAAGTACATAGATGGGCAACATCTTATATATATTTTCTTCAGAAGTGTTATTCAGGGTTACATAATAAAAAAAGTTAGGAAAGTAAAGATTTGGAGTCACAAAACAATATATGAAAGATCATTACAATGTATTATTTCTCTTGATCCATATGAATGCCTGTAATGCCCAAAGTGCATAAGCTAAATTAAATTTCGATAAATCCTATATAACACCTGTTTTTGGTATGGGATACCAAGAAAAATCAAAAAAGAGCAAATTATTGTGACATTTTTGCTTTTTTGTCAGATTCAAGTGGCAATGAATGAAATCATCAATGTCTTCATTATTCATATACTGCTCTTTTTTGTTTGAATTAGCAAACTATTGTTTATTTCGTATTTATTAATCTAGTTTTTTCGAAGCCTATATGCCTTATGCTGTCCAAACCAAAAAGGATGGCGATAGCAAGGCTTATCAAGAATCCTGAAATGTAAAATGAATGAAGTTTGGAAGTTCTACAATTGGTCACAATTTTCTCATTCAAGATTGCTCTGATCGTTGAGGATATCCTCCATATAGAAGTTTTTATTTCTGTTGTTTTCAGTAAAAGTAACAAAATACTCAATCCAATGGAAATTCTTTGCCCTTTCGAGATGGATGGTTTGTGCCGAGATAAAGACTGTGCTTACAATCATTGCAGTTGAGACTTATAGAAGTTATCATTCAAAATTTCAAAAGGTGATAAACAAATTAGGTCTGCAAAATTTTGTTTTTATTCATGGGAATGAATGTTCTATGGGAAACCAAATGTATATGAGAACCACATAAATTATAGATGAGGAATATTTAGCAAAGTACTTTGTTTATTGATAACAACAAAGTTTATCAATATAAAAATGTTATATCACTTGTTTTCTATGTCAAATGGAAATTCATTTTGTAAAATATGGAAATCTTATACTAGTCATTATCTTGTTACTATTGCAGCAGTTAAGAAAATTGAATAATCTCAAATGTGGTAACCTTCATTGACGAAGGTGATATCCAATTTGCCATAAACATCATCAAAATTTATGTGGTTTTGGGTATAATAACAGTACAAAAAATATGCCATTTAATTTATGTCTACTCAAGTTGAACAAGTAAAGTTTGTATATTTTTGTATTTTTATTGATTTTTCCAATATAAATCTATTATCAATTTGTTTTTCATTTCACAAAATTCTTCCTTTCAAATTGACTAGGGGTTTTGTGAATCAGTATGATCGGAAAATTGTTTTCCTGTTAATTCCAAAACTACTGATTCATACATTCGGCCGAATTAAAAAAAAATTAACTGGTTGAAAATCAATTATAATATGTAAAAGACACAATAGAATATTTCTGCCAAAAATGATCGCATCAGAACCTGTCTAGAAAATGTGACAAAGATATCTCATCTGTACTCAGTTGTGTGTGTCTGAAAGTGATAATACCACGATATCAACCATATAAGTTTAAATTCTGAAAAAAATAAACGAACGAATAGAGGTAAGTGCATATATGATTTCATATTTTTTGACCTAGATGCCTTATCGAAAGCAAAATCGCAAAAAGTGGATAGTCATAGTCATAGCTCCAAGAAAATTAATCTTATTAGATTAGCGAAAACAATTTTCATATTATTAGTAACAGTCTCACATAAAGACACTTAATACTTGCAATTTCACCGAGCCATGAAGCAGAAACAATGGAAGAACATACCAGATGACAACGTTTTCATGCAAGAAGAACATTTTGAATGGCATGAAATAGTTCTTCGTATATTGTGTCGGAACGATTTCACTCCGGAATATTATAAAGAGGGTGCTTTCATTGAAAAAATATCAGAAGTTGATGTACTTCGACATAGCTTAGTTGATGAACAAAATAAAGAAATGTGGAAAATAAGTGAAGTTTTGTGTTGTTTGTTTGTTTGCGCGGGAGTTTTCCTGAACGTAACGGAATCGGCAATCGTACAAGGAAATGATGTCAATCCGAGCAACAGGTAATATTTACCCCTCTATCTTCACAATGATACACCATCTTGAATAAATATACAATTTGGCAATTTATATTTAAGTCTCTTTCATAAAAAATTATATTTCTTGGGGTAATTTTCACAAACACTTGCAAATAATCTTTTCCCCAGTCAGAGCTCAACATGTACAGGGTGGGTCAATAGTGACTAATACTCGATCGGTTGATAATCTCTTAGAAAGTAGAGTATAAAGCAACCTCAAAAAGAATGGTTAAATGTGAGTAGAACGCTCAGAGGAAGGTGTCGTTTTATTATTTTTCCTTAGATACACTGCGCAAAAAAATTAACGCACATTATGGAAATCTCAAATTTATTCTACAACTGAAGGTGTTCTCAATGATAATTATTTTTATCAGAATTATGCATGCATATGTTATCCACTTTCAACGTTTCTCTTCACTACAGATGTTTTCTCCCAGCAGGAATGAAAAAAGATGATATCAGATTTTGAATGTATTGGCTCCATTCTAAAATCAGTTGTTCTCGATCAATTCTAGTGATCAATAGTTTTTCTTTCGTTTGATTTTCTACACTCGATCGCTATGCAACGGGAAACGCGCAATTTGACCCAAGAGGAATGTGCCCAAGCGGTAGTTTTGCGAGAAGAAGGGTGGACATACACAAGAATTGCAGAAAGGTTTGGAGTTTCCCATACAAGTGTGTCCAGAATGTTGCAGCGATTTGGGGAGACAGATATGAATGTCCGAAGACCAGGACAGGGTAGACCACGGGTAACAACTGAACTGCCATTCAAGAACGTTACTTGATAGTTTCTTCGTTGAGACAATGGTTTGCAACCGCTCGCCTCCTTCAAAGTGATAATGGAGCTAAGAATGCTAATAAGTATATAAGGAACATTCTTGAAGAGCATGTAGTGCCATTTGCCCCATACATTGGTGAAAATTTAATTTTTATGGACGATAATGCCAGACCCCATCGTGCGCGCATCGTTCAGGAGTACCTTGAAGAGGTTAAAGTCTCTCGAATGGAATGGCCAGCAAGAAATCCAGATCTCAATTCGATTGAGCAGGTTTGGGACAACCTCAATAGAAGGCTGAGAAGTTCAGAAAATCATCCAGCTACTCTTAATGACTTAGGAATCCAACTCGGAGAAATCTGGGAAGGATTAGATCAGAACATTTTAAGATCACTCATTTTGAGTATGAACCGTCGTTGCCGAGCTGTAATTAACGCAAGGGGTGGAAATTTCAAGTATTAAAGCACTTATCAGCATTTCAGTATTTTGAAAATTGTTCATTTCTCTTCATTAATATAAGATTCGGTGAAATCCTGAATTTTTCTTCCATTTAATGTGTCTTGTTTCGTTCAAAACCTTCCCGAGAGAACATAAAAAATAAGTTGTAAAGTCAATGTAGAGTTAACTTTCATTAAAATTGAGATTTTCAGAATGTGCGTTAATTTTTTTGCGCAGTGTATTTACATTATGTTTCTTTCAAAATCTTAAGCTTAGAATCTTCAATGATGAAGGAGGATTGATAGCTTTCAAATACCAATTGATCCCTGTAATTCCAGAGGTATCGACGCCAAAGGTATCCTATCCTCACTTGCCGCTAACTTTTTATCCCGAGGATACTATCCCACAGCAACTGCAGGCTCCCAAGTAGTTTCATTGAATCTAACCAACCTTTTAGTACTTGTGCTTTTGAAAGCGCTCATATTTGCTGCTGGTTCAATCGGATTGGGCCATTTAAAGGAGAAGGAATATGATGGGTATTATGGAAGGAGCATAAACGAGAAAAACCAAGATCAAAATCACAACTTGGTCATTACAGAAGACGAAATATTGTTATACCTGGAGTATTTGACAGGTGAGATTTTCAATAATTTGGAATATCAGTGATGAAAAAAAATATAATTCATATTTTTCAAGGAAATCACGAATGCTTGAAGAACATAGCATGTCAACAGCCAGATCAAGCTGAGGACTACGCTAACGCCGGAAAGCTCTTGCTGAAGGCTTCTCAGCTATTTTCTGTCAATTCTGACAAATATGAAGATTTATTGCGAGAAGTTGAAGATGCAGTAGAACTTGGTAGAAATAAAGGGAACTGTGGTGTTTTTGTATGTAATTCTAACGATTAAACTCAAACGCTTGAAAATACTATGTATATGTTGTATATGATTAAAGGTAGTATCTTATTTCGAACTTCTCATTATCCTTGACACCTACTAATACGATACAGTATTTTGATAATCTCCTCGATAAAAATGATGAGTACCTATTTCGTTCTGAAACGAAACATTTTCAAATCTGTTTCAGGTTCTATAATGGTTTAGAAAATATCAATTATTTCCCATAAAAACTTTAATACAAATTTACAAATATGTGTATAATATATGAACGAATCACGGTATAATTTCTACTAATGGAGGTTCTTCTTGTTTTATTTTAGTATTTTTCGAAGACCTCTGTCTACTCCTGACATATTCTGGATAGTCTAGGAAGCCATCGTTGTTGATATCATCCTCTGTTAATACTTGGTCTATGAGTTCTGGAACAGAAAAACATCAAATGTTATGCAGGAATTATTTCCGTTACTAATAATGATTAGTTCTACTCTTTCGAAAATTCGAAATATTTTTGAGAAAACAGAAATTGAAAATGGGAAATCGACTCACTTATATAATAATCAAAATTACTGTCGTTGATATTCCCTGAGACATCGGTTTCATCTAAAATATGTGAGATGGCTTGTAATATTTCCAATCCATCCAGCATGTTGTTTTTGTCAGTGTCGTGGTTTTGGAAGTAATAAAATTCTAGTTCTTCGTCAGACATTTTGGACAGATCTGGAGGGTCCACCATACCTTCCAAATGTTCCTAAAAATAGGTTTGTACATTGACTTCGATACCTGAAAAAACCTCAGCTATTTATCTAATTCTATTCAAAGTCCATTCATATTTTTTCGAAAGGGGTTAGTTTTTGTACCACTTTGTCAAATGAGAAAATATTTTGATATTATGATCAAGGCCGGACGTAATCAAAGAGAGATGTTGCGAAGTTAGTGAAAGCGTCAATCGATATCGTGAAAATGGAAACGTGACAGACCGAGTAAGATCGGTACCCGTACAGAGCCTTTGAGTACTTGTCGGACCAAGCGACGGCGGCTTTTGAAAGCTTCTGTTGATTTGGTTTCGATTGAAACAGTTCGAGATGTTAATCTACATTCTCGACTACTTCTGAGTAGGATTCCACTAACTTAAATAAGACAAATGATTGAGTGAATTGGAACGATCAATGGTGAAACTTATGAAGGAATGGGCAAATGTTAGATAAGTGGTCAAACTACTCAATAAAATTTAAGGAAAATTTGATAAGATGAACAGTAGTGAGGACCTTTTAAAATACGGCCCTCAAATTCAAATTAGCTCTTTTAGTTAACCAGGGGCGGACTAGGTTGTATACATTTTAGTGCTTACATTTTCAACACCCTGTATGATAAGGAGTCGAAAAAAACAAATTCGGATAGCTTGAACATTAAGCTGAGAAAAAGGTACTCTTATTTATTGTCGATAAAATGAACCGTTTTCGAAAAATAAAATTACAAAGATTCTTAACTATATGCAGTTTTGGCAGAGAAAGGCACGTTAACAAAAATATTTTTTTAGAAATGTACTCTTAAGAAGTTAAGCGAGCTTTAGTTGCTAACGTGCCTTTCTGTGCCAAAACTGCATAGTTAAGAATCTTTGTAATTTTATTTCTCGAAAACGGTTCATTTCATCGACAATAAATAAGAGTACCTTTTTTTTAGCTTAATGCTCAAGCTTTCCGAATTTGTTTTTTTTTCGACTCCTTATCATACAGGGTGTTGAAAATGTAAGCACTAAAATGTATACAACCTAGTCCGCCCCTGGAAAACTAAAAGAGCTAATTTGAATTTGAGGGCAGTATTTTAACAGGTCCTTACCACTCTGTTCATCTTATCAAATTTTCTTTAAATTATATTGAGTAGTTTCAAATTTATTGCAGGAAAATGGATTTCCAGTGACGTCATTTAGGAGGCCGCATCTCCGTAGGGAGGGCCGCTAGGAAAAAAATGAGGGAATTTGTCATCTTATTTTTTTATGTTTTGTCTGAATCCGAGAGATTTCCCACATTTTCCGGGACATCCTGTATATAGAGAAAGCTTTATCTCAGGAGTTTGGACAAATTTATTAGATCATTTATTAATACATTGCCAACGTTTCGAATCTTTTGCGATTCTTTTTCAATGCTTAAATACAAAAAAACTTTAATCTTTAATTAACTCTTTATCGTTATGTAACTTCTTCCTGGGTGTAGCTCGTCGTTCAAAATATTGTTTTTCGATTATTAATTTTCAGATGGGATATTTATTAGGTAATGTTCAATGATATTTGGTTGAAGCGGTAAAAAATGTTCAATACAAGAGCATGCAGAAATCTAACCTCAATATGTTCCTTGTCGTGCAACAGCGCACTATCCTGAGTCAATTTCTCCGTATCATCTGGGTTTGGCTGATAATGAATATGATGTCTCCTGTGCACAGGTTGACCTCTCGGATGGTGCGGTCCTCGGCATTCAACAGAAATTACTAATCCTACCAATAGTACCACGAAACTTGGCAAAAGCATTATCTGAAAAAAGAAATCACATGATATAATTTACACTCGGAAATTCTTATGAGCTTTGTTTGGTCAACATGTATAATTCATGCAAATGAAGTGTAGGAGGCAATGTTTGGGACAATTGGACCGACAAGGGGAAAATAGGACCCAATTTGCTTAATAAGTCTAACGCTTGAGTAGATGATCTATTCTCGGTACTGACGATGGCACAATTGCACTGTTAATTGATTAAACACCAGCGAATTATCTATTGATTTGTTCATTTTTAACTGTTTTAATGTTCTGGTTATTAAGAAATTTTTTTAAGGGGGCTACAACTGAGCAGGGAAGCCTCAAAAAAGAAAAGTTCATATGAATAACCCACCCTATTTTTCGACAAGGAATCACGCTCTAATTTTTTTCACAACTATTCATATACACCCTGTATAGAAGCTGGGGAAAAATGAGTTGGTACCTTCCGCGTTATGAGAGTTACAGCTTTGAAACAAAAACAAAAAAATATTGTGCTATGCGCTCATGTAACTAAAGTGATCATGTCTTAATGTGGTTCAAATCTATAGTACCTACTTCTGGAAATATTTTCTTCGGCCGATAACAGGAAACTCGATACCCCTCTATCGAAATCAACAAAGGAAAAGAACTCTCATTGAAATCCCATTGAAATAATGGTGTTGACGACAAGTACAAGAGCCCGATGGGGGTTTATACCCCCTGGGGTCAGTTATTAGCATCAGATAACATCTCTCTGGTTACACCGAAAGGCGGTTCATGCATATGGTGTGTTCCTTTGCCCTCTACTCGTAATGTGTCCATCACAAGTGCTATGGGGTGTTAGGACCATGGTATTCAGAGCCCTTCATTTGAGATTTTTGATTTGGGGGGCGCACCTGTTACAGTTGTCGACTGAGGGATGTCCCTCTTCCGATGACATGAATATTCAATTGACATATGAATAATAAAAGTGCTACAAACTAGGCGTAGGGTTACATCCATGTAAAATACTCAGATTATAATGGTGATAGTGAATTTTACGAAGGAAAGAAATTAAATCCGATACTAAGGACTGAACGAGAATAAATTCGTTATCACAAAAACGCCTAAATCTCTTGAACCAATTGGGAAAAAGTCTAAATTTGATCATAGTTAGCTTTGTTATGAACGTCAGAAACATGTGGAACATTTACTCCATAGATATTCCAATTCCCTGTCGCAAAATGTCAAGCGAAGTGAAAACACGAGAATTTATAGTGAAACTTTTTCAAAATAATCAGAAATGGAGCTTCAAAAGAATCGCAAAAGAGGCTCGCGTTCCCCCTGAAACGGTATCAAGAGTTGTTAAGAGCTTCAACGAAGATCTTACAATTAACCGCAAGGAAGGAACCGGGAGGAAAAAGGGGTTTCATGGCCCAAAAAAAGGGAAGAAAGCCATTAGCCTTTTTCAGAAGAATCCTAACCTTTCAGGACGGAAAGTGGCCCAAATAGTGGGTTGTTCGCAGTCAACCGTTCAGAAAATCAAGTCGAGTTGTGGGCTTAGAACATACAAAGTGCAGAAAGTGCTAGACAGGAACGCTGTGAGGAATCGAGAAGCGAAATCAAGAGCGAAGAAATTAAAAAAAGATTTCTTGAAAAATTTTTCCTGTTGCGTGATGGACTCGGTGATGGACGACGAAACCTATGTCTTGACTGATTTCTCGCAACTTCCTGGTCAGGAGTTTTACACTGTAGATTCTCGTGGAAATGTTGACAAACAATTTCGCGTGAAGAAACAAGCAAAGTTTCCTAAAAAATTCTTGGTTTGGCAAGCAATTTGCACTTGTGGGAAAAAGGAGCAAATTTTTCGTTGGCCATGGCCAAGGCTCTGTTGACTCGAAGATATACATCGAGGAATGCTTGAAGAAGCGACTTTTACCATTTTTACGTGAGCACGATGTGTCAACAATCTTTTGACCAGATTTAGCTTCATGCCACTACAGCAAGGCCACCAAGGCATGGTACGAAGCTAATGAGGTGGTTTTTGTCCCCAAAGAGGCCAATCCACCAAATTGCCCAGAACTCATGCCAAACGAAAGATATTGGGCCCTGGTAAAAAGAGAATTGAAGAAGACTAAGAAATCAACGAAAACATTAGCGGAATTCAAGCAAAAGTGGAAGACACTGAAGACAGCATCCCAGAAAGTGACTGAGAACACTATAAGAAGCATGATGGGAAGAATTCCAGAAAAAAGACATGAATTTTGTAAAAAATAGTTTTGGTTTTTTATTGTGAAAACAGTTTTCATTAGAATTAGAAGATGATTCGAAAATGAGTTTGATTTTAGAAAGCGGTCCAGTAGTTCAAAAGATATAAGCGTTTTTGTGATAGCGAATTTATTCTCGTTCAGTCCTTATCGGCTAATGTTACAAAATTCGACCAGGGGTTTCGTGAATATGGCCGTTCGAAATACTGTTTCAAATAATGTTTTCTCTATAAAATCTCTTTTTTTTATTATATTTATTGATATCTACTTTAACATTCAGCTCCCCCTGAAAATCTATATCTAGTCCTACCTACTGTGCTAACTGGCAAATATGCGATGTGCAAATCAATCAATTGCGATTTACAGATGCGCAAAATCCCAAATATTTTTCTACTTGGATTCTCCAAATTGTATCACACAGAAAATTTATGGGAATTGAACGTTTCCACATAAACTAAATTCATTTTCTTCTGTTTTTAAGACAATATTCTCTTATGCTATTTTTAAAACAACTCAACTAAATTCATATGAAATTATTTGGATATTTCTTTCTGTATTCGTACCAACTAGAATTTCAAAATTGAAAATGGATATGATAAAAAAATAGAAGAATGATTCTTGATGGATTATCATCAGATCACAAAACAGCATATATGTAGATTAGAAAAATATTTCATATTTCCCATCCAAAAGATTCCGATTCTTTCAGATGAAATACCTACTTTTGCCTTTCGCACTACTTCAACTTCAACATCATGAACGAATGCATGGTATCCTCATCTTTTCGAAATGAATGAGTGAAAAATGATTCTCGAATATCATCAGAGCTTGGATTTGTTCATGTAATATGAAAATAATATTGGTAATCCTTTGGTTGGGAATTATCAAAATCTAGACTGCTTATATGAAAAGTATTGAACTCACCCTTTTGCTGATGAAGTCAATGGAGTTTTATCACTTTAAAAACAGTCTCTTGGGTGCTTTTCATAAGATGTGTTTGTTTTCTTAACTGGGCCTTGAGCTACTGAAGTATTTCAGGTTAGTCTTATCTGGGTCAATCAACCCTCCTAGGAGAGCCAGGACGAAAATCGATACTCCTGGACCGTTTTAGAGCGCAAGTACACAGGAATGCGAGCTATCTCTTCCTTATGCTCTCCTGACAGGATAGGATCTTCCGAATGTTATGCCACAAAGAATCAGTTGGATTCTTTTCGAGATAATTAGGTAGTTTGTAGTGAATTCATCATCAATCATCATTCTCAACATCCTGGATTATGTTCGAATGTGACTGGCGCCCGAGAATAAAACGTCGACCACTTCCGTTCCAGAGCATCGCCCGATATACAGGGTGGCACATTGAAACGGAAACAGAGGTCCTTTTATAGAAGAAAATTCAATATTTTGGAATCCTGCGACCAATTCACTGGTTGGGGAAGTTCATATCTAAAATTGTCTGACAGTAGCGGCATAATGAGGATGAGCTCCATCTTGTAGCAAAAAGAGACGTTACTTCGAATAGCGATAGTCATTCTCAACGATGTTAATAAGTAGGGGGTTAATTAATTCTTACACTAATTGCAAGTAGTGACCGCTTAGACATTCAATTTTTGTGGCGTTTGAGTGTGATTTTCACGAAAAATATGAGGATTTCCCCCTGACCAGTAACGACAGTTGTGACGGTTTAGTGCACCTACCATCCAGAAAAAATGATCAATCATTCGAGAAGCAAATGTTGAATAGATTCCGGAAGAAGTGACCTTTTCCACGACATATCGCACGACCCATATCTCCTATTCACATTTAAGGGGCCGTTATACTCTGGCCGACGTCTGCGGCACCGATTCTCCATTCAAAAAATGCCTTTCATTTTTCCGAGTTCACGCCGAGGGCACTTCAATTTCTTCTCTTTGATGAAATTATTTTTCTGCATGAAAAAATCGGCTACGGCACCGATTCTCCATTCAAAAAGTGCCTATCATTTTTCCAAGTTTACGCCCTCAATTTTTCACCTAAAAGCTTAATTTTTTATTTAAATTGAGGTTAAAGGATGTCTTGAGGGCACTCCAATTTATTCTCATTGAAAAAATCATTTTTTCGTTAGTAATATCATGAGTGCATCCAATTTTTCCGGAAAAAATCGAAAAAACACGTTGCTAAGTAATATTTTAACAAGAAGCATGAGTGCTGGTGGCAACAAAAATCCGAGTCGAAGACGAGGATTTTTGCACCTGCATGAATGCTTTTTGTTAAAAAAATATTACTTTGCATTGTGTTTTTTCGATTTTTTTCACAGGAAAAATTAGATGCACGAATGTTATTTGACAAGACTATTTCATGAGAACAGATTATTCTGGATGCATTATGTAGATATGTATTTTTAATTTTCGTTGACAACAACACTGTCAAGTTTTGCCGCGGGTAAACCCGAAAAAACTGCTGACAGCTGCTGCCAAACAGTTTTTCCATCATTGTGATTCAAAATTGCGCGTTTCTGATTGGCGGAAATTAAGACGAGGGAAATAGTCGCATGAAAAAATCGGGTTGAATTTAAGAGTCTATGAAAATTGACTTCATAATCGTTTTTCGGCGGTTGTTCATCAATTTTTTTCAGAAAATTTATTGGAGTGCCCTTGACAAATCCATTTTCTATATTTAAAAAAATCCATTTGGATAGGCTCTTATATTAATTAATGCAAAAAATTATGGAAAAACTGAGAAGACTTCCCGAAAGTGTGAAATCGCAGAGAACTGTCTGAAATTCCAGGAGAATTAAAAAAAATCAAGCTTTCAGGTGGAAAATTGAGGGCGTGAAATGAAAGGGACTTTTTGAATGGAGAATCGGTGCCGTAGGCCAGAGTATAACGTCCCCTTAAGTAGTGGGGTTGCCGCACAGAGGGATGAAATAATATGATGATGATTTCTATGTTTAAAATTTCCCACTCAAGAATAATTTATTTATTTATTTATACATGCACATGCTGACAACAATAGAATCAACAAAATTAATGAAAGCCTTAAATAAGTGTTGTACATGATAAATAGTTGCCGTCAAATAATACACGGCTTGTCAAAAAAAAAAAACACAATAAGGAAGGCAAAAGCCAACATTGACAATAAACAAAAGGTGAGTATCACATAATACATGCACTAGACAGTAAACAGTATATTCAGATATACCCTGTATATTAAATTTTCCCCAGACTGACATCTAACGGAATATTTGGTAATCCCGTTGCACTCAGCAGGAAATCTGGAAAAAGCTACATTTTCCCTGCCGAGAGAGTGCGTTATCCTTATCTAATCGGAGCTTTGATGCTCATTCAGTGATAACTTCTATACTTCTAATGTGGCCTTGCTCAAAATCAGATTCATCATTTTTGCCAGAATGGGCTATTCATCATCTACCGAAAATAATGCATAACTAATTTGCATGTTTTCTTCCGATAGAACATATAATTAATCGAAAATATTGATCGAAGAATTTGTTTATCACTGGGTTTAATTTGTAGTATGTCTTTAAACTATAAACCATTTTATTGAAACCCGCAGAAATTTTTCCCAGGGGGGGCAAAATGAAAATTCGCTCAGATCCTCGAGAAAGTCTATGCTGGGAATCAAGATGGCGATAATTTGAAACTGTCGGATGTTTTTTTTAGTGTGAATTTTCGATAGGGATAACTGTGATTTGACAGGAGGAAGAAGCCATATTTTTTGACATTTCTGTTCAGTAAGCATTGACAAATTATCGTGGAGAGATACACGCCGCAACAACGTTTACAAATTGTTGAAAATTATTTTCAAAATCAGTGTTCTATTCGCCAAACTTATAGAGCACGAGAAATTTATATTTAACATAATAGTCCATCGGAGCAGCAAGACAAAGAACT
This sequence comes from Adalia bipunctata, assembly GCA_910592335.1. Lineage (NCBI taxonomy): Eukaryota > Metazoa > Arthropoda > Insecta > Coleoptera > Coccinellidae > Adalia > Adalia bipunctata. The sequence goes on along the minus strand of OU342952.1, from coordinate 9,590,568 downwards.
GTGCGTACAGAAGAAAATATCGCTGCTGTAAGTAAAAGTGTTAATGAAGATCCAGATTTGTCTATTCGTCGACGTTCACAACAAATTGGACTCTGAGCATCCACCAAATGGAAAATTTTGCGGAAAGATCTTGGTCTACACCCATACAAGATCCAACTGGTTCAAGAACTGAAGCCACTTGGCCAAAATAATTGTATTGAAAGAAAGATTTGGCGACAACATTATTTCGAGGAATGGTCATATTAATTGGCCTCCAAGATCATGCGACATGACTCCAATGGATTATTTTCTTTGGGGTTATATCAAGTCATTGGTTTATGCTGATAAACCAGAAACAATAAATGCTTTAGAAGCCAACATAACTCGTGTTATTGCTGATATAAGGCCAGAATTACTGGTCCAAAATTGGTTTGGTCAATTGCGGTTCCTCAGAGCTAGTCATGGTGGACATATGCCGGAAATTATTTTTAAAACATAAATGTCATAAAGCTATCTTTCAAATAAAAGAAATTTGGCTTCAATCTTAATTTAAACGTGTTTTATTTCAATTTAAAGTTTTATCACTCTAAAAAAACACCCGATACTAATAGATTTCGACCGCAATTCGACAGAATGAGAATTTTAAATCGTGACAATGGTAATGCACGATTTCCAAATGGCAGTGGCCATGATTTCAGCGAAGAAACTTTTATTGTCAAGATTGCCTAAAATTTAAGCTCTTTTGCGTTCTCAACGGTACACTAGGAGGGGGCGAGATTGGGGCTGACGAAGAAACGTGGTCTGTGTATTCAAGACGTTGAATTCCACCACATTTCGTTGACTCCACTCATTTGCAAACCTTCAGGTCTACACTTTAATAACTGATCAGTTTACATGAATAAAAGAACCGACTTTGAAGCTGAAAGTTGGATCATTCCACAGAGTCAAAAAATCTGTTAATGTGACTAAAAAATTGCATTAACTTTCCCGGGTTTCAAATAAACCAAATCAAACAATGCCCGCTTGTTTGACGAATACAAAACGAATCGAATTCAGAATTCCCTGATTCTTTTTCGCAATTTTCGACTCCGACGCATCACACATACGTTTTCCGATCTAACAAATTCCCGACAATTCTTCGGTCCGAAATTTCCCATTCCTGCGGTAGCAGCGAGCACCGTCTCCTGATCAATACAGTCGTCAGGTCTCGCGGCTATGTGTGGTTTCTATGACGACGACGCCTGTAGCGCGGGCGGCACGCAACGTGCTCGCGTACGCCGCCATCGCGGTGCCGCCTCCGCATCGCTCGGCATCGTCGCAAAGTGTGTGAAAATGCGTAAAATGCGGCATAAACCCACGTACCCTCCATACTTGAAGTTATGCCTGATCTGAAAGACTTCCCCATGTTGCTACGACAGCTTGCCGAGATAGGCATGTTTGGAACCTTGTTGAGATGAAAAGATCTCAATTTGTATAAGTTAATGGACGAACATCAAGAAATTCTTTAAATTGACCAGGTGTTCCTCAAGGATCCTGTCCAAGACCCTTGCTCTTTACAATTGATTCCAATAATATATCATGCTAAGTTATTCCAAATGATACCAAAGGACTTGCGTACTTGCGATCTATGTTATCTATACAAGTCTTATATCGGGTGGTGTTTTTTAGTGATAGAACTTCAAATTATCAAATTAAGATTGTAGCCAAATTTTTTTTTATTTGAAAGATAATTTTATTACCTTCATGTTTTAAAAATATTTTTCGATATACGAGGATATAATATTGAAAAATTCTTAGCCTACTATAGAACCAAACAAAATTTCAATGTCAAAATATTTTATTACTCAACATATTCTCCTCTTAATTGAATACATTTATTACAGCGAACCTGCAACGTCTCTAGACATTTCAAAAAAAATGTTTCTTCTTGCTCTGCAAACCAGTCCTCCACAGCTTTTATTACCTCCTCGTTGGAAGAAAATTTACGACCGTTTATACTTTTTTTCAGTTGAGGAAAGAGATGATAGTCGGACGGAGCCAAATCTGGCGAATAAGGGGGGTGTTCTAGTAATTCTAACCCTAAATCACGAATTTTTTGCATGGCAACATGATATTTGTGTACTGGGGCGTTGTCCTGTAAAAACAAAACACCTTTGGATAGCTTTCCGCGTCTTTTCTCTTTAATTTTTTCCCGTAGAGTGGTCAGTAATGTCGAATAGTAATCTCCAGTTATTGTTCTACCATTATCCAAAAAATCAATCATGATTACTACATGGCAATCCCAAAAAACTGAAGCAAGAACTTTTCCAGCAGATTTTTGGACACGAAACTTCTTAGGTCTTGAAGAACCAGAGTGTCGCCATTCCATCGATTGTTGATTTGTTTCTGGATCGTAGAAATGTACCCAAGTCTCATCCATAATAACAATTCGGTTTAAGAAGTCTAAATCGTTTTCAAATCGAGCACAGATCGAACGCGATGCTTCTACCCTTGCACGCTTTTGGTCAACATTCAAACATTTGGGGATCCATTTTGCAGAAATTTTTCTCATGTCCAAATTGACGTGAACTATATGATGAACGCGTTCGTATGAAATCTTCAGTGCTTCAGATATCCGTTTTAGCCCAATTCGACGGTCTGATAAAATCATGTCATGAACTGCATCGATATTATCGGGGACTGACACAAAAACTAGCCTTCCGATCGGTCATCATCTTCAATGGAAAATTTACCTCTTTTGAAGCTTGCAGTCCAATTTTTCACGGTCGCATACGAAGGACATTAATCACCAAGGGTATTAAGCATATCTTCGTAAATCTGCTTACCTCTTAACCCTTTTAAATACAGGTATCCTGTATAAGCAAAGAAGCAGAATCAAGCGAAAAAAAATTTGATAGTTTAATTTATTTGAATCTATAGGTCGAATTTTATTTCCTGAATAACATGGGTAAGCCATCAACAATTATCGCATTGGCCAAATTGGCCACATTCTTACGTATTTTTTTCATTAATGTCAAAATATTGGTAAAGATATTCTTTTGGTATTAGAGAATTCACTGATTAAACCTACTATTAGGTCATTTGAATCATTGACCTAATGTTTTTTCGAAAAGTGTTTAGAATTGTGAGAATAACTGATGAACCACAAAACGACACTCATTAAATGAGTCAAAAATTTAACTTAATTTATAGAAAACTTGGAATCCAATAATCTGAACAGAATTTATTCAGAAAATTGTGGATTTCTATCATTCTATCTCATAATGAGAAAAATAATAAACCCAAAATTGCCACTTCAAAATAACTCGGCAACTTCACCATTTTGCAAAAATCACGATTATTTTTGCGAATTTATTTAGTGAAATGTTTCGGAAGAAATGATGGAACTATGCAGTTCAAAAGGAACAGAAAGAATTGAATATTTACAACTTTAAATCTTAGTGGTTTCAAAATTTGCTGATATATACCTACTTACCGTATATTTCTCTTACACAACTAAAACAAATTAATATAGCAAATATCTAAAAGAAAAACTATTATAGTAACTGAGATCATCAAATCTATATTCTTCACAAATTAAATTGATTCATCTCCTTTCGGAAAATATATAGGAAGAGTTTGTTTATTGAATACCTACATGTTTTGTAGATTCTGAATTCTCTTGATTTATGTCAGCACATAATGAAGTATTATAAAAAGAATATCAATGGAATTGACTATTGGAGTCGGGGAATCGCTTTTTGTCTGCAGTTCATGGATTTTTCTTGTCACTATAACGTTACAATAGTTTTTCAGAAAAATTAAGGATCGGCAACTTATTCTTTAGGATTCTTTAGAACCACTCTTAATCGAAAACAGCAGAGGACCAGAAAGTAACCGAAGTCCCGGAAGCATTAAAATTCAATCAATCCCAAGTATCAAGACCCAATTTTCCTCTCCTCTAAAAGCCACGCTATTCAGGCTTAATAAGCCAATGTATTAAAGTGAGCAAGTTCCGCAAACTTCCGGAGTTTGAACGATAACAACTTTTTAGCCGTTCAATTTTCAGCCTTTCCATGCCTTATCTTGGGCTGTCTCAATAATACATGAATCCGTTAATAATTCATGTCTTTCTGGGGGCACTCAATTCCAGGAACCTGAATCGTTTTGGAGGCTGTTGATTATTCAGGAACCAATTAAAAGGGATGTTTAGGATTTATGAACTTTTCGGTTTCGTTCATTTGCTACCGTTATGACTTCGAACGTAAATGCAAATTATGGTACTTTGCCATACCTGCTGGATGTTCTCGTTCTTTTCCTAAACTATTTTGATCTACATCGCTATAATTCGATTTACAGTGTGATCCATCTATTGGTGGTGATTCTAGGAAAATTTGGGCTGATTGCATGATTCAAATTTTGGCAGGTTCCACTCTTCTAAGTGCTTAAGCAAAATTTCTCGAAATCACCTTCAACAGAATGTCAATAAGGATACCCTAGGGCCTAGAGGGTGATCTTAATTTTTTTCTGAAGACATGTTGTGCCTAAAATGAATAATCTCCAAAATTTTCTGACTCTTGGCTTAACTTGTTTTGGAATTTATAGCAGAATTGTGATTTCTGATACTGTGATTTCTAATGTTAAGTGCACTGAGATAAATGGTTAGATACATCCCATGTTTCTTTACGTCTTCATTTTCATTTTGTTTTATAGAATGAATTGCTAATATGTGCATTGAGATATTTATACAGGGTGTGGTGTAATGAATGGATGATGTGGTATCTGCGGGTAGAGGACTTTGAGGTGGTTCTGAAAAATATATTATATGTTCAATAAGAGTCCATCAGTTTCAGACGTGCTTTTAAAAATATTCGATATTTTCGAAAATGAAAAAAATTTCTCTTTTTGGTGGCAAGACTATAAATAAAGAAAGATGCGCTATCGAATGTTTACTATGATTTCTGGGAAACATGCATAGTTTTTTTAAACAAAGACCTGGCTCAAATTTTATGTTTCACTTATTTTTTTCTTAGTTCAACCTGACGTGATGAAAAAAGAATATGGTCACCTGAATGCAAAATTGAAAAGAACATGCCTGTTTCATTGAGAATCCGAAATGATATAACTCATTGTATTTCTAGTATTGATAAAAAATAAATTTCTATTAAAATGAGTCAACAGCTTTTTTTCCAAATCACAAAAGTGTAAGATACGCAGATACTTGTGATTGTCGCAACCATGTTTCCTAGGTAAGTATTTAGTTGACTACTTTTTCACTGAGGAGTATTTCGAAAAAATTGGTGTACCTATAATCGCGAGGTCCAGGAAAATATTTTGAAATAAAACACATAAAATTTGATGTAATGTCTAAAGCTTTATTTTGGACGAGAATACGAGATTATGATGGGAATCTATAGTCCGTTCAAATATAAGAAGGAGCTTTGTAAACAAACAGAATCGTCTGCTTTGCGCACAATAAAGCTCCTATTCGTCAAACGGTCATAACCACGCTCCCTTTTAACGCCCTAACAGATTGCCAGGATCGTACTCGGAACGGACTGTAGATGGTACTGGATAGAAATGATTCAATAATTTGAGTTCAGCAATTCCCACATTACAACTTTTTTCCTTAGAAACTCTAGAGCAAAATTTCTGTTATGATTTGCAACATTTTATATCCGACGTACCCTATTTTTTATTTTGTTTTGATATTATCATCAACTAAATAATTTATTTTTCGGATGCTCGAGATTGCGGCAAGGTAATTCCAGGAAACATCAGAGTTTCGGAGATTGGGGTCGGAATCTTGCAGGATTCCGACAAAGTAAATCCGGGAAACACCAGATTTGGGTCCTTTTTCCTAATGGGTGAAAGCCATCTTGATTTGCACAAATATCGAAGTTTTCAATTGACAAGACTCGAAAAAGTTCAAATTTATAATGGTCATTTACTTGTAATATCCGAAATATAGGTACTTAGTTTCGGTCCAAAATTTTATATTATTTTGTACGAAACTCTTTGTCGGCTGCTCAAGGTTCCGACAAGATAATTGCGAGAAACACCATCAGATTTGGGCCCTTTTCCTTAATGGGTTAAAGCCATCTTGATTTGCATAAATATCGAAGTTCTCAATTGACAAGACCAGTTAAAATACCTAGAGCTACTGTGAAGTTCTAGCTGTTCAAAATGTTTATAGATTTTGTTGTGAAAAGTGTATTGTGTTAGAAAATCTTCTGACAAAGTGTATATACTTAGTGTTTATAGAACAATGTCGAATTCGGAAACGGATACTGCATCTGAGGGTGATATGTGGGGACCACCACGAAAAAGGTCCAAAAGGTCGCATTTCTCTGCTGAAGAGAAAGAGATAATTTTGAACATTTTTCGAAAAGAATTGGAAAAACATCCTGATTTATCGAAAAGAGACTTAGTAAGAATTGTTTCAAAATCCTCAGGGGTGAGTGATTCAGCTGTATTCAGAATTCTCAGAGACTATGAAGAGAATGAAACATTGACGCCACCTAAGAGGAGAGTTAAAAATAATCGATTCAGTTGACGATTTCGATATGAACCTTATCAGAAGAATTGTCCACGGTTTTTTTTTCCGGAATGAAATCCCAACGATTTCTAAAGTTCTAGAAATCGTGAATGATGACGACAGTTTGCCAAATTTCAAAAGAACAACGTTCTATAAATTATTGAAAAAAATGGACTGAATGATTGTGTGAAATCTCCTCGATTCGAATCTGGACGGAAAGAAACTTTACGAAGGCCCTCCTACCGATGCGCAAAACATGTTATTATTGCTCTTTCTTCCATTTGAACGGACTATAGCCAGTTACAAGAGCAATGTTCGCCTCTTATGCCTAAATTGGTAACGCTCTTATCCTTAGGAACAAGTGCCAAAAGTGTCACTTTCTTCACTCCCCACTGCACCCTTGAGCGTAATTTGCTGATTAGGTTTGCAATTCACGATTTCTTCTTCCTACTAGTCGTGGTGTGGAACCTTTCCACTCTAACAAATGTGGATGCCTGGTTTCATAAGTATGCACTTCAAATGGCAGATCCAAATCCAATTTAGTGACAGCAACACAAGAGGAGAGGCGTCAAACTAGCTTGTAGCATGGAACAATATTTCCATATTATTTTCTAGCTCGACTCTCACGTATAAATTATTCTGCATGCGTTGATGTTGCTCTTTATATGCCTGCATAATGTGGAATTTCAAAGGTAATTAGTGAACTTCAAAGCGGTTTGGTTTCAAGCGGATAAGTATGTATGAGGATAAGGCCCATGTTACACATTCTGTAGCTATATGGAGTTTATCAACTAGATTCCATCTTTTTGATTTTAACCTCTAATGGGAAATTCACGTACAAGGCTATTAGTTTTAGGTTGTTCTAAATAAGTAGGGTGGATTATTGGAAAAATGGAAAAAAGCCAACGTTTCGAACATAAGTCCTTCATCAGGGCTGCAGGATAAATAACATGAATATTATGGTAAAGGATACAAAATTACAAAAAAAGAAGGCACAAGTTCTTTAAAAAGGCAAGCACAAACTGAGAAGTCAATGAACAACAAACACGAAAGGAGTGAACAAAGAATATTAGAGTATGTAATAATTATTTAATATTTAATAATGGAATAAAATCTTATATCCTCTGAAGGTCTTTGGTCACTTCTGTCGTGTTTGTTGTTCATTGACTTCTCAGAGTTTGCGCTAGTCTTTATGAAAAACTATATTTTCAATGTATCTAGCTACTATACATTTTTTTCAGTGTACCTGTACCTGTCGTGTTTGCCTAAAGTTAAGTTTTTGAAATTTCGCAATTAGTCCATTAGAATTCAAAATTTTGCAAACTTTTAGTGAAATTTTCCAAACAGATTTTTGAGTTATTTCAATATCTTCGAGAATGTTGTTTTCAGAGTCAACAACAAATCTTGAACTCGAAAGCAATCACTTAGAGAGAACATCTCTAATATCATAAAATTCATTCAACATGAATTTTGTCTACATCTAACTAAAACTTTGTTTTGAGGAAATATAAAGGATATACAGGGTGATTTTTTTAAGTGTTTCATTAGAAGTTTTCGAGGAAGGAATTGAGATACAAATTCAAAATTTTGTACTTTTGTTTTAGAGTACATGAACTCAATTTGTAAAATATTTTCAAGCGGAATCTATTTCCGGTTCTGCCGGAAACGGATGTGAACTTCCTTATTTCAAATGTAACACCCTGTATATTTATACATATTTGAATTCTTCGTTTGATTCTGCAATTATTTGATGTATGATTTGCGCAACCACATCAAGCGATTGTTAAGTTATTGCCCGATTCTCAAATTTTTTGAAAGAAAGATGGTCACAAATTTGTGTTTATACCTTCAAAATCGCTCATTGTAACAAATTTTTTTTGCAACAGTGAAACAAAAGAAAGTACGCTGATACTGCTTCTTGTATAAATTATGAGGAAATATTATACAGGGTGCCTGAAACAGGGCTTCAAAGTGAGCCTCAATAAAACTATGAAATCTCACTTTTTTCAAATGGGAACCATATAATTTCATAATTCCGATCAATTGCTCGTCAAAAACTAGTTAGAGTGTGCCAAAGATTTCATGTCTTTAAAATGAGTAGTTTCGCCGTTATCGAATAAAATTCGAATTTCACGACTAAAGCCAGGTTTCTTTGTCTAAACATCAGGTTTATCAAGATAATTTTCAAGTAGGCTATGTCAATAGTAAGAATATGTCAGTCACCTATAAACTAAAATTTCTGTATTTAGTCATCATCAATTATCTGCTCTGTTTATTCGCCGCAAATAAAGAACTAACTTTTGATATCATTCTAGTGGACCTTATTATTATTATTGCTTATTTTGCATAGTGCTTGATTAATAAAAATAGGTAAGTAAGAATGACAATTCCTAACATAGTCTATTTTGAAATAGACGAGCATACTACTGAATTTGACAGAATTTCACGAATAAAGCCAGGTTTGTCCCATCAGTCAAATTCAGTGGTATGCTCGTCTATTTCAAAGTAGGCTATGTTAGGAATTGTCATTCTTACTTACCTATTTTTATTGATCAAGCACTATGCAAAACAAGCAATAATAATAATAAGGTCCACTAGAATGATATATCAAAAGTATGTTCTTTATTTGCGGCGAATATGACAAATAAACAGAGCAGATAATTGATGATGACTAAATACAGGAATTTTAGTTTAAAACTGACATATTCTTACTATTGACATAGCCTACTTCAAAATTATTTTGATAAACCTGATGTTTAGACAAAGAAACCTGGCTTTAGTCGTGAAATTCTAAGCAATCGATCTGAATTATAAAATTATATGGTTCCCATTTGAAAAAAGTGAGATTTTATAGTTTTATTGAGACCCACTTTGAAGCCCTGTTTCAGGCACCCTGTATAATATTTTCTCATAATTTATACAAGAAGAAGTATCAGCGAACTTTCTTTTGTTTCACTGTTGCAAAAAAAATTGTTACAATCAGGGATTTTGAAGATATAAATACAAATTTGTGACCATCTTTCTTTCAAAAAATTTGAGAATCAGGCAATAACTCAACAATCGCTTGATGTGATTGCGCATATTATACATCAAATCATTGCAGAATTAAACGAAAAATTCAAATATTTATAAATATACAGGGTGTTACATTTGAAATAACGAAGTTCACATCCGTTTCCGGCAGAACCGGAAGTAGATTCCGCTTGAAAATATTTTACAAATTGTACTCTAAAACAAAAGTACAAAATTTTGAATTTGTATGCTCGAAAACTTCTAATGAAACGCTTAAAAAAATCACCCTGTATAATAGCAATAATGTGCAAGTGTTCCAAATCAAATTAAATAAGAAACATTTCAGATGGAAGCATTTTTTTTATTTCAACTCATTTCATAACTCATGGCAATTATGGAATTTGAATTCGAAATATCGAACCGACTGAACACATTCGAACGCTCACGCTCGCGTCGTTGCAGCTTCGAAATCGATATCACTTCCGTAATAGATGGAAATAAATTCCACTCGCTTTTTTGATGCTCTAATTTGCGATCAGATGGGCCCAGCGTGCTCTCCATGTATCCCCCAAATCGGGAGAGTTCATCACTCTGGAAAATATTGCAATCTGTCGTTTTCGAACACCTTTAGGGCACCTCCCGTAGCTCGGCACACAGCTACGCTCTTGTAATCGAATTCAGATTTCCATGGATTATCATCGGGGAATGATATGTATGCATTTCGAATAAATTCGTTAGGCAAGGTAGCAGAACTCAATTCCTGAATTTTCCTCGGAGTCGTTACATTGGAGGAGCTCAGAATAAGCCCTCAGTGGAGGGAAATCAAGTAGGCATTTTAACAAAAACTAAACATCGACTTCAGATCTCCTTGAACCAGCTGTTCAAGCAAAAAACGACTAAGTACAATATTTAAGTAACTTGAAATGTTTACATGAAAAAACCTCCACTATTTTTTTTCCAAATTAAATCATTTACTCCTTGCACTATCTGTTTTTACCCAAAAAAAAATTAAAATTCAAACAGCTCCTTCTGGGTGTTGCAGTTTCTTTGTCAGTTAGTATATTTTAACGCTTTGCTACAGAAAACCATGTTTTATCGGACACTGAAATTTTGCACTTTTATTGAAACACCCTTTTCATGTCCTGGAAGTTCACTTTATGTTTTATCGGCAGTAGGTACCTACTCTTCCAATTGGAACTGGCCCCTCCATCAATTTGTAAACGATACTAAAGAATAATTTTGTTATCTGTCCATTCCAAAATGAATGGAGGAACATTATATTGATTACATAGTCGATGTAGAAGGAATGTAGCATTTCTTGGGATAAAAATTATCCGATTGTCTTCTGAAGCGTCAAAAGTATTTTATTTAATTCACATACGATATAAAATCTAAGAAACACCTAAGACGGTTCAGTCAACAGGTTTATATTTTGTATACCAGGAGTACTTTCTATTACTTCTTTTATCACGTAATTTGTTTGAACAAATTCGTAATGATGTGTTGAATATTGTTATTTTTCTTTAGGGTAAAACCATCATTTTAATTGGAACTTTTATAATGAACAGCTTCAATTTCGTTGAATCCATATCGGAATAACCAATTCAGTTACATACCAGCATACCTATTAGTTTCGAAAAATTCGCACACTGCGGGTAAATACATTGAACGAAGATAGACCTATCACTCCATGTAGCCATAGTCAGGCCAAATTGCATATTGCATCACCCTATTCCCATATGCAGTCCTTAATGGAATATTTGGATGCATCGATATACAGATTGAAATGGCAGATAGTGCTTTGTTCGAAAACCCATATTCCACCAAAGTAGGTATGGCTTACGATGGCTCAGTGCGGAACCCTGTTGTTGAAGGTAAATCGAGTTTTCGAATCCCAATTTGCTCAATTACTGACTATGCCAGATTGAACAATAATAGTCGTTGTTTGTTGATGTCATTATGTGAATTATCGTTATGCGGGGAAATATCGAGAAAAAATCGGATCAAAGCGAAACCTATACGCAAGTATACAGGGTGAATATCAAGTGGAATATGAAGCATGGGAAGGAAACGTGAACAAGTGAACGAGGATGAGTTCTTATAGCGTCGAAATTTTTTATTGTAAATCAACGATAAAGAGTTTATTTCAAACCACATTATCTTTATAACTCTTCTCAAGGTTTCAAGATATAATGAGAAGCACCAAAATTACCATCGACTCCTTTAGAATAAAGCAACATAACATAATAAAAACATAAATGAAACAAGAGAAGGAATTCTAGTGAACAACAAAAAAGCATGCATGACTATCATATAAATATGGCTCATAAGACATATTTTTCCAACATGATAATGCAATACAACTTTTTGCCAATGTCATTGAGAAAATAATCTGTTTTATACAGAACACAATTGATTCTCCTAACTCACTCAAACTACAAGATAGAGGGGTCTCTTTGTACGATCTAGGAGTGGAAGTACAAAGTAAATGATTTTGAATTCTTGGATGATAACAAACATTGTAGTCACAAATGACAAATCTACGATTTCAAATATGGTAGCCACATGTTGGTTTGAGATAATACTTCGTACCTTTAGTGAAATTCACTGAATCACTGCTACGAGCAGATTTTATTAAATTTTTAGATTAAATTCAGGTGAATTAGATTGACATTCATCGAGTATGGACGCATACTCGGAATTTCCATTCCAGCACATTAGGGATGTAGGAAAAATACGAAAAATTGCATGTACGCAAAAAGGTGGAATATGGAAGAACCGGTGTATCATCACATTACGGAGCACCTTTCAGTCACGAGCTCTTTAAAAATGTATAAAGTTTAGAGCGGACGCTAAAAGCTTTAAGCACACAGCGGCCAATTAGAGCCCTAAAAAGCCCTGAATACTCAATGTGGAGGCCGTATTCACACTAATCACCAAACACGTTTATACTTTGCGCTTCTCAGATGTGAGTTGTTTCCCGTTGGATGGATTATCCCGGATTGAATCTAGGTGGGATAATAGGGGAAAAAGACAAAGTAGAGCGTTCAGTATTTGAGTAGCTTCTTTCGGGAATATCCTGGAAGTTTCCTTTGTGAATGGTTTATATTCCTTTTAGTCAGTGGCGGACTGAGACTGGGATGGTTGCACTAAATGGTCCCTTCATTAGGGTGGGCGACTTATTCATGGGCCTTTTCGAGAGTATTTGCTTTTTATATTATGAATAATACTTTAAAATGAAAAGGATTGTTTCTTTGTTTATTTTGTGAAAGTTTAATAATAACAAACAGTAAAAAACACTGTGAAAAAACACACATTTAATTTTGTCAATCCACTATAAAATAATGATTTATAACTTTTTGAACCGGTTTCGGCTTACGCCATCATCAGCAATTAAATAAATAAAATATCAAAATATGACAGAGTAAACAAAGCACCTACAGGTAAGCTGACATACCTACGTAAAATACGGGAAAATTCCCTCTACAAATTTAAAGGTGGTGAATTGGACAATTCTAATTGACTATTCGATGTGTTGAAAGAAGTATTTCTGAAACATTTATTGATCTCCAAACACTCAAGCAAATTCATCATCCTTCCTTTGTTACATACAGAGTGTAACAGCCAAATGGAATGAATTCGATAACGAATAAATGAGGGGGTGTTAGGAAAAACGCTCGGACACGTCGATTTGTAATTTTAAATGCGCATATTTTTCAAGAATATAAAATTATATAGGGTGTTCCATGCGACCGTGGCCAATACCAACTTTCTTATTTCAAATGCAACCCCCTGTATATTATTTATTTTTTGGATTCTTCAGAAAATTCTAGACATAATTCATGTACAATGCCCTATACCAATCTTCCACTTTTTCGGAAATATTAAGTGTGTTCAGATTTTTTAGAAAAATTTACATTTTAAATGAAAAAAAACTGATATCATCCTTGTATACTCCATTCACAATTATAAAATCACAACTCTGGCCTTGGAAATTCGACACATTCCATTCTGTATCGAAGTTATGACGTGTTTCAAAATATTTTTATGTTTCAAGTCAACACTATGTTGCCCTTTCTACATTCTTAGCGTATTTCTCAGAATATATATTTCATTTTGGAGAACAAAACAGAAAATTGTGAACGATATTCTACATGTAAAGGAGTTTTTGGATTTATGATTGTAAAGATTTATCGATGTGCTTTGTTTTCATCATGATATTGTATGTGATATGATTGTGAGGGTGCATAACATTTCTATTTCAAATATTTCTTTATTTCAAATAAATAACAGTTTTATTCATTCATCACAAAGAAAATAAACATAATAACTAAATTAACTAATTTGTTCACAGAGAAAATAATAATTTTAATTCAATAGTAATTGAGTTTTGGTTATTTTTGGTTATAAATGTATAAGCAAGAATGTCAACTCCTGAAAGCTTTAAAGATATACATTTCATTTATTTGATCTTATAAACAAGGAGTAAAATATTCTGACTGTATAGTAATTTATTAGTTTAAAAAATATTCATACATTACTACCACAGTAGGTTTGTACAAATAAAATGGAATAGGTCAAACATATGCTTCACATTTATCATCCACCTGTTCTAAAATAAGACACAAACTCCTGGAATATGGAAAAAACCGATGTATTCTGGTTCAATATAGCCTATTTCTACTTCCGGCAAAGGATTGATAGGAATGAAAGCTCCAGTGACACATTTCAATTCATCGGAATCTGAATTCAACTACCGTTGAATGCAAGATAGTCATATTTCTTCTTTTTTTCAGCTTTTTCGACGTGTTTTTTTTTTTCTGAAACGTGAAAACGATCAACAATAATCATTTAGAGACCGATGATGGCCATCCAGAACCCGTTCAGGTACTCACGAAAATTGTGCAATTTCATTCTGCAAGTTCTTTCCTCATAATTCCTCGAAAATCGTACCTGAACCATATCTTCCGGTCGCTTTCGTTAGAAGATCGTATAAGGAAGCCTTTTTTGTCCATTTACACATTCCAAAGAAATTTTGAGCACCAAAAACGATACCGAAACTAACCAAACTTCTGGGGGACCGGAATTTCGTTTGAAATCATTCTAAACGGCCAGATAGATACCTAAAAAACACTTCGTTTTCAAGTGTAAAAAGTTCGATTAGTACTTACTTTCTCTTTATTTATGCTTATAAATCGATTTTTGGTCCAATTCAAATTTGCCGTTCGTACTCACGCCAAAAGTCGTGAAGGGAAAAAATGACACTTGCATAAAATTTGTCATATCGACGGGAAACTTCTTCTGGACGACGAAGAACGGAAAAATAGGCGATTTCCTATCGATATTTCGCCCCAAAATCGCCGATCGATTCGAACTAACAAAATGTGGAATATCTTCGATACTTTTTCTTTGATGTAAACAAATAAACTGGCAACGTCGTTTTGTCATTAACGATATTTTATGTACGCGCACAGACTTTTCATCAGGTGCACCAACTCCTGGAAACGAAACCATGACCTCCTATGTGATTGAATAAAAGTGAATGGAGTATACTTTCTGTAATTTTTCGAAGCCCTGTGCTTTGCTTTGATAGCAGGCACGTAGCGAGGGGGGGGGCTCGGGGGCCCGTGCCCCCCCCGAAATATCAAAAAATGCCTGTATATATCAAAAAATGCCTGTATATTTGACAAAATTTGCAATGTTTACTTATTGTGGGCCCCCCCCCGAAATTGTGGGCCCCCCCCGAAAGAAAATCCTGGCTACGTGCCTGTTTGATAGATTCGATTATCTCAGAGGAGTACCATGGAGGAAAACGCTTTTTCTTCTTTACCTTGAGTGGAACAGTTTGATAGTGAGCTTATCATGAATCTAATATCTGAACATGGTAAAAAATAGGATGAATGGAATATTCGAAACGAATTTCCGCAAATGAAGACCGAATCAACGAAACTTTCAACTTCCCTTTCTCGATTCCAACGGAAACACGTTCGGATCAAAAAGCTGGATCTAACTCTCGTAGGAAATTCCCAACGAACCTTCGTAGTCGTTGTTTGTCACAGTTATCTACGCCGTCACCGCGTCGGAGCCGAATGAACATGGGATGAAAGCAATGACGAGAAAATCAAATTTATTTTTCAATCATTGCTGGCTGATGGGCACTGCCCAAACGGGATGGGAACGGGAACGGCGAGGGGAGCAAGAAAAACTCTGAGATCGAAGGGTTTTTGTCAGGCGTGGCGGGGTGGTTTCAGAACGCGGGCATTCCTGAAATATGATTCGTTCAGGAATATTCAGTTTGAACGATCGGCTGGTTCACCAAATTTGAAACTTATTATACCCTACCTCTACGTTGAACCAAGCTGTGATCTTCAAATTGGTTAGGATCTTAAGTAGTGTGATTGTAATAAAACGAATTTGTTATAACTCGTTACAAGTTCCAAGGATAAACAATCATGAATGAGAATAAAATCCCTATACAGGGTATTCCTAAATTGAACGTACAAACGAAAAGGGGAGATTCCTTAAGTAGATTTAAGAAAAAAAGTCCCATAAACATGGGGTCGCGAACGTTTCGTTTTCGAGATACAGAGTGTTGCAGTTTGAATTTTTTTCGAGTTTTTAACATTGGAAATGTTTATGTTCGTATATTACAGGCAAGTTACGAGTTTTCGTTCAAGGTCAAAAGACAAAAGTGTCGCCAGTATACAAAAAAAGCATTCGAAAGTTATCGCGTGATTTATTAACATAGGTGTATTGGGCGATTGGGCCAGCATACGAGAATCGGTGACCAGTGAGCCGCGGTGGGAGGTACGTCAAATTCGCCGCAACGTTGCCAGATTGTGCAATTATTCCTGTATTTGAAGGATAGATCATTGTTTTATTTCCTTCATTAGCACTTCGAGTGTTTAAATTGTTGCTTCATCAAGTGAGATCTGGGCCGCGATGAGTGGTCCGTCAAATTCGCCGCAACGTTGCCAGATTGGGCAATTATTTCGGTATTTGAAGAATAGGTCAATATTTGATCCGAGAACATATAAGATTCATGAATTTTAGTAGAAACAGAATCCTTTTATCTGAAGCCAATTTCATGAATATCCAGATTTGCTAAAATCAAAATTCACTTCGAAAATATTGGACGGAGTGGACTAAATTTCATCTGATGATATTTCCTCCGAGTACCTACATATAAGATTCGTGAATTTTAGTAGAAACAGAATCCTTTCTATCTGAATTGAATTTCATGAAAACTCAGATTTGGTAAAATGAAAATTCCCTTCAAAAATATTGGACGGGGTGGACTCAGCTTCTTCTGATGATTTTTACTCCGAGTACAGATAAGATTCATGAATTTTAGTGAAAACAGATTCCTTCTATCTCAAGCCAATTTCGAGAAAACTCAGATTTGGTGAAATAAAAATTCTCTTCGAAAATATTCGACGAGATGGATTCAGCTTCTTCTGATGATGTTTACTCCGAGTACATGTAAGATTCATGAATTTTAGTAAATACAGAATCCTTCTAAAATAAATATGATGTTATGAGCTTCATCCGATGATAGTTGATCCGAGTACATATAGGATTCATGAATTTCAGTAAAAACTGAATCCTTCTATCTAAAGCCAATTTCATGAAAACCCAGATTGGCTGAAATCAAAATTCACTTCGAAAATATTGGACAGGAATGACAGGGTGAACCCAGCTTCATCCAATTATTTATATCTTTATTTTTTATTATTATATCTTAAGAATACTTACCTTGGAAAGAACATTTTTGTTTTAAAATACGGTGACAAGTTTCCTCTTACATGTTTATGTTAGGAATGTTGATTGTTTCTTGCAATTATTATTGCTTATTATTTTTATTGAAAATACTATTTTATTTTAAGTTCAAATGCAAATGAATGTTGGTAATATTCACATGTGGTGTTATCATTTCCAATGTCTCTGATGGTTGCAAGGATTGCGAAGTCTGTAAATTTTTCTCATAGTATCTACACTTTACAAGATATTCAACTGAATTTTGGCATAGATATTACATTTGAGAGTTCTCACCATGTGACATGGCAATTTCGATAGCAGATCTACTGGGTCATATTTTTCTGGAACATTGTCACCTGTTTTCCTCCAGAACTTTTGTTTTTGGTGAGCAACTGTTAATTTGAAAAAATGTAAAAAGAAGCTTTGTTGTTATACTTAACTTTTCAGTGTCCTGTAGTTTTGTCGTATCTGCTACCGATTTCGAGATAAAAATTTCGAACGATTCTCTCGAAATCCTCGGAAAAATCCAAATCATCAAAAAATTCAGTTATTAAGCGATGGTGAATGAATTCAGTGTGAGTTTTGACACATCAAATTGTTAAACGTTTGTGTTTTGAAGAGTAAAGGTGGTTGCATTTGTGGTTAATTATTTTTTTGAATAAAAAAAATTTAAACTTCAACACTCTGTATCTCGAAAACGAAACGTTTGCGACCCCATGTTTATAGGCCTTTTTTTTCTTAAACTCACTTAAGGAATCTCCCCTTTTCGTTTGTAAGTTCAATTTAGGAACAGCCTGTATGAAACGCTTGATTAAACAGTATTTCCTTTATTAATTCATGGGGAAGTAGTTTTCAAAACCATTTCCTTATGGGAGAAAACGAAGAAGGAACCAACTTGTGGTTGATTCCCCAAAGCAAAAACCCTCGGCTTAGAGTTGGTTACAACACAAAATACATATCAGATATCAGTACCTACATCAACAATAACAATTTCAAATTATTCCGTAAATATCCCATTGATGTTGCTCTGATTTAGAATGATAAATAGGTAGGTAGGGGAAGTACGTACAAAATGACATAGGGTTTTATTTCAGAGGCATAACTTGTTAGTAGTGAATCACAGTAATGTCATATTCTACACCTATGATCTTTGGTCCTTTCTTTATAAAATCTAATCAACCTTTATGAAATGAAA
The DNA here is from genome assembly GCA_910592335.1 of Adalia bipunctata. Classification (NCBI taxonomy): domain Eukaryota; kingdom Metazoa; phylum Arthropoda; class Insecta; order Coleoptera; family Coccinellidae; genus Adalia; species Adalia bipunctata. The sequence goes on along the minus strand of OU342952.1, from coordinate 9,572,107 downwards.
GTACCAAAAGATAAAATATTCTTAGATGAATTGGGATAAACGAAAATTCATTTTATCCGCATGCTATGGACAAAATGACATACCGGCAACAGGCAATTGTAGTTTTCTACTTAGTTACAAAACTACTGACAAAGTTCACCAATGAAACGCTTGTTTCTTCTAGGAACATCAGCACAAGATGCGTGAGCCCAATGCAAGCAATGCATGCAACGTATAACCAGTCTTCTCCAGGGCTAATCCTGGAGAAGATCTAAATCAGGAAAAAAGGTCTCATAACAATAGATAGATGGACAGTCGTCTTCATCATCTCGAAAGTTGCTAGGAACATTTTCTTCTTCATTGTTTTCTTTAAATAATGCCCTAGGGACTTGTCTCCTCGTTTTTGGAGGAGGTATGGGCTCTTTTTTGATTTGATTGCAATCATATTAGGTGTACAAGTTGAAACTAAGTATACGTTTGTCGAGTCCTCGGCTCAAGTTTGCCTTGTTCACTTATAAATCGTCCTTTAGGGATTGGAGAAACCTCCTCATAGGATCAGCAAGAGTAGGTCAAGATGCATTGCCTTTATTAGCTGCAGATGAAGATTTTGGTATGAATATGTAAATGTTAAGACAAGTCCTGATGCTTTGTTTGCTGATGGAGCCTGAGATGGACTGTCTTGGTGTTGTCTGGTAGATACGGTTAATTCAGCTGTCACATAAAAAAAATATCCAATATATTCAAAATCTTTATAGGAATGAATCGTAAAATAATTATTTCGTTCATTGATTGGTGTAGGAATTGAAAAGTGTATGAAAGAAATAACCTGAGGCTAGGAGCTTGATCAAATACGTAGCAAATTTGTGTACCCTTAGAAATCGTTATTAGACCACTTATTACCGAATTTCAAACAGATCAAATATTTAGTTTTTGAAAAATTCGAAAATCTGTAGAGCAATCTTGTGTGTTTTCCGTGTCCACTGTTATGTAGTCATCCTTCAAGTTTATCTTCGTTCGACGAAAATGTTCTGTGTGGTGAAAATTACAGGTTCAGTTTAAGTGCAGCCTGGAACACAAAATCCTTTTAACCTATTTTCTCCGAAATAAAATTAGGTGATATCCTGACATGTCCTCAAGGCCGTAGCCAGGGGGGGGTCCGATGGGGTCCGGACCCCCCCCGAAATTTTTCTAGAGCTCAGTTCAACGGACACCCCTCCTCCTCCCGAAATTATTTTCTAGCTACGGCCTCGGACGGACCCCCCCCCCCGAAATTTTTTCTAGCTACGGCCTTGCATGTCCTCAGTATTTAAAAACAAATATTCATGAGCAAGCAGAAAAATTAGCTTCCCAAAGCCATAAAAACACTGCCAGAATAACCCCATTCATGATGTCCAGCTGAGAAGACAAGTCATATCGAGTTAATAATTTGCTATATTCTACATTCACTAGCAGCACGTGATTGCAGTCACAATGTCACGTGTTTCGAATTGAGGGTGCCACGCGCCAGAACTTAGTTCAGTTGAGAATAATTCACCACTTCCTGAAAGCTGAGAACGCCCACTCTTCTGAACCAACTCGTAACTTGTAATTATTCGATCAAACCAATCAAAACATTTTGAAATGGTTTGTCGCGTCTATATTATTAGCCAAGGTGTTAATTTGCTTAAAGCATTCAATGCGGAGTTTCGATTCATGTTTTTATTTTCCTTTATATACGCGGACAAAAGGATTTATTGGGTGCTTCATGTCAAAGCTTTTTATGATCGTTATTGTGTTTCATATTGTTCTTTGATGACAGTATTGTGGGGCACCAAGGCTAGGAAGAGGTCACTGTATTAAATGCACCTTCATGTACAAGTTTCTAAATGAATATATGTAATCCAAGTTCAATAAATAAATTATTTATGAATATCATTTTTGGTTTTTTTGGTACAAACACTGATTTTTCCCTCTTCGACGAAAATTTGTGAATTTCACGATATCATCGCAAAAATTTCATCCAGTACTCTTTAAAATAATTCTATCAATAATAATAAATGTATTTCTCGTTCATCCACCTTATAACTTATAAGTATACTCCATTCAGTATTCACTTTTATAAAGTATCCCGGTTGGCCATGATTTAGGTTTATCAAGTTTTATTACTTGAAACTGACGCAGGTTGGCACTCGTGAAATATCGGCAATGTCAAAATAATTCTCAGAGACTTTGCCAATGCTAATTTCTATTTACTCTTTTTTAATTTTGTTAATGGAGTTAGTTCTTTTGAGGTTTAACTGTGACACAGGAATCGTAGTACTACTACATTCTCATACTGGAGGATTTGAAGTTGTGCAAAAAGTTATTGAAATGTCTTCTGTAGGCTTATTTCTTGAGATTTTTGAAAAGTGGGGAAATCCATCCGTCTGTTCGTTTAGAAGTTTTTCTGTCGAATTATTCGAGAACTTTTATTCTTTTTTCGAATGAACCACCACAAAGTATTGGACTATTCTGTCCATTATTTTTCAGTATAATTTCAACACTCGATTCTTGATTTCCGTACAACAAAAAAAGCATAACTAAATCTTCCAACCATGTTTATACAGAGTGTAACAGCCAAATGGAATAAATTCGATAACGAATAAATGGGGGCGTGTTGGGAAAAACGCTCGGACACTTCGATTTTTAATTTTAAATGCGCATATTTTTCAAGAAAATAAAATTATATAGGGTGTTCCATGCGACCGTGGCCAATACCAACTTTCTTATTTCAAATGCAACCCCCTGCATATTATTTATTTTTTGGATTCTTCACAGAATTCTAGACACAATTCATGCACAATGTCCTATACCTATCTTCAACTATTTCGGAAGTATTAAGTGTTTTCAGATTTATTGCAAATATCAACGTTATAAATAAAAATTATTTTATTTCTCAAATTCAGTACATTACACTTAAAACCTAATAAGTAATACTGATTATTTCTTAATTATTAAAAAAACAAAAAAAACATTAATGTCAATGTAGGAAATGTTCAAAATGCTCGCCGCGAACGTCTTGTCAACATGCTAATCTGGTGTAGAATTGTCTTCTAACGTTACTGAACATTTCAGGCGTGACTGATCTAATCGCAAGCGTGATTCGGTTTTTTTAGGTCGTCTAAGTTGAAGGGTTTCGTTTCGTATACAATACTTTTGACATATCCCCACAAAAAGAAGTCTAATGTAAAATTGTAAAAAATCTAAAAACACTTAATATTTCCGAAAAAGTTGAAGATAGGTATAGGGCATTGTACATGAATTATGTCTAGAATTTTCTGAAGAATCCAAAAAATAAATAATATACAGGGGGTTGCATTTGAAATAAGAAAGTTGGTATTGGCCACGGTCGCATGGAACACCCTATATAATTTTATTGTCCGAGCGTTTTTCCTAACACCCCCTCATTTATTCGTTATCGAATTTATTCCATTTGGCTGTTACACTCTGTATACGTGAAATAAACATTTTGATGAATACGTAATTGCTACGACATTTATGTAGAGAGGACAATGACTATAACCTAACATTTCCAAAATATACACGGTGAAATGTGTCAAAATGCCAGGGCCAACCGGGATACTTTATAAAAGTGAATGGAGTATATACTGTGCGCGTCAAAATCATGAAACAAATTCATTTTCTCAGAAGAAAAATATTTGGCAACAAAATCCTGAAACAGGTCAATTTTTGTTACACTTTTACCAAATTTTTATGAATTTTTGAAGGCTTTTTGTTGCACCCTGTGCCATCCATCAACCCTCTGAATTTTTTGAATGAGCAAAGTGGGTCATGTGGTACTTTTTTGTAAGGTCTTCGTATCTTCTTTACAGGCGTGCAGAAATTTTCATGATTTTTTTTTTTTTTTTTTAATTAGTTAGTTCAAAGAGGTTTTCAGTATGTGCACTTTGTCATGGCTTATTTAGTTTGAGACGATGGTACCTGATGAAATTTGTCACCTAATATCTAAAGGTCGACCATTACAGTTTGGTTCATGCACAACTTTCAACCCTTTTCAAGCCCCTCACGTGAGGGTTGCAACAAAAATCCTTGCAAAATGAATAAAAATTTGGTGAAAGTGCTTCAAAAATTGACCTGTTTCAGGATTTCGTTGCCAAATATTTTTCTTCTGAAAAGATGAATTTGTTCCATAATAATAATAACATGCATTTATTTTCCAAATTATCATCTATGAAAACAGAGAGAAAACAAGTCAACAAAAAAATATTTCTATATAAGAAAGAAAAAATAGCAGTGCTCACAAGCACACTTAAATTCAGGTATCGAATAAGGTAAAAGGTTCTATATTCATGATAAGTCGGTGAAGTTGTTTACGAAAATTATCATAATTTTTGATGTCCCTTATGTGTTTTGGAAGAAAGTTGAACAGTTTTAATAACATTAACAACAACATTCTACAAATGTTGTTCATGAACAGCCTGTTCCGTTCGAGAGAAATATAATTGGGCTTAGCATGAATCCCTGTGGCACTCCCACTCGAACCTTTACTGATGACTTGTTGATTTTTCGTATAAAAATTAATAAATGACGCCTTTTCACTTTCGACAATCCACAAATAGAAGCCTTTTTTCACATCAGCGTCTCTTTCAAAATGGTATTTATATTCGGCCAGACATTTACGTAGAGATTTTTCTGGCAATATGGGGAGAGAAAGATAAAGAATGATTCTAGTTCTGTGTGTATACGTTTCCCCATTGTCGGAAAAATATGGAAACATCTCGGGAAAATGTAAATAGAATTCCGCTCTTAATTACCCAATTAAGGATCTATTAACGCTCAAATAATTCCGCAACAAACAGCGCTCACAGATATCCCTCTTCTGCCCTTCCAAAATTCCTGTATTGGCTCAGCTAACTAGTTCTCATCATTCACAAGTATTATATATTGTTCTCTGAAACAACGACTTTACCAGTACAAAAAAGACACAAACGTTCCAGTGTCAAAACATAAAAATCGAAAACTTACCCCAAAGCTGCGTTTTCCACCATTTTGACGTTCCAGCCTTCCGATTGGCGTTGCTAGGGGTGTATTATCATCCCCCTACCAATAGGGGTGCTTTGCAGAGCACGCGACGCGTCTGATTCGCCAATCGTAATAACCCTAAAACTCTAAGGGATTAGCAAACATTGAACATCCCTTAGATATGTTCGCTGCAGCTTTTCTGTGTATGTAACGAAGACAGAGGATGGCGATCAGTTCTACGGGCTAAGGGTGCATAGAGAGATAACAGAACAAGGCTATCAGCACTTAATGTTGTTATATTCACTTCATGTTGGGCTTAGGCATAAGCTAGACATATTTAGATCGAAGTTAACTGCGTTCCAAAATTTAATTCAATCAGTCATAGATATTAACAATATCAGTGAAGTCGATTGTTCAGTGATTAAATTGGGATAGGTGCTAGTGGTTCCTGCTTCATGACTTTTCAGTTGTTGTGCTTTGGATGAATGTAGATTAATCCATCGAGAAACATCAAAACATAGTAAGATTCAAGTCTATTTTATATGAGTGATACTAATGGATGACCACTGTTGAGATGCATAATGAAAATCGAGAATTATTCGACCGAAAAACCTCAAAAATTCTTAGAAATTTACAAGCATTTTGAAATATACATCTACTGGGCGCAAACATCTTGTATATCACTATATATATCTTTCGGGCGTACCTCAGAAGACAGCCGTGAATTATGGTATACAGAGTGTCTGATATGTATGGAAACGGCCAATTATCTATTGAAGTAATATAGCGAAAAATGTTATAAGGAGACCTGGTACACGTCCGAGCTCGCGAGCTCCTTTCATAAATTGTGCTTTTTATTTCCATGATATCTCAGTTCGTATGCGGCGTAGACCAACAATTTGTTTTTTAATTAAAGCTTAATAATTTCTTTAGAATATGTATTACTCGCTTTTCTGTTTTTATCCATACATTAGGAAAAAAACCTGGTTAGCTGTAATTTCATGAAAATCTGGACAAACGATTTCATTTCCATGATATCTCTGTCAGTTCTCGGGATAAATAAATGAAATTTTCAGTTTACATGCAAAATCATATTTTCCAGAATGCGTATTGATCAGTTCTTTTGTTTATTGCCCCCCTCAATTTCTAAATGAATTATAAACTAGGAACTTTATTGGTCATATTTTCAACCAGGTTTTTTTCCTAATATACGCAGAAAAACGGAAAGCGAATAATACACATTCTGCAAAATATTATTCCGCATGTATACTGAAAATTTCATACATTTATCCCGAAAATTGACGCAGATATCATGGAAATAGAAACGTTTGTCCAGATTTTCATGAAATTACAGCTCACCAGGGTTTTTTCCTAATATACGAAAAAAAAGAAAAGCGAGTAATACATATTCTAGAGAAATGATTAAGCTTCAATTAAAAAAAATTGTTGGCCTACAACGCATACGAACTGAGATATCATGGAAATAAAAAGCCCAATTTTTGAAGGAAGCTCTTACATTAAAGAATAATTAAATATACATAACACGTTGAAATGCAATGACAATTGAATTAATCTCAAGATCCTGAACAAAATTAATGAAGTACATCATATCCTAAATCTAACTGTTTCGAATTTTAAAGGTGTGTTATATTAAGGCTTCTCTTATGCAATAACATTCTTTGTTCTTTTTACTTCAATCTTAATTATTCTTGAAATAATCTAACTTCGACTTATGAAATTCAAATGGATAAAACTAAGAGTTTTGAAGAATACAATATCGACAATAAGCCCTTGATGGTTGTTCAACTAATTCCTCATATTGGAATTTCAGACAAATCATTGAAAAAATTAATTTCCCATTCTCTGCATATCACCGAACTTGAATGAGAAGAAATAATCTAATATAGATAAGCCTTTTTCAAACTGCAAGACTCAACAAAAATCATTCATGCAGGCAAAGCTTCATCTTATGCATACTCCCCGATCATTAAAATTGCAATAAACAATAAATGAATCTTTAAGAAATAAGCTGCAGATACGCGCTGCTAGATAACTGATGTCGGTATGTAGGTACTATGTAGACGCTGAATGTTGATTTTCATGAAGAAAACAGCATTTCTTTATAGGGTCCTTTTCGTGAATGTGCATTTTGGAAAAGTTCCTATAACTTTCTCCTTCTCAAACCATTTTTCCTGAAGCACTTGTTTCACGTAGAATTCAATGGTGTGAGTAGTTTTTCCAAAATTCTTTCTAATATTTCATATTTATAAAATGTGTATTGAACTAATGTAGAACAGAATTGAAATGTTTTTTTGAAATGGTAAATTGAAATTCTGATTTAGATAGTGAAGATTTCTGGCAAAATATCAAGTTTTGTATATTTTTACAATGGTGACGTTAAGATCTCCTGAATTATACAATAATCTCTAGTGCCAGAAATCCATTTTAAATGGAATATTGATTTATAAATAATTATTGATAGCAGTATTTCAGTAAAATATACCGAGATTATTGAATGGTAAAAAGGTGCCACAGAATTTTCCACAATAAAAAAGTAACAGCCACTTTTCAAAAATGCACATTTACGAAAAACAACCTCTTACACTAAAACGATGAGATACCGACGTCAGTTTTTGTTTATTCAGATTATAAATAGGACTTTACATTGAAATGTATCCAATGTGGCTGCCTGTGTACCTACTCTTGGTTGAAAATTTTCATGCCCCCCACCAGAAAAACTCCCAAGCACTATTGAAGAATATGTGAAAACTGCCAAATTAAGTTTAAATTTTGTTTCAGATTGGATGCACCCCTCCATAAGCAGCAACGAAAACTAAATATTCATAAATACGAAAACTTTTTCGCGCGATTTTTTTTACTCATCCCAGTAGATCTAACGTTGTGAAATGTTGTGGGTATTCAGTTGGGGCTAAAAATAATTCCGTGTTATCCGTTCTTCGTACAATACCGGGAAACTCAAGAGATAGAAGTTGAAAACATGACTTCAGATTAGTGTACTTGAAAGGAAAGTGCAACTCGTCTTCATCCGAAGATCAAGCTATCCTCCCCAGTAAGCAGCAGCCTCAAATTGGATTTCAAAGGTGTCTCATCGTGCCTGGGGGCACTAGGCAATCCCCCATCAACCTCCATCACCCCAACCACCAGTTCTGAAGACATATCCCACCAGCAGTTCAATATTTTCCCTGCTATATTCTCCAGACAACTGAACTTCAACACTTGCCCCCAAGGCAAATCCATGATGGACGAACTGAGGCCGAATTTGGTGGGGATGGGGAATCTGCTGGGGGTTGGAGGACTCCTGGAGGATCACCACAACCATCTGATGAATAATGCAGAAAAGAACGGCCAACGGAAATGTAACACCAGCGGTTCTTCTGCTGAAGATTTCAGTGCTTTGTATGGAGGGATACCTCATGGACACGATCACCATACACCAGCTCATACACCACCAGCGGCTTCTAGGTCGATCACAGATCATAATGGTAAGTACAGAATCATTAGCTTCATAAAATAGGGGGTCAATTTCAACTGGGTTCCGAGCAAAACAATTCCAGCAAACACTTTCATGAAAACTTTGATATTCAGCATTCAATGCCGAATAAGTTTTGAAAATAAGCTTTCAATTCAAACACCATTTCAAAGTGAAATTCAGAATCCTTCAATTGTATATCAGATAGTCAATAGTAGAGCCCCTAGATCTACTCATTAAAGTTATCCGTATCAGTTGATCTCTGCAAATCTGGTGATTTTATGGGAGAAATGTCAAAGTTTGATCAATTTTCCTGAAGAAAATAGAAAATTATGGAGAATATGAATATCGAGCTATTTCGCATTCACCTTTCTTCTTTCGATCCGAATGTTTACATCACGGCCAGGATATCTGTGAAAAAAGTTTTGACGAGTTTAAAATTTCACCTTTTGTCTGATTTTTTCGCGATTTTCGTGAATTTTTTTAAAATATTTCTACATCGCCTAGAGAAACGAAATTTCTTCCACGTATGAATCGATTATTCCTCTTTTCGACTGTATAAAAATTTCCCCACTGTATCGCAGCTTCGCTGCAATTTTAAGATTCCTCTGGGCCCATTCTGGTTACCATTTTAGTATAGTAAAGATATTTCAGAAATGGTTATTTGAAACTCAGTTCAATCACGTTTATTTAAGAAACCGCCAAATGTAATTCAGATTAGTCACATTCATTTCAGAAATTATCATTTGAGAAATGTAGAAATGCAAAAATATGTATTGACAATCATTATCTTGGAAAAGGAGCTTCACTTGAAGAGATTCTTCACATCATAACTTCTAAATCACTTGTAGATATCTATAATACTGTCATCAATGTGCCTATAGATAAAAATCTAGATACACTTTGGGTATCCTTGTTTGCCATCGAATGAGTAGAAGGAGTACTCAAAAGCCCCCTAATTATCCCGTAATTATCGCCTTCAATCTCTGGGGGAGAACAACCCCTGCTTGCCACACATGTCCGATTGTGTAGTTACAATATGTCAAATTGAGCGTAAACCGGTCTATTGTTGAGATTGAGGCTGGGTTTGGGTTATTGAAACAGAAGAAGTATAAGTAGATTTCCGGAAATTGAGGCATTTGTACCTTATGACGACAAAGGGGTGTAAATTAGAATGATTTATTCCTCACGAAAAATTGCAGGCTTTAACATGAACTTGACGAAAGTTTTAGATGTGCCTTAGGCGGTAGAGTTGCCATCATTTTGTCGTGTTTGTGGTTTTCTCTGATATTCTGAAATATCACACAATTTGATTTATAATTGCTCAATTGTTGTTGAATTATGAGCATACATTACCGACTCGACATATCCCCAAAAAGAAATTGGAAGATATTAAATTAGACGACCTGGGAAGATGATTAACTGGATCATTTCTTCAGAGAATTCCGAATTTGTCAACAATACGATTAACTAAATATTGTCGTCCATGAATTCTTCTTAAATTTCTTTGAGTATTCACAAATGAGCACTTATTTCGATGAGACAATTCAACAATTTCTAAATGTTGTTAAAGCAGGTATCTTTCCATGATTATCTGGTATAACCTATACAAATGACATAAGAAATGTTGAAAAATAATACACAGTGCTGGCTTTATAATAAATTGCATATTTCCTATTGGAAAACCCGTTATACCCGATTATAGAATAATGAGTTTTCGCCACCTAAAGTGGGACACACTGTAGATACCACGAAAATCATTTTCCATGTCTGATTTCAAAAGATTATGTTCTTTTACAATTGCGAAATGTAGCTGTGTTTATGTTCAAGATTAAACCTCAATTTTGCTCTATTCTTTTACTTGTTTCTTATTCAGATTTCGATCTGAATGTCGACAATTTGCTTTCCTGACTTTCGGCCAAACACTTTTGTGCAACACATTCTCCTCTCACCCTTCCAACAATAGTATTTGGGGGATCTTCCACCTGTTTTATAGACCGTCGCAAATTACACATTCCATATAATCCATATAATAGACCATGTGGGTAAATCCCCAAATTATCCCTTAATCCCCATCCTCCCGGTGCGCAGAGCGGGGACTCTCTCTGTGTACATATGGGAATATAATGACCACTCAGGGTGTCCTAATGAAGTGTCATTTCACCAGATAACATATGCGTATATGGACTTTACTTTCTATTGTGCGGATCGAGTGGTTTGCGATCAGATTATACTCGCAGATTGCAGATAAAAGTGAGCATAAGTCGGTGCGTGTTATTGGAGATGTTCAAGAATTCAAATTCATAAAAAATTTTTGATAGATTCGATGGAAACTGTTGTTGAGTTGAGTTCAAATCAAATTCAATTTCCACAAATCTAAAAGATTTTTATACCCACTAAAACAGCCCAGCCGAAGGTTTTAGCTTGGCATTGATTCATTTGTAATATTCAAAGTGTCGGATTGAACAGGAAACAATGGTCTTTTTTGGTAGAAAAATCACTAGGGGGTTAACCAAAGACTATACTCTGTTCAATTGTAAGAAGGAGCAATAATAACATGTTTGGCGCAGCGGTACGAGAGCCTCCGTAAAGTTTCTTTCCGTCCAGAGTCGAATCGAGGAGATTTCACACAATCGTTCAGTTTTAACTGAACTTGGATTCCATTTTTTCAATAATTTATAGAACGCTGTTCTTTTGAAATTTGGCGAACTGTTTCATCATTCACGATTTCTAGAACTTTAGAAATCGTTGGGATTTCATTCCGAAAAAAAAACGTGGACAATTCTTCTGATAAGGTTCATATCGAAATCGTCAACCGAATCGATTATTTTTAACGACTGGGCTCTCCTCTTAGGTGGCGTCAATGTTTTATTCTCTTCATATTCTCTGAGAATTCTGAATACAGTTGAATCACTCACCCCTGAGGATTCTGAAACAATTCCCACTAAGTCTCTTTTCGATAAATCAGGATGTTCTTCCAATTCTTTTCGAAAAATGTTCAAAATTATCTCTTTCTCTTCGGCAGAGGAATGCGACTTTTTGGAACTTTTTCGTGGTGCTCCCCACATATCACCCCCAGATGCAGTATCCGTTTCCGAATTCGACATTGTTCTATAAACACTATATAAACTTCGTCAGAAAATTTTCCAACACAATACACTTTTCACAACAAAATCTATAAACACTTTGAACAGCTAGACCTTCACAGTAGCTCTAGGTATTTTAACTGGTCTTGTCAATTGAAAACTTCGATATTTATGCAAATCAAGATGGCTTTAATCCATTAAGGGAAAGGACCCAAATCTGGTGTTTCCCGGAATTACCTTGTCGGAATCTTGAGCAGCCGACAAAGAATTTCGTACAAAATAATATAAAATTATGGACCGAAACTAAATATATTTCGGATATTACAAGTAAATGACCATGATAAATTTGAACAGAGATCTTTTTCGAGTCTTGTAAATTGAAAACTTCGATATTTATGCAAATCAAGATGGCTTTCACCCATTAGGGAGAAGGACCCAAATCTGGTGTTTCCCGGAACTACTTTGTCGGAATCTTGCAAGATTCTGACCCAAATCTCTAAAACTCTGGTGTTTCCTGGAATTACCTTGCCGCAATCTCGAGCATCCGAAAAAGAAATTATTCAGTAGATAATAATATAAAGACAAAACAAAATAAAAAAATAGGGTACGTCGGATATAAAATGTTTATGACAGTTGCAAATCATAACAGAAATTTTGCACTAGAGTTTCTGAGGGAAAAAGTTCTAATGCGAGAATTGCTGACTCAAATTATTGAATCATTTCTGTCCAGTACCATCCACAGTCCGAGTACGATACTGGCAATCTCTTAGGGCGGTCGAAGAGAGCGTTGTTATCACCGTTTGACCAATAGCAGCCTTATTGTGCTCAAACCAGACGATTCTGTTTGTTTGCAAAGCTCCTTCTTATATTTGAACGGACTATAATACCTAGATAACGATCGTGAAAATTGGCTTTAATTCCAGATGGAGCGTTTAAGAAATTAAAACCTGAGCCTTCATCGGGTAGCAGCGGCAGTCTGGGTTCCGTATCACCTGCAGGTCCGCAACATGCAGGCCACACACCTACCACAGCCTCATGCCCCACACCTGCTCGACGCAGACATAGAACGACATTTACACAAGAACAGTTAGCAGAACTAGAGGCAGCTTTCGCGAAAAGTCACTACCCAGACATCTATTGCAGAGAAGAATTGGCTAGGAGTACCAAATTGAACGAAGCAAGAATACAGGTATGTTCGAAATAGTTATTTATGATATGAGTGTTAAAAGTGACGTTTTATTTTGTGAGTAAAAAAGTTTGTGAAATAGCGGAGCGAATTGAACAATTTTACGAACCAAATAAAATCACTTTTAACACAAATACCATACAATGTTTTTTGTACAACTGCCCTATTTTGATAATGAAATGGGCGTATTTGCAATGACAATAAACTTCAAAATGCATTTTAATATTCAAATAATCGAAAGGTTGTTGTGAATGGCAAACGTTGCCAACGTTATGATTACTAACAAAAGGGAAAAGACGCTGTCATTTGAATTTCGTTCCTGTCCAATTTTCGTCTTGGGTTTTTAACTGCTTAATATGTTGATTGAGAGTCCAATTATTAATAAAAGTGACGATTTGGTTGTTCCTATGGATATTGAAGAGTCTGCAAGAACAGCAAATCTGCAACTCCTACCTGAAAAATCTGTTCAGCAGTACGATATTGCATATAACAATTTCCTGGCCTGGTATGAATTGAAAAATGTAGAAGGGAACTTCAGTTAACCTGTTTTCCTGGCATACTTAGAAGAAAAATCAAAAATATGGAGTTCATCAACTTTGTGGAGCAAATTTTTAATGATAAAGTCAAGCGCCCTTGTTAAAAATGGTGTGGATGTTAGTAAAAATTTTAAGGTAATAGCATATTTAAAACGGAAGAGTGGTGGATATCGTCCAAAAAATCAAAAATTCTCACTCGTCAACAAGTTCAAAATTCGCAGGATTTGAAATTCAAGATTCACAGACTCAAAACTTGCATTCAAATAACTCTGATATCGTGAATTTATACAGGGTCTTTCACGAGGAACCTCACCCATATTTATACTTGAAACTACTGAACGTATTTTCATGAAATTCAGCACTTATAAGTATTTCACGATGCTGATGAAATCTAAAATATTTTCAAGGCATGAGCACCTCCGGTTTTCCCGGAAATGACATCAACTTCCGTTTTTCAAATCAGAACACCATTTTTTTTATTGCAGAAATAGATTCCTTAGAAAATTTCAAGTTATTTTGATGTAACATTTTTCAGTTTTGGTTGGAAAATTCTCTCTGAGCGGGAAAATTCGAAAGAAAAATCGAAAATAGAGCTCCGCTGAAACGAGAATAACTTCGAGGTTTTTGGATGGAAAATTTTCATTTTTGGGATTTTTCAAGATGTAAAATTGATGTATCCACTTTGAAAATCGAAATCGCGATTCATGATACAGGGGGTGGATATTAACTCAGAAAATATCCATTTTAGGGCAAGGGTGTGATGCATACACTCACATTATTTTTTAACGTAGATTCAATATCTGCCATAAAAAAATGGGGTTCTAATTTGAAAAAATTGATTTTTCACGATTTTGTCATTCCTAACTTTGAAAGCGATTTTTTCACCCCCTGTATCATGAATCGCGATTTCGATTTTTAAAGTGGATACATCAGTCTTACATCTTGAAAAATCCCAAAAATGAAAATTTTCCATCCAAAAACCTCGAAGTTATTATCGTTTCAGCGGAGCTCTATTTTCGATTTTTTTTTTCGAATTTTTCCGCTCAGAGAGAATTTTCTAACCAAAACTGAAAAATGTTATCTACATCAAAATAACTTGAAATTTTCTAAGGAATCTATTTCTGCAATAAAAAAAATGGTGTTCTGATTTGAAAAACGGAAGTTGATGTCATTTCCGGGAAAACCGGAGGTGCTCATGCCTTGAAAATATTTTAGATTTCATCAGCATCGTGAAATACTTATAAGTGCTGAATTTCATGAAAATACGTTCAGTAGTTTCCCGTATAAATATGGGTGAGGTTCCTCGTGAAAGACCCTGTATATTCATGTGTTAAGTATTGGACTAAGCAGAAACTAAGTTGGACTCTGATGATCATTTTTGTGAAGTTGCGTGTGGACTATGATCGTTTTTGTGTAAACCAGTGATTATTAAAATAATTTCATAAATCGGTAACAACCAAACGAAAGCTGGATGTAGGTACCTACCTTAATTGAAACAACAGATGTCGAAAAAAACTAATGGTGCTATTTTCTTTTATGGTATCCTATTCATTATTCTTCTTCAATCGTTTTCAGTGAAAACCTTTCTAAATACGAATGAAGCTGCTGCTATCAGAGTTCCGAAGAATTCATAATTCAATAATGTACAAAATAAGCGTTCTTTCCATCACAAACGAATTCGGCATTAGTTTGTCGGCGCTTCCAATTCTCAATTGTCCCGACTCCTGTCCGGATGGAGCTCAGGAAGAGGGACCTTGATGCATGACTCATTTCGGAGCCGGAGGGAGGCTGGAGAACTATGACAGTTGTGTCTCGAGGGTTCCGCCTAACGAACGGCTAATTCAATCAAAGGTTCGAGCAAGGCGGTGCTTTTACGCCGACTATGTATGTGTTTCCCTCTTAGGAACACCCCAAGAGTTTTTCGCCCAGCCTTGTTCCTATTTAGGGATTCGGAGAAGCCTGCGTCCTTCACTTTTTACGTCCAAGTTCCTTCGTCAACTTCATCGGAATTGTTGCAACTTGTTTGGGGTAATCAGCGCAAATTCGAATAGTCGAAATACATCGAATTATTTCAATCCCAACATTGAAATTATGTTTCTATAAAGAATTACCGAAAGATACAATAAATTTCCTATATTTTCGAAATTATTCAGATGAAAACCAGAAACCCCTGTTTTATTCGGGTAAGGACTCGAACGACACTCGAAAAAGTGATTCTCAAGAATATCCAACTCTGCAGATAGGTAATTCTCAATTCTTTGAAAATCAGAATGACGAAATACTTGAGCAACATCATTAGCGTATATAAATTTCTCAGGGGAGGTAGAAGGAATGCCACACAAATATAAATTGAAAGGAGTAGATTCACAGATTCATTTATACGAATTGGAATGTAAAAATACTTTTTCTGTACAGAGGAAGAAAACGTTTTTGTTCATGTGCAAAATGGCGAAGGCGCCGGTTGACATAATCTTTTATATTTGCGGAGTTCTTCACTATTTTGCAATACTAGGAGGAGCTTGTTGATCGGCGAACAAAAAATGAATCTATACTAAAAAGAAATGAACCTCATCACTTTAGTAGGACCACAGACACAGTTAGGAATTTTCAAAGTTGAAGAATTGAATAAAAAAAATATTTCTAGATTTTATTCTTTCTCCCCTGATCCTACCACCGAAGTCTCCTCTAGTAATTTTTTTTTCTGAAGAAGAATCAATGCTCTATATTGTACCACAGTTTCATCACTGTAGCTTGCTCACGGACACAGTAACGAATTTTCAAAGTTGAAGGATTGAATAAAAAAAAAAATTTTTCTAGAATTTATTTTTCCTCTCCTGATATTACCACCAGAGACTCCTTTTGTGATTTCTTTCTAAAGAAAAATCAATGCTCTATGATGCTCCAAAGTATCATCACTATAGCTCACTCACAGACACAGTTACGGATTTTCAAAGTTGAAGAATTGAATAAAAAATTTTTTTTCTAGATTTCATTCTGTATCTCCTGATTCTACCATCGCAGACCCCACTAGTAATTTTTTTTCTGAAAATAAATCAATGATCCATATTGCGCCATAATTTTATCCCTGTAGCTGGCCCAAAAACACAGTTACGAATTTTCAAAGTTGAAGAATTGAATAAAAATTTTTTTTCTAGATTTCACTTTATCTCTTCTGATCCTATCAACGTAGACTCACCTAGAATTTTTTTTCTGAAGACGAGTCCAAATGCTCTATATTTCACTACAGTTTCATTAGTGTAGCTTGTCCACAAACACAGTTACAAATTTTCAAAATTGAAGATTCGAATAATTTTTTTTTAAGATTTTCATAATTTCTTCTGATCCTACCACCGCTAATTCCCCTAGTTTTTTTTTCTGAAGAGGAATCAATGCTCTATCTTGTATCAAAATTTCATTACTGTAGCTTGCCCACAGACATAGTAACAAATTTTCAAAGTTGAAGAATTAAATGAAAAATTTTTGTTTAGATTTTTTTCTGTCCTGATATCACCACCACAGATTCCTCCAGTAATGTTTGTTTTAAAGAGGAATCAATGCTGTATAATGCTCGAAAATATCCTCACTGTAGCTTGCCCACAGATACAGTTACGAATTTTAAAATTTTCAGAATTGAATAAAAAAATAGTACATTGTTTACCGGGTAGAAAAAGCCTCACATTCCTGGACGATTGTGAAGATTGCTAAGTCAAGGCGTAAGCCGAGACTTATCAACACAAATTCCAGGAATGTGGCTTTTCCTACGAGGTAAACATGCTATTTTTGCGCAAATCGGTTGAAATTCGACAGATTATAATCAATTTTGAAAAAAATCACGAATTATTCCATTCATAAATAAATGGAGCTTTCAAATTCGGAATGGAATTGGTTGCGTTACTATAGACACGTATTAATGCTGAATTGTCAAACTGGATGAATATTTATTTGATTGCTGGTCTTTTCGAAGACAAAACCGTGTAAAATGATAAATGATGATGAATTTTCCATTACTGGAACTCCTCCAGAGCTGGTTGAGGCAGTGAATACTGCTTCATTAGAATTATTGCCGAAGAAATCTAGAGAAAAGTACAAATATGCTTATGCAGAAAAGTTATTTCCTAAAAGTTGGGAAATGTTGACTTTTTCTATGACAAATTTTGTTAGGAATGTCAAAATTTCCTAGCGATTTGCGGAAAGAGTTTTTTTTCTCGATTTTTTTTTCTCCTGATCCTACCCCTGCAGAATCCTCTAGTAATTTTTTTTTTCTGAAGGGGAATCAATGCTCTATTATGCGCCATAATTTTATTACTGTAGCTGGTCCTCAGACACACTTACGAATTTTCAAAGTTGAAAAAGTGTCTTTTGTCTTCAATTGTAGCAATATGTCGTAAAATAAGTGTGTATTTTCGTATTTTTTGACAAGCCATATATTTTTCAATGGCAAATATTTATACATGTAACATGTTCATTCGAAATTTTTACATGTGTAATTAAAATAATAATGAAAACTATGAAACTCCGGCATCAGTTTTTGTTTACCTAATTTATAACTAGGACGTAACATATAAATGTATTCAATATGGCTCACTCTGTACTCTCGATTGAAATTCACAGCCCCAAACGAAGAAAAACTGCCCAGATCCTCTACTGATTGCAGCATAAATTAAGACCTCCGTTTCGTTCGGATCCAGAATGGTGAATGCGTCGGTTAAATTTAGCTTCATAATGAACCGATTCCTTCACCATTCTGCACCGCCTGATTGGGTTTGTTGATTATTCTTTCACTATTTTGGACCCGAACAAACACAAATTTATTCGTTATTGGTGGACAAGATATGAATTTATAATAAAAATATCCTGGAGTAATTTTATTATTGCTCAAAGGTCATAATTTTTGTGGAGGAATCTACATTTTTTCTTGGCCTTTATTTTTTGTTCGGGAAAATCCCAGGTAAGGGCTGCACGAGAATAAATTCGCTATCACAAAAACGCTATATCTTTCGAACCACTGGACCGATTTCTAAAATCAAACTCATTTTCGAATCATCTTTTAATTCTAATGAAAACTGTTTTTACAATAAAAAAGCCAAAACCACTTTTTACAAAATTCATGGATTTTTTCTGGAATTCTTCCTATCATGCTTCTTATAGTGTTCTCAGTCACTTTCTGAGATGCTGTCTTCCACTTTCGCTTGAATTCCGCTAATGTTTTCGTTGATTTCTTAGTCT
This sequence comes from Adalia bipunctata, assembly GCA_910592335.1. NCBI lineage: Eukaryota > Metazoa > Arthropoda > Insecta > Coleoptera > Coccinellidae > Adalia > Adalia bipunctata. The sequence goes on along the minus strand of OU342952.1, from coordinate 9,553,603 downwards.
TCTTCAATTCTCTTTTTACCAGGGCCCAATATCTTTCGATTGGCCTGAGTTCTGGGCAATTTGGTGGATTGGCCTCTTTGGGGACAAAAACCACCTCATTAGCTTCGTACCATTCCTTGGTGGCCTTGCTGTAGTGGCATGAAGCTTAATCTGGCCAAAAGATTGTTGACACATCGTGCTCACGTAAAAATGGTAAAAGTCGCTTCTTCAAGCATTCCTCGATGTATATCTTCGAGTCAACAGAGCCTTGGCCAACGAAAAATTTGCTCCTTTTCCCACAAGTCCAAATTGTTTGCCAAACCAGGAATGTTTTAGGAAACTTTGCTTGTTTCTCCACGCGAAATTTTTCGTCTACATTTCCACGAGAATCTACAGTATAAAATTCCTGAACAGGAGGTTGCGAGAAATCAGCCAAGACATAGGATTCGTCGTCCATCACGCAACAGGAAAAATTTTTCAAGAAATCTTTTTTTGATTTCTTTGCTCTTAATTTCGCTTCTTGATTCTTCACAGCGTTCCTGTCTGGCACTTTCTGCACTTTGTATGTTCTAAGCCCACAACTCGACTTGATTTTCTGAAAGGTTGACTGCGAACAACCCACTTTTTGGGCCACTTTCCGTCCTGAAAGGTTAGGATTCTTCTGGAAAAGGCTGATGGCTTTCTTCACTTTTTTTGGGCTATAAAACTCCCTTTTCCCTCCCGGTTCCTTCCTTGCGGTTAATAGTAAGATCTTCGTTGAAGCGCTCAACAACTCTTGATACCGTTTCCGGACGAACGCGAGCCTCTTTTGAAGCTCCATTTTTGATTATTTTGAAAAAGTTTCACTAGAAATTCCCGTGTTTTCACTTCGCTTGACATTTTGCGACAGAGAATTGGAATATCTATGAAGTAAATGTTCCACATGTTTCTGACGTTCATAACAAAGCTAACTATGATCAAATTTTGATTTTTTCTCAATTGGTTCAAGAGATATAGGCGTTTTTGTGATAGCGAATTTATTCTCGTTCAGCCCTAACTCTCAGATAAACGTATCTATAGAAAGATAAGGTCCTCGAGAAGTTGAAGTGGAAGATGATTAACAAAAAAAAATATAAATACTACATGATTATCTGAATTCGTTGGAGTATTGAAAACAAAGACAATATCTAAATTTTAAAATCGATCTGAACGTGGAAACTACCCCGCAACGAGGGACGCTCGTAGAGATCTGGAGCCGCATCTGTACGTGCGTAACGGGAAGAATTTTCCCTCGCATCTTGGAAAGAGTGACGTCTACAATTACGGAGTCCCTCCCATTTTCTCATACATCACGACATGTTTCAGCTCAGCCAACTGGGATCCCATCAAATGGATCCGTAATCGAGTTAGTCCGCCCCCCAACGGCGGTGATGTATATATATATAAAGATGAGCTTAGCCCTCGCTCGGAGGGCTAAACCGCCGGCTGCCTCCGAGTCTCTTTTTAAGCCGACATTATGCATATCCATCTCGCGTTTTCGCCACTTTCTTTTCGGGAATTTTTAACAGTTTGTCATTAATTCCGCAGCGATCTCTTCGCTCTGGCTAATTGATAAAGTACAAAATAAGTTCTGGATTCCGGAAAAACAATTTCCGATTTTTTTCGGTTTTAGCAGTTCTAGGGGGTGTTGCAATCAGAAGATTTGAATTGCGCGCCATGTTTGACAGTCTTAATGTCACATGATTATGACGTGACTGATCGAAAGATGACAGATGGGAGTTAGCAAACATGGAGCATCACTCGATTGAACAACGCGTCCTGGTTGTCAAAAATTATGATCAAGATGGTGAAAGTTAAATTGCCACTATTCATCCACTGCGAAAAGAATAATCAAAAAATTCGATGGTACTGGTTCGGTTAGTGATGTGTAACACACTACAGGGTGTCCCAAGTTCGAGTGCCTATCAGACGTTTCTGGAGAAATATGCGATAACTCAATTTTTTCAAATGGAACACCCTGTATTTTTCCCTTCTCACGAATTATGTGGCAGTGTCGTGATGAAATTAATAAAATGGGGTATAAGGTATAAGTGTAAAGCTCTTGTTGTCCTCGAAAAATTATACCATGAATTACAGGGTGTTCCAATTGAAAAAACTACATATTTTTCCGTAACTTTTTTCTGACGCACCCTGTATATGTAAAATTATTTTTAGTTCGTAGATTTTTGTCAACCTTACAACCATGCCATATGAGTTTTTTTCGACACGGTATAGTTTAGTTGCTATTTTAGCCGTACGCTTTGCTGACGCACTCTGTATTTATTTTTCTTATTCTGAACATCCCGAGTGTAAATCGCTCTTACAACGTCAAAGTAGAAGAATGTGGAAAGGTCATGCATGTTTTTCATTTCATGAATATCATCACAGGGTGTTTCAAATTTTGTGTCTAAATCTGTGATCGAAAATTGGCCATAACATCTGTTTTTCAAATTGGAACCCAATTTTTTATTATTGCGTTGCATTCTGCAAAGAAAAATGGTGATAGCACTCAAAGATGCTCCCGTCCTAAATTCAGTAATTCCCGAGTTATTTGAGTAGAGTCTATACTCTGTTCAAATCTAAGAAGGGGCAATAATAACATGTTTCGCACATCGGTATGAGGGCCTTCGTAAAGTTTCTTTCCGTCCAGAGTCGAATCGAGGAGATTTCACACAATCGTTCAGTTTTAACTGAACTTGAATTCCATTTTTTTTAATAATTTATAGAACGTTGTTCTTTTGATATTTGGCAAACTGTTGTCATCATTCACGATTTCTAGAACTTTAGAAATCGTTGGGATTTCATTCCGGAAAAAAAATGAGGACAATTCTTCTGATAAGGTTCATATCGAAATCCTCAACCGAATCGATTATTTTTAACGACTGCGCTCTCCTCTTAGGTGGCGTCAATGTTTTATTCTCTTCATATTCTCTGAGAATTCTGAATACAGCTGAATCACTCACCCCTGAGGATTTTGAAATAATTCCTACTAAGTCTCTTTTCGATAAATCAGGATGTTCTTCCAATTCTTTTCGAAAAATGTTCAAAATTATCTCTTTCTCTTCAGCAGAGAAATGCGACCTTTTGGACCTTTTTCGTGGTGGTCCCCACATATCACCCTCAGATGCAGTATCCGTTTCCGAATTCGACATTGTTCTATAAACACTATATACACTTTGTCAAAAGATTTTCCAACACAATACACTTTTCACACCAGAATCTATTAACACTTTGAACAGCTAGACCTTCACAGAAGCTCTAGGTATTTTAACTGGTCTTGTCAATTGAAAACTTCGATATTTATGCAAATCAAGATGGCTTTAATCCATTAAGGGAAAAAACCTAAACCTGGTGTTTCCCGGAATTACCTTGTCGAAATCTTGAGCAGCCGACAAAGAGTTTCGTACAAAATAATATGAAATTATGGACCGAAACTATGGAACTAAATATATTTCGGATATTACAAGTAAATGACCATCATAAATTTAAACAGAGATCTTTTTCGAGTCTTGTCAATTGAAAACTTCGATATTTATGCAAATCAAGATGGCTTTCACCCATTAGGGAAAAGGACCCAAATCTAGTGTTTCCCGGAATTACTTCGTCGGAATCTTGCAAGATTCCGACTCAAATCTCTAAAACTCTGGTGTTTCCTGGAAAAACCTTGCCGCAATCTCGAGCATCCGAAAAATAAATTATTTAGTAGATAATAATATAAAAACAAAATGAAAAATAGGGTACGTCGGATATAAAATGTTTATGACAGTTTCAAATCATAACAGAAATTTTGCACTAGAGTTTCTCAGGAAAAAAGTTGTAATGTGGGAATTGCTGACTCAAATTATTGAATCATTTCTATCCAGTACCATCCACAGTCCGAGTACGATCCTAGCAGTCTCTTAGGGCGGTCGAAGGGAGCGTCGTTATGATGATTTAAACAATGGCAGCTTTATTGTGCGCAAACCAGACGATTTTGTTTGTTTACAAAGCTCCTTCTTATATTTGAACGGATTATAGTCGTCAATAGAATGAACCAAAGCAAACGTTGTTGCGAAAGACTGCACTGGCGTATTTAGGGGGGGGGGCCAGGGGGGGCCAGGCCCCCCCTGATGTACCTCTGGCCCCCCCTGAAAGATTCTAATTCAAAAACTACGTATAGGTATCACAAATATACCAGGGGCCGCGGCCCCCCCTGAAAACTGAGGCTAGATACGTTGATGCGAAAGAGCTAGTAACGTAACGGCTTCTCCAATAGGAATGATTGAATTTTAATTGCAAAATTAATGATTTTTGACATTACTTATGTGTGATATTGCAAAGTATTGAAAATCCTCCAGAATACGCATTTTGCTCCATCAGGTCTGGTTCCAAAATCGTCGAGCCAAATACCGCAAGCAAGAAAAGCAACTACAGAAAGCCCTGGCCCCCAGTGTTCTGCCCGGCTGCAACGGGGCCATGATGCGGAACATTTACCCTGGAGCTGCCAGAGGCTACCAACCCTATCCACACCCTGCTGCAGCCATCAACCGATACCCCCAGGTGAGTGGAGAGGGAGCAGAAACTCGTTAAAACCCCAATTATCGAGCCCATAGTTGAAAAAGTTATTCGGCATTTGATCTCTAGTTTCAGCGCGAAAAACATACGCAATTAGAGTTTCAGTTCGCGAGGTGAACTTCGACCAAGGATATTTTTCGATGGTTAACAGCTTTTAATCAGAAAATACGTCAGTAGGCCATGGCCCCTCTTGAACTTCGAAATTGACAATAGTCCCTTTATAGTAATTGAATCGAATATCTTCAATAAAAATATTTCATCTTGAGTATTCAACTCCAATAATGTTGGTAGAAAATTTCTATCAATTCATGGCCCCCCTTGAAAAAGTTCATCGCTCTTTTTCGAATTTCGCATTCGTTTTGAAATAGGAGCCCATTCTGCAACTAGTTTTAGAATATACTATTCTCTATTTCAGTATCGTGATGACCTCATTACAGTACTAAAAACAGTACTGTAATAAACTCATTACAGCTTTGTTTTCAGTTATATATTTCGTATTGTGGTTGACAGCACTGGCTTCCGATCCTATCCAATTTCATTGTAATTATTTAGAACTGAAAGGATCGTGTTGGAAAAGTGAAAAAATTTGTACTCGCAAAGTTTGGGTCACAAATTACGAAAATGATAACGAGAAGTCGGCAATTCTCTTAGTTTTTGGAAAAAATCCCAAAGTTTCCGTTTGGAAGGAGAGGTTACACGTAGTTCTATAGCTAGTTTTTTTCTATTTTCTCAATCAATACTCGTTGGAAATGTTTTATTTATCAATTTCTGAGTCGTACTGCGTTACATTGAATAAGTTCACCATAATGTAGAACATTTAAATGTCCTCATTCATAAATATGTTATTCAAAATACGTTGACAAAACTTCACCTGAAATTTAAATAACCGAATTCTCATCAGACTACTTCACAAGTTTTTCGTATTCTTTTTCATACATGTATTAGGATTTTTGAGGTATTAATTTATTTGCAACATTATTCGCAATTTTTCTTAATTCTGGAGGTGTTAAATCGATTTCTTCAAACATAATTCACGAATTCAATGCGTAATTATAAATTATTTCGAAATTTTAAACGTACGACTCAAATTGCGTAATCTGTCAATTTTCGTAACAGCCACACCAAAATAAGAAACGTATACCGCCAGATGGCAGTGCAGTGCATTAATTTTTATTTATTGGCTCAATAGCTTAATAGAACAAATGTTGGGGCGCAGGGAATATAACAAGAAATCCTAGATCTCACACTGGCTGTATAATACTCTCTTTTTCCTTCACCAATCATCTGGGAGGAGATACCTGCAGGGCGTGTCATTTAAAAGAAATTCAATTCCATGTTAAAATCCACAATAAATTGTAAGAAACAATTAATTTTCACTAATCGACGGCTAAAACAAACCTGAATAAATTGTCGTTGATAAAAATGGATATTTATCATTTCGAATAGAAAATGTCAAAGAAATAAATTTCGCGAAAACAACACATTGTTGTAATATTATTTACAAAAAACGGTAAATTCTGAAAGAAAAATTAGATAGACTTTTGATTAACTAATGATAGACTTCAAAACTGAAATGAAAAAAACACAAAAATATTTGTTCGTTTTGATGGTAGAAATGTTACAAAATAACCAAACATGATGGGGAATATCCTTTTTATTCATTCAATACTTATAAAATATTTTTTTTATTATTTTTATATCCATATACTCATACATCCCTTCATCAATCAGAAAAAAATAAATCGTTTCTGACCTTTTTTTCAGGGACGAACACCCTCAAGCTATTGTCTTATAATTTTCTTCAATGCAAAAATTATCACTTCATATTTATTCATAATTCTTCTGGAAAATACATTTTATCACTTTCTCGTTTGCTTTTTGGACTAGGAATATCGTGAATTGCGAGAAATCACGTGAGAATCTCATCTCTCAGCCAACGTGAAGATCGGCATGCAAATATCCGAGCCGTAATTACATGAGCTCCGCAAACTGGCCGCTATTTTACCTGGCTGAGGCCAACGGATGCGTGAAACCGTGATTTGAATCCGAAATTGGAGCGGTATCAAAAATGAATATTACATGCATCTCTCTTAATTTGATGAGGATAACCGAAACCAGTGCCGTCGGAATGAATTTTAGAGCGCGAATTCAATTTTCATGGCCTTAGGCTCGGTTAATTTGCATTGGTTCGTTTTAATGGGTGAAGGGCCGTCCTTCGAATAGTTTATGTTGATTTATTTGGCGATTATACTTGTAATATATTCAAAAACTTTCTTCGCGAAAATAGTGAACATCAGTGCCAAAACCAAGGGTTCTATTCTGACTTGATTAGAGACAGTGATTTTTCTTTGTATGCCTTTATTTTCTGGAAGATTTCATACGTTTCTCCATTTTCAGATGACAGCTTCAAGCTACCCAGGTATGGCACAGTCATTTTCCATGTCACATGGCTCAAATATGACAACAGTTGCAGGAATGCGACAGGATGCAATGAGTAAGTAAAACAGTTTGAAGATCAAAAGTAAAATGGATGTTTAGCCTTGCATTATCGCAATTCTAAGTATACAGGGTGAGTCTTTGACTTGTACCTACTTATATTTTAACTGTAGATTCCTCTCATCAAACGAAACACTTCTTTCCTATACTATTTTTCAAAATGCGGTTTGGTTTGGAAGATACAGGGTGTCGAAAATCCATGAAAAAACACTTTTCTGTTTATATCTTTGGAACCGTTATTTCGAATGAACTGAATTTTGGTTGAGTTTTTACTCTATTCATGGTGCATATTCCTCAATCGAAACCTATTCAATATCTCTACTAGTATAAAAGTTACAGGATAGTCGACTCATCAATAACCGATAAAAAAACATAAAACCACTTTAAAAAGATAAAGGGTTCATATTTTCGAAAGAATCAATCATTTAAGAAACTAAAAGTATTCTAATTTTTTTTCAATAAAACGCGTCGTTTTCGAGTTATTTCCAATTTTACCCGGAGAAATTTGACGAAAAAATCATTAATTTCAAGAATAATCTGAATCTGTCTCTGAATTAAATATCATCGAATATTATTCCTTCTCTGGTCTTTAAACGAGTTTACAATGTTGTCACAATATTTATCAACTTTGTCGAGATATTTTAATAATAAAATCCCACAAATCTGGGAGATAAAACACAAGGAGGATTTAATACGCACAGTTTCTATTGAAAATTCATAGTTGCCGGTCCATATTGAAGTTAAATGTCGATGAAATACAAAATTCGGATATGAATGATGAATCTCGATACAAACTACTTATTAAATTGAAATTAATGAAAAATAATACGATACCTGATAATCTGTGGCGATGTTTCTATCTAAACAATATCCTCTTGGAATTTTATAAACTCGACACGGTTGAAATTATATTAATTCACTTCACATAATAATCACATTAGAACAATAATTCTCTGCAGGTATTCAGAACTTCACATAATGTTTACAGTTTGTTCAGAGACTCTGGTTTGTTATTGTTTATAGTTGGCCTCCAGATAACCAATTCTTCTGTTTTCGCTCTACGCATGCGTGGTAAAATTTGGCGGCAAAATCGATTTATGATGGAAACGGCAGAATTCATAGATATTTATACCACGGTATACAAATGTATCGAGATTTATACTATGTTTCGTGAAAAATCCTTAACCTCAATGAAAATACCAGCAAGCTGACAACATCTTCTTGAAATTTCTGTGCAAACATTGACAGAATCGATACAAATTAGATTAGGTTAGGTTGTTTAATAATAAATCTGAATGAAAAGTCTTTCTTCATGATATTGTTTGGGAATTTCGAGGAAAATATGAACAAGTTATTAGTGTTTACAAACTAATCTGCAGAAAAATCGAAGAAGTAACTTATTTGGGTGGGATAAATGTGGCTTTTTAGTTGCAGATATAATCCGATGAAACTAACTGTTTTTGTTGAAATTATCGTGTTTGCAACATTTTTATTCCAATAAGGTTAGTACTTGAGTATTCCCTAAATGTATAAACTCAATTTCTATCGAGAAATATGAACTTCGCATCAATTCCAGAAGATCGTTTCAGGGCCGTAGTTAGCACAATATTTTTTTCTAAATGGCTATATCTTTCAGAGCCGAATTCGAAAAAAAGGTTTCTTTTGACCTCAAGAATCTTCAGTTAAAATATATGTACAAGTCAAAGACTCACCCGGTATATTATGCAGTGCTTCGTTCAATTGAAGAATGAATCATGTTCAGATGCCGGTCCTGGTCGAAAACGTAACTTAAGATATCAGAGCTTCAAGACTCACGTTTCCAATCCAGTTTTTCGCCAGTATTTATTTCGTAAAAGACATCCACTGAGTGGAATTCTAACCGAAATCCATCTTATATCGGAAATGGAACATCTTGGGAGGCGTCTCTGCTAATCCTAGAGCAGTCTACCGGAAACATCTTCAATTTCCTGTTTCCCTGTGTTTTTTTTTCGATTTCTCGTTGAGGGGAATACGTCATGAGAAATATGAGCATTTTCATCGAATAAGTTGGAATTTTTTGAAAGTTGAAGAAAAATAGTTAAAGTTTTATTTCTTCTTTTCGTTTTTTCATTTTAAGTCGACAACATTTTCTGATATTTGTGGAAAAAAATCACAATCCATTAGGCATCAAAATCCAGCAAACTATCTTGGAAATTCATGATACATTCATCCTCAGTTTATAATTTCAATTTTTTTTCAGGTATGAGTGCTGAAGACGATTGGTACAACAAAAGTTTATCTGCCCTAAGAATGAATTCCTCGCATCATCCAAATCTAGCGGCCCCTATGTTGCAATACCAAACGTAATGATGAAATACTTCGGAAAGTACTTTCAAGATTTATTAGTATATCGGCAATATAACTCATCAAATTGTAAAAGTTATTTTCCCTTGAACAGAATTTTCATTGCTGAAATCGATCGTTTATTTGAAGGTTTCGTGATTTTTCCATTCGGAAGAAAAGTATTGAATTATGTAGAATTTTTTTTAAAAGGTATTCGAATAAAAACTGAATCCGACTTCAAAAATTCATACAAAAAAAAGGAATAGAACCAAAATATTCAGAAAAAGCTGGGGACACTTACTGAGGTAAAAGGTTGTTTACTTACCTTCATCACTTTTTAATCCTCATTCTTAAGAATGCCGAATCAAACCAGTCGTTGAAAAAAATATAAAATCATCGTCAAAGAAAATTTTCTACAAATTTTTTCTTAGACAAGTTTAAAAAACTAATTTCTATTTTGATGACCTGAACCTTCAAATATATCGGATGAAATATCAAGTTAATGGTAATGAACCGCAGTCATTGCGTATCTTGTAAAGTAAAAACATATGTAAGTGTAAGTAAAAAATGTGGAGTTCTACAAAATGCCAAACTATAACATATTCGAATTCGATAACGCGATAAAGAAAAGCACCAAAGCAATGAAGAAAATTCGAAGAAATATTGGAGGAAAATATAACTAAAAGAAATAGCTTTGGCATTTGGAAGACTATCCTCTTGATTTATATGATGTATATGTGCTCCTCAATCTAAGGTTTCGATACTGTGAATGTCTAGAATATTGTTGAATTTTGATAAGAATACCACAATAAAATTTCTGTAAAATAATTTCATCTAATTTACGAAGTTTGTTAAATGTTATATTCAACCTGTATGTATTTTGTGTATGTTCCTTCTTTCGATTAGATAGGTGATATTCATGTAAAATTGTAAATACTATAATATACTAACAATTAATAAGAAGGCCTTGTTTTTATCATAATTCCTATATTATTTGTTTAATTCATTTCAATGAAAGGTAGATGAGTGAAATAGATAAAATGAGTTACACAAAAAATTTAGCCATTAGAAGATAAGGAAGTCAAAGGGGATTGGGAATTTGAACAAGTGCGCCAAAGATCCTTCCTCTTCACCTCATAAAAAAATTTAATTGGACAGTAGTACCAAAGTAGCATCACATCTGTTGGGGATTAAAAAGTCGAAAAATAAATTCCTTGATTGGTTATCATAGCACTCGTCGCCAACTTGATTCTCCTGGATGTGTTATTACGTATATGATTGTTCAAAGCTGCAAGTACTATTTCCACATTATAGCGAGCTTATCCGTCTTCAGTATGGATAAATAAGGGCCCAAAATAAAACAAAGTATGATGAAATAAAAGTATATTCACCTTGTTTTACATAAGTAAATATAAAATAGAATGAAAATGTACGAAAATTATTCAAAGATATATACCATCTGCAAGATTTCTCAAATTTTAAGAAATCAAGGATAATGAGAGTGAAGGAGAAATAGAAAAAAATAATGCATAATAAGCTAGTCACATATTCCCATATGCATCATGTACATTAAGCCTATCAACACACTTCGCCTTTATAAACCCTATCTGAAATATGAAGAACATCCGAAAAAATTCACTATTTGCTGGAATACAAAGAATTATTATAATCTTTTTTCAGAAATTCGGACTTCAGAATCTTCAAAACGACTTGACAATTTTTTTCCCGATTCATTTTTCGAAAACAAATTATTATTTTCATTCCGTAATCGCAAACACTGAGTGTGTCAACGAAATGGTTTCTCCTCCCAAAATGACAAAGTGGATTTCTCAATTTCAAAAAAAGTATGAAGAGGTCTTTTTTCTTCCACTGAATATTGATTAATTCATGAATTTTTTTCCCAAATGAATAAAGATAGTTATCGATGTAGTTATAAATGATCCAATTTTTAAAAACAGATGCTTCGCAGCAAAAGTTTTGTGAATTTCAAACAAAACTCCCAATTACCTAGTAAGAGCTCTCAATATATACCTACTATGTTGGCGAACAATTTATGCACTATTGAAGGATGATATAATATTTACATTTTGCCCATTTGATATAGATATATTGCAATAATTATGGTGGATATGAAAGATAACTTATGTTAATTTCATGTCAATTATTTACATTCTATTGATCCACTTAAAAAAATTAAATATTAAAAATTAAGAATTTACTTTTCAATTAATTCCTTCAAGTTTATGGCATGAACACAAGCAGTTATTGCTTCAGCACTCTAAATTTTGCTAATGCGTCTTACATACTACTTTTTGGAATTCCAGAGTAAACCCAAAATCTCCCTGGATACACTTATTTCTCTCGAATATTTTCAGGTACAGGTTGCCTGTTCATGTCAAAATACTTGGAGGGATCTGTCCATAAAAATGTTCATAAAATATTTATCACACTGTTCCAATAATCCACAAAACTAGACAATCATTTAGTTGCTACTGGTGCGCCTTTCCCGTTTTTCAATTCCTTTTTGGAATTACCATTGGGTACCGGTGATATGCAAATTACGTCATCGTTTGGAATTTCATCGATATCCATTTTCAGTTCTTCTTCAGGCAGAGGTCCATTATCTTTTTCCCAGTCCTTTAAAATGCTATCTAGATTGTATCTGTGGAGAAAGTACATACGACTTTCAGAATGACCCGATTCATTTCAAAAAAAGATTTGATGAATTAATAGAAAGTAGCGAAGAGAGTTATACTGTTGATTCGGCCACATTTTAACGAAATTTTAATCTAGATATACTCTGTACCTTACATGATGTAAGAAAATGGATTTAATCTAATTGCTTGGAGAATCCGAAATGAGTCTCATGAGAAATTGATGTATCTATCCAATACTGCCCTATTCTATGAAAATGTACATTTCTGGACAACATGATAAAACGTTACTTACCGTTTTCGATAGTTAACGAAGAAATTACGCACATGGTGTTCTGTTTTGTTGCCCAACACGTCAGCTATGCTCTTGAAATCTTTACCATATTTACGGACACCTTGTACAGCTAGAAGGAGTTCTTCGTTCGTCCATCTTGCATTGATTCTCATGCTAGATTCGCAGTTAGGTCTCAGATCTTCCAGCGAATCGGAGTGTTTTCGTTTCAATGAACTTATTTGTTGTTTATTTAGTTGAACCTGAAATAGGGCTTATTGAATTCAAACTTTGTATACAGCTTCATCGCTGTTATTCAAAATGGTTAGTTTTCTTCTTGCGGTCATTTTTGAGAGAGTGGAAAAGACTTTTCACCTTTTCTGAAACTGGAATGCTTTCCTCAAGAATATAAAATATGCATCAGCGAATAGGCCGAAGAATGCGCAACCTCGATCGCACCGCGGATCAGAAACAGGTCCGTATTTGATATTTTACTGAATATAATTCTACTTCAGAATCTTATAACTTCGTCTTTTGGAAGTTTTATATGGGCGATTTTAAAGACACACCTGAACATCCTGTATACTTCATAGTTATGTCTAAATGAACCCAATAAGACAAGAATAGACATGTCGTTAAGGAGCAATTACATTCTTCTCGGAAAGATTACCGGAATTTTTTTATATATGTTGGGGTCTCCTTTAATGTCTCGTGGTCTCTTCATTATCTGTTTATTTTCTAGTTCAAGGGAGCTTCAGAAGAGTGCCAATATTGCTCACCTTGCTGTTGGCTGCACCGCACACTAGCAATATTATTGCCGTCGAATATTTGCCTGGATATTTCTTTTTTCTTGCAAAAACAATTATTAAATAATTTGTGCAATGAGTTCTTCACTTCTTTTTCCGATAATGAGCCACAACGATCAATATTCAATATAAAAAGCAACATATTATTTGAAAAAAACCAAAAGGCACTACAGATAAAGACAAAATGTACAAAAAAAAATGGATAAGCGTGATCAGCTTTCGATAGCCACAATCGAAACTGGCAAATGTGTTTGTGGATGTAGACAATGAAAAGGAGGGTTTGGCGAGGAAAACAAAGCACTTGGGGATACTACTCACTTGTCTCTGAAACGAGTCAATCTCCCTATCCATAGCTTTAAGCATTTGTACCCCCGTCTGACCAGAAGCCATCGCAGCTAAGTCATCATGGCTGATGTACATTCCTTTGGGGGGCTTGCGCTTGTGGCGAGCCCCCAAAGTGTTTCCTCGCTTGCCACCGACCGGTCCGGATGTGGGTCTCTGCATTCCTGTTCGTCTGTCATTAACAGGGGGGTCACCAATATTAATGAAAAGGTCGACAGTGGCGGGTTGGAAATTATTGCATCGAAATGAGGAGCTTAAGGGTTTCGTTGGAGATTACTAAAAGCATTTTAGGTTCGGATCGGGATTTTAAGGGGATGGTTCAGGAAAATACGGCTATTTCAGGAAAAACAGTAGTGCCATTTGGTTTCAACACTTAACTATGCATATAACTAAATTTACGATAATTATGCAACATCCCTTGAACGATTAATCCAAGAATACGGTAAGGCTTGATGAAATTGAAACGAAATAAAAAATTCCAAAACAGCACCATCCATTTTATGATGCAATAATTTCCTACAGTAATTTCAATACTTTAGAGTGAGAATAGCGAATAAATGCCTCTAATGAACAGAATTCCAACAATTGCACATTACCAGAAGGAATAAAATATTGCAAATAGTCATTCAGATATCCCAGATGTTGAATCACCTTATTAGGACATATTCGTACTTTGAATATTATCTTGGATATTGGATCAAAAATAACTTACTTGGCCATTGAAACAAATGAATACTAGGTACAATTTTTATTGTACTTCAAAGTTTTGCCAACGATTCATTCAAGACAGGGTTAAGAAACCACGTTTCCAATGCATACACATAATCAAACTCATAAGGAATCCACCCAGTATGACATAAACATTTGTTCATTAAAAAATTCACTTGCACATGAAAGAATGTGGGGTTATCAGATAAGGATACCTTTAATTGCCTCTGAGCTGATGTGACGAAAAAACATCGCAGATTTTGTTTATCGCCTTTCTAATTGAGAGGGCTCTCACTGAAAATTTTATTGTTTTTTTTTCAATGGTTGTAATGGATAGAAAAAGGAACCCCTCAACATTCTTTCTTATTCAAATTGTACCATTAAAAATCATTCTAAATATCTTGATTTAATCTGAAGAAATAAGTAACCTTGTGATTTTTTCGTTGAATGATAATAAATCATTTTCTCCTCAAAAATTGTTAGTTTATCATAAATATCACAGAAGACCTTTTTCGTTTGAAATGAGTCAAGCTATCAGGAATTAATTTTCAAATGGAACGATATGAATAAGGAAAAAAGTTTAAGGGGACTGAATCTGGTCCAATAGTCTTGTATTCAAGATGTTTTGCTTATAGCCAGCAGAGCGTTTTTTCCCCTGGTAATGATTGCAACTGAAGAATTCTATTGTATCACATTTACATACCTCCAGTGCTGATAGCAGGAATTGCAATGCTTTCCTTTGGGGGTATGTTGCATAATTGTACAATGGATGCCACAATTTGTACACTGACCGCCCTCACCCTGTATATCAACAAAAAAGCTCAATATCAAATCGGTTAGTTTTCAACTACACAGAATATCGAAAGGACTATTTCAATACGACTCATCCCCTATCTTTTTGAAATTTAATGATATAAAGAACTTGCGAGAAATTTTCAGAATAAACTGGAACAAATGCAAATTTAAATGTGTGTAGCCTTCAACCTTTTACTAATTTTTATTTCACCAAATAATCCAACAACCTGTCAATTATTGCATTATTAGCAAACATTGAAAAGACGCCATAGTTTTTCTATATTTACAGCATATATGAGAAGCAATTGAATATCTGAAACGACTCATTCGGTTACATAATTGTTGAGTATCATGGCAATACCAATGGAATCTTAAATACGCCAAGACACTGGTAATTTAGTCGCTATGGAGTTGAATGAAATTTCACATCAACATATGTCCAACAACTTTTCATTTCAAACACACCGGGCTAAGAAATATTCAAAAAACGATTTACCTACAGGGTGGTTTGGAAACGAGTGCATTAAGTAACGCGTTCATATTCCCTAACTTTTCAGTTTGAAATGACCCCTTCGGGGCAAAACTGTGCTGGTGAGGTAATAAAAAACAAACTTCAATTATTCAAACTAGATTTATTCATATTTATAAATTCTCATAATAATTATAATCAATAAAATAATACAGAGCAATAGTTGATTGGAGAAGCTCGGAAAATCAATAGAAATCGAAAATATATTCATTGCAAACTAGGATAATTCAATTAAAATTCAATACAAGTGGAAATGCAGGAATGAAATAAGGGACTGAATTGAACGATCAGTACTACCTTCAAAAACATAGATATTTATATACACAAAAGACATTGGAATGATATTCTCTTCTAGTTACTGTATGAGCAAGTCTTCACAATGAAAAAGTATCTAAAATAATTAATTGTCGTCAAAACTGAACATTGTGTCATTTGATTCAAACACATTCATATATGCTTCAATGACGGGTTTTGATGAACCTATTTCAGTTCAGTCTAGTCAACCATGACTTGAGGTTCACTGAAATTCTTTTATTTATGAAATATGTACAGGGATACCAATTCACTTAGCTGATATCTAGGACTTGCTGAACTCGAAGAAGACTATGAAAATAAACACTATTTTAGACCAAATTGATTTAAGGTTATTCAGTCCATGTATATAATACACAATTATCAACAATATAAGATTAAATAATTGAACTTTAGTATTAGGAAATAATTCTCTTATTCTGATGGAAAATAATCCATCTTTATGTCCATGAGTGTATTTCTTCACAATCCGACTCCCCAGCAGTCTTCCTTTCAATAGGTAATGCAATACACATAAGGCTAACTGATTCATTGTTAGGTGGCCTACAGAAGAAAAATAAATTTTTAGAAAGTCATATGGGTATTCTAAAAGAAAATACACACAACACAATGCATAACAAAAACGAAACAATTGGATGCCAAATAGTTTAGGTCTATTTCCGGTATAACCAGAAGTTGAAAAAACTGAGGGTACTTTGGCTGAGAAAATCCATTTGATAACTCCTTCACTTCAGAAAATGAGCTATTAGTTTCCCTATCAATTCAACTCGTCGTAAAAAAATTCTATACGAGGTGTCCCAGAACAGGTATAATGAACTGATAGGGTTGATAGTAGTACTGCAAATAAGAACAGATTTTCTGCAAATATGGGTACTAACTATTTTCACTTCCGTGTCGCAGATACTTTAAATTGTTTTCGTTTCAACTTCTTTAAGTTTTCAATGAAAATTATGTCTATTTCAAAGTACATTTTCCATTTTTGAGCGATAAACTTAACTATGGCCACATCATTTCGATATAGCGATAATTCTCCAGCGGAAAAACCTAGAAACTTGAAATTTTTAGGGATGGTTCAGACTACAACCAGGGTTTCCGTAAATTTGGCCGTTCGAAATGAAATTTTGCATTTAAATAGAGGATGACGAATTCAAGCTGCATGTAAAAGTTTGTCCATATCGCATAATCTGAACCATAAAAGAAGCTTTGTTAGCAGGAAATTTGGTTTAATTTTCATTTATACTATCTAGTTTATCGGTTTGTTACATTTTGGGACAACCTGATTTCAACGCCTTCTACCATTCCCTAATTCCACAAAAACCTTTCCACATTGTTAGCATTCTAATTCTTTGTAAGTAACTTTTCGCTCGAAATTTAAGCATTCAGACAAAATTAAACAGTAAAATGGCTGCTGTATTGTCTGAGAAGTTCGTTACGACATGAAATTTACACTCATGGATTTCTCATGCCTTTTAATGCACTTTGATAGTATGAATCATGTATCGCAGGTTCCTCAGCAACATGATAATTTTCTCGAATACATTCATGTGATGATAAAAATCACAAATATTCCAAATGTTAGATCAAAATACAGGGTGAATGTTTGACCTACACAAAATTCCGAGATTCCACAAGCTGAATTATCTTCAAATTTTTGCTTTCAGGAAAGCGAATATTTTTTTATTCTAATTTCAATGTGATAGATTAATAAAAATGTCTGTACAAGTCAAAGTCTCACTCTGTTTATTGAAATTCCATTATGATACTACAACAACAAGATACAATCGTACAAGTACAAAAGTGATCAAAATGATCTGCTGAAGTGAATTATGTAAGCTTACTGTGAATATGACATTACCTATTTCTTTCATCAATTATAGGAAATTAAATTGAGATTATAATCCCATATAGCTTAATAAACAACAAGATGAATTGTGCTCCTGTACTTAAAGTGTTAGCCCATTAATCATGTACGTAAGAACAAGAGGGGTGGGGGTCTGTTTAGTTTTTGTCGAATTACGTGATACTGAAGTCCAACGTTTGCAATCAATTCTTTTCGCACACAATCAAGCGTTAAAATGTTTTCATCATATTTTTTCTAAAAACTATGTTTCTGAAGTAATTAAAAATATCGAGATTAGTTCACAATGACATAGTTGCTGAGTACAATGAACATTGAAATTGGCTAAATGAATATGTTCCTACTTTTTCAGTAAACTGAAAAACACATGTAATGATAGGAAAGCAAGCCTAACAAACTATATGTGGGTTGAAAAAATGGCTTAAAGAACCTTACTTGATTAATGGACGACTCCATTATTTTTTTAATTAGAAATAGGAAAAGTGGAGTATAGTACACTCAATCTTCATCTCTTAACTTAAATGTAATTTTTCCGTTTGGTCATTGTCACTAAGCGCACTCAAGATATTTCCGAAGAAGCAACCTGAAAAACTTTAATTTAATACAAATATTTTGAAGAATATTGATTAGATACTTACATGAAGCTATCAGCTTTTTTATACTTTCTCAAGTTATGTGTAATGTTCAAGAATTCCTTTTCGGTATATCGAATGAAACACAAAAACACCCTTAATGCATGTATATGTCATACATAACCTTCTTTCGCACAAACTTTTTTCAACTATATCTACAACGTGTCAGCAACACCACTAAGAAATCACTGCTGTCTATTCAACATATGGAAACTCTTGGAAATCATTTGTTTCAAGCTCCATAAAATTTTTGTTCGGAAAACTTTCGTAGTCATTTCCACAATGTTTTAATCGGTTTCTATCTATGTTATACAGTTCGTAACCAAATTTCAACCCAATCAGACATGTGAATTTTGAAATATTGGAAAATGAAACATCAAAAATAAATGAGAGAAATGGACTAGCAGAGATCTAATTCAGAACTAAATCGTCGGAACGTGCCGCAGGAGGACAATGACAGACCTGTTTCTGGCTTGTTAGCCATCATCAGTGCCACATAGCTATCATAGGTTGGGCTTTATGGCACTGATGACGGCTAACAAGCCAGAAACGGCACGTTCCAAAGATTTACTTCTGAATTAGATCTCTGCTAGTCCATTTCTCTCATTTATTATGTTCCTAGTGGACGGTCCTAACGGACAAAAATTTCTATTTTTGATAAAAAATAACGGTCCTATCCATAGGTGATTCTATCAGGTAGCCAAGCAGGGTTGGGAGGATTCAGTACCTAAATGGGTGACTCCACTAGATTCTTATTTGAATAATAGCGTTAAAGCTCCTCACCTCAAACCTAAGATCACCAACTTAATTTTTTTTAGATAGATAGACCATGAAGACTTGTTATCTCATCTCAACTTTCGAATTCGAAATCAGTCAGGTGCTTTTAAAGCCACCTGTATATTTAACAAGTTGTTCCTGATCCGATGAGAGAAGTATTTGTATATTTTTAGGTATTCGACTGTAAAATCATTTCCAAACAGTAATTAACTATTTTAAACAATTTAAGCCACGACTGTAACTGTGCTCCGAACGGACAGTCTAAAATACGTTCAGTTTTAGTAACAATAGTCTCTTGCTGTTGTAGTATCATTCTTAAAAATCACATTACTGCCATTGAAGAAACTTTCCTATCGATATGTGCGAAGACCTACAGGATGCGCAAATGCTGATGATTCAGTAAATAAAAACCAAAGTAAGAACAAAATAACCCTTCTGATCTTTAATTTTAAGAAAAATCTTACAAAAAACACATATAAAATTTTTAGAATGTTTACAAAAAAAGATTATTAGCTCAGTTTCAATGTCTCATCCTTTCTGTTGTCTTTCATAAAATAACAATTTATGGTACTAAGAATGACAATTGTAATAAATTAATAAGTTGTCTTTACACCTACATCCAACTACAAGGCTAAAATAACTAAAACTCTTTATTTTTCCAAGTAGCTGAATTCATGAAATTTTACACAATTGGCATTTGAATAACTGTAGATGTATTATTTTCGCCTGCGTCCCATTTTTGAATAAGCGGATAGCAATTTTTTCCCTCTTTCTCTTACCTTTTCTTCATGATCTGACTCCTCATTCGACCCAACTTCAGATCCAGCTTCTGACGCTACTCCATCATCTTTTGCGTTTTGTAGTTTTCTTGCCTGTTTATCCATAAGGCTACTACGTGTTCGCGTTTTCTTCCAACCATAATAGTATTTTACAAGACTTGCAATACTTTTGTCAGGAAGCTAGAAAAGAATGGTATTTTTTATAAAAACACTTTGGACACAGTTTATAATATGTAAACAAATTTTTTTAAGAATTAAAATGGAAGAAACACCTACCATCTGTTTTATCCTGTGAAAACTTTTTCCGTGGAACTGAAATGCTTGTTCAAATAACACTTTATCCTCAACTGTCCACTCATCTGGAAATGGTGTAAAATTCGCAAGATCTAGAATGGCCCTATCCAAGTCATGTTTGTGCCAAAACAACATCCCTAGAGCCTGCTCTCCATTGTAACCATACTTCTCCTTCGCAAGAACTATATATTCCTCAACTGTGGAATTACAAAAAAGAATCCTCAATAAATGATAAATCCCATATTAGATTATCAAGTTCTACTATTAATTCTAGATGAGTAATTACAACAGAAGACTTGGGATTTCCAGTTCATCGGACAACCTTACTTACAAAATACAAATAAAATTTTAACTTTATGCACATAAATCATGAAAACGTATATGATAGAGAGCTTATTGGTTAAAGAAACCATTATCCCTGTGGAAATTAGCCAAATTAACTCACGTTTGTTGTCTGATATTGCTTCGGTAGGAGACCAAACTAGGAGTGCTCTATCAGCAAGAAGTTCTGGTTGTCTTAGGTTTTCGGGTTGCAATTCGGGACAAACAGCTTGATAATCCCTTCCAACTCGAATTTTATCCACTGGAACTGAAGAAATTTGGGGGCACTTTAGTGATAGTGGTATCATGAGGACTTTAATTAAGTACAAAAGCGTGCAACAATCTATCATTTAATTGACTTTCATTCTAGCATAACGCTAAAACATTTAATCTACTTATTATTTACATACTTTCATCCTCACTTGTAGAGTCCGCTTGTGCATGTCCATTGGGACTTGGGCCCCTACTTCTCCGTCCATTTCTGCAATTCTCACCATTTTTCTCGGCCAAAACCATGTTTGATATATGTACAGGTGGTCTTGGGGGATAGATCAAACTCAAACTACACTATTTCTTTCTCATTGAATAAAAATAACATCACTTAATACATTCAATAGTATTCAAATACTTAAAACCTTTGCTTAAAACAGAAGAATATGAAAGTCTTCATCAAAGCACCTTACTTTAGAGCATTCTTTGGACCATTGACAGAAGACATCTTCTTCTTCTTTCAGAAGTTTCCTCACAGTATAATTCGTACGTGGTTTTTCCCATCGATTGTTTAATTTTTCCTTAGTAACTATCTCATATAATATAATAATTGAAATATAATTTTAGAAATAATAAAAATTAAATTATAAAAAAAAATAAGCTAGGAATTCCCATTGATTTTGGATGTATCCTTGGTTGCCTACTATAAAAGTAAACGATTTCCATGGGGGTAGGAATTTTACCTCCCTTACTATTTATTTGACACCTGCTGTCAATGTTTTCTGACAGCTGTCAATTTTTTTAAACTTATTTCTTGAACTGGAGAATGCGAATCTACCTATCAGGGGTGTTTGAACGAGCGCTTTAAGTGACCCATTTTTGATTTTTTTGTTGGGTGTGTTGGGTTCTGTGTGTGCTCCTAAATGAGGGTTTCAAAATGGCGGGAAACCCGGAGTTCGCCACGGTTGCTGAGTTAAATTTCGTTCCTTCAATGTTCTCGATAAGAATTTCCATGAAAAAAATTTTTCAAAAATCGAAAACGGCGCTGCAGCGAACAAAAATTCCACCCAAGATTTTTTAAACTGTTGTTTGAACAAAAATATTATATGTTGTGAAAAAATTGTTCAAATAGTAAGGTTTTACGATTTTTTTATTTTTGTTCGGTACCTTTTCTGCAGCAGATTTGCAATTAAGAAAAAGTTCTTGACTCATTGTAATAGGAATTTCCTTTGTATTAAATGCTGTAAATATATTCATACCATTTCCGAATTTCAATGAAACAGGCATGTTTGTTCTTAATTTAGCCCTCAGGTGACTAGGTAGGTATATTTTTTTACACCGCTTTAGGTTAAACTTAGGAAAAAATAAGCGAAACATGAAATTTGATATAGATCTATATGTTTAGAAAAAAATCTACGCATACGTCCCAAAAATCATAGTTCACATTCGATAGCGCATAGGTATATCCTGGAATATACTATTCAAAAAACCGTTTGAAGAAATTCCTTTATTTGGAGTATTGCCACCAAAAAGGATGTAATTTTGGAAAATGTTGAATATCTCGAATAGGTACCGCTTTTACTAAACATAAAACGTATTTTTCTTAACCACCACAAAGTCATCTACTCGCAGGTACCATATTATAAATTCATTACGCCTCATCCTGTATAATTGTCCAGTAATGTTGAAACACTGGCGTATTTTATTTTCGCCATTCTGCATAACAACCCATATTTCAAAACATTGTTTTGATCTATCTGAACTAAAAACAATGGATCAATGCAATATTTATAAAAATAAAAAAACTAACATATGGGTCAAATATCGTAATTTATTCACATATTTCCTCCGAAAGAATGATGTACTTAAGGGTTCTCCTTTGAATGCCATTCGGAAGATTGTGACTTCGGCGACTTTGGAGGAAACGCCTTTGAAATTACTTATAGCTGATTATTCAGCCTTATATCCGCCACATGTCCCTATAATATACATTGTGAACAGCTATGGGTATCACCGGTGAAGTAGACTTCTCAGGTGCAAAGGAAATGGTGGGGCAGGAGGCATTCACATTCACCTGACTATTATTTGCTCGACTATATCGCAAAGACCATGAGAATCGGAATGTTTATGCTCGGCGCCGCTACTTTAGTGACTCTACACCGACAATTTTAGTGTTACGTGCACTGTATTCTGATTATTTTCGATAAATACGCTTAACGATCTAACAGCCATAGGTAGTGCTACCAGGAATAATAACCCAGTTCTAACAAATGTTCCGTGCTGTGTGAATATTGGTCTGATAAGTTCTTCCTTGCTTTTGAGAATAACTTTATACCAACTGACGTAAGTGCTCATCATGCAGAATCTCACCGTAACACTTCCACCTGAATCGATGCATGGAATTTCATAATATAAACTATCAAAGCTCATATTTCTCTTTCAACTACCATATTCGCTTCAATAGTGCCTTTCCCACATAAACTTTCATTCCTATCATTCCATTTATACAGCGAAAGGTAAACGGCATATTCGAATATAGAAGTTAAGCTACAAGTTTTATTATGTAAGTTGCAGGACTAGTGTGGCATTCCGGCATATTTTAATGTTATTGCCGAACTTACTACTGTTATGAATTTCTTCGTATGCTGCCTACTTCCAAGCAGCGAACAGTCCATACGAACCTCGTAAAGAATCTAAATATTTAGCAGTCACTTTCTTCACCTCCTAAATCTTCCTCAACTTTGCAGTACTATTGCATTGGAACAGCATGCCATATAGTCCCTAATTCTACCTTCAAATTGAGGATATGGTTGTCAGTCAATTGATTACTCTAATCTTTCAATTTAAAATCGTCTCGGATAGCCGATAGGTTGTCTGGTCGAACACATCAAAAAGAATAACGTGGTCCTTCGCTTTAGCAACAGTGATCATTTATTTGGTCAAGAGCAGGTTTTTCGGAATTTGATCAATGAGGTAGTATGACCGTTGCATTCCTTGAGAAGAATATTTCACCAAAAAGCTTTAAACCTGTTGTGAAAAGAAGCAATTAGAGAAGTAATGTGTTCTAATTGGTTGCGTTGATTCTTTCGAAATATTCACAGTCAATGAACAGCAAAACCTTTTTTATCAGTAAGTAGTGTCAGCAGTAAGATGTATTGAGGACGAAAAATTCAATAAACCCGAAACTAATCGGGCGGATTATGTACCCGAATGACCGTTCTAGCTACTAATTGAACTAGCGCAAAATAGCTCCTAACATCAGGTTATTGCCATCATATTTTCCGATCAGTTAATCTTCAATTCTTTAGTTTTTCATTCTTTTATAACTTCGTTCATTTTTGTGAAATGTTTAAAGTTGAATTGATACTCTTGAAGGCAACAAGTTTTATATTTTCTCCTGATTATGAAAATTGGTGCCCTGGCTCACACTTGAGGAAATTGGAAACCATCATTGTCCGTGCCCTTGGCCCAGATTTCAGTGGATTTTTCGCGAGTATCACCTTGAATATATACGATGTATATTCTTGATATCGAAGCTCAATGGCGATTAGGTTTAATGAATACGTATTTTCGTAGACAAAGAGGTATCTGATATCATTTATACACCATACCCTTATCAAATGTTCTAGCCAAATTTGTTCTTGACCTACTTTAGAAGTAAAGTGATGTATGTCAATAATCATTTCATAAATTTCATATTGTTCATTTTCAATACGATTAAAGTAATGAAAATATCTACGTACGAGGATTTAAGACTCAATTATGGATTCAGGGAGGAAAAAATGAAATTGCCTCTAAGTTCCTCTGATTTGTAGTCCAAAAATTGACCCCTCATGCACGACGATTTATAATATCTACCCCCCAAGGTATACCTTTAGATACGCCTAGCTCTTAGATAAATTGATACCTATTTTACAAAACCTTTTTTTTCTGAGGCAATTCCCAACATATTTGTTCATATAATTTTATTTAGTGGCGAATATACATAGTGGCCAATGTTTTTCGATTCTCATTGGTTTAGTTTAGATAAAATTATCTAATAAATTTTTTTTGCTAAGAGGTATTCGGCACACATCGGTTTTGATTCTCATTCTGAATTCACTCCGGCTCACATAAGATAAGGGATATTTTTTCAATACACAATCTGCTGTTCAAATTTCTAGCATATCAGATGTTATTCGAAAACCCCTAAGTGCAAATGAAACCGTTTTCACTTTCCGTTGTGGATGAACACACAACAGGTGGTAGCTAGACCTTCACCTGGCTGCAGCTTGATGATATCGATTTTCAGTTGTAAATTGCTGAATACCATGCGAGAGTTTGGTTTGAAGTTCAATTTAACATCAGCTTTATTTGGAAACTATGAGTAATCACTTTCTGAAATTAATTGTTATGCCACTTGTATAAGTTATTTCCTTATGACGTTCAGCATTTACCAATGATCTTTTTGTAAATAGTGTATAGGAAAGCTTCTAAATTAGTTGTACCAGATTATTTCATATCTGCACAAGCACAAATTATCCATATTTTCCAGAATCATACTTACGTATATTGTTACTTGAATGACATGAACCTATGGGGGAGTAGGTACATGGTGATATCCCATTTCGAGATAATGAATCGATTGTAATCGAGACCACTGTTATCAGTTTTGCAGAATTATATAGCCACATTTTCCAAAATAGAAAACGTATGGGTGATATTTTCGTGTGACATCAAAGGAAGTTTATTAATAGCTCGAACAAATTCACAACACTGAATATTAATAGTTTGTAGTAAATACTGTGATTGTGATTATTGTTGTTTTGATTTCAACGTCAGTTTTCAGTTTGAACAAGTTTTCAAAATGTATTTCGTGAAAATTCATTTTAATAATAACCAAAAACCATAATAAACATTAATCTTTAAAAAAAAAATAACTTCGATGTCAGACTACTTGCTAATGAAGTAACCATAATAAATTATAACACAATTAATAATGACATTGAAAATTGCAAAAAAAAATAAAGTGAATCATTTCAGTATAGCAATTTATTAGGGGTAAGTTAGCAAAAAGTGAAAAAGGTAATGAAGGCATTATGGAAAAGATTCATCCAATCCGGGGTGACATAAAGCCTTGAATAAGCTTCTACATACTGGCTGATATCAGGGAATAGAGATCAGATGGCTAGCATGAAAGTATGGACTTATAGGTATAATTATTATTGAAATTCTTGGGAATCTTATTGATAAAATGCAGTTAAACAGTTTTTAAGACGCCTGGTAACAATATAACTATTTTTGTATTATAAAGGGGGGATCTGAAACGTTATGTCAACTTGTAACAAACCATGTATTGACAGTTATAAAAAAATATGAAGAAGATTTAAGTCACGAACTTTTAAAATTATAGGTATTCAACAAAAAATCGAAGAAAATAACACCTTATGATGATCTTTCTGGTATTGTGACTCTTCTGAAGAAAATATCAGCTTCTGCCTAAACATTGTGATCAAGATCATTACAATACCCAACTTCAATTAAACGTTATTTCATAATGGATCCCAAAAAAAAATATCTGAGACATAATTATTGCTATCTTTCTCCTACTTCATTTCAAATTCAAATGAACGATGATGAAGATGATAGAAAGCACTCAGTTGAATTTTTAATGCTTTGTTCGCTTTTTGTCCGGTGTCTTCAACAACCATTGTTTATAATATTTTATCTTGTCAATAATATCGAGTATGCTGACAGCTACGCAATATACTTCGGACTCAGCAGTGTCTTAAAAACTTTCTGATTGTAGTTTTCAATCTACCAGTTTGAAAGAATTGCTTATATTGGATTAACAGTTCTGAATGGATGATAACCTTGAAAGTTTGAGAACCCAAAAAAGTTTAGGCAGTTTACTTGTACACACCTCAAAATATCGAAATGAAAGTTGGGCTTGTAGTCATGACTTGTATTCCAAAATAAAAGAGTTCGTACACGATTAGAAGAAGTTTATGGATATAAGCCTTGACCTATCCTTGAATTACTGGAGCATGTTCGATCTTCTTCTGGAAATATAACTTTCCAGTTACGTCGTTTGCAGGCTCTTGAAATTTCCCGATCAATAAAGGCTCTTAATAGTTGATGCTTCATCATTCCACTCCCTAATATGTCATGTGTCATGAGCTCTAAGCTCTCACTCTGGGGGTGACTGAAATTCATCGGTAAAATTTCAGTCGCAGAGGAATGTTTTAGCAAGAACGTGAACTTTAAAGTTTCGGCAACGAATTTAAAATTACAAACGACGTAATAAAATAATAATTTTGTCCTGCTAAATTAAGTGTCTTTCAAGTTTTATTTTCAAATTCACACCTAGGGAAGTGACCCCATTAAAAACTCACACATATTCACGAAAACGAATTGAATTATGATAGAATATCTCGATTTATGTCTGTTTCTTATTGATGTCCCATAAAGGTGAGCCAATGGTATACTCCTTGAAGAATCATTTCTGAAAAAATTTGGTTTCCAACTCGTGAGAAAATCGGACAGTGCTATTTTTAACTCCAATTGATTACTTGACCTTTGTTATTGATATGTAACATACGAATCATACATAAACCTTGATACTACACATGATGTATCGTGCTTGTTTGAATTCAAATTTTTGAAAGGCATCTCACACATTTTTGTACCTACATGGTGCTCGTTATTTGTTGCAGGAGATGATGAATACGAGCTACAAGTCGTACAATAAACATTTATTGATTTGACCAACATGCTGCTCAACGGCTCTGGCGATTCCACAGATATGGATTCTTCTGTAGAAAACCGTGAGTGATTTGCAATTCAAATTTATTCTGATAACACCTTATCACCAAGAAGGTTAACTGTAGATATTCCAAGTAGTTTCCATGTTTGTTTCCATTCGATATAATATACTTCCAAGGCATGTCAATTTTTTTTACCGAATGTTAATGCATATCATGAAGAAAATACGGGAAATTGATCGGTTAGAAAGGGATTATTGAAATTATTTCTGTCGCTGAGTTGGCACAACTTTTCTCTATACTCACTGTTGGATCGCCATCTGTCAAATTATGTTTACAATGCGCCATTTTATCAGATAATGGGTTTTACGATTTTCACAAAAGATGGACCTCTACCCATCCACAGTTTATAGGAAAATTATAGCAAAAATCCCATGAGTTCGAATTTCCTCAGAAAAAAAGTTGGGAATTCTTCTCCATGCCAGTTTTACTCGGAATTACTTAGCCCATCAGTGAATCTGTCGAATGAGAATCCTTGGTCATTTAACAGTCTAACTGGTTCTTCCGGAACAATATCATTAGATATCATGTATAGTTTTTTCGTGAGAACAATTTTAATTCTTGTATACAACGTTGAACAGAAATGATTGCTCTTGAGAATGAAGAAGCATGGAGTCGAAACGCCATTGTGGGAATCTGTGAATATTCAAATTCACAAACTGAACTGGATGGAATAAGAACGTAAAGTTCAACCGAGTCTGAGAAATCTCATCCAACATTTTCATGCAGACAGACATTTCCGGTTATAAAAGAATAAAAGGATTCGAAATCAATTCTTAAGTACCTAATAGTTTAGAAATTGAAACCAGAACGAAAACTGAAACACAATGAAATCTTTCTGCTTTGGTGAATTCACATTTCAAATCGGATAGTAATTGATGGACATGAAGGTCTCTATTTTGATAAATTTCTCTTAAAATGTATTCAGTTTATCTGGAAACCGGCAAAATTTTCGAACACTAAAACATGATTAGTCACAAAATTTTTCTGAGATCGTGCAGAAAGTCCCTACATTATTTACGCTACTATTCAATTTGCCGAGAATGGAACCATTAAGAATTCCCCTAAACGCATTATGCGAGCCACTCACGAGGCATCCGTTTCGAGCAGCCAACCTGGACGCCCGACTTTTCAGGCATCCACTCGGGTTTCCAAGTACACGTACCTCGAACGCCAAAGGGTATTCTTGATCGGCCATACACAGAGACTCTTTCCGGGGATTCGTGCGATGCAGGCTGCCCGAAAGTCCCTTAAAAAGTCCTCGTGAGTGGCCTACATTAATCTTTGATATTCAATTCAGATGAAATATTGGAAACTGACGGTCTTGGAATCGCTGGAAGAGTAGCCGAATTGGAAAAGAAAGTTCTGGAACAGGGGGAGGAATTGATGTACCTCAAATCAACATTGGCAGAGGCTTTGAAGAGGCTGGCACTTCTGGAAGGACCGAAATCGAACAATCAGATTTCGTCTTCTAACGTGTCAACAATCGCATCGCCTAAAGAAAGTTTTAGACTGAGGACACCAGAATTCTCTCCATCCCATGGCACCGAGAACAACAGAGGTAAGAAAAGTCATAATACACATTTTGTTCACATAACGTCATCGTGCTGTTTAATTCCCTCACAATTATCAATACTAGTGACTCTAGCTCAGAGGTAAGGGCGTTGTTCTCGGACCCGAAAAGTCCTAGTTCAATCCCAGGCTAGGAAAGAATTTTTTTAGTCACACAATCCTTCTCCCGGAAAATATTATGTTTTTATCTGATAATGGAATCCAAATTCCTGAATATTTGTATAAATATCAGTTCCTAACAATTGATAATCATGAAATTTCGCTCGCACTTCCGATACAATAGATTAGGAACACGCTAAAATTGCTGTACTCAAAATATTGACAATGATTACATTCTCTCCTCATTCTAAGTCGTATTTTTAATCTTAAACTATCAGATAATCATGAATATCTGAACACATCCGTAATTGAAAATGACTTCATCGTTCCAACCGGTCGTGCATATTCAGTCAACGTTTTATTTCATATATGTATAGAATACAGGATCCTTAGCAATACATGGTGTCCCAACTTAAATTCGTAACACAAGTTTAACTTTTCGGGCATTACAATTTTTGGAGGTGTTTATGTTTTGGTGAGGATTTCACTTCCGTAACTTCAACCCCTAAGTTTTCAAAAACTACCCCTTCAAATATTTGAATAGAGAACCTCAAATTCTGACTAAATTCAACTGATGATGAAGGATGAAGGGACTTGTATAAGCATTGGAATAAGTTAAAAAGAAGGTGCTGACCTGCTGACCCAGAATTAGAGTTTGTCCCGTTTTTTAAGCAAACATTTGCTCCTCTTTGTCTCATTGTCTCTCAAGATTCTTATGGGGTTTGCCAACTCACTTGAGGAAATAACTTTGCTCTACGCAAGGGGGTCTTCACAAAATCCACAAACATGATGAGGGTTCTACGAAATGTAAAGTTTGGTAGCTTCTGCTCTAAACGTGGCGGTTTTTGGTTATTATACCTTCTGGTGCACTACAACCTGTAAATTCTTGTGTATCAACATCATTTCCATGCATTTTCCAGCTAGACTGTCGTCTATGGAACCTGCTCGTCGTGTGTACAGCTCATGTCTTCCTCAAAGAAGGGCGGTACACTACCAATCAACTGGCAGCCTCCACAGCGACAGCCAGAGCTCGAGTAGTGTCTCACCAAGTCCTTCTCCATCTCCGTCAATACCCTTACCAACCAAAAAAGTACCGCTTATGCGACAAAGCCCAGGAAATAGGAACAATCTGAACGGTAGTCAGTTGCACAAACGATGGAATTCCACCGGAGATTTCAATCAGAATACAGCGACGTCACCATTGGGATTGCAATCAAAGTAAGAAGTTGTTACTGTTAGATCATCGAGTATCCTTGCTATTGTTCGCCAGTAGCTCAATGGAGTTTGTACGTGCTTTGTTAGTGAATTGGTCTGAAATTCTGGGAGCGTTTTACTTTGGTTCATTCAATCCGCTGTGAAAGTTGGTACTTGTAAGGATCAAGCTGTGGCGAAATTTAACAAGCAAACTGTGATAAACTGTGTCTATATGCATGGCCCATACTCATGCATATAGACCCATACTGTATGGGTACTCTCGGGTAGTACCTTGGTACTACATGAACTAAAAATATTCTGATCTAAGTAAAAATATGCTATTCCTTCAGATTTCTTGACTGTAAAGGTAGAAGAAGTAAATTCCTTGAAGCCATTCTTTACACTGGAGTTCATCAGAACTCTGTAGCTCATTCTCTTTTCTGTAAGTCAAAATCACGACAATATTAGGTACTCCCTACCTCTGGTCTCAGTTTACCATTCCACAGTAATTTCACTGTGCTTGACCAGATCTTTTAGTGCTTTATCGTAGCTTTAACAAGATGATTTGCACATGAATAAAAAATATGCTTCTCTCATATTATCTTGAATTCAATTATTCAACGAGGTTTGTTCCTTATATTATACTATGATTTTCAGGTTCTCTAATAAATCATTCCTGAATCTCTATACGAAGAGTAATCAGTTTCCGAATCCGCTAAAACATGGGTAAGCCACTCATTTCTCTTCTGTAACATTCAAAATGCCCCCTAACAATCGAATCTACTCATACCTTCATTTCAGGACCAGAGAAGTAACGTTCAATGAAGAATGCAATTGCTTAACGATGTACCTGAAAAGTCGACCGATAAACCTTTACCCGCCATCGGATCTTTCAGAAAATTTCAAACTTACTAAGGTTAATACAGCACCACACCAAAGACTGAAGCTGGATTGGGTATACGGCTATAGAGGAAAAGACTGCAGATCAAACTTATATTCTCTACCTACTGGAGAAATTATTTATTTCGTAGCGTGTGTCGTTGTGTTGTACAATGTCGAAGAACAGTGCCAGAGGCATTACGTAGGCCATACAGATGAGATCAAAAGGTAAGTCCAACATTAGAATCCTCAAAGTTGTGCAGATATTAGAGCAGCGATGATTTTATGATCAATGGTGGAAGTGGAAAGACTGGTTCAAAGATGCTTTGATAATAATTGATATTCTTATTAATTAGTGAGCCCAGTAGCTTAATATTTAGAAATTCTTGTACTTGTTTTCAGCTTAGCCATCCATCCTAACAAAATGTTGGTGGCAACAGGCCAATGTGGAAACCATGAGAAAAGAGATTCCATGGTAGGTACAAGTGGAAATAATCTTCGATTAAAATTTTCGAGAAATAAATTTTTCGGTGGAAATATTTTCAGGGGAAAAGAAATTCTAGGAAACAATTTTGTTGAAAAAACTTTCCTTCAAGTGATTAGTGAAGATTATCACACTAAAGATCTGAGGAGAAAGTTTTACAGGTTTCAAACATTCCCTTTCATTATTTCAGCCCCATATAAGGATTTGGAATTCAATATCATTACACACTCAAGTCATAATAGGAATGAATTACTTCGAAGTGTCGGTCTGTTGCCTCTCCTTCAGCAAAGTTGATGGCGGTTCCTATTTAGCAGCTGTGGATGATGTCTCAGACCACATTATTTCAGTATGGGATTGGCAGAAAGGTGAAAACGGATACAGAATAACCGAAACTAAGGTGAGCTGACCAAATTTCATTCAAAACAGGCGAAAATCTAGACAAAAAAATTGTTTCAGTGTTCTGTCGATACCATCATTTCTGTCGATTTCCATCCTTTGGAGCGAGATGTAATAGTGACTGCTGGTAAATCACATATTGCGTTTTGGTCTCTTGATGTCAATGGCGTTTTGCATAGAAGATTGGGTTCTTTCGAATCCAGAGATAAGCCAAAGTATATTACTAGTATAGCTTTCCTGCAAACAGGAGAAACGATAAGTGGGGACTCAAATGGTAAGAGAAAAAAGAGTTTTCGACTCATCTTCAGTGAATTTTTTGAAGAAGAAATTTTGTGAGGAAACTATTTCGAAAATTTCAGGGAATTTAGCTATTTGGGGCCGAGGTACTAATACCATATTGAAATTATCCAAAAATGTTCATGACGGTGCCATTTTTTCGATCTGTGTTTCAAGAGACGGATGCATTATCACTGGAGGAGGCAAAGATGGAAGAGTTATAAAATTTGACTCTAGGTTACAGAGATTGGGATTCGATAATCAGGTGAGAACCATCAAATCCCACGAAGAATTACTTCCAGTATTATTCAGTCACTTTTGATTAACATTTTCTCAAATATATATATGAAAGAACGCTATTTTTCAGATCGAAGGTCATTTTGGAGGTATCAGAGTAATCTCAGAGGGTTGGAGCAACCAACTCCTCATTGGAACCACTAAGAACTGCATATTGTGTGGCACTTGCGAAAAAGGTTTCCAACCTATCATTTTGGGGCACACAGATGAACTATGGGGCCTTGCCTCCCATCCTAGTCTGCCTCAATTTGTTACAGCTGGTCATGATAGAGTACTACAGTTGTGGGATTCCATGTCCCATAGTATATTATGGAGTAAAGATATTGGGGTGAGTGTAATTTTTTGAAAGGCTTGTAAATGCTTTATTTGAATCTTTTTTAGGAACAAGTTCATTCTTTATGTTTCTCCCCCAATGGTTCATACATATTTGCTGGCTGCTGTTCTGGAAGATGGATGGTTTTCCATTCCCAAACCAGAGATATGCTCTTCAGGACCAACGATGGTAACGAAATAATATCTGTGATTCAATTCTCACCCAACGGCAAGATGTTTGCTCTGGGATCCAACGACAATAATATCTATATCTACCAAGTTACGGATGGTGGCTTGAAATATAACAGAATTGGTCGATGCACTGTGAGTATTTTGAGCTTTTTAGAGACATTGAATATTAAACTTCATTTTGTAGGGTCATACAAGTCCTATCTGCTTTCTGGATTGGGGCCAGGATAATACAATCCTTAGGAGTAACTCAGCGGATCATGAAGTTCTTCATTGTGAGTTGTTATGTGTTTTTATCATTTCCTTACCTGGAGTACAATAAATATTCATCGTGATTCATCAAACAAAACTCTGTACCTACTGATACTGGGGTCAAAAGAAATTGATTCTAATTGATTTCTCAATGTTGCAAAAGTCTTCAATATGCTTAATGAAGGCTGCATCACAGTGTAGACGTTTCTCTTTTCCAGGGAATGCAAGCACTTGTAGACAGATTACGCAGGTGTCGGATTTTCGTGATACCAAATGGTCAACTAACAACTGCACTGTTACATTCAATACAGTGGGTATATGGCCTGAAAGTGCAGAAGGTGGAAACACCAATAGCTGCGATCGCAGTCATGATCAAGAATTGCTAGTCACAGGAGATGATTTTGGCAAAGTTAAGATTTACAACTACCCCGTCAATCAACCTAAGGTGAGTACCAAAATTGTTGAATCTTTTTCCAGGATTTCATTTCTTGTATGAATTTTTCAGTCCCTATGCCATGTATATGGAGGACACAGTAGCCATATAACAGGAGTGAGATTCTTACATCAGGATACAACAATTGTATCCATTGGAGGAAAAGATACAGCGGTATTCCAATGGAGGATTTCATGAAGGAATTTTCGGTTTTCCCTAAATCTTTTTACTCATAATGCGCTGATTTGTAAATGTTTTATGAAGATGTATATACGTAATTCTTATATGTTTATGCTGTCAAAACAATTGTTACATTATAAAATAAAATTTTTATTTCAGTATATGTTGTTGTTTTTTTTGTTTATTGATTTTCCCACATAAATTTTACATGCTTTATTTAATCTTGCAATGTAAATATTTTCAAATGAAAATAGCGTCTGATTTTTTATCATCCTTTTTTGCCATTCCATTGAAGGTAGGTATTTTCGAAAAATTTTATTATGAAAATGGCAATCTTTGATCAAGAAACTCATTGCTGAGAGAATTAATTGGCCTACTAAATCTAGGCACTCTGCCTATAACTGCCATACAAAAAAATAAGTAAAAGCTGAAAAAATATTCATTTACGAGTTCGATAATCTATACAAATAAAATCTCATGTTACAGGTACTTATAGGAACATTTTTAATATACAAGTAGACTATTGATTTCAAGATTTTTCATCAATTTCATCAAAATCCTAAAATTATTCAACAAAATTTTCATTATATAGAAAATTCTATAATTTATCACTGACTTTCTTTGCATGCACAACTATTGATGGAAAAAACATATGCACTTCCTTCTTCAGGTCCTGTTCTTCTACACTAAATCCTGCAATGTCACTAAATATCCTGTTGAACGTTTCTTCGTATTTTCTTTTCTTCTCATCTGGTATTTTGGAATGTATTGAGTCTACAGAGGTGAAGAGTGCTGAAATAACAACGAAAATTCTGTAGTTGATTTGTCTCAAGAATGTACATACCTAATTCATATCCAAATCAAACAGAAACCATTCAAAAATTATCTTTCTCATAATGAAGTATCATATGAAGTCGATTTCAAAGTGTACTGTTGTGCTGAGATCCCTGTACAGGGTCTTTCACGAGGAACCTCACCCATATTTATACGGGAAACTACTGAACGTATTTTCATGAAATTCAGCACTTATAAGTATTTCACGATGCTGATGAAATCTAAAATATTTTCAAGGCATGAGCACCTCCGGTTTTTCCGGAAATGACGTCAACTTCCGTTTTTCAAATTAGAACACCATTTTTTTATTGCAGAAATAGATTCCTTAGAAAATTTCAAGTTATTTTGATGTAACATTTTTCAGTTTTGGTTGGAAAATTCTCTCTGAGCGGGAAAATTCGAAAAAAAAATCGAAAATAGAGCTCCGCTGAAACAAGAATAACTTCGAGGTTTTTGGATGGAAAATTTTCATTTTTGGGATTTTTCAAGATGTAAGATTGATGTATCCACTTTGAAAATCGAAATCGCGATTCATGATACAGGGATTGAAAAAATCGCTTTCAAAGTTAGGGATGACAAAATCGTGAAAAATCAATTTTTTCAAATTAGAACACCATTTTTTTATGGCAGATATTGAATCTACGTTAAAAAATAATGTGAGTGTAGATATGCATCACACCCTTGCCCTAAAATGGATATTTTCTGAGTTAATATCCACTTTAGGGCAAGGGTGTGATGCATACACTCACATTATTTTTTAACGTAGATTCAATATCTGCCATAAAAAAATGGGGTTCTAATTTGAAAAAATTGATTTTTCACGATTTTGTCATCCCTAACATTGAAAGCGATTTTTTCACCCCCTGTGTCATGAATCGCGATTTCGATTTTTAAAGTGGATACATCAATCTTACATCTTGAAAAATCCCAAAAATGAAAATTTTCCATCGAAAAACCTCGAAGTTATTCTTGTTTCAGCGGAGCTCTATTTTCGATTTTTTTTTCGAATTTTCCCGCTCAGCATGGGCGTAGATAGGGGGGGGCCTGGGGGGGCATGGCCCCCCCCAGAATCCACGGTGCCCCCCCCTTACTGAAAAACACATTTGTTTTTCCTTGCTCGTTTTCCACTGTGCCCCCTCAGGCCCCCCCAGGAAAAAAGGCTAGCTACGCCCATGCCGCTCAGAGAGAATTTTCCAACCAAAACGGAAAAATGTTACATCAAAATAACTTGAAATTTTCTAAGGAATCTATTTCTGCAATAAAAAAAATGGTGTTCTAATTTGAAAAACGGAAGTTGACGTCATTTCCGGAAAAACCGAAGGTGCTCATGCCTTGAAAATATTTTAGATTTCATCAGCATCGTGAAATACTTATAATTGCTGAATTTCATGAAAATACGTTCAGTAGTTTCCCGTATAAATATGGGTGAGGTTCCTCGTGAAAGACCCTGTATAGCTGATTAATTGCACTTACCTAGAAAATTTTCAGCCGCAGAATCGTACGGCTCATGATTCATTTCACATTGCAAGACTTCTAAGCCACACTCCTTGAATTTTATTGTAAGTTCTTGTATAGGATCGTTTGAAACCAACAGTGGAACGTAATTTTCGAAATCTTCGGTGTAGGGTCTCCATTCCTCGTAGCTGGCCATCATTCTGTACACCTCGTATAATGGGTGGCTTGTATACAAGAAAATAAAAACTAACTGGCCAGAAGGCTTCAGCAGTCTGTTACAATTGGCGAGTGCTTTACTGAAATTTGAATTTCCGAGAATGTAGGTACAGGTTGTATCGTTTTGGGGAATTATCATCGATGTTTTTCTGTGAACTTCCTAATGTTATCATCTTCCTACCGTGTGAATTATTTTGAGATATCTCCCCGGAAACATAATTAAAATTTGATCCAAAGCAGGCACGTAGCGAGGGGGGGGGCTCGGGGGCCCGTGCCCCCCCCGAAATATCAAAAAATGCCTGTATATATCAAAAAATGCCTGTATATTTGACAAAATTTGCAATGTTTACTTATTGTGGGCCCCCCCCGAAATTGTGCCCCCCCCCCCCGAAAGAAAATCCTGGCTACGTGCCTGATCCAAAGCTTATTCAATTTCAAGATGCCATAATTTTTGTAAATAGTAGAAAAATGGTTCGACAAAACCACTTTTTGCTCATAAAATTATTATTGCTAATATACCATCATGCAAATCATAAAGTTCGAAATGAAATATTACCCTCGAATCCATTGATATAACAATTTTTTTTTACTTGATTTTTATCTGATTGAATCAGGGTTAAACTACGAAAACCATTCTCACCCCAAATCTCTCACGTAATGAAGAACAAAGCAGGAAAATAAAAAGTCGAAGCTGTTTCGAAATTTCTCCGGTATTTCCCCATTCTCAAAGTCCAATATTTCGAAAGATATGCGTTGATCTCTCCTCAAATTCCTGCAAACATCAATCATGTCCTCACTGATATCAGTTCCGACAATGGCGGAGTAATGTGAAGGTAACAGGGGTTCCAAGATCTCTAGAAGAATTCTTCCGCTGCCACATCCAACATCCATGATCCTGAAAGGATCCTCGGGCCAGACTACCCCTTTTAAAATACTTTTATACATTTTTTTCACCAGTCGAAACTGAAAGGTTACGTTATTGAAATGATTTGAAGCCTTAAACATTTTACGGCACTGTATAAGACCCACTTCTTTGATCTTCTGTTTTCGAATAAATATAAAAATGCGTGGACACATGAATAATGGAATTGTTTATCATAATATCCCACCTTAATGATGATGTCGTCGTTATCAGTGGCGGTCCTAGGGCTGTTATAACTCAGTTTGTGTTTTCTTTGAGAAAGCAGGCGTCATTTAGGAATATTTCTGTTGCGATTCCTCATTCTCTGAAGGATTTGAACTGGAAAAGTGGAAAACACAATTAGTTTCCAATAGTCAGCCGAAAGGACGCAATTTCAGAATGGTTACATAGAATTATAGGGTGACGCACATAAAATAGTATCCGATGAATATTTCCTCAATGAAAGAAGGAGTATTTCGCTTATCATGTGACGAGCCTATCATCTTTCAAATGATAAAATACGAAGGAGAAAATTTGGTTTTTATCTAGCGATATTCTGATCAACACCTGCCATCATTCTTATTGAAGATTATGTATATTACCTGGTTATTTTAATATCAAATTTCGATGAATTGATAAGTAATGAGACGATACCTCCATCATAACCAAGAATGATCTTTGTCATTATATGAATAGATATTATGAAGTAGGAAGTACACCTGCGTTCTGTTTAAAAATAGAATATTGTGGTGATGACCTATCAGCGATTCTTTCAATATATTTGGCAAATGAGGATGATATTTTGCACGGAGTTTCTCTTGATGACAACTTATTAAAATTCCTTTATGAATGAACAAATCAATACGCCAACGGGAATGATGGTCTATATTATTTTTCATGTTTATATTTGACACCCAGTAGTTTCCTCAATTGAAAAATTATGTCATGAAGATTGATCTACGAATTCCAGACAGCCTGTATGCATCCCTCGAACCGTAAAATTCCTTATATTAAGGGGCCGTTATACTCTGGCCGACGGCTGCGGCACCGATTCTCCATTCAAAAAGTGCCTTTCATTTTTCCAAGTTCACGCCCTCAATTTTTCACCTAAAAGCTTGATTTTTTTTTTAAATTGAAGTTGAAGGATGTCTTGAGGGCACTCCAATTTCTTCTTTTTGATAAAATTATTTTTTCGGATGAAAAAATCGGCTACGGCACCGATTCTCCATTCAAAAAGTGCCTTTTATTTTTCCAAGTTTACGCCCTCAATCTTTCACCTAAAAGCTTGGTTTTTTCTTCAAATTGAAGTTGAAGGATGTCTTGAGGGGACTCAAATTTCTTCTCTTTGAAAAAATCATTTTTGCGCATGAAAAAATCGGGTTGAATTTGAGAGTCTATGAAAATTGACTTCATAATTGTTTTTCGGCGGTTGTTCATCAATTTTTTTTTCATGAAATTCAGTGGAGTACCCTCGATAAATCAATTTCCTATATTTAAAAGAAAAGTCCATTTGGATAGGCGCTTAATTAATGAAAAAAATTATGGAAATACTGAAAAGACTTCCAGAAAGTGTGAAATCGCAGAGAACTGTCTGAAATTCCAGGAGAATTTGAAAGAAAATCAAGCTTTCAGGTGGAAAATTGAGGGCGTGAATTAGGAAAAATTAAAGGCACTTTTTGAATGGGGAATCGGTGCCGTCGGCCAGAGTATAACGGCCCCTTTACAGGACGTTGTTTGATTGTCGATTTCTGGGTGTGAAGGTTTCTTACGAACCTTTTGTGGAATAGACAGGGTGTTATAAATTATGGACCAAAATGAATATTTTTTGAACAAAGAGGACGATATTTATGGCTCAGATAGGTGCATGCAATTCGTCAGAAAAATAAGAAACGTTTCTACAGATCATTTCCACAAAGCCAGTATATTCGAATTCGAAATGACAAGATCTTACCAGAAGCCGCAAAAATGTACAGGATGTCCTATTCAAACTGATAGTAACGATAGTAAAATATCAATGAGAAAATGAAATTAGATGTTTATCGAAATTATCGACAAATTTCCAGGCCTGCTCTGATTATTCTTCAGCAATCATGGAGGATTGCCAAACATCTATTTCAAAAATTGATTAGATACTAGATACTATTGAAGAACCATCACGAATCTTATTATTTTTATACTACACAATCCTAATTGGATATTCATTTTATTAATCATAAAATTGCTTCAATGCCTTCAATCATTTATTTGTCTACCATGGTAACAGATATTCATGCTTCAACTATACTTTCTACCCATAGCTATCTGCAAATAAAACACACGCATTTGTCAGAAAAGTTGTGGTATTTGTGATCAGTGCAACGAAATAAATACACGAGAAATTTAAAGGCAAATTGACTTCTTTCAGTGATGAACATCTGTACTTCAACTTATCACCATAAAAACACAATAATGAAATTTCAAACTCACATAAGTTGATCTTTGTGCTTCGAATTGAAAAAAACGGACTTTGGTCAGAAAACATTGGAATTCGTCAAAATATGAATGGATTGTGATTTCAGCATTCAATCATTTGTTTTGCTAATTCTTTTTATCTTATCGCTCTTGAATTTTTATTGAATCCGCACTCAAGCTAATACTTACCTTAAACTACAGGATTAAACAATGTAAAACTAACGAATCAAACTGCACTTTACATGAATAGTAAGCACTTGCAAGATGAAAAATATTTATTTTATTCCGTATCTATTCATCTGGATCAGTATCAATTTTCGGAATTTGTACATAGATGATGATTAGATTAATCTTGTATCACACAAATCAAAAATCGGATAGATAATCATTAATCGTGGATTCTTATATATAACTGAGACAATTCTTCCGATCTCAAAACAGTATCGATTTGTGTACACTTAGAGGAAATCTGTGAAAAATGAAACTGTTGATATTGTTCTGTTTTTGCATGTCCCAATTCTATTTGGGATCCAGTTCACCGCTTCTCAGCAAGAAGATATCTGACAATGATTATCTTCATTCAATGCCCTACTCCAGGGAGGACCTTCTGGAAGTGAGGAGACAACTTAATTTATCAATGACACCAGATCCTGATGAATACTTGACTGTGGTAAGTAGTTTTTTCAGGGAAAGTTGTTTGTAAT
The DNA here is from genome assembly GCA_910592335.1 of Adalia bipunctata. NCBI lineage: Eukaryota > Metazoa > Arthropoda > Insecta > Coleoptera > Coccinellidae > Adalia > Adalia bipunctata. The sequence continues at coordinate 9,513,019 of OU342952.1, read as the reverse complement.
TGAAGTATTTTAATTCAAACTAGGAGGAGAAGAACATTTTTAAATATCATATATTTCGAAAAGCACGACGCTGTTCCAGAACATTATTCTGATCTGAAATTATTAAAAACAATTGATATTATTCCAATTATCCAATTCATTGAGAAACGTTCTGGATCAACAATTTCGAGTAGGTCGAGTTTCAAAATAGTCAAGACAAGATAACAGACTATTGTCGATGAGATTTTCATTGTTATCTTCTCTGGAAACCCTATTTTTGCTACAATGACAAAGATGAACTTTGGCAAGCTGTATCTTACAAATAATATTCTCTCAAGCTAATTTAAAAATGGGTGCATCAAATAAGGAAAAAGGAATCACTATTTCTGAATAGTAACTGAAATTATTCTTATGCATATTATTTTATTTTAAAGAATTTCCTTACAAATACAACTCGAGAATAAATTTTCCATCAATTATTTCCAAAAACGAGAGACTGAAAGCTTATTTTGCAGCCAGAACTCATAAAAAGTTATGGATATCCGGTTGAAGAACATTTCACGAAAACATCTGATGGGTACATCTTGGGAATGCACCGTATTCCACCCACCAAACCGGGGGTTGTACCAAACAACCATGTGGTATTCTTGATGCATGGTCTTCTTATGTCTTCAGCTGACTGGATTATACTTGGACCCCAAAAAGCTTTAGGTAAGAACACTTCTCGAACTAAATCTTATTCCATCGAAAACTAATTCTGGGAGATTCAATATGTGCTATATTTTTTAAATAAGTTAGTTTTCAATTCTGCCTGATTTGTGATTTTCATCGCATTGTAAAGGCGAATTATCAGACCAGAAAGAGTTCTGAAGAGCTATTCTGCGGATGAACGAAAGAAATACACCAGAGCGAAAATTTAAATGGCAGCCATCAATGAGAGTAGTGGAAGCGAAGAAATTACTGCAGCTTCTCATTTAATTACAGCTTACTACCTTGCCGACGAAGGTTTCGACGTATGGATGGGCAACGCCAGAGGAAACACCTACTCAAGAAATCACACCAGACTGAAGATCCACAGCAAGAAATTCTGGAAATTCTCCTGGCATGAAATTGGTACCAAAGATGTACCAGCTATGATAGATTACACATTGAAAGTAACCAAAAAGAAGGCCTTGTTCCACGTTGGTCATTCACAGGGTACCACCAGCTTCTACGTCATGTGCTCCGAACTGCCAAAATACAACAAAAAAATCATTGCCCACATCAGCTTAGCCCCAATTGCATTCATGAAGCATGCCTTCAGTCCCATCGTCAGATTAGCTTCGTCACTTTTGATCGTTCCAGAGGTAGGTGCTAGTTTACTTTCTTTTTACCTATTCAATATGACTCTGTTCGTACTCTAGAATCTAGGGTGAAAACACATCTTATAGCTTTTAATAATACTTCATTTCGTTCAAATGGGTGTCAGTATCAGCTTGTCAGTAAATCACCATGATCTTCGCAGTATAAAGCAGCGTAAAGATTTCATAGCTATTTTTGTTCTTCAAGTATTTCACCCAACTTTCAGATTTAATCTTTCGATGCTACTGTATCGGTGAAAATATTGCTATCGTATAATCTCAAATCTGCACACGACTCACACGATTCTTGTAGATTTCAATCTGCATTCAGAGATAAAAGCAGATGAAACTCTCTGAAACACCATTACAATCGAGAGGCTCATTCACAGTCAAAACAATAATCTGGATTGATCGCTTTCTCTAATCTAGAATTTCATACTCGCGAAGATTTTCGGAATATGCGATCTAATCATTTCATAGAGATGCTATGCTGCCTTTTCGATTGTCTGAATCAGAGTGCATTCAACTAGAGAAAAATTTATGACGCACTAATTCCCTTAATCAACTGTTGCTAATTTTACAGGTTTTGTTGTCACTATTCGGAGTGAACGAACTTATGCCACACAGTGCTCTGTTCACTTACTTAGGTAATCACTTGTGTGCTGACGGTCAAAAAACACAATTCATGTGCAGGGATATAATGTTCGCGATTACTGGATTTGACCATGCCGAATTCAATGACACCTTGCTACCTAGATTCCTTGCACACACACCTGCAGGATCATCAGCGAGACAATTCTATCACTACGGACAGCTCGTTAAAACAGGTATGAATCATTTTATAAAGATGAATATGGTCCTCAGTTCAGTTGCTGTGGAATCTCTTCCTCAAGATTATATGGCACCAGTAAATCTTTGAGCCTTGAAGAGTTCTATCTTGAGATATATTCAGTGATGCAAAAATGATGCGATTAAACTTTTTCCAGGTGGATTCCGAAAATACGACTACTCCCCCTTCAATGCTCTCCATTACGGTCCTCTCCACCCAATCCATGCGCCATCTTACAACCTGAAGAAAGTGAAAGCACCAGTCTATCTCTTCTACAGTAACAACGACTGGCTTTCCCATCCAAAAGATGTTTCGACGCTGTGCAAAAAACTGGGGAACTGCAAAGAACAAACGTTGGTGGCTGAGAATAGATTCAACCACTTGGACTACGTTTTTGGGATGCACGCCAAAGAAAGGATCTACACCGACGTTACGCAGAGAGTTTTGAAGAGTTCCTTGAAAGAATGGGAGCAGAGGAAAGCCCTATTTGCAGAAGAAGAGGACGATGAAGATGAAGTACTTGAGAACGAAATTTACCCTGAATACGAAGAGGAAGATGAAGACGAAGAGGAAGGCGAAGAGTGAATCGAAAAGAATTTCAGAATGTAGTTAGTTGATTAGGTATACTTACTTATTTTTTAAACATATAAAAAAAATTGATTTCTGTTTTGAAATTCTGGATTGTTAGCAAGTCTTACATTAAAATTTGAAAGCTTCTAGAACTTTTCATTGAGTTTTTTGATTCCCTCATCACGATGAATGATACAACCTATTCAATTGGCAATTATATATTTTACAGCATTCATGAATATATGACCTTACGACCTTCAACAAGATTCATCTCGTGGGCCTTCCCATAAGCCCCACAAGATTCATCTCGTGGGCCTTCCCATAAGCCTTCCTTGCTGCATTTAAGTTCATATTTCGCATTATTGCTGCAGACTATAGTGACAATGTCCTCATATAAATAAGATTCTCCTATTATTTTTGTTCGTTTTGATACCTCTGGCTGCCTGCAAGATATTCCTGAAATAATGAGTTGAAAATTTCATATCTTCAATTTCCAAACATTAATTCTTACTTCTGCATTTTCCTTGCAATCTGGTCCATCTGCCAGATTTGGTACAACGAATAATGTTATTTCCCAACATTTTGTACCCTTCAAGGCAACCAAAGCTGACCGTGGATCCAGGGGTATAATGTGGTATCTGATTTCCTGTTTTCACCATGTAAAGGGGCATTTTGGGGCCTCTGCATGTGATTCCAGCTGTTTTCGAAGTGGTAGGGCTAGGAGTGGTGGTGGTTGGAACAGCTATAAGAAAAAAATCTAATATTTCACACTCTTGCTTCTCACATTTCCTGATGAGAAGAACAGAATATGCAGAAAAACCTGGTAAGCGATGTGATGATGATTATACCACAAATTTAATCAAATTCGTGGTGAATTAATTGAGTTGAGTTCCTTCTGAGAAACATATTTACCAGTGCAGATGGGTTTGGGTGGTGTCCATATTCCGTCGCTTGCACAGGAAGAATAAGTAGATCCGATCAAATTGTAGCCTTCATTACATTCATATACTACCTTATCTTCAAAGTAGTAGCTGTTGCCATAAACCAAACCGTTTTCCAATATTCCTGGAGAGTCACATGATATTTCTGGAAACCAAGAAAGGGTCACTGAAAACCATGAGCAGTATATGCAGGATTATAAAACACTGCGCAAAAAAATTAACGCACATTATGGAAATCTCAAATTTATTCTACAACTGAAGGTGTTCTCAATGATAATTATTTTTATCAGAATTATGCATGCATATGTTATCCACTTTCAACGTTTTTCTTCAATACAGATGTTTTCTCCAAGCAGAAATAAAAAAAGATGATATTATCAGATTTTGAATGTATTGGCTTCATTCTAAAATCAGTTGTTCTCGATCAATTCTAGTGATCAATAGTTTTTCTTTCGTTTGATTTTCTACACTCGATCGCTATGCAACGCGAAACACGCAATTTGAACCAAGAGGAATGTGCCCAAGCGGTAGTTTTGCGAGAAGAAGGGTGGACATACACAAGAATTACAGAAAGGTTTGGAGTTTCCCATACAAGTGTGTCCAGAATGTTGCAGCGATTCAGGGAGACAGGTATGAATGTCCGAAGACCAGGACAGGGTAGACCACGGGTAACAACTGCCATTCAAGAACGTTACTTGAGAGTTTCTTCGTTGAGACAACGGTTTGCAACCGCTCGCCTCCTTCAAAATCAGCTTGAGCAAACTCATGAGGCGCAAATTAGCACTCAGACTCAGAGAATTTGATTTAAGGCCTCGTGTCGCGGCAAGAGGCCCAGCTCTCACCCCAGCCCATCGAAGGGCGCGTTTGGATTTTGCCAGAGAGCATATCCATTGTGAAGAGGCCGATTGTGAAAGAGTTCTCTTCACAGATGAGTCTAGATTCTGCCTCTACCATTGTGATCGACGTTCCCTTGTATACAGACGTCCACATCAAAGATATGCTCAGTGCAATTTCCTGAATACTACTGGTTTCGGGGGAGGATCGATTATGGTATGGGGTGGAATATCTTTGATTGCTCGCACATGACCTAGTGGTCGTTGATAATGGAGCTATGAATGCTGATAAGTATATGAGGAACATTCTTGAAGAGCATGTAGTGCCATTTGCCCCATTCATTGGTGAAAATTTTATTTTTATGGACGATAATGTCAGACCCCATCGTGCGCGCATCGTTCAGGAGTACCTTGAAGAGGTTGAAGTCTCTCGAATGGAATGGCCAGCAAGAAGTCCAGATCTCACTTCGATTGAGCAGGTTTGGGACAACGTCAATAGAAGGCTGAGAAGTTCAGAAAATCATCCAGCTACTCTTAATGACTTAGGAATCCAACTCGGAGAAATCTGGGAAGGTTTAGATCAGAACATTTTAAGATCACTCATTTTGAGTATGAACCGTCGTTGACGAGCTGTAATCAACGCAAGGGGTGGAAATACCAAGTATTAAATCACTTATCAGCATTTCAGTATTTTGGAAATTGTTCATTTCTCTTCTTCCACATAAGATTCGGTGAAATCCTGAATTTTCCTTCCATTTAATGTGTCTTGTTTCGTTCAAAACCTTCCCGAGAGAACATAAAAAATAAGTTATAAAGTCAATGTAGAGTTAACTTTCATTAAAATTGAGATTTTCAGAATGTGCGTTAATTTTTTTGCGCAGTGTATTTGTTGCCAGCGAAGCAAAAAGAGCGTTGTGAGCGAAGTGAAAAGACGATGAAGATCGTAGCAAGTACCATAACCCCATTGCAATAGACTTCGGTCGGAGTTTTGATAAAATTCAGATTTCAGGATTTGATCAATACCAATGGCATAAACTATGAAACCCCAACAACTAAGCTAAACTCACTTCTGCAGTCCCCTTTCAATTCGGTCCATGTGCCATTTTCAAGACATTGAATAGTGTCCTCTCCTGACATTTGGTAGCCTGTCGTACATCTGAAGTGGACTGAACTGCCTGGTTGATATTCATGATCACTGTCCATTTCCTTGATGACCATATTTATGGGTTCTATCGGAATCTTACAGGTGTTAATCTGTGTCGTTTTGGTGGTAGCAGCAGTTGTTGGAATTGCTACAAAAGAGTGAATATTTTATTTTGAAGCCTTTTTGGATCTTCGACCAATAAATCAAATAACTTAGCACAAATTGACTTAGTATCTTCAGCTCGTTCATGGTTTCATATAATCTACAACCTACGTGAGCAAGTTGGTACTGGAGTCCATTTTCCCAATATAGTGCATGTACTTTTATTGTCCCCTTCCATTAAATATCCATCCATGCATTCGAAGATCGAAATGTCACCAAATTTATATTTCTCTTTTCGGTTAATGACAATCCCGTTTTCAATTTCGGGAATTTTTTTACACAGCACATCTGCAATAAAACGATTTTTATTCGAAGTAATTCGATTTGATCTCATTGAGTAACGCACTGGTACATTTCGGTTTTAAGGGCTCCCACTCCCCTTTTTTGTTACACGTAATTTTTTTGCCACCTTCCAATTGATAGCCTTCTTCACATTGGAATTCCACTGAATCTCCGAAAAGGAAAGTTTTTCCCGATGCAATGCTGTTTTCAACTTCGCCTGGATCTCCACAAGATATTTCTAAAAAACATTTGTGTACCTTGAAATATCTTTGAGAATGGGGAGACTTCTTCAGTGATTCAAAAACCTCTGGGGCTATTCTAACCAGACATATCTCTTACTTTTACAGTTTGGTTTGGTTGGAGTCCAGACTCCTCTATCATCGCATCTGATTGTGCTACTTCCGTCCAAATCATAGCCTTCGTTGCATTCAAATGTAACGAAGTCCTCGTACTTGTAGCTTCTCCCAAAACTCAAACCATTCGCTATATTTCCAGGGGGACCGCAAGATATTTCTGCAAAATTCAATTCAATTCTCTTCATAACTGTTATTAATTCACGTACTTTTACATTCAGGGAAGTCAGAACTCCAAAGACCATTCTTATCGCATTTCAAAACCTGTGTACCATCGAGTACGAATCCTTTATCACAACTGAAGTGCAATTCTTCCCCAAAGAAGTAGCTATTTCCAACAACATCACCGTTTTGTAATCGACCAGGTGTTGGACAGATGATTCCTGGAAGGATAGTTCTACATTATCAACATCGAGGATAGTTCCAAAACTCACTAAGACAGACAGGGTAAGATCCTTTCCAATTTCCATCCTCTTCACATGCTATAGATTCGGATCCGTTCAAGTTGTAACCGGTGTTGCATTCAAAACTTACATCATTCCCGAATTTGTAGCTTTCCCCAATCAAAATCCCGTTAGGCAAATCTCCAGGGTATCCACAAGAAACTCCTGCGAAAAATTTGAGCGAATATTACCAAAATATTCAACAAACTTTTATATACGATCAATTTCTATGATATTTCTTGTTACCATGACAATTCACTTCATCGACAGGTTTAAGCGTCAAGTGGCACTTGAGCGCCGCGTTAAGTGCCACTTAACAGCAAAATTAGGCGTTAAAGTGCTATTTCACTCCCGGTCTTACATAAAATATACTCAGAATGGAATGGATTTACGCACTTGTGCAGGATATATTAATATCCGACCAAACACCGTCGCTACAAATGGTGATGTTGAGACCTTCAGTATCAAATCCGATGTTACAGTTATATTCGACGATATTTAGAAGCTCCTGCTGATAAGCTTCAAGAGATTCCTCTACCATATGACCATTTTCAGGTGCTGATGGTAACTGATCCAGTGAACATCTTTGAGGTTTTGGAGTGGTGGTGAAGGGGCTTTCACAGAATGGTGGATCGTTATCCCAAACACCTAAAAATATCTGGAATGTAGATGAAGTGGATATTTCACGTTTTTTTAAGTCCTACCGCTCTCTTGGCAAGTTATAATAGATTCCCCAATCAAAGAGGTGCCTTCTTTGCAAGTGACCTCGATCTGTGTTCCAACATCGAATAACGTTTTTTCTTCTTCGTAGGTATCATGGAACATCTCAGCAAAAACCGTTATATTTCCGTTTATTGGAATTTTGAAAGCTCTGCATTGGGGCCCTAGAATTTGGAGAGAATTTCCATTGGTTTTCTTTCCAAATGATGTCGTAGTTCATTAATTCAAATCAAGTATTGTTTCGTATATTTTCCTCCAAATGCTTACCGACACAGGTGGGCTTGGAAGGTTCCCATCTTCCATTCTTACTGCAGCTTAACTTCGTGGCACCAACTAAATCGTACCCATCTACACATCCACAAGTTACTGCATCTTCGAAATAATAATTTGCACCATGAATGAAACCATTTCTGAGAAATCCAGGTGGACCGCAATACACTCCTGAAATTATATCAATTGGTTTTGTTTTTGCCCTCTTCGTAGCCATGTTTAAATCTCACTTCGGCAATAAGGCTCACGCTGGCCCTCCCATTTGGAGGATTTCAGACATTTTCTGCCATCTTTGTAATCATTTCCTATCTTGTATCCTTCTTGACAACTGTAATGAGCCACTCGTTCTTTGACTTCAACGAAACCATTGATGATTTTTTTAGGCTTCGCGCACTCATTGCAGAAGGAAGAAGGTTCTTTCTGGAAGTTAGTTAAGGTTTATGCAAACGAACCATTTTTCTACCCAGAAGTTGATAATAACTTTTCGTAGATTAACTACCTTGAGTTTCCCCTGTATGTAAAACTGAAATTCCGGCCAACTGTAAAGGTCCCCATATGTGGGATTTTGGCAATCATGGAAATGTTTCAATATGTCATCCTTTTTCAACACTCTAGACCAGATGTCTATAAGTGTCATTCTTCCTACAAAAGTCTCAGATTGGCTGAATTTTCCTCCAAGAGCATCCTGTTCTTGTCCAATTATCATTGAACCGCGAGCTGTAAGATCAAAATATTATTGTAGTTGTAGAATTGTTTAGAAATTATAACAACATTCACCTTTTATATTTCTATTCGTCGATAGGCCACTACCAAATTGTCGCAATTTACCATCAATAAAAACTTGATACATTCCTTCAGCACTTGTCCATGTTGCACAAACATGATGCCAAATGCCGTCATTCAAAAAGACATCAGTGGCTATGTACTGACCATTCACGTACATGATCAACCTAGAATGTTTCATGTCCAGAAGATCGATAAAAATTGTTAATGATCTCACCCTGTATAATCTGTAAGGGCGAATGCGTTGTCATTTTCTTTCGTCGCATAGGAAATAAGTGTCCCATAATTGAAGGTGTCTGTCACTTTTACCCACATACAAATGGTGATCTACAATGGAATTAGCAAATGTCATTAGATGCAGTTGATTGATTGCTCACATTCACACTCAATCACATTCACTATCAATCACATTCACACTCAATCACATTCACTCTTAATCACATTTACACTTGAGTTAGCCATTTCTTCGTCTTCTTTTCTCTCTTAGACCCCATTCTTTATCAATTTGTACCAACCTCTTTCAAATCATTGTGAAACGTTGGTAGTCTTATCAGATCGGTGGTTCTGTACCTTTCAAAAACTAAAATATAATCAGAGTCATAAGCTTTTTCGCATGTGGTTCCATGGTACAATTTGGAACATTCACACTTGAAGCCTGAGGGTAAATCTGTACATGATCCGTTGTTCTGGCAAGGGTTTGATGAGCATAAACTTATTTTTATTTCGCAGGATTTTCCTGTCCATCCGTCAGGACAAACACACCTGAAAATTTTATAGTTGGAGAGATTTTATCGAGATGTCATTGCTGCTATCTTAATTATAGATCTGTCCTGGCTTTCTATTCAAATCCAGGAAAATTATTTAGGACAAAATTCGAGTTTACCTATAACTATTAACGTCTGCATTGATTATTTCCACGTTCTCACATATTGCATTCGGAGGACAAGGCCTATAGTCGCAAGGAAGGATATTGCATCTTTTACCTATGAATCCTTTCCCACAACTGCATTCAAAGGTTGTTGGTTTCTCCAAGCAGGTGCTATTGTTTTCGCAAAAACCATCCTGGCAGTATGACGTACCTATTTCACAGAATTCTCCCTCGAACCCTAAAAAACGTTGAACCAAAATGGTACGCATGATTCAAATTCCTAATATCTCATCCAGAATCATGTTCAATCATTTCTGCTTTCATACTCACCTTCAGGACACCAGCACACAAACTCGTTCTCATCGTACTCGAGGCACTTCCCACCGTTGGTGCAATTTAGTTTGCAATTGTTAACCTCCTGTTCGCAAAAAGATCCGAAATAATTTTCCAGACAAGAGCATTTGTACTGGGGTTGATTGTTGATGTCCAAGGTTACACTGCACGACCCTCCATTATGACAAGGGTTTATTTGGCAAACGTCTATGCGCTTCTCACAGTGAGAACCTGAATTGGAAGAGGTAACAAGTTTCCTTATTAAAAATAAATATTTGGAGCATTCTATAGGTTAGTAGACATCTTTTTTTGGACTTTTTCCTTCCGAATTCCATACACTCACCTATATATCCTTTGAAACAGTCACATTCGTAATGTATCCTATCTTTAGCCACACAAGTTCCATGGTTACATATGTTCCTCGACTTCATACAAATTTCTTTGGCTGTTTCAATGCATTGTCCCACATCTATCGATCCATATCCCAATGTTGTGTATCCTTTAGGACAAGGAACACATTGGAGTTGCCCATACCCATCCTGGTAAGTTCCTACAGGACACGATTTACAGAAAGGCTGGAGCGTGGGTCTCTCTATCAGTTTCTTGTAGAGTTTTCGTGAATTCCTGATAACTTTCTTCCTAGCATGGGTTCCTGGAGGACACTGCTCTGAAATACATGAAAATTTAGCCATATTAACACAATATTACCCCCTTACCAAACAACCAAACTACAACTAGCTGTAACAATATAAAAATAACTTTCTTCAACTTACTTCTGCATTCTGTTATGCTCTTCGACCGCATCTTTCTTGTGGATAAATGTAAGGGGCACTGTAAACACGAAGTCCTTCCATAATCTACGTTATAGAAACCAAAACCACAATTTTTGCACTTATTTCCGATCTGATAAGTTCCTCTTGGGCATTGAACTGGAATATTATTATTTCAAAAGATACGTAGTATATTTGGGTAAAGAAACAACTTACCACATCTATTTTTCCTTGGAATATATCCAGGTGGACAAATAAACTGTGGCCTGTTGAAATGAATTGTGTTATTTTTGATATTCAAGTCGGAACATACCAATTGGTTGTTGTGGGTGTATTGTCTTTTTATTTGAATGTTTATCCTTAGTCTTTTCTTTTTGTTCGAGCGGCTTCTGTGTTGGAGATGTGACTGTATTTCTCTTTTAATGATGTTCGATTTTTCTTCTTCTGTCTCGCTGAAAGTTGTTTCATCCAAACATTGGGAGTTAGTGGTTACTGAACAGTTATCCTTGCATAGCTCGTTCGTCAAAATTTGTTTCAAGTCGTTTTCGATCTGAAAATCCGCTTTTATATCATGTTATTTTTCAGGAAAATGAACCTCACCTCTATTTTTTTGTCTGATTCTTTATTGCAGTCAAAATCTGGCTCTATTTCTGCAGTTCCATTCTGAATGATTTCCTTCGGCTTAATATTAACTGAAATAGAATATATTTATTTGTTATTTCATTTAGAACTTTGTTTTACGTTTTTTAATATTTTTACTTTCTTACCGGCGCACTCTGGTATAAGTAATCCCTCTTCATTGTACCAGACATTTTCAGTTATATTGCATTTGAATGTTATGGAATCCAAAGCTGTGTTATTTGAGTAGGGTGAAGAGACCGGAAGCAAAAATCCCTCGTTGCATGATGCAATGCAAACGATAGTGTTATTTTTTCTGAGGCACTCACTCCTCCCATTTTCTGGGGCTTCAAACTCGTCACATTTCGCTTCTGAAAAATTTTTAAAAGACAAGAGCTACACAGCATGAAATGTTATGACAAGTTAGTGACTCTAAACCAGAAATAGTTACTAATAGATCGAGACTATTCTGCCTATAAAATTAAGGTACTCTTCATCCTATTGTAAGCAAATCTCAAATTTACCTCTAACTGTGATATTCATTTGACAAATATTCTTATTTCCGAAATCATCTTCAGCTGCATACGTTACTGTTGTAGTTCCAATTTTCAAGTATCCAAAGCTATGGGATCTTGTCACCTGGATGATTGGAGATCAATTATGGGTAATTCATTATTATTATAAATGTACTTACTATCGCATGGTGCGAGTTATCGTGAATGTATGGTTCTTCCCATGTGACATTTGCTCCTTTTCCATCTTCACTAATGAATGGAGGAGGACTGATGCAGTTTTCGATAGTAGGTCTTTCTTCATCTGAAATTTGTTATATACGATGAATTTTGTAGAAGTATGTAATTGGACTGTATGACATGTTTGAAATAATATGAGTATTATCAGTTATAAGTATCGAATCTCGCCTATCGATACGAAATTTTCACCATTTATTAATTCGATGCCGTAGATTAAGAAAATCCAAATAGACCTTGAGTCGAAAAATCGCGAAAAATAGGTCATTTTTAAACTGCCGTATTTCCCAGAAAAATTGATTCAAACAGATGCAGATTTTTTTGCATATAGATTGATCCTTTGTGAATCAAAAAAACCAATTTTCATCCATCAGAGTCAAACAGTTTGGATTTTCTGATTTTTTTCGCAAGGGTCCAAATTTTCCGATTTTTCATCGTTCGTAAATGAAAAACTGTTTTCCTCACGGAAGAACTGATTGGATTTACTTAATCTACATCCTCGAATTAGTAAATGGTGTGAGTTTGAAGTCGATCGAAAAATCGAAATTTTTCCCCCATAAGCACACTTTTCTGAATGGGGTTTTCCTGATTTCATGTAATCTGTATAATGTTGAATACAATACTCGGTTTATATTCAAACCAATACTTATGCAGCTTCCAGAGAAGTGCCAAATGAAGATTATAGACTACTAGCTGGCCCGGCGGACTTTGTTACGCCTAAATGATACCTACTTACGGTGGATTTGTCAAATCGTAATTACCATCGCCATCTTGTGGCGATAATATCAAATATAGTACCTTCACGACTACGCTACAGTGGCTAGATAAGAGCCATTAACCAAAGCGACACCTAGTGGCCTTATTCGAAGGGGGGGGAAAGCATTTCCTACATAAACAAATTTTTCATCGAATTTTTCAGAGTTTTAATGTATTTCATAATATATTCATAATCCATAAATGAAGTTTCATAACAAACAGTCCATCCGATCTCGAGTTATAAATGGTGTAACCAACAACTTTGTTTTATATATATAGATTTTATCAATAACCTGAGGAATCTCACCTAGAACTGTGACCACTGTCGTACATTCTGCTAGATTTTTCGATAAGTCCTCTGCGAAGTAGGTTATATTAGTCTTTCCTATTAAGAATGGAAAACTTGATAAATTGGCTATTGGTGGCTTTGTCCAGATTATGAGTTCATCATTCGAATTATCTGAAAAGAAATTTGCGAGGATATGAATATAAGATAATCTTACCAAATTTTAGTAACTATAGAAAGAGGTATAAGATAAGTCTTTACATTCTTTGACATGAAATTGAATAGAATCGAATGAATGATGATTAATCTTGATCATCAATCAGTTCCTTCTTACCAGTGATTATAGGTGCCTCCCAAAGTGCATATCCATAATTCAGACCAAAATTAGAAGATGTGGTTATGTTCTTCGGGCAATTGATGGCTGGTGGTGTTACATCTAGAATGAATACGTGTTATAAACTTATCATATCACTAGAAATAGAAGGTCAAGTATGAACACTACCTTTGCAGGATGTTTCCTCTTTGGTGTCCCATGACCCTAAACCTCCAGTACAATATCGTTCTTTCGGACCTATTGTCTCATAACCTTCGTTACAGTGGATCATACATTTTTTACCATTGGCTTGTTTTCCATACGTACAAGATCGAGGCTCTATTTTTGCGTTAGCTATGGTCGGGATCTTCTTACATTTCACCTCTGGAAAAAAAACGTTCTGGATATTTTTCCAAGGAAAAACCAATCAAATGAAGCTTACGTCTACACATTGCTCTCAATCCATTCCATTTAGCTAGAGGTAAACAAGTACGATGTCTGGAACCTATAAAAATCTTTCCCTTCTCACATTTGAAGGAACACACTGTATCAACTGGAAAGGTCGTCTGATTTTCATTATAAGTCATTCCCAAATCGCTGTGAACACAAGTCATGGATCCAAACTGTGGGATGGATAATTTTTCACATGTTCTCACTAGAAATCAATACTAAATCATTTCTGTTGTCCTAAATCTTACATGGTCTTACCTTGACATGAAGGCGTTATTCCAGTCCAAGCACCATCATTCTGACACAGCCTGATGCTTGTTCCTACAAGATTGTACCCTACCTCACATCTCACCCCACAAGCAGAGTTGATAACCGTGTCACAAGACTTTTTGACGAAGTATCCATGCTTTGGTTCCGATAATTTTTTGCATTTTATAGCTGAAACAGATCAGCTTCACAATCGGATCTGGAAAAGCCTTCAGCAATTATTTTCGAACCTTCACATTCTTCGTTATCTCTGATTGGTTTGTATCCTGGTTTACACTCGCAACTTTTCTTTCCATAAGCTGGAGGAACGGTGGTGTGGAACATGTCTGGACAAGGTGTGCAAAGATTTGGTCCATCTGAGTAGAAACCTACTGGGCATACTAAAACGGAATCGATTTTAAGTATGTTGAAATTAGAAAGGTATTTGTTCTCACATGAGCAGCCCTCTTCTTTCAACCCTGATCCATAATACCCAGCTGGACACACACATGAGTAGTGACCTGTAGATGTACCACAAGTGCATACTGCATCTTTATGACAGCATTCTCCTTCTTTGCATAAGTTATCGCAAGGGCTGTTAATGCCTAAGGGTATATAGTCCCCAACTTTCAAGTCTGAGAACAAATTTCTCAGCTCAGTACACTCTGAAAATGTGAAGGGTACATTTACAACTTACCAACGTGTAGAGCTCGTCTAGCCAAGCTCTCAAACTCTTCAAAGCTATCCAGAAGGTAGCTGTGTATTTCTCCAGGTTCTGAAGACAGTTTATATAATTCTTCATAATTTCCATTCCGTATTCCAATTGTGAATATGGTTATTCCTCGACTTTTAAGTTCTTCAGCTACTGGAACGGGATCACCACCGTTCGAGAATCCGTCAGTTATCAAAAATATTACTTTTTTGGAAGAATTTCTGCTGTTATCGAATATCTCCTGAAATAAATTGAGGTGTTCTTCAGACCTTAATCCCATTGAATATTTGTGGAAGAATGGGAAGATGGAAATACATTTTATTAAAACTCTTGAAGTGAAGAGGCAGATTGCCAAGACTCAACACATTCACTGTAAGAAAGTCATCAGATCTCTTGTAAAGCCAAGTTCTTAACTATACAATGCCTAATTCTTCAAGCCTCAACTCAACAAAATCTACATTTTGGTAAAAAAAGTATGGTTTGGCTTCTTTTTCTGTGCTAGTACTAGGCTGTTCGTGTGCTAATTCTAGTGTGCATACCAAATTTCCACTTCCTATGGCTCTCTTTAAACACCCTAAAGGTTTTGATGATCAGTGAATTAGTCAGTGAGTCGATTTAATGCAGGTTTGAATAAAATCTAAAAGTAAAGTAGATGATATTTGATTTGCTTTCTGACTTCATCTCATCCTAATAAATTGAGCTCTGTATGATTCAATCCAAAGTTATGAGGATTCTTAAATACAAGGAAATATTTCAGGAAAAGGTAGGTAGTGCAACTTGTCTTGGCAAGGCACTTCTATGCCCCCAGAAGATAAATTATATTATTTCAGCTTTCTCCCTTGTTCTGATTGCAGAATATGCCCAATAAGATACACACAACCAAACTTATATGGAATCACCCAGTATTAAGATGAAATATTATTTTGATATTCTTTTTTGGCTTTGCAGTGTCGATTTTACCATTTCGTTCGAACGTCGCAGTGAATTTATATTTTGTTTTTTTGCGAAGTTTTAAAAAAAATGCCTTATGTGGGGTTATCGGAAGTCCAGAGAGGAAGAATTATTACTATGGCAGAACAAGGTATGTCACAAAGACAGATTGCAAGAACGGTGGGGGTTACACAAGGGGTTGTTCCAAAAACCTATGCAAGGTTTCTGGACTTAGGAACCCTAAAGAATAGGCCGAGAAGAGGTCATGGAAGAGTAACTACAGAAAGGCAGGATCGCTTTTTAGCCCAAACAGCAAGAAGAAATCCCGCAGTATCTCATTCAGAGCTTCAAAGGCAATTTTTGCAAGCTACAGGTGTTAGTGTTTCTGTCGAAACTATCAGAAAAAGACTTCGCGCTCGGGAATTATTCAAGAGAAGAGCGTTAAGAGTTCCAGAACTATCAAGGCAAAAGAAAGTTGACCGTTTTAATTGGTGTTTAGAGCATGAAAGTTGGACTATTGAAGATTGGAAAAATGTCTTATTTTCGGATGAGACCAGAATTGGCCTACGATCAGACGACCGGCGTGTTCGCATTTTAAGAGGTAGAGGGAGGCAAGCTAGGCTCCAAGCTGCAAGACCGATCCCTAAATACAAAGGAGGTACTGTAAAGTTTTGGGGCGGAATTATATTTGGTGAGAAAACTCCTTTAATTCCCATTAGACAATCTCTGACAGGGCCTAGGTATGTTGATCTAGTGCTACAACCTGTAGTGAGGCTCTGGCGAGGTGCTTTTGGAGATTATTTCCTATTTATGCAGGATAATGCACCTCCACATACCAGCAGAGTTCCAAAAAATTTGTTCGAAACAGAAGGTGTGACTGTTTTAGAGTGGCCTTCTTGTTCACCGGACCTTAATCCTATCGAGCACTTGTGGGATAGGATCAAAAGAAAAATAAGAGCTCGTCAAAATAATCCTGGTAACGCAGAGCAACTTATACAAGCGGCTTTAGAGGAATGGGCAAATGTTACAGAAGAAGAAATTAACAACTTAATAGTTGCCTCGTCGAATTCAAGCTTGTATCAATGCCAGGGGTGGTAATACTGATTATTGATTTGTTAAAATCGTTTTATCTGTTGTTCAATTCTCAGTTACATAAAAATTATTTTTAGAGAAATTTACACTTTTAATTTTCTGTTCTATTATAAAAATAATCTTTTAATAATTTATATTATTTTTGTAATAAACTTGTTTTGGGAAAACTGCTCTTCACTTTTCAGCGACTTTTTTTTGATTAAAATTCATTTTTTCCAAATAACAGGGTGATTCCATATAAGTTTGGTTGTGTGTACTTTATTATATGATAGAGTTTTCCTGTAGCTTGAAAAAAGCAGCACAATTTTCGATATTCCTAGGTTTTGAGCAGTTTTGTTTTGTTTCGAAATAATTTTAAAAAAAAGGTGGATGCGTTCATCATCTTCAATCTGCTCTTCAAAGATTCAAAGCATTTCAAGTCTACTAATTTACTGACTAAATATATTTGAAAATCTGTTATGTTGGTAACAAGATGCATCTTGGTTGATGAGTACATTTTTATCCACATAATTAGGTTTACCTTCGATTTCTGGAAAGCCCCCAAAGTGAAAGTTTCTCCTCCTATAAAGTTGACCGCCGTCAATTGCTTGTTTAGCAGAAGGCATTTGTTGTTTTCCCCACGAGGTATACTGATCTCGTCCACATTCTTCAACTACAAAAATCGATAAACTCATCAAGATAGTCCATCTACACAAAACTTACCACATATTCAGGAGAACTGAAAGAAATCACACCAACTCTAGTGTGATTCAAATCTACAGTAACGTCACTCAATAACTTCTTCACGAACTTCAACTCACTCCTGAAATTGTCTTTGCCAACACTGGAAGAACCGTCGATCAAGAAGATTATATCCAGCTCTTTTGTTTTCTTCAAGGATTCAACGTTCTTTTTGAAGATTTCACCCAATATGTCTACTTTTGTTACGACCACTTCATTCTCGAGAACGGAACTTTTGAAGTGCGACAATTTTTTGTCGCCGTGGTTGAGAAAAGCGCTGTAATTTTTTATGCTTGCGAATTCCAATTTCTGTACACTAACCGAGGTTACTAAAGCTATTAAACTTATCCAGACCGGTCCATATCTCTTTAGCATTTTGAAATTAAGAGATTAAAGCCGACGCGATAACTGGATGCATTCCACTGTGTTCTAGCTTCACAAATGGAAGAAGATTATGTTTTACAAATGGTACTGAGCTTTCGAACTATTTGATAATCACAAATTTGATTGTTTGATACAGCGTTGTTTATCTGAAACAAAGTTTCGTTCACATTGACCTAAGTTCAACGCTTTTTTGAGCGTAGGCATTTTGTCATCACTCGTCGTTTCTTTGTACAAGGCTGGTAATACAAAATAGGAGCACAGCAACTTGATAATAAAATAGAACTCCTGTTTTAATCATCATTCTCATTAGGTTGAAATTATATATGTAGTTGCAAGAAACATGGAGTTGAAAATCTACAGAAGCAATGAACAGCTATCGGAGAAGAAATCACAAAAGAAAAACGAGGTGCCAATCTTAATGAGAATGACGAAAGATTCCAGTGATAAGTTATCATATTATGAATCTATTTTCTATTCCTAATTACTCATGGAGTCATTTTGAATTTGAAATTGAATTTGAGAAGATGAGCAATTATTGGAATATCTTTTATGTTTGAAATATTCCTTAGTGGCAATTCCGGAAAACATCTTAAAAATTCCAAGGGCGTCCGTAGAAACAAATACCGGTGGGCCATAGGTTATAGTTCATTGAATTTAGGGAATATTTGTTGTGTAATTATTGGAATAGTTCCTTCCGCAAAAAAAAAACGAGTAGGTATCTGACTTCGGTAATTTCGCACCCATTTCTCTGGGACATTACCTAATCCTTCGGTAACCTGTTACAAAGTATGCTTCAACATCTTCCACTCTCACTTTCATCCGAATCGCAAAACGCAAAACTTTCTACGGATTGATTGCTTTGTTCGAGGATCAGTTCCAAACTCCGTGTTCCTTCGCATATTCGTTTACGTAGTTTGAAAATCAAAACAAATCGTTATCTTCTTTTATAGGCAAAAATCAACAATTAAACATCGTTTTGGTTCAACTGGGTCACCACAAGTCCAGCTGCCTTGTACTTCTCGTTTCTCATCTGAAGATAAGTCAGTTGAGAAGAAGTTAGCAATAGTGAATGTGTGCGTGGTGGATGTAAACCCGTAAAAATGTTTTTTTTCAACAACAATAATCGGTGAGTTGCCTTTGGTACTTTTCTGGGGAATTAAGACTTTCCAACAACAATCAACGAACATTTTACGTAATATATCTAAAGTTTCAACTTATTGTTAGCGTCCAGTAGTTTAGAAAGCTAGCGTATTTCGTAAATATCGATTAACTTCGAGATTTATGCAATGTGTCTTGTCTTTAAAATTTCATTTGAGGGTATTCCTTTCGAACAATCTTGTTACATGTTGATTTTCAAAGGTAAAACGCATTTACTGGTTGAACTTTTATACGTTTGGTGAATCACTGGAAACTGAGCTTTAGAGTAAAATAGCTCTGGTACCTATCTATAATAAAAGAGCTATTTTACTCTAAAGCTCAGTCAGGTAATCACTGACTGCAAAGCACAATATACTCAAACTTCAATCTTCATTTGGAAAATATCGGACCTTCTGATGGAGCTACAAGTTCCTCTTTTGATTCTTTACCTTCAACTGTAAGTTATTTACGCGCGTTTCGAGTAGCGTCCTTGACTTGATATATTATAACCATTGTTTAAACAATGTTAAAACTAAGATTCTTTATACGAATTCTTATGTGAATCCTACACTTTTTGCACTGGATTCTCTAAATTCGTATAGAATTGTGCTTGAAAAAAGTGCAATATTCGTCCACATTCATCACTCTCAAAGTTTGCCCCTCCCCAAAATATACTTGCGCAAAAGACTGATCATATAATGATCAGAACATTTTTTCGTCTGCAATGTGAATTTTAAGATAGATCAATTCAAGAGACGAAAAGAATTTCGGCAATTTCACCAAAGGAGCTTTTTGCAAGATCAATTCTTGGTCTTGACGTATCTACGAAAAATTAATATCTAATGCAGTTTTGACAAAGGGATATTCATTTTTTGACCATTCCGTAGCTGATTCAGATTTTTTCACGAAGTATTTTACCTACCTGGGCTGCTGCAATAGTCAAATCAGTGAATGAATTCGTCAATGACCTCAATTCTTAAGATATGCTTGCTCACATACAAATCTAACCCATCTTGGGAACAGACAGTAATAATTGAATAAAAGATCGAAATCTGAATTTGTCCACAAGGCTCAAAATCACTCGTTCAATAAAAAAGATTCAATCGCGTCTGTCTGTCTAAAACTCCAAAGGGTTTCTTGAATTTTGGATCATATGTGCAGTTTCAAACCCAATGGGTAAAAAACCAAAAGTTCACTAGTGGGAATAAGAAACGGGTTCTTCAAAGTTTTATTCACGAGTAGTACCTTCAAAGCAATGAAATATTGTTTAGTCCTACTTTGGGGTTACTCCTATACTTTTGTTGGCGTATATTCATTAAGTTTTTGGAAGGTTATCATACTTTTATCAAATTTTGTTTCGAATGTTAAGAGGGACTTGAAACTTGAATGGTATAAATATTGATAAACATATTACAGTAGTCAAAATATGCTTCAAGATAATCGATAGTCCTTTCGCCATTTTAAAACAATGCTCTGAGATTTGAGTATGTAGGCGTAATTTGAAAAAAAAAAAAGAAATAAGTAATGTGATCGAAAAGAACATGTTATGAAATATTCCTATTTGTATCCATTAATGAGAGGCCCCTATCTATGATCTGAAGCTGAGTGCATCCTGCATAATAATGAATTTGGACTAATCAACAAACAAATCACGATCTTGATCAGGGTCAACACCATGACTAACAAAATTCTACGAACTAGGAAATACTGGAAAAAATCTTCGCCATTTGAATGATTCAAAAAACATTCCTCGATATTCCTGTGGCATCACATATTCTCATTATCTCATTCACCTATACCTACTTTAATAATAAACAAACAGGATTGGATCAAACTATAGAACAAATTACAAAATGAGTAAGTTTGAAACGAAATGGACAATATTTATAAAACGTTGTTGAAAATGTTGAAATAGCACGAAGATTTGATATTTTTTAATGACAATAAATAACTTGGCCATCCTCAGTGAAATCAGATCATGTTTATTTATTTTTTTTAACGACTAATCAAATTGGAAGTGGAACTACACATATCTAATTGATTGTTTGGTCTAGCTGTTTTGACCCCACAATATTGAGTGATGAAGGAAAAATTATGTAAAGTTCTCAGGGCAGGGTGTGAAAATTGTAAAGAAAATCGAAATGTTTCATTCAGTTTGTCTGATATCCTAATTACGCCCATGTTTGAAAGTTCAAGCGAAATGTTTCTGTTCCCAGTATTTGCAGGCATATTGTTCCACAAATGAAACTCGGAACAACTAATGTAAAAACTGTCGTTTATGATAGAGCCCAAGTCCATTCAAAAGTTCAATGTTGAATTAAAATTGTTGGGGACAACGTGCGAACATGCATTGTGAACAATGGAAACGATGCGATATCCGAGCAACCATTAGCATGTTCGTATATATTCGGGACACGATCTTTCCGCATCCGAGAGCAGACAACGAGAAACGGAACGCACTCGTATAGTCGCAGCCAAAGATTAAAGAGTAATCTTTGGTCGCAGCTTAGGCACAGCTGTAGTTGTTGTCATTCCTCTGCCCAGTTGACGTTTGGCGAGAGGAGTAATATTTGTATTTGGTTTTTGAAATTAGTGATTGTCAAGTTGGACTGTGAATACATGAATTTTCGTTGATTTGTTGGGAAAAAGTGATAGATTAAATTGAAAAGATGGTGTCAGACAATACCGAAGAAATGGCTAATACGCTTTTGTTAAAAAACAGGAACTCTGATGTCAAAGTTCAGATTGTGCCTATGCAAGCGAAAACCCTCACACATCTACCAAAAAGGCCTAAAGTGGATTTGGCATTCTCAGACCTCTCTTACACTGTCATCCAGGGCTCAAGTAAGTAAACCCTTCAGTATTTTCTTGTAAACAAAACATTTCCAGAGTCAAAATGATGAACTGTAAATGTACTTATTATCTTACTTGTTACGAATTTATAGTTGAAGAATCAATTATTAGTTGGGAATTGACGATGTCCACATTAAGATATCATCCCAAGATGAATGTTCATCTTGTCATCTAAGAACTATTATAAAAAAAAATTGGATCTACTTTCATCACAAAGTTGTTAAGTTAGACTATAGTCTGAGGTTGTAAACATCCTCAAGTCTTTCATAAATCGTCTTAAGCTCGTTGTACGATGAATATGAAGGAAGTCAATATTTGTCATTGACCAGTTGCTCAGATAACAAGAATATATTCTTTGTTTCATTTCCTGTTTTTCAGGACTGCTCGAGTCTACTCTGATATGTAGATGTCACCCTAATTTCTTGGTTTCCATTGTTTAAGTATTAGTGTACCTATTCAAATTCTGGTTCTGACATTAATATTCCAAGCTGTCCATAAAGAACTTAACAATGGATTCAATTCAATGGTATTTCACTAGAAATTCTAAGTTGTCAACAATTGTTAATGTTGTCAAAAATATTTTGTATCTCTTTATATGTCCTCAACCTAATGAAATATTCTGAGACACCATATTATTTGTAGGATTGAAGAAAACACCATTTTTGATGGCACTTCGAAAGAGCTGCTCTGATAATAATCCAATATGAATATGTACAGCCACTTTTGTTAATACTCAAATGTCTACTTCCCAACATCAAATTTTTTATTTGAACTATCAAAGATGAAGTGTTGAAAAAGTTTTATTCTTTGATCTTATTGGTACTCTTGGCCTCAGTCCACAAGATGATAAATTGAGTATTCTCATTATGAATCACACTACGGAAAACCACAATGATACATGTAATAGCCATGGATGATATGAAGTGGTCATGCATTGGTACCTCGTAAAGATATGGATAAATATACAATTCTCTTATTTTTTATGAAATCAACAAAAACACTATTCATTTAGGCTACTGATCATCATAAAGAGAATTCATACAATTGTGTTTGATTATAAAATCTTGATTGCAATTTTAAATTGATCTATGACCTATTCAAGTATTTACTACCATAAATTTTTTGCTTATAAATATTATTGACTGGCAATCTCTATTTGTTAAAAGGAATTTGTACTATGTACTTTCAATCAATGGTGTTCTTTATCTGGAAGTATTCTCAAAAAGGTTGCAATGCTTTTGTTAGAAATGACCTTTGTTTAAAGTGGGATTTATCATAATGAATAATCTTTTTATCTTTGGATACAAATTCCACAAGCATATAATTTCCTTCAATCAAGTTTTCGATTGTACTCGAGATAAATATCAGTATCTATGAAAAGCAATTTTATTGATTGCATTTTTGGTTTGAATATGGTATGGAAGAATTTCAGTTTTCATGTTGATAACTCGTTGGGAGTTGCTCAATGAGAAATTAAGTGGTTCACTCCTGATTCAGTATTTTTCAAATGAATGACAGAAACTGTTATCTTATCTGCTACTTCTTCCTGCATATCATATGCAAATATTTTTGTACTGAAATATTTATAACTAACGTATTTCGAATTCATTTTATCGGACAGACTTGACTATTTTTCAATCAGAATACAGTTTTAGGTAGATTTGCGAAATTGTGAATCGCCAAGGCCTATTTTCAGCTTGACAACAATTCCGTTAGGTTTACTAACCTAATTAATCATCATTGTTCAATTTAATTGCGTTCAATTGGCGCAATTTGAACTTTGATTTTTCAACTTTTGTGTTACCAACAATTTTTCCTAGACGATATGCTGTAAGATTCTTAAGCGAGTTCTTAAGCGTTCTCGTATTCGATTTTTTAATTCTTCTAACAAAGGATGACGGAAAAATGAATTGATTTTGCATGAGAAATCTGCGAATTAAAATGATATTCTTCAGGAATAACTGGTCTTCCGAATTGTTTTTGTTTAAACATTTTTTTGGTGGATTAAGGTCAACTTCTTTGATGAATATATCGTTAAATCAACTCGTTATCTTAAATTGGGATTTTTAAGAATTTTTCCCGCATATTTATTGCATTATGCTTCCTCTACCTTGAAGTAACTTGAACAGGGTTCAGGATAAGCTTAAAATTTTTCTTCTCAGTTTTTTGTTGTATATTCCTCAGTTCTTATGGTTGACTGATTTATATCTTCACTGAATGCAGAAAAGAATTTTACTTCCTACTTCCTCGTTCAGCTAACAGGGTTATCATATTTTCTAGGTTACGATATGGAAGAAGGAGTGTGATAGTACGAACTTCGTGAACTTGATTCATAGGCGCAATTTTGACAAGGAATAAAAACGTTCAGATCATATTTTTTTTTATTTTCTCTTTGCTTCTTTTGAGACCAACCCATGTGGAATGACTCTTAAGGACATTCTTATTATTCTTTTCTGTACATCTTATAATTTGCAAATAAAGTTACAATGAGCAATATCTGCGCTTTTATAGGTATAAAATGTTATTCTTTTTATGAATTGAACAATTCTTATCAGTTAAAACAACATTATTTCGTGCACAAGTGAATTTTTCAGCGAACAAATGTTTTTTTTTGAATAATAGGACTGGGTTATTACATTTGAGTTTTGTATGAATTTCTTTCACTTTTTTGTTATCATTTTATTCCGAATTCGCCAAACTTCGAAGCATTCAGTCGAAATTGCTCGAATGTTTATAAAGGTCATCACATATCAGTGCTACAGAATATTATGATAAAAGTGTATCCTGGATCAGAATATTAGAAATTTTTCAAACTATTCAGTTTGCCCCCTCCACACTTGTATGGATGTTCCATAGTAGGTTTTGAAGGGTGATAAATCCATAACAGACCAACAGGTCAAGAACGAATTATTTCATCAAAACAACAACATCTATGTTATTCAGCAATTGCATATGTAGCTTTCCACAGTGGAAAGGATTTTCAGAATCGGACTAATAGTTCCAGGGATTACCCTTCACAAGCTTGCAATAATATTTTCTCCTTATAATATTGTAGTTAGGTTTATACTGTGATCCATCGTTGCACATATCGGCCGACTCAATTGAATGAATGTTTTCTTATTTCTATTTTCTTTTTTTCTTTCTTTCATGCACAAAAGTATGTTTATCTTGAAAATTCTATTAGTGCTTCTAATTTGAAATCTTAATGGGCGACTAGAATACAAGTTGTGATATATTATCGTCGTAATCATATAAATATATTATTAAAGTGGTTTCTTGGTTTGGTTGTGTCCGTAATATATTCAACGTCTTTGATTCTTTGGCATAAATTTAGTGTATTAAGTTATCTATTGAATTTAATTTCCTTAACGGTCTCAAATATTACTCAGTCGGCATTGATGTATTGTTAACGACCATAATTTCTGATGACGTGAACTCATTTCGACTATAATTAGTATTATGGATGATTTTCATTCGTGGTGTAGATTGGAAGGAACGCTGCCTAAGTTACGTATTCAATGGGGATGTTCTATACTGTATATTATAATTTCACCGTTTTTATACACTACCAAAATGTGCCTATAGCTTTGTTTTGACCTTGATAACGTCTAGATTTTTGACTCTGAGATTCATTTTATAAATCGTTTCAATTTTTTTTCGACGAAGTGTTATCTTGGGAATGTCTCTGCAATGTCTACAATTTTTAAATCTACTCTCGACTTAATGAACTTATATACTATACAGAGTGTAATAGCTAAATTCGATAACGAATAAATGAGGGGGTGTTAGGAAAAACGCTCGGACACGTCGATTTGTAACTTTAAATGCGCATATTTTTCAAGAAAATGAAATCATATAGGGTGTTCCATGCGACCGTGGCCAATACCAACTTTCTTATTTCAAATGCAACCCCCTGTATATTATTTATTTTTTGGATTCTTCAGAAAATTCTAGACATAATTTATGTACAATGTCCTATACCTATCTTCAACTTTTTCGGAAATATTAAGTGTTTTCAGATTTTTTACAATTTTACATTAGACTTCTTTTTGTGGGGATATGTCAAAAGTATTGTATACGAAACGAAACCCTTAGACTTAGACGACCTAAAAAACCGAATCACGCTTGCGATTAGATCAGTCACGCCTGAAATGTTGAGTAACGTTAGAAGACAATTCTACACCAGATTAGCATGTTGCCAAGACGTTCGCGGCGAGCATTTTGAACATTTCCTACATTGGCATTAATGTTTTTTTAATAATTAAGAAATAATCAGTATTACTTATTAGGTTTTAAGTGTAATGTACCGAATTTGTGAAATGAAATAATTTTTATTTAAAACGTTGATTTTTGCAATAAATCTGAAAACACTTAATACTTCCGAAATAGTTAAAGATAGGTATAGGACATTGTGCATGAATTGTGTCTAGAATTCTCTGAAGAATCCAAAAAATAAATAATATACAGGGGGTTGCATTTGAAATAAGAAAGTTGGTATTGGCCACGGTCACATGGAACACCCTATATAATATTATTTTCTTGAAAAATATGCGCATTTAAAATTACAAATCGACGTGTCCGAGCGTTTTTCCCAACACGCCCTCATTTATTCGTCATCGAATTTATTCCATTTGGCTGTTACACTCTATATTAGTGTTTCACGATTTATAAAATTCGTTGTGTGTTTCAATTTGTTCTATGAATTTATCTGAAGTATGTATAAGTCCAATAATATATGGAGGATTCAGTTTGAATTGGTGGTTTTCACTATCATGTTATTAGTTTTTCTCAAACCTTGCCAATGGAGTGAGTTATTTCAACACGATGTTAATTGATGATTCAATAGCGAGTGCGTTGTTTTCATCCCATGTAGGTAGTGATTTGTTATAAATACATGAGTCTAATTAGGACGTTAATTGAATAGATAATTTTGGCACAAGCTTGACGCGAAGGATACGGAAGTTTTGAAAGGCTAAGCAAATACATAATTATATTCTCATTATTCACAACGAAAGCATGACGTGCTGCGGTGCTGCTGTTTCTTACATAGCCATGTAATTGTTTGCGCTGATCAATTTTTCGGCGGTCAGAATCATCTAAAAGCACTTTCGCAATATTTTATCGAAATTCTCTAGTTGCATTTCACACCAGAAACGGTTTTATTTTTAATCTTTCCAAATCATGAACATAACTCGTTAATTTTTTCCTTGCATAATCAACAGACCGAGTGGAACAGAAGCGATTCACATCAGATTACTCCATCCGATTCTTACTTAATCGACTGAAATAATGCATACATAAATGTGAAGGTTGGCGTTTTATGGTCATCGATAAGTTGAAAAATATGCGATAGTTCAAAGTTTTTTATCGGTTTTGAGATGGGAAATCGCTTGTTTTTTTCGGAAAAGAGATTTTGACCAAATGTGAAGATTTAGCGGAAAATGATGTCGGATAAGTTTTATGACTATTCACATAAATGTTTGGGGCAATATTACAAAACCTTGGAGGATAGTCTTCTATATTTTCTAAATAATTCGTCGTTTTGTATTTTGACAATTTAAAGAGACCATATCATCTTTGATTATAAATTTCAATATGGTCGAATCGAATTGTCACAAAATACAAATTGTCGAGATGAATAGAGAGAAAAAAAATGATTACATCTTCGCGTGATATAAGGGAAGATTATTTCACGAGAACCATAGGAACCATATTGAATCAGACGTTCATCTCCTAAATGTCAAAATAGCCGCTGACATTTCTTTGTTGACTAAAATGACTGATGATATTGCATGTCATATAAAATTATGACTTTCTGTAGGTAGAAATTTATTGGTATGAAATAAGCGAGTATACCACAAAACAATCGTGAAGATTGATGAAAAATACCATTTTCACGATTGTAACTGAGGCTACTCGGTGAAAGTTGTGTAAGAATTGCGCTATTGTAATTTTGCCTAACGATCGAAAGCAGAAAATTGTTTTTGCTTTTCACGCTATCCGCACAAGTGATCAACCTTTATACTGGAAAAAAATCGTTTCATCTTGAACTTTGATGATCGTTGCAAATTTTTTATTTGCGTTCTATCAAGTTGCAAGCCAAAAATTTATAGATGTATTACTATAAAACATTCATCTCAAATCTTCGAATGGAATTAGTTTGTTCGTTGTTTCTGCACATAACAATATTTTACTTTGAAGTTACAACATAGAATTACAAAAGTAACAATGATTTTATTATAATTGTGGTATAGTTGTATATACAAAATATTTGAACAGCTATTTCTATACTAATATTATAAAGAGGAAAGATTTGTATTTTTGTGTGTTTGATACGAATAGGCTCAAAAACTACTGGACCGATTTCAGAATTTCTTTCACCCTTAGAAAGCTACATTATCCCTGAGTGACATAGACTATACTTTTCACCCGAAAAAAATTAAGGATACCTACTATAACTCCAATAATTACGAAAAAATCAGCCATAATCAGCTATTTTCACGTGCGCTGCTAAAACCGTAAGACTTACGTGGATACAATGTATGACGGAAATGTACCTCTTAAATAGTTCTACAAAAAAGTCCGCGATAGCATATATCTATCTCCCAGATTGACTTGCTATTACCTGTTTATGGTAATCAGATGTTTTCCAAAATTATGCACTATTTGGGAGTGTGTTTTTATGAATTGGGTATTGATCCTCATCCAACCTAATACGTTATTTATCCCCAGTATTTAATTAAGGTCGAAATTGCCCTTCGCATCATACAATTACAACGAGTAGATCAAAAGACATGGAAGGTTGAAGTGTTGAAAATGAAACCGCCGCGTGAAACAAATTTCTACCCGGGCGAAGCTGGGACGGCCTGTTTGTTCTTCATAAAGACGCTGAATGCAGAAATAAACTCTAGTCTGAATTTTTGAATTTTATTATGGTCTTCCTAGACCTAGGAGAATGCAACGAATTATTTGTTTACTATACCGGTGCATACTCGCTGTAGGTACCTATGTGCTTTCGACATTGTTGTCCATTCAGTGAACTCCATGATAATATTTACCATCACAAAGAGTTAATCAAAACAACCATTGCTTGGTAGTCGGGAAAATAATAAACGCAACGACGAGGTTGTTGAACTTACGTTGAATGTAGTTCTGTATGCAGATTATTAGAAAAATTCACATCGTTGACCCCGGAAATGATCAGGTCTCTAAGAAGCACACAACGATTCCTCGACATTACCGATTTAACACAAGCTGGCAATTATTTTTATGCGAACGAATCAAAGAAAATCTTTGTCTATTCATTATTATAATTCGGGAGTAGTCATTACTACGTGTTCTTTTTCCGAGGACACTTAGTATACAGTGTGTGGCATGGAAAAAGAAAGATATAATATAATTTCGAGTTCCTATTCACAAGTACCAAATTGATGTGTCCCCGATACATCATTTTTGCTAGATAACTGTTGACTGCGTCACAACGCAAAAAACAAGATAAATGAATAGAAATTGTATTTTTTCGAGCAAAATAAAAGTGATACCTGCAATTAATTGAGGTCCCTCTATCGTTCAAGGCCTTCTCCGTTTCAATAAAGGAGCTTGATACGATCTTTGATACCTGTCTAGAATTTAAAATACAAAAAACATCGTTTCCTCGATTAGAGATTTTTTTCAGCATATATCGGACTGTAAAAAAGCAGGTTTTGTTTCGGTTCTCGGTTAGTTCAATCCGGTTTCAGCCGGTTAGTGAACCTCAAAATTTGGGTACCGAAATCCGAATGAGAATTTTTTTCTGGTTTGGTTTTGAAAATCGTGCAAGTTCTCGTAACAAAATTCGAATGGCATAATTAAGGTTTTCGGTAGTTAGACGAAATTAAGTTATAATCGAAAAATCATGTAAATCGTCAATTTGGTTGTCGTCAAGATTGATTCAATAGGACAGGAATAAACAGGGTTCAAAAATTGGAGGAAATTGTGGCCGATACTGAAGAACAATATTATCGCATTCAAAATTAAATTGAATACAAGAGAAGAATTTTTCTTATTTTGAGGTACAACTTATGAGAATTATTTTTTAATGCTGCAGCATTAAAGAATAATTCAGTGGCAATCATGATTGCCACTGTACCTAATTTAGTGCTGTGAATTCAGCGTGAAAAAAAGATGCAGATTCAAAACAAAATTTTAAAAATTCATT
This sequence comes from Adalia bipunctata, assembly GCA_910592335.1. NCBI lineage: Eukaryota > Metazoa > Arthropoda > Insecta > Coleoptera > Coccinellidae > Adalia > Adalia bipunctata. The sequence goes on along the minus strand of OU342952.1, from coordinate 9,482,956 downwards.
TACTTTCATGATCTTTCAGTTTTCTTCCAAATTATGCAAAACTATATCGCTAACGTATACAGAGTGTAACAGCCAAATGGAATAAATTCGATAACGAATAAATGAGGAGGTGTGGAAAAATGCTCGGACACGTCGATTTGTAATTTTAAATGCGCATATTTTTCAAGAAAATAAAATTATATAGGGTGTTCCATGCGACCGTGGCCAATACCAACTTTCCTATTTCAAATGCAACCCCCTGTATATTATTTATTTTTTGGATTCTTCAGAAAATTCTAGGCATAATTCATGAACAATGTCCTATACCTATCTTCAACTTTTTCGGAAATATTAAGTGTTTTCAGATTTTTTACAAAAATTAACATTTTAAATGAAAATTATGTATTTCATTGCACAAATTCGATACATTACACTCAATACTTATTACCCATTTATCTCTTGATATGAAGAAAGTAAGCAAAAACCATTACTGAGAAGAAATGTTGAGTAACGTTAGAAGACAATTCTACACCAGATTAGCATGTTGCCAAGACGTTCGCGGCGAGCATTTTGAACATTTCCTACATTGACATTAATGTTTTTTTTTAATAACTAAGAAATAATCAGTATTACTTATTAGGTTTTAAGTGTAATGTACCGAATTTGTGAAATAAAATAATTTTTATTTAAAACATTGATTTTTTGCAATAAATCTGAAAACACTTAATACTTCCGAAATAGTTAAAGATAGGTATAGGACATTGTGCATGAATTGTGTCTAGAATTCTTTGAAGAATTCAAAAAATAAATAATATACAGGGGGTTGCATTTGAAATAAGAAAGTTGGTATTGGCCACGGTCACATGGAACACCCTATATAATATTATTTTCTTGAAAAATATGCGCATTTAAAATTACAAATCGACGTGTCCGAGCGTTTTTCCCAACACGCCCTCATTTATTCGTTATCGAAATTATTCCATTTGGCTGTTACACTCTGTATGTTTAATCATTGTTTTACCTCGTTTTTGAATTCATCTACAGAATAGTCTTGAAATTGTTACTTCAAACTCAATTTGCATTATTGTCATTTTATTTTATCTATCTATTTGATAACTTTCAATTTGTTGCTTTCACAGGTGCATTATTGAAATACACATATAACTGATAAAAGAGAAATGATAGAACACGTGTCTCAATACTTAATTGTCATCAAGGAATCTCAATTTTCGTATCGTATTATTAGTCCATTAAATAACTACGATGTAAACTTGCAAAAAAACTTTAATAGACATATCTACTAATTGCAAGGTATATTCCCTTTTTTGCAGACTGAATGCTTGAATTCATGAAATTTGAAATCACAATCGTCGAATCAATATTCATTCACTCTATTGGAAAGTCCCCCAAAATACTCATTACTCATCTGATGGATAATCGAAAGAGGAAAAATTCATTTTGGAAATATTGATCTCAATATCGATTCTCGAAAAGACCTTCTGCATGGATTCTCAATATATAATCAGCAATTTGATTTATATCTAAGGATGTATCAATGTTCTATCGCCTTGAATATCAATTAGAAAATTAACATTTTCGGTTGGCAATCTTAGGAAGTGTATTTGTCGGAATTTCCCATTATCCCATTCCTCCATAGATTTTTCTTGCACGTATATATTCGACCACGGAAAATTACGTGTAGGGAAAGTGTGGTTTATCTGAGTCAACTTCTTGGAAAATGGAAATGAATCGCAGCAAACGAGTCCTGAATGAAAAATCAGCTCGATCGAATCAAGGAAATATAAAATTTTGCATATTACCATATTTTCATTTCTTTCTTATTCCTACTCTGAGTTGGAGGAAAATACTGGATGGCATATGCATCAATGTGTAAAAAAACATTTTTTGTATCAACTGCAAGAAGTGCTACAAAATGTTGATGAACACATTGAAGATTAATTGAAATATTATCCAGAAGTAAATGAGAAACAATATCAAGATCTCAATACACTTTGGATTCGTTCAAAAACTTATTCCCTATTGCTCTTTTAGATTTTTCAGGGGTTGCCACCCTTAAGGGGGATGATTCCACACCCAGAAATTTGCGACCGAAAGATGACTGCCTACAAATATTAATTAAATTTTCCCAGCTGTTCCTAGAGAAACTTAACTTGTCTTACAGTTTTAAGACTCTTACACTTTTAATGTTACTTATTCAATTTTTTTCCAGAGCCCAAAACGATCCTGAAAGATGTGGGGGGTCACTTCCGGTCGGGGGAATTGACAGCCATCATGGGACCATCAGGAGCGGGAAAATCGACGCTGCTAAATATTTTGACAGGTTACAAGTGAGTAAATTTCCTTTCGATTCGTCCAGTGTTAGATAATACGAACAAACGTCAGATAAATAGGAACTTGACTATCGTCGGAAATGAAACATAAAAAATTTTAACACACGTCACTAGTTTCAAGGAGATTGATAGGACTTGTGACACGAGAAACAAGAAAAAACGCCACGTTTATAGAATAATTATGCGAGTGACCTCCGTTTGGCAATCATGGGTAGATGTTATAGGATGTTATGGCGGCCTACTTTTCGAAGAATGATATAAGGTTGTGTGGTTCCCCCTAAAAATGTTTTAATTATGGTCCAGATATATTTTCTGATAAGTTTATACGAATATGATGAAGTTTGTACTTAACGGTGATTGATTTAGATTCTTGAAGTACTTCATTAAATTTATCATATTCTGTCTTATTCAAATCCGCAGTTATCCTAGAAAATCTTATCATCATGACTGGGTAGGTCAATAATAGGACTAATCAATGTTCAATGCTAGTTGAGCACATAATTCACAATCAATTAGATACGACTGGATCATCCCACTCATTGCTTTTACCTTCTAGAGATAATCTCTTTTCCTTTGCTCAATTTTCGGCCACCAAATTTTGGTGAACAGGGACCGTAATCGATCCAATCAACGAGCGCCAAATCAAGGTTATTCGATAGCCAGGGTATGGAGTTTGAGTACTACTCGTCATTGACACGATAATCGGACAATACCGAAATAATTCCATTGAAATGGCAATGTGCAACATGAGATCAATGCATGCGCCAGATCTAATGCATCAGTTACGTTTTGAAAGAGTGTTATCTGCAGTTTTAAAATTTTTATTTCAGCTTTCTCAATTATGTTCTCTCTTGCATCATTTGTTCAATACACTTGTTTAGTTTATAATACTGTTATAGTTATCTTATACAAAAAGGGATTATAATAAATTGTCCTGTATTTCGCATCCTAGTGGTGAAACATACAGGGTGAGTCTTTGACTTGTACATATATTTTAACTGTAGATTCTTGAGGCCTAAAGAAGCCTTTTTTTCATTTTCCATTTTTCCGAATTCGGCTCTGTTAAAGAGATATAGCCATTTGAAAAAAAAAGTTGGGCTGAATACGCTCCTGAAACAATTCTCTGCAAACACCTCAAAGTTCATATTTTTCAATTGAAATTGATGTGATTATCAGATAGTCTGGGTGATACATTTAGAAAATACTCAAGCACTAACCTTATTTGAATAAGAATGTTACAAACACGATATTTCCTAGCAAAAACGCTAAGTTTTGTTCCATAATTTCTGCAATTGAAGTGCCATATTTCTCACACCAAAATAAGTTCCTTCTTCGATTTTCCTGAAGATTAGTTTGTAAACACTAATAATTTGTTCATATTTGCCTCGATACCCTGAAACTATCTTATAAAAATTAGTTTCTCACTAACCTATCCTAACTCCATTAATCAAAGTCATATGATTCGAGGTCAATGACCTAACCTAATCCATTCCTCTGTGATGATATATCATAGAATTCTAGAGAAGACGATGCCAGATTGACGATTTACTCTTCAACAATGGTATAGGCGAACTCAAGAAAGCAGAACGTCCCCTATCGTTAACGGAAGAACTATCACAGAGGCTTCTACGCATTGCTCTTTGGAAATGCCAAACGAGTAGTTCTGATTCTCGCCGATACGCGCTACGATCTAAATTTAAGTGCGCTGCCGGCTGCGAGTGCGATGTAGCCGCGACGCAAGACAAGACAAGACGTTCTTCTGTGTCTCCAGAGTACAGTCTACAGTCTGTGATTACAATGAACGACGCCGCGATAACCTTTCTACATGGATTCGTTTTATTATTTATTTATTTACTTGAAGTTTGCAGAGAATTTATTCAAACAGGTGATGCTTGTGATTTGTGATGTGAAAACAGTGTAGGGTCGATTAAAAATTCCAAGAGGATATTGTTAAGAAGATAGATTTTCCTGAAGGACGGGTATCAATAAATTTTCAATAGAAACTTCTTATAAACTTTGTAATTTCATGCTTCTCGGAATTCAGTTGATAAACATTGACAACATTGTTAATTTGTTAAGAGACCAGAGAAGAAACAATATTCGATGATATTTAGTCCAGGGAAGCATTCAGATTTTTTATGAAATTCATGATTTTTTCCTCAAATTTCTTCGTATACATTTAGGAATAACTCGAAAACGACGCGTTTTATTAAAAAAATATAGGAATACTTTTATTCTCTAAAATGGTTGATTCTTTCGAAAATATGAACCGTTTATCCTTTTCAAGTGATTTGATAGTGTTTTTGCATGAATTTATGAGTGGACCATCCTGTAACTTTTAAACTAGGAGAGATATTGAATAAGTTCCGATTGAGGAATATGCACCATGAATAGAGTAACCAATGGACCAAAATTCAGTTCATTTGAAATAACGGTTCCGGAGATATGAACAGGAAAGTGTTTTTTTCGTGGATTTTCGACACCCTGTATCTTCCAAACGAAACCGAATTTTGAAAAATGGTATGGGAAAAAAGTTTTTCGTTTGATGAGGGGAATCTACAGTTAAAATATATGTACAAGTCAAAGACTCACCCTGTATATCGACATGATTACGTTACGAATTGAACAAAAAGCGTCCACATTATCACTTCATTCGACCCATCTGGTTATTAGGGTGTTTCCTTTACTGAGTATTGGAAGGTGTTATTGTGAAAAATTCCATTTACATATTGGAATTGTTATACCCAAAAAAGTTTTTGAATGCGCTTTTTTGGACTGAGACTGATGACTGAATAAAAAAAATATATGGAAATTTATAACCGTCCTTCCATGATTACGAACACACTCAACGACGAACGGAAAGTCTAATTATGAAATCAACGACCCACCACATATTAAATCGATCAGTCTGTCGGAAGCATTCAGGTACCCACTGAAATCTTTGGGTCAGCTCATTTGGCAATCTTGAAGAGAATAATAAGGGACACTATACTCTGTTCGAATGTAAGAAGGAGCAATAATAACATGTTTGGCGCAGCGGTAGGAGGGCCTTCGTAAAGTTTCTTTCCGTCCAGAGTCGAATCGAGGAGATTTCACACAATCGTTCAGTTTTAACTGAACTTGAATTCCATTTTTTTCAATAATTCATAGAACGTTGTTCTTTTGAAATTTGGCAAACTGTCGTCATCATTCACGATTTCTAGAACTTTAGAAATCGTTGGGATTTCATTTCGAAAAAAAACCGTGGACAATATTCTTCTGATAAGGTTCATATCGAAATCGTCGACCGAATCGATTATTTTTAACGACTGGGCTCTCCTCTTAGGTGGCGTCAATGTTTTATTCTCTGAGAATTCTGAATACAGCTGAATCATTCACCCCTGATGATTTTGAAACAATTCCTACTGAGTCTCTTTTCGATAAATCAGGATGTTCTTCCAATTCTTTTCGAAAAATGTTCGAAATTATATATTTCTCTTCAGCAGAGAAATGCGACCTTTTGGACCTTTTTCGTGGTGGTCCCCACATATCACCCTCAGATTCAGTATCCGTTTCCGAATTCGACATTGTTCTATAAACACTATACACTTTGTCAAAAGATTTTCCAACACAATACTCTTTTCACAACAAAATCTATAAACACTTTGAACAGCTAGACCTTCACAGTAGCTCTAGATAATTTAACTGGTCTTGTCCATTGGAAACTTCGATATTTATGCAAATCAAGATGGCTTTAATCCATTAAGGGAAAGAACCCAAACCTGGTGTTTCCCGGAATTACCTTGTCGGAATCTTGAGCAGCCGACAAGTTACGTACAAAATAATACAAAATTATGGACCGAAACTATTATTTCGGATAACAAGTAAATGACCATTATAAATTTGAATTGAGATCTTTTTCGAGTCTTGTCAATTGAAAACTTCGATATTTATGCAAATCAAGATGGCTTTCACCCATTAGGGAAAAGGAACTCAAATCTGGTGTTTCCCGGAATTACTTTGTCGGAATCTTACAAGATTCCGACCCAAATCTCTAAAACTCTGGTGTTTCCTGGAATTACCTTGCCGCAATCTCGAGCATCCGAAAAAGAAATTATTTAGTAGATAATAAGTAATACAAAAACAAAACAAAATAAAAAAATAGGGTACGTCGGATATAAAATGTTTATGACAGTGGCAAATCATAACAGAAATTTTGCACTAGAGTTTTTGAGGAAAAAAATTCTGATGTGGGAATTGCTGACTCAAATTATTGAACCATTTCTATCCAGTACCATCCACAGTCCGAGTACGATTCTGACAGTCTCTTAGAGGGGTCGAAGAGAGCGTTGTTATCACCTTTCGACCAATAGCAGCTTTATTGTGCGCAAACCAGACGATTCTGTTTGTTTACAAAGCTCCTTCTTATATTTGAACGGACTATAGCAACAAACCTATTCACTATAGCAACTGATGGTTTACAATTTACAATTTCGAACGTCCACACTGTCGGACCAATGTACTTAGACGTAATTTCTTCTCTACTACTTGGAGAGAAATTGTCGAGACCATAGACATATTATCCTAAGTCTATGGTCGAGACCGTCTCAAAGTATCTGAATCGTCATAGTTAGCATGTTAAGTTGATTGAAATTTCGGAATCTCACGTTCTATTGATAAATGTAATCGAAGAAAAATTTTTCGATGAGAGTCGTAATGAAAACAGGAAATGACGATGCTCATTAGCCCACGCGAAATAATTACAAGTATTTTTAATGAGTTGTTCGAAGAAAGGTCCTTGAAGTTCTACACAATGAGAGTTATTTCAATCCAATTACCAAAGCCGGTAATTTACTGAAACTTGGATATATCAACAAAAAAAAAATGCGGACCGTTCGATTGGTACAGTAAATCACACACGCTTCATTCTAAAACGAAAATAGTATCTTTTATAATTTTGTCATCGGTTGCTAGCCAAACATGATAGAATCTGCTTGGCCTTCTTTAGGAACTTTTTATTTTCCAGTTGATTCACACCAATAAAGATATCAAATACGGAAATCGTATTTGGGTAGGTACTTTTAATTACTCTGTTCCAAGGAACGAAAAAAAAATCCAAACTAAATATGAACAACTTGCCGTTACGCAATGAATTTAAAAAAAAGATGTCCACCGAAGTTGTAAAAATCGAAAAATTGGAGTATCGAGCCATCATCAAGTACCTGTATTTAAAAGGGTTAGGAGGTAAGCAGATCAACGAAGATATGCTTAATACCCTTGATGATTAATGTCCTTCGTATGCGACCGTGAAAAATTGGACTGCAAGCTTCAAAAGAGGTAAATTTTCCATTGAAGATGATGACCGATCGGGAAGGCCAGTTTCTGTGTCAGTCCCCGAAAATATCGATGCAGTTCATGACGTGATTTTATCAGACCGTCGAATTGGGCTAAAACGGATATCTGAAGCACTGAAGATTTCATACGAACGCGTTCATCATATAGTTCACGTCAATTTCTGCAAAATGGATCCCCAAATGTCTGAATGTTGACCAAAAGCGTGCAAGGGTAGAAGCATTGCGTTCGATCTGTGCTCGATTTGAAAACGATGTAGACATCTTGTTACTATGGATGAGACTTGGGTACATTTCTACGATCCAGAAACAAAGCAACAATCGATGGAATGGCGACACTCTGGTTATCCAAGACCTAAGTAGTTTCGTGCCCAAAAATCTGCTGGAAAAGTTCTTGCTTCAGTTTTTTGGGATTGCCATGGAGTAATCATGATTGATTTTTTGGATAAGGGTAGAACAATAACTGGAGATTACTATTCGACATTACTGACCACTCTACGGGAAAAAATTAAAGAGAAAGGACGCGGAAAGCTATCCAAAGGTGTTTTGTTTTTACAGGACAACGCCCCAGTACACAAATCTCATGTTGCCATGCAAAAAATTCGTGATTTAGGGTTAACATTACTAGAACACCTTATTCACCAGATTTGGCTCCGTCCGACTATCATCTCTTTCCTTAACTGAAAAAAAGTTTGAAAGGTCGTTAATTTTCTTCTAACGAGGAGATAATGAAAGCCGTGGAGGACTGATTTGAAGAGCAAGAAGAAACATTTTTTTTGAAAGGTCTAGAGACGTTGCAGGTTCGCTGTAATGAATGTATTCAATTAAGAGGAGAATATGTTGAGTAATAAAATATTTTGAATCTGAAATTTTGTTTGGTTCTACAGTAGGCTTAGAATTTTTCTATATATCCTCGTATATATCTGATACGTTAAAAAAAAAATTAAATAAATCGGATTGGAATACGAAAATCCTCTCGTGACCTGGAAATTGGATAAGAATTCCTTTGTCGCGCTACTGGAGAAATATTATCGGCGCGTTCTAATCTCGTGTTATTATTTTTCATAATGGTGAGTCATGAGCATTATTGTTCATCGGTCGGTATCAAAGTTCGCTCGGCACTTGCCCCAGTGGTCATTTCGCCATTATCGACATTGCAGCACGACAGATATTTCCCTTTGAAAAAAAGAGTCGAACGGGCGAGAAAAAAATGTGCCACATATATTGATGCATCGAATTATTTCATATCAAGAAAACGCCACTGAAGCAACACTCTCGAAGCGAGTTCCTCATCTATTGGCACGAATATTACGTACACGCGATGAGGCTTCGGTCAAAGATTAATCTAGATAGTTTCAAACTGGCGAACAAGGACACCTATCGAATGGAAAATCGCATTTCGTTGTCCTTTCAGTTCGCTATCAGAGCGGGAGCTGATGAAAATCTGATATGAAATAGCCACGTTTTCATGGTTTTATTAAATTTAAATTCAGCTCTGATATTTCATGAACATTGGACAGACAACTTCGCAGAAATTTCATTTCTCTATTTCAGTATCGAAATGACTTCATTACAGTACTAAAAAGAGTACTGTAATTAACTCATTACAGCATTGTTTTCAGTTATATTTTTCGTTTTGTAGTTGTCAGCACTGGCTTCCGATCCTATCCAATTTCATGGTAATTATTTAGAACTAAATGGATCGTGTTGGAAAAGTGAAAAAATTTGTACTCACTAAGTTTGGTCACAGATTACGAAAATGATAACGAGAAGTCGGCATTCCTTTTAGTTTTTGCAAAAAAATCCCAAAGTTTTCGTTTGGAAGTTGAGGTTATACGTATAGTTCTATAGCTAGTTTTTTTCTATTTTCTCAATCAATACTCGTTGGAAATGTTTTATTTATCAATTTCTGAGCCCTACTGCTTTTCATTGAATGAGTTCACCATAATGTAGAAAATTTCTATGTCCCAATTCATAAATACGTTATTCAAAATACGCTAACAAAACATAACCTGAAATTCAAATAACCGACTTCTCTTCAGACCAATTCACAAGTTTTTCGTATTTATTTTATACTAGGATTAGGATTTTTGAAGTATTAATTTATTCGCAACTTTATTCGCAATTTTTCTTAATTCTGGAGGGGTTAAATCGATTTCTTCAAACATAATTCACGAATTCAATGCGTAATTATAAATGTTTTCAAAATTAGAAACGTGAGATTCAAATGTCAATTAACAGTCACACCAACTGCCAAGATACAATAAAAATGTCACTAGGATGAATAATCTGGATTTTTCATTTAATTTCGACAGTTTTTCACAATACTTGACTGAAATAGAGAAAATATCGTTTTAGAATAATATACTATTACATCGAATGAAAATCATTTTTTTTCATGAATTAAAAAAGAATCCCTTTCTAGAAGAATCTACTGATCCTTCTCTCTCCTAGGTCAATAATGAGATTGAATCAGTGGCGCACCCAGGATTTTGTTATGGGGGGGCTGAACTGAATAATGCTCGACATTTGTTTGGAAATGAACTGCGAAAAATAGAAACTTTTGGTAGCTTTGGGGGGGGCTGCAGCCCCAAAGCCCCCCCCCTGGGTGCACCACTGGATTGAATAAGTATTCAACTATCATGAAGAATACTCAATACTCAACGTTGAAAATCCACTTCACGAAAATTCTAAATCCAAAGTTGTGTATTATCATCACAAAAATAATTTCTTTTTCTCAAAATCATCATTGTCCAATGAACGTTCTGAAGTAGCACCACCAGGTTTTGTGCATTAATAAAGATATTTTCACAGCTATCAACTAAAAACTATCGCCTTCAACTTCCAATTAGTATCCCCTCAAGTTCTTCAAAGATGACATAAAATAAATTAAGATTCTTCATGAAGGTGTTAATTCCGTCAAGCAAAACCTTCACTTACAAAAAATATACGACTCCGACATGAGTTGCGACCTCACTTACGAATACCTCTGTGGGGACGTTGACTACGACTGATGACCTTGAATAATTCATTCACAGCATTCGAGGGGGCATATAAAATCGAATTTTTATGGATTTTCGATAAAATTTTACAATTTCTTGTCCGCTGAACGCTTCGCGTTCCAGTGTGGACTCATCGCTAAAAGGTATAAGCAATTCACACGAGTACACTCTGAATTTATTCGAGTGTTTTCACACTTGAAGACCAACGATTGCGCTGGAGTCTTCAACAAACAAGCTGAGTAAAGGTTGCCTGGTCGTTTTTTGTAAACAGTCTGATAGTTAAATATAAGTTTCGAAATCCCGACATGAGAATCTTGAATTATAGACGAAACAGGTTTTCGCGAAAAAAATACAGGCGATTTTAGCGTAATTAATCCAGCTCCTTTATAAAGGCTGTTTCAGGAATGGAGGCAATTGTTCAAATCGTCATTTTCTTATTTGAAAACATTTATTATACAGGGTCTTTCACGAGGAACCTCACCCATATTTATACGGGAAACTACTGAACGTATTTTCATGAAATTCAGCACTTATAAGTATTTCACGATGCTGATGAAATCTAAAATATTTTCAAGGCATGAGCACCTCCGGTTTTTCCGGAAATGACGCCAACTTCCGTTTTTCAAATTGGAACACCATTTTTTTATTGCAGAAATAGATTCCTTAGGAAATTTCAAGTTATTTTGATGTAACATTTTTCAGTTTTGGTTGGAAAATTCTCTCTGAGCGGGAAAATTCGAAATAGAGCTCCGCTGAAACAAGAATAACTTCGAGGTTTTTGGATGGAAAATTTTCATTTTTGGGATTTTTCAAGATGTAAGATTGATGTATCCACTTTAAAAATCGAAATCGCGATTCATGATACAGGGGGTGAAAAAATCGCTTTCAAAGTAAGGGATGACAAAATCGTGAAAAATCTATTTTTTCAAATTAGAATCCCATTTTTTTTATGGCAGATATTGAATCTACGTTAAAAAATAATGTGAGTGTATGCATCACACCCTTGCCCTAAAATGGATATTTTCTGAGTTAATATCCACTTTAGGGCAAGGGTGTGATGCATACACTCACATTATTTTTTAACGTAGATTCAATATCTGCCATAAAAAAATGGGGTTTTAATTTGAAAAAATTGATTTTTCACGATTTTGTCATCCCTAACTTTGAAAGCGATTTTTTCACCCCCTGTATCATGAATCGCGATTTCGATTTTAAAGTGGATACATCAATCTTACATCTTGAAAAATCCCAAAAATGAAAATTTTCCATCCAAAAACCTCGAAGTTATTCTTGTTTCAGCGGAGCTCTATTTTCGATTTTTTTTTCCAATTTTCCCGCTCAGAGAGAATTTTCCAACCAAAACTGAAAAAATGTTACATCAAAATAACTTGAAATTTTCTAAGGAATCTATTTCTGCAATAAAAAAATGGTGTTCTAAATTGAAAAACGGAAGTTGACGTCATTTCCGGAAAAACCGGAGGTGCTCATGCCTTGAAAATATTTTAGATTTCATCAGCATCGTGAAATACTTATAAGTGCTGAATTTCATGAAAATACGTTCAGTAGTTTTCCGTATAAATATGGGTGAGGTTCCTCGTGAAAGACCCTGTATGCTAATGGCAAATGTTGAAGTATTCAATGCATCTACTAGTTTTTGAGTCCAGCTCTTGGAGGGTGACAGTGTCAATGATCGTTCTTTGAAGTGTTCTCTAGATTCCCTTTCTATTTTCAGAACCGAAGGAATGAAAGGACAAATTCTCATGAACGATTCTCCGAGGGACATCAGCCGTTTCAGAAAATTGTCGGCCTACATTATGCAGGATAATCAGCTGCACGGAAATTTGACAGTTGATGAAGCGATGAGTGTGGCCGCCAAACTTAAGATCGGCAGCAAATCCTTCTCAGAGAAAGAGAAAATTGTGAGTTGAAAGTTGCATAACGTAATTGATTAGGAAATTTCGCAAGTGATTTCACCTCAATCGGTGTAATAATTATTATATGCACAGTTAAATTTCTATTAGGCAATCCAACGATCTGTCAAATATTTTTTGAGTTTAGTGATGGTGGTCAAACAGAGGTAGTTTAGGTTTGTTCATGTAGATATTAACGACGTTTATTTGCTTGAAAAATTTTTTTATGGGGGCATTTTTTTGACATTTTCAGTGAATCTTACTCTCAGGAAATCAAACCAGTGAAAATTAAACTGCTCTACATGAGTTAGGGCTATTGACTTGAATTGCAAAAAAATATAGTCAAAATAAGATTTTTGTGATGAAAATTCATATTAATATGATTTCAAGTTGCAAATTAATTTAAGCCTGTAGGTCTAAAGCGTATACAGGGTGATTAAGAAAAATCGAGTAAAATAACGAAATTTTATTCCCAGAGAATTCAAGCATTTTGAGACTGTCATTACAATGTATGGCCTCCACGGGCATCAATAACAGCTTGACATCTTCCTTGCATACTACACACGAGGTTGTTGAACATTTCTTGAGGAATTTGGTTCCATAAACGGGGCAGAAGCTCTCTCAGATCATTTGAGTTTTCTGGGGTAGGTTGATGATTATCTAATCTTTTTCGGAGCATATCCCATTCATGTTCTATGCAATTCAAATCTGGTGAGTGCGGAGGTATTGGTAAATGTGGAATACCAAGCTCCTCGCGCGCATTCTCAACTATGGCTGCACGGTGCGGTCTAGCGTTATCGTCTAGAAATTGAAAAGTTTCACCAATAGCAGCGTGAAAATTTGGCACAACATTGGCAATGACATGCTCCCTATAGTTTAAGGCGGTCATATTCCCAGGACTGTGCGCCCGTTGAAACATATCCCGGCCCATACCATAACACTACCCCCTCGGAATAGATGGACTTCTCGGACATAGCGACGATTACGGGGTATGCGTGGGATTGTCCATACCATTATTCTCCGAGAATCTGAAAATCGTCCATATCTGGATTCATCAGTGAAGAGGACACTATGCAATTGATCGTTCCAATTGATATGTTGCCTTGCCCATTCCAGTCTTTGACGCTTATGGTCACGTGTTAATGGAACTCCTCTTAATGGACGTCTAGAACCTAGATTCACCTCTCTCAAACGTCGTCTAATGGTTTCGATGGAAACTTGAACCCAATCTGCATTTTGAAGAGTATTCCGTAGCATTCTACTCGTAGATGTAGGGTTTCTTCTCGCCGAAACGATCCTGAGCAGGTGTTGTTTTTCGTCGCCCACCAAGCCTTGGTCTTTCCGACACGGAACCTGTCTCTCTGAAGCTATTCCAACGTCGAGATATCACACTTTGGCTGAGTTGGAGCCTTTCCGCTACAACAACCCGAGTTAGACCATCCTGTAGCATTCCGATAGCCCTATTAGCCTCAGCGTTTGTTAATTTACGTCTTGGCATTTTTAGAAAACTCGTTTCAAATCGAAGCCTGACTTCATTTCAAAATAAGAACATTCATGAAGCATATGCAAAGAACAAAACTTCAGAAAAAAGGCGACCAGATTGACGAAATGTCTCATACTGATTTTTATTGGATCGATTCAAGTTGTTATTGAGTTTTAAATGATTTTGCAGCGATTTTCTCGAAGATTACATACTTTTAAAAACGATTGAATATGATATTCCTAACTCTTGTGGAGTAGTATATTTGAATTAAGGGAATTTTTATTAAAAAAAAAGCAGTAAATGTGTGCTGAAGTCGTGTTAATTAATGGGATTTTCTTAAATATTTAGGAAAACCCACTGTGTATCTTTCGCTGTATTATGCAATCATCAAGTCTTATCAGGAAACGAAAGGAAATTTGGTCAGCAGTCATCAGACTAGACGAAATCGAAGATAAGAAACTTAAGTGAACATTTCTTCGTAGATACCGAAATATGCAGTATTCAGTTCATTTTTTATGATAAACTGATGAATATTTGCAGTGCTCTGATAAATATTTCTTTTCCAACACTTTCTCTACACAACCAAAAGTTGCGATCATATGATTGAGTCAAATTCTTTTCGTCAGTGTTGCTACAGGATATTTTTGATATTGCAAAGAATTAAAACTCACTAGTTCACTCTAAAATGCATTAAATAATTGAATTCTTCATATTTACTACTAACCAGCGACCTGTCAGAAACGTTTTGTTTTGAGGTTGACACTGGTGGAATGATCATGTGGTTAGGATTGCCTAATGGTTCATTGAAATAATTCAATAGCATATGGAAGAATGATTCGTCTCAAAGAAAGCATAATATCCCGACGAGTTTATGCTTGTGTTGTGGCAAGAATTTGAGATGCAGATCATTGAAACGCTTTATAAAGTTGTTCAAAAAAATATTTACTTTACTTCAATATTCAAGATGTTAAATGCGAATTGATTCGATTTTGGTCAGAAAAAGATATCGAAAATTGGTTTTTTCAAGATTCGCGGGTGGCATAAACGAAATGATTTTGCAGATAAATGAAATTTTGGACACCCTCGGCCTCATCGATCACAGAAGGACAATGACCAGTGGTCTCTCTGGAGGTCAAAAGAAAAGAATGTCGATTGCACTCGAGTTAGTCAGCAACCCTCCCGTGATGTTTTTCGACGAACCCACCAGCGGACTGGACAGTTCTTCGTGTTTCCAATGCATATCGTTACTGAAAACTCTTGCCGCTGGCGGCAGGACCATCATTTGTACGATTCACCAACCCTCCGCCAGGTTGTTCGAGATGTTCGATCAACTGTATACTTTAGCCGATGGATACTGTGTATACCAAGGTTCTACTAGGCAATTGGTGCCCTTTTTGGGCACTCTGGGACTTCAATGTCCGTCTTACCACAATCCCGCCTCATATATCATCGAGGTAGCTTGCGGAGAATACGGAAATCATATCAGAAAATTAGAAGGCGCTATTGGGAATGGAAAGCACGACATCAGAGATGGTATGCCTTTCCCAAATATCAAGGCAATAGAGGGACTCAACAATGCCATGGAATGGACCAATGGAAACGGTAATATCAATAAGAATATGAGCCAACCAGCCTACGGTTTCAATGAAAATGTTGTTGTGGATAAAAACATTGATAAAATCGGTAAGTTTTGCATTTTTTGCAAATTGTTATGTCCTTCTTGGAAATCCCGATAGTTTGATTTAAACAACAGACAGAAGAACCTTCACCATGATCAATTTATGTTGTAGTTGCACCTTTAGCCAACGAAAAAGAGAACGCCACAGTAGAAACAACACTTCTGGACGAAGTTGTGCCTAAAAATCAGCCACGTTATGGAAATTCTGAATTCCAACAATTCTTCATAATCTTGAAACGAGCTCTGTTATTCAGTAGAAGAGATTGGGTAGGTTCGATCGATCTTAAAGGATAAATTCTAGGATTGCACTTGAATTCGGGGTCTTATTAACTTGATTTTTTTTTGCAGACTCTCATGTACCTCCGATTATTCGCTCATATCCTTGTTGGTATTTTGATTGGAGCCCTTTACTTCAAGATAGGAAATGACGGTGGAAAAGTTCTGAGTAACCTCGGATTCTTGTTTTTCAACATGTTGTTCCTTATGTACACGTCGATGACCATCACAATTCTTTCTTTCCCTCTCGAGATGCCTGTGTTACTGAAAGAACATTTTAACAGATGGTATTCGTTGAAGTCTTATTATCTGGCGATAACAATATCCGATATTCCTTTCCAGGTTAGATATCTTCGAATTTTAATGTTGATTCTTGTGACTTTAACGTTCTTTGGTTTTCAGACTGTGTGCTGCGTTCTATATGTCACAATTGTCTACTTTATGACATCACAACCTATGGATTCGGCGAGATACGGGATGTTCTTATTAGCTTGTCTTTTAGTATCTTTTGTTGCTCAGAGTGTGGGTCTGGTCGTTGGCGCTGCTATGAATGTACAGGTATGTAATTTTTTTATTTTTTTTTCGTAGTTGTGAGGTTTTTTTAATTTCAGAATGGCGTTTTCTTAGCTCCAGTTATGTCTGTACCATTCCTACTGTTCTCTGGATTCTTTGTGTCATTCGATGCTATTCCAATTTATCTAAGATGGATCACCTACTTGTCATACATCAGATACGGTTTCGAAGGTACAGCTCTTGCTACTTACGGTTTTAACAGAACGAAACTTGAATGTCACCAACCTTACTGTCACTTCAAAGATCCCTCAACAACACTCGAGGAATTGGACATGCAATATTCAGAATATTCCCTTGACATAATTGCCCTAGTTATTATATTCCTCATTTTGAGGATAGCCGCCTTCTTGTTTTTGAGATGGAAACTTCGATCAAATCATTAATTTTATGACTGATAATAACACATTAGTATATAGGTTTTCGTAAAGGTGACAAAAGGTTTATTTATATTGGTAAAATTAGTGACATTAATTTGTAGGCCTTTTTGATGATAACCTTAGTTAACGTATTTTCAGAAATATTGTTAATATCTTGTTTTATTATTGCATTGTTGCAAGTTATCGATTCGATTATAATGACAAATGATCAGGATTGCTAAGTTATAAGGAATTGGATTATTGCATTGTATTTCCCATAGGTTTAGTTCGTGAGATTTGTTTGTGTGATAAAATGTGTTAGGTAGGGCTGTGATTGAAAACAAAAACGTTATTTATAAACAATTCTGAACTTGCCTGATGAATATTTTGCCAATTTTTTTTATGATATTCCAAAACCAAATCACATATTTGTATTTTTATATAAGAAAGCAACACATTTGTAAAATGATATATTACTATGTTGAAACTTGGAACCAGTACAAGAAAAACTTTTTAAATATGTCATATGCATTTTTATTTTTCCTGGATTATCCGCAAATTGTTTTCAGTGATGTCTTCATTCCGTCCAGTTCCTGTTGAATTAAATAATTGTCCTCCTGGTAGAGGTGAGTCCTTCTCCAGTCCATGGTCGATTTGAATTTGGCAGGTGTTTCATTTTTTCGTTGACAATGCATTTGGAATAACAAGATGGCGGACAATTTTAAGGTTATTTTTCTATTGTTTTCGTAATCGCTATATGTGAGGGATTTTGGGGTCGAAGATGATATCCGTTTTGTCAAAATTAATTAATTAAATATAGCATTTGGTGAAAATTGAAACAAAAATCACAAATGTAAACTTTATTGAGAACAAGAGAGGTTTATGTATAGAGTACATAATTGAATCATGGTAAGTATTTACATAAAATTTCAGTAAGTATTTTTTTACCCAATAGATGGTCGTTTTCCAATACACATCCTAGAAGTTTTTGCACATTCAGAATATTACCGCTGATAATTTTTGGATAACATTGTTCCTTTTTATTACTATAGCAAAATAACAATCTTTCACTGATGTAACTGCCATAATATGATACATAACCTACTTCAACATATTCTTGAGAATGATTGGAAAACATTTGAATAGATAGTTTCAAACTTTCACTCTTATGCAACTTGTCTGGTTGCAAATAAACCAAACGATAATGCCAACCTAAATTATCATAAAGCTTAATAATTTGTTGGATGAGATCCTGAAAGTTTTGCCAGGCATCATCTTCTAAAGTTGCTATGAAAACATTCAAGACAGATTCTTGATTTAGATTGAAAAGGTTACTGTTACTTCTCAAATCTCCATTATATGAACGACCATAACAAAAATATTTCAAAGGAAATTGGGATAGAGGAACTATGTGTTTTGTGAAATATGCCATGAACGCATATGTTGATGCGGATCCAGTTAAATGGAGCCGACTCAATTCCTCCAACACCTCATTCTTCTTATTTGGTTCATGAATGGTTAAAATTTCATTATTACCAACAATATTTGTTCCACAACCCTCAACCACTACACTACGTGTAAAATCAGCATTTTGAAATGGAATGAACTTCAATTCAGAAAGTTGTTGTACAAAATAATTAGAAACTGCTACCTCAAAAAGGGAAGCATCAGATTTTAAATAACATCGACATTCATCAACTGATTTCAAATAATCTAATTCAACACCAATGTTCATGTGGCTTTCAGACTCATGGTTAGGTTTTTCAAGATATTGATAATGTATTTTATCTTTTTCTGGTGTGAATTCATGTAAATCATTGGGTAAATTTAAGATTGATATCATTACATTCTCTTGTAGATCTGTTAGGAATTCTTTCAAACTTTTAAGTTCTTCTTTGACCACAAACTTATGTAGTTTTAACTGAGTTATTTTTTCGGCGTTTTCTTCAGGATTTTTGATTATATCCTTATATAAATCATTTATTTCATCTCTAGTTTGTTCAAGAACTAGTTTTTTCTCTTCCACACTCTTGAAAAAGAAGAAACGATTTTTAAGTTTCTCAATATTTATACTGATACCTCTCTTTGTTACATTACTTAGCAATTCCTCATCTCTAAATATTTTATTGAAATCAATATAAGGATGAACAGCAACAAACATTTGGTGTGCTTTTTCACCAGTTATGTACAGAGCTGATTTAACATTTCTTTTGAAGTTACAAATTGTTCGACTGGGAAATAACAGTTTAGAAATCTGATACATATTCATTATTCAAGGTCTATTCTAGTTCGTTTCTCAGTTGGCTCAGAATCTTCTGGTTCCAGAGGTTTTTGAGTTTCAATTTTCCTCTTTACAGGTTGCACCCAGTTACCAATACCTGCCGCTCTCTCAGATTCTTCAATTGTATATGGTTCAATTTCCAAAGCTTTCAACCTTCGTTTGTGGGTTTTTGTCCTGAAGTGGTCTTGCATAGCATTCTGACTTATGAAATATCTGGCACAATGAACACAATAATGTTGGGCAGATCCAGGCTTATCATGGTCTACTTCTTGATTGAGTAATCTTTCACAGTTTTCAGGCTTTATATCTTCATTAATCTGTAAACGCAATATTGTTTTAATTTCTCAACTACACGAAGTAACCTAAAAATTCTTTCAGGTTATGTAACAAAAATAAACACGTGAATGTCATACCTCGTCCAAATTTTTGGTTCTCCTTTTAGTAGCCCATCGCCTTTTGAGATGGGTATCCCCAAAATGCATCTTCTTTCTTCTTTGTCTCGTCATTTTTACAGATTAATCCAGGAAAATTGAACCTAGAAAATTTCTTGCTTTGATTTTGGAAATCAAAATAAAAGAGGTTAGAATAAGTAACCTCAATCTGTGTTGACAACAAAACCACACACAGCGATCTGTGGTGTTACCAAAGACTCCTCTTTGGTGTTACTAAACTACTGGATTACTGGAATGCCTTACTTTAATTTTACGGTTTTTTCTAATCTTTTTGTGAAATTAAACGGAAATAGTTATTTCCTTCTAAGACTTTTTATGAACATTGCAAAATATTTGTGAGTGAATATTGTTCAATCAAAGAGGAATAGTATTTGGTTCAATGATCTTAACTTTGACATATAGGTTATCAGGATGTTTGTGTTTTGATTTTTGAAAGAGAAATTCGAATTTCTAAGTAATTATAATTTTTTCGAATCTTTTTAGCTTTTCGCCTAATATCATTTACCGGCTTATGGATTCTATAGCCAAATTAAATATGCTTGAAATCTAATATTTGTTATACTTGTAAATGGGGAAGTAGGTATCCTTTTTGAAAGAGTTCGTTCTGTAAGCATTCTTGTATGCCTTATTTAATCCAATAAAACCGATGTCAATACTATATTTTCTTAATGATGTTGTCTAGACATACGGAATGGAGAAAAATAGCCAAAAAATTCAGAAGGAAACGAATACGCCAAAAAAATGCACAGAAAAGGGATTTGCAAGCAGAAAAAGGTGAGAATTTGGACTTCATATCGTATGATTGGATAATGTGATGTGTAATAATTTATGATGTGAGTGTTTGATATATGGCGTATATACTATGTCGACTGTAGTGCATTCACTATGCGAATTAATCATTTTAGAACGGACGATAATAAAGCCGATAATGTTCCTAATTTTCAACTGCACACTAAACTTACGTTCAATATTAAATTGAGCTAATTAATTTTTACGGTTTATTTAGAGCATAGACATAGAATACCTACATAGGACAACCCTATATTTCTACATTAAACGATCAGTTCCAACATATAGTAATGAGGGGTTTATCTTTTTCAATATTTGGGGACTGATGATGTCCATATGCCTGTCTAGATATTTTATGTCTAAAATTTAGAGTACTGAGGATTTCATAAATTTTTAGTTCGGTTAGAAAAAGAAAATTCTCCAGGATATCATGAGAAACTGGAAAATGAAAAAGCAGCGGAAAAGCTTCGATTACAAGAAGAACAGAGAATTCATGATGAATTAGAAGCAAAATGGTTGGAAAGAGAACGAAATGCTCAGAAAGAATGGCAGGAATTGCAGAAGAAATTAGAAGATCTCAGAAAAGAGAGAGCTATACAGAATGCCAAAATAAGAGAAGAATGGGAAAAGGAAAAGAAAAAATTGAGAGAAGCAGAAGAAGCCAAGAAAAGGGAACTTGAGGAAAAATTAAAACAACAAGAATTGATGCAGAAAGAAATAGATGATTATATTGAGTATGGAGGAGACATACCTAAGCATTTGAAAGTTGATTTTCAGACGAATCCTGGAAAGATAATGTGCCCATTTTTCAATAAAACATCTGCTTGTAGATTTGGAGATTCCTGTTCGAGAAATCACGTTCGTCCTGGTATAAGTAGAATATTATTGATTCATAACTTTTATTCACATTACAGTTTAGCACAAACTGAGAATGAACATGGGAATAGTGCTTTAGAATATGATAATAGTGAGGTTTATGCACATTTCAAGGAATTCTTCTATGATATTGTGCCTGAGATGGAAAAGTTTGGCAAAATCAAACAAATCATAGTTTGCTGCAATGCAGAAATTCACTTGAGGGGAAATGTTTTCATTGAGTATTATTCTGAGAGGGAAGCCCTATTTGGTTTCAAATCTTTGAACGGCAGGTGGTATGCTGGGAAACAACTTAATGTTCAGTTTTCTTCCATATCTTCTTGGAAAGCAGCAATTTGTGGTGAGTTGATTTGAAAGTTTATCATGCAATTTAATGTAAACTGGGTTTGCTATTATCTCCTTCATTTTAGGATTATTCCATAGAAGAAGATGCCCTAAAGGCACTAGTTGCAATTTTATTCATAGATTCTTGAATCCACAACACTTATATTTTGACGAGAAATTTCAAAAATCCCCTTCAAGAAGGGAATCTCAATCTCATAGAAGGTATGTTCATTCTCAAGTTTTTAATACACGCCAAAATTCATGTTGTTATTTTCAGTCCGAAACGAGATTGGAAATGGTCCGATTCCCCTGAACAAGATCAAAATTATCAATCAGATTGGGAAGATATGTCATATTATAGCAATGACAAACCTGAATCCGAAAGTAACAAAAGAAGATCGAGTAGTAGAAGGGAGTCCAAAAGGAATACACATAGGTCGAGCAGAGATTCTTCAAGCACAAGAAAACACCGTGAAAGATCCAGATCACATTCAGAAAGGCATAAAAGGACGAAAAAATCAAGAGATAGCAATAATTCTCGGGGTTCAAAATGAACAAATCATTGGAAAGGAGAGATTCTACATTCTGATGTTCGAAGGATCAGGCAATCTGTTAATAATGTTGTGATACTTCTATATCAATAGTGCCTAGAAGATCAATCAAGTGAAACACTCAAATCAACTTCATGACGAGTTGACCTGGAATTATCAAACATCATGGTAGTTTCGTCAATTGTAAATATCTGTAAAAATAATACAACACTTTGTTTGAATCTGTAAAATGCCTTGAAATAAATGGTTTCTAAATAGCTTTGATTTTTTATTATCTCCCATTCCTATTATTTTATATAAAAGAAAAAAGAAAAAAAAATAGAGAATAGTATATTATGCAACGATAATGTAATGATGGTTATTAATACACGAGCATTAACCAGGATACGAAATATGCCCTCAATATTACTTTCGAATTTTTATTTTGCCCTCCCTGGGAAAAATTTCTGCGAGCGCCCATGAAGGCGGAAACTACAGATCTGATTTTGAAAATTGTCAATTTCATGTGCATTGACATAGGATAATGCCATTCAGCTGGAGTCAAAGTATAATTTTCGTGGAAATATGCGGTAATTAGTCCTATTACTGGCCTTTATCGCTCAAACTCCATATGGTTGAATATACAGGGGTCCCACACGAATTAGTCCAGCCGCATATTTCTTCTCGTATGGGTTTTTCTTATACACAGTATTCCTATTAGAGTTTTTTTTATTGATACTGGCTATTTCCTTGGAATCATGTATTGAATAAACATGCTTAATGAAAGGTATTAAAAATACCGAAACGTCGGCATTTCATTAAAGTAGTTTTTTTCTCAATAACGACCACTACCTATTAACTGTAAAGCAGTGAACAATTTTGTTCATGAGAGCAGTTGTTAGGATATGGGATGTCAAAAATCGTAAGTAACAAAAGACAACATCTATTCAATATTTATAATAATTTATACAACTGATTTCTTTCAACAGAAAGTGACTACACTCTTAGCAATTATTCATTATTTGTGTTTTGAAATCATAAAAGGGAAATTTTCTCTTTATTGAAGTCATCAACATGAAGAAGATGTAACAGAATTATGAAGTCTTTTGAGAGGTTAATATAAGGTTACAATTCAAAAAATATTACATAATTTACATAACTATAAAAAGTACCTATAAATACAATAAATATATCACAATTGAAATGAACAGAGTAATCATTTTTCAGTGAAGGGAAGTCCAATGATTCTTTTTACAAATTTTACATGAATAAGTGGATTTTTATTTACAAATCCTTGTACAAGGATGCAGGGATAAAATAACAAATTACGCTTTTCATTGAAACTCTTGAAATATATGCCTGATTTTGTTGAAGAATATCCTCTCAAAGAATGAAATTATCTATACTCGAGTCTATACTTAAGGCAATGAGTTTTCCCTTTTTTATGTAAATGAGTTGGAGCAAGTCGAATAATTGAGAGGACCTAAATTATTGCACTTCATTCTTTACAAAAGATTTTGTATCATTGAATTTGAAAAGAAGTTTCAATGTCCGAATCTTATAAAATATTTTTATTGTTTCGGACCCAACATACACTTTGGTTTTTCTGTTTTCCATAAGTCGTACTATATACAATTTGCATATGAGAAGAAATGGTTTCAAAATCGGTTTTGAACAGTTTTTTTGCTGCAGAAAATAGGGAAATTCTGTTGATTTACTTAAATATATGCTTCTCAGTTACTTAATAACCGACAGTTGTTCATATTTGTTAGCAAACCAAAGAAAAAAGTAGAAATTCAAGGTTTTTCCGAAGGTTAACAGTTCGAATTGATAGAGTTCATTTGGCAACGTATAAGACTAGCACGTATGAGATCTTGCGGCACTACACTGTCCAACGGTAAAAAAGCACTTTTAGTCTGCCTTCTCTTCCGTCTAGTGTTCGTCCTTTGTCATGGGGGTTGAGATGTAGCGATGTCAAAGGTACCAGAATCAGGGCTGCCGTATCCACTGCTGACGTCGTCTCGGTGCACGGGGGTGACTGGAGGAACGCTAGTGGGCTGCTGCAGTGGGCCTGCTAGATCCAAGTTCTTCTCGCTGTAACAGGACGGGCTGGTCAGATGTCTTACTTGAGCTATATTCTTTAGGTTGTCTCCGGCCGACTGAAAGAGATCAACCATCTTGAGCAAATCTGCGAGCTTTAAATTGGTTTGTTTTGCCTTAATCCTACGGGATTGACCGTTCTTAAGAACGAATTGGTTTGCCATTATTAAGATCATTTACCCTGAGAAGATACACTACAATACTCGCATACAGGGTGTTCCTCAACTGGAGTTACAAACGGAAAGGGGAGATTCCTTGAATAATTTTAGGAAGAAAGTCCAATAAACCTAGTATTAATGAATTTATCGTTCTTTACATATTCGTGAAAATTATTTGTTATAAATTAATTATTACTGGAAGTTCTTTCTTCCGACTCCGGGACTCCCAGTATAGAATTTTCTTCAAAACATCGCATTTAAATTCGTCAACAATATCTCATGTTACAGCTTCCATTTTCCGGCAAGAGAATTTGGAAATAACGAGTGGAAACTCAAGGAAATTCATACTTCTGAATTCGCAACCCATTTCAATCACGCTGAGTGTTACACAAGCGTGCAGAAGGAATAAAACCGCAGATGAATGGGTAAAATTTTACCCACTATACGAAAGCCTTCACGGGAAACATTTGTTGCGCTAAAAAATCGTTCATTTACTCTAGTTCACTTTACCGTATTGAAATATTCACCGCCAGAGTTACATCCTGATGTTTTATTCCGCATTTACCCATCAAACTGAGAGATTATTCATTTTACGAGGATTTAACTTTTAAAAATACCTAATATTAAACTGAATGATGTGTTTGTCAATTTACCGACATTGTTTCTGTTCTTTTCCCTCATTTCCAATCAATGTGCATGAATATTTTCTGATGATATAATCAGTGGAACAACGTTTTCAGTTAATGATCAGTCAACTTAATGAAGTTGAATGTGCAAAAGGGTATACAGAGTGACCTAACTTAAACACAAGTACGAGGATGTATTGATAACTAGTTAGCCTAGATCAGTTCCATGCATAAACAAAATATTGCGATACCATATCAACGAATAATAACTGATTAGAAGTGTCAGTGTAGAGTTCGACGTCAAAAAAGTAAACCAGAGTTACGCAATAAATTAAAATAAAAAAGATGTCCACCGAAATTGTAGAAATCGAAAAATTGGAGTATCGAGCCATCATCAAGTACGAAAGGGTTAAGAGGTAAGCAGATTTACGAAGATATGCTTAATACCCTTGATTATCAATGTCCTTCGCATGCGACCGTGAAAAATTGGACTGCAAGCTTCAAAAGAGGTAAATTTTCCATTGAAGATGATGACCGATCGGGAAGGCCAGTTTCTGTGTCAGTCCCCGAAAATATCGATGCAGTTCATGACATGATTTTATCAGACCGTCGAATTGGGCTAAAACGGATATCTGAAGATTTCATACGAACGCGTTCATCATATAGTTCACGTCAATTTTGACATGAGAAAAATTTCTGCAAAATGGATCCCCAAATGTTTGAATGTTGACCAAAAGCGTGCAAGGGTAGAAGCATCGCGTTCGATCTGTGCTCGATTTGAAAACGATGTAGACTTCTTAAACCGAATTGTTACTATGGATGAGACTCGGGTACATTTCTACGATCCAGAAACAAAGCAACAATCGATGGAATGGCGACACTCTGGTTCTCCAAGACCTAAGAAGTTTCGTGTCCAAAAATTTGTTGGAAAAGATCTTGCTTCAATTTTTTGGGATTTCCATGGAGTAATCATGATTGATTTTTTGGATAAGGATAGAACAATAACTGGAGATTACTATTCGACAATACTGACCACTCTACGGGAAAAAATTAAAGAGAAAAGACGCGGAAAGCTATCCAAACGTGTTTTGTTTTTACAGAACAACGACCCAGTACACAAATCTCATGTTGCCATGCAAAAAAATTCGTGATTTAGGGTTAGAATTACTAGAACACCCCCCTTATTCATCAGATTTGGCTCCGTCCGACAATCATCTCTTTCCTCAACTAAAAAAAAGGTTGAAAAGGTCGTAAATTTTCTTCCAAAGAGGATGTAATAAAAGCTGTGGAGGACTGGTTTGAAGAGCAAGAACAAGAACATTTTTTTGAAAGTTCTAGAGACGTTGCAGGTTCGCTGTAATGAATGTATTCATTTAAGAGAAGAATATGAGGAGTAATAAGTTATTTTGACTTTGTTTCGTTTGGTTCTATAGTAGGCTAAGAATTTTTCAATATATCCTCGTATAATAGGTAATTGATTTTTCTTTGATTCAGTTAGGGAAAATCACCGCATTGTACGCATTCCTGATTTAATAAATGCGAATGATCAATGGCATGATAATTTTCATGAAGAAGGTACTGAAGGTAGAGTGTTCGATGTGGGAGAATAATCATACCTGTAGGTTACTGACTTGCCTTCTGATATGCGCCAAACTACTTGGGTTGTACGCCATATTGGCGAAAACTAGCCTTTCTTCATAATCGTATTCGCAAAGGATTTTATTGTCACATAAGTAGAATCTGTCTCCCACACAAAACCTGAAAATAAAAAGAGGTCAGTTTTACCAAACTCGATCAGAATTGAGGAATTTTTGGTTGTGAAAGTTGCCAAGGTCGATCTATATTTGGTTATGAGATTCTTACCTATGATTGCATTGTTGACAGGCGAAGCATTCCAAGTGATAAACGAAACTTTTTGCCCTCATTACCATTTCGAAAGCTGGAATTATTTTATTGCAGGCCCCACAGTATCCCGTAGTACCGAATAATCTGAAAAAAAATTATACGTGAATTAATCCTGCAAGGAATGTTATAGAGAGTTACTCTCTGAGAGTATCTATTTTAAATCAGGCAACAGTAAGATGAAAGACATCGTCATAAAGACAGCATTTGTAGTAGGTACTTCTTTCGTCAGCCATCAAAATATCACGTATCAATATACCGCAATTATTGTGTTTCCTTCAGACGTTATGTACTGCTCCACAAAAGTTGAGGAAATTTTTAGACTGTTTCAGGAGCTTCCATTTTTTTTCACCAATTATTTAAATGTGAGAAATCTAAATGTTTACTCACTTATCTAACACATTTTCTTCAGCCCAACTCTTTCTGAGATAACACCATCAAAAGGTGGTGACTTTTTTTTCTGAAATTTCAGTGAAGCTAGAAACTTGAAATTCTGTAATTTTCGTGCACTCTCAAAGGACTAACCACGGGTATTTTTTTAATATGTACTTCTGTTATATTATACAGGGTTGGAATTAGCAACCCTTACTTTATTTCATACAAGCAGGCCGTCCCAGCTTCGCCCGGGTAGAAATTTGTTTCACGCGGCTTTTTAATCTTCAACACTTCAACCTGCCATATCTTTTGATATACTCGTTGTAATTGTATGATGTGAAGGGCAATTTCGTTCTGAATTGAATATTGGAAATAAATAACGTATTAGGTTGGAAGAGGATCAATACCCAATTCATAAAAGCACACTCCCAAATAGTGCATAATTTTGGAAAACATCTGATAAACAGGTAATAGCGAGTCAATCTTGAGAGATATGCTATCGCGGACTTTTTTGTAGAACTACACTGCGCAAAAAAATTAACGCACATTCTGAAAATCTCAATTTTAATGAATGTTAACTCTACATTGACTTTATAACTTATTTTTTATGTTCTCTCGGGAAGGTTTTGAACCAAACAAGACACATTAAATGGAAGAAACACTCAGGATTTCACCGAATCTTATGTGAAAGAAGAGAAATGAACAATTTTCAAAATACTGAAATGCTGATAAGTGATTTAATACTTGGTATTTACCCACCCCTTGCGTTAATTACAGCTCGGCAACGACGGTTCATACTCAAAATGAGTGATCTTAAAAATCATTAAGAGTAGCTGGATGATTTTCTGAACTTCTCAGCCTTCTATTGAGGTTGTCCCAAACCTGCTCAATCGGATTGAGATCTGGACTTCTTGCTGGCCATTCCATTCGAGAGACTTCAACCTCTTCAAGGTACTCCTGAACGATGCGCGCACGATGGGGTCTGGCATTATCGTCCATAAAAATGAAATTTTCACCAATGCATGGGGCAAATGACACTACATGCTCTTCAAGAATGTTCCGTATATACTTATCAGCATTCATAGCTCCATTATCAACGACCACTAGGTCTGTGCGAGCAGTCAAAGATATTCCACCCCATACCATAATCGATCCTCCCCCGAAATCAGTAGTATTTAGAAAATTGCACTGAGCATATCTGTCATGTGGACGTCTGTATACAAGGGAACGTCGATCACAATGGTAGAGGCAGAATCTAGACTCATCAGTGAAGAGAACTCTTTCCCAATCGGCCTCTTCCCAAAGGATATGCTTCTCGCAAAATCCAAACGCGCCCTTCGATGGGCTGGGGTAAGAGCTAGGCCTCTTGCCGCGACACGAGGCCTCAAATCATATTCTCTGAGGCGATTTTTTATTGTCTGAGTGCTAATTTGCACCTCATGAGTTTGCTCAAGCTGATTTTGAAGGAGGCGAGCGGTTGCAAACCGTTGTCTCAACGAAGAAACTCTCAAGTAACGTTCTTGAATGGCAGTTGTTACCCGTGGTCTACCCTGTCCTGGTCTTCGGACATTCATACCTGTCGCCCTGAATCGCCGCAACATTCTGGACACACTTGTATGGGAAACTCCAAACCTTTCTGCAATTCTTGTGTTTGTCCATTGTCCACCCTTCTTCTCGCAAAACTACCGCTTGCGCACATTCCTCTTGGGTCAAATTAAATTGCGTGTTTCGCGTTGCATAGCGATCGAGATTAGAAAATCAAACGAAAGAAAAACTATTGATCACTAGAATTGATCGAGAACAACTGATTTTAGAATGGAGCCAATACATTCAAAATCTGATAATATCATCTTTTTTTATTCCTGCTGGGAGAAAACATCTGTATTGAAGAAAAACGTTGAAAGTTGATAACTTATGCATGCATAATTCTGATAAAAATAATTATCATTGAGAACCCCTTCACTTGTAGAATAAATTTGAGATTTCCATAATGTGCGTTAATTTTTTTGCGCAGTGTATTTGAGAGGTACATTTCTGTCATACATTGTATCCACGTAAGTCTACGGTTTTTGTAGCGCACGTGAAAATAGCTGATTATGGCTGATTTTTTTTTAATTATTGAAGTTATAGTAGGTATCCTTAATTTTTTCGGGTGGAAAGTATAGCCTATGTCACTCAGGGATAATGTAGCTTTCTAAGGGTGAAAGAATTTCTGAAATCGGTCCAGTAGTTTTTGAGCCTATTCGCATCAAACACACAAAAATACAAATCTTTCTTTCGAGATGAAGTTTCGAGTTTCACGAAATAAAATTAAAACTTAAAATCCCCATTTCATTCGAAACAATTTTCATTCTTGAATTTTTCTTCCTAAAATCAATATCTCAAGAGAAAAAAATTAAAAACTCAATTTTAGTCATCACCTTTCAAGGGTGATATCTCGGAAAGGGGTGGGCTGAGGAAATTTTGTTACAGCAAAGACCCATCTTAATTTCTCACAAACAATCACCTCCTACATTTTTTCACATGAACTAAGAAAAACCCTGTATTTTACGTCAGTAGGCGAGACCCAAATCCTCCTAGTTTCGTGAGATTTCTTCGCGCGCAATCTTCGCATCGCTAATACGGAAACCGATAAATCGAGAAGAAGGAAGATTTAGCCGGGCAATCAATAAAAATCGGGAATACTGAACGTCGGCCCTTCGGCACCTACGTCCCCGATGTCCTTCCAGAATACGCCACTGCGGTACACCAATTTCATCGCGTAGATTGCCGTAAAATTTATGGCTACGCCGTGCCATAAAAATTACATTACGGCAAATTGACTTCGAATAAGATTCCGGCCCGGGCGATCACGTCTCTCGCAAAATCGTTTGTTTATTAATTTCGTATATTACATTTTTCGCATTTTATCGCCCGGCCCGCGCTCACTTTTCGACACCCCCTGTTCCCCTTTAATTAACAATCCGCGATCCGGAACGCTGGGCGCGAGACGAGTTTTTTATTTCATTAGTCAATTACGTTATTATCTTAATTGGAATCTTCCGTTCGGCACGTTTGTTTCCGCCCGGCCATATCGGACGCAGGTGAGGAGAGACTGCCGGACTGACGCCCCATCCTTCGTCTGCGGAAAATTTCGTGGATAGCTAGGGTGGTTGTTCTTGTTCTAAAGGGTTTTAGTTACCAACGTCATTATTGAGTAGGGGAATTACGTACAAAATGACATAGGATTTTATTTCAGAGGCATAACTTGTTTGTAGTGAATCACAATAATGTAATATTCTACACCTATGATCTTTGGTCCTTTCTTTATGAAACCTAATCAATCTTTACGAAATAAAAGTACCAAAACATAAAATATTCTTAGATAAATTGGGATAAACGAAATTCATTTTGTCCGCAGGCTATGGACAAAATAACATGGCAACTGTAGTTTTCTATACAGGGTCTTTCACGAGGAACCTCACCCATATTTATACGGGAAACTACTGAACGTATTTTCATGAAATTCAGCACTTATAAGTATTTCACGATGCTGATGAAATCTAAAATATTTTCAAGGCATGAGCACCTCCGGTTTTTCCGGAAATGACGTCAACTTCCGTTTTTCAAATTAGAACACCATTTTTTTATTGCAGAAATAGATTCCTTAGAAAATTTCAAGTTATTTTGATGTAACATTTTTCAGTTTTGGTTGGAAAATTCTCTCTGAGCGGGAAAATTCGAAAAAAAAAATCGAAAATAGAGCTCCGCTGAAACAAGATGTAAGATTGATGTATCCACTTTAAGAATCGAAATCGCGATTCATGATACAGGGGGTGAAAAAATCGCTTTCAAAGTTAGGGATGACAAAATCGTGAAAAATCAATTTTTTCAAATTGGAACTCCATTTTTTTATGGCAGATATTGAATCTACGTTAAAAAATAATGTTAGTGTATGCATCACACCCTTGCCCTAAAGTGGATATTAACTCAGAAAATATCCATTTTAGGGCAAGGGTGTGATGCATACACTCACATTATTTTTTAACGTAGATTCAATATCTGCCATAAAAAAATTGGGTGTTGATTTGAAAAAATTGATTTTTCACGATTTTGTCATCCCTAACTTTGAAAGCGATTTTTCCACCCCCTGTATCATGAATCGCGATTTCGATTTCTAAAGTGGATACATCAATCTTACATCTTGAAAAATCCCAAAAATGAAAATTTTCCATCCAAAAACCTCGAAGTTATTCTTGTTTCAGCGGAGCTCTATTTTCGATTTTTTTTTCGAATTTTCCCGCTCAGAGAGAATTTTCCAACCAAAACTGAAAAATGTTACATCAAAATAACTTGAAATTTTCTAAGGAATCTATTTCTGCAATAAAAAAATGGTGTTCTAATTTGAAAAACGGAAGTTGACGTCATTTCCGGAAAAACCGGAGGTGCTCATGCCTTGAAAATATTTTAGATTTCATCAGCATCGTGAAATACTTATAAGTGCTGAATTTCATGAAAATACGTTCAGTAGTTTCCCGTATAAATATGGGTGAGGTTCCTCGTGAAAGACCCTGTATTGTCTTGGTACGAAATCACTTGGGACATACGTATTAGGATGTCTATAACTTTATTCTAGATTTCTGAAATTCGAAAGAGAATGAGAATCTTCTGATACTCGCAAAGGCAGATAAGTAATGTTGTGAAAATGAATACGAAAAATCGGAAGACCCTGAAAATATAATATGAGATTTTCTTCAACTACACTGCGCAAAAAAATTAACGCACATTCTGAAAATCTCAATTTTAATGAAAGTGAACTCTACATTGACTTTATAACTTATTTTTTATGTTCTCTCGGGAAGGTTTTGAACGCAACAAGACACATTAAATTGAAGAAAAATTCAGGATTTCACCGAATCTTATGTGAAAGAAGAGAAATGAACAATTTTCAAAATACTGAAATGCTGATAAGTGATTTAATATTAATAGTATTCAGGAAATTGCACTGGCCACTGAGCATATCTTTCATGTGGACGTCTGTATACAAGGGAACGTCGATCACAATGGTAGAGGCAGAATCTAGACTCATCTGTGAAGAGAACTCTTTCCCAATTGGCCTCTTCCCAATGTATATGCTCTCTCGCAAAATCCAAACGCGCCCTTCGATGGGCTGGGGTGAGAGCTGGGCCTCTTGCCGCGACACGAGGCCTTAAATCATATTCTCTGACGCTATTTCTTATTGTCTGAGTGCTAATTTGCACCTCATGAGTTTGCTCAAGCTGATTTTGAAGGAGGCGAGCGGTTGCAAACCGTTGTCTCAACGAAGAAACTCTCAAGTAACGTTCTTGAATGGCAGTTGTTACCCGTGGTCTACCCTGTCCTGGTCTTCGGACATTCATACCTGTCTCCCTGAATCGCTGCAACATTCTGGACACACTTGTATGGGAAACTCCAAACCTTTCTGCAATTCTTGTGTATGTCCACCCTTCTTCTCGCAAAACTACCGCTTTGGCACATTCCTCTTGGGTCAAATTACGTGTTTCGCGTTGCATAGCGATCGAGTGTAGAAAATCAAACGAAAGAAAAACTATTGATCACTAGAATTGATCGAGAACAACTGATTTTAGAATGGAGCCAATACATTCAAAATCTGATAATATCATCTTTTTTTATTCCTGCTGGGAGAAAACATCTGTATTGAAGAAAAACGTTGAAAGTGGATAACATATGCATGCATAATTCTGATAAAAATAATTATCATTGAGAACACCTTCAGTTGTAGAATCAATTTGAGATTTCCATAATGTGCGTTAATTTTTTTCCGCAGTGTATTTTTCACAATTCTAAAGTGTCCATTCATATTCAGAAAAGCCTGGTTTTCACATGAAGTAGGTCAACGGAAAATCATCATACCCTTGTTTGAACAATGATATAATAGAGTAAAATTTTTCTCAAATACTGATACAATAAAGAGCGCTACCAACCTCAAATAATCTCGTTTACATAGGATCAGATTCGCTTTCGTATACAAAGTCGATCCGACCTCCCCTAGTCTACAGTCGCAGCATCCACATTTCAGGCAGTCCTCGTGCCAGAAGAGATCCAGAGCTTTGAGCAGAAACCTATCGGCTATCCTCTTCCCACAACCGGCGCACTCTTTGGGGGCACTTCCAGTAGAAGCTGCGTTATTGGGCGTTGTGGAGACAGGTACAGGTGTGGGACCAGACAGCGCCATCGAAGCTCTTCCGTTTGTCGGTTGATCGCTGCCGGAATCTGGAAAGAAAATAATGAAATATGAAACAAAGTTGTTGGTTACACCATTTATAACTCGAGATCCGATGGACTGTTTGTTATGAAACTTCATTTATGGATTCGTCTACGGCCTGGTTATTATAAAAAACACTAAAACTCTGAAAATTTCGACAATGACAATGACAATGTAGCGTAGTCGTGAAGGTAATATATTTGATATTATCGCCATTAGATGGCGATGTTTACAATTACTGTATAATTCGCATGGAACTTGTGATAACATGGAAGACTATTACCAGATCGAAAAGCCGGTAAACATCTCAAGTTGGTGGTATAGTGAATTTTTACCGAAATGTCAAGTAAATCGGATTTCGACGATCTGCATCAATCGTGAGTTGTCCATTTTCATCTTTTCTCTTCATTTCTGATATTTTTTTGAATTTGGGTAATAAATATTATGTTCAACAATTATTGGATATCGATAATTCTTTTCATGTAAATAATGTCATCAAAATTTTGTATATTTTGAACTTCAATTTCGCCTAATTTATCTCCTGCTTGAAAAAATAGCAACGGATGGCTATGTTTGGGATATCTTTGTGGTTTTGAAATCGAGAAGTCCTTTTTGCGTTAAGTACTCATTCTCCTGAATTATGATTCCGAATATGGAAGTTTGACGATGGAAACGAATAAAACTCATTCTATACTATACTAAAATGGTAACTGGGTGGACCGGCCCGTTAGAATCTGTCCAAAAGTGGGTCCAGAAGAATCTCAAAATCGCAGCGAAGCTGCGATACCGTGAGGAAATTTTTATACGGTCGAAAAGAGGAATAATCGATTTATACGTGGGTGAAATTTTGATTCTCTAGGGCCTAGGCAGTCTAGGCGAAGTAGAAGTATTTTAAAAAAATTCGCGAAAATCGCGAAAAAATCCGAGAAAAAGGGTCATTTTAAACTCGACAAAACTTTTTCCACAGATATCCTGACCGTGATGTAAATATACGGATCGAAAGAGGAAAAGTCAATGCAAAATAGCTTGGTATTCATTTTTTCCAAAATTCCCCCATTTCTTCAGGAAACTTGATCAAACTTTGACATTTCGCCTATAAAATCACCCAAGTTCTACCGATGAGGATAACTACTTAAAAGGTAGATCTGCTGGCCCATTGGGAAAAGTAGAATTCGATAGGTGGCGCACTGAAATGTCAATGTCATCTTAGCAACGAGTAAAACAAATCAGATGTCGTATGAGCCCTTTGATATTGAAGTGGTTTTATTTTGATGTTTTAGTTATTTTCAGTGTGTGTTTTGTAAAACTTTTGGTATTTCTTTGATTGTGCTTTAGTGCTTTGTGTTGTTAATCTAAATTTTGACTCCCAATATTTTTATTTTTGGAGTAATAGGTATGGTTGATGTTTGTGAAAAGTACCACAAGCGTTCAATTAACTGTTTAGTTTTAGGTCTGATTTCGTGTTTTTATTTCATTTTTGATATAGTCATATCTACAAAAGTTGCAGGGAAGGTACGTTTGTATTGAGTATCATTTGAAATTTTTAATACCGACTTATTTTCTCTTCGTTTTCTGGAACATACTTCGTGGCTTGACTGTGGTAGTTTTAAGGAAGGTACTGCATTTAAAAGAAGATACTTTTTTTTACTAAGACCTGAAGAATATGTTACTCATTTATATATTGTTCACCTTCAGAAATATAACCTATACCATCCACTATTAACTTATAACTATGTATTACACACTTGGTACTAACCTTGACTAGTCTTCCCTTTTAAAATGTAAGGAACACACGGACATATTATCTATAACTGGTTTCCCCATTTTAAGTTTCATTGCCTAAGCCTTTTGAGATATATTTTCCAGAAATCCAAACGCATTTTCAATATTTACCATTCTTCCCATGGGAGGAAATTTATGGAAATATAAATCGGGATTTTTCCCTTCACGGCTAGTGCAACCAAATACAGAACAGTTTCGATTATGCAGCGACATAATTCAAAGTATAAAACTTTAAAAAAGGTACAAAAAAAAATCAAACTTGATCTGCAATGAAGACAAAAAACAGAATAAAAACAATGCAATACGAATTATTTTACTCGTTGCTTCAATTACAATTTTTTTCCGCCAGAGGTCTCATTGAATTCTACTCCGCCCAATACTAGTAACTCAATCTAATCGCAGTTAGGAAACTTCATAATCGTAACAGGAATATCACGGAATGCACCGCTGCAGAGCGCTTCGAATCAGGAAAAACTGTGCCGTTCAATCCGATTCACGGCATTCCGCCTTCATGAGATGTCATAACTTCAACGTTCTCATTTTCCTAATGCATATATCGTACGCAAAAATCACAGCTCCGCTCTCCTCTGGGAGTACCGAACCAAACAAGAGAAACGTAAAAGTCTCTTTGCATCAGGCGGCTTCAAAGCGAAGCAAATTCTGCCGGTATCAATGGAGCCATAAACAATAATACATATTCCGGTGCGTTAAATCAAACATCGC
Source organism: Adalia bipunctata (assembly GCA_910592335.1). NCBI lineage: Eukaryota > Metazoa > Arthropoda > Insecta > Coleoptera > Coccinellidae > Adalia > Adalia bipunctata. Next base: position 9,446,856 of record OU342952.1, on the reverse strand, counting down.
GACTTTTCCGTCTGGTTAGCATGAAAGAAATCGAGATGGATGGTCTGATGGTGAGTGTAGGCCGTTGTACCGGCCATATGCATAATCCCCCCGGGATGGGCCCTCTATCCTGAAATGACAGACTCTCGATTAAGAGGAAAGCCAGTGCGGTCTACAAGAATCACTCCGAACGGAAGTAAACTGCTCCACATGAGTTAGGGATATTGACTTAAATTGCAAAAGAATATAGTTAAAGATTTTTGTGATGAAAATTCATATTAATATGATTTCAAGTTGCAAATTAATTTTTGCCTGTGGGTCTGCATCGTATACAGGGTGGTTAAGAAGAATCGAGTGAAACAACGAAATTTTATTCCCAGAGAATTCAAGCATTTTAAGACTACCATGTATGGCCTCCATGGGCATCAATAACAGCTTGACATCTTCTCTGCATACTACACACGATGTTGTTGAACATTTCTTTAGGAATTTGGTTCCATAAACGGGGCAGAAGCTCTCTCAGATCATTTAAGGATTCTGGGGTAGGTTGATGATTATCTAATCTTCTTTGGAGCATATCCCATGCATGTTCTATGCAATTCAAATCTGGTGATTGCGGAGGTATTCGTAAATGTGGAATACCAAGCTCCTCGCGCGCATTCTCAACTATGGCTGCACGGTGCGGTCTATAGCGTTATCGTCTAGAAATTGAAAAGTTTCACCAATAGCAGCGTGAAAATTTGGCACAACATTGTCAATGACATGCTCCCTCTAGTGTAAGGCGGTCATATTCCCAGGACAAATGTGTAGATCTGTGCGCCCGTTGAAACATATCCCGTCCCATACGATAACACTACCCCCTCGGAATTGATGGACTTCTTGGACATAGCGGCGATTACGGGGTATGCATGGGATTGTCGTCCATACCCTTACGGGTCGTTTATACTGGCCCGTAACTTGAACTTTCTCCTTACCCTAAGAGTTGAAAGATAGAAATTTCATACTATGGTTTATACTCGAACTTTAACTTATTCCCTTAAAAAGAACAAATTTTAAGGGCATAAGTTGAGGGCATAAGTTTCGGGCCAGTATAAACGACCCTTTATTCTTCGAGAATTTGAAAATCGTCCATATCTGGATTCATCAGTGAAAAGGACACTACGCCATTGATCGTTCCAATTGATATGTTACCTTGCCCATTCCAGTCTTTGAGGCTTATGGTCACGTGTTAATGGAACTCCTCTTAATGGACGTCTAGAACCTAGATTCACCTCTCTCAAACGTCGTCTGATGGTTTCGATGAAAACTTGGACCCCATCTGCATTTTGAAGAGTATTTCGTAGCATTCTACACGTAGATGTAGGGTTTCTTCTCGCCGAAACGGTGATGAAACGATCCTGAGCAGGTGTTGTTTTTCGTCGCCCACCAAGCCTTGGTCTTTCCAACACGGAACCTGTCTCCCTGAACCTATTCCAAAATCGAGATATCACACTTTGGCTGACTTGGAGCCTTTCCGCTACACCAACCTGAGTTAGGCCACCCTGTAGCATTCCGATAGCCCTATCAGCCTCAGCGTTTGTTAATTTACGTCTTGGCATTATCAGAAAACTCGTTTCAAATCGAAGCCGTTCGTAAACTGACTTCATTTCAAAATAAGAACATTTATGAAGCATATGCAAAGAACCAAACTTCAGAAAAAAGGCGCCCATATTGACAAAATGTCTCTTACTGATTTTTATTGGATCGATTCAAGTTGTTATTGAGTTTTAAATGATTTTACAGCGATTTTCTCGAAGATTACATACTTTTAAAAACGATTGAATACGATATCCCTAACTATTGTGAGGCAGTATATTTCCAGTATAAACAGATAAAAAAGTTTCTTCAACATTCGCCAGGTCTTTGGAATTATTAAATTCACATTATAATTTCTCAAATTAATTATTTTCCCTAAGTAAATAAACATTTTGATGAATACGTAATCACTACGACCTCTTTGTAGAAAGGACAACGTTGCGTGGTTATCTGACAGAAAGATGACTATAACCTAACATTTTCGAAATATACACGGTGAAATGTGTCAGAATGCCATGGCCAACCGGAATACTTTATAATACACACAACCAAACTTATATGGAATCACCCTGTTATTTGGAAAAAACGAGTTTTAATTAAAAAAAAGTCGCTGAAAAGTGAAGAGCAGTTTTCCCAAACAAAAATAATATAAATTATTAAAAGAATATTTTTATAATAGAACAGAAAATTGAAAGTGTAAATTTCTCTAAAAATAATTTTTATGTAACTGAGAATTGAACAACAAATAAAACGATTTTAACAAATCAATAATCAGTATTACCACTCCTGGCATTGATACAAGCTTGAATTCGACGAGGCATGCTTTCTATTAAGTTGTTAATTTCTTCTTCTGTAACATTTGCCCATTCCTCTAAAGCCGCTTGTACAAGTTGCTCTGCGTTACCAGGATTATTTTGACGAGCTCTAATTTTTCTTTTGATCCTATCCCACAAGTGCTCGATAGGATTAAGGTCCGGTGAACAAGAAGGCCACTCTAAAACAGTCACACCTTCTGTTTCGAAAAATTTTTTTGCAACTCTGCTGGTATGTGGAGGTGCATTATCCTGCATAAATAGGAAATAATCTCCAAAAGCACCTCGCCAGAGCCTCACTACAGGTTGTAGCACTAGATCAACATACCTAGGCCCTGTCAGAGATTGTCTAATGGGAATTAAAGGAGTTTTCTCACCAAACATAATTCCGCCCCAAAAAATTACAGTACCTCCTTTGTATTTAGGGATCGGTCTTGCAGCATGGAGCCTAGCTTGCCTCCCTCTACCTCTTAAAATGCGAACACGCCGGTCGTCTGATCGTAGGCCAATTCTGGTCTCATCCGAAAATAAGACATTTTTCCAATCTTCAATAGTCCAATTTTCATGCTCTGAACACCAATTAAAACGTCAACTTTATTTTGCCTTGATAGTTCTGGAACTCTTAACGCTCTTCTCTTGAATAATTCCCGAGCGCGAAGTCTTTTTCTGATAGTTTCGACAGAAACACTAACACCTGTAGCTTGCAAAAATTGCCTTTGAAGCTCTGAATGAGATACTGCGGGCTTTCTTCTTGCTGTTTGGGCTAAAAAGCGATCCTGCCTTTCTGTAGTTACTCTTCCACGACTTCTTCTCGGCCTATTCTTTAGGGTTCCTAACTCCAGAAACCTTGCATAGGTTTTTGAAACAACTCCTTGTGTAACCCCCACCGTTCTTGCAATCTGTCTTTGTGACATACCGTATTCTGCCATAGTAATAATTCTTCCTCTCTGGACTTCCGATAACCCCACATAAGGCATTTTTTTTAAAAAAGAAAATATAAATTCACTGCGACGTTCGAACGAAACGTAAAATCGACACTGCAAAGCCAAATCTTATCAAGTGCTTATGAACCTAACTGTTTTTGTGAGTAAACACATGCACTTTTTATTTGCTTCTAACGAAAAAGATATCAAAATAATATTTCATCTTAATACTGGGTGATTCCATATAAGTTTGGTTGTGTGTAGTGAATGGAGTATACACGACAAGTATTTTGATTCATTTATACCTCGATTTCAGTACGGTGATTGATATGAGCGGCGTTTTAATGTGGCAAGAGGCGATTAAAAGGAAGTGGAAATTGGTTCCAGTCTGAGATTAGCAAAATTACCGGAGTAAAAGGTCTCGAAACGCTCCTCCACCTAAGGCTTGATTAGATGCTGGCGATGTTTAATATTTTCATACCCCGGATTATAAATAAGGTCGTCCCGTACTAAATTACCTCGGGCGCTAATCACGGGCGAAACAATGGCAACGATCCGCGAGATGGTCGGGTTGAAAAACAAAAGGGAGACGGGACTCGCAGCGCTGTGTAGCGAGCGGGGACTTCTCATAAGAATACCCCTTTCATTCCGGGCGAAACGGCTGGCGAGAAGATTTGTCTAGTTAAATTAGACGTCGCTTTAATTGAAATAGTTCGGGCGGAGCCGTCAGGCGGGCCTGCCGTGAGAAGAAAACTGTTGAAGTGATATTATTACGAGCGATGAAAACAAACACGCTCGAACAAAATGGCTTTATGCTTCTCAAAATGAAGCACTATCTACTTAATTTCCGCTCGCCGAAATTATTTTCTCGAATTACCATATTACGTTGGCACAACTGTGGCGCGTGTACGGCGTCGCAGTCAGCGGCAGCGGTGCGGAAAGAGCCGGAGGAAGGTGTGCGGGAACAAAAATAAAGTGCTTTCTGAGATAGATACTCCCAGCAACGGGATTCTCAGATTTCCGATTATTCATTGTCTTGCTTCTGAAGCGTGTTTCGATAAGAGCTCAAGTTTTGAATTGCGCGCCATGTTTGACAGTCATAATGACACATGATTATGACGTGACAGATCGAAAGTTGACAGATGGGAGATGGTAAACATTGAGCATTACACGGTGGAACAACGCATCTTGAATGTCAGAAAAGATAGAAGTTTGATGCCATCACTGTGGAAAGAATAATAAAAAAATTCGAAAGTACTGGTTCGCGAGAGTGTGACAGAAAGACCAGAGACGTCAATTCGTCATCGGGCACAAGAATTGGACATTTCAACAGGCACTCTTCGGGGATTTCTCACTAGAGATTTATAGCTGCATGTCTACAAAATCCAACTGACGCAACGACTTCCGTCAATAGACCATGATCAGCGAAGAGAATTGACCAATTGGATCCTTGGGCAACCTGCTGATTTCGCAAATAATAGTATATTGTTCAATGAGCGGTAATGTAAGTCATAACACACGCAGATGAATTTTGCAGCCCGAGCCGTCAGGCGAGGGGTGTAATTCATCAAGTGTGTTATGACCATTACCGCGAATTCAACACTATACTTTATCTTCGACTTCTTCAGTAAAATTCGAATTAATCTGCATTTTCAAAATTGACAACAGTTGTCAGAAGCGATTTCTGTGATCGAAAATCGAATCGATATCGGATTTTGTAAAAAACGTCAAAAATTCACGTTTTCCAATTGCAATTTTTGGATATTCAGACCTAAGAAAATGTAGAAATGGATGGCGAGAACGTGACCTTGATGTCTGAAATAGAGTTCTCCATTGACCCGACTTTTTTATTCATTTTGTAAGCTACATTTTTCCCAGATCAAAATCAGTTGAATAATGGATATATTATTCTATGGGAGTAGATAAAATCATTTTCAGTGATGAGGCCCATTTTCACCTCGATGGCTCCGTTATTAGGCAAAACTGTTGCTTTAAGGGCTTAGAAAATCCACGAAATCAGAAAGCAATGCATCCACAACAGATCACTATAAGCGTGCATTTAGTCCAGAGGAATAATTGGACCATATTTCTTCCAAACGAAGAAGGTATGAAGGTAATGTAGCTTCAGCAGGATGATGCCACATGTCATACCACTCGTGAAACATAGACAATCTTACACGAGTTTCCTCATTTCCCGATTTGGTGACCAGAATTGGCCTCCCAGCTCTTGTAATTTAACGCCTTTAGACTTGTGGCTGTGGGGTTTACTGAAGTCACAGGTTTATGCCTACAACCATCGAAGCCGAAATTGGACGGTGTATCAATGAAATAACACCACATGCATTCAATAACGTTGATGAATATTTCGTAAAAAGGGTACGCATTTATGTCAGCAAATCCATTCACAAGATATTTTGTTTCATACTTGATTCCCAAATGTAAATTTTCCAAATGAATAAATATTTCAATACTTTTCTACAGAAAACCATGTTTTATTGAACACTGAAATAATAGAGGAAAGTCACCAAATATGAAATAGTATCCTAATATGGAATACCTTCATTTCTCCAAGACTATAAGTAATAAACGCAACATTCGACCATATTCTGTTTCATTCGGTCTACTAACTATCGCACTCACAATAACGAGTCAGTTGCGCAAACGCTTAACGTGTGGCAGGAGTGTTTTGTTTTGCTGTCATGACGAAAATTTTGAAAGGTAAGTAGTAAATGAGTATTACCAGCTTTTATGTTTGTATACATAAGTGTTATACTATTTAGTATATCGGTATTATGTTTATTTCACCATTTTGTGATCTTTTGTCATTAAAATATTGTGACTTGATAAAATATTTAGAAGAGTTTAAACTAGTATAAAAATCTAAATATGAACAGTCGTCGGTTCCTAATTATGAAATGTGCTTGGTGTGTGGGATCTGGGCACATTATGATTGTGCTGGTCCAGAGTTTGATAATTGGATCTGTGACTTTTGCAAGTAATTATGTAACTTCTTTCATTTATCACAATATGTTATATTCATTTATTTGATCTCAAAGATATTAATGTCCATTTTTGTTATTGTTATGTTGATTTAAGCTTATATTCCATATATGGGTTCCTATTCCATATTTGGTTACTCATTTGTGATTTTGTTTTTTGTGTAAGATTTTGATTAGATAACTAATATATTTGATTAGAAGCTGGTAATTACTACATATATAAATGTATGACTGATCAGTATAAACATTAAACTGATTTAATTAATATGAAGTTTTTTCTTTATATCCCAAAAACAAAATGGTATTCCATATTTGGTGACTTTCCTCTAATTATAATCATAATAATATTTTTCATTTGAAAAACACAAAAGTATTACAACTCGTCATCATACTGTAGCAGAGATCTTGTATCTACCCTAAAAATTCTTCAATGCTGTATAAAGTGTTCTCTACCAATAAGTTTATCACTTCTTTCTTGAACTTTATTTTCTCCATTAGTTTCGGGTGTGTTGTTAGCTTATTGTGTAATTTTATGCGATAATAATTTATTCCTTGTTGACTACCTTTTAGTCTGAAATATTTTATTATGTATTCATCCGTTCCTCGTGATAATCCCTATTTTTAAACTCATCTTTATTGTCATATATACGTACATCACGCAATCCAGTATATGTACTCCTTTCACTTTTATAAAGTATCGCGGTTTGCCATGAAATTCTGACACATTTCACCGAGTATATTTTGAAAATGTCAAGCTATGGTCATTCCACTGTCAGATACGCCCACAAAGTTGTCGTTTCTGCTAAAAAATCGTAGTAATTACGTATTTATCAAAATGTTCATTTACTTTGGGAAATTAATGAATTTGGGAAAATATTATGTGAGTTCAGTAATTTCAAAGACCTGGCGAATGCTGAAGAAACTATTTCTCTGTTAAAACTGGAAATATTTCACGTATATAGAAATGGTTGGAAGATTCAGTTATGCTATTTCCTAATACGGAAAGCAAGAAACGAGTGTTGAAATTTTACTGACAAATAATGGACAGAATAGTCCGTTACTTTGTGATAGTCCATTCGGAGAAAGAATAAAAGTACTCGAATAACCCAGAAAAAAGAAAGGAACAGATGAACCTATGGAATTTTCAAAATTCTCAAGAAATACCTACAGAATACATTTAAATACCCTTTTGCACAACTTGAAATACTGTGTCACAGTTAAACCAAAGGAACTAACTCCATTTTCAAATTTAAAAAAGAGTAAATAGAAAGTAGACTAGGCAATGTCGCTTGATTTTCACGAGTACCAACCTGCGTCAGTTTTAACTGAAAGAACTTGATAAACCTAAATCATGGCTAACTGCGATACTTTATAAAAGTGAATGGAGTATACAACGCGTATGGCCAACATCCTCTGGAACAATTCGACGATTTCTGAGAGAAATATGTCCTATTGCGTCGCAATAGGGAGCTCACTCCTCTCGACTTATCTTCCTGAAGCTGCACTTCAGGGCGGGCGGCATGAAGTATCATTGAATAGACCGCCACGCAAAATTTCGTCCAGAACACACGATTGGAATAATCTTCAGGTATTACACCTTTTTTCAACGTGACAAGCTGCATATTCCTGATCACCTCTCTTAACGAAGGGACCGAACAGGCATAAATCATCGAATAATCCTGAAACCTCCTCTTTCAGCTCCATTGACGCAACACCGCTGAGCGCAATGAGCCAGGCAATTAGGCAGAAAGCGACGCGAATTTAATGTGCGTGGTTCTCGCCGTAATTAAATTTATCCACGCTCCGTTCGAATTAAAAGCGCCACAAAGTGGGACCGTTTTCGTTGATTTGATATTGTCACCATCTTCTGTGTTGTACGTTCGTAGAATAGAATGATTATGTATGCAAACGTATAAGCGCGACAAACTGCGTAGGGAAAATTTGAATAAATGGCTTTTCGGCGCCCTTCCAAGCGAAATGGGCACAGGGCGTTATCATTTCCTTCGTTGATCACGGTTGATGATAATTCGATGAGTTTTCAGGAGGTAATGACTTCGTTCAAATCGAATGAGAAAAGAAGATGAACTTCTCTATCCTATGCTTAAGTCAACTGACCCTGACTCAAGTCAAGAACCAACCTGTCTATTCACAAAGGGCGCCATACGCCTACGTAGATCTCAAAACAAAAAATTTAAAAGCGCCATGTATAGGTGCCTGCCTATACAGGGTCTTTCACGAGGAACCTCACCCATATTTATACGGGAAACTACTGAACGTATTTTCATGAAATTCAGCAGTATTTCACGATGCTGATGAAATCTAAAATATTTTCAAGGCATGAGCACCTCCGGTTTTTCCGGAAATGACGTCAACTTCCGTTTTTCAAATTAGAACACCATTTTTTATTGCAGAAATAGATTCCTTAGAAAATTTCAAGTTATTTTGATGTAACATTTGTCAGTTTTGGTTGGAAAATTCTCTCTGAGCGGAAAAATTCGAAAAAAGAATCGAAAATAGAGCTCCGCTGAAACAAGAATAACTTCGAGGTTTTTGGATGGAAAATTTTCATTTTTGGGATTTTTCAAGATGTAAGATTGATGTATCCACTTTAAAAATCGAAATCGCGATTCATGATACAGGGGCTGAAAAAATCGCTTTCAAAGTTAGGGATGATAAAATCGTGAAAAATCAATTTTTTCAAATTAGAACCCCATTTTTTTATGGCAGATATTGAATCTACGTTAAAAAATAATGTGAGTGTATGCATCACACCCTTGCCCTAAAGTGGATATTAACTCAGAAAATATCCATTTTAGGGCCTGTCTTAGTAAACCAGGCTACTGCCCCATATGTGACTATAGGTCTTACAATCATGACGTACATCCATCGCAGTATTTTTGGGTTACAGCCCCAATTCCTGCTGCCTGCCTATACACAAGGAAGAAGTTTGGTAAGGGGGCACTGTGATCTCAAGCTACCTCCACTATATACAGATCGCCCATCAGCTTCAGAGCTTCCATGAACTCCAGTATCGGAGAACAGCTTCAAGGAGGCTAAATACTCTTTCCTTCTTTAATTCTGTCTTCTTAGTCCACCTCGTCCAGTGGGAGAGAAATGTCTTGGCCTCAGTAGGAGCCTAACGAAAGTGCACTCTTGGTTCTTGGTCTGTATACCATTTGATAGTATTCAGTTTTAAATTGTGGGAACTTGTCCCATAATTCCTTTTAACATAGCATCGTGTTATAGTAACACTCCAACACTCTTTTGGATCCATAAAGGGTGTGAAATATGACTTAAGCCTTGAGGCTTCACCCGACAATGTGCCCTACCGAGACCTATAGGGGATCAAAGATCAAACGTGATACCCCATAGAGGTTGAAACTATCAAACCATTAAAAAGCTTCAAATTGAAATCACTAATTACATATGTGGGATGTATCGTTCCAAAAATTAATGAAGAACACAGTTTTCAGTCCTATAAGGAACAGTTTATTTACAATCTATTCACACAGCAACGTTTCGAGAAAAAATTCTTCTCTTCTTCAGGCTGAAATTCAAACAATGGAATGAACAATATACATAGGGACAATTAGGTAACTAAAATTAAAGAAACAGCAGAGTAATGAAACAATGAAAATCATTTTGGTAAACGATTTTCATTGTTTTATTACTCTGCTGTTTCTTGAATTTCAGTGACCTAATTGTCCTTATGCAGTAGCGGATTAACCGGTACGCTTAGTACGCTGCAGCGTAGGGCCCCGACGTCCATAGGGGCCCCCAGCGGTCGAATTAATTTTTTTTTTCTAGAATGAAAATTCGGTCTGTAAGTGTGAAAAAAATAATAGTCAGACAGGTCAGACTGAACTATATTTATAAGAAGCTCAGAGGCAACTTGTGAATTATGAATTAATACATTCACATGAAACGCAATTGAATAACAATTTTTTTTAAATAAACATCCATTTTTTCTCAAAGAGACTTTCCAATTTTCAACAAGCCCAATATGATCATATGAGGCTTGGACTTTGTGTTTTCCCGATTTCTTCTTGTTGAATAACAAAAGCCTCAGAGCAAAACTCAGATGTGAAAAAACACACCATCCGAGATTCAGCATACTGTCCCTAATTATTAATTATCTTGTCTGCCTGCAATAAATTCCGTCAAAGGTGGCGGCCGAATTCCAATGTTTACAATCAAATCATAATTCAATAAATTTGTCGGCATTTCCTCTAAAATCTAGGAATGTGCTACAGAACGGCCGACCAGATTTTGATTCGTTTAGGGGTTTGAAGTGAAAAATACTTGTGCAGAAGTTCTTAGGTCTGCATATTTTTTTCTCACATTCATTCATCATTTCACAAGATTCGGATAGTGTTGACAGTGACGGGCGAGTTTCGTGTAACGTGTAAGATTCAAATATTGTGAAAAACTGAGAAGTGTGAATGGACTTTTGAATCCTTGTACTTTGTACTCTCATTGAAGGATATAATTTATATAAAAGGTAGGCTTGATTGAGATCTATACTAATACATATCATAAAGAGGAAAGATTTGTATTTTTGTGTGTTTGAAACGACTAGGCTCAAAAACTACTGGACCGATTTCAGAAATTCTTTCACCCTCAGAGAGCTACATTATCCCTGAGTGACATTGGCTATACTTTTCACCCAAAAAATTAAGGATACCTACTATAAATTCAATAATTACAAAAAAATCAGCCATAATCAGCTATTTTCGCGTGCGCTGCAAGAACCGTAGGACATACGTGGATACAATGTATGACGGAAATGTACCTCTTAAATAGTTCTACAAAAAAGTCCGCGATAGCATAAATCTATCTCTCAAGATTGACTGGCTATTACCTGTTTATTGTAATCAGATGTTTTCCAAAATTATGCACTATTTGGGAGTGTGTTTTTATGAATTGGGTATTGATCCTCCTCATCCAACCTAATACGTTATTTATCCCCAGTATTTAATTTAGAACGAAATTGCCCTTCACATCATACAATTACAACGAGTACTTCAAAAGATATGGCAGGTTGAACTGTTGAAGATGAAATCGCCGAGTGAAACCGGTGAAACAAATTTCTACCCGGGCGAAGCTGGGACGGCCAGCTTGTGTTAGATTTTTCGATTGGTGACTTAGACCGTCGAATTTCTGTCTATCGAGATATCATTGTGGAATTCAAATGTATATTTGATATAGGTGATCTCTCGCAAGATAATACCTATTGATAGGGAGAGTTTTAAAACACTCTTGGAGTATTATGAAAAAGACCTTGAGGAGGAAATTATTAGCGAAGCATCTCAATTCCAGGAATATCTCAAACTCTTGAAACCAAAAGAAAATACTAGTTGTTTAGAGATGTTGAAATTATATATGATGAGGGGATGATAAAATTATTATCCAATTTATATATTTGCTTTAAAGTTATTCGCAACGCTACCTAATACAAGTTGTTATGCAGAGTGCTCATTTTCTAAACTGTCATTGATAAAAAATAAATATAGAACTGTTGACAGAAAATAGACTGCAGTTTTTAGGAGTACTTTCTATCGAAAGTGATATAACGAGCAGTCTCGATTATGATTCTGCAATGAAAGAAATTGATGATATTAAAATAAGAAAAAACACACTTTTTCTAGTGGAATTTTATTTTGTAGGTAACTGATTTACAGCTTTACGATACTTGTATCTTTTGTGATGATTTCATTTATTCCTCAATCTCGATGCCGCAATAAAAAATCTGCAGATTTGATATTCTAAAGATATTTTGTATTTAAATTTTCTGATATTTTTCCCTTCTTTTAAGATTTTTATTCATCTTTTATATTTTGTTTTGATATACATTCCTTGTATTTTATTAATAAACTTTATGTTTTTTTTTGAAGAAGTGCGTTCCAATTAAAAAATTCTTTCGAAAAAAATCGAAAATGTTTCAGAGAGGGCCCCAAAAGTTTTGAAGCGTAGGGCCCCTGAAATCGTAAATCCGCCACTGTCCTTATGTATATTGTTCATACCATTGTTTGAATTTCAGCCTGAAGAAGAGAAGAATTTTTTCTCTAAACGTTGCTATGTGAATAGATTGTAAATAAACTGTTCCTTAGGACTGAAAACTGTGTTCTTCACTAATTACATGTAGGTACTTAACATTGGTTATTTGGAGATCTCTTGGAAAGGAAAAATGGACTTTATTGTATCAATCTAAATATGAGAAAATAAGAGAATCAATTTTGTGGTATTTTGATTTGAATTTCGAACAAGTATTGACTTCTATGGCTGACAAGCTGCTTGAGGCTTCATGTATGATGTATCCACTTGAATAAAAATATAATCTTTTCGGATTTAATTCTGATGATTGGAAAAATGAAAAGCTGAATGAAAGCAAATGGGTGCTAAAGCCCAACAAAAAGTAACGAACCCGGGGCGATTTTAATGAGGGGAAAAATTGTATGCAGCGAATCTACCTATACACCTACTGCTGCGATGAAGCCAGTTGGACCTATTACCGAAATAAAATGCATTAAATCCTGATTCAGAAAACAGTAGGTACAGCATTCTGAATCAGTTTAAATTCAGATTGATGTAATGAGATGGAAATTGGATCAGCAGAAGAGATACATCACGATATAAAGCCTACTTTAATTAAAGTGATAATTAAAAAAGATCGGTATCTCCTTGGAACAACGCGGAGGCTAAGCGACTCGTAGTCACGGCCCTCTATGCATTCGGATTAATTTAAACGCGTAATGAGGTTCGTGATGAAATTTTTTTAATTATTTTAGCGAATTGCGTTCATATTATTTCATATATTGTGGATGCTTTGCCTGGGCCGGCTCCAGGAACTTGTTCGGTTAGAATACAGCCCCTTGAAAAACGAGGTTGGTAAAGATTTTTCGAAGAAATTAACATTGAGTCAAATCTTTATTTTGAGTATTTAATTCGCAAAAGCCTAGCGATTCTAAAATGGTGACGCAGTTTCTGACAATGGCTCTGATTCGTTTTCAGTTTTCACCCTGTATAATAACTACAGGGTGCGACAACTAGTTCTCCCACATTTGAAGGAGCTGTTAAAAGAATACGAGAAAAGGTACTGGAAAAATCCTTTTTAGTTTGAATTTTATTTCAAATGAACTGAATTTTGGTGGATTGGTTACTCATGGTGCATATTCCTCAATCAAAACTAATTCGAAATTTCTCCTGGTATGAAAGTTACAGCATAGCCCACTCATAAACCGACGAAAAAATACCATAAAACCACTTGAAAAAAATAAAAGGTTCATATTTTCGAAAGAATCAATCATTTTAGGAAATAAAAGTGTTCCTATGTTTTCTTAATAATACGCGTCATTTTCGGATTTTCCCAATTTTACCCGATAAAATGAACGTTGATTAACTTTGTCAAGACTAAAATGTCAATTGAATACAAAATTCGGATATAAATGATGAATGTCCCATACAAACCACGTATTGAATTGAAATTAATGCAAAATGAATACTTAACACTACATGATCTGTGGCGATGTTTCTATCTAAACAATATCTTCTTGGAATTTTATAAACTCGACACTACACGGTTATTATCACATTAATTCACTTTCACTGAAAATCTTTTCACATCAACGGTTCGCATTCTTTACTGTGAATAAACAAATAACAAATCGACAAATCTTCATCAAGCGGCTATACGCATGCTTCGTTCAACAACCATCAACTGTTCTATGGAACAACGGTTTGTCTTGCGTACCGTTATAGGTGACTGAAATTAAGATCATAGCGCTCTATCGGCGAGAATCAGAACTACTCCTTCGGCATTTCCAGGTACTAGACGCCATCAGCCAAAAGTAAACAAAACTAGTGCATTTGCGTTGATTCATCCGTTAATGATAGAGGACGTACTGCTTCCTTGTTTAAAGAGAAAATCAACACAATCGTCTTCTCAGAAGCTCTATGATAGCTCTGTCACAGAAAATGGGACGATCGGTTAGGTTAGGTCATTGACCTCGAATCCTATGACCTAGGTTAATGGAGTTATGTTCGATTAGTGTAAAAACAAGTTTTTTTGAGATAGTTTTGGGAGATAGAGGAAAATATGAACAAGTTATAAGTGCTCACAAACTAATCTTCGGGAAAATCGAAGACGGAACTTATTTTGGTGAGATAAATATGGCTTTTCAATTGCAGAAATAATCGGACAAAACTAAGTGTTTTCATTGAGAAATATCGTTTTTAACATTCTCATTCGTATAAGGTTAGTACTCGAGTATTCCCTAGATGTATCAACTCAATTTCAATCGAGAAATATGAACTTTGCATCAATTCCAGAGAATCATATCAGAGACGTAATAAGCCCATTTTTTTTCAAATGGCTATATCTTTTTAACAGAACCGGATCGGAAAAATGGAAAATGAAAAAAAGGTTTCTTTTGAACTCAAGAATCTTCAGTTGGAATATACGTACAAGTCAAAGACTCGTATAGGCTTTCAAAATAAGAAATAAAAGACCACCATCCTCAACAAAAGCGGGTGTTACCAACACACTTACATAGAGAGCTCGACGTATAAGTGACCAAGAATATCTGCCAGAAGAGTTGTTACAGTTCGAAAAAGATGGAAGTCTTGGGACTCCAGAGAACAGACCAGACTTTGTTCAAAAGACGTAGGTCTGGCAGATCTGGGAACTCAGTATACAACTTCTTGATTTCCAATTTTTCTCCACTGCCAAGTTCGATACTACTGGCTGTTTATTACCTTCAGAATTCCCGCCAGATTGACTTGAAATGATAAATCGTAAACGTCAAATCCGCAGAACTCCCCCTGTAGAAAAGCTCCACGCCGAAATGAAATTATATTCGCATCTAGCTCACGAGTTAGGCTTTATTTCAGCCCCGACTCGTATATTGAATGATATAAAATGAGGTTTCAGTACATCCATGCCGAGTTCGAAACATCAGAAACTTTTCCCCTATAAGTATATATGAGAATAATTCTTGAACTCCCAGGCAGAGGTTGAAACATGAAATGCAATTTGTTAAGTTCGCCATCGATCCTCCTCATACGTGCCTACAGCCTGCCCTGTGGGTAGCGAAGGATCGTTATTGCAAATGGAAACTAATTTGAATAATTAAAATATGCCCGTGCTGTTTTTTCCTCCTTTTAGGCGATGTGTATATGTGCACGTTCCATTTATCTGAATATTTAATATTATTAATCAAGCAACTCTTGCCATTATGGCTTCTAAATGCGAGTTTGTATGGACGATGAAATTGATTAAACATAAATGGGTCTGCACATTCAACGCTTGTTTGTTTTACGTGTTTAAAATGCGTCATTATTTCCCAGTGTGAAGGTTTCGTTTATGCTCTTGATTTCGATACACAAGTGAACGACCTGAGCATGCGCTCATCATTCAGTGGCTTCTAACCATTAGAAAAATTCCTGACGACCACTGACGAGCACCTTTGTGCCTGATAGCGGTTGTCCGGAAGTTTTATGACCGCTGTACACTTCAACCCCTTCTGCCACTTCCAGTACTTGTTTTATGCAACCAGGAAGGCAAAAGAAGCAAGCCTTCTTTGTAATACTTGAGATGGAATCATATTTCAACAATGAATTTCTGTTTGCAATGAGCTGTGACCAGATTGATCTTTTGCCCTACGGAATCAGATCCCAAGGAGATCATCTACCATCCTAATAAGGACTGAACGAGAATAAAAGCGCTATCACAAAAACGCCTATATCTCTTGAACCAATTGAGAAAAAATCAAAATTTGATCATAGTTAGCTTTGTTATGAACGTCAGAAACATGTGGAACATTTACTTCTGAGATATTCCAATTCTCTGTCGCAAAATGTCAAGCGAAGTGAAAACACGAGAATGTATAGTGAAACTTTTTCAAAATAATCAAAACTTTAGAAGAATCGCAAAAGAGGCTCGCGTTCGTCCGGAAACGGTATCAAGAGTTGTTAAGCGCTTCACCGAAGATCTTGGAACCGGGAGGAAAAAGGGGTTTCATAGCCCAAAAAAGTGAAGAAAGCCATCAGACTTTTTCAGAAGAATCCTAACCTTTCAGGACGGAAAGTGGCCCAAATAGTGGGTTGTTCGCAGTCAACCGTTCAGAAAATCAAGTCGAGTTGTGGGCTTAGAACATACAAAGTGCAGAAAGTGCCAGACAGGAACGCTGTGAAGAATCAAGAAGCGAAATCAAGAGCAAAGAAATTAAAAAAAGATTTCTTGAAAAATTTTTCCTGTTGCGTGATGGACGACGAAGCCTATGTCTTGGCCGATTTCTCGCAACTTTCTGGTCAGGAATTTAATACTGCAGATTCTCGTGGAAATGTTGACGATTAATTTCGCGTGAAGAAACAAGCAGAGTTTCCTGAAAAATTCCTGGTTTGGCAAGCAATTTGCACTTGTGGGAAAAGGAGCAAATTTTTCGTTGGCCAAGGCTCTGTTGACTCGAAGATATACATCGAGGAATGCTTGAAGAAGCGACTCTTACCATTTTTACGTCAGAACGATGTGTCAACAATCTTTTGGCCAGATTAAGCTTCATGCCACTACAGCAAGGCCACCAAGGAATGGTACAAAGCTAATGAGGTGGTTTTTGTCCCCAAAGAGTGCAATCCACCAAATTGCCCAGAACTCGAATGATATTGGGCCCTGGTAAAAAGAGAATTGAAGAAGACTAAGAAATCAACGAAAACATCAGCGGAATTCAAGCAAAAGTGGAAGACAGCATCCCAGAAAGTGACTGAGAACACTATGAGAAGCATGATGGGAAGAATTCCAGAAAAAATCCATGAATTTTGTACAAAATAGTTTTGGTTTTTTATTGTAAAAACAGTTTTCAGTAGAAATAGAAGATGATTTGAAAATGAGTTTGATTTTCGAAATCGGTCCAGTGGTTCAGAAGATATAAGCGTTTTTGTGATAGCGAATTTATTCACGTTCAGTCCTTAAATCGTATGATCTCACGCTTGTATAAGTTCTGGAGATCAACTCCAGAGGACTGCCATATTTTGAATATCCCTTTGCTGCAACGCTGCCCTATAGTAGTCTTTTCTAAGGCCACAGAAGGATTCAGACCCAACTGGTTTAACGTTTGATGCAAGTGCATTGGCCTTCTCATCATCTTCAATGCTCTGGCACCTATAAGACAGTCACTTTATTGCATCTGGCCAGTTGCTTTATAATATTTCGGCATTCTTAAGCGAGCACTGATTACTGGCAGCTAATCCAGAGCTCTTACACCTTTGGACTGTTATTTGTTTGTAAGAGCTGAGTATGCACATTTATTTACGAGTTAAGGGCAGACAGTAGAAATATGTAAGCACCCTCTCAAAGTAAATATATATTTTTTAAAAAGAATATAAATATATAGTTTCCGAAAACTCGATAGCTAAGCCATGACGAAGCCAGCTACTGATATCTCTTCTGAATAATCTGCCTAGACTTCGGCAAATGGCAAGCTGAAACGTTGTGAATCCTCTCCAGACCGTCTGGAAGCTCCAATCGAGCAGCAAGCTTCACCTCAGTCTGTTCCTTCGTCAGTATCCTCTGAAGAACATCAATAACATCACTCACTTGTTCGTGTTCAACACAAAGAGGACAAGGGTTGGCAGGCACAATTTGTTCGATAGTGTACAAAGGTCTAACCACAGCCTCGGATCTGATGAGCTTATGTTTGGCTCTGATCTTCCTCTTAGCTGTGAGGATCTTCTCTGCGTTGTAAACTTCGCAGATATAATCTTGGACGTGTCGTTCCAAAATCTGAAGGAAGAGTAACACGTTGAACTGGTGCACCTTCTGGTTTTCTCCCAGCAATGGAAGCAGGGGATCTCTGTCGCATTTACAGAGTTTGAACAGGTCTTCGATACCACTAGACAGTTGGATTATCTTCTTATCACAGT
The DNA here is from genome assembly GCA_910592335.1 of Adalia bipunctata. Classification (NCBI taxonomy): domain Eukaryota; kingdom Metazoa; phylum Arthropoda; class Insecta; order Coleoptera; family Coccinellidae; genus Adalia; species Adalia bipunctata. The sequence goes on along the minus strand of OU342952.1, from coordinate 9,428,652 downwards.
CTACTAAAGCGAACTCAGCTGCGTCTGCTTGCTGAATGGCTTCGTCCAGATCTTCTCTGAGACGATGAAGAGTTTCTTGTTGTTTATCTGCTCGTACTTGCATTAAAACCCTTTGTTCATCGACATCCAAGTGGAGATATCCAAGGGTATCGTTTAATTCTTCCATCTCCCTGTTCAATTCATTGATATACTTGAATAAAGCGAAATTTTCAGTTTCTCTTTCCTTGAAAGCATCCATTATCTCTTCTATTTCTGTTTGGTCGGAGAAATCATATACATCCGCAAGTATATTCGTGTATTTTCTTAATTTTTCTTCCATTTTCTTACGTTTCTCCTTCCTCTTTTCCCGTTCTTTCTCTTCCATGGCTGCCATAACTCGTTTTTGGCCTTTGGTACTGAAAAATTCGGCTAGTTTTTTGTCATTGTCTTCTTTCCTTTGTAGCTCCCTCATTTCATTGATATGCAGAATCAAGTCACTGTGAGCTTTTGTCCTGAGAGCTTGAAGTTTCGAACACCATTCTTCTCTTTGATCGTAAGCGATGGTAGCTTGTTCGATGAGATCAAGCATAAACTTCTTGCCGATGCAGAGGTTCTTGATCAATTTGTCCCATTTCAAATTGAAATCTGCACGTTCCTTCAGTAAATGATCGATTTCGTCTCTCAGTTTATTGTTTTGTGCGCAGATGGTACAGAATTTTTTTATCTGCACGTCTAGTTTGTTTTCTAAAGCTTCCAAAGTTTTCTGACCTGCCAATGTGCGATCTTGCCACATCTTGTCGGTGAGTTGGATGGAGCGCATATAAGCAACATCCTTATCGACTTTTGTGATCTGATAGTCGACTTCACTCAGATGTGCCTTCTTGAACCTTATAGATTCCGAGAATTTATCATACTCATTGAGTAGTTCCACAAGTTGATGAGCATCTCTTTTGTCGATTTTTTTCTTACCGTCAGAGATTGCAACGTTGAGATCATTGGTGAGATTTGCCAATTCCCTCTGGTAGATGTCTATAACCTTGCGCTGTTTGGCTAATTTCGATCCTCCAGATTCTTCTATCGTTTCTCGGTCTTTGCAAAGAAGGGTGTAGTCTCGTTGTTGGTGTTGAAGGTCAGCTTCTTGTTGAAGTTCTAATTCGAACTTTTCTTCGTCTGTGAGGGGCTTTTTGCTTCTTTTCGCCATTGTTGGGAAGGGAGTGAATATGGCGTTTTGTATTCGAAGTGTCAAAATGACATCGAAACTAATTTTGAGGTGATTCATTCAAATTTATCGAGAAGAGGGCTTTATTTCAAAAGGTGGAGCAGAATTCTGTTCTGGATGAGATTACACCATTGTCCAGCAGGAAAATTATCAGATACCATTGAGTAATCAGCGATTCAATCTGGTTTGATACTCTTTATACGAACGTCCATCGGACAACTCGTTCTTTCGCTGGAAATAAGCCCTCTACACTAATTAACCATCATAGATTCCCATCGTAACGACCAAAGCATCACTCTCTCTCTGCATATGGTGCTCGATCTAGTTAGCCAAAAAGGCGGCATGCAGATGGGGGGAATCACCATTGGCGTTCGGCAATTACGCCGCCACCTCGTTAGGTAAACACCGGTTTAATTAAATCGGTGATTATAATTCGTTGGACGGACTAATCTGATATTATGATCAGCTCTTTATACATAGCGTACTGTTTGTGGCAATTTATCAGGACTGGCTCGACGTCGCAAATAGTGGAATCGAAATTTGCGCGTTAACTGATCTCGGATTAGTCTTAGGGGCTAATCCAATTAACATCGAAACTGTTCGGGTGTACTTCTGATTGCTGAAAATAGAAACGTATCGATTAGTCCGCCTTTGAATTAGATTTCAGCACTTTAATGAGGACCACGCCAACGAGTCCGACACAAAGCCTGATGGAAATTTCACTCAGAGTGTGGATAGTAATATAAGTTTTGCCTGAATAGAAGGTGAATAAAATACAGGAGCTCCCTTGGAGAGAAGAAATGGACTGGCGTACCAGTTCTTGTCGCCACGAGAATTAAAGAAATAAAAAATGGATGTATAAAAGAGAAATAAATACCACAAAGTAAACACTGTAGGAAATGGTACTTACGGTTGTTCAGATTTAAAAGTTACGTTTCTGCTTCTGTCTGCTTTCGTAGGTGTTGTACCGCGTAGAGTCCTTATTATCTCACTTGACGAATACACTTTTAGGTACGAATGTAACGAGGTCCGACTTTGGGAAGAAAACTAGAGTATATTCGAACTTTGGCGTATCGAGGTTGCGACGTGACTTTGGGTGAATTTGCACTGAAACGGTAGAAAAGAAGGAAGATTCCGGGTTTTTCGGTGAACCACAGAAAAAGTGGGTAGACTCATAGACCTGTTCTTTGCAACCGACCGGGAAAGCCCATTCCAGTAGGACACTTTGTGGTATCAAACTTATGAGAAATCTGAATTATGAACAAAAGGAATACGCCGAGTTTGCCAGTTTTTGGAATGTTCTGCGTACTACATAGTATACAGGGTCCTGCAATAGTCCGAAAATCTTCCATAGCTGCCGAACCAGACATCTCAGAGATTTCGTTGGAAAATAGACCTCTTGTACTTTCATTTCTGCATCTCAGGAAATTATTTTCTGATATACAGGGTGTCCCCGTTAAATGTTATTCACCAAATGGATGTTTTTTTTAATGGATCACCCCATATATTTTCACATATTTTCAATGACCTCTTCATAACCTCTTTATTGACGCAAAATCTTACGGACATTTTTCCAACAGTTCAGATCTTATTCGAAGAAAACTGCAAAAAGGTGAGGGAAAAGCAGTTCAGTAAAAGTCTTCTGACGATTTCCAAAAGCGATAGTAACATGAATTTGAACTGAAAGATTTCAAATTGAAGGATTTGCCTTGACATATGGTTCCTAAACGATCAACCTGTCATGTACAGGGTGTCCGTTATTGAGGTCCAAATATGAATAACTTAAAATTATTATTTCTCAATTTTTTCAAATGGAACACCCTGTATTTTTTCAACAATAATGTAGAAAATTGAATACCTTACATTTTCTCAGAAGTAACTTTAGGATTATTTTAACTCCCGCATCCAGCAGACAAGAAAAATGATATCGCAACTGAAAATTTTATTCAAGAATTAACATAATAAAAACTAACGGACATTCAAAAGAGGTCAAACCATGAAATGAAACTAAATGAATAATTATTGACAAACTTCAAAACGTTCCCAGAATCATACTTCCTGAGCATTAAAATAAAAATTTATCGGCTCTCCAAAAGGAATATTAATCAAGTTATTGCTACTGAGAGCTCGAAGATACTTTCGAATACAGTGAATCAGTATGAATTTTTGGAAAAAATGGGATAGTTGATATGATTTTCATGATAGAGCAGTGCCACAGAACCTGTTTTTTTAGGTAGGATACTGATTCACTGTATTCGAAAGTATCTTTGAGCTCTAGTTGCAATAACTTGATTAATACAACATATTTTTTTTTAGAAAGCTGGTAAAAACTGATATAATTGATTGAATACGTGATTAATATGTATTGCTTGTACGGAAAAGAAATATCATTCTTATGATGATGCTCAGGAATTATGATTCCTGGAAGGTTTTGAAGGTTGTCAATAATAATTCATTTAGTTTTATTTCATTGTTTGACCTCTTTTCAGTTGCGATATCATTTTTCGTGTCTGCTGGATGCGGGAGTTGAAAAAATTCTAAGGTTACTTCTGAGAAAATGTAAGGTATTCAATTGTCAGGGTGTTCCATTTGAAAAAATTGAGAAATAATAATTTTAAGTTCTTTATATTTGGACCTCAATAACGGACACCCTGTATATGACAGGTTGATCGTTCAGGAACCGTGTCAAGACCAATCCTTCAATTAAAAAATTTTCAGATCAAATTCAAGTTACTATCGCTTCTGGAAATCGTCAGAAGACTTTTACTGAACTGCTTTTCCCTCACCTTTTTGCAGTTTTTTCTGAATAAGATCTGAACCGTTGGAAAAATGTCTTTAATATTTTGCGTCATGAAAGAGGTAATGAAGGTCATTGAAAATATGTGAAAATACATGGGGTGATCCATTAAAGAAATCATGCATTTGTTGAATAACATTTATCGGAGAAACGCTGTATATCAGAAAATAATTTCCTGAGATGCAGAAATGAAGGTACAAGAGGTCTACTTTCCAACGAAATCTCTGAGATGTCTGGTTCGGCAGCTATGGAAGATTTTCGCACTTTTGCAGGACCCTGTAGATATTAGACAAGTTACTAGTATAATTACTAATGTTGTTACTAGCATAGTTACTAGTATAGTTACTGGTATAGTTACTAGTATAGTTACTGGTATATTTACTAGTATAGTAACTAGCATGGTTACTAGTAGTTACTAGTATACTAATTCAGAGCCTTCATCTCCAAGACATTTTGCGTTACCGAATCTACATAAATCTGCTCCGTTAAACTTTGTTCCACGGAGTTAGAGCAGCAAACGGTGTTATTCCGAATGGGTTGGGTGAAATCTACTATCAAGTGAAAACTACTACCATTGGATTACTCTGAGTTCTTCGCCTGTGATTCTAGAATCCTTTTGAACGTCGACACCGCGTATACGAACGAAGTCATTCTAATTGCCAGAGCAAAAGGTGTTATTCATAATGAGATAGAAAAACATCTCTGATTCCATCAAACAAGCTCGGGAGTGTTGAGTTGCTGGATGCAAATGAGTAGCTCCACCGGCGTTTATATTCATATTAAATTGGCTCATTAGATTATCCTTTAACTGGAAAACTATTAAATTCGATACTGCCGGGCAATTATAGCGAAATGTTAATCACATAATAAATTGCACATTTTCCGTTCGTTTGATCGCATTCAGCATCACACACTGATCTGCAAATTGCCTTAATATTCTCTCTGAATACATGAACATCCAATATAATCAGCAGCACCGTACTCTCGAGAATTCCTGCGAGATGAACTCTTCAAATAATAAAATACATCGCCATCAGAGTAGTTAAGTAGGTGAATTTGTTCTGTCGCGATATAATCAACTTCATTTCATTCTGAAAAGGTCGTGTTTACATGGGAATTATATAGGGTGAGCTTTTTCACTATGTCATTTCTAAAATCGATGAGAAGACTTGTTATTCTTTTTCTTCGGAATGGTCTAGGGAAGCTCCAAGCTTGGAGTTTCGTCTGACTCTCTACCCATAAATGCTGGTGTTCCGCAGGGATCAATTCTGGCTCCAACACTATTTCTAGGTACTTCACATCAACGATTTGCTGGAAGCAACTTCGTGTCCAGTGCACAGCTTCGCGGATGATAGTACCCTCCATACCGCCTTTTCTTCTAGGGCTCCAATACCAGCCCGCCAAATTAAAAACGAACGAGGAAGAAATGTTAACAACATAAATATAGACTTGGCAACAATCCTTGAATGGGGATCTAATAACTTGGTAGAATTCAACGCAAACAAAACACAAGCATGTCTTTTCTCTAGAAAAGCCGATCTTACTGTGCCCAGCATAAAATTGTCGGGAGTGACCATACCATTGAAGTCATCCATTTCGATGCTTGGCATTACTGTCGGCAGTAACCTTTCCTGGGAGAATCACGTGAGATCCATGGCTAAAAGTGCATCCCAAAACTTGGTTTTCTGTTTCGTGCCAGGAGCTATTTCACCTCAGGTCAGCTGCTTATGATCTATAAGGCACAGATTCGACCTGTCCTGGAATACTGTTCCCATATTTGGAGTGCTGCACCTAAACACACCCTAAAACTCTTGGATTCCGTACAAAAAAGGGCAATTCGTCTCGTCGGTGATGCATCGCTTACAAGCTCGCTCACTTTTCTGGAACACTGTAGAAAAGTGGGCGATCTGTCTCTATTTTATAGATATTTCCATGGGCGATGCTCTTCTGAATTATCAGCAATCGTTCCCCCTCTGGCAGTCTCTTCCAGACTAACCCGTCAAGTTAAGTCTTCACACCCCTTCATGGTAACTTTGGAGACCTGCAGAACATCTCTCTTCAAAGACTCGTTCATCCAACGAACAGCGAGGCTTTGGAACACATTGCCTAGGGAGGTGTTCCCCGAGGCATATAACCTCCAGAAATTCAAGAACACCAATTCCTACCTGCTTGCCCTTGGTTCTCACGATGATCTCTGAACATTACAGGATATTCCTTTTCGTGAAAACCACAACATAAAAAAAAACTTTTTTCATCCCTCCTGAGAAATGTAGCTGAACAGTTCTTGTGATAATTCAAGAAGTGGGTACTCATTTGAATACTCAATTAAAACTTAAACAACCCTTTTTGTAGAGAAGGCCGAATGGTTCGTAAAATTAATTGATTAGGGATACCTACAGGCTCTTACTAGCGGTTACTTGAAGCCTGGTATGAAATTAATAATTATTGCACGCACGTAATTACGTGTCAAATTATTTCCTCGGGACTTTGTGGCTAAGTTATATTTTATTTTGATGAATAAGCTCGGTATAATTTTGCTCATTATAAAAGGCATTCCTTACATTAATTACCTCTTTAACTTTGTTATAGAGCTATGGATTTGCTACGCATAAAATGAGGTTTTCGAGTAGGAAACAAAGGCCATTAATTATAAAGATTGCGAATCTCGTCTCCGTGAGTAGTCGAAATGGATTTATTGGTAATGCGGTTGTAAAAATTTCGTTTTGAAGGAGCAGGAATTTAATTAATTGGTAAAACTCTTTCTGCTCCTACTCGATAAAAATTTTTCGATAATAAACATCATTAAAATTAAAATTAACTATTTTTCCATTGTTCCTGAAAGAAATTTCATTGAAATCTGATATATTAGCTCAAGAATAATTGCAAACTTATAATTTGAAAGACGAAGATTTCAGGAAAGCTATGGAAATGACTGCTGAAATTAATTTAATATTTCAGGACAAAAAGTACTGCGGGGATTAATTCGTCAATTCAATGCAGTCATTGTCGACGTGCTCATGACATAAACCTCATTTAATTAAAATTTTCTTATGATTCTGGTCGGTCGTCGCAACAATGAATACAAAAACCCTTTCCCTTTCTTTTCATTCGAAGTTTTTACGCCTCGACAGAGGTGGATAAGCCTAAAATTAGATCTTCGACTCGTTTCTTCACTATCAGTTTTGATAATTATGATTCAAAATGAACCTTAACGCACTTCTGACGCGCTGTATCCTGCTATTTCGGTAGATGTCACTTTTGAAGCTGTCATTTTTTGAAAATTGACTAGGAACTACGTCATTATCAATAATGGAACGATACACGTTTCAACAACGCATTGAAGTTATTAAAATCTATATATATAATAATTATAAAACAGAGTTGTTGGTTACACCATTTATAACTCGAGATCGGATGGACTGTTCGTTATGACACTTCATTTATGGATTCGTCTACAGCCTGGTTATTATAAAATACATTGAAACTCTGAAAAATTCGATGAGAAATTTGCTTGTGTAGAAAAAGCTCTTCCCCCTTTTGAATAAGGCCACTAGGTGTCGCCACGGTTAATGGCTCTTATCTAGACACTGTAGCGTAGTCGGGAAGTTACTATATTTTATATTATCGCCACTAGATGGCGATGTATACAATGACTGTGTAATTTGCATAGAACTCATAATAACATGGAAGACTATTATCAGATCAAAAAGCGGGTAAACATCTCATGTTGGTGGAAAAGTAAATTTTTACCGAAATGTCAAGTAAATCGGATTTTGACGATCAGTATCAATCGTGAGTTGTCCATTTTCATCTTTTCTCTATATTTCTGAAATGTTTTTGATTTCTATTTGGGTTATGGATATACTCGCGGAAATAACTGAATTCAAAATTACCCATAAATACTAATTGACATATCCATGACAGCCCATATCCATGGAAAAGATGACAGTTGACCGGTGACATTTGACAGAAGGTATTTGACAGATGAAATTTGACAGATGGCATTTGACAGTAGACAGATGACATTTGACAGTTGACAGATGACATTTGACAGAACTTTTATTATGCCTGATTTATCTCCTGTTTGAAAAAACAGCAATGAATTGTAGAAAAAGACACATCACACTCAAGACTTTTTCGAACGATAAAGTTGAAAAAATGTTCAAGTTTAGCCAAAAATGTTTTCTTATTTTAACTGGAGAAATATAACTTCGCAAGAGAAATGAAAGGGGGAGTTTTCCCAGATTACGAAGGAAGAGAATGCCCTAAGCCAACCCTGCAGTTAAGCAGAGCTCGAGGAAACCATAGTATTGGATTCAGTAATTAATCACATTCTCCTGAGTCTTGACATTTCATTAGCCCTTCTTTCCGTACGCAATTTAATTAACATTTGAGACGTTATAGTATATTGTATAATTAGTGGGAAAAGCATAATATTCCCAAACGACTGTGATAATTACCAGACGAGGAGCGTAGCGACGAGTCTGGTAACACAGGAGTTTGGGAATATGCTTTTCCCACGAATTATACATACTATTTTTTCTCCGATCGTCGATTTATATTTGAAAAAATTATTAAAAAATATTTCATTCAAGATGTAATCAAGTAAGTTTAAATAGGTTTCTCTATGTTCATATTTAAATATAGAAGTGGTAACTATGGAAATTACTTTGTTATGACAGAAGTAAAATAATTTTCAAGCCGATTTTGTTCGATTCGTTGTATTTTATAAGAAATTAAAAAAACAGTAGTAAACATGGACACTGATGGTGATTATTCGTTACCTTGCACGCCTCCTGAACTTGTAGAAGCAGCGAACGCGGCTTCACTTGATTTACTTCCGGCGAAATCCAGAGAGAAGTATGAACTTGCGTACCAACGCTTCATGGATTTTTGCAGAAAAAACAACAGTGTATCCTTTTCTGAGAATGTACTGATGGCGTATGTTGCTGAATTGGCTAAAACAATGAAATCTTCGACGTTGTGGGCACATTATTCCATGCTTCGATCAACTTTGTCTATTAAAAATAATATTAATATTGCCCAGTACCATAAACTGAGAGCATTTTTGAAACGTCAAGCTATAGGATACAAACCGAAAAAATCTAAAATTTTAACCCAGGAACAAGTTCAGAAATTCATTTTAGAGGCCTCAGATGACATATTTTTATCGACGAAAGTAAGTAGATAAAGATTAAATAGTATTACTTAAATTAAATGAAATACGAAATATACAATGTTCGATTAATTTTTAGGTGGCTCTGATATTTGGAATAGCAGGAGCCTGTCGACGAGATGAGCTTGTCCGAATAAAAGTTCAGGATATAGAAGATTTCGGTTCAAAAATACTGGTAAAAATACCAGAAACAAAAACAAATAGACCTAGATCATTCATCATCAACGAAACCTATTTAAATGTTTATAGAAAGTACGTATCATTCAGGCCTAATGATTTTGAAAATCCTAGATTTTTTTTTAAATTCAACAAGGGAAAAGGATGGAAGACAGTCATTGGAATTAATCAATTTGGAAAAATGCCGCAAATTGTTGCAAGTTATTTACAGTTGCCAAATCCGACAGAATATACAGGACATTGTTTCCGAAGATCATCGGCAACACATTTGGTAGATGCTGGAGCTGACATTCTTTCTTTAAAGCGCCACGGAGGATGGAAGTCTTCCCATGTGGCGGAAGAATATATTGACGAATCACTTAATAATAAAGTAGAAGTGGCTAATAAAATATTCAACACCCCTGCCTCGACTTCAAATGAAAATGATCGAAACGAGATAAACCAAACAACTAGCCATGCAGCTTCAACGTCTATAAATTCTCGTTGCCCTCCAGTACAATTTACAAATTGTACAAACTGTACAATAAATGTAAATATTAACAACAATTAATTGTGTTCAAGAATAACGTTATAAATTAGATGTTTCTTTTATTTATTTCATACCAAATTTATCAATATTAAAATGAAAACCATACTTTGTTTCATTTCATTGTAATAATCCATTTGTAACATTACCGCACGCTACAGCAGTGCGGTAATTATTACCGCACTGTTATTTTCTAATTGCTTAGCAACTGCCCACTGTTCTGGAATGTTGAGCTTTGCGCATAGAAATCAGGTCAAAATAGTGTCACTTTTCCCACGATCGGAGAAAAAATTTTTAATAATCAAATTGAATTTCCAGAGCGCGATTAAGGTTGTTTTTCCGTCAGTCAGTGTGCGCTCTGAACGCCCGTCTTAGTTTACTACATAATTTTCTTCTACTGCGCGAGCTGATTTTAATTAAGGTTTTCGAAACGGAAAATTTCTACTTTTTTAATTAATGGTCGGAAATTGGATTTGTTATTACTCAACCTCTCCTCTATACGGGGAGACTGAATTCGTCGACTTTTTGTCGTTAAGGGGCCCATTCCGATTGGTGTTCCCCGTTTTCGAATCAAGGATAAAACGCTGCGGATTCTACTCGAGGGTTCCTGATTCCAAGAGCTACAATATTTACCGAGTTTGATTAAAATATTAAGGAAAATATAACCTTTAGTTCTCCTCTGCTGATATACAGGATGAGGATAAGCCATGAAATGGACTAAATTATATTATTGTACAACTGTCAAAGAAACTAGACTTTTCTTCATCACTATGGATGCGTAAAAAAAGTCTTTTTTCAACGGTGAAAAAAATGAAGAATAATTCACACAATAAACATGAAATATTACTTTTTGAAAGACTTATTTTTTACAGAGTCAATTATTCATGATTAATAATTCTCGAATCAACTCTCCAAGCAGGTAATATTTAACGCTTTTAATCGAAAACAACATGGAACATCTTCAGGAATATACAGAGTGTAACAGCCAAATGGAATAAATTCGATAACGAATAAATGAGGGCGTGTTGGGAAAAACGCTCGGACACGTCGATTTGTAATTTTAAATGCGCATATTTTTCAAGAAAATAATATTATATAGGGTGTTCCATGTGACCGTGGCCAATACCAACTTTCTTATTTCAAACGCAACCTCCTGTATATTATTCATTTTTTGGATTCTTCAGAGAATTCTAGACACAATTCATGCACAATGTCCTATACCTATCTTTAACTATTTCGGAAGTATTAAATGTTTTCAGATTTATTGCAAAAATCAACGTTTTAAATGAAAATTATTTTATTTCACAAATTCGGTACATTGCACTTGAAACCTAATGATTATTTCTTAATTATTAAAAAAAAACAAAAAACAACATTAATGTCAATGTAGGAAATGTTCAAAATGCTCGCCGCGAACGTCTTGGCAACATGCTAATCTGGTGTAGAATTGTCTTCTAACGTTACTCAACATTTCAGGCGTTTTTGCTTACTTTCTTCATATCAAGAGGTAAATGGGAAATAAGTATTGAGTGTAATGTATGGAATCTGTGAAATAAAATAATTTTGATTTAAAATGTTAATTTTTATAAAAAATCTGGAACACCCTATATAATTTTATTTTCTTGAAAATATGCGCATTTAAAATTACAAATCGACGAGGCCGAGCGTTTTTCCTAACACCCCCTCATTTATTCGTTATCGAATTTATTCCATTTGGCTGTTACACTCTGATGAGAAAGAGAATACGAATGTATTTCAAGGAGGAATCATATACATACTTCCAAACCATGCACAAACAAGAGAGTAATGCTGTATTAAAAAGAAAAAGAAGTTCTTACGCCAGTTGAAAAGAACAAAAATGGAACAAAGTTGTTATCGAAGAAAAAAAAACGAAGAAAGTGAATGAGGCTTTCACAGGAAAACCTAAAGATTGAGTTAGTGAAGTTGATCTATCTGAGGAAGAATAATATATAACTGCTCCTACAGGAAGGAAGATCAAATAAAATAAAGGAAAAGTAAACGACAAAGAGTGACCTGATAAGAAGAGAGATGATGAAAAAAAAAGTTCAGACATGAAAAAAGAAAAAGAAAGAATTTTCTGATAAAGAAAGTTCAGATCAAAGGAAGAAAGCTAGGAAATTAATTGAATGAGTGTATTCAAGACGTGAATGAAAGAACTTTTTCAAAATCAGGATTTGACAAATTGAATGACTGGAATTACTCTGGAATGACCAATAATTAATTGACTGTTAATTCAGATTTATTATTGAACCAAACATGTTGCATAATTTTCTGTACAATTCTCACCTTGCTCCGCATACTCCACACCCATGATTAAAGAGGTTAGGTAAGAACCAACGGACTTTTTCAACAACGCCTCGGACGTCCGAACTTGGTAGGGCAGAAAATTAAACAAGTAAATCTCGAAGAAGGTTGCGTGTGACTTAGAAATGGTCGACTTAATTTAATTGATTCTATGCCCCGCAAGCTCGGCGTTGCCGACTAGAACAACCCCTAAGTTTCCGTATAACCGGAGTAATTTTCGCGAGTGATATTAAGGCTGGAGCTCCATATTGATACAAGTTTTTCAATTAATTATTTTTCATTGCTGGCCCCGGAGCGATAAATCGTACGGGGATAGGTCCTTCTCTTGTAGAAATGAACGGGAGTAGCCATTACAGATTACTACTTGACCTAATTAAGAAAGTAATGAAAATTTTCGGAGATTATTGAGTGGATTATCTGAGGAATTGAACATAAATCTGCGCGAAGTTTCAATCGAACGAATGGATTGAAAGGCGGAATTGATGTATTGTTTGTTGTGTTGTTCTGGAAACTTCAAAAAGATTAGTTTTCAGTATCGATCATAGAATTCAATTACGAAGGCATTTTGCTGATGAAACATCGAAAAAATACGAATAATTGAGAACGAAGAAACAAAAGAAACATTCAACGCATTGTTGATCTGAATCGAAAGTGAATTATCGAAAAAATAACACATGCAAAAATATTTCCTTATGGGATTCTCCATTCAAACAGTGCCTTTCATTTTTTCAAGTTCATGTCCTCAATTTTTCACCTGAAGGCTTGATTTTTTTTTAATTGAAGTTGAAGGATGTCTTGAGGGCACTCCAATTTCTTCTCTTTGATAAAATGATTTTTTCGCATGAAAAAATCGGCTACGGCACCGATTCTTCATTCAAAAAGTGCCTTTCATTTTTCCAAGTTTACGCCCTCAAATTTTCACCTAAAAACTGTTTTTTTTTTCAAATTGAAGTTAAAGGATGTCTTGAGGGCACTCCCATTTCTTCTCTATGAAAAAAATATTTTTTCGCATAAAAAAATCGGGTTGAATTTGAGTCTATGAAAATTGACATAATCGTTTTTCAGCGGTTGTTTATCAATTTTTCGAGTGCCCCCGACAAATCAATTTTCTATATTTTAAGAAAAAATCCATTTGTATAGGCGCTTAATTAATGTAAAAAATTATGGAAATACTGAAAAGACTCCCAGAAAGTGTGAAATCGCAGAGAACTGTCTGAAATTCCGGGAGAATTAAAAAAAAATCCAGCTTTCAGGTGGAAAATTGAGGGCATGAAGTTGAAAAAATGAAAGGCACTTTTTGAATGGAGAATCGGTGCCGTCGGCCAGAGTATAGCGGCCCCTTAATCATTGAAAAGATTATTCGAGCCATACCACGAACGGTCTGAGCTTGTGAAAAAAAATCGAAAATGAAATTTTGAAAACAATAAAACTAAAATATACATTACTCATGACGGATTCATGGTCGACTTTGTTATCAAAATGTAGGTTTTCGAGGTCGCTGAATTCAACAAAAAATATTTCAGAGCCTTATCTACCATAGTTTACATTTTCATCAGTGAAATTGAATTTTTGTCGAAATTGGTACATAATCTCAAACCGTCAGAGCTTCCGTCCCTCTTGTCGTATCCACTTTTTGATCATACTATGTGGATCAGTATTTCTGTGCAAAATATGAGTGATTTAAAAAACCTCAATTCTTGGGTGAAAGATCTAGGGGTAAGACCGTATTTGTCAATAAAAAGATATATCCGAAAGGTTCTGAAGGCGTTAAGGATTGAAAAAATTATTCGAGCCATTCGAATCTTCGATGAAAGCCAATTTGCAGATCGATAACACCTAAACCTTGAATGGTCTGAGCTTGTGAACAAAACTCGAAAATGAATCATCGAAAAAATGAAACATGAAAAAATATTCACTTATGAGAGTTATATGGTAGACTTTTGGTATCAAATTGTAGGTTTTCGAGGTCTCTGAACTCAATAAAAATAATCCGAAGCTTTATCTATCATTAGAGAGAAAGATTTAACGGCATGCAGACAATTTTTTGGAAATTATAATTGTTCAGGTTTTCACCTCTGATATGGAATTTTCTATATTTTAGCTTCAGGTCTAGAACTCTCATAGCCCTCCTACTAGGGGTGGATAAATGGAAATAGACAATCCTCATTCCATTTGAACAATGATGTTCTATCATCGATCTCATCTTGGTGTGGATCACGTCGGCGGGCAGATTCTCATCAACGAATCCAAGAATGCGAAACAACAGTTTTCCCATTTCTCATTTATGTCGATGAGAAAGGGTTCTGTTTCGTAAAGAGAATCATTAACCTCCGACCGAGAGAAAATAGAGGGCGGAATGATTCCCGAAGTGGCTTTCAATCTAATCTAATCTCTCTTCAGCCAACGAGGCGAGCCGAGACATAAACAGAAGGAGGCCGATAGGGAGCCAATTTTCGGAGGGTAATTTGTCGGTTGTTTGCGGATTAAATTTTTTCACAAAAACCGAAACGGTTTAACGGGGCAATAAAGGACGAACCGAGCGACAAACGAGTGCACCACACGTGAACGCGAAAAATTGGGCGGCAGTGGCGTGTTTTCATTCGGGAATTTTATCCCTTTTGCATGGTGGAGACACGAATTTCACGAAAATCCTCATCATCACCATAAAAGATCGCATCTATTTTACAGGACCGTTTAATCTTTTGGTTATCAAACGGTTTTTCATACACATAGGTACAGGGTGTCTGCAAATAAGAGGCCCATCTCCTGTTGTTTTTCTGTTATATTTCAATCACAGATATGTATTTGTTCAATAACGATTTATCATGTTTATAACCATGAAATACTCGAAACTTGAAATAATATAAATAATATTTTTAACCTATTTTTACGTCTATCGTCTTGCTGTAGTTCTCCCAAGAACCAATAAAAGTCAAACTGTCTATATACAGTTTATTTACAGTCCTTACACAATAATCTACACTTGTAGCTCATACGTCTTATTCTAATTATTTAAGGGGACCTGGTACACGTCCGAGCTCGCGAGCTCCCTTCAAAAATTGGGCTTTTTATTTCCATGATATCTCAGTTCGTATGCGGCGTAGACCAACAATTATTTTTTTAAATTAAAGCTTAATATTTTCTCCAGAATGTGTTTTACTCGCTTTTCTGTTTTTCGTCGTATATTAGGAAAAAAACCTGGTGAGCTGTGATTTTATGGAAATCTGGAAAAATGATTTTATTTCCATGATATCTCCGGCAATTTTCAGGATAAATGTATGAAATTTTCAGTATACATGCGGAATAATATTTCGCAGAATGTGTATTATTCGCTTTTACGTTTTTCTGCGTATATTAGGAAAAAACCTGGTTGAAAATATGACCAATAAAGTTCCTACTTTATAATTCATTTTAAAATTGAGGGGGCAATAAACAAAAAAACTGATCGATACACATTCTGGAAAATATTATTTCGCATGTAAACTGAAAATTTCACACATTTATTTCGAGAATTTACAGGGATATTATGGAAATAAAATCCTTTGTCCAGATTTTCATGAAAATACAGCTCACCAGGTTTTTTTCCTAATATACGGAGAAAAACAGAAAAGCGAGTGATAGGTACACATTCTAGAGAAATGACTGAGCTTTAATTTAAAAAAAAAATTGTTGGTCTACGCCGCATACGAAACGAACATTTGAGAAAAGAGGTGTTACTTCTCGTACGACTTAAGCCAATGAAATAGGCAAAAGCCAAGTGCATCTTCAAGCCTCATAAATTATCTACTTGCCATCGGGCCACCATAGATGATAATCTACCAAGAAACGCTTGAGCCCAATGGGTCTGTTCACGCCATTCCACGAAATGGCAAAAACTGTTAAATCTCATATTGCACTTCCTTTCAACCATAAGATTTAGGTTTCATATGGAAGTCATCAAAGGCAAATCAGAAGTGTCACTCTAATCTTGGGGGCAAAATAGAGATATTTAACAATTATGTACAATTGAAGGGAATGGAATCCTACATCAATATCCTTAATTTTTGACGAGCAGTTTGTTCGATATTGAATCTTTGGCGTTTGATACTGCCGAAAACCGACCCATTGTCATTTCCTCGGACGTCCATGCGGAAACCGGGCAATGAAGACGGTATGTGTTGCCCATTCGCCATAAAAGTCAACGTCGAATAAGGTAATATAAAATTCTAATATAAACGGCCCGCCTGGCCGGATACAATCTGAAAATACATCGTGTGGCGGCGTCGGTGGCGGCGGTAAACGGGGGGGCGGTCGGCGTAATCGATGCGGTGGCAGTTTATTCAAAGTGGGGAACGCAGGTTGACTTTGCGCCAAACCAATTTATAAAAGTTGATAACGTGAAACATTGTGAAACTTTTTCCAATCATGCTGAGTAATCCACCTTCCGTCTGCTCTTCGGCTTCCTTTACACGTGATGGCGGCAATGAAGATCGAATTCCGTTTGAGTTTTATTGTCAACTTATTTCGAAGACAATTTTTTTTTGGAGGGGTAGATTTGGCATGGACAAAGTCTCACGCTTTCTATCGCTTGAGATGGATCGTTTCTGGATATTTTCTAAGCGGATTTCTGAATATACAGGCGTTCCTCAATCAGAGGTACAAAGAGAAATGAATATCTGGGTGATATCAACATTTGAGGTCTCATAAACAACAGAAAACGTATTCAACGACCACAACCGCGAAAGTGAACTACAGCAAATATTGAACAGGTCCTCCTCCAACCCTTAAATAAGCTTCTGTTCTTTTAGACGATAGAACTTTTTCGATTCTGTAAGACCCCCTTAAATCACTAAACTTAGTTGGTCCTAACTTAAGGACGTTATGATCAACAAGAAATCTCTAGAAAAATCTACGCGGTTATACGATTAAAATGGTCTTCAGCTCATTCAAATAATTCAGAATATCCATTTTGCTGATCCAAAACATCTATACTATGCAGGCACCGGGCTGGTGAACAAAAAACGATAATGAAATATGGAAAACATAAAACCCAAAAAATTCATGGTACTGAAGGGTTATATGGTCAAATTTGGTATCAAAATGTAGGTTTTCGAGGTCGCTGAATTGAATAAAGAATAAGTCAGGGTCCTATCTGGTACAGTTTGGATTTTCACCTGCGAAATGCCATTTTTTCAAAAAAATCGAAATTTCAAGTCGTCATAGCTCCCGTTCTAGGTATCGTATCCACTTATTATTTGTATATTGTCAATCTGCATTATCTTAAGTATCTCTTGGTACAATAAAATCGATATCGAAAATCCCAACTTTTTCGGTGAAGAATGCATGGGGTAAGACCCCCTCAAAAACAATATATTTGTCATCACCATAGAATTCCTGAGAAATCTACCGGGGTTATTCGATTGAAATGTTCTTCAACCTATTCGAATGATTCAGAATAACCATTTTGCTGATCCATAACCCCTATATTCTGAACGCGCTTGTGAACGAAACTCGAAAACCAAAAACGTAAAACATAAAACCCAAAAAATTCATGGTACAGAAGGATTATATGGTCAAGTTTGGTATCAATATGTAGGTTCTCGAGGTCGCTGAATTCAATTTAAAATAAATCAAGGCTCTATCTGGTATGGTTTAGATTTTCACGTGCGAAACGGAATTTTTTTTAAAAATTTAATTTTCAAGTTATCAAAACTCCCAGATTGTGCCCCTTCGTCATTCGTGTATTTTCAATCAGAATTTTACAGAGTTTCTCCTTGCATATTAAAATCGATTACGAAAATACCAACTTTTTTGGGTAAAAAAACTATCGAGAGGTGAGATCCCTGGAAACATTTATAAATCTACTAATTATTTTATTGGGCCGTGGATCAATTATCTTGAAGGAAAAACTATTTTTCCCTTGATATATATCAACAACAAGAAATCTAACCCCAGATAAAAACAATAAAGTAGATCTGCAAGTAAAATAGTTTCTGATAAAACCTTATTCCATATATCCATTAGTTTTTATTTTTCAAAATTATGCAACAGTTTTTGTATTTTGTTGACATCTGTGTTGAATAAGTCAGTCGACTTCAGTTTGAAATAATAATATCCTAAATTCTCGTGGAGAAGTTGTTATGCACCCTGTAGACAAATAACAGGTCGAACAGCTTTCACAGCAGCGAAAGTCAACAGAAAGGACGTGAAATATCGCTGGATTTTCAACTTCACGAGTTTTATGTCTGGAATATGGCAACAAATGGTGGTCCAAGTGTCCTTCCAAGGACACTTGAAGCTTTCGAAATCAATGCCAACAGTGAATGAACGTGTCATCATCTCTTATGGGATGTGTCACGTGCCTCAAACAATATCCTCAAACAGAAGATTTATTGTCGTTTCTTATATACGTGAATTTATACCGCTTTCAAAGCAAGGGAGGGACTTTTTGTCCTTTTGTGGAAAAATTTACGATGTTGCCACGCCAACGAGAATTTTTACCTTGTAGGTGAAAAATGAGTAAGAATATAATTCGTTTTCTTCCGGATCATCTTGGATTCTGTCTAGAAAATTCAATATACGCAAGGTGGTCAAATTTTTACGTGTAGAACTGCATCAGTAGATAAAGAATCTCATTTCAAGAAGAGAATAACGTTATTTGGCATAGAGCATCAAATTGCATGCAATATTCGGGGCCGTTTCAATCAATTTCCAAATGATATGTTCGCCTACCCGAAAATTATTTCGAAATTCTGTAAAATGATAACCTACGATCAGATTGGAATCTCATATCTCCGTCATATCCTAATATTGTGTGCGTTGATGTAAAACCGGCAATACCGTCGTCTTTCAAAATGCGAAAACGTAGGGCTGTTAGACGGTCCGATAGATTTAGCAGTCAGCCGAAAACGAAATCATAAATATCGTCGAATATCAAATAACCAACAGATATACGTGCATCAGGCGAGCCGCAGTCCAGATGGGGCTTATATGAAGCCGGAAGACGAAATTGAAATTGGTTTTCATGCCGTATCTCACGGAATTCTTAATAAGATAAAATCGGAGCTAGATCGCCTAGAATCCTAGATGGATCACTGGTGGGTCACCACCAGCCAAATCTATATCCTAAAATTTGGACCGAAAACGATATCTGATCGATTTAGTTCGTACGAGCTTGAGAATTTCATCTGAAGATTGCAGCATCTCATCATCGCTCACATGCCGGAGGTTCTTCGTTCATCAACTTAATACTTAATGACTTAAGGGGCCGTTATACTTTGGCCGACGGCACCGATTCTCCATTCAAAAAGTGCCTTTCATTTTTCCAAGTTCGCGCCCTCAATTTTGCACCTGAAAGTTTGATTTTTTTTTCAAATTCTCTTGCAATTTCAGACGGTTCTCTGAGATTTCACACTTTCTGGAAGTCTTTTCAGTATTTCCATAATTTTTTGCATTAATTGAGCTCCTATCCAAATGGATTTTTTTAAATATAGAAAATTGATTTGTCGAGGGCACTCCAATGAATTTTCTAAAAAAAATGATGAACCACCGCCGAAAAACGATTATGAAGTAAATTTTCATAGACTCTCAAATTCAACCCGATTTTTTCGGAGAGAAGAAATTGGAGTGCCCTCAAGACATCCTTTAACTTCAATTTGAAGAAAAAATCAAGCTTTTAGGTGAAAAATTGAGGGCGTAAACGTGGAAAAATGAAAGGCACTTTTCGAATGGAGAATCGGTGCCGTAGCCGATTTTTTCTTCATGCGAAAGAATAATATTATCGAAGAGAAGAAATTGGAGTGTCCTCAAGACATCCTTCAACTTCAAATTAAAAAAAAAATCAAGCTTTTAGGTGAAAAATTAAGGGCGTGAAATTGGAAAAATGAAAGGCACTTTTTGAATGGATAATCGGTGCCGTAGCAGTCGGCCAACGTATAACGGCCCCTTAATACGTTTCACTGAACTCCAACAGTCTTGACAAGCAAAATTGCCTGTTGTAGAACTGAAAATATCCAAATTTCCTTCATTTTTTTCCATTCTTAATACCTACAACAAAGTACAACTTACAATTGACTGGCAACTGACAACTAACTGAGTACTAACCGAGTAACAATAACAACTAACTGAGTACTGACGGCTTGACTCTGTTATATGAGGTTTTAAAGACAAGCTGGAAAAAAATGGGAGGTTCATTTCCTCTGAGGACAAAAGGAAAAGATTAACACTTGATTGGGTGTCAGAATCAAAAAACGCATTGCTAAGCCACAAGAGCGCTTTCATTTGTCATTTTTGACTTAAGTGGGAAAAACAACCCATTTCTTGTGTTTACAGACCAATGAGAGCATCCGCGGACATGGTCATTTGATCTGGCATGGTTTCCAAATTCAAACCTGTCCTGCAATAAATGTGTCACCATATACTTAGTATCACAAGCCTATTCTGAGAAAACTGAGAAGGTTCAAAGGACTTGGTTATGGTCTCGAAAAACCAGATGGATTCGACCTGGTTATTATGGGTTGAGAACACTTTCAATAGATGACCCATAAATCAGTCTAAAGGGTGTTTGAACAAGAAACGAAGATTGTAAACCAAGGTATATGGAAGAAATATTAAAATGGAACGAATATTGCAGTAAAAGCGATCGATCCCATGTTGTTAAAAATTTATTAATTTATCTATTTTAATCAAGACAGCTCAATTTTTATGGCCAAATTGAATTGATAAGATATTGTACTTTTTTTCCTTTCAATTAAGGGCACCGATTCTCCATTCAAAGAGTGACTTTCCTTTTTCCAAGTTTACGCCCTCAATTTTTCATCTGAAAGCTTGATTTTTTCTTTAAATTGAAGTTAGAGGATATCTAGAGAGCACTTTCAATTCTTCTATTCGAAAAAATTATTTTTTCGCGTCAAAAAATCGGCTTAAATTTGAGAGTCTATAAAAATTGACTTCATAATCGTTTTTAGGCGGTTGTTCATCAATTTTTTTAGAAAATTCATTGGAGTGCCCTCGAGAAATCAATTTTCTATATTTAAAAAATTCCATTTGGATAGGCGCTCAATTAATGCAAAAAATGATGGAAATACTGAAAAGACTTCCAGAGAACTGTCTGAAAGGCGCAGGAGAATTAAAAAAAATGAAGCTTTCAGGTGGAAAATTTCAAACTATGCTCATAACTGATATGTGCCCTCAATACATATATCTGGAAGTGAGGAGTTCATTCTTCTCCGGAGTCACTAACCCTTCTGAAAGCGCTAGCATCTTCCTCAGAAACGCCAAATCCTGTAACGTATCCGTCGTATAAACCAGTCAGCGGCCGACAAGCGATCATATCTCAAAATGCCAGATATCATGTACTTGTCTGCCCATAACTCACCGGGTACACTTTTATTGTCGTCATAACACGCTAATGGTGATCCAACATCCTTTGGATGTAGCCATCTTAATTAAGAGGCCCCATTAAGCACCGCCTACATGACATATCCGAAGTTGGCGATAGCACAGACGACGGATTGATTGTAATTGAATTCGGTTCGCAAAGTCGAAGTGTATGTTATGATAAATGACAATTCGTGCCATCGAAACGATGAAATATCGGTTCTCCGTAACTTGTACGCGTATCCGTGTGTAAATGTCCGATGTATATGAGCGTATGTTTGGGCAGAGAGGAGCCCATTATCCGATTAATTGACGTTCTATCCCGATTCACATAATGCTTAGGGTACCATAGATACAGCGCACACACCGATGGAATTGTTGCCATTGCAATTAAGGGAGTTTGGCAAACCGATACGGTCGAATATGACCGCTAATAAGGACACAATCATTCATCGACATAAATATTCACCCAGAGACATTTCATGTGTAGAAGCACGAGCTCATAACACATTCACTGTTAACAGGTCATCAAATCTCATGTAGATCAAAGCCTCAAACTCAACAAGGTCTCACTCTACAAGCCCTATCTCAACAAACCCTACATTTTGGTCTACAAATATGAGAAACCAAGTCTTTGGGCTTTAACGAGCTCATAACACATTCACTGTTAACAGGTCATCAAATCTCGTGTAGATCCAAGTCTCAAACTTAACAAGGTCTTACTTTACAAGCCTCATCTTGACAAACCCTACATTTTGGCCAGTTTCTGTGTCACTCCCCGAAAATATCGATGCAGTTCATGACATAATTTTATCAGACCGTCGAATTGGGCTAAAACGGATATCTGAAGAAGTGAAGATTTCATACGAACGCGTTCATCATACAGTTCACGTCAATTTGGACATGAGAAAAATTTCTGCAAAATGGATCCCCAAATGTTTGAATGTTGAACAAAAGCGTGAAAGGGAAGAAGCATCGCGGTCGATCTGTGCTCGATTTGAAAACGATGTAGACTTCTTAAACCGAATTGTTACTATGGATGAGACTTGGGTACATTTTAACGATCCAGAAACAAAGCAACAATCGATGGAATGGCGACACTCTGGTTCTCCTAGACCTAAGAAGTTTCGTGTCCAAAAATCTGTTGGAAAAGTTCTTGCTTCAGTTTTTTGGGATTGCCATGGAGTAATCATGATTGATTTTTTGGATAAGGGTAGAACAATAACTGGAGATTACTATTCGACATTACTGACCACTCTACGGGAAAAAATTAAAGAGAAAAGACGCGAAAAGCTATCCAAAGGACAACGCCCCAGTATACAAATCTCATGTTGCCATGCAAAAAATTCGTGATTTAGGGTTAGAATTACTAGAACACCCCCCTTATTCAACAGATTTGGCTGCGTCCGACTATCATCTCTTTCCTCAACTGAAAAAATGTTTAAAAGGTCTTAAATTTTCTCCCAATGAGGAGGTAATAAAAGCTGTGGAGGACTGGTTTGCAGAGCAAGAAGAAACATTTTTTTGAAAGGTCTAGAGACGTTGCAGGTTCGCTGTAGTAAATGTATTCAATTAAGAGGAGAATATATTGAGTAATAAAATATTTTGACATTAAAATTTTGTTTGGTTCTATAGTAGGCTAAGAATTTTTCAATAAATCCTCGTAACAAGGTCTTACTGTAGAAGCCCTATCTCAACAAACCCTACATTTTGGTCTATAAATATAAGAAACCAAGTCTTTGGGCTTTAAAGAGCTCAAAATACATTCACTCTCAACAGGTCATCAAATCTCATGTAGATCCAAGCCGCAAACTTAACAAGATCTTACTCTACAAGCCCCTATCTCAACAAACCCTACATTTTGGTCTACAAATATTATGCGTTAGTTTTATGGAATTCCAGTGCTCATATGGGAATGCTGCAAAACCATAAAGTAACTGGCCAGAGGCAACTCTGACTCTATTTTGGATGCCAGGCCACTATGACATTGAGGGTGATAAGATTGATGCACTTGCGAAAAGAATGATCTGAACGTGCATGGCAACCTTTAGACGCAGTGGTTCCTTCATTAGGCCATGCCCATTAATATCGTGGGTTTCAAATTGATCCATTACCATTAGCAAAGCAAAGCGTCGCGATGTCCATCTTTTCGATTACTCGAGCCTGGAGCGAAGCTATAGTCCATCCAAGAATGATTGACATCAGAGCAGGCCTTGAAAGTCCAGTCGCAGCTTTATTTCTAGTTACAAAAAAGTAACTAAAAATTTTCTGTGCTTTCATCATAGATATAGAAATAACCTAAAAATTGAACGATATTTTTTTAAAGTACGCAACTTTGAACATGAAAATATTGAAAATGTTCCCAATTTTCACATACGATTACCAGCAGTATATTATTTTCATCTTGTATTGATACATTTTCGATCTTACGATCAGAGACAACTGTTGTCTCTGTTACGATCAATTTTAGGAGCATACAGCCTGGAAATTCCGGTTTGATAACGAAAAATATCGTGGGTGAATAGCACGGTCCTTTTCAATGTTCAATATGAATATTCGCTAAACCGAAAAAATCTAGTTGATAATTTGAAACCTGTTACTACAAAGTGAATGGATTGGGAAATATGTAATAGATATCAAGACAAAAACAAAACTTAACCAATGGATCTATTTAATGATTTAATATAAAGAATTTTGTCATGATATTGTAACTTCCAATATTTGTGAACAATGAAGGTGTAAAATATGAATATTCCTATTATTCTGTTTCAACAACCACAACATGTTATTTTTTCCGCATCTGGGCAGAACTCGTCATGTTCATAATGAAAGGTTTTGTCAGCAATATATCATAACGTTCCTTATATTTTGAATAATATTTTCTCATTTCTTTTTCTACGTGGTCTGTGCAGGCTTTCCATTTTTTAGCTGTTCACTTTTCAAGAGCCTCATTTCAAAGATATTTATTTCACTTGCACAATTTTTTGCCAAATTTGTTCGAAACATTAATGACAGAACAAAATGTCAGTGTTATTTCCAACACCAACCTGAATTCTACAACTCAAAATATTACTGAATGGGCATTACCAACATAATTTCGATTTTCCAAAGCCACCCGAGATGTCAATCATTCTTGGATGGACTATAAAAGCTTCATTTATGCTGTGATGGGCTCAGGGCCTTATGATGTCTTATTGTTTTGTGGGAAAGCTGAAAGCTTCTTCGGGATCGGGACTATATCTCGCCAAAAATTCGTTCAGATACGGATAATTTCCACGAAAGCCATCTAGTTCAGAAGCTTTCCATATGAGTAATATGGACCGAAACTCTAGTTTTGGAATGAGAATGTTATAGTGAAGTAGGCTTGTCTATATTCAAAGGAGAAACCGACTTTACTGTATTGAATTGTAAGCTTACTGAAGGGTCTTGGATCAATGTTTTAAACATAGAGGGCGTGATAGTCTCAGAATTACTATAGATCCCTGCCTATTCCATAAGTAGAGGAAATACGTACAAAATGACAAATATGGACAAAATGACATGGGCATCATAATAAGAGTTGCCTGCTGCCGATATCATTTTGTCCATAGCATGCGAACAAAATGAATTTCGTTTATCCCAATTTATCTAAGAATATTTGATTTCTTGGTACTTTTATTTCATAAAGGTTGATTAGATTTTCAGAAGAAAGGACCAAAGATCAAAGTTGTAGAGTATGACATTACTGTGATTCACAACTAACAAGTTATGCCTCTGAAATAAAACCCTATGTCATTTTGTACGTACTTCTCCTACTTTTTTGTTGAAAATACCCATGGATCAATGAAATATGCATATAAAATCGATATACATATAGGATTTGTATATTCAAACTCTTTCAGCGTTATCTAGAGTTGATTTCGATTTTAAATGAATATAGGAAATGATCATTCCATTTGCATAAAACAGGGTGGAAGGGTAGACAATATTCATTAACTGTGGCACTCTTTTCCTAATGGCTTTTATTAAAGTGGCCTCAATATCAAACAATGCAGAGGTAATTTTGATACGAATGCCTCTGTTAAAACGGAGATCTGGGGATTTCAGTGCCTGATAAAAATACGTCAGTGTTCCCATTAAGGAAATGGAAATAATCTGAAATATTAATACACCTACCGGATCATGACAAGTCATTTCGAATATTGCGAGGTAGGTTAAAAACAAAGAGCACTTGTGATTTTGTTTCGGGTAAATGGAAAAGATGAAAAAACTGTCCCATAATAAGAGTTCGGTTTATTTGAAATGGCTTATCGGGGCGCCAGAAGAGGGAACAGCAAAGGGTCAAAGTTGTTCTGGTAACTCTTGAGGACTGTCATCGAGGATATTTCTGTCAACACACCTTATCTGTAAAGGGTGCTTCCACTTCAGGACCATCATTTCTTTTGGAAGAGAAAGTGCACGCCTTTGCCGTCTACGCTACCATCTATGAAGGCTAAGGTCTATCTAAGTAAAAGAAGATATCATTGAAATAAACTTGAAGATATGAGTCTTTCCCAATATGCAGAGCTCAGCCGATTGCTAAGCACCCATAAAAAGTGATGTGCCCTGGAGTGCTGGGGAACACTTTTCAAGATAACTACATAAGTTGTTTGAAGCACTAAGCATTGATTCAAGAGAGTGCTTGGTGAAGTGATAATGAACACTTGACACAGCGCTTTGAGACCGCTATGCTCTACTGTCATCTTTCAATATAGCTTCAGCTCAACAGCTCAAAATCCCCATCCAATCTAACTCATGGAAATTCGAGATCTGATCATCCCCTCTAACCCAACCACAGATGAAATCAATCGGGAACAAAAGCCTCCTGATTCCGAGCTCTGGCGTTCAGTTTCTCAACGATTGTTGCCCTGCTCAATCTAGTTTTTGGCGCTATTATCCCCACATAATTGACTGCCTTCATCGGAGAAATCGGGCTAATGACATGGAATCCAGACGTGGGGCTGGAGGATGAAGGAAGTTAACGAACGCAGTGCCGCCCGCCTGTGTAGTTTGATTGTTGTAATTATTTCGGGATCTCGACGGGAATAACCAATCACGGCGCAGCCAGTAGGCAATCTCCTGCTCGTCCCGGCGCAATTAGCAGACTTCCTTATTAATTAATGCGAGCCGCTTACACAGACAGTTTACTCAAGATTTTGCCAGGCCGGATATGAGTGCAAGAGGTCCAGAACCGTATTCGAACCGTTGCTCCCCCAATTCCAGCGTATTTGTCCAGGAACTAGTTCGTTCTTTTTGCAACGTAATAACTGGCAATGACATTGTCTTCGGAAGATCCCTTCTTTTCCTTCAGGTGCCATCTCCTCTCACAAGGTTGACTATCAAAATGGCTACTTTCATCCTCGACACTGCAGCCCTGAACAACTCAACAGAACTGCACTGGTACCATTGCCTCAAGTTGTTGGAACAAGGTAGGGGAAGAACGTACAAAATGACAGAGGGTTTCATTTCAGAGGCATAACTTGTTTGTAGTGAATCACAATAATGTCTTATTCTACACCTATGAATTTTGGTCCTTTCTTTATCAAACCTAATCAACCTTCATGAAATAACAGTACCAAAAAACAAAATATTCTTCGACAAATTGGGATAAACGAAATTCATTTTGTCCGCATGCTATGGACAAAATGACATACCGGCAAGAGGCACCTGTAGTTTTCTACATACAGTTACAAAACTACTGACAAAGTTCACCAATGAAACGCTTGGTTCTTCTAGGAACATCAGCACAAGATGCGTGAGCCCAATGCAACCAACGCATGCATCGTAACCAGTCTTTTCCAGGGCTAATCCTGGAGAAAACTGTTTTTTCCCGATCTAAATCGGGAAAAAAGGTCATACGAGGATGTATTGATATATAGCTAGCCTAGACCGGTTCCATGCATAAACAAAATATTGCGATACCATATCAACGAACAATAACTTATCAGAAGTGTCAGAGTAGAGTTCGACGTCAAAAAATTAAACCAGAGTTACGCAATAAATTAAAAAAAAAGATGTCCACCGAAATTGTAAAAATCGAAAAATTGGAGTATCGAGCCATCCATCATAAAGTACCTGCATTTCAAAGGGTTAAGAGGTGAGCAGATTTACGAAGATATGCTTAATACCCTTGGTGATCAATGTCCTTCGTATGCGACCGTGAAAAATTGGACTGCAAGCTTCAAAAGAGGTAAATTTTCCATTGAAGATGATGACCGATCGGGAAGGCCAGTTTCTGTGTCACTCCCCGAAAATATCGATGCAGTTCATGACATGATTTTATCAGACCGTCGAATTGGGCTAAAACGGATATCTGAAGCACTGAAGATTTCATACGAACGCGTTCATCATATAGTTCACGTCAATTTGGACATGAGAAAAATTTCTTCAAAATGAATCCCCAAATGTTTGAATATTGACCAAAAGCGTGCAAGGGTAGAAGCATCGCGTTCGATCTAAGCTCGATTTGAAAACGATGTAGACTTCTTAAACCGAATTGTTACTATGGATGAGACTTGGGTACATTTCTACGATCCAGAAACAAAGCAACAATCGATGGAATGGCGACACTCTGGTTCTCCAAGACCTAAGAAGTTTCGTGTCCAAAAATCTGCTGGAAAAGTTCTTGCTTCAGTTTTTTGGGATTGCCATGGAGTAATCATTATTGATTTTTTGGATAAGGGTAGAAAAATAACTGGAGATTACTATTCGACAATACTAACCACTCTAAAATTCTTGATT
Source organism: Adalia bipunctata (assembly GCA_910592335.1). Taxonomy (NCBI): domain Eukaryota; kingdom Metazoa; phylum Arthropoda; class Insecta; order Coleoptera; family Coccinellidae; genus Adalia; species Adalia bipunctata. The sequence continues at coordinate 9,400,337 of OU342952.1, read as the reverse complement.
TAGGGTTAGAATTACTAGAACACCCCCCTTATTCCCCAGATTTGGCTCCGGCAGACTATCATCTCTTTCCTCAACTGAAAAAAAGTTTAAACGGTCGTAAATTTTCTTCCAACGAGGAGGTAATAAAAGCTGTGGAGGACTGGTTTGCAGAGCAAGAAGAAATATTTTTTTGAAAGGTCTAGAAGCGTTGCAGGTTCGCTGTAATAAATGTATTCAATTAAGAGGAGAATAGTTGAATAATAAAATATTTTGACAATGAAATTTTTTTTGGTTCTATAGTAGGCTAAGAATTTTTCAATATATTCTCGTATCCTAGGGACGTTATCCTGTATTTTTGATTCAGATGAATTCTTGCATGGTTCTGATTCAATTAATCGCATCTCGGAGCTTCTCCGTTATTGACAAATCTTTCACCTTTCTTTTCGAGAACGAGGTAGATTCTTAGGGGGCCGAATCTGGCAAAAAAATTTCTTTATTCAAATCATACTTTTTACTTTTTCGCTTCAATTTCGAGAGGAATTGGGAACCAATGATCTGTCGAACTTCTGCGGAACGATTTTCATCTTATCATTCCATTATGTGCCACAACCCGGCTAAGTGGATTTTCAGTGTGTGGCATTTCTAATTTCCGTTCAATTTCTCGGCTGGGGCGGTCTAAAATACGCGAGGGAATCCAGAAACTTGGGCGAATCAATTATTAAGAGAAACTAATCAAGCAACCTACGATGGCGTGCATTACTCCGACCCTCCCCGGGCCCTCTTCTTCGGCTCGTGCCCCATCCCATGGCGCCGTGCCGTTACGCCAGGAAATTAACAATAACAATTAAGGTAACCACTTACGTATGTGCTCATTGCTCAGGCATCATATTAAATTTATCGAAATAATTTTCTACCTTGGGGAACTGCTCTGCGAGCAATTGCTTACTTGCTTGCACGATGACTCTTACGCAGGACTGAACAAGTCCCATGCTGGTTTTCAATAGATGACGAAGAAATTGAACTACCAGTATACAGAGTGTTGTAAGCAGCTCTTAGAAGCGGTCACAGACAACCTAACTAACACGAGTTTCAAAAACTAAAGCGTGACTGTCCATCTGCCTATTGTTACGAGGATATTTTGAAAAATTCTTAGCCTACTATACTAGTAAATCTAACCCTAAATCACGAATTTTTTGCATGGCAACATGAGATTTGTGTACTGGCGCGTTGTCCTGTAATAACTAAACACCTTTGGATAGCTTTCCGCGTCTTTTCTCTTTAATTTTTTTCCGTAGCGTGGTCAGTAATGTCGAATAGTGATCTCCAGTTATTGTTCTACCCTTATCCAAAAAAATCAATCATGATTACTCCATGGCAATCCCAAAAAACTGAAGCAAGAACTTTTCCAGCAGATTTTTGGACACGAAACTTCTTAGGTCTTGGAGAACCAAAGTGTCGTCATTCCATCGATTGTTGCTTTGTTACTGGATCGTAGAAAAGTACCCAAGTCTCATTCATAGTTATAATTCGGTTTAAGAAGTCTACATCGTTTTCAAATCGAGCACAGATCGAACGCGATGCTTCTACCCTTGCACGCTTTTGGTCAACATTCAAACATTTGGGGATCCATTTTGCAGAAATGTGCAAATGTCCAAATTGACGTGAACTATATGATGAACGCGTTCGTATGAAATCTTCAGTGCTCCAGATATCCGTTTTAGCCCAATTCGACGGTCTGATAAAATCATGTCATGAACTGCATCGATATTTTCGGGGACTGACACAGAAACTTGCCTTCCCGATCGGTCATCATGTTAAATGGAAAATTTACCTCTTTTGAAGCTTGCAGTCCAATTTTTCACGGTCGCATACGAAGGACATTGATCACCAAGGGTATTAAGCATATCTTCGTAAATCTGCTTACCTCGTAACCCTTTTAAATACAGGTACTCGATGATGGCTCGATACTCCAATTTTTCGATTTGTACAATTTTGGTGGACATTTTTTTTAAAATTCATTGCGTAACTCTGGTTTACCTTTTTGATGTTGAACTCTACACTGACACTTCTAATAAGTTATTGTTCGTTGATATGGTATCGCAATATTTTGTTTATGCATGGAACTGGTCTAGGCTATCTAGATACCAATACATCCTCGTAATGAATGTAGTTTTCGAAGGAACCTCTGGGATGAAGCGTAGACATTTACCCGCTAGGTGTACACTGTACATTAAAACTGTACTCAAGTGTTCCTGCTAGGGCGTAATATAAGTTCTGCCGTTTAAGTTGTTTGCTACAGCAAGCTATGTGGCACTGATGATGACGGCTAACAAGCCAGAAACTAGTCTTTTTTGTCCTCCTGTGACGGACGACGACACCAGTGGTGTACTTCGGAAATTAAATCTCTGCTAGTTCAGTGCTTTGACTATCACAATGGGTCACTATGTTAAATAAACCCTTGGTTCTTTCCAGGTTTTAATTCTGCTTGAAATACACTCGAGTGAGAGCCTTACGGTTCTACTTCTACTTGGTTCTTGCCCCGAATACTGCAGTGCCAGCCCCCCAACGTGGTTTGAGAACCATCTCTATACCATTAAATGGTATTTACTTCGAAATTTTGAGTACTGTTCTCCTGTTCCCATTATTTGTTTCCACACAGCGCCGTGTTAAAGTTCTTTCCATGTCTTGCTTTTTCGATCAAAACATCACAGCTCTACCGATTAGAAAAATGAAATATAGGGTGTACCATTCGAAAAATAACAGTTTTCATAAAATTCTTAGGTTTACGATGCTTTTATGCATGTCTTAGTAGTGAATTCTGAATGCCCATAAAAAATACTACAAATTTGCCCCTTCAAACGCTTTTGTACGACCAATATTGACTGGGATAGCTATTGAGTAAAATATAAACAATCACCCGGTACTTGTTCAGAAAGAACCAGTCTGTCTAAGTCATTTCGAAACGGTTTTCCCAAGGAACGAAAATAATACAGACGACTGACGATAAAACGATAATTTTTGTCGTCTTTCTTGAGAATATTTCCCCCTCCTTCAATTCCAATAGTTCATTATCGGGGGAAATATCAAGCAGAATTAATGACCACCCCCAGTATTTTCATCCATCTGCCATTTCCAGGACAATGAAACGTACCGCCCATTCCATTACCTGCGCTAAGAAAGAGCCACTCTTTCCGAGTTACTTCCTTACTTATAGAAACTTCAACTTGCAAACCGAAATGAAAATAAATTCTTCTCTTTAATAGACACGCTACACGGGTTCGCTATTATTTTCAAAGAATGATATATATGGTAAACAGGGTATCAGGGAATGCACTCATCAGCCGGGATAGGGTGGGACGGGAGATTGCGGGGACGTCGCTACAACGATCTTCACTTTGCTATTGACCGATTAAAATATATAGACATCGACCGGGTACTTCATCAAGATTATGTACACGCTGCTCTCGCGAATTCGGTGCAGGACGCGAATATGTGCTACACAACACTTCGTCTGTATAGGGGAAGTACGTACAGAATGACATAGGGTTTTATTTCAGAGGCATAACTTGTTAATAGTGAACTACAGTGATGTCATATTCCACAGCTATGATCTTTGGTCCTTTCTCTATAAAATGTAATCAACCTTTATGAAATGAAAGTACCAAAAAATAAAATATTCTTAGAGAAATTGGGATAAACAAATCTCATTTTGTCCGCATGCTATGGACAAAATGACATACCGGTAACAGGCAACTGTAGTTTTGTACTTATAGTTACTAAACTACTGACAAAGTTCATCAATGAAACGCTTGGTTCTTCTAGGAACATCAGCACAAGATGCGTGAGCCCAATGCAACCAATGTATGCATCGTAACCAGTCTTTTCTAGGGCTAATTCTTTATTGGAGAAGACTGTTCTTTTCCTGATCTGAATCGGGAAAAAAGGTCACAACAATAGACAGATGGACAGTCGTCTTCATCATCTCGAAAGTTGCTAGGAACATTTTCTTCTTCATTGTCTTATTCAGATAATGCCCTAGGGACTTCTCTCCTTTCCTTTGGAGTTGGTATGGGGTCATTTTTTTTATTTGATTGCAATCATATTAGGTGTAGAAGTTGAAACCAAGTACGTTTATCGAGTCTTCGGCTCACGTTTGCCTTGCCCACTTCTAAATCGTCGTTTAGGGTTGGAGGAACCTCCTCATAGGATCAGCAAGAGTATAGGTTAAGATGCATTGACTTACTTAGCCGCAGATGAATATTTTGTTATTAATATGTTAAGACAAGTTCTGTCTCTTTGTTTGATGATGGAGCCTGGGATGAATGGTCTCGGTGTTGTCCAGAAGAAACGGTTAATTCAGCTGAAATACCTGTCATTTTGTCCGTTCACTGTATACTCCATTCACTTTTATTTGATCACATAGGAGGTCATGGTTTCGTTTTCAGGAGTTGGTGCACCTGATGAAAAGTCTGTGCGCGTACCGAAAATATCGTTAATGACAAAACGACGTTGCCAGTGTTTACATCAAAGAAAAAGTATCAAAGATATTCCACATTTTGTTAGTTCGAATTATGAGGAAAGAACTTGCAGAATGAAATTGCACGATTTTCGTAAGTACACGGGTTCTGGATGGCCATCATCGGTCTCTAAATGATTATTGTTGATCGTTTTCACGTTTCAGAAAAAAAACACGTCGAGAAAGCTAAAAAAAAGAAGAAATATGACTATATTCCATTCAACGGTAGGTGAATTCAGTAATTCAGATTCCGATTAATTGAAATGTGTCACTGGAGCTTTCATTCCTATCAATCCTTCGCCGAAAGTAGAAATAGGCTATATTGAACCAGAATCCATCGGTTTTTTCCATATTACAGGAGTTTGTGTCTTATTTTAGAACAGGTGAATGATAGATGTGAAGCATATGTTTGACTTATTCCATTTTATTTGTACAAACCTAAGTTGCAGTTATGTATGAATATTTTTTAAACTAATAAATTACTATACTGTCAGAATATTTGACTCCTTGTTCATAAGATCAAATAAATGAAATGTATATCTATAAAGCTTTTAGGAATTGACATTCTTGCTTATTAATTTAAAACCAAAACTCAGTTCCAAGAAAAAGTTCCTCTTGCATCAGAACTCCCTTCAACTATTTGAATTCCAATAGAGGGATATAATGTTCCATTATTCTTGATTCTTGTAATTACCCATCAATTCATCTTATATCTTTGGGTTGATTTTTTTTTGATGAATTCTTGATTAGAATCAACAATTGATGTCGTCAAGTCTTGAACTTACAGTTCAAGAGGATAATAAACATTTAATCTTCACAAGCATGCATATGAAAATTATGTGAACGCAATGCAATTTTCTTCCATGGCAAAAAAAATATATTTCAACCGTGATCTCTTGTACTTTTCATGCAAATAACTAGAAAAGGAATCCTTTCTATCAATTCATATAAACATTAATTATTTTCGTCCATCACATCTTTTCCAATTCATTCACATTCTGAGAAATATGCTGAGAATGTAGAAAGGGCAACATAGTGTTGACTTGGATCATAAAAATATTTTGAAAAACGTCATAACTTCGATACAGAGTGGAATGTGTCAAATTTCCAAGGCCAGAGTTGTGATTTTATAATTGTGAATGGAGTATATATGTCATGTTGTCCATAAAGCGTTATAAAACCAGAAATATATCGAATTAATACAAAAAGTATATTCAACATAAAGAAAGCTTCGTGATTACAATGACAAATAAGTAAAGTTTGAAATGAATGCAATATAATAAATGATGCCTATGTCTTTTTCTACGTATTTCTCCTACTCCATTCACTTTTATAAAGTTTCCCGATTGGCCAAGATTTAATTTTTTTTACTTAAAATTGACGCAGGTTGGCATTCGTGAAATGTCAAATAATTCTCAGAGACTTTGCAAATGCTAATTTCTATTTACTCTTTTTTAACTTTGGATTTGTGGAGTTAGTTCTTTTGAGGTTTAACTGTGACACAGGTTTCGTAGTTCTGTGCAAGGCTAGTGGGCAAAAGCTCTAGTGCAACGGTTGTAATTCACAACATCAATTTGTAACTCATGATCGATGCCACTGGCCCCTTGCACGATCAAATTAAATCAAATAGAAGACCCAATATCCAGACCGAACTGGTAGCAAGGGATATATTATCTCCCTCAACTAGAAGGTTCCCGAAAATTCCCATTACCTGCTACACAGGTATTAGTCAGATTCTTCCCAGCTCTGACAGCCCTTTATCCTCAACTACGTTATTACATTTCTAGAAGTCCATCAAGAGTAAACTGAATTACTAGAGACCGTTGGCTCGCCTTTGTCCGAAGGAGATTACATATAATTGAAATGGTTTAGCCGTCCAGCAATTCCGAAATTAAATTCAACAATTGGCAACAACAGAATTAATGACAGCAGCTCGATCTACGCTTTGTTAGGAGTTTCAGATTCACTACTGGACTATTTGTTGTCGAATTAAATGCATTGTTGAGTCAAATCGAGATCGGGGAAACTGAAGTAGCGATGGAGGGTAGGTACTGCGTTCCGTTTAGATAGCTTTTGCGATTCCGGAGATTATTCGGATTGAGGATGGTCGAGATGGAATTGGGAATTAGAAAAATGACACCCTGGCTGGCACGACAAGCTTCATTTGATATTATTTAACTGTGATGCTTTGAGTTTTTGTTTCAGAGATCGAATCATCCTGTTTCCCAAATTCAAAGCTGGTACGAACCAACTTGGTGATGTAAGATGTAACTGGAATTTGTGTTGCCGAGTCTGAAGAAGAGCAAGGAGATATGGTCTTCGTGGGATTATATTTCGTTTATTTCTGTGTGTTTCTTAGAAATTGTAATATGCAATTTTTGGTAAATAAACGTTATTATTATTATTATATTACTAGCTGGCCCGGCGAACTTTGTTTCGCCTGCCCTAAATGATACCTACTTACGGTGGATTTCACAAATCGGAATTACCATCGCCATCTAGTGGCGATCATATCAAATATAGTACCTTCACGACTACGCTACAGTGTCTAGATAAGAGCCATTAACCGTAGCGACACCTAGCCTTATTAAAAAGGAGGAAAACATACATAAACAAATTTTTCATCAAATTTTTCAGAGTCTTAATGTATTTTATAATAACCAGGCCGTAGACGAATCCATAAATGAAGTTTCATAAGAAACAGTCCATCCGATCTCGAGTTATAAATGGTGTAACCAACAACTTTGTTTTATATATATATATAGATTAAATTATAGGATCTCTTAATAAAAAACTCATTCAGGAAATAGGAGGACTATTCCAGATCCAGCAATAATCTACCATTTTTCGTTACAGTTTCTCAGTGAATTGTATTTTTCATGAACAAATAAAACAGAATTACTTACCCGATCCATTATCCGTGCTGTGCATACTCAGTATTGAATTGCACTATTCTTCATTGCACATTCTCAGGGGGAATTCTTGTTCATCAATTTCCACTACGAGTCAAGTGCTGGAACACAATAAATAAGTATTTACTATGTTTCTATCTTATTACACAAAATGAAAATGACACGAGTGATTTTGAAGTGGGGTATAGATTTCTGAACATCTATTTTTCGAATAATTCAACTGAAACGGACCTGAATGCGGGTTCATTACCCATATCGCTTATCTGTCTCTTTAGTTTAGTTCAAGAATACCAATCGTAATTTTCGCCCCACATGTTGGTAGACCTGAACGATTTTTTGCGTTTGTAGAAACTGAGTGGCATTGTCGATTAATTTGCGGGTTATCTGTATTCAATTATGGTAGTGGAGTTATGCGGATTTTAAATGCCAGTATATAAGGGCGCTCATTATAAAGGCACTTAGTTGAAGTGAAAGTGATAGATACTTAATGACCTATTCATTTACTCGCATGCTTCGCTACACCTACAGTAAAAGTGTATTTGATTCTCATGTAACTGCTTCACGAAATTTACAAAAAGTTCACCAAATGTTCATTTATGAGATCTCAAATGTTTACTGTCGTATATCTCAATGTTGGATATATGAACACTTGCATACCATGTGTTTAGCTGTTTCTGCTTCAGATCAACAGAGCCTACAAATCTCATCTCATCATAGACTCCTAGATTTACTCAGTTCAAGAAATTGCCAGAGAGATTTCGGAACTACAAGATCCAAAAAGTATCTGGATCTTAGTAGGAACCCTCAAAATACTCGGAGAAAGAAACCAGGTCAAGCTTATTTGGGTACCTAGCCACTCTGGGATAGCTGCCAATGAAGCGGCAGACCGACTGGCTAGAGAAGGGGTGAATTTGCTTCACCAGGCCAGAACCATTTTGTGGCTTTCCAGCCAGTCATCAAGCGATGGCAGTTAAGGAATGGGAACCAAAGAGAAAACTTGCATTTTGGCGTCAAAGGAAGGCCAAGTCATTTCTCTCCTACTCGACTAGCTGGACTGAAAAACCTTTTCAGCCCAGCTCTCACTCAGTAAACTGGAACTGAGGAAACAGACAGGCGCACTCACGGGACTCTGTTCTGTGAGGTATCTTCTGAAGACAATGGGCAAGGCGCCGGAAGACACTTGCCGCTTCTGTCAAGAAGCCACTGAGGCAGCCAAGCACTTGCCATGCGAATGTAAAGAGTTTTATCGGAAAAGGCTACAACACCTTGGCTCTTGATTTTCGAAGCCGAATCAAGTGATAGATGTAGTCCTCAGAAAGGTGATAAAGTCCACTGAAACACTATTGCCTGACTGGTAAACAGTGAGGGGGTGCACAATAGATCTTCAGGACAAGGTGCACGCGAAGTCTTTTTTTATGTTGTGGTTTTCACGAAAAGGAATATCCTGTAATGTTCAGAGAACATCGTGAGAACCAAGGGCAAGCAGGAAGGAATTGGTGTTCTTCTTGAATTTCTGGAGGTTATATGCCTCGGGGAACACCTCCCTAAGCAATGTGTTCCAAAGCCTCGCTGTTCGTTGGATGAACGAGTCTTTGAAGAGAGATGTTCTGCAGGTCTCCAAAGTTACCACGAAGGGGTGTGAAGACTTAACTTGACGGGTTAGTCTGGAAGAGACTGCCAGATGCCAGAGGGGGAACGATTGCTGATAATTCAGAAAAGCTTCGCCCATGTAAATATCAATAAAATAGAGACAGATCGCCCAGTTTTCTACGGTGTTCCAGAGAAGTGAGGGGTCTTGTAAGCGAGGCATCACCGACGAGACGAATTGCCCTTTTTTGTACAGAATTCAAGAGTTTTAGGGTGTGTTTAGGTGAAGCAATCCAAATATGGGAACAGTATTCCAGGACAGGTCGAATCTGTGCCTTATAGATCATGAGCAGCTGACTTGAGGTGAAAGAGCTCCTGGCACGAAACAGAAAACCAAGTTTTTGGGATGCACTTTTAGCAATGGATCTCACGTGATTCTCCCATCAGGAAAGGTCACTCCGACAGTAATGCCAAGCATCGAAATGGATGACTTCAATGGTATGGTCACTCCCGACAATTTTATGCTGGGCACAGTAAGATCGGCTTTTCTAGAGAAAAGACATGCTTGTGTTTTGTTTGCGTTGAATTCTACCAAGTTATTAGATCCCCATTCAAGAATTGTTGCCAAGTCCACATTTATGTTGTAAACATTTCTTCCTCGTTCGTTTCTGATTTGGCGGGCTGGTATTGGAGCCCTAGAAGAAAAGGCGGTATGGAGGGTACTATCATCCGCGAAGCTGTGCACTGGACACGAAGTTGCTTCCAGCAAATCGTTGATGTAGTGTTGGAGCCAGAATTGATCCCTGCGGAACACCAGCATTTATGGGTAGAGAGTCAGATGAAACTCCATCGACCACTACATGGAGAGATCTGTTTGAGAGAAAACTAGCTAGCGCCATGAGATGGAAGCTTGGCGAGCAGTCCCTGATACCAGACTCGATCGAATGCCTTGGAGATATCCAGTGCTACGGCTAGGGTTTCACCATATTTATATGATTTTTTATATGATGAACTTCCGCCCCTCCTCTAATCTAATCTGGAAAGAACCAGCTATACCTCCTCACCGGCTTTCTTGGAGCACATGTAGATTCGTGGAGAGGAGAAAAAACTCACTTTCACCTAGTCAGGGAATGCCTTGGCATTGCAACCATAAAGAAAGATTATTTGGGAAAGAAACTTGCCTTCCCAGATAGTGGTTTTCATCAGATCTCCGGAATAGGAAGGCGAGCTGTGAAAGAGGTGGTGAGAGAGCTCTGTTGGGGCGCACAACCGACCCGGTTCAGAAGGCAGAAGCTCTTTTATTGCCGATATCAAATGGGCGAGAGCTTGGAAAATCCGATTATCGAATTATAATGGCTCGTGCAACCCTAACTGGGCGCATTGACTTCATTGCCGAAAACCATGCGAATATTCCGGAGGTGCCTGCCGCCGCCTCCGGGGATGAACCATAACAACGCATCCAGGCTCCGCGCAAACGAACCCATTACAGTCGCAAGGTCTCGCTCGCAAATTGGGAGAACGAAAGGGCGCGCGCGGGAAAAAAGAAAACCCGCCAAATTGGCGAAGAAGTGTTGTTCGGGTATCCGCATTGAGAGAATCAATCCAGGTCGTTAATATAACGAGGTGCCGGCATCTCCTAGAGCTTAACTCCCCCCAGCTACAAGGTGTCAATTTGTTCTAATAGATGGTGCGATCGTGGTAACGGCGGGTTGTGGCGAAAAACGCCAACACTTCTACTATGTTATCTTTCTGCTCTTTGCCGCCTTTTTAACGATCCCTCATTAGAAACACCCGGGCCATTATATTTTAAAAAACGTCATTTTTCTGGGAAAGGGTCGTTATTATGGAAGACAAACCCCGGCAGGGCGAAAGGACACGGGGCTGCGATATTGAGACCGATTAGTCAAATTAGAAGAATGTTTCGCTCGATACTCCCTCACCTTTTGGTATCAGACACCATTGAGGTTTAACGGGGAGCCGAGGAAAATTATGCACCAAAAAAACCCTTGGAAATGAAATCCTCTCCAACTGGCCTATTTATCGAGCACAAATTCCATCATTTCTGCTTCCCCACTGATTGCAATGGAAGAAAGATATAAGTCGCCATCTTTATACGCTGATATATTGAAAAATTCTTACCTACTATAGAACCAAACAAAATTTCAATGTCAAAATCTTTTATTACTCGACATATTCTCCTCTTAATTGAATACATTTATTACAGCGAACCTGCAACGTCTCTAGACCTTTCAAAAAAATGTTTCTTCTTGCTCTGCAAACCAGTCCTCCACAGCTTTTATTACCTCCTCGTTGGAAGAAAATTTACGACCTTTTAAACTTTTTTTCAGTTGAGGAAAGAGATGATAGTCGGACGGAGCCAAATCTGGTGAATAAGGGGGGTGTTCTAGTAATTCTAATCCTAAATCACGAATATTTTGCATAGCAACATGAGATTTGTGTACTGGGGCGTTGTCCTGTAAAAACAAAACAACTTTGGGTAGCTTTCCGCGTCTTTTCTCTTCAATTTTTTCCCGTAGAATGGTCAGTAATGTCGAATAGTAATCTCCAGTTATTGTTCTACCCTTATCCAGAAAATCAATCATGATTACTCCACGGCAATCCCAAAAAACTGAAGCAAGAACTTTTCCAGCAGCATTTTTGGACACGAAATTTCTTAGGACTTGGAGAACCAGAGTGTCGCCATTCCATCGATTGTTGATTTGTTTCTGGATCGTAGAAATGTACCCAAGTCTCATCCATAGTAACAATTCGGTTTGAGAAGTCTACATCGTTTTCAAATCGAGCACAGATCGAACGCGATACTTCTACCCTTGCACGCTTTTGGTCAACATTCAAACATTTGGGGATCCATTTTGCAGAAATGTTTCTCATGTCCAAATTGACGTGAACTATATGATGAACGCGTTCGTATGAAATCTGCTTCAGATATCCGTTTTAGCCCAATTCGACGGTCTGATAAAATCATGTCATGAACTGCATCGATATTTTCGGGGACTGACACAGAAACTGGCCTTCCCGATCAGTCATCATCTTCAATGGAAAATTTACCTCTTCTGAAGCTTGCGGTCCCATTTTTCACGGTCGCATAGGAACGACATTTCTTCGTAAATCTGATAACCTCTTAACCCTTTTGAATACTTGACGAATGTAGGTTAAGATGCAATGCCTTTATTAGCCGCAGATGAATATTTTCTTATGAATATGTTAAGAGAAGTCCTGGCTCTTTGTTTGCTGATGGAGCCTGGGTCTCGGTGTTGTCCGGTAGATACGCCCGGATACGGTTAATTCAGCTGAAATACCTATGCCATTTTGTCCGTTCACTGTCGTAGGTATACGTCATTTTGTCTTTATGCGTTATAAAACTAGAAATATATCGAATTGATACAAACAGTATATTTAACATAAAAAAAGCTGGGGACCATAACAAGACTACTACAAAACGTAAAATATAGGTCAGTCAAAGCAAAATCATGAACAACTGAAAAGAAACCTGCACAATATGAATACAAAACAAAACAAATAACGGCGATTATTTATTCAGTAATATTAAAAATGTGATTATACCCTAGCCCAGGGGTGTAAAACTCAAGGCGCGACTTGTGCCTGAATGAAAAAAACGGAGTTCAAAAGGGCCGCAGATTATATCCTACCCAAAATCGATGAGCGGGGGTAGAAGAATTAATTTTTTTTCATATAATGAAAAAATGGCATGATATAAACAATAACAAAATAAAAAAATTAAAAACTACACAGAAAAGAAACAATGAAACTATCATATTTCAGTTCAATCTTTCTTGCCTGATCCTGATGAATTGAGAAATTGATAAATGTGGGTTACTATTCATATTTCGTCAATGAAAGTCCGTTCCGTCCACAGTCCTTTCTACAAGGATTACAAGCTACAAATTTGAAATAGGAGATCAATTCATCCATAAAACTGCTTAAAAATCCATATAAATGTCAAATACAAGAAAAAATCTTTTTTCTACAAGTTTTACATGTTGGTTGATTACCGTAAAACAAATATCTGATTCCTAGAGAGAAAATTCAATATATTTTTCTGAAGTGGGACCGCAATAATTTACGATGCGGGCCGCATGAGGCCCGCGGGCCGCGAGTTTGACATGCTTGCGGCCTAGCCAACACTCATCTGTAAATAATAATTTTTTTCGCCGTTGAACTATATGGAAACTTTTCTCTATTTTGGTTCCAAGCATGCAATTCTAATAATCACCTCTATTCATTCTCTCAGACTAAGAATGCTCACTTTGATTCGACCGAATTTGGTGAAAGAATCTCAGATTTCCATTCAACCGATGAATCACAATAGCAACCGCAAAAAAAACATTCATGGCTTTCACCCAGCCAACAAGGGAGAATTGTTAATCCACGTATTATGCGATAGAGGAGCCACTCTAAAAGAAACTTCTATCTTTGGATCTCGAATAAAGTTGTGCCTTTATATACGAAGTCAAGACGTATAAGAAGGCAGGATCGTATTGAAATCAGAATGGCAGTATTCAGCCTTTCTTGGAAAACTGGACGCGTACCAAAAAAACGCTCCAGTAAGGTAAAATTATGGTAGAATCTGATACAGGTAGCGAATTTTTGAAGAGAGAATGAATAGGATGTTTTTTCAACCTGCAAATTTGATCTGAACTTATCATGATTCCCACCCTATGTTTTTGAAAAAGTGCTGGAATTATTAAAAGTAGACAATCATATCGTTCTACACTGAAAATTTCATCATTATTGATCAAGCTATACCAAAGTTATGAATAAAAGAAAAATCGGTCGAATGGGACAAACATTGTTTCGAAACTACCTTGACTAGTGTAAACTTCTCCTAAAATCTGACGGTCTCCTCCGGAATCACCCTGTATATCACAGAGATATGAATTGAAAAGAAGAGGTACTCAAACTGATCTTTGTGGAAGGCCATTGTTCAATAAAGATTAATCTGTTAAGCTCTCGTAATTAATGTTCTCATATATTTCCGTTGATAGATCATTTTGAATTGTTCAGCTTTCATTTTCCGTGATCGAACGGGAGTAAACAGGACGAACAGAATAAAGCCGTGGCTGAAATATATTGGCTGTCTTCTGTACATCCGACTCTGGGAAGGTTAGCAGCTAGAGAGTGCGAAAAGCTCTTCTCCATAGCTGTATGCGACTTCAACTCCACCTAAGTGTGTTTTAAAAGCTTTCTTGACATCTTGACCGGGACGGACACTTTCCTTTCAGACATGGAATGGCTTTCATTTGGGGCCGTCCTGTCTGCATCAACTTAACGTACATGACATGTCGGCTCTAATGTCTTTTTTGAATTTTTTTGTCCTGTTACTCTCGGGTTCTCTTTCAACTTTAATGTGCCACCATTTGGTGAGTTTGTTAATTCGGGAATTTTCTACAGATAATATGACAGGAGAGTGTCATATTATTTGTCTTCATTCATTTGATCATTTCAGATTTAATTCACAATGACGTATCTATTGAAGATTCTCATTCTACACTTCGCCAAAAAAATTAACGCACATCATGGAAATCTCAAATTTGTTCTACAACTGAAGGTGTTCTCAATGATAATTATTTTTAACAGAATTATGCATGCATATGTTATCCACTTTCAACGTTTTTCTTCAATACAGATGTTTTCTCCCAGCAGGAATAAAAAAAGATGATATTATCAGATTTTGAATGTATTGGCTCCATTCTGAAATCAGTTGTTCTCGATCAATTCTAGTGATCAATAGTTTTTCTTTCGTTTGATTTTCTACACTCGATCGCTATGCAACGCGAAACACGCAATTTGACCCAAGAGGAATGTGCCCAAGCGGTAGTTTTGCGAGAAGAAGGGTGGACATACACAAGAATTGCAGAAAGGTTTGGAGTTTCCCATACGAGTGTGTCCAGAATGTTGGAGCGATTCAGGGAGACAGGTATGAATGTACGAAGACCAGGACAGGGTAGACCACGGGTAACAACTGCCATTCAAGAACGTTACTTGAGAGTTTCTTCGTTGAGACAACGGTTTGCAACCGCTCGCCTCCTTCGAAATCAGCTTGAGCAAACTCATGAGGTGCAAATTAGCACTCAGACAATAAGAAATCGCCTCAGAGAATATGAGGCCTCGTGTCGCGGCAAGAGGCCCATCTTACCCCAGCCCATCGAAGGGCGCGTTTGGATTTTGCGAGAGAGCATATCCATTGGGAAGAGGCCGATTGGGAAAGAGTTCTCTTCACAGATGAGTCTAGATTCTGCCTCTACCATTGTGATCGACGTTCCCTTGCATACAGACGTCCACATGAAAGATATGCTCAGTGCAATTTCCTGAATACTACTGGTTTCGGGGGAGGATCGATTATGGTATGGGGTGGAATATCTTTGACTGCTCGCACAGACCTAGTGGTCGTTGATAATGGAGCTATGAATGCTGATAAGTATATAAGGAACATTCTTGAAGAGCATGTAGTGCCATTTGCCCCATACATTGGTAAAAATTTCATTTTTATGGACGATAATGCCAGACCCCATCGTGCGCGCATCGTTCAGTAGTACCTTGAAGAGGTTGAAGTCTCTCGAATGGAATGGCCAGCAAGAAGTCCAGATCTCAATCCGATTGAGCAGGTTTGGGACAACCTCAATAGAAGGCTGAGAAGTTCAGAAAATCATCTAACTACTCTTAATGACTTAGGAATCCAACTCGGAGAAATCTGGGAAGGATTAGATCAGAACATTTCAAGATCACTCATTTTGAGTATGAACCGTCGTCGCCGAGCTGTAACTAACGCAAGGGGTGGAAATACCAAGTATTAAATCACTTATCAGCATTTCAGTATTTCGAAAATTGTTCATTTCTCTTCTATTTAATGTGTCTTGTTTCGTTCAAAACCTTGTAGATGTAGAGTTAACTTTCATTAAAATTGAGATTTTCAGAATGTGCGTTATTTTTTTGCGCAGTGTATTTAGAAGCAATACCTACACCTTGATAAACATACAAACTAAGTTCTCAACCGATACACAGGGTTATTCATCTAACTGATTCATTGCAGGTTCATCATGTGCAGAAATGTTATCATTCTCAAGTTCATTGCAAAAATCGAAGAAGAAAAGAATAAACACTACGGGTATCGAAAGAGTACAAAACTATGGACCTAGGGATACGAAAAAACTCTCGTTCATCAACAACCAATACAACTCCAATACAACACCATCAAAGCCCCAGAAACAATTTTCCCAACCCCTTATTCGATCATGAATGGGTGTAACGAAGTAATCGACCCCTAAAACTGTTGTGGGGATATTAAATGGTGTTTAGAGTAAGAGAAAACGACCACATAAATTGAGGGAGTTGGGGGGGTTAAGATGGCCTCCGAACGGCCTCGTGGCTTCGGTTAGTGAAGTTGTTTTTCGTTCAGTGGGTGAAGGTTACGTTGTGAATGGTGGAGAGGTGGGAGAAGTCGCGCGGGAGGGTGCGGGGGGTTCTGAATCAGCTGGCAACGGGCGCGTACTCCGGTCTATATTTCCATGCTTCCTGCCCCGCCGTTTCACAGGATTGTATCCAGAACAAAGCGAGAAACCGGCAGGACACGAATATACAGTGAAGAAATTTCGAATTTTCACCATCTTGAGGAAATTGGTCGATTTGTTTTATAACCCAGCTGAAATGAATGAAATTTTCTTTTAAAGAAAATGAACACTCCCAAAGGAGCAAATTTGTAGATGTCGAACTAAGGGGACTCTTCTTATGGCGAATGGCGTTCCGTCAAATGTTCTAATTTTTTGGTGTAATGTAGTACTCGACCTACTCATCAAAAGTGTTCATGGCCCCAACTCAATCCTATTACTAGTTTTTGAGATACAGGGCGTTGAAGTTGAGAATTACCCACTTTTACTACGCCCGTATCTCGAAACAGATTCGAATCAAGTTCAATTTTTCTCAAAAAACATTTCATTCCATCCCCAGGGAGCAACTATATGGAGAAATATGACCAAAAATCGTTACGAATACGGGGTTGTCCATAATTGAATGCTTGCCCGATTTTGAAGATACATATAAAATATGTCAGTTCCAGAGCGAGAACGTTTGCAAAATGAATTATTTCACCAAATATGTTGTTGTTACATCGAAAAAAACTGTAATACCCATTATTATAGAAAATATTCACAATGAAGGTTAAGTGGACACCCTGTATTTTTGAGTTGATTCAAGGCGTTTGTTTGATTTTTTGAGAACATATTATCATGGACTTAAGAGAATACAGGGTGATTCAGTCATGAAATAAACTGTGAACCTCACGAAAATACCCAAAAATCACCTTTTTTTTCATCACCCACTATTTCAAGATCAACTCCGTTGAGGTGGGAGTTTTCTTTCACCACTGTACTTGATATAAAAACATCAATACGGCTGAGAGTTTTTATCCTCTTCCTATGACCAGATTTTTTGCTGGAATAAGAATAGAATAACATAAATAAATAATTTTCATATCACATAAAAAAAATCTGGTCATAGGAAGTGGATAAAAACTCTCAGTCGTATTGATGTTTTTATATCAAGTACAGTGGTGGAAGGAAACTCCCACCTCAACGGAGTTAATCTTGAAATAGAGGTTGATGAAAAAAAGGTGGTTTTAGGGTATTTTCCTGAGGTTCACAGTTTATTTCATGACTGAATCACCCTGTATTCTTTAAAGTCCATGATGATATGTTCTGAAAAAATCAAACAAACACCTTGAATCAACCCAAAATACAGGGTGTCCACTTAACCTTAATTGTGAATAGTTCCTATAATAATGGATCACTCAGTATGAATTCTGGGTAATTCGGGTTTTTTCAATGCAACAACAACACAAATTGAAGCAGCAATAGAATTCCTGAAAGAAAGCCAACTGTACAATCATATATGATCAATACTGTTAATATTCATATTTTGTTAAAATTTTTTGTTCATCTGTAATGTAAAAATAGAATATTGTACTGTGTCAATGGCCCAGTTGCCGAGACACGATAATTTAAATTAAAAAAAAAAAAAAAAAAAAAAAAAAAAAAAAAAAAACAACATATCTAGTGGAATAGTTCATTTTGCGAACATTTTCGCTCTGGAACTGACATATTTTATACTTTCAAAATCGGGCATGCATTCAATTATGGATAACCCTGTATTCGTAACAATTTTCGGTCATATTCCTCTATATTCTTGCTCCTTGGGGATGTAATGGAATGTTTCTTGAAAAAAATTGAAGTTCATTCGATTCTGTTTCGAGATACGCGCGTAGTAAAAGTGGGTAATTCTCAACTTCAACGCCCTGTATCTCAAAAACTAGTCATAGGATTGAGTTGGAGCCATGAACACTTTTGATCAGTAGGTCGAGTACTATATTATACCAAAAAATTTGACGAAACGCCATTCGCCATAAGAAAAGTGTGGGGTCCTTTGTCAAGAAAGTGCTTCGAATCAATCGAAATTTTGATTTCACAAATTTGGAGAATCATACAACGTTGGGTAATGTTCAAGAGGAAAATCCATATCACGAAAAGAGAAGTAAATAACTGATCAACTCATGAATAATTTACATTTGATTGAGTTGTTTGCGAGTCACGCTTAAAAATAATGAAAAAGTTGCTAAATGGTGAAGGAGCAAGGTAGGAAATACCTGAATTTGGATAGTTTTTTCTTTCTTGAATGATCTTTTTCGCACCTGGGTGTTAGATCTTGTATTTAAAGCATATCGAGACTCAATTCTAATCAATAATTCACTCCATTCCTTCTGATCTAATAATCCTAAAGAAATTCTGAGTTCTGAACGATGAAATACCTTACCATAAGCAAAACCTTGTTATGGATTGATATAACTGAATAAGATTTATTTTCGTTCGAAATTAGGTTCATACTATGCTGAATACAGCTCTGATATTTATGCAGTTGCTGCAGATTCATTCAGTAATTCGAGCTTTACTCTAAACAGAACATGGGCTCCCTGGATTCCTTGATGTAACGAAGTTCTTCGTCTATAGAATCAAGTTCAAGGACGAAGATGTGCAGATATCTCGAAAATCCTCTCCCTAATGTTCGCTATAGAAATTGTTGCTTCCCCCATTCAAGATGAGGACAGAAATAATGCTGTCAATGCATTTCAAACTGAATTCATCATATTCTGTGAAAACGGTTGTAGATAAACGGAATACGATTTCACAATTAATCAGTCAGAGTAACCAGTCCTGTAAACAGGAAGACGCATCAGATCAGTCCATTCCGATTTTCATTTTCAAGAAGTCTTTCGAAAAGTCAAACCTTTCATGTCCAACATTTATCCACAAATTTCCTATGGATATGAATTCCCTAAAATCCCAGATTAGGGCTTGAAAAGTTAGGTCTTGTATGATTAAGGGCTTTCCACCTTTCCATTGAAGGATTTTGCTGGGATGTTATGGTCATTCCAAGAGCTTCAAGATGATGAAAGAGTGTTACAGACAGCAGGCGAATAAAAAAAACTGCAATTTATTCAAAAACGACCTGATATGCTATAATCGAATTATTTCCTCCAGGTCTCCCAATAATATCATCCATTAAATTGGTCTCGTAGCTTGAGTGAATAGGTACAATGAATGTAGCGACCCTGAGCTAATTGAGGGTCCTTTTGAAGTAACGTCGATCAATCTTCGATAGACCTTTCCTGAAAAGATACCCGGTTTAAAATGAGTTCTGATGTTGCCAAATTCAATTTGCCAATAATTACGGTCCTCCTTTCATCCGTAGAGAGGCTGAAAGAAATTCTTGCGAAACAGAGTTGCATTTCGCTGGCAAACAATACATGGGACTTGGTTTACAACGCTCCGCACTTAACGTATACGTTCGTAAACCTCCCGATCCGCGACCCCATTTCTCTTGAAAGGGGGCCATTTCCAATGCGTGCTCGCAAAAAACGGGATACGGAAAGAAACACTCGGGATGAAAGCTGAATACAATTAGGCAATCGTACGACCACTGCCGCGAACCAACATCTGGCAACGCAACACTTGAATAATATTTAAGGTTACAGTGTAATGAAATAGACATGGACCTCTTGGCAAATCCCCCCGACGTAATGCCAACTACTTTTGATTTCGAAGCACTCTTTGCCACGTTCATACGTAACAGGCAAAGTGCAGGGGATTACGTAAATTAAAGAGAAAAAAGTCATCCATATGGATAAAAATCTACCGAGGGAACAACCATATGAGTATATATACTCCATTCACTTTTATTTAATCACATAGGAGGTCATGGTTTCGCTTTCAGGAGTTGGTGCACCTGATGAAAAGTCTGTGCGCCTACAGAAAATATCGTTGATGACAAAACGACGTTGCCAGTTTCTTTGTTCACATCAAAGTAAAAGTGTCAAAGATATGCCACATTTTGTTAGTTCGAATCGATCGGCGATTTTGGGGCGAAATATCGATAGGAAATCGCCTATTTTTCGAGGAATTATGAGGAAAGAACTTACAAAATGAAATTGCACGATTTTCGTAAGTAAACGGGTTCTGGATGGCCATCATCGGTCTCTAAATGATTATTGTTGATCGTTTTCACGTTTCAGAAAAAAAAACACGTCGAAAAAGCTAAAAAAAAAGAAGAAATATGACTATATTGCATTCAACGGTAGGTGAATTCAGATTCCGATGGATTAGAAATGTGTCACTGGAGCTTACATTCCTATCAATCCATTGCCGAAAGTAGAAATATGCTATATTGAACCAGAATACATCGGTTTTTTCCATATTCCAGGAGTTTGTGTCTTATTTTAAAACAGGTGAATGATAAATGTGAAGCATATGTTTGACCTATTCCATTTCATTTGTACAAACCTACTGTGGTAGTAATGTATGAATATTTTTTAAACTAATAAATTACTATTCAGTCAGAATATTTTACTCCTTGTTCATAAGATCAAATAAATGAAATGTATATCTATAAAGCTTTCAGGAATTGACATTCTTGCTCATTAATTGATAACCAAAACTCAGTTACTATTGCATTGAAATTATTAGTTTCTCTGTGAATTTCGTTAATTAAGTTATTATGTTTATTGTCTTTGTGATGAATGAATAAAACTGTTATTTATTTGAGATAAAGAAATATTAGAAATAGAAATGTTATGCACCCTCACAATCATATCACATACAATATCATGATGAAAACAAAGCACTTCGAGAAATCTTTACAATCATAAATCCAAAAACTACTTTACATGTAGAATATTGTTCACAATTTTCTGTTGTGTTCTCCAAAATGATATATACATTCTGAGAAATACGCTAAGAATGTAGAAAGGGCAACATAGTGTTGACTTGGAACATAAAAATATTTTGAAAAACTTCATAACTTCGATACAGAGTGGAATGTGTCAAATTTCCAAGGCCAGAGTTGTGATTTTATAATTGTGAATGGAGTATAATAGTCCTGAACTGACATTTTCTATGACAATTGGCTAGGAATCATTCTTTGTAAAGGTGAAAATGTACCTAAGTTGATAAGGAACATTGTATGGACCTCTTCTTTAGAACCAATTTATATGTGATACCCTGGATATTAGTAGTGGAAAATTAACCCCTGTATTGCTTCATCCATCTACCCGATATCCACCAATTTTCTTTGAACAATCCGTCTCTCTTTCCCGTCTCCATGCTCGCATGCTTAACGTGCCTTCGACAACGAATTACCCAGTTCCGCTAATCAAATTAAAGCCAGCTGGAGTATACAGATGAAAGCTTTTACCGGCCCGACTCATGAATAAAGCATGCCATCAGCTAGTCGTCAATATTGTTTAGGTTTACTGGATCCAGTCAGAAGCTTTGCAATTTATATATATGGGCTCCTGATCGACGACTAATCCTCTAGGCTCTAATGAAATCCAGGAGGTTTTTTCGTAATTCGATATATCGAATGGGGAGGGGGTGTGTGTATAATCCTTTGAATAATTGGAAAACAATTGAATACGTACTGAGACTACTGGGCAGGCCTCGTCCAAGCAGGTTGCAAATTGAATATGAACAACATTGTTATATACAGTTCTTTTCTAGCCTTCGGGCTGGAATTGAATAGTTTCGTTATAGAGATCATATTTCTCAATTTCCTTATTTCAATGGGAATGAAGTTTTTCTGTTATCAATTGTTTTTGTTGATTTGTTAACTTAGAATATTTGAGAAAATTGATCTACATTTCTTGGGTGTAATCAGTATATTGGAAAATGCTTTGTTGAAATGAATCTGTACTAACAGTTTCGTTGTCATCACTAGATTTCTAGGTGGACCAATTAATATTGTGAATAATGCACCAGTTCCATGGGTGAAACATTGCTCTGGAAGCATATTGAGCTTTCTGGGTGGGCTCACTATCGAAGCAAAGTATTCTTTGGTAGGACCAAATCCGTGCAGACAACTTTTTGATTTGATAAGACCTGATTTCTGCAGAAGACCAAAGTCAGCAGCAACCAAACGCCAAAGGAACGGATTCTTTCTTCAAAAACTCTTTTTTACGAGGATGTATTGATATCTAGTTAGCCTAGACCAGTTCCATGCATAAACAAAATATTGCGATACCATATAAACGAACAATAACATATTAGAAGTGTCAGTGTAGAGTTCGACGTAAAAAAAGTGAACCAGAGTTGCGCAATAAATTGAAAAAAAAAAGATGTCCACCGAAATTATAAAAATCGAAAAATTGCAGTATCGAGCCATCATCAAGTACCTGTATTTAAAAGGGTTAAGAGGTAAGCAGATTTACGAAGATATGCTTAATACCCTTGGTATGCGACCGTGAAAAATTGGACTGCAAGCTTCAAAAGAGGTAAATTTTCCATTGAAGATGATGACCGATCGGGAAGGCCAGTTTCTGTGCCAGTCCACGAAAATATTGATGCAGTTCATGACATGATTTTATCAGACCGTCGAATTGGGCTGAAACGGATATCTGAAGCACTGAAGATTTCATACGAACGCGTTCATCATATAGTTCACGTCAATTTGGACATGAGAAAAATTTCTGCAAAACGGATCCCCAAATGTTTGAATGTTGACCAAAAGCGTGCAAGGGTAGAAGCATCGCGTTCGATCTGTGCTCGATTTGAAAACGATGTAGACTTCTTAAACCGAATTGTTACTATGGATGAGACTTGGGTACATTTCAACGATCCAGAAACAAGGCAACAATCGATGGAATGACGACACTCTGGCTCTCTAAGACCTAAGAAGTTTTGTGTCCAAAAATCTAATGGAAAAGTTCTTGCTTCATTTTTTTGGGATTGCCATGGAGTAATCATGATTGATTTTTTGGATAAGGGTAGAACAATAAATGGAGATTACTATTCGATAATACTGATGACCACTCTACGGGAAAAAATTAAGTAGAAAAGAGGCGGAAAACTATCCAAATGTGTTTTGTTCTTACAGAACAACGCCCCAGTACACAAATCTCATGTTGCATTGCAAAAAATTCGTGATTTAAGGTTAGAATTACTAGAACACTCCCCTTATTCACCAGATTTGGCTCCGTCTGACTATCATCTCTTTCCTCAAATAAAAAAAAAAGTTAAAATGTCGTAAATTTTCTTCCAACGAGGAGGTAATGAAAGCTGTGGAGGACTGGTTTGCAGAGCAAGAAGAAAAATTTTTTTTGAAAGGTCTAGAAACGTTGCAGGTTCTCTGTAATAAATGTATTCAATTAAGAGGAGAATATGTTGAGTAATGAAATATTTTGACATTGAAATTTTGTTTGGTTCTATAGTAGGCTAAGAATTTTTCAGAATATCCTCGTATAGGACCATTAGCTTTACTACAGAAAGGTCCTGGGCCAGTAAGTGGCGTTGTTGCTCCCTTTCTGATTCAATGCTGTAGTTTTGAGTTATGTTCGTAAACTTTGAAATAATTTTGTCTCCTTCAACGTGATAATTGTTAATAAGTAGGAATATATCGTTTAAACTATCAAATTTTCCAATTGAGTCCTACACTGCTCAGTAAGAGAAAGAACGAGTAGTTTTCAAGTTTTGGCGTCAGGGTTCGTAAAAGCATACAGAAGTCTCTGCAAATCTGAACGCACTGTACTGTCAGATCAAAAAATAGAAGTATTGTTAAGATTCCATTGCACATAAAAAGAAATGGTGAATAGAAAGCTATTTAACTTCGTCTACTAACAGATTCATTCCACATACTTCGGAATAGAATGACTAGTTTCGATGATCCTTTGTCCATTATATTCCACCAGAGAAGCCATTCCGCTATGAACTGGAGGAAAACATTTTCTCGATACATATTACGATACAAATTGACTACTCATGTTCTGGAATGCTACTTTGTTATTTCCGCAATAAGCGGGGAGAATGAATCCAGTGTAGAGTTCCCGCTCTGAAAGAAGTGTGAGGGAGAAGAGACAAGGACGCCGAAAATGGCTGGTAGTCAGCGACCGAACTAATGCAATAAGTGAAGCCATTTAGGTAAGAGCAAACCGAGATCTGGGCCGAATCGAAACAATGAGAGAAAGAAGCCTTTTATGCGACGCAACGCCGGAGCATTTCCCTCTCGTTCAATTTTCTTATAAAACCCCTATTTTCCATTAGGGCCATCATCGAAATGGAATACTGAAACACATCCACTAAATGGAGAATAATATCGACGATATTTTCGCTGTTTTATGGCTCGGAGTCTTCTGAGTTCCTTTCAATTTGAACGGGTATAATCGAAGTGTGTTTGCTCGGCCAGATTGCCAACATATATTACGGAAAATTGGAAACAAATCCTTTAATGCTCTCCTCATGCGGGGCCAGAAGCAGGACACTTTGAAACATGGTGATTTCTCTCATTCTCGACAACTGAAAGAGATACTGGAAAATGTGCCATTTGCTTAGAAATGGTTTCCCAATAAGATGTGTTATTTTGACATTCAAAGAAAAATGCCTTTTTTTGGATAAATAATAGGATGTTTATTTCATTATAAAGAGGAAGGTATGCCGTTTATGATGGAAAATAACATCAGCCAAATGACCACCACGACCATGACTAAAGGACCTTTTCATGAAGTTTTCCATAACCAAATCGCAAATGACTACTCTATGACCTTACGAATTCCATCTTTGAGGTATTGAATCGACGATGGGCTCTTTGCGTGGACCTTCTCTTTCACATGGCCTCAAAGGAAGAAGTCGCAAGGTGTTAAATCACAAGATCTTGGTGGCCTCTTCGAAAGTTTTCACGGTCCGGAAACTATTTCCGTGAAAGATCAGTGGTTTCGTTGCTTGTGTGGCACGTAGCGCCGTCTTGTTGTTGTTGAAAGTAAAAGTTGTCCAGATCAATACCATCCAATTCCGGCCACAAAAAATCATTCATCATCTCTATACTCCATTCACAATTATAAAATCACAACTCTGGTCTTGGAAATTTGACACATTCCACTCTGTATCGAAGTTATGACGTTTTTCAAAATATTTTTATGTTCCAAGTCAACACTATGTTGCCCTTTCTACATTCTTAGCGTATTTCTCAGAATGTGAATGAATTGGAAAAGATGTGATGGACGAAAATAATTAACGTTTATATGAATTGATATGAAAGGATTCCTTTTTTAGTTATTTGCATGAAAAGTACAAGAGATCACTGTTGAAATATATTATTTTTCGCCATGGAAAAAAATTGCATTGCTTTCACATAATTTTCATATGCACGATTGTGAAGATTTAATGTTTATTATCCTCTTGAACTGAAAGTTCAAGACTTGACGACATTTCATTTATTTGATCTTATGAACAAGGAGTAAAATATTCTGACTGTATAGTAATTTATTAGTAAAATTAGTAAAAAATATTCATACATTACTACCACAGTAGGTTTGTACAAATAAAATGGAATAGGTTGAACATATGCTTCATATTTATCATTCACCTGTTCTAAAATAAGACTCAAACTCCTGGAATATGGGAAAAACCGATGTATTCTGGTTCAATATAGCCTATTTCTACTTTCGGCAAAGGAATGAAAGCTCCAGTGACACATTTCAATTCATTGGAATCTGAATTCACCTACCGTTGAATGCAATATAGTCATATTTCTTTGTTTTTTCAGCTTATTCAACGTGTTTTTTTTCTGAAACGTGAAAACGATCAACAATAATCATTTAGAGACCGATGATGGCCATCCAGAACCCGTTTAGGTACTTACGAAAATCGTGGAATTTCATTCTGCAAGTTCTTTCCTCATAATTCCTCGAAAATCCTACCTGAACCATATTTTCCGGTCGCTTTCGTTAGAAGATCGTATAAGGAAGCCTTTTTTGTCTATTTACACAATCCAAATAAATTTTGAGCACCAAAAACGATACCGAAACTAACCAAACTTCTGGGGGACCGGAATTTCGTTTGAAATCTTTCTAAACGGCCAGATACCTAAAAAAACTTCGTAAAAGGAAAAAATGACACTTGCACGAAATTTCTCATATCGACGGAAAACTTCTTCTGGACGACGAAGAACGGAAAAATAGGCGATTTCCTATCGATATTTCGCCCCAAAATCGCCGATTCGAACAGAAATGTGGCATATCTTTGATACTTTTACTTTGATGTAAACAAGGAAACTGGCAACGTCGTTTTGTCATTAACGATATTTTCTGTACGCGCACAGACTTTTCATCAGGTGCACCAACTCCTGAAAACGAAATCATGACCTCCTATGTGACCCAAATATTCATGCAAAATACTGTGTAATGACGTTTGTGGAATGCCTAATTCCAAAGAACGACAAGTAATGGACAAATCTGAGTTTTCTTCAACACTTTCGGCTACAGCTGCAATATTCTCTGCTGTTCTTAAGCGACGTGCACGAGTTTTATTCTACACATCCCAAGAGCTCACATTTTTCAACCAATTTCTGTATTGCGGTTCGACAAGGTTCTTCACGACAACCCAAAAATGTTCGTGTTTTACGAACCGTCCCTACCAAATTTTCCCCATTTCGATAGTGAATTTTAATCATTTTAACGCGTTGTTGATGCGTGTATCGTTTCATTTTTATTAATGGCGTAGTTATTACTTGTCAAATGTCAAAAAGTGACAGCTTTAAAAAGGACATCTACCGAAATAGGGGGCTATTCAAAATAACACCTCTTATTCTTATTAGAAAAAACTTCATCGTTATGAGAAGATCGAGAAGAAAGGATCGAAAAAAGTGAATCAAAGCAATTTTTCCGATTCAGGAACCATAAAAATACTTAATTCTCGCATATTTCAATTTCAATAGAGCCCCCCGTTCGAGTCAGGTTACGACAAAAAAAAACTCTATCTAATAACTTAGGAAGCCATCCGAACAAATATGTTCAAGTTCTTATTAAAGAATCTAAAAAGTAATCCGAAGTTGTAATTGAAATGGTGAAGTGTAATAATTGTGTGGGGCATCAACGACGGTCGGGACGGGGTAGCCCAAAACGGAAAAGATGGAAAATGAAATAGGACGAGGAAGAGAGAGAAAATTGAACAGAGAGAAGCGGGTGTAAGGATGGAGAAGCTCCGGCTCGGTTCCATTTCTCTGCCTCTTTACACTATACACTCATACAAGGATTTAATTAGAAAATTAAATTGACTTTTATTGAAACTGCACTGCAGCAAGCGGTAATAGCTTCAGTACGCTTAGATAACAGTTTCATTAATTACTTCTAGACCGAATGTAATTTATATCTATCTCTAGTGACGTTCCCATTTTAGGTAAATGAATGAACCGAACTGATGACTAGGGATGGATAATTTCAACGAAACGTCGCTTTCTGCAATTCGAATTTGTGAAACCATTTCAACAATGTGCATTTCTAAATAGATTGAGGGCCGGTTTTATCAAGGGCACGTTCAATCCGAGGTTACTCAAACGAGGATTGGAAGTCAACCCTCGGTTGAAAAAAGTTCGGTTTAATAAACGTCTTTGCGGCCTCGGTTGAACAACCTTGGATTGAGATCGCTTTTTTTGGGTTGGATAACCCGAATCTTATTTCTCGAAGTATTTTGGCACTTTTTTTATACCATGTTTGGATAAATTCAATAACCGTAGTCTAATAAAGACAGAACAAGAAGCTAATTCGAATATTCCCGTTTTTTGTGACGGTCACGGCAGATAATTTAGAGAAATATGATTTCCTACATCAAAACAAATTATGTAATGAAAAAATTTGTAATTCATGAAATGAGGACGGACTTCGTACGAATTTTTTCTACTCGAAGCTATTGCCAAATACGCTCAAGTCTTTATCACCTTTGTCATCTTATTTGACTCGAATGATCTATGTTTGTACTTTGTTGATATTCTGAAAAGTCTTATCTCAAACTCTTATGCCAAGTAACCAAATAAAAGCTAGGACAATACAAAACATCCAATGAAATTGCATTAACATTTAGTCGTACAAGGATGTAGTTTTATTTCGGATAGGAACAAATCATTCTTGATCTTGTTTGATTGAGTACATAAAATACGCATTAAATTTAAAGATAGCATTTATTATTAAATATTCAGGTTGAGAGTCATGAATAGAATCAGTCTAGCAATATTATGGAGGACTCCGCAAGTCACAAAAATAATAGTTGTTTTCAAATGTAATCAGATACCGAATAAAAGAATGGAAAATGTTCTTTCACACGCCAGAGAGTCTTTAAATTCAATTCATAGTTCATATGTGAGCTTCATTGAATAATTGATCATCCATTGATCTGTGAGATGGGATCGGTGTCATCAATCATCTCATTAGATAATATTAAACATTTTCTATGAAAAGAAATACCAAATTTATAAGCTTGGCAACTTGGAAATTTGAAGAAAAGTAATCCTTTTCACTTCTGAAGCATTCAGCATTTTCACAACCAATTAAAATAAGCATGCACCTGTACTATGTAATAATTATCAAGAAATCCTTCTAGAACGGTGAGTGAGCTCCAGCAGCACGGTTCTAATACACCGAAATTTGATCAGTCAATACAACCTATCCCTTGTTAGTTGCTATTCCTGTTGATTGCTTGGCATTTCGATAGAATGATAAAATAAGCACTAGAATACTTTTTGATAATGTCCAAAGTTCTAGACATTTCACAACTTTCTGACTTTTTTCTGATGTTGATTTATGTATACCACAAAAACTTCGAAAATGTTAACAACTCTGAACAGATTCCGCTTATTCAGAGTATTTTCACCAACATCTCTTCTTCGTTCCATCTTCGAAGTGGTCGAAAGGAAATGTGGAATCATTCGATTGGTATCTTTCTTATTCACAGTTATTAATTAAAAAAAAATCTTGACTAATTGTATAAGAATTTATTTTATATTTAATGCTGTAGGTACTGTGGGTAATAGTATTTCTGAATCTCAATCTATTTTCTGAATTAGAGATTCAGTTGACCATATGTTTTTAATTTTACCTAGAAAGTGTTTGAAATATGGAATTCAAAAATCAGTCTTCAATTTGCTCTATATCGATAAGTAATTTTTCAGCCCTGTTGTGAAATCATCACATCTCCTTCTAGCAAACAAGAAAAGATAGCTTGATGGAGATTTAATTTGCATAGTTCACGCTCAGGATTTCTGTAATAAATTTAATTAAACTTGAGATGTAAAGACAAGATGATATTCTTCGGGCGGAATCTAGAGATTGTAACTGAACGTGGATAACTTCAAGAGGAATGAGGAATATTAATCTACCACTCCCCTAAGTTAATTTCAGGTGATGAATCATTTGCACACGAAGTGATCTATTATATTATGATATCAAGAACAAAATGACGGAAAATGCATTTAGATCAAAAAGTTCCGGAATATTGTTGAACTTCTACCAAATTTATTTGATCTAAAAATCTTATAAAAATCTTATAAAAGTCTTTCTATATATAAAAAAATATGGCACGAAATGAAGATAATTTTTTCGAGCATTTCGAATCAGAATTACGAAAATGAATAGCAATGATCTTTCATAAGCAGAGCTGGTTCTCAGAAAATAATATTGATGCATTAGACCAAAATTCTAGGTGATTATGACGTTTGAAAATCAGTAAAATAGGTACGTACACTCAACTTACCCTGGAAGAAAACAACGAAACTTCTTCAATTGAAACCACTTCGACTAATTCACCTATACAGTTCACAACTGAATTCGAAGTATTCAGTTTTACCATTAACCTTTGTGTGTGTATATGAAATGTAAATATTATTCATTGTTTAAGCATTCAATATACGATCGCTCACCCTTGTTCAAACGTTTATAAATTGATGGATCATAGGCGTGCATCGAGTGAATGAAATTTAGTTAATTTCACTCACTGAATACACAAAAATCAGACAGAATATGAGAAAGAAGATATGTATGATTTTCACATATTGACCCATTATGATAATTCTAGAATAGTATATTCTGTAACAAGGGCAGAATGAAAATCCGATACGAGTGAATCATTCCAAGGGCGAGCCGGAGGCGAGCCTGAGGAATCACGAGTATCGGATTTTCATTCTAACCGAGTGACAGACTATACTTTCTCCACGACGAAGCTAGATAATTAATCTTTTAATACTTAGATGAATTATGATGTTTCAAAAACCGCAATAAATATGATAATCAGAGCGACTGACACATAGATTTATTCTCTATGTTTCCAAAAGTGTTACGGAATGAATATTCTCGCACACTGTGCGAGAATGAAATTCAGTCGAAATGCTTAAAAAACAAGGATTATACTCAAGCTCGAGTTGGTTATTGGTGGTAATCTATAAAGGGCGAAAACCAAGGACCAAACTGAACAACAACCGCGGTCATAACTGGTTATTTACTTGAAATCGATAAAAGTTTTAGAATGAATATTACATATCAAGTGATGGAATACTGACATTCTATGGTCAAATTCGATGTTGGAAGAGCTGTATTCTGTGGCAGTCGTGGAGAAAGAGTTTTAAGGAAATCAATCGGATCAGCATCAATTTTGTGGGAAATCTTTAGCCTTATCTGTAGGTACACCTATGTGAATCAAATATTCAATAAATCGATCAACGTTTTCAATGGTTTATTAGTGTGATTAAAAGATTTATTTTTAGAATACGAGAAGAGGAGAGGTTAACTTTCGACAGCAGGTAAATTTAAATAAACGAGTTCGAAATAGATTCTGAATCGTTTTGTCATTAGCTCGAAATTTTTCAAATAGGGTGTTTTCAAAAGTGAGGTTTTTTACAGATTAACCTCAAGGGAACAACTCAAATACTTACACCATTATATAAACTGAGTATTTAAATATGGCAATGCTTTTATTCAGATCTACAAGAATTTCCAGGCTCATACTCATTCATACACGAGCCTGGTTATACAGAGTGTAACAGCCAAATGGAATAAATTCGATAACGAATAAATGAGGGCGTGTTGGGAAAAACGCTCGGACACGTCGATTTGTAATTTTGAATGCGCATATTCTTCAAGAAAACAATATTATATAGGGTGTTCCATGTGACCGTGGCCAATACCAACTTTCTTATTTCAAATGCAACCCCCTGTATATCATTTATTTTTTAGATTCTTCAGAGAATTCTAGACACAATTCATGCACAATGTCCTATACCTATCTTTAACTATTTCGGAAGTATTAAGTGTTTTCAGATTTATTGCAAAAATCAACGTTTCAAATGAAAATTACTTTATTTCACAAATTCGGTTCATTACACTTAAAACCTAATAAGAAATACTGATTATTTCTTAATTATTAAAAAAAAAACAAAAAAAAACATTAATGTCAATGTAGGAAATGTTCAAAATGCTCGCAGCGAACGTCTTGGCAACATGCTAATCTGGTGTAGAATTGTCTTCTAACGTTACTCAACATTTCAGGCGTTTCTGCTTACTTTCTTCATATCGAGAGGTAAATGGGAAATAAGTATTGAGTGTAATGTATCGAATTTGTGAAATAAATTGATTTTCATTTAAAATGTTAATTTTTGTAAAAAATCTGAAAACACTTAATATTTCCGAAAAAGTTGAAGATAGGTATGGGACATTGTACTTGAATTATGTCTAGAATTTTCTAAAGAATCAAAAAAAAAATAATAATCAGGGGGTTTCATTTGAAATAAGAAAATTGGTATTGGCCACGGTCGTATGGAACACCCTATATAATTTTATTTTCTTGAAAAATATGCGCATTTAAAATTACAAATCGACGTGTCCGAGCGTTTTTCCTAACACCCCCTCATTTATTCGTTATCGAATTTATTCCATTTGGCTGTTACACTCTGTATGTAAACAATTACATTTCTTAAATTCAATCTGAGCGCCCAACCCCTCTATTATGTTTCAGGCTTATCCATTCATTCTGTATCACCCTGTAAAAAAGATTTTTTGAAATGAATGTTACTGAACTGAATTTGAAATAACCATTTCTGAAATTCAAATTATGCACCAAGATTAATTGAATAATATTATTTTTGTGAATGAAGAATATTAAAAAAATCCAAGTACGAAGAAATTATCGAAATTGGAATTCCGGAATATTGGCAGTCGTCTGAAGCCGATAAGGTGTCGGGGGAGCATCCACGTCATCTCCCACTTCGACATCCTATTCCTGTTAGGGATTTCAGAAATCAATTTCGCGAACAAATTGAAATTTTATGTTTACTGTCCGAGTCGGCACCGGTATCTCACCTTATACTCATATCAAGCCATGCATAGCGCCTTGGGCAATAAAAAATAAATCTCGATATCCCTTCCCCATTGACAAGCCGTCATTGTTAGCAACGTCCCGTAACGTCATGCGAAGTCGGAATAAATTGACAATTTCACGTACCGCTACACTTGCCTCTCAAGAAGGTTTGTTTTGATGGAAGCTCCACTCGCAAAAGTACGATGAATCTTTTTGTTATCGGAGGAAGAATTACATTGTCTCGATGAAGACCCTTTCACGGTAGGACAAAGCATTCTCTGAGGCGATGAAGTTCTGTTTGCGCAGTTGAATTTTAATCGTGGAAGAAAGAACTGGTGGTCTTTTATAAATTCGGAAGGGATTTCCAATAGGGACTAGACAAGTCTAAACTTTCACTCTTACTCACCTATAACCCAACTTTCACTGTCAAGACATGCATTAGTCGTTTAGTCTTTGCCAACAAATAGGTGGCCGAGTCATTCAACTAGGGCTAGGTTCAACAAATCGATCGCTCAAAAGTGCCGGAGGTGGTACCACGGCATTCTGGCGAATCAGGCTCAAACCACATTATGACGAATTGCGCAAATGGATCTAAGCTTGCCCCCAAGAACTTAAGTCACATGACCATAAAAAGCGCCGTACCTTGAAGAATAAGGCTTTGGAAATGTTGGAAGAAGATTACCAAAAGTCATCTTCATTGGTTCAACGAATGTTGAAGTGCACTACTAGACTGTTTTGAGGGGCTACTTTGATTCATTGGTCTGTGCCAACAAGCAGGAGTCGTCAGAGGAGCCTATAGCCAATATTGAAGGAGAGAAAGTAGTATAGGAACTACAGGGACGCAGAGATCCATTCTGGCTCCAACATTATTTCTACTTCACATCAACGATTTGCTGGAAGCAACTTCGTGTCCAATGCACAGCTTCGCGGATGATAGAACCCTCTATACCGCCTTTTCTTCTAGGGCTCCAATACCAGCCCGCCAAATCAGAAACGAACGAAGAAGAAATGTTAACAACATAAATATGGACTTGGATTCTTGAATGGGGATCTAATAACTTGGTAGAATTCAACGCAAACAAAACACAAGCATGTCTTTTCTCAAGAAAAGCCGATCTTACTGTGTCCAGCATAAAATTGTCGGAAGTAACCATACCATTGAAGTCATCCATTTCGATGCTTGGCATTACTGTCGGCAGTAACCTTTCCTGGGAGAATCACGTGAGATCCATTGCTAAAAGTGCATCCCAGAAACTTGGTTTTCTGTTTCGTGCCAGGAGCTATTTCACCTCAAGTCAGCTGCTTATGATCTATAAGCCACAGATTCGACCTGTCCTGGGATACTGTTCCCATATTTGGAGTGCTGCACCTAACACACCCTAAAACTCTTGGATTCTGTACAAAAAAGGGCAATTCGTCTCGTCGGTGATGCCTCGCTTACAAACTCGCTCACTTCTCTGGAACACCGTAGAAAAGTGGGCGATCTGTCTCTATTTTATAGATATTTCCATGAGCGATGCTCTTCTGAATTATCAGCCTTCGTTCCCCCTCTGGCAGTCTCTTCCAGACTGACCCGTCAAGTTAAGTCTTCACACCCCTTCGTGGTAACTTTGGAGACCTTCAGAACATCTCTCTTCAAGACTCGTTC
This sequence comes from Adalia bipunctata, assembly GCA_910592335.1. Taxonomy (NCBI): domain Eukaryota; kingdom Metazoa; phylum Arthropoda; class Insecta; order Coleoptera; family Coccinellidae; genus Adalia; species Adalia bipunctata. Next base: position 9,366,008 of record OU342952.1, on the reverse strand, counting down.
ATCCAACGAACAGCGAGGCTTTGAAACACATTGCCTAGGGAGGTGTTCCCGAGGCATATAACCTCCAGAAATTCAAGAAGAACACCAATTCCTACCTGCTTGCCCTTGGTTCTCACGATGTTCTCTGAACATTACAAGATATTCCTTTTCGTGAAAACCACAACATAAAAAAAACACCATAGTCCAAAACCAGACCTCTTGCTGCCAAATCAAGAGAAGAATCATGTGCCCAAGAGCTGCCAAACATTTCCTACCGACCAGACGGCACACTCATCCTTAAGATTTATTGTGTATCCCCGCACTGTTCACCAGTCAGGCAATAGTGTCTCGATGAACTGTATAACCTTTCTGGGGACTACATCCATCACATGTTCCGGCTTTGAAGACCAGGAGCCACGGTGCTCTAGCCTTTTCTGTAGAACAGCTTCACATTCGCATATCAAGTGCTTGGCTGTCTCAGCAGCTTCTGTCGGTCTTCCGCTTCATTGCCAGCTATCCCGGAGTGGCCAGTTACTCAAATAAGGTTGCCCTGGTTTTTTCTCCGTCTATGTTGAGGTACGTTTTACATTTCCAGACTAACTTTAACTAGTTAAGTGAGGAGTCATACCCTACATGATGCTGAAGTGTTCGCCAGACCTAGTGAATGTTCTTTGCGAATTCTTGACCATCCCATTCAAGATCTACCTGGTCTGAACGAGAATAAATTCGTTATCACAAAAACGCTTATATCTTTTGAACCACTAGATCGATTTCGAAAATTGAACTTATTTTCGAATCATCTTCTAATTCGCATCAAACCTGTTTTTACAATAAAAAAAATTCATGCATTTTTTTTGGAATCCTTTCCATCATGCTTCTTATAGTGTTCTCAGTCACTTTCTGGGATGCTGTCTTCCACTTTTGCTTGAATTCCGCTAATGTTTTCGTTGATTTCTTAGTCTTCTTCAATTCTCTTTTTACCAGGGCCCAATATCTTTCGATTGGCCTGAGTCCTGGCCAATTTAGTGGATTGGCCTCTTTGGGGACAAAAAACCACCTCATTAGCTTCGCACCATTCCTTGGTGGCCTTGCTGTAGTGGCATGAAGCTGAATCTGGCCAAAAGATTTGTGACACATCGTGCTCACGTAAAAATGGTGAAAGTCGCTTCTTCAAGCGATGTACATCTTCGAGTAAACAGAGCCTTGGCCAAAGAAAAATTTGCTCCTTTTCCCACAAGTGCAAATTGCTTGCCAAACCAGGAATTTTTGAGGAAACTTCGCTTGTTTCTTCACGCGAAATTGTTCATCAACATTTCCACGAGAATCTGCAGTATAAAATTCCTGACCAGGAAGTTGCGAGAAATCAGCCAAGACATAGGTTTCGTTGTCCATCAGGCAACAGGAAAACTTTTTCAAGAAATCTTTTTTTAATTTCTTTGCTCTCGATTTCGCTTCTTGATTCTTCACAGCGTTTCTGTCTGGCACTTTCTACACTTTGTATGTTCTAAGCCCACAACTCGACTTGATTTTTTGAACAATTCTCAATTGGTTCGATAGCGAATTTATTCTCGTTCAGTCCTTAGATTCCCTACCACTAGGGACTCAAAGGAAATGAAGAGACCAACACACTTGCCAGAAAAGAAGCACGAACTGCTTCCATTGGCACACAACCTTTCTGCGGTATTGACAAAAAATGAATCCAGAGAAGAAGTTTCAGGAGAAGGAAGAAACCGAAAGACAGAGACACTCTTGCGGAGTTATCCTGGGCTGGATCATTCAAAGAAGTTTCTTCGAAACTTTAATTCTGCGAGATTTAAGAAGTATCTGGATCGGAGAACTCACGGGAAACGGAACGCCTCGCCATAGTAGGTAAGCCAACGCAGAGAATGCTGTAGACAAAAATTTTGTGGAAGTTAGGAAGTAACCACCCGGAAACCTTCGAAGATACTAGATCTGGAGGGGGGACACCAAAGACCTCGAAGTCGCAGTGCAATCTGATTGACCTGTAGCGATAATTTCCATCCTGTCAGAAGGCCAGCAGAAGGAATCAACCTGGAACTGGTCAAGTACCTGGATAGCAATATCTACGATCTAAGGCATGTTTGGATGAGAACTATTATAGCGGAATGGAAAACTTAAGAGTTCTTCTTGTAGTTTACCTGGAGGTTTGTCTGTGCAGAATGTAGATGGAAAGTGTTAATGCTTAATCACTGACGAAAATGAAGAATTGGCTTTTCGGAAAAAAGGACAACAATCGGATATACTCGTTCTTCAATATCAGGAGATCTGAACCCTCAATCCGCACTGCCGAAAAGTAAAAGCCGGCGTTGAGTTGGAATCGATTGTCGAAAAGGTGGAAGAGAGAAGAGAGCGCGTGGATAGGAATCAGGGGTGCGGTAGTTGCACTATTCGATTAACTCCGATACTTGGCTTCAATTGCTTTTTAAGATTCTCGCGATTTCTTTTGAAAGGTTTTGGATTAAATTGCAATTGGCTGAAAGGCATTAAAAGTGCTGCCGTCAAGCCGAGCAGCCGCGCCTCTCCCTATCTCCCTCGTCTTCCTTGAGCTCGGTGCCGTCGTCTTTGTCTGGAAAACAGCTTATTTTTCGCCTCATTTGTGGAGCAATTTCTTGGCCCAATAGAAATGGCGATCTTAAATAAGAACCGACTGGAGTCGGCCGATCTTGCCTGAGCACAATACAGTTTTAATTTGTTCGAACCCCCTTATCGGGACCTTGTTTTTCCTCTACGTTGCCGATTTCGAGATCATTAAGGTCTCCGGTCTTTAATTATTCGCCTCGATCAGACCGCGAGCTTCACCTCGGTTCAATTGAGCATTCAGGATGGGTACCTTATGGCAGTTCCGTTTTGAGAGGATTCACGTTGTGTTCAGTCGGCTGTTGATAGAATCGAATGTTAATTTCTTTATTACTGTCTGTTTTCGGGAAAAACTTGAATGAATGAATCGTTATGACTGGAAAATGCAAGGCTACCTACTTGGAAAGTTACTGAAAGAGAAATAATAACAATAAACTGATAACAGGAATTTGGAAGTTTTTTAAAAGCCATATACAGGGTCCTGCAATAGTGCGTTCTTCTTCCATAGCTGCCGAACCAGATATCCCCCGATAAATGTTATTCAACAAATAGATGATAGATTCATATATTTTCACATATTTTCAATGACCTTCATTACCTCTTTCATGATGCAAAATCTAAGGGACATTTTTTCAACGGTTCAGATCTTATTCGAAAAAAACTGCAAAAAGGTGAGGGAACAGCAGTTCAGTAAAAGTCTTCTGACGATTTCCAGAAGCGATAGTAACATGAATTTGAACTAAAAGTTTTTAATTGAAGGATTTGCCTTGACATGGTTCCTAAACGATCAACCTGTCATATACAGGGTGTCCGTTATTAAGGTCCAAATATGAAGAACTTAAAATTATTATTTCTCGATTTTTTCAAATGTAACAACCTGTATTTTTCTCCACAATAATGTAGACAATTGGATACCTTACATTTTCTCAGAAGTAACCTCAGGATTATTTTAACTCCCGCATCCAGCAGACATGAAAAATGATATCGCAACTGAAAATTTTATTCAAATAATAACACAATAAAAACTAACGGACATTCAAAAGAGGTTAAACAATGAAATAAAACTAAATGAATAATTATTGACAAACTTCAAAACCTTCCCAGAATCATACTTCCTGAGCATCATCATAAAAACGATATTTCTTTTCCGTACAAGCAATACAATTGATCACGTATTCAACCTATTATATCAGTTTTTATCGGCTTTCCAAAAAAAATATAGATCAAGTTATTGCTACTTAGAGCTCAAAGATACTTTCGAATACAGTTTCAAAATAATCAGGAAACGGTATCAAGATTGTTAAGCGTTTCAACGAAGATCTTACAATTAACCGCAAGGAAGGAAACGGGAGGAAAAAGGGGTTTCATAGCCCAAAAAAAGTGAAGAAAGCCATCAGCCTTCTTCAGAAGAATCCTAACCTTTCAGGACGGAAAGTGGCCAAATAGTGGGTTGTTCGCAGTCAACCGTTCAGAAAATCAAGTCGAGTTGTGGGCTTAGAACATACAAAGTGCAGAAAGTGCCAGACAGGAACGCTGTGAAGAATCAAAAAGCGAAATCGAGAGCAAAGAAATTAAAAAAAGATTTCTTGAAAAATTTTTCCTGTTGCGTGATGGACGACGAAACCTATGTCTTGGCTGATTTCTCGCAACTTCCTGGTCAGGAATTTTATACTACAGATTCTCGTGAAAATGTTGAAAAATAATTTCGCGTGAAGAAACAAGCGAAGTTTCCTAAAAAATTCCTGGTTTGGCAAGCAATTTGCACTTGTGGGAAAAGGAGCAAATTTTTCGTTGGCCAAGGCTCTGTTGACTCGAAGATATACATCGAGGAATGCTTGAAGAAGCGACTTTTACCATTTTTACGTGAGCACGATATGTCAACAATCTTTTGGCCAGATTTAGCTTCATGCCACCAAGGAATGGTATGAAGCTAATGAGGTGGTTTTTGTCCCCAAAGATGCCAATCCACCAAATTGCCCAGAACTCAGGCCAATCGAAATATATTTGGCCCTGGTAAAAAGAGAATTGAAGAAGACTAAGAAATCAACGAAAACATTAGCGGAATTCAAACAAAAGTGGAAGACAGCATCCCAGAAAGTGACTGAGAACACTTTAAGAAGCATGATGGGAAGAATTCCAGAAAAAATCCATGAATTTTGTGAGAAATAGTTTTGGTTTTTTATTGTAGAAACAGTTTTCATTAGAATTAGAAGATGATTCCAAAATGAGTTTGATTTTCGAAATCGGTCCAGTGGTTCAAAAGATAAAGGCGTTTTTGTGATAGCGAATTTATTCTCGTTCAGTCCTTATATGACAAAAAAATTTCAAACTTTAAGTCATGGCCCCCTTTCTTGGACCTCGAAATGGACAATAATCACTTTATTAGTAGTCCTCTAACGTTGGTAAAAAATTTCTAACCATTGATGGCCCTCCCTGAAAAAATTCATGCCCCTCCTGAAAAACTGTCTGGATCCGCCAATGTCTGGTACTGGTGTTCATAAAATGGCGGGAAAAGCTCTGATGAGGGCATAATAGACCTCAAGGTCGCAGTGCAATGTAACCTCATTTAAATTTGAAATCTATCTCATTTGCCAATATTTCTTGAACTTGTTGCGTCGATTCATTCACAAATTTGGAGTGTGAAAGATGTTGCAGGAAAACTTCCGTCTTTGAAGTTGCTAAAACTTCTTTCATCTGATCATGGATCACCGTAATATGGTAAATTCAATTAGCGCAAACAGTAAGCATTGTACTCGAATCTGTAATGTGGATATCGTAATAGAAACATGATAGTTTATGTTGCCTAGCTGAGTTATACCTTAATCTCTCAGAATGGAAACCTACCCAAGGCATACATTCTTGTTCGAGGGAACAACATCGTATTAATTAAAGCCTAACAAGGTCCATTATAACGGAAGGGTGGACGCAACTTTAATTCATAATGTCTTACAGCGTAATCCAACTTCTTCATTTTAGCAGAATAATACGGGGCTGGAACCAATTTAGAACTGAAAGTTATTGCATGTTGCAATTAATATCATGTTCATTCCAGAAATGGATGGAAAGTTGGAGCCTGGCTAATGGGCATAGAAAGGGTGTAATTATAGCGATGCATATAATTGGTCTTTTAATGAGTTCTGAGGAAATTTGCCTGTACTTGAGGCTTTTTCGCGAAGCCCTGGATGAACTGGTGAGTTATTGGGCCGTGGAAATTACTAGATGAAATTTTTCATTCGGGGGTTCAAAAAATAACGTCAATAGATCGCGTTCAAAACACTCACCTTCAACCGATAAATGCTTTTCCTTCTCTGCCCGATGCTCCAATCAGCATTCAAACATTCTGCACTTTCGAATGAATTGTTAGTAGTTCTCTGTAAAGAAGAAGAACTGTTAGGTGAAATATTTTTTATGGAAAAAACGCTATAGGCCGAGTATTTTACAAGTTCCATTTTTGGGGTTTTGGCATCGTAGCCTACGTGGAAAAAATTTCATTTCATGCGTTTTTCATGTATATTCTCATAATGTTACAATAAAATCCTTATATCCACATCATTTTGATGGATAGAAATGCAGCAGAACAAGAACAAAGCTTCACTAAACCGAGCTTGGCTAATTATATTCGAATATACAGAGGGATAACTTTGTGTGAATATTTAGCTGAGGGCAATATTCCTGAAAAACATTGTGTTCTTTGGTGGCGTAGTCCTTTGATTTTTCATCTGAAATGCATATGTTGTTGTTGAGTATGTGGAGTTAGGGGTAGGATTACGAAATAGCAAAACGTATGCATATTTCTGGATGAATTTCAAACGGATTTGCAGAAGGATTCAGGTTGAAAAAAATCGATTTACTCTAGTTCTTTATCATGAAGTGTGAGCTGAATATGTAGTTTCTCCAGAATCATTTCATTGGATTGATCCTGAGGAAAGGTTAATCTCCGTTAGGAAAATATAATAATTGGGACTACGTAAGTAGACTATGTAGTCAAAAATCCATCCTTTTATTGCCTTCAATAAATCTACAAGGATATTTTGTATATTCCAGTCTTCTCTACATCTTGTCAATTCTTCCATGAGTTTAACATTATTTTCCTGAAGTTTTTTAATGGTATTTTCATATATTTGTTCATTCCTCTTGCATTTCTTCACATAATTTGCAACAACATTTTCTTTTGCTACGTATTTTCCAGCATTTTGTCTAAATATATCTTTCCAAGTCTTGATTATTTTTTAACAGAATGTTGCAATTCTTCTTTTTTGGATGTACGAGGATATATTGAAAAATTCTTATTCTACTATAGAACCAAACAAAATTTCAATGTCAAAATATTTCATCACTCAACAAATTCTCCTCTTAATTGAATACATTTATTACAGCGAACCTGCAATGTCTCTAGACCTTTCAAAATAATGTTTCTTCTTGCTCTGCAAACCAGTCCTCCACTGCTTATATTACCTTCTCATAGGAAGAAAATTTACGACGTTTTAAACATTTTTTCAGTTGAGGATAGAGATGATAGTCGGACGGAGCCAAATCTGGTGAATAAGGAAGGTGTTCTAGTAATTCTAACCCTAAATCACGAATTTTTTGCCTGGCAAAATGAGATTTGTGTATTGGGGCGTTGTCCTGTAAAAACAAAAACCTTTGGATAGCTTTCCGCGTCTTTTCTCTTTAATTTTTTCCTGCAGAGTGGTCAGTTATGTCGAAAAGTAATCTCCAGTTATTGTTCTACCCTTATTCAATCATGATGACTCCATGGCAATCCCAAAAAACTGAAGCAAGAACTTTTCCAGCAGATTTTTGGACACGAAACTTCTTAGGTCTTGGAGAACCAGAGTGTCACCATTCCATCGATTGTTGCTTTGTTTCTGGATCGTAGAAATGTACCCAAGTTTCATCCATAGTAACAATTCGGTTTAAGAAGTCTAGATCGTTTTCAAATCGAGCACAGATCGAACGCGATGCTTCTACCCTTGCACGCTTTTGGTCAACATTCAAACATTCGGGGATCCATTTTGCAGAAACTATATGATGAACGCGTTCGTATGAAATCTTCAGTGCTTCAGATATCCGTTTTAGCCCAATTCGACGGTCTGATAAAATCATGTCATGAACTGCATCGATATTTTCGGGGACTGACACAAAAACTGGCCTTCCCGATCGGTCATCATCTTCAATGGAAAATTTATCTCTTTTGAAGCTTGCAGTCCAATTTTTCACGGTCGCATACGGAGGACATTGATCACCTTGGGTATTAAGCATATCTTCGTAAATCTGCTCACCTCTTAACCCTTTTAAATACAAGTACTTGATGATGGCTCGATCCTCCAATTTTTCGATTTTCACAATTTCGGTGGACATCTTTTTTTTTATTTACTGCGTAACTCTGGTTTACTTTTTTGACGTCGAACTCTACACTGACACTTCTAAAAAGTTATTGTTCGTTGATATGGTATCGCAATATTTTGTTTATGCATGGAACTGGTCTAGGCTAACTAGATATCAATACATCCTCGTATAATACTGCTTCACATTCTTCATTTCATTTCTGTGCATCATGAGCATATTGTTCATTTGAATATCATCACTTTTCATTTTCTCTACCATGGACTCCAAACTTTGATTCTTATATGCCTATTTATCATAACTGCTTTTCAAATTAGATAACTTTCTCTGGAGGTCGGCGTAACTTGTGTCTTCAGATCTGAAGCTTATTTAATCTAGTGGAGATCCAATTCAAAAGTAAACCGCTAGGATCATGCTGCCATCGGAGAAGAGTAGTGACAGGCTTGTTATGCCGTTTTCCTAACAGATGTATGGTCTTTCTATCCAACATCAATTATCTTTGATATCTGGCAGACATGGCTAGAGAACACAACGATTTGCACACCAAATAGTTGTTCAACTTGCACCGTACTCCATTCTTGCGAAATTCAGGTATGAGCGAAGATCTATCGAAAATATCCCGAATACCTCTCCACGTCGGAATCTGGCCGTATTCCAGATTTTCTCATTAGCTCCGGCTCCCAAGCCCTCCAAAAAGTACAGGATCAGATACCGCCGATAGCCGATTATGCCGCTCATAACCAGATCGATATAGGCAAATTCCGAACACGATCCAGGAAGTAGTTGGGATTAGTTGACGCCGCTGCCATCTGGAGGGCGTCCCGATCCCGGATCTGCTTGGGTAACTCCGGGAGAAACCTGAACCTGTACGAGAAGTTAACTAATTACGTTAATTTGCTAATTAAATTCCACACAGGATTGCCGAGCCGTTGAATCGAACCATTTGAGGTGGGGGGTGTCGCAAGTTCGCGGATACAGGTCTGCGGGATAGGGGGGGATAATTCCATTGGCGTAACTACATAATCGGATCTGTTTAGTTGGGGCTCTGTTGGCTAGAATTCATACAAAAAGTTCATGGACGATTTGGATCACTTCGAGGAGCCTAGATATCGCCCTGTTTGAAGGTAAATTGAGGGATACCTCAAGATTCTATTCTAGGGCCATCATTATTGTTTCCTCCAGAATGTTATCTCCTGAGTAATCAAAGTGTTCATTGCGGTTTATGTGGATGATATAACCTTCCTTAGTTCATCTGAATTCAGTATTTTTACTTTTCATAACTGGTAACAACGAGTGTTCAGAAAATTCAGTGAGGATTTCAAAAGTTCGGTATTATAAACGTCTTTGCGGCCTCAGTTGAACAACCTCGGATTGGGATCGCTTTTTTTGGGTTGGCTAACCTGAATCTTATTTCTCGAAGTATTTTGGCACGTTTTTTTTATACCATGTTTGGATAAATTCTATAATCGTAGTCTAATAAAGACAAAACAAGAAGCTAATGCGATTATTTCCTGTGTTTTGTGACGGTCACGGCAGAGAATTTAGAGAAATCTGATTTCCTACATCAGAACAAATTAATAAAAAATTTGAAATTTATGAAATGGGGTCGGACTTCGTAGGACTTTTTACCACTCGAAGCTATTGGCAAATACGCTGTAGTCTTTATCACTTTTGTCAACTTATTTGACTCGAACGATCTAAGTTTGTACTATTTTGATATTCTGAAAAGTCTTATCTCAAACTCTTATGCCAAGTAACCAAATAAAAGCTAGGACAATACAAAACATCCACTGAAATTGCATTAACATTTAGTCGTACAAGGATGTAGTTATATTTTGGATAGGAACAAATCATTCTTGATCTTGTTTGATTGAGTACATGAAATACACATTAAATTTGAAGATAGCATTTATTATTAACTATTCAGGTTGAGAGTCATGAATAGAATCAGTCTAGCAATATGCAGGACTTCGCAAGTCACAAAAATAATAGTTATTTTCAAATGTAATCAGATCCCGAATAAAAGAATGGGAAATGTTCTTTCACACGCCAGAGAGTCCTTAAATTCAATTCATAGTTCATATGTGAGCTTCATTGAATAATTGATCATCCATTGATCTGCGAGATAGAATCGGTGTCATCAATCATTTCTTTAGAGTATATTAAAAATTTTCTATGATAAGAATTACCAAATTTATAAGCTTAGCAACTTGGAAATTTGAAGAAAAGTAATCCTTTTCACATCTGAAGCATTCAGCATTTACACAACCCATTAAAATAAGCATGCACCTGTACTAGGTGATAATAATCAAGAAATCCTCCTAGAACAGTGAGTGAGCTCCAGCAACACGGTTCAAATACACCAAAATTTGATCAGTCAATACAACCTTTCCCTTGTTAGTTGCTATTCCTGTTGATTGCTTGGCATTTTGATATAATAATAAAATAAGCACTAGAATACTGTTTGATAATGTCCAAAGTTCTAGACATTTCACAAGTTTCTGACTTTTTTATGATGTTGATTTATGTATACCACAAAAATCTTCGAAAATGTTAACAACTCTGAAAAGATTCAGCTTATTCAGAGTAATTTCATCCGCCCGATAAAAGTTTTTTATTTGACCAAAATCTCTTCTTCGTGCCATCTTCGAAGTGGTCGAAAGGAAATGTAAAATCATCTATCTTTTGAATGCCTTACAGTTATTTCATCATTATCATAACTAGAGTCATTTTCGATATTATATTCACACAGGAACCTGGCAGTTCTATCCCTTGAAGATAAGGCACAAAAATTCAGTTTCAAGTTAGGAATATTTTTCCAAACACCAAAGATGAATTATTAATACATAGCAAACCTACAGAAGGCTGTGATTAACATCAGGCATTCTATCAATATAATATCATATAATATTTTCATTCCAAGCAATTCAATGTGCCACAACAAAATGTTTTGTTTTGTTTTTAACATAAAGTGAGGTTAGTTGTCGGGCATCTAGAAACGTTAAACGTTTCAATCCTCGGTTCAAATCTCAATGGGAGCTATATTCACCGGTTGAGTCAATCCAGGGTTGAACCCGAGGTTGGATGTTTATAATACGGAAATCGACATTCGACGGCGGATTTGGGCTCAACCGAGGATTGAAATTCTTTTATGAAACCGGCCCTTATTCTCATGCATCAGTGGTCTCAAGTTCGCTTTGAAGTCGTTGAAATTATAGGGAAGTGGCGTGTAATAAAATGAAACAACTACTGATAATTCGCTTGTTGTTTCATGACCAATCTTCACTGAAATTTTCGGAAAAAAATAATGTTCGATTCACAAACGGAATAATTCCATCTGGAATTGTGGAGCTCTTCAATTCCGAGCGATTCTTGACTTAATAATTCAGTCAGTCCAATCCAATTGTGACTTCCGATAGTGACTAATGTTTTCAAGAGGAGAGCTGGTTCGGAAAATGGCTTTGACATTCGCTAAATATTTCATGTGGACAGCCATCGCCATCAGCTACAGAAGTCTCCGTTTCTCTTCCCTTTGAAGTGTAGCCCATGGGCGCACGCACATATTGGTATTTTATGAGAACGATGAAGAAAGGAATAATGCTCTTATGGATTCCGCATTACATAATTTCGATGAAGTCTCCTCATTTTTTGAATTTGAATCGAGAAGAAAGTTGTGTTTATTTATATGGAAAAGAAATCTTACAGTAATGATAGCCAAGTTGAAACATCCTAATCTATCAATAGTAATTCTGTGTTCTCACAATTTGAACAGTCATCAGAGTGACATTTCCTGAAATATCTTTCAGAATAAGTTTCAATTTTCGTGATACCCATCTTGGAACAATTTGAACGGCAGGTATTCTGAACAAAAAAGAGAAAAATCCATTCTTATGCAGAAAGATACAAAAATAGAAGCAGGTGAGAAGTCAACTGGACATTTGAAAATAAATCATGTGAAGATTCGACAGCATATCAAGTTGAGTAAACGCATCCCAAATCAGAATACCGAAATGAATTTAAAACGTAGACTTTCATCGCCTCAGAAAATGAAGAATATTCGAATTCGTCGAACAGTCTTTTCAGCGAAACTCGTTGTTTCAACACTGGCACTCAAAGAGCATCATCGAAAAGTATCAGAACCTATGGAATTTCAGCGCCTGCAGAAGGACCTAAGCTCAAATTTTTTTCATTCGATTCAAAAATTTATAACGTCAAATAATAGATAGTTCCAATTAACTTATCTTTCGTTTTTTGCAGCAACATTTTTCAATAAGGTTGTGTTAAAGTTTGTATATGGCGAACTGGACTTATACAGGTAGTTCCTGAATTGGAAGTGCAAGGAAAATTCCTTGATCAATTTCAAGAGAAAAAGTTCTGTGAACATAGGACAGCAAACGTTTCGTTTTCGTAAAAGTTTAATTTTTTTCAACTTTTTCTGCCATAGCATCTGAAAGTCACAAGATATTCAACTGAAATTCGGCAAAGATATAACAATTCAGAGTTTACACCATGTGACATTCCAATTTCGATTGCAAATCTACAGGGTGATATTTTTCCTGGAACACTGGCTCCTGTTTTCTTCCAGAACTTTTTTCGACAGTCACTGTTACTTTATGATATCTGGTAGTTTTGTTTGAAATCCTGGGAAAAATCAAAATTGTCATAAAATCCAGTTAGTATACTCCGTTCACTTTTATTTAGTATCCCAGTTAGCCATGATTTAGATATATCAAGATCAAGTTCTTTAACTCAAAACTGACCCAGGTTGGCACTCGTGAAAGTCAAATAATTCTGAGTGATGTTGCCAATGCTATTTTCCCTTTTTTAACTTTGTAAATGAATTTGGTTCTTTTAAGGTTTAACTATGATACATAGGTTTCGTAGTTCTACTACATTTTTATACAGGAGTATTTCAAGTTGTGCAAAAAAGTAATCGGATGTCTTCTGTAGGCTTATTTCTTGAGAATTTTGAAAAGTGAGGAATTTCATAGAACCATCTATTCGTTTAGAAGTTTTTCTGTCGAGTTATTCGAGTACTTTTATTCTTTTTTCGAATGAACTATAACTATAACAAAGTAACGGATTATTCTGTCCATGATTTTTCAGTAAAATTTCAACACTCGGTTCTTGATTTCCGTAAAAGAAAATAGCATAACTGAATCTTCCAACTATGTTTATATACGTGAACTAGTTCCAGTATTAACAGAGAAAAAAGTTTCTTCAACATTCGCCAGGTCTATGGAATTATCGAATTCACATAAAATTTTCTCAAATTCATTATTTTCGCAAAGTAAATAAACATTTTGATACATACGTAATTACTACGATCTCTATGTAGAAACGACAACGTTGAGTATGTATCTGACAGGAGAATGACTATAACCTAATATTTTTAAAATATACATGGTGAAATGTGTCAGAATTTCATGGCCAATTGGGATACTTCATGAAAGTGAATGGAATATATAAAAGGTAATCTCAACAATTCACGTCTGGGGATCTGGTGGGGAATGACTACCTCCTGTATCTCGAAAACGAAACGTTGGCACTCCCATGTTTATGGGACTTAAATCATACAATCAATCTCTCTCCTACGCTTGTATCTTCAATATAGTAAAGCTCTGTATACCTATTCAAGAATAGCAAACTCTCGTATGGCACGTTCTGAGTACGTTCACTGTTAAAAATGTCAAACTTCACGATGACAGATGTCAGATTTGACATATTCACCTCATTGTTGAGCTATCAAAATGTAAGTAGCAATACTAGAGCACGAGCTTTTGATTAATGTAGAGTATAATATGATATTGTATCAGATCGGACTCCGGTATAATTTCCTGCTCCGCCGCTGGCTCCGGGGGAGACTACTGATCGATTCCATCAAATTAGATAGAGTCAAGTCCTCGCTGATCAGATACACCACATATAACCGTCGCCGTGCGGTGGCTGGTCCGGACTTTATTTAATTTTCCTCCCAAGAAAACGAATAACTCTTGGCCTGAGACCACCCCTCAACCTCCAGACCCCGATGGAAACGAGTGTGCTTTTTACTTTATTGCCACTCGGACCATTGTTTCGTGTAATTCTCTTATACGTCCGTCCATTCCGCCCCCACCCCAAACCACCCCTTTTCCGCTACCCGCCACCGTCTGCCGACGAATGAATTCGAATTGATTGTGTTTAATGGATCCTTCAATATCCGGTCCATCTGTAATTAATTGGAGGTTTCAATCAGTCTGGATCCTGAACTAATATACGCGCCCCGATTTGAAGATCGCCAGATCAGAAGAGAGTTTAATTTTATCATGTTGACAGAGAGTGTCATTCGGAAACACTGCTTTGCACTACATACTTCGGGTAACCATTCTCAACTGCGATCCATTGCTCCAGTACAGAGCTCGTGAAAAAATACTCTAAATCTGGTGGTTATTGTTACAGTTATAGTTCGAAAGTGGTTATAGTTCACTCGACCTTAACGTCTATTGTGCCTCCTTACAGAGCTGTTCTTACCACGCATTTTACAGCTCTTAACTTTTTCACTTTTCTTATGACTAAATCCATCACTATACTCTGTTCAAATCTAAAAAGGAGCAATAATAACATGTTTCGCGCATCGGTAGGAGGGCCTTCGTGAAGTTTCTTTCCGTCCAGAGTCGAATCGAGGAGATTTCACACAATCGTTCAGTTTTAACTGAACTTGAATTTCATTTTGTTCAATGATTTATAGAACGTTGTTCTTTTGGAATTTGGCAAACTGTCGTCATCATTCACGATTTCTAGAACTTTAGAAATCGTTGGGATTTCATTCCGAAAAGAAACCGTGGACAATTCTTCTGATAAGGTTCATATCGAAATCGTCAACCGAATCGATTATTTTTAACGACTGGGCTCTCCTCTTAGGTGGCGTCAATGTTTTATTCTCTTCATATTCTCTGAGAATTCTGAATACAGCTGAATCACTCGTCCCTGAGGATTTTAGAACAATTCCTACTAAGTCTCTTTTCGATGAATCAGGATGTTCTTCCAGTTCTTTTCGTAAAATGTTCAAAATTATCTCTTTCTCTTCAGCAGAGAAATGCGACCTTTTGGATCTTTTTCGTGGTGGTTCCCACATATCACCCACAGATGCAGTATCCGTTTTCGAATTCGACATTGTTCTATAAACACTATACACTTTTTCAAAAGATTTTCCAACACAATACACTTTTCACAACAAAATCTATAAACACTTTAAACAGCTAGACCTTCATAGTAGCTCTAGGTATTTTAACTGGTCTTGTCAATTGAAAATTTCGATATTTATGCAAATCAAGATGGCTTTGATCCATTAAGGAAAAAAACCCAAACCTGGTGTTTCCCGGAATTACCTTGTCGGAACCTTGAGCAGCCGACAAAGAGTTTCGTACAAAATAATATGAAATTTTGGACCGAAACTAAATATATTTCGGATATTACAAATAAATGACCATTATTAATTTGAACAGAGATCTTTTACGAGTCTTGTCAATTGAAAACTTCGATATTTATGCAAATCAAGATGGCTTTCACCCATTAGGGAAAAGGACCCAATACTGGTGTTTCCCGGAATTACTTTGTCGGAATCTTGCAAGATTCCGACCCAAATCTCTAAAACTCTTATGTTTCCTGGAATTACCTTGCCGCAATCTCGAGCATCCGAAAAAAAATTATTTAATAGATAATAATATAACAACAAAATGAAAATAGGGTACGTCGAATATAAAATGTTTATGACAATTGCAAATCATAACAGAAAATTTCTGAATTACAATTGGAAAAGGTGTAGAGTTTCTGAGGAAAAAAGTTCAGTAGCTACTATGTGCCGCCACTTTACGGCCAAAAATTTCAGCTTTAATTCGTTCAAGGGCGTTGTTCTTCTAGGTATAATTAAACTCAATGGTAGAGCAATAAAACGATTCCTACATCTATCCATCAATTTTCTACTCGAATCGCCGTCTGCATTGCTCTTCAATTAAAATCAGGCCCAAATAAAATCGACATTATTTGTGTGAATTACTCAAATATTATTACTCCATTCAACGTAACCGTTCCATTATATTCGCTCGCGAATGGCTTTCCAATTTTCTGCGGAACAAGCCTGGCGTATAATTTGAAAATTCTTAATCTCTCAATTCATCGCATTGATTGATTGAATCCATTTATCTAGAGTCGATAACGCCGGCGGATCGCTACCAATGAAAGTAATTTAATTAAAAGTTGGGTAAACATAATTCGAAATTAAACAAAACACCACATATAACAGGGCCGCATCGTCGTGCTGCTACGCCCGCCCGGGGGGAGAGATGTGGGGGCGGGCGAAGTTATTAGCGTGCAGATTGTTGATTGAAGGTAATTACAATCAATCAATTGAACGTCCAGCTTCGGAAAATTTATTCCCGTTATTGACCCAAGCTGTGGCTCGGAGTCACATTCAGCATTTGCTGGATTCATATTGCAAAAAACGCCAGCGATCGACATATTTCGAGTGGAACACACTGTATATCTTGATAATTTCTCATTACCTGCCAGGTGGACTGGAATGTTCATCACGATTTGCTCGAAGGAACTCGTTAAATCCAACCACTGAAAAAGGTTAAAAAAGCCACCTTGAAAGCCACGGGATCTAGTCAAACGTTAACACAAGAAGTCAACCAACCAAAGATGACCAACACGAACATAATACGAATTCTACCACTGCGATATCGGTGGGATGAATCGAAATTCGAACGCTTATAACGCATAATTCGATTCAGATAGCTCGCAACATGGACCATTAATGTTGGAGCCAATTAAACAGTGGGAACCAGAGAACAAACAACATCACGAATGTACGGGGGAGGTACCATTAATCACTTGGAATGATCGATAGAAAATGATTTCGTGAATGAATCGTTCTGCTGATTTTATTGGGTGCATCGAATGAGAAATTTGATTGATGGAATCAAATGAGATGTTATTAAGATTCAGAACTTTCATATAACAATTTCTGTATCTCCTTCTTAAATGATGGCAATCAAATTTTGGCTTGGTTCTCTCTTAAAAGGTACATCTTATCAGCGAACCTAGAACCTACCTAGTGATGTTACGATTAAAAGAGTACGTAATGTTATGATTCCTTTTTTGTGAGCCTTTATATTCCAAAGAATATGAATTTGGAATCTAATAAATCAATTAAAAAATATTTCAATTTTGCTATGCCCGGTATACTCCATTTCTCAATTGAGGATCCAACTCAAAATTAAAAAAATTAGATATAAATTAATATTTAATAATATCTATTTCCACTTCTAAAATACTCTAATTTACATTCGAAACAACTAAATCTATCTCTATATTAAAAATTGAACTCACTTATATCTATATCAATTGAATCTCTCTTGTTGATTCTTCTTGCTATGTCTTTCGTATATTTGTATGTGGTTGAAGTCGAAAAAGCCAGTTATATCGATATTAATTGAATTTCTCTTGTTGATTCTTCTTGCTGTGTCATTTTCTCTCTATTTTCCCCAATTTATCTTCTTGACTTTTCTTTCTGATTTTTCCTGATTTATCTTCTTGACTTTTCTTTCTGATTTTTCAATTCAATCTCTCTTTTATATCCTTGGTTTCCATCCTCCAAACATCTTCCACATTCTTGATTTTTCTAATTTGACTATTCACAGAATCTATTTTCTATTTACAAACTTCAAATAATTTATCCAAATCTGTAATTTCATGAAAATCTGGACAAACGATTTTATTTCCATGATATCTCTGTCAATTTTCGGGATAAATGTGTAAAATTTCCAGTTCACATGCGAAATAATATATTCAAGAATATGTATTGATCAGTTTTTTTGTTTATTGCCCCCTCAACTTTATTGGTCATATTTTCAACCAGGTTTTTTTCCTAATATACGAAGAAAAACGGAAAAGGGAAAAATACACATTCTGCAAAATATTATTCCGCATGTATACTGAAAATTTCATACATTTATCCCGAAAATTGACGGAGATATCATAGAAATAAAATCGTTTGTCCAGATTTCCATGGAATTACAGCTCACCAGGTTTTTTTCCTAATATACGAAGAAAAACAGAAAAGCGAGTAATACACATTCTAGAGAATGGATTAAGCTTCAATTCAAAAACAAAAAATGTTGGTCTACGCCGCATACGAACTGAGATATCATAGAAATAAAAAGCCCAATTTTTGAAGGAAGTTGGCCTAATGAGATTTTGCATAACTGTATCCTTTTATGATATACAGGGCGATTTTGAAAATTGATTGAATAAGATCAGATGATCCTGCTCTTACTTTTACGTAGCATTTTATTTCATACTTACTTGTTGTTCCGATATTGCCGATAGCCTATAACGATATCCCCGGTATCCTTATAATTTTAATTATTCGAAGGTAAGTTCGCTATTAATTAGCTATAAATAAGAACAGGATGGCAGGACATCGCATGGAATACAACCGTTATATAAATCAAAACAGCGGGTGTCTGAAAGCACACGGGAGCAGCGGGCCCCCGAATAGCAGGATATTATTCAGGTTATAGCTATAATGACGCGCACTTGAAAGAAGAGATACCGCGAAGCAATTAGAAATATTGCCCTGCTGGAACTTGTAACGCCCACGTTCCACGACTGTTCAAAGTCTGGATTTATACGGTGTGGATCCGAAACTTCTAGTGAGAATGCTTTAGAAATTTGCACAAATTTTTTCGATATTTCAGATTGGCAACAATTCTTGAATGGGGATCTAATAACTTGGTAGAATTCAGCGCAAACAAAACACAAGCATGTATTTTCTCTACAAAAGCCGATCTTACTGTGCCCAGCATAAAATTGTCGGGAGTGACCATACCATCGAAGTCATCCATTTCGATGCTTGGCATTACTGTCGGCAGTAACCTTTCCTGGGAGAATCACGTGAGATCCATTGCTGAAAGTGCATCCCAAAAACTTGGTTTTCTGTTTCGTGCCAGGAGATATTTCACCTCAAGTCAGATGCTTATGATCTATAAGGCACAGATTCGACCTGTCCTGGAATACTGTTCCCATATTTGGAGTGCTGCACCTAAACACACCCTAAAACTCTTGGATTCCGTACAAAAAAGGGCAATTCGTCTCGTCGGTGATGCCTCGCTTACAAGCTCGCTCACTTCTCTGGCACACCGTAGAAAACTGGGCGATCTGTCTCTATTTTATAGATATTTCCATGGGCGATGCTCTTCTGAATTATCAGCAATCGTTCCCCCTCTGGCAGTCTCTTCCAGACTGACCCGCCAAGTTAAGTCTTCACACCCCTTCGTGGTAACTTTGGAGACCTGCAGAACATCTCTCTTCAAAGACTCGTTCATCCAACGAACAGCGAGGCTTTGGAACACATTGCCTAGGGAGGTGTTCCCCGAGGCATATAACCTCCAGAAATTCAAGAAGAACACCAATTCCTACCTTCTTGCCCTTGGTTCTCACGATGTTCTCTGAACATTACAGGATATTCCTTTTCGTGAAAACCACAACATAAAAAAAAATTGAAGCATTCTCTTGAGACCTTTAATGCATCAGGTTATTTTATAAGACTGTTAAGTCGTGTAGTTCAATTTCAAACTTCTAATTCTTGCTTCTAAAGGGTGTTTCATTAAGAGAGCAAGATTTGAATTGCGCGTCATGTTTGACAGTCATAATGTCACATGTTTATGACGTGACAGATCGAAAGTTGACAGATGGGAGAACACGGCGTTCGATTGTCAAGAATTATTATCAAAATGGTGAAGGCCTTATTGCCACTATTCTTGAAGTGCCTCAAATATTCAGTCGAAATTATGTCCTCACTCTTCTACTGTGAAAAAATAATTGAAAAATTCGAAAGTACTGGTTCGGTTAGTGATGGGAAACACATGATACGAGCTCGTAGAGGTCGTTCAGAAGAAAAAAGTTCGCGAGAGTGTGACAGAAAGACCAGAGACGTCAATTCGCCATCGGGCACAAGAATTGGACATTTCAACAGGCACTCTTCAGCGAATTCTCATTAAAGATTTACAGCTGCATACCTACAAAATCCACACAATTTTTCTTAGTGATGAGGCACTCGCTCCGAAGTCACGAGATGGAATATCCGTCTTCTCAAAAGGAAAGAAGTTGATTTGTTATCTTCTTGTTGACACAGGCAATGTATACTTACTCCATTCACATTTATAACGTATCCCGGTTGGCCAAGATTCAGGTTTATCAAGTTTTTTTACTTAAAACCGACGCTGATTGGTACTCGTGAAATGTCAAATAATTCTCAGAGACGTTGCCAATGCTGATTTTTATTTACTCTTCTTAAACTTAGTGAATGGAGTTAGTTCTTTTTCTTTAAAAGTTCAAGTAGGTACTGCTACATTTTCATACTGGATATTTCAAGTTGTGCCAAAAGGTATTTAAATGTCTTCTGTAGGCTTATTTCTTGACGATTTTGAAAAGTGGGGATTTCCATAGGTCCGTTTGTTCGTTTAGAAGTTTTTCAGTCTGATATTCAAGTACTTTTATTATTTTTTCGAATGAACTATCACAAAGTAACTGACTATTCTGTCCATTATTTTTCAGTAATCTTTCAACACTTTCAACACAATGAAAAAGCATAACTCAATCTTCCCACCATGTTTATATACTTGAAATATTTCCATTAAGTATTAACAGAGAAAAACGTTTCTTCAACATTCACCAGGTCTCTGGAATTAGTGAATTCACATAATAATTTCTCAAATTTATTATTTTTCCAACGTAAATTAACATTTTGATAATTAATACGACTTCTATGTAGAGAGGACAAAGTTGCGAAGTTATCTGACAGGAAAAATGACTATAACCTAACATTTTCAAAATATACACGGTGAAATGTGTCATGGCCAACCGGGATACATTATAAAAGTGAATGGAGTACATTGATTCGCAGATGAGTTGAAATTTAACGACAAATCCGGCAATAAACAAGAGATAATACCTCTTGGAGTTGACCTGAACTAGACATCGGACGGAACATTGTGAAATTGAATTTTCCAACCTCTATATATCCTGAGGAATATCCTCAAGTAACACAGGATCCGCTTGTTTATGTATATACACGACCGATATTGTACAGGGACGGGGTTTAAGGTTATCCGCAGCAGGGAGGACGTACTGCGGTGACTTGCCGGCGTCGTATTTTCGCAGTCGGAAAGCCCAGTGGTCCTGCGGGACGGCCACCATCTCAATTGAACTGGACCGGCGTCCTGGACGGAACGCGCGTCCGAAGAAGGACATGAAAAATGATCGGCCTAAGGAGAATGAAAAAGGGAAATATAAGAGATTTTCCCAATTTCCTCCTCGAAATTATAGTCAAAGAAAAAGCCATTCGCCGTTCACTCGGTTATAAGGGGCTAGTATACCCCGGGGGCTGAATCCTTTATCCCTCCCCCCCGTTCGTCATACGTATATACATACAGAAACATTTCAGATATGAAATCGAGGAAATTTATAGGCGTTTGGAAATTGCTGAAGGAGGTTCACGCGTGTAATTGGATTGGGTTAGGTTGGATGATTATTATACCGAAAGACATTCAGGGAATAAATATGAGTTTTCAATTTGGCGCGAATTCAACTCCGATATGAGATACGAATTGGGGAAAATTGATTACACCGTTGAAGACATACGAATCCGATATGGGGTATCAGTCCCTTCTCAGAACTTGGACGGAAGTCGATCAATATCGAGCTCATATCGAATGAGTTCCACGAGATAATTTAAGATACCTCCGAACAATAATATATTCAGAGACTGTCACACGTCGAATTTTCGGACTACCCCTCAGTCCCAGACCATTGAGCAGGGATATAAGAGATATATTGGTGGATGATTGAATTAAGAGATCGCTATTAAGGTGGGTGGCTAAAAAAAACCTCTTTTTATATACTCAAGCACTAACCTTATTTGAATAAGAATGTTACAAACACTAGGTATATTTCCTAACAAAAACACTTAGTTTTGTCCGATTATTTCTACAATTGAAAAGCCATATTTCTCCCACCAAAATAAGTTCATTCTTCGATTTTCCTGAAGATAAGTATTAGTAAACACTAATAATTTGTTCATATTTTCCTCGATATCCCAAAAATAATCAAAAAAAAATTGTTTTTTCACTAACCTAACTCCATTGATCTAGGACATAGGATCTTAGGTCAATGATCTAACCTAACCCATCTTCTATGATATTTCACAGAGCTTCTGAGTAGACGATGCCAGATTCTGTTGATTTTCTCTTTAAGCATTGATATAAGCGAAACAAAGGAAGCAGTACGTCCCCATTCGTTAACGGATGAACTAACGCACTAGGGCACTAGTTTTGTTTACTTTACGCTAATGGCGTCTATACTCTGTTAAAATCTAAGAAGGAGCAATAATAACATGTTTCGCGCATCGATAGGAGGGCCTTCATAAAGTTTCTTTCCGTCCAGAGTCGAATCGAGGAGATTTCACACAATCGTTCAGTTTTAACTGAACTTGAATTCCATTTTTTTCAATAATTCATAGAACGTTGATCTTTTGGAATTTGGCAAACTGTCGTCATCATTCACGATTTCTACAACTATAGAAATCGTTGGGATTTATGAATGTGGCTGCAATCCCAGTGTATATATTCCTAGCCTTCCTCCAGATTTCAATTTCATCCCCTACTGCCAATGAGGCTTACGCCCAGATTGACACGAAGACCTCAAACGCTGCGAAATTCAATTTACCATTTTTTCACGGTGAACTGCATCAGTATTGCGAGGGTAATCCTAATGGCGACAATGTAAGTGACGTCATCGAGGATTTACAGGATGGCTAGATCCGAAGTTATATTGAAAACTGGATGTCACACTGATACCCAAGGGGACTTTGCCGGCCCCATCCACGTCCTTCTGTGGGACGTAGATGCAACACCCATCCTGATCTCGTAACTTCTCAGCAGGATTGGGGATCTCATTCGATCTCCCATTATCCTTGTTCGCGATGTTTCCACTTCCTCCCACCGCATTTGTCCGTTGATCTTATTGCCCATCTTTGTCCTCTATCTCCCTAGATTTTACCTGTTGTTTTCGAGGTATATCTCGAACTACTGATTCTCTGTGTCTGATTGGCTTCGCATAAAAACGTAACGGGTATTAAGCGAAAGAAATGGAATGCTTCCATCTACACTGCGCAAAAAAATTAACGCACATTATGGAAATCTCAAATTTATTCTACAACTGAAGGTGTTCTCAATGATAATTATTTTTATCAGAATTATGCATGCATATGTTATCCACTTTCAACGTTTTTCTTCAATACAGATGTTTTCTCCCAGTAGGAATAAAAAAAGATGATATTATTATCAGATTTTGAATGTATTGGCTGCATTCTAAAATCAGTTGCTATCGATCAATTCTAGTGATCAATAGTTTTTCTTTCGTTTGATTTTCTACACTCGATCGCTATGCAACGCGAAACACGCAATTTGACCCAAGAGGAATGTGCCCAAGCGGTAGTTTTGCGAGAAGAAGGGTGGACATACACAAGAATTTGCAGAAAGGTTCGGAGTTTCCCATACAAGTGTGTCCAGAATGTTGCAGCGATTCAGGGAGACAGGTATGAATGTCCGAAGACCAGGACAGGGTAGACCACGGGTAACAACTGCCATTCAAGAACGTTACTTGAGAGTTTCTTCGTTGGGACAACGGTTTGCAACCGCTAGCCTCCTTCAAAATCAGCTTGAGCAAACTCATGAGGTGCAAATTAGCACTCAGATAAGAAATCGCCTCAGAGAATATGATTTAAGGCCTCGTGTCGCGGCAAGAGGCCCAGCTCTTACCCCAGCCCATCGAAGGGCGCGTTTGGATTTTGCGAGAGAGCATATCCATTGGGAAGAGGCCGATTGGGAAAGAGTTCTCTTCACAGATGACCCTATAGATTCTGCCTCTACCATTGTGATCGACGTTCCCTTGTATACAGACGTCCACATGAGAGATATGCTCAGTGCAATTTCCTGAATACTACTGGTTTCGGGGGAGGATCGATTATGGTATGGGGTGGAATATCTTTGACTGCTCGCACAGACCTAGTGATCGTTGATAATGGAGCTATGAATGCTGATAAGTATATAAGGAACATTCTAGAAGAGCATGTAGTGCTGTTTGCCCCATACATTGGTGAAAATTTCATTTTTATGGACGATAATGCCAGACCCCATCGTGCGCGCATCGTTCAGGAGTACCTTGAAGAGATTGAAGTCTCTCGAATGGAATGGCCAGCAAGAAGTCCAGATCTCAATCCAATTGAGCAGGTTTGGGACAACCTCAATAGAAGGCTGAGAAGTTCAGAAAATCATCCAGCTACTCTTAATGACTTAGGAATCCAACTCGGAGAAATCTGGGAAGGATTAGATCAGAACATTTTAAGATCACTCATTTTGAGTATGAACCGTCGTTGCCGAGCTGTAATTAACGCAAGGGGTGGAAATACCAAGTATTAAATCACTTATCAGCATTTCAGTATTTTGTTTCGTTCAAAACCTTCCCGAGAGAACATAAAAAATAAGTTATAAAGTCAATGTAGAGTTAACTTTCATTAAAATTGAGATTTTCAGAATGTGCGTTAATTTTTTTGCGCAGTGTATATTTCCGGAAGGAAACTTTGGGGCCACATTGGCATACAAGCCTCCGTTGAGATGATTGGAGGAATTTAAGACTACTGCCAATCGATTGGGCATATTTGCTAACGGAAACCCGAGTTTGATCACTTTTTTACACTTCCAACATCAAAAAGAAACATGTCAGGCCGATCGAACGTTAAGCTCTTACTTCTTACCGATTTCGTACCTTCTAATGACCATCCACCATCCGCATTACCAGTCAACCAACATGGCGAAGTCGGTTTTTAAGAACACGGTGAAAATTTCAACGTCACCCGCGGGACCGCGCGCGCTCAGCTTGCCGCTTTTTTCAACAACGCGTGCCAAACAGCCCAACGTCATATCCAAAGAGCTCATGCCCATGTTTGGGCCGTTCTTTGTCGGTTGAGCGGCCTTAAGCGGACGCGAAATCGTTGTTTCGCAGAAAGACCGGTGGCATAATTGACAATAATTAGCCCCTTATTTATGGATGTACCCAGAAGCCAGTGGATCGCAGATACGTCGGCTCTTTTTGGTGCAGACGCGACATGAGGCATACTTTCATGATGAAAAGCTTCATGCTGATTTCAATGGTAATTTGTCAATGGGAATACGTTTTTGCAAGGTTGTTCCTATGGACAAGAGCGTTATCAGTAAACACTTCATCAAAGTCAGGTTCATTTGAATATCGATGAATTTTCGACACCTTGTATCTCTCAAACCACCAGATATCAAGACAGCGTCACTTATCATGCCAGAAAAGCACCAGCCACTTGCCGAACTTACAACTCAGTAGCTCCAGTCACCCACGTGTCGTCTTTCAATAAGGTAATTTTATTTTTTTATGTTGTGGTTTTCACGAAAAGGAATATCCTGTAATGTTCAGAGAACATCGTGAGAACCAAGGGCAAGCAGGTAGGAATTGGTGTTCTTCTTGAATTTCTGGAGGTTGTATGCCTCGGGGAACACCTCCCTAGGCAATGTGTTCCAAAGCCTCGCTGTTCGTTGGATGAACGAGTCTTTGAAGAGAGACGTTCTGCAGGTCTCCAAAGTTACCACGAAGGGGTGTGAAGACTTAACTTGACGGGTTAGTCTGGAAGAGACTGCCAGAGGGGGAACGATTGCTGATAATTCAGAGGAGCATCGCCCATGGAAATATCTATAAAAAAGAGACAGATCGCCCAGTTTTCTACGGTGTTCCAGAGAAGTGAGCGAGCTTGTAAGCGAGGCATCACCGACGAGACGAATTGCCCTTTTCTGTACGAATCCAAGAGTTTTAGGGTGTGTTTAGTTGCAGCACTCCAAATATGGGAACAGTATTCCAGGA
This sequence comes from Adalia bipunctata, assembly GCA_910592335.1. Lineage (NCBI taxonomy): Eukaryota > Metazoa > Arthropoda > Insecta > Coleoptera > Coccinellidae > Adalia > Adalia bipunctata. The sequence goes on along the minus strand of OU342952.1, from coordinate 9,340,100 downwards.
CAGGTCGAATCTGTGCCTTATAGATCATAAGCAGCTGACTTGAGGTGAAATAGCTCCTGGCACGAAACATAAAACCAATTTTTTGGGATGCACTTTTAGCAATGGATCTCACGTGATTCTCCCAGGAAAGGTTACTGCAGACAGTAATGCCAAGCATCGAAATGGATGACTTCAATAGTATGGTCACTTCCGACAATTTTATGCTGGGCTCGGCTTTTCTAGAGAAAAGACATGCTTGTGTTTTGTTTGCGTTGAATTCTACCAAGTTATTAGATCCCCATTCAAGAATTGTTGCCAAGTCCATATTTATGTTGTTAACATTTCTTCCTCGTTCGTTTCTGATTTGGCGGGCTGGTATTGGAGCCCTAGAAGAAAAGGCGGTATGGAGGGTACTATCATCCGCGAAGCTGTGCACTGGACACGAAGTTGCTTCCAGCAAATCGTTGATGTGAAGTAGAAATAGTGTTGGAGCCAGAATTGATCCCTGCGGAACACCAGCATTTATGGGTAGAGAGTGATGTTTTCTGTGTCGAATCCTATGTAAACCTACCAATTCAATTATCTTATTGAATCCCAATGTGCAGAGTACGTGAAGTTTGGGAAGTTAACTGCAGCGTGGCTTCAATATTTATGGAATGAATATCAGAATGAGACCCTGGGCAGTTCGATAAATCCGTAATCCGGAATCTTTGTCGGCCTGGATGAATGGCGGCGGTATTGCTATGAAATCTGCCGTCTCGTTTTTGGCCCATTAGGAGCGGCAAACGACTGAACGTAATCGCAATATTCCCGGATTCTGAGAACTAAACAGCAATAATCCGAAGCCCATTTGGCATCAGCATAAGCGCTCATATAAGAGTCGGCAATCCAAATTGAAAACTGTAATAGCTTGCTGGTCGCACATTTTTCACATGGACACAATAACGTCTTGAGTGCTTCCACGGTTTCCGTCAAAACGTTTCTACTGTCTAGACAGGTTCGGTTTCGATTTCTTCGGAAATAATCTTTTATTCACCGTAGATGCCGTGATCCCTACTTCAAAATTAGCATGCTGAATTCATAAAGATCAGCAGGATATAAATGCTGACCTATAAATTGGCATTATAAATGGATTAGATTCGAGGAGTGGGTGAAAACTTGTGGTATTAAGGTATATCGAGTTAACGCAATATCAACAAGGTCGAAATGATGAGACAGGCTGATGAATTATCGGAATTTTTCAGTTTTCGCAAGAGATGCAAAAGCTGATCGAGTTAAACTTCCTGGAAAGTCCAGAACCCTTCACTAGCGAAAATTTGATAGTAGTTATTTTGGGCTTCTTTCAAGAACTATCGAAATCCTTTGCTCTCAATTCAAAGTTGTAAATTCTTCCAAAGGAACTGTTCAATTCGAAACTTTAACATACCAACAACGAATGCAATCACCTTCAGTGTGTCTTGCAATAGAATGAGGCTTTAAGGTCGGGAAACAGCAGAGGCTCTTGGATATCGAACAAACGACTTGAAACGCCCCAAAATTGGCTTTATTGATACTGCCAAGTCGACATATCTGACGAGTATATCTCCTTTTTCATTCAGATCCAATGTCCATTTGCCGCGACGAAACGCCCGGTGAGAATGCAATTCGAATGGTTTGGGCCTTTCTCGTCCAGTGGCGTCGCATAATGAAATTCTTTCGAGGAAATTGTCATTCGGAACGTTTTCAATTCGCCAAATTCGAAACTGAGCGCGGCTTTGTTTGTGTAGACAAATACTTCGCAAAGACAGATAACTGAGACTCCTTTTTCTTCCTTCGACTGATCGCATTAGAGAAGAATATTTTATACAGAAACATATTGGATTTTATTGCTGCATGTTTCAAGGAGAAAGCTATTTAAATACAGTGGGTACAGGGTACACTCCGTATACGGTCTAAGGTTAATTTTTGAATGTTGACCAAAAGCGTGCAAGGGTCGAAGCATCGCGTTTGATCTGTGCTCGATTTGAAAACGATGTAGACTTCTTAAACCGAATTGTTACTATGGATGAGACTTGGGTACATTTCTAAGATCCAGAAACAAAGCAACAATCGATGGAATGGCGATACTCTGGTTCTCCAAGACCTAAGAAGTTTCGTGTCCAAAAATCTGCTGGAAAAGTTCTTGCTTCAGTTTTTTGGGATTGCCATGGAGTAATAATGATTGATTTTTTGGATAAAGGTAGAACAATAACTGGAGATTACTATTCGACATTACTGACCACTCTACGAAAAAAAAATTGAAGAGAAAAGACGCGGAAAGCTATCCAAAGATGTTTTGTTTTTCCAGAACAACGCCCCAGTACACAAGACTCATGTTCCCATGCAAAAAATTCGTGATTTAGGGTTAGATTACTAGAACACCCCCCTTATTCACCAGATTTGGCTCCGTCCGACTATCATCTCTTTCCTCAACTGAAAAAAAGTTTAAAAGGTCGTAAATTTTCTTCCAACGAGGAGGTAATGAAAGCTGTGGACTGATTTGCAGAGCAAAAAGAAACATTTTTTTTAAAGGTCTAGAGACGTTGAAGGATCGCTGTAATAAATGTATTCAATTAAGAGGAGAATTGTTGAGTAATAAAATATTTTGTTTTGTTCTATAGTAGGCTAAGAATTTTTCAATATATCCTCGTATGTCCTAGGGACGTTAGCCTGTATTTTTGATTCAGATGAATTCTTGCATGGTTTTCGAAGCTTCAGCTCACACTTCTCCGTTATTGTCAAATCTTTCACCATGAGCCACTTTTCGAGAACGAGACAGATTCTTAGGGGGCTGAATCTGGCAAAAATTTTTCTTTATTCAAATCAAACGAGGGGGTAATGAAAGCTGTGGAGGACTCGTTTGCAGAGCAAGAAGAAACATTTTTTTTGAAAGGTCTAGAGACCTTGCAGGTTCACTGTAATGAAAGTATTCAATTGAGATGTTGAGTAATAAAATATTTCGACATTGAAATTTTGTTTGGTTCTATAATAGGCTAAGAATTTTTCAATATATCCTCGTAGATCAAATTATGAAATGGTTTTTAGTAATTGTAACTAGTGGAAAAGGTGAATAAATATTTCGAAAGGCTTATAACTTGTATGTCAAATTTCCACAGATCCCCTCCATGGAGTTGAGTTTAATTCTTAGAAAATTCAGAATGGCGGATTCCTTTTACTTTGTACTCTAGAAAAGTGAAAAAAAATTCTCTTCCCTTGGCGAAAATTCCAGCATACGCCCTTGACTTTCTCACCTCCGCAAAAGGACGATCGGACAGCCGAAAGATTTCCAATAAACGTGCTACCCAATTTCCTCGCAGGCGATATCCTCGACGTGCCCCCCACCCCCTCCACCCCTATCCCTCGCCCGTCGGTCCGGTCGGATTTAACTCCCTTCACTTTCAGATGACTTCCGTGATAAATACATTTCGTATTATTTAAATTGCATTTTTACGTTCGACACCAGGACCTTCCTACCGGATGTTGATATCTCAAAAGCCTTTGCTCGAATTGGATTTTTTGATTGGATTCATGCAGCCTTCGGTGGGTCAGCTCTCTCCATTTTACGCCGGCGATATTTTTAATTCAATGACGCATTTGTGAGAAGCATTGGATACAGAACTTTCAACATTTTGTCAAAAATTACTCATATTCTTAAACCATTATTTTCTCCATGAGTTTTTGTATTTCTTTAGACGTTTTGTCTCTTAATTGGAGGTTTAAGTTTAAATTTTGCCTTTTTTATTCAATTTAAATTTTCTCACAATATTTCTTAATCACTAGTCATAAGTCGTGCACTACAGGTAAAGGATTTTCCAATGAGAGGAGTTATTTTGAATAGCCCACTATTTCGGTAGATGTCACCCTTGAAGCTGTCATTTTTTGAACTTTTGACAAGTAGAAACTACGCCATTAATAAAAATGAAATGATACACGCTCCAACAACGCGTTGAAAATAAACTGCTCCACAAGAATTAGGGATATCGTATTCAATAGTTTTTAAAAGTATGTAATCTTCGAGCAAATCGCTGTAAAAACATTTAGAACTCAATAACAACTCGAATCGATCCAATAAAAATCAGTATGAGACATTTCGTCAATCTGGTCGCATTTTTTCTGAAGTTTGGTTCTTTGCATATGCTTCATGAATGTTCTTATTTTGAAATGAAGTCAGTTTATCAACGGCTTCGATTTGAAACGAGTTCTCTGAAAATGCCAAGACGTAAATTAACAAACGCTGAGGCTAATAGGCCTATCGGAATGCTACAGGGTGGCCTAACTCAGGTTGTTGTAGCGGAAAGGCTCCAAGTCAGCCAAAGTGTGATATCTCGACTTTGGAATAGGTTCAGGGAGACAGGTTCCGTGTTGGAAAGACCAAGGCTTGGTGGGCGACGAAAAAAAACACCTGCTCAGGATCGTTTCATCACCGTTTCGGCGAGAAGGTACCCTACATCTACGTGTAGAATGCTACGGAATACTCTTCAAAATGCAGATGGGGTCCAAGTTTCCATCGAAACCATCAGACGACGTTTGAAAGAGGCGAATCTAGGTTCTAGACGTCCATTAAGAGGAGTTCCATTAAGACGTGACCATAAGCGTCAAAGACTGGAATGGGCAAGGCAACATATCAATTGGAACGATCAATGGCGTAGTGTCCTTTTCACTGATGACTCCAGATATGGACGATTTTCAGATTCTCGAAGAATAAGGGTATGGACAATCCCACGCATACCCCGTAATCGTCGCTATGTCCAAGAAGTCCATCCATTCCGATGGGGTAGTGTTATGGTATGGGCCGGGATATGTTTCAACGGGCGCACAGATCTACACATTTGTCCTGGGAATATGACCGCCTCACACTATAGGGAGCATGTCATTGACAATGTTGTGCCAAATTTTCACGCAGCTGTTGGTAAAACTTTTCAATTTCTAGACGATAACGCTAGACCGCACCGTGCAGCTATAGTTGAGAATGCGCGCGAGGAGCCTTGGTATTCCACATTTACCAATACCTCCGCACTCACCAGATTTGAATTGCATAGAACATGCATGGGACATGCTCCAAAGAAGATTAGATAATCATCAACCTACCCCAGAATCCTTAAATGATCTGAGAGAGCTTCTGCCCCGTTTATGGAACCAAATTCCTCAAGAAATGTTCAACAACCTCGTGTGTAGTATGCAAAGAAGATGTCAAGCTGTTATTGATGCCCGTGGAGGCCATACATTGTATTGATAGTCTTAAAATGCTTGAATTCTCTGGGAATAAAATTTAAATTTCGTTATTTACTCGATTTTTCTTAACCACCCTGTATTCGCTGCAGACCTACAGGCTAAAATTAATTTGCAACTTGAAATCATATTAATATGAATTTTCATCACAAAAATCTTATTTTAACTATATTTTTTTGGTTCATTCATTCATAAACCAATATCGAATACCGATACGTCAGGAGAATTTGTGGGTCCCCAAAATGTTTTTAACACCAATTTAAATTGACAAATTTGAACTGTTCAAGTTGCTGATTTAGTTGATTATTCATAAACCTGAGGAAGAGAACAAAGTATCTCGAAAAGTCGCTGTAGTGAATAAGTCTAATAAATTAGTTCCTCAAGACTGATATTATTTCTATGCTGTATATTTTTTCGCAATTTAAGTCAATATCCCTAACTCATGTGGAGCAGTTTATTAAAATTCACCATGAAAATTGCTGTTGGGACAAGTTAGAGATGTGAAAAATAAAACCCGTGCACGTCGCTCAAGAACAGCCGAGAATATTGCTGTTGTTGCTGAAAGTGTTGAAGAAAACCCAGGTTTATCCATTCGTCGTCGTTCTTTGGAATTACGCATTCCACAAACTTCATTTCAACGTATTTTGCATAAAGATTTAGGTCTTAAGGCTCAAAGGCTCATAAAGTTCACACAAGAACTCAAGCCGGCCGATCATCAGCAACGTCATGTCTTTGCTGATTGGGTCCTTGAATTGCATGAGAATGATCCGGAATTCCATCGAAAAATCATCTTGAGTGGTGAGGCCCCATATTTAAAAAAAATGACATTTTTCTTTTAATGTCAAAATAACACCTCTTTTTGAAAAACTAAATAAGATAATTGACGAAATCTCACCAAATCGAAACAGAACGTACATTTTTAGATCCTCATTGGTGTACCAACGTAAAACCAAAAATTTCAATAATGACCCAGCTGTCACAAACAGCATCACTCTTACACAGTACGAATACTTTCTTGATTCAAGTTAGGAAACTTGATACGAAAAATGTGAAGAAATTCTAAACGAGCCAAAATAAACAGCCGCCATTTTTCGTTGTTGCTCAGATCTCCTTATTCATAATAATTTTCATGAATGGTTCATCCCCAATTTCGTCTGCCATATCTGCGAAAGCAGGGAGAATTGAGGAATTATTCTCAGCAGCGAACAATAAGTGCTATGAAGCGGCCATAATCCTTCCTATTAAAGTAATAAAACGGATATAAGCATATTGAAAATACCAGAGGGGTTCTATAGCCTCCAATTGAGATACAAGAAAAGAGGGCAGTTAATATGAGAATGCTCGAGAAATTGATCTGAATTCATGGGAAGGATGAAATCGATTAATGGTTTCATCAATTTTATAGAGATCTCATATTTGATCTCAAAAGTTGTATGGCCTCGACTTAGATCTAACAGCAAAACGTTCTTTGTGTTTTCAGAAAGCTGAATTGCATTCGTTTTGTGGCCACACTGATTTATCTTCTTCAGGTCTTCAATCAATGAGAAGCTCACATGAATGTAACTGGTGGAAGAAGAAAACGAAGTGCAAAGGAGAGCGTTGCTTCCCACTGAGCCCTGAAGAACACCCGTGTTGTCTGAGAGCAGGAAACAAAGGAACACTTTTCATACATTTTGTTCGAATTGACATACATAAAGACAATTATTTTGCACCGAAGGGAACAATAATGTTGATCATAATCAATAAGAAACTAAGATTAAGCTGACAAACCTAGTGAATGTTGATACAGAATACAACAACATAAGGCGGTTATAACCAAACAAAAAAAAGAGCGAATCAACTTGAAAAAAGTTTATTCTGAGCGAGGAAAAACTTCTATAGCTTGGGCTACATCAGTTGGTTTCTATATTCAAGGTTCATGAGAAACCCAAAGAGTGCAGGTGAGTTTTGCGAGTAGAAACGAAGTGAAAGAATTCGTATAAAGCGAATTTCTCTTTAGCAACTGCTAAATTTCTCGTTTCCAACCTGCCAGTCGTAATAAGCAGTAATTCCTGGAATAAATATCGAACCCAAGCCCCCAATTGCATTGTCGGAAAAACATTTTTCACCGGCATCAAATATGTAAAACTTTTAATTTGACGTTGCCAAGTTATTAAATTCATCCCACGAAGGTGTGTGGGCGGAAGGGAGGAAAAGGACAAACAACATCTGTGAAATTGCATCGGGATACGAAGGAATTTTTCAATATTTTACGTCTTGTCCGAGCAATATTTCTCGTATTTGCCATGACGGGCCCTCCTTTCTCCTTCGGCTTATTTAATTTTCCCGGTTCCAATTCGAAAACTGAAGAACGGCCTTTTCGGAGGCCATGCCGGAAACTGTGGCATGGAAATTGCTTGCCTTCTCGACTCTGACCATAAAACTAAATCTCATAACGCTGAGTTTCCGAAATGAGCGAATTTTCTGTACCCAGCGCAAGTTTCCTGTTGATAGGTTATTCGGAAAAGCGTTCTCGGGGAAACAGTTCTTGACAGGCATGACTTCCACGAAGGCTCGGGTTTAAAAACAATAAAACCTCAGTCAGTGGATGTGGTGGTGACTTGATAAAAAGAAGTCAATTCAAAGACTGAGATCAAAATAAATCTTGGTTCTTACAATGAGACCTTGTTGTTCTTGAACAACAGACTCCGATATAACCCGATATTAAATCCTGTTTTAGTTATTGAAATTGAGTCGATAACTCTACATAGACTTGTTGTTTTTGCCTACTTCATTAAGAAAGTATTGCTACTCTTCTACCGGAGAAGCAATGAAAACAATGTCACTCAACATTGAAGACGTTTATTTGAAAATATCAGAGCCTCAATTTCAAAGTGCAGTGGCTGAACAATAAGCTAGGTATAGGTATAATGACTGGCTGTATATTTCACCAAAGGATCTCAAAACACAGATTCTGGGACTTCACAAGAGTCCAGTAGTGATAAGAGCTACTACAACGACCAATTCGACTAATCCAATGGAAGAGTGAATTTTTAACACCATGCGGAGAAAATTACAGAGCCAATCACAGAGTACCAACCGGACAAATCTATCGGAAAGATTTGCATCCTAACGAATTTGGAAGCTGCATCTGCCATCGTGGATCCAAGTTACTAAATGAATCAGGAAAAGAAGGAGAGAAAGGAGTATGGAACAATTGAACTACAAGACCAGTTCAATCTAATGATATCCCTAAAAAGTTTTCGCATAATTTCTCTTGATTATACGAGATCCAATTCTGAAATTGGATTCCTTGGGTTTCCGAGTCCTAACTAAAAAAACTACGCTGAAGGTTCGAATACTGTCAATTCTGAGTACTTGGAGCTACCCCGTGATGCTGTTTCATAATGATGAATAATAAAGATCAATGTTTCTACTGATTAAGCAAAAAGGAACATGAACATCAACAGGAGAAGACTTGCAGATTGCAAACTTAGCTAAGAGAAATCTTCTTCGAAAAAAATGGTGAAACCCAAAGTTTAAACCACAGAGACAATATTTGTGAAAAAAAAAAGAATAATCATTCACCTCATAAAAATAGGAACCGTAAACTACGAAGCTATGGTGCAAAGAAAAATTGGAATAACTGAGCAGGATATCTCCATGAATCTGTTGTCAAATTTCTTGATAAAAGTATCGCTCGATTCTAATGATTGGACAGAATACTGACTATTAAAACTGCAAAAATGCCTAGATCAACTCAACGCTCTACAGAGAAAGTGTGATGCAGTATTGGGTGTTTTTTTTTAGAGTGATAGGGATAACTGTATCCATAGTAACAATTCGGTTTAAGAAGTCTACATCGTTTTCAAATCGAGCACAGATCTAACGCGATGATTCTACCCTTGCACGCTTTTGGTCAACATTCAAACATTTGGGGATCCATTTTGCAGAAATTTTTCTCATGTCCAAATTGACGTGAACTATATGATGAACGCGTTCTTATAAAATCTTCAGTGCTTCAGATATCCGTTTTAGCCCAATTCGACGGTCTGATAAAATCATGTCATGAACTGCATCGATATTTTCGAGGACTGACACAGAAACTGACCCCGATCGGTCATCACCTTCAATGGAAAATTATCCCCTTTTGAAGCTTGCAGTCCAATTTTTCACGGTCGCATACGAAGGACATTGATCACCAAGGGTATTGAGCATATCTTCGTAAATCAGCTAACATCTTAACCCTTTTAAATACAGATACTTGATGATGGCTCGATACTCCAATTTTTCGATTTTTACAATTTCGGTGGACATCTTTATTTTTTAATTCTGGTTTACTTTTTTGACGTCGAACTCTACACTGACACTTCTAATTAATTTTTTTCGTTGATATGGTATCGCAATATTTTGTTTATGCATGGAACTGGTCTAGGCTAACTAGATATCAATAAATCCTCTTAAAATGCCAACGGTTATAATTCGAGATGAGACAAATTAACTTGAAAATTATCCACTTGATACAATTTCCTATAATCAATTCCTCCTATTTTCCTGCGCAGTATTTCTCGTTTAAATTGGAAAGATCTAATTTCGTGATCGGATACGGAACCCACCAGCGCATCGTCAGTAATCGACTCAAAATTCACGAAGAGACAAAGGTCTTTCGATGTACCAGAGCGAGCGAGCTAAAATTTTCAATTTAAGGATGTAAATTAGTTCAAATTAAATTGAAAATATGGATTCTTTTCATTCCTGCGCTGATCTCATTAAGATAAGTAAAAAGTCGCTATGTAGTAAAGGCATCAGAACATCTCGTCCTCTGTCAGTTGTATCCCTGTTCCTCTTCAACTTCCGAGTCCCTCTCTGTTCAGCCCACGGTCTGGGTTTCAGTAAATGATGTCGATATATAATATACGAACAGGCTTGGAAAACTTGTTACACGTCGGATGGAAAACTGAATTGGCCGTGCTTCCCATTTTCTTATCATATGTGACTTGGATAATACGGGGAAATTGATTTTTTAGTGTGGGGCTATACTGGCAGAATTCCCGTGAAGCTGGGAATTTGAGGGGAAAATTCCATCACATGGTAACCTGAAGAGGATGAAATCAATTTCGTTCAATGAATACTGAATTTATGGCGGCCATGGATGAAACCAATTTTCTATTTCTGATTGGATCTATTCAAGGTCCATACTAATCGAATTTAGGGCTTATTGGGGAATAAGGAAAGTTAAACAACGTATATTGATTAATTCTGAAGGAAACCAACCTAAAATTACCTCATCTAACTAAATTATTTGCTATCCAGTTGATTCTGATTTTGATTCTGTTTCGAGATACGCGCATAATAAAAGTGGGCAATTCTCAACTTCAAAGCCCTGTATCTCAAAAACTAGTCATAGGATTGAGTTGGCGCCATAGACACTTTTGAACAGTAGGTCGAGTACTACATCATACCAAAAATTAGAACATTTGACGGAACGCCATTTGCCATAAGAAAAGTGAAAACTATATTTTGATATTCCTTCATATCGATGTTCCCATATGTCGTTATCACTCGAGAATTCGAAATACATACTTGGATATCAATGCTGAATAAAAACCATTTCCACCTGACATGAAAAAGGCTGGAAAAAATTCGCCACAAACAAATTATTCTGAGAGACGCATTGTTCATCCATTGGAAGTGCAAATGAAAAATTCACTTTTGGGTGCAACTTCAATCCTTCGTTAATTAGAGAACACACGAGCAAACCGGTCCATTTGGAGACAGAAAAGTTTTCCTTTGTCGAAACGAGTAGTTGATGATGAAACAAACATGGAGTGCATAGAGGGGTTGCTACATGGCAGATCAATTAATTTTTGAAATAACTGACGTTGTTTGCTGCACAGTGGCGCGACCTGGTAAATAAACAAATCAACTCTTTCGTTGTTAATTTAATTAAAAACATAACTGCCACTCTTTTAATTGCATCCATTCTAACGGGATCGTTTTCACTCAGTTTGTTTTAGCTGGATATTCTGCATCGCGCACGCAGTTCCCAATAAAATTTAATTATGGATGCTGTATTTTTGTGTCGACCTGATAGAAGAAAATGAATAAATGAATTCCCCCTCTTGCTGTTATATGCACAATGTTCAAATGGTATTGTGTTGTCAATTAAAATGAACGAATGTTTGGAATGCGGCCCGATTTTTTTTATGTTCCAATCATCACTCAGAAGTCAGAACCAACAATATTAAACTCATATCTACTGTTATGAAAACCATATTTCTTAAGGGTCTACGTCCCTGAAAAAAAAAGGAGTCAGAAACGATTCATTTTTTTCTGATTGATGAGGGGATGTATGAGTGTATAAAGATAAAAATAATAATAAAAAAATTTTATAAGTATTGAATGAATGAAGAGGATATTCCCCATCATTTTTGGTTATTTTGCAACATTTCCACCATCAAAACGAACAAATATTTTTGCGTTTTTTCATTTCAGTATTGAAGTCTATCATTAAGTTAATCAACCGTCTATCTCATTTTTCTTTCAGAATTTACCGTTTTTTTTGTAAATAATATTACAACAATGTGTTGTTTTCGCCAAATTTATTTCCTTTAATTTTGCTATTCGAAATGATAAATATCCATTTTTATCATAAACAATTTATTACGGTTTGTTTTAGTCGTCGATTAGTAAAAATTAATTGTTTCTTACAATTGCGGATTCTAACATGGAATTGAATTTCTTTTAAATGAGACGCCCCGCAAGTATCTCCTCTCAGATGACTGGCGAAGGAAAAGAAAGTATTATACACCCAGTGTGAGATCTCGTTCAGGGTAGGATTTCTTGTTATATTCCCTGCGCCCCAACATTTGTTTTTAAGCTGAATAACCCAATAAATAAAAATGCACTGCCATCTGGCGGTATATGTTTCCTATTCTGAAGGCTAAAGACTCTTAAACGAGGGCTTCATCATTTCGTCATGACATTTATATTCAAGGTTAAAGCGCTGAATCTTCTCAAATAAAAAATAAGATGTAGAAGAGCTATTGGGGGTACTTGATCGTTTTTTCATTGTAGAATCACGTGGATATTGTTCCACTTGCATAAGTTCTTTCCAAAAACCATCTCCAGCTGTAAAAATAAATGAATCGGATGAAATATCCGATGCAGTATAATACCCAGCAATTTTTCAGCATATCATGGCCGCATTGAAAGAATCGGCAGATTAGTTTCGTATAATAGACCTTATAATGAAGTGGATGTAACAAAAGCTGCAGAGCTTGATAATTGCGTCCATAATTGGAGGACCTCCTCGACGAGGTTTGTTATAATGACTCCAAAGAGAACATAGTCGAATGAAGCTGACGGCGACAGCAGCTTTTTAATTGGCAACCCCGCGTTACAAAAATGTCACAAAGGAAACTCGATGGGGACAGGGTGGGCTTATGAAGAAACCACAAGCTGCAACAATGGCAATATTGTATCTACGGCAAACCGAGAAAATGCCTCGATAAAAATACGTTTTTTGCAGCAAGACAGGACTGCTGGTGCTTCAGTATTACACAGTGAAACGTCGTTAAGATGAGATTCAGCTTGAAATAGGTAAGTTTGATCGTGTTAAAATCTCAGCACATACGAGGATGTAATGATATCTAGTTAGCCTAGACCAGTTCCACGCATAAACAAAATATTGCGATACCATATCAATGAACAATAACTTATTAGAAGTGTCAGTATACAGTTCGACGTCAAAAAAGTAAACCAGAGTTACGCAATAAATTAAAAAAAGATGTCCACCGAAATTGTAAAAATCGAAAAATTGGAGTATCGAGCCATCATCAAGCACCTGTATTTAAAAGGGTTCAGAGGTAAGCAGATTTACGAAGATATGCTTAATACCCTTGGTGATCAATGTCCTTCGTGAAAAATTGGACTGCAAGCTTCAAAAGAGGTAAATTTTCCATTGAAGATGATGACCGATCGGGAAGGCCAATTTCTGTGTCAGTCCCCGAAAATATCGATGCAGTTCATGACATGATTTTATCAGACCGTCGAATTGAGCTGAAACGGATATCTGAAGCACTGAAGATTTCATACGAACGCGATCATCATATAGTTCACGTCAATTTGGACATGAGAAAAATTTCTGCAAAATGGATCCCCAAATGTTTGAATGTTGACCAAAAGCGTGCAAGGGTAGAAGCATCGCGTTCGATCTGTGCTCGATTTCAAAACGATGTAGACTTCTTAAACCGGATTGTTACTATGGATGAGACTTGGGTACATTTCTACGATCCAGAAACAAAGCAACAATCGATGGAATGGCGACACTCTGGTTATCCAAGACCTAAGAAGATTCGTGTCCGAAAATCTGCTGGAAAAGTTCTTGCTTCAGTTTTCTGGGATTGCCATGGAGTATTCATGATTGATGTTTTGGATAAGGGTAGAACAATAACTGGAGATTACTTTTCAACATTACTGACTACTCTACCGGAAACAATGAAAGAGAAAAGACGCGGAAAGCTATCCAAAGGTGTTTTGTTTTTACAGGACAACGCCCCAGTACACAAATCTCATGTTGCCATGCAAAAAATTCGTGATTTAGGGTTAGAATTACTAGAACACCCCCTTATTCACCAGATTTGGCTCGGTGCGGCTATCATCTCTTTCCTCAACTGAAAAAAAGTTTGAAAGGTCGTAAATTTTCTTCCAACGAGGAGGTTATAAAAGCTATGGAGGACTGGTTTGCAGAGCAAGAAGAAACATTTTTTTGGCAAGATCTAGAAACGTTGCAGGTTCGCTGTAATAAATGTATTCAATTAAGAGGAGAATATGTTGAGTAATAAAATTTTTGACATTGAAATTTCGTTTGGTTCTATAGTAGGCTAAGAATTTTTCAATATATCCTCGTACGTTGAGTTCTATGTATTCCTGTCATGTCTGAAAAAAAGCAAATCCAATATTTCCATTTATTCCGGATCATTTGAATGATAGATTTCTCGAATTAATTGGAGTAGCACGAATCGATAAGTCCCGATATAGTAGTATTTAATTCCCCCGTCGATAGCTGTTACTTACATGGACGGATTCCCAGTTTTTGCGCGGCGAAATTTCCTATTTCGATCTTTAATAATGCAATTGCTGCCCATGTTTTTTGTCGCAAATCGATCAAGGCGTGATTGGACTCTATGAAGTATCGGCTGCCACTTCTTCGAAGCAGGATACTAAATTGCATTCTTGCGGATGTCTGCAGAAATGTTGAATTGCCATAGCACTCATATGGTTGAGTTGCATAGTCCGTATTTGTCAAAATTGTTTCTTGATTATGCCTCGGAATGTGTTCTCGAATAACTGGGGATGAATTATTTATGAACGAAAAACAATCTGGAAGCAACCAGCGCATGGGAGATTTTTCTAAGGATGGTGAAGATAATTTCTTAAAGTTGTGCTTTGAAGATATTCCTGTTCAATTTTTGAGCAATATGCTTATTTAGGGTGTGGAGTAATGAATGGATTATATGGTACCTTCGGGAAAAGACTTGTTGCCGGTTCAGAAAAATATGTCATATGCTCAGCAACGCGGTTCTAATACACCGAAATTTGGTCAGTTAATACCACCTTTCCCTTGTTAGTTGCTATTCCTATTGATTGCTAGGCATTTTGATAGAATGATAAAATGAGCACTAGAATACTTTTTGATAATGTCCAAAGTTCTAGACATTTCACAACTTTCTGACTTTTTTCTGATGTTGATTCATGTATACCACAAAAATCTTCGAAAATGTTAACAACTCTGAAAAGATTCAGCTTATTCAGAATAATTTCATCCAACCGATAAAAGAGTTTTTTTATTCGACAAAAATTTCATCTTCGTGCTATCTTCGAAGTGGTCGAAAGGAAATTTGAAATCATTCGATTGGTATCTTTCTTATTCACCATCGTTACTTTCTTTTGAATGCCTTGCAGTTATTTCATTATTATCATAACTAAAGTCATTTTCGATATTATATTCACACAGGAAACTGGCTGTTCTATCCCTCGAAGATAAGGCACAAAAATTCAGTTTCAATTTAGGAATATTTTTCCAAACACCAAAGATGAATTATTAATACATAGCAAACCTACATCAGCAGACTGTGATTAATATCAGGCATTCTATCAATATAATATCATATAATATTTTCATTCCAAGCAACTTCAATGTGCCAAAACAAAATGTTTTATTTTTAACATAAAGTGAGGTTAGTTGTCGGCCATCTAGAAACGTCAAACGTTTCAATCCTCGATTCAAATCTCAAACGGAGCTATATTCACCGGTTGAGTCAATCCAGGGTTGAACCCGAGGTTGGATGTTTATAATACAAAAATCGACATTCGACGGCGGATTTGGGCTCAACCGAGGATTGAAATTATTTTATAAAACCGGCCCTAAATGTCGTTCCACTCTGTATATCGCACGCAATGTTCTCTCCATTCCTGGAACACATCCCTTCAAAATTGAATCTAGTGGCTGATATGTTATAGCGACGCGGTTTCAAAGTTCCGAACTTGTACAATTAGACAGCGACAGAAAAGGAGACCGAAGGAACGTAATTATAATTAGAGCAACAACAGAGGGTGATATCTCGCTGTTCGTCCCCCATTGCCGCAAACAACCCCTACTTACATCATTCATTATGCAATTCGCGGACGTCGCAGCGAGCAAATACCACCAAGTATTCCGAGTACGCAGTAATTAATGCAGTACATACATTGGTGTCGTTAACATTCTTAGGTCAGGACCGAGGAACAACCAGGAATGTGTGGGCTCTTTTCATTCCACAGTTCCTGTGGCGTATGCAGCGTTTGCTAACTGATGGATGATAATTTTGCCCACATTCTCCGTTTTTATTGAGAATCTCAATAAGCAATTAGGGCCGGCTTTATAAAAGAATTTCAATCCTCGGTTGAGCCCAAATCCGCCGTTGAATGTCGATTTCCGTATTATAAACATCCAACCTCGGGTTCCACCCTGGATTGACTCAACCGCTGAATATAGCTCCGTTTGAGATTTGAACCGAGGATTGAAACGTTTGACGTTTCTAGATGGCGACAACTAACCTCACTTTATGTTAAAAACAAAACAAAACATTTTGTTTTGGCACATTGAAGTTGCTTGGAATGAAAATATTATATGACATTATATTGATAGAATGCCTGATATTAACCACAGACTTCTGTAGGTTTGCCATGTATTAATAATTCATCTTTGGTGTTTGGAAAAATATTTCCAAATTGAAACTGAATTTTTGTGCCTTATCTTCGAGGGATAGAACTACCAGGTTCCTGTGTGAATATAATATCGAAAATGACTCTAGTTATGATAATAATGAAATAACTGCAAAGGCATTCAAAAGATAGTAACGATAGTGAATAAGAAAGATACCAATCGAATGATTTCACATTTCCTTTCGACCTCTTCGAAGATGGCACGAAGATGAGATTTTGGTCAAATAAAAAAACTCTTTCATCGGGTGGATGGAATTACTCTGAATAAGCTGAATCTTTTCAGAGTTGTTAACATTTTCGAAGATTTTTGTGGTATACATAAATCAACATCAGAAAAAAGTCAGAAAGTTGTGAAATGTCTAGAACTTTGGACATTGTCAAAAAGTATTCTAGTGCTTATTTTATCATTCTATCAAAATGCCAAGCAATGAATAGGAATAGCAACTAACAAGGGAAAGGTTGTATTGAATGACCAAATTTCGGTGTATTGGAACCGTGTTGCTGGAGATCACTCACCGTTCTAGAAGGATTTCTTGATTATTATTACATAGTACAAGTGCATGCTTATTTTAATAGGTTGTGAAAATGGTGAATGCTTCAGATGTGAAAAGGATAACTTTTCTTCAAATTTCCAAGTTGCTAAGCTTATAAATTTGGTAATTCTCATCATAGAAAATTTTTAATATACTCTAAAGAAATTATTGATGACACCGATCCCATCTCGCAGGTCAATGGATGATCAATTATTCAATGAAGCTCACATATTAACTATGAATTGAATTTAAAGACTCTCTGGCGTGTGAAAGAACATTTCCCATTCTTTTATTCGGTATCTGATTAAATTTGAAAACAACTTTTATTTTTGTGACTTGCGGAGTCCTGCATAATATTGCTAGACTAATTCTATTCATGACTCTCAACCTGAATAGTTAATAATGAATGCTATCTTCAAATTTAATGCGTATTTCATGTACTCAATCAAACAAGATCAAGAATGATTTGTTCCTATCCTAAATTTAACTACATCCTAGTACGACTAAATGTTGATGCAATTTCATTGGATGTTTTGTGTTGTCCTAGCTTTTATTTGGTTACTTGGCATAAGAGTTTGAGATAAGACTTTCAGAATATCAAAATAATACAAACTTAGATCATTCGAGTCAAATAAGTTGACAAAATTATAAAGACTAGAGAGTATTTGGAAATAGCTTCGAGTGGAAAAAATTCATACGAAGTCTGTCCTCATTCCATAAATTACAAATTTTTTATTACATAATTTGTTTTGTTGTAGGAAATCAGATTTCTGTAAATTCTCTGCCGTGACCGTCACAAAACACGGGAATATTCGAATTAGCTTCTTGTTTTGTCTTTATTAGACTACGATTATTGAATTTATCCAAACATGGTATGAAAAAAACGTGCCAAAATACTTGGAGAAATAAGATTCAGGTTAACTAACCGAAAAAAAGCGACCTCAATCCGAGGTTGTTCAACCGAGGCCGCAAAAACGTTTTTAATACCGAACTTTTTTCAACCGAGGGTTGACTTCCAATCCTCGTTTGTGTGACCTCGGATTAAACGTGCCCTTTATAAAACCGGCCCTTAATGATATTAGAATTTGAATTATGCAAAGTTTGAAATGCGAAAAAATCTTTCACTTCTAGCGGGAGTCGAACCACCCATCTTCAGATTACCGGTCTGAGGTTTTAACCAGTTTAATTATCGAAACTACTTATCCTTCCGGATTTCGATGTTAATAGTTTGATAAGGGGGTTACATTCTACTGCGACCTCAAGATACATTGTGTCCCCCATCAGAGCTGTTTTTGCAACTGCGCTATCTACAGCTCAACATGAGAAAAAAATGAGAATAGAAAGAATTCCTATGAAGGGTAAAAAAACAACGTTCCAAGGACGCCACTGCGTTTCAATAACACCACACTTCCGTTCCGTTTTGTCTGCCCTTTTTAATTACATTCTATCACGTCCTAATTTATATTTACATTTGCGTTTTTTGTCCTTCCCCATCTAGGTATTCGGTTCATTCTGATTGTGATTTATTAATTCTCTGGCCACCCACCACATTTTCTCTTTCCTTTTTAATTGCCGGGGTCCTTCGTTCATTATTGTTTCGTATATTTGGGTTCCACGTACTCTCGGAGTACAATGAATGTGTTGAATCAGACAAGAGATTAAATTAGAACCTCGGAATTCAGAAGACAACTTCGGAATTATCGCTATTGTTCAGAAACCAGCAGTTTCAATTTTTAATGTATCACAAAAATGAAACCTGACTGGATTACGTACGTGAACGAAGAAGACCCAAAATTCAGTGATCAACCCACTCTCTGTGGTCTACAGCCTTGGATAATCGAACCAGAGCCGAGAGTCTGTGGACTCGTTGAATCGAATTAGAACGTATCGGTCCATTTGGGTTATCTCAAGAAATAACATTCAATGTGATTGCCCCTGTGCATTGCTCAGGTTATGAGCGGTACGGTTGGTTACAATCAATGAATATTTCTTTCTTGTCGTTTCTCATCGTCGGCTTAAACGAAGGTGAACCCATGAAACCTCAGAAGACGGTTAATACCTCCATCGCAGATTTTCCGAAGACCATCAAATATCCGTCAGAACCTGCTATGTTAATTTGATGGAGTCTGAACGGAAGCATTCAAAGTTTAGCTCAAACTCATTCGCAGAGCCCCCTTTCCCGCCTGATCCTTTGTTATACCGCGCATAGTCCTTCTAATTTCAATTTAATGCCACATAAGTTTAATTAGCAAGCTTGTTGGCAGACAACGTGGGTTGCTGCATTCCACGGCTGCGGACGGGATGTCCAAACTCGAGAAAGATAATTAAGCAGCAAGAGATTCTGATGCGGAAACGTTCAACGTTCTAGCAGCTAACTTCCCCTCTTTTCCTTCAAACTTCCTCCTGAGCTCCTGTTTTGTTTCGAGACTTCTGAATTCACTTGAGGTGCTCATGAGAGGCGTCATTCATGGGTAGGTCTGTACAGGTGGCCAGTGGGTAGCTTAGAAATTTCAATGAAAAGAACTAAGTCGTACGAAGCCTGAATAACATACTTTTTATAATTTCATTAATGTTTACTATCAGCATTGAGTTTAAATATACATAGAGGCTCAACACAGGTCAACGATTTGATGCACAAATTTTTGGCAGTTTCCTTGCCAATTTGCCAACTTTAGTGTTGGCACATAGTTGCTACTAAAGGAACTATAATCTCCGGTCCATTCTGTCACTATTTAATTACAGAAATCTGTAGGATATTTATTTTCCTCTAGTTCTATGAATCGTAGGCAGGGTCGGATTCATCCAAATTATATATCTCCGTTACAAACGGTATGAATCAATAATAATGAATTATTAGCCATGAATTTCTCCAAAGGATTGTTCTCAGGTAGGAAATGAGGGGTGAAAATGTACCATAAATAGTCTAGTCCAGGGGTCGGCAACCTGCGGCTCTTTAGTCTTTGGAGGTGAAGCTGCGGATCTTCAAGTCCATTCGCCAGTATTATTTATTTGATCATCATCTTATAATGCCATGTTCAGGGTGTACAATTGGAGGTACAAACATATTTCGAGAGAAGAAGTCCCATAAATATGGGATCACAAACGTTTCGTATTGAGATACATGGAGTTGAAATTTGAATTTTCTTCAAGTTTTTTTCTCATAGAAGGTATCTGCATTTCACAAGATATTCAACTGAAATTTGGCATGGATATTACCATTTAGAGTTTACACCATGTGACATGCCAATTTCGATTACAAATCAACAACGTGATATTTTTTCTGGAACACTATCCTGTTTTCCTCCAGAACTTTTTTTTGTGAGACACTGCAAGTTTGAAATTGTAAAAAGAAGCTTTGTTGTTAGACTTAACTTTATGGTCTCTTATAGTTTTATCGTATCTGCTACCGATTTAGAGAAAAACGATTGTCTCGAAAACCTGACATTAGCCATCAGAGCCTGCCAGATCCCCAGATTTGAATAGTTCTGATCATACTAACTGGATTTTTATGATAATATTGATTTTTCTGAGCAATTGACCAGAACTTGTTTTCGAAATCGGTAAAACTACAAGAGACCATGAAGTTTAGTATAACAGCCGAGCTTCTTTCCACTATTTATCAAACTAACAGTGACTCCAGAAAGAAAGGTTTCGGAAGAAACCAGGGGATAGTATCCCAGAAAAAATATCACCCGGTAGGTTTGCAAACGAAATTTGCATACCACAGGCAGATACTAGGAGAAAAAAACACCCTGTATTTCGAAAATGAAATTTAATGATTTCGGACACATTTTTATGAGACTTTTTCACTTAAAATTATTCATATAATCTCCCCTCTTCATTTTAACCTCCAATGTCCAATGAAGAAGCACTTTCTGTTTGCCAATACTGTTTATTGGCGAGAAAAAAATTTGTGGCTCTTAAAAAATTTTGAAATTTTATAAATTTTTGACTCTTCCGACTCAAAAGGTTGCAGACCCCTGGTCTAGTCAGTCCTCAAACAGGGAATTTCGGCGCGAATGTATTCTTATTGAATCTTTACTTGTTTCATACAGTCATTTTCAAAAACAGTTTTTTGGACTTGTCCACATCACTTTTACATACACATATACTGTTAATTTGTTCATTCCGTTTTCATTGTAGCCTGAGACGAATTATGACTCCGAAACGTCGCTTTAGAGTCCAAAGAGTTTTATTCAGTTATAGCAGGTATGTAATAGCAAGACAATCTTGAGAGATAGATATATGCTATCGCGGACTTTTTTCTAGAACTATTCAAGAGGTACATTTCCGTTATACATTGTATCCACGTAAGTCTTACGGTTTTCGCAGCGCACGTGAAAATAGCTGATTATGGCTGATTTTTTTGTAATTATTGAAGTAATAGTAGGTATCCTTAATTTTTTCGAGTGAAAAGTATAGCCGATGTCACTCAGGGATAATGTAGCTTTCTAAGGGCCGATTGCACCGTAGACAAAACTGTAGGTTAAATCAAAAACCTCAATTAGTGTCTATTGATTATCATAGACACTAATCGAAGTTCAAGATTTAAACTACAGTCTTGTCTACGGTGCAAACGGCCCTAAGGGTGAAAGAATTTCTGAAATCGGTCCAGTAGTTTTTGAGCCTATTCGTATCAAACACACAAAAATACAAATCTTTCCTCTTTATAATATTAGTATAGATAAAATCCGATCATTTATCTAAAAAAATTGCATTTTTCTTTGAATGTCAAAACAACACCTCTTATTGGAAAACCCTTTACATGATACTCTTTTCTTCAACGTACAAAGAGTGGTAGGTAATGAAAATGTCATACTGCATACTAAATTCATATTAAAATGATGAAATCCAAAATGAATATCTGCAGAGAAAGGAGGTTATGAACTGACTTGAGCATCAAACTCATCGAAAATATTGCTGGGTTGGGAAAATTGATTTCTCGAAGTTTTGAAGTAGAATGTGTAGGACCCCTCATATTAATGGACGTTCTAGAGATTACCGTGGGTTTCCGCCTTTGATCTTTATTTCGCTGCAGACAAAGGAACAATCTGGTTATTACGTCGATAATTCATGAATACTTCAAAACCTTTCGACGTTGTCCTAGATATGCGGAAAGAAGATTTAATATGAGAAGGCGAAGGTATTATAAGACCGCACAACCTCAGCAGTTGAATTTCCGAAATGCATGTGGAAGATTTATCAGTTGATTCGACTCCCAGAACACAACTTCAGAAATGAGGTTAATGAATAGAAAAAATTTATATAGAAATCATAGACGTCTTTGTAATTACGTATTCATCAAAAATTTAAAGTTAATATCTTTTTAAAATTCATGTTCGTGTTCTTTCATTACATCTTTTTTTATATATAACATTTCTATGCTCCAATGTAATATGCAAAAAAAATATTTTATATCTCTCTCTCTCTCTCTCTCTCCACGTAACTCTGCAAGTGCAGATATGTTCCTTGATGAATTTCCGCGAAGAAACATAACCTAATTTGGTTATTTTCGTATTATTTACTTCTTTGCGTCATTTTTAGAACCGATTAGAAGTGTGATCCCGATCCTGGTACAAAATCTCACTAGAACCGGACCTGGCAGGTTGAAATATTGGATTGTTCGGGACGATAACTCGGGGATCGTATTCGGATAAGACGGAAAACAAACACAATCGAATAGGTGAGACTAAACGTCAATTTTGATGAAATACGTGATCCGAATCGACAAATTTCTCGGTTCAAGTCTGCGTTCTACTCTCCTTGTCTACAGACAGACAGGACAGGCTGGATTCTTGTGTGCGTGGTTTCAGGATGTTCCCATACTCGCCTTGTTTGTGGAAAATTCACTTCTATACTCCATTCACTTTTATAATGTATCCCGGTTGGACATGATTCCGAGGGGCGAAAAGCTTAGGGAAGTCATTGTACATTTCGTGGGAAGTCACTGGGAAGTAATGGGAAGTCATAGGAAGTCATATGAAGTCATGGGAAGTCATAGGAAGTCATGGGAAGTCATAGGAAGTCATGGGAAGTCCCGGGAAGTCTTGGGAAGTCCCGGGAAGTCATGGGAAGTCGTGGAAGGCCCGAGAGAGTTGTGTGACAATTTTTGATGGATTTATGTAATTTTTCTGTTGATCCACTTGTTTTTTGTGACATACGAATATGAATTACTCAAAAACCCAACTGATTCATATTGTTTTTTTGAGAATGAAGCTGAATTCATCATATATGAGGCAAAGATAAATTCGAATATGAAGAATACGTCTTGCGCATGTCATGGAATAGATGCGCTTGCACCCTGACAACTTCAAATGCACCATCTGTTTTTCAAATGGAGTTCTCTATGAATACAATTTAGGAGCAGCTCTGGAAGAAATGTTATTACTTTGATTTCCTTGACGAATGTGGTGAGATGAATTGTCACAGACGCCTTTCTTGAATTTATAGGTATTTTTTTTGGGGATCTGCCTTTTATTCGTCATTCCGCGTATACCAACAGTTCACAGCACTGTTAATCTCTACCCAATAATGAATAGTAGCCATTATCGGGGCGCAATTTTCGTCTGATTTTTTTTAAAGATGAAATTGCAAAAAAATTTGAAAGTGGCGCTCTGTTGAAACATGAAAAAAATCGTTTTTAGTCTTCCACAAGAACTAAGAACAATAATTCTGTTACAAAATTAAAAATTATGCAACGGGAAGTCACAAAAGCGTTGTCAAAGTAAGCAATTTCGAAAACTCAGTTTTTTCAACTAAGAACCTCATTTTTACAAGCTTTTATTTAGTTCCACCTGTCCCGGTGTCTGTCTGCCTGTCTGTCTGTCTGTCGGTCTGTCTATAATCAAACCTTGCAAGTTGAATATGACACACTTTTAATCGTCCGATTGATTTGAAATTTGGCAGGTGTACATAATTCTGGTGACAATGCATCATGAAATATTTTTTATAGAAAAAAAACAAAATGGCGGCTCCAAAATGGGAGATGAGTTTTGTAATTATCATCCGATTCCATTTAAAATTAGTATCTGGGGGTATTTGGGTTCGACAATGATGATTCTTCTGTCAAAATTGGAAAATTCAAGATGGCGGCTACAATATGGCGGACGAGTTTTGTAATTATGATCCGATTCTATTCAAAATTGGTATCTGGGGGTTTTCTGGGTCGGAAATTTCAAAATTGAGGAATTCAAGATGGCGGCTTCAATATGGCGGATGAGTGTTGTTATTATAAAAGCTTGTCTTAAAAATTTTTTATTATAGCTTGTTTATAGTCAGAATGGAATCTACGTTGAAAAATAATGTGGTTGTGGAAAAACACCAATGCCCTAAAATTCATATTTTATAGAGATATATTCGGAAAAAACAATTCACATGATCACATTTCGAATTTTATTTTTCTTAGGAAGAAAGTTCTTTCCTAGAATAATGTAATATTATATAATTAATGATTTCTAATTTTTCATTGCATTCCAACAAAAAAGATGAAACCCATGCTCATCTTGAATTATCTGAGAGGATATGGATATGCACTTTTCGTACTCTACGAAGTGTCGTACTCTACGAAGTGATTTGTGGAACTTCAACCAGAAAAATCTATCAAATTTGAACTGATTGACGAACATCCGCATAATGTAACAAGATTATTTATGCGATTTATAAATGTCGAAGACTGGACCTTTTAACATTCATTTTAGGTTGCACTCATAGAAATTCTTGATTTCTCTTTTTTTGTTTTTATTTTCGAGAAGATTGATGTTTGAAATATAATCGCGACTGCATAATTATCTCAGAAAATAAAGATTTTAGGGCATTATTGATGTCATTTCTACACATTACATTATTCATCAGCGTAGATTCAACTACGGTTTTGAAAAAAATGAGATTCTAAATCGAAAAAAAAAATAAATTGAAATCAGTTTTCACTTTTTCGAAATCTCCAACTTTGATAACGCTTTTGTGAGATTCTGTATCATGATTTTCAATTCTGACTGTTCTCCCTTCTCACAGAGCCTGAAAACGAAATTTGTTTCAATTCTTCCCAATTTCACGTTAAAACAGAAATCTGAATAACTTATAATTTCATGACGAATAATTTTTTTTTTCATAAAATATGATCCGGTGAAACCGAACCTAAGAATCTCAAAAACTTTATAGAGAGTCATCTCTCTAATCAAAGCTTAGCTCCGAAATTGTTATAGTGAATTGCGATTCTTGCCCAAAAATATTCTAACGAACGGTATTCGTGGGAAACCTGGTATATTTTCCAGTTGATCTTAGTGTGTGTTTTGAAGGATGCTCAATATCTTCCGAATGAGGGATTGACAGCTTTTTTGATGTATTGGGCTTAATATATGTTTCAAAATGATGATTGCTTATCATTTCAAGAATGTGTTCATTTCAGATCGAGGTACTTAAATCATCCAAGCAGAATTTCTTCAAATCTCTAGATTCCTTGGAAAAGATTGAAAAGTTTTCGTCCTTGGATGTTCTGTCCTTAAAGACTGAGAATGGATTTGAATTGATGAAAAAATCAACTTTCATCTGGTTGCTCGATGAAAATGATGGGAAACCTAGCAACGACAGGTTGAAACGTTTCATTCTTCCGAAAAAAACTGGGAATAAAAGCAAAAAACATATAAAAAAACAAGACATCTCTCAACCTGCCACACAACTCATCTGGCACAGGGATGATTGCTCATTTCTTAAAGAACCTGGCGACAGTGATTCCACATCTGGAGAACAAGCGGATGATAACATGGATAACTTATACTTAAATATTTTTATATGATATTTTCCAAATGTCTTTTTTGAAGGATAATGAAGGTGAATTCATTTTCTCCAGAGTACCGGATATCACTAATGTCAAGGGACAATTTATATTTTATGGGCCCTTGGCCCTCCATAACAACAAAAACCAACATTATTTGTTGAAAAGAGCTGACTTGGTGAAGATAAAACAAATATTCAAAAAAAGTCAGTTCCTTCTGTTCAAATTTTTTCATATTTTATTTATTTTTCGTTGCAATAAAATATGAACTGAAAAACTATGTTTCAATCAACTTCATACCCGAAAGTTAACTTCAAATCTCAACTCGAATCCCAATAACCTTCAATACTTATATTTCTTCGTAACATCAAGTTATTCAGATTGTCTATATCTATCAAGCAAATGACCAGTACCTGAATGAATTAAATAGTTATAATGAATCATTAAAATTCGAAGTTTTGAATGATCTGAAAAAGTTAATTCATTTGGGAAGATCGTTTAATTCTTATAGAATTATCTAGATCTAGATACAATTGCTATAAAATCCATACCATGTTATTGAAAGATTGTACTGTTATGATTCTAAATGTTAAGCCAGTTAATTTTGATGAATTGCATTGGATTTCAATTAGTTTTGAATCAAACAAATGAATTATTTATACTTACCAATCACTTCCTACCGATCATGAAGAACACCCACTGTTTTTCATTTTATTAATTCATATTCATTACTTTGAAATCCCTGATTCTTCAAATATAATTAAATATAAAAAGATTAACTGATTTAATCAAAATTACTTTAAGTTATGACCATATGGAGTCCTAGAAATTCACAGAGAATCGTGGGAAGTTATGGGAAGTCATAAGAAGTCATGGGAAGTCATGGGAAGTCCTTGGGAAGTCATGGGAAGTCAAGGGAAGTCATGGGAATTCATGGGAAGTCTCGGGAAGTCCTAGGGAAATCCTTCAATGACTTCCCAAAATGGGAAGTCATTGTACAAATTTGAGGTACCTTTTCGCCCCTCGCATGATTCAGGTTTTTTTTTACTTGAAACTGGCGCAGGTTGGTACTCGTGAAATGTCAAATTATTCTCAGAGACGTTGCCAATGCTAATTTGTTTTAACTTTGTAAATGGAGTTAGTTCTTTCAAGGTTTAACTGTGACACAGGTTTAACTACATTTTTATACTGGAGATTTCAAATTTTGCAAAAAGGTATTTGAATGTCTTCTGTAGATTTATTTCTTTAGAATTTTGAAAAGTGGGGAATTCCATACGTCCGTTTGCTTGTTTAGAAGTTTCTCTGCGGAGTTATTCGAGTACTTTTATCTCTTTTTCGAATGAACTATCTCAAAGTAACGAACTATTCTGTCCATTATTCTTCAGTAAAATTTCAACACTCGATTCTTGATTTCCCTACAAGAAAATAGCATAACTAAATCTTCCAACCATGTCTTACGTGCAATATTTCCAAAAAAAAATCCTTCGACATTCGCCAGGTCTTTGGAATTATTGTATTGACAAAATATTTTCCCAAATTGAATAAAAATTATTACACGAATAACTGTGTGCAACACAATCGAATTGACAAGATTCACAAATTTCAGTATAAGCAGAATCATAGCAGTAAACAACACGAATTAATTTTATACCAAATTTAAATTTGAATTTAAACTGAGGCAAAACTCGAAAGGCAGAGCAAAAGAAAAGAAGAATAAAACAGTTTCTTAAAAGAAGGATAAAAGGTTTATCAAGTTTTTTTTCTTGAAACTGACGCAGGTTGGTACTCGTGAAATGTCAAATAATTCTCAGAGACCACGAAAGTGGGGAATTCTGTAGGTCCGTCTGTTCATCAAGAAGTTTTTCTGTCGGTTCATTGGAGTAATTTAATTCTTTTTTCGAATTAACTATCACAAAGTAATGGACTTTTCTGTCCATCATTTCTCAGTAAAATTTCAACACTCGATTCTTGATTTCCGTACAAGGAAATAGCATAACTGAATCTTCCAACCATGTTTATATACGTGAAATATTTCCAGTATTAACAGAGAAAGAGTTTAATCAACATTCGCCAGGTCTTTGGAATTATTGAATTCACATTATATTTTCTCAAATTCATTATTTTCCCAAAGGGAATAAACATTTTGATAAATACGTTACTACCATAACCTCCAGGTAGAAAGGACAACGTTGCGCATTCATCTGACAGGAAAATGACTATAACCTAACATTTTCAAAATATACACGGTGAAATGTGTCAGAAATTCATGGTCAACTGGAATGCATTATAATGGTGAATAGAGTATACTGCAGAGAGAAAATAGAAAATGAATAAAATGACTTTAAAGATACTCGACATCATCGAAGGATTCTAAAATAATTTAATACCTTAAATGAAGAAAATACTCTTATTTTCCTCACAGTTTTAGAGGAGCTTAGCGATACTCTAATCGCCTATGAAGGTGGGGTCCGCAAAAACCCCTAACCTAATATCATTCCCATTTTTTCATCCCGGTTCTCCTTCCCCCAATCTGCAAACGATCTGCGAAGTAATCTGGGAAAATCCCGATGTTCAAGGGTGAAAAAACCATGTTCTCGATAAAAACGAGGACAGTCGATTTTTTCACCAATTTTGTTTAATACATTGACGCTGCTGCGGAAGTTAGGCAATCAACAACGGCGTCCGAATTCTGATTAAAACATTCCCCTACGGGACCGTGGGATTTGTGCCAATCAAGGCAACACGAACACGCCTGACCGCGGCTTGCCCGACCTGCATGCCAGCAGGATATTCCTGCGCTTTTCTTACCGAAACTTGCCGGGTTCCGATATTGAAATCTAAATCGAAAGGCGACTCAATCACCTCCATAAAATAAATACAATAAATCTATATATATATGTATATAAAACAGAGTTGTTGGTTACACCATTTATAACTCGAGATCGGATGAACTGTTTGTTATGAAACTTCATTTATGGATTCGTCTACGGCCTGGTTATTATAAAATACATTAAAACACTGAAAAATTCGATGAAAAATCTGCTTATGTAGGAAATGCTTTTCCTCCTTTTGAATAAGGCCACAAGGTGTCGCTACGGTTAATGGCTCTTATCTAGACACTGTAGCGTAGTCGTGAAGGTACTATATTTGATATTATCGCCACTAGATGGCGATGTCTACAATTATTGTGTTATTTGCAGAGAACTTATAATAACATGGAAGGCTATTATCAGATCAAACAGCGGATAAAGATCCCAAGTTGGTGGAACAGTGAATTTTCACCGGAATGTCAAGTAAATCGGGTTGTGACGATCAGCATCAATCGTGAGTTGTCCATTTTCATCTTTTCTCTATATTTCTCAAATGTTTTCGATTTATGTTTGGGTAATAAATACAGGGTGTCCCACGGTCGAGTGCCTATTAGACGTTTCTGGAGAACTGGACATATTTGAAATCCGAAAATTGGTATTATGATATTGTTCGAAATTCTCTACAGACCGAAAATATTTTTGGAGCTTGAGCACTTCCGGTTATACCAGGAGTGGAAATAAATTTGTTCGAAAAATATTTTTTTCAATATTTTCGTTTCTGATATGATTAAGTATTCAATGCTGAATACATTTCTGTTGAAACTATTGTATTCATTCGAATAGTTTTCAAAATATCGAAAAAATAACTGAAAAAATGTCGCATATTCATAGTCAGTGTTATGTTCATTATTCTTATTCTGAACATTCTGAGTGTAAACCGTTCTCACAACGTCAAAGTAGAAGAATGTGGAAAGGTCATGCATCTTTTGAATTTCATGAATATAATCACAGGGTGTTTCAAATGTTGTGTTGAAAACTGTGATCGAAAATTGGCCATAACTTCTGTTTTTCAAATTAGAACCCTATTTTTTTATGATTGCGTTGGATTCTGCGAAGAAAAAAAGTGATAGCATTCTCAGATGTTCTTGTTCCTAAATTCAGTAATTGCCGAGATATTTGAGCTTTTTTGGATTCATGTTGTACGTAAAGTCAAATTCCTCTTATCTTTCGCATGAGAATATTCTGTGACCATAGAGGATAAATTATCCCATTAATTATCCACAGGTGACAGATCTAATTATTAGTTGTTACTATGGTTTTATAAGAATATTCATCGAATTTCTTTAGATTCGATGAATTTGACTCTACGTACAACATGAATCCAGAAAAGCTCAAATATCTCGGCAATTACTGAATTTAGGAGCAAGAACATCTGACAGTGCTATCACTATTTTTCTTCGCAGAATCCAACGCAATCATAAAAAAATAGGGTTCTAATTTGAAAAACAGAAGTTATGGCCAATTTTAGATAACAGTTTTCAACACAAAATTTGAAACACCCTGTGATGATATTCATGAATTTCAAAAGATGCATGACCTTTCCACATTCTTCTACTTTGACGTTGTGGGAACGGTTTACACTCAAAATGTTCAGAATAGGAATAATGAACATAACACTGACTATGAATATGCGACATTTTTTCAGGTATTTTTTTCGATATTTTGAAAACTTTTCGAATGAATACAATGGTTTCAACAGAAATGTATTCAGCATTGAATACTTAATCATATCAGAAACGAAAATATCGAAAAAAATATTTTTTGAACAAATTTATTTCCACTCCTGGTATAACCGGAAGTGCTCAAGCTCCAAAAATATTTTCGGTCTGTAGAGAATTTCGAACAATATCATAATACCCATTTTCGGATTTCAAATATGTCCAGTTCTCCAGAAACGTCTAATAGGCACTCGACCGTGGGACACCCTGTATATTTGCGGAAATCACTGAATTCAAAATTGCCCATAATTAGTATTGACATATTATTTTTGTATTTCTATTTTGTGCGCCAGCTCATATCCATGGAAAAGATGACAGATGACGTTTGAAAGATGGTATTTGACAGATGACATTTGACAGAACTTTCATTATGCCTAATTTATCTCCTGCTTGAAAAAATAGCAATGGTAGGTTTATACAACTTTAACGGTGTGTTTCACGAAGCATATCACCGGTGATCGGATCTTGACCTAGAATCAACTCGATTTGACAGTTCAGAAATCTAACCAAGCCGTTGATCTCCGATCACTGGTGATTACGATTTGTGAAATCCACCGTAAGTATAGGTATCATTTAGGTTAGGCGAAACAAAGTTCACCGTGCCCGCTAGTAAATAAATGAATAATGCTCCCATCTGTTCAATGTTCATAATCTATGGTTGAATTTTGAGGTGCCACATCTTTTCGAAGACCTTTGGATAAATAACAAAAAATACCAAATACCGAACTCGGAATAGCACAAAATTTTGCCGTTTTTTATCCGTGAAAAAATAAATTTTGGCGCCCTTATGTTTAAAAAATATGACACTTCTCGCTAAGTTGATAACTTAGCGAAACAACTATCCGAAAAATGTTTTCAGCAGAAATCTAACTAGCCCATCTTTTCCAATGATTTATCCGTAAATCATCCGTGAAGATAAGACATCGCCACTCTTGTGTTTTTAAAAATATTGGATGTTTCGCTAACTTGATATCAACCTGGCGAAACAATTATTCAATACATGTTTTTCTACAAAACCTTGAATGTTACAGATTTTCTTTCTTCACGGATAATTTACAGATAAATTACTGAAAAAAATGAGCTACTTTGTTTCTTGCTGAAAGATATTTTTCGAATATGTAGTTGTTTCGCTAAGTTGATAGCAAGTTAGCGAAACATCCAATATTCTTTAAAATACGAGAGTTGCGATGTTTCTTCCTTCACGGATAAATTTTAGATAAATCATTGAAAAAGATGAGCTAGTTTTATTTCGGATGAAAAATTTTTTCGGATGGTTGTTTCGCTAAGTTGATATCAAGTTAGCGAAACATCCAATATGAAATACAAGAGTGGCGATGTTTCTTCCTTCACGGATAAATTTTAGATAAATCATTGAAAAAGATGATCTAGTTTGATTTCTGCTGAAAACATTTTTCGGATACTTTGTTGTTTCGTTGAGTTGATATCAACTTAGCGACACATCTGATATTCCTTTAAGCATAAGAGTCCCAAAATTAATTTTTTCACGAGTGGTTTTGCTAACTTTATGTACATGGATTTTCCTCAAAGCGAAGATCCCTATGCGTCATACCCATTTAGCCATCTATTTATATATATATCGTTCAAATAGCCAGGAGACAATCCATCAAAAATTCCAAAAATATAGCTGACGGCCATTAAGAAGACGAATACGACATTAAATCATACCAATTAGTCAACAAACATTGTTATATATAAGCACCATAACACCGGAATATACAGAGATGTCATCCTGAATAATGAGAGCCTTGGTGGGTCGAGTACTCAATGTTCAAATTGATATTTGTTGCAGTTTTCCTTCGGAAAATACAGATATTAGCCAATCATGAAATTTTCAGTAATTTTCATTTTAATTTGGTCCAGGATATCTTCAATATCTCCACTTTTATGTTCTATATTCATCAATACAAAGTAGCAACTCTGCTGGAAGACAGTTTTAAACTTGATTGCCTCTTTCAAGTCAAGAATTAAGTATTTTCTTAACAGCTCCTACAAATATGGGAGAACTAGTTGCCGCACCCTGTAGAGTTTCAAGGGATTGAATGTTTATTTGTGAGAGTGCACTTCGAAAAGTTTGGAAGGCTGCAATATATAAAATGCTGAAAGAGCTCAGCTCAGCAGACAGCCCCAACCCAACACAGTTTTAGATAACTCAGCAGAGCTCAAGGGAGCCTCAGACATCCCGATCACCAAACGATTAGGTAGAACGGAAGGCAAACACCCAGATGTTTTATTGAAAATAGCGAAACTTCAGGCAGCCACAGCACAACATCAGAAAGCTCAGCAGACGTCTCGAACACAGCTGCAGACAGCCCAGCAGACAACTTCAATACTGTTTCATACAGCTCAGCAGGCAGATCCAGCACATCTTCAGACAGTTCCAAGAAACTCCTGCTGTGGTGACCGTTCCCGCCCATGTCGTTTACATGGGCGTTTTTGGCATTTCAATTCCGGTCTAGAACTCTCACATTTCCTCTACCGTTGACGTGTGGTTCCGAAGATCAACACTACTCGAGGACCCAGAGGGCACAGACCACCTCGAGTCGAAGACAATAAAGCCACAGAGCCGTTGAAGACTGAAGTTTGAGGTTTCTGCACCGTTACAGAATTTGGAAAAAAAACTATATACCTAATATAGTTAAGGACAAGAGAAGGCTAAGATAGACTCCTTTGGAGGTAAGGGAGGGAAATATAGCAGCGAATCGAGTCGTGCAAGTCCCCGTCTCATCGGAATTTTTCCGGTTATGCGAAAATCAGCCCGATTCTCGAATGTGCAACGTGTGCCGGACGCATAAAAGCGTCGTAACGAGCGGCGTCCCGCTCCACAATAAGACGGCGACGAGGGTAGGCCGCAGAGAGACGAGCTCCACTACGTTCTACTGAAAGGCTTCATTATCAGATAGAATGACATTTTTAGTAAGCCGCTCTGTCGGTGACAATGGAGCGTTCGTTAATGTTAACAAGAGCCTGATTAACCCCCAGTTTTAGTTATTATTCCGCTGGTGGCGTTCCTAAATGCGGGCGCAGTTGCCACGCCGATGTAAAGGTCGCACACATTCGAAGCTTTGGTCGGAATTTCAATGCTGCAAGTTGGGGTTCATTTGCAGTTATCAGATCGAAAATCAATCAGTTCATCTAGGATGTGAATGGCATGGAAATTTGCAGATGGAAATGCGGATGAAAACTTGCAGAGGATTGAATGAATTCGTACCAATTGTGCTAAACGAAATATGGTGCAGTGTTAGCTGGCTAATGAACCTTTCAACATATACGTTTTTAACTTACGACGTCTACCTCAGTGCATCAATATTTAACCGAGATATCTTGGAGTGAATATCTAAAGGGTATTCCCTGGATAGCCAGCTTATGTGGAAGAAGCATGTTGATGATGCTACTGGCAGAGCTGGTTTGCTAAGGCAAGTCAGGAGCTATGAGAACGTGCCCAACTAGGACACTTGTGATCATTGCAGATCTCACACCTCTACATCTAGTGATTGATAGGGTAGCCCATGAGGACATCCTCAGAATATCTAAGCTAGGTGCAGGTAACGAGAGAATCAAGAGTCAGAGAGTCTGGTCCTCTCTGAACAACCACATCTCATCTGCGAAACTTCCTAGTGATCTGATGTTCAAGAAAGTGAGCACTGAGAAAACCTTCAGTATAATGCTAAGCAAAAGAGAGGACTTGGAACAGGAATACACTGACTGCAATCTAGAAGAAAATACCGTAAAATGGTATACAGATGGTTCTCAAACCACCAGGGGGGCTGATTTTCATAGAGGACATTATCGATTCAGGAAGCATCGGGTGAGAATGGGTTTATCAGACACTGAGGAGTGTAGATTCTGTGTAGAGAAGGACTGCTAGTCATGGAATGCCTAACTATTGCATGCCAAAGCCAAAGGAAAGAATCCTTTGGGCAAGAGACTTGCAGGAGTGAGGAACTAGCCTCGTGGAGCCTTCCCAGATATTGTATTTCATTAGATCTGTGGAACTGGAAGAACTTTTAAGTGCGTGATGAGAACAGCACTGTTAGGGGGCACAATAGACCTTGAGGTCGCCGTGAATTGTCACTCCTTTCCAACTGTAACTATAAGTGCATCAACAACTTCGTTTGTACCTCCAATTTAGGAACAGCCTGTATATTGACAGTATATGAAGTCTCGACCTCTAGTATGAGCTATCCTGGAGGTTTCGAATCATATGCATGAAAAAAATTGAGATTGACTTCGCATTCGCAGCTGTCCGGAGCAGCGGTCGTTTCCATGTCGTTAAGGAAGGAAACAAAAACAAGACGGAGGCGTCACGGCGGTCTGACCGATGCCTATACACACATCCACGGGACATTTTGCGAGGCCGGTAATGAGCCCTCAACCGGCGCACTCATTAGAGACGACGCGGCATCGACGCTCGTTAGCGACGTCGGACCCGCAGACGAACGGACAGAAGGGATGCCATTCGCCATTTCATTAGTACTAACAAGCTGGAAACGACCGAACGGCAGGGGCGGCCAGTGTAGATTGAAATTGGTGCAAGAAAATCGGAGATTCGAAATTTCAGTTTATCTGTCATTTTTCCGCTAATGGTTGGCTCAGATTTTTAATGATTTGGTTCCTTAAAGGTTCTCAACTCATGAATTGTCACATATGAGGCAGTAGCCTGGTTTGCTAAGGCAAGTCAGGCAAGTACGAGGAAAATGCTCGACAAAGTACAAAGGCTTGCCTGTGTGTGCTTCACGGGAGCTAAGAGAACGTGCCCAACCAGGGCGCTTGAGATCATCACAGACCTCACACCTCTACATTTAGTGATTGATAGGGTAGCCCATGAGGCCATCCTCAGAGTATCTAGAGAAGGAGCAGGCAATGAGAGAGTCAGGTTTCAGAGAGCTTGGTCCTCTCTAAATAACTACACCCCATCTGCAAACCTTCCTAGTGATGTAATGACCAAGAAAGTAAGCACTGAGAAAAATTTCAGTACAAAAGGAAAGGAAATACACCAACTATAATCTCAAAGAAAATACAATAAAATGGTATACAGGAGCTGGCGCTGGGATTTACGGGACAAGTACCAAGTGTGCACTATCGTTAGGCTCCTGTACAAGCGTCCTTCAAACGGAAATACTTGCAATCGGAAGATGTCTAGATATAAATATAGAAAGAAACTATCAGAAGTGCGATAAAGCTATTCATACAGATAATCAAGCTGCTATTAAAGCACTGAGCTCCTACGTCATTGACTCAAAGCTGATTTGGGAGTGCCAAAACAAACTCAATGAGGTAGGCAAGAAGAATAAGGTCTTTTTAATCTGGGTTCCCGGTCATTCGGGAATTGTAGGAAACGAAGAGGCCAATACACTGGCCAGAAAGAGCTCACATACGCCACTCACTGGCCCAGAAACCTTCTGTGGTATAGGAAAATGCACCTATAAGAAGGAGTTTATGCTGAAGGAGAAGACCGAAAGAGATAAACTCTGGCGGAATCTCCCAGGGATGGATCACTCCAAAAAGTTCCTCCGGAATTTTGAAACTGCTAGATCCAAAAAATATCTGGATCTCAGTAAAAACCAACTTCACTTACTCACTGGCTTTCTCACAGGGCATTGTCGCCTAAAGAAGCATCTGCTGAGAATGGGTTTATATGACACTGATGAGTGTAGATTCTGTGGGGAGGAGGAAGAAACTCCTATTCACCTGGTTACGGAATGCTATGCCATTACAAGCAAAAAAAAAGAGTGCTTTGGACAAGAAACTAGAAGTGGGGAGTCATCCTCCTTGAAGCAGTCCCAGATACTGGATTTCATCCAATCTCTGGAACTGGAGGGCGAGCTGTAGGAGGCGCGAAGATATCAGCTCTGTTAGGGGGCACAATAGACCTCAAGGTCGAAGTGAACTGTAACCCCTTTTCACTATAACTAACCCATGAATTTAGCTAAAGTTTACGAGATTCATCTGGTTTTTTGGGACAATAAAAATGTCCTATGAACCTTCATTCAGTTCTCAGTAGAAGCTCATAAAATTAAATATATGGTGACGTTTATTACAGTTTATGTTTGTATTTGGGAAACACATGGCAGGATCGAATATCAAATCGTCCAAGGTTCCTCTCATTGGTCTGTAGATTCAATAAATGGGTTGTTTTTCCCACTAAAGTCAAAAATGGCAAATGAGAGCACTCTGGGTGCTCTTTCCCTCTTTTGTTCTGAGGAAATGAACCTCCCTTATTTTCCAGCTCGTCTTTTAAAACCTATGTTACAGAGACAGGCAGTCATTTAAAGTATAAAATCAGTAATCAATCAGTAATCAGATCACTTTGCTCTCTTGCTATACATTGTCATAGAGAAGGTTGAGTTTATAATCGTCGGTAAATAATCAGTAATTAGTAAGTCATGATATCACTCTTCTCCCTTGCTTTACATTTTTATATAGAAGGTAGAGAAGTCAAAAGTAGTTGGCAAAAAGTCAGAAGGTTTTGCGAAGAGTTCTATCCCAATCAATGTAGTAGGTACTGTCATACGTTGACCCAGATCATTCAGCGTAGGTTTCATTACAAGTCAATCTGTTGTGTTGTAACAAAATCACCGATATTTCATCAGACTCATCATCCAACCAATCTTCTCTAATCAATATCGACAGCACACGGCAGAGCCAACGCTGCCACCGCCCAGTTTCCATTCATAGCGAGAGGTAGTGAGCCGCCGACCACAAAACTACAATTGACACTCGTTAGGGTCATTAGCGATATCTGTCCGTCCATCCGTTCGCCAACGCCGTTAATTATCGCCCTAACAGATAGTCTGCGCCCCTGGCGAACTTTCAGCTTCGCACTGACAGCGTCCGACAATTCCCGCACAGATGAGACAGATACTCGGTTCTTCCTAACGAACGTATGAAGCCAGTCCATTAAGGATATTTTGGACCTGATTTGCTAATGCGAACGAATCAGTGCTCAACACGATGAGCTGATGACCGGGCTTCAAAGGAGCTATATAAAGGGTTTCCCAACAACGACGATATGCTTGTAACACGTCATGGCAGTCATTGTTCCTGCTTTCGCCACGTATATCCTTTGACAAATATTTTGTCAAGTCTTCTTAGTCTCTGTTTCTCATCCTATACTTTCCTAACTGGTTTCTCCCCAATCATCCCATCTTCTCTCGAAATATTCTTGTGCGAAGTGTATATCCAGTTCTCATCTTATATGTACATGTTTCTTAGTGTTTATAAATCTTTCAATTTGCTTCTTTATCTTTGATTGATTGTTGTAGATTCACACCAAGTATTTTTACTGATTCACTAGCTCCATGGTGATGGTTTCAGTTTGGATTCATCTCTTCTCTTTCATGGCCCATCACTGTACCTTTTGTCTTTTTCACTTCGTTGTTTCATATATTTGGGTCTTTCTCTCTCTTTCTCATTTTACTTTATTATCTGCAGAAGCTGCTGTTCGATCTTTGTCGTTTTGCTTCTTCAATTTATTTGTTACATTGCCTTCTGAATCCAATCTGCTATTCTTCATTATGTCTAATTTTCTTTTTATTTTCTTATAGTTGCAGCTTGTTGATAAAAGTTATATACATAGTGAAGGAAATCAAAATAAAGACTCCCTTTACCATTAATATTTACAATTTTATTTGATTTCAAACTCATATTCAACAGAAGGAGGTATTGAAAGGGAAGTGTCCCTTGATATTGACTGCTTTCTACTTTTTTTTCCTAGGTTATATGTCTTCATCGAAAGAACTAGACATTGGCATGATGCACTTTCAACAGAATTCGGCATGTGTACTTTTTCACTGCATCTATTCGAAAGTAATTCCAATTCCAATCAAAAGTACATTGTTTACCGGGTAGGAAAAGTCTTACATTCCTGGACGATTGTGAAGACAGAGTAATTATGACTTTTCCATTTCCGGGACTCCTCCAGAGCTGGTTTAGGCAGTGAATACTACTTCATTAGAATTATTGCCAAAGAAATCTAGAGAAAAGTACGAATATGCTTATGTAGAACACTGACAGCTGTAAGGAAATATCATTTCCTTACAGTAAGGAAATGAATATTTCCTAACAGTTGGAAAATCTTGACTTTTTCTATGACAAATTTTTTTAGTAATGTCAAAATTTCCTAGCGATTTGCGGAAAAAACTTAGATTCAATTATCTAGTCAATAAAATATTGGGAAATTCCTGTCCACTTTCAAAATTTTCACATCTTTCACATTCGTGAAAGCTCATAATGGTCAGGACCCCAAGCCATACCTAAACAAATCCTAAATGCATGTCTCAATCGCATATAATTCATCATTTCTATTTGAAGAAATGAGCGCTTATCACGAGAAGGAATTGAAAATTGGAAGCATGGTTTAATGAAGCGATTGTGCTTCAAAACAACGTTTAAAATTGCCTGGTAGAGTAGTAATGAACAATTCTGGTAATTTAAATATGCACCCAGGGAAATTGCGATATTAAACATTCTCTCTGCATTAAATAAAATTGAATCAATTCAGTGTATATTCGAATGGAGTATTTAAGGTTCTTGAACTGTGATATGGAAATGGATATTCAATCGTAGATTAACCATTAAAAACATTTTAATTTGATATTCACGGTTGTTCAGTGGTCGAAGAAAAATGCCACCATTTAAATATACATAGTAATGAAGAAATCCTACTCTTCTGAATCTTGTTTCTTGTCCGGGAATGATTTTAAATCCCTCTGTTAAGATATCCCCAACTATATTTTGGTCCTCAATTTTTTTTCCATGGATTCCCATAAATTTGTTCTTGAAGAAATAAACCTATTTGAATATCTACTGACGTTCACCGCAGCAGTATG
The DNA here is from genome assembly GCA_910592335.1 of Adalia bipunctata. Taxonomy (NCBI): domain Eukaryota; kingdom Metazoa; phylum Arthropoda; class Insecta; order Coleoptera; family Coccinellidae; genus Adalia; species Adalia bipunctata. Next base: position 9,300,887 of record OU342952.1, on the reverse strand, counting down.
TTACTACTCTTTCCACCCTTAAGATGTTTACAGTAGACATCATTTCTTGAGTTTAGAAGAACTCACAATGAACTCTGAAGAATCGAACCAAATTTCCAAAAAATCTCCTAGAAATAGTGAATTTCGAATGAAACAATGAACCAATTTGCTGCGGATCGGGCACACCGAAATAATCCAATCAAATCTTCGTCTTTCATACTATTTTCTCAAACTCACCTTTTATACTCGGAAACAATATGTCACAAACGTCAACATATAAGTTCACACACTTATTTACTCGATCAAAGCTCCTTCTGCCAATCAGCTGTTCGCACGTTTTCGCGTAAAAGTATAACAGGTTAATGGCCAAGTAAACAACCTGTGCTTGCTCGATGCCAAACGTCAACTGAGCGTGTTTTGTTCAAGAGCGTGGTGCGACGGCAGATCCACACGCGCGATCGCAGGAGCGAGCTGAAGAAGGATGCAAGGGCATCACGGCGCAATTCTTGCGACGCTTTACATCCCGCCGCCGTTGTTAAGTTCCAGACGATACAGGTACCTGATATAATTCAATTAGTGGACCCGACTACCAGATCTCACCTCCAATGAACTCCAATCTCTCGCTTCTAATTATTTTTGAGCTCGAAAATGAGCAGGGGTTCTTCTCGGTTAGTTTTTCTGGTGGACGGAATCTTCCGTCAGTGAATAATCGAAGCTGTCACCGATGTCATTTCAAAATCGGTGTTCTATTCGCCAAACTCATAAAGCACTTCGTGAAATTTATTTCAATCCAGAACTTATATGCAATTCGTGATGAGGTCGACGGAAAAATCTTGTAATCGACTCGTTTAACAATCCAGCGATTAATGGTCTCAAACATTTACCATATTTTGACCATTAATAGCTGTCATTAAGAGTCTATCGCCTTCAATGTAACAAACGTATACCGCCAGATGGCAGTGCATTGCATTAATTTTTATTTTTTGGATTATTCAGCTTAATAGAACAAATGTTGGGACACAGGGAATATAACTAGAAATACTACCCTGAACTAGATATCATACTGCCTGTATAATTTGGTATAATACTCTATTTTTCCTTTATCAGTCATCTGGGAGGAGATACCTGCGGGGCGTGTCATTTAAAAGAAATTCAATTCCATGTTGAAATCCATAATTGTTATTAACAATTGATTTTCACTAATCGACGGCTAAAACAAACCTTAATGACTTGTCTTTGAGAAAAATGGATATTTATCACACCGAATAGAAAAATTCAAGGAAATAAATTTCGCGAAAACAACACATTCTTGTAATATCATTTACAAAAAAACGGTAAATTCTAAAAGAAAAAGGAGATAGACATTGCATTAACTAAATGAAAGACTTCAATACTGAAATGAAAAAACACAAAAATATTTGTTAGTTTTGATGGTGGAAATGTTGAAAAATAACCAAAAATGATGAGGAATATCTCTTTCATTCATTTAATACTCATAAAAAATTTTTTTTATTATTTTTATCTTTATACACTCATACATCCCTTCATCAATCGGAAAAAATAAATCGTTTCTGACTCCCTTTTTTTTCAAGGATGTAGACCCTTAATAAACTATAACATAAATGTCATAAAATTATCCCTCAATTAAAAAAAATTGGCTTCAATTCAATCTTAATTCAAATGTGTTTTAATTCAATTTAAAGTTCTATCAGTTTAAAAAAACACCCGATACAATATGAGATAATAGAAATTTTATTTCATCGATATTAATGATACTTATAATCATATCGATAATTCATCATTCAATAAAACTAAGTCCTTCCTGTTTCCTGTCCAATATTTTCGAAAAGAAATTGAATGTTACAATATCTGAGTTTTCGGGAAAACTTCTTGAAATAACGTGAATAATTCAATTAAAAAATACTTACAACAAGAACATTAAAAGTTCTAGATGGTTAAGTCTTCAAAGACCTTTGAGAAATTGAGACGAGCTCATCATACGGAAGAGGAAAGAAACACGCTGTGTAAATATTTTTTTCTTATGGCACCTCAAATATTTGTATTATCAATGCTGAACCCATTATCTTATACATTCTACGAGATCCACCCGTGTGATTATAACAGTTGTTGTGTCCACTGTTGGGCTATTCTGATGATGAAGTGATTAACACTTGGAAATGCTGCATTTATTTGAATACATTTTCATGAGAAATACGATAGAATGAAGGCTGGGGCACTGGAGCAGTTTCACAATTTCCATCACAAATCCATCACCGAAAATAATGCGGTGCAAATAAATGAATGAATACACCAAGATTCCCCATTTCGGAATTTCCTTATTCCTTGATATCCCTCAAACGTTCATACTGTTGTTCTTCAACATGAAAGCTGTATATTTCGTGTAATTCACATGGAAAATCAGATTAAAGCTAATGTACTTCTCAGAATAATGGAGAGAACGAAGGGTGCAGGCTTTACTCAGGCTGAAGTGGTTTTTAAAACACATTTCGTGAAAGTAAGATAAAGGGACAATGCACTCATGTTAAGCTCCAAAGAATCCATTAAAGGAAGAGACGTTGCCATGCTAACCAGCATTACAATAATACATGGAGTTCGACACGATGATATTCCAATGCATCAACTGACACCTTCATTTGGGCGAAAGGGAAGGATGCAAATAAAACATTGGTTTTGATTTTCGTTCAAGTAGCGAGAGATGTTTCTGGAAGGAGAATACAATACAAACTCTATAAAGCATGGATTATTTTGATTTGATATTTCATCCTGAAGAGTCCTGATAAGAATGAAATTATGAAAATGAAGAGAAATATTTTCTCCACGATCGAGAGACGTAAAATATACCTACACCTTCTATTTCCTTATAGTGAATCATTGATAGTATAGAGTGATAGAAATAAAACAAATTTAAATTAAGAATGAAGCCAATTTCTTTTTAATTTGGAAGATAATTTTATGACATTTATGTTTTGAAAATAATTTTCGAGATATCTCCACCAAACCAACTTTGGACCACTTTTTCAAGTAATTCAGGCCTTATTTTAGCAATAACACGAGTTATGTTGACTTCCAAAGCATCTATTGTTTCTGGTTTATCAGCATAAACCAATGACTCGATGTAACACAAAGAAATTAATCCATTTGGAGTTATGTCGCATTACTTTGGACGCCAATTGATTGGACAATTTCTCGAAATAATGTTATCACCATATTTCTTTCAATAAATCAGCTTATTATGGTTAAGTGGCTTATGTTCTTGAACCAGTTGGATCTCGATTGGATGTAGACCAAGATCTTTACGCAAAATTTTCCATGTGGTGGATGCACAGAGTCCAACTTGTTGTGAACGTCGAAAAAAAGACAAATTTGGATCTTCATTAACACTATCACTTACAGCAGCTTTATTTTTTTATGTACGTACATTTCTCCGCCTTGTCGTTGCTGTTGCATCCTGTAAAAAAAATGTTGTCCGAAATCTATCGATAGTTCGACGAATGAGCTACTCTGATGGACGATTATGTAAACCAAAAATTCCACGAAGTGCTCTATAGTTTTGGCGAATAGAACACTGATTTTAAAAATAAATTTCAACAATTTGCAGACGTTGTTGCGGCGTGAGTCTTTCCATGAAAGTTTGTCAATAATGCCTACTGAACAGAAATGTCGAAACAACATGGCTTCTATTCTGTCAAATCACAGTAATCCCTATCGAAAATTCGATCACTCTAAAAACAACACCCGATATATCATATTTGGTTCTTAGATGGAGATGGTATAGGAGTTGTAAACCGTCAGTATATCATACAAGTAACTTGCATTAGCTGCCAGTTGAATCTGGAGCTCTGTAAGCTAATTGAAATTCACTGTTGCAATATAATCTACATTAGGCTTTCAAGACGCCATCCCAAATACAGTAATTGGGATTTTATAGCCTAACACGAAATAGCATTTAATAAGCAGATTGCCCATTAAAGTAAACGAAACTTAATCACAGAAGCTATGTTATGATTTTGCCATAGAATAGAAATAAGAAAAATGGGCAGAATATCATTAGTTAGTCGAATATAATCCTGATAACGAGAGAGTGATTATTAGATACTTGTTCATATATCGAACCTGGCGATTTCGCCAGATTGCAACTCTCTACGTAGTGATATTTTTCTAAATTTGGCTGTATCTTGACTCTATTCATTGAACCAGTATCACCAGTATCATTTGTCTGAATATTTTTTTGCAATAATATAATTTTCAAATATCACTCACTGAAATTGCCTGTGTTATTGCTTGTAGGTCTTTTTTTGTTGAGGATAGTATGTTTTCTTGCCCCTTTTCTTTCGTTTTTTGAGATTGTTATGGTATTGATGTTTTCTCAAAATGACTCTCTAAACACGAACACGGTATATTGTGAATGCGGTTAGTTGATTCCTCTGTGTTTTCTGTTTCAAGTTGTGTATACTCCATTCACTTTTATTTAATCACATAGGATTTGAGGAGTTGGTGCACCTGATGAAAAGTCTGTGCGCGTACAGAAAATATCGTTAATGACAAAACGACGTTGCCAGTTTCTTTGTTTACATCAAAGTAAAAGTATCAAAGATATGCCACATTTTGTTAGTTCGAATCGATCGGCGATTTCGGGGCGAAATATCGATAGGAAATCGCCTATTTCTCCGTTCTTCGTCGTCCAGAAGAAGTTTTCCGTCGATATGAGAAATTTCGTGCAAGTGCCATTTTTTCCTTTCACGACTTTTGACGTGGGTACGAACGGCAAATTTGAATTGGACCAAAAATCGTTTTATAAGCATAAATAAAGCCAAATTAATTAGGTACTAATCGACCTCTTTACACTTGATAACGAAGTTTTTTTAGGTATCTGGCCGTTTAGAAAGATTTCAAACGAAATTCCGGTCCCCCAGAAGTTTGGTTAGTTTCGGTATCGTTTTTGGTGCTCAAAATTTATTTGGAATGTGTGAATGGACAAAAAAGGCTTCCTTATACGATCTCCTAACGAAAGCGACCGGAAAATATGGTTCAGGTAGGATTTTCGAGAAATAACTAATAAATTACTATACAGTCAGAATATTCTACTCCTTGTTCATAAGATCAAATAAACGAAATGTCGTCAAGTCTTGAACTTTCAGTTCAAGGGGATAAAAAACATTAAATCTTCACAAGCATGCATATTATGAAAATTATGTGAAAGCAATGCGATTTTTTTTCCATGTCGAAGAATAATGTGATCTCTTGTACTTTTCATGCAAATAACTAGAAAAGGAATCCTTTCTATCAATTCATATAAACGTTAATTATTTTCGTCCATCACATCTTTTCCAATTCATTCACATTCTGAGAAATACGCTAAGAATTTAGAAAGGGCAACATAGTGTTGACTTGGAACATAAAAATATTTTGAAAAACGTCATAACTTCGATACAGAGTGGAATGTGTCAAATTTCCAAGGCCAGAGTTGTGATTTTATAATTGTGAATGGAGTATAAGTATGTTCTAACAACATAGTTCTTCCAATTCGTTATCTTTTCAGACAAATAGGGCACATAAGGTGCCACATTAGACATAAATTTTGTTGGTGGTTGTGTTCGTTTGCGATGTTTTGTGTTATATAAATTGTTACCCTCGATTTCAGGAACAGTTTTTTCTAAGAACCGTTTAGAGTAGGCATTTCCCGTAAGGATCTCATTCAGGAAAGAAACCTGTTCTAGTAGATCCTTCAAAAGTCATGAAAACTTTCTTATATTGTGAGGAAAGAATCTTGCCTGTATTAAAATTAATCGTCCTTTCGATCCATCATGTTAATATAAATGAATGAACACCGAAATCGCATTAGGAACGATATAATTGTAACCATTTGAGCTACCGCCATTTGCTCAAGAAAACCGGCTCCCTTAATGCCTTCAAGGGAAGAAACCCATAACAAAACACACTTTTTCACTTTTAATTAATCCAATGCCACTTTATCCTACGATGGTCCGAGCAATGTCATATAGTGAATCTTAATTTTGCCAGTTCTGCGCCAACAAATTTATGATGGTTAATTAAATTTTAATTTCGCTTTGTTGTGCTGCCTGTGGGCTTCTCAGCTAGAGAGAGGCCATTACGGAAACGCTTTATTATCAAGGTTGGTAATACTGGACCCGGCGTCTTAAATGTAAACGAAATTAATTCGACCTACCTGAAAATAGAATCACTCTTCATCTAAGAGGTTTCGGTGCCTACATATAATCTGGATGAAGGCATCCTTCTATTAATGAGGTGTTTTCCAGGAGTAATCTTTCTGCGAGAATTTGTCAGGATTTTATTTTAGGCATTTTTCACTCGATCCACTACTTGACGATATTGCCTCCTTGGTCACCTGATTGCCGAATTGAAAAAAAAAACATGTTTCACTGGGATTCCGAAATGGTAAAACTTTGTTGAGTCGAGATCTTTTTATATTAATAACAAAAGTAGTAAAATTCACTTCATTTGCTGAAATTAACTTGAAAATATTTATTTTATAACTCAGGGATTAAATGATTGAAGAAAACGAGAAAAAATAACAATTTCAAAATATCGTTTTATCAAATTGAATTGATCAAAGTATCTCTGTGTTTTTGGGTGAAAAATTACCAAGGGGTATGACCTGTAAAATTAAAACGAGTGTGGGTAAAAAGTATGGCCTTCTTTCACAACTGGGCCCAGCAAAATAAACATTCCTAAAAACACCATAAAAGTCAATAGAAAAAAATTCTGACGGGATCTAATTGTGTTATTCAATTAGTAAGTTGTTCAAACCATTCGAATCTTTGATAATTGCCGATTTGAGGATTCATAACATCGATAACTTGAGTGGTCTGTGCTTGTGAACCAAACTCGAAAATGAATTATCGAAAAGCTACAACATAAATATTTCTTGTCTTATAAGGGTTACATGGGTGATTTTGGTATCAAAATGTATGTTTTCGAGGTCGCTAAATCCAATAAAAAAATAATTCAAAGCCCTAACTATCACCGTTTAGATTTTCACCTGTCAAATGGCATCTTTCGAAAAATCTAAAATTTCAAATTGTCATAACTTCCGTTCCTCTCATCGCCGCCAAGAATTATTTATATTATACTGATAAGCATAGCACCGAGGATCTCTGTGCAAAATATGAGCGATTTGAAAAATCCCAAATTTTGGGTGAAAAATTACAAAGGGGTAGGACCCCTAAAAACACCATATTTGTCAATGAACAATATATTTTGGGAGGATCCAACCTTGTTATTTAATTTGTAAGTTGTACTTGCTATTCGAATCTTCAATAATAGCAATTTTGCGGATCGACAGCACCCTTGCCTCGAGTGGTGTGAGCTTGTTAACAGAACTCGAAAATGAAAAATCGAAAAATAAAAACAGGAAAAATTCATTACTTATGAGGGCTACATGGGTGATTTTGGTATCAAAATGTAGGTTTTCGAGGTCATTGAATTCAATGAAAAATAATTCAGAGCCCTAACTATCACCTTTTGGATTTTCACCTGTCAAATGGCATTTTTCGAAAAATCGGAAATTTAAAACTGTCATAACTTCCGTCCCTCTCATCGCCGCCAAGAATTATTTATATTATGTTGATAAGCATAGCTCCAAGTATCTTTGTGCAAAATATGAGCTATTTGAAAAATTCCAAATTTTGGGTGAAAAATTACACCCTAAAAAAACCATATTGGTCAATAAAAAATATATTTGGGGAGGCTCTAACCTTGTTATTAAATTTGTGAGTTGTAGTTCCTATTCGAATCTTCAATAATAGAAATTTTGCGGATCGACAGCACCCTTGCCTTGAGTGGTGTGAGTCCGTTAACAGAACTCGAAAATGAAAAATCGAAAAATAAAAACAGGAAAAATTCATTACTTATGAGGGCTTCATGGGTGATTTTGGTATCAAAATGTAGGTTTTCGAGGTCGCTGAATTTAATTAAAAATAATTCAGAGCCCTAACTGTCACCGTTTCGATTTTCACCTGTCATATGGCATTTTTCGAAAAATCGGAAATTTCAAACTGTCATAACTTCCGTCCCTCTCATCGCCGCCAAGAATCATTTATATTATGCTGATAAGCATAGCTCCAAGTATCTCTGTACAAAATATGAGCGATTTGAAAAATCCAAAATTTTGGGTGAAAAATGACAAAGGGGTAAGACCCCCTAAAAACACCATATTTTTCAATAAAAAATATATTTGGGGAGGATCTAACCTTGTTATTTAATTTGTAAGTTGTACTTCATATTCGTATTCTCAATAATAGCAATTTTGCGGATCGACATCACCCTTGCCTTGAGTGGTGTGAGTCCGTTAACAGAACTCGAAAATGAAAAATCGAAAAATAAAAACAGGAAAAATTCATTACTTATGAGGGCTACATGGGTGATTTTGGTATCAAAATGTAGGTTTTCGAGGTCGCTGAATTCAATGAAAAATAATTTAGAGCCCTAACTATCACCGTTTAGATTTTCACCTGTCAAATGGCATTTTTCGAAAAATCGGAAATTTCAAACTGCCATAACTTCCGTCCCTCTCATCGCCGCCAAGAATTATTTATATTATGTTGATGAGCATAGCTCCAAGTATCTCTGTGCAAAATATGAGCGATTTGAAAAATTCCAAATTTTGGGTGAAAAATGACAAAGGGTTAGGACCCCCTAAAAACACCATATTTGTCAATAAAAAATATATTTGGGGAGGATCTAACCTTGTTATTTAATTTGTAAGTTGTACTTCATATTCGAATTCTCAATAATAGCAATTTTGCGGATCGACAGCATCCTTGCCTTGAGTGGTGTGAGTCCGTTAACAGAACTCGAAAATGGAAAATCGAAAAATAAAAACATGAAAAGTTCATTACTTATGAGGGCTACTTGGGTGATTTTGGTATCAAAATGTAGGTTTTCGAGGTCGCTGAATCCAATAAAAAATACTTCAAAGCCCTAACTATCACCGTTTAGATTTTCACCTGTCAGATGGCATTTTTCGAAAAATCGGACATTTCAAACCGTCATAACTTCCATCCCTCTCATCGCCGCCAAGAATTATTTATATTATGTTGATAAGCATAGCTCCAAGTATCTCTGTGCGAAATATTAGCGATTTGAAAAATCTCAAATTTTGGGTGAAAAATGACAAAGGGGTAAGACCTCCTAAAAACACCATATTTGTCAATAAAAACTATATTTGGGGAAGATCTAACCTTGTTATTATATTAAATTTGTAAGTTTTACTTCCTATTCGAATCTTCTATAATAGCAATTTTGCGGATCGACAGCACCCTTGCCTTGAGTGGTGTGAGGCGTGAGCTTGTTAGCAGAACTCGAAAATGAAAAATAATAATAAAAACAGAAAAAATTCATTACTTATGAGGGCCACATGGGTGATTTTGGTATCAAAATATAGGTTTTCGAGGTCGCTGAATTCAATGAAAAATAATTCAGAGCCCTAACTATCACCGTTTAGATTTTCACCTGTCAAATGGCATTTTTCGAAAAATCGGAAATTACAAACTGTCATAACTTCCGTCCCTCTTATAGCAGCCAAGAATTATTTATCCTATGTTGAACAGCATACCTCCAAGGATCTATGTGCAGAATATGAGCGATCTCAAAAATCTCAATTTTTAGATGAAAAATGTCCAAAAACACCATAAAAGTCGATAGAAAAAATTGTGACTGGATCTAATTGTGTTATTCAATTATTGAGTAGTTCAACCCATTCGATCTTCAATAATTGCCCATTTTAGGATCGATAACATTGATAAATTGAGTGGTCTGTGCTTGTGAACAAAACACGGAAATGAATTATCGAAAAACTAAAACATAAATATTTCTTGTCTTATAAGGGTTACATGGGTGATTTCGGTATCGAAATGTAGGTTTTTGAGGTCGCTGAATTCAATAAAAAATGCATCAAAGTCCTATCTACCATAGTTTAGATTTTCACTGTCGAATTGAATTTTTTTCCAAAAATGGAAATTTCAAACTTCCATAGCTATGTTCCTCTCATCGCCCCAATATTTATGCATATTATATCAATGTTAATAGCTCAAAGTATCTCTCAATATTGGGAGAAAATTGACCCGAGCAATTGTTCGAATGCAAAGTCGGGCACGTTACTGATGGTGGGTTTCACAATGCTCTGTCAATTCTGAAATCAAATGTGGAATTTGAACTATCAAATTAAGTTGATTCTCCTATCAAGCCCGTGATTCTCCGATTAGTGATGATTTCGCTTTGTGAAACCCGCTATAATTTATCATGACTTGTCTAATCACATCATGAAAACCCCATGTCAAACGTTGATTCCGTATGCATGGACGGAAGGCCGTAATTTCGTTAAAACTCCAGAATCGGTTGAGCCGAAAACGTATCCGATAGAAGGAGCTTGGTAGCAATACCATGGGACGGCAAAGGGAAGGCAGCATAAGCGAAAAGTAACATCCATTACCTTAATGCACTGTTCAAGTCCCTCACGAGCCTGATTAATATTGCATTTCCTAGTGTTGGGGCACTCGAAGGCGGTGGCTGCGTCCATCTACCCCAAGGGACTGGCCCACTTACTGCTCTTTTCTCCGTCAGATCTGGTGTGAGTTGCTGTCTGACGTTTGGAGCTTCCTTCAAATTTCATGTGATGCCTTATGCAATATCCATCTCCCACTTTCGGGAGAGGAAGCTGAGTTTATCCAAACTCCTCTGAACTATCTGGGAATTAATAACTTTTCTTTCGATTTCCACAGTTATTGCGAAGTGATTTCGAATTCTAATAAGTCTATTGATGTACATTCCAACGATTTTCCCTGTATCTGTAGGGCCTTTCGTTGGGAGTCTTCATAAATCAAAATTAACCCATTCAGGTCCCTCACACTCAGGAGGGTTTACACCGAATTAGTTACAGAAGGACCTCAATTAAAGATAGCAGTAACTACCGAGTTGTGCGAGAATCCTGATTTTCACAATTCTTTTTGTGATTTGAAGGAGGCTTCCTTGAAGACGAGTTTTCACATTATAACTAGAAAGCCTAGCATATTACACTGCGCAAAAAATTAACGCACATTCTGAAAATCTCAATTTTAATGAAAGTTAACTCTACATTGACTTTATAACTTATTTTTTATGTTCTCTCGGGAAGGTTTTGAACAAAACGAGACACATTAAATGGAAGAAAAATTCAGGATTTCACCGAATCTTATGTGAAAGAAGAGAAATGAACAATTTTCAAAATACTGAAATGCTGATGAGTGATTTAATACTTGGTATTTCCACCCCTTGCGTTAATTACAGCTCGGCAACGACGGTTCATACTCAAAATGAGTGATCTTAAAATGTTCTGATCTAATCCTTCCCAGATTTCTCCGAGTTGGATTCCTAAGTCATTAAGAGTAGCTGGATGATTTTCTGAACTTCTCAGCCTTCTATTGAGGTTGTCCCAAACCTGCTCAATCGGATTGAGATCTGGACTTCTTGCTGGCCATTCCATTCGAGAGACTTAAACCTCTTCAAGGTACTCCTGAACGATGCGCGCACGATGGGGTCTGGCATTACCGTCCATAAAAATGAAATTTTCACCAATGTATGGGGCAAATGGCACTACATGCTCTTCAAGAATGTTCCTTATATACTTATCAGCATTCATAGCTCCATTATCAACGACCACTAGGTCTATGCGAGCAGTCAAAGATATTCCACCCCATACCATAATCGATCCTCCCCCGAAACCAGTATTCAGGAAATTGCACTGAGCATATCTTTCATGTGGACGTCTGTATACAAGGGAACGTCGATCACAATGGTAGAGGCAGAATCTAGAGTCATCTGTGAAGAGAACTCTTTCCCAATCGGCCTCTTCCCAATGGATATGCTCTCTCGCAAAATCCAAACGCGCCCTTCGATGGGCTGGGGTAAGAGCTGGGCCTCTTGCCGCGACACGAGGCCTTAAATCATATTCTCTGAGGCGATTTCTTATTGTCTGAGTGCTAATTTGCACCTCATGAGTTTGCTCAAGCTGATTTTGAAGGAGGCGAGCGGTTGCAAACCGTTGTCTCAACGAAGAAACTCTCAAGTAACGTTCTTGAATGGCAGTTGTTACCCGTGGTCTACCCTGTCCTGGTCTTCGGACATTCATACCTGTTTCCCTGAAAAGCTGCAACATTCTGGACACACTTGTATGGGAAACTCCAAACCTTTCTGCAATTCTTGTGTATGTCCACCCTTCTTCTCGCAAAACTACCGCTTGGGCACATTCCTCTTGGGTCAAACTGCGTGTTTCGCGTTGCATAGCGATCGAGTGTAGAAAATCAGACGAAAGAAAAACTATTGATCACTAGAATTGATCGAGAACAACTGATTTTAGAATGGAGCCAATACATTCAAAATCTGATAATATCATCTTTTTTTATTCCTGCTGGGAGAAAACATCTATATTGAAGAAAAACGTTGAAAGTGGATAACATATGCATGCATAATTCTGATAAAAATAATTATCATTGAGAACACCTTCAGTTGTAGAATAAATTTGAGATTTCCATAATGTGCGTTAATTTTTTTGCGCAGTGTATTAATATTCAAACCGATTCGGTCCCATGTCCAATCAAGAGAAAAGTTTCCAAACCAAACCGGCTTTTACGACCTCAGCAGTCAGCCTGTACGTCGTATGTGCATAATAAGGTTCCCTGAAGGGTCGAAACCCATCTCCTCAACGCCTTCAAATTCCGCTGAAGCGACGTGACAGTTCTTTGCGGCCTCCTCAGCTCTCTTCTAACGTCTTAAATTTTAAAACCTATCTGCAAATTGCCTCTTCGGTTCCAAAAGTGAAGTTGTAAATTTTTAAAGGATTCGTGTTTTATGCCATATGTAACTATGCGCTCAGAAGGCGTCGGATGCATCCTTGAAAGATTTAGGAACACTGTGCCTTTCCAATTCAATTCCTTGATGAGGCAGACGTATAAAATGAAGTTCGAGTGGAAATAGACAATGTGAATTCATTTCCGAAGATGAGAGGAAAACGAAATATGATTTATTCAGCTTGATACTTATTCGAAAGGACAGTTTACTGGTGAACTGAGTTTCAGTGGGAGAAGAATAACAGAATGAAGACGTGTTTTGTTGGATTTGGAAATGCTACGATACACAATTTGTTGGTGGAACACAATTCGATTGTGTTTTGGCGTAGATACTCAGTGCAGCTTCCTACTTTTTATTTCTAACAATTTCCAATCATGCCTTACTCGAAGTGAATGAAGCAATCTCCTTTTTTTCTCAATGATTCGCTAGAAGCTAACATGATTCTGATGGTTTACGCAATCTATACGAAAATCTCACCAACAATGCCTAGGCATTTTGTTATTAGGTTGTTCTGAGTGGTTCTGAGCCATAGTGCTTCTCTCTCAGTTTTTTGCTTTTCATGATACTCTTTACTGTAGGTACATTTGTCTATACCACAGAAAAGTTCAAGGTCAGTAGAAGGAGTTCGTGCTCCTATTCTGGCAAGTGTGTTGGCCTTTTCATTTTCTTTGAAAATTTTGGACAATGGCCTTACAGTAGTGAGCATTTGGTACCAGCCTCAAATAACCTTAATATATGCTTGTTCCACAGAAGCTTGTTGTCCAGGGTTATTCACAATTGTTCCAGTTCAGATTTCAGAAAGAGGGATCTCAAAGACGTAAGTTTCCAGTTCAATTGGATCAGAGAATGAGGAATCGAACAGAAATATCCCAATAATATACGGGGATGTATTGATATCTAGTTAGCCTAGATCAGTTCCATGCATAAACAAACTATTGCGATACCATATCAACGAACAATAACTTATAAGAAGTGTCAGTGTAGGGTTCGACGTCAAAAAAGTAAACCAGAGTTACGCAATAAATTTCAAAAAAATATGTCCACCGAAATTGTAAAAATCGAAAATTGGAGTATCGAGCCATCATCAAGCACCTGTATTTGAAAGGGTTAAGAGGTAAGCAGATTTACGAAGATATGCTTAATACCCTTGGTGATCAATGTCCTTTGTTTGCGACCGTGAAAAATTGGACTGCAAGCTTCAAAAGAGGTATATTTTCCATTGATGATGATGACCGATCGGGAAGGCCAGTTTCTGTGTCAGTCCCAAGCGCGGATCCAGGGGGGGGGTCATGGGGGTCATGACCCCCCCCTGGACTGGACGAACCCTCAAATCTTGTGTTTGATAAAAAAAATCCATTGGCGGGTATGTAATCCACCTGACCGTGACCCCCCCCTTTCTCGAGAGCTGGATCCGCCACTGGTCAGTCCCCGAAAATATCGATGCAGTTCATGATATGTTTTTATCAGATCGTCGAATTGGGCTAAAACGGATATCTGAAGCACTGAAGATTTCATACGAACGCGTTCATCATATAGTTCACGTCAATTTGGACATGAGAAAAATTTCTGCAAATGGATCCCCAAATGTTTGAATGTTGACCAAAAGCGTGCAAGGGTAGAAGCATCGCGTTCGATCTGTGCTCGATTTCAAAACGATGTAGACTTCTAAAACCGAATTATTACTATGGATGAGACTTGGGTACATTCTTACGATACAGAAACAAAGCAACAATCGATGGAATGGCGACACTCTGGTTCTCCAAGACCTAAGAAGTTTCGTGTCAAAAATTTGCTGGAAAAGTTCTTGCTTCAGTTTTTTGGGATTGCCATGGAGTAATCATGATTGAGTTTTCGGATAAGGGTAGAACAATAACTGGAGATTACTATTCGACACTACTGACCACTCTACGGGAAAAAATTAAAGAGAAAAGACGCGGAAAGCTATCCAAAGGGGTTTTGTTTTTACAGGACAACGCTCAAGTACACAAATCCCATGTTGACATGCAAAAAATTCGTGATTTAGGTTTAGAATTACTAGAACACCCCCCTTATTCGCCAGATTTAGCTCCGTCCGACTATCATCTCTTTCCTCAACTGAAAAAAAGAAAAAACGGTCGTAAATTTTCTTCCAACGAGGAGGTAATAAAAGCAGTGGAGGACTGGTTTGCAGAGCAAGAAGAAACATTTTTTTAAAGGTCTAGAGACGTTGCAGGTTCGCTGTAATAAATGTATTCAATTAAGAGGAGAATATGTTGAGTAATAAAATATTTGACATTGAAATTTTGTTTGGTTCTATAGTTGGCTAAGAAATTTTCAATTTATCCTCGTAAGGCCTGATTTTTCAAAGAAAACTCGAACATCATCAAATAGTTTTCTGTTAATGGAATTTTGAAACGGAACAAAAGAAAATTGGATACTTTCAACCCGAAAACTGCAAAATGGATGAACCTTCCACCAGCAAACGCTGGAATAAGAAACTAATAATTTTGAACGATCGTCTTTTCCTGTAACGAAATTCAATTTTCATAACTGAGTAGAAGATATGGGGATTCAATACACTTACCGAATTTTATTCCCATTCCGTACAGACCCTCATCAGAAGATTGAAAACAGCCAACGTTACAGCATCCTAAATCCGGAGCAGAAACTCTGAAATGCTTATTTCTTCCGTGACCATTAACAAAATTGTGCTTTTCCAAAGAATCAATTTGTAATGCAGCCTCACCGCAGACGCAGTGAGGATTCTATTACCTAGATTAAATCTTAAAGGACGTATAGATTCATGCAGGTTGTCCCGCAGGCAGTTTCGTCCTGATATCCAGCAGAAGTATATAAATTATTACATGGCCGTAATAGATCCGTTTATTTTTAATTAGGATGCATTCCAATTACTTCAATGTAACGGGTTTCAAGGGATTATATTCCACTTACATCCGCTGTTGGAAAAGCTTTCAGACGATGAAATTCATTTCGGTAAGTACTTGCTCCGGATTCTGTTCCTCCTCAGATATGTACTTTCTTCAATTGGGTGTCAACTCTTGAGAAACTACGCGAACATCTTACTGGCTGTCGAAAGGACCATGAATCGTTACTCGTTCGTAATTTATCAAAGACGGTTCTTCGAGATCGAAACACGAAGTCTCGAAACCAATTAAAATTATCTGAAAATCTGTATTTCTTCTTCTTTTTGGGCAATTTTTAGTTCTGCATGAAGACAAGACAAGAATTCATTATGTTATCGAAAAAACAACCATCCAAATAATGAATTCTTCAGAGGTATCTCAGTGGAAGGTTGTAACCCGACGATTGACTGTTCCGAATTGGTGATGACCACTGACCAGTCGATTCATCCCTTCCGCATCGGACTGTTTTAGTTTTAGCATTGCTGATCGCTGGTAACCCCACCCAATATGAACTTTGGGAGTCTCTTAATTCCTGTTCATCATCATTGGATAGTTGCTTTGGGGCTGTTTCAGTGGCGTTCCTTTCGAATTTTTCCATAAAAAAGAATTGGCAATGGCAGCATCGCTCTAGTTATGATATTTATGATTATGATGTGAACTCCCAGTTTCACAAATTCTACAGTATCAGAGAATACTTTCTCTGGAAAACCCTTCACAGGAATAATGTTTTCAAAACAGAAGGTGGTAGTGAACCCTGACCCTGACCTGGTATTCGATTTCCTGGAAAACTTATAAATATTTCCAACGTGGTTGCTTAGCCCAGAATTTTAATAAATATAGCGGTAAAGGTTGTGGTATTACATAGTAATGGTATATGAAAGCAGAAATGTTGGTCATTCCGTACCCATTCTATTGCGTTCCGTAGCCCCTGAGGTAACATATGTTAGTAGAGCCATTTCTTTTTATTGACTGCCGTACATCGTACACCCCATTCAGAATGTTTCCATTGTTTGTATCTTTTATATCTTGAGTTCTCCGAGGCTTTCAAATTAGTTGAATTATTGAAACTGTTCTGTGGCGAACTCAGACGTGGGAGAAATATTATGGAGATGCGGTCCTTTCTTAGGATTCCTCGACGTTTTCAGGTGGAAAAACAATTCAGAAATGGAGCTTCCACTGAGATATGGATACACAAATTATATTCTTTTATATAAACAGGGTATGTACGACGAATGGTCCAAACTACTCTAGGACGTAGGAGAGATCAAGACGATTCAATATTACCCCCATATAACAACGGTCAAAGCTCGTTTACGATATACAGGGTATTTCAAGAGTTGTGTCGATCTTCATGCAGAGGATTATGGAAAATAAAACTCGGTTCGATTGAATCAGTGTTTCCCAATCAAGCCTACCTCAGGCCATCATTGATATAATTCGATATTAAGAACAAGAACCAACATCCACCCACATATTCAACCAGCAGATCCGTCAATGAATAAAATACACGAGCTCTCTTGGAGAAAAGAATGGAGTGCTGTATCAACCTTATCACCACGAGAATTAAAGAAAAGTGTATGTATGAAATATAAACGAAATATTGAGGGTGGCGAGCTTAGCCGTATCGAGATTGTCACTATTGGCAGAGAAGGTTAGCTGAACAGGTAGAAAAAAAGGATGATTCCGGGATTCTCGGAGAACCACAGAAAAATGGGTAAAATCATAGACCGGTTCTTCTTTGTAACCGATCAGGAAAGCCCATTCAAGTAGGAAACTTTGTGGTATCAGTAAACAAATTATTTGAATTTTGAACATTCAGACTGGTGCCTTCTCTTCGTGATTCAAGTGATGTTCTTTTGTGCCTAATCCTGTGTAAATCCAACGACATTCAATATCTTATGAAGTCTATATTATGGCTCTTGCATAAAGGATAGAAAAATGGAAGAACAGTATTACTTTCTTTGTCTTTATTGCTCCAATTTTGTATTACATGATGGTTTATTTAAAACTAAACAAAAATATCTATAAGAAAAATCTCCACTGTAAAATGAAATATGTATGTCGATATAACAATTGTAAACGATGTAGCAAAGCGCGAAGCTAAGATAGACCAACAAAAATTGGCCGATGTAGATATATACAAAAATTCTCAGGTCAATCTTGTTCGTTCGAGAAAGTCTTAGCTTAATTTCAACAGGTCACGACTTCTTTTCATGTTCTTCAAACCTTCTTCAAAATGGAATAAGTATTATCTCGTTTCTTAACAAAAATCAGTTATCAAAAATCATGCGTAACACAGCATTAATTACACTGCTTTGTAAGCTTCAGGACAGTCTCAATCAAATATACTCCTAGGTACTTAGGTCATCAACGTAGGTACCTAACAGTACCAGAATCATTATTTGCGTTCCGGTCCTATCTGCTGAAATTAGAGGGGAGAATTTCGACATATAGGACAAAGTATTGAGCACCTCAATTGAGGGAAGAGGGGGCCCTCTGAATGAGATCTCTGTTGCAAAATTGGATAATGTATTGATTAAGAATTCGTTGCGTTAGCTTAGGCCATGGTTAAGGCTCCGGCGCCCATGCCAAAACCGCAACCACGTGGCCCAAAGTTCCTGCCATAGCATCCCTTGCAGTAGATTTCACCGTTGGGTGCATCGTTCATATTGGTTGAGTCCAAGGATCTCGCGCATTCTGCACAACTGAAGCACCTTCTGTGCCATAATCCGTTCTTGCTGATCATTTGCTCTGCAGCAAACACAGCATAACCGCATCTGCGGCAACCTTGGCGGGGATCTTTGGCCTTTGGACCACTGTTAGGTTTGGCATCGCTGTAAACATGAGGGGATGAGCCATCTACAGAGACTAGGGTGGGTGTGTGACCGAAACCAAAACCTTTGGGGCCGAACAGTTTGCCGTAGCAGGCTTTGCAGTGGATTTCTTTGTCGGGCCCATCGCAAGCTAAGACGGAATCTAAGGGACGGTGACATTCGGCGCAGTTGAAGCATTTCTTGTGCCACATCTGGAAGAGAAAGGGTCTCATCAGCAATCTATAACCCAATCATTTCAGTATTTTCGATAAGAATCAAATGAAGAACCACCAATTGATGACAGGAAAGAGAACATCAAACTCATAACTTCTCTTCAAGATATACCTACTGCATAGTAAGGACTGAACGAATATAAATTCGCTTTCACAAAAACGCCTATAAATATCTCTTGAGCCAATTGAGATAAAATCAAAATTTGATCATAGTTAGCTTTGTTATGAACGTCAGAAACAAGTGGAACATTTACTTCATAGATATTCCAATTCTCTGTCGCAAAATGTCAAGCGAAGTGAAAACACGAGAAATTATAGAAAAAATTTTTCAAAATAATCAAAAATGGAGCTTCAAAACAATCGCAAAAGAGGCACGCGTTCGTCCGGAAACGGTATCAAGAGTTGTTTAGAGCTTCAACGAAGATCTTACCATTAACCGCAAGGAAGAAACAGGGAGGAAAAAGGGGTTTCATATCCCAAAAAAAGTGAAGAAAGCATTAGCCTTTTTCAGAAGAATCCTAACCTTTCAAGATGGAAAGTGGCCCAAAAAGTGGGTTGCTCGCAGTCAACCGTTCAGAAAATCAAGTCGAGTTGTGGGCTTAGAACATACAAAGTGCAGAAAGTGCCAGACGGGAACGCTGTGAAGAATCAAGAAGCGAAATCAAGAGCAAAGAAATTAAAAAAAGATTTCTTGAAAAATGTTTCCTGTTGCGTGATGGACGAAACCTATGTCTTGGCTGATTTCTCGCAACTTCCTGGTCAGGAATTTTATACTGCAGATTCTCGTGGAGATGTTGACGAACAATTTCGCGTGAAGAAACAAGCAAAGTTTCCTGAAAAATTCCTGGTTTGGCAAGCAATTTGCACTTGTGGGAAAAGGAGCAAATTTTAGGTTTGCCAAGGCTCTGTTGACTCGAAGATATACATCGAGGAATGCTTGAAGAAGCGACTTTCACCATTTTCACGTGAGCACGATGTGTCAACAATCTTTTGGTCAGATTTAGCTTCATGCCACTACAGCAAGGCCACCAAGGAATGGTACGAAGATAATGAGGTGGTTTTTGTCCCCAAAAAGGCCAATCCACCAAATTGCCCAGAACTCAGGCCAATCGAAAAATATTGGGCCCTGGTAAAAAGAGAAATGAAGAAGACTAAGAAATCAACGAAAACATTGGCGGAATTCAAGCAAAAGTGGAAGACAGCATCCCAGAATGTGACTGAAAACACTATAAGAAGCATGATGGGAAGAATTCCAGAAAAAATCCATAAATTTTGTAAAAAATAGTTTTGGTTTTTTTATTGTGAAAACAGTTCTCATTAGTATTAGAAGATGATTCGAAAATGAGTTTGATTTTCGAAATCGGTCCAATGGTTCAAAAGATATGAGCGTTTTTGTGATAGCGAATTTATTCTCGTTCAGTCCTTATAATATCGGTAGCTTTTAATTTGACGGATTCATCGATGATGGTAGGAGAATAACACTTACGGTTCCTTTTGCCAATTGTTGCTCAGCAGCAAATACCATTCCACCACATCTTGGGCAACCTTGACCAGGTGGAGCTTTAATGGATGTAGTATCTGGATTGTAGAATGGGCGAGATGCAGATATTTCATCTTCACTACAAGAGAAAGGAAAGAACTTGTGAATTGGGCCTTCAGCAAAGACATTGCATATTTATTCAACAAGAGAAAACCAGCATCAAAACAGCCTTGTTCATTTTTATTTGTCGCCAGTGGTTAGTCATTCAAAACCCAGAGAATTCGACTGGTTTCGAACAGAAAACCTGTGACCACATTTGTGAAAAATCTGGCAAAAACTAAGGCTCTTTTCGGTTATTTTCTGATGATTACAGTTGTTGCTCTTGTTACATAAATAATCGGTGGCAATGGTGTCGTGGAAAGAGCCTAAATGGGCCTATACTCACGTCAAACCGTCGGTTTGAAGGAATCCAGATCCACAAGCAAATCCATATCCATGAGGTCCCCACTTCTTGCCGTAGCAAGTTTTGCAGTAAACATCTCTATCAGGACCGTCACAAGCGATGATCGAGTCAAGGGTTTTGGTGCAGTCTTTGCACTTGAAGCACTTCCTGTGCCATGGTCTTCCTCTGGCCAAGACTTCTTCAGCGGCAAAGACTACACCACCGCACCTTGGGCAACCCTGACCAGGTGGAGCCTTAATGGAAGTAGTGTCAATAACGGTGGTTCTCGGCGCAGCATCGCTAAACATGTTCAGGAATTCATGGTGAGAGAGGAAGATCGGAGCCTCATTTGGGCTTTACAACCAAGTTCAATATCTGTGGTGTTCTCCATTCAAAATTTTCAACTCGATAAGGATATGAACCTTGCAGACTCATACAAATACGTAGAGAAGATTTACAATTTCTGTTGGCGGTATTTTAGAACGTAGTTGACTAGAGAACATCAGAGATTTATAAAACAGTTGTATTAGAAGATGAACACGAATTTTAAAGCATAGCAAGCGTGCATTGGTGTCATTTTGGGGTTCAATTGATCAAAAACATATATCACAATCTCTAAAATGAATATATTTCGCTACCTCTGCCATTCTAAGTCCAAAGCGTCAGACATAAGTCCAAGGAATAAGCCTCCAGCATGTCCAATCCCTCTTGGACCAAAGCGTTGAGCATAGCAAGCTATGCACACAAAATTATTAGTTTCAGCATTGTATGTTATTCATGATTGCTTCAAAATTATATTGGAATAGAGCGAAAACATAAATGAAGCAATTATGAATTGAACTGATTATTCAGACGCGTATAACACAGTACTAACCTAACAGAGTAGCATTCACTTTGGAGGGTTCCACCACCTTGTCCATATCCATATCCTCTGGGTCCAAATCTCTTACCGTAACAAACTACACAACACAAAATCATTCAAATAACAAATCAAACATACAAATCGGACTCACTTGATCATTTTGGATTTCGAGAAAATCGATTACCAAAGGAAGTAGGTAGTTTTTATAATGAAGTACATAGTGATAGCAATAGTAATAATTTTAACAGAGTAAAGAATTTGAAAGAGAAAAATTTATCAAATAGTGGTAAGCAAAATTGTCTCAAAGTCAAAAATGAGATTGTGGGGAGAAGATTATGAGCTATAGCTAATAAAAACTATAATATATGTAGGTAGCTTTTGCATAATCTATAACTCATAAGTTCTCTCCTCCACAACATTCAAAGTGAACACACCTTTACAATAGATCTCCTTGTCTGGACCTTCAGTGACGTTCACTGAATCTAAACCTTTGGTACAGTCAGCACACTTGAAACAGGACTTGTGGAAAGCCTTCAAAACAAAGTAACAGATAAAGGACACGTTACACAATAAAATTCAAGGACGGTTCACGGAAAAAATGAGTGAAAAAGACAGGCACGGAAACATCAAAACCGTCGTACCTCGACAGTAGACATTGCCATCTGGACCATCACAGTGTGATGTTGAGTCCAACCATTTTTGACAGTTTCCACAACGGAAACATATTCTGTGCCATCCCTATACAGTGAAAATGCTCAAAATTGATATTCTACAAAATAATTCCTCAATAGTAACCATACCAGAGATGTTTCTGAAGGAAATGGTAGAGTTTTAGAGTTAAAATGAGAAAAAGTAATGTGTTGATTTCTAGGCATAAATTTAATAATTGATATCCTTTTGTCAAAACTATAGTTCATCGAGAACGACTTATTTAAAAATTCCCTTAAAATACGTTGCTGATTACTTACTCTTCCTCTAGCAAGCATTTGCTCAGCAGCGTAAACAAAGCCACCACATCTGGGGCAACCTTCACCTTCAGGGGCCTTAGCAATAGCTTTGGGGAGTAGGGGGGCTCTAGATGTGACAATATCTTCGTCGCTAAAACATTAAACATACAAGTAGAATAATTTGAAATACTCGAATGGCATCTAACAAAAACAAGTTTCAGCATTTCAATTTTGCTATTAGTTATGGACAACTTCAGAGCAGATTCCTCGGAAAAACAAGATCTTTTAGTTGCTCGTTATCATGCTTTGTTGGCCCTCTGGTACCATTCATAAGAGTCATTATTCCAAATGGTGATAGGTTCTCAAGATCCTCATAAACCAATTTGCTTGAGGTTAAAGTCTTATAACTGATTCTATCCACTCTGTAATTGCTCTGTTTTCTCGTCCTCCAGAACATGCATGTTGAGTCCACGAGTCTGGTGTGTCTCTTGAAGACAGCAATCAGCGTTTTCGGATCAAGTCGAGAATGACCAAGACAAGGTTTTTCGTACAGGTGCATCCTTGATGCTTCAGAACCTTAAGTTCGAGCTGCTTCTTGTTTTGCTTCGTTACCAGAGACTGGGCTTCTCCTACTGGTTTTGGGCTGAAGGAATTGACCTTGAAACCACTGCTGGCAAGGTGAAATAATGTCACCTTAAGTGCTCATGTTACAACTTTGGTTTCTGGATTTCATCAGCTCTGAAGTGCCAACATACCAAAAATCAAGCTCTACACTAAAAATATGCTTGGCTAAAAATGAAAGATATTACTGTAAGAGGTACATTAGCAGTGCATTTGAGAACAAGAAGCGTGTACGTCGGAATTGCTGGTGCAAAGTGTTATGACTTTTGGAAAGATTGTAATGAGAGAAGGTAGTGTTTCCCGCAATTAGTAGTCTACCTAATCCATATAGTCGAACTTGAGGGCACTTCCTTATCCCATCACAGGGTTAGGGATAGAACATAAAATAATGTTAATGTAGGCAGGGCAGATTTTTAGTCATCATGCTATGCCACGACATTTTCTCACCGTTTTCCCAGATTATTTAGTTCCACATGGACGTCTCATGAAGGTAGGACAAAGGGATTTGGGGTAAAACAGAAGACAACGGTAAAATAACTCAACAAGGGCTACAAACAAATAACGCAGATCTTCTACGTATTCTCACAATCACATTTTTTGACATTTACATACAGGAAAACATGCATGATCAAGTGAAACTTTGAATAGGCATCATCCTCAAAAATTCGAGGATTAAAAGTAAAAAATATGTGTTATTTGAGCGCCCATTCGATATTTTTTCAAAATTTATTGCTATCCAATTATCACAACGACATAATAATTGAACGATATTTGACGGTGTAAAATTTATGTAAAATAACAATAACCTATCAAGTTATCATCTAAATATACCTAACGTATTGGGTTTTAGGGGTATAGGTACTTGTGGAAGCTTGAGATAACGATCCTGTTGCACTCCTTAAGAGCTTCTGTTGGGAACAAAAAAGGAAGTGTCATGCTTCTGTAGGACAATCACATAACTTTGGTGAACTTCTGTTCACAAGGATTCCTCGAGAAATTATGAACGTACAATGAATATCGAATTATTCTATTGTCAAGAAAACACAATGATGGTGTGGTTTAATCTCTGAATCCTTGTCAACGGAAAGCCACGAAACACCTAATGAATAAGATAAGGAAAGCCCCCATTTTGAAATTTTGCACAATTTACTTGGTCTTGGCCTTCAAATTGTTCTTAATGGTTGTGTAAAGGGAAAGTTGCTTACCCTTGAAGGTGGGCACCAGTGTCCATGCTCAAGCAACCAGCTCCACCACCGAATCCATAACCTTTAGGCCCGTATTTCCTGCCGTGGCAGTTTTTGCAGTATAGCTCAGATTCGTGTTCTGCGCAGTTGGTGGAGTCGAGGAATTTCTGGCACATTCCTGGAATTATTTATGAGTAAATCGTTGCGAACATACAGAATTATTTGGTTAAATCTTAATTCGACTTTTGATCGCATTATTCAAGGGTTCCGTACCTTGATGTTGAGGTAATAAACCTTTATTTGCTCAGATTTTGAAAATCGTTCAAATATTGAAGACTTACTTCTTAAGTACCTCTTTCTTTTTGAAAAATAAAAGATACTATAACATTCTTGTTGTTCTCGATTTTTATCTTCAAGAAGGTCCCAACAAAATGATGTCACGTCCTGAATTTTGTCTAGATACAAGTTGAGTTCCATCGAAAACAAAGCTTCAAACCAAAATTTCATAGGAGACTAAAGTTGAAGAAAATATACCGATGCATTCGAAAAGTATGTTTTGGAACCATGGGTATCATTGAAAAAAAAGTGAGAATGTTCAATGAAAATAAAATTTTTATATGCAAGCGTGACACCCTGTATCTTCCGCAATTTACATTTCATTGAAAAATTTCGTCGTGAAAGTGTCAGTATTTTTGATCAAAGAACTCGCAGATATTGGACTAGCCACTTCATTGCAGACAGGAAATTTCGTAACTATTTGGACACTTCGTATATTTAGAAGACCTATTTCTGGAAAGGAATCCTTCCGGAAGTCTTACTTACCGCATTTGAAGCAGGATTTGTGGTATTTATATCCACCTGCTACACGTTCTTCGGCAGCATAAACGGATTTGCTGCACTTGGGGCATTTTGGGTTTTCAACTGGCTTGAAAGGCATTTTGATGTCGTTGACCTACAACAACAATATATTATGTTATGGTATTATTCATCCAAAATGATTTTATTCAACAATCGCATGCTCTATACTAATCAGCAGCAATCCTGATTCCTTATGCTCCCAAAAGAAAATCTGTTTCTCGACTATTTCAGCGTTTCCTGAATATTGCATGAAAAATAAAGCACAATTTCAACTTTGTATACATATTGAAACCCAATCGCAATCATTTACTTCACAAGCATGAATGCTTAGAAGTTTCAGATATATTGCATTCGTAAATGATGAAAACATTTACTAGGAGAAGCTCTGTTATCTGATGTTATGAGCAGGATTTGAAAAGCACCAAGGAAAGATTGGATATCTTTTTCAGAAGTTTTCAAGAGAATCAATTCTTCGAAACTTGTCAAGTTTGAATGCCATGAAGCCAGAAAAATCCCTAGTGGTGCATCAACGTTTGTGGTAAAGAGGTAGAAAAAGAATTTAAATCGGAATCATGCATGTAACTCTATGAGGAAATTCCACAAGACTTCTTTGATGCAATAAACTTCATTCGTTGGCAAGCCTCCAGCATTTCCCAAGCACTCTCTAAATATACTTTATCAGATAGCGATCAAGAAATACAGTTGGCTGCCAGCCAACTGGGTGATGCAAAGTCCCTAAATCCCCAAATAAGTCGAACCCAACGGCAGACCCTATCGTATATCAAGCCAAACACCAGATCGCAAAAGTTCCCCAAGCACTGTTAGTATGGCACACCAACTTAGCAGAGCTGACACCTTTAGAGCAAAATCTGCACTTGAAAAATTTCACTGCACTTGCACCACACCGGTGTATTCCTGACGTACCTGGTCGAGTCGTGCGGTAGCTGTGAGGTCTGAAGACACTACAACCACTGATAATCGAATGCGCCCAAATCGGGATCCTCTTCCTAGTCTATGGAAGGCTTTGCACACGACACGAACATTGAAGGAGGGATCGACGGACAGTCAGAAATAGCCATTTTAGATGAGGCTATTTCGGTCTGGATGCAACAGAGATAGATGCAACTGAAGAGAAGAACCACACCTTTTACAGAAATATGACACCTTGAGCGAGTGATTTATGGCCGTCTTATAATTCCATATTGATCATGTTGTTTCAGTATTCGAGTACACGTTAGTCATTTTGTGATTCAGGAGATTATTTGGCACTAGAATCCCATTAATTCAAAGTTTGGCTATAGATCCTTAGAAACGCTTTTGATGTAGGTACCTGGCCAGAGCTTGATTACTGAAAACAGGGATTGGAGCGTGTTTTTCTCCAAATTTTTCGAATATATCAGAAAATTTTCTGAATTCCTCAGCGAGTGTGCCAATTTCAGTAATATTTTATGTCAAAGATGGAGAGAAGAAAAATCTGCAAGTTCAGAAATGTGTTTGAATGATTGGTTGGTAAATATATAGAGTTTTGAAACTAGAACACAGCACTTTCTTCAACTAATCAGTCACGAAATTGATTTTTTCAAAATCTTCGAGACCCTTACATTTTGATCGAAGGGGGCATGTTTTTATGAAGATTACTCTCCCCAACTTCATATCCCTTCATTCTTCAAGCTTTTGACCATTTCGAAAGTCTGTACGTGATTTGAGTGGCACATTTCAAAGGTGTTTTGTATCTCATTTTGGGCATGCATGTCTTTCACATTATTATCGAAGACATTACAATTGTCTGATGAAATTTGCGAACAAAAAATATTACAGAACGTTCATTTTCTGTTCACAAACCTCCAATATTTCTTTAAGGAAAATATATGTAATATAACTAATTTTTTGTGAATCCTAAATTAAATCTAAATAATGTTGTTAGGTCGTTTTGAGCCTATTTCTCGAAATTATTGAAATAATTTATTGGAAAAAAAGTTCTTCAGTTAATTTTATTGTGTTCAGTGAAAATGTAATGACACATGCATAAATCCTATACTGGGAAATATAAGACCTTGTGACTTCACCAAAAGGATGAAGATGATTAAATGAAGTCTTCATCAAACATTCAACGAAAATGTTTTGGAAAATCAATTGTGTGATTTGTTACAAAGAAAGATGTTTTAGTTGAAGTACCCTGTATAAACATAAACTGCCAACTTCGATACAATAGTATACTTTGCCTCACATTCTTCGACATTTCAGGGGGATAATTTTTATAGGGCCACATAAAATCGAAAATTTATGACATAGAATGCAAAATTTATACCATTGTATGGAAGTTGGTGGGGCACAATTTGGGCATTTGTTAGATTAAACTATTCGAGACGCTCATCTCGATTTTCTGAATTCACCCCATAAACCTAAATTGGGTGATTCCTCATTTTCAAAGTCGAATATCACGAAAACAATTGATCAAATATCAAGAAAAGTTTCACTATCAGAAGGAAAAGACCTTTTCAAAAACATTTAGCACCTCCATTCTTCAGTAGATATTCAAATATAAGGGGTTGCGGATGCCGCGCAGAGAGATGAAACGACGGTTTTTATGTAAAAAAAAGGGCCATCAAGAACAAAATCAACAAGTCAGGGCAATTTTCCAAAATCTTGATTTTTTCGTAAGTGATATCATAAGGGCATCTAATTTTTCCGAAAAAAATCGAAAAAACACGTTGCTTAGTAATATTTTAACAAGAAACATGAGTAATGGTGGCAACAAAAATCCGAGTCGAAGACGAGGATTTTTGCACCTGCATGAATGCCTTTTGTTAAAAAGTATTACTTTGCATTGTATTTTTTCGATTTTTTTCACGTGAAAAATTAGATGCCTGAATGGTATTTGATAAGACTATTCCATGAGTTACAGAGATTATTCCGCATGCATTATATGTATAGGTATCAATTTGAAAACTGAAACACAGGTAATTCATTCAACAACAAAATAGTACGAACTTAATTATTGTAATTTTTGGTGACAACAACTGTCAAGTTTTGCCGCCGGTAAACTCGAAAAAACTGCTGACAGCTGCTGCCATACAGTTTTTTCATCTAGAAACCATTTATTATTCAGAATTGCGAGTTTCTGATTGGTGGAAATTAAGACGAGGGAAATAGTCACTAAAAAAGAACTTTGTTTCCTATTCACTGTGACACCCTATATAAACTATTCTCCATAAATAAGTTGTGATTAATGAAGGTTTAAGTTTGCCACTAATTATTTTCATTTGGTTTTTTTTTTCAACAGAAATAACAATTTTTTTTATTCGAATACCAATTTTCTTCTACTATCCTATATAAATAAATGCAGATGCTGCAGCTTTGTTGAATGTTTCGATGAGTACGTCTCTGATCACCCTAAATCTTCGAATGTACCCAAGTACCAAATAAATAGAAAAACTGTCGTGTTTTTCGAGTCAATCTCATTGTTCTGCCTCGAACAGTCAAATATAATGAAAAATGTTCACTTAATCTACCTCACAGGCGATAATTTTTGGGTACAGAACAGATCCGTTGTTTTCACTCCCACGTAAACGCGCTGTATCTAATTCTGGATTCCATACTTACTTCTATGAATCATCAAACTCCGTGAAAATCTATACTATATAGCTTTTGGCATACTTTTCATTATTCATGTTCTATATATAAAAATGATTATTTTTGACTGTCGCGGTTTGACAGCAATATGATGCCAGGTGTATGATGAGTTCGTGGAAAAACGAAATGTCCAAAACTGGGCACCTTCTTCTTGACTTCTAGAAAGCACCAGAGTATTTTTAATGAAATAAAAAAATATTCATATGATTTTATCACAGCAAGAATGTATCACCGAAAAAATTTTAATACTCGCTCCGTTGACCATTAATAATTATTTGTAGTGAAACTAAGTACTTACTTTGTCGCATATCACGAAAAAAAAAAGATACAACATCTAAGATTTTGATTATGATGTGTGACAGACTTGAATTTGGATTTTTCTCGAGAACAAAGAGAAATTTCAACATTACTTTCAGTTTTTTATGAATATATTACCTACACCTTCACCATATTCAGAAAAACCGATCATAGACAATAGAGATGAAAATGTTTTTGAGAAAAATTATTAAGTATTATTATTAATGCCATGTGCATAATTACTCGAAAATTTTCACTTTCCCAATAGTGTCTCTCAAAACCTTATTTCAGGAGAAAGAAGATTTTTAATATTGTATCCTTTGATCTAAAAAATTGACCTGGTACACTCGGCTGAAATTTTTATGTGGGCCTCCCGGTATATTGCACCTGGTCTCTTTTCCCTTTCTAGTCGAAGATAGATTCAAATCCATCTATTTGAGCGCTTTGAAAAATTCCACTACATCACTTATCCACATTCTAAAGTATTCGATGATTTGAAATCTCTAAATTCTGAATTCAACAGTAGATGGGGCTACCAAATAACGAAGCAAATAGAATAAATCATAGTGTTGAAATAAAACTTATTCTTTCAAAAGATATCAATTAAAAAATTTCCGCTAGACTATTTTCTGGCTGTTTTTCTCCCTTAGTTAATGTTTTGCCCTTTTCGTTTTCGTTTCCTTTGATTCCCGAGTGACCAGGAGTCCAGAGACCTAGTTGTTCTTCTCAACTTCATCAAGTATCCTTCGTCACTCCCATATCGTCTTTAAGTCGATGACATAGGAGTTCAGTACTTTGATAGCGGCTTGAAAAGCCTTACCTATATCAAAAGTGGAATATGTCTTTGCTTCCCATTCAATCATCAACGGAATTATCCCCTCAGCATGTCCTTTGAAATGAAATTCCCCAGAGTAATTTTCCATCAACGATGTTCCAAAATGATTGCATTCACTCCTCTATAAATATGAGGAATAATATGCTCTAATCTAATGAGAACGTATGTTAATCTAAACATACTTCGATGTAATAAACGGAATCGAAGCATAAAACATGGGTTTTCTCGAAAATTCCAACAGAAATACCCGTGTCCAAAAATATCCCAAAAATAACATATGTCAGATTGCAACAAAATTTCCACCAGACTCTTACGGTATTTGGTAAGACTTAAAAATAGATAATATACATTTTACACGTGCCTTTTATCGTAAACACCTGCTTGTTCAACATTCACCCTTTCAAGGTTTTCCAAAGGAAAAATCAGTCGAAAAATAAAGAACTTTTATTTCAATAGGTAAACATGAATAAAAAATATGTAAATCTATATATTTTGGTGAGAAGCATATAAAATTTGATATAGCTGTTGAGTTTGAGACCCAATAATTTCAGTCTCAAAGCTGGTGCCAGTGGAATTTTCGCCCAAGAACTTTAGGGACCATTAACTTCAAATTTGGTTCATCATTTTTGGCATCAGTAGAGAATTACAGTAATTACTTTCCAAGGATAATTTTGCGGCCAGCACCCATGTTCTGTCCAGCTTGAGAAGCTCCCTTGTTTTGACCAGCTTGAAGACCTACGATGGTCTCACCGGCCCTCAACTGCTCTTCTGTGAAGTCACGTTTGTTTTCTTCAGATGGCTTGGGTCCTAGGTATGGTCCGCTCCATTCAGGGTGCTTGTAGGTGGTCCTGCCAAGAGCGAAGATGGTGTTTGTTACTGTAGCGATGTCCTTCTTTTCCCAGAGATCTACGGTTTGGAAGACATCAACGTCAGCTACTCCGTATTTCTTGATAGCTGCTTGGAAGCTGAAAGAATAGATCAATGATCAGTCCTTCTGATATTTTTTCGTTTTGTGATGAAGGAATGCAATTTTGAGACTGAAATAATTTTGGTTTTCGAATCTGAGACAAACAATGTTGAGAAGTAAAATGGAGACTGGGGTTCCCCACAAAAATACCCAATCAACACCACGAAGATTAATACGAGTCAATCCCTTTTTCGTCAAAATCTGAGACGTGCCCAAATTGTAAGACGCATCTCATCGCCTCATTTTTTCTGGAAGAATCGAGATGAATTGTCGAGAGTTGTTTCTCTGATTCCTTGATTTTTCAATGTTTGTAATTCGAAAAAATGTTTTCTTCTTACTTGTTGATGTTTTCCATCATTTTGAACTGTCCCCCGCTTGTGTTGATCTTGGGCACTGATCCTGGTGCCAATTTGTTAATGAGCTGGCAGAGGACAGTTCCATCTCTGATCACATCCTCATAGACTTCACCTGGTGGGAACTTGGCACCCAGAATTGTTTCGATCCACTCTTGTGCTTCTGCGTCTTGTTGTGTGTTACGCTTGGAGGCGAGCTGCAAAAAATTTAATTTTTATGTTCTGTATCGTATATTTTTAATGTTTTTTTTTCGTAAAATTCGAGTTTT
The DNA here is from genome assembly GCA_910592335.1 of Adalia bipunctata. Lineage (NCBI taxonomy): Eukaryota > Metazoa > Arthropoda > Insecta > Coleoptera > Coccinellidae > Adalia > Adalia bipunctata. The sequence goes on along the minus strand of OU342952.1, from coordinate 9,269,326 downwards.
CTGCTGAAAACAGTTTCAAACGATCTTTCTGGATTTGAGAAAATTGGACTTCCAATCTTCGAATATACTGTTTTTTCAACCCAGTTTACTCACAAAACAAGTTTCGAATCATTTTTGTGAAAGCTTTGACTCTAAACACTAACTGGAAAATTTTATTGAAAGCATGCCGAGGATTCAATTCAAAATTGAAAAAACATCTCTAGAATTCAATCTTCACCTCAAAAATTAGGTAAATGAAAAGATACTGAGATTAGATCCGCCCAAGAATTGGTTGATTATACGATGAAATACGTAAAATCCATATTTTTTTCTTTAGTTAAGATGAGTTCAAAAATGGAAATGAATTTTTTGACATATCCGATCACAGTGATTCAAAAAATATAGGAAATGCCATATTTCGAATAATATTTTCCAAACGAGATTAGAAATAAAATGACAAAATTATTCATTTTAACAAAAATAAGGATTCAACTAAGAAAAAATTCAATTTTTTGTTGTATACATGAAGAATCTCTACAATTTCAGTAATGTAGTTTCGCAGCTGTTGTGTTTGTTTTTCACTTAGAATTTCATAATTTCAATAATTAATATTTCGAAAATTAAATATCAAAAATTCAAATTTTGATTGTTGCATTCTTCAATAATTTTCTCCTTACATTTAAAATTTTCAATTTTTTTCGATTTTCCGATGATTGTATCTTCTATTTCTGTAAAATTGAGAAAATGTAATTATATCCCGAAGAGAATTCGGAAAATTGTGTTGGCTCACATAAATGACACTTTTGTTCTCGATTTAAATCTAATGGCGACAAATTAAATTGAACGTATCAAATTATCCGAAAAGATTGGCTGATAACTCACTTTGGCTTTGACTTGACGTTCCAGAGACATGGTTGCGTTTGAGGATCAACTGGCTTTTCAGCTTTGGAACAGTGAACTAAAAACTGAAACAGAACGCCTGACCGACTTATTTATATAGGAAAGTGAAGTTTTCGTAACATTCCTCTTCTTGGCTGTTTCTAAACGAAACATCGTTTTGCGTCGTGCCATACATCCTTGCTAAATTTAGTGCATTATTCAAAAGTTTTCTATTCTGACGATTTTCGTCAATTTTTCATCGTTTTCCAGACTAACGAGTCGTGTCGTGTTAAAAAGGATCTTAGTAAACTTCATGGATGATAAAATGCGGATTTTTCAAATAGATCATTAGGATTAAAAGACGTTATCTCTATTGGATGATAATCTAATTGGCTGTGAAGGAGAATTCTAAAAGTGTTCACTTTTCACCGAATAATTCTTGGACTGCCAAGGATGGAAATTTTTGAAACGCCGTATCTACTTAATAAAAAGAGAAAAATTCTTCACAAGGATAAGAATTTTCTATACTCACATCATAGAGATTAAAAAATTCTTCAATACAATTATTGGCTTCATTGAAACAAAAAGATATAGCGGCATCTTTTGAGTTCAACGATGCGCTCAAAAAATCTGTATTAATTGGTCAACTAATTTCACAATAGAGCTTCTTGTTGTGATTCTTATCCAAATAAAAAAATTGATTGATAAAATTATAACGTTGATTCACTGCATAAAGATATCTATATAGTAGATATTTCCAAATGTCAAGTGGTTACCTACCTATACCTATTATAACTTATTCTTGTTAGTAGTAATCTCTTTTTTTATTCTTGAAAGACCAGGAGATATAAGTAGGTATAAGCGGAAAATAGAGAAGAGTTTCAACCAGCGAGGGAAGGCTATCATCCCTTGATGTTTGGGTTGCATAAATTCAGTATTGGTGGGAACATCGTGAAATTCGAATCGTTTTGATCTCAATTCGTTTGCATTTGTTGTGAGCAAATGAGCTCCTGTGCTTTTCTCGAATTTTTCCGAGTTTCTCTATCGAATTCTCGACGATTTCGGATGACATTTTCAGAGACAGCGATTGAGAGCAATCTCCGCTTAGGGTTCGTCAACTTTATCCGGGTCATGACTATAGACATGCAAACATTCTACTTTTCCAATACATTTGGAAGAGATTGAGAAGAGTGTAGATATTTGTATTGCTTTTTGAGAAAAGGGACAATCAAAATGTGTTAATAAAATATTAAGAAAGTTCTCTTCTATTCAATCCTGCTCCTTATCAATTTAACATCACCAAACACCATGACTAATTAAAATTACAGAACAAACTGAAAAATGGTAAAAATACTAAAAAAATTATAAAATCAATAAACTAAAGTTATCATTATGATTTGGAAACAATAAAAAATATTTTTTTTCTACAACCGTGCCTAACTTATTACTACTTTCCCGCATTGTTTTCGATTTGGAAAGTGTCACTTTCCCGCACTAGTGCGGGAATGTTACTTTTCCGCACTAGTGCGGGAAAGTAAATATGTGTTGAATTTGGGTGTAATAATACCTTCAACATGAAATCTCTTGATCTATACTTACTTATATATTTAGTGAAATATTTCAAATTATTCAGTTTCATCCATGTCAAACTAATTATTTATGCAGATTTCCGTTTGAAAATTATTGCATTTTCAAAGAGAACTTGACATCCTTCAAAAATATTATGACTGGCTTACATGGATCTGTGTATTTATTTCTATGTCACGGTCTATGATTTTCCGCATAGAATTTCAAACTCCTTAATTAAGATGCCTAGAATACTGGTGTAAGCACTCGTCAAATTTTGAATGGAATGACGTTAGACCAAATTGAGAATATCGATTGCTTGCCCGAACTCCGCTCCGCGTCGTTCGGGCAACGGCAATCTAGTGCGGGAAAGTACAACTTTCCGCCCTTGATAGGAAAATAACTATTTTCTTCAAGCGTGCGCTTTCAACCCTTTTCCCGCACGCATTTCAATTCGTAAAGAGTCACATTGCCAAACCGTATGGGAAAAACCCCTGCTATTCCATTCCCGCACACTTTCAGTGCGGGAAAGGATTAGCAGGGGTTTTTCTCGCACCCTTTTCTAAAGAATAGACTGAATTATGATATGTTTCTATGCACCAAACGCCATCGATGACGTTGCTACGGAAACGACATGTGAATTAACATTATTTGTCATTAGTATGAAATTATTTGAATATATGAAATCGAATTTGATCAGTGTGTTGAAATCAAATCGATATCGTATAAGTGCTTGTAGAAAAAATATTGTTCCTAACTCGTGCGGAAAGTGTCTTTCCCGCACTCAACTGCTTGCCCGAACTCCGCTACGCGTCGTTCGGGCAACGGCAGTTTCGTGCGGGAAAATATCTCTTTCCGCACTTGTTAGGAAAATAACTATTTCCACATTCAAGGCGAATTTAAACATCAATCAAATCGGAATGAGTTCCATGCAGTCTAAGTCAATGAAAATGATCGAAAATTCTTTATTCCGCGAGATTACAATTCATTTTATGAGTTTTGGCATTCAACCAAACATGTTTTTTTTCTATTTTTAGTTTGATTGATGAAGAGTTTCATTGCGATGAATGAAAAATATGAATCAAATATGTATATGCAGAAGATAGAAATTGAATAGAGGCTGCATTAGGATATAATGAAATTAATTTATTGAAAAAAAAAATCGAGATGGCTTTTTTGGCATCGAGTGCTAGAGTATCATTGATTTTATTCTTGTTCTCATGTAAAAAATTGGCGCATTCTTTTCCAGGGAAATATAGGGTTGAGGGGTATAAGTTGGTCGTTAAAATAATACTCATTGGTCAATCATACATTTATTAACACTAAATAATGATATTTTCTAACAGTAACAACATGACATTTACAAAATTAATAAATTAAGTAATAAAGCCATTAAAATATGTATTTCACTAAGGCGTCACAGTTTTGTATTGTAACAGTAGGGACTCTCAAACAGTTGCTGCTATTGCAGTCCACCAAAATCGCGAAAATCGTAAAAAAAACTTAGAAGTGGAAGAACTAGAATATCAAAATTAACTTTTTATGTACACCACCTGCTGAAAATTCGAGGCATATAAAAGCTTCTTATTCCCAGTTTTTTTCATAACACAAAAAATATCAACTTCTGACAAAATTTCAAATAAACAAGTATAAAATTCTGGTACATGAACGTGCTTTAAATTTTACGAAGTTGAGTTTCCTATTATAGGTTTTTCATCTATTTCTTCTTCTTTGACCATTTTCAAATCTATAGCATTATTATCAATTGCACTTTTTACAGGTTCGTTTTTGGAATGGGACCTAAGATAAATTAGAGGTTTATTATCCTCTTCATCTTGTTCTTCTTTGATTCCATTGTGAACAATATCAGTGGTTTTAATATATTCTGGCTCCTGATAATCATCTTGGTCAAAATTATGGGCAACTTGCATTCTCACTTGGATTGGAATATCGTTTACCTACAAAATTATGACTTTTTTCATATAATCACAGATTGAATGCAATACCAAAAATTTGAAAAATTTCAAAAATACCTAGAAGAACTATACAATAAATCAAATAAAAAATGTGTTTATTCACCTTTTGAAAAGTTCTATTGAACTCTGGGTGTCTCATTCTCATATGCTTGAAAAGCATTTTGTTCATTGCAAATCTTTTATTGCATATGCTGCATCCAAATGGTTTATCCCCAGTGTGAGTTCTTATATGCTCTTTAACAGTTGTACTATGAGCGAATCTCTTCCCACATATATCACATGCGAATGGTTTCTCCCCTGTGTGGATTCGAGTGTGTCGATTCATATTTTCAAGTGTAAGAAAACCTTTGCCGCATATTTTACATGTGAAAGGTTTATCACCAGTATGAGTTAGTATATGCCTTTTCAGATTCTGAGTAACGCCAAATGACCTTGAGCATATGTGACATTGGAATGGTTTCAAACCTGAAGAGAAATACACCACTTTACTAAATTTTCCTTACAATAATGTTATCAATAATGGAAACCCTAATATGATGAAATTTCATTCCTAAAATCTACGTGATTGAAAAGGAGAATTTAAAAAATATTGGTTGTAATGATAGTTGAAAAAACGTAAGAGTATGAGCTCACCTGCATGGGTGTTTTCATGTCTCCTCAGCTGACTGGACATGACAAAAGATTTATCACATACGCTACATTTATAAGGCTTAACACCTTCGTGCATTCTTTGATGGCCTTGTAGATAAAACAAGCTTTTATAAACTTTTCCACATATTTCACATTTGTAGGGTTCTTTATCCTCAGAATGTAACTTCATATGACCATAAAGCTGTTTACTTGTTTTCATAACTTTGAAACAAATACGACAGCGTACACATCTTTTTCTAACGGAGTTTTCGTCGTGATTTTTTTTATGTTTCTTCAGCAATGATTTAGTTTTGAAAGCACAGTTGCATTCATCACAAATATATGGTCTTTCACCTTGAAATAATTGATTCATGCAATAAAATATATTAAATGGATTTTTTCAAGTGACAAGCTTACCTGTATGAGTTTTGATATGGTCATCTAAGTGAGCAAACTGAAAAAATTTCTTATTGCATATTGTGCACTCAAATCTTCTCTCTCCTGTATGAGTTCTCATATGTTTATGTAAATTTCCTTTAATTGAGAATTGTTTATTACAATCCTTGCATGAATAAGGCTTTTCACCTGTATGTTTACGATAATGAATATTTAACTGTGAATTGTCCCTAAAAGATTTACCGCAAGCGCAACAAGCCAAAGTTTCATTTGACGATCGGCTACTGACATGTTCCTCTAGGGAATTTGGATCATTGAAAATTCTTTTGCACACAATACACTTCAATAAATCCTCTTCACTATCTATATCAGAATCATCATTCTTGCTCAAAGCAGTTCTAAGTATATCTGTCTTTGCTTCAGAGGTTGTTGGTTTATCTAAATAGTCTATCTTTTTCTTTCTGTTAATTGTTATCGGTATTCTCAATTTCCCAGTAACCAGAGCTTTCTGTAAAGCTTCCATTTGTTTTTTTGCTTCATTCAATTGTTTCTCATTGGCTTCAATTAAATCTGTGCTAATTTCTGCAATATTCGCATTAACAGCAGCGCAAACGTCATTCAAGAAATTTTCAGTTGATCCATCGTCTATCACATCGGGTTCTTCTTTGAAGGGAATAGGAAGATCGCAGCAATGATTGCTTTCAGAAACTATAACGTCTACATCTTCCGGTTCCTCCTTCTTCACTTTTACTGTGCAGTCAGACTCAACTTTTACTCCGTCCATTGTTTAATATAATTAGGACAAAACAGAGGGCTGAATACCTGACATTCATTTAGGAATGTTAAAAAATTTCATAAACTGAATAACAGTGGGACAAATGGAGTTCAACTAGTAAGGGCCCTAGAAATTTTGCCATTTTTCATAACCGAAAATTATCAGGCGTTTTATTTCAACGTTCACGATTTTTTACCTTTGGCAGTATTGTTAATCCAATGAAATTTATATCAATTTCAATATTTCATTTCTGACGTCCACACTGCCATTTATTTATGTGTATAAAAGAACTACGAACCCATGTGACTTAACACAAGAACTATGACCCAACCATAGGCTGCCAAAGATAGACCCATGTACTTTAAAAAAGTCAGTTAAATTTCTCTTCAAAGATTAAAGAGACGAAGATAGGAAACGAAGCGACTGCCACGACTCAAGCGCCATCTCGTGGTTAAACAGTACTTAAATTGGTTAAAATATGAATACATGAGCTATGTATAAAGAAGAAGAAGAAGGGCTTCTATGAAAAATAGAGAAATTTGGAAATAGGTTAGGTGTTAGGTCCAATGTTTACCTAGTTCATTTCAGTCTTTACTGTTTGTCTTTGGTTTTACTTCGTTATGTTCAAGATCTTGTTGAATTCATGCATATTCTCAAGATGTATCGTCAAAATGGTGGTGCTTATTGCGTGGTGATAAACTGTTCCAATAATAAGAAGAGAAACCAGGAACTCACTTTTTTTTCTTTGCCAAAGGACATGGAAACGTAAGTATTTCTTGGTAGAAATTATTAATGAATGAACATTAAAGAAACACGTGTTTATATTCTCCACTTCAGTTTGATGGTACTTTATCAGAGCACTCTGAAGTATTTCCAGTGAAGAAAGTCAGTGCCATAAATTGAAATAGAAAATGTAAACATGTGTTTCTTCTGAAATGACAATTGTTAATATATATATATGTATATGTATATTCACATCATTATTCCAAAAAATCTTATTTCATTTTCCAGTGCCAAAAAATGGATCGATTTCTCAGGACGGAGAGATATTGATCTGATGAATGATGCAAAACGCTACACTATGTGTAGTGAGCATTTTTCAGAAAACCAGTATAAATGCCAATATCCCCGGAAATTGTTATGGCTCGGAAGTATTCCGCATCTTAATGGACCCACATCAATGTAAATAAATATTTTTTCAGACAAGACAGAATTTTAATTGAAAACTTCATCCCACTCCTAGATCTTAAGACTTGAATAAATGAGAACCTAAATGCATTGTTCAGATTTAAAATTCCCGCCAGATAACAGATGTAGATATCTCTTTCTCTGTATGTTTTCAGCGCCATCTGTTATCTAAGTACCAAACTGTCCAAAAGTTATGCTGGATTTCCATGCATCCGTCATCCGATGATACGATCATCAGATGACGGATGCATGGAAATTCAGCTTTAGTCGCTTTTTAGCACTACGGATAGCACGGTGTTTCCCATCTTCCTACTCTTTAATCTATGTTTCTCTTTTGACATCTATCAAGATCAACTCAGTTTGGCGGGAAATGGACAAAAGAAAATTATTTGTTGGTTCCTTAGATAAACTACCTGGTTGGTTCACTTTCCTGCAAATTTGTCTTCATTTTCGCTCACGATTTTGATATCAAATATAAAAAATGGTAAACGAAACTCCGAAGAAACATTTCGTGATTAAGAGGAGTAAGTTTATGAGCGATAAGTTGGATTTCTTTACGAAAAAAGTTCAATTTTTCAGATGGCAAGCAGGAAGAAGTTCATCTGGATAAGATTACTTCTAGGATCGAAAAATTATGTTACGGTTTGAACACGGATTATGTAGAACCTGTAGGTCCCTCTGATATCCTCAATATGATTGAATTTTCTAACAGATTACTGTTTAGGTGAATATCACACTCAAAGTGGTTCGTGGTCTGTATCATGGGGTGACTACCGTTGAATTGGATACATTGGCAGCTGAAACGGCTGCCATGATGACAACGGATCATCCTGATTATGGAATATTAGCTGCCAGGATTGCAGTTTCCAATTTACATAAAGAAACCAAAAAAAATTTCAGTGGTATGAATTTTCTTGTGGTCCACTAACACTCAACTTAACTGCGCTCTTTCTCAGGATTCATTAATCACTTTCCAAATAAAAAACTCAATCATTAATCATTGTCTCCAAATCCTCATCTAGCATTAACTTAAATTTAAAAATAATAAATATTTTATCTCTCATTTCCCATTTCTGATGTGAATGTCTAATATAATGTATTTTCCCTATAATCATTGAGGCGTTCTACAGCTTGATTGAATTTGGGGATTGCATTGATTGTTCAGAAGGAAACTTATAAATTATGGTTACAACAACATCTTTTCCATTCACAGAGGTCGTAGAAGATTTATACAACATGGTTAACGAGAAGACTGGAAGGAAAACACCAATGATTTCCGATTATCACTACAAAATCATAATGGAGAATGCCGATCGTCTGAATTCAGCTATCAGACATGACAGAGATTTCAACTATAACTATTTTGGGTTCAAAACCCTTGAGAGATCGTATCTATTAAAGATCAACAGAAAAATTGTTGAAAGACCCCAGCATATGCTGATGAGAGTTGGTGTTGGAATTCATGGTGAAGATATTGATAAAGCAATTGAAACATACAATTTGTTATCGCAAAAATATTTCACACATGCTAGTCCAACACTTTATGCAGCTGCGACACCCAAGCCACAATTATCGTCATGCTTCCTCTTAATGATGCCTGAAGACAGTATTGAAGGCATCTTTAGTTGTATCACAAAATGTGCCTATATTTCCAAATCTGCCGGAGGAATAGGTGTGAACATTCATAATATCAGAGCCAAAGGAACTTATATTGCCGGTACGAATGGTGTTTCCAATGGACTTGTACCAATGTTGAGAGTATTCAATAATACAGCTCATTATGTTGATCAAGGCGGCAACAAAAGGCCTGGCGCTTTTGCCATTTATCTTGAACCTTGGCATGCTGATATTGTAGAGTTTCTTCAACTCAAAAAAAACACTGGCAAGGATGAAGTTCGTGCTCGAGATCTCTTTTATGCCCTGTGGATTCCGGATCTCTTCATGAGAAGAGTAGAAAGTAATGGAAAATGGTCGTTGATGTGTCCTCATTTATGTCCAGGACTCTCAGATTGCTATGGAGAAGAATTCGATAAACTATATGAATCATACGAAGCCCAGGGAAAATTTGTCCGTCAAATGGATGCCCAGAAATTATGGCATGCCATAATTACGTCGCAAGTTGAGACAGGAACTCCTTACATGCTTTATAAAGATGCCTGTAATAAAAAGAGCAACCAGAAGAATCTCGGAACCATCAAAAGCAGCAATTTGTGCACAGAAATTATAGAATATACATCTCCTGATGAAATTGCTGTATGCAATTTGGCATCCATTGCCGTCAATATGTTTGTTGACAAAGAAAAGAAGGAATATGATTTCCAAAGACTTAGGGAGGTTACCAAAGTTGTTACCAAGAATTTGAATAAAATAATCGATATCAACTACTATCCAGTGCCTGAAGCAAAGAATTCAAACCTCAGACATAGACCGATTGGCATCGGGATCCAAGGCCTTGCCGATGCTTTCATTTTGATGAGAATTCCTTTTGACAGTCCAGAAGCCCTCCTTCTAAATCAACAGATCTTCGAAACAATGTATCATGGAGCCTTAGAGGCGAGTTGTGAATTAGCACAAGTTGAAGGTACCTACTCCACGTATGAAGGATCTCCAGTAAGCAAAGGAATACTACAATACGATATGTGGAATGTAACACCAACAAAACTGTGGGATTGGTCCGTACTCAAAGAAAAAATTGCTAAACACGGTGTTCGAAACTCCTTACTCATGGCACCAATGCCGACTGCATCTACTGCCCAAATTTTAGGGAATAACGAGTCTTTTGAACCTTATACGTCGAATATTTACACAAGAAGGGTATTGTCCGGCGAGTTCCAAGTTGTGAACCACCATTTATTGAAAGATCTGACGGACCTTGGGCTCTGGGATGACATTATGAAAAACCAGATTATCGCTAATTGTGGTTCCATTCAAAATATTCCGACAATCCCTGATGAATTGAAGAGAATTTATAAGACTGTATGGGAAATCTCGCAAAAAGTTGTCTTGAACATGGCAGCTGATAGGGGAGCTTTCATCGATCAGAGTCAGTCCCTCAATATCCACGTGGAAAAACCATCCTATGGAGTCTTGAGTTCCATTCATTTCTACGGGTGGAGAAAGGGATTGAAAACAGGAATGTATTATTTACGTACTAAACCAGCTGCCAGACCGATTCAGTTCACGGTAGATAAACAGAAATTAATTGTTAAAAACGATAAACCAAAGGAAGAAACCAAACCCATGAATGGTGAAAAAAAGAAAGAAGATGCGAAAGAGAAAATGAATGAAGATAAACAAACCGATGAAGAGTTGGCAAAGCTTGTTTGTTCACTGCAAAATCCTGGAGCTTGTGATATGTGTGGAGCCTAAAAGTTTTGTTATTTGTTAAGTATTTCTCGTTAATTAAGGTTATCTAGATGTAAGATATTAAACATACTTTTGAATAAAATTTACTGCACTACTTGTTTTTTTTTTACTTGATATTCCTTTCTACGATATTTGCCTCAAATTTGGAAAAATCAACTTGCTGATTTTATATTTTTTGCCAGAGAAAAGGTATTACAGAAGTGCAAACAAATTGTCATTTAATAAGATTTATTAGATAAAATATCAACAGCATTCCTTCATAAACTATAAATAACATGAATACACTAAGAAATCAAAGAAACTTTGTAAATCTTCAAACAAAAAATTTGATGCCTTTTTAATAATATAAGATTACGAAGTTGTACATTCTGATGTGAAATCAATTGATCTTTCGTCATCTTCATCATCATCATCATCCTCTTCATTAGTATCGTTTAAATCCTCATTTGTATTATTCAAATCATCCATATTATCATCCATATTATCATTCAAATCCTCCAAATCATCATCGTTGTCACTTGCACTACTCAATCCTAAATCGTTTGGGCCGAAATTCATTTCTCTCAGTTCCCTCTAGAAAACAATAGTATGTTAGTTTATTGAATTTTCAGTCCGAGCTGAACACTTTACCCTTAGTGTCCTACTACTCCTCCTTAGATGTTGCCATAACATCCAAAGAACAGGAGCGTCTGATGCCAGTCCTATACTAGAAAACCTATTCTTTTTGTTTGACTTTATTATTTCTGGTAATTTCTCTAATGATGGTTCAGTCTCACATGAAGGCACCCAAACTTTAACATCCCAATCTAGTCCACTAGTACATATGTACGGTAGTTTGGGATGGGGCTCTAAGCAATTAACCTGAAAAATTAATTCCAAACGTCAAATTTCTCCACTTTCTGGAGTGATTTTTCGATGGTTTATCTATGGTGTGCCCTTCGTCCGCTATATTTGACAGGTCACTGGATTGTCTAAATTACGCAAGTTCTAACCTCTTTCAAAGTAGAGAAATCCAAGTGAGGGGTGGATCTCCAAAGCAAATACCCTTGGCTTACAGTACAGATGATTTGTTAAAACCATAGATCGGATAATTATGAGGAACTAATGACAAGCAGGACATGAAAATTCTTATTTCATGTATGACACAAAATAAAAGTAGAACATTCTCTCAAACACTTACTACTCCACTGTCGTCTCCGAGCATGCACTGTACAATAGCTTCTGTATTCTTCTCCCAGAAAAATATATTGCCGCAATCTGAACCACTAACGATGAATTCCGATTTTGGACCAAAGAAGTTAACTCCTTTTATTGTAGCACCATTTTTATGTCCTTCATATTTATGAGCATATTCTCCAGGGGCGGATTCTGTATTAAATAGATAGATGTCGCCATCATTGTAAGAAGCTAGAATTTCGCTTCCATTATAATTATACATAGCTGATGTAATATGGAGACTACGATAGGGATTTGGTGCTGACTAAAAAAAAACATATTCTTTAAAATTTCCATGACGTCTACTTACTCAAAATATAAGGAATTGTTTCCGCTCACCATTGGGTTATAGGTAGATAATGGTGTTGCTGATTTTCTTTGATCATAAACCCTAACACTGGTATCTTGTCCTCCTACACAAAATTCATTCGATCTTAAAGGATGACCATGAATACTATACAATGGTACCACTTTATGATTCACCTTCACAGTCGTTATGCTAAAATATTGTTTGAAGTCAATTTTGGATCAAGAAATTTTCATATTCGAATTTGAAAACATGGAGAGATATTGCCAAATAGTCCATGTTAATTGGAGCATCCTGTATAGGACTTAGATAACCAATGAAGAAACCTAACTTACTGATCTGATTTAGTCTTTCGAACATCATGACTGAGGATATAACCATCTTCTCCTGCACTCAAAATAATATGAGGTTGATCTGGCAGCACTGCCAGCTTATGACAAGCCGACTTATGGCTTCCTATTTTTCTGTTTTCTCTGACACCACCTTCTCTTGACAGTCGAGCAACTCTAACCTATATCGATAAAAGAACATCCTCTTTTCACTATGAATACAGCATGGCACAACATAAAAAATTTGTTTGTTCACACTAACTACAATATTTTACATCAAAGTTTAACATCGATTTACAAAACTGGCAATCCAAATGAATGACTTTTCGATTGTCTGACCACCAGATAACCTCAAACTTTTTTGACAGGTCGTTAATTGAAGCAAATGCATACAAATGGACAAGAATCATAATTTTTCGAATTTCAGTAACAGAAATAATAGTATTTATTTTCACTACTTTGTTATTCCCTGAATGTAGAATGGACCAACCAATCTCCCCTTGACATAATTTCCCAAAGCAAATGAAAGTTTTCCATATCTTCATAAAAACCTACTTTTCATTGCTTGACCACCAAATAACCTCAAAAAATATTTGATAACCTAACTTGGCGTGGAAAGTATCAGCACTGCTTTCTGAATTTTCAAATAGGATATGTTTCATCACTAAAATCTTCATTTTCCAGAGTCAGCTTATGAAAAATGATAAAAATTCTCATTTTGATATTTTCGTGCTATACTTCTGTATACAATGTGGTCGTAAATTGGTGGTCCTTTTAGGAAAATCCATTCTTTTTCAAAGGTTAATGGAAAACAAAACAGCATATTGGCAAAACAGATTTAACATGAAATCTTACCTGCCCATCCCTAGAGCATGTAGCAATATGTAGATCTCCCTGTAAATGTAAAAATTTGCTTTGAAAGACATTCGATCTATGCTTGGTGATATATTTGACTAGACATTTGCCAACTTTCCAGTCCCACACCACAACACTCAAATCATCAGAACCACTAGCTAAGAGAGATCCGTCTGGATAGAAATTAAGGCTATTCACACAACCGAAATGTTCTTCTAATTTGTACATCAGTTCTAGGCGTTGGACACTATGCAAGGAACCGTAACATTGATTTCTAAACAACTCAGCACTATGTAGCTTTGAACTGTAGCCAAGCTGACGCTTGAGAACTTCCGGCACTAAGTACCTAAATAAAATTATTTCAAAATTAGATAAAGTCTTCCTTCAACCTCAAGGTTTGTATTTACCATGAATGTTTTGGTTTTGTCTTCTTCAGTACTGGTGGATCTTCAACCTCCGAGTCTGTATCTGTTTCTCTGATAACAGTAGATGTACTTTCTGGGCTTGAAGAGTAACCAACAAAGGATAAATTTGATTCAAGGTTTTCTTCGTCTTCTGATGCACCTTCAGATGCATTTTCACCACTAGAATTAATACTATAAACTTGTAATAAGGACTGGTAAGTTATTCAAAGGGAAACAGATGCACACCTTTCATTGGCACTGGAATCATCCCTATTACTATTTCGATAGTTTCTATTCCTATAGCTTTTAGTCCTTAGTCTGGGGATTGGAGAAATATCTCCGTGACTAGTGCTGGCACTTGCAATGTTTTCTTGTTCAGTACTATTAGCATCAGCAGAAGTTCCTTCTCCAGAATTTTGACCAAGTTGTATTTTGATACGTTTGGAATTTCTATTCAGCTGCGTATTATCACAATCATCTTTGTTATCCGTGTCATTATCTGACATGTTTTCTTCCATTTTCAAAATCTTATTCTAAAAATATAAAGATGTAATACGTATATAATAATAGATAAATGTTTCTTGATAGTCTGTAATCAATTTTCAACTGAAATTAATTCAAATCTGAATAATTCAGCACAATCTGTACACCTTCAAACTCAACGTAAATTATTTATCACCTGTTTTTTCCCAAAACTTTTCAATTGCTGTTTACTACTTTCTTCTGGTTTTGACAAATATGATGACAAATTTATTATCTATGAATATAAAATAAACAAGAATATGATAATAAATTTTACTTATTCCTTATTTGTTATCACTAGTTCAGTATATTTTAAGATTAAACTAATTTATTCTTGCATTTTCTTCTAATTTTTCACACGAAAAAGGTTGAGAATTTGAATTCCACAATGTTTATGGAACGCATCCTATGTCTTCGTTGACAAGAACTGCCACAACCATAACCTCTAAAATGTCATAAAAACCAACATAAATAAACTAGAATAAAACCTATTTAATTTAATTCTAATAAGATATCATTACATTTTTAAAACATATTCAAGATGGACAAATTCCGAAAAATGGAAGATGAAATGAGCAGGTAAGAAAGTGACTTCTAGATGAGTGGCTTACAAAATGTTCAACCTCTGATTCTAGGTTTGAAGCTGAAATTTCAGGCCATGCGTTAATGAACAGTGGTTCCTTTGCCGGAGGGTTTGCATTACCTGGATTCGGGAATATTCCCCCACCTCCTGCTCCCCCAATGCTTGTACCTCATCAAATCAAACATTATAGAAGACCAAATAATAGTTATGAAACATACTCTGCACCTGTTGTTGCTCAACCGGCTGTTGTTTCAGCTAAACCTACCCTATATACCATTCCAGCAAAATCTAATGTTGCCCCCTCAACACCCTCCCAATCCTCTGTGGACTTCATGGCACTACAAAGTGAAGTTGAGAAGAAACTGAAAAAACTGAAGAATGAAAAAATAAGTGCTGAGGTTGCTATATCTCAAGGTAGCTTTGAATTTTTTTCATATTTTTGGAATTTCATTCCAGTATATTTAACTCAGTGTCAGATTTTTATGTTGTAATATTTCAGGGAAAGCTAGTAGTGCTCTCCAGTCTTTTGGTCCAGAAGACTATAAAAGGAAAGGAAGTAAAAACAGAAAGCTACTGAGAGTTGCAGGGGGTCAGACATGGGAAGATCCAACTCTGTCAGATTGGACTGATGATGATTTTCGAATGTTTTGTGGTGATTTAGGAAATGATGTTACAGATGAACTTCTTACAAGGACTTTCAACAAGTTTCCCTCGTTTCTCAAGGCAAAGGTGATTAGGGATAAGAGAACTAACAAAAGTAAAGGATATGGTTTCATAAGTTTCAAGGATCCCGCAGATTTCACCAAAGCTATGAAGGAAATGAATGGTGAGTTTACATTTCCCATTTTCCCATCTTATTGACTATATGATTTATATATTTTTGTAGCAAGATGTATGAGGAATTTTGTCTCAGTATCCTAGTGTTCAACACATTATCATTTTGACTTTGATAATAAAAGTGAATATATTATGATTGATCCAGCATCTTCAGTGGAGTGGATTGTGAGTGAAGAGCCAAAAAATCGTCAATTATTTTTTGATTTATCCAATAATCACAAATCAATAATTGAAAGCAGTTCACAGGCAAATCTGGAATTGCATTTTGATAAGAGGTTTTTTAAATGGGGTAGAGACATGAGATTAAATTTCTGATGCATTGAGATTGAGTAAAATTTAAATATAATATATTTGGAAGTACTTATTTTCATTCATTCGAAAATAAATGAATGTGAGTTTAATTTTCAAATATAGCCAAAAGAATCCATTTCTCCATCTACTTACTCAGGTTCTATTTTCTGCTTTAAATATCACATGGATTTTCATGCAACTCATTTTACCTGGTTCATTGATTCATATCCGTAACAGCCAAATTGGGCGATTAGTTTTACAGGTAATGAATTTTTTTCTATAAATTTCTTCATTCATGTTATTACTCAATCTTCTCCAAATTTTGTATATGCTTGAGGTCATTACCAAATTGGATTGAATTTGATAATCGTTACCACAATAACAGGCATTTGTGCCAAATGATAATGCTCATAGGAAAAAGCGCTTAAAAAGTGGTGGAAGTCGATGCAAGATGAGGTTTTTCGCCATGTTTTTTTTTTTTTTTGAGCATACTGAAATTATGTATAGGATTTTTTCCGACTGTTTGATAATAAAGAACGTGAATATGCTAAACATCTGGGACTCCTCTTTAGCACAGGTTATACTTAACCTCAAAAGCCGAAACATAATAATAGTTGGTTATTTTTGAAAAATTGTGGTTCAAATCTCAATCATTCAAATCACAATAGCTCATATAGTAGTGTGAAATTTCTGTTGGAAAATATATATTCCATAAGAATGAAAAGATATTGAACACATTCTTTTCAAACCTCATCCTATAATTTAGTTTAGTTGACTTCAACTTGGGAACCTAACATTTCAAAGAAAAAATTCACCAAATTCTTCATAATATATTTATTTGTGACTTGACATATTCTGATTATCATATACCAAGCATAACAAAATTGAATTTATATTTCTATAAGTAAAAAAAAGTCTTGTTCACTCTCATCTCAAGATTAACATAGTAAATGACTAGATTTTATGAGCGGAAATATCCACAACCTCGTATATTATATAATTCTATAATTCGTATTAAGTGAGGTATGAAGTACTTATACAAGATTCAACAATCCAATTTATCATCAACTGCTGGTGCTGATTGAACCAAGTAGAGGAGTCAGTAGGAATTGACATAAAATGTTTGTAATGTGTCTGAGATTGAGATTCTGAGAATATTTCTGCTGTAAACTCCAATAAGTTCGCGTTTTCATTCGTAAAAGAATCAAGAATCAATCAAAATGTTTACATTCATCAAGGATTTGTCGCACTTCCACTTCAAATTCATCAATACAAGTTATAATTTTTTTCCTATGACACCTTTTTAATGTAATTTACTTCACTGCTTTCACTTTCAAAACCTTTGGAAATACTCTAGGAATGACAGAGTATGGTAATCTCCAACTCAACATTGCCCTTTTCATGTATGTTTTTTTCTTTTCCTGCCTTATTGGCTTCACATAATTGGTTGGATTTCTTTTTGGTAAGTTATGACTTTTCCTCATATAGAGGATACTGAATGGCATTCCACTTCCAGCCCAGCTTTTTGAATGTGGCGATCTTCTTCTGTTGTCGACAATTTTCAAGTTGTTTGCACACTCCGACTTTTTTTCAAGCATAGTTTGATCTACTTGGTGGTGTTGCCTTGATCTATCTTCATTTCTGTTGTATGTTGGTGATGAATATGCATAACAGATGAACGATAGACACAATAGCATTATGAAAAGTTTACTCATCATGTTGTCTGCAACAAATGAAAATATTCATGAGTTTTTCCTACAATTGTTTGTATTTCCGCATTGTGCAAGAGTAATCACTTTCCGCACTAGTGCGGGAATTGGTCACTTTCTGCACCTCATTTCTCATGTTCACTTTCTGAACGATTGATAGAAGAAAATAATCATTTAAATTCTGGGAGGTGAACAAGGTGAAATGCTCAGAAAGAAAATGTTGGTCGGTAATATTTGTTAACGAAAATACTGCGGTAACTCTGCATGGAGGACAAATTTGAAATTCCTTACCTGTAGATTGCAGTTACAATATGACTAGTTTCTCAGCACTGACCACAGATAATCTTAAGAAGTTTGATTTCTTCGTTATGGAAGCGCGTTTAAAATGGGGGGTACAACAGTTTCGCCTCTTATTTAAACAGAATTTGATGAAAAACATCACGTGTTCACCGCTTATCTGACACTCGTCTATTCATCTAGATGCTGAAGTAACATCATTGAAAATTTGAAAGCGCGAGTCCAATGGAGGCATTCATTGCTGAAATCTTTTCGATTATTTTCTGTTTTTTAATAAAGAAAGTCAATTATTAATTTGAGCTATGTGACAGTGGAATTTCAATTCGAATTTTTTGAGTAAGTCGTTTTGGTGCTGCTCAAATCAACGCATATATTGAAGGGGGAAAGAGAACAACTTGGATACTTATTCATTAGAAACAGTTTATGGCGTTTAGCATCGCAACAGTATTATTTGTTCAAAAAGATCTCCGCCTTTTCCATCTCAAATAAAAAAAAATGTTTGAAACGAACCAGTACGTAAATTATAAGATTTCAGAAAATATGTTTTGTGTTCAATTCAGCCAAATAATGAGAAGAATAAGGATATATTTAACTAAATCGAGATTAATTTAATGCCATGTTGACTTTTATTTGAAGGCTATTTAGGGAATATATCCCTGATTGAATTTCTGAAGGGATGTATCAGCTGAGCCCTTATACTTTCTTTGGTCGACAGCCAACTTGACCACGTTGATATTTAATGATCAATGTGGTTGTTTCGAAAATTGCTTTTAGCCCGGCATAGACAAAATCAAATAAGCGGGGCTATTCACTAAGCAAAGTTGTTATGGATAGCAACTGTAAATCGTCGTTATCCCATGTAATAAGCATGGGGTAACGACGATTTACAGTTGCTATCCATAACAACTTTGCTTAGTGAATAGCCCCGATTGTTGAATGTCAACCGCTGTTTCAACAAAGCTCAGTTACCTTCTATTCAAAAATGGAAGAATTTTGGACCCAATTATTTTGAAGGCTGAGAATTTCCACTCTGGTAGCCCTGCGGACCGGCCCGAGGAAATCTGTCGAAAAGTGGATCCAGAAGAATCTTGAAGCTGCGATACAGTGAAGAAATTTTTATATTGTCGAAAAGATGAGTAATCGGTTTTTACTTGGGTGAAATTTAGATTCTCTAGGTCTAGGCGATGTAAGAATATTTTTGAAAAATTCGCGAAAAAATCCTGCAGAAAGGGCAATTTTAAACTCGATGAAACTTTTTTCACAGATATCCTGGCAGTGATGTAAATATACGAATCGAAAGAGAAAGGGTCAATGAAAAATAGCTTGGTATTCATTTTTTCCATAATTTTCCCATTTCCTCAGGGAAATCGATCAAACTTTGACATTTCGCCAATAAAATCACCCGATTTGCGGAGATCTACCGATGAAAGTAAACTACTCAATAGGTAGATCTAGGCCTAGGGGCTCTACTAGACTACTAGTATTTGTGGTAAACAACGCCAGTGGATGAAAATGCAGTTTGCAATGAAATAATATATTTATTTCTTCGGTATCACATGAAACACTAAAAATCATTCTTTGTATTTTGAAATTCACACAACTCAGCTGTTTTCAAGTTATACATTATTTTGCAAAGAGAAAGTATTCAAGGTGAAAATGTCTTTGGGGTATATCGATATGTGGTCTATTTCAACATGTTTTATGCGAAAATTTACATAAACGATTAGAAATTTTTTTTTCTACAGACGCACTGAAAAAAAAAAATTCCATTCGCAAAAAATTGTGAAAAAAGAACTTGTATGCTCTAAGTATACGATTGAAACTGTTTTACATTTTGTTATATCCTTGCTGAATGTGCGAATTTCTTAAAATCCCTATTTGCGCAAAATCGAGATCACTATGCGGAGGGTATGGCGATGGTCACAAGATATGGAACCAACTTGCGTATTCCTCACCATAAGACGACATTCTTTGAAAAAACTCCATATTACAGAGCAATAAAAGCTTACCGAATGCTACCTGCTTCTCTTCAAGAACAGGGCAACACCAATAAATTCAAAAGGGAACTAAGCCAGTGGTTGCATCTGAAATGTTTTTATTCTTTTAAATTTGATGTCTAAGTTTGTATGTCAATTATATATACTTTTTTTTGTTTTTTTGTGTCATCTCATTCTATTTTGTTTTTGTCTACATATAAATATTGGGAAGTGTTCTTATCCTTCAACCCATTTTTTTATGACGTTGCTTTGTCTTTTGTAAGATTTCGTTGGCAATAAAGGATATTATTATTATTATAAAAATATATTCTTTCAAATTAAATCGTAATTGAATCCAGGAAATAACTAAGACCGTGAACTCGGAGCTGTGGCGGGACAACAGGGTCGTCTGGTCCAAGTCGAAAGGCGTCTGTTCATGACCATATCACAAGGCACTACAGCGAAATTACAAAAATAGCACACACTCGTAGTAAACATATGATACGTAATTTATTTAAAGTAAGTTCGTGAACTTCGACCGCCATTTTCTTAAACGATTAGTCTGTCAGCGATCCTGGAATGTCAACAGATTTTGTTTTTTATAGGTGGTTGCCACACGAGAATTCCTGGTTTTGATTTGCAGTTATCTCGATTTCGGCTTTCGAAATATTTTTTTCTGATTCCTTGATAGGAGAACAAAAATAAGGCGATCTCTTTATGTTCGTGCCAGACACGTGGCATTCATTACCATATTGAATGGATATTGGAAATCATTTCATGCTCCAGATAAATTAAGAGGTGGTTCATTTTTGAAAGCCGAATATTGGGTAAACGAATAATCAGATCTTGAAGAATTGTGCCCCCTCCGGAGCTTCAAAGAACTCCAGTACTCGAGAGGGCACCAGGGAGGTTAAGTCCTTGATCCTCCTATAATTCTCTTGTCCAAGATATTATTTGTTTAGGCTTGCAAAGGCGAGGCATTCTGTAACCAAGTGAACAGGAGTTTCCTCCTTGTCCTCATACTCATCATTTACTGCCAAGCCTACTCTCATCGAATGCTTTCTAGGCGACAATGTTCTGTGAGGAGGCATATGTGGCATATTTTATTCTAAATAATTCTTGGTTTTTAGTCTTTCTTATAGGTGCATTTTCATGTGAAAAAATGTGCCTGTCAAGAGCAAAGTTGACGATACCTTTTCTACTAGACAACACCTGCTTCCTTGGAATGAAGACATTTGTGAAGAGCTAAAGAGCCAAAGCATAATGTCATGATGAGATCGAATTAGAAAGAGATGAATTAGATAATTCAGAACCATTGTCAAAAATTGAACTAAGAGAAATGCAGCAGATCATTGACAAATTGAAAAATAGAACTGCGAAAGCAAAAACGCTCGCCGAAACATTGTACAGAAGAATCCAATACGATGGAAAAAGCCCAAACATGGTACAATGAGAATTTGAGTGTTCGAGTTCAAATGAAAATTTCGTGCATGCATGTTACCACAACAGAACGTATATTCTCCATTCGTTGTAATAGTCGCTATTGCACGTTCTATCTGATAATGACGTAAATTTAATATCTTTATTACTTACTGGCGCCTTCTAATTGACCAATCATTTTTACAAATGTTTCATAACATCATTTCCAAGCAGCCCCTATACATATGATTTCTATAAATAGCATCATATTTATCGTACTTGATAGGGATTTTATTTCGAACGAAGTGTAACTTCTCAAGGTGTTAATCTTATCGACTGGATTTTATGTGTATTATAATTAACATAATTTTTATCATTGCGAGTTTTTCTTATTAGCATTGAAATCTAGTGATAACCTTTCCTAATGTACACTACTTCAAGCGGAACAAATAAGGGAATTAGGATTTAATTTTATAAACAACACTGTATATGTTTCAACTTATCGGCAAATCCGTTATGTATGCTGGTTCAATTAAACGAGCGATTAGACGAATTAAATTGTGATTAACTGACAAATTTCATGAAGAATGATGATAGTTTTGGATAAATTGAATCATTTAATTGTTTTATCTCAGGGCGAATTTGCTGCAAACGTTGAAAAAAATATTACCGCATAGAACTCTCAAGACTACATTAGTCTTTCGGACTGCTAGACACACTTTCAGATGTTCCTTTTCAGTTTTTGGAATACCCCGAACTTTTTTTGCACTATTTTGTTAAGCTGGGTGGGTCTTTAATTCTGCTAGTTAGTGTATTATGCGATTCCAATACATATTTTTGACGGTTTTATCGTCTGGAATTCATTTGAAACCTTCATGTCTCTTTCATGTTATGAAAAACGATATTTTTTACAGGGAGATATGTTGGAAGTAGGCCCATAAAGCTAAGGAAAAGTTCCTGGAAAAACCGATGTGTAGATGTTGTGAAGAAGAAAGACAAAGAAAGAGCCGCTTTGATGAATCTGTTGACTTCCGGGTCTGGACGATAGACAATTATTTAAGTGAACATTGTATTGTAAATATCACAAAAGAACGTTCTAAGATTAAGTAAAAATAAAAACTGGTTTGAACTTATTTGTACGTAACACTTTAAATATCTTTAGTGTGAGTGATTGATAGGTACATAAAAGTTGTAGCTATAATAAACGTATTTTTAAATGTATTTTGGTTTCCTTTATCCCAAACGATTTATTGATTATTTGAAACGGAACTGGAATTGGAAAGGATGATAATTTAATTGTCTCAGAAATAAATAAGGTAAAAACAAAGAGATTAAGATTGATCTTTGCTCAGGAAATATACTGACATCGATTTTCTATTGTTCATCGCTTCAATAAATGCAAATCTGGGCTAGCTTGAATATCATAATTTTCCACTGTTCTCGAATTCTACATAATAATGATAATACAGTCTATCAAACACAGCCTGCACCCTAATGCTGAAAAAGTTTTTTCGTAATTGCTAACAAATAACGATAAATCTCAGATATAATAGACACAGTGTTATAGACTTATCTAGGAATGAGAAAATGAAGAAATAATTAGAACAGAAGAATGAATAAAGCAATTTCTTAATCATGATGTTTGGCAAAATTTATTTCCTACAAGAAAACGAAAAACAATTTCAACAGGTCAATCGTTAAACGTCTATATTCCCAGGTTGCAACACAGCAGTATCGTCATCCACCAACAAATCTGTAGGTACAGGCGTCGTGGTTTGCCTATGCTCATCCATTTCCTCCTCCATTGGCATGGCCTGTTCTCGACCATATTGCTTCTGCAGATACTCTATGATGTCCATAACAGAATCCAGCGACTCTGGTCGTGGAAAATCTGTTGGATCCGGGGGTAGGAGTTCTTCCTTGTATTCTGTTATATTTCTTGAACGCCAAATCGGGACGATGCCCTTTGGAGGCTCTGAGCTTTCTTTATTCTCTGTAAAAATTACTTGTATCATCTGACTCGAAATTGTCATACCATTCGGGGAGACCAACGAAAATTTCGTTCTTTTTGAAGATAAGGACTGAACGAGAATAAATTCGCTATCACAAAAACGCCTATATCTTTTGAACCAATTGAGAAAAAATCAAAATCTGATCATATAGTTAGCTTTGTTATGAACGTCAGGAACATGTGGAACATTTACTTCTTAGATATTCCAATTCTCTGTCGCAAAATGTCAAGTGAATTGGAAACACGAGAATTTATAGTGAAACTTTTTCAAAATAATCAAAAATGGAGCTTCAAAAGAATCGCAAAAGAGGCTCGCGTTCGTCCGGAAACGGTATCAAGAGTTGTTAAGCGCTTCAACGAAGATCTTACAATTAACCGCAAGAAAAGAACCAGGAGGAAAAAGGGATTTCATAGCCTAAAAGAAGTGAAGAAAGCCATCAGCCTTTTTCAGAAGAATCCTAACCTTTTAGGACGGAAAGTGGCCCAAATAGTGGGTTGTTCGCAGTCAACCGTTTAGAAAATCAAGTCGAGTTGTGGGCTTAGAACATACAAAGTGCAGAAAGTGCCAGACAGGAACGCTGTGAAGAATCAAGAAGCGAAATCAAGAGCAAAGAAATTGAAAAAAAGATTTCTTGAAAAATTTTTCCTGTTGCGTGATGGACGACGAAACCTATGTCTTGGCTGATTTCTCGCAACTTCCTGGTCAGGAATTTTATACTGCAGATTCTCGTGGAAATGTTGACGAACAATTTCCGTGAAGAAACAAGCAAAGTTTCCTAAAAAATTCCTGGTTTGGCAAGCAATTTGCACTTGTGGGAAAAAGAGCAAATTTTTCGTTGGCCAAGGCTCTGTTGACTCGAAGATATACATCGGGGAATGCTATGAAGAAGCGACTTTTACCATTTTCACGTGAGCACGATGTGTCAACAATCTTTTGGCCAGATTTAGCTTCATGCCACTACAGCAAGGCTTCCAAGGAATGGTGCGAAGCTAATGAAGTGGTTTTTGTCCCCAAAGAGGCCAATCCACCAAATTACCCAGAACTCAGGCCGATCGAAAGATATTGGGCCCTGGTAAAAAGAGAATTGAGGAAGACTAAGAAATCATCGAAAACATTAGCGGAATTCAAGCAAAAGTGGAAGACAGCATCCCAGAAAGTGACTGAGAACACTATGAATGGGAAGAATTCCAGAAAAAATCCACGAATTTTGTAAAAAATAGTTTCGGTTTTTTTATTGTAAAAACAGTTTTCATCAGAATTAGAAGATAATTCGAAAATGAGTTTGATTTTCGAAATCGGTCCAGTGGTTCAAAAGATATAAGCGTTTTTGTGATAGCGAATTTATTCTCGTTCAGTCCTTATAGTCGCGAGTTTGACCATGTTTGCGGCTTAATTTTGGTCCATCATCACAGAAACGTAACCCATCATCGGCAAAAAACAGAATAGAGCTTTGGTCATATTGTTACAACTAGCAGTACCACTTGACATTGTTATACTCCTGGCGTCGACTGTAGAACTGCACGTAGCCCGAAGTACCATTCGGTTTATTGCCTCCTGACGGCTATAAAAACGCCTAGGTACACATCTACTCTAATTGACACGGCAAGTTCGAGTGAGAAGTGGCGTTTCTTCATATTAATTCAAATGAATGTATCCGATTATCGGTAATGAATGAATTCCTACCTTCTGTAATATCCCCGGTCAAATTCAAAACTTCGGTGCTGACGTAATCGAAAGCAGGGTCTCTAAGATTGACGTAGAAACCGTGCAGGATATATTTTCCGTCAAAAGTAAAGCAACCTGGTCCTTTAGGTAGGTTTTTCTCGAAATGGCCATGGAATCGATATGGTACGTATCGAATTACTCCCGATCCATTCATTTGCCCATCTCTCCAAACTCCTGAAAGTATTCTCAACAAATTCTAGCTTCAACACATTCAGAGTGGATGTCTAGATTTTTGCACTATTGTGATGCAAATTTCAGTAAACAGCAGCAACAGCTAGCATCTCTTATCACTAACTATTGGGAAAAAAGTATATTTCTGTCCCGCATTTGTCATGGGTGAATTACAAATTGAAAAGTGGACAAATCGTTCAAAACCTATAGTAGAGTTATTGCCTATTGGTACTATTGAAGAAGAGAGCCCTACCATAAGCAACAACGTTGTTGTCTGCATATTTATAGCTGCCTAAACCACACCGTTGATTCTTATAGTAGTTGCCTTCAAAAACATCCCCATTAATGTAGTAATAGAAACCATGACCATGCTTCAGGTCCTTTCTCCACATTCCAGCGTATTTAGAACCGTCAGGATAATAAAAAACACCTTTACCGTGCTTGAGTCCTGAGAACAAACCATTTTTGAAAATACCTTTGGATTATCGACGATAGAAAACCTGGGAAATGACTTGCCTTTTTTCCATTCGCCATAGTACCTTGCACCATTTTTGAAGCAGTAGAGACCGAGTCCATGTCTTTTGCCGTGTACATAATTTCCTTCGTAAATGTCGCTGTTCGGTAATAATGCACTTCCAAAGCCATGTCTGTCCAAATGGTCATCTCGGCCCCCTTCATATTCCTGAATTATGTTAGCATTAAAATAATTGAATTCGTAGAAAATACACTGCGCAAAAAATTAACGCACATTCTGAAAATCTCAATTTTAATGAGTTAACTCTACATTGACTTTATAACTTATTTTTTATGTTCTCTCGGAAAGGTTTTGAACGAAACAAGACACATTAAATGGAAGAAAAATTCAGGATTTCACCGAATCTTATGTGAAAGAAGAGAAATGAACAATTTTCAAAATACTGAAATGCTGATAAGTGATTTAATACTTGGTATTTCCACCCCTTGCGTTAATTACAGCTCGGCAACGACGGTTCATACTCAAAATGAGTGATCTTAAAATGTTCTGATCTAATCCTTCCCAGATTTCTCCGAGTTGGATTCCTAAGTCATTAAGAGTAGCTGGATGATTTTCTGAACTTCTCAGCCTTCTATTGAGGTTGTCCCAAACCTGCTCAATCGGATTGAGATCTGGACTTCTTGCTGGCCTTTCCATTCGAGAGACTTCAACCACTTCAAGGTGCTCCTGAACGATGCGCGCACGATGGGGTCTGGCATTATCGTCCATAAAAATGAAATTTTCACCAATGTATGAGGCAAATGGCACTAAATGCTCTTCAAGAATGTTCCTTATATACTTATCAGCATTCATAGCTCCATTATCAACGACCGCTAGGTCTGTGCGAGCAGTCAAAGATATTCCACCCCATACCATAATCGATCCTCCCCCGAAACCAGTAGTATTCAGGAAATTGCACTGAGCATATCTTTCATGTGGACGTCTGTATACAAGGGAACGTCGATCACAATGGTTGAGGCAGAATCTAGACTCATCTGTGAAGAGAACTCTTTCCCAATCGGCCTCTTCCCAATGGATATGCTCTCTCGCAAAATTCAAACGCGCCCTTCGATGGGCTGGGGTAAGAGCTGGGCCTCTTGCCGCGACACGAGGCCTTAAATCATATTCTCTGAGGCAATTTCTTATTGTCTGAGTGCTAATTTGCACCTCATGAGTTTGCTCAAGTTGATTTTGAAGGAGGCGAGCGGTTGCAAACCGTTGTCTCAACGAAGAAACTCTCAAGTAACGTTCTTGAATGGCAGCTAGCTGTTACCCGTGGTCTACCCTGTCCTGGTCTTCGGACATTCATACCTATCTCCCTGAATCGCTGCAACATTCTGGACACTCTTGTATTAGCCCGGGAGCCAGTGATAGTTTTTGGTGACCAATTATAACCCTGGCCATAATTTGTATATAGCTTAATTTGTATTTGTCTTATAGCATAGTGACCGTCAGCTGGCGCACCAGTGGTGGGTTTGCCAACGGGAACAACGAAAACACGTAAAAAAAATATTGAGTTTCAGTCATTTTAACCCTGCTGAAATTTACAGAGATGGTAGTTAATACAATTATTCTAATAAAAATAATCGTCCGCTGGCTGTACGCTGGTGGAAAACCCGTCCGCTGGACATGAAAACTTGTTTTCCACCAACGTACAGCCAGCGGACCATTTTTTTGTTCGAATAATTATATAAACTACCATCTTTGTAAATTTTATCAGGGTTAAAATGACTGAAACTCAAATTTTTTTTCACAAGTTTTCATGTCCAGCGGACGGGTTTTCCACCAACGTACAACCAGCGGACGATTTTTTTTATTCGAATAATTATATAAACTACCATCTCTGTAAATTTCAGCAGGGTTAAAATGACTGAAACTCAATATTTTTTTTACAAGTTTTCATGTCCAGCGGACGGGTTTTCCACCAACGTACAACCAGCGGACGATTTTTTTTATTCGAATAATTATATAAACTACCATCTCTGTAAATTTCAGCAGGGTTAAAATGACTGAAACTCAAAATTTTTTTTACAAGTTTTCATGTTCAGCGGACGGGTTTTCCACCAACGTACTGCCAGCGGACGATTTTTTTTATTGGAATAATTATACAAACTACCATCTCTGTAAATTTCAGCAGGGTTAAAATGACTGAAACTCAAATTTTTCTCAGAAGTTCCCATGTCCAGCGGACGTTTTCATGTCCAGCGGACGGGGTTTCCACCAACGTACAGCCAGCGGACGATTTTTTTTATTCGAATAATTATACAAACTACCATCACTATAAATTTCAGCAGGGTTAAAATGACTGAAACTCAAAAATTTTTTTACAAGTTTCCATGTCCAGCGGACAGGTTTTCCACCAGCGTACAGCCAGCGGACGATTTTTTTTATTCGAATAATTATACAAACTACCATCTCTGTAAATTTCAGCAGGGTTAAAATGACTGAAACTCAATATTTTTTTTACATGTTTTCGTTGCTCCCGTTGGCAGACCCACCACTGTTGAGCCAGCTGACGGCCACTTTGGCTAAGAAAACAACCAAATCAAGCTATATACAAATTATGGCCAGGGTTAAAATGACTGACTAAAAAATGTCACTGGCTCCCGGGCTATATGGGAAACTCCAAACCTTTCTGCAATTCATGTGTATGCCCACCCTCCTTCTCGCAAAACTTCCGCTGGGGCACATTCCTCTTGGGTCAAATTGCGTGTTTCGCGTTGCATAGCGATCGAGTGTAGAAAATCAAACGAAAGAAAAACTATTGATCACTAGAATTGATCGAGAACAAATGATTTTAGAATGGAGCCAATACATTCAAAATCTGATAATATCATCTTTTTTTATTCCTGCTGGGAGAAAACATCTGTATTGAAGAAAAACGTTGAAAGTGGATAACATATGCATGCATAATTCTGATAAAAATAATTATCATTGAGAACACCTTCAGTTGTAGAATAAATTTGAGATTTCCATAATGTGCGTTAATTTTTTTGCGCAGTGTATATTTCCTTTTTAATTCAAAATCGCAGATTATGGAAGAACCAGCTAGAACGCCCCAGTTGGCCGAAACTAAATAGAGCGAAAATTCTATGAAGACTGTTAAAATTATGTCTCACCCCGTAAGGATAAGTTTCCTTTCCTTCTCCAGCTTCTGGGCCCATAATAACTGATTCTTCATCTGACATTGTATTTATCTATATTTTTCTTTACTCTGTCTGCCCCTTGACGATTATTCTTAATTTTTCACTTGTGATGGATGCCAGATTCAAAATTGTCAGAATTCAAAATTATGTCAGTACTTCGATATAAACTGCTCGTCAAAAGTTAGGGATTTTGATATCTTGAAGCCCTGCTAGTAATGAGTGACCCACCCTGATTACTTTGTTGTTTGAGTCTTATTGGGGTAAAAACTATTTGAAAATAAATTAATTTTATTCACTGATTAGGTACATGTTTGAAAATCTACACAAAATCGACAAAATTCATCATTTATACTGGGCTTCTTCTCATTGCCAAAAAGTAGTCGTCCAAATTGACCTCGTTCTTTCCAGAAGTGCATCTGCCCATCTCAAGCATTTCGACTATTTCCTCGTCGTTCACATCCAATTTCAAGATATTGACAGCTCTCTTCAGATCAATAAACGTGATTTTTCCTCGGTCTTGATAGTCAAGAATTCGAAACATTTTTATTTCGTCCTCTCTGGAATCATATTCGCACATTTTCCTCTCTATTATATCCATGAAGTCTTGATAAGGAATCTTTTCACCTACAAAATGAATAGGTGCAGGTTGTTCAATCGATTGAGGAACCACAGTAGGTACTCACTTTTATAGTCACCCGAAGGATTGACCTCTGAAACCCACTTCTTCAAGTCAGACTTTTTCACATCGAATCCAAGAGCTCTGAACGTTACTTTTAGACCTTCTAAATCCACAACACCGTCTCCATCATCATCGAAAATATGGAATGCTTCTCTAATATCTGCTTTCTGTTCTTCGCTGATATGCAGTCTCATCTCGAAGAAACGATCTTCTTTGCGGAGGGCATAGGCGGTAGCAGCAGCCTGAGATTTTCTTTTATCCTACACAAATGCAATATGGATTATGAGGAATGGTTACTCTGTCTTACATTCATTATGATAAATCTTATATTATTGCAATTACCATGAAAAAATAGGTGAAAAATATGTAAGGAAGAAAGAACTCAAATAATGTCAATAATGACAAAATATAAATCGAAAGTAGAAGTCAAATATAGCACACTTGAACTATTTCATTTCAGCCTTCTGAATGAAGTCTTTTGGTTCTATTATTACCCCAATAAGACTGTGAATACCAATCTTTTATCTTTCTTCTTGCAATTTAACTCATTTTTTCAGAAATATACCTTGAGTCTACTTAAGGGTCTTCCAATAGAGAATTCGAGCTTTGTGAATTGATAGCGGCCATAGTTGAAGCTACACCTGTAGAATTGGCCGTCAATTATTAATTGTGTTGTGCAAAAAAACCATGAACACATTGTTCAACAACACATGCAAATGATAATAATATTATTTCACCAAAATGGGTATTCTGCTCGCTCTGATAAGCTTTTTATCGTTTTGGACTTTATAAAATATGAAAAACGAAATTTATCCTCATAAAAATTTTACCCTGTGGGTATTACCATTGTTTCTTCAAACAATGGTGTTACATAATCGAGGAAGACCACAGTGGAGCTAGTCAATCACTGAGGTTTTGAGTACCTATTCTTCCCAGGTTCAGTAACGATATTTTCTTTGATGTTTTAACATTGAAGATTCAAGGTGGACTACTTGGACTACTTCTGAACGTCACCCCTAATCCAGAAGATGGATGCTCATATCATAGAGAGAGATTTTTATGCATCTATGCATGGAAGTACTTTAAAAGTCAATTATGACAATTTAGGCATTCGAAATTTTTTTATCGCGGTGCGGACAATCTTTTTTTCGTAAAACTGTGACGATAATTTTTTTATAATTCATTCTTTCATCAAATTGTTCTAAATCCCGCAGTAAGGTCAAAATGGTGAGTTTTCTTGCGAGGCAATCAACAGAATTTCCTTCAAAAATTCACCATTCACTTTCTCTTAAGGGTCTACATTCCTGAAAAAAAAGGGAGTCCGAAACGATTTATTAAGTATTAAATGCATGAAAAGGATATTCCTCATCATTTTTGGTTATCAACATTTCCACCATCAAAACTAACAAATATTTTTGTGTTTTTTCATTTCAGTATTGAAGTCTTTCATTTAGTTAATGCAATGTCTATCTCTTTTTTCTTTTAGAATTTACCGTTTTTTTGTAAATGATATTACAAGAATGTGTTGTTTTCGCGAAATTTATTTCCTTGAATTCTTCTATTCGAAATGATAAATATTCATTTTTCTCAAAGACAAGTCATCAAGGTTTGTTTAAGCTGTCGATTAGTGAAAATCAATTGTTAATAACAATTATGGATTTTAACATGGAATTGAATTTCTTTTAAATGACACGCCCCGCCGGTATCTCATCCCAGATGACTGAAAAAGGAAAAAGAGAGTATTATACCAAATTATACTATATGGTATCTAGTTCAGGGTAGTATTTCTAGTTATATTACTTGTGCCCCAACATTTGTTCTATTATCTGAATAATCCAATAAATAAAAATTAATGCAATGCACTGCCATCTGGCGGTATACGTTTCTTACATTGAAGGCGAAAGACTCTTAAGAAGCAATATAATCTATGAGTGAAACAGATAAGTAAAACACTCGATCGGATCTCGAAGACGTTTATTTGCCATTCTTCAAGTGCTGAGAGGCTGCCATCACACCGAAAGAGTTAGAAAACGAGATTCTTACTGCGTTGTAGCGTTCTACCACTTCTGGTCCTTTGACCAGTTGCGTGGCAAAGTACCTCCAGATTGAAACAAATTATTGAACTTGATGAAAGCTTGCTTCACAATGATGAATGAACCAGAGACGTATCTTTAGTCGTCATAAGTTTATGTACGAAATCCTACAAGGGCTGATCCCAGATCTCATGATCTCTGGACCAAAAACTCTCCCTTACTATCAAATGAAGCAGGTTTACATTTGGTGGAATATTGAGCAGACACTTAGGTATCTACTCATTAGGAATCAGTTCTCTAGTGGGAAGCTATACTACAGAAAGTCATTTGATTCAGTTATCTGAGTGAGAATATGCATTACACTTGTACGGATTTAATATCAGGAATAACTCCTCCAGAAGTCTTTCCTTCATCTGAGTCAAATAGCCACGGCGCTCAGATCCTCGGGAAAATCTGCATCCAGACCAAATCGTTTACTTGAACAAATTTTGATGACAAAAGTGTACAAACCAACTTCTACTCGATTAGTGAGGCTCTCAAACCCTTCTCGAAAATTGTTTCAGATCAATAACACCCCGGCTACACCCTTTCGATTGCCATCCGAAACGTCCCGTTCCCGTTCGAGTTCCGCATTGCAGACCTGCATCACAGCAGCCGAAAAGCCTTTCAGGATGAAACTGAAGATCAGCAAAGAGCAGAGGAGCGACTTGCTCGAAGCCTTCAACCTCTTCGACTTGGACGGAGACGGCAAGGTGACCAACAGCGAGCTACGCGTGGCCATCCGCGCTCTTGGCTTCGAGGTCAAACCTGAAGACGTCAAAAAATTGAAGGAAACCGCTAACATTTGCGTTGGCATAAATTCGTTGTCGTTCAAGAATTTTATGGATTTGATGGAGGCTAAGATGGTTCAGAGAGACGAGACCGAGGAGATTACCAAGTTCTTCAACCTCATCGATATAGACGGAAGGGGGAAGGTCAATTTCGACAAATTGGAACGTGTGGTCAGAGCTTTAGGAGAAGACGTTTCTGAGGAGATGATGCGTGAGATGCTGTACGAGGCTGGTGGAGATGAGGTTTCTCTTGACGAGTTGATTAGGTTCATCAAGTCGAGTACGATGCGGTTGCAAGAACTGTACAATAAAAGATGAAAATACGCACTAATTGAACTTCATTTGATTCTGAAATCATAACAAGAATTACGCGATTCAAATACCAATTCATACATGGTTCACACCTTATGACATGTCAATTTCGATTGCAAATATTCAAGGATACAATTTTGCTGGAAAACTGTCCCATGTTTTCCTCCAGAACTTTTTTTGGTGGGGCACTGTAGTGAAAAATTATAGGAAAAAGCTTTGTTGTTATAGACTTTATGATCTCCTGCACTTTTGTCGTATCTGTTACCGATTTCGAGAAATAATGAATTCGAAAGATTCTCTGGAAATCCTTAGAAAAATCCAAATTTGGCAAATTTTCATAAAAATCTAGTTAGTATTGAAAGAAATGTAAACTATTTAAGTCTGGGGAATTGGTGTGTCAGGACTGATGTCCAATCCACCTGTTTTCGTTCAAATACACACCGCATATCGAAAACGAAACGTTTGTGGCCCCATGTTTATTGGAGATGATTTAGCTGCATTTAAGTTCAAGGATTCTTCAGAATATCACACTTTATGGAGGAATCTATTCTTCCCAAATTCACAAGCGGAACTATACGAAGTATAAGATCGATAGAGCATTCTGTGCTGCCATCTTTTAGAAGGGGAGATGAATTTGACCCAATTCTGGGAGAGAGTTAGAAATACTTCATTTAACGCATTTGCGGGAAAAATAATTGTTCGCATGCTGGGTACGATGGCACTAACATCAACAATATCAACATCCATAGTATATCTTTTTACAGTAACAATACAGGGTCTTTCACGAGAAACCTCACTCATATTTATACGGGAAACTACTGAACGTATTTTCATGAAATTCAGCACTTATAAGTATTTCACGATGCTGATGAAATCTAAAATATTTTCAAGGCATGAGCACCCCCGGTTTTTTCCGGAAATGACGTCAACTTCCGTTTTTCAAATTAGAACACCATTTTTTTATTGCAGAAATAGATTCCTTAGAAAATTTGAAGTTATTTTGATGTAACATTTTTCAGTTTTGGTTGGAAAATTCTCTCTGAGCGGTAAAATTCGAAAAAAAAATCGAAAATAGAGCTCCGCTGAAACAAGAATAACTTCGAGGTTTTTGGATGGAAAATTTTCATTTTTGACATGACAAAATCGTGAGAAAACAATTTTTTCAAATTAGAACCCAATTTTTTATGGCAGATATTGAATCTACGTTAAAAAATAATGTGAGTGTATGCATCACACCCTTGCCCTAAAATGGATATTTTCTGAGTTAATATCCACTTTAGGGCAAGGGTGTGATGCATACACTCACATTATTTTTTAACGTAGATTCAATATCTGCCATAAAAAAATGGGGTTCTAATTTGAAAAAATTGATTTTTCACGATTTTGTCATCCCTAACTTTGAAAGCGATTTTTTCACCCCCTGTATCATGAATCGCGATTTCGATTTTCAAAGTGGATACATCAATCTTACATCTTGAAAAATCCCAAAAATGAAAATTTTCCATCCAAAAACCTCGAAGTTATTCTTGTTTCAGCGGAGCTCTATTTTCGATTTTTTTTTTCGAATTTTCCCGCTCAGAGAGAATTTTCCAATCAAAACTGAAAAATGTTACATCAAAATAACTTGAAATTTTCTAAGGAATCTATTTCTGCAATAAAAAAATGGTGTTCTAATTTGAAAAACGGAAGTTGACGTCATTTCCGGAAAAACCGGAGGTGCTCATGCCTTGAAAATATTTTAGATTTCATCAGCATCGTGAAATACTCATAAGTGCTGAATTTCATGAAAATACGTTCAGTAGTTTCCCCTATAAATATGGGTGAGGTTCCTCGTGAAAGACCCTGTATCTTCAATCTACGGTCTATACCTTCAATATCAACTAGTCGCAGAGGACAAATGAAGGATATTGCACCACTTCTTCCTTCTGTAAACGTTCTTATTCAAAACATATTGAGAGACATTGACAAAAGAACACCGAATAAAAATTAATTTATTACAAATAATTGCGAATATATTTTTTTGGAAATCCTTTTCAACCATATCGATAGACTGGTATAGCGTGTTGCTATAGATTCTGCATCTGGCTGGGGTATACTTTTCGCTTCAGCTCTCACAGAACTCATCAGATTGGCTATTGTGAGCAAAGCCTGCCAATGACGTAGGTTTTGAAGTTGCTTCTGGGTGGCGCCCTCTGCTGAGCATTGCACAAGCATATGGGTGGCGTGTGTAGGATATGTCACACAAGCTGTGGGCAGTGAGTGGCCACACTAATTTTCTTAAAATGAAACTAAGAAAGCGATGGATATGTTTCGTATATTTGATTGGCATCGATCATCGTACAATACCTGCGATATACAGAGTTGTAATATTTTTCAGACCTATATAATTCGTTTCTCAAGAAGAGCTTACTGCGAAAAATTGTACCTAATCTCCCAGTGAGAATTGCACAATTTTCATCGTGAACGATGCATCAGTTCAACCAGCAATTCTACGAGCTGCAAGTATAGGTTTTTGCTGTAGTTACTCCCATTATTAAACCCAAACTTTTGATTCCACTTTACTGCTAACGTAAACAACAACAAATGGCGTGGAATACTCGGGCAAAGTAAAATTAGGTAAGTAAGTGTACATTTAAGGAAAACCGCACATAGTTTAGACCCTATCTCAGGCGCAAGAAACGGATACCATTCCGACCCCACCGCTTTATCCCCTTCTTACGAAGAATGTTAATTAATTCTGAACTTTAGACCTTTCGACTGCTTCAACTTTTCAGTTGAATTTTTGGAACTTCAATTGACTTTTACTCTTCACATTACTGGTTGTTATTGATGTACCTTTAGGGCCCTTCGCTATAATTGCTGTAGGAGTATGGTACAATGAATTACTCAGTGGAAGAATTCACTCCGAAATAACACATTTTGACATAAAAATCAGCAACGATGATCAGTATACAGAGTGTGAAAGCCAAATGGAATAAATTCGATAACGAATAAATGAGGACGTGTTAGGAAAAACGCTCGGACACGTCGATTTTTAATTTGAAATGCGCATATTTTTCAAGAAAATAATATTATATAGGGTGTTCCATGTGACCGTGGCCAATACCAACTTTCTTATTTCAAATGCAACCCCCTTATATTATTTGTTTTTTGGATTCTTCAGAGAGTTCTAGACACAATTCATGCGCAATGTCCTATACCTATCTTTAACTATTTCGGAAGTATGAAGTGTTCTCAGATTAATCGCAAAAATCAACGTTTTAAATAAAAATTATTTTATTTCACAAATTCGGTACATTACACTTAACACCTAATGAGTATTACTGATTATTTCTTAATTATTAAAAAAAAAACAAAAAAAAACATCAATGTCAATGTAGGAAATGTTCAAAATGCTCGCCGCGAACGTCTCGGCAACATGCTAATCTGGCGTAGAATTGTCTTCTAACGTAACTCAACACTTAATATTTCCGAAAAAGTTGAAGATAAGTATAGGACATTGTACATGAATTATGTCTAGAATTTTCTGAAGAATCCAAAAAATAAATAATATACAGGGGGTTGCATTTGAAATAAGAAAGTTGGTATTGGCCACGGTCTCATGGAACACCCTATATAATTTTATTTTCTTGAAAAATATACGCATTTAAAATTACAAATCGACATGTCCGAGCGTTTTTCCTAACACCCCCTCATTTATTCGTTATCGAATTTATTCCATTTGGCTGTTACACTCTGAATAATTACTGACTCCTTGAAAAGAATAGGAAGGAACACATGGACTGATTATATCCATTTTATCCCCACGAAAATTGAAAAAAAAATTATAGAATATACCACAAAGTAAACACTCAAACAATGGCACTTACGGTTTATACTGGCCTGAGATATATACCTATATCAAATATCTACTGGTGTGCTGACCTCGCGTATGTGTTGTGTGAATTAGAGTCCGTTTTATCGCGGATAGAATTCCCTTAAAGAAATGCATTGCTTTTTCATTTTTCAATATTGCATTACTCAAAGTCATTAAAAGATGAAGTCTGCACCCACAACATTATTACTAACAGACAGAGAAACTGCAACACTCAGAAGGAGCTGTTTAAATTTGAATTTTTTTTTGGTAAAACATAGATAGTAGGTATAGCAAGAAGTAAATGATTGAAATTTGGGAAAAAAATCGTTACTTGAATATTGTAGTCGTTTTTCGAGAATTTTTCAAATTTCACAACAAACCAGTTGTTCGAGGAGATCCAAAGTCGATGTTTAGTTGCTGAAAAAATGCCTAGTAGCCCAGTGCACGTGTATGCGGAATTTATCGCCAGCTAAGTGAATTTGGAAGAGGTCGCATTATTGGTCTACGGAAGGCGGGGTTGTCATTTACTGTTATGGGATGTTGTCGAGTATAATTAGATAATGCCCAAAATCGAAAAAGAATAGGCACCGGACGTCGGAGGGGCACAAATGAAGTTCAAGATCGACGTCTAAGCCTTGGCGATTAGAGACCGATTTGCGACAACTCGATCTTTGGCTGATGAGTGGTTAGGAGAACAAGGCCACCTGTAACTGTCCGAACGGTTTACCGCCAAATGAGGTCTTTTTGACTGCACCAATATCGACCCCATCTTGTGTTACCTCTGACGGTTGAGCCTCGCCGGCAACGATTACAGTAATGGGAGAAAGACATCATAAGAATGTGGAATATGGCATCAAGTCGTCTTTTCTGATTAATCTTGATTCTCCTTGGTTGCACATGATGGCTGAAGAAGGGTTAGACGACGTCGGGGAGAAAGACGTGAACTTCAGTTTGATGTTGAGCGTCATGTACACCGGACTTTGGCGGCTCTGAGACATGATGGACATGATGTATAGGTAGCTTGGGATAGTATCCCTCACGAAGAAATAGACAATCTTATTGCATCAATGCCAAGACGTTTTGGGGAGTGTAGGTTTAGATAATCGCGGTGGACAAACACATTATTAACAAATTTATTGAAAAAAATTGTGACCCTTCTTTTTTCTCCAAATTTCATCATTTACTCTTTGCTTTACTGTCTGTTTTCCAAAAAAATTTAAAATTTAAACCTTCTGGGTGTTGCCGATTCTTTGTCAGTTAGTATATTCATTATTGAATGATGAAGGATCATTGACGATTTCTTAGTTTTTCTCACTGCACTTGAAAATTTTTCCCTATTGATTTCTTGAACTGGAAAATGCGAATTGGACGAACAAGCGTAAAAAGCTCCGACTTATTATGGAGTGCCTACACGCTAATATTATTTCAACTTCTCATGTTCCCTGCCATTGCTCCATGTCAGTGTCACAAATGGAAATTACTTGATTATACTCAACACACACGGGCATGCATGGAGGTCAATCCCTTTGACACACTTTTCGAAATATACTCTTCATGGAGCCCAAAGCTTCGCTCTGAGCTATCGATCTGTGAGGTCCCTTTCATTGAATTTTTTCTGCGTTCTACTTTCCAGGAATAAATCCCCAGGAAACTTTGTTTATATTATATCTTCATTCCACGAACAATGTGAGCCAGAGGATATTTGTAATGAATAATGGATCAGGGGAAGAGATGTATAAAGGTGCCTCAACCCAACAGTAAAGAATCGCAAATTACGTATACGCTTCCTGAAATAATAATACTTTTCCAGACAACAAACATATTGCTGAATTTATCAATTCCTCCTTCGCGCCATATTATAAATCAACCAGCTGAAATGGGAACACGTAGAGATTTTTGCCAGGATTCTTTGCGTATTTTGAAAACATGCTGGTCCTATGAAAATACGCCTGGAGGGGAACTGAAGATTGAAGAGGAGTTGAGAATCTTTATATCCAAATTAGGAATGAAAAATCCATAGAATCCAACCTTATCCTTTATCCTAAGGCGACAGTGCCCTGTTAGGAAGTTGTAGTTTCAATCCAACCATGGATGATCCCACCAAAACGTTTCTCTTTCGGGTTCCTCCTTCTCCTGAGACTCCTTTTCAAGAGAGCCAAATTCCACTGGTATTCCAAGATCTCTTTGGAAGTGTGTTCAAGGCTCGCAAATAATCTTCGAGCAGTCTGACTATCAGATCATATCTGGCTTATAAACTGTTCCACATGAGTTAGGGATATTGAATTAAATTGGAAAAAAATATAGTTAAAATGAAATTTTTGTGATGAAAATTCATATTAATATGATTTCCAGTTGCAAATTAATTTTAGCCTGTAGGTCTGCAGCGCATACAGGGTGAAAAATCGAGTAAAATAACGAAATTTTATTCCCAGAGAATTCAAGCATTTTAAGACTATCAATACAATGTATGGCCTCCACAGGCATCAATAACAGCTTGACATCTTCTTTGCATACTACACACGAGGTTGTTGAACATTTCTTGAGGAATTTGGTTCCATAAACGGGGCAGAAGCTCTCTCAGATCATTTAAGGATTCTGGGGTAGGTTGATGATTATCTAATCTTCTTTGGGGCATATCCCATGCATGTTCTATCTATGCAATTCAAATCTGGTGAGTGCGGAGGTATTGGTAAATGTGGAATACCAAGCTCCTCGCGCGCATTCTCAACTATGGCTGCACGGTGCGGTCTTGCGTCATTGTCTAGAAATTGAAAAGTTTCACCAATAGCAGCGTGAAAATTTGACACAACATTGTCAATGACATGCTCCCTTCAGTGTGAGGCGGTCATATTCCCAGGACAAATGTGTAGATCTGTGCGCCCGTTGAAACATATCGCGGCCCATACCATAACACTACCCCCTCGGAATGGATGGACTTCTTGGACATAGTGACGATTACGAGATATGCATGGGATTGTCCATACCCTTATTCTTCGAGAATCTGAAAATTATCCATTACTGTATTCATCAGTGAAAAGGACACTACGCCATTGATCGTTCCAATTGATATGTTGCCTTGCCCATTCTAGTCTTTGACGCTTATGGTCACGTATTAATGGAACTCCTCTTAATGGACGTCTTGAACCTAGATTCACCTCTCTCAAACGTCGTCTGATGGTTTCGATGGAAACTTGGACCCCATCTGCATTTTGGAGAGTATTCCGTAGCATTCTACACGTAGATGTAGGGTTTCTTCTCGCCGAAACGGTGATGAAACGATCCTGAGCAGGTGTTGTTTTTCGTCGCCCACCAAGCCTTGGTCTTTCCAACACGGAACCTGTCTCCCTGAACCTATTCCAAAGTCGAGATATCACACTTTGGCTTACTTGGAGCCTTTCCGCTACAACAAACTGAGTTAGGCCACCCTGTAGCATTCCGATAGCCCTATTAGCCTCAGAGTTTGTTAATTTACGTCTTGGCATTTTCAGGAAACTCGTTTCAAATCGAAGCCGTTGATAAACTGACTTCATTTCAAAATAAGAACATTCATGAAGCATATGCAAAGAACCAAACTTCAGAAAAAAGGCGACCAGATTGACGAAATGTCTCATACTGATTTTTATTGGATCGATTCAAGTTGTTATTGAGTTTTAAAAGATTTCACAGTGATTCTCTCGAAGATAACATACTTTTAAAAACGATTGAATACGATATCCCTAACTCTTGTGGAGCAGTGT
This sequence comes from Adalia bipunctata, assembly GCA_910592335.1. Classification (NCBI taxonomy): domain Eukaryota; kingdom Metazoa; phylum Arthropoda; class Insecta; order Coleoptera; family Coccinellidae; genus Adalia; species Adalia bipunctata. Next base: position 9,228,812 of record OU342952.1, on the reverse strand, counting down.
ATTCAATTGCTCCCTTTTTAGATTGAAATCGAACTCTTGTCCAGTGTCCAAACCAACTATTGTAACTGGCGCCTGAGCATGATATTAATTAGAGAGGTCACCGTTCCCTTGAAGCTTATTCCTCCAAAAAGCCATAGCCCTAATGATGGAGTTGGACGATGCTTTCGAAATATGCGTTCTAACCCGAAGCATCCTAGTGAAAAATTTTCCGGAAGAAAAACAAGACGAATGACCGCCAATCTATCGATTCGGTGTGAAGGAAAAACATAAAAATCAGAATAGGCAATCTGAAACGGTCTTAAGTATCCATATTTGGCACGTATATGTTATGAGTAATGGGACGGTCCCCACGTCCCGACTATATTTTATTTGTTATCGGATTTGGCGTCCGTGAGTATTTTCCCGAACGACCGTTTGTGGTTTTCATCGAATTACATACACATACACTTTCTATATTTTAATATTGAATTGTTCGCAGCATATAAGGAGCCTTTTCGTTATTTATATCTCCTTTGGGAATGAAAATATGAACAATACAGATAGATTCGAAAGTTTGGCAGCTTCTCGAATTGACTTGGACAACTTTGCCAATCCCACATTCTCACCAATTGACTTCCTCACACCTTGTAAACATTTCTGGAAAGACTAGTAGCTTCGGTAGTTCCATGGTCAGAACACCTGACCGGATATTTAGAAAATTTGGGTTCGATTCCCACTCGAAGCGAAAAATTTTTTCGGATTTCGAAATTTGTTTGAACACCAATAGGACACTGCTTCATGAAAGTTGAAATATTGTGAGCGTTTCAAAAGTGGTCGATTCTTGTCCACCCAATGTTCAACAACTTTTAAACAAGCTTCGAACGAATGAGGTAAGAATTAGGAGAAAAATCCGGTAGCTGTTCTGGCCTAAGGACCGAACGAGAATAAATTCGCTATCACAAAAACGCTTATATCTTTTGAACCACTGGACCGATTTCGAAAATCAAACTCATTTTCGAATCATCTTCTAATTCTTATGAAAACTGTTTTTACTTTAAAAAAACCAAAACTATTTTTTACAAAATTCATGGATTTTTCCCATCATGCTTCTTATAGTGTTCTCAGTCACTTTCTGGGATGCTGTCTTCCACTTCTGCTTGAATTCCGCTAATGTTTTCGTTGATTTCTTAGTCTTCTTCAATTCTCTTTTTACCAGGGCCCAATATTTTTCGATTGGCCTGAGTTCTGGGCAATTTGGTGGATTGGCCTCTTTGGGGACAAAAACCACCTCATTAACTTCGTACCATTCCTTGGTGGCCTTGCTGTAGTGGCATGAAGCTAAATATGGCCGAAAGATTGTTGACACATCGTACTCACGTAAAAATGGTGAAAGTCGCTTCTTCAAGCATTCCTCGATGTATATCTTCGAGTCAACAGAGCCTTGGCCAACGAAAAATTTGCTCCTTTTCCCACAAGTGCAAATTGCTTGCCAAACCAGTAATTTTTTAGGAAACTTTGCTTGTTTCTTCACGCGAAATTGTTCGTCAACATTTCCACGAGAATCTGCAGTATAAAATTCCTGACCAGGAAATTGCGAGAAATCAGCCAAGACATAGGTTTCGTCGTCCATCACGCAACAGGAAAAATTTTTCAAGAAATCTTTTTTTAATTTCTTTGCTCTTCATTTCGCTTCTTGATTCTTCACAGCGTTCCTGTTTGGCACTTTCTGCACTTTGTATGTTCTAAGCCCACAACTCGACTTGATTTTCTAAACGGTTGACTGCGAACAACCCACTATTCGGGCCACTTTCCGTCCTGAAAGGTTAGGATTCTTCTGAAGAAGGCTGATGGCTTTCTTCACTTTTTTTTGGGCTATGAAACCCCTTTTTCCTCCCGTTTCCTTCCTTGTGGTTAATTGTAAGATCTTCGCTTAACAACTCTTGATACCGTTTCCGGACGAACGCGAGCCTCTTTTTCGATTCTTTTGAAGCTCCATTTTTGATTATTTTGAAAAAGTTTCACTATAAATTCTCGGGTTTTCACTTCGCTTGAAATTTTTCGACAGATAATTGGAATATCTATGAAGTAAATGTTCCACATGTTTCTGAAGTTCATAACAAAGCTAACTATGATCAAATTTTGATTTTTTCTCAATTGGTTCAAGAGATATTAGGCGTTTTTGTGAAAGCGTTCAGTCCTTATTTCTCCAAAAGGGACGAGTTGAAAAAGAAGGCATCGACAAGATCAACAGGTACATATTGGGAGTATCGAGCACAAGTTTATTCAATGGAGAATCTCAGGACCTACCGTCATTCATCCTCGCAAAACCAGGACCCGGGAGAATAATGGATAACGAAAACTTGAGGATGAATCAGCTACAGGAAACATCAAATTACGCCGGAAAGAATTCATCACCGCCAAGAAAGATGTTTATTATAGATCAAGTGGAGAGTCTCGGGCGTCAGAGATGCGAACTGAGATCACGTTTAAACTCGTTATCCCCGACACTTACTACAGGCTTCCCGTAATTTATTCTTGCGATTTTCTCGTCCTTTCAAGCATTGTATGCGCCTATGTGTGCGTTGTTTGGCTCAGCCCAGTCTTTACAGTTGTTCCTGCTGCCTGGTTTCTTGTTTGCTGCAATTAGTCTGCCTGGGATTTGAATAATAATTCGTCCACAGTGCCGGTTTGACACATGACTGGTTTCCCCATTGTTTTCCTTGTCTTCTCGTGTCCCTCCTTTCCCAATCCCGTCCGATTCAATTACCGCGGGTAACTATTTCCTTAAGTTCTTACACTTAACTTTGGAATTTGCCAACTCGAAGTTGTATCGTTAGGACGTCCCAACAGGACCTGGGAGTGTAATGCATATTCATACAAATAACCGGAAGTTATACCGTATTTTATGGAACCGGCCGAAAACTATACAAATTGGAATTACCACGAGCTATAAAGGAAATGAGGGTTAGGCAGTTTAGGCCTCGACTCCCAAATATTTGAGTTCCAGAAAACCGATGGTCCCATACAACGAAATTTTAATTGCCTTACCTCGAGTACAACAAAAACATTTCAAGAGCCCCCTTCGATACCGTCTCAGTGCGTTACCCCCCAAACTAGATTTTAAAATGAATGTAGAAGTTCATTCCGATCGAATGTACCTACATAGTTGTTGAATTTATCTCATGTTTCTGAATTTCGTTTGTGCCCAAGATAAGCGTGACCCTTAACTTTGCATTCAATGACAGTTCCATGTCTAAGCTTTCGAGTCCTGAATGTGAAACCTTTATCTTATAGTTGAAAAGAAGTGCTTTAGGAGATTTAGCAGTTTCATCATTTCGTAGAATAACATAAATGGACCAATTGGGATTTCCACTACCTCAAAATATGCACTTTTCTTCACATGACGTAATGAAGGGCAGTTTATAACACATTTGTAACCATTCATTCACTCTGAATTTTGGAGAATTGATTAATTAATCGATATTGAAAATGTGATTTTAATACGTGTGAATTCAAACGTCCCTCTGCTGTGACGTCAGTGGATCAAGTTGCAATATGATTGGTTGAAGTTTGTGATGGAGGAGACAAAGCCCAGAGTAACTGAGAGACACGCCGCTGTTGTCAAGTCTTTGTGAAATCTCTGAATTTATTCATAAATATATCCAGTAATTGTATTATATTGGATGTGATCACTATAATGTGTTTGAAACATCGTCATATAACAACTTAATTTTCATAAAAGTTGATATAATACTCATTCTCTGAAAATAAAAATAATGATGTGGCAACCACGCCTACAAATTATAAATAAAAACATAACCTTCTTATTTGCCATTGTTGAGATCAATCACAACAAAGAACAAGAGTATGACTCTTTACTCTATAGATTACTCTGTGTACAATGAAGTATGACAGATTGACGTTGATAGTTTAAGTTGATTTTTGTAATGGCTGATTTTGATGACTAGTCAAAAGTGTGTGTTTAAATAAAATCTATTAAAATCAAATAGACTATTAATCATCGGTGGATATATCCATAAAATTCACAATCTTAAATCCTAATTCCACAATTAGAAACAACCATAATCATCAGGTTTTGGGTCCAGTTCCAAAGGAAATAAGGTTGGAAAATAGCACGTTGTTAAAATTATGGCCAATTTTACAATGGAAAAATATGGAATACATCAGTTCGATGGAAAGGACTATGATCATTGGAAATTTAGAATGGAAGCAGTGTTGGATCAACAAAGAGTGAGAAACTGCATTACCAATCCTATCGAGACGCCGACTGACGAAGAAGACACAAAGGACAAAAAATGTAAATCCATAATTGTACAATGCGTAGCAAATTCGCACTTGGAATATATCAAAGATAAGAAATCCTCTTACGATATGTGGATAGCACTGGAACGAGTATTCCAACGGAAAGGTATTGCCAGTCAGCTTTATCTAAGAAGAAAACTTCTCACTATGAAACTGGAAGGAAACTCCATTGAAAATCATTTCATAAAATTCGAAGAATTGGTGAGACAACTGAAATCTGTTGGAGCAACACTCGAAGAAGTAGATATCGTATGTCACCTACTATTAACCTTACCGACAACATATGATAGTATCGTAACAGCTCTAGAAACTCATGAACCTCAAAATTTGACACTGGAATTTGTGAAAGGAAAACTTCTAGACTATGACATGAAAATAAAAAATACTCTGGCATCAGGAACTCCTACATCGTCTGCCTTTTCTGGACGCAAGAAATGGAACGACAAAAATGGAAAGGAAACTCAGAGGAACAACTTTTCGAAGAAGGGTGTCAAGTGTCACAACTGTGGAAAAATGGGTCACCTGAGAAGCGAATGCTGGTTCAGAAACAAACAGGCAAATGAAGCTGAGACGAAATCCATGAAAGGAAATCCAATAACATTTGCATCATCAAGAAACATGTGCCTAAGTGTGGTGAGTGAAAATATAATTAAATTCATAGTGGATTCAGGTGCCACTGACCACATGATAAATAATGAAAAATATTTCACAAATTCTAAAAATCTTGATGGAAATCTCAATATAGCTGTAGCTAAAAACGACTCAAATTTATGTGCAGCTTATCTTCTGAACAGAAGTCCTACTATAGCTCTGAAACATATAACACCAGCTGAACTGTTCTACAAAAGGAAACCAAACTTCAAAAACCTGAAGGTATTTGGAAGTCTAGTTTTCTGTCACATTCCTAAGGAGAAGCAGGTCTCAAAATTTGATGCAAAAGCAGAATTGAAAATCATGATAGGGTATGCAGATAATGGATATAGGGTATGGGACCCTATTACACAAAAAACATGTATAGTTAGAAATGTTCGTTTTGATGAATCCAAAAACATAACGAGTCTGAAACTGAATACAACCTTGATTGATAATTCAGATGAAAATACATTAATAAATGACAGTGAAGAAAGTGAAAATAAAGAAGAGCAAAATACAGAAGAGCAAAATATAGAGGAGCAAAATACAGAAGATATTGAAGAAGAAGAAGAAAGTACACTATCTAACAGAAGGAGAATAAAACAACCTAGTCGCTTTGATGATTATGTTTTAGGACAAGATTTGGATCACCTAGCTCTAAGTGCTACTTCATTTGTAGAAAATATACCGAATAGCCTGGAAGAAGCAAAGGAGATGCCAACCTATGAATTGTGGAAGAAAGCCACAAAAGAAGAAATACAGTCTTTAAAGAGAAATAATACATGGACTTTGGTTGAAAAACCTGAATGTGCCAAGCTCATAGACTGTAAATGGGTGTTTAGAATAAAACGTTGCCAAGATGAAGTCAAGTATAAAGCAAGACTCGTAGCAAAAGGATTCATGCAAAGAGAAGGATTTGATTACAAAGAAACATATGCTCCTGTAGCTCGTTTAACTACTGTCAGAACACTACTAGCTGTGGTCAATTCTAAAAGTCTAACAATACAGCAAATGGATGTTAAATCCGCATTTCTTCATGGAAACCTTGAAGAAGAAATATATATGAAGATTCCCGAAGGCTACAAAAATGATGGAAGAGTCTGTAAACTTAATAAAGCTTTGTACGGTCTCAAACAGGCACCTTATTGCTGGAACAAAAGATTCGATAAGTTTACTGAAAGAGAAAATCTAATCAAGTCGAAGAATGATCCTTGCTTATACATGAAATTCAATAAATCCTCCGTCATTTACATGTTACTTTATGTCGATGACATACTAATTGCAAGCAACGAAGAAACAGAAATCAAACAATTAAAGACCAAATTGAAACAAGAATTCGATATGCAAGATTTAGGATATTTGAAGACTTTTCTAGGAATAGATATTGAGAAAAATAATTCTGGAATTTATTTGAGTCAACAAAGATATATAAAGGATATATTGAAGAAATTTAATATGAGCGACTGCAAGGAAATTAATACACCGTTAGAATCAGGAAATCTTAGATTTGAGTCAGATGAAAATTCTGAAGAATATAAAAATAAACCCATAAGAGAATTAATAGGATGCCTAATGTATCTTATGCTAGCAACTCGACCTGATCTAAGTATAGCAGTTAATTTGTGCAGCAGACATCAAAGCAATCCAAATGAGCAACTTTGGAAATATCTGAAAAGGATATTAAGATACCTGAAGGGTACAATTGGTTTGAAACTATTCTTTTCAAAAGACGAAGACATCAAACTAGTTGGATTTTGTGATGCCGATTGGGCTGGAGATGAATCTGATCGTAAGTCAACGTCTGGATATTTCTTTAAAATATTCGGTTCAACTGTTTGCTGGAGCACGAGAAAACAAACATCAGTTGCGACTTCTTCTACAGAAGCCGAATATATAGCTTTAGCCGAAGCAGCTAAAGAGGGCATGTGGTTGTTAAATTTATTAGTTGATTTTGGTTATCCGAAAGAAACCTTTATCATATATGAAGATAACCAGTCCTGTATAAGGTTAACGAAAATTTTTGACCATAAGAGACTAAAACATGTTGATATTAAATACAACTTTATAAAAGATCTTGTTTGTAAAAATGTTATATCTGTTAAATATGTTAGCTCCAATGATCAAGTAGCTGACATTCTAACAAAAAATCTTGGAAATTGTCTATTCAATAAACATAAAAAGGGTTTAGGTTTAGTACTATAAGTTTTTCTTTGAAACTTGTGATTGAGAAGGAGTGTTGAGATCAATCACAACAAAGAACAAGAGTATGACTCTTTACTCTATAGATTACTCTGTGTACAATGAAGTATGACAGATTGACGTTGATAGTTTAAGTTGATTTTTGTAATGGCTGATTTTGATGACTAGTCAAAAGTGTGTGTTTAAATAAAATCTATTAAAATCAAATAGACTATTAATCATCGGTGGATATATCCATAAAATTCACAATCTTAAATCCTAATTCCACAATTAGAAACAACCATAATCATCAGCCATTATTCGACATTTCGAGGTCTTCTCTGCGTACTATGGAATGGCGTTTCTTACAGTTAAGTCTAGGAGTATTCTTCTATATTCTATACTCCTAGGTTAAGTCAACCACTGATCCCTATACACAGTTGCCAAATCAATAATTATTCTCACCACTAATTTGCACTTCTCAAAATGAAAATAATTATTAATGCTTCCTAAATTAGAAGACCGGCCTATATACAATACCAATTCTTACGTGTGTAGACTAGGGATAATTATTTTCAATTGAATTTCTGACCTATCTGCTTACTTGAACCCTCTTTATCTTCAATTAGGAGGTCGTAAATTGAATGATATTATGAAGCTTTATGGAGTACAAATGAAAATGTCATGATGATAAAAGGCAAAAATACAAAATCAACAATATATTATGATATTATTAGGAAAGTGAAAGCAAGGGCTTTTTCAGGCTAATTCTTTTTTTGTGATTCTCATTCCACTTAATTCAACATTTGTAGCTGTAGTTCTTTCTGCTTCTGAAACTCCAATTCTTCCAGCTTCTGCAACTATACTTTTTTCTACGTCTGCAATTTCTCATCTATCTTCTTCAGCAAAGCCTACTCATTCGAGTCTACTTACTATTTCTACTTCTTCGACTCGATCTCTTTCTGCTTCTCTATTTCTAACTCTTTTTGTTTTCCCAACTCCATCTCTTAATTCAGCTGGGGTTCCAGTTTAGAGAAGATAAGAATCTCTGCTTTCTGATTTTCTCATCAGAGCAACATTTGATGTTGTAGAACTTTTCTCTTTACGAAAGTAGAGTTTTTGATTAATTCTCATCCAACCTGGACTGTTTTTATATGGAATTCTTCTTTCTTGTGTCACCAGATATTCCTTTTTTGCCTTGTCCAGAATGTATTGGTTTCCTTGAATTATTCGTTATGGATGAAAATATTTTATAATTTCTGATTCCTTTTTTTTTCTCAACATGTACGGACAATTTTGCTGACTTTCATTACTCAACTATATACTGCTCATTGGACAGGATCTCATTGAATGTTAATGCATAAAAGATGATGCGTTACTATGAGATACCACAATAAAACATACCTTTATCTACTGTAAATTCTCACGTTGAAATTTCGAATAGTTCTAACCTTTGAAATATGGGGATTTTCTAGGAAGGCACACAAAATACATCAACATCAAAGCTACATCCGCAAAGGAACAAAACGAAATCGTCCTTCTTTGCTTACCTTACTGAAATTCAACCTCAACTCCGAGCAAGCAGCTCCCGAGGCCATGAGAACGTAAGTACACAAGGGAAATTCATAGACGAAATCTGGAAAAGGAAAAATCGGAGAATAAGGCATAAATCAGGTTAATTTCTCAGATCAAATGCCGTCTTTCCAGTACAATCAATTACCCCGGGCTCAGAATATTTCTTTTTGCCTCGTCCCATGAATAACGGCAGATTATAAATGCCCCATCTTATAAATCATCCCTTCAATATCCCTACTGAGCCAGCTTTATTAGGACGAATTAAGATTTATTTTTCACGATCCCTTATTTTCCGATCAACTTCGTATGCCAGTCTTCCCCTAAATTTTTGTTTCAGCCGTTTAACACTTAGTATTGTAATCCATTCAATTCAATCTTCGCAACGAAGTTTTCCTTAAGGAAGTTGGTCTGGAGATAATGGAAATGGTTTGTTAAAATGTTATATTTGGGGAGATAGGAAACTTTCTCACTTTATATAGGAGGATTCGTTCAACGGGGATAATTCATTTATCCCCCTCAAATCGTCCCGATCTCAAGAATTAAAGATCTTTTGGAGCAACTTCATCATTCACCGTTCTCTTGAGGATTTCACCGATCGGAGTTTTTCGTGAGATTACTCAGCTCTATCATCCCTCCGCACAAATGTTTTGGTAGTCGAGTTTTTGTTTTTTCTTCAATTATTTATTTACATATATGTATTTTGTTTCTCAGGAAAGTTATTACAGATTGAATTTGCGAACACATTTGCAATATTTCTGACTTTAGAGTGGGCTGAGACAACTCCGTTTCTTTCCTATGTTTAATTGAAATAAGGCATGTAGCAAAATTTCCCTGATTTTTATCCATGTAGATTTTTCAGATTCAGGTTCCATTCAAGCTCATTATGGGTTTTTTCGAGTTGTGTTCACCTTCGAATATTCAAAAGTTCTTGCCAGAGTCCATATTGAAACTAATTCCAAATTAAAACTTTTCCGTTCGTTACCAAATCGCAGAAAGTTTTCTCCGGGAAATATTTGAAGAGCCTCGAGTTTGGTCCCCTATCAGATGAATGTTGGAATTCTGAGAAAAACGCAGATTCCGTTATAATTTCATTATAATAAAGAGAATGTACGTTGTTCCTCTCAGAAAGGATCAAGATCTAGCTGCCTGGACTTTCATATACTTAAGTGGTAGATCGAAATGGAACGAATCATTTCATGCATACTCAAAAGTTTTCCTGAATTGGAGGTGCAAACGAAAAGGGGAGAACCCTTGAATAATTTCACGACAAAATAGTCCCACAAATATGCCCCGCAAACGTTTCGTTTTCGATATAAGTTTTGTCGTATCTGCTACTGTTTTCGAGAAACAAATTTTGAACGATTCTCTTATAATCCAAATTGTTACCATAAAAAATTTTGTTATTTAACAGCGGTGAATAAATTCATCGATCAATCAATTTGAGGAATTTGAGCTCTAGGTGCTTCATATGTGCTAGAGCTATCCGCTTTTTTCTTGAAAGAATCCCTACTATATTTTCATCTTTTTTGCGAATCTCGAAATGAATATATTCATAAAAAGCTTCCAAAATAATAGATTCAGAAAAAAAAGTATTGGGAAATTGGTGGTCCTATTATAAAATATTGCATGGTCGCCACTCAAACGGAAACAAACTAAATAAATCATATCATATTCATTCATATTGAAGGGAAAGAAAACATTTATACTAACTGACAAAGAAACTGCAACACCCAGGAGGAGATGTTTAAATTTTTTTTTTTTTGGAAAACAGATAGTATAGCAAGGAGTAAATGAATTCCCTGGAAAATCTAATGGTGTTATTCAATCGATAATGTCTTCAACCCATTCGAATCTTTCAGAATAGTCAATTTGGTGATCCCTATCACCCATACTCTGAGTGCTCTGAGCTTCAGAACAAAACTCGATAATGAAATATCGAAAAAATTAAAACGAGATAATTCATTAGTTATGAGGGCGACATGGACGATTTTGGTAACAAAATGTAGGTTTTCGAGGTCGCTTTATTCAATAAAAAACTTTCCAGAGCGCTAACTATTATGGTTTAGATTTTCACCTCCGAAATGGTATTTTTCGAAAAATTGGAAATTTCAAATCGTCATAGCTCCCGCTTCTTTAGTCGCATCCACATGAGGGTTGTATATTGTTAATCAGCATTGTTCAAAGTATCTCTATAAACAATAAAATCGATTTCGAAAATCCTAAATTTTTGGGTGAAAAATGCATAAGGGTATGGGAAAAACCCCATATTTGCCATCAACACGAATTCCCTGGAAAATCTAATAAAGTTATTCAATCGATAATGTCTTCAACCCAGTTGAATCTCCCAGAATACTCAATTTGGTGATCCCTATCACCCATACTTTGATCTAATAACTTGGTAGAATTCAACGCAAACAAACCCTAAAACACCCTAAAACTCTTGGATTCTGTACAGAAAAGGGCAATTCTTCTCGTCGGTGATGCCTCGCTGACAAGCTCGCTCACTTCTCTGGAACACCGTAGAAAACTGGGCGATCTGTCTCTTTTTTATAGATATTTCCATGGGCGATGCTCTTCTGAATTATCAGCAATCGTTCCTCCTCTGGCAGTCTCTTCCAGACTAACCCGTCAAACTTTGGAGACCTGCAGAACATCTCTCTTCAAAGACTCGTTCATCCAACGAACAACGAGGCTTTGGAACATATTGCCTAGGGAGGTGTTCCCCGAGGCATATAACCTCCAGAAATTCAAGAAGAACACCAATTCCTACCTGCTTGCCCTTGGTTCTCACGATGTTCTCTGAACATTACAGGATATTCATTTTCGTGAAAACCACAAAAAAAAAATTCAATCATTCATATTGAAGGAGGAGGACATATTCATTTCAATAAAGTTGAAATCACAAGAGGAGTGGGAGTTTCGCAAAGGTAAGGAATGGAAATGATCCCATAACATAATTCTCTCAACAATTCCACAGCATTTTATCAGCAACATAAAACAGAGTTTATTATAGTCCCACTAATGTATTTCGCCTCAAGCCCGGTGCCAACGAGTCGAGATTAAGACAGCCTAGTAGAAAAGTAATTCATTTAAACGAGGTTTTCATTATTCCCCGTTCATCTTGAGGTACCAAAAGAGCAAAATGAAACGAGGACCGAAATGAAACTTTACATGGCTGAAAATGAAGTTTGCATAACCGCGACCGAACCCAGACAGACGATACTTCGTCTCACCGTGCTCCGATCGTATTAGCCCCGGAATCCTTGTCGCCTTTTACGTACATCCACAACAGATATGTGCAAACAGGAAGGACTCATCAAGTGAGAAAACACAGTCCAAACATTGTATCCTGCCGGATCCTTTGTTTGAGATAAATTATGTGGAAGGCGAGATGAGTGTTGCGTTCGACAACCCTCAAGGGTGATGCCTTAATCTGATCCCGGCGAGGTACAGATCCTATTCATTTCGTGAGAATTAGTCGTTTTAAGCCGGTTATATGGCCGTTGGTGCGCTTTATAAATTTTTGAAACAGTATTTTTAAACAGGGTTTCAGTATTGGCCTACGTGTAAATTACCTCGTTTGCATATTAGATGGGAAATTGCTTTAGATGTCTTTTTAATTAAAAATAACAAGGACCTCGGAGGGTTTCCATCTCCACCGGGGCTTTTTCACCGTGTCCTACCTCTACATTCCTGTCGACGATTTAATTTAGCTTGTTTCCACATCGCAGTTCTCATTCTTATACAGGTTTATTGGACATTTTCTAACCGAATGTTATTAAAACTTTTCGGTTTAATAATAACCTCTCGTCTGTGTTTCGAAGCTTCATTTCGAGAATCATTTTCCTCAAGATGAAACTTTCGAACTGCAAACTGGCGTGGGATTATAAGTTAGCAGTTTGGTCCTCATTTTTCTGTTCGAATACACTTCAGCGACAATGACATGCAAAAGAGACAACTTCTTTTCATTTCCGTTCCTCAGAACACTTCCTGCCGTTTCCGCTCACGGGGATTCTCTCAATATGTAAGGAAAAAGTATCGGTACATTCCAAGTCCTTCATCTATACTTTCAGAAACTTAGATACTATTTCAGGTCATTATACAGTTATACACACATCGTCAAAAGTCTTTGCATCCATAGGTTTCCCAAAATATAAATAACTAGCTGTGCCGGTGAACTTTGTTTCGCCTGAATAATACCTACTTACGGTGGATTTCACAAATCGTAATTACCATCGCCATCTAGTGGCGATAATATCAAATATAGCACCTTCACGACTACGCTACAGTGTCTAGATAAGAGCCATTAACCGTAGCGACACCTAGTGGCCTTATTAGAAAGGAGGGGAAGCATTTCCTACATAAACAAATTTTTCATCGAATTCTTCAGAGTTTTAATGTGTTTTATAATAACCAGGCCATGGACGAATCCATAAATGAAGTTTCATAACAAACAGTCCATCCAATCTCGAGTTATAAATGGTGTAACCAACAATGTCTTATATATATATATATATATATATATATATATATATAGATTTAAATGGTCTTTCACATTGTGCGTTATTTCAGAATGAATGAAACACAAAATTTGCGTTCATTTTCAGAAACTTCTTATTGGTAATTGAAGTATCAGTTATGACATTTATGTACGAGAAATAATTTTTGCAAATGGCTTCTTCTTGCAGCTTTACAGTGGTCCACTCTTTTGTTAAAACTTTCAATGATATTTTGACATAATTGAGGCTCTATCTCCCTTATGACACGAATTATTTCATCCTTAAGTTCAGGAATCGATTGTGGATTATTCATATAGACCTAGCTTTTCACGTAACCCCAAAGAAAATAGTCCAACGGTGTCAAATCACCGATTTTGGAGGACAATTGGCATCACTGTTTCTGGAGATTTTTCGTCCAGGAAATTTTTGTCTAAATGAATCAATTGTGTCATTTGCATAGTGAGGTGTAGCGCCAGCCTGCTGAAAGCAAATCTCTTTAGATCGATATTCATTCATTCAGGCCACAAAATTCGATTATCATCCGACGGTATCGATCACCATTGACAGTTACAGCTTCACCAGCAGCATTTTCAAAGATGTAAGGTCCAATTTTCCACCTGACCATAATGCACACCAAACAGTGACTCGTTTAGGATGCGTAGGTTTCTCATGCATAATTCGTAGATTTTCCTCAAGCCAAATACGACAATTTTGTTTTTCAACATAGCCACCAAGTTCAAGATGTGCTTCATCGAAAAACATTTCTTGAGAAAAATCAGCTGGTTGTTCTTTGATGAAATTGACAAATGAAAAATGTTTTTAATGATCTGATGGTTTTAGTTTCTGTGTTATTTGAAGCTTACATGCCTTCAGAGCTGAATCCTTGTGTAAAATACGCCATGTTGTGGACCCACTAAGTCCAACTTGTTGTGAACGTCATCTAATGAACATTTCAGGGTCTTCAACAACTCATTCACGAACCAAATCAATACTGTATTGTGAACGACCGCTACGACTCTATTTTTCATTATTTTGGTCTTTAATAATTCAACCAATAGTGCTTTCAGATGGACCATCATGTAAACCATAAAATTCATATAATTTTCTAAAATCACTTTTCACAGATTGCTGATTTCCATAAAATAGTTCAACAATTTGAACGCGTTGTTTTATCGTGTACGAAGCTATTTTTATAAATTAATGTCATACATCACACGTCTTGAATGTTAAAATTGAAGAAAAAGCAGAAGAAATATGTTCTTTCAACGAGGTAAACATAATATGACTGACGTTTCGAACAACCGAAGGTTTTGTGTCCATTAATAGGACATTCGGTCCGATTCTTTGCGACAGTGAGCCCCATAAAACACTAAACCCAATAGAATTGAATTCGTGGAAAGGAAACAAGCGAACACATGGCCTTTGCATCAGATTTCCTGACCGTTCATTTGCCGCTATAGCAGAAAGAAGATTCTGAAAATGATGGATGAAAAATGCGTCCGAAAAATGTGGCCGGAATAACATAAGCCTCTTTGTGGAAATTCGCTGCCAGCATCGGTCTTTGTGTTGGAGGATCTGAATGTAATCCTGCCGCAAAACCATCAGTCGCGATTTATTCATTGTTTTTCATTTTTTGACTGGCTTTTCACTACCTATATTTGTTCATTCGATGATGTACATAGCTCTATTTATCAGACGGTATTCACAGTGTGGATATTCACTACACTTCGGACTGGCCTATACATTTGTTATGGTTCTGACCATAAATAGGTACACGTATTTGTTGTTGAAACGAGGGCCCACTATTTTTACTGATCAGTCGATCCTAAACATCGAACAGAAAATGCCATCACCCATTCTCCGTTGCCTGTTTTGATTGGTTACTCACTCAAATCGATGAATGAATCAAATTGATAAATCTGAGGACCTGCCTAATATCAGTAATATCCATCCAATTTTCACTGCGCAAAAAAATTAACGTACATTCTGAAAATCTCAATTTTAATGAAAGTTAACTCTACATTGACTTTATAACTTATTTTTCATGTTTTCTCGGGAAGGTTTTGAACGAAACAAGACACATTGAATGGAAGAAAAATTCAGGATTTCACCGAATCTTATGTGAAAGAAGAGAAATGAACAATTTTCAAAATACTGAAATGCTGATAGGTGATTTAATACTTGGTATTTCCACCCCTTGCGTTAAGTACAGCTCGGCAACGACGGTTCATACTCAAAATGAGTGATCTTAAAATGTTCTGATCTAATCCTTCCCAGATTTCTCCGAGTTGGATTCCTAAGTCATTAAGAGTAGCTGGATGATTTTCTGAACTTCTCAGCCTTCTATTGAGGTTGTCCCAAACCTGCTCAATCGGATTGAGATCTGGACTTCTTACTGGCCATTCCATTCGAGAGACTTCAACCTCTTCAAGGTACTCCTGAACGATGCGCGCACGATGGGGTTTGGCATTATCGTCCATAAAAATGTAATTTTCACCAATGTATGGGGCGAATGGCACTATGTGCTCTTCAAGAATGTTCCTTATATACTTATCAGCATTCATAGCTCCATTATCAACAACCACTAGGTCTGTGCGAGCAGTCAAAGATATTCCACCCCATACCATAATTGATCCTCCCCCGAAACCAGTAGTATTCAGGAAATTGCACTGAGCATATCTTTCATGTGGACCTCTGTATACAAGGGAACGTCGATCACAATGGTAGAGGCAGAATCCTCGGCAGAATCTAGACTCATCTGTGAAGAGAACTCTTTCCCAATCGGCCTCTTCCCAATGGATATGCTCTCTCACAAAATCCAAACGCGCCCTTCGATGGGCTGGGGTAAGAGCTGGGCCTCGTGCCGCGACACGAGGCCTTAAATCATATTCTCTGAGGCGATTTCTTATTGTCTGAGTGCTAATTTGCACCTCATGAGTTTGCTCAAGCTGATTTTGAAGGAGGCGAGCGGTTGCAAACCGTTGTCTCAACGAAGAAACTCTCAATTAACGTTCTTGAATGGTAGTTATTACCCGTGGTCTACCCTGTCCTGGTCTTCGGACATTCATACCTGTCTCCCTGAATCGCTGCAACATTCTGGACACACTTGTATGGGAAACTCCAAACCTTTCTGCAATTCTTGTGTATGTCCACCCTTCTTCTCGCAAAACTACCGCTTGGGCACATTCCTCTTGGGTCAAATTGCGTGTTTCGCGTTGCATAGCGATCGAGTGTAGAAAATCAAACGAAAGAAACACTATTGATCACTAGAATTGATCGAGAACAACTGATTTTAGAATGGAGCCAATACATTCAAAATCTGATAATATCATCTTTTTTTATTCCTGCTGGGAGAAAACATCTGTATTGAAGAAAAACGTTGAAAGTGGATAACATGCATGCATAATTCTGATACAAATAATTATCATTGAGAACACCTTCAGTTGTAGAATAAATTTGAGATTTCCATAATGTGCGTTAATTTTTTCGCGCAGTGTATTTATTATGACATATTAATTCCATCAATTCTTGTCAACATATACTTCAATATAAGTTGAATGTTTTTGCAGTCGATTTTTTTGGTTTTTTTATGATCTGTTCATTTCGTTATTACAATGCTTCAATTCGATCAGTTGGGTATTTTTCAAATTGAGGTTGAGACTGAGATGAAAGAATTTAAATGGCCAAATTCTCTGAGATCTGTAGTTCGGCAGATGGCTGACTTCTGGTTTGACTTCTGATATTATACTCAATGGGCTTCTGATATGACTGGAAGTAGGTATACTTGCTCGGGGAATCGAACACGAAACTGAAGGACCATTCCTTTTAATTTCCACATATGCACAGGGACAATCACCATCCGATATGAAATAATCTGTAACTGAATCCTGAAGAAGAGCTTTTCAAGTTAGGAAGGTCAATCTATGTATAGATGGAGTCGAAAATGCAAGTAACGAATCTCTCGAAGTAAACGAAACAAATTTCATATTTTCTCCAGCAAAAGTTAAAAGCAATGCATTCCTCAGGATAGAAAACCACCTTCGTTCCTTTCAACACCGAGAACTCCGAGATGTGCACTCATTTCCGACGTATACGTTTCGTGAGAACGATGCAGATCCGTAGAAAGTATCTTCAATTCGAGGATATCCAAAAGAATATCGGTTCTCAAAGGTGAATATTTCACATTCTCTCCCAGAAGGATTGATCTAGTTTGCTCTTTCAGTTCATCCCTTTTCCGTAGATGTGCTTCGTATGTGTCGGTCGTATTTTGCCGTCCAACTGCTAGTTTATTCATAATGCTGCAGCTTTATATTTTATTTAGTGCTACTCAAATCCTACAGCAGCATAAATAAACTTTCGTTACCCTGTCACGAGGTTCCATATTATTACTCGGCGGAAATCTGCAAAATTTACTTGAAGTGAGTGTAAACAACCCCCAAGGATTGATCCTTTGAGTTCATTTATTATGAATTTATAGGCAGCGGTGTTTGCACTAATGGCATACTTCAATCGTCAGTACTGGAAAAGACCATATTTTCACGAATCCCATTCGGATTAAAGAAGTCCCTAATGATCGAATGAAAAATTAAACGGTTCAAGCTCCCGGCGCATTCTCCATTTTGGTCCGGATCTTTCTCATCTCAATCTGTTCTGGATAACCCGAAGATAAGCAAATTTCTTTCTTTCATTGGATCTGAATTGCATTGAAATTTATATAATAGGCCTATAGAAAGCGACGCAATGATCGTCAGTTGTTATATACGGAGTAATTCTTCGACATTTACATACAGAGTATTTAGTATATTGTGTACTAATTATTGTTGAAACACTGATAATTATACCCCATTCATTCTTATGTATCCCGGTTTTTACTCAAAACTGACTCGTTAAATGTCACATGAATCTATTTACTCTTTTTTAAGTTTGTAAATGGAGTAATCATAGTTCTTTTAAGGTTCAACTGTAACACAGGTTTCGTAGTTCTTCTACATTTTCATACTGGCGTATATTGACTTAAATTGCAAAAAAATATAGATTAAATAAGATTTTTGTGATGAAAGTTCATATTAATATGATTTCAAGTTGCAAATTAATTTTAGCCTGTAGGTCTGCAGCGTATACAGGGTGGTTAAAAAAAATCGAGTAAAATAACGAAATTTTATTCCCAGAGAATTCAAGCATCTTTAGACTATCATTACAATGTATGGCCTTCACGGGCATCAATAACAGCTTGGCATCTTCTTTGCATACTACACACGAGGTTGTTGAACATTTCTTGAGGAATTTGGTTCCATAAACGGGGCAGCTGAAGCTCTCTCAGATCATTTAAGGATTCTGGGGTAGGTTGATGATTATCTAATCTTCTCTGGGGTATATCCCATGTATGTTCTATGCAATTCAAATCTGGCGAGTATGGAGGTATTGGTTAATGTGGAATACCAAGCTCCTCGCGCGCATTCTCAACTATGGATGCACGGTGCGGTCTAGCGTTATCGTCTAGAAATTGAAAAGTTTCACCAATAGCAGCGTGAAAATTTGGCACAACATTGTCATTGACATGCTTCCTATAGTGTAAGGCGGTCATATTCCCAGGACGAATGTGCAGATCTATGCGCCCGTTGAAAAATATCCCGGCCCATACCATAACACTACCCCCTCGAAATGGATGGACTTCTCGGACATAGCGACGATTACGGGGTATGCGTGGGATTGTCCATACCCTTATTCGTCGAGAATCTGAAAATCGTCCATATCTGGATTCATCAGTGAAAAGGACACTACGCCTTTGATTGTTGCCTTGCCCATTCCAGTCTTTGACGCTTATGGTTACGTGTTCATGGGACTCCTCTTAATGGACGTCTAGGACCTAGATTCATTTCTCTCAAACGTCGTCTGATGGTTTCGATGGAAACTTGAACCCCATCTGCATTTTGAAGAGTATTCCGAAGCATTCTATACGATGTAGAGTTTCTTCTCGCCGAAACGGTGATGAAACGATACTGAGCAGGTGTTGTTTTTCGTCGGCCACCAAACCTTGGTCTTTTCAACACGGAACCTGTCTCCCTGAACCTATTCCAAAGTCGAGATATCACACTTTGGCTGACTTGGAGCCTTTCCGCTACCACAACCTGAGTTAGGCCACCCTGTAATATTCCGATAGCCCTATTAGCCTCAGCGTTTGTTAATATACGTCTTGGCATTTTCAGAAAACTCGTTTCAAATCGAAGCCGTTGATAAACTGACCTCATTTCAAAATAAGAACATTCATGAAGCATATGCAAAGAACCAAACTTCAGAAAAAAAGCGACCAGATTGACGAAATGTCTCATACCGATTTTTATTGGATCGATTCGAGGTTGTTATTGAGTTTTAAATAATTTTACAGCAATTTTCTCGAAGATAACATACTTTTAAAAACGACTGAATACGATAACCCTTGTGGAGCAGTATATTTCAAGTTGTGCAAAAAGGTCTCTGTAGGCTTATTTCATGAGAATTTTGAAAAGTGAGGAATTCCACTGTTCGTTCATAAGTTTTTCTGTCGGATTATTCGAGAACTTTTATTATCACAAAGTAACGGACTATTCTGTCCATTATTTTTCAGTAAAATTTCAACACTCGATTCTTGATTTCCGTACAAGAAAAAAGCATAACTGAATCTTCCAAACATGTTTATATGCGTGAAATATTTCCAGTATTAACAGAGAAAAAAGTTTCTTCAACATTCGCCAGATCTTTGGAATTTTTGAATTCACATAATATTTTCCCGAAGAATTAACATTTCGATAAATACGTAATTACTTCGACTTCAATTAGCTTAATACCGACGTAGTGACTATTCTGAAACATCTTGACGGATAAGAAAAGAGGAAACCAGGACGATTAGTGTTGTGCAGCTGGTACATCAAGCGATATTTCCTGTTATATATTCGACTTCGGTATCCTCAGGACCGGCAAAAAGTTAATGAACTGAATTCGAAATTCGCATTCGAGCTCAAGGGATCAATTATTCTTGATCTCCATTGATATTCAGATTTTCAAATCCGTATCTTTTATGTCCGTCTCGTTTAAGGACTGCTCCGCGAAAATAGATTTTATAGGACCATAAAATGTGCCGCATATAAATACAGCTCTATGGAGTCGGGACTTTTTTTAGAATTCGGGCGTACTTATAAATTTCATCTGGTGGATCGTACGTCTTTACGTTTTACGTTTAGCATATTTCACGTTCGACCTGCATAAATCAAAGGGACATCGGGAAATCGATGCAGATATATATTTTCCATTTATCTCCATTACCACCATTATTTTCTACTGGAACGGGAAGAATTGATGAAATTTTGCCGTTCGGGTTCATGAATTCTCCGGAGTGTTTTTTCCTATGGAAATTGTACACACAGAAATTAGGAAATCACTTCATTCTCAGGCCATACAAATTTCGTGATTACCAAATTATTACAAATATTCTTCTACTCAGTCACTCAGTTTATATATGAATTACAAGCTGGCCCGGCGGACTTCGTTTCGCCTAAATGATACTTACTCACGGTGGATTTCACAAATCGTAATTACCATCGCCAACTAGTGGCGATAATATGAATTATAATACCTTCACGACTACGCTACAGTGTCTAGATGAGAGCCATTAACCGTAGCGACACCTAGTGGCCTTATTCAAAAGGAGGAAAAGCATTTTCTACATGAACAAATTTTTCATCGAGTTTTAATATATTTTATAATAACCAAGCCGTAGACGAATCCATAAATGAAGTTTCATAACAAACAGTCCATCCGATCTCCAGTTATAAATGGTGTAACCAACAACTTAGTTTTATATATATAGATAGATAGAAGATATGATTGGCATTGGGAACAGACGAAATAGAGAATATTCTATTGATTGCATTGCATGTTTCATTATTTCTAAATTGTTCCCCTTCCGTGGATACGTTCCACATTCGCTTTGGAGACTACTGCATAAATGATTTCCTTATTGAATTATTCGCTAGTGACATTCAAGTCGAACAAATGGTTGATATATATTTTCATGGGTCCTCAGCGGCATTGGAAATGTATTGAAGTTTCTCATTTCCTTTCTGTAAGTAATCCGAGAATGGACATGTTTTATTTATTCCATATATTCATGGGCCCTCAAATAAATAGAATAGACGGTGAAATATTAGCTTTTATGTAGGATGTTGATTTATTTAGGCCCGGATTTGATTTCAGCTTTCTATGCTAGTGTTGTGGTTTAAGATACAGCGGATATTGCTCTTCTTTGTCATTCAAATGGATGCGTCATTGTGCGCTTAGTTTTAGCTCAACGGGGTTTGTTCATATTTATTCCTGGATGCAGTATCATGGAAACAACATGAAAAAAAAAGAGAAAAAACATATTCACTTAGAGTTTTTTTATCTCTATTATCTCTCCGAAAAATGAGTAAAAAATTCGTTTGAAAAATCTATATATTCTTTGCCGATTATTCATAATGAGTTTTCTATATACAGAGTGTAAAAGCCAAATGGAATGAATTCGATAACGAATAAATGAGGGGGTGTTAGGAAAAACGCTCGGACACGTCGATTTGTAATTTTAAATGCGCATATTTTTCAAGAAAATAAAATTATATAGGGTGTTCCATGCGTCCGTGGCCAATACCAACTTTCTTATTTCAAATGCAACCCCTTGTATATTATTTATTTTTTAGATTCTTCAGAAAATTCTAGGCATAATTCATGTACAATGTCCTATACCTATATTCAACTTTTTCGGAAATATTGAGTTAATAATAATAATAATAATAAGACGTAAGCGGCGAGCATTTTGAACATTTCCTACATTGACATTAATGTTTTTTTTTCTTTTTTTCAATAATTAAGAAATAATCAGTATTACTTATTAGGTTTCAAGTGTAAGGTACCGAATTCGTGAAATAAAATAATTTTTATTTACTAAAACGTTGATTTTCGCAATAAATTTGAAAACACTTAATACTTCCGAAAGAGTTGAAGAGGGGCGTAAGTACTTTTTAACAGGGTTCTTGTACAGAAGTTATTTATATTCGTCAAAAATGAATCCCTTCCTCTTACGATAATCCATCTTTAAAAGACATCGAAACGTATTTGGCGAAATTTTGCAAAATTGCCATGGGCGTAGCTAGCCTTTTTTCCTGGGGGGGGGCCTGTGGGGGCACAGTGGAAAACGAGCAAGGAAAAACAAATGTGTTTTTCAGTAAGGGGGGGCACCGTGGATTCTGGGGGGGGCCGTGCCCCCCCAGGCCCCCCCCCCTATCTACGCCCATGAAAATTGCGAAAAGTCGTTTCACGGAGGAGCGTAAAGCGTTTTTCGCTCAGCATCTGGATATATCGCGAATATCTTTCAAAAAAAGATGAATTGGCGAATCCAATGCAACGAATCTTCTTCCTATACGATTGTCCATTGTTGCAAAAAATTGGCACGAATTTTGCAGAATTTTGCGAATTCCACAAGAAAGCACAAATCATTTTTCGCTTAGCTACTAGATGAAAGTTGGATAAATCGATAAAAAATAGGACTATCGAAGTATCCAATGCAATTTATTTCATATCAGTTATGTAATAGATTCATAGAATACCTGGTGTTGGCACTGATTAGATTTTGTGTAAGACTTTCTTGTCGATCGAAAATCTGAGATTATGTGCTGCTTTTCATTTCTCCCGAAAGGGGTCGCACTATTTTCCTTGTCGCAGTAGCGCCACGACAGATAAAATAGTGCGGATTATTCCGGAAGTAGCACCAAAAACTCAAATCGAGAGTGCCGTTTTGATCTACAAATTTTGGTCACGATTTTTAGTAAGGAGTCGTTACACCAGGTATTCTATGCATCTTTGTTATGTATATATTCGATGAAATTTTTCGTCATCTTGATTAACCCAGATTTTGCATTGAATTTCAATATTACAACAGTAGGTAGGACATATGTTTTTATCACCAGGAATACGTCAGATATTGCAGTGTAGAATGAAATTTACAGCATAGAGGCTTAGTTATTGAATGATGATAAAAGTCCATTAACAAAGCGATGAACACTACATAATATATGAACCTACCTCATGTGCTTACTGTAACCATTAGTGGATTTAAGAGCATTATGCTCATCCTTCAGGGCCATTTAACTCATTTCCCCATAGTAACATCAAAAATGTTTTTCCTCCATCATCGACTACCAATATTAGAAATCACGAGGCCTTTCAACACCATCAGATTATAATTTTCCCACCCTATTAACCTAAGATGGTTAATCTCCTCGAGCTGAATTAAGACATTCAACTTTATTGCAGCCTATTATCTTCATAAGAAAGGTAATTTTTAACTTTTTATACGAAAAGTTTCCATTCAAAATTAAATCGGGGATCAAGTAGTCGGCGGCTGATGTAAGATACCAAATCCTGAAAGGAACGGTGACTTCTCCATTTTTATTCAGCACTCGGTCCATCAGATAGGCCTGCCGCTGCTAAGAGGGCCCCATTATCGCTCTGCCTCATTTGTTCAAGCTGATCTTTCTCGGATTGAGACATTCCGGTCTTCAATTTGCGTTGCAGAGGATTCAGAACTTAAGATTGTAGTTTATGTTTGTATGTCGGTTTGTGTGTCTCTATACAGGCTGGTCCACATAAAACAGTCCTGACGAACATGATACACGCTAAATTTGACGTCAACACCGGGTTACTCAATGAGGAAGATCTTCAACACACATCATTTCTGTGATCGATAAAAGCAATACACTGAATGCTTCAAGCTTGTGAACAAAACTCGAAAATGAAAAATGGAAAACAATTTCAAAAAAAATTTCTTCGGAAGGAGGGAATATTTGGACGAATTTGGTACCAAAATATTGGTTTTAGGGGACGCTGAATTCAATAAAAAATAATGCAAGGCTTCATCTACCATAGTTCAGATTTTGACCAGAGGAATGTTTTTTTTTTAAATCGAAAACATGATGCTTGTGTATGGTTGATTGCGCAGCATTGTTCAAAGTATCTCCACATACGAGGATATATTGAAAAATTCTTAGCCTACTATAGAACCAAACAAAATTTCAATGTCAAAATATTTTATTACTCAACATATTCTCCTCATAATTGAATACATTTATTACAGCGTACCTGCAACGTCTCTAAGCCTTTCAAGAAAATGTTTCTTCTTGCTCTGCAAACCAGTACTCCACAGCTTTTATTACCTCCTCGGTGGAAGAAAATTTGCGACCTTTTGAACTTTTTTTTCAGTTGAGGAAAGAGATTATAGTCAGACGGAACCAAATCTGGTGAATAAGGGGGGTGTTTTAGTAATTCTAACCCTAAATCACGAATTTTTTGCTTGGCAACATGAGATTTGTGTACTGGGGCGTTGTCCTGTAAAAACAAAATACCTTCGGTTAGCTTTCCGCGTCTTCTCTCTTTAATTTTTTCCCGTAGTGTGGTCAGTAATGTCGAATAGTAATCTTCAGTTATTGTTCTACCCTTATCCAAAAAATAAGTCATGACTACTCCATGGCAATCCCAATTGCCATTCCATCTATTGTTGGTTTGTTTTTGGATCGTAGAAATGTACCCAAGTCTCATCCAAAGTAACAATTCGGTTAAGAAGTCTACATCGTTTTCAAATCGAGCACAGATCGAACGCGATGCTTCTAACCATGCACGCTTTTGGTTTACATTCAAACATTTGGGGATTCATTTTGCAGAAATTTTTGTCATGTCCAAATTGACGTGAACTATATGACGAACAGGTTCGTATGAAATCTTCAGTGCTTCAGCCCAATTCGACGGTCTGATAAATTATGTCACGAACTGCATCGATATTTTCGGGGACTGACACAGAAACTGGCCTTCCCGATCGGTCATCATCTTCAATAGAAAATTTACCTCTTTTGAAGCTTGCAGTCCAATTCTTCACGGTCGCATACGAAGGACATTGATCACCAAGGGTATTTAGCATATCTTCGTAAATCTGCTTACCTCTGTCAGCTGTGGAAACGATATTGCCAGATTGTGATGATCGTCGTTTATTCGAATATAAAATGGCCGCTAAAAAACGAGGATTTTTGAATTTCTGACTAGAACTCTCAAATTTTAAGGAAATGAGCTTGAAATTGAGCTTTATATCCGGCCCGAAGGACCAAGTCGTGTTGGGTAGAATTTCAGTTAATCAACTGAAGTGTGATTCAATTATTCAAGTTTGATTTCTCGAAATATAATCTTCCGAGTGAAATTAAAAATAAGGCTAGTGGACTGTATACGCATATGAAATTAATTGAAACCCAACACAAATGGAAGGATAAATGTGCCCAAAATAACAGAAGAAATATAGTCTAACCTATATATCAGCAAAACAATCAACAGGATCCTGTCGATGACTCTTATTCCAATATAAAGATTGATCGAGCTCGACAAACGAATATGGAATGAAGCTGACGTGAGAATCCGTTGCTAAGAATGTCAAATTGTGTACACTAAAGCCCGCAACGGACGGCGAGCGATAATATAATATATATTATAGCTTTGCATTGACATATGTCATTTTAGTATGGAAAAATATATTTATATTTTCATCCAAGCGATATATTACGATATTTTTCCATACTAAAATGACATATGTCAATGCAAAGCTATAATATATATTATATTATCGCTCGCCGTCCGTTGCGGGCTTTATCCTTGTGGGATTATAAAATAACCACGCTACTGGTAACAGTTTTTTTGTTCGAAATAATTCGCAAAAATGAAAGTTTTAAATGAATGTAATTCGATTGAATCGAAATCACTATTAATTGCGAATCACAGGAAAAACTGAAATTTTCCGAATTCACGAGAGGAAGCAGAAAATGAGCAATTATCGGAAGCAGAATTATTCACGAAGTCAATCAGTGAACTCAATAAATTATGAAAATGAAACAATTATATGACATATGTGCTTCACAGCTGACGCGAATTCTTTCCGCACCTAAACAATGACAACTCCATATGGAAATTCCCCAGTATGGAGAAATCAATTTAAAAAGAATTTTGAAAATTCGGAATAATTAATTTGAACCGTTCACTTGGCGTGAACACCTTTTAAATACTTGATGATTGCTCGATACTCCAGTTTTTCGATTTTTACAATTTCGATGGACACTTTTTTTTTTAATTTATTGCGTAACTCTGGTTTACTTTTTTGACGTCGAACTTTACACTGACACTTCTTATGTTATTGTTCGTTGATATAGTATCGCAATATTTTGTTAATGCATGGAACTGGTCCAGGCTAACTAGATATCAATACATCCTCGTATCCATCGGAAAACCTTTTAAAAAGCGAATCTACCTAAAAGGTTGATAACGAGCGCTGAGTAGCAGAAGTGCGCTTGCGTTCAATCTTTTCAGAGTATATTTTGTTTCAATCTGGCACTCATCTTCCCGGACGATCTGTATATGATGAAAATTAATAAGTTACACAAGAACGAAACCAAATTTCAACGGCGAATTCAGGTCGGCATCGCGGCAAACCAGGTTTGATATTGCTTTATTCCGTTCACCGGAATTCTAATGTACACAGCCCCGTAGAACTCGCTAAGTTAATATTTATACTTTGGGAGAGTTAAGAAAATAAATGTCTGGAAAATATTCCGGTTGAATTTATATTATGTTTGCTGATAACACGCTCCGGCATTTCCCTGGGTTATATGGGTTATCTTCGCTCGAACAATTACAACTCTTCGTTTTGTTGCTAAAAGACGACTTAATACTCGGATGAATTAGCTGCAAATACCAATATTGCTCTTGCTTATATTGATACCTGTTTCTCAGTTGCGGGTTAAATTTTTTTGAACATAGTCAGTTATCAATAAAAGGTACAAAGGCTTGCGAGTACGAGGATATATTCATATTGATATCCAGTTAGCCTAGACCAGTTCCATGCATAAACAGAATATTGTGATACCATATCAACGAACAATAACTTATAAGAAGTGTCAGTGTGGAGTAAACCAGAGTTACGCAATAAATTGAAAAAAAGATGTCCACCGAAATTGTAAAAATCGAAAAATTGGAGTATCGAGCCGTCATCGAGTACCTGTCTTTAAAAGGGTTAAGAGGTAAGCAGATTTACGAAGATATGCTTAATACCCTTGGTGATCAATGTCCTTCGTATGCGACCGTGAAAAATTGGACTGCAAGCTTCAAAAGAGGTAAATTTTCCACTGAAGAGGATGAGCGATCGGGAAGGCCAGTTTCTGTGTCAGTCCCCGAGAATATCGATGCAGTTCATGACATGATTTTATCAGACCGTCGAATTGGGCTAAAACGGATATCTGGAGCACTGAAGATTTCATACGAACGCGTTCATCATATAGTTCACGTCAATTTGGACATGAGGAAAATTTCTGCAAAATGGATCCCCAAATGTTTGAATGTTGACCAAAAGCGTGCAAGGGTAGAAGCACCGCGTTCGATCTGTGCTCGATTTGAAAACGATGTAAACTTCTTAAACCGAATTGTTACTATGGATGAGACTTGGGTACATTTCTACGATCCAGAAACAAAGCAACAATCGATGGAATGACGACACTCTGGTTCTCCAAGACCTAAGAAGTTTCGTGTCCAAAAATCTGCTGGAAAAGTTCTTGCTTCAGTTTTTTGGGATTGCCATGGAGTAATCATGATTGATTTTTTGGATAAGGGTAGACCAAAAACTGGAGATTACTATTCGAAATTACTGACCACTCTACGGGAAAAAATTAAAGAGTAAAGATGCGGAAAGCTATCCAAAGGTGTTTTGTTTTCACAGGACAACGCCCCAGTACACAAACCTCATATTGCCATGCAAAAAATTCGTGATTTAGGGTTAGAATTACTAGAACACCCCCCTTATTCACCAGATTTGGCTCCGTCCGACTATCATCTCGTTCCTCAACTGAAAAAAAGTTTAAAAGGTCGTAAATTTTTGTTCCAACGAGGAGGTAATAAAAGCTGTGGAGGACTGGCTTGCAGAGCAAGAAGAAACATTTTTTTTGAAAGGTCTAGAGACGTTGCAGGTTCGCTGTAATAAATGTATTCAATTAAGAGGAGAATATGTTGAGTAATAAAATATTTTGACATCGAAATTTTGTTTGGTTCTATAGTAGGCTTACAATTTTTCAAAATATCCTCGTATGTGCTCGACTAGAGCACTTGAGGTCTTCACAGATTTCACTCCTATACATCGAGTAATCATACAATTGATGTATTCCAAACCAAAAACAATTCGACGAATTTATGATCCTTCCTTCGTTGGAATTTGAACACCGCATTGCGTTCCAATAACACACCAAAACTGCGGATTCGGAAAAGAGACAAAAGCTCGTACTTTACTGTAGGTATATTTGTATGATACAAATGCTTGGCGATACGATCACGTTCCATCTTGTTGGTTGTTTGACATAATCCGTTAGGCACGTAATAACTCGAATTTCAGTACAGTGTTCAGTAAATCATCAAGTAGATAGGTAAATTGCAGGATTCATTTATTTAGATCAGGCAACTGATGTAAAATATTCATGTGCTGGAAGAAACTGAGACATCTTGAGTGTGGCCTCTCAACCCCATGAGGAATTTATACGTAGCAGGTAAAATTGCTTGAATATTTTATAGGCAAAAAATTATTTTGTTCACGTTGAAAGCCGGCAACCACTTTGTGGTGAGTTTCTGTGTTTTGTTTATGTAACATGAATTGGTTAATATATGCCTTTGGGGTGTTAATACAAGAGAGTGAGAATTTGTGTATAAATATTTTCAAGCATTGAGAGCTATGAAACTTAGTGATGCCAACATGAAAAAGGTATCCTCACTTGCCAATTGCTTAAAAAAACGTCAAATTGATGACACGTTGACTCGGATCAAAATAACAAATTTGAACTGATCATGTATCAGACTGTAGCCTGAGTATACTGAGTTGAATGAACATCATGAAATAGAGTTTGGTTTCAGTTGTTGAGAAAGCTTGTATACAGGTCGTATCACTTAGTCTGCAAGGGACAAGGAAATGATTTAATTTTAAAAATTCTATAATTTAGATTATATCTTTTTTGTACAACTGCCATTTAAAGTGACACTTTTAATGACAGCAAACAATGTTGAAATTGATTGTTTACGTGGAAGCGTGTTAAAAATATTTTCAACATTAGTGTCAAAAATATTTTTAGCACTCCATTTTCTAATGATGAAATTACATAAAAAAGTCAGCAATTGCAAATTTTTATGATCAAAATTTAACAATCATTACTCATGAACATTAATATTAATCGTAAAACTAGAACAATTACCAACATTAATGCCCTGTGACGTTAGGGAGCTTCGCAACACACTATTAGAATCCTCAGCACCATCGATCTTGTAGAAACTGGAAGTACAATATTGGATGATGATGATCCAAAATCTGTTGAGGTTGGGAGAATTTTTTCAGCAATGACATTTCTATATGCAATGGAATGATCAACATAGCCCTCGGCTACCGTCGTAGACTTCCATCCACCATGTTTTTTTATATCCGTAATATTTGCTCCTGATTCTGCTAGCAATGAAGCGGAGGATCTTCGAAAACAGCGTCCTGTATATTGCTTTGGTTCTGGCAGTTTGAGGAATTCGGCAACAATAAATGGAATTTTCCCAAATGTATTGATACCAACTGGATTGGCAGTGCATTTATTATTCATATATTTCAGGAAAAAACGACGATGTTTGATGACAGAAGGGCGTAGTGCAAAGTATAGGTACTTATGAAAATAGTCAACATACTTCCCAATAATACTGAAAGAACGACTGACTTTCGTTTTTGTGTTTGGAAGTTACTTCGATGTCCACTGATAAATTAAACAATTTTTGACGCCGACATGCTCCAAATAATCCGAAAATAGTTGCAACCTTAACCATCAAGTATTTCTCATCTGTTGCCTCATTTATAAACTTTTCAACTTGTTCACGAGTGAAAATTTTTGATTTTTTGGGACGATATCCTTCACTTTTCCGTTATAAATATGCTATCACCTTTAAATATTCACTAACATCAACACCATATTCTCCTAGTACAAATTCAAAAATAACTTCACCATGAGTTCTGCAGAACTTCAAGTGAGCGCGTTCCAAGATATCAATATTCCTTCTCAAGTTTCCTCGATCATTTACGTTTATTCATATTTCCAATCCCTTAAAGAAATATTTCCTGGAAAATGGATCTGGAAATGCAGAAACTCGATGATAAATTGGGGAGTGTAGATAATTATATATGGAGAATAAAACTCCCCGGAGTTCGAGATTCTTCCGACAATCTATTCATTCCGCTTTTGAAGAGTAGAAAACGATGTTTTCTTTGGAAGTTTTTCCGGATTTCCGCTTTGAGGAAGGATTGACCTATTTTCTTCTCACTCTCGGCAGAAAGTAATGAAAAGAAACGAGCGTTTATATTTTCGAATGAGTCAAGTTGCGTTTTTCCCTATTCGCATGCGGGGATTTCTAAGGGACACTTTCGCGATAATTGTACTGAATGATGAACTCGTTCAGGAAAATTAAGTGGAAACTTTGCATCGAAGTTTTTCTTGAGGAGCACGAATCTGAAAATTTTTTTGAGGACATATCGGTTTTTTTTAGAGTGATAGAATTTTCGATAGGGATAACTGTGATTTGTCAGAAGGTAGAAGCCATGTTTCTGTTCAGTAGGCCGCAACAACGTTTACAAATTAAATCAACATCAGAAAAAAAGTCAGAAAGTTGTGAAATGTCTAAACTTTGGACATTATCAAAAAGTATTCTAGTGCTTATTTAATCATTCTATCAAAATGCCAAGTAATCAACAGGAATAGCAACTAACAAGGGAAAGGTTGTATTGACTGACCAAATTTCGGTGTATTAGAACCGTATTGCTGGAGCTCACTCACCATTCTAGAAGGATTTCTTGATTATTATTACATAGTACAGGTGCATGCTCATTGTAATGGGTTGTGAAAATGCTGAATGCTTCAGATGTGAAAAGGATTACTTTTCTTCAAATTTTCGAGTTGCTAAGCTCATAAATTTGGTAATTCTCATCATAGAAAATTTTGACACCGATCCCATCTCGCAGATCAAAGAATGATCACTTATTCAATGAAGCTTACATATGGACTATGAATTGAATTTGAAGACTCTCTGGCGTGTGAAAGAACATTTCCCATTCTTTTATTCGGGATCTGATTACATTTGAAAACAACTGTTATTTTTGTGACTTGCGGAGTCCTGCATAATATTGGTAGACTGATTCTTTTCATGACTCTCAACCTGAAATAATAAATGCTATCTTTAAATTTAATGTGTATTTCATGTACTCAATCAAACAAGATCAAGAATGATTTGTTCCTATCCTAAATATAACTACACCTTATACGAGTAAATGTTAATGCAATTTCATTGGATGTTTTGTATTGTCCTAGCTTTTATTTGGTTACTTGGCATAAGAGTTTGAGATGAGACTTTTCAGAATATCAAAATATTACAAACTTAGATCATTCGAGTCAAATAAGTTGACGAAAGTGATAAAGTCTAGAGCGTATTTGGTAATAGCTTCGAGTGGAAAAAATTCGTACGAAGTCTGTCCTCATTTCATAAATTACAAATTTTTTTATTACATAATTTGTTTTTATGTTGGAAATCAGATTTTTCTAAATTCTCTGCCGTGACCGTCACAAAACACGGAAATATTTTAATTAGCTTCTTGTTTTGTCTTTATTAGACTACGATTATTGAATTTATCTAAACATGGTATAAAAAAAACCTGCTAAAATACTTCGAGAAATAAGATTCAGGTTAGCCAACACAAAAAAAGCGATCTCAATCCGAGGTTGTTCAACCGAGGCCACAAAGACGTTTATAATAACGAACTTTTTTCAACCGAGGGTTGACTTCCAATCCTCATTTGAGTAACCTCGGATTGAACCGGCCCTAAGTGATAATGTAATGAAGATCCAGATTTGTCTATTCGTCGACATTCACAACAAGTTGGACTCTGTATCCACCACACGTGAAGTTTTGCGTGAAGATCTTGCTCTACATCCATACAAAATCCGACTGGTTCAAGAACTAAAGCCACTTGACACACCAGTGTGTTACATGATAGTTTACTTGTCCAAAATGACATTAATAATGACAGTCATAACAGTTATGTGTTGGAGAGAACGTTTAATTTCGTTCATTGAAACTGACTTCGCGCCATCCAGACCTGATTATCGCCAATAATCCCAGTAGCATGCAACGGATTACCTCTCACATCGCACTGCACATAAAGAACGTCTGCATATGACACTCGGAAAAACCGTCACGCATCCGAATCCATCTAATGGACGATGTTTTTCAGTTGGAATTGCTGTCGGAGTTGATGTACGGATAAGTGGGCAATAAAGTCCTGGTTTAAATATAATGATCCTTATAACGGTGCCATAAATATGAACTCTACGTAAGAAGCTCGATATCGTGTCACTTAAACGGTGCTTGTCATCCACAGCGTAAAATGAGTAATGCTTTCTCCATGGCTGGGACCACTGCTGGAGGTGATGTATGCCAATGCCATTCCTCAGACGTCGGCGTTTCGTATCGCATAAGGGATGCAAACCGTACCGAGAAATTCTTGAAGTTGGCGTGGATGGTAACATCAACGGATTGAAGGAAAAATTAAATTTTGAGGACGACGTATCCAATTTCAATCTCAGTTTCTGTATTCAACCCAGGTAGCACACTACATAGAACAGGCAGAATTTTGTCTTGGAAGCTGTGAAGCTTCCTGTAAACATGCCATTTTTTTTTCGACAGGACCTTCAGATGTATACGACAAAAAGCTTCTATTGAATGTTGGAATAGAAGAAACTGAGGAATCATTGATAAAATGAGTTCCAAAACAACAAGAAATCCCTTTTCTCCTTGTTTATAATGAGGGGGTACAAATTTATAAAAGAAGAGACGATAGATATTTGAAAATTTCAATACCCAGATCCTTCACCATTTTGTATACACCCATTGAAAGAACTAAAATAATAAATATTGAGAAATCGTTGAGTCTAATGCAATTGTTTAATGAAGGGGTACTAATTCTGAAGAATACACGAGAGATATTTGAACATTTCATCACCAACGATACGTTTATAAAGGGTTTTCCAATAAGAGGTGTTATTTTGACACTAAAAAAATGCCATTTTTCAGATAAATGATCGGATGTTGATTTCCTTATAAAGAGGAAGATATGCCGTTAATAATGGAAAATAACATCAGCCTAATGACCACCACGACAACAACTACAGGACCATAACCTCCCCATGAAATTTCCCATAACCAAATCGCAAAGTGGCTGCCCTATGTCCTCTGTAGCCTCACGAATTCCATCTTTGAGGTTTTGAACCGACGCTGGGCTCTTGGCGTAGACCTTCCCTTTCACATAGCCCAAACGGAAGAAGTCGCAAGGTGTTAAATCACAAGATCTCGTTGGCCAATTGTGATCACCTCCTC
Source organism: Adalia bipunctata (assembly GCA_910592335.1). Classification (NCBI taxonomy): domain Eukaryota; kingdom Metazoa; phylum Arthropoda; class Insecta; order Coleoptera; family Coccinellidae; genus Adalia; species Adalia bipunctata. Next base: position 9,195,105 of record OU342952.1, on the reverse strand, counting down.
GAGAGATAACACGGTCCGCAAACTTGTCCCGTGAATCATCACTGGTTTCGTTGCTTGTTGTGTCATCTGTCAAAAACCATTTGTCAAATTTCATCTATCAAATGTCACCGGTCAACTGTCATCTTTTCCATGGATATGGGCTGTCACACAAAACAAAAACACAAAAATAATATGTCAATTACTATTTATGGGCAATTTTGAATACAGTTATTTCCGCAAATACAGGGTCTTTCACGAGGAACCTCACCCATATTTATACGGGAAACTACTGAACGTATTTTCATGAAATTCAGCACTTATAAGTATTTCACGATGCTGATGAAATCTAAAATATTTTCAAGGCATGAGCACCTCCGGTTTTTCCGGAAATGACGTCAACTTCCGTTTTTCAAATTGGAACACCATTTTTTTATTGCAGAAATAGATTCCTTAGAAAATTTCAAGTTATTTTGATGTAACATTTTTCAGTTTTGGTTGGAAAATTCTCTCTGAGCGGGAAAATTCGAAAAAAAAATCGAAAATAGAGCTCCGCTCAAACAAGAATAACTTCGAGGTTTTTGGATGGAAAATTTTCATTTTTGGGATTTTTCAAGATGTAAGATTGATGTATCCACTTTAAAAATCGAAATCGCGATTCATGAAACAGGGGGTGAATAAATCGCTTTCAAAGTTAGGGATGACAAAATCGTGAAAAATCAATTTTTTCAAATTAGAACCCCATTTTTTTATGGCAGATATTGAATCTACGTTAAAAAATAATGTTAGTGTATGCATCAAACCCTTGCCCTAAAGTGGATATTAACTCAGAAAATATCCATTTTAGGGCAAGGGTGTGATGCATACAGTCACATTATTTTTTAACGTAGATTCAATATCTGCCATAAAAAAAATGGGGTTCTTATTTGAAAAAATTGATTTTTCACGATTTTGTCATCCCTAACTCTGAAAGCGATTTTTTCACCCCCTGTATCATGAATCGCGATTTCGATTTCTAAAGTGAATACACCAATCTTACATCTTGAAAAATCCCAAAAATGAAAATTTTCCATCCAAAAACCTCGAAGTTATTCTTGTTTCAGCCGATCTCTATTTTCGATTTTTTTTTCGAATTTTCCCGCTCAGAGAGAATTTTCCAACCAAAACTGAAAAGTGTTACATCAAAATAACTTGAAATTTTCTAAGGAATCTATTTCTGCAATAAAAAAATGGTGTTCTAATTTGAAAAACGGAAGTTGACGTCATTTCCGGAAAAACCGGAGGTGCTCATGCCTTGAAAATATTTTAGATTTCATCAGCATCGTGAAATACTTATAAGTGCTGAATTTCATGAAAATACGTTTAGTAGTTTCCCGTATAAATATGGGTGAGGTTCCTCGTGAAAAACCCTGTATATTTTTCTATTTCAGTATCGTAATGAGCTCATTACGTTTCGTGGTTGTCAACAATGAGTGCCGATCCTATCAATTTTCAACACACGTCAAGTTGAAAATGTCAATTTTCGTCAGTGAACCAACTGCCAAGATACAATACAAAAGTCACTAGGATGTATAATCTGAATTTTTCATTGAATTTCAACAGAAATTTGACTGAAATAGAGAAAGTATCGTCTAATACTCGTTGCAGAATGCAATTCCAACACTCATGCGTTTCGCATTCGTATTGGAATAGGAGCCTATTCTGCAACTAGTTTAAGATTATACTATTACTACCCAAACAGAAATCAAAAACATTTCAGAAATAAAGAGAAAAAATGAAAATGGTTGACTCACGATTGATGCTGATCGTCAAAATCCGATTTACTTGACATTTCGAAAAAAATTCACTGTTTCACCAACTTAAGATGTTTACCTGCTTTTTGATCTGATAATAGCCTTCCATGTTATTATGAGTTCTATGCAAATTACACAGTAATTGTATACATCGCCATCTAGTGGCGATAATATCAAATATAGTAACTTCACGACTACGCTACAGTGTCTAGATAAGAGCCATTAACCGTAGCGACACCTAGTGGCCTTATTCAAAAGGAGGAAAAGCTTTTCCTGCATAAGCAAATTTCTCATCGAATTTTTCAGAGTTTTGATATATTTTATAATAACCAGGCCTTGGACGAATCCATAAATGAAGTTTCATAACAAACAGTCCATCCAATCTCGAGTTATAAATGGTGTAACCAACAATTCTGTTTCATAAATATAGATTTCAATGATTTCAAAGCGTTGTTGAAGCGTGTATCGTTTAGTTTTATCAATGGCGTAGTTTCTACTCGTCAAATGTCAAAAACTGAAAGCTTCAAGAATTACATCTACCAAAATAGTGGGATATTTAAAATAACACCTCTTATTGAAAAACCCTTCAGTTTTATTATGTTGATAGGAAATTTTTTTCTCAGACCGCGTTGTAATTCGTTTGTCGGTGTCTTGCTCACCCTGTATAATGACAAACTCGATCAGAAATTGTCAATAGTGCAGGTTTATCACAAATCTATTTATTTATTCAATCAGAATTTCAGAAAAAGTGTATGAGCAATAAGCTACAAATATCCATAATTCCACTCGCTACAAAATATTTCACGGAGGATGGCTTCTTCTGCCCCTTATTTGGAACAGCTGCAGAGCTGCATATCTTCCCTTCGAGTTCTTAGGAAAATCACTCCAATAAAAACAAAAAAACAGGATTTATTACCCATTTCATATCATAAGAATTCGCCTCCCATTACAATGCTCGAAGAGTATCGGAACAGAAGTGAAACAATATCTCAAAAATATTGAGAATGCAAAGTATTTCCAATCTTCCCTCGTACGCCTACACCGAGACGATAACACAGAAATTACAAAATTTATTCGAGTAGCGTAGAAGAGGCACGTATTACCTCTACATTATTTTCTTGGTATTCCATTTAAAATTTTCCAATAAGTTGGGGTGCAGTTATCAATTCCAGGCGTCGTTTCAGAAATTTCACGGGAATATATAATCTTGAAATATAATTCCGACTAGCGGTTTGAATAACAAGTACTTTCCGTTCCGATCCAGTAAGCTGTGCTCTTTGAGTATTATTTTAAATCGTCAGCAGGGAACCATTGACTTGCAAATTATATGAGAAAAAAGTAATGTTCAATCAATATTCCATCAGGACTTGTCAGACTTTCGCCTGTTGAATATCGCTGGAAATGAAGGGTGAAAGAGCTATTCGAACTGCCGCTTTATTTTTTATTCCCTCTATGTAGGCTATATTCGAGGCAGGACAAAATGAACAGCTTCTGGAACGGGGATGAAAAATATCCGATGAATTTTCACGCCAAACTTGATTCATCACAAGGGGAATTTCATTCTGCAGTTCATTTTCACAATTCACTATAATTTCTAACCTAACCCGAAATACGTACTTAAAAACGGAATATGTAATAGGAGAATGAAAAATTGCTTCTTATCCAGAATATTGTTGAGTAGACATCTTGCTGTTTTATCCTACTTGTTATGTTAATCTCTCCATTGATTCTTGGAGACACAGTTTATCGATTATTTGCTAGATATCGCTCGAGGTGAATTATAGCTCATAAACTACTTCTAACACCTTATGTACCTACCAGATGAGTACTGGATGAGTTTTGTTGCTCTGATGATACCCGAATTGAGACCGAAACCTTGGTCAGAATTGTTAGCATTTACTCATGTTTGACATGAGCAGAAATTTGGATATTGTGTGATAAAAAAGCATTCGATAAGATTAAGCCTAGAAAAATATAACTGATGATCATATTTTCTGAATTTTAATATTAAGGGTCTACATCCCTGAAAAAAAAGGGAGTCAGAAACGATTAATTTTTTCTGATTGATGAAGGGATGTATGAGTGTATAGAGATGAAAATAATAAAATGAATTTTATTAGTATTAAATGAATGAAAAGGATATTCCCCATCATTTTTCGATATTTTGTAACATTTCAACCATCAAAACGAACAAATGTTTTTGTGTTTTCTCATTTTAGTATTGAAGTTTATCATTTAGTTAAAAACAAACGTCTATCTCATTTTTATTTCAGAATTTACCGTTTTTTTTTGTAAATAATATCAAAACAATGTGTTGTTTTCGCGAAATATATTTCTTTAATGCACTGCACTGCCATTTGGCGGTATACGTTTCTTATATTGAAGCCGAAAGACTCTTAAGAACGACGAAAATTATGCCCATAGGTTGGAAAGAAGATGAAACAAGAATCAATGCAAGAGCAATGTGCCAAACCACTTAGGAATTTTTCGAATATACACTGCTGCATAATCGTTGAATGCTGCAAAACTTTGCTTAAGGGGCCGTTATATTTTGGCCGACGGCACCGATTCTCCATTCAAAAAGTTCCTTTCATTTTGCCAAGTTCGCGCCCTCAGTTTTCCACCTGAAAGCTTGATTTTTTTTCAAATTCTCCTGCAATTTCACTTTTTCTTGAAGTCTATTCAGTATTTCCATCATTTTTTGCATTAATTAGGCGCCTATCCAAATAGAATTTCCTTTGAAATATAGAAAAGTAATTTGTCGAGGACACTCCAATAAATTTTCTAAGAAAAAATTGATGAACAACCGCCGAAAAACGATTATGAAGTTAATTTTCATAGACTCTCAAATTCAACCCGATTATTCCACGTGAAAAAAAAATTATTTTTTCAAAGAGTGGAAACTGGAGTGCCCTCGAAATATCCTTCAACTTCAATTAAAAAAAAATCAAGCTTTTAGGTGAAAAATTGAGGCTTGAACTTGGAAAAATGAAAGGTACTTTTTGAATGGAGAATCGGTCAGGAGTCCATTTTTTCATGCGAAAAAATAATTTAATCAAAGAGAAGAAATTGGAGTGCCCTCAAGACATCTTTTGACTTCAATTTGAAGAAAAATCAAGCTTTTGAGTGAAAAATTGAGGGCGTGAACTTGGAAAAATGAAAAGCACTTTTTGGATGGAGAATCATCCAGAGTATAACGACCCCTTGATGGAATAGGCGTTTTATACAACTTGGATATGACCTAACCTCATTTGTATCAATACGAGAAATGAAAAGATGAAACGACACACCATCATACCTAGAGGTCCATTAAGATTCATCACCATTTGGAATGATTTTATAGTACATGAACTGGAAAAGAAGGATTTTCTGCATAATTTGTCTTGGAACTCAATGAATCTAGGTAGAAGTATATTCAATAACCAAAATTATAGACTGAGGCACAAGGTTCTGTCTCGAGTGGAGAATTCCCAGCTGAATCTCTTCGAAAAACAAATTTATTTCGAGTTTGTTTAGATATTTGTTTTTTTACGGGGCTGCTCTGATTAGAATAATTCAACGTGAAATTTTGTGTGGATTGGGTCGATAAAGTTATCATTATTGATCGTCCGCATCAAGGAAACATATAATTCGGCAAATTAGCGTGTTAATGGACAATGTAATCCGAGGAAGGAAATATAATGGACTATTCAGCGAGCTGTTTGGCTTTTAGCGAAACATTCATATTAGAAGACGAGTAATTATAAAATATCTGGGAAGAGCTGAAAGGCTACCCTTTAATCTCAAGTTTAACCATTATAATTCCGAAACAGTGCACTTAATCTTGCTGAAGTGACAAAGTGCAAAGTTACGCGATCAAACCAGTATCCAATTGCTCTCGGCTCAAATAATCTGCGTAGCAGTCTAGTAATAATGGAATATTTCCATTTCGCTGTGGTTAGACTTCCCGAATATAATCGTTCATTTCTGGTACATTTGCCCGTTATCGAAGCTGCTAATTGAATAGCTTGAAAATCGTGTGAATACTAAAGCTCAAAATTACATTAGTGCTTATAAGAATTACTTTTGAGAAAAATTTCAAGTTGAGCACTAAGCTATATTTTGACAACTCTGGCCTTGGAAATTTGACACATTCCGCTCTGTATCGAAGTTATGACGTTTTTCAAAATATTTTTAGGTTCCAAGTCAACACTATGTTGCCCTTTCTACATTACTAGCGTATTTCTCAGAATGTGAATGAATTGGAAAAGATACGATGGACGAAAATAATTAACGTTCATATGAATTGATAGAAAGGATTTCTATTCTAGTTATTTGCATGAAAAGTACAAGAGATCACTTTTGAAATATATTATTTGTCGCCACTCGCCATGGAAGAAAATTGCATTGCTTTCACATAATTTCACATTAATTGTGAAGATTTAATGTTTATTATCCTCTTGAACTGAAAGTTCAAGATTTGACGACATCAATTGTCCATTCTAATCAAGAATTCATTAAAAAAAATTAACCCGAAGATACAAGATGAATTGATGGGTAATTACACGAATCAAGAATAATGGAACATTATATCCCTCTGTTGGAATCCAAATAGTTGAAGGGAGTTCTGATGCTAGAGGAACTTTTTCTTGGAACATAACCTTAATAGATAACTTAATAAAAATAAGAGTAATCTAAAAAATATGTAGTTTCATTTGACCGTCGCCTCCACCATTTTGCATAGCCAATATACAGGGTCTTTCACGAGGAACCTCACCCATATTTATACGGGAAACTACTGAACGTATTTTCATGAAATTTGGCACTTATAAGTATTTCACGATGCTGATGAAATCTAAAATATTTTCAAGGCATGAGCACCTCCGGTTTTTCCGGAAATGACGTCAACTTCCGTTTTTCAAATTAGAACACCATTTTTTTATTGCAGAAATAGATTCCTTAGAAAATTTCAAGTTATTTTGATGTAACATTTTTCAGTTTTGGTTGGAAAATTCTCTCTGAGCGGGAAAATTCGAAAAAAAAAATCGAAAATAGAGCTCCGCTGAAACAAGAATAACTTCGAGGTTTTTGGATGGAAAATTTTCATTTTTGCGATTTTTCAAGATGTAAGATTGATGTATCCACTTCAAAAATCGAAATCGCGATTCATGATACAGGGGGTAAAAAAATCGCTTTCAAAGTTAGGGATGACAAAATCGTGAAAATACAATTTTTTCGAATTAGAACCCCATTTTTTTATGGCAGATATTGAATCTACGTTAAAAAATAATGTGAGTGTATGCATCACACCCTTGCCCTAAAGTGGATATTAACTCAGAAAATATCCATTTCAGGGCAAGGGTGTGATGCATACACTCACATTATTTTTTAACGTAGATTCAATATCTGCCATAAAAAAATGGGGTTCAAATTTGAAAAAATTGATTTTTCACGATTTTGTCATCCCTAACTTTGGAAGCGATTTTTTCACCCCCTGTATCATGAATCGCGATTTCGATTTCTAAAGTGGATACATCAATCTTACATCTTGAAAAATCCCAAAAATAAAAGTTTTCCATCCAAAAACCTCGAAGTTATTCTTGTTTCAGCGGAGCTCTATTTTCGATTTTTTTTTCGAATTTTCCCGCTCAGAGAGAATTTTCCAACCAAAACTGAAAAATGTTACATCAAAATAACTTGAAATTTTCTAAGGAATCTATTTCTGCAATAAAAAAATGGTGTTCTGATTTGAAAAACGGAAGTTGACGTCATTTCCGGAAAAACCGGAGGTGCTCATGCCTTGAAAATATTTAAGATTTCATCAGCATCGTGAAATACTTATAAGTGCTGAATTTCATGAAAATACGTTCAGTAGTTTCCCGTATAAATATCGGTGAGGTTCCTCGTGAAAAACCTTGTATTTACACGTATACAAAATGGTGAAGGATCTGGGCATAGAAAATCTATCGTTTATTCTTAATAGGACAACCAACGGATTCTTCTCTATACCCTTAATACAAGTGAATATCAGGCCCCGATATGATAATTTGGAACTGATATAACATTCAGTTCGTTTGCAATTCGTATTGCAGAACTTATTCCTTCATTATGCATAGAGGCTCTTTGGTGTAAAGCACGTCTCACTCCAGTGGATGACAAACAGTGGAGGGACAGGAACTCTGAGTAGTAATTTCATTTGGCTAGTCTCAAGCAGCTTGGGGCGCAGCTATCGAGAGGAACGTGTCCAGATATGGACCCTTATAGTTCCGAAATTATCCCAATATCTAATTGACATAGCATCTAGAGGATGTGGATATTCCGGAATACAAGCTGCTCGTATTATCGGACCAGTTTTGCTATCATATTAATCAACAGCTGTGTTGGGTGTTGTAATTAGAAAGGAACAATATTCAAGGATTCCGTTCAGGTTGACCTTGTCACAACTACACTGCGCAAAAAAAATCAACGCACATTCTGAAAATCTCAATTTTAATGAAAGTTAACTCTCCATTGAAGTTATAACTTATTTTTCATGTTCTCTCGGGAAGGTTTTGAACGAAACAAGACACATCAAATGGAAGAAAAATTCAGGATTTCACCGAATCTTATGTAAAGAAGAGAAATGAACAATTTCCAAAATACTGAAATGCTGATAAGTGATTCAATACTTGGTATTTCCACCCCTTGCGTTAATTACAGCTCGGAAACGACGGTTCACACTCAAAATGAGTGATCTTGAAATGTTCTGATCTAATCCTTCCCAGATTTCTCCGAGTTGGATTCCTAACTCGAGTAGCTGGATGATTTTCTCAACTTCTCAGCCTTCTATTGAGGTTGTCCCAAACCTGCTCAATCGGATTGAGATCTGGACTTTTTGCTGGCCCATTCGAGAGACTTCAACCTCTTCAAGGTACTCCTGAACGATGCGCGCACGATGGGGTCTGGCATTATCGCCCATAAAAATGAAATTTTCACCAATGTATGGGGCAAATGGCACTACATGCTCTTCAAAAATGTTCCTTATATACTTATCAGCATTCATAGCTCCATTATCAATGATCACTAGATCTGTGCGAGCAGTCAAAGATATTCCACCCCATACCATAATCGATCCTACCCCGAAACCAGTAGTATTCAGGAAATTGCACTGAGCATATCGTTCATGTAGACGTCTGTATACAAGGGAACGTCGATCACAATGGTAGAGGCAGAATCTAGACTCATCTGTGAAGAGAACTCTTTCCCAATCGGCCTCTTCCCAATGGATATGCTCTCTCGCAAAATCCAAACGCGCCCTTCGATGGGCTGGGGTAAGAGCTGGGCCTCTTGCCGCGACACGAGGCCTTAAATCATATTCTCTGAGGCGATTTCTTATTGTCTGAGTGCTAATTTACACCTCATGAATTTTCTCAAGCTGATTTTGAAGGAGGCGAGCGGTTGCAAACCGTTGTCTCAACGAAGAAACTCTCAAGTAACGTTCTTGAATGGCAGTTGTTACCCGTGGTCTACCCTGTCCTGGTCTTTGGACATTCATACCTGTCTCCCTGAATCGCTGCAACATTCTGGACACACTTGTATGGGAAACTCCAAACCTTTCTACAATTCTTGTGTATGTCCACCGACCACCCTTCTTCTCGCAAAACTACCGCTTGGGCACATTCCTCGTGGGTCAAATTGAGTGTAGAAAATCAAACGAAAGAAAAACTATTGATCACCAGAATTGGTCGAGAACAACTGATTTAAGAATGGAACCAATACATTCAAAATCTTATAAAATCATTTTTTTTACGCCTGCTGGGAGAATACATCTGTATTGAAGAGAAACGTTGAAAAGTGGATAACAAATGCATGCATAATTCTGATAAAAATAATTATCATTGTTGTAGAATAAATTTGAGATTTCCATAATGTGCGTTAATTTTTTTGCGCAGTGTATTTATTCAGATTGTTCTACATTGCAAATTCAATTGAAAAGTCCCCGCCTGTAACGAAGCTCATAATACAATGAATAAATTGTAACTTGGATGAAGTTCTATTTTTATTTTGGATCTTCTAATTACAGTTTCTTTATTCCCACAAACATTCTCATTGTCATTGACTCGATTCATAATTTCCTTGTGTTGAAGAAATGTTAACAGATATTCATATTTTTCCGCAAAAGTTCTATTCATATAAGGAAGTGAAATTCACAGTTACTCTTGTTTCTCATAATTTCTGTATACGAAAGCAGTTCTGACTACTTTTCCGAGGACCTACCTCTTCGAGTGAAAAGTCTTTGACCCTCTTCACATTTCACCTAATTGAAACTTTCTTATAATTCGAAAGGTGCAAATTGACAAAGTGAAGGGATCGAATTACAGCGATGTCGACCTTTGTTTGCGCTCCTCACCAGTCGTTCCTCACTTCAAGAGGCTTCTTGTTTCCCAAAAGGCGAAGTTTTTACTGCAGTTTCGGAGTTGGCAGACCTGACTGCTCGCCAGGGCGCCTAAAAAATGGGGATCGTGACAAAGAAATTGAGATGAAATGAGACGGAAGGCCAAGATTCAGTAGGGCGTCAACTTTTGCAATTATAGGAATGAATTACTGGGACTGGTACAGATAAATCAAGTCCTAAAAATTAACATGCACAGATAGTAAACTCTCTCCCTTTATTCTCAGATTACCCTCCTTTGTTCACCCTTCCGTCGAGGAGAGGTTTTCGTTTCAGGGGTTCAGCATCATAAAAAGACTGGCCTCTTGTGGATAGCGATATCAGAACTGGTACAAGAGTGAGAATTCAATGACATCTACATAAACAAGTAAAGGGTTGAGTATTTTGAAGTTGTTTCGTACTCATTCATAAGTTTATATCAGTCATTATAAAGAAAGATTTGTCGCTGTGGTGGAATTCGTTTTGTCAACGATTACTTATTATTTGTTATTCTAACTCGTTTGTTTTCTATGTATGTACGAAATGGTGGAGCCGGGTGTAAGAATTATTGACTTATTGATGGGATTTCATCAGTATTATGAATAAATTTGTGCGAGTTTGATAACAGATATCGCTACATGTTTATAAGGTATCACATTATATCTGTTAACACCGTAATTTCGAAGTGTCATCATCAGGTTTTCTTCTTCAACATCTGTGAGTTTCGAGATACAGGGATTTAAAGTTTGAATTTTTGTCAAGTTTCTTCTGAATTTCACAAGATATAAAACTGGAATTTGGCATAGATATTACAGTTTAAATTTCACGCCATGTGACATTCCAATTATTGCAAATATACAGAGTGAAAGTTTTTCTGGAAAACCATCCCTTGTTTTATTCTTGAGCTTTTTTGTTAGCCACTGTTTATTCGAAAAATTGTAAAAAAATGCATTGTTGGTATAGGTACTAAGTTTTATGGTTCCTTGTAGTTTTTTTTAATCAAAGCCTGTTTGGATTTTGTTGAATGAAAAGATTTTTCTCGAAATTTTCGTAACTCGAATGATATTTATTTTTGAAGACGTTGAAGAAAAATCAATTTGAAAATATCATTTTCCATTATGGTGTTCATTTGAGAAAAAATTTTTGTTATTGCCAAAGAATTTGAGCAGATACAAAAATTCCAATAGCACCGATAAAAAGCATTAAAAAAGTGCCCGAAAGATGTGTTAATTTAGAGAGCATAGATCCGATAATACGGAAGTTGTAGCCAATTGTAATAATGGACCAAATAACTACCAAAATCGCCCTGTAGCTCAGAAACTGGACCCCGTAGCAGCTTGAGAATATCATGACATATTTATTACTTTTTCTCTATCTATCATAGTTCAGGAGTTGTAGAACTAAAGCATCGAATGCTGAATATCCCCAATTTGGAAATGGATAATTATTACAATGAGCGAAACAATTGTTAGTACATCAACATGAAGAATATAATCTTCCTCCGAAAGAGCAAGTGAATACATCATAACTGAAAAATTTATGTAAACTCACATGGGTTTCTGCCGGATTACCATAAGTATATCAGCAAAATATATATGAGACGGAGTAGAATTCGCATAAGGTCCAAAGGAGTCGGCACTTTCAAAGTAACTTTTCGGCAATATATCAAAAAGATGATATTCAAAAAGTGTAACTCAGTGGAACCGTAGCTGGGAAGGAAACTTTCGCCAACCTAAGAGAGATATATTGCGTTTTAAAAAGAATGTTTTTATAGGGTCGGCTCCTCATTCACCTAAATCATTATCAAGATTCACAGGGTTGAATCTACATGAGTGTTTCTCGAGTTGAGGGACGATTTGAAGGGGATTATGTAGGGTGGAGTGAATTATATTCGAAGTATGGGAAAATTTAAGATAGACGAAGGTATTTTCGTTCTGGAGGACTGGGCCTATTTGAGATCTGAAAATTTGGGTCATGAATTGTTCGAAATTCCCAATCAAGCTTAAATTAATTTCCTAAAAAAGAATTTATTTCACTTTATCTTCTCTGACATCTCTGACATCTTTTTGTTCGAAATGTTGCGTATGTTTCAAAATAGTGAAAAAATCTGAAAAAGGCGTATGTAATATGTAATTTATCCGTGGTAATTCTTGGTTACCGGAAATGATATTCCAACATATTTGAATAATGAACAAGACTCGAATAATCGATAACTGAAATCTGCATTCACTGCAACACTATTATTTATGCAGCTAATTTTTAGCTCACGAACATCTAGTTTGAGTTATGACCATCGTATGCCGTACCTGCTGCAGTGGTTTACCTGTTGATACTTGCATTAGATTCATATCGATTCGTCCCATGTGGAATATTTCCGTCCTGTGTTGGATTTATAGCAAGTTTCACGGCCGTTTAATTTTTTCGAAATATAGACATTAAAAATCGTATGCACCTCCTTTCTTTTTGAAGGTTTAATGGACATCATTCTTTGATAAACACCCATTAAAATGCTCATGTGAATTATACTCCATTCACTTTTATTAAATCACTTAGGAGGTCATGGTTTCGTTTTCAGGAGTTGGTGCACCTGATGAAAAGTCTGTGCGCATACAGAAAATATCGTTAATGACGAAACGAAGTTGCAGTTTCTTTCTTCACATCAAAGTAAAAGTACCGATATTCCACATTCTGTTAGTTCGAATCAATCGGCGATTTTGGGGCGAAATATCGATAGGAAATCGCCTATTTTTCCGTTCTTCGTCGTCCAGAAGAAGTTTCCCGTCGATATGAGAAATTTCGTGCAAGTGTCATTTTTTCCTTTCAAGACTTTTGGCGTGAGTACGAACGGTAAATTCGAATTGGACCAAAAATCGATTTAAAAGCATAAATACAGCGCAAGTAAGTACTAATCGACCTTTTTACACTTGATAACGAAGTTTTTTTAGGTATCTGGCCGTTTAGAAAGTTTTCAAACGAAATTCAGGTCCCCCAGAAGTTTGGTTAGTTTCGGTATCGTTTTAGTGCTCAAAATTTATTTGGAATGTGTAAATGGACAAAAAAGGCTTCCTTATACGATCTTCTAACCAACGAAAGCGACCGGAAAATATGGTTTAGATAGGATTTTCAAGGAATTATGAGGAAAGAACTTGCAGAATGAAATTGCACGATTTTCGTGAGTACACGGGTTCTGGATGACCAACATCGGTCTCTAAATGATTATTGTTGATCGTTTTCACGTTTCAGAAAAAAAACACGTCGAAATAGCTAAAAAAAGAAGAAATATGACTATATTGCATTCATCGGTAGGTGAATTCAGATTCCGATGAATTGAAATGTGTCACTGGAGCTTTCATTCCTATCAATCCTTTGCCGAAAGTAGAAATAGGCTATATTGAACCAGAATACATCGGTTTTTTCCATATTCCAGGAGTTTGTGTCTTATTTTAGAACAGGTGAATGATAAATGTGAAGCATCTGTTCGACCTACTCCATTTTATTTGTACAAACCTACTGTGGTAGTAATGTATGAATATTTTTTAAACTAATAAATTACTATACAGTCAGAATATTTCACTCCTTGTTCATAAGATCAAATAAATGAAATGTTTATCAGGAATTGACATTCTTACTCATTAATTTATAACTAAAACTCAGTTCGAAGATAAAATTCCTCTTGCATCAGAACTCCCTTCAACTATTTGGATTCCAATAGAGGTATATACTGTTCCATTATTCTTGATTCTTCTGATTACCCATCAATTCATCTTATATCTTTGGGTTGATTTTTTTAAATGAATTCTTGATTAGAATCAACAATTGATGTCGTCAAGTCTTGAACTTTTAGTTCAAGACTTGGATAATAAACATCAAATCTTCACGAGCATGCATATGAAAATTATGTGAAAGCAATGAAGTTTTCTTCCATGGCGAGAAATAATATATTTCAACAGTGATCTCTTGTACTTTTCATGCAAATAACTAGAAAAGGAATCCTTTCTATCAATTCATATAAACGTTAATTATTTTCGTCCATCACATCTTTTCCAATTCATTCACATTCTGAGAAATACGCTAAAAATATAGAAAGGGCAACATAGTGTTGACTTGGAACATAAAAATATTTTGAAAAACGTCATAACTTCGATACATAGTGGAATGTGTCAAATTTCCAAGGCCAGAGTTGTCATTTTATAATTGTGAATGGAGTATACTTAGTTGCATAAGGAAAGAGTGCTGAAAGTATTAAGAAATGTGTACAAACCAAAGATGGACTAAATAATAAAGCCGAAAATATCAATAAACACCCAAATCAATGTGACACACTATCAATTTCGAGCGGAGCCAGTGTCCATCCCTGTTTGAGCTTCAGAAAGATTGGGACCGATCGTGATAAACAACGCTTCAATGGAGTTTCATCCGACCCAATCGCCATTGACGGTTGAGGTCTCTTCATGATCCGAAGCGTGATGCTGCGGTGAACGATGGCCTTGAATTGCTGAAATAATATGGCAGCATGCCCTGCATTGAGGAATTATTTACGCAGAGAATGTATCGATTGTAATTCACGTACCCGTGGGATATTTGAATAATGTAGTTTTTATTTCCAGCAGGACTTTTGGAGGGATGATATAAAGGGTGTTTCAAATTGCCCGGTTTTTTTAGAATGAATAAAACACAAAATTTGCATTCATTTTCAAAGACTTCTAATTGGTAATTGAAGTATCAGTTATGAAATTTATGTACGAGAAGAAATATCTGCCTAATGGCCTCCTCTTGCAGGTCCACAGACGTCCACTCTTTCGTTGAAATTTTCAATGACATTTCGACATAATTGAGGCCCTATCTCACAAATGACACGAATAATTCCATCCTTTTTTTTTGTTGTCTTCTTTCCAAATAAATCCCCGGATTCCATATTCATAATGAATATTTCACAATCTGTCATAAGAACAGAATAGAAGTCCTCATTCAAGTCCATAAGAACAGCTTCATTTTCTCCCCTTATTCAGACATTTGCTCACTTCATCTGTGAATTTGAAAATTGGTTCTCATGGAGAATGGTCAACAATTCAAGCAATAGAATGTTTGGAATTCGAAAATACAGGGTCTTTCACGAGGAACCTCACCCATATTTATACGGGAAACTACTGAACGTATTTTCATGAAATTCAGCACTTATAAGTATTTCACGATGCTGATGAAATCTAAAATATTTTCAAGGCATGAGCACCTCCGGTTTTTCCGGAAATGACGTCAACTTCCGTTTTTCAAATTAGAACACCATTTTTTTATTGCAGAAATAGATATTGTGGATATTAACTCAGAAAATATCCATTTTAGGGCAAGGGTGTGATGCATACACTCACATTATTTTTTAACGTAGATTCAATATCTGCCATAAAAAAATGGGGTTCTAATTTGAAAAAATTGATTTTTCACGATTTTGTCATCCCTAACTTTGAAAGCGATTCATTCACCCCCTGTATCATGAATCGCGATTTCGATTTTTGAAGTGGATACATCAATCTTACATCTTGAAAAATCCCAAAAATGAAAATTTTCCATCCAAAAACCTCGAAGTTATTCTTGTTTCAGCGGAGCTCTATTTTCGATTTTTTTTCGAATTTTCCCGCTCAGAGAGAATTTTCCAACCAAAACTGAAAAATGTTACATCAAAATTTGAAATTTTCTAAGGAATCTATTTCTGCAATAAAAAAATGGTGTTCTAATTTGAAAAACGGAAGTTGACGTCATTTCCGGAAAAACCGGAGGTGCTCATGCCTTGAAAATATTTTAGATTTCATCAGCATCGTGAAATACTTATAAGTGCTGAATTTCATGAAAATACGTTCAGTAGTTTCCCGTATAAATATGGGTGAGGTTCCTCGTGAAAGACCCTGTATAGACTTGATTACATTTATTTGAGAGTACTTGTATTAATTCAATAATGGATGTTTCACGATAAACACGAGAAAAAATGTCAGCCAAACCTTTTCTCCTCAAAGAGTTTCCATTGTTGAAGATTTTATCAGAAACCCCAAAGCAATTATGCAGCTACCTCAATAATTGATGAACATTTGTAGATGTTATATCCGAAATACTTCCTAATCGATATCATGAAGGAGAACGCTGATTACCTTACGTATTAGGTACCCTAACCGAATTCAATTTCAAACTCATGAACCCCTATTCAATGGCTTGCATGAATGCACTTCAAATTAACAGTACAGTTCCGTACACTCCACCCCATAGCTCACTGAATGCGTTTTTAATAACCCAGGAAAAATTGAAGTTATGCCGTTTTTTCTGCATTGCTGAACCAGTATTTTATTACAAGTTAGCATGCTATAATTCGGATTTAATGCCATACATTTTGGAAGATTGCTATTCATATATCAATGGAAAATAGCGAACTCTTACCAAAACAAATGAACCATGTACGAGGGTGTTCCGAAAACTAAACAAGTTTGAAATGAAGGTCAATGAATAAGATATAATGAATTTTATTCTCTTTATATGTCCTGCTTCATCATCCAGCTAATCCAATAGATGGCAGTAGAAAAACAGTACCACCTGGAATAAAACTATACCAATAAACGGTCTCTGGAATAGACCCAAAATTCAAAAAAATGCATAGCTTTCCATGAAATGTTGACAATGTTATCACTCATAATCAGCCTGTTAGCTCATCGCAATTCCCTACACAAAGGATTCAGATCATGATAACACTTTTTTTGTAGCGTTCGTGTCTGGGTTTCAATGACATGAACGGAATGGAAAAAGGACTGTTTGGAGTTATTTTGTCAGCTAAGCGACGAGGTAAAATGAGTGGAACTCGATTAATATTTTCACGCAAAGCATGCAGCAGTTACGCGATAATTAGTTGCTGTCTTTGAAAAGTATGACTCATGTTCTGTAACACGACATGAAGCCTGAAACTATGTAGGTGATTAACATATAGGGAGAATTATTTCTGAAGTTTTAAAGATTGAGAAAACGTGTTATTTCACCCCATTAGTTAGATAATAGCTCGGTAGTATGTTATTATAAAGGTTGCTTTGAAAATCAGCGTTATAACTTGAACATTTGCATCAATTCGGAATTTCATACAAAAAACAAGGAACAAATTAAAAAATGTGCTATCAACCTTATGTAATTGATTTCAGATGATGATTGCAACCAATTTCACATGATTATGATATTGATTTTGAACAATCCAGTAAATGAAAATGCACTTACTCATCCTAATGTGATGAAGAAGGAATCCAGACGGTTCTCACACAGAAGTCGGGTTTTTTCAGGACAGTGATAAAGGGATAAACCTTCCTTCTTTGCCTAGTCGACAGAAATCGGGCGACAATTCACTCAAAAATTCAATATCAAACTAGTTTGCTTTTACACTCACAAACATATGAAAATGATGCCAATTTAGACGCGATTTATTCTTTTAAATCAGAAGATTAATAAGCGTAATAGGTATCATTAACGGCAGAAGTAATAATTGAAATTTGTAACGTGTTTACGACAAATAGAGAGGTTCTATTCGCCAGTGACGGGGACAACAACGCCGAATTGAGTTGTCCACTTCACGATATAACATTATGAGTGAAATTAAAGCAATTAATTGATTATTGGAATATCGGAAGTGGAGAACATCAAGAATTACCATTTGCGATATTCATTTTTATGTAGTCTCATTTTTTGTGTTGTCCGAGTTGATTACCAGCAGTTTCTCTTGGTGCCTTTCATTCGAACAAGAAGCTAATTCATTAGCGAAATGCCTTTCGAAATTCCGAATAAACACTCAAGATGCACATCGTACTTGAGATGAAAGGGGAAATGCTCATGCTCCAAGATGAGAATATGACCTAATCTCATAGCGGAAATATTTTCATGAATGTAATTTTCAGCTCAGACAAAGGATCACTTGAATTGCAGCGTTTTTTTGTTTTTCGCCTCCATCTCAGTAGTGAATGGGGAATGCAAGGAGTGTCATTTGCACAAACACTCAATTTATTGTTTCCATACAGTTTCCAATTCTGCTGTTCACTGCAGGTCGCATCTATCTCGAAGGGAATGAAGTCGGATCTTTTATTCCGAATTCTAGGACGGAATTATAGCCTTTTCTTAGAATCCGTTATGATTCATTTTTTGGACGGATTGTGGCATTCATGTTCGATTGGCACGGTTTCAACCCTTTTCTTTGATGAATTATTATTTGGACTCAGGATTTTTAGGTGGTTGTGGATTTTGATTAGGATATCAACATCTCCTAACCAATTAATTTTTTATGAATTGGGAGATAACAATCTATAAACTATGAACATTGCATTCAAATTGGTGTAAGCTGTGATTTTCAGTCAAGCCAACAAAAAGGGTCATACTTTGAGCTGTCATTTGAACCTGTTTCGAATATCAAATGAATGAGATTCACTTTGTTACTAACAAATTAAGTGTACTCTATTTTGTGCGTAAGTGTACGTGTGAACGATTGTTAGTGAAGTCCTCTATATGGCTCGCTATACGAAAGCCTTTCAGGCTGGGGTAAGACTCCTCAAAAACACCGTATAACTCGTCATTTCTTGGTTTACAACCCAATCGAATCTATCAGAATAACCACTTTGCCATCGTGCATCACATACTTTTTTATGATTCAATTTTCGCTGAAAAAACGAAGATCTGTTGCTGGAAATATCAACGCAAACACATTTAACATCGATCAAAGGAAACCTTAAACTATTAATACGCCAGCAGCTTTAGCTGGATTCGAAACATTGAGGGGACAAACTTAAACACAAAACAATGATTTGGGGTAGTTTATTCTGAAACGACATAATTTGTTAGTAATTTTCAGTCTTTGAGTTATGAATAGCGTGTCGCTTAATGCGAACGCAAATAGAAAACTCAGTCTGGGGTCTGGAGTTGCAACTTCGAAGTGTTTTATCGCTTGTCAACTTGAAGATTCTAACGTTTCCAAGTTCCAGACAAACAAATGGGTATATTCCATGAATTATTCGAGAAAAGTTCTCATTTTGGTTTGATATTTATGCGCTCTTTTCAAGATGAAATTTTTATTGCCTGAATTTCATTATAGCCATCGTTATTATGGGGGGTGTAATGATTTTATTTAGGAAAGTATTGAATTTAAAATTTTCTCAACTGAGCTCAATGTTTGGAAATACACTGCGCAAAAAAATTAACGCACATTCTGAAAATCTCAATTTTAATGAAAGTTAACTCTACATTGACTTTATAACTTATTTTTTATGTTCTCTCGGGAAGGTTTTGAACGACACAAGACACATTAAATGGAAGAAAAATTCAGGATCTCACCGAATCTTATGTGAAAGAAGAGAAATGAACAATTTTCAAAATACTGAAATGCTGATAAGCGATTTAATACTTGGTATTTCCACCACTTGCGTTAATTACAGCTCGGCAACGACGGTTCATACTCAAAATGAGTGATCTTAAAATGTTCTGATCTAATCCTTCCCAGATTTCTCCGAGTTGGATTCCTAAGTCATTAAGAGTAGCTGGATGATTTTCTGAACTTCTCAGCCTTCTATAGAGGTTGTCCCAAACCTACTCAATCGGATTGAGATCTGGACTTCTTGCTGGCGATTCCACTCGAGAGACTTCAACCTCTTCAAGGTACTCCTGAACGATGCGCGCACGATGGGGTCTGGCATTATCGTCCATGAAAATGAAACTTTCAACAATGTATGGGGCAAATGGCACTACATGCTCTTCAAGAATGTTCCTTATATACTTCAGCATTCATAGCTCCATTATCAACGACCACTAGGTCTGTGCGAGCAGTCAAAGATATTCCACCTCATACCATAATCGATCCTCCCCCGAAACCAGTAGTATTCAGGAAATTGCACTGAGCATATCTTTCATGTGGACGTCTGTATACAAGGGAACGTCGATCACAACGGTAGAGGCAGAATCTAGACTCATCTGTGAAGAGAACTCTTTCCCAATCGGCCTCTTCCCAATGGATATGCTCTCTCGCAAAATCCAAATGCGCCCTTCGATGGGCTGGGGTAAGAGCTGGGCCTCTCGACGCGACACGAGGCCTTAAATCATATTCTCTGAGGCGATCTCTTATTGTCTGAGTGCTAATTTGCACCTCATTTGATCGCTGCAACATTCTGGACACACTTGTATGGGAAACTCCAAACCTTTCTGCAAGTCTTGTGTATGCCCACCCTTCTTCTCGCAAAACTACCGGTTGGGCACATTCCTCTTGGGTCAAATTGCGTGTTTCGCGTTGCATAGCGATCGAGTGTAGAAAACCAAACGAAAGAAAAACTATTGATCACTAGAATGGATCGAGAACAACTGATTTTAGAATGGAGCCAATACATTCAAAATCTGATAATATCATCTTTTTTCATTCCTACTGGGAGAAAACATCTGTATTGAAGAAAAACGTTGAAAGTGGATAAAATATGCATGCATAATTCTGATAAAAATAATTATCATTGAGAACACCTTCAGTTGTAGAATAAATTTGAGATTTCCATAATGTGGGTTGATTTTTTTGCGCAGTGTATAAATTTCCTTCATCTGGTGGCATGTCATGATGACAACGTAACGTCTCTCTCAATTTTGATGACATAAGGAAGCTCATTATGGTACCTACTTACTGCTTAGTCCCATAATGAATTTGTATGGTATTGAGTACCATAATTGAATTCTATATCTAACTTTGTACTAAATAAATTATTTTAAATAGTAAAAGAGCATTAACTACAATTGGCATATTAATTCCAATGGATTCTACAGTTTTCAAAGCAGAAGTTAATAGTTTGAGTGAACTTGAAATCTTGCTTCTGATATCGTAGCGTAAAAAAACACATATATCATTTCGTGACTAACACTCACGTAAGCGAAAATTACGTTCAACTGAGGGGGTTGAGAGTTTAATTTGCAAAATGGAAAAGTGAACAACTGGTCCAAATTTCAGGTTATAATCCAGGAACGGAAAATTATTATCCATAATTGGCACTTTCTGCCCTCTCTCCAAATTAGTCACGAATGGTCGTCAAACTTCATCAAGTACTCGGCTATTCAATTAGATGGCATATCGATTCATAAATACGGGGAACATGACATATGCAATCCTGATATTTGTCAACATAATATGATATGTACATACACTCTCGGTCAATATTTATCCACTCTTGGCCTAGACCGAACAACAAACAGGGTATACAAGCAACAACAACAATAAATACCAAAGGGTAGACAGTGCTTATTTGTTGATGCTTCCAGTAATTATTCGAATAAGTCTGAATTTGTCGATTCGAAATTTTTGCGGGGACAGAACTACGCTGGGAACTGTTCAGCTTTGATCGTAGAAGGGTTGTTTACAATGCTGGCTTCGTTCCGTAGTTCGGAATCATGTTACAACAATAAACGTTAACCAGATCGGAGGAATATTGCTATCAGACTTGATTGGAAGGCACGATTTTAATTCATTTCCACATAGAAAATTATTCTCTGATTTGAAATTTTCAAAGACTCGATATTTGGATATTCCTCCTATACAGGGTGAGTCTTCGACTTGTACATATATTTTAACTGTAGACTCCTCTCATCAAATCAAAATTTTTTTTTTTTATACCATTTTTCAAAATTCGGTTTGGTTTCGAAGATACAGGGTGTCAAAAATCCATGAAAAAAACACTTTTCTGTTTATATCTTCGGAACCGTTATTTCGAATGAACTGAATTTTGGTTGAGTTTTTACTCTGCATATTCCTCAATCAAAACCTATTCCATATCTCTAGTAGTATAAAAGTTACAGGGTAGTCGACTCATCAATACACGGTAAAACACCGAGATATTTTAATAATAAAATCCCACAAATGTGGGAGATACAATTGAACACCAAAGGGGATTTAACACGCACAGTTTCTATTGAAAATTCATAGTAACCGGTCCATATTGAATGTCGATGAAATACAAACTTCGGATATGAATGATGAATCTCGAAACAAACTAGGTAGGTACTTATTAAATTGAAATTAATGAAAAATAAAATGATACCTTATAATCTGTGTCGATGTTTCTATCTGAACAATATCCTCTTGGAATTTCATGAACTAGACACGGTTAAGATTATATTAATTCACTTCACATAATAATCACATTAGAACAATAATTCACTGAATGTATTCAGAACTTCACATAATGTTTACAGTTTGTTCAGAGATTCTGGTTTGTTATTGTTTATAGTTGGCCTCCAGATAACCAATCTTTCGGTTTTCGCTCTACGCATGCGTGGTAAAATTTGGCGGCAAAGTTGATTAATGATGAAAACGGCAGAATTCATAGATTTTTATACCACGGTACACAAGTGTATCGTGATTTATACTATGTTTTGTAACAAATCTTCAACCTCAATGAAAATATCAGCAAGCTGACAACATCTTCTTGAAATTTCTGTGCGAAAATTCACAGAATCGATACAAAATAGATTAGGTTAGGTTGTTTAATAATAAATTCTGATGATCTGAATGAAAAGTCTTTCTTCATGATATTGTTTGGGAATTTCGAGGAAAATATGAACAAGTTATTAGTGTCTACAAACTAATCTGCAGAAAAATCGAAGAAGGAACTCATTTTGGTGTGAGAAATGTGGCTTTTTAGTTGCAGATATAATCCGATGAAACTTACTGCTTTCGTTGGAATTATCGTGTTTGCAACATTTTTATTCCAATAAGGTGAGTACTTGAGTATTCCCTAAATGTATAAACTCAATTTCTATCGAGAAATATGAACTTTGCATAAATTCCAGAAGATCATTTCAGAGGCGTGGTCAGCCCAATTTTTTTTTCAAATAGCTATATCTTTTTAACAGAGGCTTTCAAAATGAGAATGAATTTTTTCAATATTCTTTTTCTTTTTTTTAACAGCTTCTTCAAATGTGGGAGAACTATTGTTACAAATACAAAAAAGAACTATCCACACGTTCAATCGACTCAACTCCTCTGGTAATAAAATTCCTAGAAATTCCCATATTTTACTGTTGATAATTCATTAAATTCCAATTATGAACATTATTCAAAGCTCGACGATCCTGTCTCATTGTTGCTTCTACCCTATGAAATCACTCTGTACTTTTGGTACATCTCATAAAATGAAAATAACTTTCCTTGGCGCTTAGTCGATGAAATTTGGATATGTGAGCTGAAAATAATGCTTTTGCATCAATATCGAAAACAACAAAGCTAATGCTGGAATTTGTCCGAAGCATTATCCTAATAAGAACAAATCGCAGAGTCCAATCCGGTGAAATAACCAGAAGGCGTGCTCTAAGCACTTTATCATTATTACGCTTCCCAAAATTTATCTCTCGGGTGGGCTTGACAGCGCCGAAGCTGATATTCGAGCTGCTTTTGTATAAGATAATGAATAACACAACGAAAATTAAACAATCAATTACGTAGTACGCTGAAACCGATAACAGTTTTGTGCAGAAGGGATGTGCTTAATTTAGTATTGAAACGGGGTTAAAATATGGTCCACTAAATAACATCGTCGAATGGTCCACATGGATTTGTTTTCATGCAACTGAATCATCCTTTGAATGGTCGAGCTTCGATAAGGACGAAAATGAGGAAGTTCTTAATGTTTGAGCGTTGATGAAATTAGTCTTAGTTTTTATTCGAATTTGTGTCATGCAGGTCATCGAATGAATCGATCTGTATAAAATTCTTATGTTTCAATTTTCCTTGTCCCAGTCTTCATGCCAGACAGAGACACATTAGTAACTTAAATAACCGTCGCATTCGCCATTTCGCATCCAACTTTGAAAATATTCGCATTAGTAATCAACCACAGGGTTTCTTGAAAGTAATACAACAAAATTTAGTCACAGAATCTAAAAACAAAATAAGGTGACCTCTATTTTTTATTTTTGCCAGGAGGCCCTCTCTTTCGGAGTGAAAGCTCTCTGAATTTCCCTCCTCGAATAGTAATTTCTTGTTATCTAAGAATCCGGTCGTACGAAAAGCACCGGTACACAGGGTTAAATCGTTAGAAGACCCATTCCCATGATTTGAAGTACGAATGTATCACAACAATTCTGTGATTTCAAAATTAAGATCTTCAGATTCTAAATCAACATAAATTTTTTGTATACTCCATTCACAATAATTATAAAATCACAACTATGGCCTTGGAAATTTGACACATTCCTCTCTGTATAGAAGTTATGACGTTTTTCAAAATATTTTTATGTTCCAAGTCAACACTATGTTGCCCTTTCTACATTCTTAGCGTATTTCTCAGAATGTATATTTCATTTTGGAGAACACAACGGAAAATTGTGAACAATATTTGACAAATAAAAGAGTTTTTGGATTTATGATTGTAAAGATGCGTTTTGTTCTCATCATGATATTGTACGTGATATGATTGTGAGGGTGCATAACATTTCTATTTCAAATATTTCTTTTTTTTCAAATAAATAACAGTTTTATTCATTCATCACAAAGAAAATAAACATAATAACTATATTAACGAATTCGTTTACAGAGAAACTAATAATTTCAATGCAATAGTAACTGAGTTTTATTTATAAATTAATAAGCAAGAATGTCAATTCCTGAAAGCTTTATAGATATACATTTCATTTAATTGATCTTATGAATATGGAGTAAAATATTCTGACTGTATAGTGATTTATTAGTTTAAAAAATATTCATACCTTACTACCACAGTAGGTTTGTACAAATAAAATGGAAAAGGTCAAACATATGCTTCACATTTATCATTCACCTCTTCTAAAATAAGACACAAACTCCCGGAATATGGAAAAAACCGATGTATTCTGGTTCAATATAGCCTATTTCTACTTTCGGCAAAGGATTGATAGGAATGAAAGCTCCAGTGAGACATTTCAATTCATCGGAATCTGAATTCACCTACCGTTGAATGCAATATGAATAGTCATATTTCTACTTTTTTTTTTAGCTTTTTCGACTTTTTTTTTCTGAAACGTGAAAACGATCAACAATAATCATTTAGAGACCGATTATGGCCATCCAGAACCCGTTCACTCACGAAAATCGTGCAATTTCATTCTGCAAGTTCTTTCCTCATGATTCCTCGAAAATCCTACCTGAACCATATTCTCCGGTCGCTTTCGTTAGAAGATCGTATAAGGAAGCTTTTTTTGTCCATTTACACATTTCAAATAAATTTTGAGCACCAACAACGATACCGAAACTAACCAAACTTCTGGGGGACCGGAATTTCGTTTGAAATCTTTCTAAACGGCCAGATACCTAAAAAAACTTGCCGTTCGTACTCACGCCAGAAGTCGTGAAAGGAAGAAATGACACTTGCATGAAATTTCTCATATCGACGGGAAACTTCTGGACGACGAAGAACGGAAAAATAGGCGATTTCCTATCGATATTTCGCCCCAAAATCGCCGGTCGATTCGAACTTACAAAATGTGGTATATCTTTCATACTTTTACTTTGATGTAAAGAAAGAAACTGGCAACGTCGTTTTGTCATTAACGATATTTTCTGAACGCGCACAGACTTTTCATCAGGCGCACCAACTCCTGAAAACGAAACCATGACCTCCTATGTGATTAAATAAAAGTGAATGGAGTGATTGTTATTTTGCTTTAAACTGAATTTCCCAAATCGACAAGGAATCCAAATTGCGACCATTTAGCCCTGAGAATGAGGTGGCACTGGGGATCTCACAGACCAGCATCACACCGCACTCAATTGTTTACGCGAAATATACGGCTGTGAGAACCGGAACTATCCAATTTTCTCAGTAGGAGTATTCGATTTGTTATCACTCCTCGAATACTAATTCGCCCTTCAAGAGTAGGTACATAATACAGGGCAAAGGGAAATCAGAACCGAGGAAAACATATTTCTGAAGCGCGCATTTAAAGCGGGGAAAGATCTAGTTTAGCGTGGAGCATGGATCCAATATTCATTTGAAAACACGCTTCCGCTTGTCACGTGCACGATATATCGAATATACAAGCATTTTATATTCCAGTCAGATGCTGCAAGACATCATAAATTTATGCTTTCCGAAACTTGGATCGCTAAATCAAGCGTGAATTGAGATTTATTCAGAATATAACAATATACCAAACTATATTTTTCCGCGCATTTTGTGAGCGCTGTACGGGTTCAATTCAGTCAGTTGGCTCATTCAGAAATGAAAGGAATGTGTTGCCGAGAAATATGTGCGAACTGTCGACAGACTTCGAATTTATGTGAATCCAGCACTTCAAAATGTTGAATTTATTCGGCACAAGATGCGAAAATGTTGTATGGTTTTTTTGGTTATCAACATTCCAAATCGGGGGACTCAGTTGAAATTTAGCTAAGACTTTACAGATGAATTGATCTCATGATCTTTAGAATGCTTTTAGGATTGATCATATTCATCATAGTTTTTAATCTATTTTTTTTATTTTATAGGAAGAAAATATAAATCATAGTTTGCAAAATGGTGAATGCGTAAAATCTTGAATACATAAATCGTCAAACGTCTTCTATCAACTTCCAACTTGTTGAATATAACATGATAATTTTATGTGTGTGGAATCTTACCTATCTTATTAATTGAATTATGCCAGATTGTGTGGATTTTCTCTTCAAACAAGGAAGCAGTACGTCCCCTATCGTTAACGGATGAATTAACGTTATTACCGCAAGAGCACTAGTTTTGTTTACTTTTCGCTCATGGCGTCTAGTCGTTCCCCTTTGGGAATGCCGAACGAGTAGTTCCGATTCTCGCCGATATGGCGCTACGATCTTAATTCCAGTCGTCTATAACAGTGCGAGACTTCGCCGAGCAAGTCAAACCGTTGCTCCACAGACCAAACAGTTGGTCTGTGGTTGTTGAACGACGCATGCGTAAAGCGATAACTGCCGTGATGGAGATGGACTTACATTTGTCGATTTATTTATTCATACAAAAAATGCAAATATGTGATGTGGAGACTTTCGAAGAATGTGAATGAATGTGATAATAACCGTGCAGTATCGAGTTTATAAAATTCCTAGAGGATATTGTTTAGATAGAAACATCGCCAGAGATCATGAAGTGTTACGTATCATCTAATTTCTTATTATTTTCAATTCAGTACGTGGTTCCTATGGGACATTCATCATTGATATCCGTTTTTTCATCATAGAGATTTTAGTCTTGACAAAGTTAATGAACATTCTGACAACATTGTTGATTTGTATGGATAATCAGAGAGTTTATAAAATTCAGACATTCTGTGATATGATAAATCCATGAAAGCATTCAGATTATGCTTATTATTTTCGATTTTTTCGTCGAATTTTATGAGATAAAATTGAAAATAACACGAAAACGACACGTTTTCCAAAATTACATGAAAACACTTTCATTTTTCGAACTGATTGATTCTTTCGAATATAAGAACCGTTTATCATTCTCGAGTGGTTTCATTTTATTTTTGCGTGGATTTATGAGTCGGCTACGCTTTAACTTTTATATCAGTATAAATATTGAATGAGTTTTGATTTAGGAATATGCACCACAAATAGAATGAACAATCAACCAAAATTCAGTTTTCAGTTAACCAACTGAAGTGTGGTTCAATTATTTAAGTTTAATCTTTCGAAATATAATCTTCTAAATGAAAATAAAAATAAGGCTAGTGGACTGTATACGTATATGAAATTAATTGAAACCCAACACAAATGAAAGGATAAATGTACCTTCAACAGAAGACATATAGTTACCTATATCAGCAAAACAAGATCCTGTCGATGACTCCTTTTCCAATATAAAGATTGATCGAGCTCGACAAACGAATATGGAATGAAGCTGACGTGAAAATTCGTTGCTAAAAATGTCAAATTGTGCACACTCATCCTTGTGGTATTATTATAAAATAACCACGCCACTGGTAACAGTCTTTTTGTTCGAAATAATTCGCACAAATGATGAAAGTTTTGAATGAATGTAATTCGATTGACTCGAAATCACTACAAACTGAAATTTTCACCGAATTCACGAAAGGAAGCAGAAAATTAGGAATAAATGGCAGCAGAATTATTCAAGAAGTCAATCAGTGAACTGAATGAATTATATGAAAACGAAACAAATATGCAACATATGCTGCACTCCACAGCTGACGCGAGTTCCTTTCGCACCTAAACAATGACAACTCCATATGGGAATTCCCCAGTATGGAGATTTTAAGTCAAAAGAATTTTGAAAATTCGGAATGATTAATTTGAACCGTTCACTTGGCGTGAACACAAGTCAAAGACTCATCCTGTATAACAAATGCTCACTTTCAGATTTAAAGTTTGTCTGGAGTTTTATCGAGTGCCGAAAATCAGGGGTACCCTCTAAAACCCTATAATTAATCCCCTGTTCGGATTACTTGGATGATCAGATGTTGGCAGCTCATCAATGTACTTGGAACTGCTCTGCATTGCGCTACAATACTAGATGACGTATAGGGCAATCCACCTACTGATAGTGAACTCGAGAGCAATGCCGCTGACATCAAAATGACAATTCGATCAATTAATCCGACCCCAACAACTTGGACTAACTTGTTGAGAGTATCTAATATTGTGCCATCCGCACACTCTGTCTTGTGGAGTACGAATTCCTGCCCTTGTAGTTAACCCGATAGCCCACAGTGTTCAATGTTGAGGTGATAAGTTCGTACATCAATATTAGCCACGTTGTCACGTCGATTCTCCGCCATTAATAATTCACCTTGGCATGGCAGCGGACGGAAACACAACTGCCATGACAATAGACTTGCATAATTCCATCGATAAATTCCTATTTAGAGGGAATTGATACCATAACCGAATCCCATAATAATAAGCCTTCGATCGCTGACGTGGATTTATTAACCCTGAATTCTTGGGCCATATTCCCGATAGGATATGAGGTCATTATAAATTTCTTGGTCGGTTGGAGACAGGAGACGTGACATAATGGTGATTGGTATTTGATAACCTGTCTTCTCTCCTCTGAATTTGTGGGGTATTAGCTGCTTTTCGAACATCATCGCCTGTTCCATCCCAAGAGGGTTCTCCCATCTCCAATATTGCCGCATTTCTGTATGGGAACACCGAAAATTTCCTTTTTCTCAATGACCCCATTTCACACATATCATATTCAACCGTACGCCAATGAAGTGTGGTAAAATAAAAAAGGAAGTAGAATTCAATCCCAAAACCGTTAGCATGAATGAATCAACTAATTCAAGGCAAGCTGAGCAATGCCCTTCCATATTTGATTAGTTTCATTGTGGCAGCATTTGAGGCAGACTTTTTCGATTGGAGCTACCTTGCTATACATTCTCATATAGAAAGGTACATATTATAATTCCCCTTGCCATACATTTTCATATAGTCGGTAAATGATCAGAAATTAGTAAGTAATTATATTACTTTGCTTCCCTTGCTATACATTTTCATATAGAAGGTAGAGTTAATAATTTCATACATATTACGTGTATAATCGTACCTTGCTTGATAACTAATTTGAGGAAACAAGAAATTACAGTTTGCAATCTGTAATAAAACGTTAGACGACATTCAAGCGTTATAATCTCAATGAATTTCACCCAAAAGTCTTCAATGGAGACGCGAATAGATTGGGAGTAAATCTGAGGCGAAATATCCCTTCATTCTTTCGAACAAGATGAACTCAAAGCTTTAGGGATCATTCCCTTAACCCGGTCACTCACACATACACACAAACACGCGTGGTCTCCCGGACAGGCATCAGAAAAGCGTTTTCAGGACGCCTAGGAAAATCCTCTCTAATCCGAAGGGTCAAAAGTTATGTGGGGTACTCAGGCCCACTACTGCACACAAAAACTTCTTCAGCCAGTTCCATTAATACATACGAAAGAAAGAAGTTTACTACAACTCAGGTTCGGGAAACTTTGATAATTGAAAATTCAACAATGCCTTCTTTGAGAGTGAAAGGAAAAAACCTTATTTCTGACCTTTTCATATTCGTTAAAGGCGTATACACGCAACCATATAAGCTGCAAAAATGCTCATTCTCTTATTTATTTTCCTCAACTTGTACTGAGAGTTGCTTCTCTGTTTTGGCTGATTAGGCTTGGAAATGCGAGAGAAAGGATGTTACCATAAAAAGTTCAGTTTGAGTCAAATTTAAACTTTTGAGGTTAGCATATTTCGAATTAATTTTCATGTCATACACCAATTTTTTCGCGGAAACATTCGAAAAAGTTCTAACTGAATGTAAATGAGATGCCGACTCTCAAAGGACAAAAATTCAAATCGATACGTCGAGTTGGACTGTATGAATATTTCGGCAAGAACATAATGAATATTCTTTTTCAATGATTAGCTTCCTGGCCCTGTGGTAAAATGTGGATAAATGAATAATATCTTTAAAAACCTTCGGAAATTACTTTCCGAACTTGTTAAAACTTCGTAATTAAGTAATTGAAAGTACCTCATGCGACGCCTAAAAAGTGTACAAAAATGGGGGAGGACGCAGAGAGGAACTCGCCCTACCATAGGAATTAATGAACTTCATTATGTTTATTTCGAAACCGAAATTCTCCTTCGCGTGAAGAATTTCAACGTGAATTTCCATCGACGTGTTTCTAATTTTTTTCATTTCTCCTCCATTGTATCATGGAATCAGCTCGAATTGTGGGCATTCCTCGTAACACGAATTTTGCGAAGATATACTCTGAAAGATAAAATTCAGATAAAAGAATGAAAATCCTTTGTTTATGAGATATTTATTGGTTATCAAGAAAAATATAAACAAATATCATTTGGATGATTATGTCGATCATAATCTCAGATAACAAGCACAAAAATAATTATACATGTAATATGTATACAATTATAAAATGTACCTTCTATATGATAATGTAGCTCAATCTTTATGACCAAAAAAATGTTAATTTGTCCAGATGTTGTCGTTAAAAGTGACGTTTCATTTTGTGAGTGAAAAAGTTTGTGAAATGAGCGGAGCGAATTGAACAATTTCACGAACAAAATAAAATCACTTTTAACACAAATACCATACGAGGTTTTTTGTACAACTGCCCTATTTTGATAATGAAATGAGCGAATTTGCAATGACAATAAACTTCAAAATGCATTTTAATATTCGAATAATCAAAAGGTTGTTGTGAATGGCAAAAGTGGCCAACGTTCTGATTACTAACAAATGAGAAAAGACGCTGTCATTTGAATCTCGTTCCTGTCCAATTTTCGTCTTGGGTTTTTTACAGCTTAATGTGTTCGTCGAGAGTCCAATTATTAATTAAAGTGAAGATTTGGTTGTTCCTGTGAATATTGAAGAGTCTGTTAGAGGACCAAATCTGGAACTCCTACCTAAAAAATCTGTTCAGCTGTATGATATTGCATATAACAATTTCCTGGCCTGGTGTAAATTGAAAAATGTAGAAGGGAACTTCAGTGAACCCGTTTTCCTGGCATACTCAGAAGAAAAATAAAAAATATGGAGTTCATCAACTTTGTGGAGCAAATTTTCAATGATGAAGTCAAGCACCCTTGTTAAAAATGGTGTGGATGTTAGTAAATATTTTAAGGTAAAAGTAAATTTAAAACGGGAAGGTGAAGGATATCATCCCGAAAAATCGAAATTTCTCACTCGTGAACAAGTTGAAAAGTTTCTAATGAGGCACCAGATGAGAAATACTTGATGGTTAAGGTTGCAACTATTTTCGGATTATTTGGAGCCTGTCGGCGTGAAGAATTGTGTAATTTTTTATCAGTGGAAGACATCGAAATAACAAATAAATCATTGGTTATACAACTCCCAAAAACAAAAACGAAAGTCAGTAGTTCTTTCAGTATTATTGGGAAGTATGTTGACTATTTTCATAAGTACTTTGCACTGCGCCCTTCTGTCATCAAACATCGTCGTTTATTCCTGAAATACATGAATGATAAATGCACTGCCAGTCCAGTTGGAATCAATACATTTGGGAAAATTCAATCTATTGTTGCCGAATTCCTCAAACTGCCAGAACCAAAGCAATGTACAGGACACTGTTTTCGAAGATCCTCCGCTTCATTGCTAGCAGAATCAGGTGCAAATATTTCGGATTTAAAAAAACATGATGGATGGAAGTCTACGACGGTAGCCGAGAGCTATGTTGATCATTCTATGGCATATAGAAATGTCATTGCTGAAAAAATTCTCCCAACCCCAACAGATTTCGGATCATCATCATCCAATATTGTACTTGCGGTTTCTACAAGTACTGATGGTGCTGAGGATTCTAATAATGTTTTCGAAGCTCCCTAACATCACAGGGCATTTATGTTGGTAATTGTTCTAGTTTTACGATTAATATTAATGTTCATGAGTAATGATTGTTAAATATCGATAATAGAAATTTGCAATTGCTGAGTTTTTTTCATCTGATTTAATCATAAGAAAATTGAGTGCTAAAAATATTTCCAACACTAATGTTAAAAATATTTTTAACACGCTTCCATGTAAACAATCAATTTCAACATTGTTTGCTGTCATTAAAAGTATCACTTTTAATGTCAGTTGTACAAAAAAAAAATTATAGTGAGTTTTCACATGCTTAGTTTAATGGCTGACCTTCAACTGAACATATGACGTTTCGGATGAAAGATTCCAAAAGACTAGAGGTATTTGAAGAAACAGTTTATCTGTAACTCCGTCTAATATTAAAAGGTTCTACAGGAGGAAAAGAAATACACTCGAGTTTTTATACCTTCCACATTTGCATGGCAACCGCCGACATAATTAAAAATTTATTCAAAGTTCTACGGCGAAATAACTGAAAAATAAAACAGTAAATGTCAAGTCGTCTGGCCTACAAAATATCTTGAAAGATATACGGGCGGAGATATGAAAAGAGAATTGTAGTATAAAGGAGGACGAAGGATGCGGAGAAGCGACTGCGGCGCCCTCTGGAGATTCGAGGCAGGACGTGCGGTGTGAAATAATGCATTATCCCCTGTCGCTAAACGAATATCATAATATTCTCGTTCGGTCTCGTGGCAATTACATATTGGCCGGCTGTTACAAAAGGCCGGGAAATGAGGAAAGCACACGGCTTGGGAAAAGTGGGACTGTTGGTCTTTTTTGCTGAATTCTGATTTCTCACGATATTCCGTCAGGCGGTGTCACTTGAAACACTCATCAACTTCGAACTGATCTCCCTAATTTATGAAACTGAGGTTTTCATCGTGTATTTTGGGAGGAAAATAGCAGAAGAGATAGTTATAGTTACAGTAAAAAGGGGTTACAAGCCACTGCGACCTTGAGGTCTATTGTGTCCCCTGACAGAGCTGTTATCATCGCGCCTCCTACAGCTCGCCCTCCAGTTCCAGAGACTCGATGAAATCCAGTATCTGGGACGGTTTCAAGGAGGATAACTACCCACTTCTACAAGATTCTTGTCCAAAGCACTCTTTCCTTTGGCTTGCAATGGCATAGCATAGCACCAGGTGAATAGGAGTTTCTTCCTCCTCCCCACAGAATCTACATTCATCTGTGTCCGATAAACCCATTCTCAACAGATGCTTCTTTAGGCGACCATGTCCTGTTAGAAAGCCAGTGAGTAAGTGGAGTTGGTTTTTACTGAGATCCAGATATTTTTTGGATCTAGCAGTTTCAAAGTTCCAGAGGAACTTTTTGGAGTGATCCATCCCTGAGAGATTCCGCCAGAGTTTTTCTCTTTCGGTTTTCTCCTTCAGCATAAACTCCTTCTTATAGGTGCATTTTCCTATACCACAGAAGGGTTCTGGGCCAGTTAGTGGCGTTTGTGCGCCCTTTCTGGCAGTGTATTGACCTCTTCGTTTCCTACGATTCCCGAATGACCGGAAACCCAGATTAAAAAGAACTTATTCTTCTTGCCTACCTCATTGAGTTTGTTTCGGCACTCCCAAATCAGCTTTGAGTCAATGACGTAGGAGCTCAGTGCTTTAATAGCAGCTTGACTATCTGTATGAATAGCTATATCGCACTTCTGATAGTTTCTTCCTAGATTTAAATCTAGACATCTTCCGATTGCAAGTATTTCCGTTTGAAGGACGCCTGTACAGGAGCCTAACGATAGTGCACACTTGGTATTCGTCCCGTAAATCCCAGCGCCAGCTCCTGTAGCGGTTTTAGAACCATCTGTATACCATTTCATTGTATTTTCTTTGAGATTGTAGTTGGTGTATTCCCTTTCCAATACTCTCTTTCACTAAGCAATGTACTGAAGTTCTTCTCAGTGCTTACTTTCTTGATCATTACATCACTAGGAAGGTTTGCAGATGAGGTGTAATCATTCAGTGAGGATCAAGCTCTGTGAAACCTGACTCTCTCATTGCCTTCTCCTTCTTTAGATACTCTGAGGATGGCCTCATGGGCTACCCTATCAATCACTAGATGTAGAGGTGTGAGGTCTGTGATGATCTCAAGCGCCCTGGTTGGGCTCGTTCTCATAGCTCCCGTGATGCATACACACAGGCAAGCCTTTGTACTTTGTCGAGCATTTTCCTCGTACTTACCTGACTTGTCTTAGCAAACCAGGCTACTGCCCTATATGTGATTATAGGTTTTACAATCATGACGTACATCCATCGCAGTATTTTTGGGTTGCAGCCCCAATTCCTGCCGCATAGACGCCTGCATGCCATCAGCTCTTGTAGCTCTGTCAGTAGCATTATCAACATTCTTATTCCACAGATGTTTGCTATCTAGTGTTATTCCTAGGTATTCCACTTCAGACCCCCACTCCAAGATATTTCCGTTCAATATTAACGTTTTCATGGCTGGAAGTTTCCTCTTCCGAGTGAACGGAATCAATGGGGTCTTGGTTGGGTTGATGTTCAGCCCCACTGACAAGCACCACTGCTCAATAATTCTAATACCCTTTTGCAGAAGAGATATAAACCTGCATCTATAATTCTAGCAGCTTACTGCATCATATAAACACTGCTCCACAAAAGTTCAGATATTTGGTGATCGTTTCAAAAGTTGTACGGGATCAAAACATACAATCACTGATGCCGAAAGAACGAATCGAAAATGATAATAATCATAATAATATTTATTGGCAGAATAAAATGGGAAAATTTACAATATATTACACATTTGAAATGTCAAAACACAGCCAATATATCGGTCCTTTAAGGATTGGAGATGCATTGCCTTAATCAACCGCAAATGAATATTTTGTTATGAACATGTTAAGACAAGTCCTGGCTCTTTGTTTGCTGATGGAGCCTGGGATGAATAGTATCGGTGTTGTCCGGTAGATACGGTTAATTCAGCTGAAATACCAATGTGTTTTTCATGAAGAATTACTGGCAATTGAACGATGTCTAGGCTTTAACCAAGGAAGAAAGTATCAGAAGTGCGATATAGCCATTCCCTCAGGAACAGGAAAGCGAGCTGTAAAGTGCGTGGGGAACAGCTCTGTTGAGGGGTACAATGGACCTTAAGGTCGTAATGAACTATAACCCCTCTCTAACTATGGACTATAAACAGTATGGTATGGCGGTAGACAATATAATGTTGTGATAATAATCACAATCCAATTCATGTGTACTCCAAACCCTTATTGCATATTCACATTTCGTTCTGCATTCGCCGGTTAGGAATTTAGTATTCGCGAAGTCATGCGAATGGAAAATATGTTGATTAAGGCACATGAACTTCCGTCTGATATTCTCACTCCTGGAACAATCCTTAAATGAATTTCATAGCATATTGTCTACTTCAGAATCACAGGAACGAATTGTCTCGGAAATTCAATTTTCCCAAGTTTCCTTCATAGCAGCTGAAAGTTCCAGTAATATTTATTCGAAGTAGGCATGGATATGATCATAGCTTTCGAATTCCAAATGTGGAAAAAATTTCCAGCAATATACAAGGTATACTCCATTCACTTTTATTTAATCACATAGGAGGTCATGGTTTCGTTTTCAGGAGTTGGCGCACCTGATGAAAAATCTGTGCGCGTACATTAAATTTCGTTAATGTTAAAACGACGATGCCAGTTTTTCTGTTTACATCAAAGTATCAAAGATTTTCCACATTTTGTTAGTTCGAATCGATCGGCGATTTTGGGGCGAAATATCGATAGGAAATCGCCTATTTTTCCGTTCTTCGTCGTCCAGAAGAAGTTTCGTGCAATTGTCATTTTTTCCTTTCACGAGTTTTGACGTGAGTACGAACGGTAAATTTGAATTGGACCAAAAATCGATTTATAAGCATAAATAAAGCGAAAGTAGGTAGGTACTTATCGACCTTTTTACACTTGATAACGAAGTTTTTTTAGGTGTCTGGCCGTTTTGAAATTTTCAAACGAAATTCCTGTCGCCCAGAAGTTTGGTTGGTTTCGGTATCGTTTTTGGTGCTCAAAATTTATTTGGAATGTGTAAATGGACAAAAAAGGCTTCATTATACGATCTTCTAACGAAATGAGGAATTATGAGGAAAGAACTTGAAGAATGAAATTGCACGATTTTCGTAAGTAAACGGGTTCTGGATGGCCATCATCGGTCTCTAAATGATTATTGTTGATCGTTTCCACGTTTCAGAAAAAAAAAACTCGAAAAAGCAAAAAAAGAAAGATGATTATATTGCATTCCACAGTACCTAGGTGAATTCAGATTCCGATGAATTGAAATGTGCCACTGGAGCTTTCATTCCATTGCTGAAATTGGAAATAGGCTATATTGAACCAGAATACATCGGTATTTTCCATATTCCAGGAGTTTGTGTCTTATTTTAGAACAGGTGAATAATAAATGTGAAGCATATGTTTGACCTATTCCATTTTATTTGTACAAACCTACTGTGATAGTAATGTATGAATATTTTTTATCTAATAATTTATCTATACAATCAGAATATTTTACTCCTTGTTCATAAGATCAAAAGAATAAAATGTCGTCAAGTCTTGAAATTTCAGAATAATAAACATTAAATCTTCACGAGCATGCATATGAAAATTATGTGAAAGCAATGCAATTTTCTTCCATGGCGAAAAATAATATATTTCAACAGTGATCTCTTGTACTTTTCATGCAAATAACTAGAAAAGGAATCCTTTCTTTAAATTCATATAAACGTTAATTATTTTCGTCCATCACATCTTTTCCAATTCATTCACATTCTGAGAAATACGCTAAGAATGTAGAAAGGGCAACATAGTGTTGACTTGGAACATAAAAATATTTTAAAAAACGTCATAACTTCGATACAGAGTGGAATGTGTCAAATTTCCAAGGCCAGAGTTGTGATTTCATAATTGTGAATGGAGTATATATCTTTGTGGAAAAATGGAAATTTAAGATATAAGTTTACTGATCGGTTAGTGAAGTTCTTCATCTATTTATTGATTGAAACATAAACTTTGGGGTTCAAGGCTAAATCTAATGGCAGAGAACGAATCTCAGATGACCTCTTCCACACAACGAATTCCTACGCTGGGGAGTCAACCGTAGAAAAAATTAATTTTATTTTATTAAACTCCATTTTATTGCGGCGAAATTCTCCGACCAGTTATAAATTTAACAGTGGGATTCCAATTTCGTTATAGAATCGAACCAAAGGATAAGAGATTACTTCCTCAGACTGAGTTTGAGACATTATTCTGAACATTCGTCGAACAATATTTTCGATTTTATGGCCCGACCTTTCTTTCCTCTCTGTACAGCATTCGCCCAAATTGGAATCATTGCCGACGAAGAACATTTGAGAAACGTGTTGTTTAAGGCCCTTTCCAGTGCTCGGGATTGGAAATTTCATCACAATCTACAAACTGATATTCAACAGAATGTAATGTGATATCTGACTATCCGCTAGGGGCTAGAGTGCCCAATAAGTCAGAGCTAGCAACTGTTTTTCTACTCGGAAGAGATATCTTCCAGCTATGAAAACCATTTCGGTGAATGCAGCTTTCAAACCACTGAACTCCTATGTCATCGACTCAAAAACTAAATTAAAAAAATTTGCAAAAACGACTACATTATTTGAGTAGAGGAAAGTCACCAGATATGGAATACCATTTTGTTTTTGGGATATAAAGAAAAAACTTCATATTAATTAAATCAGTTTAATGTTTACACTTATCATACATTTATATGTAGTAATTAACAGCCTCTAATCAAATATATTAGTTATCTAAATAAAATCTAACATAAAAAACAAAATCACAAATGAGTAAACAAATATGAAATAGGAACCCATATATGGAATATAAGCTCAAATCAACATAATAATAACAAAAATGAACATTAATATCTTTGGGATCAATTAAATGAATATAACATATTGTGATAAATGAAAGAAGTCACATAATTACTTGCAAAAGTCACAGATCCAAGTATCAAACTCTGGACCAGCACAATCATAATGTGCCCAGAGCCCACACATCAAGCATATTCTATAATTAGACACCGACGACTGTCCATATTTGGATTTTTATACTAGTTCGAACTCTTCTAAATATTTTTTCAAATCACAATATTTTGATGACAAAAAATCACAAAATGGTGAAATAAACATAATACCGATATACTGAATAGTACAGGGTGGGGCAGAAAAACCTATCCGATTTCAAAACGTTATAAAATTAAAACCACTCAGCTTGTCAAAAATTTTTTTTTATTAACATATCGCAAATTTTATGCCATTTTTAAATTTAAGTTTTGAAAAGCACATCACTCAAATGTCGTCCTTGGGAGCGGATACACTTAT
Source organism: Adalia bipunctata (assembly GCA_910592335.1). NCBI lineage: Eukaryota > Metazoa > Arthropoda > Insecta > Coleoptera > Coccinellidae > Adalia > Adalia bipunctata. The sequence continues at coordinate 9,156,172 of OU342952.1, read as the reverse complement.
TTAGGCGCTCACGGTAGCTTTCCATGACTTTCACCGTCATTTCCACAGTAATTTCTTCAATTGCCCGAGCAATTTCCCTTCGTAAAGCAAGAAGGGTCCTTGGTCTAAAATTTGACACCCACACTTTAATCGTAGCGTGATGTGGAACAGGATCATGGCGCCCGAGTCCGAAATGAATTCGAAAAGCACGTTGTGTAGCAATTATCGAACCGCCGCATTCGATAAACCGCTCAATAACAAAAGCACGATGTTCACCAGACCAAGGCATGTTGACTACTGACAAATGGCATAAAACCAGCTTTCTAACGGTTTTTACCCCACTACTCTACCTGCTCTCTCTTCTGAGAAAAAGGGATTTGAAATCGGATAGGTTCTTCTGCCCCACCCTGTATAACACTTATGTATTCAAACATAACAGCTGGTAAAACTCATTTACTACTTACCTTTTAAAATTTTCTTCACGACAACAAAACAAAACACGCCTGCCACACGTTAAGCGTTTGCGCAACTGACTCGATGGTGTGAGTGCGATAGTTAGTAGACCGAATGAAACAGAAGATGGTCGAATGTTCCGTTTATAACTTAAAGTCTTGGAGAAATGAAGGTATTCCATATAGGGATACTATTTCATATTTGGAGACTTTCCTCTAACAACAAATGTTTACATGAAAAAACCATCACGATTTTGTTTCCAAATTTTAATCATATACTCCTTGCTATACTATCTATGTTTTACCAAAAAAACCAAAAAAAAAATTTGAAGCAGATCCTTCTGATAAAAAGTGTAGGTATCTGAGAACAATTAGCATGGATCAATTAATTTTTCTTGTTGCTCTTCGGTGCATTTGATGGGGCAGACATTCTGAGGAAAACTACACGGACGAAGTCGCGGGTGAATGAGAAGAATTAGCGTAAGATAAGCCTTCCACAAAAAAATTGCCAGAGACATAATGGGATATACAATTGTTATGATATGGATAGCTAATGGACACTAAAAGCCTTTCGTGCAGGAGTGAAATTTACTAATAGTCCTAGCGAATGTGTGGTCTAGGATCCATTTGAACGCCTTTCAACGCTGAAGTATTTGCCGTAAGTATATTTACAACCCTAGAGAGGCAATGTCGGAGCCAATTCGACCAGATTTCTCCAGTAAATACGTTTCGAATCGTGAAAGGAAAGCGCTTTTGGTTAGAGTTTTGGGAATAAAGGGGTTAAAAATGGCGTTTCTTCTAGCAATAAATTATTTTATCTAGTAGTAGATCAGTTGACAACAGATCCATCTTTCTCCATATATCACAGAGTATACACCGACTAATGAAAAACTGAAGCCCAACCTTTAATTTCTAGGAAAAACTTATGTTTTCATATTTATACCGATAAGCCCAGATTAGTGATATACAACTTCAGTTATAGTTTGGTAAGGGGGTTACATTTCTCTGCGACCTCAATGTCGCCCCATCAGAATTGTCAAAACAACATGGCTTCTACCAAAATATGAACCCCAATACCATTTTTCCCTAATGAGATATGTTATCGTCACTTGAATTGAAATCCGAAGCATATTATGCCTGTGAATAAGACAATACTTGCCAGACCATAAACAGCGTAAACTAAGATAGAACCGCAATTCACATAGTTTCAACATGAAATGATAATTTCTATGAAGCTGTTATGTCCGTTGCTACCACAGATATCGTCCACATGCTCACGTGAAACTTCTGTACTCAAAACCATTATGAACGAAATAACTTCGGATCCACGCATATGACCATTTCTACGTTGTTGAAGCCTGCAGGAAATTAAATTGGATTATTATGCCCATTTGTGCTTCGTCAAAGGGCACTTTATCCATGTAAGTGCATTTTATTCATTGAAGTGTAGCCGTTATATGGCTACACTGTTTGAAACATGTGGATACATCTATCCAACTCCTCTTTGAATGCTCTGGAACAATGAGATTCTCTTCGGATCCTTTTGAAATTTGATATGTCATCAGTGCTCCCAGGGCTTAATCGATAAACACGAAATTGACCAATGTACCATTCCATTTACATGGATAACAATGGATTGATCGTCCTCAAACAAACAGACAAAGGAGCACTAACTCGACATGTTATTGAAGCACCACCTGAAGATAAATTCTCGAACTACGATTGACGACATTGGGTAACATCCGGAAATTCGATTAACTATATTCGGTACTGTTTTCGTTTCACAATAATAATGATAACCATGAGTTATTTATTGATCCTTTAAGACTCTTTGCATCAGTATGAAGTACCAATTTGAAGTTGAAAAGATAATAAAATGGTGTTCCTTGTTCTAATATCATTTTTGTTTCTCAAAATTCTCCGAGTGTTTTGATTTTTCACTCAATAAAGCCTATTCATCGTATCAAGAGGCCCACATTTCGTTTTCGACTCGGTGCCCTTCCTATGCCACTAGGCATATTAGCGGAACTACCGTTATAATTTACCCTCAAAAGCTCATCATCGTCTTATCTTGCTTTTGACACGCTTCAACACAAGTTTATTTTAGGAAGCTGTACGTCATCGAGATTAGGGAGGTGCTTCCTGGTTGGATTCAGAGTTTTTTGTCGAATCTCAAAATATATGTACGAATAGATAGGTACTGTCCTCGTGCATATACCAATGACTTAGGAGTTCCTCAAGGAACTGGTCATGGACCTCAACTGTTTTTGTTATTTGTCAGTGAGTAAGTTATTGAAGTTATGGGTTGTTTCCATAACTTCAGCTAAGTAGTGCAGCAATTTGGGCTGCTGGTGAGAATATTCCGAGAACAGGAGATCATTCATCTATGGAATCAAGACAACAACAAGCAGACCATTCGCCAACTTTTAATCTCGAATTTGTCAGAAAGCATATAACTTCTCGAAGTAATTGCGGGCCTGAAACAGATTGATGAATCCCCTGTTTTCGTCATCGTATAACGAAAAATTATGGAAACTCCCAGAAATCATCAGTTTCCCTTTGGATTGCATCTTTTCATCCGACGTCAGTTCCGCAAGTTTTTTACGGCTCCTGACTATCTTTGAGATCGTTCAGAAAACATTCATTCATCAAAGAAACAATGAGGAGAAATAACAAAGGCGTTTCGTCCTTATGAATGCCTTTGTTATCGTCCAGGTCATTATTATAATACATTTAGTGGCTGTGTCGCGGGACTGGATCTGCCTCAGCACGCTCCATTTGTCTCAGCACCGTCTACATCAATATCTAGGGTGATAAACAATGCTTGCCTTGCCGAAACCGGATGCATGCCTTTGTTAGCAATTTTCCCTTTTCTTGGATTACTTTAGGTACCGTGTATCTCTTTTGTTGCAGGAAATTGACATTTATTTATGTGGCCTTAATCTGCTGCCTGATCAAGGCGAAACGTGTGTCGAAAATTGAGAAAGAGTCAATTTGGTTGCGGGAAAAGTTACAGGAATGAGTATAAGAGCTTTGTCGAGAAAATGAGCAAGCTACTCTGTTTTCTGAATGTCCTGAGCTGGTCTTGAAGTAGCCTGGGCTCCTGAACAAAAGTCGAATACGAAAAATCGAAAAACATAAAACCGAATAACTCGTTACTTATGAGGGCTACATGGGTGGTTTCGGTATCAAAATGTAGGTTTTCGAGGTCTATCTATTCAATGAAAGATGATTCAGAGCTCTAACTATCATAGTTTAGATTTTGACTTGTCAAATGGCATTTTTTGAAAAATTGCAAATTTCAAACCCTCATATCTTCCGTTCCAATCATCTCCGACAAAAGTTATTTATATTATCTTGATCAGCATACCTCAATGTATCACTGTGCAAAATATGAGCGATTTGAAAAATTTCAAATTTTTGGTGAAAAATGCCAAAGGGGTAAGACCCTCTGAAAACACCATATTTGTCAATAAAATAAATATCCGTGTGAATTCAACCGTAATATTCGATCGAGAAATTATGCGAACCTTTCGAATCTTCCATATAAGCCATTCCACCCGAAGATATCAAAAATACTTTGAGTAGCCTGAGCTCCTGAACAAAAGTCGAAGACGAAAAATCGAAAAACATAAAACCGAATAACTCGTTACTTATGAGGGCTACATGGGTGGTTTTGGTATCAAAATGTAAGTTTTCGAGGTCGCTCTATTCAATGAAAGATAATTTAGGGCTCTAACTATCATAGTTTAGATTTTAGCCTGTCAAATGGCATTTTTTGAAAAATTGCAAATTTCAAACTCTCATATCTTTCCGTTCCAATCATATCCGACAAAAGTTATTTATATTATCTTGATCAGCATACCTCAATGTATCACTGTGCGAAATATGAGCGATTTGAAAAATTTCAAATTTTTGGTGAAAAATGCCAAAGGGGTAAGACCCTCTGAAAACACCGTATTTGTCAATAGAACAAATATCCGTGTCAATTCAACCGTAATATTCGATCGTGAAATTATGCGAACCTTCCGAATCTTCCATATAGGCCATTCCACCCGAAGATATCAAAAATACTTTGAGTAGCCTGGGCTCCTGAACAAAAGTCGAACACGAAAAATCAAAAACATAAAACCGAATAACTCGTTACTTATGAGGGCTACATGGGTGGTTTTGGTATCAAAATGTAGGTTTTCGAGGTCGCTCTATTGAATGAAAGATGATTCAGAGCTCTAACTATCATAGTTTAGATTTTGACCTGTCAAATGGCATTTTTTGAAAAATTGCAAATTTCAAACTCTCATATCTTCCGTTCCAATCATATCCGACAAAAGTTATTTATATTATCTTGATCAGCATACCACAATGTATCACTGTGCAAAATATGAGCGATCTGAAAAATTTCAAATTTTTGGTGAAAAATGCCAAAGGGGTAAGACCCTCTGAAAACACCTTATTTGTCAATAGAACAAATATCCGTGTCAATTCAACCGTAATATTCGATCGTGAAATTATGCGAACCTTCCGAATCTTCCATATAGGCCATTCCACCCGAAGATATCAAAAATACTTTGAGTAGCCTGGGCTCCTGAACAAAAGTCGAACACGAAAAATCAAAAAACATAAAACCGAATAACTCGTTACTTATGAGGGCTACATGGGTGGTTATGGTATCAAAATGTAGGTTTTCGAGGTCGCTCTATTCAATGAAAGATGATTCAGAGCTCTAACTATCATAGTTTAGATTTTGGACTGTCAAATGGCATTTTTTGAAAAATTGTAAATTTCAAACTCTCATATCTTCCGTTCCAATCATATCCGACAAAAGTTATTTATATTATCTTGATCAGCATACCACAATGTATCACTGTGCAAAATATGAGCGATTTGAAAAATTTCAAATTTTTGGTGAAAAATGCCAAAGGGGTAAGACCCTCTGAAAACACCGTATTTGTCAATAGAACAAATATCCGTGTCAATTCAACCGTAATATTCGATCGTGAAATTATGCGAACCTTCCGAATCTTCCATATAGGCCATTCCACCCGAAGATATCAAAAATACTTTGAGTAGCCTGGGCTCCTGAACAAAAGTCGAACACGAAAAATCGAAAAACATAAAACCGAATAACTCGTTACTTATGACGGCTACATGGGTGGTTTTGGTATCAAAATGTAGGTTTTCGAGGTCGCTCTATTCAATGAAAGATGATTCAGAGCTCTAACTATCATAGTTTAGATTTTGACCTGTCAAATGGCATTTTTTGAAAAATTGCAAATTTCAAACTCGTATATCTTCCGTTCCAATCATCTCCGACAGAAGTTTTTTATATTATCTTGATCAGCATACCTCAATGTATCACTGTGCAAAATATGAGCGATTTGAAAAATTTCAAATTGTTGGTGAAAAATGCCAAAGGGGTAAGACCCTCTGAAAACACCGTATTTGTCAATAGAATAAATATCCGTGTCAATTCAACCGTAATATTCGATCGAGAAATTATGCGAACCTTTCGAATCTTCCATATAAGCCATTCCACCCGAAGATATCAAAATTACTTTGAGTAGCCTGGGCTCCTGAACAAAAGTCGAAGACGAAAAATCGAAAAACCGAATAACTCGTTACTTATGAGGGCTACATGGGTGGTTTTGGTATCAAAATGTAGGTTTTCGAGGTCGCTGTGTTCACGCTAGAGTGAACGGTTAGAATAAAACGTGGTGGGGCGAGTTTCAGTTAACCAACTGGAGTGTGGTTCAATTATTCAAATTTAACTTTCGAAATATAATTTTCTGAGTGAGAAAAAGATAGAGCTAGTGGACTGTATAATATATATAAAATTAATTGAAACCCAATACAAATGAAAGGATAAATGAACTCAAAAGTAACAGAATAAATATAGTTACCTATATATCAGCAAACAGGATCCTGTCGATGACTCCTATTCCAATAAGATTGATCGAGCTCGACAAACGAATATGGAATGAAGCTGACGTGAACATCCGTTGCTAAAAATGTCAACTTGTGCACACTTATCCTTGTGGTATTGTAAAATAACCACGCCACTGGTAACAGTCTTTTTTTTCGAAATAATTCGCACAAATGAAAGTTTTAAATGAATGTAATTCGATTGAATCGAAATTACTAAATATTGCGAATAACAGGAAAACTAAACTTTTCCGAATTCACGAAAAGGAAGCAGAAAATTAGGATTTAACGGATGCAGAATTATTCACGATTAAGTCAATCAATGAACTGAATGAACTATACGGAAACTAAACAAATATGCGACATATGCTGCGCTACACAGCTGACAAGTTCCTCTTATACACAAATAATGATCCATATGGCAATTCCCCAATGTGGAGAAATTAATTTAATTATTCGAATTTTGAAAATTCAGAATATTTTATTCTTACCGTTCACTTTAGCGTAAACAAAACAGGCCGCCGTAAAATTGTGTGAATTTTACAGAACTTTGGAAACAGTAGAGTTCAATTTTAATGAATTAAAATTGAGAAAATTTGAAGAGATCGTACAGAAAACAGAATTAAATATTGAGAGGCACCAATCTTGTTAGTGCTCTCGTATATTGACCGGCTGCGGTCTTTATAGACGCAACTCGAATCGTACCATCGGGTCCCGGATGCAGCTCGACTATACGTCCGATAGGCCAAGTGGCGGGCTTGGAATCTATGCCCTTTATGAAGACGGAATCTCCAGTAGATGGACAAGCGTTTTGTGCTTTCCATTTATTACGCTGAATCAAAGTGTTGAGATATTCGTGTGACCATTGTTTAGAGAATTGTTGAAACAATTTTTTATGCTGTTCCCAACGTTTAAAGGGAGTTTGAACATTATCAAACATTAATTCCGGAATGGACAACAATGGGGCGCCTATCAGGAAGTGTCCTTGTGTCAAAAAGTCTGCGGATTCGGAGGGATCAACACGAGTGAAAATCGCTGCAAGTTTCTCAAATGTACAAGCAGCAGAATTTAGATATTCGAGGAGCAGACACTTTGCTGAACCTCCGAAATGGGGCGCATATGGAGGAATAAACTTCCATTTGATGGATCTCTCAGACAAACCATCGCATATATCGAAATTATTCGACTTCAAGAACTCAGAATCCCTATCAAAATAGCGCGAGGATACGATGAAATTGCTTTTGTTATCAGACCAAATTTATTGAGGTAGGCCTCGTCCAACGATAAATCGCTCCAAAGTGGATAAGAAAACCTCCATGGTGAGGAAAAAGACTAGTTCCAAATGAACTGACTTAATGATGAAAGAAATGAGGAGCACAAGAAATGCTTTCATCATCAATGGTTTGCGTGAATTATTTGAACGATAGTGAAGCGAAATTAGATGAAAACGGACACATATTGAACGCGACAACGCACATTTTTTCGGAAGCAAAATTGGATGCTTAGCAACCTGTGGTGAAGAAAAAAACTGTAGTCTACCTCCTAATTTGATCAAAATTGCAGAATCAATATGAGGATTTAGAGTTCGAAATGATTTTTCGATTGATTTTTTTTTAATTAAATTCTGGCGCAATTGTTCAAAATGATGACGCTGTGTGATCCACACTATGGATTTCAGAGCTTCCTCCAACCCATCCTGAGAAATTGGGTCAGACAATCTTGTTGAATTACCTTTGGGGTGGCAACTGAAAATAAACCTTTTGATATAGGCGAAAACTCTTTTTACTGTATTTGAAGTTGAAAATTTTGCTATAAACATTGAAAGTGGATTCACAGGAGGCTCGTTTGCAACTGCAACGTTGACATCAGTTTTTAAATATTTTAACGGATCTGAATTAAGATCACAACCGATGAAAGGTGATGGCGAATTGGAGTTATAAGAGAGATCCGGAGGCGTATCCTCCAACTTTAGAGGTAAGGAAACAGTATATTCACCATTTCCATCACGAGAATGAGTTGATAGGAAATGTTTTTTGCATGATCATCTATACGATCTCTAACAAAGGTATCTGGAACCTCTTCCAATGAATAAAATTTCGGTAACTGATCATGATGAGCAGATTGAGTGAGAAGAACCGACTTGCATGACGAATAGGATTCCTTTATGGGACCTATGAAATGATAGTCCAACCGAAAAATGTGTTAACGGCTGTAGGATATCCAGAAGATGAAATTCGGCCGTCGCGATCGAAAATCAGCGAATACATATCAGCGCCCAACAGCATATCTATTGGTTGAGAAAGGTGAAAAGTTTCATCAGCCAAATTTAAATGTTGAAAGTGCAGTGAAGGTTATGAACGAACTGTCTTTATGCACGGCATGAATTAAGGCTTTTGCTGTCTATGACTGACAATTAATCAACTGAGTGATGAAACACGTAGATCATGGAGCGGTTTACTCACTTTGTATAGATTCACCACGAATTCGGTAGAAGAAATGATGGAATCAAACGGGGGAAATGACACAACTTAGATATTTTGACACTATGATTGGTTAAAATCAAACGTTTAATGCGGTTCAAATCCTCACAAATAGTACTTGAAATTCGATTGGGAATCCGTTCGAGCGCAATATCAGATCATAACACCGAAATCCGAACCTGAAGTTTCCTTTTATCTGGGGCCTTTAGGCCAAATGTCCTGATAAATTCGGCTTTCAATCCTTCTTTGATTAGCGCCTCTGTCTCGCATAGTTGCCTCACATGCCCTGTTATTTTATCGACCACAAAATACAGCCAGCGCCTGGAGCGATTCTCATGTTGAAAGCTGGAAGTAAGAGGATAAGCCATTGAACTGATAAAAATTATGGAGCCATTCAGCTTTAGTGTAAGGTTTCCACACACGTTTCAACCTTTTCCCGTGAGGGATCGGACCAATTACTTAATTTCTCCCTCGTTTAACCATTCTAATCGGTGTTTAACAACCTGATAAACACTTTATAGATCGTGATATCTCTCATGCTACATCACATGAAGAAACCTTCTGTTTATTGATTTGCAAAGCGAAGTCACAAGAAATTTCGTAAATTTCTTATTCTGCGTTCAATATTGTCGGCTAATGCGGTCTTGATGGAAGCGATTTCATGATCACTATTATATTTATTGGTCGTTTTTGTCTCTCATGACCAGACTCTTGAATCCACTTAAAAATAACAGGTACAGTATAGAATGTCAATGGTGGCTTATCGTCTTAAAGTTCCTGCTTCAATAAAGAGTCTGTGGGTGGTGGGTCTGGTCTTCTCTGATCAGATGAGATGGAGTTGCAACTACATCTCATCTACTAACCTTCCTAGTTATCTTATGATCAAGAGGATAAGCATTGTGAAATACAGTACAAGGCAAAGCAGAAGAGAGGACTGGAAACGGAAATACACCCACTACAATCTTGAAGAAAATACCGTAAAATGGCATACAGATGGTTTTGAAACCACGATGGGGGCCAGCGATGGACTATGAGGGGCAAGGACCGAGTTTGAATAATCGCTGGCTCTCACTCGAGTGTTTTCCAGGAAGAATAACTAGCAATTGGAAGATGTTTGCACATAAATCTAGGAAGAAACTATCAGGAGTGCGATATAGCCATTCACTTAGGTAATCAAGCCGCTTTTAAAGCACTGAGCCTCTATGTCATTGGCTCAAAGTTGATTTGGGAGTGCCGGAGAGAACTTTAAGAGGTTGGAAAAATGAGGTCACTGTCCCAGAACCTTTATATGGTATAGGGAAATGCACCTATAAGAAAGAGTTTCTAGAAAAGGAGAACATCGAAAGGGTCGGAATCTTCCATGAAGGTTTCACTCCAAAAAGTTCCTTAGGAGCTTTGAAACTGCAAGATCCAAAGGTATCTTGATCTCAGTAAGAAACAGCTACACCTCCTCACCGGCTTTCCACAGGACATTGTTGCCTCAGGAAGCAGCTGGTGAGAATGGGTTTATCGGACACTGAAGTAGAGTAGGAGATTTCACACAATCGTTCAGATTTAACTGAACTTGAATTCCTTTTTTTTTCAATAAGTTATAGAACGTTGTTCTTTTGAAATTTGGAAAATTGTCGTCATCATTCACGATTTCTAGAACTGTAGAAATAGTTGGGATTTCATTCCGAAAAAAAAAGGTGGACAATTATTCTGATAAGGTTCATATCGAAATCGTCAACCGAATCGATTATTTTTAACGACTGGGCTCTCCTCTTAGGTGGCGTCAATGTTTTATTCTCTTCAATCTTCATATTCTCTGAGAATTCTGAATACAGCTGAATCACTCACCCCTGAGGATTTTGTAACAATTCCTACTTAGTCTCTTTTCGATAAATCAGGATGTTCTTCCAATTCTTTTCGAAAAATGTTCAAAATTATCTCTTTCTCTTCAGCAAAGAAATTCGACCTTTTGAAACTTTTTCGTGGTGGTCCCCACATATCACCCTCAGATGCTGTATCCGTTTCCGAATTCGACATTGTTCTATAAACACTATATACACTTTGTCGAAAGATTTTCCAACACAATACACTTTTCACAACAAAATCTATATAAACACTTTGAACAGCTAGACCTTCACAGTAGCTCTAGGTATTTTATCTGGTCTTGTCAATTGAAAACTTCGATATTTATGCAGATCAAGATGGCTTTAACCCATTAAGGAAAAGGACCCAATCTGGTGTTTCCCGGAATTACCTTGTCGGAATCTTGAGCAGCCGACAATGGCCGGCCACTCACGTACAGTTAAACTGAGCGCAGTTGAAACTGTCAGTCTAAACTGTACGTGAGTGGGCATTTCAGTCTCAGTTTAAGGTGGGCGTTCAATGTAGTGTGTTTTTATTTCAAGTTGCATTTGAGAATGGTTTCACTTTGAGAACTGAAATTTTGTGGGTGAACTCAGAAAGGATTGGAGTTCTTAATGAGATGATTGAGATTTATTTCATTTCAACAGTTCTTTTTTTTCTTTCAAAAATAGAAGAAAATAAGTCAACTCATGCTTCTGTTTTATTTCAAACGAAAGACCCATGAAAATAGTTCAACTTCCGATTGAAAGTGAATCTACAGATAATTTCGTTCAGAAAAACAACTTGAAATGCGGAATTGGCAGAGAATGGCCAAATTCAAAATATGGCGGGAAAAAGTTCCTGTTTTACCCACATATTCACTAATTTCATAATTCAGCTATTGTCGGATAGAGAGCGCCATAGTACATTTCATTCATAATCAGAGAGATATTCATAGAACTTATAGAGATAATGTAAGTTCTATGGAGATATTCCATAAAATGCACGGTGGCGCCTCTATCGGTCGACTTGTCCTACGCGCATCAAACGGCGACCTTAACGCGATTTTGCCAACTGTGCAGTTCAACTGTGAGAAATGAATTTCTTCATATTTTAAAGTGAAAGGACTACCTGAAATGACGTGTGTGGGGGTTCGGACTGTGCAGTTCTCAGTTCAGTGTAAGTCGAGGAAGGGAGCATATCACGATGTCACGCAATAATTACAAAAGAAACTATGTTTTACTCGACTTCATCGAGATATATAGATCTGAAATTTGTTTATGGCAAGTAACGTCTGCTGAATACCACGATCGATATTTATGCAAATCAAGATGGCTTTCACCCATTAGGGAAAAGGACCCAAATCTGGTGTTTCCCGGAATTACTTTGCCGGAATCCTGCAAGATTCCGACCCAAATCTCTAAAACTCTGGTGTTTCCTGGAATTACCTTGCCGCAATCTCGAGCATCCGAAAAAGAAATTATTTAGTAGATAATAACAAAACAAAATAAAAAATGTACGTCGGATATAAAATGTTTATGCAATTGCAAATCATAACAGAAATTTTGCACTAGAGTTTCTGAGGAAAAAAGTTCTAATGTGGAAATTACTGACTCAAATTATTGAATCATTTCTATCCAGTACCATCTACAGTCCGTTCCGAGTACGATCCTGGAAATCTTTTAGGGCGTTAAAAGGGAGCGTAGTTATGACCGTTTGACGAATAGGAGCTTTATTGTATGCAAACCAGACGATTCTTTTTGTTTAAAAAGCTCCTTCTTATATTTGAACGGACTAAAGTCACAGAATGCCTTGCCATAAAAACCCAAAGGAAAGAATCATTTGGGCAAGAGAAACTTGCAAGAATGAGGAACTAGCCTCGTTGAAACCTTCCCAGATATTGGACTCCATTAGATCTCTGAAACTGAAAGGCGAGCTGTGAAGTACATGGTGAGAACACCGCTGTTAGGAGGCACAACTGCCTTGAGGTTGCAGTGAACTGAAACCCTTTTCTAACTATAACCTATATAAGTTTTCCTGGTATGATAACAAGATGAGGGTTTCCTCCACATTTCAGATTCAGTGTTAAATCTTAAATCACTGGAGATATTTCCAAAACGAATGTAACCCATGAGCACGGTTGGGAAAGGTCCTCAGCGTCTACAGCATCCGTCCACCCGTCGAACTTTTTCCGTTCAACACTCACGCGCCGCTCTAGTGCCACTGGCCTGACCTCCTTGTCTCGTTGATGAGATAGATTCGGATCCTCCGAGAATACCTAAACACTACTTGAAAATCCACCGACACGCGCTCTCCTCCAGATTAAATTCACCCAGGAGTTTTCTTGCCGATTCGTCTCTTCGGGCGCAGCCAGTCATCATGTTGGAACGTCGTTATCTTGGCGCTAAAGATACCGCAATTGGAATAGAGAATGAGTCGCCGTGATGGAAAAAGGCGCTCCAGACACTTTATTGTATTGCCCTTGTTTCGTCCTGTTTGTGCTCTTGAAGGGGGGGATGAAAAACAGGGCTGCTGGCCGGATTCAATTTAGATTTTCCAGTTACTTCACCTACTACCAACTCGTTTCTTTTCCCTCTTCTTGGCTGTATTGGTCGACCTGCGAAATTCTCTCTTGTTCGGCGACGAATTTTGAAGAAAACATAGATTGCGTAGATTCCGAGGTTCCTTCCCAGTGTTTCCAATTTGCCAGTAAAATATTTCGATTACGGTATTTAAGTACATACTGTGATTTCAAGTTCTATTAGCGCAATCATAGGAAGCATTGATTACGATGGTGTACTTCTGTAGTAATTTTGCGTATGTAAATTGTTGATTCGGACTCAAAAAATGATACCTCTATGCGTCCATGAAGTTATTTCGAAGTCATTTCCTTGAATAGTGAAAAAAAAGAAGAAAAGAACCAACATTTGGTTGGTTCGCAGAACAATAATCCTCGCATAACAGTTGGATAATTTCCACAAGAGTTAGGCATATCGTATTCAATCGTTTTTTAAAAGTATGTAATCTTCGAGAAAATCGCTGTTAAATCATTTAAAACTCAATAACAACTTGAATCGATCCAATAGAAATCAGTATGAGACATTTCGTCAATCTGGTCGCCTTTTTTCTGAAGTTTGGTTCTTTGCATATGCTTCATGAATGTTCTTAGTTTGAAATGAAGTCAGTTTATCAACGGCTTTGATTCGAAACGTGTTTTCTGAAAATGCCGAGACGTAAATTAACAAACGCTGAGGCTAATAGGGCTATAGGAATGCTACAGAGTGGCCTTACCTAGGTTGTTGTAGCGGAAAGGCTCCAAGTCAGCCAAAATGTGATATCTCGACTTCGGAATAGGTTCAGGGAGACAGGTTCCGTGTAGGAAAGACCAAGGCTTGGTGGTCGACGAAAATCAACACCTGCTCAGGATCGTTTCATCACCGTTTCGGCGAGAAGAAACCCTACACCTACGTGTAGAATGCTACGGAATACTCTTCAAAATTCAGATGGGGTCCAAGTTTCCGAACCATTAGACGACGTTTGAGAGAGGTGAATCTAGGTTCTTGACGTCCATTAAGAGGAGTTCCATTAACACGTGACCATAAGCGTCAAAGACTGGAATGGGCAAGGCAACATATCAATTGGAACGATCAATGGCGTAGTGTCCTCTTCACTGATGAATCTAGATATGGACGATTTTCAGATTCTCCAAGAATAAGGGTATGGACAATTCCACCCATACCCCGTAATCGTCGTAATCGTCCAAAAAATCCATCCATTCCGAGGGGGTAGTGTTATGGTATGGGCCGGGATATGTTTCATTGGGCGCACAGATCTACACATTTGTCCTGGGAATATGACCGCCTCACACTATAGGGAGCATGTCATTGACAATGTTGTGCCAAATTTTCAAGCTGCTATTGGTGAAACTTTTCAATTTCTAGACGATAACGCTAGACCGCACCGTGCAGCCATAGTTGAGAATGCGCGCGAGGAGCTTGGTATTCCACATTTACCAATACCTCCACACTCATCAGGTTCAAATTGCATAGAACATGCATGGGATATGCTCCAAAGAAGATTAGATAATTATCAACCTACCCCAGAATCCTTAAATAATCTGGGAGAGCTTCTGATGCCCCGTTTATGGAACCAAATTCCTCAAGAAATGTTCAACAACCTCGTGTATAGTATGCAAAGAAGATGTCAAGCTGTTATTGATGGCCGTGGAGGCCATACATTGTATTGATAGTCTTAAAATGCTTGAATTCTCTGAGAATGAAATTTCGTTATTTTACTCGATTTTCTTCACCGTATACGCTGCAGACCTACAGGCTAAAATTAATTTGCAACTTGAAATCATATAAATATGAATTTTCATCACAAAAATCGTATTTAAGCTATATTTTTTTGCAATTTGAGCCAATATCCCTAACTCATGTGGAGCAGTTTATAATACTAATCAGGTCATTATCAGATTTCTAATGAGGATAAAAAAGACCAATTTCGTGCTAATCAGTTGTTCATTCAGTTCTCAGAGAATAATATTCTAGAGACAGGGTATGGGTATACGTTGAGCAGTGTTCACCCTCAGGAGTTAACCCTGATCCAGGCCCCAATCTGAAATTGCTAAGTTGTCATTGGTTCTTAAGAGATACTGTCTTAGACGTTTCACAGCCCCCTTCTCCCCGTCTAATGAACTGAGATCGCCAGAACACCTGGTCCAAGCTCCACACAACTTCCTTAGGTGTTCATCTTGAGTGGTTTTAGCAACATTCTAATATTTCGGACATGAGATCCTTATCCTAACTTAACTAACGTGGTAATTGCCGCTCTCGAGTTTCAGATGAATGACTATCTGATAGAATACAGTCTTTTTTTTGACAGGCTGGTGTGCTTCTGATTATTTTGTGTCACTGTATTATCTCCCTCTTCAAAGTTTATCTTTGTGAACCTTCTGATTTCTGGTTAGGTAGAGGTGCTCGCATTCAACTAGATTAAGTCTTTACATC
Organism: Adalia bipunctata; assembly: GCA_910592335.1. Classification (NCBI taxonomy): domain Eukaryota; kingdom Metazoa; phylum Arthropoda; class Insecta; order Coleoptera; family Coccinellidae; genus Adalia; species Adalia bipunctata. Next base: position 9,140,497 of record OU342952.1, on the reverse strand, counting down.
TCTATAAGAAGGAGTGAGTGATTGGTCAATTTGGAAATTTAAAAGCAGCATTGTTCTAGGGTTGTTGTATACATCCTCATCCTATATAGAGCTTATCATTCGAGATAATGTTTATTCAACGGATGATATTCGAATAAGAAAAGGAAATAAGACTCTCGTTTAATACATTGTGGATGCAGAGAAATGTTCAGAGAACACAATGAAAGTCAAATTTCAGGATATTTCAATTTTTATTTCTCAAAATAAAGTACAGGGTGTTCCGATCATCAACTAGAACTCACTCTTGAATTCTCAATACTGCTCTATGCCCTAGATAATTCAAGTGCTTGTTCAAGTTTGCATCAAACAACACAAGTTAGTAATTGTATAGTAGTACATCAAATATATCTCCTTATTATTATATACATTCATTGTTAATTGATAAGTTTTTTCACATGAAAAACAATGTTATTTTTTCTATATTGTTTAAGATAAATTTTTCGTACGCTTTAATAGTTGCGGTACTATGCTAAGTTCATAATCAAATATTAACTTAGTTCATTCAACAATTTACGGCTTTCCAGCCTAACATATTATATATCGATCACAGGGATTCATTTAAATTTACAAACTTTGAGTTAATGGAAATAACAGAGTAGTGAAACATTACACTGTTGAATTTTTTCTATGACGTCTTTCATTAGTCAAGAAACCAATACAAGTTTTTTCAATTATTGGGTTCAAAGGAATATATATTTCAAGCGAATCATGAAACACTGCAGAATCATCCTCTAATTTTTTTTTCCAAAATTCGTGTGTTTTATCGGAAGTTATAAACATTTGTCGCAAGATTGTACAAAATGGGAAAACAAATTTGGAACAACTCCTACGTTCTTATGACTCATGTTTGTAGAGAATCAATAATGCTATTCATTTTGCTAGTCCAAATTTCGATATTGGACGCGAAAATACATAAAATACTGAAATATAAACCCATAATTCATAAATTTGACATTGATATAAGGTAAGAGTTATAAAACCTCAAGGGATTAAAACAATTTATGACCTAGTCATTTCGAATTTATATGTACATCTCGTTATAATGACAAGGTGCTATTAATTTTTCCATGTCCATAAACTTTTATATCTGCATATAGTTCAACGAAATAATAAATATCAAATTAATCCGAATGTTTATAGGTGTTGATGGATGTGATTTCATTGTTCGAAATCCACAGATTGATAATACATTCTTTTTCAATGATATGGACTAATCGATGATATAAGAGTCTCAGATATGCTTCACCATCTTCACTAATTGACATAATAATGCCTCTCACAATACAAAAATTTTCAAAATATGCATAGACTAGAGAATTAGTTTTATCCAATTGAAATCCTTATGATTTAAATTATATTTACAGTTTCAAGGTATGCTGGAAATTATGTCACATCGATAGAAATGATGATACATGAGTATTAGAGGGTAGCATAGAAGCTTCTGTTATTTCTTTTCAAAAATATGAGGAGCTTTGTTTCAGAAAACAAGATATTCATGGTAACGAAGATTTCCTTGATTGATTATTTAAATTCATCTATCATAATCAAATGGTTGATGAATCATGCTATAAGGAAGTAACAAATTTTTCAAGTTTAATGTATAGGGTGAAAAAAAGTGCAAATTATTTCAGATGGCAATAAGTAGAAAACTTTCGTGAACATTTTCGATTTTGCAAAACTCATATTTTTTCATATTGATTCGTTGATGTCCTGTCTGCTTGAAATTGGAAAGAGGGCACTTTTGAATAGCATATATTATTGTTTTTTTCTTTTGTGGAATCAGCTAAGAGCTCCTTCTGTTTGTTTCTTCATAATTATAATCATAATCACGAATGCATATTGTATAAAAAAAGGAAATCGAATGTCATACAAGAAATTTTAATCATAAGTTTGAGTGCTTCCAGCGAGTGTTTCAATAATTTAAAAAGCAACATATTTTTTATAATTTGGGGGAAAAATAAAAATATCTTCCAGAGGGGATATATAAAATTGTTTTTCCATTTGTTAATTCTTTCTCAGTAAAAATATGATAATCAGAAAGATAAAGTGAGACAATTGTTCCTCATATTGCAAAAAAATTTTCCTTATTCATCTGAAAATAAGCGTACTCAAATTGGGTACGCATGTTATGAAATTGATTTTCCATTTGTGAAAAAGGATTATCGATTCAACTAAAATAACAGAAGTTTCCATCAATCACACGTTCCTTCTTATCAGCTAAGAAAAGAAAATCATGGAAGGAATGTACAAAGCAACAGTTATCCAATATCACTCACTGTGGATTCAAGTGTCTTTGGCTTTCTTCAAATTTCTTGGTATCTGGTGGATAATTATCTTCCAGAGAGCTGGAGGAGAGCACAACACAAAAGGACGACCAAATATCTGGGGAATGAGAGTCCACTACATCCAGCTGCTGAAAAAAAAGAAAACACGTTTTAGCTTGCTCTGAGCGGGCAGTCCAATTAAGTTGGCTTGAATGCTTTCACATAGTGGCGATATTAAAGTCAGTATTTTCAGGAAATGTCCCTGCAAATGATAGAACGACACAGAAATATTTTCACTACGCGGGGGAGAAATCCATGTTGCTCCTACGTTTCAGTTTCTACATTTTCTCTTCTGAAGTAATTATCGAATGATCGATAGAGTACCGCAGATTTTCACCTGAACGCCTGAACCTCTCGATGTTATTTCCTTTCACAACCGAAAAACATTGTTATTCTTATAAAGGGTTTTCAAAAAATAGGTGTTTATTTTAACATTCGAAGAAAACGCCATTTTTTTTGGTAAGGTTTGTCGTTAATAATGGAAAATAACATCAGCCAAATGACCACCACGAACACGACTACAGGACCCTATGCTTTTCATGAAATTTTCATCAACCAAATCGCAAAGTGGCTGCCCTATGTCCTCGATAGCCTCACGAATTCCATCTTTGCGGTCTTGAATCGACGCTGGGCTTTTGGCTTGGACCTTGTCTTTCACATGAACCCGAAGAAAGAAGCCGCAAGGTGTTAAATCACAAGATCTCGGTGGCCAATTGTGATCACCTCTCCGAGAGATTACAAAATCAATGGTTTCGTAACTTGTGTGGCACGTAGCGCCGTCTTGTTGAAGGTAAACGGTGTCCAGATCAAAATAATCCAACAAGTTTCTTCACGACGACCCAAAAATGTCCGAGTTTTATAAACCGTCTATGCCAAATTTTTCTCTTTTTTTAAAGTGTATTTTTTTCAATAATGCAAATACGTCGGAGCGTGTATCGTTCCAGTTTTATTAATGGTATATTATCTACTTATCAAATGTAAAAACTGACAGCTTCAAGAGTGGCATCTACCGAAATAGCCGGCTATTCAAACTAACACCTCGTATTGGAAATCCCTTCATATACTCTGGCAACGTGCAGAAAAAGAGATCAAAAAATGATATTTTTTTATGGGGATAGCATTTCCAAGTTCGAGTCTTTAGCCTTCAAAATAAGAAACGTATACCACCAGATGGCAGTGCAGTGCAATTTTTATTTATTGGATAATTCAGCTCAATAGAACAAATTTTGGAGCGCAGGGAATATAACAAGAAATCATACCCTGAACTAGATCTCACACTGGCTGTATAATACTCTCTTTTTCCTTCACCAGTCATCTGGGAGGAGATACCTTCGGGGCGTGTCATATAAAAGAAATTCAATTCCATATTAGAATCCAAAATTGTGAGAAACAATTAATTTTCACCAATCGACGGCTTAAAGAAACCTTAATGAGTTGTCGTTGATGAAAATGGATATTTATCATTTCGAATAGAAAAATTCAACGAAACAAATTTCGCGAAAACAACATATGTTGTAATATTAATTACAAAAAAAACGGTAAATTCTGGAAGAAAAATGAGATAGACGTTTGATTAACTAAATGATAGACAATACTGAAATGAGAAAACACAAAAATATTTGTTCATTTTGGTGGTGGAAATGTTACAAAATAACCAATAATGATGGGGAATATCCTTTTCATTTATTCAATAAAATATATTTTTTATTATTTTCATCATACATCCCTTCATCAATCAGAAAAAAATAAATCGTTTCTGACTCCTCAATTTTGCGAAACACCTTATCTATAAGTAAAGAACCATTGAGCATGAGATCTTTCAGAGACACAATTCTTGCATGATCAATCTCACTTATCACTCTACTATTAATATTGGCAGTCAAATGTCGTGAAATTAAGCTGCATTTGCTACTGAAGTACTATATTTAAAATGAATATACAGAGTGTAACAGCCAAATGAAATGAATTCGATAACGGATAAATGAGAGCGTGTTGGGAAAAACGCTTGGACACGTCGATTTGTAATTTTAAATGCGCATATTTTTCAAGAAAATAATATTATATAGGGTGTTCCATGTGACCGTGGCCAATACCAACTTTTTTATTTCAAATGCAACCCCCTGTATATTATTTATTTTTTGGATTCTTCAGAGAATTCTAGACACAATTCATGCACAATATCCTATACCTATCTTTAACTATTTCGGAAGTATTAAGTGTTTTCAGATTCATTGCAAAAATCAACGTTTTAACCCCTTCAGACCTGAATTATTGTGGTGCATAGAAAAAAATATTTTTGGTTGATTTTTCTTTGAGAAGCCTCTATTGAGTAAGTTTATGTATGTTCTGATGTTTTTTGCATCATCATTTTTTCAAAATAGAATGTACATCTATATGTACATATGGTATGAGACAGAGATACAATACAATAGTTCAAAATTTATTCATTATGGTGAAAATTGAAACGAATAAAAAAAATAAGTTCAAAATATAAAAACCAAACAGTTGAAAACAAAGTATTTCGCCTATCTATGAAATTCCAAGAAACAATTGAATATCAATAGTCTGGAATCTTGCTTTCTTCCAATCTTTTTTCTGTTTTTTCTTATCAGAAATGATCTGGACCGCCAATGTGGCCAGTGACTCTTCATTCTTCTATTATATCTTGATCTAAATGATAATTCCTAGGAATTATATCATTTCCAGGTCTTATTGTAGGTCGATTGCACACCTCTACCAACTCATCTTCATTGTCATCCATTTCTATATATCCAATATCGGATAAATCCCCCTTATTTATCAAATTCATGAGTTCTTCTACATCTTAGATCTCTCCAGGTGAAACCTCTTTATCATCCTATTCATTTTCTATCCATCTATATATATCTAAAAAAATTCAACGAATGTGTCATACTAAACCTGATACCATATGTACATCTCCATGTATTATCATAAGCAATAGTTGAAGCCGATTGTACATTCTGATGTACATCAACTTTGGATCGAAATTTTAGGCAGGTAAATACTGAATTTACTTTATTTTCCATTGAGCATATGGGTACTTATATTGTTTGAATAGTACATGCAATTTCTTTCTTATAACTTTGATTTTACAAGGAAAATATGGAAATGAAATGACACTCACCGTAACTAGACGCTGAAGGTTAAGTTTATGCCGCGAATTGTTCCCATATGTTTCGTATTTCTGTAAGATGGTGCTAGTGTCTCTCACAGTCGATGTGGGATGAGTCCATGTGCGTGGACAAACGGTGCAAAATGTACTACTACACTAAAAGAAGCGATTGCAAGCGATAAAAGCTTGTGTAAATACCGGTGTACGCCAGGTCTGAAGGGGTTAAATTAAAATTATTTTATTCCACAAATTCGGTAGGTAAATTACAATCAAAACCTAATAAGTAATACTGATTACATATTTCCAAATCATTGAAAAAAAAACCATTAATGTCAATGTAGGAAATGTTCAAAATGCTCGCAGCAAACGTCTTGGCAACATGCTAATCTGGTGTAGAATTGTCTTCTAACGTTACTCAACATTTCTTCTCAGTAATGGTTTTTGCTTACTTTCTTCATATCAAGAGGTAAATGGGAAATAAGTATTGAGTGTAAAAGTTGAAGATAGGTATAGGACATTGTACATGAATTATGTCTAGAATTTTCTGAAGAATGCAAAAAATAAATAATATACAGGGGGTTGCATTTGAAATAAGAAAGTTGGTATTGGCCACGGTCGCATTGGACACCCTATATAATTTTATTTTCTTGAAAAATATGCGCATTTAAAATTACAAATCGACGTGTCCGAGCGTTTTTCCTAACACCCCCTCATTTATTCGTTAACGAATTTATTCCATTTGGCTGTTACATTCTTTATATTTCTACTGTTTGAAGCAACCATACCATGACGTTTAAAAACTTATGGCTCCCATTGTGAAACCTTTGAGATCGTAGAAGATAACGATTAAATGAACTGGGCTGTAAAAAGCACCCTCTTGGTGATTGGACAGAAGAGCGGCTTTCCACCAATCAAGGGTGTTATTACTTAAAGAAAAATAAAAGATGTTAATTAAAATTTTGAAGTTCTTTCTTCCGACGGAAGAAAGTGTGGGATCGGCCCAACGCACTTGGGTCAGGTCTTGGTGTTTAAAATTATTTTCTAGGGAGAGGGATGGTAAATGAAAACCTTTTAGATTAAATTTAAGACGTATATTAAACCAAATCAAACTAAACAAATTCTCACCAAATTAGATATGTGTTACTTAAATCAAATGATTCAAATTATCAAATGTTCAGATATTTCTTAATTCGAAAGTAAATAATCCCATCAAGTATAACTCTTAAATTAGCTTTAAATTACAAAGGCAAATCCATTCATTGAAATTAAATCAACATCAGTGTGAATTCCAAATAAAAAAAAAATGAATTCAAGTCATCAACAAAAATGAAAAGGACTTGTCAAAATAACCCCAAATTAATAACCATGGATAATCTCAAAAGAATTTACAATATAAGGTAAACTTTCTATACCCAAACAAGAAAACGGAAAATAATCCCTCTTAAACTTCACATTCACAAGGGGAAACTCAACAATAGTTTCCTCGTGGTCTTTCAAATAAACCTGAGTTTTCTCAACAGAAAAACTCCACTTAGACCTTCAACTACTTAAGGGTGATTACAAAAATAATAATACGCTCCAAAGAATATAAGAAAAATATGAAACTATGACTTTTAGAAGATTTCAGGACTCTGGACTAAAAATATAATTTGGGCGGGCAAGTTAAGCATAAACAATTTATCTGACCTTTTTCCTGTACCAATAATCCCAAGAATGATGAACCTAGGAGGATGATTCTACGACGATGCTTCTTTCCTGAAACAGACAGATTAGACACGAAACACGACACCCACACGTTTTTCGCCAAAAATTGACCTTCACTCCCGAATATACCGACGATACTCGATCTAAATGATTCCAAATAATTTAGAGACTTTACTAACTTTAACTTAACACTTTTTATGACCCTGTTCAAGACTGATTTTCCAAGACTTCAAAAACGAGACCAAGAACCTCATGAGCTACTCCAACGCCGTCTTCCGAATAACTACAAAACTAAATTAATTCTAAAACCTTCCTTAAAACCGTACTAAAACATATCAAGCGAGTCAACTCAGAATCTTCCCGTTTAAGACTTCTGCAGTTACTCCTCAACTTCAAAATCAACCATAATTGCTTTCGCCTCCACTGTGAGACCGTACTTCTTAACACTCAAGTACCTAAGCTGAAACCGTACTACCCTAGTTTCCGCACCATATTCGCGAGCACTGGGACCCCTTTCCGCTCGGGATTCCACCAGCAACTGCCTTTTTCGTCCCCGGAGTGAGTCGAAGATTTTCCCCTCTTCGTCTCCTCCAAAAACCAGTCAAATTGAAGGTTTTTCTTTTGTCGATGCTTCAAAACCAATCAGATCAATACTTCTTCCATCTTTGTTTTTATGAACCAATCAAATTGAAGACTTTCCTGCTTCCCTACCCCTCTTAGTTCCCATGCATCGGTTTGGGAAATGCTGTGTCGAAAAATACCTTGGTTCCCAGCAAACGTAGCATATTCTCAGCGCTGAGTTCGTGGAACCATAATTTTCTTATCTTCACTGTTACAGAAGAAATCTGAACCGAAAATCAACAATTTCAATCGTTAACGTCTCGCCAGCCATCCTGATAGGCCTTAATAACCGTCTCAATAATTTCTTATCACAGAGGTATCAAGTTCCCGAAGTTTAAATCGATCAATTAAATTATTGGGCTTTCTCTCGGGAGATTTCCCGAGTAAAATAAAGGGTGTTAAAAATCTCGCTGAAATATTACGGAAAAGAAAAACGTTCAAGTCCTAATTTTCAAAGGAATATTCATTTTATTACTTCCAAATTATCCCACCTATTACAGGGCTGTGAAGATTGCAGCTGGTTCTCGATAAATATACGTTTCGTAGAAATAATTTTTTCGGATACTCAATGGCTCAATCGAGAAAATTATTTCCACAACCTTCGAATGGGTTTTCATCCAAATTGCCAATTAGGTCTCGTCGAAACTAAACTGTTGCACGCTCTCGGACTACTTTTCGATCAACCACAAGTTGAACTTCCGTATCAATTCGATCTTAACTGGCCCAATCACGAAACGTTCTTTCTGAATGAATCCCAAACTTCCACGATTCCAGTTCGAAGTGACCTTTAACCTCCCCGATAAGGCAAAGATCCCGCTCTCGAAATCGGATCTGATTGGCAAAGACCGTGCACATTGTGCTGGCTTATGGCCAACGAAATTCATAAATAATTTCCATGCAATACGTGTGGCTGGGCGGCTCCGGCCGGAATACGGCACCGGCACTTCTCAGTTCTCGACCCTAATTTACGACGTGTTCGGGATCTGGAAAACTAGAGCTGGCTGCGCGCTGCCAAGTCGTCCTTCTCGGAGATTCTTGCAGGACGTTCGCAGATTACGTCGCCAACTCCTATTCGTAATCTGATGGCAGGTATGCATATTCATGGCCATTATTCGGAATCTTGAAAGATTCCGATGCTCCAATTCGCTGTACAATCGGTGTCGTTCCGGTGATTATTTATGGCCAGATATGAGGAAGCACCTGGAGACGATTCTGCAGGATGAATTCGGCTGATTGCCTGCTTGTGATTGATGCCGAAGATCATTAAAAAAGGAAAGGGTTTTCCAATAAGAGTTATTTTGAAAAGACCGCTGTTCACGCCAAGTGAACGGTTCAAATTAATTGTTCTGAATTTTCAAAATTCTGATTCCTTTTAAATTAATTTCTCCATACTGGGGAATTCCCATATGGAGTTGTCATTATGTAGGTTCGAAAAGAACTCTCGTCAGCTGTGGATCGCATCATATGTTGCATATTTGTTTCATTTTTCAATAATTCATCAGTTCACTGATTTACTTGATCGTGCAATGATAATTCTTCTTCCATTAATTGCTAATTTTCTGCTTCCTTTTCGTGAATTCGGAAAATTTCAGTTTTTCCTGTGATTCGCAATTTGTAGTGATTTCGATTCAATCGAATTACAGTCATTCAAAACTTTCATTCGTGCGAATTATTTCGAACAAAAAACTGTAACCAGTGGCGAGGTTATTTTACAATACCACGGATTTTCACGTCAGCTTCATTCCATGTTCGTTTGTCGAGCTCGATCAATCTGTACCTACTTTGGAATAGGAGTCGTCGACGGGATCCAGTTGACTCTTTTGCTGATATAGGTAAGACTATATTTCTTCTGTTATTTTGCATACATTTATCCTTTCATTTGTGTTGGGTTTCAATTACATAATAAACAGTCCACTAGCCTTATTTTTATTTTCATTCGGAGGATTATATTTCGAAAAATTAAACTTGAATTGTCATAATGATTTCCGTCCTCAATTTTCTTAATAAAAAGCAACAAATAGCAGGAAATAGGACTAGGAAATTTGTGGCGACGTTTCGCAAAGGTGTCCCTCTGCTTCCGATGAATTGAAATGTGTCACTGGAGCTTTCATTCCTATCAATCCTTTGCCGAAAGGAGAAATAGGCTATATTAAACCGAATACATCGGTTTTTTCCATATTCCAGGAGTGTCTTATTTTAGAACAGGTGAATGATAAATATGAAGCATATGTTTGACCTATTCCATTTTATTTGTACAAACCTACTGTGGTAGTAATGTATGAATATTTTTTGAACCAACAAATTACTATACAGTCAGAATATTTCACTCCTTGTTCATAAGATCAAATAAATGAAATGTATATCTATAAAGCTTTCAGCCTTATTAATTTATAACCAAAACTCAGTTACTATTGCATTGAAATAATGAGTTTCTCTGTGAACAAATTCGTTAATTCAGTTATTATGTTTATTTTCTTTGTGGTGAATGAATAAAACTGTTATTTATTTGAAATAAAGAAATATTAGAAATAAAAATGTTATGCACCCTCACAATCATATCACATATTCGGATTCCTGTAGAGGAATAATGTTCTATTATTCTTGAATCTTGTAATTACCCATCAATTCATCTTATATCTTCGGGTTGATTTTTTTCAATGAATTCTTGATAAGAATCAACAATTGATTTCGTCAAGTCTTGAACTTTCAGTTCAAGAGGATAATAAACATTAAATCTTCACAAGCATGCATATGGAAATTATGTGAAAGCAATGCAATTTTCTTCCATGGCGAAAAATAATATATTTCAACAGTGATCTCTTGTACTTTTCATGCAAATAACTAGAAAAGGAATCCTTTCTATCAATTCATATAAACGTTAATTATTTTCGTCCATCACATCTTTTCCGATTCATTCACATTCTGAGAAATACGCTAAGAATGTAGAAAGGGCAACATGTGTTGAGTTGGAACATGAAAATATTTTGAATAACGTCATAACTTCGATACAGAGTGGAATGTGTCAAATTTCCAAGGCCAGAGTTGTGATTTTATAATTGTGAATGGAGTATAGATGCGTCAATTTTGAATTATGAATTCTCGATGTTTTTTGTATATTTCTGCCGAAAAGGATAATGAAGAGAAACACTTTTGACTGGTGGATTCTGAATAGCTCTGCGTTCCCAGAATTTCACAAAAAAATGCGCAATCGGAAGATTAACATATTTGTTCGCCCCATATCTCTCCGTTCGGCTAAGCCGTCATTTAGCAGTATGGTAATTTCAAAAACTCTATTTTAATCATCGCATTTATGAGCTGGGGAACGGAATCCTTCACATCGCTGTTTTATTCAACCCAATTATCCTAAAATGCGGAATAACCCCATGTTCGTATCGCAGACAATTTCGTCGAGAAAATGGTTACCTCGACGGACGCATGAAGGTTTTATATTTCGGCTCAATTCCCTCCCGCACTTCGGAATTCAGATACATACGTATACTGTCTCGTCGTGTCGGTGAAAATGTTATCAACAGAGGATAATACGTTCTTTTTCTACCCGATCGTTATTCTTCCAGCCGTGACGCAACTCGTCTGCTTCAGCGATGTCGCGAACTATTTGGCTTCTCTGGAGATTTGATGAGATAAAATAACGGCGACGAGGGGAGTTGCTGGTGTCGAAATCAACACCAGCCGTTCCCCTATCGATACCCCGGAAAGCGAGTTTCTTTTGTTCTTGGGGACTGTTAAAAATTCATACTTTTATCTTTGATACCACAAAGTTCTGCGGATGGACTTTGTCGGTAACAAAGAAGACCCTGGGCTCTATGGTTTACCACTTTCATCGACCCTGTAGTAAGAAGTTCTGAAAGGAGGCTATCCAGTAGTACTTTTCGTCTAGCAACGGTCATCAGTTAGCCTCTTTTTTGCTTTATTTCACGCTCGAACAAGTTATTTGCATCAACTCTACCTAGCACTTGCATGCAGAAACATTCGTTAAAACCCGAGCACCCATTAAGTGAATTCGTTCCATGAGGAAAAGGACTCTACTCAGTACACCTACAAGAAGCCAGAAAACCTGCAGAAACATCACTCCAAGTCAGATCAACCGTGATTGCCACCTTTCAGTGTTTAGGTACTTTGTGGTATTTTTCTATCTAGGTAATACTATCTATCTAATAATCTTTTCTTGAATTGTAGTGAAGATAAGAATCGATACAGCAGTCCATTATTCCCTCCGAAAGAGCCCTTGTTTTTTTATTAACAGGAATTGTAACTTATTTGAGGACAATTTTGAGGTTCTTGAGTCCTATCGTTCAATAAAACTCTGAATTATTAGCTCATGAGAAAGAAAGATTCACATCGACCGAATTTGATGAATACTGGAACAAAAATTGAGGCCATGAAGGTGAATTGAGTCTTTTGTTTGGAGCTCCCGGTCATTAATCATCGATTAAGATGTTTTGAAACTTCAGACGGCCCTACTCTGACATTTATCTGCTTCATTTAAAAAACCTGGTCACACCAATGTGGATAGAACAGTATATAGGTCACTGATAAAGGTCAGTCTCTGCGAAGCTAATGCTATGATTCCTAGTAGCCAATGAGAACATTTGTATGGATCAAAACACGCATGGGTGGCAGAACTGAGCCCTGAGGAATACCTGCTTTTAAGTAGGAAGTATCTTAGAGAAGCGCCATAGTTAAATTCCATTCACTTTTATCTCGGTTGGCCAAGATTTAGGTTTATCAAGTTTTTCTACTCGAAATTGACGCAGGTTGGCAGTCGTGTGATAAAGGCAATGTCGAAATAATTCTCAGGGACGTTGCCAATGTTGATTTCCACTCTCAATAGTCTATAGTGATATTACATCACGCTTGGGAACTAAAAATGTCGAAGGTAGTTCTGAAGAAGCTGGGACAAAGTATCAGGAAGTGCTATAATGAACTGAAATCTGCTAACTTTGTTAACACAGGTTTCGTAGTACTACCAAAGAGTAGATTTTCTTTGGTACTACCACATTTTCATACTGAAGTATTTCAAGTTGCGCAAAAAGGTATTTAAAAGTGGGGAATTCTATAGGTCTGTCTGTTCTTTCAGAAGTCTTCCTTTCGGATTATTAGTGTACTTTAATTCTTTTTTCGAATGAACTATCACAAAGTATCGAACTATACGGACCATTATTTTTCATTAAAATTCAACACTCGATTACTGATTTCCGTACAAGAAAATAGCATAACTGAATCTCCCAACAATGTTTATAATACGTGAAATATTTCCAGTATTAACAGAGAAAAAGCTTCTTCAACATTCGCTAGGTGTTTGATTCCAACACATGAAAAAATTTCCCAGAGTAAATAATTATTTTGATAAATACGTAATGACTACGACCTATATGTGGAGAGGACAACGTTGCGTAGTTATCTGACAGGAAAATGAGTGTAACCTAACATTTTCAGAATATACAGGGTGGGGCAGAAAAACCTATCCGATTTCGAAACGTTATAAAATTAAAACCACTCAGCTTGTCAAAAATTTTTTTTTATTAACATATCGCAAATTTTATGCCATTTTTAAATTTAAGTTTTGAAAAGCACATCACTCAAATGTCGTCCTTGAAGTCCTTGAAAATGGGCTTCGTCCGTGAAGAGCACAACATCGTCGTTTGGCAGTTCTCGGAGATCGCGACACAGGTTCGTACGGGTTTCAAAATCCCTTTCACTTAATTTCTGTGCAACAACCATTTTGTAGGGATGCATTTTGAGGTCCCGGTGCAAAATTCGCCGAATACTGCGGTTGGAAATCCCCAAAGCGAGCGAATGTTTTCGCGCCGAACGACGCGGGGAACGTTCAATCGCGGCTCTCACATTGGCCACGTTTTCAGGTCCTGTTGCTGTCCTGGGACGTCCAGGCGACTTCTTTTTCAATGCTGAACTCGTCTGTCTAAAATTTGACACCCACACTTTAATCGTAGCGTGATGTGGAACAGGATCATGACGCCCGAGTCCGAAATGAATTCGAAAAGCACGTTGTGTAGCAATTATCGAACCGCCGCATTCGATAAACCGCTCAATAACAAAAGCACGATGTTCACCAGACCAAGGCATGTTGACTACTGACAAATGGCATAAAACCAGCTTTCTAACGGTTTTTACCCCACTACTCTACCTGCTCTCTCTTCTGAGAAAAAGGGATTTGAAATCGGATAGGTTCTTCTGCCCCACCCTGTACTCGGTGAAATGTGTCAGGGGAACATGGCCAACTGGGATACTTTGTAAAAGTAAATGGAGTATACTCAATAATATTTCACCCCTATGAAATTAGTTCCAACTAATTCCGCCAACGTAATGAGAGCGTTTTGGCCTAATGGAGATTTCCTGGGATGAGTGTGCGAATTTTTACGTAACCTTGTAAAAACCTCCGTGAAAACTGAAGGAGAATATCGAGTCGAAAATAAAAGGCAACTCCTATCGATTTCACGCCATTTTCGAGCGAAATTGAACGAAAACAATGGAATTATGTTGAAAGCAGAAGCAGCGACTGAAAAGCCTATTACAGCTCCGATATTACATATTTCAGTGTAGAAAGAAAATTTTATATGGCAGAATATTACTGACATCTCTGATATTCCGAATGCACTGTCTTCATGCGCTGTTACATTTAGCTCATTTCATTCTGCTTTCAGCAGAATGCGGATAACTTTTTGATATAATGTTGAAGTTTTGTGCAGAATGGTGGCGAAAGAACAATTTTCGAGCGAGTGTTACGGAGGCACGAATATTAGAGTAAACTAACAGACAGCCAAACCGCCTGTTTTTTTTTTCGAGGTTATTGCTCCTCGTGTAATCAGTGTTGTGGAGAACAGCTCATGGTGAAACGCTCGTATTTGCGAAGATGATAATTTTCATTTTCTACTAATTGAAAAACGCAATTCCACTCTAAAATGTAAACAGCATATGTTTTTGATTTGCAACTTTCTGCGAGTAGCGCTCTGGAAAACTGAATGTTGTTGAATTTTAGTTTTGACACGAGTAACGCAAAACAGGAATTTTTCCTTGAAATATCTGATCAGTACATAATGAAGCTTTCGCCATCACATCAACTTTTATGTGTTTCATGATGATGAATTCCGAAATACACATCAATTAAAAAGTAATCAATTGAAGATTTAACCTTCGGTTAAATGTTTGCGTCAATCACAGGTATCTGTGTATTTGAGCACTTTTGAGAGAAAGAAAAAAACATATTGTGATATATATTTCGTATGAGAAGCACGCAGTGAGTACAGACAGATATAAGATATAAAAGAAGAATCTCAGTATAAGCACAAATATAACAAGAACTCTTATTTTGATAGGAATTCATTTTTTATTTAATGCTGGAAATACAGTAAGTTAAACGATTCCGGAATCTCAATGAAACAGGCATGTTTTTTTCCAATTTAGCGCTAAGGAAACCATATTTTTTCCGCACCACGTGAGGTTAAAATCAGGAAAAAATTTGCAAAACATGAAATTTGAACTAGATCTTCGTTTGAAAAAAATCTTTGCATGCGCCCCGAAAATCATAGCTCACATTCGATAGCGCATCTATCCAGGAATACTATCCAAAAAACATATAGAAAAAATTCTTACATTTGGAGTCTTGTCACCAAAAATAGTGGCAAAGGGTATAATCTTTTTGAATTTTCGAAATTGTCGAATATCTAGAAAACCGAAGGACTCTTACCCAACATGAATGATGATTTATCCTTGTAGACATAAGAATCATTTTTTTTAGTGGAATCATAATCCGTTCATCCCAAGTCAATTCCTTGGAAACTCAGATTTTGTAATGGTCTAATTTGTACTCGGTACTTTTTGATCTGAGGGACTGAGATTGGGTGAATGATAAATTTTAGTCATATTCATTCATAACGCCACACCCTTTACTTAAGGATACCAGAAAATGTCCAAAATTTATCGAATATACAGGGTTTGTCCAAATGCGCAGCAATTCATTAGTACGACACGTCTCGTTCATTGGTCGTCATGGTTGTTCTACCAAATATTTCGAAAGTATACCGAGTGGGAGCAACAATGGTTAATATACTGATTTGCACCCATTACCTTGAACTCTATCAGCCCTCGAATTAACAGGAGCTGCCGTACCTCGACTTTCCAGGACAGAAGCTCTTTGCGGCCTTTCCCCCTCTACACTCTCCTCGTTGCTCTTCAGGTAAATGGTAGCGATCGTTGCCAAACATTTCAGCTTCATGTCGCCCCTTTTGAAGTGTTTGTGACGAACGGTGAACTCAAGACCAAGCACCGACGTCTCCAGACCTTCCCTGCCTGTGACTATGATATCTGGACCTCTCAGGAAAGAAGCGTTGGCTGGCTCACCATTGATGAACCAATTGAGCACTGCTGCCGGTTTGGATCTACCGGCTGTACAATTGACGCGAACGGTATCGCCAACTTGGTATCGGGGTCTGCCTCCTGAAATCTTAGGGCCTTCTTCTGGAAGAGCTGAAAAAATATTATTAAGGTTCATTTTTGAAAAAAACGTTAAAGACGTCTATCGGGTTTTCATACTATACAGGATGAGTCTTCGACTTGTACATATATTTCAACTGAAGATTCTTGAGGTCAAAAAAAACCTTTTTTACATTTTACATTTTTCCGAATTCGGCTTTGTTAAAAAGATATAGCCATTTGAAAAAAAATTGGGCTAATTACATGCCTGATAAGATACTCTGGAATTGATTCAAAGTTCATATTTCTCGATTGAAATTGAGTTTATACATTTAGGGAATACTCAAGTACTAACCGTATCGGAATAAAAATGTTACAAACACGATATTTGTCAAAAAAAAACCATTTGGTTTCATCCAATTATATCTGCATCTAAAAACACTAATAACTTGTTCATATTCTCCTCGAAATCCCCAAAAAATCTTATGAAGAATTGTTTTTACAATGACCTTACCTAACCCATCTAACCATATTCTGTGAAAGCTATCATAGAACGTTTGAGAAGACGATGCCAGATTGCGTTGATATTCTTTTTAAACAAGGAAGCAGTACGTCCTCTATCATTAACGGATGAACTAACGCAAAGGCACTTGTTTTGTTAACTTTTGGATGATGGCGTCTTGTCGTGCCTGTTTGGAAATGTTCTGATTCTCGCCGATAGAGCGCTACGATCTTAATTTCAGTCGCCCATAACCAAAGACTGTGCTATAACGTTGCGCAAGTCAAACCGTTGTTCCACAGACTGAACAGTTGGTCTGTGGTTGTTGAACGAAGCATGCGTATAGCGGCTTGATGGAGATTTGTCGATTTGTTATTTGTGAAGAATGCGAACAGTTGATGTGAAAAGATTTTCAGTGAAACTGAATTAATGTGATAATAACCGTGTAGTATCGAGTTTATAAAATTCTAAGAGGATATTGTTCAGATAGAAACATCGCCATAGATCATGTAGTGTTAAGTTTTGCATTAATGTCCATTCAATACATTCTTTGTATGGGACATTCATCATTAACTTCCGAATTTTGTATTCCATTGACATTTTAGTCTTTTTATGCTATACTGTAACTTTCATACCAGGAGAAATTTCGAATAATTTTTGATTGAGGAATATGCACCATGAATAGAGTAACCAATCAACTAAAATTCAGTTCATTTGAAATAACGGTTCCGAAGATATGAACAGGAATTTCGACACCCTGTATCTTCCAAACGAAACCGAATTTTGAAAAATGGTATAAGAAAAAAGTGTTTCGTTTGATGAGAGGAACCTACAGTTAAAATATATGAACAATTCAAAGACTCACTCTGTAGGTATAGTATTCGTATTCGGAAAACGAAAAATGATGTTATGTATTTCCGACCAAAAAAAATTCATTAAATATAAAAAGAATTTAGCCTTCACTCAAAAACTTGGATTGTTTTGTTATTCAATTTCTAATGGACCTTCATAAATTACTCTAGATGTACGAGAGGAAGATTCCCATTGTATACATTTTTGATTCACCCTTCACTCTTCATTCCGTTCCCAGACGAATCTGGTTACCGAAATGAGGTTGAGGATTCACTCCAATCTGAATCCCATGTGCATTTCCCAATTAGCATATTTAAAACCTTGCACATCCCTATTCAATATTCGACCATCCGAATCTACATTTTAATCAGTTTTTACACCGAATTCTTCGCCATGCCAAATTGTTCTTTCTCGTCAGATCGGCGCAAAGAGTTACGAGACATGGACGGTTTTCATTCAGACAGAAGTTCTTGTGATGAAAACTCGGAGTTTTCTAGGACGTAGAATGCGAAGAATCTAGTTTCACTATTGATCTTGGAGGACTTTGTCGAGTTTTTGGTGAGAGCTATAAAGGAATCGGAGTTTTTGGATTGGGGATGAAATGACACGGTTTATTTTACATGAATTGGGAGAAAGGCGAAATGAGATGGATTGGAAGCTTTCCAGTGCGAGTCAACGGAATAATAAGAGCTTGCTTATACTTGAAATAATGCTGTCTTCAACTGGTCTTGTTTCAGAACAATGCAAACATATTATACAGAGTGTAACAGCCAAATGGAATAAATTCGATATCGAATGAATGAGGGCGTGTTGGGAAAAATGCTCAGACACGTCGATTTGTAAATTTAAATGCGCATATTTTTCAAGAAAATAATATTGTATAGGGTGTTCCATGTGACCGTGGCCAATACCAACTTTCTTATTTCAAATGAAACCTCCTGTATATTATTTATTTTTTGGATTCTTCAGAAAATTCTAGACACAATTCATGCACAACGTCCTATACCTATCTTCAACTATTTCGGAAGTATTGAGTGTTTTCTGATTCATTGCAAAAATCAACGTTTTAAATAAAAATTATTTTATTTCACAAATTCAGTACATTACACTCAAAACCTAATAAGTAATACTGATTATTTCTTAATTATTAAAAAAAAAACAAGAAAAAACATTAATGTCAATGTAGGAAATGTTTAAAATGCTCGCCGCGAACGTCTTGGCAACATGTTAATCTGGTGTAGAATTGTCTTCTAATTTTACTCAACATTTCAGGCGTTTTTGCTTACTTTCTTCATATCAAGAGGTAAATGGGAAATAAGTATTGAGTGTTATGTACCTATCGAATTTCTGAAATAAAATAATTTTCATTTGAAATGTTAATTTTTGTAAAAAATCTGAAAACACTTAATATTTCCGAAAAAGTTGAAGATAGGTATAGGACATTGTACATGAATTATGTCTAGAATTGTTTGAAGAATCCAAAAAATAAATAATATACAGGGGGTTGCATTTGAAATAAGAAAGTTGGTATTGGCCACGGTCGCATGGAACACCCTATATAATTTTATTTTCTTGAAAATATGCGGATTTAAAATTACAAATCGACGTGTCCGAGCGTTTTTCCTAACACCTCCTCATTTATTCGTTATCGAATTCATTCCATTTGGCTGTTACAATCTGTATCTAATCTGTTTGATCATTGTGTAATATCTACTTAAGTGCCGAGGGTTTTTGCTTCGGGGACCAAATCACCTGTTGGTTCATTCTTCGTTTTTCCACTCAAGGAAATGGCTGAGAAAACTTTCGCATGGACCAATAAAAGAAATAACCACATCTGTCAAATCAAGTGGTCTATTTAGTTATGTTATAGTGACAACAACTCTATTCCCCCTTTCAGCTTTTAGTTTAGGGATATCTTGAAAATTTCGCATTTATCATTTGTCTTCGGGATTTGACGTGAACCTTATAGTAGACTTCATGAATTAAAGAATTTGAAATCTACTTTTTGAAATTGAAAGACACACAAACACATAACCAACTTCCAATGATAAATACTATAACTAAATAGCTTCTCGAGTCCTGGAGCGACATGAATGCCTCATGGAGATACAACAATGAAATATCACATTATAATAACATATTATACATGTGTACAACATGGTGTAATGCGTTATATGATTGATTTACTGCTCATATTCCATTAAATGTTATACTCTGGGGTTCTCAGGGTTTCCACAGAAACCTAGGGAATCATCACTAGGAACACCACGTTCACTTTATCGGGATTTAATGGAAGTAATTACCCAATAGATCGTATCGGGTGTTGTTTTTTATAGTGATAGAATTTTCTTTAGGGATAACTGTGATTTGACAGAAGGTGAAAGCGATGTTGTTTTGACATTTCTGTTCAGTGAACATTGACAAATTGTCATGGAAAGACGACTCACATTCACAATTAAGGGTTGCCCCTGTGTATTGCTCAAGTTATATGAGGGAAGTTGAATTCCTATGCAATGATTTTAGCACCTTTTCATGTGTGATCAAAGGATTAACAAGAATCTGATCATCTGCTAGAAATGCTGCAGTATATTGAAAATATTGAATACGATGTAATATGCATTAGCTGCGTAAGATATAGTCCATTCACTTTTATAAAGTATACCGGTTGGCAATGGAATTCTGACACATTTCACCGTGTATATTTTGAAAATGTTAGGTTATAGACATTCTTCTGTCAGTTGAACAAGCAACGTTACCATTTCGACATATATGTCGTAGTAATTAGGTATTTAACAAAATGTTCATTAACTTCGGGAAACTTTTTTTTATGTTGTGGTTTTCACGAAAAGGAATATCTTGTAATGTTCAGAGAACATCGTGAGAACCAAGGGCAAGCAGGTAGGAATAGGTGTTCTTCTTGAATTTCTGGAGGTTATATGCCTCGGGGAACACCTCCCTAGGCAATGTGTTCCAAAGCCTCGCTGTTCGTTGGATGAACGAGTCTTTGAAGAGAGATGTTCTGCAGGTCTCCAAAGTTACCACGAAGGGGTGTGAAGACTTAACTTGACGGGTTAGTCTGGTAGAGACTGCCAGAGGGGGAACGATTGTTGATAATTCAGAAGAGCATCGCCCATGGAAATATCTATAAAATAGAGACAGATCGCCCACTTTTCTACGGTGTTCCAGAGAAGTGAGCGAGCTTGTAAGCGAGGCATCACCGACTAGACGAATTGCCCTTTTTTGTACGGAGTCCAAGAGTTTTTGGGTGTGTTTAGGTGCATCACTCCAAATATGGGAACAGTATTCCAGGACAGGTCGAATCTGTGCCTTATAGATCATAAGCAGCTGACCTGAGGTGAAATGGCTCCTGGCACGAAACAGAAAACCAAGTTTTTGGGATGCATATTCAGCAATGGATCTCACGTGATTCTCCCAGGAAAGGTTACTGCCGACAGTAATGCCAAGCATCGAAATGGATGACTTCAATGGTATGGTCACAAACCGACAATTTCATGCTGGGCACAGTAAGATCGGCTTTTCTAGAGAAAAGACATGCTTGTGTTTTGTTTGCGTTGAAACTAATGAATTTAAGAAAATTATCAGGGTTACTTTTAGAATGCGCAGATTTCAATTCTTAATAGCACTTCCTGATACTTTGCCTCTGCTTTTTCGAAATTACCTTCGGCAATCGGCATTCTAAGTTTCCAGGCTTGATAATGACATAATAATTAATAATGAAAAATAAACGTCGGCAACGTCTAAGCAAGAGATTTATTCATTGACGTAATGTCTGTCATTCACAAGTGCCAACCTGCGATTTTTTCAGGTAGAAAAACTTGATAAAACTAAAACTTGGCCAACCGCGATACATTATAAAAGTGAATGGGGTATATGTTATATGAAAAAGATATTTTCGAATGTGTCAATATGACACGTAGATAATTTCGGCGAGTGAATTCCTTCCCCAAAAAAACTCATCAACTTTTCCGCTTCGCACGAAATCGAAGGCTCGTTGAGAACGTCTTGAGCAATGAAAAGTCTCATGGAGAATTTAATATTCCAGACGAAGTACACTCCAGGTCGAACGAAATATTGATTTCGGGAATTAGGAAGCCAATGGGTTATGCAGAAGAAATATATTGGGTTTTTTACTTCCGCCAGAGGAAAAACGATCCATATTTTAAACGGACCACTCATATTACGACCGCTCGTTCAATATGAGTCTGAAACACGAAACACATAAATCAGCCGGCATGCAAAAACTCTGTCAAAGCTAAGGAGTTATAAATGCGGTAGGTTCATTCCGAAGTTCTGTGCTCAGGGCATCTCCTGGTTTTGTAGATGCGGGTATATCCTTCTAAGTAGCTCATTTGTGGCACTAGAGGCGCCAAAGTTTTATAAAACAGTTAACCCCTTCTTTGGTCGGCGGTTAGATGATTGAAGTGAAAATTCAACTAGTTAACTTAATTAATCTTTATCTGACACGAAAATCTTGATGATTTTATTCTTAACGGAAATGGGTTTCTCCAGAAAGGTGGTGATAAATATGCGTATAGTGCGAAACGCTCTATTCTTACGCCTTTAATTTATTGCAGTTAATGAGAGACTGCGTGAAAAATTGTTTTTTTAATTCACACTCATAAATTATGAATTTTTTGCGCTCAATTCTACGAACAAGAGCGTTATCATTTTAGTCATATCATTGAGTTTAAATATTTAAACTCAATGGTCATATCATATGATTTTTTTTGATTCGATGAATATAACAGTCGAATTGCTTGAGTTTTGATCAATACGATGCGGATGTGACCCCACATCTTATCTCTAATTAAATTCTCCTGCGATCTCTCGGTTTCTCGTATCTCATAATTAATTACTAGCTTCACATCAAGAAGTCGAGTTTTCACCTATTGGAAGAGCGCATCAATACAAAATATGCAACGGCAGATTCAGCACAATCCGATTTTCGATCGTACTCGATTTCACAGCTATCGGGCACGTTGAATTATTTCTGCATCACAACTCATTCCAGAAATCATTATCCGATAATCGACGACGAAAAATGAAATATACATTATTTCTGTTGGACCATAATTATATATTTGTATAGAGATGAATAAATTGGTCAAACATGATATGATTACTGACCACGACAAATCAGACAAACACGATAATTAATCGCAATTCGAATGGAATTGAATAATTGAACGTTGTCATCAATTGTAGGAACGAGAACTAATATGTTTATGCGAAGGGGTAGCAATAAATTATGTACTACCCACCTAAATTATTCCAAACTAATAACTTCGGTTTTACACTTATTGATTTGAAAGCAAAAAATTCATTTGATTATATTATGTCGATCAGCATAATATCTCAAAGTATCTCTGAGCAAAATATGAGCGATTTTAAAAATTTCAAATTCTAGGTGAAAATGAGCAAGGGGTAAGACCCCCTAAAAACACCATATTCTTCAATAAAACAAAAATCTGGGGGGATCTAACGGTGGTATTGTACTGGAAAGTTATTCGAACCATTTGAATTATCCAAAATAACCCTTTTTCTGATCAATAACACCCATACTACGAACGGTCTGAGGTCTGAGCTCGTAAACAAAACTCGGAAATGAAATATCGAAAATAGTAAAACCAAAAAATTGATTACTTATGAGTGGTACATGGTCCATTTCGGTATCAAAATGTAGGTTTTCGAGGTCGCTGAATTCAATGAAAAATATTTCAGAGCGCTAACTATACTCCATTCACTTTTATTTAATCACATAAGTAGGAGGTCATGGTTTCGTTTTCAGGAGTTGGTGTACCTGATGAAAACTCTGTGCGCGTACATAAAATATCGTTAATGACAAAACGACGATGCCAGTTTTTCTGTTTACATCAAAGTGAAAGTATCAAAGATATGCCACATTTTGTTAGTTCGAATCGATCGGCGATTTTGGGGCGAAATATCGATAGGAAATCGCCTATTTTTCCGTTCTTCGTCGTCCAGGAGAAGTTTCGTGCAAGTGTCATTGTTTCCTTTCACGAGTTTTGGCGTGAGTACGAAAGGCAAATTTGAATTGGATCAAAAATCGATTTATAAGCATAAATAAAGCGAAAGTAAGTACCTACTAATCGACCTTTTTACACTTGATAACTAAGTTTTTTTAGGTATCTGGCCGTTTTGAAAGATTTCAAACGAAATTCCGGTCCCTCAGAAGTTTGGTTAGTTTCGGTATCGTTTTTGGTGCTCAAAATTTATTTGGAATGTGTTAATGGACAAAAAAGGCTTCCTTCTACGATCTTCTAACGAAAGCGACCGGAAAATATGGTTCAGGTAGGATTTTCGAGGAATTATGAGGAAAGAACTTGCAGAATGAAATTGCACGATTTTCGTAAGTAAACGGGTTCTGGATGGCCATAATCGGTCTCTAAATGATTATTGTTGATCGTTTTCACGTTTCAGAAAAAACACGCCGAAAAAGCTAAAAGAAAGAAGAAATATGACTATATTGCATTCCACATTAGGTGAATTCAGATTCCGATGAATTGAAATGTGTCACTGGAGCTTTCATTCCTATCATTCCTTTGCCGAAAGTAGAAATAGGCTATATTGAACCAGAAACATCGGTTTTTTCCATATTCCAGGAGTTTGTGTCTTATTTCAGAACAGGTGAATGATAAATGTGAAGCATATGTTTGACCTATTCCATTTTATTTGTACAAACCTAGTGTGGTAGTAATGTATGAATATTTTTTAATCTAATAAATTACTATACAATCAGAATATTTTACTCCTTGTTCATAAGAT
This sequence comes from Adalia bipunctata, assembly GCA_910592335.1. Classification (NCBI taxonomy): domain Eukaryota; kingdom Metazoa; phylum Arthropoda; class Insecta; order Coleoptera; family Coccinellidae; genus Adalia; species Adalia bipunctata. Next base: position 9,116,067 of record OU342952.1, on the reverse strand, counting down.
CAAATAATTAAATGTCGTCAAGTCTTGAACTTTCAGTTCAAGAGGATAATAAACATTAAATCTTCACGAGCATGCATAAGAAAATTATGTGAAAGCAATGCAATTTTTTTCCATGGCGAAAAATAATATATTTCAACAGTGATCTCTGGTACTTTTCATGCAAATAACTAGAAAAGGAATCCTTTCTATCAATTCATGTGAACGTTAATTATTTTCGTCCATCACATCTTTTCCAATTCATTTACATTCTGAGAAATACGCTAAGAATGTAGAAAGGGCAACATAGTGTTGACTTGGAACATAAAAATATTTTGAAAAACGTCATAACTTCGATACAGAGTGAAATGTGTCAAATTTCCAAGGCCAGAGTTGTGATTTTATAATTGTGAATGGAGTATAGTTCAGATTTTCACATGTGAAATGGAATTTTTTGAAAAATTAGAAATTTAAAACACTCATAGCTTCCGTCCTTCTTGTCGTATCCACTATTTGATTAAATTATGTTGATCAGCATATCTCAAAGTATCACTGAGCAGAATATGAGCGATTTTGAAAATCTCAAATTTTAGGTGAAGAATGAGCAAGGGCAAGACCCCCTTAAAACACCATATTCTCCAATAAAACAAAAATCTGAGAGAATCTAACGCTGGTATTGTATACTGGAAAGTTGTTCGAACTATTCGGATCAACCATAATAACCATTTCTCTGATCAATAACACCCATACTACGAACGGTCTGAGCTTCTGAACAAAACTCGAAAATGAAATATCGAAAACAATAAAACTACAAAATTCATTACTTATGAGTCCTACATGGTCGATTTTGGTATCAAAATGTAGGTTTTCGAGTTTGCCGAATTCAATAAAAAATATCGCAGAGCCCTATCTAGTATAGTTTAGATTTTCACATGTGATATTGAATTTTTGTCAAAATAGGGAATTTCAAACTGTCAGAGCTACCGTCCTACTTGTCGTATTCACCATTCGTTTATAATGTGTTGATCAGCATAATCTCAAAGTAGGCTATGTGCAAAATACGAGCGATTTCAAAAACCTCTACTTTTTTGTAAAAATGATCAAAGGTATGACCCCACAAAATCACTTTCTTAGTCAATGAAGAAAATATCCGGAAATATCAAGCGGAGTGAAGGAAGTTTGAACCATTTAAACTTTCAATAATGGCATTTTCCGGAAAATATTTCAGTTATATTATGGAATATCATATATCCCATTATGCTGGTTTTCTTTGGAATGGATTTTCCATTGAAATTTTCGATTTTTCTGTACCACTTTCATCAATAGTCGATTGAAAACACAATAAAATCCCCAACTTCGAATGAGGAACTTTGCGCAAACCTCATTACCGAAACCTGATACATTCAATCACACAAAATCTGCAGCCCATCCGAAGGCAGAAGAGCGTGAGGAAGAACCCAAACTTATAAATCAAGGCTTTATCGTCCGGGTAGCCGTGAAACTCCTCCATGATTTTCCACCTAACACAATCTGTCACCATCCTGACGTGTTAAGGAAATCGCGGAAGTTATTTCGAATTCAGAAAGAAGGATAAAAGTTAAATAACGAAGGAAAACTGGGAGGAAGCTGCCCTCGATGGAAACTAGCGAGACAGGTAGGAAAAACGACGGGACTGAATGTGGCGGCTGAATCCCTTTTTAGAATAATTGAATAATCTTATGAGATTGCTTGAAAAACATACTTACCGGGGGATTCCGTTCCGTTTTTCATCCCGCGTTTCATTCTCCTTTGTACTTCCGGCCATTCGCCCGGACTGAAATTAATGAACGACGGGAAAACGTCTCTATGCGGGCCATCGGGGCGGGGTTACCGTGTGAATTCGCCAGTCGATGTTTTTGTATGACGACGGGGATTTCGTTCTGGCGAGAACGAACTCAAAAATTGGACGGGACGACGGCTCCGGTCTGATTTTCCGGTAAATTGAAACAGCTCCACCGTGTCATGGAAGTGACGTCAACTTGCGTTTTTTATTGTCGGAAATACCCGCACCGGAGGGGGGTTGACTGGGCCGCTCGGACCCGAAAGTGAGAGGACGCTGAGGCAGTTCATTTATAAAATTGACGGTAATCTATATACGAGGATATATTGAAAAATTCTTAGCGTAGGTACTGTTATGATTCACTTTTATGTGCCTTTATATTTCGAATAAATTGGATTTTGAATCTAACAATTCAATTAAACATTTAAATTTCGCTTTGCCCGGTAATTTTCTTTCCCAATTGAGGGTCCAAATTGAATCAAAAATTTTGATTTATACAAACTTTAATTCTAATCTCAACTTTCTTATTCTAATGCACAAAAAACAACTTATTCTAGCTAAATAAAATCAAACTCACTTATATCTATTTAAATTGTCCATACACTTCAATCCTGTTTTAAATAAAAAATTCTGCTCCGTATTTTCATATTTCTTCCGTCTTCTAATATCAATCTTCTCAACTTAGCACTCGTATCGTGTTCTTTTTGTGTTCGTGTTGTTTTCAACTCTGAATTATCTCATTTACTTCCATTTTCCCTTAATTTTTCACAATTTATTTTCTGACTTTTCTATTTGATTTTTTCCAATTCAATTCTTTTTTCATCCCCTAGGTTTCCATACTTCAAAAACCTTCCACATTCTTGATTTCTCAATCTAATCTAAACTATTCATAGAAACTATTCTCTATGTACTAACTTCAATCCTTCAAAATAAATCTATATATATATATCTTTCATTTTCAATTTGGTCTCAATAAATCTAAATTAATTTTGAATTTTGAAAATATATTTTGAACCATAACAGTACCTACTATAGAACCAAACAAAATTTCAATGTCAAAATATTTTATAACTCAACATATTCTCCTCTTAATCAAATACATTTATTACAGCGAACCTTCAACGTCTCTAGACCTTCCAAAAAAATGTTTCTTTTTGCTCTGCAAACCAGTCCTTCACAGCTTTTATTAACTCCTCGTTGGAAGAAAATTTACGACCTTTCAAACTTTTTTTCAGTTGAGGAAAGGGATGATAGTCGGACGGAGCCAAATCTGATGAAAAAGGGGGATGTTCTAGTAATTCTTACCCTAAATCACGAATTTTTTGCATGGCAACATGAGATTTGTGTATACTGGGGCGTTGTCCTGTGAAAACAAAACACCTTCGGATAGCTTTCCGCGTCTTTTCTCTCTAATTTTTCCCGTAGAGTGGTCAGTAATGTCGAATAATAATCTCCAGTTATTGTTCAACTCTTATCCAAAAAATCAATCATGATTACTCCATGGCAATCCCAAAAAACTGAAGCAAGAACTTTTCCAGCAGATTTTTGGACACGAAACTTCTTAGGTCTTGGAGAACCAGAGTGTCGCCATTCCGTCGATTGTTGCTTTGTTTCTGGATCGTAGAAATGTACCCAAGTCTCATCCATATTAACAATTCACTTTAAGAAGTCTACATCGTTTTCAAATCGAGCACAGATCGAACGCGATGCTTCTACCCTTGCACGCTTTTGGTCAACATTCAAACATTTAGGGATCCATTTTGCAGAAATTTTTCTCATGTCCAAATTGACATAAACTATATGATGAACGCGTTCGTATGAAATCTTCAGTGCTTCAGATACCTATCCGTTTTAGCCCAATTCGACGGTCTGATAGAATCATGTCATAAACTGAATCGATATTTTCGGGGACTGACACAGAAACTGGCCTTCCCGATCGGTCATCATCTTCAATGGAAAATTTACCTCTTTTGAAGCTTGCAGTCCAATTTTTCACGGTCGCATACGAAGGACATTGATCACCAAGAGTTTTAAGCATATTTTCGTAAATCTGCTTACCTCTTAACCCTTTTAGATACAGGTACTTGATGACGGCTCGATAGGTTTTCCAATTTTTCTATTTTCACAATTTCGGTGGACACCTTTTTTTTTCAATTTATTGCATAACTCTGGTTCACTTCTTTGACGTCGAACTCTACACTGACATTGTGAATTATATTTTCTAATGCGATACATCTTGTAGAAGTTTATATCAATCACTCATGATTTGTCCTCTCAGTTCAACATTTCCATTAGATAATTTGGATACTTACTTCAATATCAGCGCTTTTGATAAATAGGATAGATTGAACTATTGAGGAACTAGAGCTCGAAAGCTCATGACCCCAAGGCATTGCTTCTCTCCAATTTTTGCAAAAATATGCAAATGCTGCTTTCAATATGAATTCATAATTAAGTGGTAGACCAGCGCAAATTCTGATCCCGTATCTCTGCGTTTCTGATGTCGAAAGGGCATCTAAACTACACAGACTTCCGATAACAAACCGTCACGATTAGTGAGCATCCAAGTACCAAACTGATGATATCGCTGCAAACATCTAAGATCAATATGGCGATGATGAATGGAGCATTCACCCCGAGGCTGAACCGAGAGGTAACCTGAATAATTAGATCTCAACTCAGGTCATATTCAATATTGGGTGGAGCCACTTCAGTGAAATTTTACTTATGCGACATAATGAAGTATTTCTGGAGAACTACTGCTACACAAATGTTAAGGGTGTTTTTAATGCTCACTCACATATCTAACTCATTTTTTTATAAGATTCACCGTATTAGGCGAATATTTTTAGTACTACTACTCTACTCTAGTTCATTCGGTCGTTATGAGTGATAGGAGCAACGAAAGGTCTTGAAAACACTTCGATTATTTGGAGCCATATATTTGAATCATACAGGTGACATGTGTCGGCACTGTTTCTAGCCATTATCAAACATTGTATATGATTTTAGGTTCCAAAATTGTCATGATAGTCGGTCATTGAGTTAAAAGCATATTAATTTTGTGTCAGTTAAAAGTTAAGAATGTTAAGATTAAAATAAACATTCAGACAACAAAAGAGACAGAAACATGTCACCTGTATGATTTAAATATTTGGCTCCAAATAATCGAAGTGTTTTCAAGACCTTTCGTTGCACCTATTCAACACTTCAAAAATGGAATTCTATGAGTTTATGTTATGAGTGATAACAGAAATCAATAGGTCACGAGTTTTTTTTCATTGCGCCAAATTTTGAGAAGTAAAGGCCAGTTTTCACCATTTTTTTTTATTTTGCATTCATTTCAAACTCTACTTATTTGTCATTGTATTCACTAAGTTATGGTGAAAATACTTTTTGTATTTATTCGATATATTTCTAGTTTTATAACTCTTTATAGACAAAATGGCATATACAGTGAACGGACAATGTGACATAGGTATTTCAGCTGAATTAACCGTATCTACCAGACAACACTGAGACCATTCATCCCAGGCTTCATTAGCAAACAAAGAGCCAGGACTTGTATTAACATATTCATAACAAAATATTCATCTGCGGCTAATAAAAGAAATGCATCTTAACCTACTCTTGCTGATCCTATGAGGAGGATCCTCCGATCCCTAAAGAACGATTCATAAGTCTACAAGGCAAACGTGAGCCGAAGACTCGATAAACGTACTTAGTTTCAACTTCTACACCTAATATGATTGCATTCAAATCAAAAAATGAGCCCATACCTCCTCCAAAGAAAAGGAGACAAGTCCCTAGGGCATTATTTAAAGAAGAAGATGTTCATAGCAACTTTCGAGATGATGAAGACGACTATCCATTTGTCTATTGTTATGACCTTTTCTCTCGATTTAGATGGGTGGTTGATGAGAATTATTCAAAGCTCTTTGTAGCAGACCCTGAGCGTATTCAATAGGATTGAGGTCTGGCGACCAAGAAGGAATGATTGGGTTCTCCCAAAGTAAGAAATTTGGCCTAATCGTAGCAGGAAACAATGGAATAAAATATCAAATATATTCACTTGCTGCCATACTTTGTCCCAACCCTGTATAATGGGAAGACAACAAATTGATATTATTCGTTGTTCAAAATTCTTCCAGATGGGGGAAGTTAAATATCCCCTCGAGGGATGACAGCATGGATATTTATCTAAATAATAAGAGTAAATGGGTAAAACTGCATGAAGAATGAAATGTCACTGCTTCGAAGAGGGGTCTTGAATAATGGGAGAAGGAAAAGAGTGAGCAAATAACAGGGCCGTTTCAGCCAGTAAACCGGCATAATTAGATTTGATTCTGCTATCGACAACCTTGAGAGATATTATGTAACCACAGTTAATTGATCTCCAGAAATCTCATATATGGCAGGTAATAAAGGGTGCGCTAACCAGCTTGTCCGCCCATTTGTTACCGCCGCTTTTGATCTCGAGAGAATTTCCAAGAAGTACGTGCCAACATCAAAGTGGCGAATTCTCGATCCATGAACGCTTCAAATCTCCATTGCACCATACAAATGTACAATCGAGAAACGGTTACTGTCTGGATTACAATATGAGAATGATAAACGTGACATTTATGGTTCATTTATTTGAAGGTTGGAATTTTTAAGGGTTCTATAACGTTTGGTTTTAGTGTTGTTCAGAAGGCATCGCCATCTAAACCTTCCATACAGGGTGTTCATCAAGTACACGAATTTAAACCGTTTATTGTCTGAGTTAAATTCAGTACACACTTCTTGCTTTTGGTTTATGGAAGCCTATGCTCTGCAGAGGAGGTGGTGGAATCTTAAATATGGATGCTCACCAGAAATCCAAAAAGATATGTTATAAAGTACATTATAAACTCATAGCCGCCTTATATGTAAAATGGTGGTCATCTCGACTTGTCTATATGTTTCTATGATTTCTATTTCAGTATCGTAATGTGTTCATTATAGTACTGAAAACAGAACTCTAATGAACTCATTACAGCATTGTTTTCAGTTATATTTTTCGTTTTGAGTTGTTCCGATACTATCCAATTTTATGTTATTTATTTAGAACTGGAAGAATCGTATTGGACAGGTGAAAAAATTCGTACTCACTAAGTTAGGGTCCCAGATTACGAAAATGATATCAAGAAGTCGGCAATCCTCTTAGTTTTTTCCAAAAAAAATCCCAAAGTTGCAATTTGGAAGTTGAGGTTATACGTAGTTCTATAGCTAGTTTTCTTCTATTTTCTCGAGCAATACTCGTGGAAATGTTTTATTTTCCGATTTCTGAGTCATACTGCGTTACATTGAATATGTTCCCCATTATGCAGGGTGTCCCGTAAAGACCACGTCAAACGAAAACGGAATGTAAATCAGAATGTGCTCTATCTGATGTGAAAAAATCGTTCATATGAAAGTCTCACAGTTTTAGAGATATTTGATGTTTTATGAAAATGTTGAATTTTTACACTTAAAATACTTCCTCTCTTGCGGAAGCTACAATTGAATACTTTTTGAATCAGTTTTTTTTCCGTAAATATTGTTGAATGATTACTTCGATTTATTCAATGAAAAATAGCACAAAATATTATACAGGGATTCTGAAAAAAAAATTAAAATACATGTTCTGAAGGAAGTGTTTTTTTGTACTGAATTCTATCTGACGTGGTATGAAAAAAAGACACTAGACCTTTTCTGCATATTACGTTGAAAAGTTGCCCATTTTGTGAGGATTCCGAAAATGTAGAATGCAGGTGATAACCTTCCTCAGAAAAAAAGATATTCGAATGTTTATCGAAAATGGAGCATTTCTGTGAAAAACTGATTTTTTCACCTTCTCCATAAATACTTTCATTTTGCACTTCCTGCTGAAAATAATCAATCAAAAAATTTTTTCAATAATATCCTTTGGACTGATGAGTCTTCCTGTACTCAAAGAGGGTATATCAATCTGCATAATCTTCATAGTTGGAACATCGAGAATCCGCACAATATAAGGCAAGATAGATCCCAATATCGATTTACGGTGAATTTATGGACTGGAATGTACGATGGAAAAATATTCGGTCCGACAGAATTGCCGCAATCATTTAACGGCACCAACTATTTGAATTTTCTAAGAAACAGTGTACCCTTAAGGTGAATACAGACTATTCTGACGTGACGTGATTTCACGTCACGTCAGGACCGTGCAGTGCTCACATTGGTCCAATTTGAACGTGAACGCACAGAACGATGTGTTGCATTTTTATGCATTTTTATATCACTCACATTTTTGACGTGGGCCCACATGTAACCACGTCACGTCAGAATAGTCTGTATTCACCTTTACTCTTAGAAGATATACCACTGGAAATGCGACGTAATCTATGGTTTCCACACGACGGGTGCCCAGCACACTGCAGTCGTCATGTTAGGGAATATTTGAACCAAACATATCCTCACCGGTGGATCGGAAGGGGCGGTGAAATTTTGTGGCCTCCCCGTTCACCAGACTTAAATCCTCTGGATTTTTTTTCTTTGGTTTTTAAAAAAATGAAATTTATTCGAATACCATAAGAGATGAAGCACAACTAAGGGACCGCATTCGTATTTCAGCATACGAGTTGGAACATGAGCCCATTCTGCAACTAGTTTTAGAATTTACTATTTCTCATTGGAATCACTCAAAGAATTCACCCTTACCTTCTCAATCAAGACCTTGTTGACATTAATTAAGTAGGATGGCCAAATCGAAAGCAGTTAATGCTGAAGTAAATCAATAATGGGGCGATATTTGGAAATTTTAAAACATTACTGAGACTATTATTGGAAAGGTTTCATAAAGATATATCAATTAGGAATCATAAAACGATAAAAATGCTCATTATACACAATTTTCGTGAGACATTAGTAACTTGAATAACCGCCGCATTCACCATTTTGTGATAAACCCGTGGAATAGAGCCATTTCTTCGTAAATGCGGCTTCGTGTTCTTTCCAGTTTGAAGTGCGGTGTTTGTAGATCTCTGCCTTCAAGTGTCCTCACAGAAACAAATCGCAAGGGATTAGATCTCGAGGTTAAATTGACAAGAATCTCCACTTCGTGTTCAGATTTTTGCAGGATCCGCTTTAAGAGAATTAATTGAGAATAATGGACGAAAAGTGAGGAGTCAAAGTCTCGAAGTGCAACAAACTAAGTTTGCATTATACGAGTTTGACAGGATGCGAAATGGAAATAAAAAAATTCTGGTGTAACCTCAAAACCTCTCGGACCGAATTTAAAATAGGATATTTCAGATCCATCCCTGCAAAGTTACTCCGGCCAGTAATAGTGTCGCTTCCGAACGGAGGGGATTACGGCAGATTAACATAAGACACAACGCAGCTTAGCATTGCCGTGGCATTGAGTAATTACATTGTCTTTTTCATCTCCTGCGGATTTTTTACCCGTAATCTCTGCCGATGTCGGGCTGGCATTACGCCGTGGCGTTTACTTGGGTTTATTTCAATTTATAATAGGAAGCGAGCCAACTTGAATTGGATACCTCGCTTTCTGCAAGAAATATCCGGCTTGACTCGCGGAGAGAGGATTTTTTAAAATTTCTGACGTTCTCGTCGGGTTCTTCGTTCCCCTGCTGAATAAGAGAATGGGGTCAACTAGACAGGGGAGGGAAATATCGAATGACAGCAGGAATAATGGATCTCACTTGGGGTTGAAGATATAAAGAATCCTGAGTAGGTTCTCGATAGCATGTGGATAGGTGAATATCGGAATTTCTAATTGCCTGGAAAATGCTCAAGCAGTGAGTCTTTGACTTGTACATATATTTCAACTGTAGATTCCTTCCATCAAACGAAACACTTTTTTCCTATACCATTTTTCAAAATTCGTTTCGGTTTGAAAGATACCAGGGTGTCGAAAATCCATGAAAAAAACACTTTTCTGTTCAAATCTTTGGAACCGTTATTTCCAATGAGATGAATTCTGGTTGAATTTTTACTCTATTTATGTTGCATATTCCTCAATCGAAACCTATTCAATATCTCTATTAGTATAAAAGTTACAGGGTAGTCGACTCATCAATACACGCTAAAACACCATAAAACCACTTCAAAAAGATAAACGGTTCATATTTTCGAAAGAATCAATCATTTAAGAAACTAAAATTATCTTAAGGCAACTCAACTGTACAACCAGATTTGAAATTTTTATAATATTGTCACATATTGATTTGATTAGACTGTAACCGTGTCAATGACCTCTGCAGTCGAGACACACAAATTGAATAAAAAAAAAAAAAAAAAAAAAAAAAAAAGAAACTAAAAGTATTCCTTTTTTTCAATAAGAGTTATTTCCAATTTACCCGGAGAAATTTAACGAAAAAATCATTAATTTCAAGAATAATCTGAATGCGTCTCTGAATTAAATATCATCGAATATTATTCCTTCTCTGGTCTCTAAAGGAGTTTACAATGTTGTCACAATATTTATCAACTTTGTCGAGATATTTTAATAATAAAATCCCACAAATGTGGGAGATAAAATTGGACACCAAGGAGGATTTAATACTTTTTAATATTTAAATGTCGATGAAATACAAAATTCGGATATGAATGATGAATCTCGATACTAACTACTTATTAAATTGAAACTAATGAAGAATAATACGAAACCTGTTTATCTGTGGCGATGTTTCTATCTAAACAATATCCTCCTGGAATTTTATAAACTCGACACGGTTGAAATCATATTAATTCACTTCACATAATAATCACTTTAGAACAATAATTCACTGAATGTATTCAGAACTTCACATAATGTTTACAGTTTGTTAAGAGACTCTGGTTTGTTATTGTTTATAGTTGGCCTCCAAATAACCAATCCTTCGGTTTTCGCTCTACGCATGCGTGGTAAAATTTGGCGACAAAGTCGATTTATGATGGAAACGGCAGAATTCATAGATATTTATACGGTACACAAATGTATCGTGATTTATACCATGTTTCGTAAAAAATCCTTAACCTCAATGAAAATATCAGCAAGCTGACAAGATCTTCTTGAAATTTCTGTGCAAACATTCACAGAATCGATACAAATTAGATTAGGTTAGGTTGTTTAATGATAAATCTGAATGAAAAGTCTTTCTTCATGATATTGTTTGGGAATTTCGAGGAAAATATGAACAAGTTATTAGTGTTTACACACTAATCTGCAGAAAAATCGAAGAAGTATTTTATTTTGGTGTGAGAAATGTGGCTTTTTAGTTGCAGATATAATCCGATGGAACTAACTGTTTTTGTTGAAATTATCGTGTTTGCAACAGTTTTATTCCAATAAGGTTAGTACCAGAGTATTCCCTAAATGTATAAACTCAATTTCAAACGAGAAATATGAACTTTGAATCAATTCCACAGTATCATTTCAGGAACGTAATTAGCACAATTTTTTTTTCAAATGGCTATATCTTTTTAACAGAGCCGAATTCGGAAAAATGGAAAATGAAAAAAAGGTTTCTTTTGACCTCAAGAATCTTCAGTTAAAATATATGTACAAGTCAAAGACTCACCCTGTATATACGATTTAATGTTTGTTTTTGAAAGTTTCAGTGGTGGATTTCTTTCTCAAGGCTTTCTTTCTACTCAGCATTTCAGCAGCATTTACCCAGCGCCTTCGCCGTTTTGTAACGACTAACTGTCTATTTTTTGCACGCTAAATATCCTGAACGGCTCTATGGATTTCAACATGTGAGACGTCATTAGATTCGTATAAATTGTGGGAGTGACTAAGGCTATGTGTTTTTTCTGAGTTTTTTTTCAATCAGTGTTGAAATACTGTTCAAGTGATTCGAATAGAAAAATTTGCCGCTTAATCGGCTACCGCAAAGCAAACACTTCGGTATATTGGAAAATGATGCAATACAATTTTGTATTATTATTAAACCAAAAAGCCGACTGCAAAATCATGTCCTTACCTACCTGTGCAGTTAATAGTATATACTTCAATATTACTATGTCGTGAATGCTGTGAATTGCAGGCAGGGACAAATGAAAAGTATGAAATATATTTTGAAAATTGAAATAGGAAAGAAATGGAATATTTTCCTCAAAATTTTTTCATAACCATATGAACCCAGAATAACTCAGATATGGAATTAATTTATTCAGAATAACCAGAAAATCAAGAATCTGTAATACATTCGTTCGAAATGTAACCGAAACAGACAACTTCATTTCCAATTAAATGAAGTTTAGAATAACATGAACTAACGGTTCATCGAAAAAATTATACACAGACTGAAAGTTCTCTGTTAGAATTGCAGATTCATAAATTTCATTTCTGGAACGTTGAAGTTCGAATTAATTTTAATCATTATGTAAATTTTTAATTAAGTTTCACGCTCGTTCAGTATACTGCAATATTTCTAGATTGTAGCCATGCTGCCCAAACTTTTTAAATTTCACGTTAACGTTGAGAGTTTTTCCCATAAAATTCTCGATGCAGCTTCAGAAATATCGTTAAATGGAACAACTGAACGTAAATTCGGCTGGAATGTCCAAAAAACCTGCGAAGTGATTAAATTTCGTAAAATACTCGAGATTTGAATGAATATCAAGAGTAACAATGTACAAACTCGATAACGATGTGTCTTTGGGGTATTTGAATAGTTTGAACTTCCTGATTATTGGGCTATAAAACAGTTATTCATTACATGTGGATGCGGACAGATTTATCTTTAAGGCTTCGTGTTGATGAGTAAAATCATTGAAACAACTTATGAGCCTGATTCATACAGGGTCTTTCACGAGGAACCTCACCCATATTTATACGGGAAACTACTGAACGTATTTTCATGAAATTCAGCACTTATAAGTATTTCACGATGCTGATGAAATCTAAAATATTTTCAAGGCATGAGCACCTCCAGTTTTTCCGGAAATGACGTCAACTTCCGTTTTTCAAATTAGAACACCATTTTTTTATTGCAGAAATAGATTCCTTAGAAAATTTCAAGTTATTTTGATGTAACATTTTTCAGTTTTGGTTGGAAAATTCTCTCTGAGCGGGAAAATTCGAAAAAAAAATCGAAAATAGAGCTCCGCTGAAACAAGAATAACTTCGAGGTTTTTGGATGGAAAATTTTCATTTTTGGGATTTTTCAAGATGTAAGATTGATGTATCCACTTTAAAAATCGAAATCGCGATTCATGATACAGGGAGTGAAAAAATCGCTTTCAAAGTTAGGGATGACAAAATCGTGAAAAATCAATTTTTTCAAATTAGAACCCAATTTTTTTTATGGCAGATATTGAATCTACGTTAAAAAATAATGTGAGTGTATGCATCACACCCTTGCCCTAAAGTGGATATTAACTCAGAAAATATCCATGAGTGCCAAAATGTAACCGGCCAAATCAAAGCTAATATATGAGAAAACATATGAACAATTTCGTGAATGGTGCCACAAGAACCATGTAAAAAGGTTGCTGAAAATGTGCTCATATGCTATTTCAAGAAAAAATCAAAAATTTCAAAACTAAGTTTTTTGACAGTTGTGAAAAAATAAATTATCACCCAGTTCAACTATAGCATACTCTGAGAGACAATGCTGAATAGGAAACTTTGTTCAGTAAAAGGAGATAAATGTCCTGAATATTTTAATCTAAAAAGTTCATTTTTCAATCATCCTCTGTTATTTCCAGTCCCAACCCAACGAATCATGAAAAAACTATCGCACTGCATTCAGCAATCATATGATATTCCAGCCATGGAGTATACCAGAGTCATAATGAATCCCTAATGAGCCATCAAAACTGTATTCGTTCCCTCGTCACTGTCAGAATGAAGAGCTAATTCGAAACATCATAAACTTTTTCGTTCCGATGTGCAAAACGACTCCAGCCCCGGCATGTACCTCAGCGAAATAAAAACTGAAAAACCCATTACCTGCAGCACAACGAAATAAATTATTCACAAGGGTAAAAGTGGCATCAGTCATAAAGTCGTTGAGTTTTTCAAGAAAACCACGGGATATTCGGCACAAATTCCGGAGCGACAGGGAAATGGAAACCGGAGAAAAGTCGCGCACAGCCGGAATTTTCGGCCAATTTGTATGCCGGCACAGTGCGTTTTTTATTTACCTCCCCAATCGTCAGAGCAGTCTGAAAAAATTCCGTTCAGGGGCTCATAATAGCTTGATCAATTTTCGATTGGCGCTAGTGGCGCTTTCAGTGCAGGAATGGATACGATTACTGTTAAAAGGCTGGAATAGCTATTCGCTTTCCTTCCGGATAAGGCTGCTGGCTCTCCAGAGTCTACTTGTTCCTCGTTTCCAGTTTTATCTTCTACTATAATATCCAGGTACCTATCGTTAGTGTTTTCAGCCTAACACGAGACCGTTTCGTTGTCCAGAAGCTGTAGCTGAAGGTGCATACAGGGAAAGAGTGTATCGCCAGATGTACAGATAGCCCAAACTCTGTTGAAATGCTCTCATTTTTCCATGAGATACGAGGATGTATTGATATCTAGTTAGCCTAGACCAGTTCCATGCATAAACAAAATATTGCGATACCATATCAACGATTCAACGAACAATAACTTATTAGAAGTGTCAGTGTAATGTTTGACGTCAAAAAAGTAAACCAGAGTAGGGCAATAAATTAAAAAAAAAAGATGTCCACCGAAATATTGGAGTATCGAGCCATCCTCGAGTACCTGTATTTAAAAGGGTTAAGAGGTAAGCAGATTTACGAAGATATGCTCAATACCCTTGGTGATCAATGTCCTTCGTATGCGACCGTAAACATTTGAACTGCAAGCTTCGAAAGAGGTAAATTTTCCATTGAAGATGATGACCGATAGGGAAGGCCAGTTTCTGTGTCAGTCCCCGAAAATATCGATGCAGTTCATGACATGATTTTATCAGACCGTCGAATTGGGCTAAAACGGATATCTGAAGCACTGTAGATTTCATACGAATGCGTTCATCATATAGCTCACGTCAATTTGGACATGAGAAAAATTTCCGCAAAATGGATCCCCAAATGTTTGAACGTTGACCAAAAGCGTGCAAGGGTAGAAGCATCGCGTTCGATCTGTGCTCGATTTAAAAACTATGTCGACTTCCTGAACCGAATTGTTGCTAGGAATAAGACTTGGGTACATTTCTACGATCCAGAAACAAAGCAACAATCGATCTAATGGCGACACTCTGGTTCTCCAAGACCTAAGAAGTTTCGTGTCCAAAAATCTGCTGGAAAAGTTCTTGCTTCAGTTTTTCGGGATTGCCATGGAGTAATCATGATTGATTTTTTGGATAAGGGTAGAACAATAACTGGAGATTACTGTTCGATATTACTGACCACTATACGGGAAAAAATTAAAGAGAAAAGACGCGGAAAGCTATCCAAAGGTGTTTTGTTCTTACAGGACAACGCCCCATTACACAAATCTCATGTTGCCATGCAAAAAATTCGTGATTTAGGCTTAGAATTACTAAAACACCTCCCTTATTCACCAGATTTGGCTCCGTCCGACTATCATCTCTTTCCTCAACTGAAAAAAAGTTTAAAAGGTCGTAAATTTTCTTCCAACGAGGAGGTAATGAAAGCTGTGGAGGGCTGGTTTGCAGAGCAAGAAGAAACATTTTTTCAAAGGTCTAGAGACGTTGCAGGTTCGCTGTAATAAATGTATTCAATTAAGAGGAGAATATGTCGAGTAATGAAATATTTTGACATTAAAATGCTGTTTGTTTTTATAGTAGACTAAGAATTTTTCAATATATCCTCGTAGGTCATAATGGAGAAAAATAATCAGGTTTCAATACCTGAATTTGAGTTGTATCCTCATGTCTTATTGAATCTTCAACTGTAACTTTTTTCAGGGAATGCTTGAAGTTCAAATGATTGGCTGTGTTCTGAAACGGGTCGAATCTATGTTATGCATTTTGAATAAACTGTTTTGATCTCATCATTACATGTTTTCCATATGTAATTTCATTAAGGTACCACAGTGAATACATTATGGTACTGAGTGCCATAATGAGATTCTTTTTGTAATCAAAATTGAGTGACAAAACGTTGTGTAACATTATGATATGTCATCAGGTGAAAGTATGATGAAATTAGCCCATTTCAGCCAATCTGCGAATATAGACGAAGAGGCATTATACTAAAGGTGTAGAAAATGACACCAGGAATTTAATTTTCGCCAATTTTACGTACAGTTTATATCTGCGACATTTTACCAAACAGTATAAATACCAGACAAAATTGATTTCGAGACGGAATGAGAAGGGGCGAATAAGTTTCCCGATCGTTAATTTATTTTACTGGCACTAAATTTACGTTAAGGTTGCAATTTCCAGCAGTTTAAATATGCAAATTGGACCGTTTCAGTCTTGCTGAGCGGAAAATAAATAAATACACGAGACAACAAAGTTGATTGTTGTGAGAGGGATTTAATTGTGGGGGATGACGAAGTCTCCAGTCCCGCTAGAGATTTTGGGATGAATCGGGATGAAACGGCCTACGGCAGTATACAATAATAGATTTGTGACACTCAGTCAAACTGCATATTACAAAACAGGATTTCTATTCTACATTTGTATTGCTAATCAACATCAAGTGGAATCACCCAGTTCTCTGCAGGAACATACGTCAGATATTTAGTCAATAACCTAATGGTTATTGTACAAAACTAAAGGGTTTTCCAATATTTTGGTGATTTCGAAAATGTGCCATAACTTCTTCATCTTCTTAAATATCTGAAAAAGGCACCGTATTCTTTTATCTCTTGTATGAAGGGTGAAAAAAACACAACTTTCTTATTTTAAATACGAATGGTATCTTTTTTTGATGCAAAAATAATATTTTTTACATATCCCTATACAAAAAAAACAAAAAAAATAATATATCGACATGTACCTATATATTTTCGAGAGCTGATTTTTTTTGCAATAAGAATAATTTATGAGGAAGTAGTTTTTTTTTCACCCTTTATACAAGAAATAAAAAAAACTGAATACGTTGTCGTATTGCTTATGAAAAAGTTCCTGTAGAAAGTTTTGGCCGTTTTTAGATATTTTAGAAAATGAAGAAGTTATGGCAAATTTTCGAAATCACCAAAATTTTGGGATTTCGTTATACAGGGTGGGGCAGAAAAACCTATCCGATTTCAAAACGTTATAAAATTAAAACCACTCAGCTTGTCAAAAAATTTTTTTTATTAACATATCGCAAATTTTATGCCATTTTTAAATTTAAGTTTTGAAAAGCACATCACTCAAATGTCGTCCTTGGGAGCGGATTCACTTATTTAGGCGCTCGCGGTAGCTTTCCATGACTTTCACCGTCATTTCCACAGGAATTTCTTCAATTGCCCGAGCAATTTCCCTTCGTAAAGCAAGAAGGGTCCTTGGTCGATGCTGGTAAACCTTCGATTTGAGGTAACCCCAAAGGAAGAAGTCACATGGAGTGAGATCCGGTGAGCGCGGCGGCCAGCCAACATCACCTCTCAGAGAAATGAGGCGACCGGGAAACAGTTCCCTGAGAATGTCCATTGATCGTCGCGATGTGTGGGCGGTTGCACCATCCTGTTGAAACCACACATTTTCCACGCCATTTTCTTCCATTTTGGGTCTTAGAAAATTTTCCAGCATGAAACAATAGCGCTCGCTGTTGACCGTTACGGTTTGCCCATTTTCTTCAAAAAAGTAGGGCCCCCAGACGCCTAGGCGGGAAAGAGCACACCACACAGTCACTTTTGGGCTATGGAGGGGTTCCTGATGGATTTCCCGAGGATTTTCGTCACTCCAATATCGAAAATTCTGCCTGTTTACGGCGCCACAAAGGTGAAAATGGGCTTCGTCCGTGAAGAGCACAACATCGTCGTTTGGCAGTTCTCGGAGATCGCGACACAGGTTCGTACGGGTTTCAAAATCCCTTTCACTTAATTTCTGTGCAACAACCATTTTGTAGGGATGCATTTTGAGGTCCCGGTGCAAAATTCGCCGAATACTGCGGTTGGAAATCCCCAAAGCGAGCGAATGTTTTCGCGCCGAACGACGCGGGGAACGTTCAATCGCGGCTCTCACATTGGCCACGTTTTCAGGTCCTGTTGCTGTCCTGGGACGTCCAGGCGACTTCTTTTTCAATGCTGAACTCGTCTGTCTAAAATTTGACACCCACACTTTAATCGTAGCGTGATGTGGAACAGGATCATGACGCCCGAGTCCGAAATGAATTCGAAAAGCACGTTGTGTAGCAATTATCGAACCGCCGCATTCGATAAACCGCTCAATAACAAAAGCACGATGTTCACCAGACCAAGGCATGTTGACTACTGACAAATGGCATAAAACCAGCTTTCTAACGGTTTTTACCCCACTACTCTACCTGCTCTCTCTTCTGAGAAAAAGGGATTTGAAATCGGATAGGTTCTTCTGCCCCACCCTGTATCTTGAAAACAAATGAAGATATCGTGAAACGGCTTTCAGTTATGGAGTTTTCACGAAAATAGAGCCCAGGACTCCTCTCAACATTTTCACCCATCTAGCCTTGAAGTACCAGAAACAGCGAAAATCAAGGAATTTGTACATTATAAGCCTGAATACCGAAATCTTTATGCAAAATACGGTGTTATGACGTTTGTGGAATGCCTAATCCCGAAGAACGACGAGGAATAGACAAACCTGGGTGTTCTTCAACAATTTCGGCTACAGTAGCAGTATTCTCGGCTGTTTTGGAGCGACGAGAACGGGTTTTATTCTTCACATCACTCACGTGTTCCAACAGCTCAAATTTTTCCACCAATTTCTGTATTGCGATTCGACGATCCAAAAATGTTCGAGTTTTACGAACCGTTACTGCCAAATATTAACCATTTTTTGTGTTAATTTCAATAATTTCAATGAGTTGTTGGAGCGTGTATAGTTCCATTCCTTTCTTATTGAAAGCGCTGTTCATACTTGCAATAGCAGGCTATCCAAAATGACAACTCTAATTGAAAAACCCTTTATGTTCGACTGCTTCAAAAACACTTGATTCATGAATTCGTTTAACGTCCATAATTGACTACTTTATTGGACAGCACTTTATTGGACTCAACTGTCACGGTCTTCTCTCGATTTTGCAAATTTTTTCGTTTCACACCACTTGTTATAGGCCGCATACAAATTTTCATGAGCACTTTCAGTGGATAGGAGAGATTCTCTGGCATTGCGGCTAAATTATTCACGCTTTCCTCTCTCGAACTATCCATTTTTTGGATTATTATGACGTTTGTCACAGAATTAACGAAGTAAACAATTTTTTTCAGTGAGGTCGCTGATGGTTACTAAGGTAAGATAATCAAAAGCACCCTCAATGTATTTCTTGAAATGAAGCGACGAATATATTGATTACCATTTCAGAAAATGAAATGTCTGCATTGCAGTCAAACATAAAGCTTTGTATGCAACTCGTACATAATTAGGCTTATGGACTTGGCCAAATTATATATATAATATGAACTTTGGACTCGCCCATAAAGACCTAATTCATGTACTTGTTACATAAATAGCTATTATAAGGAAGTAAAAGTCCTATGTACTTTATATTTGTTTAGGATAAGCGGAAACCATTCTGTAATGGATTTGGAGGTGAAAAATTTCGAAGACAACATATAGAAATTTTCGCTCGAAGTTAAGTCCTTCCACCTCATCGTATAGTTGCCATAGCTAATGACGTGTCCATTAATCTTCTTCAAACGACGCCGTTCCGCATATTTAATTCCATTCACTTCATTAAACCCCCAACTAATCATCCATTGTGCCCCATGTATCAATTAAATATTCCATAAAATGAAGTTATTCGCCCTACACATCGCGAAAATAAAGCTGAATCCCAATTAGCCAACTTCGAACCACTACGTGAGCCATTAAATTCACGTACCTCGGCAGTCGAAGTTTCAGTTAGGAGTCATGCTCGAATTTTCGCAATGAAATATAATTCCAGTGAAAAGAAAATGGCAGGGACGTTTGATGAATTTTCATGAAGCTTTTCTCCCGGGACGGGTCGATGATTCACAGGGCTCTCCCTCGGTTTGATGCGATTGCAAACTATCCGTGAAGTAATTGATGGACTCCCGCTCCGAGGAGGATCTCATTCAATATAGTTATGATCGTTTCGAGATGTCTTTGATTTATGTACGTAGAGGGTGACGCGAACTCTTCGGCGAACCGAGACGTCGCAGGATCTGCAATTATTGAAACGTAGTAATGCGGTTTGAATACAGAAACGGGGATTTCTTGGAAGCTCTTTCGATATCGAAATGGAATAGGAATTCGGCATTCAAATCCTCCTCCGGTGCTGGTGATGTCAAATTTTCCCTAAGGAATACTGATGGGATGAATCCTCGTCATTTACAAGTGCTGCGCTCGCCACCTTATGAATATAAAAGTTGTGGGAATAGATGGTTTTCTGCGGCTTCAAAACGTTATCGCAGCGAAACGTAGAATGGTAGAACTCTCAGTAGCAATAATTTGTGTTCGACAAGGTATTGAGGTCGAACATTTATGCAGGTTATTGCAGCCAGTTTGAGTTAACATATTTTCCTTTTTGCATCTGTCTACTTTCCCACCATCGACCCCTTTTTTGTACGTATAAAATACACTAGTTCATAGTGGCCCAACTGCAACAAAAACGGTCATTTTCTGGAGCAGAACCTTCGATTTTAATTCGCTTTTATTAGCTTCTTGTATATATCAATACAGAGTGAGTGAAAACACACAAATTTGATATCTATTTTTAGAAAAGTGCTCAATAGTGATCAATTTTCATTTCAAATTAGGCAACTTTTCATTGAGGAGTTTATCAACGAGGGCAATCTTCAATTTTGTGCCAGGAATGGATAGATCTTTTGTTGTTGCTGTTGACTTGGTCACAGATATTTTTTTATCAATTTCTTCGAAAAAATATGAAGAAATATAAAATGTTTCCAATTGTATTTCAGGAACTGTCAATTTCATTTCAGAAATGAACAATTTAATTTGAGGAATCGTCAATTTTACTGCAGAAATAGTCAATTTTATTTCAAAATCAGTCATTTCCGTTTCAGAAACCTTCATTTTTATTCAGAAACTGTAATTTCTATTTCAGAAAGCGTCAATTTCATTCAAGAAACCGTCAATTTCATTCAGATATTTCCATTTGATTTCAGAAATGGCCATTCGAAAGTTCGGTCACATTCATTTCAGAAACCGTCAATTGTAATACAGAAACCATCAATTTTATTCGAAAAATCGTCAATTCTACTGCAGAAACAGTCAATTTTATTTCAGAATCCGTCCTTTTCATTCAGAAACTGTCATTTCTATTTCAGAAAGCGTCAATTTTATTCAATAAACCGTCAATCTTATTCAAGAAACCGTCAATCTTATTCAAGAAACCGCCAATCTTATTCAAGAAACCGTCAATTTCAATCGAGATATTTTTATTTCATTTCAGAAACCGTCAATTGCAATTCAGAAACCATCGATTTTATTTGAGAAATCGTCAATTTTACTGCAGAAATTTGATTTCTGAATCAATCATTTCCATTTCGGAAACCGTCATTCCTATTCAGAAACTGTCATTTTCATTTAGGAACTGTCATTTCTATTTCAGGAAGCATCTATTTTATTCAAGAAACCGTCAATTTCATTCAAGATATTTCTATTTGATGTCAGAAACCGTCAATTTTATTTGCAAATCGTCAATTTTACTGCAGAAACAGTCAATTTCCAATCAGAAACTGTCATTTCTATTTAGAAACTGTCATTTCTATTTCAGAATCAGTCGTTTCCATTTCAAAAACCGTCAATTTAATTTGGAAATTGTCATTTCCATTCAGAAAAAGTCATTTCCATTCAGAAACTGTCATTTCTATTTTAGATATTTCTATTTTATTTCAGAAATACAGTTTGATCACATTCATTTCAGAAACCGTCAATTGCAAAACAGTTACATGTATTTCAAAAATCTTCACGTCTGTCCCAGATTTAATCGTATGTATTTCAGAATTCTTCATTTGTTATTTAGTCAGTAGGATTCAGATAAATTTCAAATAGCCATTTTTGAAATCGCATCTACTGATCTGAATTTCGTTCAATTTTTTCTGAAAAACGATTGACGTTTTCTGAGATAAATATGACTGATCTGAATTACAGATGGAGTTTCTGAAATAAATGTGACTGAATTTCAAATGACCCTTTCTGAAATTGTATCGATTATTAATTCTGAATGACATTTGATGTTTCATGAAATAAATTCGACGAAGTGGAATCTCTTTCTACGTACTAGGTACTTGAAAACAGCTTTGATGCGGAGTGAAGGTATTTATTATTGAGCCGCTTATGGTCTTGGAATTTAAAAATAAACGAAATTGGATTAAAAACATAACTTCATTTCATCCATTTTGAAATGAAGAGAACAAAATTAGAACACGAATTTCATCACAATTTTCGAAAACATATTGAATTGGAAAATGTTTCTAATTAACAATTTTGGATATCAAACTTAAAATTTCCAATACGAAATTCGAAAGACTTGAACTGAATGACCATCTTAGATAATAAGATATATCGCATTCTCTGTTACTAATAAAAGCCACGCCTGACTCGAACTTGCCATTCCACAATTCAGGCAGACCGTCCTTGCTAAAAAAAAGTACATGCTGATCAAGGTTTCAGCCTCATTCGGCCTCCTCGGAGCAACACGTATCGAATTGGAGCTGAACATTTATCTTGGATTAAATTTGAAGATGTGAGTAAGGAAGACATAGATAAATAGAAAAACATTGAAAACGAATAAAATGCATCGAAAATCTCCAATACTGACGCAATTCTGGCATGCATTTAGTCTTCGATGCCAGTGAATTGCAGCTGATTGAATAAGTCTCTGATTAGTCGCATCGCGGATGGAGTTATAAAGGCGAAATTTCATCCCCCAAATTCTTCCAGGTCTCAGCGAATAAAGTCCGTCCCATATCTCTGATTCAATAATGCGAACAAACAGAAATCCACTTACCAACTACTATCATTTCGGCCCTTTCGGTGACCGTCTGGAAAAAGGGGGCCTCCCCTGACACTTCACAGCGGTAGATGCCGGAAGTTGGCAGCTGAATTGAAGTCAGCGTGACCGTGTTCTGCGTCGAGTTTTCCATCTGAAATAATATTTGTAGATTTCATCGGCTGCTCTAATTCGTAATATCTGGAGATGGGGCGAGAGCTTTTAGGGTTCAGTGTTTTATCGAAATTAGGGTGAGGAATACTGTTTGAGCTCTATTATATTGGGAAGGATGGATATCAGTAGTAAAAAAAATCAAGTGCTCTATAAGTTTGGCGAATAAAACACTGATTTTGAAGATAAGTTTCAACAATTTGTAAACGTTGTTGTGGCGTGAGTCTTTCCATGATAATTTGTCAATGCTTACGGAACCAAATGATCAAAACAACATGGCTTCCACCTTCTATCAAATCACAGTTATACCTACGAAAATTCTATCACTCTAAAAAACACCCGATATACAGGGTGAGTCTTTGACTTGTACATATATTTTAACTGTAGATTCCTCTCATCAAACGAAACACTTTCTTTCTAAACCATTTTTCGAAATTCGGTTTCGTTTGGAAGATACAGGGTGTCGAAAATACACGAAAAAATCACATTTCTGTTTATATCTTCGGAACCGTTATTTCAAATGAACTGAATTTTGGTGAAGTATTCACTCCCTTTATGATGCATATTTCCAAATCAAAACTTATCCAATATTCTTCCCGGTATAAAAGTTGCAGGGTAGCCAACTTATGAATCCACGAAAATATACTATAAAACCAGTTGAAAAAGATGAACGGTTCATATTTTCGAAAGAACCAATCGGTTTATAAAATAAAAGTATTCTTAAGTTTTTTCAATAAAACGCGTCTTTTTCGAGTAATTTTCAATTTTACCCGATAAAATTTGACGAAAAAATCAAAAATCATAAGAAAATCTAGATGCAACTCTGGCTTTTCAATATCACAGAATGGCTCAAATCAATAAGCTCTTAACAAGGTAACAATGTTGTCAGAATGTTTATCAACATTGTCAAGACTAAAATGTCAATGGAATACAAAATTCGGATATTAATGATGAATATTCCACACAAATCACGTATTAAATTGAAATTAATGAAAAATACTATGATACCTGATAATCTGTGGCGATGTTTCTATCTAAACAATATCCTCTTGGAATGTTATGAACTCACTTCACGGTTATTATCACATTAATTCACTTTCACTGAAGATCTTTTCACATCAACTTTTCTTCATTCTTCAATGTGAATAAACAAATAACAAATCGACAAATCTCCATCAAGCCGCTTTACGCATGCTTACTTCAACAACCACAGACCAACTGTTCGGTCTACGGAACAACGGTTGGTCTTGCGCATTAAGATCGTAGCGCTCTATCGGCGAGAATCAGAACATTTCCACAGAGGCACGACAAGACGCCATCAGCCAAAAGTAAACAAAACTAGTGCCTTTGCGTTAGTTCATCCGTTAATGATAATGAGAACCTATTGCTTTCTTGATTAAGGAGAAAATCAACACAATATGGCATCGTCTTCTCAAACGTTCTATGATAGAGTTCATAGAATATGGTTCGATGGGTTAGGTTAGGTCATTGACCTCGAATCATTTGACCTAATTTAATAAAGTTATGTTCGATGAGTGTAAAAACAATTCTTTTTGAGATAGTTTTGGGAGAAAGAGGAGAATATAAACAAGTTATTAGTGCTCATACTCACAAACTAATCTTCATGAGAATCGAAGAAGGAACTTATGTTGGTGAGAGAAATATGGCTTTTTGGTTGCAGATGTTTTGTTAGAAAATATCGTGTTTTTAACATTCTTATTCGAATAAGGTTAGTACTTGCTACTTGAGTATTTCCTAAATATATCAACTCAATTTCAATCGCGAAATATGAACTTTGCATCAATTCCAGAGAATTATATCAGAGACGTAATTAGCCCAATTTTTTTTAAATGGCTATATCTTTTTAACAGAGCCGAATTCGGAAAAATGGAAAATGAAAAAAAGGTTTCTTTTGACCTCAAGAATCTTCAGTTAAAATATATGTACAAGTCAAAGACTCACCCTGCATTTGTGACTTTAAGTTTTGAGACGATCCTAGAAAAATGTATTTAACTCATCAATTCATGTTGGCTCATTTCCCTTCTCAAATTCACAAACGGAAGAAATGGGAACATTTTCTCCGATCCGTTGGGGAAATCGCTGTCTTTTCCTCGTTCACTCGGTCATGCTGAATCCATAACCCTTTTCATTATTATGTGTTCAACCCGGAATATGGTGGGCCGTAAGAGAAATCAAACCATTTTGTATGCAAACACAAACAGAAGATTTACCATTTTCATTTAGGCGGTCGTAAACCAAACATGAGAGTCCAATCTTGCTACATTTACGACAGAGATTCCAGCAGCTAAAAGTTCCGGTGTTCGGCATAGAGAGGAAATCTCATTGAGATTTGAACAGGATCTGTAGGTATCCCCAACATTCATGTTATTCAAATCCCCCCCTGACTGAGAATTTACGAGATATTGAATTCTCATCTTCGACTACTGAATATATAGATTTTCTCGGAGATAGTGAATTGATTTGGATTTTACTGACGCGGGCATTTGATTTCCCGAGAATGAGGTCCACAATCACTGAATCTACGTTAAAAAATAATGTGAGTGTATGCATCACACCCTTGCCCTAAAGTGGATATTAACTCAGAAAATATCCATTTTAGGGCAAGGGTGTGATGCATACACTCACATTATTTTTTAACGTAGATTCAATATCTGCCATAAAAAAATGGGGTTCTAATTTGAAAAAATTGATTTTTCACGATTTTGTCATCCCTAACTTTGAAAGCGATTTTTTCACCCCCTGTATCATGAATCGCGATTTCGATTTCCAGAGTGGATACATCAATCTTACATCTTGAAAAATCCCAAAAATGAAAATTTTCCATCCAAAAACCTCGAAGTTATTCTTGTTTCAGCGGAGCTCTATTTTCGATTTTTTTTTCGAATTTTCCCGCTCAGAGAGAATTTTCCAACCAAAACTGAAAAATGTTACATCAAAATAACTTGAAATTTTCTAAGGAATCTATTTCTGCAATAAAAAAATGGTGTTCTAATTTGAAAAACGGAAGTTGACGTCATTTCCGGAAAAACCGAAGGTGCTCATGCCTTGAAAATATTTTAGATTTCATCAGCATCGTGAAATACTTATAAGTGCTGAATTTCATGAAAATACGTTCAGTAGTTTCCCGTATAAATATGGGTGAGGTTCCTCGTGAAAGACCCTGTATAGCGATAATTAAAGAATAATGGGCAATTATAGTCAGCTTAGTCGTTAAAGATGTAGATTCTTATTTCTTATTATGGAAAAATATAATTTTTCATTTGTACGTTTTTGAATGATTGTGATATCATATGAGGTCATGACTTTGATATACAGTCCCAGTTCATATTCAATTTAATAGTCACCTGGACCCTAGCACTGTTGGTTCCATCTGTTAATGGAACAAGGGAACAGACACTAATGAAACAGGGCTCATTTTGATTTTATGCTCGTTTCCAATCAGCCTTTATTGAGCATTCATAAAAAGGCTGCATTGTTCATCACCATGAATTTTTTATGATTTCATATTTAATGGAGACCTCTAGAGTTATAGATATGGACCAGCAGCTGTTTCAAAGTGCGTGCCTTTGTGGTTTTCCAGCAGAAAATGAAATTTTACTACATCAAATTTTACTCTCAGCAAAAGAGATAAATTGTGAATTTTTCATTTGAATTTGTTATTTATTTCCATAAATTTTTGAATTCCTTCAACCATTTTCTCATGGAAGTTTGCGATCGAAGCGAATATTGTTTTTCACTATTGGGATATTCCATTTAATACGTGACGCAGGTTTGATGAGTGGAATAAAAGAATTATACATAGATGACCTTTCCAATTTCAACAATAATTGGATTTCGATCAATAACAGAGAATTTCGGGATATTGGGACATAAATATAAAATGATCCAATTATGGAAAATGCTTAAAGCACAAATTAATAAATCCAGAAACTTATTTATAGTGTGTTGCTATAGATTTTCTTGAGGTTCACGTTTCCTCCCAGCTCCGCTCATAGGACTCACCAGATTGGCTATTATGAGCGTGCCAATGACGTGGTGTACTAATATCTGAATAACTTCGGTATACAATACGAATTATTTTCTAAGAAAAGGACACAATACAGTGTGGTTCAGGGTTGATTTGTCAGTCGTCGTCCAAAACTGAAATTTCGGTACTGCATTTAGAGGAATATCCCAAAAGGCCTCATATTTGTCATTAAATTACTGATATTTGATTTTTTCATTGATTTCCATAGGATTGTTCATGACTGAAAAGAGTAGAGTCGGATTCGAAATATATACAGGGTGGGCTTTTCAAAACGAAACAGACGAGATAACAGGCGGAATAAATTTATTTCGAAAAAATGCTCGGACACGTCGATTTTTGTTTCGAGGGGGACAACTTTTAAGGTCAAATTCACAACTATATCGCTTCAACCCTTAGTGTCAGAACACCAACCCCTAAATTCTGAATTGGAAAGATAGGGTGAGTGATACCTCATTTGAAAGGCCTTTCTATCATGAATCCAGCGTAATAATTTTGTTCTCATTCAACGCATTCGTTTTCGAGATATTTAATTTTGAATTTCGTACAGTACCATTCATTCCGCTAACTATATGCTATGTGAATTCATCAATTATTTGACTAATTATTCATTGTTGAAATTTTAACTTTGTATTTTGATGTCTGGTGTATGGCAGTTATGGAGTTTCATCAAATCTACAGAATGAATGAATAATAAATTCGATTGATTCGGACAGCTTGCTTGACGATGATACCATCTTTGTTTCAACTTCAAATGTCAATATCTCAAGAATCAATGAATCAAATGAAGAAAAAATCAATATCCTGAATTCAAGATAAAAGGACCTTTCAAATGAGGTATCACTCACCCTATCTTTCCCATTCAAAACTCAAGGGTTGGTGTTCTAACACTAAGGGTTGAAGCGATATAGTTGTGAATTTGACCTTAAAAGTTGTCCCCCTCGAAACAAAAATCGACGTGTCCCAGCATTTTTTCGAAATAAATTTATTTCACCCGTTATCTCGTCTGTTTCGTTTTAGAAAGCTCACCCTGTAATGACTGAAAAACATGAGGTTTTCGTCGCACAGTTTCTAGTCTATATAAAACTAATGCATAAAGTCTATAACTCGCATATAAGTATAACCATTAAGTATTCAAATTTAATGAATACTCAATGCTAAAACCCATATCTGCTGGTCTAGAATAAATCATAATATTATATGAATTATATCTGCATAGTACAGAGGGAGCAATAATTAATTCAGGACTTCAGAGTGTGTCCTAGTATAAAAACGAATTACCAACGAAAGGCCCTCTAAAACGAATCTCATGTGATTTAATTAATGGACATATAAAACCACTACTTCAGAAGAATGACCCCTTTTTGTATTACGGCTCTAGAGACCAGTGCAGTCTGTCATTCTCAACAAGTGTATGAATAATATTACATCCGAATGGTCTTTCCTCGAATATATTATATGGGATGAATTTTTTCCACGTTTCAAAATTTTATAGCGGGCTATTCAAAATTTCACAAGTGTTCAGAATATTAGCATGAGAAGATTGGGATGGGGTTGATTCTTTTTTTTAAATAAATCAAATATTAAATGAATAAATTAAATAATGTCAGATTAATTTTGGGTGAACCAGTCCATAACTCATTTTTCTCTTTGGCGCAGCATCGAGTGAAACGTTGCTAGAACCGAAAATACGAAGATGGAACGCAGCACTCATCCACTGTGGATACGAGAAATATTTATCAATTCCCTCTGGTCCCCGCCGAAAGGAATAATCACTTTTCAAGTCGCGTCCAAGATCCTGGATCTATCGCCAAATAAATGCCAGGGTTTTGCCATTGCTACATGATGCGATCAATTTTGCCAGCAGACTACTTCACAAAAAAGCGTGATGTATCACCTGAGGTCGCACGGGTCGATCTATTGACAGAAATTGGAAATAGATTGAATATTGGCCTTTTATCAGTCGCCTTTCTTGTCATTCGTATCGAATATCTGTTTGTCGTAGTTTTGTAAGGGAAGCGAATACACCCTGATCGAAATCAATTGGGGCAAGTCGGGCTTTTATTCCACAGCAGTATTGGATTTCGAATTTGGACAACTGCCGATGGGGTTCTCAGAATTCATTTGGAATTTCCTTAAGACCGACAAGAAGAATGTGTAGGAGGCGAGAGGATAAGAAAAATTCGAAGCGCCGGATTGAAGTCAACCGTTTGTTAGCATTCTTGGTTACTGAAAGATTCATAGAATCATCATAACAACAAGATTAATCTGCCATGCACAGGATGCCCGTAATTGAATGTCAAACAGTAACTTCTCTTGGATGCATTGGTAGATTCTAATATTGTAGATTTCTGAAATCAATATGCATGATTGATATTATTGATTTTCAGTTCAAGTTTCTCATGGGACTCAGACGATATCAGAAAATCGTTCCACGAAATGGGTTGCATTAAATGCGCACCAAAGCAAAAAAAGCCGAGGCTAAAATCGTAGGATTTGCAACGTGACAGTACCCGAAACCTTTATGGAAAACTGCGTCTTTATCTCAGATCCCACTCACAGGAGGTGCAAAGATGAAAAATCTTCAATTTGATTGGTTTATAAAAACGAAGAAAAAAAATTCAATTTGATTGGTTTGTAAAAACGAAGAAGGAAAATCTTCAATCTGATTGGTTTTTAAAGAAAACGGAGAAGGAAATCTTCGAAGCGATTTGGAGATTAAAAAGGCAGTAACTGGAGAAGCCTTAAACGGGAAGGTTCCCAGTACTCGCGAATACGGTTTGGAAACTAAGGGTAGTTCGATTTTAGAGTGGGTACTTTAGAGTTCAGAAGTACGGTCTCAAAGCGGAGACGAAAACAGTTAAGGTTGAATCGGAAGTTAAGGAGTAGCTGGAGAAGTCTTAAACGGAAAGATTCTCAGTTGACTCGTTTGATACGTTTTTGATACGGTTTTGAGGAAGATTTGAGGAGTAATTCAGTTTTAGAGGCACGGTCTCAAGCAGAAACGGAAAAGTGATATTGAAGCAGTTTCCTTTCGGGTTCATTCATTCAAACCGACCCGAATCAACACGTTTTGTTTCGACAAGTTAGTGTCATTCCTTCCACTCATTATTCTCGTTGAAAATTCGACTACAAGAATTCGTCTCGACTCATTAACCCTCATAAATATTGAATGAATGCTTCAGGGAAAGGGGTTGCGACATACTCGTCATGATATCACAGAAACGGATTCTTCGAAATTGTGGAAAGGTGGAAAATAATGAAATAACTCGAGTCAAATTGGATCCATTCAAAGCTGGTGGAATGTCACAATTCATTCCTGAAGTTTTATGAAATTGAATATCTCCAGGCGTTATGGAAAGAATTCCGCAGCACAGAAACGAAAATTATCCATGTCCAATTTTGTCGTCTGAGATGCGAATGAGTTTTGCGATCTTAATGAAAGGGCGCATATTTCGAATAGGGAGAAGTTCGAGATGTTTTCTATTGTACTTAAGCATTGTTGAGATCCCAACAAATCATCGATTGAAATTGACCCGAAACAAGGCGAAAATTTTAAAACTTAATAATATGGGAAAATCTAACTCTACAGGGTGGATGAGACCGGGAGAAACATTTATCCAGCTTGAGATACAATCAGTTTTCGAAGAACAAGTGTGATATAGCGTGTTAAGGCCATTATACAGAGAGAAAAATTTATCCGAAAAGGTTGAAAGATTTTTTTGAGGACTTAGTTAATCCTCGAAGATTTTCATTGACATACACACAACCAAACTTATATGGAATCACCCAATATTAAGATGAAATATTATTTTGATATCTTTTTCGTTAGAAGCAAATAAAAAGTGCATGTGTTTACTCACAAAAACAGTTAGGTTCATAAGCACTTGATAAGATTTGGCTTTGCAATGTCGATTTTACCATTTCGTTCGAACGTCGCAGTGAATTTATATTTTGTTTTTTTGCGAAGTTTAAAAAAAAATGCCTTATGTGGGGTTATCGGAAGTCCAAAGAGGAAGAATTATTACTATGGCAGAACAAGGTATGTCACAAAGACAGATTGCAAGAACGGTGGGGGTTACACAAGGGGTTGTTTCAAAAACCTATGCAAGGTTTCTGGAGTTAGGAACCCTTAAGAATAGGCCGAGAAGAAGTCGTGGAAGAGTAACTACAGAAAGGCAGGATCGCTTTTTAGCCCAAACAGCAAGAAGAAATCCCGCAGTATCACATTCAGAGCTTCAAAGGCAACTTTTTCAAGCTACAGGTGTTAGTGTTTCTGTCGAAAATATCAGAAAATACTTCGCGCTCGGGAATTATTCAAGAGAAGAGCGTTAAGAGTTCCAGAACTATCAAGGCAAAATAATGTTGACCGTTTTAATTGGTGTTTAGAGCATGAAAATTGGACTATTGAAGATTGGAAAAATGTCTTATTTTCGGATGAGACCAGAATTGGCCTACGATCAGACGACCGGCGTGTTCGCATTTTAAGAGGTAGAGGGAGGCAAGCTAGGCTCCAAGCTGCAAGACCGATCCCTAAATACAAAGGAGGTACTGTAATGTTTTGGGGCGGAATTATGTTTGGTGAGAAAACTCCTTTAATTCCCATTAGACAATCTCTGACAGGGCCTCGGTATGTTGATCTAGTGCTACAACCTGTAGTGAGGCTCTGGCGAGGTGCTTTTGGAGATTATTTCCTATTTATGCAGGATAATGCACCTCCACATACCAGCAGAGTTGCAAAAAATTTTTTCGAAACAGAAGGTGTGACTGTTTTAGAGTGGCCTTCTTGTTCACCGGACCTTAATCCTATCGAGCACTTGTGGGATAGAATCAAAAGAAAAATTAGAGCTCGTCAAAATAATCCTGGTAACGCAGAGCAACTTATACAAGCGGCTTTAGAGGAATGGGCAAATGTTACAGAAGAAGAAATTAACAACTTCATAGAAAGCATGCCTCGTCGAATTCAAGCTTGTATCAATGCCAGGGGTGGTAATACTGATTATTGATTTGTTAAAATCGTTTTATTTGTTGTTCAATTCTCAGTTACATAAAAATTATTTTTTGAGAAATTTACACTTTTAATTTTCTGTTCTATCATAAAAATAATATTTTAATAATTTATATTATTTTTGTAATAAACTTGTTTTGGGAAAACTGCTCTTCACTTTTCAGCGACTTTTTTTCAATTAAAATTCGTTTTTTCCAAATAACAGGGTGATTCCATATAAGTTTGGTTGTTTGAGGGCTTGATGCCTTCTTTAGTACGCATGAAGAAAAATCAATGGAATCCTTGTTTTATCGGTGAATTAATGGTATAAATTGGCATGTTTTATCTTCATCATCTGCCATTTTGAGCTCATTTTATGTGTATCAGGATCAAAGTTAATTCGCCATAAGTTGATAAATGTTTACTGAAACTCCAATTTCTCATAATCAATGGGTCTGAACAATATTAATTTATTCTACATAACATTTTTTGTACCTGCCGTTTCTCATGATTGATTGTATTAAGTCTCGCAACATTCTGTTCTTGTTTCAGTCGAAGAATGATGGAAAAGTCAGCAGGCTTATTTTTTTCGGCTAGATTTTCTGATTATACAGAAATAGTTTGCTTCTTTAATGACTGAAAACGGTACATTCACAAGAATATTTCGTGGATCTGAGCTCATTTCGGAATAAGAGCTCCGGGAATTTTATTGCTGAATCAATTTTAATTCCCATTCAGGTTTTCGTGATATTTGTGGATCTTTTATTTCATTCATTATAATTCAACTGAATATAAATCGATATTGTTTACAGTTATTTCGAAAATAATGAAGTATACTCCACCTGTTTCCATTTGGATTGATAATGCTGATATGTATGAATACACTGCCTCTGCTTCGATGTCTTCATCGAATGAACAGAGCAAAAATTTCGTTTATCTGATACATGAAAACGCTTTTACGCTTTTCAATGTGTCATCGTAACTGATACAATTCCTAAATTTCGATATCGAGAACGATTTTGACTCGGATGAATTCGCATGCTTTTTTTATGGCATTTATGCATTAATCGAATTGATGGATCCATGAAATGCTATGATATGGAACATCGGTTCAATTTGAAGATTTCAAGTGTGTAGAATGCTTACCAATACTTGTTTCCGGCACATAAACAGTCTTCATTATCAGATAAAGATACTATATCCATTTAGGGCCGGTTTTGTTAAAAAATTTCAATCCTCGGTTGAGCCCAAATCCGCCGTCGAATGTCGATTTCCGTATCATAAACATCCAACCTCGGGTTCAACCCTGGATTGACTCAACCGGTGAATATAGCTCCGTTTGAGATTTGAACCGAGGATTGAAACGTTTGACGTTTCTAGATGGCCGACAACTAACCTCACTTTATGTTAAAAACAAAACAAAACATTTTGTTTTGGCACATTGAAGTTGCTTGGAATGAAAATATTATATGATATTATATTGATAGAATGCCTGATATTAATCACAGTCTTCTGTAGGTTTGCTATGTATTAATAATTCATCTTTGGTGTTTGGAAAAATACTCCTGAATTGAAACTGAATTTTTGTGCCTTATCTTCGAGGGATAGAACTGCCAGGTTCCTGTGTGAATATAATATCGAAAATGATTCTGGTTATGATAATAATGAAATAACTGCAAGTCATTCAAAAGATAGTAACGATAGTGAATAAGAAAGATACCAATTGAATGATTTCACATTTCCTTTCGACCTCTTCGAAGATGGCACAAAGAAGAGATTTTGGTCAAATAAAAAAACTCTTTTATCAGGTGGATGAAATTACTCTGAATAAGCTGAATCTTTTCAGAGTTGTTAACATTTTCGAAGATTTTTGTGGTATAAATAAATCAACATCAGAAAAAAGTCAGAAAGTTGTGAAATGTCTAGAACTTTGGACATTGTCAAAAAGTATTCTAGTGCTTATTTTATCACTCTATCAAAATGCCAAGCAATCAACAGGAATAGCAACTAACAAGGGAAGGGTTGTATTGACTGACCAAATTTCGGTGTATTAGAACCGTGTTGCTGGAGCGCACTCACGTTCTAGAAGGATTTCTTGATTATTATTACATAGAACAGATGCATGCTTATTTTAATGGGTTGTGAAAATGCTGAATGATACAGATCTGAAAAGGATTACTTCTCTTCAAATTTCCAAGTTGCTAAGCTTATAAATTTGGTAATTCTCATCATCGCATCCCATCTCGCAGATCAATGGATGATCAATTATTCAATGAAGCTCACATATGAACTATGAATTCAATTTAAAGACTCTCTGGCGTGTAAAAGAACATTTCCCATTCTTTTATTCAGGATCTGATTACATTTGAAAACAACTATTATTTTTGTGACTTGCGAAGTCCTGCATAATATTGCTAAACTGATTCTATTCATGACTCTCAACCTGAATAGAGCGAAAGTTAATAATAAATGCTACCTTCAAATTGAATGTATATTTCATGTACTCAATCAAACAAGATCAAGAATGATTTGTTCCTATCCTAAATATAACTACATCCTTGTACGACTAAATGTTAATGCAATTTCATGTTTTGTATTGGCCTAGCTTTTATTTGGTTACTTGGCATAAGAGTTTAAGATAAGACTTTTCATAATATCAAAATAGTACAAACTTAGATCATTCGAGTCAAATAAGTTGACAAAAGTGATAAAAACTAGAGCGTATTTGGCAATAGCTTCGAGTGGAAAAAATTCGTACGAAGTTTGTCCTCATTTCATAAATTACAAATTTTTTTATTACATAATTTGTTTTGATGTAGGAAATCAGATTTCTCTGCCGTGACCGTCACAAAACACGGGAATATTCGAATTAGCTTCTTGTTTTGTCTTCATTAGACCACGATTATTGAATTTATCCAAACATGGTATAAAAAAACGTGCCAAAATACTTCGAGAAATAAGATTCAGGTTAGCCAACCCAAAAAAAGCGATCTCAATCCGAGGTTTTTCAACCGAGGCTGCAAAGACGTTTATAATACAGAACTTTTTTCAACCGAGGGTTGACTTTCAATCCTCGTTTGAGTAACCTCGGATTGAACGTGCCCTTTATAAAACCGGCCCTTAATGAAGAGATATACCTAAATATTTGAAATTGATGAAAACAGGATATGAAGAACGTAAATGAGTCTTGTCTTGAAAACTGTTCATTTGAAGTGGAAACTAACATGGCTTCGACTTTTGTCAAAACCCCTTTCGTCAGTGTTTTGAATGTTAAATCAATGAATTGATTCGGTAGGATATACGAACAAAATATCAACCTGGTCGTAGTTCTGGAAGGGTCAATTGTCCCCATCATTTAATAATAATAATAATAGGTGGTGAATTCCATTCGAAGAACAAACTGTCAGAAATTTCGGCACTTTGTACGGTTACCCTTGTGCGAAATCATATTTTCAGCATTGAATAGCTGGAGTCTTTCAGAGGATATGTTATGAAATTGAAAAAGTCTCTACTGATGCGGCAGTTTATGCACATTTATGCATAGAAAAAGCCGATCATTAATATCCGTCAACATCGACGCAATGAGTACTTATAATTCACTGAAGAGAATATAATATTTGCGTGGAAATTCCTTTTCAGGTCGGATACATAAATCAAAATTTAACGCGTGGAGTTTCTCGTTGGCTGTCTGCCGCAAGGAGAACAATGAAAAGTGTGCCTGCAAAAGAAGATAAACTAAGGAGCGCTGTTGTCAGATTTTCAATGTATTCCTCGAAGATCTCCCTTTCTGATTTTAAGCTTGTAACTCGAAAATTGTGCATGGTTTGGATAGCACGTCGAGCAAAAGGAAAAAAGAGCGAATATCATACAAATTAACCTGCTCCCATTTTAATCAATGTATTCAGGTTCAGATTGTGGATTTGCATGTTCTTTGTGAAGATGGAGTGAATCACTACGGAACGTAAGCGAATATTTTGTGGGAAATTTCATAATAATGAAGATAATCCAGTCTTAGTTCTTGCCATGAATTTCCATACAAGCTAATCCTCACTTTCTCAAACCAAAACATTTTTGCTGAAGTCCCATGAAAAATTATTATATTTCAACATATGTTACATTTTTTCTAATGTAAAGTGAAACTATAACTATTTGAAAAGAGAAGGAAATAACGTTTCAATTTGAAATCCTAACCTAACCCAACCACATATTTCATGAGTTATGCCCTCTGTACTTTATCAACATAGTTCCAGCCATTTGACATACCCACTCTGAGGGAGGTTTTATTTTGGGAAAAAATGATTTTGCTGGCAACCAGGCTCCGAGCTCAGGCCGCAAGAAATGATTCATTTGCATATAATTTGAATACCATGCCGCTAGATCCAATATGTGTCAGATTTTTTCGTAGAATGGAGAACGGAAAATTACACGGCGATTTTTTTGTTGGAACCTCATGAAGTGATCCTGGAATATATTAGGTTATGAAGGATTATTTGGTATATTTCAGACCCTATCGAAAAAAGGATAGAGGATCCGAGGAAAATTGATGAATGGGTTCAAGAGTGAACTGCTCCACGAAAGTTGAGTTCAGAAATTTCTGATTTTGACCACCAAATTTTTGAGAAATCAAATATTGGGTCTCTTATATCTGAAGGGTTATGGCTTCTGAAGAAACAATTCGAATCATATTTATTCACTAGTTGGCCCGGCGAACTTTGTTTCGCCTAAATGATACCTATACTAACGGTGGATTTTACAGATCGTTATCACCAGTGATCGGAGATCAACGGCTTGGTTAGATTTCTGAACTGTCAAATCGAGTTGACCGGAGTTGATTCTAGATCAAGCTCCGATCACCGGTGATATGCTTTGTGAAACCCACCGTTAAAGTTGTATAAACTTACCATTGCTATTTTTTCAAGCAGGAGATAAATTAAGCATGATTAGAGTTCTGTCAAATGTCATCTGTCAACTGTCCAATGACATCTGTCAATATTCATCTGTCTACTGTCAAATACCATCTGTCAAACGTCATCTTTTCCATGGATATGAGCTGTCACACAAAACAAAAATACAAAAATAATATGATTACTAATTATGGGCAATTTTGAATTGAGTTCTTTCCGCAAATATATTCATTACCCAAACATAAATCAAAAAAACTTCGGAAATATAGAGAAAAAATGGGAATGGACAACTCACGATTGATGCTGATCGTCACAATCCGATTTTCTTGACATTCCGGTAAAATTCACTGTTCCACCAACTTGAGATGTTTACCCGCTTTTTGATTTGATAATAGCAAATTACACAATAATTGTATGCATCGCCATCTAGTGGCGATAACATCAAATATAGTACCTCCACGACTACGCTACAGTGTCTAGATAAGAGCCATTAACCGTAGCGACACCTAGTGGCCTTAATCAAAATGAGGAAAAGCATTTCCTTCATAAGCAAATTTGTCATCGAATTTTTCAGAGTTTTAATGTATTTTATAATAATCAGGCCGTAGACGAATCCAAAAATGAATTTTCATAAAAAACAGTCCTTCCGATCTCGAGTTATAAATGGTGTAACCAACAACTATGTTTTATATATATAGGTAAACAGAGGGAATGATTTCTGATTTGTTCATTATATTAATTGATTGATTAATTAATTGATGGAGACAGTTTCCGAGGAAATCAATTCATTTGCTTCTACCACAGATTATTCAGCTTGAAACCGACGACCAATATTCATCAAGGATATGGAATATTCAAACTTATAATGCATGTGGTCTACTATGTGTTTAGCGAAGGTATCAATCGCTGTAATTGAATACGGCTCAGTTAATTGAAGCAGGGTTTGTTTATATAGTGTGTTTCAAAGTCTTAAGCAAGGCTTGATAAGTTTTAATGACATCTTGAGCACGGTCAAACTTTACCTCGAGTCCTTAACAATTTCCTAGGTACATCCTAGATTGAACTAATTCTCTGCACCAACCGAACCATAATGGAGACAGAGTTCAGTATTACGTTCCAAGAATTAATATTTAACTCCATATAAATTCGTAATGTAAAAAAAACTCCAGAGATTTTTATTCTCAAGGAAATAATGAGGTAATAAAAAATTCCTTGAAATTTTTATAGAATTTCCGTCTAGTCAAGGCAGATGTCACAGGAAATTCAGCTTGGAGAGTCTTCAGCTCCGAAAATTTATTCGCAAATCTCTCGAAATATTCCAGGCGGTGTTGCAAGTAGCATTTCTATGGGATAGCCGAGGTTGTTAGGAAGAAATACTGCCTTAATATCTCAGAGTAGCTAACAATGCGTCATATTCGTTACAGGTCCTCCGATCTTCCAAGATAACTTATATTCCTCTCATTATCTCCCTCAACGGAGATTCCTCAACGGAGATTCCTCAACCTTTTTTGCGTGAACCCGCAGATATTCCAAATTATTCATTTTCACCACGGGGCAGTAAAATTAATTTGACATGCCTCTTGTTCGCTTATTATTTGTGGGCCGAAGGTAGATTTCAATTTGAAAATCCTGCAGTACATTCAGATTCTGTTTGGAGGTTTTTGAGAACACATAATCCTTTGGCATATTCTGATTCCGAATATAACATACCTACTCAGAAAATTTTCCGTATTCGTAATGTATCATTTTGATATCAAGAGGAAGCTAATAAGATCCATATTTGAAGTGTTGCTCTTCCCTGTTTTTGTTGAAATTATCGTGTTTGCAACATTTTCATTCATATAAGGTTAGTACTTGAGTATTCCCTAAATGTATAAACTCAATTTCAATCGAGAAATATGAACTTTGAATCAATTCCACAGTATTATTTCAGGAAGGTAAAAAGTCCAATTTTTTTTTCAAATGGCTATATCTTTCTCACAGAGCCTAATTCGGAAAAATGGAAAATGAAAAAAAGGTTTCTTTTCGTCTCACGAATCTCCAGTTGAAATATATGTACAAGTCAAAGACTCACCCTGTATAACTCTACTGTAACATGGTCACTTGGGAACGCAAATGAAATTTGGTGGTTCTCAGAATAAGTCTTTTTCAAAACATTGAGTATTCGTTCTTGAAATTGGAGTGACAGCGTCGTGATTGGCTCTTGAGGTGCTCTTTGATGAGCCCAATTAATGACCCACATCTCCGCCAAGTACATAATGAAGACTTCACCACTTTTTCTCGATGAAAACCCAGACGAGAACTCGTATAATTCGCCTTAATGACTCTTGCGACAGTCAATCCATTCTGTCGATGAAAGCTGAATTTTTTGAGGTTTCCATTTATTCCCCTCCTCATAAAAATGTCAAAGACTTCCTCACGCAAATGATTCCTAAAGAAACCCCGATGAAACGAAATTGCCCCCCATAAAGAGCTCCTCTTATTGAATTCCAGTAAAAAATTTATCGTTTTCCGGAAACGATTATTCTAATATCAGGGCAGAAAGAGAAACGTTTCTTGGTGATGGAGCTTTGGGTCGTGCTCTCTGGCTGCGACGTTACGCAAATGGATATGGCCTAACTGTGGATAACTGGGAGCATAATCTTCTACCGATATAAAGAGAATGGGGCCGTCGATGGAGTAACATTGTGAAACATAGACTGGAATTGTTCTTTGAATCGCACCACTTAGGACAGTGCTTCCAGGCCGCGCCAGGCTTGGTAGCCGCTTTCAACCAGTCTGTCTCCTTAATGGCTTTCCGTTGGAGAGAATATGTAGGAAGTGTTCCACACGGAAACAATATCCCAGAAAAAAAATTGTCCAATTCACGTAAAACGGTTCATTTGAGACTCGACCTTTCAGAAATGTATATGAATTCAGAATAACCCTTTAAATCTTGCAAAAAGTTGACACCTTTCGCAGAAATCAGTGTTCCAAAAGTTTAACCTTTTTGCACAAGTGCCTAAATACTTTGGTAACTTAATTTTTCCCCAATGAAAGTTGGGCATAATCTGGTAAGTATTTCACATAAGCTGGAAAACAACACTGGCCCAGCTCAGAGCCCTGAGGCACTCCCAGTGGTATGACGCCCTACAGACCCAAGTAAGGTGTTTATCATTGAAATAATTTGCTCTTCA
Organism: Adalia bipunctata; assembly: GCA_910592335.1. Classification (NCBI taxonomy): domain Eukaryota; kingdom Metazoa; phylum Arthropoda; class Insecta; order Coleoptera; family Coccinellidae; genus Adalia; species Adalia bipunctata. The sequence continues at coordinate 9,075,962 of OU342952.1, read as the reverse complement.
ATCGGAATTCTACTCACATCGACTGTTACTCCTGGAAGAGAAAAGCACTGAGCTCTTGGTACATCATTCGGTACGAATCTGTAGATCTCGTGACCATCCTTGTACCATTTGACTGAATACAGGGTCTCGCCCTCCAAATCGAAATAGCATTCCAGGGTGACACTTTGATTTCTGACTGCATGAGTTGGAACCCTCAATTCTTCCAGCTGCAGAGACAAAACATCTGAAAAACAAAGAGAAGAGTTAGTGAAAGTACAATTTTTAAAATTTGGTTAACATAAAATTCTTTGCTGTTCTCTATTTCAGAAGATCCATTAGCACGCATAATATTTATGATCTTAATAGAGATTTGAGTATGGTTTTATGGAATTTCGATCTCACTAAAAACTTCATTTAAGCCATCTATATGGTTCAAAGAGGAATTTCATTCCTGTTTTCTCATTATGGGTCCCAGGCTCTTTCAAATACTTTCGGAAACTAATTGAACGAGAAAAGTCATACAATTTATCTTTGGAAAATAAAAATATTTTCATTCGAAATAAACTGCTCCACATGAGTTATGGATATTGACTTAACTTGCAAAAAAATATAGTAAAAATAAGATTTTTGTGATGAAAATTCATATTAATGTGATTTCAAGTTGCAAATTAATTTCAGCCTGTAGGTCTGCAGCGTATACAGGGTGGTTAAGAAAAATCGAGTAAGATAACGAAATTTTATTCCCAGAGAATTCAAGCATTTTAAGACTACCAAGAAAATGTATGACCTCCACGGGCATCAATTACAGCTTGACATCTTCTTTGCATACTACACACGAGGTTGTTGAACATTTCTTGAGGGATTTGGTTCCATAAACGGGGCAGAAGCTCTCTCAGATCATTTAAGGATTCTGGAGTAGGTTGATGATTATCTCATCTTCTTTGGAGCATGTTCTATGCAATTCAAATCTGGCAAGTGCGGAGGTATTGGTAAATGTGGAATACCAAGCTCCCCGCGCGCATTCTCAACTATGGCTGCACGGTGCGGTCTAGTGTTATCGTCTAGAAATTGAAAAGTTTCACAAATAGGAGTGAAAATTGGGCACAACATTGTCAATGACATGCTCTCTATAGTGTAAGGCGGTCATATTCCCAGGACAAATGTGTAGATCTGTGCGCCTGTTGAAACATATCCTAGCCCATACCATAACACTACCCCCTCGGAATGGATGGACTTCTTGGATAAAGCGACGATTACGGGGTTTGCGTTGGATTGTCCATAACCTTATTCTTCGAGAATCTTAAAATCGTCCATATCTGGATTCATCAGTGAAAGGACACTACGCCATTGATCGTTCCAATTTATATGTTTCCTTGCCCATTCCAGTCTTTGACGATTAGGGTCACTCCTCTTAATGGACTTCTAGAACCTAGATTCACCTCTCTCAAACGTCGTCTGATGGTTCCGATGGAACCTTGGACCCCATCTGCATTTTGAAGAGTATTCCGTAGCATTCTACACGTAGATGTAGAGTTTCTTCTCGCCGAAACGGTGATGAATCGATTCTGAACAGGTGTTGTTTTTCGTCGCCCACCAAGCCTTGGTCTTTCCAGCTGGAAACCTTTTTCCCTGAACCTATTCCAAAGTCGAGATATCACACTTTGGCTGACTTGGAGCCTTTCCGCTACAACAACCTGAGTAAGGCCATTCTGTAGCATTCCGATAGCACTATTATCCTCAGCGTTTGTTAATTTACGTCTTGGCATTTTCAGAAAATTCGTTTCAAATCGAAGCCGTTGATAAACCGACTTCATTACAAAATAAGAACATTCATGGAGCATAATGCAAAGGAACCAAACTTCAGAAAAAAAGGTGACCAGATTGACGAAATGTCTCATACTGATTGTTATTGGATCGATTCAAGTTGTTATTGAGTTTTGAATGATTTTACAGCGATTTTCTCGAAGATTACATACTTTTGAAAACGATTGAATACGATATCCCTAACTCTTGTGGAGCAGTATATCGTAATTATCAAAAATATCTGGAATGAGCTGGTGCAGTTCTACAAGGTATGACATGGGATCAGGAAGATTTCGAGGGCCTAGACTAGAACTCATTAAATTTCAACGTTCATTATTCGATATCTCCCGTTCTTCGCAGTTTATCGTCATAAAATCAATACAGGCGGGTTATGAAAAGAAATGCGGTTTAATCTGTTTTCGTCATTACCGATAAATCAGAAAAATATTAACACCGAATGAAAACAAGGTAACGAATCACTGTCCGTCATTCACGTAGCGGCTTAACAGGTTCTGTCGTTCCGAGTGTTCGATCCATTGTACCCAATTGATTTAGGTGAATTTCTTTTTCATTTTGCGCGAGAATGCAACAATGCTGTTTAATTAAAACACATCCATTTCAAACTCTATCCAATACGGTCTGACCAGGATGTTTTAAAAGGTTGTGTATTGATAACTCACGACCTATTATTCGGACCCATTTTTGAAAGCCTCTACGGTGCTTGGATAGTACTCAGGATTATTCTCGATTATGCTACGTATACTGTTCGATTAATGGCTCTCTAGATCCATGCGGATGCAGATTTCAAAGCTGTAGTTCGAAGGGAATCAAGCCAGTCTGGAGTTTCAGAATTTTACTACTTCTGGACCTAATTGAATGAAAATGTGGATACAAACTTCATGGAAGCCACTTGTTTTGGATATAATCCTAAGCACATATTCGACTTCATGAGCAAATAATGAAAATTGCGCTCTGCTCTATCGGATAATCTACGACCATTAGCAATTTTGAAATGAAATATGCTGCAAAGACTTTTTTTATATGAGAATATACACGATGAGTCTTTGAGGATCTTTCATCTTGGACAAATAAGGTTTTGTTCCTGTTTTATTCAGGATATCTATAATAGTCCGTTTAAATATAAGAAGGAACTTTGTAAACAAACAGAATCGTCTGGTTTGCGCACAATAAAACTTCTATTCTTCAAACGATCATAACCACGCTCCCTTCTAACGCCCTTAAAGATTGCCAGGATCGTACTCTGAACGGACCATACTGGATAGAAATGATTCAATAATTTTAGTCAGCAATTTCCATATTAGAACTTTTTTCCTCAGAAACTCTAGTGCAAAATTTCTGTTATGATTTGCAACTGTCATAAACATTTTATATCCGACGCACCCTATTTTTTTATTTTGTTTTGTTTTTATATTATTATCTTCTGAATAATTTCTTTTTCGGATGCTCGAGATTGCGGCAAGGTGATTTCAGGAAACGTCAGATTTGGGCCCTTTTCCCTTATGGGTGAAAGCCATCTTGATTTGCATGAATATCGAAGTTTTCAATTGACAAAACTCGTAAAAGATCTCTGTTCAAATTCATAATGGTCACTCACTTGTAATATCGGAAATATATTTAATTTCGGTTCAAAGTTTTATATTATTTTTTACGAAACTCTTTGTCGGCTGCTCAAGGTTCCGACAAGGTAATTCCGGGAAACACCAGATTTGGGTCCTTTTCCTTAATGGGTTAAAGTCATCTTGATTTGCATAAATATCGAAGTTTTCAATTGACAAGAACAGTTAAAATACCTAGAGCTACTGTGAAGGTCTAGCTGTTCGAAGTGTTTATAGATTTCGTTGTGAAAAGTGTATTGTGTTGTAAAATCTTTTGACAAAGTGTATATAGTGTTTATAGAACAATTTCGAATTCGGAAACGGATTCTGCATCTGAGGGTGATATGTGGAGACCACAACGAAAAAGGTCCAAAAGGTCGCATTTCTCTGCTGAAGGGAAAGAGATCATTTTGAACATTTTTCGGAAAGAATTGGAAGAACATCCTGATTTATCGAAAAGAGACTTAGTAGGAATTGTTTCGAAATCCTCAGCGGTGAGTGATTCAGCTGTATTCAGAATTCTCAGAGAATATGAAGAGAATAAAACATTGACGCCACCTAAGAGGAGAGCCCAGTTGTTAAAATTAATCGATTCGGTTGACGATTTCGATATGAACCTTATCAGAAGAATTGTCCACGGTTTTTTTTCCGGAATGAAATCCCAACGATTTCTAAAGTTCTAGAAATCGTGACTGATGACGACAGTTTGCCAAATTTCAAAAGAACAACGTTCTATAAATTATTGAAAAAAATGGAATTCAAGTTCAGTTAAAACTGAACGATTGTGTGGAATCTCCTCGATTCGACTCTGGACGGAAAGAAACTTTACGAAGGCCCTCCTACCGATGCGCCAAACATGTTATTATTGCTCCTTCTTACATTTGAACAGAGTATAACCCGGAATGTGAACTCCTTATTCTGGTTGCATTCAGGATTTCTCTGGAAGCTCGCAATGGGAATTTCTAGTTTTGGTGGCATTCGAGATATTTTTGAGAGGTCGAAAACTGGTTTTACTTATTCTGATCAAGCAGAGTAGTTGCAAGGCTCTGTGATCAACACCCCAATCTCAGAGAAACTTTGAACTATTCCTCCACCCCAATAATCTAAGATGGCGGTTGCTATATGTTCGATTCTACAGTCAATATATCTTGAGTGTGGAGTCATAGAATGTACAAGATGTAAGTACTTCCGGAGGATTCCTGAAACGATTGCCTCGCACCCCATTGTCCTGAAAATTGTTGCTAATTCGGTACCCTTTTCGACGTATGACATCCGAGAATATGTACGTGAACTATGTGGCGTAAGATAAGGGGACACGTCATCAATTCAGGTCAGGTTAGAACAGGAAGATACCAGGGATATAACCATGGAGCGGGCGATTGTCATGAATTTGTTATCTGGAAACGGCGACGCAGTTAAATTAGTCGCCGAAGTTATGTTTGTGAAATGTGGCGTGGTTGTCTCACGCGTTGTCAACAGTCAGATATCTATATTATCTGTTTTGGAACTTTCCCCAATATCTGTCCCAGAGATATGAACGGTCCTGTCAATTTTCCGCCGGAGAAAAGCGGGTGGGTTCTCAGCGACTGAGACGAGGAATGAATAAATTATATGCTTTCAGTCTTTGTCGCGAATTCTCCATATTCGTAATTTTATCCAAGCGCGGATATATTAAGCAATAGGGATTTCAAATTAGGCACAGAACACTAATAATTCAGATTGTAGTGACACGGCAGCGACATTTGAAGCTTTTTGGTGAGGATTGCCATGCTGACGTCCGTGACAGAGAGAATGAATTGTTTACCTAGATCAGCTCATGTTAACGTTTGAGTTCAGTTTGTAATCGGAAAAGTGTGAAATTATGACCGTTGAAATAAGGGTCGAAAAGGATAAACCATAAGGAATTTATTCGAAATTCTTAAGTTGCAAATTGGCGCAGGAACCAGGTCACATTCGAATTATTATTTTTCAAATTCTAGGGAACCTGCGTCTGCAATGAGCTCAAATTTGAGGAATTATTAGAGAGTATTTGGTCCTTGACACGTATGTGAATTTTCAAGTCATTCAGACGTGTTGAAGTGGGTGAAAACTGCGTTGAAAGATGGATAAATATAAAGATTTAGGTCTAGCGAATAAAAACTTGCTTCCAGTCACTGGTAATTATCCTACTAGATCCTAGATCGCATGATTAAACATCTGATGATTTCTTTCTCTGGGTAAGGACTGAACGAGAATAAATTCGCTATCACAAAAACGCCTATATCTCTTGAACCAACTGAGAAAAAATCAAAATTTGATAATAGTTAGCTTTGTTATGAACGTTCTAAACGTGTGGAACATTTACTTCATAGATATTCCAATTCTCTGTCGCAAAATGTGAAAATGTGAAAACACGAGAATTTATAGTGAAACTTTTTCAAAATAACCAAAAATGGAGCTTCAAATGAATCGCAAAAAAGGCTCGCGTTCGTCCAGAAACGGTATCAAGAGTTGTTAAGCGCTTCAACGAATTAACCGCAAGGAAGGCGGGAGGAAAAAGGGGTTTCATAGCCCACAAAAAAGGGAAGAAAGCCATCAGCCTTTTTCAGAAAAATCCTAACCTTTCAGGACGGGAAGTGGCCCAAATAGTGGGTTGTTCGCAGTCAACCGTTCAGAAAATCAAGTCGTGTTGTGGGCTTAGAACATACAAAGTGCAGAAAGTGCCAGACCGGAACGCTGTGAAGAATCAAGAAGCGAAATCATGAGCAAAGAAATAAAAAAAAATTTCTTGAAAAATTTTTCCTGTTGCATGATGGACGACGAAACCTATGTCTTGACTGATTTCTCGCAACTTCCTGGTCAGGAATTTTATGCTGCAGATTCTCGTGGAAATGTTGACGAACAATTTCGCGTGAAGAAACAAGTAAAGTTTCCTAAAAAATTCCTGTTTTGGCAAGCAATTTGCACTTGTGGGAAAAGGAGCAAATTTTTCGTTGGCCAAGGCTCTGTTGACTCGAAGATATACATCGAGGATTGCTTGAAGAAGCGACTTTTACCATTTTTACGTGGGCACGATGTGTCAACAATCTTTTGGCCAGATTTAGCTTCATGCCACTACAGCAAGGCCACCAAGGAATGGTACGAAGCTAATGAGGTGGTTTTTGTCCCCAAAGAGGCCAATCCACCAAATTGCCCAGAACTCAGGCCAATCGAAAGATATTGGCCCTGGTAAAAAAAAGAATTGAAGAAGGCTAAGAAATCAACGAAAACATTAGCGGAATTCAAGCAACAGTGGAAGACAGCATCCCAGAAAGTGATTGAGAACACTATAAGAAGCATGATGGGAAGAATTCCAGAAAAAATCCATGAATTTTGTAAAAAATAGTTTTGGTTTTTTTATTGTAAAAACAGTTTTCATTAGAATTAGAAGATGATTCGAAAATGAGTTTGATTTTCGAAATTGGTCTAATGGTTCAAAAGATATAAGCGTTTTTGTGATAGCGAATTTATTCTCGTTCAGTCCTTATATGTTAAGTCACAAGTTTATGTTGATAATCCATTAACAACTGAGCAACTAAAAATCAACATTGTACGACTATAGATGCATGCTATTGATGAAATTCAGCTACATTTATGAATAATTGTGTAGACAAAATGAAGTACGTACGGAGAAGTCGTAGTAGTCATTCACATGATCCATAAATAATAGCCTAATGTAACCGGTCAAATGAAAAAAATGTTAAGTAGTTATTTATCTCGACTATAACTTATTTATAATGGAAACGGCTAAGACAATAAAGAGCTATTAAAAAAAACAATAGACTACTTACCCGATCAACCGTTTCCATTAAAAAAAATGTATCTCACACAATAATTCATGTTTTTTCAATTCTTAAATTGAAAAGATCGTTACTTCAAGAATTCACTTATTCTGCTCACAAGAACCCTGAAGGAAACGAATGGCAGTGAATGAAACTTTCCGATTTCAATCTTATTCATTCTTCAACAGAAATACCAACTACTCGAATCTTTGGCTGTGACAGAAGTTGAATCGCAGCTAAATCGACCAAAGTCATATTTTCCATTTTTCTCTACTCCCCCTTATTTATACTTTATCTGCATTCACAGTAGAACGCTCGGGCGAGTCTTCTATTCAGTGGGATTCTCGGGTAGATAGAAACATCCATAAATTTCATTAATATCCCCTAAAACCAAAAGAGTTCCAGATGCCATCATCGTTCAGCCACTGTTTACACTTCCTCGACTACAGCATTGAGATATTGATCTTCGCAATGGCTTCTTCCTGGTACACAAGCGGGCTATTTTTTTACAGACGATATTTTCGGAAGGGGGAAATATTGAGATGGGGAATGTAAGGAAATTGGAGCGGAATATGTGGCGGTTTATGCGGGAACGATAAGTTTGTGGAAATTCAAAAATGAACGCAGGCTTACACATGATATATTTGAAAATATCGACCCAAAAGTCTTTTGGTTTCAACAAGATGGTGCTACACCTCATGTTGCTACCGTAACAATTGATTTATGGAAAGAAAGATTTGGCGGTAATACTATTTCGAGAAATAGTTCAATTAATATGGGCCCCAAGATCATTGGGTTATGTCAAGTCATTGGTTTATGCTGCCAGAAAAAATAGACGCTTTGGAAACGAACATAACTCGGGTTATTGAAATAAGGTCTGAATTACTCGAAAAAGTGATCTAAAATTGGTCTTGTGGAATGCGGTTCCTCAGAGCTAGTCGTGGTGGACATATGTCGTAAATTATTTTTCCGTCGACCATACAATAAAAGCTCATTTTAACGAACTCAAAATCATCCATTAATGACCTATTTCAATGCATGATTTCTTATTAATGCATGATTGTCATGGCAACCGAACATAAAATATTCAGTCAGAGCACTATCGAGCTTGGTTGGAAATCAACTTCTGTCACAGAAGTGTATATTGACAACTCCATTCAAAATAAAATAGACTGCAGAAGGAATTTCAGGTGATACAAGTTGCAAAGTAAATAATACTTCAACTTCCACTTTCTCCACACGTTCCTTATGGGATATCAAAGGTAATGATATAAATGCAAACTAAATGTAAACTATTCAGAATGTCACAACATGTCCAATATTCCCCCTATGAATTTTTCGAATCGTTCCATAGGGAGCATAAATATTAATATATCGAAATGAACATAGAAATTTACATTATGTCATATTCGTCTATTATGTTTATTAATGACAGCGATTAATGGTCGAAATATTTCAACGCGTGAGCGGAGCGAGGGCATTAATGTTTGAGACCATTAATCGCTGAATTAATACGAGTTGATTACAAGATTTTTCCGTCGACCTCATCACGAACTGAATATGAATTCTCGATAGAAATGAATTTTTATTTTGCATAATAGACAAATTTGACATAATGTAAATTTCTATGTTCATTTCGATATATTAATATTTATGCTCCCTATGGAACAATTCGAAAAATGCATAGAGAGAATATTGGACATGTTGTGACATTCTGAATAGTTTTCATTTAGTTTGCATTTATATCATTACCTATGATATCCCATAAAGAACGTGTAGAGAAAGTGGAGGTTGAAGTATTATTCACTTTGCAACTTGTATCACCTGAAATTTCTTCTGCAGTCTATTTTATTTTGAATGGAGTTGTCAATATACCCTTCTGTGACAGAAGTTGATTTCCAACCATGCTGGATAGTGCTCTGACTGAATATTTTATGTTCGGTTGCCATGACAATCATGCATTAATAAGAAATCATGCATTAAAATAGGTCATTAATGCATGATTTCGAGTGCGTTAAAATGAGCTTTTATTCTATGGTCGACGGAAATAAAAATTTATTTCTATCCAAAATTCATATTCAATTCGGGATGAGGTCGACGGAAAAATCTTGTAATCAACTCGTTTATCAATTCAGCGATTAATGGTCTCAAACATTAACGCGTGAGCGGAGCTCCGCTCACGCGTTAAAATATTTCGACCATTAATCGCTGTCATTAATAAACTAGTTGATTAAATAACTATTCAAAACATAAATGTCATAAAATTATCTTTCAAATAAATAAAATTTGGCTTCAATCTTAATTCAAATGTGGTTCATTTCGATTTAAAGTTTTATCACTCTAAAAAAACACACGATAGATCCTAATTCAGGAACCAGTTTATCAAGCAACGAGGCTTGTAGATTTCGACACATAATCATGTCAGAATTTTTCCCAGATTGTATAATAATTCAAGCTTTTCTCTCCTACACAAACAATGCAAACGCATTCGAAATGTAAACATTTTTGTATATGTAAACATATTGCAAGCGGATAATGAAACAATTATCTCATCTGAAAACTTTTTTCTGATTTTCCCCAAGATCTTTTTCATTGAATCGAAAACGACTTCAAGGGATGAGAACTTTATCATTCAGAAAGTCGGATTTTTATTACGAGTTATAACCATTTATTGGTAAAAAGACATCTTTGAGAACCTACTGAATTATGTGACTTATATAAATGAAAAAAGTATCAAAACAGACAATAAAGTAGAAGACGAAAGCAGGAAAAGGTTGAAGAAATTCAGTTCTGGAACCCAAACTGAAAAGTGTCGAAAATTCAGATGAAATCTCCTGCTTTCATTCAAACGGAGGAAAAATATTCGCGTCAAGTTCAGACTGGATTGATTCAGTCTTTTGTCGCACGCAGTACGTGCCGCGGAAAGCGGAGATGAGCTCCGGCGTGACCAGTCTTAATCTGTAAAGTGCTGCAGGATGTTAACTCTTCAATTTGTTTTGCAAATGATGCCGCAGGAACCGAGAGAACATGGATGGGCGGAGAGGCGTGTCATTTATATTTATAGACAGCGAAGAATACTGGGTTCCTTTCCCCCAGTTTGGTTTCTCAGTAAATACTCCAGACCGTATTCAATTCGATGTTAAATAGAGCGGCGTTCCCTGATTAGACGAAACATAATTCTTCCTAGTCGTTGAATATTTACCCCAGGCGGGGGAGGAACGCTTTATTCGCTCAGATTATAAATTTAATTTCCTGTCCATCTTTTTATATGCTCTCCGGGAAATGTTATTTTATCAAATTTATTCAATTTCCTCTTGAAATAATACAGGATTGAGATGGAAGCAAGTGAATCTCTTCGAAATGAAAAGGACGATATTTATGAAACTTTGCAGACAATCGGAAATGGCATGTCACATGGTGTGAACTTTAAATTGTATTACCTATGCCAGATTTCAGTTGAATAACTTCAACACCCTGTATCTCGAAAACGAATCGTCTGCTGTCCTATTTTTATAAGACTTGTTTTTCTTGAAATATCTGATCCAAGGAATCTGCCATCAGTTTAGGAATATCCTGTATGGGTGTCGTTATTTGACATACATATACTCCATTCACTTTTATTTAATCACATAGGAGGTCATGGTTTCGTTTTCAGGCGTTGGTGCACCTGATGAAAAGTCTGTGCGCGTACAGAAAATATCGTTAATGACAAAACGACGTTGCCAGTTCCTTTGTTTACATCGAAGTAAAAGTATCAAAGATATTCCACATTTTGTTAGTTCGAATCGATCGGCGATTTTGGGGCGAAATATCGATAGGAAATCGCCTATTTTTCCGTTCTTCGTCGTCCAGAGGAAGTTTTCCGTCGATATGAGAAATTTCGTGCCAGTGTCATTTTTTCCATTCACGACTTTTGGCGTGAGTACGAACGGCAGATTTGAATTGGACCAAAAATCGATTTATAAGCATAAATAAAAATAAAGCGAAAGTAAGTACTAATCGACCTCTTTACACTTGATAGCGAATTTTTTTTTAGGTATCTGGCCGTTTAGAAAGATTTCGAACGAAATTCCGGTCCCCCAGAAGTTTGGTTAGTTTCGGTATCGTTTTTGGTGCTAACAATTTATTTGGAATGTGTAAATGGACAAAAAAGGCTTTCTTATACGATCTTCTAATGAAAGCGACCAGAAAATATGGATCAGGTAGGATTTTCGAGGAATTATGATGAAAGAACTTGCAGAATGAAATTGCACGATTTTCGTAAGTAAACGGGTTCTGGATGGCCATCATCGGTCTCTAAATGATTATTGTTGATCGTTTTCATGTTTCAGAAAAAAAACACGTCGAAAAAGCTGAAAAAAAGGAGAAATATGACTATATTGCATTCAATTCCGATGAATCGAAATGTGTCACTGGAGCTTTCATCCCTTTGGCGAAAGTAGAAATAGGCTATATTGAACCAGAATACATCGGTTTTTTCCATATTCCAGGAGTTTGTGTCTTATTTTAGAAGAGGTGAATGATAAATGTGAAGCATATGTTTGACCTATTCCATTTTGTTTGTACAAACCTACTGTGGTAGTAATGTATGAATATTTTTTAAACTAATTAACTACTATACAGTCAGAATATTTTACTCCTTGTTCATAAGATCAAATGAATAAAATGTCGTCAAGTCTTGAACTTTCAGTTCAAGAGGATAATAAACATTAAATCTTCACAAGCATCATGCATATGAAAATTATGTGAAAGCAATGCAATTTTTTTCCATGGCGAAAAATAATATATTTCAACAGTGATCTCTTGTACTTTTCATGCAAATAACTAGGAAAGGAATCCTTTCTATCAATTCATATAAACGTTAATTATTTTCGTCCATCACATCTTTTCCAATTCATTCACATTCTAAGAAATACGCTTAGAATGTAGAAAGGGCAACATAGTGTTGACTTGGAACATGAAAATATTTTGAAAAACGTCATAACTTCGATACAGAGTGGAATGTGTCAAATTTCCAAGGCCAGAGTTGTGACTTTATAATTGTGAATGGAGTATAGGTATACCTACAACGTTTGTGTGACACACAATTTGAATCTTGCCCTCTTATTGAAAAACCTCTCACAAGGTTCGTTCTGTATGAAGATGTATAGTGGTGGAGGGCACAAAATGTCTTCAATTGTATCCGCAAGGATGTCTTACTTGTCTAACAAATCAATTCATCCACGAGCTCAAACATTCGACCGAACATTTGTAAAAAACGAGAAGAGCATAATGAATATTATTCATTCTATATATCCTCCGTAAATTAATCGATCTTTCCAAGAATGCAGAGCCAGTTTCGTGCCTCAGATACGGATCCATTCGAAACAATGTTGGCAAACAAGAAAAAGGCGAAGTTGGCCGTATCAACCACGCCATAATAACAATATGGGGTCGTCACGAATCCGGGCCACCCTGCCATTTTCGATAATCCTTATGATTTCTGGCAGTATAATAAATCACTGAGAGCCTCCCGCTCTCGTAACGGAACAGAGCAATGAAAGGCATTGTTTAATGCGGACTGACACATGAGTCAGATAGATACATCCTGAAGGGTGACGTATCTTCCCCCTCGTCATCCCCATTCCTATGCGGCCAACCAGAAAATTTTAATTATGATTCATTATTATGCGCGATTTTCGATTAGGAAATTCAGGGGAATGATGTAAATAATAATCAGACACTCCAGAGAACCGTTTCAATTCGCAATCATACTTGGTACACTTTTTTGACAGATATTTGACATTCCGAAGGAAGTTTGACAATTATGACATATACTCCATTCACTTTTATGAAGTATCCCGGTTGGCCAAGATTTAGGTTTATCAAACTAAACTGAATTGGCACTCGTGAAATATCGGCAATGTCAAAAAACGTTGCCAATTCAACTTTATATTTACTATCTTTCAACTTTGTATATGTAGATAATTCTCTTGAGGTTCAACTGTGACTCAGGTTTTGCAGTACCACTACATTTTTATACTGGAGCATTTTGAGTTATTCAAAAAGGTATTTGAATGTCTTCTGTAGGCTTATGTCTTGAGATTTTTTGAAATTGGGGAATTCCATAGGTCCGTCTGTTCGTTTAGAAGTTTTTCTGTCGGGTTATTCGAGTACTTTTTCAACTCTCTATTCTTGATTTCCGTACAAGAAAATAGCATAACTGAATCTACCAACCATGTTAATATACCTGAAATAAACTGCTTCACATGAGTTAGGGACATTGACTCATGTGGCACAACATTGTCAATGACATGCTCCTTATAGTGTAAGGCGGTCATATCCCAAGGACAAATGTGTAGATTAGTAGATCTGTGCGGATGGATGGACTTCTTGGACATAGCGACGATTACGGGGTATGCGTGGGATTGTCCATACCCTTGTTCTTCGACAATCTGAAAATCTGGTCAATCTGGATTCGTCAGTGAAAAGGACACTACGCCATTGATCGTTCCAATTGATATGTTGCCTTGCCCATTCCAGTCTTTGACGCTTATGGTCACGTGTTAATGGAACTCCTCTTAATGGACGTCTATAGAACCTAGATTCACCTCTCTCAAACATCGTCTGATGGTTTCGATGAAAACTTGGACCCCATCTGCATTTTGAAGAGTATTCCGTAGCATTCTACACGTAGATGTAGGGGTTCTTCTCGCCGAACCGTTGATGAAACGATCCTGAGCAGGTGTTGTTTTTCGTCGGCCACCAAGCCTTGGTCTTTCCAACACGGAACCTGTCTCCCTGAACCTATTCCAAAGTCGAGATATCACACTTTGGCTGACTTGGAGCCTTTCCGCTACAATAACCTGAGTTAGGCCACCCTGTAGCTTTCCGATAGCCCTACTTATTAGCCTCAGCGTTTGTTAATTTACGTCTTGGCATTTTCAGAAAACTCGTTTCAAATCGAAGCCGTTGATAAACTGACTTCATTTCAAAATAAGAACATTCATGAAGCATATGCAATAAACCGAACTTCAGAAAAAGGCGACGAGATTGACGAAATGTCTCATACTGATTTTTATTGGATCGATTCAAGTTGTTATTGAGTTTTAAATGATTTTACAGCGATTTTCTCGAAGATTACATACTTTTAAAAACGATTGAATACGATATCCCTAACTCTTGTGGAGCAGTATACATTGATAATAGACGAGATTATTTCATGACAATCAATAGCTGACAAAAAAAAATTATAACCCATTATTATTTACAGTTTTATACTGATAGAGAAGACGTTTGAAAAGTCTCTTTTTAGTCCTCTCAGATCGTTGGTCTGCAAGTTCCAAAGTCGCTTCACTGTAAAAAGTATTAATTGATGTCAAATCTCTTACACCGCAAAGTACCGAAATGATGAAAAAGCACAAGGGTGACCTTTTTTTATTGCTGAAAGACACCGTAATATCGCCGCTCTAAAGTTCGGATCCAGCGAATTCTCGTTTAGATGAATCACCTTTTTATGGCCGACTTTTCCAGCAGAAAATGCTCGTTTTATATATTTGCGTTCCGTTAGATACTCGATTTTAATTTCTGTCGGTTATCTGCTTAATTACATGGGCTCATTTGCAGAGGAGGCAATGCTATGTTTGTTGCCTTTTTCCTCCTCTTCCTTCTCCGCAATTTTGTATCCGAAATAAGGGTTGGTTGACTGTGAGGGAGAATGAACCGAATTGAATGTGTTGGCTTTGTTCGAAGCTGAATAATTTTGTTTGCCCGAAAAATTGAGACCATTATGGAGAACGATCTTTTTATGATTCCCCCAACAATTTATACATATACAGGGTGAGTCTTTGACTTGTACATATATTTTAACTGTAGATTCATCACTTTCGAAACACTTTCTTCCTATACTATTTTTCAAAATTCGGTTTCGTTTGAAAGATACAGGGTGTCGAAAATCCATGAAAAAAACACTTTATTGTTCATATCTTCGTAACCGTTATTTCAAATGAACTGAATTTTGGTTCATTGGTTTCTCTATTCATGGTGCATATTCCTCAATCGAAACTTATTCAATATCTCTCCTAGTATAAAAGTTACAGGGTAGTCGACTCATCATTACTCGAAAAAACACCATAATACCACTTCAAAAAGATAAACGGTTCATTTTTTCGAATGAATCAATTATGTAAGAAACTAAAAGTATATTTATGTTTTTTCAATAAAAAGCGTCGTTTTCGAGTTATTTCCAATTTTACCCGGAAGAGTTTGACGAAAAAATCATTAATTTCAAGAATAATCTGAATGCTTCTCTGAATTAAATATCATTGAAAATTATTCCTTTTCTGGTCTTTAAAAGAGTTTTCAATGTTGTCAGAATATTTATCAACTTTGTCGAGACTTACATTCAAATGATGGTAAACGTTGATGTAGAGATATTTTAATAATAAAATCCCACAAATGTGGGAGATAAAATTGAACACCAAGGAGCATTTAATACGCACAGTTTCTATAAAAAATTCATTGTTACCGGTCCATATTGAAGTTAAATGTCGTTGAAATACAAAATTCGGATATGAATGATGAATATCGATACAAAGCTGCACGTATTGAATTGAGATCAATGAAATATGAAATGATACCTTATAATCTGTGGCGATGTTTCTGTCTAAACAATATCCTCTTGGAATTTTATAATCCCAACACTACACGGTTTATATAATAATAATTCACTTCACGTAATAATCACATTATCATAATAATTCACTGAAGGTATTTACTACTTCACATTATGAATGTTAACAGTTTGTTTACAGTTGGCAGTGCCTCCAAGGGTAATTGAGATAACCAATCCGTCGGTTTTCGCTATACGCATGCATCGGGAAATTTCGAGGCAAAGACGATTCCTGATGGAAACGGCAGAATTCATAGACATTCATACTATGTTTCGTAAAAAATCCTTAACCTCAATCAATATATCAGCAAGCTGACCACATCTTCTTGAAAATTCTGTGCAAACATTCACAGAATGGATACAAAATAGATCAGGTTAGGATGTTTAATAATGAATTCTCATGATCTGAATGAAAAGTATTTATTCATGAGATTGTTTGGAAATTTCGAGGAAAATATGAACAAGTTATAAGTGTTTCCAAACTAATCTGCAGAAAAGTCGAAGAAGAAATTTATTTTTGTGGGAGAAATGTGGCTTTTTAGTTGCAGATATAATCGGATGGAAATAACTGTTTTTGTTGAAATTATCGTGTTTGCAACATTTTTATTCCAATAATGTTAGTACTTGAGTATTCCCTGAATGTATAAACTCAATTTCAATCGAGAAATATGAACTTTGAATCAATTCCAGAGAATTGTAGCAGGAACATATAAGCCCAATTTTTTCCTCAATTGGCTATATCTTTTTAACAGAGCCGAATTCGAAAAAATGGAAAATGAAAAAAAGGTTTCTTTTGACCTCAGGAATCTACAGTTAAAATATATGTACAAGTGGAAGACTCACCCTGTATACCATATAGCATTCAAAGACAAAGATAGATTGCTTCCAAACAAATCAGAATATAGTTTTGAAGTGACAAAAGAGTTCCTTATCTACTTTCCAATTGATTTATCCATTATAACTGAGTATCGAATGAAATGAAATATAAGAATCAGACCCAGAAATGAACCTTGGGGTACTCCATATAAAGACGGGAACATTTTTCAAAACGAACATCGAAAACAGATCTAGAAACCTGCTGCACAATACCGAAAAGAATCATTCTGTAGGTGTGATATAAAATATTTCTTCCTGAAATGCGACTGCCGCCTCCATTTCATCCTGTTTCATCAATGACCCCTACCGAAACTACCCCAAGACTACATCCTTTAACGTAAACTTCAACAGAATTAGGTCAGCCGGAAATAATGAAAGGATCTCCTTGCGGATATAGAAATTTCAACCGGGTAAGACTTAACTCGATCTCTCTTACACATATCCTCTCAGAAGTATCTATGGGTCTTCTGGGGATAGCGAAGTTACGTCACTAATAGCATTCGAATGCGATGTCGATACACTTTAGCTTTGCTGACTACAAGAAACTTTTTATTGAATTTATGCAGGGTACATTTAACTTTGCCGGCGAAACTACACGTAACGAATTTACCCAGATGCAACAAACTGAATAAAACCGTTTATAACATGTTTTCCTCGTTCTTCCTTTCACGAGTAAACAAAGGGCAGCTGCTCGAGATGGAGCTTCCGTGTCAGGTTTATAGGGTTATAAAAAATTATGCGAATACGATATGCGATTGGAGCGGGAAGTTTACAGTTGCTAAAATATGATGCAGCCATTTCGATAGCGATATATTTCAGCGTGCTCAGCAGATTTGATCAGGAGAACATCAGTATATGCCATACTCACAAGAACATGCTTCAAAGTTGAAAGCAGTATGACCCTACCATGTACTCACATGTTGCGAATACGTTGAATACAATGCAGTACATTGGAGTATAACGTTAGCCATTAATTCGCCTATTCACCCCTAATCAGATTTTCTCAGTAATATTCAAGTGAGCTGCCAATTAGAGCAGATTTCAGCTGAGGAGTTGGCGCTGTAGTTTACCTGACTTATAATTAAGTTGAGAACTTGACCTCGTGGAACATACTCCCCAAATTCGAACAGTTTCTAGGTAAGGAATACAGGGTGAGTCTTTGACTTGAGCACATATTCTAACTGTAGATTCGTGAGGCCAAAAGAAACCTTTTTTTCATTTTCCATTTTGCCGAATTCGGCTATGTTAAAAAGATAAAGCCATTTGAAAAAAAAATGGGCTCAATACGTTCCTGAAATGATACTGTGGAATTGATTCAAAGTTCGAATTTCTCGATTGAAATTGAGTTTATACATTTAGGGAATACTCAAGTACTAACCTTATTGGAATAAAAATGTTGCAAACACGATAATTTAAACAAAAACAGTTAGTTTCATCGAATTATATCTGCAACTAAAAAGCCACATTTCTCACACCAAAATAAGTTCCTTCTTCGATTTTTCTGCAGATCAGTTTGTGAACACTAATAACTTGTTCATATTCTCTTCGAAATTCCCAAACAATCTCATGAAGAAAGACTTTTTTCATTCAGATCATCAGAATTAATTATTAAACAACCTAACCTAATCTATTTTGTATCGATTCTGTGAATGTTTGCCCAGAAATTTCAAGAAGATGTTGTCAGCTTGCTGATATTTTATTGAGGTTAAGGATTTTCTACGAAACATATCTATGAATTCTCTCTCTCTCATCTATGGCTTCTGCCGTTTCCATCATAAATCGAGTTCGCCGCGAATTTCTCCAAGCATGCGTATAGCGAATACCGACGGATTGTGTGGTTATCTCAATTACCCTTGGAGGCCAACTATAAACAATAACAAACTCTAAACCTCATTAAGTGAAGTTCTGAATACATTCAGTGAATTATTGTTTTAATGTGATCATTATGTGAAGAATGAATATTATTTTAACCGTGTCGAGTTTATAAAATTCCG
Organism: Adalia bipunctata; assembly: GCA_910592335.1. Lineage (NCBI taxonomy): Eukaryota > Metazoa > Arthropoda > Insecta > Coleoptera > Coccinellidae > Adalia > Adalia bipunctata. Next base: position 9,057,244 of record OU342952.1, on the reverse strand, counting down.
AAAGGATATTGTTTAGATAGGAACATCGCTACAGATTATAAGGTATCATTTTATTTTTCATTGATTTCAATTTAATACGTAGTTTGTATCGATATTCATCATTCATATCCGAATTTTGTATTTCATCGACATTCAACTTCAATTTGGACCGGTAGCAATAAATTTTTAATAGAAAACTGTGCGTATTAAATGCTCCTTGGTGTTCAATTTTATCTCCCACATTTGTAGGATTTTATTATTAAATAACTCTAAACCCACGTTTTCCATCATTTGAATTTGAGTCTCAACAAAGTTGATGAATATTGTGACAACATTGTAAACTCGTTTAAAGACCAGAAAAGGAATAATATTCGATGATATTTAATTCAGAGACGCATTTAGATTATTCTTGAAATTAATGATTTTTTCATCAAATTTCTCCGGGTAAAATTGGAAATAACTCGAAAACGACGCGTTCAATTGAAAAGAATAGGAAGACTTTCAGTTTCTTAAATGATTGATTCTTTCGAAAATATGAAATCTTTTTAAAGTGGTTTTATGGTGTTTTAACGTGTATTGATGAGTCGACTACCCTGTAACTTTTATACTAGGAGATCCTTAAAATGGTAATTGGTGTAGAGGTTCGGTATATAGGCAAAAAACTTCTTTAGTCTACTGATGATTTAATGACGCGTCACATTAAATCATCAGTAGACTAAAGAAGTTTTTTGCCTATATACCGAACCTCTACACCAAATACTAGGAGATATATTGAATAGGTTTCGATTGAGGAATATGCTCCATGAATACACTCAACCAAAATTCAGTTCATTCGAAATAACGGTTCCGAAGATATAAACAGAGAAGTGCATTTTTCATGGATTTTTCGACACCCTATATCTTCCAAACCAAACCGAATTTTGAAAAATGGTATGGGAAAAAAGTGTTTCGTTTCATGAGAGGAATCCATAGTTGAAATATATGTACAAGTCAAAGACTCACCCTGTATATAGCAGTTTTCGACTCATTTTTTTTTCAACTTTTGTTCCTAGACATAAAATAAAATTTTTTTTCATTTTCCATTGATATGAATTTTCAAGATGAGAGTTTGAAAAGATGAAAAAAGTGAGTTAGAGCAGACAAAGAAAAATAAAAAGATAGTGACACTGATGAACAACAAATCATTCATTACAAAAAATAACAACTTTACATAAGAGGAGCAAACAAAGATAAAGTATAAGGGTTTTATAGAAGATGAAGGAGATAACAGGTCTGATAAAGTTAGTGAAGTTAATTTCTCTGAGGGAGCACAACATGTGACTGTTCCTAAATGAAGGTTGGAGAGAATGAACCAAAAGGAGAAACAGAAGAAGATTAGCGTTTTGATCGGGATAATGATGATAAAATTCTGCAGCACCAAAAAGCAAAGAAAGCAAAACAAGTCTGAGGCAGGACAGAACGAAAATGATAAGAGTGATCTTGAAATTGAAAGAGTTGAGCAAATAGAGCTCCAACAATATTCGAAACTGATCAGGCTCAGAACAGGGAGTAAATCAGTGGTGAGAGCTTCAGAATTGAAACTGCCTTTCTTTAGATAGTTTCTCGAAAATTACCGGCAGACACTTCAATTTAACTTACTGGTAAAGTACCAGTTGCGGTAAACATCGTGGTGAATTTCGTATTATCGATCAACAATGAAAAATTGCTTATCTTTGTGGGCATGTTTGCACACGACGCTGCTTCAACTTCATGAAACATCTCTAAAGACATACATCAACATCATAAATTGCGCACGATAAATATGCAAATCCACCGAAACAACGTACTCCGAGTGATAAAATGATACCGGAGTGAATGAGGTGGTTTCTGGAGATAAATCTCGCAAAAGTTTCCTCACACGCGGATGAAACTGCGGCAAATTTATTGATACCTACTATTTAGAAGTTGCGAAGTTTGTTATCCCAGAAAGCATATAATAGTGAACGTTTTAATGTTCTGCGGTTATAAAGCTAAACAACCCGATTCAAAGTGCGGAGCAGAAGTGTACAAAAGGAGAAGCGGGCACAGGTTCAGACTTGCACCGGAAGATAACTGGATCGTACTTCCCAGATTATAGTATAGACGCTCCAACTTACACTGACGTCGTCGTCAAGTCGTCGTATGTGATTTTAATTATGCTCCAAAGAAGACTGGGTAATTCGAGCTAGGGGGAAAATTGTATAATTGAGTTTGAAGATTATGCAGGGAACTGGGTTATGAATTTCATCACTCCAGGATTCTTGTGTTGTCTTTTATCATTATTGTTATATGATGGGATCGATTCGCTGGAGAAGAACCTTTCAGATCAGCGATCAGATTGGTCTTTTGTTCGGATACCCTACGAGGAGATCATTTACCATCTTCATAAATCGTATGATCTGCTTAGGAGCTAGATACGGCTTGCCTAGGTGTAGGTTTCTGAGGCAGGCAAGATCCGGGCACTTGCACACCAAGTGTTCGGTGGTTTCTTTCTCCTATTCACATAGCCAGCAAATTTCGTCTACTGACTCTCGCCCATTCGATACATAAAGAACTCATACCGATAGTTTCCTGTCAGTAGTCCCACAATACACCGAAGCTCTTTCCGCTCGAGCTGAACAAGTTCTGGAAATCTTCTCCAGAGGAGTGTCATGGTTTGTATTTCCCATTTCTGAGGCCCTACCCCATAGTGGTCCTATCCAAGGTCATAGAAAGGTTCAGGTTTAACGGGTTCAACCTTTGATGCACGTTTTATTCTCATTAGCTTTCTGATTACCCGCAATGCCAAAGTGCACTGGCACCCACTTTGTCACTTTGTTGCATCTGGACAGTAGCTGCATGGTATTGTGGCATTCCCAGGTGAGTAATGAGTCCTGGCAGTTGGATAACACAGCTCTAATTGCTGATTGACTGTCTGCTGCTATATTTATGCTCACCCTTTGGGGTTTCTTTTCGAACACTCTTGGACGCACGTATAAAAAGCAATTATTTCCGCCTTTGAAGGGAGGGGTTCTTGTCTTATGGGCACAAATTGGCATAGTTTAGGACCATATTCTCCGATACTCGTTTCTTTCTACATCTAGTGATTGATAGGGTAGCCCATGAAGCCATCCTCAGAGTATCTAAAGAAGGAGCAGGCAATGAGAGAGTCAGGTTTCAGAGAGCTTGGTCCTCTTTGAATGACTACACCTCATCTGAAAACCTTCCTAGTGATGTAATGATCAAGAATGTAAGCACTGAGAAGAACTTCAGTACAATGCTAAGTAAAAGAGAGGATTGGGAAAGGGAATACACCAACTACAATCTCAAAGAAAATACAATGAAATGGTATACAGATGGTTCTAAAACCGTTACAGGAGCTGACGCTGGGATATACGGGACAAGTACCAAGTGTGCACTATCGTTAGGCTCCTGTACAAGCGTCCTTCTAACGGAAATACTTGCAATCGGAAGATGTCTAGATATAAATCTAGAAAGAAACTATCAGAAGTGAGATATAGCTATTCATACAGATAGTCAAGCGGCTATTAAAGCACTGAGCTCCTCGTCATTGACTCAAAGCTGATTTGGGAGTGCCGAAACAAACTCAATGAGGTAGGCAAGAAGAATAAGGTCTTTTCAATCTGGATTCCCGGTCGTAGGAAACAAAGAGGCCAATACACTGGCCAGAAAGGGCGCGCAAACGACACTCACTGGCCCAGAACCCTTCTGTGGTATAGGAAAATGCACCTATAAGAAAGAGTTTATGCTGAAGGAGAAAACCGAAAGAGAAAAACTCTAGCGGAATCTCCCAGAAATGGATCACTCCAAAAACGTCCTCCGGAACTTTCAAACTGCTTGATCCAAAAAATATCTGGATCTCAGTAAAAACCAACTTCACCTACTCACTGGCTTTCTCACAGGACATTGTCGCCTAAAGAAGCATCTGTTGAGAATGGGTTTATCAGACACTGATGAGTGTAGATTCTGTGGGGAGGAGGAAGAAACTCCTATTCACCTGGTTACGGAATGATATGCCATTGCAAGCCAAAGGAAAGAGTGCTTTGGACAAGAAACTTGTAGAAGTGGGGAGTTATCCTCCTTGAAGCCGTCCCAGATACTGGATTTCATCAAATCTCTGGAACTGGAGGGCGAGCTGTAGGAGGCGCGATGATAACAGCTCTGTCAGGGGGCACAATAGACCTTAAGGTCGCAGTGGACTGTAACCCCTTTTTACTATAACTATAACTACTTGTTCCTTTGGATGGAAAGTCCAGTGCACTTTGCCATATTATGACGTTGTCTCCTATAGGTACTTGTAACAGAAAAGAACCCAGTCAACACCATGAGATCCCAAAGATAGCTATGAGACTTCTATTCAGGGAATTGTGACGCCTTCTTCAACGTCTTTGAGAGGTTGATGGGTGTACTGAACGTAGGGTGGAAATTTTCAACCAACTATTGGGAATTCATTGCGAAATGATTTATAAGCAGCTCTACAGTCTGTATCACATAGTTAGGATATAAAATTAACATGAAAAACTCTATGACGGGATATGAAATTACTAGAAGACGTACACCTGTAGGTACTCCTGTATTCACTTGGTAGCTCACCATTACATTGAATCGATCACCTCCTCTTTTACCTGATGAAATCCTTCAAGAGCGTCGATAAGTTCATTGCGAGTATATCCAGGCATCCACTTAATTCTAGGTTATCGTGGGCGTGAGGCAATGACGATCAGATCCAAGACTCCTTCTTTTTCCAGGACGGTCCGAAGGTGTGAACTTATGAATAGAAAACACGAGATCAAAAGAATTCGATATTGGAATCGGAAAGTTGGGAACTATTCGCTCCGGAAAGGCAAGATTCTAATGATATTAACGAACTCGAAGTTGACCCGAAGCCATCGATAAGTGAAAAGGTGATGAAAGCGAGGCGTGCACTGCGCCATCCGGATATTCCCCTTTGACGAGGCGTTGTGTAGATGGTTATAAACGTATCCTGGAAGTGGAGGGTTCGGTCTGAAGTGGCAGTGTTGTGATGCGGAGCACGTCAAGAGTCGACGTTAGGTCAACGCTGAAAGAGAATGAATTTGAGCATACTTTTCCGACTCGAGACGGAGATCTGACCAATCAGGGGCCAGCATTGACGTCATGCTTGATTTTGCGGCAGTTCTTTTACTGGAAATTCAAATTCTGGAAATATACGAGGCCCGTAAAGGAGAACGTACTCTCGGAGAAATAAAATCTCGAATGCTCGCTGCATTACAATTCCTCAGACTGTTCTTGCAGTTGGGGATGACGTCTGACCTGTTAGACAAGCTAGAACTCTCCATGCTTGAACTACATATTGTTGTATTCCAGCTAGCAAGGGCAAGGAATATGAATATAAAGCAAATATATGAAAAGCAACACCTGATTTCAAATGTGGGGATATTTTTCTACTCTTTCTTGAGGAAGAAGTAAATCGGAGCCACTTTTTTTAAGGGAAAACGATTTCAATCTAATCAAAAGGATGAATGCCTGGACGGATATCAATAATACAAGAAATGTATGAAGAAAGGAACATGTAGAATGTGAAGCTTCAAGTCCTTCGATAAGCTCATCACATCAGACACAGTCATAATAAAATCGCAGATCAGAGGTCCTATCTGAACAAGAACATCTTATCAGCGAACCTAACTAGTGATGTCATGATTAAAAAAGCAAGCATTCAGAACTTAAACACGATACTATGTGGAAAGGAAGGATGGAAAAAGGAATACAGTACTCAAAATTTCAAGGAAAATGCCATTAAATGGTATATTGATGGTTCTAAATCTTCGATAGGGATCGAAGCTAGAGTATACAGGACAAAAACCAAGTGGAAACTATCGTTAGACTGCCACTAGAGTCTTTTTCAGGCAGAAATACTTGCGGAAGATTCATAGGCATGCATAAACCTGGAAAGAAACTATGAACGGTGTGACATAGTGATCTTTTCTGCTGCTATCAAAGTCATCGACTCAAAGCTGATATGGAAATGCCGAAGGTAACCAAAAATGATGTAGGCAAGAACAACAAGGTCTTGTTAGTCTGGATTCTTGGTCAGTCAGGAACCGAAGGAAACACTACCTATTCGAATCTTCAATAATAGCAATTGTGAACGGTGTGAGCGCGTTAACAGAACTCGAGAATGAAAAATCGAAAAATAAAAACTGGAAAATTTAATTGCTTATGAGGGCCACATGGGTTATTTTGGTATCAAAATGTAGGTTTTCGAGGTCGCTGAATTCATTTAAGAATGAATCAAAGCCCTAACTATCACCGTTTAGATTTTCACATGTCAAATGGCATTTTTCAAAAAATCGGAAATTTCAAACTGTCATAACTTCCGTCTCTATCATCGTCGCCAAGAATTATTTATATCATGTTGATGAACATAGCTCCAAGTATCTCTGTGCAAACTATAAACGATTTGAAAAATCTCAAATTTTGGGTGGAAAATGTCAAAGGGGTAGGACCCCCCAAAAACACCATATTTGTCAATAAAAAATATATTCGGGGGTGATCTGACCTTGTTATTGAATTTGTAAGTTGTACTTCCTACTCGAATCTTCAATAATAGCAATTTTGCCGATCGACAGCACCATTGCCTTGAGTGGTGTGAGCTCATTAACAGAACACGAAAATGAAAAATCGAAAAATAAAAACAGGAAAAATTCATTACTTATGAGGGCTACATGGGTGATTTTGGTATCAAAATATAGGTTTTTGAGATCGCTGAATTCGATAAAAAATAATTCAAAGCCCTTACTATCACCGTTTAGATTTTCACCTGTCAAATGGCATTTTTCGAAAAATCGGAAATTTCAAACTGTCATAACTCTCGTCCCTCTCATCGCCGCCAAGAATTATTTATATAATGTTGATCAGCATAGCTCCAAGTATCTCTGTGCAAAATATGAGCGATTTGAAAAATCTCAAATTTTGGGTGAAAAATGTCAAAGGGGTAGGACCCCCCAAAAACACCATATTCGTCAACAAAAAATTTATTTGGGGGGATCTAACCTTATTATTAAATTTGTGAGTTGTACTTCCTATTCGAATCTTCAATAATAGCAATTTGGCGGATCGACAGCACCCTTACCTAGAGTGGTGTGAGCTCGTGAACAGAACTCGAAAATGAAAATTCGAAAAATAAAAACTGGAAAAATTCATTATTTATGAGGGCTACAACATGGGTGATTTTGGTATCAAAATGTAGGTTTTCGAGGTCGCTGAATTCAATGAAGAATAATTCAAAGCCCTAACTATCATCGTGCAGATTTTCACCTGTGAAATGGCATGTTTTGAAAAATCGGAAATTTCAAACTGTCATTACTTCCGTCCCTCTCATCGCCGCCAAGAATTATTTATACTATGTTGATAAGCGTAGCTCCAAGTATCTCTGTGTAAAATATAAACGATTTGAAAAATCTCAAATTTTGGGTGGAAAATGTCAAAGGGGTAGGACCCCCCAAAAACACCATATTTGTCAATAAAAAATATATTCGGGGGTGATCTGACCTTGTTATTGAATTTGTAAGTTGTACTTCCTACTCGAATCTTCAATAATAGCAATTTTGCCGATCGACAGCACCCTTGCCTTGAGTGGTGTGAGCTCATTAACAGAACACGAAAATGAAAAATCGAAAAATAAAAACAGGAAAAATTCATTACTTATGAGGGCTACATGGGTGATTTTGGTATCAAAATATAGGTTTTTGAGATCGCTGAATTCGATAAAAAATAATTCAAAGCCCTTACTATCACCGTTTAGATTTTCACCTGTCAAATGGCATTTTTTCGAAAAATCGGAAATTTCAAACTGTCATAACTCCCGTCCCTCTCATCGCCGCCAAGAATTATTTATATAATGTTGATCAGCATAGCTCCAAGTATCTCTGTGCAAAATATGAGCGATTTGAAAAATCTCAAATTTTGGGTGAAAAATGTCAAAGGGGTAGGACCCCCCAAAAACACCATATTCGTCAACAAAAAATTTATTTGGGGGGATCTAACCTTGTTATTAAATTTGTGAGTTGTACTTCCTATTCGAATCTTCAATAATAGCAATTTTGCGGATCGACAGCACCCCTGCGTTGAAAGGTGTGAGCTCTTTAACAGAACTCGAGAATGAAAAATCGAAAAATAAAGACTGCAAAATTCATTACTTATGAAGGCTACATGGGTGATTTTGGTATCAAACTGTAGCTTTTTGAGGTCGCTGAATTCAATAAAAAATAATTCAAAACCCTAACTATCACCGTTTAGATTTTCACCTGTCAAATGGCATTTTTCGAAAAATCGGAAATTTCAAACTGTCATAACTCCCGTCCCTCTCATCGCCGCCAAGAATTATTTATATAATGTTGATCAGCATAGCTCCAAGTATCTCTGTGCAAAATATGAGCGATTTGAAAAATCTCAAATTTTGGGTGAAAAATGTCAAAGGGGTAGGACCCCCCAAAAACACCATATTCGTCAACAAAAAATTTATTTGGGGGGATCTAACCTTGTTATTAAATTTGTGAGTTGTACTATCCTATTCGAATCTTCAATAATAGCAATTTGGCGGATCGACAGCACCCTTACCTAGAGTGGTGCGAGCTCGTGAACAGAACTCGAAAATGAAAATTCGAAAAATAAAAACTGGAAAAATTCATTACTTATGAGGGCTACATGGGTGATTTTGGTATCAAAATATAGGTTTTTGAGATAGCAATTTTGCGGATCGACAGCACCCCTGCGTTGAAAGGTGTGAGCTCTTTAACAGAACTGGAGAATGAAAAATCGAAAAATAAAAACTGGAAAAATTCATTACTTATGAAGGCTACATGGGCGATTTTGGTATCGAACTGTAGCTTTTCGATATACAGGGTCTTTCACGAGGAACCTCACCCATATTTATACGGGAAACTACTGAACGTATTTTCATGAAATTCAGCACTTATAAGTATTTCACGATGCTGATGAAATCTAAAATATTTTCAAGGCATGAGCACCTCCGGTTTTTACGGAAATGACGTCAACTTCCGTTTTTCAAATTATAACACCATTTTTTTATTGCAGAAATAGATTCCTTAGAAAATTTCAAGTTATTTTGATGTAACATTTTTCAGTTTTGGTTGGAAAATTCTCTCTGAGCCGGAAAATTCGAAAAAAAAATCGAAAATAGAGCTCCGCTGAAACAAGAATAACTTCGAGGTTTTTGGATGGAAAATTTTCATTTTTGGGATTTTTCAAGATGTAAGATTGATGTATCCATTTTAAAAATCGAAATCGCGATTCATGATACAGGGGGTGAAAAAATCGCTTTCAAAGTTAGGGATGACAAAATCGTGAAAAATCCATTTTTTCAAATTAGAACCCCATTTTTTTATGGCAGATATTGAATCTACGTTGAAAAATAATGTGAGTGTATGCATCACACCCTTTCCCTAAAATGGATATTTTCTGAGTTAATATCCACTTTAGGGCAAGGGTGTGATGCATACACTCACATTATTTTTCAACGTAGATTCAATATCTGCCATAAAAAAATGGGGTTCTAATTTGAAAAAATTGATTTTTCACGATTTTGTCATCCCTAACTTTGAAAGCGATTTTTTTACCCCCTGTATCAAGAATCGCGATTTCGATTTTTAAAGTGGATACATCAATCTTACATCTTGAAAAATCCCAAAAATGAAAATTTTCCATCCAAAAACCTCGAAGTTATTCTTGTTTCAGCGGAGCTCTATTTTCGATTTTTTTTTCGAATTTTCCCGCTCAGAGAGAATTTTCTAACCAAAACTGAAAAATGTTACATCGAAATAACTTGAAATTTTCTAGGGAATCTATTTCTGCAATAAAAAAATGGTGTTCTAATTTGAAAAACGGAAGTTGACGTCATTTCCGGAAAAACCGGAGGTGCTCATGCCTTGAAAATATTTTAGATTTCATCAGCATCGTGAAATACTTATAAGTGCTGAATTTCATGAAAATACGTTCAGTAGTTTCCCGTATAAATATGGGTGAGGTTCCTCGTGAAAGACCCTGTATATTTGTCAATAAAAAATTTATTTGGGGAGGATCTACCATTGTTATTAAATTTGTAAGTTGTACTTCCTATTCGAATCTTCAATAATAGCAATTTAGCGGAACGATAGCACCCCTTGCGTTGGGGTGAGCTCGTTAACAGAACTCGAAAATGAAAAATCGAAAAATAAAAACTGGTAAAATGAATAACTTTTTATACATTTCCTCCGACTATCGTTGGCGTGGATGTTGCTATGCAAGGCACGTCAAGCGTCACTGCTGGGTCATAGCTGAAAGAAATGCTCGAATTTGTACGCGAGTACCACTTTTCTTCGCTAGGCCCCCTTTAGAGTTCGTGCCTTGCTTTAAATGTAATATTTCCCTAGGTCTCAGGGACAAATTGAATATTATATTTCTTGATATTTCCGTGATCCGCGACCCAAGATACGTATGTACCAACACGTCCTATCCACTTTTCAGATAAGCGTCTTCCGTTTCTGATATAGCATGTAGGAATCGCATTCGTCTTCAAAATATGCCGGATTTTCGAGGACGGAATCGATTGCTCCAGATGGAAAATTCGCTGCGAATACAATCTGGTCATGAATTCGTCAGTAGGTGCTTCACAATGGGATTTCGACATGTAAATTGCGCGCCTGCAAGCAATTTTTTCTCAATACGGAATCAATCTTGGCCGCCGTTTTGTAGAGTTCGGGGACTTTATCCGCGCATTCAAAGGTGTAGGCGAATTGAATCTGAAACTTCGCAACATAGTTATTTCGGTGTTGCGAATATTACAGCTGATTCGATACTTAATTCGCTTGAATATTGAATGAAATTAGTGGTATTTCCGCTCTACCGATCGAATGATTCTATTTCTGAGTTTGTTCGATACAATGATTCAAGAATTGTGCCTAGGGTGGAGGAAACTTTTAAATGTATGAAAAATAACGAAGGTGTGTTTTCTGGCTGGAACTTGTGATATCTTTTGCTTGAGAGAATTTTTCGATAAAAAAGTGGATCAGCTTCAAGCTGTTCTAGGGCTCAATCAGCAAACAAACGATGCTTATAATGGTCAAGTGGCTTCAGTTCTTGAACCATATTGCGTCTCACATCGCCACATCTGGATAACATAAATTCCATCTCCTTTGTTCACAAAAATTGAGCTGTCGCCTTTAAAAATGTTGTATGGAGAAATTGTTTTAACCATATGGGATCAGACCCTTGAACTGCAATATTGTTCCATATGCCTTTTAGTTACACTTCTCGTTCTTTGTTCAAAAATACCCTTTTTCGGCTGAGTTATTGGCCCGCTATTGTAAGATTTCTCAACCCAAGAATTTGGGTCAAGTATAAAATTAAATATACAGGGTCTTTCACGAGGAACCTCACCCATATTTATACGGGAAACTACTGAACGTATTTTCATGAAATTCAGCACTTATAAGTATTTCACGATGCTGATGAAATCTAAAATATTTTCAAGGCATGAGCACCTCCGGTTTTTCCGGAAATGACGTCAACTTCCGTTTTTCAAATTAGAACACCATTTTTTTATTGCAGAAATAGATTCCTTAGAAAATTTCAAGTTATTTTGATGTAACATTTTTCAGTTTTGGTTGGAAAATTCTCTCTGAGCGGGAAGATTCGACAAAAAAATCGAAAATAGAGCTCCGCTGAAACAAGAATAACTTCGAGGTTTTTGGATGGAAAATTTTCATTTTTGGGATTTTTCAAGATGTAAGATTGATGTATCCACTTTAAAAATCGAAATCGCGAATCATGATACAGGGGGTGAAAAAATCGCTTTCAAAGTTAGGGATGACAAAATCGTGAAAAATTTTTTCAAATTAGAACCCCATTTTTTTATGGCAGATATTGAATCTACGTTAAAAAATAATGTGAGTGTATGCATCACACCCTTGCCCCAAAATGGATATTTTCTGAGTTAATATCCACTTTAGGGCAAGGGTGTGATGCATACACTCACATTATTTTTTAACGTAGATTCAATATCTGCCATAAAAAAATGGGGTTCTAATTTGAAAAAATTGATTTTTCACGATTTTGTCATCCCTAACTTTGAAAGCGATTTTTTCACCCCCTGTATCATGAATCGCGATTTTGATTTTTAAAGTGGATACATCAATCTTACATCTTGAAAAATCCCAAAAATGAAAATTTTCCATCCAAAAACCTCGAAGTTATTCTTGTTTCAGCGGAGCTCTATTTTCGATTTTTTTTTCGAATTTTCCCGCTCAGAGAGAATTTTCCAACCAAAACTGAAAAATGTTTCATCAAAATAACTTGAAATTTTCTAAGGAATCTATTTCTGCAATAAAAAAATGGTGTTCTAATTTGAAAAACGGAAGTTGACGTCATTTCCGGAAAAACCGGAGGTGCTCATGCCTTGAAAATATTTTAGATTTCATCAGCATCGTGAAATACTCATAAGTGCTGAATTTCATGAAAATACGTTCAGTAGTTTCCCGTATAAATATGGGTGAGGTTCCTCGTGAAAGACCCTGTATGTGACGTTTATTGCAGTTCAAGTTGTAGTTGGAAACACATCACAGGAGAGAATAGCAAACCGTCCAAGGTTTCTCTCAGAGGACTGTAGATTCAAGAAATGGGTTGTTTTTCTCACTATAGTCAAAAATGACGAATGAGAGTACTTTGTTTGCTTAGCGAGGCGTTTTTAGATTCTGACACCCAGTCAGTTGTTGATCTTTTCCACTTTTATTCAGAGGAAATGAAGAGACAAGCAGTCAGTAAAGTCAATAACCAGTAAAGTTTAAAATCGTCGGTAATTAATCAGTTGTAAATCCTACAAAACCTTGCTACTTTGCTATACATTTTCATATAGAAGGTTGAGTTCATAATCGTCGGTCAGTAAAGTAAAGTATAAATAATAATACAGTCTGTTGTAAATCGCAACAACACCTTGCTACCCTGCTATACATTTTCATATAGAAAGGTACATTTCATAATTTCTCCTTGCTATACATTTTCATATAGAAGGTTGAGTTTATAATCGTCGGTAAATAATCAGTAATTAGCAAGTAATTATATCACCTAGCCCCCTTGCTATACATTTTCATATTGAAGGTAAAGTTAATAATTTTATACATATTAGTTGTATAATCGTTTCGTGCTTGTTATCTAAGTTGAGGTAACAAGAAAATACAGTTTGTTGTTTGTTGAGAGAGCGTTCACATTTCACCACTTCTTCATCCTCTTCGTAGTTGTTATCTAAGTACGGATAACGACGAATGTAGACAAATCTGGATCGTCATTAACTCTTTCACTTACAGCTGCGATATTTTCTTCTGGACATACCTACAGTTCTTTATCTGGTTGTTGTTGTTGCATCGAGTAGAGAAAATATTGTCCGAAATCTATCGATAGTTAGCTTATTCGTCGGAATAAGCTGTTCTGCTGAACGATTTTGTAAACCATAAATTTCATGAATTGCTCTGTAAGTTTGGCGAATAGAACACTGATTTCGTTGAAACAATTTTTTCATTAGATTCCCCAACAACAGTTTCTATAGAAAAATAAAGATAACTGCAATTTATGGCTGTAACAAATATCCATAAAACGAAACGAAGATGAACTAACACGCACAAACGAGTATGGTGAAATGGATGATCCCCGTGTATCAAGAATAACAGGATTATCATGGGGCGAAAGCCCTAATTCGCAACCTGCAAGTGAATATATTCTAATTTTTCCAAAATTACCTCGAAAAGCCATGTAAACACACCCAGACTGTCCCGATATATCTTCATCATATAATAAGCAGGGTAGCATAACATATGGTGGAAACAACCGAGCTAGATTCAAGGGGTGCTGAGTGGAATGAAACTGTATGTTATACAACACTCGCGGCAATTTGGATTGTGCTTCCACCCCACACGTATACGCTGGGGGTGAAATGAATTTCCTCCGTCGTGATTGAGCAGAAGAGCTGAAATGCTGGGATTGACCTCTCGTCATGAGAACGGATTTGGCATTGTGACATCAAGGGATCAAGAAGTCTGGAGGCTCCAGGGTGTTCACTTCTCCAGTAACAACCCTCTATATCCAACCCTCGTATGTGAATGTCATTGGACATGGGACAGTTGTTTGACGTTGTTATTAAATATAAGAAATAATCCAATGATACTTGGTATTGTTGTTATCGCCAAATCTTTCTGCAATAAATCGAAATATTTCAGTTCACCAATATGGACTTCAGAAATTTATATTTATAGCCCCGAAAGTGACTTTGTTGCTTATCGGTATGGTACAGGATGTCGGAGAGACAATAACGATTGAAATTATTGATTTTCGGTTCAAGTTTCTCATGAGACTCAGACGATATCAGAAAATCGTTCCACGAAATCGGTTGCACAAAATGTGTACGATAGCAGAAAAATTCGAGGCTAAAATCGTGGGATTTGCAACGTGGCAGTACCCGAAAGTTTCATAGGAAATTGCATCAATCTTTCAGAACTCACCCACGGGAGGTGGAAAGAAGGAAACTCTTCAATTTGAATGGTTTTCAAAAACGGAGAAGGAAAATCTTCAATTTGCTTTGAAAACGAAAAAGGCAGTAACTGGAGAAGACTTAAACGGGAAGGTTCTCAGTTGACTCGGGTTCGTGGTACTTTTTGGAAGTACGGTCTCGAAGCGGAGACGGAAAAAGTTAACAGTTAAGTTTGAATCGAAAGTAGAGGATTAGCTGGAGAAGCCTTAAACGGGAAGGTTCTCGGTTGATTCGGGTTCGGTTTAAGGGTAGGTAAATGCTATTGAGGAATAGCGGATTTAAGTTGGGAATCGGAAGTTGAGGAGTGGCTGGAAAGTCTGAAACGGAAAGATTTTCAGTTGACTCGGAAACGATTTTAAGTTAACTCATTTTTGGTTCTTTTGGAAGTACGGACTCAAACTCTCAAACGCAGACATAAAAGTGTTAAGTCAAAAGTAGAAGGTTTTTGAAATTAATCAGAAATATTTAGATTGCGTCTCGTCGATAGACCGTGAGTGAGATTAATCTGTGAACAGCGAGTTAGTGACGTGTTTTTGTGTTTCGTTTGTTTCTCAGAATATTTTCATCATCCTTAGGAATACCTGCACGAGGAGAAAGGTCAGGTATTTTTTTGTGTAGACTTGGCTTGTTGAGTATTGTTAGTGAGCTGCTGAAAACCTTCAAAGACTTTGAATTGGAGGTATTGGTCGATGAGGATCGACGCCAAACGCAAGAAGAGCTTCTTAAGCATTAGTAGTTACCCGCGCCAAGCCATTTTCAAGCGAAATGGACATTCATACATACACACGAAAAACATTACCCTCCTTCTGGCACAGTTGAAAAAAAAACAGGTGAAAGCTTTATATTCTCAAGAGAAAAAATTGCAGTTGTGAACGGATTTTAATACTTGCCCTTGAACACGATAATATAACCATTCTCCGAATGCAGGATAAATTCAGAGCCGTAAATGGGAAGAGCAGTAAAAAATTGTTGAAATTCCGATGCACCATGATAAGGAAAAATAGGAGCAGGAAATTTCACAATCCACGTTGTCAAATAGCTGAAAATACCTCCATAAATATCCGGGAGATAATGAAAGCAATAACAACAACACGGATGCACGCTAAGTTGAACGTTGTCCAGATGATATCGAAAAATATTTCAAAATAGAAGTCACAATAATGCTGCCATAACTCTGGGCCGTAATTGCAATGAAAATATTAAGGACCCCATACACCATAATTTATTATTATGCTTGTAAAGTAGGCCGCACCCTGCTGTGTTTTGTAATTTATTGAGCTTTTCAGAAACGTGGCTTTGCGGGCACTTGTGAAAAATACCCCTGAATTATTTCCTACCTAAACAAATATGTGTAATTTATTTCATTTGCTTTAGCCCATCAAGCCGGCATTGTTTCGTTCTGCTGACATCATTGCGGTGATAATTTGAGCCCTGATGAAGATGCGAAGACTTCACAAAGCTGGCCCGCATTTCTAAGCATTCATCTATTTTGGATCCTTTGCTCCAGCGTTTATTTTCGTGAGAAGATCAACTGAGATCGATGACAACAAACCAACGGACATTTTCACAGAGAATATTCTCAACTGGGGTATTTATTGTACTGATTATACAGGATGTGGCGTAATGGTGGCGGTTCAGAATAGTTATTTTTGTATTCAGTGCGTGAAATGAATGCTTTTTTCATGGCACATGAGAGCACACGAATATGCCATGGAAACAAGAATTTTATAGGCACAAAATATAAACAACATTTTTTGTACAATTGTGAATGTGAATATACATCGTCTGAAATATAATTATTAAAGATAATACATCCAATGCAATATTTCTATGTATCCAGTGGTATTTCTGCATCGTTACTATTGACTTTATTTGCTCGTAGTTGCTTCAATTTCGAATTATTTTGGACAATTCTTCTGATAAGGTTCATATCGAAATCGTCAACCGAATCGATTATTTTTAACGACTGGGCTCTCTTCTTGTGGTGGCGTCAATGTTTTATTCTCTTCAGAATACAGTTGAATCACTCACTTCCCACTAAGTCTCTTTTCGATAAATCAGGATGTTCTCCCAATTCTTTTCGAAAAATGTTCAAAATTATCTCTTTCTCTTCAGCAGAGAAATGCGACCTTTTGGACCTTTTTCGTGGTGGTCCCCACATATCACCCTCAGATGCAGTATCCGTTTTCAAATTCGACATTGTTCTATAAACACTATATACACTTTGTCAAAAGATTTTCCAACACAATACACTTTTCACAACAAAATCAATAAACACTTTGAACAGCTAGACCTTTACAGTAGCTCTAGGTATTTTAACTGGTCTTGTCAATTGAAAATTTCGATATTTATGCAAATCAAAATGGCTTTAACCCATTAAGGAAAAGGACCCAAATCTGGTGTTCCCCGGAATTATCTTGTCGGAACCTTGAGCAGCCGACAAAGAGTTTCATACAAAATAATATAAAATTTTGGACCGAAACTAAATATATTTCGGATATTACAAGTAAATGACCATTATAAATTTGAACAGAGATCTTTTACGAGTCTTGTCAATTGAAAACTTCGATATTTATGCAAATCAAGATGGCTTTCACCCATTAGGGAAAAGGACCCAAATCTGTTGTTTCCCGGAATGACTTTGTCGGAATCCTGCAAGATTCCGACCCAAATCTCTAAAACTTTGGTGTTTCCTGGAATTACCTTGCCGCAATCTCGAGCATCCAAAAAAAAAATTTTTGGTAGATAATAATATAAAAACAAAACAAATTAAAAAAATAGGGTACGTCGGAAATAAAATGTTTATGACAGTTGCAAATCATAACAGAAATTTCGCAGTTTCTGAGGAAAAAAGTTCTAATCTGGGAATTGTTGACTCAAATTATTGAATCATTTCTATCCAGTTCCTTTTAGAGTCCGTTCCGAGTACGATCCTGGCAATCTTTTAGGGCGTTAAAAGGGAGCGTGGTTATGACCGTTCGACGAAAAGGAGCTTTATTGTGCGCAAACCAGACGATTCTGTTTGTTTACAATGCTCCTTCTTATATTCGAACGGACTATAGAACATCTTCGAGAATTTATATTGGAAGTACATAATTGTTCACATTTCACTATCAATTAATGTGCCAATAAATGAAAATGTTTATTGTAGTAACAATTGATAGGGAAGTTCGAACAATTACTTCTAAAACATAGGTATATTCCTGAAGATGTTCCCTGTTGTTTCTGACTAAAAACGTTAAATATTACTTGACGAGTTGATTCGGGAATTATTAATCATGAATAATTGACTCTGTATAAAATGAATCTCTCAAAAAGTGATATTTCATGTTTATTGTGTTAGTTAATCTTCTTTATTTTCTCAACGTTAGTGATGAAAAAAAGTCAAGTTTTTTTGACAGTTGTATAAAAAATTCTTCGAAGATTCGTCCGAACGTTTCACTGTGAGGAACACTGCTAAAACGAACGTATCGACGATCAGGCGACCGAACCAAGCAAAGTCCCGAAAGAATATCATGAGAAACACCCGTCAAAAGGTGGATGGAAAGAGGAACGATATCATTTCGACTATTCAGCATGACAGGACTACCGGGACTCGGCACTGTCGACATTCGTCAGCCCCGAGACTTCAGTCGATTAAAGAAATAAAGTGGTAGAAAATGGAACGCCTGAAAAGCAATCTCTGTCCCGTCAGTTTTATATTCCGGCGGGACGTACTTCTGAGTTTACGATATAAAATCAAGCGTGCAGTGTGTAGTTCTCGAGGAGGATGTTCGCCACCAGGGAGGGCCTATTTGATCGGCAATAGACCGACTCGAAATGCGATACGTCAAATTCTCTAGTGGTGACGTTGGTGACGACCTCGGATGTCGGTTTCGTGTGCGAGAGAACGACGTTACGCTTGTCTTATCTCTGGGCGATTATCGGTCGATCTCTTTGGCTATTCTCCAGGGCTAGTTTAGGTATCGTGAAATACCTATTCTTGAGCAGGATTCCAGGATAAATCAACATCTCCCCACGTACAATCGGGTTCATAGAGGATGGTCACCTTGTACGAGGACATTAGCATTCAAAAAGTCACAAATAGGTATCAAAAGTAGCGTCAGAAAGACAAACACTTTGTATTATATCGAGGGCTGTTTGCTTGCCTTGGCATATAGTTATATATAGTTATAGTGAAAAGGGGTTACAGTTCACTGCGACCTTAAGGTCTATTGTGCCCTTTATCAGAGCTGTTATCATCGCGCCTCCTACAGCTCTCCCTCCAGTTCCAGAGATTTGATGAAATTCATTATCTGGGATGGCTTCAAGGAGGATAACTCCCCACTTCTACAAGTTTCTTGTCCAAAGCACTCTTTCCTTTGGCTTGCAATGGCATAGCATTCCGTAACCAGGTGAATAGGAGTTTTTTCCTCCTCCCCAGAATCTACACTCATCAGTGTCCGATAAACCCATTCTCAACAGATGCTTCTTCAGACGACAATGTCCTGTGAGAAAGCCAGTGAGTAGGTGAAGTTGGTTTTTACTGAGATCCAGATATTTTTTGGATCTAGCAGTTTCAAAGTTCCGGAGGAACTTTTTGGAATGATCCATCCCTGGGAGATTCCGCCAGAGTTTTTCTCTTTCGGTTCTCTCCTTCAGCATAAACTCCTTCTTATAGGTGCATTTTCCTATACCACAGAAGGGTTCTGGGCCAGTGAGTGGCGTTTGTGCGCTCTTTCTGGCCAGTGTATTGGCCTCTTCGTTTCCTACGATTCCCGAATGACCGGGAACCCAGATTAAAAAGACCTCATTCTTCTTGCCAACCTCATTGAGTTTGTTTCGGCACTCCCAAATCAGCTTTGAGTCAATGACGTAGGAGCTCAGTGCTTTAATAGCAGCTTGACTATCTGTATGAATAGCTATATCGCAGTTCTGATAGTTTCTTTCTAGATTTATATCTAGACATCCTCCGATTGTAAGTATTTCCGTTTGAAGGACGCTTGTACAGGAGCCTAGCGATAGTGCACACTTGGTACCTACTTGTCCCGTAAATCCCAGCGCCAGCTCCTGTAGCGGTTTTGGAAACATCTGTGTACCATTTTATTGTATTTTCTTTGAGATTATAGTTGGTGTATTCCCTTTCCCAATCCTCTCTTTTGCTTAGCAATGTACTGAAGTTTTTCTCAGTGCTTATTTTCTTGCTCATTACATCACTAGGTAGGTTTGCAGATGAGGTCTAGTCATTTAGAGAGGACCAAGCTCTCTGAAACCTGACTCTCTCATTGCCTGCTCCTTCTCTAGCCTTGCCTTGGCATATCAGACTAATTCAATTTTTTTACAGTAATTCACATCGAGTTATTTGAATCATCGATAATCATAACACAGGGGTAATTTCTACAAACACCAATCATAATTGGTGCATCAGCAGTCCCGAAAAGTAAAACATTGAAAAAAAACAAAGAAATAAACTGACAAATTATCGATCGCAATTTTTTCGATTAGCGTAATCTCGTGAGGAAATCCAGGGTACCAGTTCGTCTTTATGTGGCATAGTCCTATCCCCGCGGTCCTTTCTACTTCATTATTGGAGCCTGGGGGATATTGGAAAATTGCGTTAGCGCGCGACATAAATATCGAAAAACCGCTAAAAGAAATTACGTTTTCTGTAACGAAAATGAGTTTTCACCATCGACAAGTCCCGAGACTCCGTAGGAAACATCGATTAATAAAAAGATGTTAGATAAAGCCCTCGGGCCGACTTGGTGTCATCTGTTGATTGCGTTGGGAATAGGAAATGTTTGGATGCAGTACATTTCGGAACGTAATGATAAAAATATTCTCTGAAGACTGGGTTCTGCTTCCTACTCTTTTTTAACATACATTCTGTGTATTAGTTGAAAATTTTGCAGAATATTCACACTACTTGACTCATTTCCAAATGTGCCGGGATCATGGCATATTATGCTGTCTTTAATAAAAAGATTGAGATAAAAATCGTTATTTTCATTCTGTTTTCTTAGTGTCTATATGACACCTTCCTAAGATTATACTTCAGATAGTAATAAGTCATCTATATATACCTAAATTCATTAAAAATAATCTGAATGAAAATTATTGGGATTTTGGTAAGACCAGCTCCTTCACCATTTTGTAACTGCGATCTTTCCAATGCATGCCATATACACGAATGTTTTCACGAATTGTCAATTGAAGAATATTCAAGTAGTGAAAAGTGAGACTCTCTACGAGAACACATTATTCAATACAAAAGTTAACATTTCCAGAGCACACAGAAACTATACTCGATTCACTCGATTCATGTTGAAGAAACTTTTTTCTCTGTTTATAGTGGAAATATTTCACACTTCGTGCAGTTCAGATATGAGAATATTCTGTAGAGCATCCTTCACATTTCTCACAGAATTCTATTGATCTTTGTTTTCAGTTGAATGTTTTTGCATTTAAATTGTATACAGTGAAAGACATTTTTGATCTGAATTCAATCCCTATCGTAATAATTTCAAGGAAAATTATTTCTGTGTCAACACAAACATATCCAAAAATGGAAAATATTATCAATAAACTCTGCAAAAAGAAAATTGGATATTGTGAGCTATCTTTAGAAGATGAAAATATGCTGTCGCGAACTTTTTAATAGATCTTTCGGAGACATACAACATTGTAGTGCATCATTTTCAATTATACTGACCTGCTTACCGTTCGTATGCCAATAGAGCGGGGAATCCTTCGTTCTAAATATCATTCACAATATTTTCACACTCAATTGAGGGTTTTCAGTGAGAAAACATAGCCCATATCAATCCAATAATTCATGAGAATCTAATGAAACCTCATATGTTGAAATCCATCAAGGCGTTGAGGTTGTAGATCGTGAAAAAGAAATGGACATACAAAGATACACTCGAAAAACAATACCCTCTTTTTTTGGCGCAGTCGGGTAAAAATATATACTCCATTCATTTTTATAATGTATCCCGGTTAGCCATGGAATTCCGACACATTTCACTGTGTATATTTTGAAAATGTTAGGTTATAGTCATTTTTCTGTCAGACAACTAAGCAATGTTGTCATTTCCACATAGAGGTCGTAGAACTTACGTATTTATAAAAATGTTCAATTACTTTGGGAAAATATAATGAATTTGAAAAAATATTATGTGAATTCAAAGATTCCAAAGATCTGGCGAATGTTGCGGAAATTTTTTTCATGTTAATACTGGAAATATTCAGCGCATATGTACATTGTTGGAAGATTTAGTTATGCTATTTTCTTGTACGGAAATCAAAAATCGAGTGTTGAGATTTTACTGAAAAATAATGGACAGATTAGTATTTTCTGAGTTAATATCCACTTTAGGGCAAGGGTGTGATGCATACACTCACATTATTTTTTAACGTAGATTCAATATCTGCCATAAAAAAATGGGGTTCCAATTTGAAAAAATTGATTTTTCACGATTTTGTCATCCCTAACTTTGAAAGCGATTTTATCACCCCCTGTATCATGAATCGCGATTTCGATTTTTAAAGTGGATACATCAATCTTACATCTTGAAAAATCCCAAAAATGAAAATTTTCCATCCAAAAACCTCGAAGTTATTCTTGTTTCAGCGGAGCTCTATTTTCGATTTTTTTTTTCGAATTTTCCCGCTCAGAGAGAATTTTCCAACCAAAACTGAAAAATGTTACATCAAAATAACTTGAAATTTTCTAAGGAATCTTTTTCTGCAATAAAAAAATGGTGTTCTAATTTGAAAAACGGAAGTTGACGTAATTTCCGGAAAAACCGGAGGTGCTCATGCCTTGAAAATATTTTAGATTTCATCAGCATCGTGAAATACGTATAAGTGCTGAATTTCAATAAAATACGTTCAGTAGTTTCCCGTATAAATATGGGTGAGGTTCCTCGTGAAAGACCCTGTATACCTAAACTGTAAATATGAATGAGATGTAACAGTCCCGTTGATCTACCAAATCGAAGCACAATAAACTTTAAATAAAAAAAAATAAAATATTTAGGGTCTTGCATGAACCGGTTCCTGCACCATTTTGCAACGATGAAATATTTCCATTGGTATACAAACATTGTGTTAGCCGGTCAGCGTGATGATTAAACTACAAAATTCATTCGAATTCCTTCATATTGAGACTTCATAGTCTATAGCATACACAGTGAGCAAAAAAAATATATACCTCAGTCCTTCGGAAGTTTTGCAGAAAAAGGTGGTGGACGCAGTATAGTCTTCGCTATAGGATATCCGATAAGCATTAACCATCCAAGTCATTGGCTTTGAGCGACGGAATAATGTAAACAATGATATTGGGGATATATTCATACCTATTGGCTCAATGAGTATAATTCTGTCCACATTTCCATATCGCAATGTATGATTTCGTTGCATTGGCGGTTATTTGATCTACGATATTAATATCGGTAATTGCTGGATGCATCTGTGTATCTGTTACGGCCATTTATTGAGTTAATTGACATTAATTTGTCCTGCTGGTTATGGAAATCGGAACATTGTTTTTTGTATGGACCACATCGATCATTTTGAAGGATGTGATACATGATACAGCTGAGATGGGAATACTGCAATAATCATGCTATCTGGTAATTTGAGATAGCGATTGGGGTAGGATCGGAAGGGGAACAGAATTCGGTATTGATGGTCTGGTTTCGATAGTTATTTATTTATCCATTTATTTCACAACAATGGTACCTAGATGCTAAATATCAGTATGTATCCCGCATGTAATTTTATATTTTTTACAAAAAGAAATATTATCCTATATAACAGAACAATCATTAAAACAGATACATAATAGTATATTCTGTAACAAGGGCAGAATGAAAATCCGATACGAGTGAGTAATTTTCATGAACAAATTTAAAACATTTCCTGGGAATCTGGGAGGTCTGCAAATGGACTTGATGGAATCTGGGAACTTGTTGTACAGTTTAGGTGCTAGATTTGCAGATTATTTTGGGCTACGTCTTTCAAATCAGCAGGTAGTTCAATATGTTTGTTAGTTTTGCTTCTTATATTTGGTTCATGATATAGGTGACATACGTACAAAACGAAATATATGGACAAAATGACATAGGCATCATAACTTGAGTTTGGAGGTATCAAATGCGGATCTGCCTATCATATCACACGGCCCGAGTGGGTTCTATTAACCTCTGAAAACTCGCAAGCGCTACTCTAGTTCATTCGGTCGTTATGAGTGATAACAGAAATAAATAGTTTACGAGTTTTTTTCATTGCGCCAAATTTTTAGAAGAAATGGCCAGTGTTCACCATTTTTTCATTTATATTGCATTCATTTCAAACTTTACCAATTTGTCATTGTATTCACGAAGCTTTCTTCATGTTGAATATACTTTCTGTATTTATTAGATATAGTTTCATAACGCTTTATGGCCAAAATGAAATATACAGTGAACGGACAAAATGACATAGGTATTTCAGCTGAATTAACAGTTTCTATCGGACAACACCGGGACCATTCATCCCAGGCTCCATCAGCAAACAAAGAGCCAGGACTTGTCTTAACATATTCATAACAAAATATTCATCTGCGGCTAATAAAGGCAATGCTTTTTAACCTACTCTTGTTGATACTATGATGAGTTTCCTCCAATCCCTAAAGGACGATTCATAAGTGGACAAGACAAACGTGAGCCGAAGACTCGATAAACGTACTTCAAGGGCGGATATAGTTCTTTTTCATGGGAGGGGTAATAACGATCATGGGGGGGGTAATAACGATTGAAAACCATTAAATCAGGTACAAAAACCACCTTTTTCTCAGGTTTTGGATACTCATGGGGGGGGTAGTTACCACCAGTACCCCCCCGTAAATCCGCCCTTGACGTACTTTGTTTCAATTGCTACACCTAGGATTGCAATCAAATCAAAAAATGAGCCCTTACCTCCTCCAAAGAGAAGGAGACAAGTACTAAGGGCGTTATTCAAAGAATGTTCCTAGCAACTTTCGAGATGATGAAGACGACTGTCCATCTGTCTATTGTTATGACCTTTTTTCCCGATTTAGATCGGGAATAAACCAGTCTTTTCCAGGATCATCCCTGGAAAAGACTGGTGATGATGCATGCATTGGTTG
Source organism: Adalia bipunctata (assembly GCA_910592335.1). NCBI lineage: Eukaryota > Metazoa > Arthropoda > Insecta > Coleoptera > Coccinellidae > Adalia > Adalia bipunctata. The sequence goes on along the minus strand of OU342952.1, from coordinate 9,032,558 downwards.
CAATGGTCTCACGCATCTTGTGCTGATGTTCCTAGAAGAACCAAGCGTTTCATTGGTGAACTTTGTCGGTATTTTTGTACCTATAAGTAGAACACTACAGTTGCCTGTTGCCGGTATGTCATTTTGTCCATAGCATGCGAACATAATGAATTTCGTTTATCCCAGTTTATTTGAGAATATTTTATTTCTTGGTACTTTGATTTCATAAAGGTTGATGAAATTTCATAAAGAAACGACCAAAGCTCATGGTGTAGAATATGACATTGCTGTTCTTCATAACTTACAAGTTATGCCTCTTAAACAAAACCCTATGTCATTTTGTATGTACTTCCCCTACATTTACCTACTTAATTCATATTTTTTCGAACGTAAGAGCAGATTTTCGATATGAATAGAATCCGCATACTTGGTGTCTTTGATGAGTAAAGAAGTCTTTATAGAATATAATCTGTTTACATCATTTTATATTACTTCTGTTATCTTTCAATGTAGGCCTTTCATGTAAGTAAGTAAGTGAGTATTTTATTGATCCCTTAAGACATATATACATCTATAGGACTATAGGACATGATTGAAGCTGTTCCATCAGCATTTGAAAAAAGAGAACCCTCCACTCGAATTTTTAGGAGTGAATTTAGATATAAAATGAATTCTCAACTTTAATTTTATTAATCATCGAATATGTTCCATATTTTTGTCATTTGTTGTCTTTTGTCCAGATAACTTCAAAATAATTGGCCTATAATTTCTATATACCTATGTATGTTCTTTGTTTTTTTCCATATTCTTTTATCTCTATATGACTTTCCATATAATTATATTCACAGAAGTAGTTCCTCATCCATATACAGCTGATATACCTAGGTATCAAATAATAATTCGAATGTACCTAAATTATTCGGGATTTGACCAGACCGGCTCCTGCACCATTTGACAACCGCGATATTTTCAATGTATGCCATAATCTCAATGTTTTTACTCAGTGCAGATGTGGAAATATGCGATTATTTGGAAGGCAATTCAAAAAACATTATAATTATTCAATATAAAGTGAAAAAACTTCTGCAAACGAAGGGCATACTTGAATGAGCGAAACCAGCAGAAAATTTCTTATTTTTAATAATTTCTTTTTGAACCTTCAAAAGTTCAACCAGAGTGTGGAGAAATATTATATATAGGCTGAGTTTACACGGTATTTTCATAAGTTCAAGATCGCCAATCATCGGCTTTATGTTTCATTCACAGGTTTCCCGTTTTTATTCTGAAAATGTAAAACCCAATTTTCTCCGACATCCTTGCGCCTCGACGACAATATCTCAGCAGTTTGACCACCCTAGCCAACAATTGAAGAGGGGTGCAAACCCCTAGCAATCTAGCGGACGCTGCGGAATCCAGCATTGTTCTAGTTTATATTCGAAGGTAGAGAACATCTTCGCAATGTTCCTAGTTGTGGGAGAAAGACAAACAGAAGTACAGGACGTGGTTTGTCGGCTTCGAGGAGGAGATGAGGGGGTTTATGTGAGGTGAAAACCATCCCGTCCGATAACTTATTCAATCAAGGTTTTCAGAAGGGCGCCTTCTAAATGGCGCTTACGACGCTGTTTGCAGGTTGTAGTGGACGATGGGATGGTGCTTGGAATAATTAGGTACAGGAAGGTATGCGAAGAGGGTCTGATAACAATTCGGGTTCTACTAGGTCATCATTTGTCGATCACACCTTTTTGGAACCCATAAATTAGTACTTATATTGGCACAGAGACTCCGGTTTCATAAAAGAATCCTCGGTTGAGCCCAAATCCGCCGTCGAATGTCGATTTCCGTATTATAAACATCCAACCTCGGGTTCGACCCTGGATTGACTCAACCGGTGAATATAGCTCCGTTTGAAAATTGAACTGAGGATTGAAACGTTTGACGTTTCTAGATGGCCCACAACTAACCTCACTTTATGTTAAAAACAAAACATCTTGTTTTGGCACATTGAAGTAGCTTGGAATGAAAATATTATATGATATTATATTGATAGAATGCCTGATATTAATCACAGTCTTCTGTAGGTTTGCTATGTATTAATCATTCATCTTTGGTGTTTGGAGAAATATTCCTAAATTGAGATTGAATTTTTGTGCCTTATCTTCGAGGGATAGAACTGTCAGGTTTCTGTGTGAATATAACATCGAAAATGACTCTAGTTATGACAATAATGAAATAACTGCAAGGAATTCAGAAGATCGTAACGATAGTGAATAAGACAGATATCAATCGAATTATAAGCTGAATCTTTTCAGAGTTGTTAACATTTTCGAAGATTTTTGTGGTACCTATACATAAATCAACATCAGAAAAAAGTCAGAAAGTTGTGAAATGTCTAGGACTTTGGACATTATCAAAAAGTATTCTGGTGCTAATTTTATCATTCCATCAAAATGACGAGCAATCAACAGGAATAGCAACTAACAAGGAAAAGGTTGTATTGACTGACCAAATCTCGGTGTATTAGAACCGTGGTACTGGAGCTCACTCACTTCTTGATTATTATTACATAGTACCTACAGGTGCATGCTTATTTTAATGGGTTGTGAAAATGCTGAATGCTACATATGTGAAAAGGATTACTTTTCTTCAAATTTCCAAGTTGCTAAGCATATAAATTTGGTAATTCTCATCATAGAAAAATTTTAATATACTCTAAAGAAATGATTGATGAAACCGATCCCATCTCGCATATCAATGGATTATCAATTATTCAATGAAGCTCAAATATGAACTATGAATTGAATTTAAAGACTCTCTGGCGTGTAACAGAACATTTCCCATTCTTTTATTCGGGATCTGATTACATTTGAAAACAACTGTTATTTTTGTGACATGCGGAGTCCTGCATAATATAGCTAGACTGATTCTATTCATGACTCTCAACCTGAATAATTAATAATGAATGCTATCTTTAAATTTAATGTGTATTTCATGTACTCAATCAAACAAGATCAAGAATGATTTGTTCCTATCCTGAATAACTACATCCAACTAAATTTTAATGCAATTTCATTAAATGTTTTGTATTGTCGTAGCTTTTATTTGGTTACTTGGCATAAGAGTTTGAGATAAGACTTTTCAGAATATCAAATTAGTACAAACTTAGATCATTCGAGTCAAATACGTTGACAAAATTGATAAAGACTAGAGCGTATTAGGCAATAGCTTCGAGTGGAAAAAATTCGTACGAAGTCTGTCCTCATTTCATGACTTACAAATTTTTTTATTACATAATTTGTTTTGATGTAGGAAATTAGATTTCTCTAGATTCTCTGCCCTGACCGTCACAAAACACGGTAATATTCGAACAAGCTTCTTGTTTTGTCTTTATTAGACTACGATTATTGAATTTACCCAAACATGGTATAAAAAAAGTGCCAAAATACTTCGAGAAATAAGATTCAGGTTAGCCAACCCAAAAAAAGCGATCTCAATCCGAGGTTGTTCAACCTAGGCCGCAAGGACGTTTATAAAACCGAACTTTTTTCAACCGAGGGATGACTTCCAATCCTCGTTTGAGTAACCTCGGATTGAACGTGCCCTTCATAAAACCGGCCCTGAGAGCTGACAATTATTTGGTAGATACCTAGTATGGACCGGTTCCTGCACCATTTTGCACAGATGATATATTTTTCTTGGCATACAGATTTTGTGTCAACGTGATGATAAATCTACAAAATATGCAGTTTTATTGACCAAATGAGAGATAATTATCTAGTTTTTAGTTTCTTTCAGGTTCCGAGAAACTCCTCACAGTCTAATTCACGGTTCGAAGATTTTTTCAACAACGAGTATGATGTGCAGTTTCCCCGTCACTGGAAAATCATGCCCAGAATATTTTGATAGTTCAATCGATTATATTCATACGTTCAGTTATATTGAATTCGAAAAATCAATTTATTATTTATTATGAATAAACTGATGTAAATATTTTCATTGCGAGCTTAAATGATACAACATTGTAAATTTCCGCTTGTGTGAAATATCGTGAAAACAGTAAGCACGATATAAATTATTAATAACTCCATAATAACCCCCATTCCAATCGATATGGAGTAATCTTTCGAAGCTTCTGGATTCCCTCCTGGACTGAGTATGTGAAAGGCATTCAGAATCCAAATAAGCGTAAAGATCGATACCGATCAAATTGGACCAGTGCTGATGCTTTCCCGAATTAGGTATCGTTTGAATTCGAGAAGGATTACCCGCCCTCCTATCCCCCTTTTACAAAACTCCCCCTATTCATAGGAGGCGCGACTCCCATTTAACTGAAAATTTGATAGAGATTGAATTTTAACTTTTGCCTCCAATTTCAGTCAACGCTGTAAACTTTCCGAATCAGTTAACGATAGATGAGATTGCGAGTGGGACACGATTCTGCAATAATCAAATTTTTCAACAAGCACTAATCCAATAAAGCGGGAAACTGGTAGAGAGAAGACCGGAATATTTAGCAGCGTATTAGGCTCCATTTCAGTGGGAAGCGTCCAAATGAGATTGAGATATGTTTCAAAGCTTTCTCTATAAATGATGTCACGTCTTTTGCCCATCTCTTGCTCTGTATTTCTACTTAAAACATCGATGGTCTGTCGCTCTAGATGGAAATTTGATATTCGTCTAAACGTGTTGAGAGATACGAGAGCTTTTCAACCACCACAAACACTAAAACTCGAAAAATTTAAACGATAGCCAGTCAAAAGGTACAAATCAGTGGCAGATTCATTCTCGATGCTTACAAAACGAAATTATACTTCATTTCGACAGACGATGACGAACCATATTTCTTCATGCTATCCATCAGAGAATCGAATTGAATTTGGTATTCGATTTATTTTCAGAACCCTTTTCAATTTCAATTGCTACTGAATCAATTTACTCCGCCAGATCTTATATTCACTCAAATTCCTCTCTTAGGTTAACTTTGTTCGAAATTTTATGTGGATGAAAATATTCAGCTTGACCAAAATTATGCAAGTATGAGAAATCTAAATGTTCACTCACATATCTAACTCATTATTTTGCCCATATCATAAATGTGCTCTACAGTTTCACCAGAACCGTTCAAAATCCGCTGTCACGTGATTCGACAAGTACTCAAAGGATCATTACGGGTAGACACAGTCAGAAACGGATCTTGTGCATAGGTAGTTGATTTTGAGTGTTCACTTCTCAGTCTTTAGGTCACGGTCATCCAGATAGAGGGAATAATAAAGCTTCTTTCTCGCTGAAGCGTCCTTGAAATTAGAAGAGAGGTTTTTTGTGATAACAGTGAATAACCAATTGATTTTCCCCTGAGCATTACTTGATTTATACGCTGAACGTAAAAGCTCGGACCTTTCAGTTTCGTTTCCTGTTGATAACCTAAGGACTAAACGAGAATAAATTCGCTATCACAAAAACGCCTAATATCTCTTGAATCAATTGAGAAAAAATCAAAATTTGATCATAGTTAGCTTTGTTATGAACGTCAGAAACATGTGGAACACTTACTTCATAAATTTTCCAATTCTCTGTCGCAAAATGTCAATCGAAGTGAAAACCGGAGAATTTATAGTTAAACTTTTTCAAAATAATCAAAAATGGAGCTTCAAAAGAATCGAAAGAGAGGCTCGCGTTCGTCTGGAAACGGTATCAAGAGTTGTTAAGCGCTTCAACGAAGATCTTACAATTAAACGCAAGGAAGGAACCGGGAGGTAAAAGGGGTTTCATAGCCCAAAAAAAGTGAAGAAAGCCATCAGCCTTTTTCAGAAGAATCCTAACCTTTCAGGACGGAAAGTGGTCCAAATAGTGGGTTGTTCGCAGTCAACCGTTCAGAAAATCAAGTCGAGTTGTGGGCTTAGAACATACAAAGTGCAGAAAGTGCCAGATAGGAACGCTGTGGAGAATCAAGAAGCGAAATCAAGAGCAAAGAAATTAAAAAAAGATTTCTTGAAAAATTTTTCCTGTTGCGTGATGGAGGACGAAACCTATGTCTTGGCTGATTTCTCGCAACTTCCTCGTCAGGAATTCTATACTGCAGATTCTCGTGGAAATGTTGACGAACAATTTTGCGTGAAGAAACAAGCAAAGTTTCCTTAAAAATTCCTGGTTTGGCAAGCAATTTGCACTTGTGGAAAAAGGAGCAAATTTTTCGTTGGTCAAGGCTCTGTTGACTCGAAGATATACATCGAGGAATGCTTGAAGAAGCGACTTTTACCATTTTTACGTGAGCACGATGTGTCAACAATCTTTTGGCCAGATTTAGCTTCATGCCACTACCGCAAGGCCACCAAGGAATGGTACAAAGCTTATGAGGTGGTTTTTGTCTCCAAAGAGGCCAATCCACCAAATTGCCCAGAACTCAGGCCAATCGAAAGATATTGGGCCCTGGTAAAAAGAGAATTGAAGAAGACTAAGAAATCAACGAGAACATTAGCGGAATTCAAGCAAAAGTGGAAGACAGCATCCCAGAAAGTGACTGAGAACACTATAAGAAGCATGATGGAAGAATTCCAGAAAAAAATCCATGAATTTTGTAAAAAATAGTTTTAGTTTTTTTTATTGTAAAAACAGTTTTCATCAGAATCAGAAGATAATTCGAAAATGAGTTTGATTTTCAAAATCGGTCCAGTGGTTCAAAAGATATAAGCGTTTTTGTGATAGCGAATTTATTCTCGTTCAGCCCTTATTAATAGGTTCGATAGAAAAATTAATTTATGGAAGAGTCCCAGATCCTTCAACACCTTCGATTAATATTCCGATGACAACATTCGAAACCTATTCTTCACCTCTGAGATCAGATCGAGGGATTGGACCACATCCCAGTTGAGTTCAAATTCGCCGAAAATTCTTTAATTTCGAAGACCCGAACTTAATCAATGAACACATCCCACTCTATTTTTTTCTTTGAAAATGAACGGTATCAGTGCCTGGACCGCCGGCGCTTGCCATCGACCTGAAGAGGAACTTCCGAAGGGAGTTCGGAAGAGGATTTCCAGAGAAAATAACATCGGGCGTCGTGTCTGGTGCAAAATGGACCGGCTTCGAAGGTATAAGCTCGCCAATGATCAATCCAATCCAATTTCAATTAAGTTAGATTACCCGCTATCCAATCAGTGGTGTGTGCAACAACAAGCAGCCCCGACGTTTCTTAATGTACCGGGCTTACTGCGGAGTGGTCCAGGCTGACGAATCTCTGCCGCTCCTGATGCCATTAGAGGATTTTATGGCGACTGCGTTCCGCAGTGTCAGTTGGAGTTATACATCGGAGGTGAGAAAGGACTTCGCAGCCGAACCGAGGGATTGGAATGGCTGGAAATCGCCCTGGAATACTGGATCCGCATTAGCAGGATGATTTCCGAAGTAACAGTACCCTACTTCCGATGTTGATCCTCCTAAATTCGCTATATCTTGGCCATATACACTGCGCAAAAAAATTAACGCACATTATGGAAATCTCAAATTTATTCTACAACTGAAGGTGTTCTCAATGATAATTATTCTTATCAGAACTTTCAACGTTTTACTTCAATACAGATGTTTTCTCCGAGCAGGAATAAAAAAGATGATATTATCAGATTTTGAATGTATTGGCTCCATTCTCAAATCAGTTGTTCTCGATCAATTCTAATGATCAATAGTTTTTCTTTCGTTTGATCTTCTACACTCGATCGCTATGTAACGCGAAACACGCAATTTGACCCAAGAGGAATGTGCCCAAGCGGTAGTTTTGCGAGAAGAAGGGTGGACAAACACAAGAATTGCAGAAAGGTTTGGAGTTTCCCATACAAGTGTGTCCAGAATGTTGCAGCGATTCAAGGAGACAGGTATGAATGTCCGAAAACCAGGACAGGGTAGACCACAGGTAACAACTTCCATTCAAGAACGTTACTTGAGAGTTTCTTCGTTGAGACAACGGTTTGCAACCGCTCGCCTCCTTCAAAATCAGCTTGAGCAAACTCATGAGGTGCAAATCAGCACTCAGACAATAAGAAATCGCCTCAGAGAATATAATTTGAGGCCTCGTGTCGCGGCAAGAGGCCCAGCTCTTACCCCAGCCCATCGAAGTGCGTATGGATTTTGCGAGAGAGCATATCCATTGGGAAGAGGCCGATTGGGTATTTTGAGAATTGTTCATTTCTCTTCTTCCACATAAGATTCGGTGAGATCCTGAATTATTTCATTTAATGTGTCTTGTTTCGTTCAAAACCTTCCCGAGGGAACATAAAAAATAAGTTGTAAAGTCAATGTAGTTAACTTTCATTCAAATTGAGATTTTCAGAATGTGCGTTAATTTTTTTGCGCAGTGTATTTCAACTGTAGATTCTTTATGCCAAAAAAAACTCTTTTTTTCATTTTTCTGAATTCGGCTCCGTTTGAAAGATATAGCATTTTGAAAAGAAAGGGGCCAAATACGTGCCTGATACGATTCTCTGAAATTGATGCAAAGTTCGTATTTCTCGATTGAAATTGAATTAACATTATATTTAGGAAATTAATACCCAAGGACTAACCTCACAAACACAATATTTCCCAAAAAAAAATTTCAGTTTTGTCTGAATATTTCTGCAATTGAAAAAACATATTTCTTCCACCAAAATAAGTTCCTTCTTCGATTTTCCTGAAGATTAGTTTGTGAACACTAATAAATTGTTCATATTCTATTCGATATCCCAGAAATACTTTATAAAAAATTGTTTTTTCACTAACCTAACCTAACTCCATCTATGATATTTCACAGAGCTTTTGGGAAGACGATGCCAGACAGAATGCGAGGTAGCGCGCAAAACAAATCGTTGTTCAGTGTAGCAAACCTCAATCCCATGAACGACGCATGCGTATAGCGATAACTGGCTCCTCAGAGAAGAATGCAAACAGGTGTACAAACACCCAAAACAATGTGATGTAAATGGAGTAAAATGGTCAAATAATTTTTAGAGCTATGTTGTTATAGATGGGGAAGGTGATTATTTTAGGTGTTTTTCTTCGATCTCGTGATGATTATGTGAAGACGTTCAGTGAATTAATGTAATAATTACCGTGTAGTGTCGAGCTTCCAAGAGGATATTGTTTAGATAAAAACATCGCCACAGATTATTCAGTGCTAAGTATCATTTTATTTTTCATTAATTTCGATTTAACACGTGGTTTTTATCGACATTCATCATTGATTTCCGAGTTTTGTACATATTTAATTGATAATTATTTTTAATATGGACCGGTAACAATGAATTTTTAGTAGAAACTGTACGTATAAAATGTATAATTTCATTCTTAGAATTCGATTTTAACTGCCACATTTGGAGGATTTTATTTTCACCTATCTCTACATCAAAAGTTTTTCCATCAAAGATATTTTAGTCTGGACAAAGTTGATAAACATTCTGACAACATTGTCAACTTGTATAGAGATCAGAGAGTTCATAAATCGCAGCCAGTTTGTGACATAATAAATCCAGGATAGCATCCAGATTATTTTCATGATTTTTGATTTTTTCGTCAAATTTTATGAAGTAAAATTGGAAATAACTTGAGAACGACCCGTTTCATCAAAAGAACCTAAAACTACTTTTTTTAATGATTGATTCTCTCGAAAATATGAACGGTTTATCTTTTTCAAGTGGTTTTACGTTATTTTTGCGTGGATTTATGAATATGCAAAGTTCAACGTAGTTAGAACGTCAGTTAGAGGTATGCTCCACTGGGCGGAAATCTATAAATGTTGATCCAGCATCCATATCAACAATCCGAACGATTTCGGAACTCCATTTTACCAGATAGCAATCTCCATCAGTCGAGTTAAAGACTCGGAAATATAGATTTAACAAGTTTCGAATCAGAATGAAGTTTGACGATCCATTTCCACCTCAGTAGTTCCGAGGCCCTCTTTAATCTCTCACTAATCGATCTTATCAATTCTGCTCCAGGGACGCACGGATATATAAATTTGGGGGCATTAGGGGTCGAAACTTAAGTAACAGAAGTAAATCTAAATGTGGGATCGTAAACTTCAGAGGGGATCTTTCTACAGGACAAATGTCCACTCGGCTGGGTGATTGTCTTTAATCCTTCTTGTCGTTGGACAAATCCATTGGCATTGGCCGAATTGCGTACCCTGGCGTTTTCGAATTCAAGAGCTTTCAAATTATGGGTGAGTTACAATAGACGAGCTCGGAAGTCAATTGATTTTCGAAAGAAAAAACATTCTTCCTCAGGTATTATCTCATTCGTGTATAAGAGGTCGTAAAGGAGTAGAAGAGTTGTTACTTGTCGTTTTTCCAGAATGGAGTTGCTTGGCTGAAGAGTCTTTAGCCTTCAAAATAAGAAACTTATACCGCCAGATGGCAGTGCAGTGCATCAATTTTTATTTATTGGATTATTCAGCTTAATAGAACAACTTTTGGGACTCAGGGAAATAACAAGAAATCCCACCCTGAACTAGATCTCACACTGGCTGTATAATACTCTATATTTGCCTCACCAGTTGTGGGAGAAACTTAATTCATGTGTTAGAGCGTAGGATGCAAAAAACCATAGTTCGATAAATCCATAAGTACTACGAAAAATTTTCGAATTTATTTTCTAGGGAGACTCGGAAATAAAACCAGACATCGTGTTTTTCGATGATGTCCAAACGAGTGCAAATTGGGTTATCCTCTATTCTGTAATTACATAATTTCATCGGATCCACCCCAGTGGACAATTAACTCTTTTTGTTGTCGATGAAAGGGCACATAATAACATAATAAAGATAAGGCAGGAAGCAATCGGAAAATGAAAGGGCACACCCGTTAGTCTTCTCTTTCAACTCAACTCGATAACTGTTCATAAAAAGCCGATTATTTACAGCAGGGGGATTCTGGCCAGCAGGTGGAACAATGCTTCTATTCAATTTGATGATTGAGTGATCTTTTCAACACCGAGTCAACATGACAGAACATAATATACCTGTTTTCCACTCATCAGCTGTGTGCTGCCCCTTCCATTTATATTTCTGCAAACTCTGAGTACGGAAATTGGAGTGATAAATGGGAAAAAAATTGAGGAATATTTTGGAGGGGTAGATAGTCAACATTTGTCCTAGGGAGGTCCAAATAGGCAAAAAGAGCTGATCTTTGCCAGGTTGTTGTGTTTCAAAAGAGATTTACTATTGTCTATTTGACGTTCGAAAAAGTCTGTAAAATTGAATCCGTATTCAGCTGATCGTTCAAAGAATAGATTTGCTCCCAGATCATTATCATCATTCCAGTTATGATTGATACTAGTATGTTGATCATGAACATATTTGTAGAAGGATATTCTGAGAGGAGTTATAAGAACTGAACGAAGCATAGAACTCTAATTTATATAGGTTTTTCATAACTTTTAGTCCTTTGACATAGGCCGTTATACATGATACCTGAAATATCCCCACAGCTATTAAGTCTCCATTCATATCATCACTTTTATTCTTGGTTCCTGTCCCATAATTCATAACTGTTAATGGGCTGTACAACATTATTGCTTTCCTAAGTAGTATTCACTACTAATCAGTTCTGAGCATAAAAGCTTCATTGTTATTTCGATTCACCACTTCCTCATTAGTCGACAATAAAATAACGGAATGATTGTGTTATCCTTGGATAAAGACGTCCAGGTTAATCAAAGGTACAGGTGAATATAAACAGTGGCGTACTTCGAAGTATCCACTTGCATGCGATGTCTGTTTGAAGTATGACTCATTAATGGTCGGCATTGATTAAAAACGATGTATGGATCATCAGCAAGGAATATAATAAGATTTTATCGCTATATTTTTTCAACAAAGTCGATTGAGGAAAAACAAAAAGGAATTTTTTGTTGACCTCAAGATTCTACAGTTGGAAAAAATGGTATCCGGTATCTTTTTGGAAATAGCATATTGTGCTCTGCTCTCCCAGAATTTCCGGGGAAAAGAAATCTACCATAAAAGATCTCCTAATTGTTCTCGACATAAAAAAATCGAGACTTTATCGTATCGACGAGCTAAGTCATCAAAAACAAGGGGCCTATCGCACGAGCGGAGTTATATCTCGACCAGATACGCATAAATAACCGTTCGTCCTCGCAAACGCATTACTCAAATCCCATTCAGTCAAAATCTCCGATAAAACGGCATCCCCATCACTGCCGCCGCTGATGCGACTCGGATATGATAATTTATCGCTAAACTTCCGGCGACATCAGAATAACCTTCCGGTAACTGGTACTAAATAATAACCCAGGCTACGAACAACGAGTGTGTCTGCTGCATCGGTATCTTTTATATTTGTCGCGTATAGGGTCGGACACAATGCGTCCCGGCTACGGATTTACATGATTTACGCGATCGTTCTTGCGGAAAACACAATAATAACGTAAAAATGTAAATTAACAAATGCTTTGTGGACAACAAAGCCCGGTAGGATACCGGCAGGTGGCCGAACTGCCAGGTTCATGAATGGAAAAAGGGTTGGCCGCACTCTCCAAATATTTATTCTCCCTTTCGGGACAGTTCTTCGTCGTGCGGTTTTTTCCACGGTTGCGAAATCCGGACGAGGTTCTGAAAGAATAACTGTTGTTCCTCTTTGTTTTGATTTCTCCAGAGGACCGGACCATTCTTTACTGTCGATTCAATACATCGATACGACGAAAGCACTAACTGCACAAAGGACGTCCCATCGGTGTAGGAAATGTCTCACATTGATTCATATCATTAGTCGAGTTATACCTATTACAATTAACCACGTACCTACATAATATTATTGTTAACAGAGTTATATTTCTATCAACCGTGTTCACGAGGATTTTTGCACCTGTACGAATGCTTTTTGTTGAAAAAATATCACTTTGCATTGTGTTTTTCGATTTTTGTCACAGGAAAAATGGTATTTGACAAGACTATTTCATGAGTAACAGATTATTCTGGATGCATTATGTATACTCCATTCACTTTTATTTAATCACATAGGAGGTCATGGTTTCGTTTTCAGGAGTTGGTGCACCTGATGAAAAGTCTATGCGCGTACAGAAAATATCGTTAATGACAAAACGACGTTGTCAGTTTCTTTGTTTACATCGGAGTAAAAGTATCAAAGATATTCCACATTTTGTTAGTTCGAATCGATCGGCGATTTTGGGGCGAAATATCGATAGGAAATCGCCTATTTTTCCGTTTTTCGTCGTCCAGAAGAAGTTTTCCGTCGATATGAGAAATTTCGTGCAAGTGTCATTTTTTCCTTTCACGACTTTTGGCGTGAGTATACGAACGGCAAATTTGAATTGGACCAAAAACCGATTTATAAGCATAAATAAAGCGAAAGTAAGTACTAATCGACCTCTTTACACTTGATAACGAAGGTATCTGGCTGTTAAGAAAGATTTAAAACGAAATTCCGGTCCCCCAGAAGTTTGGTTAGTTTCGGTATCGTTTTTGGTGCTCGAAATTCATTTGGAATGTGTAAATGGACAAAATAGGCTTCCTTATACGATCTTCTAACGAAAACGATCGGAAAATATGATTCAGGAATTATGAGGAATGAACTTGCAGAATGAAATTGCACGATTTTCGTTAGTAAACGGGTTCTGGATGGCCATCATCGGTCTCTAAATGATTATTGTTGATCGTTTTCACATTTAGAATGAAAACACGTCGAAAAAGCTAAAAAAAAAGAAATATTACTATACAGGGTGAGTCTTTGACTTGTACATATATTTTAACTGTAGATTCCCCTTATCAAACGAAAAACTTTTTTCCCATACCATTTTTCAAAATTCGGTTTCGTTTGGAAGATACAGGGTGTCGAAAATCCACGAAAAAAACACTTTCCTGTTCATATCTCCGGAACCGTTATTTCAAATGAACTGAATTTTGGTCCATTGGTTACTCTATTCATGGTGCATATTCCTCAATCGGAACTTATTCAATATCTCTCCTAGTTTAAAAGTTACAGGGTGGTCGACTCATAAATTCATGCAAAAACACTATCAAATCACTTGAAAAGGATAAACGGTTCATATTTTCGAAAGAATCAACCATTTTAGAGAATAAAAGTATTCCTATATTTTTTCAATAAAACGCGTCGTTTTCGAGTTATTCCTAAATGTATACGAAGAAATTTGAGGAAAAAATCATGAATTTCATAAAAAATCTGGATGCTTCCCTGAATTAAATATCATCGAATATTGTTTCTTCTCTGGTCTCTTAACAAATTAACAATGTTGTCAATGTTTATCAACTGAATTCCGAGAAGCATGAAATTACGAAGTTTATAAGAAGTTTCTATTGAAAATTTATTGATACCCGTCCTTCAGGAAAATCTACCTTCTTAACAATATCCTCTTGGAATTTTTAATCGACCCTACACTGTTTTCACATCACATTCATCACCTGTTTGCTTTATTCTCTGCAAACTTCAAGTAAATAAATAAATAATAAAACGAATCCATGTAGAAAGGTTATCGCGGCGTCGTTCATTGTATTCACAGACTGTAGACTGTACTCTGGAGACACAGAAGAACGTCTTGTCTTGTCTTGCGTGGCGGCTACATCGCACTCGCAGCCGGCAGCGCACGTAAATTTAGATCGTAGCGCTGTATCGGCGAGAATCAGAACTACTCGTTTGGCATTTCCAAAGAGCAATGCGTAGAAGCCTCTGTGATAGTTCTTCCGTTAACGATAGGGGACGTTCTGCTTTCTTGAGTTCGCCTATACCATTGTTGAAGAGTAAATCGTCAATCTGGCATCGTCTTCTCTAGAATTCTATGATATATCACAGAGGAATGGATCAGGTTAGGTCATTGACCTCGAATCATATGACTTTTATGACTTTGATTAATGGAGTTAGGATAGGTTAGTGAGAAACTAATTTTTATAAGATAGTTTCAGGGTATCGAGGCAAATATGAACAAATTATTAGTGTTTACAAACTAATCTTCAGGAAAATCGAAGAAGAAACTTATTTTGGTGTGAGAAATATGGCATTTCAATTGCAGAAATTATGGAACAAAACTTAGCGTTTTTGCTAGGAAATATCGTGTTTGTAACATTCTTATTCAAATAAGGTTAGTGCTTGAGTATTTTCTAAATGTATCACCCAGACTATCTGATAATCACATCAATTTCAATTGAAAAATATGAACTTTGAGGTGTTTGCAGAGAATTGTTTCAGGAGCGTATTCAGCCCAACTTTTTTTTTAAAATGGCTATATCTCTTTAACAGAGCCGAATTCGGAAAAATGGAAAATGAAAAAAAGGCTTCTTTAGGCCTCAAGAATCTACAGTTAAAATATATGTACAAGTCAAAGACTCACCCTGTATTGCATTCAACGGTAGGTGCATTGAATTGAAATGTGTCACTGGAGCTTTCATTACTATCAATCCTTTGCCGAAAGTAGAAATAGGCTATATTGAACCAGAATACATCGGTTTTTTCCATATTCCACGAGATTATGTCTTATTTCAGAACAGGTGGATGATAAATGTGTAGCATATGTTTGACCTATTCCATTTTATTTGTACAAACCTACTGTGGTAGTAATGTATGAATATTTTTTAAACTTATAAATTACTATACAGTTAGAATATTTTACTCCTTGTTCATAAGATCAAATAAATGAAACTTTAAAGTTTTACGGAATTGACATTCTTGCTTATTAATTTATGACCAAAACTCAGTTATTTAGTTATTATGTTTATTTTTTTTGTGATGAATGAATAAAACTGTTATTTATTCGAAATAAAGAAATATTAGAAATAGAAATGTTATGCACCCTCACAATCATATCTCATAAAATATCATGATGAAAACAAAGCACATCGATAAATCCTTACAATCATAAATCCAAAAACTCCTTTATATGTAGAACATTGTTCACAATTTTCTATTGTGTTCTCCAGAATGAAATATACATTCTCAGAAATACGCTAAGAATGTAGAAAGGGCAACATAGTGTTGACTTGGAACATAAAAATATTTTGAAAAAGGTCATAACATCGATACATAGTGGAATGTGTCAAATTTCTAAGGCCACAGTTATGATTTTATAATTGTGAATGGAGTGTATTATTAATTTTCGTTGACAACTACTGTCAAGTTTTGCCGCGGGTAAACCTGAAAAAACTGCTGACAGCTGCTGCCATACAGTTTTCCATCTAGAAACCATTTGTGATTCAAAATTGCGCGTTTCTGATTGGTGGAAATTGAGACGAGGGAAAAAGTCAATGAAAAAATTTCATTTCAAGTATTTGACTCCTATAATGTTGGTAAAAAAGTTTCAGACTACGAAAAAATTTGATCTTCCGCAAAAGTCTGAACTAACTATTCGCAATGTGTATGAAGAAACAAAAAGACCTCGGAAACATTAACAGGCATATTAATCATCGACTATGTTAATACATCAACATGCATGTGTTGAGTTTTGCCTGGATACACCAGAGGAAATGTTCGCGGCGCCAATTTTCAACGTTGCGAACGAAAAAACGTGACTGATTTACGATCTCCGTTCCGCAGTCTGCGACGTTCTCCATGCATTGATATACGGCCAAACTTAATAATGAAAAATATAGCCTACGTACACGCCCGGAAAAATATAATCAGTGACAAGTGCACTTCGGAACAGAATAAATCTGGGTTAGCTAAACCAATTAACGGTAGCTCTGAAGGCGGTCTCAACGGCTACAGCATTCGGCGTCGGTGAAAACAATAACGACTTTAATTCGTAACAGTGTGAAATATTCAGGGAGAAATTGCATGTACTAATCAACGGTTTCTCGGCGGTTAAATATTGAAGCGGTAAGCAGGATGGTCTTGCTGCAGGATTCATTAGAGAATCCGTTTCTGGTGTTGCTGCAACAGTGGTGGACAAAAGGGTAATTCGTGAAAGTGTCGAAGTTTCGAGCGAAAATGGCTCCAGTTCTGATAAATTCTAGAAGGACGGAGTTTTGTAAGGAATTGTCGTGGTGAGCTAGACAGGGAAGCTTCTTACCGGAGGGAGTTGCTTGGTTTGATGGGACAAAGACATGTCTGTCACTGTCGCCAACTTTGACTAGCGCCCAGGGCTAGTTACGATCTCCACAGGCCTTCTCAGAAAAATCTATTTTAATCTTTCCAGTTAGGTTAGATTCACCTTCGTCAGCATCATGAATGGAATGAAACGTAATCCTGGCTTCTCATGGTAGCTTGAATACCATTGGACTTATGTTCCTCGACTATTATATCAAAGCAGCTCTTCAACTCAAACGGAGCGTGTAATCAATCAGAAGAGTTAACGAATCTTAGAGTCTATGGAATAAGGTCAGTGGTGCCCAGTGCAGCTGCCACTGTCTTCTTTGGTCGCTTTTCGTCCCTTCTGTAAAGCTGTTGAATAATTTGATTAAAATTCATGCGGATGTCACTGTATTGTTCAACTACTATAGTTAGAGGAGCCTCCTCTACCTATTCTTTGTGGTTCATCTACCTACGTATCAGTACTATCAGTGAGGAGCCTGCAAAAGTCGCCAAATCTTCTTTGGCAGAGATTAGGTTGTAGGTCCTGTAAAGACACTATGGGCTATACGTACAAGTAAAAAATGTACAATAACTTGAGTTTGGAGATATCAAATGCGGAACTGTCTACCATATAAAACAAGAGTGGGTTCTATTAACCTCTAAAACCTCGTAAGCGCTACTCTCGTTCATTCGGTCGTGATGAGTGATAACAGAAATCGATGCTGTATTAACTGCAACAGCGAGACCATTCATCCCAGGCTCCATCAGCAAACAAATAGCGAGGACTTGTCTTCATATTCATATTGAAATATGCATCTGCGGCTAATGAAGGCAATACATCTTAACCTACTCTTGCTGATCCTATGAGGAGGTTCCTCCAATATCTAAAGGACGATTTATAAGTGGACAAGGCAAACGTGAGGCGAAGACTCGATAAACGTACTCAGTTTCAACTTCTACTCATAATATGATTGTAATCAAATCAGAAAATGAGCTCATACCTCTTCCAAAGAAAAGGAGACAAGTCCCTAGGGCATTATTTAAAGAAGACAATGAAGAAGAAAATGTTCCTAACAACTTTCGAGATGATGAAGACGACTGTTCATATGTCTATTTTTATGACCTTTTTTCCCGATTTAGATCGGGAAAAAACCAGTCTTCTCCAGGATAAGCCCTGAAAAAGACTGGTTACGATGCATGCATAAGTTGCATTTGGCTCACGCATCTTGTGCTGATGTTCCTAGAAGAACCAAGCGTTTCATTGTTGAACTTTGTCAGTTGTTTTGTAACTATAAGTAGAAAACTACAGTTGTCTGTTGCCGGTTTGTCAATATCATGCGGACAAAATGAATTCCGTTCATCCCAATTCTTCTAAGAATATTTTATTTTTTGGTACTTTCATTCCATAAAAGTTGATAAGATTTTATAAAGAAAGGACCAAAGATCATAGGTGTAGAATATGACATTACTGTAATTCACTGCTAACAAGTTACGCCCCTGAAATAAAACCCCACGTACGTTCGTCCCCTACCTCTCAAAGGAAATGTACTTGCAGCTCCTCAGCTTGCTCATATCCTGCTGCATTTTCTCATCATGGAATTTTTTAGGTTTGCCCCGATTTATGAGCATGACACTCAATGTCACTGGGTGAATCAGTCTGTAGATGATGATCTTATGGATTCACATTTGCTTATGTCTACAGCTCACCACTTGGAGATTTATCTACCTATAATAAGTCTCGTGGTGAGCTGGAAGAGGTAGCAAAATAAAACAAAACAGACTGCTATCAGGACTTCCTATTCGCTCGTACATCAATGGCAATTCCAATCCACGAGGTTCCGGAAATTCATGACTTCCAAACGTCTAGCCCTGCATCTTTTCAGTGAAAAGAATTACTGGCAACAGCTTAGCCGAAGCACCGAGCCTCTAAAAACGTGGAAATTCATCCTTCTATCGAAAACAGTCGGCAGGGAAACGGATCGAGTAGAATAACAAAATACGCAATAATGCATTCTCAAGTCAAATATAGCGATATTGCGAGTGCGAATTCATGAGAAATATTATGACATCGAGATAGACAAGACACGTTACGCGCATATCTGAAGCTTTCCTGTGCCTCCTAGGTCTTAGCAAATTCCTCCAGGGCTATATTCGGGGAGGAAATGGCTGGTGCAGGTGCTTTGAATGTATCCTTTTACTCTCGTGAGCCTGGAATAATAATACATCGGGTTGTTTATGCGATGGTATCTTTCTCACTTACTCACGACGGGAATTATTTTCGGTATTTACGTCTGAATCTGCTTTTAGGAAATTTTATCTTGAATTTGAACAGGCCTCAATGATATCCCTATAACTCATAGAAAATTGGAAGAATTTCATGATTGAGAAGTATTTCACAGCAGAAGACACATCATCAGTTCAAAGATGTCTTCTTAATCTGGGTCCTTCGTCACTTTGGATTCAACGTAAATGAAAAGGTCAATATACTGATTGCAAACGACAGATCCTGACCCAAATAGATGATGGATCAAAATCTGGCAAGGAAATACACTGCGCAAAAAAATTAACGCACATTATGGAAATCTCAAATTTATTCTACAACTGAAGGTGTTCTCAATGATAATTATTTTATCAGAATTATGCATGCATACGTTATCCACTTTCAACGTTTTTCTTCAATACAGATGTTTTCTCCCAGCAGGAATAAAAAAAGATGATATTATCAGATTTTGAAAGTATTGGCTCCATTCTAAAATCAGTTGTTCTCGATCAATTCTGGTGATCAATAGTTTTTCTTTCGTTTGATTTTCTACACTCGATCGGTATGCGACGCGAAACACGCAATTTGACCCAAGAGGAATGTGCCCAAGCGGTAGTTTTGCAAGAAGAAGGGTGGACATACACAAAAATTGTAGAAAGGTTTGGAGTTTCCCATACAAGTGTGTCCAGAATAATGCAGCGATTCAGGGAGACAGGTATGAATGTCCGAAGACCAGGACAGGGTAGACCACAGGTAACAACTGCCATTCAAGAACGTTACTTGAGAGTTTCTTCGTTGAGACAACGGTTTGCAACCGCTCGCCTCCTTCAAAATCAGCTTGAGCAAACTCATGAGGTGCAAATTAGCACTCAGACAATAAGAAATCGCCTCAGAGAATATGATTCAAGGCCTCGTGTCGCGGCAAGAGGCCCAGCTCTTACCCCAGCCCATCGAAGGACGCGTTTGGATTTTGCGAGAGAGCATATCCATTGGGAAGAGGCCGATTGGGAAAGAGTTCTCTTCACAGATGAGTCTAGATTCTGCCTCTACCATTGTGATCGACGTTCCCTTGTATACAGACGTCCACATGAAAGATATGCTCAGTGCAATTTCCTGAATACTACTGGTTTCGGAGGAGGATCGATTATGGTATAGTGGTCGTTGATAATGGAGCTATGAATGCTGATAAGTATATAAGGAACATTCTTGAAGAGCATGTAGTGCCATTTGCCTCATACATTGGTGAAAATTTTATTTTTATGCGATAATGCCAGACCCCATCGTGCGCGCATCCTTCAGAGGTTGAAGTCTCTCGAATGGAATGGCCAGCAAGAAGTCCAGATCTCAATCCAATTGAGCAGGTTTGGGACAACCTCAATAGAAGACTGAGAAGTTCAGAAAATCATCCAGCTACTCTTAATGACTTAGGAATCCAACTCGGAAAAATCCGGGAAGGATTAGATCAGAACATTTTAAGATCACTCATTTTGAGTATGAACCGTCGTTGCCGAGCTGTAATTAACGCAAGGGGTGGAAATACCAAGTATTAAATCACTTATCAGTATTTTGAAAATTGTTCATTTCTCTTCTTTCACATAAGATTCGGTGAGATCCTGAATTTTTCTTCCATTTAATGTGTCTTGTTTCGTTCAAAACCTTCCCGAGATAACATAAAAAATAAGTTATAAAATCAATGTAGAGTTAACTTTCATTAAAATTGAGATTTTCAGAATGTGCGTTAATTTTTTTGCGCAGTGTACATAGAAGGTATTGATGGTAAGAGAAATAACGTACTCTCTGAGTTGTATTGGAAGTTATTGGACATAGATTTACAATTTTCCGTAATCCATTTTGCTGAATGTTCCGTCTTGAGAAGAGTGACTGAGCCAACGAGAAAACTCCCAAGAAGTGGTAATGAGAGAGTTCGAAACATTTCCGAGAAAAACAGCAATTTCGGTTCCTCCTTAATCAACTTTGCAGGAAGACAGCAGTTTGGCAACTTATAGCATTCGTTTTCATACACTCGGAGAACTGGAAGAAATCAAAAGGTCTGACATGAATCCTACGAGGAACGAGAAGTTATAATGAAAAAGCCAGAAACAGCGATCTCCGTCGTAATCTATGTTGAACCATTTATTTCCTAAGCGAATAAACGTCAGGTTGTGTTCGCATGTCCCGATATCTTCTTGTCACCCCTTTTCGAAGAGAAATATATATGTATTAAGGATACAGATCTAACAAATCTATGTGACATGATGGCTTGTATCAAGGAGCGAACACTATAAATTCATCTGTTTCCCCTTCGTGTATTTCTATCCTCCAAATACAGAATCTCATGTGATTTATATAAATGCATACATACGTTCAACCACATTTCTTCTTGGGGATAAATCTCGGGATCGGTTACATATCGACGATTCTGCCATTCGATTTTCACAGCGCGACCCTGAATTTCAATTCCGTGAAATGTTGTGGGTAGGAATATGGTTAGCGTTTGCTTATTCCGATAAAGGAAACTGGTGTTGATGTGTCCACTGTCTTGAAGACGTCTTGATTACACTGCGCGAAAAAATTAACGCACATTGTGGAAATCCCAAATTTATTCTACAACTGAAGGTGTTCTCAATGATAATTATTTTTATCAGAATTATGCATGCATATGTTATCCACTTTCAACGTTTTTCTTCAATACAGATGTTTTCTCCAGCAGGAATAAAAAAAGATGATATTATCAGATTTTGAATGTATTGGCTCCATTCTAGAATCAGTTGTTCTCGATCAATTCTAGTGATCAATAGTTTTTCTTTCGTTTGATTTTCTACACTCGATCGCTATGCAACGCGAAACACGCAATTGTAGAAAGGTTTGGAGTTTCCCATAAAAGTATGTCCAGAATGTTGCAGCGATTCAGGGAGACAGGTATGAATGTCCGAAGACCAGGACAGGGTAGACCACGGGTAACAACTGCCATTCAAGAACGTAACTTGAGAGTTTCTTCGTTGAGACAACGGTTTGCAACCGCTCGCCTCCTTCGAAATCAGCTTGAGCAAACTCATGAGGTGCAAATTAGCACTCAGACAATAAGATATCGCCCCAGAGAATATGATTTAAGGCCTCGTGTCGCTGCAAGAGGCCCAGCTCTTACCCCAGCTCATCGAAGGGCGCGTTTGGATTTTGCGAGAGAGCATATCCATTGGGAAGAGGCCGATTGGGAAAGAGTTCTCTTCATAGATGAGTCTAGATTCTGCCTCTACCATGGTGATCGACGTTCCCTTTGTATACAGACGTCCACGTGAAAGATATGCTCAGTGCAATTTCCTGAATACTACTGGTTTCGGGGGAGGATCGATTATGGTATGGGGTGTAAAATCTTTGACTGCTCGCACAGACCTAGTGGTCGTTGATAATGGAGCTATGAATGCTGATAAGTATATAAGGATAATTCTTGAAGAGCATGTAGTGCCATTTGCCCCATACATTGGTGAAAATTTCACTATTATGGACGATAATGCAAGACCCCATCGTGCGCGCATCGTTCAGGAGTACCTTGAAGAGGTTGAAGTCTCTCGAATTGAATGGCCAGCAAGAAGTCCAGATCTCAATCCGATTGAGCAGGTTTGGGACGACCTCAATAGAAGGCTGTGAAGTTCAGAAAATCATCCAGCTACTCTCAATGACTTAGGAATCCAACTCGGAAAAATCCGGGAAGGATTAGATCAGAACATTTTAAGATCACTCATTTCGAGTATGAACCGTCGTTGCTGAGCTGTAATTGACGCAAGGGGTGGAAATACCAAGTATTAAATCACTTATCAGCATTTCAGTATTTTGAAAATTTTTCATTCCTCTTCTTTCGCATAAGATTCGGTGAAATCCTGAATTCTTCTTCCATTTAATGTGTCTTTGTTTCGTTCAAAACCTTCCCGAGAGAACATAAAAAATAAGTTATAAAGTCAATGTAGAGTTAACTTTCATTAAAATAGAGATTTTCAGAATGTGCGTTAATTTTTTTGCGCAGTGTATTTTGGAGTAGTCTTGTTCTTAATGGTTTTGTTCGACATTGGTTCAGCGAACTACATATAAAGAGGTGTTATTATGAATAACCCGCTATTTCGATATATGTCACTTTCGAAGCTGTCATTTTTTGACATTTGACAAGTAGAATCTACGCGAACTGGACCAACTGTTCAGAGATGGACAATGCGGTAAATCTGTTTTCTGTAAGTCTCTCAGTGTTCATCAGAAGACTTCAATTCTTTCTGTTATACAATGGCTTAATTTCAATTAGTATTAGTACGAGTAGTAATAAGATATTCATTACAGAACCGCAGTAGACCGGATTATTAGAACGATGAGGACAGACGGGCGTACTGAAGAAGCCTTTTTGTTTCCCCAATTTCCGTCTTATTGATTAACTTTGTTTCTTGCTACAATGACGAGGGGAGGTCTGGGACGAATGTAAGAATGGCAACGTTCGGAAAAGCGTTTTCGTCACGGAGAAGGAATATTGCATTCTCGATTTGTTCTGTCTCGGTTAGAAATTAACTGAATTATTCCGATGAAAACCCGGTTAGAGTTGATTTATGCCAACTGTAGCTTCTTTGTTTCATTCTTCCTTTGTAGCCATTAATCTCAGTGACAGCAAATAAAATTAGAACAAAATGGCACAGTGATTGGGAATTTATTCCAAGCTGAAAATCCACCAGCTCTGATTAATTTTCACTGGAAATTGTACAGAATGTGCTAAAGAATTGGGTGAGACAAGTTGAAATATTTTCAAGTTACGAGAATATATTGAAAAATTCTTAGCCTACTATAGAACCAAACAAAATTTCAATGTCAAAATATTTCATTACTCAACATATTCTCCTCTTAATTGAATACATTTATTACAGCGAACCTGCAACGTCTATGGACCTTTCAAAAAGAATGTTTCTTCTTGCTCTGCAAACCAGTCCTCCACAGCTTTTATTACCTGCTCGTTGAAAGAAAATTTACGACCTTTTAAACTTTTTTTCAGTTGAGGAAAGAGATGATAGTCGGACGGAGCCAAATCTGAAGAATAAGGGGGGTGTTCTAGTAATTCTGACCCTAAATCACGAATTTTTTGCATGGCAACATGAGATATGTGTACTGGGGCGTTGTCCTGTAAAAACAAAACACCTATGGATAGCTTTCCGCATCTTTTCTCTCTAATTTCTTCACGTAGAGTGGTCAGTAATGTCGAAAAGTAATCTCCAGTTATTGTTCTACCCTTATCCAAAAAATCGAAGATGAGAACTGACAATGACAATCCCAAAAAACTGAAGCAAGAACTTTTCTAGCAGATTTTCAGACACGAAACTTCTTAGGTCTTGGAGAACCAGAGTGTCGCCATTCCATCAATTGTTGCTTTGTTTCTAGATCGCAGAAATGTACTTAAGTCTCATCCATAGTAACAATTCGGTTTAAGAAGTCTACGTCGTTTTCAAATCGAGCACAGATCGAACGCGGTGCTTCTACCCTTGCACGCTTTTGGTCAACATTCGAACATTTGGGGATCTATTTTGCAGAAATTTTTCTCATGTCCAAATTGACGTGAACTATATGATGAACGCGTGCGTATGAAATCTTCAGTGCTTCAGATATCCGTTTTAGCCCAATTCGACAGTCTGATAAAATCACGTCATGAACAGCATCGATATTTTCGGGGACTGACACAGAAACTGGCCTTCCCGATCGGTCATCATCTTCAATGGAAAATTTACCTATTTTGAAGCTTGCAGTCCAATTTTTCACGGTCTCATACGGAGGACATTGATCACCAAAGGTATTAAGCTTATCTTCGTAAATCTGCTTTCCTCTTAACCCTTTTAAATACAGGTACTTGATGATGGCTCGATACTCCAATTTTCGATTTTTACAATTTCGGAGGACATCTTTTTTTAAATTTATTGCGTAACTCTGGTTTACGTATTTAACATCGAACTCTACACTGACACTTCTAATAAGTTATTGTTCGTTGATATGGTATCGCAATATTTTGTTTATGCATGGAACTGGTCCAGGCTAGATAGATATCAATACATCCTCGTAGGTATATGTCGAATGACGAAACCATCAGTTTATCTTGCAGGCAGCTTTCTGGATATATGCAGTACCCCAGAACTGGCCAAGTTTACCCATATAGAGAAGAAAGAAGGACCCTGAGCTGACTGGTTAAGAGCCCAAGGGCAAAAATTTTCATTGATAGCACAGTCTCTATACTCCCCTGATATGATTCAAGTGCAAATGTCATTAGTACCTTGACTGTTCTCATCTCAAATGCCGAAGGAACATTGTTGTATGAAGAGTGTGGACTGGATGTTGTCCCCTCCATCAAATTGTGCGAACCCTCGTTGAAATATAGCGCGGCATGAAGCTGAAGAATATCACAGCAACCTAGTGGGGCATATCGAAGGTATATCGTTCATAAAAAACTAGCTATTAAGCCCCGGTAATGATGCTTTTATCGAAATGCGATCGATGATACCTTTATCTTTATACGGCAGTTCCAGACAAAAAACCCCATAAATAATTCCTATCATCGGTTCATACTTTGTAAAGGCCACTTCCGACATACGTCAGCCAGTAAGGCACGTCTGACCCCTACTTCGCGTGTTTTGCCGACTTGAAAAAGCCCTGCCTCATGATTTTATGTGTGTAACGTTGTCTAGTACTAAATTTTTATTGTCGCTTCCTCCGAAAAGCACATTCGAGTTTACCCTTGCTCTTTTTATTGGCTCCAAATGAATATTTAAAAGCTCCCTATTCTCACTGACTCTGCTCCGCTCGTGTATAAATATCAACTGCATGAAATGAATCTTTTTTCAAGTGGTTGTGCCAGGGAATACGAATGAGTTAGAGTGGGTAATGTCATAAAAAGATGAAGAGGGTTGGAGATGTACGTGTTATGTTATTTTTATTGGTGGTAACATACTTTATCTTCAACGGCTCAACTAGGATGTCCAACTGCTGATATCTAATGAAGAGACATGTCGAAACACCCAGGGTTTTATAGACATCATTGAGAGGCATTCGTCTGCTGCCATACATGTTGAACCTCAATTATCTATGTATTTTTTCCATCAAGTATCTGTATCCAATACACAGACCATTTGTGAGTTGAATCTACTTATAGGGGATTAACCAAACATGCAACTCAAGGACTGTGCCTCCAGAAATAAGCTCACAGAAGACATTTAAATATCTTTTTGCGCAACTTGAAATAATCCAGTATGAAAATGTGGGAGTACTATGAAACCTGTGTCACAGTTAAACCTTGAAAGAACTCCATTCGCAAATTTAAAAAAGATTAAATAGAAATTAGCATTGGTAACGTCTCTGGGAATTATTTGACATTTCACGAGTACTACCTATCTGCGTCAATTTTATGATGAAAAACTTGAAAAACCTAAATCATATACAGGGTGAGTCTTTGACTTGTACGAATATTTTTACTGTAGATTCCTCTCATCAAACGAAACACTTTTTTTTCATACCATTTTTCAAAATTCGGTTTCGTTTGGGAGATAAAAGGTCAAAAACCATGAAAAAAACACTTTTCTGTTCATATCTTCGGAACCGTTATATTAAATGAACTAAATTTTGGTGAAGTATTCTCTCCCTTCATGATGCATATTTCCGAATCGAAACTTATTCAATACTCCTTCCGGTATAAAAGTTACAGCGTAGCCAATTCATGAATCCACGAAAAGATACTATAAAACCACTGGAGAAAGATAAACGGTTTATATTTTCGAAAGAACCAATCTGTTTTGAATATAAAAAAGTATTGCCAAGTTTTTTCAATAAATAATGTTGTCAGAATGTTTATCAACTTTGTCAAGACTAAAATGTCAATGGAAAACAAAGTTCGGATATTAATGATGAATAACCCAATAAAAACAACAATATTCTCTTGGAATTTTATAAACTCGACACTGCACGGTTATTATCACATTATTGTTCGCATTCTTCACTGTGAATAAACAAATAACAAATCGACAAATCTCCATCAAGCCGCTATGCGCATGCTTCGTTCAACAACCACAGACCAACTGTTCGGTCTATAGAACAACGGTTCGTCTTGCGCACCGACTGAAATTGAGATCGTAGCGCTCTATCGGCGAGAATCAGAACATTTCCAAAGAGGCACGACAAGACGCCATCAGCCAAAAGTGAACAAAACTAGTGCCTTTGAGTAAGTTCATCCCTTAATGATAGAGGACGTACTGCTTCCTTCTTTAAAGAGAAAATCAACACAATCTGGCATCGTCTTTTGAAACGTCTTATGATAGCTTTCATAGAATATGGTTGGATGGGTTAGGTAAGGTCATTGACCTCGAATCATATGACCTAATTTAATGGAGTTATGTTCGATAAGTGTAAAAACAATTCTTTTTGAGATATATATATATATTCTTATGAAATGGAGCTGTTACAGATTTGTTTTTAATTATGGCATGTGTCTCGAAAAGGCAACAAGGAACAGATCATTCAAACAAACATATTGATCCATTCCCCGCTCCTACACGGAAAAAAATAAAAGCTTGTTTCAAAGCAATACCTTTCAATTCAAGCTGATGTTAGATTTGTATATCCCCGAGAGGATATCTATTTCAATTTAGATTATCATATTCTCAAAGCCTCAGCTTCTAATGTAGCAAATGATTTTTTCAATTCAAAGATATTTGGATGCTCACGCGAAGAGTAATTTACTACTCAATCTATGAACACGTAGTCTAAAATTGAATAAAATCCAATACTCAATTGTAGTATATGGCAAATAGAATGAAGTATACTATCTGATTATTCAGAATATATGGTAGGATCATATTGAGAATATGGTTCGTAGAAGGAAATTCACAATACTTATATTGAGAATTTGAAAAGCTTGTATCAAGTTTATACATTCTTAAAGTGAATGATTCGTTTTCTCTGCTCATTTAGAAATATGATTGTTTTGAGTATATTAAAGATGATTTCATTTCAATTGAAGAATATTGATAATTTAGAAATGAAAAGATATTGCTTAGATGCAAATTACTCGATATTTGAATTGATATTTTGATAACGTTCATTCTGAAATGCTAGTAAACTATATATTATCATGCATATTCTCAAAATATTTCCCTCCGAATATTTCAATCTCGTCTTGAAATTGAAAAGGTGAAGAGAATTTAAGAATTATTAAGCATATCTATTTGTAGGTTAATTATTGTAGTTCAATCCGAAATATTTGGCCTTTGGCTTCATTCTGCATATTTTGAATAAGGGGTGGTATGCTGAAAAAATTAAGGAGCACTCATCAAAAATAGAATATTCATTTGAAAAATATATTCTGAATAACATAGTTCTCAGATATAAAATTGAAGATATTTATAAAATATTCATTAGAATTATGTGCCACTGTATTCTTTCTACATTGCAGAAGGTGTTTCTTCATTTTTCTATGACGTTGGTCCAAGGTTCATCGTTAAGTTGCAGCCAAACAATATCCTCGTTATTCAAAGCTGAAAAATACAATTTTAAAACAAGCTGCACGTTGAGGCTTTCGATAATATTTTCTTTTCCCCATAAAGAAGGGGTTGCTACAGTAAACCTTATAACCATGATGAACACATTTAAATCAATAGAAAAATCCCGCAATTCTGAACTGAGTAGGTTATCTGAAAATTCCGGAATCCATAGAAAATGGCAAAGTTGAAAATTAGAAATATTTATAAATGGGTTTTCACGTCTGTGAAATAATCATAAAGCAATCGTTAACGGCATGCATTAGAAATATTTTTTGTAAATGCAAATTTTCAGCAGAAAATTATGACTAGTTTTCGAAATGAACGTCTAATAGAGCTCTCGCAGTGAATCGCCCTAATACTCTCAGTGCGCTTGATTCAATTTGAAATTTATTTCTTGAAACTACTAAGAACATCCTGACAATATGTTAGATTGAACAAATTCACTTACCTTTGAATACTTCAATAACCGATTCCTCACAACCCCATCAATCCTTTAGAACATCACCAATATCCACCTGCGAAGTGTTCTACATCATTCCGTGAAACGCATTGAAAATGAATAACCAGAAAAACTCAAGTTTTAAAAATTTCAAAGTTTCTCCTCCATTCTGAACTAGATAAACTCAACGTGAACGAAAGCGAAATGAATTTCGACACATGCTTCGTAGCTCGTACTTCGGCGAATAGAATGAAAAGATAGGTCTGGACCTGTCCAACGATTATGCCAAGAAATATACAATATACATACTCAATTTGAGATTGGAGAACGCGATTGAATCTCAAACAGAGAAAGTATACATACAAATCAAGGGAATCAGAGAAATTTGAACTTAACTTCGAGCTTCTCATCAGAAAAATATCATTATATTGAACATTCCATTTAGCGTTATGAAGAATATTTGAGATTCAATTTGAGTTGAAGAGTTTTGTTTTTACCACTCATGAAATGGAGTAGTGTTCTTTTAAAAATATGGTATATATGAATGGAATCTGTCGAAAACTCAGTTTGAGTGAAATGATATACTCAGAATGAGGTGTTATAGTCTCATATAAAGAGCACGCGATTTTCATCCTGAAAATCTGTCGAAAACTCAGTTTGAGTGAAATGATATACTCAGAATGAGGTATTATAGTCTCATTTGAAGAGCACGCGATTTTCATCCTGAAAATCGTTCATTTAACTGAATAGAGATAACCAATACTTGAATGGAATAATTTTTCAAGTTTGAATGAAACATATTTACTTGAAGTGAAAATTTATGTTGAGAAAATGAATATTCACATTTGAACATTTCAGGATTTTCAATGCAAAACTATTTTCATCAAATGAGAATAAAAACTCTCAGAACAAGGTGAAAGAAATAAGAATATTCAAATATTCCTTTTGAGCATTCACTTTTTTCTGTGTAATCTCAGTGTTAGCAGAGGAATGTCAAACGGGGCACCATACATTTCTGCGTATGATGCAAGAGCACAGATAAAAACCTCAGTAAAAACTCTGTCTCCCCGTATAAGTGTAGGGTTATTGGATTTGTTTTCAGATATTCATATTGAGATAGTTTTTGGAGACTGAGGAAAATATGTTATAAGTGCTCACAAACTAATCCTAATGAAAATCGAAGGAGGAACTTATTTTGGTGGGATAAATATGGCGTTTCAATTGCAGAAATCATCAGACTATATTGAGTGCTTTTATCGAAAAATATCGTGTTTTTAAAATTCTCATTCGAATTAGTACTCGAGTATTCTCTAGAATCTTGATGTATCAACTCAAATTCAATCGAGAAATATGAACTTTGCATCAATTCCAGAGAATTATATCAGAGACGTTATTCGCCCATTTTTTTCAGTGGCTATATATCTTTAACAGAGCCGAATTCGGAAAATGGAAAATGAAAAAAGGTTTCTTTTGACCTCAAGAATCTTCAGTTAAAATATGTACAAGTCAAAGACTCACCCTGTATAGTCACATTAATATGATAGGTACATCCAAAATACACTTAGTATATCACTCTTCGATTATAATTCGAGGAGGTTCAACAAAGGAGATCATTTCACTGAATCTTCTTGAATCTCCACATAAACCAATCTTCGACCATAATCAGGAATTCCTTAAATCAGTAAAACCGTTCCAGGATAGGACCGTGCACTAATGGAATAAATGTAGGGGAAACTGAGTATTACAGTAGTGGAGGAAAGGACAAAATTCCCAGCAGGACTTAATTAAACTTTTTGTGAGGATTGATAATTCGAAAATAAAGCGACCAGAACTTTTTCTACGGTCCTGGAGAGCGAACAGTGTAGGGTCGTAAATTAAATCCCCCCGCTAATCTGGGTAGAAAATGATGAACATTTCTTATTGCGAAGGAACGGACACATTCTTGTAATGAACAAACATTTCAACACTGGTCAAAGGAAAAAGCTTCCCTAAGCTGGTCTCATCTCTGGGGAACGGCGTAGTCCATGAATTACGAGGGCCGTATTATGGGGCTAGCATTGAATAATAGTTTCCATATTACAGAGAACTGACACGCATTACTTGTGGACTTATATTTCCCAGAGGGTCCCGGTTCCTGCTAATGTCGATGTGTTTTACTAAATTACGATTGATAAGGCGCGTGGTGTGTCAAAGCGATGGATTACATTTTTTCAATCGATACCTAGCGAATCAACCGAATTCGTGAACTCGAAACGGGGTACCTAATAAGGAATATTTCCGTTTTTGATTAATTGTAGGGGAAGTTAGTACAAAATGACATAGGGTTTTATTCCAGAGGCATAACTTGTTAGTAGTGAATTACAGTAAAGTCATATTCTGGACCTATGATCTTTGGTCTATGATCTCTATAAAATCTTGCCAACCTTTATGAAATAAAAGTACCAAAAAATAAAATATTCTTAGATAGATTTGGATGAACGAAATCCATTTTGTCCGCATGCTATGGACAAAATCACATACCGTAAACAGGCAACTGTAGTTTTCTATTTAGGTATAGTAACAAAACTACTGACGAAGTTTACCAATGAAACGCTTGGTTCTTCTAGGAACAGCAGCTCCAGATGTGTGAGTCCAAAGCAACCAATGCCTGCATTGTAACCAGTCTTTTCCAAGGCTCATCCTGGAGACGACTGTTTTTTTCCTGATCTAAATCGGAAAAAAGGTCATAACAATAGAGAGATGAACAGTCGTCTTCATCATCTCGAAAGTAGCTAGGAACATTTTCTTCTTCATTGTCTTCTTTGAAGAATGCCCTAGGGACTTGTCTCCTTTTCTTCGGAGGAGGTATGGACTCATTTCTGATTTCTGATCACATTAGATGTAAAAGTTGAAACTAAGTACATTTATCGAGCCTTCGGCTCACGTTTGCCTTGTCCACTTATGACTCGTCCTTTACGGATTGGAGGAACCTTCCAATAGGATAAGCAAGAATATGTTGAGATGCATCACCTTCATCAGCCGCAGATGAATATTTTGTTATGAATATATAAAGAAAAGTCCTGGCTCTTGCAGCTGGAGCCTGGTATGAATGGCGTCGGTGTTGTCCGGTAGATACGGTTAATTCAGCTGAAGCTGAAATACCTTATCATTTTGTCCGTTCACTGTACCTATATGTCATTTTGTCCATAAAGCGTTATTAAACTAGAAATAGATTGAATTAGTACAAGAAATATATGTAACATGAAAAAAGCTTCGTGAATACAATGCCAAATAAGTGAAGTTTGAAATGAATGCAATATAAATGAAAAAAAAAATGTTGAAAACTGGCCATTTCTTCTAAAAATTTGGCGCAATGGAAAAAAAACTCGTGAATTATTGGTTTCTGTGATCACTCATAACGACCGAATGAACTAGAGTAACGCTTGCGATTTTTCAGAGGTCAATAGAACGTCGTGTGATTTGGTAGGCAGTTCCGAATTTGATACCTCCAAACTCAAATTATGTCATTTTGTCTATATTATGTCGTTTTGTACGTATTTCCCCTAATCTCTTTTTTCGATACATGAGGAGAGAATAGAGAATTGAAACTTTCTTCATTTCTCTATCGTCTTCTCAATCACCTGCCAATTCGATCGGCAGCCTCCTTTCTGTTCGAAATATTGGGCCTTCGTCTGTTTCTAAATCAACTTTCTGGAGGTCTTGCGATAGTCGAAATATGAATTCGAAGCACTGTTATACCCTTCAAAATACCAACCACTGCCGAACTCAGGTCGTCCATCAAACACCAATTGGTGTTCCACCAGTAATTTGGATCAATTACCTTCCGAATTTATCCTTAAGGGGAGGTGGTACAATTCCGAGCTCGCGAGCTCCCTTCAAAAATTGGGCTTTTCATTTCCATGATATCTCAGTTCGTATGCGGCGTAGACCAACAATTTTTTTTTTTTATTAAAACTTAATCATTTCTCTAGAATGTGTATTACTCGCTTCTCTGTGTTTCTCCGTATATTAGAAAAAAAACCTGGTGAGCTGTAATTTCATGAAAATCTGGACAAACGTTTTTATTTCCATATCTCCGTCAATTTTCAGGATAAATGTATGAAATTTTCAGTATACATGCGAAATAATGTTTTGTGCAGAATGTGTAGAATTCGCTTTTCCATTTTTTTGCGTATATCAGAAAAAAACCTGATTGAAAATGAGACCAATTTAGTTTCTACTTTGTAATTAATTGAAAAATTGAGGGGGCAAATAACAAAAAAACTGATCAATACACATTCTGCAAAATATCATTTCGCATGTAAACTGAAAATTTTAAACATTTATCCCAAAAATTGACAGAGATATCATGGAATTGAAATCGTTTGTCCAGATTTTCATGAAATTCCAACTCACCAGGTTTTTTTCCTGAAATACGAAGAAAAACAGAAAAGCGAGTAATACATATTCTAGAGAAATGATTAGGCTTCAATTTGAAACAAAAATTGTTGGTCTACGCCGCATACGAACTGAGATATTATGGAAATAAAAAGCCCTATTTTTGAAGGGGGCTCGCGAGCTCGGACGTGTACCATCTCCCCTCAAGACACCCAGCGTTCATCATCCTACTCCTCATCCTTTTCGGAACAAGCCGAAACCCATACGCAGAACTGAAATGAACTTTCAGTTTATTTCTGAAGCTGAACTTTCTTAAACTTTCACTTTTTTTGTTAAATTTTTCTCAATACACCGTTACAATTATTCTTTCTCTCAATGTTTCATTCTCTTGTTTAATTCCTCGAAATGCATGGAAGCATTTCCCTGGAGAATGATCAGAATTTATATTTTTATTCATATTTGATAGCACGAAGTTTGTATTTCGAATGTGAAATAAGAACGTTTTTAAGAATGTGGAAGTGAGTACATTTGATGTGAAATTAACTGAAGAATGCACAAGGAAATCATAGGAGATTCTTGGAAGAATACCTCAATTCTCCCATAAAAATGTGAGTGAGACTTCCTCAATTTCAGATTTCTATCAGAATCCTCGAATTGTTTTCGAATAATGCATCGCCAAACAGTTCTCAGCTATCTGATTATCATCGCTTGAACTGAGTTCCGAAAAGTTCGGGAGTATAAAACTTCGATGGAAAGTTTCGCGAATATTTTTAGGTATGAACTTCCAACTTCGAGTTTTTTTCATTTTACGTTCAGATTCCAACGAACCAAAACAATTTTCACTTCATTTATTTCGATCTCTCGACGTTCAGGTGAATAATGCCGATAGAGCCGGGTGTCAATATATTGTACGTCAAGAATGCAAACTTCAGGTCGGAATATATCGAGAATACAATTCTGAGGTTCCGCACAATTCTCCACTTCCTTTTATGGAATATGGCTTGCGTTTTTTGCCACTGTTTGGAGTTTTTGAACTCAGAGTATCAATAAGATGAAGCCACTACTTTGTTCAATTTTTCGAGCGCGCGTTCTACTGAAACGAGAGCCACATTTTTCAAATTTTGGGGCGACTCTGTCCGCAACGAGAGGAATACCGAAAAACATCGAAAACCTTCAAAGGTGCCGCATTAAAATCCCAAATATTTCCTCAGGGTAATGACCACTTTTTCACGAGTTATTGACTCTAGCTTGTCGGCATCCTCCATGATGAACGCCCCCGACTGTTTTCGGCTTCAGGGGTAGATCCTTTGATATTTCAGGAATTATTTTCATTTTCAATTATCCAATTAGAATGTTGGTAGAGGAATTCGAAATACTGGAAATTCATTTCCATTTGCCCATTTCATTATCCTTATTCTGAAGAATCATTTCTATTCTAAAAAACACTTTTCTCGTTAAATAACAAATTATCGCCTTTTGAAGTAAAACAAATTGCATGTCTGTATACCATTTAAGTTATGCAAGAAACTTCAAATAGGATCAAGAAAAATTTTCACGAACAAATAATCTCTTCCATAGTTAATGTTCATTGATTGAATAGAAGGTAATTTCAATCAAAAACATATGTCATATGTCACAACTCCGTTACTGATTGCTAGAAGACTTTGATATCGTCACTAGATACCTACAGTAAGAATTCAAAATTTTGGATGTTACTGGCGGCTCCACCAATTCGCAACTTCAGCCAGGAATCATTGATCAATCTGCAATTTTCTCCTATTATTACCTGACTGCTGCAGAAGGGGGGGATGTTTTTTAAGTCTATTTTGTATGTATGAATGTCTATCTTTTGTCACCCTCTACAGACCGAAATGCTGGATGGATTTTTCTAAAAAACTATTCAGAGTGAAAAAACTGTTTATGTGATTTGAATCGAAGAATTTTCTGCTTTATCAGCGTGCGCAGGGTAAACAGTTTGGTATACATAATCGAAAATGAGGCACTACTATTCTTCATGCCTCCAAAGATCTAGAAAAAGTCCGCGACATATCTATTTCCTAAGGATCGCTCACAATATCCAATTTTCCATGTATTCTTTGCGATATGGCAATCATAAGTTGGCGAGAACAGGCATGTCAACGAGTTGTTTAATCCTCTTTCCTCCCAAACTAGCGTAAACACCGTAAAAAGATGCACATAAATTGGAGAGATTAAGTTTCGAGAACTTTCGCAAACCCTTTAAATTCATATGTTTGCGGGCTATGCAAGCAGGCCGACACTATTGTTGTAAATTACTTTATAATTTCACTCCGTCTGACTCGCTCTGAATTGCCAAAAAGGTAGAATTGGAGCCTTTATATATGCGGGACATTTTTACACCCACAGATTGTTATAATAATTTTCACTTCGCAGGCACGTAACGTGCAGTTTGCGAAATTAGTTGCACCTGATTCATGCAGCGAAAAGTTGTATAAATGTGCAGGAACGGGTCCAGGATCTCCGCAGGACTTAACCATTTGCAGATTAAATTTAATTTTTATGCCCGTATTGTTTTATATGTTATTGAAAAAATTAATATCATTCAGACAATAATTCCTGAAAATTATGGTATATACAATGATATCATTAGGACAGCTTGAGCAGGAGGAGTTATTTCTCTTCCTCAAAATGAACACTTCTTTCAATCCTACAGAATAAGAGCGCATTCCTGAATTGTTTTCGAAGGAAAAATGTTGGCGTTTGAACAAGTTTTTCCAGGCTTCCACGTCAAGTTATTGTACGAGTGCTTCGATCCTGAGAGACAATTGTTTTTACATTAGATTATTTTCGCCTTTTCTCCTCGTCCTTTCGCCGCTCCGGTAATTCTTCCACTACAATTCGTGATAAATATTAATATAGGAAGACAGGACAGGGTTTCGCAATCAAAGAGGAGCTATTTTTATTGGTTAGTTAGTAATTGGTAACAGTTCCGGAATTCAGTTTTATACTGAAGTGAAAAGCGAGGAAATGCATTAGAAATAAAACATAAAATAAGTTGCAGCTATAAAATTCCCTCGTCTCTCAAAGCGACGAACATCGACGTTTTTATGGCATCATTTACATCAAAGTTTCTCTATGTTCATTCATGTTTTAATCGGGATGTAGTCAACACGACTATCCAAATATTTTGATTGAAAAAGATTGCTTTCGCAGTAAAATACAACTTGGAAAAACATCGCACTGATTCAACTCAAACAGAATATCAACGAAGCCTCAGTTTCCGAAAAACTTTCCAGATTTCCATGTAAATGAATTGGAAAAAACTTCTGAGTAGAATAAAACAACTATCTCGGTTCGGTCCTGAATAACCAATTCCTCCACACTGCTCGCCTTTTTCTTGAAATTCGGATTATGCACAATGTATATACGTCGTGAACGAGCTATTTGTACCTTTCCCATCGATTATCCATTAACCCAATTCGAGGATTGTTTTAAACCGCATTTCTGGGAATAGATTGAATCTTTCTTTCCATTAAATATCGTTAGCTAATATATTTCCTCCCCGAATTCCTGAACCCATGCGATTTTCATGCAAAACGTGCCATTTAGGGGCTGTTGCACGTTAATCGTTCAAATGCAGAGCACGAGTGCATTTTTACGTTACCATCGACATTTCGAACGGCGCGACGTCATAAATATGGCATGATTTGGGGTCAGGAGCCGCATTTGAAATGGTGAGCTTTGGAGTCAGTAAAGTTTTAAAACTAGTACTTAATAACAACACTTTGCTCACTTGCTATAGATTATCATATAGAAGGTAGATTCATACTTGTATACAATAATTTTTGTATAATCGTTTCGTGCTTCTTACCTAAGTTCAGGTAACAAGAAAAATACAGAAATTGCAGAAAGTAGTTCATGGCTTGTTTCTACTGTAGAGCCAAGCCATGATCCCATGTAGAGCCTCTACACGGAATCGCGAAACTTTTTGACATTGGTTCTTTGAAGCTTATTAGACTTGACATCCTTTTTCATTACATACAGAGCTTTTGGTGGTTTAATTCACAATCTTCTTAGCATAAAGTATTACATTTCCACTCAACAAATACGGGGATGTATTGATATCTAGTTAGCCTAGACCAGTTCCATGAATAAACAAAATATTGCGTAATCATATCAACAAACAATAACTCATTAGAAGTGTCTGTGTAGAGTTCGACGTTAAAAAAGTAAACCAGAGTTAAGCAATGAATTAAAAAAAAAGATATCCACAGAAATTGTAAAAATCGAAAAATTGGAGTACCGAGCCATTACAAGTACCTGTATTTAAAAGGTTGCTGGTTGAAGAGGTAAGCAGATTTACGGAGATATGCTTAATACCCTTGATGATCAATGTCCTTCGTACGCGAGCGTGAAAAATTGGACTGCAAGCTTCAAGAGAGGTAAATTTGCCATTGAAGATGACCAGGAAGGCCAGTTTCTGTGTCATCCCCGAAAATTTCGATGCAGTTCATGGCATGATTTCATCAGACCGTCGAATTGGGCTAAAACGGATATCTGAAGCACTGAAGATTTCATACGAACGCGTTCATCATATAGTTCACGTATATTTGGACATGAGAAAAATTTCTGCAAAATGGATCTCCAAATGTTTGAATGTTGACCAAAAGCGTGCAAGGGTAGAAGCATCGCGTTCGATTTGTGCTCGATTTGAAAACGATGTAGACTTCTTAAACCGAATTGTTACTATGGATGAGACTTGGGTACATTTCTACGATCCAGAAACAAGGCAACAATCGATGGAATGGCGACACTCTGGTTCTCCAAGACCTAAGAAGTTTCGTGTCCAAAAATCTGCTGGAAAAGTTCTTGCTTCAGATTTTTGGGATTGCCATGGAGTAATCATGTTTAATTTTTGGATAAGGGAAGAACAATAACTGGAGATTACTATTCGACATTACTGACCACTCTACGGGAAAAAATTAAAGAGAAAAGACGCGGAAAGCCATCCAAAGGTGTTTTGTTTTTACAGGACAACGCCTCAGTACACAACTCTCATGTTTCCATGCAAAAAATTCGTGATTTAGAGTTAGAATTACTAGAACACCCCCCTTATTCACTAGATTTGGCTCCGCCCGACTATCATCTATTTCCTCAACTGAAAAGAAGTTTGAAAGGAAGTAAATTTTTTTCCAACGAGGAGGTAATAAAAGCTGTGGAGGACTTGTTTGCAGAGCAAGAAGAAACATTTTTTCTGAAAGGTCTAGAGACGTTGCAGGTTCGCTGTAATAAATGTATTCAATTAAGAGGAGAATATGTTGAGTAATAAAATATTTTGACATTGAAATTTTGTTTGGTTCTATAGAAGGCTAAGAATTTTTCAATATAACCTCGTATTCTTCATCAAAACATTGGTGTCTATTTAGACCGTGATGAAAGATTTTGGTTTTTACACATCCGTTGAGAAAGGATTCGTGGTCAAATTTAACGTCTATCCATTTGATCGTGCGGCAAAATCCACATATGCATCGACAGTGGATGATACTCTTAATGCATAAGTGTCAGTCCCTCAGATTATGAAGTTCATTTGAACATATTCAATGTTCGAAAAAATTCATAATGCAGTGAAAATAATCATATTATTTCTTCTGCTGAATCCAATGGATGTTGAATCTATTCAAGTTCATGTTCATAATACGTCTTCAAGTAGCGAATGTTAATTGAGACCCTCAGAGAGTCCCGAGGCTCGCCTTCTCAAGTTTGGTTGATAAACGTACTACTTCCACAAGAACCCATACATAACGACACGGTGAACCCAAATGCGGTTTCGAATAAGTGCCATTTCGTCGCTGAGCAATAAAGGACCTCTTTCCAGTTGATACCTTGCCATAAATCTCTCGCAGCAGTCTTCCATTTAAACTCCCATATATTACTGATTTGTGCGTACTTACAAATTCGATACGAGGCAACGCTCAAAAAAAGGCCATAACTTTCCGGGAGTTTTCCACGTACAGCCCTCTCCCTCCCCCAATCGATCGCGTTCACTGGTTGAACGTTTTCCCTCCGTACTCAAAAGTGGAAATGATTCTACTCATTTAACGAAAAAATAATGTTCCGGTTCTACCACCTAAGCGTTTCTTCCCCACGAACGTTTCCAGGATTCGTTTTATTCTTTTTTCCCTCGTCTGAACCTTCAGCAACTGGTGCTCGGGTTGCTTTTACGAGGGAGAGGAATATTCTGGATGTGCTCAGATTGAGGAGGATCAATTTCAATCGAACTGATAGATCTACACTAATATTACAATGAAAGTTAATCGTTTGGGGATTCGTAGGTTAGATACTAGTCCCAACCCCTATGTTTCATAAATAAATAATTTGTTCTGAGAAAAAAAAATCAGAAGCTTTTTCTGGTGCCAACAACCAAACAGAATTACAAGTTTTCCAAAAAGCATCAAATACTGATGTGAAATCTCTATAATCCAATGAAATTAATATTGAAATTTGAGTTGCTTTTTTACCAATAGCAGAAACACAATTGTTCGATGAAAAAGTGGATCAGCGTCAAGCTGTTCTAGGGCCCAATCAGCAAATAAACGACGCTTATTATGTTCAAGTGGCTTCAAGTTCTTGAACCAGTTGGATCTTGCATGGGTGTAGACCAAGATCTTTCTTTTTCCATGTGGTGGACGAGTAGACAAATCTGGATCTTTATTTACACTATCACTTACGAGATTTTCTTCTGAACGTAGAGGAAACTCACCAAATATGAAATAGTATCCTAATATGGAATACCTTCATTTCTCCAAGACTTTAAGCAAGGAACGCAACACTCGATCATCTTCTGTTTCATTCGGTCTACTAACTATCGCACTCA
This sequence comes from Adalia bipunctata, assembly GCA_910592335.1. Classification (NCBI taxonomy): domain Eukaryota; kingdom Metazoa; phylum Arthropoda; class Insecta; order Coleoptera; family Coccinellidae; genus Adalia; species Adalia bipunctata. Next base: position 8,992,090 of record OU342952.1, on the reverse strand, counting down.
CATTATCGAGTCAGTTGCGCGAACGCTTAACGTGTAGCAGGCGTATTTTGTTGTCGTGAAGAAAATTTTGAAGGTAAGTAATAAATGAGTATTACCAGCTGTTATGTTTGTATACATAAGTGTTATACTATTTAGTATATCGGTATTATGTTTATCTCACCAATTTTTGATCTTTTGTCATTAAAATATTGTGACTTGAAGAAATATTCACAAGAGTTTGAACTAGTAGGTATAAAAATTCAAATATGGACAGTCGTCGGTGTCTAATTATGGAATATGCTCGATGTATGGGCTCTGGGCACATTATGATTGTGCTGGTCTAGAGTTTGATACTAGGATCTGTGACTTTTGCAAGTATTTATGAAACTTCTTTCATTTATCACAATATGTTATATTCATTTAATTGATCTCGAAGATATTAATGTCCATTTTTGTTATTGTTATGCTGATTTATGCTTATATTCCATATATGGGTACCTTTTCCATATTTGGTAACTCATTTGTGATTTTGTTTTTTGTGTTAGATTTAAGTGCTCTATAAGTTTGCCGAATAAAACACTGATTTTGAAAATAAATTTCAACAATTTGTAAACGTTGTTGTGGCGTGAGTCTTTCCATGATGATTTGTCAATGCTTACTGGACAGTAATGTCAAAACAACATGGCTTCCACCTTCTGTCAAATCACAGTTATCCCTATCGAAAAATTACTTTAAATAAAATACCCGATACAATGGAGTTGAAGGTTTCATGCAATTCAAATGTAACCTATGGGCGACTACACAAACTCAAAGGAAGTATCCTGTTATTCCTGCTTCCCAGATCATTATTTCCTGCACCGTACAGGACGATATTAAGCAGGTCGCCATCCTTCCACGAGCAACGTCCCCCACATGCTAGTTTTCATGATAATTAAGGTCGGACGTGTCGCCTTGAGGACAAAGGTGCCTGATTAGGTGACGACTATTGTTATTGTTCGAGTGAAAAGTACACTAAGAGGTGGCGGTAGCGTCACGGAAAGGTGAGGCCTGAAAAGGGTCACTTGCCCCCCGTTTCCATTAACTTTTCCGCCACCACACCCCTCCGACCATTCAAACTTCTAGTCCCTTTGACCTTACGCAAGCATTGTACAATGAGGCATCATATCTTTTTAGTTATCTTTTTTTTTCGCTGATGGAGCAGGGTTGGTTCGAACGAGAAAGAGGTAGATAAGAATATGCTCCGACGCAACCAATTTTCTTTGACTATACCGGGAAAATGAAAGACTGCAGCTTATAATACTCATTCTGGTTTGAGCATGTCAAACTAGGCAGGTTTTGTTTGCTGGGTATCTGTTTTCTACTGGGAAATACGTTCCCGGCAATTCCGGGATGTTCTGTGCTCAAGTATGCATGTAGTTACTAGTTCAGTGTTACCGGTGCAGGTACTAGAATAGCTACAGATGGAGGCAGTAGGATATATAATAATATTAGTATAGTTACTAGTATAATTACTCGTACAGTTACCAGAATGTTTAGCATTATGGTTACTTGTATAATTACACGTACAGTTACCAGTATGTTAAGCATTATAGTTACTAGTATGGTTACTAATATAGTTACTAGTATAGTTACTAGTATAGTTCCTAGTATTGTTCTAATTAAACTGCTACATCAGATTAGCATTTTTATTCAAAAAATCGTGAACTTCTCACAGATACAATCAGCTACTCGAGCCATATCTCCTGAAATAAGCAAACATACTAAATGGGCTTGACGAATATGTCCAAATTGATAAGAATGTTCTACCTATTTTGAGAATATGATGCAGGATCCTCCCTGTTCTGGTAAACATTTCAGTTCGATATTGCTGGCTACAGCATGCCCTGAGTTGTGCCATTCTTTCGCGATGAGAATTTAATGAGCTCCTCTGATTGAATGCTGTATCTGGCACCTAATCTGACTGAATAATTAATTTGGTTTTGCGCAGTCTTTATCTCGAAAACACGGTAAGTGGTTCATAGAAGCCGTAATATATAATAAGGTGGGATGCTCTCTGGGGTGAATACAGCGTGTTGATGGATGCAGGCTTAGTCCTAATATGTTGAGGATTTCTTCTTACTAACGTGGAAAGATCCTTCATTAATTTTAACGCAGTGCCTTTTATCATTATTGCATGAGCTTTCAGGCTTTTCAGGTTTTCGATTTTGATTTTTGAAGGATATCATTCTCATAGTTCAATATCAGGTAATTATAGTAATAATATTGTTTATTTTGCTAATTCAGCCTGATACAATTTTCTATTGAATTCCAACTTGAAACATATTAAACCTCAGCTAGAATAACACTTTCCCTGATTATTGAACTAATCGCATCAATAAATATCCAATAATTAATACACCGATAATTTATCAAATTTTTCTGGACAATAAAGAGGAAAAATACAGCACAAACAGAAACCTTTCACGATTTAATTATATCACAGGTTAACTACATATGAAAAAGTCGCTTTAGTAAAATATCGACCAACTGATCTGGATAAAGGTAGAATTTCCTCGTTTTTCATTGAATTTGAAACGTTAATTGATGAATATTCGTTTCCAATATTAATAACTCGGATGAAAGCAATAACCTCAGGTTCAGAGCGTTCACTGGTTTGTTCGAATTCGCATCTATTTTGGTCACCCATTTATGTACCGAATAAGCCCAACTCTGCTTGGTTCGAAAATGAATTCTCAACCTTATGAAGGCACGATAAAACAAAATTTTGAGAAAGACATTTAATTCAGTTCATTGCTTGACGAGAATTTCAAGAGTAATTGGACCATTTGTTCCAATTTTCCAATAATTATTCCTCAATTTCTTCTCGATTTTCATGAAGGACCCCCCACTTTCCTTATGGTGAATGGCGTTCGGTCAAATGTTCTAATTTTTTGGTATGATGTAGTACTCGACCTACTGATCAAAAGTGTTCATGGCGCCAACTCAATTCTATGACTAGATTTTGAGATACAGGGCGTTGAAGTTGAGAATTACCCACTCTTTTGCTACGCGCTTATCTCGAAACAAAATCGAATGAACTTCAATTTTTCTCAAGAAACATTTCATTCCATTCCCAGGGAGCAACCATATAGAATAATATGTTGTTACTTCGAAAAAACCTGAAATACCCAGAATTTATACTGGGTGATCCATTTTTATACAAACATATTCATAACGAAGGTTAAGTGGACACCCTGTAGTTTTGGGTTGATTTAAGTTGTTTGTTTGATTTTTTCAGAACATATCATCATGGACTTCAAAGAATACAGAGTGATTCAGACATGAAATAAACTGTGAACCTCACGAAAATACCCAAAAACCACTTTTTTTTCATCACCCTCTATTTCAAGACTAACTCCGTTGAGGTGGGAGTTTTCTTTCATCACTGTACTTGATATCAAAACATCAATGCGACTGAGAGTTTTAATCCACTTCCTATGAGCAGATTTTTGCTGGAATAAGAATAGAATAACATAAATAAATAATTTTCATATTACATAAAAAAAAAATCTGGTCATAGGAAGTGGATAAAAACTCCCAGTCGTATTGATGTTTTTATATCAAGTACAATGGTGAAAGAAAACTCCCGTGGTTTATGGGTATTTTCGTGAGGTTCACAGTTTATTTCATGACTGAATCACCCTGTATTCTTTGGAAGTCCATGATGATATGTTCTGAAAAAATCAAACAAACATCTCAGATCAATCCAAACATACAGGGTGTCCACTTAACCTTTATTGTGAATAGTTTCTATAATAATGGATCACCCAGTATGAAGTCAGGGTATTTCAGGTTTTTTCGATGTAACAACAACATGTCTAGTGTAATAGTTCATTTTGCGAACATTTTCGCTCTGGAACTGACAAATTTTATACTTTCAAAATCGGGTATGCATTCAATTATGGATAACCCTGTATTCGTAATGATTTTCGGTCATATATTCCTCTATATAGTTGCTCCATGGGGATGGAATGAAATGTTTCTTGAGAAAAATTGAAGTTCATTCGATTCTTTTTCGAGATACGCGCGTAGTAAAATTGGGTAATTCTCAACTTCAAATGTCCATAAAGTTAGCAGTGCCACTTTCGAGAAATTCAATGAAACCTATTGCATTAATTGTCGAATAATTGTCGAGAATTTGTCTGTTGCCAAAAATGCGATAATTCTAGGAATATCTCGAACTCGCGGGAAAAAGACGTAAAATAAACAAAAAGGAATGGATTTTTTGGGTTTTTTTTACTTCATATCGACTACGACAATTACTCGACAATTATTTGTAACCATTTTCATGAGATTCGGGCGATATTGAAAAAGTGGTTCTGCTAACTTAACGTTAAGTTAGCAAAGCCACCCCGTAGAAAAAAAACTGAGGACGCGACAAATTTTTTTCTTTCACGACAAATTCTCGACAATTATTCGACAATTAATGCAATAGGTTTCATTGAATTTCTCGAAAGTGGCACTGCTAACTTTATGGACATCAACTTCAACGCCCTGTATCTCAAAAACTAGTCATAGGATTGAGTTCGGGCCATGGACACTTTTGATCAGTAGGTCGAGTACTACATCATACCAAAAAATTGAAACATTTGACGGAACGCTATTTGCCCTAAGAAAAGAAAAATTTCAAAATGGCATTATATTTGGACTTCAAACGTATTTTCGTGTGTGATTTGTAGGGAATTTCTTATCAATACTTCTCGTACCTTTTGGATATTCTTCAAAGTGGTTATCGTTTCAATCTATTGACTATTGAACACGTCCAGTGCCACAAATTCTGTGTGGGCTTCGGAAACAGGTCGGAAAATCATATATAATATGTCTGAGAACCGAGGTCCGATAGCGAGTTGGGCGAGGATAAGGAGAAATCCTCGAAAATTCTCGGACAATCAAGAGGGCCTACAGCTCGTAGTGCCCGGTCTGATAGAAGTATATAATAATGGGTTCTTTTGACCCGTAAAACGAGTAGTCGAGGTAGTGAGCCATGACTCCAGGCCTGTCTTGATCCGGAAAGGATCGTCAATAGTCCGTTATCGAAACTGCCGGAGTTGAAATAAATGAAATCCTCATGGATACAAAGCCGGACGGTTTTTGTGTTATATCAACACCTACTTCTTTCCTTCGACACCCCACTTCCGGAAGCTTTTTGTAGCTCCGATAGAGATTTCACGATCCAGATATGGATCTAATGAACAGTGCCGTCTGTGTGCAGCTTTAGAATACACAGGCTTAAATCTGATGAATTACTCAGAGGAAGTCAGAGATAAACCTGGGAAATGCGCACAGATTCAAATTCAATGCAAGTAAAACTCTGAGAAATAACACAATTAAAAAAAAATATGGAAGAACAAAACACCTGACACCACAAACATTTATATGAAAATAAAAAAATACAAGTATTAAATCAATGAAATTTTGAGTGAGTAATGTATAAGAGCACTACGTGAGGTTTTTTTTGGCTACCTTCCGTGAATGCTGTGATGAATTCCAGTTTTTTGTTTTTTCTTCAATTTGTTTCATTTTTGAAGGAATTGATCAGTGCTGGTGAGTCAAAAATGGGGACTATACAGTAAAGAAACGAAACTATGTAAAAGTTTAAGACGTAGAGGAATGATCGAATTGGATTCTAAGTCAATTTTCTTTCGATTCAATCACATTGACAGTATTTTCATACAGAAAGTTAAAAAAAAATGTTACAATCCATCAAGCCTTTTGAGCTGTAGAGCGTGAAAATGAAAAAAACATGAATATGCTCGAAAAACATTATCCTTCTCCGAGCGCAATAGGTTGAAAAAAAGAGAAAATTGCAAACAAGTCAATGACTGTGAGCGCAAGTTGCGAATTGGCGAAGGGGTCGGTAACATGTAAAATTTACTATTCTTGCAACAGCCGAATCTATCGAGATATTCGAACCAAATTCGATATACAGACTAAAATAAGAGATACTGGGATTGTTGTCAATAAAGAGTGAGTCTTTAACTTGTACATATGATTTAACTGTAGATTCCTCTCATCAAATGCAACACTTTTTTCCCATACCATTTTTCAAAATTCGGTTTGGTTTCGAAGATACAGGGTGTCGAAAATCCATGAAAAGAACACTTTTCTGGTTAATCTTCGGAACCGTTATTTCGAATGAACTGAATTTTGGTTGAGTTTTTACTCTATTTATGGTGCATATTCCACAATCAAAACCTATTCACTATCTCTACTAGTATAAAAGTTACAGGGTAGTCGACTCATCAATACATGCTTAACACCATAAAACCACTTTAAAAAGATAAACGGTTCATATTTTCGAAAGAATCAATAATTTAAGAAACTAAAAGTAATTTTTTTTCAATGAAACGCGTCGTTTTATAGTTATTTCCAATTTTACCCGCAGAAATTTGACGAAAAAATCATTAATTTCAAGAATAATCTGAATGCGTCTCTGTATTAAATATCATCGAATATTATTCCTTTTCTGGTCTTTAAACGAGTTTACAATGTTGTCACAATATTTATCAACTTTGTCGTGATATCTTAATAATAAAATCCCTCAAATGTGGGAGATAAAATTGAAAACGCACCGTTTCTATTGAAAATTCATAGTTACCGGTCCATATTGAAGTTAAATGTCGATGAAATACAAAATTCGGATATGAATGATGAATAGCGATACAAACTACGTATTGAATTGAAATTAATGAAAAATAAAATGATACCTTACCATCTGTGGCGATGTTCCTATCTAAACAATATCCTCTTGGAATTTCATAAACTCGACACGGTTAAGATTATATTAATTCACTCCACATAATAATCACATAAGAAAAATAATTCTCTGAATGTATTCAGAACTTCACATAATGTTTACAGTTTGTTCAGAGACTCTGGTTTGTTATTGTTTATAGTTGGCCTCCAGATAACCAATCTTCCGGTTTTCGCTCTACGCATGCGTGGTAAAATTTGGCGGCAGACTCGATTTATGATGGAAACGGCAGCATTCATAGATATTTATTCCACGGTAAACAAGTGTATCGTGATTTATACTATATTTCGTAACAAATCCTTAACCTCAATGAAAATATCAGCAAGCTGACAACATCTTCTTGAAATTTCTGTGCAAACATTCACAGAATCGATACAAAATAGATCAGGTAAGGTTGTTTAATAATAAATTCTGATGATCTGCATGGAAAATCTTTCTTCATGATATTATTTGGGAATTTCGAGGAAAATATGAACAAGTTACTAGGGTTTACAAACTAATCTGCAGAAAAATCGAAGAAGGAACTTATTTTGGTGTAATAAATGTGGCTTTTTAGTTGCAGATATAATCCGATGAAACTAACAGTTTTTGTTGAAATTATCGTGTATGCAACATTTTTATTCCAATAAGGTTAATACTTGAGTATTCCCTAATCCCTAAATGTATAAACTCAATTTCTATCGAGAAATATCAATTCCAGAAGATCATTTCAGAGGCGTAGTCAGCCAAATTTTTTTTTTCGAATGGCTATATCTTTCTAACAGAGCCGAATTTGGAAAAATGGAAAATGAAAAAAAGGTTTCTTTTGGCCTCAAGAATCTTCAGTTAAAATATATACAAGTCAAAGACACACCCAGTATAAGAATGCCAATGGATCGAGGATACATAGATTTTTTTTAGTTGATTTTATGCAATATGCAATTCAATTTATATGAAGGAAAAATAGAAACTTTTCAATTCAATATCCTTTCGGCCACCAGTTTGATTCACTTTACTCAGTTGATAGTATGGTTGTCATTTTTTGGTTTATTGCGCGAATTGAAGAACTAAGTACATCTCAGAAGCTTCCAATGTCCTATCTACAAATTGAATTTTTTCTAATTGAAAAGCTCTGATCTACCAACAAAAATTTCTCCGAAATATTCCGTTACAAAAAGGTGAATGCGCCAGTTCTTAAGAACTATGTATGTTTCGAAAAACATTCGTCACAGAATCAAGCGCTTAATTTCCAGATACTGAGAACTTGAATTTCCGAACGACGCTTCATTAAATAGGGAGTAAGTTCACTATACAGGTGGCCCATAAAAACGTCCAGACAGATAACTCCATATGTATGACTCTTCCCAGAAAATATTTGAGGGACAATGTTTTGTGGGTCATAAACCCCTTGAAGAATCTCAAAAGGCGTTAAAAGTGACAAATAATTATGAATCACTCCACCACTTTATGCCCTTTACGAGGTTTTCACATCGAACAAACGAAAAACAGAAATTTCCAGCTTATTTTGAAATGAAATCACTCGATCCCTCGAAAGTGTGGACATATTCGTCTATAGTGTTGAATGCAGGCTTCCCTGTATATTGAAAGCTCGTAAAACTGCCTCTCCTCACAGATATGCTCCGAATTGTTGCTGAATCAATTTCCGAATGTTGGAGACGTATCGAAAGCATAATCTAATTCCGAACTTTCCCTGGGCCCATATAAAACCATAATCTCACCTCCAGATGTGGAACTATCGTCCCTAAACGCCCATCCCGAATAAGTTTAGCGGGATAGTTAAGTAAATCTACAAACTCTAATGATAACATAACTCAACTGATGCAAGGGAAAACAAGGGAGACAAGCAACAACGCTACACAAAGCAAAGTGGTGGCTAGGCAATTATTCAACTGATTCGCGTGGTTTATCTCGTATCGTATATCGGCACCCCCGGGGTACACATAATAATGAATTTCTCCTTGGCGTTGACAAATCGCCACGATAGGGACAAACGCCTGACACCCAAACAGAATACCGAAACCCTGTTGCCAAGTGTTATTCAGTGAAGATCTATTAGACGCCGTTTTTGCGATATATGAAAACTGTGGGCTAGGCTATTGAGATGATGTATCACCTCCGCATTTTTGGGATCTTATCCGGAGCTGACTGATGCGGGACAAATATGGTGGGTTACAAGGTTTTTGCGACCACTTGGGAAATGTGTTTTATTCAATGGAGTGGTTTTTTCAACTCTTGAACGATGTCAAACTGAGAATTTCATTCTGCTCGTGGTTTACAACGGGCTTCAGTTTATGTGGATAACTTTTCGTTTCCGAAGTCCTTAAGGATATTGCGTGAATGTTGGGTAGAGTTTCAGAAAACCAACTGAAGTGCGGCTCAATTATATTTAAATGGGAAGTGAAAATATCCAGGATGTAAGGAACATGATGCAAAAACTGAAAAATAGGTAATTTTCGGACTGCCGTATTTCCCAGAAATATTGATTTATACAGATGCTGATTTTTTCGCATATAGCTTGCTCCTTTGTGAATCAAAAAAAGCCATTTTCATCCATCAGAGTCGAACAGTTCAGATTTTCTGACTGTTTTCGCGAAAAATCGTCCTCAAAAAAAATTCTAAATTCAAACAGCTCGATCTGGGTGTTGCAGTTCCTCTGTCAGTTAGTACCTACCTATATTTACTTCGGAATTTCGTGATTTACCGATTTTTTCATTAAATCGCCGCGATACGGGTACCAATAAGCTCCACAGCGAACACTAAATCATAAACTTAACAATTAAACGAATGGAACATTGAACAATCGGAAATAATGCCCCCATCCGCTCATCCTGCATTGTCCGCTATTGTTAGGACATCTGTTAGTTTATTGATTTCACGAATAAAACCGCTAAATGGATCGCGTTCGTCGAATTTGGTTATACCCGTGTCCTTTTTTTATTGGGGCCGTAAAATGCCGTGTTGTTGTACGGCCAGTGCATACATTTGCATGCATCGCGATCGTAGCACGACGGAAGCCCAATAAAAAATTTCTGAACCGCATCACACGTATCGAAGAACCAATTTCCCGTGAAATATGGCTATTAGTGGCTTCTGAACGACTGTCCAGCTGTGGTGCGGCCATCCTGTATCCACACCCATTCACATTCGTGTTTTACAGATGCTAGAATGGGCACTCCAGCTAAGAACGGTGCTCTGGAGAGCCAGCATAGTGCTCCAAATCACTTTAATGTCTTTTTATTTGCTTACACTGAAATTGTAATGACTGCAATTGGATTCTGTTGAATGTATAGCCCATCTATTGGGTACAGGCAGATGGGTTCTAAATTTTTATGGTGTATATTCGGGAATTCATTGAGATGTGCGCCATTATATTGTCGGATTTATAGGCATTCATATGTGTAATTGGTCCTGGTATATGGGATGTAGTGGATATTTCACATCCAAGCTAGCAAATCGACGTTGAAGTCATTTTGCCGTGAAGATCGAAGAAGCAACATACATCCCTTCTAAAGACAGATCAGGAGTCCCACAGGGAAGTGTATAAGGACCACTTATATACAGGGTGGCCAAGAGATTGACGTCAAGAAGAAAAAAACAGGTCCCTCGTGTCATGGGCTATTCGAATCACCCCCATGTTATGCGATTTTTCACGGTTTCCGAGTTATGAATTTTAATGTTATCTTTGAGAATTTTCGACCTGACCATCTTAAAAAAGATTTTAAAAAAAAGTACAAGACTTCTCTGTGAAATTCTTTTGTAACTCAATCTCCATGAATTATTGTTCTTTCATACATGAAATAACCAGATTCGTACCTTTGATGAAAATTATGGCAATGTTGGACTTAAGTGAAAAAGTTACGTGAATTGGATTATGATCTGAATTTTCGAATCGAAATTAAAAATGTGAAACGGTTTCTTAGTATGCTTAAAAACTGCGCTCAACAGTCAGCTTTTAGAATCATTGATAAAAAATGGTACTTAACACTCTACTTTTGCTAGAATTAGCCTTCAAAGCCATCGAGGTGGAAAAAATCAAAGAACTAGACAATAGACATTTACTACGAAATTATTTTTTGCCATTTTAAGATTTTTCTGATCAAGTTATGATAGAAAATGCTGAAAATTAATGGAAATTAGCTTTAGATGCTGATCAAGAAAAGTTCTAGATGAAAAAAAGAAAAGGTGTGGCAATAAATCACACATCATAATGTAAATAAAAAAAAATTTATTTATAAAATTTACAGTAGGTTTTCAAAGTGGCCACCTCAATACACATTTTACACCTTCTTAAAAAATTTTCTTTTAATCGCATAAAACCTGCCCTGTTCTTTCTTAGGGCACGTTCGGCTTCCCTTGAATTAACCAAACATCCGTAATCACTTGAATGAACGATACCCGAACAGATGGATCGGACGCAGCGGACCAATCAAGTGGCCCCCCCGTTCACCTGACCTCAATCCCATCGATTTTTACGTTTGAGGTTATTTCAAAGAAATTATTTACGCCCGAGAACTGAAGTCAAGAGAAGACGAACGTGTCCTAAGATAGAACAGGGCAGGTTCTATGCGATTAAAAGAAAATTTTCTGAGAAGGTGTAAAATGTGTATTGAGGCTGGAGGTGGCCATTTTGAAAACGTACTGTGAATTTTATAAATAAATTTCTTTTTACTTACATTAATATGATGTGTGATTCATTGCCATACCTTTTGCTTTTTTTATCTAGAACTTTTCTTGACCGATATCTGAAGCTAATTTCATTAATATTTTCAGCATTTTCTATCATAACTTGATCAGAAAAGTCTTAAAATGGTAGAAAATGATTTTGTAGTAAATGTCTAGTTCTTTGATTTTTTCCACCTCGATGACTTCGAAGGCTAATTCTAGCAAAAGTAGAGTGTTAAGTACCATTTTTCAACAATTATTCTAAAAGCTGACTGTTGAACGCAGTTTTTAAGCATACTAAGAAACCGTGAATGAGCCTTTTTACATTTTTAATTTTGATTCGAAAATTCAGGTCATAATCCAATTCACGTAACTTTTTCACTTGAGACCAACATTTCCATAATTTTTATCGAAGTTACGTATCTGGTTATTTTATGTATAAAAGTACAATTCATGGAGATTAAGTTACAAAAAGAATTTCACAGAGAAGTCCTGTACTTTTTTTTAATATATTTTTTAAGATGGTCAAGTCGAAAATTCTCAAAGTTCATAAAAAAATTCATAACTCGAAAACCGTGAAAAATCGCATGACATTCAATGGGGGTGATCCGAATAGCCCATGACACGAGGAACCTGTTTTTTTCTTTTTTGACGTCAATCTCTTGGCCACCATGTATATCCTCTAAACTTTAGACATATACCGGAAAACAGGTACACCACAATAGCCTCTTTTGCAGACGATATAGCCATACTCTCAACTCACGTGCCAATGTTTATGGGGGCCTTCATTGAGAGTCTACAGAGTGATTTGTCCGATTCGACCCATTTTTCTTTTATTCATTACTTTGGTATGGCTTGATCAATATTAATGAAATTTTCAGTGTATAACAATATTATTGTCTTCTCTCAATAATTCCAACACTTTTTCAGAAATAAAGGGTGGGAATTATGACAATTTCAAGATTAAATTTGCAGGTTGAAAAAAGACCCTGTACATTCAGTTTTCAAAAATTCGCTTCCTGCTTCAGATTCTACCATAAGTTCACACTACTGGGGGGTCTTTATTTTTTTTGGAACACGTCCAGTTCTCCTAGAAAAAAATTTCAAAGATGGACCATATCGTCACTTTTTAGCAAGGCTGTGCTTTACTGTCCAGTTCAGAATATCCTCACTGCCTTGAAGCGAATTAACGATATTGTTCATCTTTAAAATTGTTTGTAGGAAAACTGAACGTGTGCCAAAAACAATAAAAACGCTCCAGTAGTTTTAACTTACGGTAGAATCTGAAGCAGGTAACGAATTTTTGAGCAGGGAATATGTCTATTTTCAACCTGCAAATTCCATCTGAAATCATCATAATTCTCACCATGTATTTTTGAAAAAGAAGTGGAATTATTGGAAGTACACAATCATATTGTTCTAAACTGAAAATTTCATCAATATTGATCAAGCCATACCAAAGTTATGAATAAAAGAAAAATCGGTGGAATCGGACAAATCGCCCTGTAAACTCTCAATAAAGGCCCCCAACCATAAACCAAACATTGTTTCGAAACATCCTTCACTACTGTAAACTTCTCCTAAAATCTGACGGTCTCCTCCAGAATCACCCTGTATAATGTCTTGTTCTAGTTACATTCGTGATATCTACGATAGCTCGCAAAAGGAATTTTTCATTCTGATCAAATTCGGGTTATCCTCAGAACGACGCACTGAGAACATTCAATTCTGTCGATCTGAGAGAGAATCTTCGTTTTCCACACAGTCGAAAAATGATGTCTGACGCCATTCCATTGGGGTTTTTCTGATATTATCGATTGACTGTGTTACCATAATCGAATCGTTCTTCTCTACCCAATTTATTCCGCATTCACGCCCTATGTTATGACAAGAGTGTGGAGCGTCCAACGTCAGCTTTATTCGAAGACCTCGGGCCCTCAGAGCCACTCTAGATGCACAAACTGAAAATTCCATTCAACGGTGCTCGGCTTAGACAAAGTGTCTTTCACAACACGAAAAAGGACACGTGAGGACGCGTTCAGTTTAAAATTACCATCAGCATAATCTGCTTCAAGGATAGGCAGGATATTGTACTATTTCAGAGCTTACGAGCATGCCCTCGACGTCCTCCACTCTCCCATTCTTGTGCTTTTGTTTTACAGGGCCATGAACTCGCCCTTTCACTGTATCAGGAATTGACTATGATGAAAAAATAATTCTTGATTAGTTGAATACTTATTCAAGTATCTCAAATTAAAATTCTAGCCTTTACTTTCCTTCGTACTTCTAGATCAGAGTCAGATAGTCCAGACTGGGTTATTCTGAAACTAAATGAAGAAAGCTTTTCATTGTGCAGGAATTCCATGTATTTTCACACATCATTGAAGGATTCAATGCTTTTGACAAGAAATAGACATATATACTCCATTCACTTTTATAAAGTATCGCGGTTGGCCATGATTTAGGTTTATCAAGTTTTTTCCCCTAGAACAGACGCAGGTTGGCACTTGTGAAAATTAAGCGACATTGCCAGGTCTACTTTCTATTTACTCTTTTTCAACTTTGTAAATGGAGTTAGTTCTTCGAAGATTAAACTGTGGCGCAGGTTTCGTAGAACTACTACATTTTCATGCTGGAGTATTTCAGGTTGTGCAAAAATGTATTTAAATGTCTTCTGAATTAACATAATATTTTCTCAAATTCATTAATTTCCCCAAGTAAATGAACATTTTGATAAATACGTAATTACTACGATTTTTCAGCAGAAACGACAACGTTGTGGGCGTATCTGACAGTGCAATGACCATAACCTAACATTTTCAAAACATACACGGTGAAATGTGTCAAAATTTCATGGCAAACCGCGATACTTTATAAAAGTGAATGGAGTATAGATACTTTAATCGTTGAATATTAATTTTTCCAGAAACTTCTGAAAATGATATCAGCAATGTCTTATACCGATAAAAGTGCTTGTGAACAAAACTCGAAAATGAATTTTCGAAAAACTAAAACACGAATATCTCTGGCTTTATAAAGGTTAACATGTGTGATTTTGGTATCAAAATGTAGGTTTTCGAGGTCGCTCCATTCAATAAACAATAATCCAGAGTCCTATCTATCATAGTTTAGATTTTGACCTGTTAAATTGAAGTTTTTCAAAAAATCGAAATTTCAAAGTGTCGTAGCTCCCGTTCCTCTCATCGCCCCCAATATTTATACATATTTTATTTATCAGCACGGCTCAAAGTATCTCTGTGCAGAATATGAGCGATTTGAAAAATTCAAATTTTTGGGTGAAAAATGTCAAAGGGGTATGACCCCCTTAAAACACCATATTAGTCGATTTAAAAAAATTCTGACGGGATCTAATTGTGTTATTCTATTGGTTAGTTGTTCCACCTTTTTGAAACTTCAATAATTTTGTTTCGGAGGATCCATAACATCCATACTCTGAGTGGTATGTGCTTGTGAACAAAACTCGAAAATGAATTTTCGAAAAACTAAAACACGAATATCTCTGGCTTTATAAGGGTTACATGTGTGATTTTGGTATCAAAATGTAGGTTTTCGAGGTCGCTCCATTCAATAAACAATAATCCAGAGTCCTATCTATCATAGTTTAGATTTTGACCTGTTAAATTGAAGGTTTTCAAAAAATCGAAATTTCAAAGTGTCGTAGCTCCCGTTCCTCTCATCGCCCCCAATATTTATACATATTTTATTTATCAGCACGGCTCAAAGTATCTCTGTGCAGAATATGAGCGATTTGAAAAATTCAAATTTTTGGGTCAAAAATGTCAAAGGGGTATGACCCCCTTAAAACACCATATTAGTCGATTTAAAAAAATTCTGACGGGATCTAATTGTGTTATTCTATTGGTTAGTTGTTCCACCTTTTTGAAACTTCAATAATTTTGTTTCGGAGGATCCATAACATCCATACTCTGAGTGGTATGTGCTTGTGAACAAAACTCGAAAATGAATTTTCGAAAAACTAAAACACGAATATCTCTGGCTTTATAAGGTTAACATGTGTGATTTTGGTATCAAAATGTAGGTTTTCGAGGTCGCTCCATTCAATAAACAATAATCCAGAGTAATATCTGTCATAGTTTAGATTTTGACCTGTCAAATTGAAGTTTTTCAAAAAATCGAAATTTCAAAGTGTCATAGCTCCCGTTCCTCTCATCGCCCCCAATATTTATACATATTTTATTCATCAGCATGGCTCAAAGTATCTCTGTGCAGAATATGAGCGATTTGAAAAATTCAAATTTTTGGATGAAAAATGTCAAAGGGGTATGACCCCCTAAAAACAACATATTAGTCGATATAAAAAAAATCTGACAGGACCTTATTGTGTTATTCAATTGGTTAGTTGTTCCACCGATTCGAAACTTCAATAATTTTGTATTGGAGGATCCATGACATCCTTACTCTGAGTGGTATGTGCTTGTGAACAAAACTCGAAAATGAATTTTCGAAAAACTAAAACACGAATATCTCTGGCTTTATAAGGGTTACATAGGTGATTTTGGTATCAAAATATAGGTTTTCGAGGTCGCTCCATTCAATAAACAATAATCCATAGTCCTATCTGTCATAGTTTAGATTTTGACCTGTCAAATTGAAGTTTTTCAAAAAATCGAAATTTCAAAGTGTCATAGCTCCCGTTCCTTTCATCGCCCCCAATATTTATACATATTTTATTCATCCGCATGCCTCAAATTATCTCTGTGCAGAATATGAGCGATTTGAAAAATTCAAATTTTTGGGCGAAAAATGTCAAAGGGGTATGACCCCCTAAAAACACCATATTAGTCGATATATAAAAATTCTGACGGGATCTTATTGTGTTATTCAATTGTTTAGTTGTTCCACCTTTTTGAAACTTCAATAATTTTGTTTCGGAGGATCCATAACATCCATACTCTGAGTGGTATATGCTTGTGAACAAAACTCGAAAATGAATTTTCGAAAAACTAGAACACGAATATCTCTGGCTTTATAAGGGTTACATAGATGATTTTGGTATCAAAATGTAGGTTTTCGAGGTCGCTCCATTCAATAAATAATAATCCAGAGTCCTATCTGTCATAGTTTAGATTTTGACCTGTCAAATTGAAGTTTTTCAAAAAATCGAAATTTCAAAGTGTCATAGCTCCCGTTCCTCTCATCGCCCCCAATATTTATACATATTTTATTCATCAGCACGGCTCAAAGTATCTCTGTGCAGAATATGAGCGATTTGAAAAATTCAAATTTTTGGGTCAAAAATGTCAAAGGGGTATGACCCCCTTAAAACACCATATTAGTCGATTTAAAAAAATTCTGACGGGATCTAATTGTGTTATTCTATTGGTTAGTTGTTCCACCTTTTTGAAACTTCAATAATTTTGTTTCGGAGGATCCATAACATCCATACTCTGAGTGGTATGTGCTTGTGAACAAAACTCGAAAATGAATTTTCGAAAAACTAAAACACGAATATCTCTGGCTTTATAAGGTTAACATGTGTGATTTTGGTATCAAAATGTAGGTTTTCGAGGTCGCTCCATTCAATAAACAATAATCCAGAGTCCTATCTATCATAGTTTAGATTTTGACCTGTCAAATAGAAGTTTTTCAAAAAATCGAAATTTCAAAGTGTCGTAACTCCCGTTCCTCTCATCGCCCCCAATATTTATACATATTTTATTTATCAGCGTGCCTCAAAGTATCTCTGTGCAGAATATGAGCGATTTGAAAAATTCAAATTTTTGGTTGAAAAATGTCAAAGGGGTATGACCCCCTTAAAACACCAAATTAGTCGATATAAAAATATTCTGACGGGATCTAATTGTGTTATTCTATTGGTTAGTTGTTCCACCTATTTGAAACTTTAATATCTTTGTATTGGAGGATCCATAACATCCATACTCTGAGTGGTATGTGCTTGTGAACAAAACTCGAAAATGAATTTTCGAAAAACTAGAACACGAATATCTCTGGCTTTATAAGGGTTACATAGATGATTTTGGTATCAAAATGTAGGTTTTCGAGGTCGCTCCATTCAATAAACAATAATCCAGAGTCCTATCTGTCATAGTTTAGATTTTGACCTGTCAAATTGAAGTTTTTCAAAAAATCGAAATTTCAAAGTGTCATAGCTCCCGTTCCTCTCATCGCCCCCAATATTTATACATATTTTATTCATCAGCATGGCTCAAAGTATCTCTGTGCAGAATATGAGCGATTTGAAAAATTCAAATTTTTGGATGAAAAATGTCAAAGGGGTATGACCCCCTAAAAACAACATATTAGTCGATATAAAAAAAATCTGACAGGACCTTATTGTGTTATTCAATTGGTTAGTTGTTCCACCGATTCGAAACTTCAATAATTTTGTATTGGAGGATCCATGACATCCTTACTCTGAGTGGTATGTGCTTGTGAACAAAACTCGAAAATGAATTTTCGAAAAACTAAAACACGAATATCTCTGGCTTTATAAGGGTTACATAGGTGATTTTGGTATCAAAATATAGGTTTTCGAGGTCGCTCCATTCAATAAACAATAATCCATAGTCCTATCTGTCATAGTTTAGATTTTGACCTGTCAAATTGAAGTTTTTCAAAAAATCGAAATTTCAAAGTGTCATAGCTCCCGTTCCTCTCATCGCCCCCAATATTTATACATATTTTATTCATCCGCATGCCTCAAATTATCTCTGTGCAGAATATGAGCGATTTGAAAAATTCAAATTTTTGGGCGAAAAATGTCAGAGGGGTATGACCCCCTAAAAACACCATATTAGTCGATATATAAAAATTCTGACGGGATCTTATTGTGTTATTCAATTGTTTAGTTGTTCCACCTTTTTGAAACTTCAATAATTTTGTTTCGGAGGATCCATAACATCCATACTCTGAGTGGTATATGCTTGTGAACAAAACTCGAAAATGAATTTTCGAAAAACTAGAACACGAATATCTCTGGCTTTATAAGGGTTACATAGATGATTTTGGTATCAAAATGTAGGTTTTCGAGGTCGCTCCATTCAATAAATAATAATCCAGAGTCCTATCTGTCATAGTTTAGATTTTGACCTGTCAAATTGAAGTTTTTCAAAAAATCGAAATTTCAAAGTGTCATAGCTCCCGTTCCTCTCATCGCCCCCAATATTTATACATATTTTATTCATCAGCACGGCTCAAAGTATCTCTGTGCAGAATATGAGCGATTTGAAAAATTCAAATTTTTGGGTGAAAAATGTCAAAGGGGTATGACCCCCTAAAAACAACATATTAGTCGATATAAAAAAAATCTGACAGGACCTTATTGTGTTATTCAATTGGTTAGTTGTTCCACCGATTCGAAACTTCAATAATTTTGTATTGGAGGATCCATGACATCCATACTCTGAGTGGTATGTGCTTGTGAACAAAACTCGAAAATTAATTTTCTAAAAACTAAAACACGAATATCTCTGCCTTTATACGGGTTACATAGGTGATTTTGGTATAAAATTGTAGGTTTTCGAGGTTGCTCAATTCAATAAACAATAATCCATAGTCCTATCTGTCATAGTTTAGATTTTGACCTGTCAATTTGAAGTTTCTCAAAAAATCGAAATTTCAAAATGTCATAGCTCCCGTTCCTCTCATCGCCCCCAATATTTATACATATTTTATTTATCAGCATGCCTCAAAGTATCTCTGTGCAGAATATGAGCGATTTGAAAAATTCAAATTTTTGGGTGAAAAAGGTCAAAGTGGTAGGACCCCCTAAAAACACCATATTAGTCGATATAAAAAAATTCTGACGGGATCTAATTGTGTTATTCAATTGGTTAGTTGTTCCACCTATTTGAAACTTCAATAATTTTGTAATGGAGGATCCATAACATCCATACTCTGAGTGTTATGTGCTTGTGAACAAAACTCGAAAATGAATTTTCGAAAAACTGAAACACGAATATCTCTGGCTTTATAAGGGTTACATAGGTGATTTTGGTATCAAAATGTAGGTTTTCGAGGTCGCTCCATTCAATAAACAATAATCCAGAGTCCTATCCGTCATAGTTTAAATTTTGACCTGTCAAATTGAAGTTTTTCAAAAAAACGAAATTTCAAAGTGTCATAGCTCCCGTTCCTCTCATCGCCTCCAATATTTATACATATTTTATTTATCAGCATGGCTCAAAGTATCTCTGTACAGAATATGAGCGATTTGAAAAATTCAAATTTTTGGGTGAAAAATGTCAAAGGGGTATGACCCCCTAAAAACACCATATCAGTCGATATAGAAATTTTCTGACGAGATCTTATTGTGTTATTCAATTGGTTAGGTGTTTCACCCATTGGAAACTTCAATAATTTTGTATTGGAGGATCCATATAACATCCATACTCTGGGTGGTATGTGCTTCAATAAACCATTGAATGTTTCTCAATATATAAAGAATCATAATGATCTTTCATCTTCATTCTTCACAATGTATTCACAGAATTCTCAAAAATTAATAAAATGAAAAATAAGACGTCGCCTATTGGCTAGTACAGGTATTCCATCAGAAAGACATTAACGGTCATGATAAGTGATTTCTTAATGGACTTTTTGTGTTGAAGGATCATTACCATTGCTATTTATGTACGATTATTATGAAAGTGAGAATGGGTGTCGGAAAGAATTTAAGGGTTCTGTAATGACATACTCGCTTTGAATAAATAGGAAGTGCATCTTCCATTTTTATTCATGACAATATGAAACCGTAATGTATTTCTTCCTCAACCTATCCATAACTTGCTTAGTTTTAGTCAATTTCAACGTTGCTTGAACTTGAAGTTTTATCCAATTCAATTCAAGATTCAAAGATTTGAAATCACGATGGTACCAAAAATCATGCCACTCATTGTTGGCGAAAATCAAGGTGAAAACAAATTATCTAACATTTTCCCCCAATGTACTCTACTAAATTAAACAAGTATAATTGAATACGTGCTGAAATAAAATATTTCCTCATTCCTCTCCCCAAAACATGAATCACCTGCCCCGAAAACAATTAGCAAATTTTCAACCTATGCCAACATGCCTTTTCGTGTCCTCTTAGTCAGACCAAAAGTCATCTGTTACGGTTTAGCTTCGTGAGTCACGTGACCGTGGGGGCGAGGTAAATAAATACACGGAGATGATATGACCTACTGTCGTCACGTGCCTGAAAAGCTGGTGCGATTTGGCCAACAGCTGGATCTAACACCTGGTGAATTACCTCATGAAATATATAGGCGTTCTTCTCAAAGCCCCAACAGGGTTTGACGTGCGTTTCATGTCATCAATGATTCAACCAATTATGTTTGCTTTGTGATGATGGTACATGGGAAATCTGGGGCTTTTGAATCAACGCTGTCATGAAACAAACACCGTGGATTGAAAAGTGGTTATAAGTGAGTGGCATCCTCATAAAAGTTTCACAGGAAATTCACGTTGCAAAAAAGAAATAATCAGATTCCAAATTAAAGTCTTCAATTTTATCATATGCTGATGATAAAGCTTTGATCATGAAAGGTATACTCCATTCACTTTTATAATATATCCGGTTGGTCGTGAAATTCTGACACATTTCACTGTGTATATTTTAAAATGTTTAAAATGTGAGGTTATAGTGATGTTCCCCTGTCAGTTGAACAAGCAAAGTTGTCGAAGTTATTACGTATTTATTGAAATTTTTATTAACTTTGGGAAAATAATGAGATTGAAAAAATATTATGTGAATTCAATAATCCCAAAGACCTGGCCAATGTTGAAGAAGTTTTTTTTCTCTGTTAATACTGGAAATATTTCACGTATATAAACATGGTTTCAAGATTCAGTTATGCTATTTTCTTTTACGGAAATCCAGAATCGAGTAATGAAATTTTACTGAAAAATAATGGACGGAATAGTCAGTTACTTTGTGGTGGCTCATTCGAGAAAAGAATAAAAGTTCTCGAATGACTCGACGGAAAAACTTCTACACGAACAGACGGACCTATGGAATACCCAACTTTCAAAATTCTCAAGAAATAAGCCTACAGAAGACATTTAAATATATTTTTGCACAACTTGAAATACTCCACTATGAAAATGTGGTAAAACTACGAGACCTGTCTCACAGTTAAACCTCAAAACAACTAACTCCATTTACAAAGTTGAAAAAGAGTCAATAGAAATTAGCATTGGCAACATCTCTGACAATTATTTGACATATCACGAGTACCAACCTTCGTCGGTTTTAAGTGAAAAAACTTCTACTTAAATCATGGCCAATCGGGATACATTATAAAAGTGTATGGAGTATACCAAAAATCTAAAACAAGATTCCAGATTCCATCAAGTCCATTTGCAGACCTTCCAGATTTTCAAGAGTTTGTCATGAATTTTTTCATAAAAATCACCTTAGTTTCATGTATTCCAATGATTATTATTATTAGAGGAAAGTCATCAAATATGAAATAGTATCCTAATATATAATACCTTCATTTCTCCAAGACAATAAGTAATAAACGGAACATTCGACCATCTTCTGTTTCATTCGGTCTACTAACTATCGCACTCACACTATCGAGTCAGCTGCGCAAACCTTTAACGTGTGGCAGGCGTGTTTTGTTTTGTTGCCGTGAAGAAAAGTTTAAAAGGTAAGTAGTAAATGAGTATTACCAGCTGTTATGTTTGTATACATAAGTGTTATACTATTAAGTATATCGGTATTATGATTAATTCACCATTTTGTGATCTTTTGTCATTAAAATATTGTGACTTGAAAAAATATTTAGAAGAGTTTGAACTAGTATAAAAATTCCAAATATGGACAGTCGTAGGTGTCTAATTATGGAATATGCTTGATGTGTAGGCTCTGGGCACATTATGATTGTGCTGGTCCAGAGTTTGATACTTGGATCTTTGACTTTTGCAAGTAATTATGTAACTTCTTTTATTTATCACAATATGTTATATTCATTTAATTGGTCTCAAAGATATTAATGTCCATTTTTACGTTATTGTTATGTTGATTTAAGCTTATATTCCATATGGGTTCCTATTCCATATTTGGTTACTCATTTGTGTTTTTGTTTCTTGTGTTAGATTTCAATTAGATAACTAATGTATTTGATTGGAGGCTGTTAATTACTACATATAAATGTATGACTGATTAGTATGAACATTAAACTGATTTAATTATTATGAAGTTTTTTCTTTATATCCCAAAAACAAAATGGTATTCCATATTTGGTGACTTTCCTCTATTATTCAATGATTGTAACTGTCAAAAAGAATCATATTTCTTTTTGTAAGAAACTTATAATTTCGTGTGATACAAACAGATGTTCCACATCTAGGTATCATTGTTGTGAAATGAATAAATATTGGCGTTAAAATTGGATATTCAACCCTGTCACTTCAGCCGGATTCGCGTGGCATATGAGGCCAAAGGATACATCCAACCCCAGAAATCTTCAGCGAAAGTTTTATCATCTTTTCCTCGTCAACGGAAATTGTTGAGAAACCTAAGCCCGAGACCCTTCTCCGGAAATTTTATGACGACGTACAAGATGCCCTTCAAACCGGCCCGATGTATATATAGAATATTTATCGAGTAAGAAAATCGACGATCTAATGGTATCCAACGACAGGACCGTGTCATATTACAAGTATTAATAGGCGCTAAAACCGAGTGGCCACTATTTCAGCGCACTCTGCGAATGGCAGTCTGGTCAGCAAGGTTTGCTATTATATGGTCGATTAAGCCACATGGAGTTGAATGGTCCTTTCCTGTCGCCTCTAACGATATCACCGGAGATTTTCGGACAGGACCGGACAGGCTCTTCCTTATCGCTTCAAGGATGTGAGTTATTCGAGTTATCTTCGAAATCCAGTTATGCATACCTTGCGGTTTTGAGACCATATCAATATCATTAGATCCGGTCGTGGCAACATTGCGGAATATAACTTTGACAGGTCCAATGGCGTAGTGTTGACGGTATCAAGGAATAGAAATAAATAGACAAAAAGTTTTCCATAATATGGTACACTTCTGGATCAAAATCTGCCGGGGGAACAGAAATAGGAGTATATAATGTGATCCTAAACTGAGTCTTTGCGTGCCAATAGGGCAAGAACTCTTCGTTTTACTGGCGACAATAAGGACTGTCGATGCGTGCATCAAATGGTGTGAAATAAAAATGAAAATCTGGACAATCGCCAACCAATTTTCATTAATTCATTATTACAATTCGTGAATCAAAATTTGGTCCGATCGTAGACAAATCAATACTACTATTACTAAAACTACAAAATAATTGGCTGCTCTGTATGCAAAAGCCATATTACCGATTGATTGGAACATGCGTCACAGATTTGGTAGGCAATATTCTGATATGTTTACGTGCAGAGTTTTGCACACAATCGGTTGCTGAACCTGATTTATTCTCGTTGCAATATTAGCGAATATTTGACTATTTATTGTTGCCACAGTTTTGATTTGTGATAATGTGTGTTCACATAGGTTTCTGGTTAACTGCGTTTCAGCAACCGTGGAGTAATTATGATTGATTGTGGAGGAATTATGCTGTATCGTTATACAGGTTCATTCGTTCTTAACCTCTCCCGAACTTATACGCAGAACTATTCAAGAAATTCTGTCGAAATTAATTTTCACAGTTTTGTCCCTTCCGTTTGAATTAAAAAAAAGGTTTCAACTTGTAGAAGATACGACATCTCAGAAACAGCACTAGAGGGTTTTCCGAAAAGAGTTGCTATTTTGACATTCAAGGAAAAATGCCATTTTTTCAGATCAATGATCGGAAGTTTATTTCATCACAAAAAAGGAGGTATTGATTCCACGGACATTACAGTCGCCCCTGGGATTATTGCAGGGACCACATCAGAAAAATATCAGTAAAATAGTTCTACAAAACGAGTAGTTGAATTCCCTGTATGTGTTTGTCCAGCAAGTTTCTGAAAGTCACCCCTATGTGTGGGGTGGCTCAAATAACGCAATGAGTGTACGATGGTGACGTTGAAGATAGACAATTATTGTTGATGTAAAAGAAGACGTGAACAATTATGGCGAAAATAAAATATTTGTTGTTTCTGGCCGTCTGATATATGGGCGCAAAACAATGTCATTCGCTTTGGAATCACATGGCAACGGAGGAATGAGTAGGCACCTTCCCAAAATTGTGTATACCTTTCAGTGTTCGTTGCATCGATTCATCAGAATCATTTGTCCTTTGAAACAATAGAAAGCAATTTTCCTTTGTTGATCCCGCAATCAAAAATTCATAAACGTTCTGACTGGTCAGCGAGCAGGAGTGAGCAATGACCCAATTTCCTTTAATGAACTGGCCGCAACTGATTCCGCTTCTGGCGTAGAGAGATCGGACATAAACATTCACGTTGAGGTGATGACCGCACTATGAATCGAAAGTGGCACTACCCTTTTACACCGCCCCATTCTATCGTCCAGTACCATCTGTTAAATATTCACTGCCACTCCAGTGCAAACTAACTTACTTCCTCTGGAGATAATTGAAATTTGCGGTATCGCCTCGGTTTGATAACAATGAGTTGTCCAGCCTGGTGTGTTGGGCTTCACGCCACTGATCTCACCCCCTGTGTTATTTTAACACTTGCGTGTACTTGAAATAGTGGCAGTACACGATAGTGTAATATTTAGAGAGTGATATAAAGTTTGTTTCATCGATATCGTAGGTACCTATAATGTTCCGGATGAGTCAACTATCGGAAATTTTGGGCTAGAAGGATGAATCTGGTCCACCACTAAACACAAACTAACTAAATTGTAGGGGCCGGTTTTATAAAAGAATTTCAATCCTCGGTTGAGCCCAAATCCGCCGTCGAATGTCGATTTCCGTATTATAAACATCCAACCTCGGGTTCAACCCTGGATTGACTCAACCGGTGAATATAGCTGCGTTTGAGATTTGAACGTTTCTAGATTGCCGACAACTAAACTCACTTTATGTTAAAAACAAAACAAAACATTCTGTTTTGGCACATTGAAGTTGCTTGGAATGAAAATATTATATGATATTATGTATATGATATTATATTGCTAGAATGCCCGATATTAATCACAGTCTTCTGTAGGTTTGCTATGTATTAATAATTCATCTTTGGTGTTTGGAAAAATATTCCTGAATTGAAACTGAAGTTTTGTGCCTTATCTTCGAGGGATAGAACTGCCAGGTTCCTTCGTGAATATAATATCGAAAATGAGTTATGATAATGAAATAACTGCAAGGCATTCAAAAGATAGTAACGATAGTGAATAAGAAAGATATCAATCGAATGATTTCACATTTCCTTTCGACCAAACTCTTTTATTGGGTGAATGAAATTACTCTGAATAAGCTGAATCTTTTCAGAGTTGTTGACATTTTCGAAGATTTTTGTGGTATACATAAATCAACATCAGAAAAAAGTCGGAAAGTTGTGAAATGTCTAGAACTTTGGACATCATCAAAAAGTATTCTAGTGCTTATTTTATCATTCTATCAAAATGCCAAGCAATCAACAGGAATAGCAACTAACAAGGGAAAGGTTGTATTGACTGACCAAATTGCGGTGTATTAGAACCGTGTTCATAGAGCTCACTCACCGTTCTGGAAGGATTTCTTGATTATTATTACATAGTACAAGTGCATGCTTATTTTAATTGGTTGTGGAAATGCTAAATACTTCAGATGTGAAAAGGATTACTTTTCTTCAAATTTCCAAGTTGCGAAGCTTATAAATTTGGTATTTCTCTTCATAGAAAATTTTTAATATATATTCTAAAGAAATGATTGATGACACCGACCCCATCTCGCAGATCAATGGATGATCAATTATTCAATGAAGCTCACATATAAACTATGAATTGAATTTAAAGACTCTCTGGTGTGTGAAAGAACATTTCCCATTCTTTTATTCGGGATCTGATTACATTTGAAAACAACTTTTATTTTTGTGACTTGCGGAGTCCTGCATAATATTGCTAGACTGATTCTATTCATGACTCTCAACCTGAACGATTAATAATAAATGCTACCTTTGAATTCAATGAGTATTTCATGTACTCAATCAAACAAGATCAAGAATGATTTGATCCTATCCTGAATATAACTACATCGTTGTACCATTAAATGTTAATGCAATTTCATTGGATGTTTTGTATTGTCCTAGCTTTTATTTGGTTAATTGGCATAAGAGTTTGAGATAAGATTTTTCAGAATATCAAAATAGTACAAACTCAAATCATTCGAGTCAAATAAGTTGACGAAAGTGATAAAGGCTAGAGCGTATTTGGCAATAGCTTCGAGTGGAAAAAATCCGTACGAAGTCTGTCCTCATTTCATAAATTACAAATTTTTTCATTACATAATTTGTTTTGATGTAGGAAATCAGATTCCTCTAAATTCTTTGCCGTGACCGTCACTAAACACGGGAATAATCGAATTAGCTTCTTGTTTTGTCTTTATTAGACTACGATTATTGAACTTATCCAAACATGATATAAAAAACGGGCCAAAATACTTCGAGAAATAAGATTCAGGTTAGCCAACCCAAAAAAAGCGATCTCAATCCGAGGTTGTTCAACCGAGGCCGCAAAGACGTTTATAATACCGAACTTTTTTCAACCGAGGGTTGACTTTCAATCCTCGTTTGAGTAGCCTCGGATTGAACGTGCCTTTATAAAACCGGCCTTAGACTCTGAAAAAGTGTAACCCTTGTTTTCTTGCCTTATTCATCCTTTAGCACTCCCTTATCAGCTTTGAATGGAGATGACATAGGAGTTCAGTGCTCTTATTGCAGTTTGACTAACGGAATGGATCTCTATGTCACACCCTTGATAGATTCTTGCCAGGTTTATCTTGACTCGAAAACAGGACTCGACAGTAATTCAATAAAAAAATCACACGTTTATCTCAAACAGTTTTCAAGATATCATATCAAGTTTAAACCACTATAACCTTACGTCAAATATACATTATGACATACTCATACTTACTGGACTGTTTGATATTGCCCACTCTTTGCATAATTCCAGAACTCTCTAATGAAATACTTGTGTGTATTCTCAAAATCTCCTTGGACTCTTCGTTGAGATTTCAACGAAAGCCAAGATTGGAAAACAACAATATCCCTACATCTTGCAACGCCAGTCTTCGGAATAAACGGTTATTTCCTCCGAAACTTCAGAAATTAACAATCACGGATTAAGATATGGAACTGGTTGGCTGCACTGCTAACATCTCAAATAACTATTCGATTCAGTGTTTCCTGTTCCTCAGACAGATAAACCAGCTCTTCCATACAAACCTGGAACAAAAAGAAATTTCATTAGAAGGAGATTGAGCCCTTTTCTTTACTTATTACGTTCTTATGTGTGCACAAGATAAACTCTCTGTTCCACTTCTTTACTTTTACGAGGCCAGATGTGGATTTTCCAGGGGCAAATTGGTTTCATTGTTACGCGTTTCGTACGACCACATTCGTTTTTCAGGCCATTCCAGTGGAGCAAACATATTGAAATATTCCCAGTAGGACAGTTACTGGACACCTCCGATCTAATGAGATCGCTGACTACTGACGAATGTTAGGACAATTAGAAGAAAGACAAATTTTTTCTAATATAGAATATAGAGTTGGCTTGAAACCTCTTCCGGAAACAAGAGCAGGATCTGCCCTTGCTTCACGAAAGCAAGTGACATTTCAACCATTTCCAATATGGCTGCCATAACATTCTGAAAACATATCGTTCCAATTGGGAAACTCCTTACTTTGTCCACTGGGAGAGGGCTCATAACAGAATAAGGTGTTAGCTGATTAATAGCTCAGATTCCATCCCCTAGGGTTATCCTTTATCTCCTAACCACTGCTTTAAGGGATAACTATTGAAACGTGACTTCAGGAAGTTTAGCAATTGGCGGCCGCTGAATGTTCATTTATGAAGTTTTATTGAAATGTTCCAATAATTAAGCACATAGGGTCTCGCTTAATTAGTTAATTCTGGAATTTTGTCTTATCAACCCTGTTATCATTATGAGGTTCTTCTTGGATATGAGGCTATCAAGTAGTTCGTAGTTTTAACGATAAAAATGGCAAATATTGAAGCAAAGTCTTTTCTGTTCAATAATCCCTAGTTCGAACCTATATTCTAGATTTTTGTTCTTCTTTGACACGTAAAGAGAAAAAAATGAGAAAAGGATTACAGTAGCCAAAATTTCAAGGTAAATACCATTGAATGGTGTACAGTGCATCGCATTTTGGAGGAGACAGCCAGGTTTCTCGCTGGTTATTTAAGATAGAGCCTTGCGGTTTTCATGTTCCTTTCCTACTTTTTTGTGAAACTCAACAATGGGACCAATTTTCTGAGCGAGTTCAGAATTTAATCTAGAAGATCGAAGCGTTTAACTGTTCAATGGTATTTCCAAATTGATGTAATTATACATACCATTTTGTATGTGCAAGCTGTGAGAGGACTCATTGGAATTTTGAAATTACTGGTCCATAATATACCGACCATTGGATCTAAATGAATTTCATTGCCTGGGTGACTGGCGCAATTATCGATTTCATTAGTTCAAAAGTAAATTTGCAATAAATTGGAAAATAGTTCAGGCACTGAACTTATTGGTAATGGATAACTAATTATTGTTGGTATTTCCAATGAATTTCCTGCATTATGTATGGATAATAACAGCTCCTACGTTATGCAAACATTCTGCAGCATACTTCATCCCAAATTCTCTGGAGATCCTCAAGCTGCTGTCCTTACACAGATATTGTTGACATTCATGTGAACCCCTGTTAATACATTATTGAAATTCTGCCTTACGGTCAACACCAGTTGTTATGCTGGGATTACAAGGGGTAAACATCGCTGGTTTAATATTGCAGGTATCTGACAGATTTCGTATGGACATTTGACTGATTTGGCGGTTACTTGATATGAATTATCAATAATGATAACTACGGAGGTATACTCCATTCACTTTTATTTAATCACATAGGAGGTCATGGTTTCGTTTTCAGGAGTTGGTGCACCTGATGAAAAGTCTGTGCTCGTACAGAAAATATCGTTCATGACAAAACGACGTGGCCAATTTATTCATCAAAGTAAAAGTATCAAAGATATTCCACATTTTGTTAGTTCGAATCGATCGGCGAATTTGGGGCGAAATATCGATAGGAAATCGACTATTTTTCCGTTCTTCGTCGCCCAGAAGAAGTTTGCCGTCGAATTCGTGCAAGTGTCATTTTTTCCTTTCACGAACGGCAAATTTGAATTGGACCAAAAATCGATTTATAAGCATGAATCAAGCGGAAGTAGGTACCTTTTTACACTAGATAACGAAGTTTTTTCTGGGTATCTTGCCGTTTAGAAAGATTTCAAACGAAATCCGGTCCGCCAGAAGTTTGGTTAGTCTCGGTGTCGTTTTCGGTGCTTCCTTTTACGATCTTCTAACGAATGCGACCGGAAAATATGGTTCAGGTAGGATTTTCGAGTTATTATGAGGAAAGAACTTGCAGAATGAAATTGCACGATTTTCGTAAGTACACGGGTTCTGGATGGCCATCATCGGTCTCTAAATGATTATTGTTGATCGTTTTCACGTTTCAGAAAAAAACACGTCGAAAAAAATAAGAAATATGACTACATTTCATTCAACGGTAGGTGAATTCAGATTGCGATGAATTGAAATGTGTCACTGGAGCTTTCATTCCTATCAATCCTTTGCCGAAAGTAGAAATAGGCTATATTGAACCAGAATACATCGGGTTTTCCATATTCCAGGAGTTTGTGTTTTATTTTAGAACAGGTGAATGATAAAAAAAGCATATGTTTGACCTATTCTATTTTATTTGTACAAACCTACTGTGGTAGTAATGTATGATGTATTTTTAAACTAATAAATTACTATACAGTCAGAATATTTTACTCCTTGTTCATAAGATCAAATAAATGAAATGTATATACCTATATAAAGCTTTCAGGAATTGACATTCTTACTTATCTATTGATTTATAACCAAAACTCAGTTACTATTGCAATGAAATTATTAGTTTCTCTGTAAACAACTTCGGTAATTTAGTTATTATGTTTATTTCCTTTGTGATGAATGAATAAAACTGTTATTTATTCGAAATAAAGAAATATTAGAAATAGAAATGTTATGCACCCTCACAATCATATCACATACAATATCATGATGAAAACAAAGCACATCGATAAATCTTTACAATCATAAATCCAAAAACTCCCTTATATGTAGAATATTGTTCACAATTTCCTGTTGTGTTCTCCAAAATGAAATATACATTCTGAGAAATACGCTAAGAATGTAGAAAGGGCAACATATCGTTGACTTGGAACATAAAAATATTTTGAAAAACGTCATAACTTCGATACAGAGTGGAATGTGTCAAATTTCCAAGGCCAGAGTTGTGATTTTATAATTGTGAATGGAGTGTAGAAAATGATGGGAATGTCTAATTCTGGATAAATGAGGACAATTTTAGGAACTCGCAAAGAGACTTGATCATCAATTTCGCACGTAGCTACATCTAGGATATACGAGTAGGAAGTTCTCCCATTTTAACTTCTCAGAGATCTCGTGAGAGTCGGTGTATCATGTTTTGGGCAAAGAGCATTATCTTACCAGTGTAATTGAAAGAGGAAGATACGATATGTCTCAGTACTACAGAGGTGTTGAAAGTTATTGTAGCAACGAGCGGTGGGACAAGGAATCCGGCGCATGCTCTCTATCTACTTCAATGACCGGTCTATACAGCGGCTCAATTTTATTCAATCTGTATGCGATCGCGCTTTGAATCTTGAAAGGATTGTCTTATCGTAGTCTGATCGTTGGCCACCAATATTTTCTGCTCAGAACCACCTCCGACCTTCAGCTCGAGGAATATTTAATATTTCGCAGAAAGAAACGAAACGAAGACCGCAACGTTGATGCATGTATTACGGAGGAATTGATTGGTTACGCCGATGCTGCGGCAAACGGAAGTTTCGAATATTATGGGGCAGTAAATAATATCCGAGGCCGGCATCGCATTTCGTCTTTGAAATTGCTGATTTCGCGAATATCGGATTTCCACGTTTCGCTTCCCTATCAGACGTAACCCTAGAAATGGCCACACCAGACGAATCTAATTCGGACAGAAAAAAAAATCTGTTTTCATGGTAGACGGATCAAGAAGATCCACTATTCAATTCAATAAACGGTTCCGACTGTTAGTACGAATTGATTCGATGAAGATTCTATCCACATTGTCAGAGAGAGATAGGAAGAAAGAGGAAAAGGGTTCATTGGTGTTCTGACAATTGGAATGCTCTCACAGTTCATAGTTATAAATGATATAAAAATAAATGTATGAATGAAAATTGAAAAGACAAAACAACACAATTACAGAAATATAAATGGAGTCTTGTTCCCACAACACCGTAAATACATAAAACAAATAATTATAAATTAGGTGTATAGGAAAATAATATTTACAAGTTGGAACAACCAGGGTGAGTCTTTGAATTGTACCTATATTTTAACTGAAGATTCTTGATGTCCAGAGAAACCTTTTTTTCATTTTCCATTTTTCCGAATTCGGCTCTGTTAAAAAGATATGTATAGTCATTTGAAAAAAAATTGGGCGGACTACGCCTCTAAATGATCTTCTGGATGTGATGCAAAGTTCATAGTTCTCGATAGGAATTGAGTTTATTCATTTGGGGAATACTCAAGTACTAACCTTATTTGAATAAGAATGTTAAAAACACCATAATTTCAACAAAAAAAGTTAGTTTCATCGGATTATATCTGCAACGTCTACGATTTTTCTGAAGATTAGTTTGTAAATACTAATAACTTGTTCATATATTCCTCGAAATTACCAAACAATATCATGAAAAAAGACTTCTCATTCAGATCATCAGAATTTATTATTAAACAACCTAACCTTATCTATTTTGTATCGATTCTGTGAATGTTTGCTCAGAAATTTCAAGAAGATGTTGTCAGCTCCCTGATATTTTCATTGAGGTTAAGGATTTGTTACGAAACATAGTATAAATCACGATACACTCGTGTTCCGTGTTATAAATATCTATGAATTCTGCCGTTTCCATCATAAATCGAGTTTGCTGCAAAATTTTACCACGCTTGTGTAGAGCGGAAACCGAAAGGTTGGTTATCTGGAGGCCAACTATAAACAATAACAAACCAGAGTCTCTGAACAAACTGTAAACATTATGTGAAGTTCTGAATACATTCAGTGAATTATTGTTCTAATGTTATTATTATGTGAAGTGAATTAATATAATCTTGACCGTGTCGAGTTTATAAAATTCCGAGAGGATATTGTTTAGATAGAAACATCGACACAGATTATAAGGTATCATTTTATTTTTCATTAATTTCAATTTAATAAGTAGTTTGTATCGAGATTCATCATTCATATCCGAATTTTGTATTTCATCGACATTCAACTTGAATATGGACCGGTAACTATGAATTTTCAATAGAAACTGTGCGTGTTAAATCATCTTTGGTGTTCAATTGTATCTCCCACATTTGTGGGATTTTATTATTAAAATATCTCGACAAAGTTGATGAATATTGTGACAACATCGTTAACTCGTTTAAAGACCAGAGAAGGAATAATATTCGATAATATTTAATTCAGAGACGCATTCAGATTATTCTTGAAATTAATAATTTTTTCGTCGAATTTCTCCAAGTAAAATTGGAAATAACTCGAAAACGACGCGTTTTATTGGAAAAAAAATAGGAATACTTTCAGTTTCTTAAATGATTGATTCTTTCGAAAATATGAACCGTTTATCTTTTTGAAGTGGTTTTATGTTGTTTTAGCGTGTATTGATGAGTCAACTACCCTGTAACTTTTATACAAGTGGAGATATTGAATAGGTTTTGATTTAGGAATATGCACCATGAATAGAGTAAAAACTCAACTAAAATTCAGTTCATTCGAAATAATGGTTCCGAAGATATAAACAGAAAAGTGTTTTTTTTCATGGATTTTCGACACGCTGTATCTTCGAAACCAAACCGAGTTTTGAAAAATGGTATAGGAAGAAAGTGTTTCTTTTGATGAAAGGAATCTACAGTTGAAATATATGTACAAGTCAAAGACTCACCCTGTATAAGCACAGCATATGTACAAATAAATAGAGGGCTTTCCAATAAGAGGTGTTATTTTGAATCAAATTTGACCACGGAGTGAGTCCAACTTAGTCGATTGAAATCATTTTCGGCTCGAAATTTGAAAAATTCAGTCAACCAGGAGAAATAATATAGCCTCCGTTAAAAAAACGGTATTCCGTAACAACATCATTAAGTTTCACGAGATTTCAAATATTCCATCGAGAATATTCTCTCAAAACTCCCCAGTGTCTTCGAAATTGCCTTCAGCGTAATATAACAGAATGTATCCGCATTCTTCTGCAGCATCAAATGAATCTTGTAAGATGGTAATTTGATGCACTCACCCCGAAGCAATGATATATAGCGAATGGAAGGAGCGGGTCGGAAAGTGGACATATACGACATAGTAGCTTTCATCCGGGCTAGATTTATAAATAATTTAGAATACCGATCGAAGAGAATCGTCGATTGCAATTTCAGCAACATTGAGAATAATTTATTTCCTGCTGCGTCTGAAAGATCTCGGTCCTTTTTTCCAGAAAATACACCCCATTTCAATTCTGGTCGATTATTTGTTTTTGGAAAGATCAACAAAAAAATTGAATGGAAGAGGAGATTGGAATTACCTGATTGTATTGGGAAATGCCCGGAACAATTTTTTAAATAAGATTTCCTTTTCCGTGCTCGTTTCATATGTTCGGGAATGATAATACAGAAAGGCAGCAATCGAAGATAACATAATTGGGTTCTATTTTTCCCAATAACAGTTTCCAACGAAAATTGAAATTAAATTTTCGGTTGAATGTTTGGAACCGGCAATCGAAAAATTCTTTCGTGAATGCAATATTTTCCTGTTATACAGGGTCTTTCACGAGGAACCTCACCCTTATTTATACGGGAAACTACTGAACGTATTTTCATGAAATTCAGCACTTATAAGTATTTCACGATGCTGATGAAATCTAAAATATTTTCAAGGCATGAGCAACTCCGGTTTTTCCGGAAATGACGTCAACTTCCGTTTTTCAAATTGGAACACCATTTTTTTATTGCAGAAATAGATTCCTTAGAAAATTTCAAGTTATTTTGATGTAATATTTTTCAGTTTTGGTTGGAAAATTCTCTCTGAGCGGGAAAATTCGAAAAAAAAAATCGAAAATAGAGCTCCGCTGAAACAAGAATAACTTCGAGGTTTTTGGATGGAAAATTTTCATTTTTGGGATTTTTCAAGATGTAAGATTGATGTATCCACTTTAAAAATCGAAATCGCTTTCAAAGTTAGGGATGACAAAATCGTGAAAAATCAATTTTTTCAAATCACGATTTTTTTATGGCAGATATTGAATCTACGTTGAAAAATAATGTGAGTGTATGCATCACACCCTTGCCCTAAAGTGGATATTAACTCAGAAAATATCGATATTTTCAGGGACTGACACTAGATATTAATACATTCTCGTATCCCTATCGAAAGTTCTATCACTCTAATCAAAAGTTCAGTTGATCAAAACGTCATGGCTCATTCAAACTTGAAATACGCAAAAGACCACCTATCGTTCACGAAAACCGTTCTCTGTTTAGCAAAACAAAATCATCAGTCCCCTCTTTCCTCCAACGGTTAAAAGTTCAAGCGTATTGGGAAGCAGGGGAAAATATATCATGCCGTAAATTGGAAAAAGAAAACGATGAAAGAATATACGCTTCCTCACTAAGAAAGTTAGCGGTCTCAAAGCAAAAAAGTATTGGAGAGGAACGCGGTGTCGTGAATTCCCTTTGATGAAAAAAGAATCGATAGAATAAGGTATGCTAACGTGGGTAATAACTCCACTTTTTGACCGCAAGAACTCTTTGTGGCTTCCTACGCCCGACAGGAACCATGATGAATTCGAAATTTGGAATGAATGGAGCGACGTTGGGGCTAAAATTCCCTGAAGTATTTTTCACGAAATGTGGTTTATGGCCCCATCTCCAGCAGGTTTCATTAGCAATTCTTGGAGACAGGCGGCATCATTTTATTGCTGCTTCCTTTTGATTTCCGTTGAATTCGGAATGATTCCTTCAGAAATACTGACTTGTTTTCTGCGATAGCTTTGGCACTGAGATTCCGTTTTTGATAACAAGAGCTAAGGAAATGTTCGGTTGGAAAATTGAACGATTCTTCCTTTTTTCACGACTCTGGATCCTTTTTTTTGTGAGATCATTCATCACATCCTGATCAGCAAATATAAAGAGTGAATTGAAAATAACGCATAAAATTCTTTCGTATACACCCTGTATAAAGCCAAAAGATTGACGTCAAAAAGAAAAAAACAGGTTCCTCGTGTCATGGGCTATTCGAATCACCCCCATGTGTGTTATGCGATTTTTCACGTTTTTCGAGTTATGAAGTTTTTTATGAACTTTGAGAATTTTCGACTTGACCATCTTAAAAAAAAAATTAAAAAAAGTACAAGACTTCTCTGTGAAATTCTTTTGTAACTTAATATCCATGAATTGTTCTTTTATACATAAAAGAAGCAGATTCGTAACTTTGATAAAAATTATGGAAATGTTGGTCTCAAGTGAAAAAGTTACGTGAATTGGATTATGATCTGAATTTTCGAATAGAAATTAAAAATATGAAAAGGCTAATTCACAGTTTCTTAGTATGCTTAAAACCTGTGCTCAACAGTCAGCTTTTAGAACCATTGATAAAAAATGGTACTTAACACTCTACTTTTGCTAGAATTAGCCTTCAAAGTCATCGAGGTGGAAAAAATCAAAGAACTAGACATTAATTTACTACAAAATTATTTTTGGCCATTTTAAGATTTTTCTGATCAAGTTATGATAGAAAATGCTGAAAATTAATGAAAATTAGCTTTATATGTTGGTCAAGAAAAGTTCTAGATAAAAAAAAAGAGAAAGGTATGGCAATAAATCACACATCATAATGTAAATAAAAGGAAATTTATTTATAAAATTTACAGTAGGTTTTAAAAGTGGCCACCTCTAGCCTCAATACACATTCTACACCTTCTTAGAAAATTTTCTTTTAATCGCATAAAACCTGCCATGTTCTTTCTTAGGACACGTTCGGCTTCTCTTAACTTCAGTCGCAGCTCGTCTTCACTCCAACATACCTTTTTCTTTTTTTTAACTATCTCGAACTTTTCTTGACCAACATTTAAAGCTAATTTTCATTAATTTTCAGCATTTTCTATCATAACTTGATCAGAAAAATCTTGAAATGGCATTGAATAATTTTGTAGTAGATGTCTAGTTCTTTGATTTTTTCCACCTCGATGACTTTGAAGGCTAATTCTAGCAGAATTAGAGTGTTAAGTACCATTTTTTATCAATGATTCTAAAAGCTGACAGTTGTGCGCAGTTTTTAAGCATACTAAGAAACCGTGAATTAGCCTTTTTACATTTTTAATTTTGATTCTAAAATTCAGATCATAATCCAATTCACGTAACTTTTTCACTTGAGACCAACATTTCCATAATTTTTATCAAAGTTACGAATCTGGTTATTTTATGTATAAAAGAACAATTCATGGAGATTAAGTTACAAAAGAATTTCACAGAGAAGTCTTGTACTTTTTTTATATCTTTTTTAAGATGGTCAAGTCGAAAATTCTCAAAGTTCATAAAAAAATTCATAACTCGAAAACCGTGAAAAATCGCATAACATACATGGAGGTGACTCGAATAGCTCATGACACGAGGGACCTGTTTTTTTCTTTTTGACGTCAATCTCTTGGCCACCCTGTATAATTGACAAGGTTTTCAAGCCCCCCCTAAAAGGAAAGCACATATAGAGGACAAACGCTCTGGCTTAACAAGATTTTCAGACCGCCATTGTTGGTCCCCCAACTTCTATTTCAATGTGATACCCTGTATATTTGTTGGATTAGGTTGTGGAAGAATATT
The DNA here is from genome assembly GCA_910592335.1 of Adalia bipunctata. Taxonomy (NCBI): domain Eukaryota; kingdom Metazoa; phylum Arthropoda; class Insecta; order Coleoptera; family Coccinellidae; genus Adalia; species Adalia bipunctata. Next base: position 8,954,536 of record OU342952.1, on the reverse strand, counting down.
TCCTTCGACAAATTCACCTCTAAGCAATAATTCAACGATCAACTGTTTCATTACATCAAAATATTACCTGATCAGCTATAATTCATGATCCTAATACATCATGACCAATTCAATGAAATCTAATGGAGAACTTATGAATACAACCCTCTCCATAACACACCACCTGAAATTATGGGGGTCAAACAATTTCCAAATATATGGACAATCTCTCAAATTATGAGCATAGTTATTGAACATCGAATTGAATATCGAATTCACGTCTAAACAAAGCAGATGTATATTTCGACCATCAATTTTTGATGATCTATTCATCATACGGAATTATAGTCCAAAATGACCATCCAGCGCTCATTACTTATTGACTTCGTATAACATAATGGAACATCGCCATAATAATGTGTACCTACTGTCTTCCATAAAGAAGTTTTCGATGTATACTTTTCTATAAACATGTAATAGTTAGGGACATGTCGAAGCTAATGAAGCTTATGTCAACACTTCCCTGATGTACAAATTTTGAGGATGCAGGAAATGAATATAGTTTTTCTTCTTCATTTATTCATTGTTTAACTGAATTTAAATATATCATTTGCAAGAAATGTTATTAATTGCGATTCATCGCTGAATGCGACATGATATCACTCGGTCTCCCAATGCTGCCATTCTCTGCCAATTCAACCGTTAATGACAGTTATCCGCAGTTGAAGGAATCCTAAAAACTTAAAGGAGTTTTCATTTGGCCAAGATAGACGGAAATAATGCGAACTAGGTACCTGGAAAAATACGGCTCTTGCAACTGGAGCATATCTCTTTCGTTTTTACCATTTTTCCTGTCTGGTATATCCAACGTTATTTGGCATACGGAACCAAATTAACAAGCGAGCCCTTTCTGAAGTACGAAATTAATTTCACGTATATTTCTCAGGAAGGGCTGGAAAACAGGACATAACTGCTTGTTCAGAAACTCTGAGGCAATTTCGAGTAACGAGGTGGCGAGTAACTCAACCGAAGAATTCACCCACTCCCATCGAATTTCTCCAAAGTTGTTCACTATCAACTCCGAAGTTAATTGAAAGTTCGAACAGTAATAATATTATTTTTGGGTAACCCCGAGTTTATAATTTCGAAATTTTGTACCGACATAACTGCGAGTCCGATGAAAATTGACTTTTATGAACGCCTCTAAACTCGGGGTGAGACGGCAGTGGTCTCCATTTCTGAAATTGAACTCTGAAAGAATGAAATGGATGAAAGTTCGTCGATGGCCGTTCCAAATTAAGTTTCTTGAGTTATTTCAAAACTAGGGATTCGATCGAGCTCAAATTTCGCATTTAGATCAAGAATGCCATGTCCAAGCTACACGCGAAGATTTGTACAGATAGCCTAACCAGAACCATTAAAAATGATCCAGAAGCATTAATCATTTCTTTCACAATTTATCCAATTTATTTCTTGAACTGGAAAAGGCGAATCAACCTAAGAGGTGGATAAACGGGCTGTCACAAGATCCTGAATTTACGTCAGTGTTCTGAAGGACCCATTTTTTATATACAGGGTGAGTCTTTGACTTGTACATATATTTCAACTGAAGGTTCTTGAGGTCGAAAGAAACCTCTTTCTCATTTTCCATTTTTCCGAATTCGGCTCTGTTAAAAAGATATAGCCATTTGAACAAAAAAAATTGGGCTAACTACGCCTCTGAAATGATCTTCTGCAATTGATGCAAGTTTCATATTTATACATTTAGGGAATACTCAAGTACTAACCTTATTGGAATAAAAATGTTGCAAACACGATAATTTTGACAAAAACAGTTAGTTTCATCGGATTATATCCGCAACTAAAAAGCCACATTTCTCACACCAAAATAAGTTCCTTCTTCGATTTTCCTGCAGATTAGTTTGTGAACACTAATACCTTCTTCTTATTTTCCTCGAAATTCCCAAACAATATCATGAAGAAAGGCTTTTCATTCAGATCATCAGAATTTATTATTAAACAACCTAACCTAATCTATTTTGTAACGATTCTGTGAATGTTTGTACAGACATTTCAAGAGGATGTTGTCAGCTTGCTGATATTTTCATTGAGGTTAAGGATTTGTTACGAAACATAGTATAAATCACGAAACACTTGTGTACCGTGGTATAAATATCTATGAATTCTGCCGTTTCCATCATAAATCGACTTTGCCGCCAAATTTTACCACGCATGCGTAGAGCGAAGACCAAAAGATTGGTTATCTGGAGGCCAACTAAACAATAACAAACCAGAGTCTCTGAACAAACTGGGAACATTATGTGGAGTTCTGAATACATTCAGTGAATTATTGTTCTAATGTTATCATTATGTGAAGTAAATCAATATAATCTTAACCGTGTCGAGTTTATAAAATTCCAAGAGGATATTGTTTAGATAGAAACATCGACACAGATTATAAGATATCCTTTTATTTTTCATTAATTTCAATTTAATGAGTAGTTTGTATCGAGATTCATCATTTATATCCGAATTTTGTATTTCATCGACATTTAACTTCAATATGGACCGGTAATTATAAATTTTCAATAGAAACTGTGCGTGTTAAATCCTACTTGGTGTTCAATTTTATTTCCCACATTTGTGGGATTTTATTATTGAAATATCTCGACAAAGTTGATAAATATTCTGAAAACATTGTAAACTCGTTTAAAGACCAGAGAAGGAATAATATTCGATGATATTTAATTCAGAGACGCATTCAGATTATTCTTGAAATTAATAATTTTTTCGTCAAATTTCTCCGGGTAAAATTGGAAATAACTCGAAAACGACGCGTTTTATTGAAAAAAAAATAGGAATACTTCTTAAATGATGGATTCTTTCGAAAATATGAACCGTTTATCTTTTTAAAGTGGTTTTATGGTGTTTTAGCGTGTATTGATGAGTCGACTACCCTGTAACTTTTATACTAGTAGAGATATTGAATAGGTTTTGATTGAGGAATATGCACCATGAATAGAGTAAAAACTCAACCAAAATTTAGCTAATTCGAAATAACGATTCCGAAGATATAAACAGAAAAGTGTTTTTTTCATGGATTTTCGACACCCTGTATCTTCGAAACCCAAACGAATTTTGAAAAATGGTATAGGAAAAAAGTGTTTCGTTTGATGAGAGGAATCTACAGTTGAAATATATGTACACGTCAACGACTCACCCTGTATTTTGGAGATCAACACTTGAAGCAGTGTTTCACTGATCAAAATGTGAAGGTTGAATAATTTTTTTTATCCTAATACTTTGATGATTTATACAGACCTCCTTAGTTATTCTAGATCTGAATTAAACAAGGATAACGAAAATAAAATGCTAGAACTAAGCCCACATGACAACTCGAAGCAAAAATACCTCAGACCGATATTTTATTCAAAAGAATGATTCAGAGGCTTTCCTCATTGAAATTCGTCAGTGAAAACCCCTCAATTCAGGTTATTCCTATCATTTGCTTATCTTCCCTTGAATTAAAAATGAACTGGGGCTCAACCCCACGATGAACGATGAAAACCGTATCCTGAAATGTGATTCTGATGCCATGATATCCTTCCATTTTGCATATTCTGACTCATTTCTGAATTTTTCGCGATATCATTTCGCTTAAAATCCTATCTACAAATGGGGGGAAATTGAAAGAGGCTATCTGGATCGATTGAATGATTCAGAGAAATTGGTTGAACTGCGTATGATTACGACAGAGATGAGGGTCGGCAAAATGACGACAAACAATGCTTTTCAACGAGGAGGATGTTGTTTCGAAATGAAGGAAATTTGAGATACCCTATTCCATTACTTCCAAAAGCATCAAAACATTGTTTGTAGTTCCCTGTTTTTGAATCATTCCGCTTGGAAATGGCTTGGCAAGTAACCCTAATGCTGAAGAAAGCTCTTTTTGCGTTTGTCAAATATAATTTATAGTCAAGCGATAATTCTCTTATTTTCTCCGAGAAATATTTCATATTTCTTACGATCCTATGTTTCTTAAAGTTCTTTCAATATTTTTTCATCGAGAATCTGGCTTTTCTCTTCTTTACTATAGTAATATTATCCACTTCTTTCGTAATCTTTCTTTGGTTTCCACTCGGTTTCCAAGCAACTATGCGCTGGTATTCCTTATTTTTCACATTTTGTTTCCAAAAATACCCCTGGAAAAGATCAATATCCAACTGCTATTCTCTGCATATCGCCCTGTTCTTTTCATATTCAAATTAAGTTACATATAGCGGTCTATGAAAATTTGTTCCCATATTGGACTTGTTGGAACCAGTATCTTTTTCCAGGAAAGCTTCAATTGATCTGTAGCCATGTGGATGGGATGAGAGTTCACGGAAAAGTTGATGAAACAGATTTTCAAACTACAGGGAATGCAGGATCCAGATTTGATAGAATGAAAACAATTGCTATTCGATCAATGGAAGTAAAAACTCCATCCAGCGAATTCCATGAAAGAACTTGATGAACAACGGCTATATCATTCGAATAAACTGAGGTAGGAGGCTTTTTGCAGAAATTCGGTGATATTCCATATTTATTACACAAAGGCCGAAGTTCCGAAAAGCGAAACCTCCGATAAATCCCATGGCGAAAAAGTACCAACCGTTTAATTGCCGCACTTAGTTTTCTGTGACGTATTTTGAATAAATTACCCGACTGGAAACTGAAAGGCGACGAGTGAAAAATTGCTTCAGTGAACACACTTAACTTTTTAATTCCCAAATTTACTGGGAGCAACAAATCATTACGACTTTAAGGAGTATTTCGTTACCTCGCTGTTGCTGGAGATTCATACTAAAGTAAAATGAATTAGTTTAGTTTCCTTCGAAGATTATGATGAATATTTTATGTTCTACGATGCAGGGATGAGAAAAACGGAAGCATTTCGTTAACAAGGACGAGTATCCATAATCTGGATCGTTCATTCATCTTGATTTTCTTGTAGGTGATGAATTAGCGCTTTTATAGTTCATTTTGGCCAAGTGAATGTAGCGAAAAAGTGCCAGCACGATATTTAGTGCCCAATTTGTGAAATTCACTGTTGTTCTTCGGCCAGCTTAGCTGATGGGATAAAAAAAATTGACTCCAGCAATTAGTACACAATTTCTGCAAATTTGCGACTTTTAAACTACTTATTTATCTTATACAGGGTGATTTCGGAGGAGACCGTCAATTTTAGGAGAAGTTTACACTAGTCAAGGCAGTTTCGAAACAGTGTTTGTTTGATGGTTGGGGGCCTTTATTGAGAGTCTACAGGATGATTTGTCCGATTCGACTGATTTTTTTTATTCATAACTTTGGTATGGCTTGATCAATATCGATGACATTTTCAGTGTAGAACAATATGATTGTCTACTTTAAATAATTCCAACACTTTTTCGAAAATACAGGGTGGGAATTATGATAAGTTCAGATTAAATTTGCAGGTTGAAAAAACACCCTGTACATTCCGTTTTCGAAAATTCGCTACCTGCTTCAGATTCTACCATAAGTTTACATTATTGGAGCGTCTTTATTTTTTTTGTCACACGTCCAGTTTTCCTAGAAGATTTTTTTAAAGATGAACAATGTCGTATATCGCTCCAAGGCAGTGAGGATATTCTGAAATGGATAGTTCAGAATGTAAAAACGCATTTTTGAAAACGGAATATACAAGGTGTTTTTTCAAGCTGCAAATTCAATCTGAACTTATCATAATTCTCACCTTGTATTTTTAAAAAAGTGTTGGAATTATTGAAAGTAGACAATCATATTGTTCTACACTAAAAATTTCATCAATATTGATCAAGCCATACCAAAGTTATGAATAAAAGAAAAATCGGATGTTACAGCTTTTCCATCTAGTTCAGAATATTCTCACTGATGCCTTGGAGCGAAATAACGATATTGTTCATCTTCAAAAAATTTTTCTAGGAAAACTGTACGAGTCCTAAAAAAAATAAAAACGCTCCAGTAATGTAAACTTATAGTAGAATCTGAAGCAGGTAGCGAATTTTTGAAAACGAAATGTACATGGTGTTTTTTCAACCTGCAAATTCAATCTGAACTTATCATAATTCCCACCCTGTATTTTCGAAAAAGTGTTGGATTCATTGAAAGTAGACAATAATATTGTTCTACACTGAAAATTTCATTAGTATTGATCAAGCCATAACAAAGTTATGAATAAAAGAAATATCGGTCGAATCGGACAAATCAGCCTGTAGACTCTCAATAAAGGCCCCCAAACATGAACCAAACATTGTTTCGAAACTGCCTTGACTAGTGTAAACTTCTCCTAAAATTTGACGGTCTCCTCCGGAATCACCCTGTATATTAGATGCGCAACTAAATTCTGGCTATTTTTTTGAAGCAAATGCCACTTTATTGTGAAAAAATGGTTACAAATGAATCATTCAGAGTATTGCCATTGTTAGCTACAACTCTTTCCCATCCTTCTCTTAGAGCTCGAATACCATAACGGCAATGTATATATGTAAGTATATGATCGGTATATAATTTCTATAAAATGCCTGGGCAATGTATAGAATACCTGAAAGTGTCAGGTAATGTATGAAATTTTACTCATTTGATACTCACGTAGATGAGTCAACTTTTGGAAAAATCCTCAAATTGAACATATTTGAACAGATTCGAACACCTTGTGTGCTTCATTCCACAGTGTTGGTGGATGTGGGGTTCAAATTAACGGATATTAAAGTAGATTCATCTTTTGTAATTGAAAAAAAATTCATCAGACTCTTTCGGAATGCATAATCATGATTTGGATTAAACTACATGCATGTTACAAAGCGGCTATCTCTTCCGAAAGCTGCATTATCCGCACATTCTTCGAGTCCCTCCGATCTAAAGAGAAGGCAGCATCCAAGAGGATCTTGAGCGATAACCTTACGTCAGCATTATCTACCGAGGCCACTCAATATTCGAACGCTCTTTCGGCGTAAAAGCCCAATAACTTGCGACAAATATAACCAGGACCCTTGGAATATTACAAGGATCATTAACAAATTATCGATGGCGGTTGATAAATTCCCACAACGTGGGGTAGTAATGGTTTGTCCAAATTTGCATAAAGGGATCAAAGTGATTCAGTAGCATCAACATCATATGGTAAATAGGAGCTCCTTTGTGTATAAATAAGCAACCGCCCAAACCTATCTTGAACGTCGGGAGTAGTTCGACTGTTCTGTTGACCCTTTCGAGATGAATACGAAATTTCACTCGACTCATCGCAGAAGGATATTTTTGTTGGTTTTCCATTAATGCGTTTCATCAGCCTCCGATCCCATCCTCCTTCAAGACTTTTCGAAAATATCGATATTTCTTTGAAAGCGATGCTGGAGCTAATGTTACAGTGAATGGTGCTCGTTACAGATCGATGATCGATGATTATTTGTTTCAAAATTTCAATGGTATCGACCCAGAAGTGTTTTGGTTCCAACAAGATGGTGCTATACCTCATGCTACTTCCGTAATAATAGATTTATTGAAAGAAAGGTTTGGTGATTACATTATTTCGAGAAATGGTCCAATAAATTGGCCTCCAAGATCATGCTACATATCTCCAATGGATTATTTGCTTTGAAGTAATGTCAAGTCATTGGTTTATGCTGGTGAACCAGAAACAAAAGAAGCTTTTGAAGGCAACATAAATCGTGTTATTGCTGAAATAAGGCCAGAACTACTCGAAAAATTGGTCCAGAATTGGTCTGGTCGAATGCGATTCCTCAGAGCTAGTCGTGGTAGATATACGGGTGTAACTGAATAAGTGTAAAACATTTAAGGAGGTGATTCCTCATCAAAAAAAAGATCGGATCTTTCATATAAAGAAACTTCATTGGAGCATCCCTTGTTAAGATACAGCCCCTTAAAGGGGGTACATAAAATTTGTATAACAATTTTTTTCACAAGCACTGAAAAACTTACAATATTGAAATTAACCTGTTGTTGTTAATAACTTAGTTTTGTTTATTACCCTTTAATCGTTTAATGCAGGTACTAACTACAAAATAACAATAAATCCAGTTCGCATTTATGACGATGTATCTCTGTAGTTGTTCGTAAAATAATGTTTTGCTGCTTACTGGTTTATTCTGGGCAAAAAACCCAAGAGACATTTTTTGTTTAGAATGAAATAGGCTATCGGAAATAAATTTTTAAATGGTAAACAAATAATAAGACAAAAAGTTACATTGGAAATAAATTTTAGGGGTTGCGTTTTTCACCCCTTACAACCATGGGGTAAACCAAATAAATTACTGGCTAAGTGTCTTTTTGGTAGTACAAAACGTCAGGTTAATTTCAATATTGTAACTTTTTCAGTGCTTGTGAAAAAAATTGTTATACAAATTTTATGTACCCCCTTTAAGGGGCTGTATCTTAACAAGGGATGCTCCAATGAAGTTTCTTTATATGAAAGATCCTATCTTTTTTTCGATGAGGAATCACCTCCTTAAATGTTTTACACTTATTCAGTTACACCCTGTATGCCGGAAATTATTTTTTTGAAACATAAATGTTATAAAATTATCTTTCAAATAAAAGAAAAGTTTGGCTTCAATCTCAATTTAAATGAAATGTGTTTTATTTCCATTTGAAATTCTATAACTCTAAAAAAACACCCGATATATTAAATAAATATGCAGAACGTTGTTAAACTATTTGATGCATCAAAATATTTGCTCATTTCAGCAAACTCTACTTTTGATGGTCTATGAATAGCACGTAGTATTTCAAGAGATATTGCTGCTTTAATACAGGAATGCGACTGGGTTTACAACCTATAATTCAGCTGTGAAAGATATGTGAATTTTTATTATACCTGTATCTTTTACACATCTGCTGGAATATTCTTCACTCATACCCAAGGGCGTCGCCAGGGGGGGGGACAGAAAGGGCAGCTGCCCCCCCCCCTCCCTTGAGCTCAAAAATCACTTAAAAACTTATGAAATAATAGCATTATATACGAAAATCAGTTCATTTTTTCTATTCTGATTGTTTCTTGCCCCCCTCTAGCTCAATTGCCCCCCCTGGCTGGCGACGCCCTTGCTCATACCAATATCATTCTCCACAGTGCGAACAAATCTACTATATGCTCGCGATACTTCGAAAAGTAAACTGTTCCACGAAGGTAAAGGAAATTTTGAGATTGTTTCGTGAGTTTGCATTCTGAAGGACAAGAATTGGCATTCCCATGACCAAGGTTAATGGAGTTATGTTAGGTTGATGAAAAAACAATTTTTCATGGAATTTTTTTGGGATATAGAGGAAAACATAAACAATAAATTAGGGTTTACAAACTAATATTCAGGAAAATCGAAGATCTTATTTTGGTTGAAGAAATATGGCTTTTCAATTGCAGAAATAATTGGGCGAACCTGAGTGTTTTTGTTAGGAAATATCGTGGTTGTAACATTCTTATTCAAATAAGGTTAGTACTCGAGTATTTCCTGAATGTATCAACTCATTTTCAATCGAGAAATGTGAACTTTGCATTAATTCCAGAGAATCGTATCAAGCACGTATTTGGCCCAAGTTTTTTTCAAATGGCTATATCTTTCAAACAGAGCCGAATTCGGAAAAATGGAAAATGAAAAAAAGGATTCTTTTAGCCTCAAGAATCTGCAGTTGAAATATATATAGTCAGAGACTCACCCTGCATATATACTAATCAATAAACCTCACACTCTAAAATTAGAGAGCATCCCTTATTCAAACACGGGGACACGTATATTCTTGTTCGAAATAATCGAACTCGGTATGTTCCATCCAAGTTGTTTCAAACTCACCTTCCAGCCATTCTACATACTGAATTTACCATTCGCGAATACATTAAGTTTGACACGAAGCCTAATCCAATAAATCTTCATCGATTAGACGAAAGCAGCGCGCTCTAAACAATGTTATAATTTCGAAATCCCGAGGAGCTGGCAGAATTCCCATTCAGATTCGATTTCGTTAATCGAAGTGGGGGTAAACAAGAGAGTGCAGCCCCGAAATTATCACACCATCATCGACATGGAATTCGAGGGCGGTCTCGCGAGATTATTGGGAAATTATTCCGTTATTTATGGCCGGGTTATTTTCAGGTGACTGCAAGAAAAAGAAAGAAGTTCAGGTCGAAGTTTCCTCTTGACTTCGCACTGAAGCAATATCGCACTAGTCCTGCACAGCAGGGCTGCTGTTCCGATTAGATCACATGATAATGCCATAGTGGAAGTGTTCAATGAAGATCAAACCAACCGCAACGTGAGATTTTTGGCAGGTTTTCCTACGTCCATCAATATAATCCTCGTTCCATTTGATCTTATTAGCCAATTTAAATCAATCTAAATTGCGAAAATTAATTGCAGACTAATCAATGTCGTTGATTGGGTTCCTCCAATTCTAAATACAAGTTCACATTGATGAAATAAATAGTGAATCGTTGATATCTGGAATATTCCTTCTTTCGTTAGAATTCAGGACGAACGAACGGTCCAATCAATAGCACGGTTGTAAAAATGAGAAACGTCGTAACATCAGGAGTGTCGGGTGATGCAATTTTCCCCGCCAAAAGGAGAACTTCTAGGAACAATTCCTGAAGTGGAAAAACAGCAGATTTATGTCCCATTCATTCTCACAAGGTGTAGCGCATAAAAGGAAAGCCGATACGGTTAAATTCGAATATAAATATCGCTGATATTTCATTTCAACAAGACGTCTCACCTCACCCGGAGTAACATTGTAAATTTCATTCAGTAGAACGAATGCAGATCGTGTTTTATGATGGTGTACATTACAGAAGCCTTTGGCTGTGGACTGTCGAACGTTAGAAGGCTGTTCGGTATCGGAGGGCGAGTATTATGTTTCGGTTAAACTTTGTAGTTAAGCTGACACTCAATTTATACATTTGTTGGGTCACAGGAGCTCTTTAAAGGTTTCCGTCAGTAATTAGTAACGATACCCCGCCGCCACAGACATAATAAAGGCTGCCGCCTCTGTGGTTCGCATGCTGAAATTTATTGGCGAATATAAGATAACGACTTGGGTGGAATTAGTCTCGGGTGTAATGAGTAATACGTCGTTCTTAATATCAAGTGACTGCCGGATAATCCCCCTTTTCGTTCAAAGTAGCTGTATTGTTTCGTCAAGATTTCATTAACTCTTAACTCGTCTAACGATTGAATAATTCTATACGTAAAGCCTTTTCAAGCAAAGTTTGATCGGGAAATTCATTTCATACCTCGCCTACTGGTAGATCGAATTGAGCATACGAAAATAGCTACAGTTCCGAACTTTACTCATATGGTATCCCCAGTATTCTTCACAAACTTTGTCGACTAAAAAAACACTATAGCTTGAAAACGAAAATAGACAAGGGAAGACCGTTAAACTGAATACAAACTATTCTGACGTGACGTGGTTACATGTGGGCCCACGTCAAAATGTGCGTGATATAAAAATGCATAAAAATGCAACACATCGTTCTGTGCGTTCACGTTCATATTAGGCCAATGTGAGCACTGCACGGTCCTGACATGACGTGAAATCACGTCACGTCAGAATAGTCTGTATTCACCTTAAGGCTATGCAGCAAGCGGTTTAAGAAGAACGAAAACAGATCTGCAAATGTCAGCTCTATGCAAATTATTGAACCCCTATAACTAAACTGCTCCACATGAGTTAGGGATTCAAGCATTTTAAGACTATCAATACAATGTATGGCCTCCAGGGGCATCAATAACAGCTTGACATCTTCTTTGCATACTACACACGAGGTTGTTGAACATTTCTTGAGGAATTTGGTTCCATAAACGGGGCAGAAGCTCTCTCAGATCATTGAAGGATTTTGGGGTTAGTTGATGATTATCTAATCTTCTTTGGAGCATATCCCATGCATGTTCTATGCAATTCAAATCTGGTGAGTGCGGAGGTATTGGTAAATGTCGAATACCAAGCTCCTCGCACGCATTCTCAACCATGGCTGCACGGTGGGTTCTAGCGTTATCGTCTAGAAATTGAAAAGTTTCACCAATAGCAGCGTGAGAATTTGGCACAATATTGTCATTGACATGCTACCCATAGTGTAAGGCGGTCATATTCCCAGGACAAATGTGTAGATCTGTGCGACCGTTGAAACATATCCCGGCTCATACCATAACACCACCCCCTCGGAATGGATGGACTTCTTGGACATAGCGACGATTACGGGGTATGCGTGAGATTGTCCATACCCTTATTCTTCGAGAATCTGAAAATCGTCCATATCTGGATTTATCAGTGAAAAAGACACTACGCCATTGATCGTTCCAATTGATATGTTGCCTTGCCCATTCCAGTCTTTGACGCTTATGGTCACGTGATAATGGAACTCCTCTTAATGGACGTTTAGAACCTAGATTCACCTCTCTCAAACGTCGTCTGATGGTTTCGATGGAAACTTGGACCCCCATCTGCATTTTGAAGAGTATTCCGTAGCATTCTACAAGTAGATGTAGGGTTTCTTCTCGCCGAAACGGTGATGAAACGATCCTGAGCTGGTGTTGTTTTTCGTCGCCCACCAAGCCTTGGTCTTTCCAACACGGAACCTGTCTCCCTGAACCTATTCCAAAGTCGAGATATCACACTTTGGCTGACTTAGAGCCTTTCTGCTACAACAACCTGAGTTAGGCCACCCTATAACATTCCGATAGCCCTATTAGCCTCAGCGTTTGTTAATTTACGTCTTGGCATTTTCAAAAAACTCGTTTCAAATCGAAGCCGTTGATAAACTGACTTCATTTCAAAATAAGAACATTCATGAAGCATATGCAGAGAACCAAACTTCAGAAAAAGTCGACCAGATTGACGAAATGTCTCATACTGATTTTTATTGTATCGATTCAAGTTGTTATTGAGTTCGAAATGATTTCACAGAAATTTTCTCGAAGATTACATACTTTCAAAAACGATTGAATACGATATCCCTAACTCTTGTGGAGCAGTATACCTATATTTAAAGTTGATTTTGATCGTTATGTTTGTGATGTACGAAAGTCAAGAGGAATCTGGCATGGCGGATCATTCTTGATCCAGAAAGAAGGCTCTCTTTCGAAACGTGTTGTCAAATCTATCATAGAGAACGCCGTCTGACGGACTGACATAATTGAAGGGAGCAGACTGTATGAAACGAGGGAAGCTGAAATATTCACAAAGTAATTTCCGTTTTTAGGTTTTGAATTAGAGGTCGCTTTTATCTCGTATGTAAATTAATGTCCTACATATGGATAGGAGGGCGATTTATATGGTAATGTTTTTGGAGGATGGTTTCAGTGCAGCGTGCTTCAGTGTGGGATGCTTTGTATGGATCTTTTATCTGTTTTCATCTACTTCCCTTTTGAACATACTTTTCCAACATCGTGTTTTCGTTATGGGGTTTGGAGGAATAGAGTCGGAAAAAATTCAGTTTTCAGGTTTTGAAAAACGACGAATTATAGAACAATCCAACTAAGGATTGATATTTGCTATTTGCGCTTATAAGAATGAAGTATACGAAATTTCTTTCAAGGTAGATAAGCGTTTCCAATCTGTCTTCGAATATGTGAGATAGATATATCAAAAAATAAACAACTCTATTGTTTTTTTTTTGTTACACTGAGTTCAATAAAACATGTTTCTTTTAGTGAAGTATTGAAATATTTATTGATTCAGAACATATACATCTTCATCTGCGGCATCTTAACCAACTCTTGCTGATCCTATGAGGAGGTTCCTCCAATCCCTAAAGGACGATTTATAAGTGGACAAAGCAAACGTGAACCGAAGACTAAGTAAACGTACTGAGTTTCAACTTTCACACCAAATATGATTGCAATCAAATCGAGAAATGAGCCCATACCACCTCCAAAGAAAAGGAGACAAGTCCCTAGGGCATTATTTAAAGAAGACAATGAAGAAGAAAATTTCCTAGCAACTTTCGAGATGATGAAGACGACTGTCCATCTTTCTATTGTCATGACGTCTTTTCCAATTTAGATCGGGAAAAACATTCTTCTCCAGGATTAACCCTGGAAAAGACTGGTTACGATGCATGCATTGGTTGCATTGGGCTCACGCATCTTGTCTGATGTTCCTAGAAGAACCGAGCGTTTCATTGGTGAATTTTGTCAGTAGTTTTGTAACTGTATGTAGAACACTACAGTTGATTGTTGCCGGTATGTCATTTTGTCCATAGCATGCGGACAAAATGAGTGCCCCTGGCCTAGTGGTAGAGCATTGGAATTCGGACCCAAAGGTCCGAAGTTCAATCCCGAGCTAGGAAAGAAATTTTTTAGTCTCGGTAGGGGCCACTATTCTCACTGTTGGATCAAAAATTAACAGTGGTGTGCCTAAGGTGGCGTAAGGACACAGTAACAAAGCCTACACAGAACACAACTGCTTACTCCGAACTCGGCACAAGTTACAAGCTTCGAAGCTTGTAATTTCAGAGGGGTCTCCACAGGAGACCTAGGAGTAATCAGGATAAATAATATATCATATCATCATATCATATTACATAATGTTTATCTACAGTTTGTTTATAGTTGGCTCTGTTGGCAGCGCCTTCAACGGTTTTCGCTATACGCATGCGTCGCGATTTTATACTATTTTACGTAAAAAATCCTTGACCTCAATGAAAATATCAGCAAGTTGACAACATTTTCTTTAAATTCCTGTGCAAAATTCACAGAATGGATACAAAATAGATTAGGTTAGGTTGTTTAATAATGAATTCTGATGATCTGAATGAAAGCCTTCCTTTATGAGATTGTTTGGGAATTTCGAGGAAAATATGAACAAGTTATTAGTGTTTACAAACTAATCTGCAGAAAAATCGAAAGAGGAACTCATTTTGGTGGGACAAATGTGGCTTTGCAGCCACATGAAACCGGATGCCGGATGAAACTAACTCTTTTTGTCGAAATTATCGTTCTTGCAACATTTCAATCCCAATGAGGTTACTACTTGAGTATTCCCTGAATGTATAAACTCAATTTCAATCGAGAAATATGAACTTTGAATCAATTCCAGAGAATTGTATCAGGAACGTAATAAGTCCAATTTTTTTTCAAATGGCCATATCTTTTCAATAGAGCCGAATTTGAAAAAATTGAAAATGAAAAAAAGGTTTCTTTTGGCCTCGAGAATCTACAGTTAGAATATATCGACAAGTCAAAGACTCACCCTGTATAACTTGTGATCGAAGAGAGTACAAGGAAATTGGGAATGGAATAGAATTCTGTTGATCTCCTTCCAATTAGAATGCAACTCTAACAAACATATGACAACGCTTTATCCAATCGTCCATAAACTTCTGATGAAATAACTAAATGAAACACTCAAATAAACAGAAGGATATGTATTTCCTTTATTGGTCCATGCAGAAGTGGAAATCGAAGCCATTTTCCTGAGAGCAAAAACGAAGGAGGAACCAACAGGTTCCCCAAAGCAAAAACCTCCCCGCTTTACATTTGGATATGGACAGCCTTAGGTCTACAAAACCCAGAAGGAAGGACTTTTGTCGACATTCTGATGAGTCACTTCAAGCTAAAAGCTCAAATCTACCTCGCAGAGGATGACGAATACAGGGTGTCCACTTACAACGCTGTTCAACAGTGAAAGCAGATGGACCAGTTGCGGAAGAACAATCCATGAACGAGATGTTCTGGAATGGTTTCGTAAAACGATTAATGCTTCCCAACCCTTCTCCTATCTTGTTCCAGAGCAACCTGTGTTATACCTAAAACCGAACGTTCATAAATTCAGACCTGTGTTACATTCAACATTGAAATGATTACGGAATAGGGAAAACAAACTCATATCTTAAGGAGAATTTCCTGTACAACACCTACGGTAATCTCGATGCTAGCATGTTCGGAAACAAACGAGCTAGCTGCAAGTGCTGGTCGCGCCATCTGAATGTCGAATGTGCAGCTCGGTAACTTCAAATAACGACTCAATTGAGGATACAAGTTAGTTGCAAGCTGGGAAAGTTGTAACGTAGCTAGACGTTGATAATTTAATACTCGTTCTCAATTAGCCAACCAAGCTGTTATTAACACAGAGAATTATCTTGCAGAGGTCCGATTAAATCAATTGGTGCTGCGAAACTGGCTCGAACTCCTCGAGCCCATTGTGCCGCTGCTGAACAATTTCGCTTTCTTCGAATTGGATGCAGACACCGCGAATTGACGTCGTTTTCATACAAGATTTTTCTCGAAATTAGTTATTATCTCTTGACATATTTATGAAAGTTCATTCAGTCGTTGAAAGAGGTACAAAAGCATTTCGGCTTTTGTAAAAAAATTCACTTAGGAAATTTATTTCAGCCAAAACACCGACAGGAATCGACATAGTCTGGATGCACTTGAGAAGGGTCCGGCTGTACCAGAACCTTGAGAGAGACAGATCCTTATGCATCCTTGAACAAATTGAAGAACTACCTACGCCCGGGATTATGCGGCCAAGTTTTCCGACCGCAGTCCGCTTTCCACCAACACTAGCTACAATGCGGCGTCAATAAACGAATTTTTCCGGTGACAAAACTGTGCGAACCTTCCAGTGGATTATGTCATGCCGGTGAATTTCGCCAAGAATAGACAGATCTCTTCTTTCCCCGTTCCAGATATAAGGTCTTAGTTGGCGGTGCGCGGAATAGAAAGTAGCGCGCCACATCGGATTACAGGGACGGCGATTTTATTCCGAATGCAGAATAAATAAATCGGAAATGGCACGTGGCCACGCTTTCCTCCGTGACAGATTCACGCTCTGTCGGATCAGCGGTCGCCATGCAGAAACTCGGCGGCTCAAACTGAAGAATGGGAAATATGAGACCGGAATGCTTCGCTTAGCTTAGATAATTGAGCCCGGCGTCATTGTACAACTTGATCGCAAAAACCGATGATGACAACATAAATAGGCGAGGTTTGTTTGCGGACACCTGAGTTCGGAGTGATCGCTGAAGCTCACGATATTGCAGACAACGTAAATTGGTTCATGGGGAAGTATATCAATTTTTCAAAAAGCGATAAATCTAACGCTCTTGCCGATACTAGGTATGGAAAGGGAGTCAAGAATAAATTATTGTGAAGAAGACGATGAGGAACTTGAAGAATTAATTGAAGATAATGAAGAAGAAATGAAAGAAGCACCACCAGATGGCAAAATCTCTCACCCAACATCTCCGGCCGAAATCAATAATTTGAAAACAAGAAAGGCTCCTGGAGATATAAAATTACAAATCTCATGCTGAAGAAAATGTCAAAGAAAGGAATGGCAGCTCTCACTGGCATAGCAAATGGCGTGATGAGAACAGAGCACTTTCCAAAAAGATGGAAAACTACCGAAATGATTGTTTTCAATAAACCAGGTAAAGACAAAAAATTCCCACAGAACTATAAACCGATAAGCCTGCTCCCAGCCCTAGGAAAAATTGTGGAGAGTCTTAGCCAGACAACTTAATGAAGAAACAGAAGCCCTGGCGTCTATACCGAGTGAACAATTTGGGTTCCGAAAACAACATTTCAGAATAAACAAGCCACAGGACTACTACTATTAGATGCAACCAGAGCTTTTGATAGGGTATGGCATGAAGGTCTAGCATATAAAATGATAACCGCAGGTTATTCACCGAAGTTAGGCAGAATAATAAGAAATTATGAGGGATAGGAACTTTTGTGTGAAAATGGGTGATGTTCATTCCACACTCAGACATTTAGAAGCAGGAGTTCCCCAAGGATCCATACTAGGACCGCTACTCTATAACACATACATACATGATATACCAAGAAATCCAAGATATCCGTACTTTAGGGCAAGGGTGTGATGCATACACTCACATTATTTTTTAACGTGGATTCAATATCTGCCATAAAAAAATGGTGTTCTAATTTGAAAAAATTGATTTTTCACGATTTTGTCATCCCTAACTTTGAAAGCGATTTTTTCACCCCCTGTATCATGAATCACGATTTCGAATTTCAAAGTGGATACATCAATCTTACATCTTGAAAAATCCCAAAAATGAAAATTTTCCATCCAAAAACCTCGAAGTTATTCTTGTTTCAGCGGAGCTCTATTTTCGATTTTTTTTCGAATTTTCCCGCTCAGAGAGAATTTTCCAACCAAAACTGAAAAATGTTACATCAAAATAACTTGAAATTTTCTAAGGAATCTATTTCTGCAATAAAAAAATGGTGTTCTAATTTGAAAAACGGAAGTTGACGTCATTTCCGGAAAAACCGGTGGTGCTCATGCCTTGAAAATATTTCAGATTTCATCAGCATCGTGAAATACTTATAAGTGCTGAATTTCATGAAAATACGTTCAGTAGTTTCCCGTATAAATATGGGTGAGGTTCCTCGTGAAAGACCCTGTATTGTTCAGATAGAAACATCGCCACAGATTATCAGATATCATATTATTTTTCATTAATTTCAATTTGTATCGAGATTCATCATTCATATCCGAATTTTGTATTTCATCGACATTTAACTTCAATATGGACCGGTAACAATGAATTGTTAATAGGAACTGTGCGTATTGAATGCTCCTTGGTGTGAAATTTGGTATCTCCCACATTTGTGGGATAAATATCTCTACATCAACGTTTTCCATCATTTGAGTTTAAGTCTCGACAAAGTTGATAAATAGTCTCACAACATTGTAAACTCGTCTACAGACCAGAGAGGAGGAATAATATTCCATGATATTTAATTCAGAGACGTATTCAGATTATTCTTGAAATGAATGATTTTTTCGTCAAATTTTTACGGGTAAAATTGGAAATAACTCGAAAACGACGCGTTTTATTGAAAAAACATAAGAATACTTCTATTTTCTTGAATGATTGGTTCTTTCGAAAATATAAACCTTTCATTTTTTCAAAGTGTTTTTATGGTGTTTTTGGGTGTATTGATGAGTCGACTACCCTGTAACTTTTATACTAGGAGAGATATTGAAAAAATTTCAATTGAGGAATATGCACCATGAATAGAGTAACCAATGAACCAAAACTCAGTTCATTTGAAATGAAGATTACGAAGATATGGACAATAAAGTGTTTTTTTCATGGATTTTCGACACCCTGTATCTTTCAAACGAAACCGAATTTTGAAAAATGGTATAGGAAGAAAGTGTTTCGTTTGATGAGCGGAACCTACAGTTAAAATATATGTACAAGTCAAAGACTCAACCTGTACATTCAACTCATTGTTGTTGGGAAATGCCCATTTTCATTAATTTTGTTGCGTCATCAATTTGGCGGTTGGCGCCTCTCCTTCGAAAACTAATGGATTCAGTGACGAAGTTTGTATATCAAGATTATACAGGAATCGTGCATGCGATGCGAAAAGGGTTCCAGCGTGATTCCATGCCGAAACAACCCATGCGAAATTCCACATAAATTGCCCATAACGCTTTATGGATCCGTGGAAGGCTATGCGGTTTCTATCGCAATGTCAAACATGCTGCATCTCTATCTCATTCCGTGGAAAAGTTGTGGATGGTTTTTCCGTTCATAATTTGATTTAGCGGATAATCTAGTTCGTTTTTCAGAGTTGAATATCCTTTTTGTCGTGACGAAAAGGAGACCGTTTCAATTTGATACAACGCCAAACTTTTATGTTACGTTCTGTCACTATTCACGACGAACTCATAGAGAAATTGCACTGAAGTTGAAAATGTCGCAAATACAAAGTACACCTGTTAATGCACTCGTACAGTTTGCCTCCCGTTTAATTATCCTTGTTGGAGATTTTTCAGCTTTCATGAACTTCAGTGAAGGATAGGAAAATACATGACTGAATATTCGTTGTAAATGGTAAAAGAGCAATTACTTCAATTTGCAATTAAAAAGTTGTAACCCTTCATATTGCATGAAAAACTATTTGTGATTTAAAGTAAGACAATAACGTATGGAAGAAGTTCTTTCTTCTTTTCCAAATATAAAAACTTTGCATGTTACCCTCGATATAACATGAGATTCACTGAGTGCCTTTCAGCAACAAGCCATTAATCAACTGGGAACATCTCCGTCTCCAGATGCTCAGCTGATTCCTTCTATATTTAAATAGCTTAGTGTTTCTTTCCGCGCCATGTTTTTACAGAGTTTCACATTATTCAACTATCGGAATGGGGTCTCTTAAAAGCGCGACCGATTGATATGTTTTTTACGCTTACTTTAACATGGGCCAACTTCTAATGGAATACATTTATCATTTTGTCAGCTGAATTTATGCGAGGGAGAAGGGTCCAAAAAATACTCTCTGTATGTTGAGGAAAAACTCCCACTTATGCGGAGGATTACCCTACAACATCACATTTCATTTTAGGGATTCGAAGAAATTGGATAGGGGTTTTTCAACGATATCTTCCATTTCAGGTGGACAGATAATCTTTCCTGCTATGGACTTCGGTTTTGATCCAATCGGCTTTTATGACCTCAGTTCTCATAATGGGCAGATAGAAACATATGGATATCGTTTTTTAAGCAGGAGGAAGAAACAGAACCAACAAGATATCAGCTGAGCACTACTTCCAGAAGTAATGTTTACCTGGTAATTTTGAAACTAAAGGTTAGATCGAGATGAAACTCCAGGTAACCTAGCTGAAAGATCATCACAGACCTCACACCTCTACATCTTGTGATTGATAGGGTAGCCCATGAGGCCATCCTCAGAGTATCTAAAGAAGGAGCAGGCAATGAGAGAGTCAGGTTTCAGAGAGCTTGGTCCTCTCTGAATGACTACACCTCATCTGCAAACCTTCCTAGTGATGAAATGATCAAGAAAGTAAGCACTGAGAAGAACTTCAGTACAATGCTAAGTAAAAGAGAGGATTGGGAAAGGGAATACACCAACTACCACCTCGAAAAAAATACAATGAAATGGTTTACAGATGGTTCTAAAACGGCTACAGGAGCTGGCGCTGGGATATATACAGGACAAGTACCAAGTGTGCACTATCGTTAGGCTCCTGTACAAGCGTCCTTCAAACGGAAATACTTGCAATCGGAAGATGTCTAGATATAAATCTAGAAAAAAACTATCAGAAGTGCGATATAGCTATTCATACAGATAGTCAAGCTGCTATTAAAGCACTGAGCTCCTACGTCATTGACTCAAAGCTGATTTGGGAGTGCCGAAACAAACTCAATGAGGTAGGCAAGAAGAATAAGGTCTTTTTAATCTGGGTTCCCGGTCATTCGGGAATCGTAGGAAACGAAGAGGCCAATACACTGGCCAGAAAGGGCGCACAAACGCCACTCAGTGGCCCAGAACCCTTGTGTGGTATAGGAAAATGCACCTATAAGAAGGAGTTTATGCTAAAGGAGAAAACCGAAAGAGAAAAACTCTGGCGGAATCTCCCAGGGATAGATCACTCCAAAAAGTTCCTTCGGAACTTTGAAACTGCTAGATTCACAAAATATCTGGATCTCAGTAAAAATCAACTTAACTTACTCACTGGCTTTCTCACAGGACATTGTCGTCTGAAGAAGCATCTGTTGGAAATGGGTTTATCAGACACTGATGAGTGTAGATTCTGTGGATAGGAGGAAGAAACTGCTATTCACCTGGTTACGGAATGCTATGACATTGCAAACCAAAGGAAAGAGTGCTTTGGACAAGAAACTTGTAGAAGTGGGGAGTTATCCTCCTTGAAGCCGTCCCAGATACTGGATTTCATCAAATCTCTGGAACTGGAGGGCGAGCTGTAGGAGGCGCGATGATAACAGCTCTGTCAGGGGGCACAATTGACCTTAAGGTCGCAGTGGACTGTAACCTCTTTTTACATAACTATAGCCTATCTGAAACCATGTTATATTCTACAAAGCCATAGCGGCCATATGGGTATGACTTGAGGGCCAAAACCAGGCTTGATCCGTCTTCAGTATGGTGGACAACTGTTGGCAAAACCCTCTGGCGTAATTCCAACAACTTTTGATTTCGAAACCCGTTTTTTAACAGTCATACGTGACAGAAAAAGTGCTGTGGACTACGTGAATCAAATGGACAGTAAGTCATCCATATGGTACACTGATTGGTCAAAATTTGCCGAGGGAACAGGCATAGGAATGTATGGTCCTAAACTGAGACCTTCTGCGACAATTGGGCAAAAACCCCCGTCTCACAGGCAAAAATAATGGCTATTTATGCGTGCTTCCAAGAGTGTTGAGAAGAAACCTCAAAGGGGTAGGTAAACATAAATATTGCAAAAGACAGTCAATCAGCACTAAGATGACTAGAATCTAACTACCAATGCTCAGTGATCTCCTAGCAAACTGGAAAGTATCAATGACATCGTAACTGCCTTCAAAACTCTCATGATCATACATACAATAAGTGATACAACACTTTTCTCGGCAAATCACGAGTGACGTCATTAATGCACTTTGGGACCTTTCAAGAAATGAGCAAAATGACAGGATTCACGATTCTCCTCAAGGATAAATCCTGCGTCTGCACCTGAAAGTTGCTGTGACAGTTTCATTTCACAAAATGCGGTATAGAAGACTCCCCGAAGAAAATAACGTCATTCCACTTTCCCGTTTAACAATTCGGCGAATTTCTTACCCTCCACGCTGTCCCGTCTTCCCAATCAGCACCTAGACCCATTTTCATCAGGATCGATCGACTCAATTAATTTCAGGCAAATATTGACTCCGACAAATCTGTTAGGAGGCAGTATACAGCGAAAAGTAACATTCAGTCATCCAGTTGACAAGAGCGGGCTTGGATGGCGGCACACCGCCAGCTATATGTATAGTCAGTTGCCCAGATTTACCAGACAAATTCAATTAAGGTTTCCTTTGAGACCGATCCGTTTACACGAGTTTATTTTCCATCCGCGAAAACTTCACTGATTACGTGTATTCAGAAGAGCCGAGAGAGGTGCGGATTTTTGATACGCGTTCCTTGTTTTCCTTTCGGAGTTGACTCACATGCTTCGAGTAGTGTTTCTTCCTGTGGGATACAGGGGATTGACACAAGTTGCCCTACAAAAAATGTGAACTGCCACCAAATGTTCTTGTGTCCTACTCAATCAATTCCTTCCGCTTGTATGAGTCCTGGGGTTTCTTTCCAAAAAAGAATTATCTTTGCAACTCCCATTGCTCGACCGCTACCTCATAGTGGTCTTTTCCAAGACTAGAAGAATGTGATCTGCGACCAAACTGATATTATGTTCTTGTCTCTTACACAATCAATTCCTGCCGCTTGCATGGGTCTTGGAGTTTTTTTCCAGAGAGGTGGTATCTTTGCAACTCTCATTGCTTGTTCTCGTGTCTTACACAATAAATTTCTTCCGCTTCTATGGGTCCTGGAGTTCCTTTCCAGATCTTTGCAACTTCCATTGCTTGATTGCTACCTCATAGTGGTCTTTTCGAAGAGAAGGGAAGGGTTCAGGTCCAATCAACTAAACTTCGATGGACTTTTCGCAAGTTCCTCAGCCAGTTGCTTCACAATATTGCAGCACTACCAGGGCACCATCAGTGAGATGTGGCTGTTGGATTCCAAAGCTTTTGGGTTGCTTGGTTTATGTGGCTGATCATTTTAGCCCACAACATTGTCCTTGGCATTATGTCATATGGTTTTGCCAAGAGATGCGACTCAAGTTGGTCTAGATTCCTTATGTGCCCCACCCAGTTAGCAGGAAGGAGCTTTCCACTGAAAAACATACCCAAAACATCTCGCAGGCTGCATTTTGAGAATAGAGCTGTGGATGTGCTGTGGATGTTGTATCACCAGGTCCACTTACACCAAGAGAAAGTCGTAGAAATGTCTACAACCGATTGAGTGTGATGTTTTGTTGAAGTTTGGTCCACTGCGCATAGGTGGAAATAGGGATAACGTTTTTATGACCAAAGCTGCTGAAATGAGAGCTTAGTTCTAAGTCCACTGCACGCATCTTGCATATTTGTGCCTACAAGACGCTCAAACAGGAGCCAACGATAATGAGCATTTGTTGACAGTGCGGACTCTCGTCCAAGGATGAAAGGAAGGAGAAGAAAAAAATTAATGACTCCCAAACTCGGAAGGGAGCAACATTCCCGAAAGAAAGTTAACAAGTGCTCAGAATTTCGTATGCGAGGCGAGTGCCGGCTAATTAAATATGATATCACCTATGAAACTCCACGGAATTCCATTAAGAAATATTCGCCTCGCGTTCTCTACTTGAAAAAGCTCTCCAACTAACGCGCGTATAAACCAGCTAATTCCATTGTTGAAAGTTAAATGGTTCAGAAGTAAACCCCTAAACATACTACGACCTGTCGGCGGAAATCCACTTATAAAAGTTAAATGCAGAGGCACCACAGGTATGAAACTTTTAAATTAAGTTCAGTCAGATACTTTGACTGACGGTTCAGAACCTAATGACAATTACGCAGGGAAGTTCTCAGCATCGGTAAGAGTGCTGACGTCATGGCTAATTAATGACACTGGCAATTTTGTTGCTTGCGGTTAGGGAAAGAAATTGGAGCCAAAACTAAATTTGCAACTATAATATGAAAAAGCCTGGAGGCGGCTCATTAAACGAAGTTCTAAGAGGTCTCGGTGATACAACCTACACCGTTTGCTACGATCGAGTAAAACCAATGGACGAAAATCCATCCATGATGGATCAGAATCTGCCGAGGGAACAGGAATAGGAGTATATGGTGAGAGTTTCCGAGCCAATAGGGCAAGAACCCACCTTTTTACAAGCGGAAATAATCGCTATCTATATAAATACATGCGTCCAAGAGTGTTGAAAAGAATCTTCAAAGGGGCGAACATAAACATAGCAACAGACAGTCAATGAGCACTAAGAGCTCTGGAATCTAACATCCACCTGGATATGCCACAACAGCATGAAGCAATTGGCCAGAGGCGACAAATCGACTCTCTCATGTGTGCCAGGGTACTGCACTTGCAAAGAGTGCATCATAGGTGGAATCAGTAGGATCTGAACCCTTCTAAAGCCTTGGAGAGCACCACTATAGGGCAGAGTTACAGCAATGGAAGATGCAAAATCTGACACCTCTGAAGAAGATCTCCAGGACAAAGACAATCGAAAGGATTTGTATAGTTCTCGCCGTCTTACACATGAAAGCTTGTCCAGCTTACGCGGATAGGTCTCCGGTGTATTGAGGCTCCGCTAACATAGTACTATCCGTATGAGTATCTCTGCGGAAGCTCTCAGGGAGATCATACGATTTATGAGGATGGTGGATGACCTTCTAGGGAATTCATTTAGTAGGGTATAAGAAAAAAAGATCTATCTGGTTGCATTTGCAATTCAGAGCCATCGCCAATATAAGAAGTGATGCACAAGAGGATTGCACTCTTCAAGGAGTCCCCTTTTCCAAACCAAACTCCACCTTCCCAGAAGATATTTAGTGAGTACCAAACTCACCAGTCAGCACAGAAATTTCAGTGTGACGAAATTTTCATGAGTCTTTCCAATTAAGGATAAGGATTTGCTCGTTTCAACTCCCTCTGAAAATATTCCTCAAGCAACCGTTATAAAATGTAACTCGGTCCATAGTCAACACCCGACGAAGTTTGGGAAAGATTAATTCATCTTGGATGCGTTCTCAAAGGTTCAAAAGCTGATATTCGAGTAGCAATGTTTGATCCCCAAGTATGCAACAAAGTTGTTGAGCTATTGCTGCTGTACTGGTAATTTAATTTGTTCTAATGACTCCAAATATAGTCACAACTTGTTCAATATGATCCAGGAAGGTGCGGTTTTATGTCCAGCAGCTTAAGACTGCAAGAAATCACCTATTCAATCGAAATCACCTGTTGTAAATTGAATTTTTCTGCATACCAGTTTCTGTGTCAGTCCCCGAAAATATCGATGCAGTTCATGACATGATTTTATCAGACCGTCGAATTGGGCTAAAACGGATATCTGAAGCACTGAAGATTTCATACGAACGCATTCATCGTATAGTTCACGTCAATCTGGCCATGAGAAAAAATTCTGCAAAATGGATCCCCAAATGTTTGAATGTTGACCAAAAGCGTGCAAGGGTAGAAGCATCGCGTTCGATCTGTGCTCGATTTGAAAACGATGTAGACTTCTTGAACCGAATTGTTACTATGGACGAGACCTGGGTACATTTCTACGATCCAGAAACAAAGCAACAATCGATGGAATGGCGACACTCTGGTTCTCCAAGACCTAAGAAGTTTCGTGTCCAAAAATCTGCTGAAAAAGTTTTTGCTTCAGTTCTTTGGGATTGCCGTGGAGTAATCATGATTGATTTTTTGAATAATGGTAGAACAATAACTGGAGATTACTATTCGACATTACTGACCACTCTACAGGAAAAAATTGAAGACAAAAGACGCGGAAAGCTATCCAAAGGTGTTCTGTTTTTACAGGATAACGCCCCAGTACACAAATCTCATGTTGCCATGCAAAAAATTCGTGATTCAGGGTTATAATTACAAAAACACCCCCTTATTTTTACCAGATTTGGCTTCATCCGACTATCATCTCTTTCCTCAACTGAAAAAAGTATAAAAGGTCGTAAATTTTCTTCCAACGAGGAGGTTATAAAAGCTGTGGAGGACTGGTTTGCAGAGGCAGAAGAAAAATTTTTTTGAAGGTCTAGAGACGTTACAGGTTCGCTGTAATAAATGTATTCAATTAAGAGGAGGACATTGAAATTTTGTTGAATCTATAGTAAGCTAAGAATTTTTCAATATATGAGGATACCATCATATCAAGGCTCCTACTAGCACATTTTCGAGGACCTCAGATTAGAGTTTAGCAGGCCAAAAAGTCGAGCGTCCCATTTGTTTATTTTCCTTCTTCACGTGAGAATGACTTGGCTCAAAAGCTGAAAGCTCGGATATTCCATAGAGCCATATGCTTCCGAACTCCAATCATTCTCGTTAAAAAACTAACTTCACTGCGAATGAGTCACGAGTTCTAGACAGACGTAACGAGATGGTCCCCGTAATACCTACCAGATTTGCAGCGTAATCCTGCCTCCGAAAAATCGTTATTTCACCGAGATTTATAGTCGGATATTTCGGAATAATTGAATCTGAGGACCCAGAAATAATTAGTGAATTTAACGCCGCCGGGAAGTCCTCTAAGGTTTAATTCAAACATTCCCTATAAATTACTTCAAGGAGCGGCTTACACAATCTGAACATGTACGGGATTCTGTCAGTCACGCCGAGGCAAAAGACGGCGAATGGGAATGGCAACTTCTTCGCCGAATTTATTAACTACATCGGTAAGCTGGAAATGTTTAATTTTCGTTCTCAGACGCTCGTTTTGGCAATAATAAATTACCATAATTAGAGTTTCGCATGGGAAGAGTTTCATAGGGGATAATTACTAGTTTTTTGTTGGACTAAATTACAATGTCTCGTGTTCCGTTGTCAACTTGTTCGTGAGGGTAGTGGAGGAACCACTGAAATGTTGACAAAGAACGGAGGCTTGCCTGCGCGTGCATCACGGGAGCTATGAGAACGTGCCAGAGTAGAGCACTTGAGGTCATCACAGATCTCACAACTCTACATCTAGTGATTGATCAGGAAGCCCGATGAAGCCATCCTCAAAATATCAACGAAGCTGCAGGTAACAAGAGAACTGAGAGTCAGAGGGTCTGGTCCTCTCTGAACATCTACATCTCATCTGCGAACCTTCCTAGTGATCAAATCATCAAGAAAATAAGCACTGAGAAACACTTCAATGCACTGCTAGGCAAAGAGGGGAATTAAAACGGAACTACACCCACTACAATCCCAAAGAAAAGACCGTAAAAGGTATACACATGGTTCAAAAACCACCAAGGACTATACGGGACAAGAACTGAGTGTAGTCTATCCTTAGGTTACCACTCGAGTATTTTTCAGACAGAAATACTTGCAATTGAAAGATGTCTGGACATAATCATTTATTGTTTGTTTATGATGAGTTGTTGACGATGTTGACGTATTTCTTTGGGTCTGATGATGCTCGTAAGGGCGAAACACGTGTAACCACCACCAATAAATTTTGATATCATATGAGGCTTGGACTTTGTGTTTTCCCGATTTCTTCTTGTTGAAAATTGGAAAGTCTCTTTGAAAAAAAATAAAATGGATGTTTATTTAAAAAAAAAAAATGTCTGGACATAAACCTAGAAAGAAGTGCCAAATAGCTATTCACTGAGATAGTCAAGCCGCTATTATAGCACTGAGCTCATAAGTCGTCGACTCAGAGTTGATTTGCGAGCTGTAAAGTGCGTAATGAAAACAGCTCTCTAAGGGGCACAATAGACCTTAAGGTCGCAGTGAACTGCAACCCCTTCGTAACTTTTACTATATCACTGAAATACGCGAACAAGCCTCGAACTGTTAGAGACACAGGTATTTCAGCTGAATTAACCGTATCTACCGGACAACACCGTGACCAGGCTCCATCAGCAAACAAAGAGCCAGGACTTGTCTTAACATATTCATAACAAAATATTCATGTGCGGCTAATAAAGGCAATGCATCTCAACCTACTCTTGCTGATCCTATGAGGAGGTTATTCCAATCCCTGAAGGACGATCCATAAGTGGACAAGGCAAACGTGAGCCGAAGACTCGATAAACGTACTTAGTTTCAACTTCTACAGCTGATATGATTGCAATCAAATCAAAAAATGGGCCCATACCTCCTCCAAATAAAAAGTAGACAAGACCCTAGGGCATTATTTAAAGAAGACCATGAAGATGATAATGTTCCTAGCAACTTTCGAGATGATGAATACGACTGTCCATCTGTCTATTGTTATGACCTTTTCTCTCGATTTAGATCGGGAAAAAACAAGTCTTCTCCAGGATTAGCCCTGGAATAGACTGGTTACGATGCATGCATTGGTTGCATTGAGCTCACGCATCTTGTGATGATGTTCCAAGGAGAACCAAGCGTTTCATTGGTGAACTTTGTCAGTAGCTTTGTAACTATAAGTAGAAAACTACAGTTGACTGTTGCCGGTGTGTCATTTTGTCCATAGCATGCGGACAAAATGAATTTCGTTCATCCCAATTTATCTAAGAATATTTTGTTTTTTGGTATTTCATTTCATAAAGGTTGATTAGATTTTATAAAGAAAGGACCAAAGTTCATAGGTGTAGAATATGACATTACTGTAATTCACTAGTAACAAGTTATGCATCTGAAATAAAACCCTATGTCATTTTGTACGTACTTACCCTAAGGAAGAAAGCAATTGCTCAAATACTTTCAAATACACAAGATTAATATGCTACTAGTTTTGGGAAAGAGGAAAGGCAATGACCAACGAAGCAGGATTCTTTGACAGCTGCTGTCAATTCTTCTTACTACCTGTCAAATTTCATTCCCAATTGCATTCTTCAAATGGAAAATGCGAATCTACCTTCAAGATGGATCAACCAGTGCTAGAAGACTAATCCTGATCTGCACGGTGTTCGAAATATTCAAGTTGTGAATTTCGTTCAATGCAAAGCAAACCATGTGCTCGAAAATTTAGAGAACCATCGAATATAAAGATAACATTTCATGGCTCCGCCCCTATTGTGTACAGAATAATTAATTTTACTTTGGGTCGATTGAAAAGACAAGCAGAACGTTCCAAATAAAATTCGCAAATTTTGCCGGAATCCAAACAGCTAAGGGAACGAGTCGGTAAAGGATTAATTAACCTAACTAGGTTGCTTCAGAATTAACGAGTATAATTTGATATATGCTGGCCATTTCGCCGAATCTGAGCGTGCTTTTTGTGCGGATGGAGTGTTTTATCTTCAGCGTTGGCTACCCCCGTAATTCAATATATAGAATATTTGATGTGGAGGGAGCCTGTACATGTGGGGGAATATTGAATCAAGTGAACATAAATTCAGGTGATGCTGGAGCTGGTACCAAGCAGCTTCAGGGGGAATATCCATTTCAGGATTAAATCACAAAAATTGAGCAAACACGAAAGGGAAACTTCTTGTTCACGCGAAGAAAATATATTCCTACGGAAATCTGAAGCTGGTAGCTGATAGTCAAGCTTCTATCAAAAACTGAACTCCCATGTCATCAACTCAAATCTGATATGGGAGTGCCGAAAAGTTGGCAAGAACAATAAGGTCTCTTCAGTCTGGGTTATGGAAAAAAAACGACTGACCCTTTCCCTATAAGGGTGAGACTTTGACTTGTACATATATTCTAACTGTGGATTCCTCCCATCAAACGAGACACTTTTTTCCTATACCATTTTTCAAAATTCGGTTACGTTTGGAAGATACAGGGTGTTGAAAATCCATGAAAAAAAAACACTTTCTGTCTATATCTTCGGAACCGTTATTTGAAATGAATGAATTTAAGTATAATGTTAATGATAGAGGACGTACTGCTTCCTTGTTTAAAGAGAAAATCAACACAATCTGGCATCGTCTTCTCATGGATGATAGCTTTCATAGAATATGCTTAGATGGGTTAGGTTAGGTCATTGACCTCGAATCCTCCGACCTAATTTAATGGAGTTATGTTCGATTAGTGTTGTAGAAACAATTCTTTTTGAGATAGTTTTGTGGGAAAGAGTAGGTACTTAGAATAAAAACAAATTATAACAAATTAATCTTCATGAAAATCGAAGGAAGAACTTGTTTTGGTGGGAGAAATATGGCTTTTTAGTTACAGATATAATCGGATGAATCTTACTCTTTTTGTTGAGAAATATACTTGAGTATTTCCTAAATGTATCAACTCAATTTCAATCGAGAAATATGAACATTGCATCAATTCCAGAGAATCATATCAGAGACGTAATTAGCCCAATTTTTTTTTAAATGGCTATATCTTTTCAACAGAGCCGAATTCGGAAATGTGGAAAATGAAAAAAAAGTTTCTTTTGACCCCAAGAATCTTCAGTTGAAATATGAACAGATTAAAGACTCACCCTGTATGTATAAACTTACAAATAATTAGCATATGTTACCCATGAAATGTATATATCCTTTTCATCGAAACTTTCATGAAACAAACTTGATGAAAGGAAGAAGCTTGTTTTCATGATTAAAGTGCGAAGTAATACAAATAAACCGCTGGAACTCAATCTTCGTGTGGATATCAATGTCGAAATTCGCCCGTCGTTTCCTTTGCAGTATCCATTGTTTACAAAATTTATATTTTCGAGGTTATTTCCGTATCTAGTTCAAACACAATATGGGAAATATAATCCTGACTTGTCTTTCATATTTCGAAACTGATCGCGTATTGTGGCCTTTCAAATTGCTGTTTCTGTTTACACGAATATCAAGAAATTGTATCTTTGTGCACGTCACTTTAGACGTGGTCCAGTTTTCCAGTTATATTATTAACGTTCTTTTGGAAACCTTTTCATTGATAACCCATGGTTGTTTGATAGACCGAAAGCTACCCTGAGCATTAGCGAAACCGAATTGCACAGAAAAAAATAGTCGATCAATCATCAGACAACTAAAAAAACATAATTCCAACAAAAACTGATCAATAAAAGCACCGCAAAATTTGAAACAGGGTAACAAGGCTGAAAGTGCCTAAAGTACTGGTTGGTTGGCAGCATTGAGTTCGTGCTCGTTCTTTATGGAAATGTTGTCATGACATGCTTCGTTTAAACCGTAAAATAACACCGCTGGATGGCACACACCGGAACAGGGGCGGGCTGCACATTCAAAAGGGCGAAGAAGTAATTTTGTTTGTAGGGAAACAGATTAATTAACCTCTTTCAGAGGTTCTGAACGCTCAGACGTCTTTTATTTCTTTTCAATTCGAGCATAACTTCATACCTATATGAAGACTGCACAACTGAAATATCTTATCACTTATTTTAACATTTCTACACTCGTGGCTTCTACATCCTGGCGCATGCGGATGATGAAAACTTGACGTAGTCTATTTGCCAAACAGAGGAATGTAGATAATCTTGAAGAACCTCTAGCCTCTCCAGAACTGTACTTTGCTAATGAGGTTAGATATTTGGAAATGATCTCAAATCACAAACTGAATTGGAACTCAATCCTGCAAAATGTTGTCAGCATACTCAAAAAGTCACTTCTGGACGAAGAATCTTCGCTTTTTGATTTGGTGGCCTGGAAAAAATCATACACAAGCTAGGAAGGAGCTCAACATACCCAAACGTCTGGCTTTTCTTTGCACTGCAATGAATTTTGTCTCCGCTAATCATATGTTTGTTGTTCTCAACTCTTCAAGGTGAGGACAACCTGGAGATAAGTGTCCTTCGAATGTAATACTGTGGTGACATAAGCATAAATCAACATAACAATAACAAAAATGGACATTAATATCTTTGAGATCAATTAAATGAATATAACATATCGTGATAAATGAAAGAAGTTTCATAATTACTTGCAAAAGTCACAGATCCAAGTATCAAACTCTGGACCAGCACGATCATAATGTGCCCAGAGCCCATACATCAATCATATTCCATAATTAGACACCGACGACTGTCCATATTTGGATTTTTATACTAGTTTAAACTCTTCTAAATATTTTTTCAAGTCACAATATTCCAATGAAAAAAGATCACAAAATGGTGGAATAACATTATACCGATAATAAACATAATACCGATATACTAAATAGTATAACACTTATGTACAAACATAACAGCTGGTAATACTCATTTATTACTTACCTACAAAATTTTCTTCACGACAACAAAACAAAACACGCCTGCCACACGTTAAGCGTTCGCGCAACTGACTCGATGGTGTGAGTGCGATAGTTAGTAGACCGAATGAAACAGAAGATGGTCGAGTATTGCGTTTATTACTTATAGTCTTGGAGAAATTAAGGTATTCCATATGAGGATACTATTTCATATTCGGTGACTTTCCTCTACCATTAATTTGTCTTTGCCTATTTTTATGGTCAAAATGTGTAATAATAATAATAATAATAATACCTTCATTGATCCCTTTAGACTACAAAGTATGGGACAAGTCAGTGTATAGACATAAAGAGATGTTTACCAGAAGCAATCACATATCAAGTATTTAACATGGTATCATTCATAAATTCTGTAACAGAGTAATAACATCTATCACACAACATTTGCTTAATTGTTTTTTTGAATTCAAACTCATTCAACTTCTTTATATTCGTAGGGAGATGATTGAATAGGCGTATACTCTGGTACAAAGGGGAGCGCTCATATTTAGATGTTTTATGAGCTGGCACTTCCAAAACATTATAATTTCTAGTAGAATAATGGTGACAATTAGACAACTTATTTATAGAGCTTTCATTGTACTTCACATGAAGTAGACACTTAAATATAAAAATACTAGGCACAGTCATAATCCTATCAGATTTAAAATACGGTCGGCAGGAAGATAAATGTGGCAAATTGAAAATAACTCTAATTATTCTCTTCTGGCAGACCAAAACCCTTTCTAGTTCAGTAGAACTTCCCCAGATAAGAATATTATATGCCAGATGAGGGTAAGCTGTACAATAATACACATCTAGTAGTGAGTGAAGTGGGAACAATTTTTTGATCTTGTTTATGGCAAAATACGAGCTGTTCAGTTTTTTACAAACCATATCAATATGGTGGTTCCATCTTAAGTACTCATCAATTTGAACACCAAGAAACTTGGCGGAGTCATTTGTTGTTATCGAAATGTTTTCATAGTTGAAAACAGGTCGCATTTCACTGACATTTTTCAGCTTGAATTGAAGGCACACAGTTTTTTCGATATTCATTATAAGATTATTTCTATGACACCATGTAGAAAACATTTGAAAGAGTAAAGCGACCACATCTGCGAGCTCCCCAACGCTCCGTGCCGTTACTAGAAATGATGAATCATCAGCAAAGAGGGTAATCAAATTTGCACTAATATGGTCAGGTAAATCATTTATGAATAAAATGAATAACAAAGGTCCTAACACGGAGCCCTGTGGAACCCCCAGACCAAGGTCATACTCCTCCGAACGCACATCACTGACCTTGACAGACATTCGACGATCAGTTAGATAACTCATCAGCCAATTCAAAAACATTCCCCTGAACCCAAGATTATAAAATTTGCTCATCATAAATGAAAAATCCAAGGAATCAAATGCCCGGGACAAGTCGAAAAATATACCCGCCACATAAAAACCTTCATCCAATTTTTTATAAGCAGTCTGAAAAAATGTGAAGGCCGCCGTTTCTGTCGAGTACTTAGGCCTGAAACCATGTTGGGATGAGGTAATGACATTGAATTTATTCAGAAAACTAAGCATTCTGTTGAGGACTATTCGTTCAAATACTTTTGAGAAACAACTTAGAAGAGATATTGGTCGGTAATTTACTATGTCGTGCAAATCTCCTTTCTTCGGAACAGGAACAACAATTCCCTCTTTTAAAATTGCTGGAAATCTACCAGAAGATATTGATACGTTGATCGAGTAAGCGAAGTGATCAGAGATATATTCATTAATAACCTTCATAATTCTGGAGGATATGCAATCTGTTCCCGTACTTTTTTTGTTTTTTAACATTCTGATGACTGCAATCACTTCATCTTTAGATACTGGGTGGAAGAAAAAAGTGGAGGTCTGCATTTTAGATGTTGTGCAGAGGTTAGAGAGAGATGCTCCAAAGTGGTCGAAAAGCAGCTTAGATGTTATAGTCGAAAAATATGCACTGAAAGTCCCGGCTAATAAAGCTGGATCAGTACACAATCCTCCACTTTGTAGCAAACAAATTCTACTTTGATATCTATTATTCCTACCCATCTCGATATTCACAAGATTCCATGTTGTCTTGTTTTTTTGACTTGAATTGCTCATTAATTTCGCATAATAATTTTTTTTAGTACTTTCAAGTAGTGTGTTGTACTCAGATTTCGCTGTTTTATACATTTTCAAGGAATCTACTGTTTTCATATTAGAATGTAGCCAGAACACATTTTTCAGATGATGACTGGCTAGTTTTATGTGTGGTGTTAACCAACTTTTAGACATATCAGTGCTGCGAATTCGTTTAACTGGACAGCATTCCTCAAAAGCTATTTTAATAGTGTCAACAAACTCTTTGAAGCAAACATCTGCATCAGAATGGAGATATACGCTCGCAAAGTTAGAGTCGCGAATATTCAATCTAAGTTTATCAAGATTGTCTTGAGATGTTTGCCTCATATAACGTATACTATCAGGGTTGCTCGACCGAGTACTTCCAGACAAATGACAACTATATTCAAGAGAAATGACCTTATGGTCTGATATGTGAGGTTCAAAAACTTGTGTTCTACATAATTGTGAGTTTACATTAGTTAATATATAATCCAGCGTGGAAGAATATGTTCGGCCAGTAATATCAGTGAACACCCTTGTCGGCTCAAATGAAGTTATTCGCAGCTGGAAACAGTCAAGAAAGTCAGTGAATAGAGATTTCGATCTGCCATCCGTTTTTAATGTATCTATATTCATATCCCCACACACAAATATCGAACTAGTTTGATTCAGACACTTTTGAACTGCGTAAGTGAGATTTTTAAGAAACACTTTAATGTTACCTGAAGATGACCTGTAGACACTAATTATTCCCAACTTCAAATCGTCAGAGATCAACTTAATACCGCACAATTCACAGTCCAGCTCCTCCGACAAATGGGATAGGTTAACATTGGACGCTTGAAGAGTATCCTTCACATAAATCACACAGCCACCATTTTTGTGCGAAGCCCGACAAAAATACGCAGCTTGAACGTATCCAGGAAACATCATGAGTTTGTAATTGTAATTGTAATTGTGAATGAAGCGCAAAGCCACAAATAATGTATGACTCAACTTTGAACATTCCATTTCAAATTCAGTATAGGATCAAATATCCACTGTATCACATTTTCAGTGAATATGATTTCCACAGCAGGAGAAGGATCTTTGCGCCATCGAAAATCCTACATCAAGTTTCCGCATAATAAGAGGCGGAAGTAGCTCCTTTCCCCACTCCATCCTCTCTTTGCCAGTGAGTGTTCTCGATATTCCCTATGCCCGGATGTGAGTACCGTCTGAAAACGTGAAAAGTATTGCGATGATGCCTCATTCTCATACAGTAATTCACACCAGGCTTATCAACGTCAGCTTGTCATAATGAAACAAAAAGACATCAAAGGCCGCGTACGGTAGCGGATTATGGGTCATGATAACATCCCTGCCTTCTCCAGTAATGTCTCCCTCAGCCCTTACACGGGGGACTGGCGTAATGAGCCGCTGAGACCGACATAAAGTAGAACGATGCGGACTCAAACAAGACGTCAGTCGGGGAACGAGCTACCTTCACTGTACGAAATTTTCGTCCGAATAAAGGTGCTCGGAAATTAGGAAGTCGACTCAGAGTTCGGATGAATAAGAGTTTACAATTTGCAGTTGAGGGAGAAATTGCGTTGTTTTTCTTCCTCATGCACATGCTACAATAGATCCACAAAATTTCGAAATTGTTATGATTCAAAAAGTGAAAAAAACTCAGCCTCGGGAGTTTTTCAGAGCTCGTTCCGAAAATCGTAATACGAGGATGTATTGATATCTTGTTAGCCTAGACCAGTTCCATGCATAAACAAAATATTGCGATACCATATCAACGAACAATAACTTATTAGAAGTGTCAGTGTAGAGTTCGACGTCAAAAAAGTAAACCAGAGTTACGCAATAAATTAAAAAAAAGATGTCCTCCGAAATGGTAAAAATCGAAAAATTGGAGTATCGAGCCATCATCAAGTATTTAAAAGGGTTAAGACGTAAGCAGATTTACGAAGATATGCTAAATACCCTTGGTGATCAATGTCCTTCGCATGCGACCGTGAAAAATTGGACTGCAAGCTTCAAAAGAGGTTAAATTTCCATTGAAGATGATGACCGATCGGGAAGGCCAGTTTCTGTGTCAGTCCCCGAAAATTTCGATGCAGTTCATGACATGATTTTATCAGACCGTCGAATTGGGCTAAAACGGATATCCGAATCACTGAAGATTTCATACGAATGCGTTTATAATATAGTTCACGTCAATTTGGACATGAGAAAAATTTCGGCAAAATGGATCCCCAAATGTTTGAATGTTGACCAAAAGCGTGCAAGGGTAGAAGCATCGCGTTCGATCTGTGCTCGATTTGTAAACGATGTAGACTTCTTAAACCGAATTGTTACTATGGTTGAGACTTAAGTACATTTCTACGATCCAGAAAAAAAGCAACAATCTATGGTTCTCCAAGACCTAGGAAGTTTCGTGTCCAAAAATCTGCTGGAAAAGTTCTTGCTTCAGTTTTTCAGGATTGCCATGGAGTAATTATGATTGATTTTTTGGATAAGGTTAGAACAATAACTAGATATTATTATTCGACATTACTGATCACTCTACGGGAAAAAATTTGAGAAAAAAGACGCGGAAAGCTACCAAAGGTGTTTTGTTTCTACAGGACAACGCCCCAGTACACAAATCCCATGTTGCCATGCAAAAAATTCGTTATTTAGGGTTAGAATTACTAGAACACCCCTCTTATTCACCAGATTTGGCTCCGTCCAACTATCATCTCTTTCCTCAACTGAAAAAAGGTTTAAAAGGTCGTAAATTTTTTTCCAACGAGGAGGTCATAAAAACTGTTAAGGACTGGTTTGCAGAGCAAAAAAAAACATTTTTTTAAAAGGTCTAAAGACATTGCAGGTTCGCTGTAATAAATGTATTCAATTAAGAGGAGAATATGTTGAGTAATAAAATATTTTGACATTGAAATTTTGTTTGGTTCTATAGTAGGCTGAGAATTTTTCAATATATCCTCGTATATGGACGAAGACCTGAATAGAAGTCAATTGGATATCTAAACAACAACCCCAAGACTCAAAGTTCCAATTGGAACAATACCTGCACAAAAGAAGGCCCTTGATCGGGTCGACTTCCCCAAAAATGTAAATTATTGATGTTGTTCAAATATTGGATGAAGGTTCGGAAAGCAGGGGGGAAAATGAACCTGTCGTCGATACCTCTTTTGATGGACATTTGAAAAGATAACAGAATATTGCGAGGGACTTTCCGATAGATTTCGATTGAATGGCAGCTCTACATCAAACCTGAAGCTCGGGACCATGAATTTTTGAATAGATGAGAAGTTGGCAACATTGATATGATTTGGAGTGAGGTAATGAAGTTTTACGTCACGGAAATGCAACACTGCTATCTTGGATCAGGCATCAACTTACAAAGTACCTAGTAAGGATTATTAACAAGTGTTTACTTGACAAACTGGGAAACCAGGCTTATGAATATCAAGAATCGTTATTTTCAAGAGAAAACCAAACCAGTTGATCGGTTTTCATTAGTAGGCATCGCTCACAATTGCCAATCTGACGAGTCCTGTGAGCGAAATTGGGACGAAATGTAATCCCAATCTCGATACGAAATTCACACTATTCAAGAATATTTCACTGAAATACGTATTCTACTTAAATTTTCGTCATTGGATTTCATCAAAGGTATAATCATTATATTATAATGTGGACACCAACGGCATTCGTTTGTGAATTAATGACTGATGATTCCAGGAAACTTTAAAAGGTATGAAAATTCCATGAAACGCAGAGAAGATTTTTGGACATAATACCTAATTAATTCTCTCCGCTTTCACATTTACGGCTTCACCCTTGCATAATTAATTACTGAAAATTTAACCTATATTTTCGGGGTACTTGCCTCCATCTAGAATTTATAGAGGTTTTGTGACACCATCGATAATGATTGTGTTAGAGAGTCAATAATTTCGGGGTTTTTGATTACTTTTATTTTTCGAAGTTTTAGTTTTAGAAGATTTCATTTTCTCGATCTATACAGGGTGAGTCTTTGACTTGTACATATATTTCAACTGTAGATTCCTCTCATCCAACGAAACACTTTTTTCCTATACCATTTTTCAAAATTCGGTTTGGTTTCGAAGATACAGGGTGTCGAAAATCAATGGAAAAAACACTTTATTGTCCATATCTTCTTGACCGTTATTTCGAATGAACTGATTTTGGTTCATTGGTTACTCTATACATGGTGCATATTCCTCAATCGAAACCTATTCAATATCTCTACTAGTATAAAAGTTACAGAGTAGTTTACTCATCAATACACGCTAAAACACCATAAAACCACTTTGAAAAGATAAACGGTTCATATTTGCGAAAGGATCTATCATTTAAGAAACTAAAAGAATTCCTATTTTTTCAATAAAACGCGTCGTTTTCGAGTAATTTCCAATTTTGCCTAGAGGAATTTGACGAAAAAAATCATTTTTAAACGAGTTTACAATGCTGTCACAATATTTATCATTTTTGCCGAGATATTTTAATAATAAAATCTCACAAATGTGAGGATAAAATTGAACACCAAGGAGGATTTAACACGCACAGTTTCCATTGAAAATTTATAGTTATCGGTCCATATCGAAGTTAAATGTCGATGAAATACAAAATTCGGATATCAATGATGAATCTCGATACAAACTACTTATTAAATTGAAATTAATGAAAAATAAAATGATACCTGTGTCGATTTTTCTATCTAAACAAGTTCACCTTGGAATTTTATAAACTCGGCACGTTTAAGATTATATTAATTCACTCCACAAAATAATCACATTAGAACAATAATTCACTGAAAGTATTCAGAACTCCACATAATGTTTACAATTTGTTCAGAGACTCTGGTTTGTAATTGTTTATAGTTAGCCTCCACATAACCAATCTTTCGGTTTTCGCTCTACGCATGCGTGGTAAAATTTGGCGGCAAACTAGATTTATGATGGAAACGGCAGAATTCATAGATATTTATACCACGGTACACAAGTGTATCGTGATTTATACAATGTTCCGTAACAAATCCTTAACCTCAATGAAATATCATCTTGAAATTTCTGTGCAAACATTCACAGAATCACAAAATAGATTAGGTTAGGTTGTTTAATGATAAATTCTGATGATCTGAATGAGAAGTCTTTTTTCATGATATTGTTTGGGAATTTCGAGGAAAATATGAACAAGTTATTAGTGTTTACAAACTAATCTG
Organism: Adalia bipunctata; assembly: GCA_910592335.1. Classification (NCBI taxonomy): domain Eukaryota; kingdom Metazoa; phylum Arthropoda; class Insecta; order Coleoptera; family Coccinellidae; genus Adalia; species Adalia bipunctata. The sequence continues at coordinate 8,914,474 of OU342952.1, read as the reverse complement.
CAGAAAAATCGAAGAAGGAATTCATTTTGGTGTGAGAAATGTGGCTTTTTAGTTGCAGATATAATCCGATGAAATTAACTGTTTTCGTTGAAATTATCGTGTTTGCAACATTTTTTTTTAATGAGTTTAGTACTTGAGTATTCCCTAAATGTATAAACTCAATTTCTATCGACAAATATGAACTTTGCATCAATTCCAGAAGATCATTTCAGAGGCGTTGTCAGCCCAATTTTTTTCAAATGGCCATATCTTTTTAACAGAGCCGAATCCGAAAAAATGGAAAATGAAAAAAGGTTTCTTTTGACCTCAAGAATCTTCAGTTAAAATATATGTACAAGTCAAAAACTCACCCTGTATACACAAGGAAGTTTACACTAGTCCAGGCAGTTTGGAAACAATGTTTGGTTTGTGGTTGGGGGCCTTTATTGAGAGTCTACAGGGTGATTTGTCCGATTCGATCGATTTTTCTTTTATTTATAATTTTGATATGGTTTGATCAATGTTGATGTAATTTTCAGTGTGAAACAATATGATTGTCTTCTTTCGATAATTCTAAAATTTTTTCGAAAATACAGGGTGGAATCATGATAACTTCATGATTAAATTTGCCGGTTGAAAAAACACCCTGTACCTACATTCCGTTCTCAAAAATTCGCTACTCTGTATTTTTGGAAAAAGGGTTGATGATTCAAGAGACACCAAATTTTCCTGGACAGATAAAAACCAGGAAATTTTTCAGAACGATCAAGAATTGAACTCTTGTTGAAAAAAATCATATGAAGTCCATTCTCAACTCCGAATTTCTTCATATTTTCTATCGAATTGAGAAAACCGTTGTTTCATAACGGTTTTTTGTCTTCATATGAACTTGGTTCTACGTGCAACTACTATTTTACTGATTTCGGTGCAATGTTCTCATTCCTGACTGCTCGATTTCATTTCGTAAACACTGTAACTATGAGCGCATTATCCAAGTGATCGTTTGTCGGTATCGGACTGGTCCTCTCTCAATTTCGGCTTGTATACGCGTTAAAACATAACAGAGCGTTAAATTGCACTCGCCACTTCGAAGATAACCATGGCGTTGTATCGAGAAAAGATTATCGAGCACAGACACCGTGACGCTGTCCCAATTTTCATCGACCGTACAACATTTGCTCGGTCTTTACTCCAGTGCCAGAAATTGCATGCGCCTGTTATGTATCGGATTGCTATCCCATTATTCCCGATCTAATTTCCTTCGATTCTTTCCATTTCCATCCTCCCGCTCTTAGGATTCCGTCCGGGTGGTTCTTTCGGGGTGCTCATCATGTAAGAGAGGACTCAAATATTGATAAGTTAAAAATTGGATTGAAGCCTACTGTGCTTCCTTTCGAATGTGCATCTCTCATTTTCCTTATTATCGAATACATCTTGCTCCATCGTTTTCGAATAGCTCGATTTATTTGAGGAGATTATTTGTTTCGGTTGAAATTGACGATGTGACTTTTTTCGTACAGAACCTTCTCCTTGAAGGTTCATTCACTGAAATAATAGTGAAGACCACTGGTCGTTGGTTCCTCAAGAATACAGTCGTATTCAAATAATGAGCAGAAGGAAACATTAGAAACACTAGAAAATTCATGATTTATTCTTCATTATCGAATCAGCATTAGCACAAATTGGATCAGTTTCCATAAGAACAGGATTAAACAGAGTGTAACAGCCAAATGGAATAAATTCGATAACGAATAAATGAGGGCGTGTTGGGAAAAACGCTTGGACACGTCGATTTGTAATTTTAAATGCGCATACTTTACAAGAAAATAATATTATATAGAGTGTTCCATGTGACCGTGGCCAATACCAACTTTCTTATTTCGAATGCAATCCCCTGTATATCATTTATTTTTTGGATTCTTCAGAGAATTCTAGACACAATTCATGCACAATGTCCTATACCTATCTTTAACTATTTCGGAAGTATTAAGTGTTTTCAGATTTATTGCAAAAATTATCGTTTTAAATAAAAATTATTTTATTTCACAAATTCGGTACATTACACTTAAAACCTAATAAGTATTACTGATTATATTTTAATTATTAAAAAAAAATCAATGTCAATTTAGGAAATGTTCAAAATGCTCGCCGCGAACGTCTTGGCAACATGCTAATCTGGTGTAGAATTGTCTTCTAACGTTACTCAAGATTTCTTCTCAGTAATGGTTTTTGCTTACTTTCTTCATATTAAGAGCTGAATGGGAAATAAGTATTGAGTGTAATGTATCGAATTTGTGAAATAAAATGAGAAGAAGTAGAAAAGTTTTTCATTTAAAATGTTGATTTTTGTAAAAAATCTGAAAAAACTTAATATTTCCGAAAAAGTTGAAGATAGGTATAGGACAATGTTCATGAATTATGTCTAGAATTTTCTGAAGAATCCAAAAAATAAATAATGTACAGGGGGTTGCATTTGAAATAAGAAAGTTGGTATTGGCCACGGTCGCATCGCATGAAACACCCTATATAATTTTATTTTCTTGAAAAATATGCGCATTATATGCATTTTTTTTATTGATCAAGCACTTTGCAGAACAAGCAATAATGAAGAAGTACACTGAAATGATATATCAAAAGTCTGTTCTTTATTTGCGGCGCATGTGACAAATAAACAAAGCATATAATGAATGTGTAATATGATGACTGAATAAAAAAAAATCTTAGTTTGAAACTGACATACTCGTACTATTAACATAGCCTACTAGAAAATTATCTCAATAAACCTGATGATTAGACAGAGAAACCTGGCTTTAGTTTAAGGTTTCGTAGTACTTTCATTCTTTTTCCGAATGAACTATCACAAAGTAACGCACTATTTTGTCCATTATTCTTCAGTAAAATTTCAACACTTGATTCTTGATTTCCATATAAAAATAGCATAACTGAATCTTCCAACCATGTTTATATACGTGAAATATTCCCAGTATTAAAAGGGAAAAAAGTTTCTTCAACATTGTTTTGAATTATTGAATCCACATAATATTTTCTCATATTCATTATTTTCCCAAAGTAAATAAACATTTTGATAAATACGAAACTACTATATCTATGTAGAAAGGACAACGTTGCTTATTTATCTGACATTAAAATTACTTTAACCTAACATTTCAAAAATATACACGGTGAAATGTGTCAGAATTTCATGACCAACATTATGAAGTGAATGAAGTATTTTTCGAATTTTCAAATCTTTCTTCCAATCAAATCGTATTTTACTTACCGCTAAAGTGATCTCTATTCGCTTGCAGGTATTTCCGTTTAGCAAAAAAGCACACAGTTTATTCTTGAGAATTTCTTCATTCGACATCATAACGTATTTGTCATCATTCAAAACTTCAAATAGGTATGAATCTCGAAGTCATTTCGAATAATCAATATAGCACTAGCCGTGAGATTACAGCGGTGTTCCACTTATCTCGCCAGCCCAAACCTTTCGTTACATTAATCGATAGACTTAAGCAATGCAGTTCAATCAAGCAACAAACTGCAATGATGGAGAAAGCCTGTTACTTAACGTCGAAACCAACGCGAAAAAAACTGTACAATATCGAACCCATTTTGTATTTTTGCAACAACAATGTCATAGGTAAATTCACCGCGAAAATTGAATCATCATGAGGAAATATTGTCAGTATAAATACGACAAATCGCAAGTCCAAAATCAGTTCAGTTCTTGGTTTCAACCAATACAATACAATGAGGTGGCTCATTTTAAGTTTGTGTGTTTTCTCTTTGTACGTTGCTTACGCATCGGGTAGAATTATAGTGGAAAATGAAGATGAGGAAGTATTCGATTTAGTGCCTGCTGCTTCCCATCACGGTCATTCCAGTCATCACGAAGAAGGCGGTGGATCCAAACACCACGAAGATCATCACGCTGAGCATGGGGATAAAGGAGACAAAGGGTACAAAAACGATCATCACCACTCGAAACACGAGCATGGAAAGCATGGGAAAGAACACAAAGAAGGCCACCATGCCGAGAAAGGAGGGCACCATAAGAGCCATCACGATGAAGCAGACCATTACGACGAACACCACGCTCATGGCAAACACCATAAAGGCGGAAAATTCGGAGAGAAGAAAGGACACAAGAAGGGTCAGAAAACCACAGGATACCACCATAAATCCCACAAGGATGATTACCATAAGCAACACAAATTCTACGACGACTACCACAAATCTGGACACCATTCCAAACATGGTCACCACCATGGACACCACGGAAGCAAAGAGGGTCACCACAAGAAGGGTGGTAACCACAAGTCTGGATACCATGACGATCACTTCGGAAAGAAAGGACACTCCGACAAAGGACACTACGATGAAGACCACAAAGGGTTCAAGGGACACCATGGACATGAAAGCCACCACTCTCACCATGATGATTATGGAAAGAAAGGAGCTAGCTCTGGTGGCAAAGAGTATGGTTTCAGCAGTGGACACCACTAAACATGATCAGAGTATCAAAGAGTTTTTCTTGTTAATTGTAATTGTTTGTATTATTGAGTATGGGAATGTGAAGTTTCCGACTCATTTGTTGATTTGTTTTTGATACAATATAATAAATACTGATTAGAATTTTGTGTTTTTATGGAATAGCGAAAGACAGCAACGAAATTCACATTGTCTAAGAAAAGAAAAAACGTGCTACTCTCAATACAAAAAAAAATCTAGTGAAACATTTAATTCCGAAAACATATTGCTTACATTGAACATTTTTTGACAGTCACGATTTGGCAATGTGAATGTTGAAAGTATAAATACGTTGTGAAGAACTGCATAATCCTTTCACTATACGAGGATGTATTGATATCTAGTTAGCCTTGACCAGTTCCATACATAAACAAAATTTTGCGATACAATATCAACGAACAATAAATTATTGGAAGTGTCAATGTAGAGTTTGACGTCAAAAAAGTAAACCAGAGTTACGCAATAAATTAAAAAAAAAATATGTCCACCGAAATTGTAAAAAAATCGAAAAATTGGAGTATCGAGCCATCATCAAGTACTTGTATATAAAAGGGTTAAGAGGTGAGCAGATTTACGAAGATATGCTTAATACCCTTGGTGATCAATGTCCTTCGTATGCGACCGTGAAAAATTGGACTGCAAGCTTCAAAAGAGGTAAATTTTCCATTGAAGTTGATGACCGATCGGGAAGGCCAGTTTCTGTGTCAGTCCCCGAAAATATCGATGCAGATCATGACATGATTTTATCAGAGCGTCGAATTGGACTAAAACGGATATCTGAAGCACTGAAGATTTCAACGAACGCGTTCATCATATAGTTCACGTCAATTTGGACCTGAGAAAAATTTCTGCAAAATGGATCCCCAAATGTTTGGATGTTGAACAAAAGCGTGCAAGGGTAGAAGCATCGCGTTCGATCTGTGCTCGATTTGAAAACGATGTAGACTTCTTAAACCGAATTGTTACTATGGATGAGACTTGGGTAGATTTCTTCGATCCAGAAACGAAGCAACAATCGATGGAATGGCGACACTCTGGTTCTCCAAGACCTAAGGAGTTTCGTGTCCAAAAATCTACTGGAAAAGTTCTTGCTTCAGTTTTTTGGGATTGCCATGGAGTAATCATGATTGATTTTTTGGATAAGGGTAGAACAATAACTGGAGATTACTATTCGACAACCACTCTACGGGAAAAAATTAAAGAGAAAAGACGCGGAAAGCTATCCAAAGGTGTTTTGTCTTTACAGGACAACGCCCCAGTACACAAATCTCATGTTGCCATGCAAAAAATTTGTGATTTAGGGTTAGAATTACTAGAACACCCCCCTTATTCACCAGATTTGGCTCCGTCCGACTATCATCTCTTTCCTTAACTGAATAAAAGGTTATAAGGTCGTAAATTTTCTTCCAACGAGGAGGTGATAAAAGCTGTGGACGACTGGTTTGCAGAGCAAGGAGAAACATTTTTTTTGAAAGGTCTAGGGACGCTGCAGGTTTGCTGAAATAAATGTATCCAAGTAAGAGGAGAATATGTTGAGTAATAAAAAATTTTGACATTGATATTTTATTTGGTTCTATAGTAGGCTAAGAATTTTTCAATATATCCTCGTAACTAGAATGAGAATACGAGAATATTTTCCAAGTTTTCGTTCAGTATACATTCAGATTACCCCGATGAACGAGAATAATGCGATAAGTATTCGCCAATGAGCAGATTCCGCTAAAACATCCATGAGATTCCCTGTATTCCCACCATTACATAAATGAAATTCATTCTTCAGGGAATTCACGCCATCAGCTGTATTAGAACTTCGCGAACTCGAAGAGGTTTCTACCTCACCAACACTCAATCTTTTCGAATAATTCCGAGATGGTGTCTGACAGAAAATTAGGAAGTACTGAAGTTCGCGTGATGGAAGATAGATTGACTATGTTCACCTGTTGAAGTGTCATAAGGGCGAATAAGATTCTTTTGCAAACCAGGGACTTAAGTAAATTCAAAATGTCGTTATTCTTGGTTTATTTTACACCATTTCGTATTAGATGATTAGTTAATTCACTCTTCATCAAATCGAAGGAGTCACACTTGAAAAATAATGAACTAGATTTCTATAAAAGCTGATACCAACTTCCCAATAGTTGTTCGATAAAATGCAGAATATTTCCTTCGTTGAGGGGCACATATGTTCCAAATTCTATTCCCAAATATTTGAGCGAGCTATCTTGGAACTACAGGTATTACGTTGAGGAATTCAGCCATGGCAAAGCCGATATACAGGGGAAACCTCAGAGTATGATAATTAATTATTTATGCCTCATCAGAGATATCAATAGTTCACAATCAAGCAGTCGCTTCGTGATAGACTCTGGGTGAAGGGGAACAAAAGCCACTGAATAGGACTTGAATTCCAGAAATCAGTGTGTTGAATTTGGCAAAGCAAATACAGGGGACGATTTGATGGTGTGGAGAACCGATATATATTATTCAGCGAGGGAATTTTCGACTGAGAGGATTCCCCTAATGTTCAGGAACTGTATCTGAACTAAAAAAACCTCATTTCATTCAGAAATTGAAAAAAATGATGATACACCTTGAATACTTATTTTGTGTTCCATTCGGAAGCTAGGTACTTAAGGGGCCGTTATACTCTGGCCGACGGCACCGATTCTCCATTCAAAAAGTGCCTTTAATTTCTTCAAGTTCACGCCCTTAATTTTCCACCTGAAAGCTTCATTTTTTTCAATTATCCTGGAATTTCAGAAAGTTCTCTGCGATTTCACACTTTCTGGAAGTCTTTGCAGTATTTCTATCATTGTTTGCATTAATTAAGCGCTTATCCGAATAAATAGGTTGAAAATATAGAGAATTGATTCGTCGAGGGCACTCCAATGAATTTAAAAAAAAATAGAAGAACAACCGCCGAAAAACGATTATGAAGTCAATTTTCATAGACTCTCAAATTCAACCTGATTTGTTCATGGGAAAAAATAATTTTTTCAAAGAGAAGAAATTAGAGTGCCCTCAAGACATGTTAAAACTTCAATTAAAAAAAATCAAGCTTTTGGGTGGAAAATTGAGGGCGTAAACTTGAAAAAATGAGAGGCACTTTTTGAATGGAGAATCGGTGACGTAGCAAGAGTATAACGGCCTCTTAATGAAATGATTTTCTGTTATAATGGGCTTACCTAGGACTTCGCAACACACCTGGTATAGGAACATGGAATCTCACCTGCAAAAAAAATAAAATTAAAGAATTTCGTTTTTGAACTACACTGCGCAAAAAAATTAACGCACATTCTGAAAATCCTAATTTTAATGAAAGTTAACTCTACATTGACTTTATAACTTATTTTTTATGTTCTCTCGGGAAGGTTTTGAACGAAACAAGACACATTCAATGGAAGAAAAATTCAGGATTTCACCGAATCTTATGTGAAAGAAAAGAAATGAACAATTTTCAAAATACTGAAATGCTGAAAAGTGATTTAATACTTGGTTTTTCCACCCCTTGCGTCAATTACAGCTCGACATCGACGGTTCATACTCAAAATGAGTGATCTTAAAATGTCTGATCTAATCCTTCCCAGATTTCTCCGAGTGGAATTCCTAAATCATTAAGAGTAGCTGGATGATTTTCTGAACTTCTCAACCTTTTATTGAGGTTGTCCCAAACCTGCTCAATCGGATTGAGATCTGGACTTCTTGCTGGCCATTCCATTCGAGAGACTTCAACCTCTTCAAGGTACTCCTGAACGATGCGCGCACGATGGGGTCTGGCATTATCGTCCATAAAAAAGGAAATTTCACCAATGTATGGGGCAAATGGCACTACATGCTCTTCAAGAATGTTCCTTATATACTAGGTCTGTGCGAGCAGTCAAAGATATTCCACCCCATACCATAATCGATCCTCCCACGAAACCAGTAGTATTCAGGAAATTGCACTGAGCATATCTTTCATGTGGACGTCTGTATACAAGGGAACGTCGATCACAATGGTAGAGGCTGAATCTAGAATCATCTGTGAAGATAACTCTTTCCCAATCGGCCTCTTCCCAATGGATATGCTCTCCCGCAAAATTCAAACGCGCCCTTCGATGGGCTGGGGTAAGAGCTGGACCTCTTGCCGCTACACGAGGCCTTAAATCATATTCTCTGAGGCGATTTCTTATTGTCTGTGTGCTAATTTGTACCTCATGAGTTTGCTCAAGCTGATTTTGAAGGAGGCCAGCGGTTGCAAACCGTTGTCTCAACGAAGAAACTCTCAAGTAACGTTCTTGAATGGCAGTTGTTACCCGTGGTCTACCCTGTCCTGGTCTTCGGACATTCATACCTGTCTCTCTGAATCGCTGCAACATTCTGGACACACTTGTATGGGAAACTCCAAACCTTTTTGCAATTCTTGTGTATGTCCACCCTTCTTCTCGCAAAACTACCGCTTGGGCACATTCCTCTTAGGTCAAATTGCGTGTTTCGCGTTGCATAGCGATCGAGTGCAGAAAATCTGACGAAAGAAAAACTATTGATCACTAGAATTGATCGAGAACAACTGATTTTAGAATGGAGCCAATACATTCAAAATCTGATAATATCATCTTTTTTCATTCCTACTGGAAGAAAACATCTGTATTGAAGAAAAACGTTGAAAGTGGATAACATATGCATGCATAATTCTGATGAAAATAATCATCATTGAGAACACCTTCAGTTGTAGAATAAATTTGAGATTTCCATAATGTGCGTTAATTTTTTTGCGCAGTATAATACACCACACATCCAAGATTATAGCTTTATCATTCAGAAAGCACAAAATCTATATCTCGTATATTTTTTCGATTTGAAAAAGCCTTGTTATTAAGAATTGAGTTTAGTGAAGAATAAAAAAAATAGGCTCATTTTTTAACTTTATACTCGTCGTTTCATCTCTTTGTAGGAGAGAGTGATTGGTGATTTTGTCATAGCAAATGGATCAATCTAGAGACCAGTTGGAGCTGTGAGTGAGTCCTTTTTTGACAGAGCCTATTAGGATCCTAACCTGACATTTCAATGGTTAGGAATTTTGTGTTAGCTGAACGAACAAAAAATATGCCAACTCTGTACATCAAGCCACCTCTAATTCACCACAATTTGGAGTGTTTACTCATCTGTAATGCACTCTGTGAGTCCATCTGTCGAAAACCGATTCCCAATTGTTTGCTATCATTAAATCGAAACTTTCTTCAAGTTCTAAACTCGCAATGTGGGGTGATTCAAATTAAACCGATGCCGAGGGGCAAATATGCCAGGCGCGCACGAAAAGGACAAAGTAACTGCAATACAAGTAACCTCGATTACCTACCCTTGGAGGACAAGACCAGCCCTTGGAATTGCCGCTGACTTATAAGTTACGGAAGACAACGAACTGTAGTATTTGTTTCGACGTGAATCACCCCGTAGCACCTCCCCCAGCTGCACGCTGAGTTTCTGCCATAAATACCCGTTACATTACTGCCGCCGTTAAATGGGGATGGCTGGCGATGCACCCCTTATTGCGGATCCCTATCACCGTCGATCTGACCCTGCGTTCTGAGCAATTATGCCTAGGGATGGACACATCGGAAAAACTTCGATGTGGCCGTAGCGCATCGTAGCGGCTGGAATTATTTCCGACCTACGATTCATTTTATTGACAAAGCAAACAATCAATTCGTACTATGTTAAATTAGAGAATTTCGGTAAGTATACTCCATTCACAATATATTATAAAATCACAACTCTGGCCTTGGAAATTTGACACATTCCACTCTGTATCGAAGTTATGACGTTTTTCAAAATATTTTTATGTTCCAAGTCAACACCATGTTGCCCTTTCTATAGTCTTAGCGTATTTCTCAGAATGTATATTTCATTTTGGAGAACACAACAGAAAATTATGAACAATATTGTACATATAAAGGAGTTTTTGGATTTATGATTGTAAAGATTTATCGATGTGTTTTCATCATGATATTGTATGTGATATTATTGCGAGGGTGCATAACATTTCTATTTCTAATATTTCAAATAAAAAACAGTTTTAATCATTCATCACAAAGAAAATAAACATAATAACTAAATTGAGGAATTTGTTTACAGAGAAACTAATAATTTCAATGCAATAGTAACTGAGTTTTGGTTATGAATTAATAAGCAAGAATGTCCATTCCTGAAAGCTTTATAGATATATATTTCATTCATTTGATCTTATGAACAAGGAGTGGAATATTCTGACTGTATAGTAATTTATTAGTTTGAAAAATATTCATTCATTTCCACCACAGTAGGTTTATACAAATAAAATGGAATAAGATGTCAACTGTCATCTTTTCCATGGATATGAGCTGTCACACAAAACAGAAATACAAAAATAATATGTCAATTACTAATAATGGGCAATTTCGAATTCGTTATTTCCGCAAATATATTTATTACCCAAATATAAATCAAAAACATTTAAGAAAAATAGAGAAAAGAAGAAAATGGACAACTCTCATCAATTTATGCTGATCGTCACGATCCGATTTACTTGACATTCCGGTAAAAATTCACTGTTCCACAAACTTGAGATGTTTACCAGCTTTTTAATCTGATAATGGCCTTCCATGTTATTATAAGTTCTATGCAAATTACACAATAATTGTATACATCGCCATCTAGTGCCGATAATATACAATATAGTACTTTCACGACTACGCTACAGTGTCTAGATAAGAGCCATGAACCGTAGCGACACCTAGCGGCCTTATTCAAAAAAAGGAAAAGCATTTCCTACATAAGCAAATTTTTCAGAGTTTTAATGTATTTTATAACAGCCAGGCCGTAGACGAATCCATTAAAGAAGTTTCATAACAAACAGTCCATCCGATCTCGAGTTATTAACGGTGTAACTAACAACTATGTTAGATACAGATATCATGATGACGAAATGATATAGACCTACAATATCGAAAACAATGCTTTCGATGTCGTTGTGTCGGAATCATCGATACAGCCATCCCCATCCCTATTCCGAAATAGCTATGTGACCCAAGCAATTATACAGCCGCATAAAAATATATGACTGGAAATAGAGAGGACATTGTCATCACAGAATGGTCTTCATCAACGGCCCTACGATCTATAACCAAATTCCGGGGTTGTAACGCTTGCGGTCGTTAAGGGAAATTCTGATGGGGTTGAAAGAATATTTTTTATGGTCTTGTGCGATAGGTCACATTGTTTTTCGCTCACATGCAAAATTCCCATAGACATATAGACTGAAACATAACGTGCCTAGTGCAGCAATGTTGATAGATGAATTACGACTCTAGTGCGTAAAATGCATATTCGGAACATTAATTGAGAGCAGGAAGAGATTTTTCAAAACTTTGAGGTGTCAGATCCTTTATGTAGGGATTCATCCATAGTTGGAAAACTATATAGTGAGAATCCCGAGTCTTTCAATAAATACTGCGCCACAAGAGTTGGTGATATCGTATTCAATCGTTTTTAAAAGTATGTATTCTTCGAGAAAATCGATGTAAAATCATTTAAAACTCAATAACAACTTGAATCGATCCAATAAAAATCAGTATGAGACAATTCGTCAATCTGGTCGCCTTTTTTCCTGAAGTTTGGTTCTTTGCATAAGCTTCATGAATGTTCTTATATTTTGAAATGTAGTCAGTTTACCAACGGCTTCGATTTGAAACGAGTTTTCTGAAAATGCCAAGACGTAAATTAACAAACGCTGAGGCTAATAGGGCTATCGGAATGCTACAGGGTGGCCTAACTCAGGTTGTTGTAGCGTAAAGGTTCCAAGTCAGCCAAAGTGTGATATCTCGACTTTGGAATAGGTTCAGGGAGACAGGTTCCGTGTTGGAACGACCGAGGCTTGGTGGGCGACGAAAAACAACACCTGCTCAGGATCGTTTCATCACCGTTTCGGCGAGAAGAAACCCTACATCTACGTGTAGAATGCTACAGAATACTCTTCAGAATGCAGATGGTGTCCAAGTTTCCATCAAAACCATCAGACGACGTTTGAGAGAGGTGAATCTAGGTTCTAGACGTCCATCAAGAGGAGTTCCACACGTGAACATAAGCGTCAAAGACTGAAATGGGCAAGGCAACAAATCAATTGGAACGATCAATGGCGTAGAGTCCTTTTCACTGATGAATCCAGATATGGAAGATTTTCAGATTCTCGAAGAATAAGGGTATGGACAATCCCACGCATACCCCGTAATCGTCTCTATGTCCAAGAAGTCCATCCATTCCGAGGGGGTAGTGTTATGATATGGACCGGGATATGTTTCAACGGGCGCACAGATCTACACATTTTGGGAATATGACCGCCTTACACTATAGGGAGCATGTCATTGACAATGTTGTGCCAAATTTTCACGCTGCTATTGGTGAAACTTTTCAATTTCTAGACGATAACGCTAGAACGCACCGTGCAGCCATAGTTGAGAATGCGCGCGTGGAACTTGGTATTCCACATTTACCAATACCTCCGCACTCACCAGAATTGAATTGCATAGAACATGCATGGGATATGCTCCAAAGAAGATTAGATAATCATCAACCTACCCCAGAATCCAGTGGCGTAGTAACGCCACCACGGGCCTGTGTTCAAGATATTTTCCGGGCTCCTACCCTCCCTATTAACGCTAGTCGTCCCAAGCGTCCGGGCCCCTTACAGGGGCCCGGGCCTGTGTTCTTCTAACACGCCGAACACTGGTCACTACGCCACTGCCAGAATCCTTGAATGATCTGAGAGCTTCTGCCCCGTTTATGGAACCAAATTCCTCAACAAATGCTCAACAACCTCGTGTGTAGTATGCAAAGAAGATGTCAAGCTGTTATTGATGCCCGTGGAGGCCATACATTGTATTGATAGTCTTAAAATGCTTGAATTCTATGGGAATAAAATTCGTTATTATACTCGATTTTTTTTAACACAAAAATCTTTTTTTAACTTTATTTTTTTTGCAATTCAAGTCAATATCCCTAACTCATGTTGAGCAGTTTAAGTCTGCACAAATTCTCACTGCTTTCAGAACTCGATTTTCCTCAGAAGCAAAATATTGGGTAACTTTTGAATACAATAACCTGGCTCGAAAGATTACGGCAAGGAAATCAATTATGTTCAAAGTTTAGCAATAACGAATTCTGGAGAAACTCGATTAATTTTGGATTTTGTTGATTTAACCGTCAATATTAAGCGCAGATAACGTGGTATCTTCACAGAGGAGGGTACGGTTGAATAGCATTACGAACTTGGTAATGAGATGCACAATACGTTGAATTTGAGGCTCTATTTCATCTGAACCGTCATTCGCTCTCTGAGAAGTTAAAACTATTGAATTGGATGAGGATTTCATTAACAAGAGTTTAGTTCACCGAGGTGTTGCTTTGATATTCATTGAAATTTCCAGGGAAGGTTTGGGACTCGAATGCCAAGGATATGTTCATTGATCGACTAGGGGTTTCAGAGATATGGACGTTTGAAATTTTATTTCTTCGACTATTTGCCCCGTCTTAATTTTCACCAATCAGAAACGCGCAATTTTTAATCACAAATGGCTCCTAGATGGAAAAACACAATGCAGAGTGATATTTTTTTTAACAAAAAGCATTCGTATTGCCACCAGCACTCATGCTTCTTGTTAAAATGTTACTTAGCGACGTGTTTTTTCGATTTTTTTCGGAAAAATTGGATGCCCTTATGATATTACTCACGATAATTTCAAAATTTTTCATTTGGTTCGATTAGCCAATGCAATTTTTTCCATACAAACTGGATGAATGAGCGTTAAGAATCTCTCGACTGCACGTCAGTACCTACTGTTGGTGACCCATTTTCAATATCCCAAATAACACTCGAGATGAACTGACAAAATGGAGCGCTACAATCATCGGCATGTATAATGGTGCGTTTGATGGCGAGCCAGTGAAAAACGGATATCCTGTAAATATTTTGTCCCATACTTTTCGTTCTTTCATGCTTCACACAAAGGGGTAATTGATTCTATGTATCCAGTAGGCCAGCGCAGTGTGAGGTCCGCCAACTGAATACGTTTTGTTGACACGACTGTCTTTTTCGGCAGTTTGAATTTTAATATCGCACTAATGAATGAGCAATCGTATAAAATGTGAAAACGGGACATCATCTTTTATTCATGGCGAATTAGACGAATATCTGACAGCTAGGATCTACCGTAATCCTGAAAAATTCAATTTTGTGGCCAAGCATATTAGGTACGGTTGAATTAATGAGATGAAAATTCGACAGATGTCATTATGGAAATGTCATATATTCCGAATTCACAACGGTAGAACAAATGGTGTTGAATTGATTGTTTAAATTTATTCCGCATTTTATTTGATAATACAATTTTATTAAATTTGTTTTGGGTCTGACAATCAAATTGTTCTTCCATCTTTAGACAATATAAAAGGTGTTTCAAATTGCGTGGTTTTTTTAAGAATGAATGAATAGATGGCGCCCCGAATTCGTCTGGGTATTTTGACATTTGAGAAGTGTGATGTATGACATTTATAAAAATGAAACATCCTTTACTTCCTTGTTCTCTACGGTAGAACAAATGGTGTGAAATTTATTGTTTCTTTTTATTCTGCATTTTCTTTGTCAAAACAAAATTATCAAAGTCGTTTCGTATCTGAAAAGCTGTTCAAATAGTTCCAAGTCCATCTTCAGACAAACTTCAGACAATATACATATAGATTATATATATATATATATTTACATCCCTACATCAATAGCTCCTCCCTCAAGAATCCAGCAAAAGGTCTTCTCCCAGAAGCCGTGCATATATATGAAATTTTCCTGCGTATATTGGTTATCCTTCGCAGATAGATCACGAATCCGTCAAAATATTGACCAAGAAATTTTTTTTTCATCATACATTTTGCTACCATTAGGTCCTCCTATAGAAAATCCAGTTTGAGGTCTTCCGAGTGTATATTTTTTATTCATATTACGGCCATTTAGTCTTCCACAGTATACGAAATTTTTCGAGGTGCGTTGGATAGTTCCTCCGGCATATAATTACCTTTTCGTTCCGCAGTGGATAAGTCCTCCGACAACGTTGCCAAAATTTTCCCTCAGATTATTTTAATTCTGTACGATTCATAGCCACTCGATAGTGGATTATTGAATTACGGAAACATTCATCTAGAGGTTGTTTCACCACAAACTGGACAAACATATACAGGGTGTTCCTAAATTGAACGTACAAACGAAAAGGGGAAATTCCTCAAGTAAGTTCAAGTGTAAAAACGTCTCATAAACATGGGGTCGTAAACGATTCCTTTTCGAGATACAGAGTGTTGAACTTTTAATTTTTTTCTCATATTATCTACACTTTACAACCTCTACTTCTCAAAACATAAAGTTCAATAATTTGATGTGTCAAAACTGACACTGAATACATTCACCATCGCCTACCAACTGAATTTTATGATAATTTGGATTTTTCCGAGGATTTCGAGGGAATCGTTTAAAATTTTTTTCTCGGAATCGGTATCCGATACGACAAAACTACAGGAGACCGAATAGTTTAGTATTTCTACATTTTTTCAAATTAACAGTTGCTCACCAAAAAACAGTTCTGGAGGGGAACAGGTGACAGTGTTCCAGAAAAAATATCTGTAGATCTACTATCGAAATTGCCATGTGGTGAGAACTCTCAAATGTAATATCTATGCCAAATTTCAGTTAAATCTCTTGTAAAGTGTAGATACTATGAGAAAAAACTTGAAAAAAATTCAAACTTCACCACTCTGTATCTCGAAACGTTTGCGCCCCCATGGGTATGGGACTTTTTTTTCTTAAACTTACTTAAGGAAGCTCCCCTTCTCGTTTGACATCGAAAAAGTAATTTTTGCCTTATGAAATATACTCCGTTTTCGAAGCAAAAGCGAGATACGAGGATAAATTGAGAAATTCTTAGTTTACTATAGAACCAAACAAAATTTCGATGACAAAATATTTTATTACTCAACATATTTTCCTCTTAATTGAATACATTTTAACAGCGAACCTGCAACGTCTCTAGTCCTTTAAAAAAACTTGTTTCTTTTTGCTGTGCAAATCAGTCCTCCACAGCATTTATTACCTCCTCGTTGGAAGAAAATTTACGACATCAAAAAATTTTTTCAGTTGAGGAAAGAGATGAAAGTCGGACGGAGCCAAATCTGGTGAAGAAGGAGGGTGTTCGAGTAATTCTAACCCTAAATCACAAATTTTTTGCATGGCAACATGAGATTTGTGTACCTACTGGGGCGTTGTCCTGTAAAAACTTAACACCTTTGAATAGCTTTCCGCGACTTTTCTCTTAAATTTTTTTCCGTACAGTGGTCAGTAATGTCGAATAGTGATCTCCAGTTATTGTTCTACCCTAATCCAAAAAATCAATTATGATTACTCCATACAATCCCAAAAAACAGAAGCAAGAACTTTTCCTGCAGATTTTTGGACACGAAACTTCTAAGGTCTGGGAGAACCAGAGTGTCGCCATTCCATCGATTGTTGCTTTGTTTCTGGATCGTAGAAATGTACCCAAGTCTCATCCATAGTAACAATTCGGTTTAAGAAGTCTACATCGTTTTCAAATCGAGCACAGATCGAACGCGATGCTTCTACCCTTTCTACGCTTTTGGTCAACATTCAAACATTTGGGAATCCATCGAATTGACGTGAACGATATGATAAACGCGTTCGTATGGAATTTTCAGTGCTTCAAATATCCGTTTTAGCCCAATTCGACGGTCTGATAAAATCATGTCCTGAACTGCATCGATTTTTTCGGGGACTGACACAGAAACTGGCCTTCCCGATCGGTCATCATCTTTACCTCTTTTGAAGCTTGCAGTCCAATTTTTCACGGTCGCATACGAAGGACATTGATCACCAAGGGTATTAAGCATATCTTCGTAAACCTGCTTACCTCTTAAACCTTTTAAATACAGGTACTTGATGATGGCTCGATACTCCAATTTTTCGATTTTTACCAGTTCGGTGAACATCTTTTTTTTTTAATTTATTGCGTAACTCTGGTTTACTTTTTTTGACGTCGAACTCTACACTGACACTTCTAATAAGTTATTGTTCGTTGATATGGTATCGCAATATTTTGTTCATGCATGGAACTGGTCTAGGCTAACTAGATATCAATACATCCTCGTATATTAAGTTCAATGTCAACTTTGAGCAATATTCTGACAAATGTGGTAAGTTAGGCCTGACCTTGCAATTAACGGTTTCGGGTTACATCTCAGAATTTTTATTTCCAATTCAATTATATATGATTGTTTATATGTTAATGTTTATACTGATAACCCCTCTGAAACTACAAGCTTCGAAGCTTTTAACGTGTGCCGAGTTCGGAGTAAGCAGTTGTGTTTCGTGTCGGCTTTGTTACTGTGTCCTTACGCCACAGCACTGACCAGCACTTGACCCAACAGTGAAATGGTGGCCCCTACCGAGACTAAAAAATTCCTTTCCTAGCTCTTGATTGAACTCGGACTTGCCGGGTCCTAATCCAATATCCTAACCACTGGACCAAGGGCACTCATTGTGGTGTCTAATTCTAAAAAAAATTCAACATGCCGGAAAACCTGCAAAGTTGGAATTTTTTAGTTGCGAATTGGGTAGCATTCTTTCTTACTGGATTTTCTAGAATTTTCCTTGAAAATATTTTTTCAAGATTCGAACTCAACTTTTTTTTACATGTCTTAAGTGAAAGAAAAGTTTCACCCAAAATGGTTGGAATCTTATAAGGTTGAACTATCTTTTATCCTGAACACTAATATGAAAACAGAATATAAATTAATCATTGGATTTCGTTTTGTAGCTTTCCAAAGATCCCGCTCGTAGTGCTTTTGTGAGACTGCTTACATTGTTATTATTTGTTTGTTCACTGTAGAAATTTTTGTGTTCAATTTTAAGCTGAATATTTTTGTAATAAATAAAATATTATTTTTATTATTAATATACAGGTTGTATTTTAAGGCGAGGCTTTTTTTCGACAGGTGATTGAACTCATCAAAATGAGTCATTTAACCGATAATTTCTTATATGAAATGTTCAATTTGAAAAATTCATAAAAAGGCGGCATATGGCAAAATGATCTGTTCTACGCACTAGATTTTTTTGCGAATCTGTTAAAGCTTCACGTAGAAACATGAAAAAATTTTTGTTTCATTTTCTCGAAACAGAGGCATTCATATATTCATTGGTAAAATGACTTCTACCATCTGTCAAAAGAAAAGCCTCACCTTAAAATACACCCTGTATATTATAATTGTATAGTTAAGGAACTTGTGACCTTACGGGGCTCAGAATTGTGCTTATAGGCTGCCAGAATGAACCCGATAGAAATATGAATTTATAAATCGAAATTTTTTTTTTTTCAAAAAACTTGATTGGGAATCGAGCACAATATGGTTTCTTACCTATAGAGTTCAAATTGGATTTATTTTATTCTCGTTAGTCGTTAATTTCGGTTATCTACCAACGCTATAGTTAATCGAAAGTCAAGATAATTCGCATCCCACTGAAGTTTTTGAAAAAAAAGTTTTTCTTGGTGGCCTTCGTAAGGCCTTCAGTTTTCAAATAGAAATTAAGAAAGTACCCCGAGAATAATCTTTGAGTGGCTACAAAAAGAAAACCAATGAATTTTTTTCTCATTGTGTTTTAACATCTAAGAATGAAAGATAATTCAACTTCGAAAGTTTCAACCATTTTAGGTGAAATTCTTTTTCACTGAAGACGTAAAGAAAATGAGTTCGAATTTGAGAAAGTATTTTCACGGAAAATCTTGGAGAATTGAGCACGTTGAAATAATGCTCTTCAATTCGGCAATCGAAAATAAAAAATTCCAACATAGCACGTTTTCGGCCATTTTGAATTATTTTTTCAGAATTCTACACCATAATTGAATGGAGCACTGAAAAATACTGAGATGTGACCAGAAACCTATTTTTTAAGATTACGCCTAACTTACCACAGTTAACAGAATATTGCTCAAAGTTGACATAAAACAACCTGTATCCCGCTTATGCTTCGAAAACGGGATATATGCCATAGACAGAAATTATTTTTTGGAAGTCATCTACACGGCTATACTCCATTCACAATTATAAAATCACAACTCTGGCCATGGTTTCGTTTTCAGGAATTGGTGCACCTGATGAAAAATCTGTGCGCGTACATAGAATATGGTTAATGACAAAACGACGATGCCAGTTTTTCTGTTTGCATCAAAGTAAAAGTATCAAAGATTTTCCCCATTTTGTTAGTTCGTATCGATCGGCGATTTTGGGGAGAAATATCGATAGGAAATCGCCTATTTTTTCGTTCTTCGGCGTCCAGAAGACGTTTCGTGCAAGTGTCATTTTTTCCTTTCACGAGTTTTGGCGTGAGTACGAACGGCAAATTTGAATTGGACCAAAAATCGATTTATAAGCATAAATAAAGCGAAAGTAAGTACTAATCGACCTTTTTACACTTGATAACGAAGTTTTTTTAGGTATCTGGCCGTTTTGAAAGATTTCAAACGAAATTCCTGTCCCCCAGAAGTTTGGTTAGTTTCGGTATCGATTTTGGTGCTCAAAATTTATTTGGAATGTGTAAATGTACAAGAAAGGATTCCCTTTACGATCTTCTAACGGAAGCGACCGGAAAATATGGTTCAGGTAGAATTGAAATGTGTCACTAGAGCTTTCATTCCTTTGCCGAAAGTAGAAAAAGGCTATATTGAACCAGAATACATCGGTTTTTCTCATATTCCAGGAGTTTGTGTCTCATTTTAGAACAGGTGAATGATAAATGTGAAACATATGTTTGACCTATTCCATTTTATTTGTACAAACCTACTGTGGTAGTAATGTATGAATATTTTTTAATCCAATAAATTACTATACAATCAGTGAATCAGAATATTTTACTCCTTGTTTATAAGATCAAATAAATAAAATGTAGTCAAGTCTTCAACTTTTAGTTCAAGAGGATAATAAACATTAAATCTTCACAAGCATGCATATGAAAATTATGTGAAAGCAATGCAATTTTTTTCCATGGCGAAAAATTATATATTTCAACAGTGATCTCTTGTACTTTTCATGCAAATAACTAGAAAAGGAATCCTTTCTATCAATTCATATAAACGTTAATTATTTTCGTCCATCACATATTTTCCAATTCATTCACATTCTGAGAAATACGCTAAGAATGTAGAAAGGGCAACATAGTGTTGACTTGGAACATAAAAATATTTTGAAAAACGTCATAACTTCGATACAGAGTGGAATGTGTCAAATTTCCAATGCCAGAGCTGTGATTTTATAATTGTGAATGGAGTATACGTATGTTCGTCCAGTTTATGTTGAACCACCCTGTATAGAGGCTTTTCTCTTGAGTGGACTGATACGATTTCTAGACTCTGTGGATCCACTTCATTCAGGTGAGATAGCGAAATATTCAAATTAAAATTCTCGGTTGGTGTCCAACAGAGTTATTTCTCATTTTCGAAACTGTCGATAGTTTGTGCAACGATGACAAAAACAGGAGATACTGAAGTAATGTCATGTCTGAACTTGAAATATTTTTCAGTAGTATCGGTACTTTTGCTAGACTGTGTATGAAATCGATATTATCTTAGCAGATAGGAATTTTTTACCAACGGTATAGGACTACATTTCTGATTGTGATCTTTCACTGAATCAGACCATACGGAAATTGATCAAAATATTTCTGACAATAAGTGGTAAAATCTTGGGACCTTTTTAATAGGAGAATTGAATTGAAGCCAGTTGAATTCTCCGATAAATGAGGTCCATTATAGCCAAGATTTCACCACTATGTATTGTTAGAAATGGACATGAACAATCTCATTAGTATTTATTCAATTCTTGTCATGCATTTTTCAAAACGAATCGATCAACGAATTTAGTCAAACTTCAAGCTATTCCCGGCCGATACGATTAGTCCGAGCCAAGCAACGATTATTGAGAGTCGAAAATGCTGGGAACTTCTTCAATAGGAACGAATGTTATTAGATAGCAGCTGCCACAGTGTTGCCGTTATTACGGAAGACCTATAAACGATGAAATGTAAAATTCTGTATATCAAGGAGGACCGATCCTCTGTAGAATGGTGAAAAATATACACGTAAATATACATGTGAGAGCGCCCTCCTGTTGCGCAGTGACAACTCTCGAAACCAAATTATTCAAATTCGATGAAAAACGGTTTTTAGTCCTCCCTCTGAAATTTTGCCAGGCGGTTGCCTATGATGCTAGGATGAATTTAACACGCGATGCGATAGGTCCTCCGTATACGGAGGACCTATCGCACCCGGAGGACCTATACCATGAAACGGGGCTGTTAGAGGAGGAGTTTTTAACCGCAGGATACATATATATATATATATATATTATATACATATTACATAATATATATTAGTCATGTCAGCCATATTTGAAATGGAAAAAAATGTCACTGGCTGTCATTTGAGAGTACAGAGGTAAGAGCAGTTTGATCAAATGACCAATGGAGTTTCATCTTTACCAACTCCTGCCAAATTTTCGTTGAAATTTCCCGGAACCCAGAACGAGAAAAAGCAGTTGTGATCAATAAATAAATCAAACTTAAATCAATAAATAATGCCTGGTGTAAATCATAAAACCCAAAACTACAGTGCCAGAATTCCATGAAATATTGAGAGTTGAATTCGGTTCGTAGAGATGCCTACTTCCTGCCAAAAAAGCATGGAAAAGGAATAGGAAACCACACAATTTCCAACGAAGGATAATAAAAGGAAACCGCCAGGAAGCAAGGATTCGCGAACTGAGTTTCAGAGGTTCCCTAACAACTTTATACATTCCTTTGAAAATGTCAACGGATACCCTGAATGCCTGTGGGTAATATTCAAATATTAAAGAGAAACCCCTTTTTCAGTCCGAATTTGTTGACAGTATTCCCCAGAGATGGCAGAAGGAGGAATATCGACGCAGCATCAGCCCGGTATCTAAAAACCGGAAGTAGAGATGGAAACAAATGGGGGAAACCGAGCCTTGACAATTTTATCCAGATCGCTTAATAATTCTACATAGAAAAATCATTAATCTTCGGTATGTCCCTTCTTTTTCAACTCATAGCTCATCTGCTTCGAGGTCCTTTCGGTTTTGTTTTTTCCAGGAACCAAGTTACTGTGCAATGTGCAAATGAGTCCAAAATAATCTATATATATAAAACAAAGTTGTTGGTTACACCACTTATAACTCGAGATCGGATGGACTGTTTGTAATGAAACTTCATTTATGGATTCGTCTACGGCCTGGTTATTATAAAATATATTAAAACTCTGAAAAATTCGATGAAAAATTTGTTTATGTAGGACATGCTTTTCCTCCTTTTGAATAGGGCCACTAGAAGTCGCTACGGTTAATGGCTCTTATCTAGACACTGTAGCGTAGTCGTGAAGGTACTATATTTGATATTATCTACACTAGATGGTGATGGTAATTACGATTTGTGAAATCCACCGTAAGTAGGTATCATTTAGGCGTAACAAAGTTCGCCGGGCCAGCTAGTTACAAATGAAATCCCTTAGATTACAAGTATCGAATTTTTCAGTTGAATTGAAAACTTTCCCTAATTTTCATCTTAAGATTTGGTAGTCTTTGCTAGTATAGTGTTTAGGAATTGGGAAGGCATAGGCAGAAGTAAAAGGGTTCATCTGAAAAACTCAAGACCGCTCCATGACGTGATTTACCTTGTTTTATTGATAAAATTCTAATTGACTCCTGGAAGAGTTTCCTGAAAGGCACATACCTACATTGAGTAAGGCGATAAAAATCGTTATGAACAATGGTCCGTCAAAAGCTTTCGCATGTGAAATGATTGATAAAGGGGACCCCGAGTGCCATTATACCTATTCTTAACTTCGACTGTGTAGCGGAACTAATAATTTGACCATTAGCATTCGAACTGATAAGAATTTCTTTCCTGGTTAATTACATATATTTCGTCCACCGTTCAAGAACAAATAGAAATTACAAAGCAATCAGGCTCTCTTCAGAAACTTCCATTTTTTATTCAACAAGAGGAATTGCTCACGTTATTACCATTACCTAATCGATGACATTCTGACTGCTTGAATGTGACAACGACCTCCCAAGAAGTTATTTTCAGAAATAAATTGAACAAGCCAAGAGGAACTTTTTTCAATACAAAAGGCTTTTGTTGATTCCACCATGTTGATGTACGAGGATGTATTGATATCTAGTTAGCCTAGACCAGTTCCATACATTAACAAAATATTGCGATACCATATCAACGAACAGTAACTTATTAGAAGTGTCAGTGCAGAGTTCGACGCCAAAAAAGTAAAGCAGACTTACGCAATAAATTAAAAAAACAGGATGTTTACCGAAATTGTACAAATCGAAAAATTGGAGTATCGAGCCATCATCAACTACCTGTATTCAAAAGGGTTGAGAGATAAGCAGATTTACGAAGATATGCTCAATTCTCTTGGTGATCAATGTCCTTCGTATGCGACCGTGAAAAATTGGACTGCAAGCTTCAAAGGAGGTAAATTTTCCATTGAAGATGATGACCGATCGGGAAGGCCAGTTTCTGTGTCAGTCCCCGAAAATATCGATGCAGTTCATTGCATTTATCAGACCGTCGAATTGGGCTAAAACGGATATCTGGAGCACTGAAGATTTCATACGAACGCGTTCATCATATAGTTGACCAAAAGCGTGCAAGGGTAGAAGCATCGCTTTCGATCTGTGCTCGATTTGAAAACGATGTAGACTTCTTAAACCCAATTGTTACTATATGGATGAGATCCAGAAACAAAGCAACAATCGATGGAATGGCGACACTCTGGTTCTCCAAAACCTGAGAAGTTTCGTGTCCAAAAATCTGCTGAAAAGGTTTTTGCTTCAGTTTTTTGGGATTGCCATGGAGTAATCATGATTGATTTTTTGGTTGAGGGTAGAACATTAGACAAAGGACAAAGGGTAGAACAATAACTGGAGATTACTTTTCGACATTACTGACCACTCTACGGGAAAAATTGAAGAGAAAAGACCCGGAAAGCTATCCAAAAGTGTTTTGTTTTTACAGGACAACGCCCCAGTACAGAAATCCCATTTTGCCATGTAAAAAATTCGTGATTTAGGGTTATAAATACTAGAACACCCCCCTTATTCACCAGATTTGGCTCCGTACGATAATCATCTCTTTCCTAAACTGAAAAAAAGTTTGAAAGGTCGTAAATTTTCTTACGAGAAGGTAATGAAAGCTTTGGAGGACTGGTCTGCACAGCAAGAAGAAACATTTTTTTTTGAAAGGTCCAGAGACGTTGCAGGTTCGCTAGGTAATAAATGTATTCAATTAAGAGTAGAATATTTTGAGTAATTAAATATTTTGACATTGAAATTTTGTTTGGTTCTATAGTAGGCTAAGAATTTTTCAATATATCCTCGCACACATCCTTACATACATTCACACTTTGCAATCATAATGATTGATTTACAAAAATGTTCCAATATTTCTGTAAGAACACATTCACGATCATGGACTATTGCTCTCAAAATTTTATTGACAGCTGTCAAATTTCTTATATATAAGATGGATGAACCTGCGCTAAAAGGCTCCTGACCTCTCGTCAGTGCAAGGTGACCCCTCTTTTCGATGAGTTAACTTGAAATAAATGGAAAAACAAATCTTCAGCGACTGCTGCAAGAAATGACGAGTCCATAGAGGGAGTAATGGACTCGTTGAGAGATTATTAACATGGGGCCCATTCATCAAACGATTTCGGAACCTTTAGTGAAATGGCATGGGAAGTTTCCTTCCCTTTACGCGTATGAAACTCGCTCATGATGACATTTTCATCCTTCAGAAGGAGCGGTATTATATAAAATAAGAAGCCTTAGGATCGAATCAACATCAAGCTCAAGCCGTATAAATAGGGGATCTACTTCAGCAGTTCGATTTCATGCAATGTAACATGCATCCATTGTTTGAAGGTTGGGGCTTATATACGCCGATGGGTTTTATTATAGAGTTTGATGTATGGATTGGCTATATTGGATTTAATGTATTACAGAAGATAATACCACTTGAAGTTTAAGAATTATGGATATTCCATCGATTTCACGATTCATTGATTCGAAAATAATGAGGAAGAATGCCTCTTTCCTCTGGCAGAAAAGAACAAATCTCAACAAACAATCGGATTTGGATTTCGGAAGATAACTAGGGGAATTCAAAAAAATGATAGAAATCATGGATCCTTCTGAAAAACTTATTCAGCTACAGCTACAGAATCACAAGATTATGAGTATCTCCAATACAGGGTCTTTCACGAGGAACCTCACCCATATTTATACGGGAAACTACTGAACGTATTTTCATGAAATTCAGCACTTATAAGTATTTCACGATGCTGATGAAATCTAAAATATTTTCAAGGCATGAGCACCTCCGGTTTTTCCGGAAATGACGACAACTTCCGTTTTTCAAATGAGAACACCATTTTTTTATTGCAGAAATAGATTCCTTAGAAAATTTCAAGTTATTTTGATGTAACATTTTTCAGTTTTGGTTGGAAAATTCTCTCTGAGCGGAAAAATTCGAAAAAAAAAATCGAAAATAGAGCTCCGCTGAAACAAGAATAACTTCGAGGTTTTCGGATGGAAAATTTTCATTTTTGGGATTTTTCAAGATGTAAGATTGATGTATCCACTTTAGAAATCGAAATCGCGATTCATGATACAGGGGGTGAAAAAATCGCTTTCAAAGTTAGGGATGACAAAATCGTGAAAAATAAATTTTTTCAAATTAGAACCCCATTTTTTTTATGGCAGATATTGAATCTACGTTAAAAAATAATGTGAGTGTATGCATCACACCTTTGCCCTAAAATGGATATTTTCTGAGTTAATATCCACTTTAGGGCAAGGGTGTGATGCAAACACTTACATTATTTTTTAACGTAGATTCAATATCTGCCATAAAAAAATGGGGTTCTAATTTGAAAAAATTGATTTTCACGATTTTGTCATCCCTAACTTTGAAAGCGCCTGTATCATGAATCGCGATTTCGATTTTTAAAGTGGATACATCAATCTTACATCTTGAAAAATCCCAAAAATGAAAATTTTCCATCCAAAAACCTCGAAGTTATTCTTGTTTCAGCGGAGCTCTATTTTCGATTTTTTTTTCGAATTTTCCCGCTCAGAGAGAATTTTCCAACCAAAACTGAAAAGTGTTACATCAAAAAAACTTGAAATTTTCTAAGGAATCTATTTCTGCAATAAAAAAATGGTGTTCTTATTTGAAAAACGGAAAAACCGGAGGTGCTCATGCCTTGAAAATATTTTAGATTTCATCAGCATCGTGAAATACTTATGAGTGCTGAATTTCATGAAAATACGTTCAGTAGTTTCCCGTATAAATATGGGTGAGGTTCCTCGTGAAAGACCCTGTATACAGGCAGTTCGATAATTGATAAATCGGTAGCATTTCGCTCGGACGTTTCTCGATATTCTATGATGAAAAATCTTGAGGTTCTTCAACCGTACGAAGAAATGATATTTCCAACGCCACCATAGTTTAAAAATTTATATCAGTCTATTAAATAGATATCGATTCAATTGGAAAACGATCAATACACGTGCGCTAAGGAAACGCGTGCTGAAGAACTATTATCGTTAATTTCTAAAAGGTTAAAAAGACTTTACGAACTCGTAATAGTAATAATTACTACCTTACTAGAGACGTTCTGAAAAGAGGAAAACTTATCATGAATTATTGATTGATCAAAAATTGATCATTCTCCAGTTTGATATCGTCTGATGTATGAATTTTCTCCAGTAACATTTGAATTTTACCAGCCTCGTGATATGAAATGAGATTGCTGACGTTTATTCAATTCGAAAAAATTATCTAAACTATTACTGATTTCATATGAGAGGATATGCAGAAATGGCAATTATGAATCCGTGAAATCGATGGTCCATTTCGAAATATGATAACTTTTTAGGCACGAAAGCGCTATTTTCCCAGGTGCCGACAAAAAAAAAGAAATCGCACTCGAAACCAAATGTCTCGCTCTTCAAAACTGCTCGGTCGAGTCTATTTTATCGGGTACGTATAACAAATCCCCACGGAACGATAACTATAAACCTCGGAATCATCACAATTCCTACTGCACCATCAGCAAGGCACATTTTTCAATCGACACCACCCTCTCTGGGTAAGCAATGATTCAACGATGTGGCATCTCCCATTTATACGCATCATTTTATATTCAGATTTTATTATAGATCGCTAAACCAGAAGAATATGCTACAGTTCCTAACCTCTCGTTTCCATTCGTTGGATTAGGAACCAACGTTGAAGGATTTAAAATTGTGTTGGTATATTTAGATATTTAATTTGCTTCACCCCGACTCGGTTCGTTCTGTTAGTTATCTACTCTCATCTCGATGAATGGGACAGATAATGCCGATTTACGAGAACGTATATCCGTCCCAATTAAAGAATTAAAGTTATTGGTGCCCTGCCTCGACTCGAAATGAAAATATCCACCGAGCCTTTCTAAGCTCTCGCTGAAAATGCTGGTACCGATTCTCAATTAAAGAACAGAATTATTATTAATTATTATTCAGGAGGTGAGGACATTTTCAACAACACATCACTCAGCAGAGTTAGTTTATTTAGAACCCTTAATTATTTTCGTCCATCACATCTTTTCCAATCCATTCACATTCTGAGAAATACGCTAAGAATGTAGAAAGGGCAACATAGTGTTGACTTGGAACATAAAAATAGTTTAAAAAACGTGTACAGAGTGGAATGTGTCAAATTTCCAAGGCCAGAGTTGTGATTTTATAATTGTGAATGGAGTATATAGTTTTTCGACAACGACAATGTTGACTTCATAGAATTCTACCTAGGTGTGAATGTACACACAACCAAACTTATATGGAATCACCCTGTTATTTGGAAAAAACGAATTTTAATTAAAAAAAAGTCGCTGGAAAGTGAAGAGCAGTTTTCCCCAAACAAGTTTATTACAAAAATAATATAAATTATTAAAAGATTATTCTTATCATAGAACAGAAAATTACGAGTGTAAATTTCTCTAAAAATAATTTTTATGTAACTGAGAATTGAACAACAAATAAAACGATTTTAACAAATCAATAATCAGTATTACCACCCCTGGCATTGATACAAGCTTGAATTCGACGAGGCATGCTTTCTATTAAGTTGTTAATTTCTTCTTCTGTAACATTTGCCCATTCCTCTAAAGCCGCTTGTATAAGTTGCTCTGCGTTACCAGGATTATTTTGACGAGCTCTAATTTTTCTTTTGATCCTATCCCACAAGTGCTCGATGGGATTAAGGTCCGGTGAACAAGAAGGCCACTCTAAAACAGTCACACCTTCTGTTTCGAAAAAATTTTTTGCAACTCTGCTGGTATGTGGAGGTGCATTATCCTGCATAAATAGGAAATAATCTCCAAAAGCACCTCGCCAGAGCCACACTACAGGTTGTAGCACTAGATCAACATACCTAGGCCCTGTCAGAGATTGTCTAATGGGAATTAAAGGAGTTTTCTCACCAAACATAATTCCGCCCCAAAACATTACAGTACCTCCTTTGTATTTAGGGATCGGTCTTGCAGCTTGGAGCCTAGCTTGCCTCCCTCTACCTCTTAAAATGCGAATACGCCGGTCGTCTGATCGAAGGCCAATTCTGGTCTCATCCGAAAATAAGACATTTTTCCAATCTTCAATAGTCCAATTTTCATGCTCTAAACACCAATTAAAACGGTCAACTTTATTTTGCCTTGATAGTTCTGGAACTCTTAACGCTCTTCTCTTGAATAATTCCCGAGTGCGAAGTCTTTTTCTGATAGTTTCGACAGAAACACTAACACCTGTAGCTTGCAAAAATTGCCTTTGAAGCTCTGAATGAGATACTGCGGGATTTCTTCTTGCTGTTTGGGCTAAAAAGCGATCCTGCCTTTCTGTAGTTACTCT
Organism: Adalia bipunctata; assembly: GCA_910592335.1. Classification (NCBI taxonomy): domain Eukaryota; kingdom Metazoa; phylum Arthropoda; class Insecta; order Coleoptera; family Coccinellidae; genus Adalia; species Adalia bipunctata. The sequence continues at coordinate 8,884,858 of OU342952.1, read as the reverse complement.
TCCACGACTTCTTCTCGGCCTATTCTTTAGGGTTCCTAACTCCAGAAACCTAGCATAGGTTTTTGAAACAACCCCTTGTGTAACCCCCACCGTTCTTGCAATCTGTCTTTGTGACATACCTTGTTCTGCCATAGTAATAATTCTTCCTCTCTGGACTTCCGATAACCCCACATAACGCATTTTTTTTAAAACTTCGCAAAAAAACAAAAATAAATTCACTGCGACCTTCGAACGAAATGGTAAAATCGACACTGCAAAGCCAAATCTTATCAAGTGCTTATGAACCTAACTGTTTTTGTGAGTAAACCTCGGAGTAAACACATGCACTTTTTATTTGCTTCTAACGAAAAAGATACCAAAATAATATTTCATCTTAATACTAGGTGATTCCATATAAGTTAGGTTGTGTGTATTTGAAAAATCAATGGATTTTCCGCTATGAATGCTAGCGAACTGTCTTAATACAAAATTCTCCTTCAACTGCATACCTACGATGCAATTTTCGCTGTTTATTCCAACCTTCCCCATAATGGATGCCAGGCTTTACGGTTGAAATGTTTCGGTTAACAACCTCTGTTAACGGATTTCATACATTGCTGCAGTGCCATCAGATCTGGATTTTTGGAGTTCTCGTGAGGACTAACGATCTAATTACATGCAACGCAAATGCAAAGCTGATACTCCAATGCAACGGATACAGGTATTTTCCATGAAACAGCTTGCAGCTTTCGCTCATTAATCAGTAAATCGAAAAACATCCAGTACGACGGGAATTTGCGGATCTTTTCCCGGTGATACTTGCGAAAAAGAAAAATAATGAGTTTTCCAACTGAGATTTTACGGATTTCCTCAAGTAAAGAGACGAGGATTTTCTCAGAAATAAAATGAGATTTAACTGAAATAAATTGTAGGAATACACTTTTAAAATTTTAGTTTCGTATTCAGAATTTTGGAATGGAACGCGAATAGCTCACATGAAAATGAGAAAAATCAATTCTTCGAGAGTTGAGTGCAGAGCGTTTTTTGGGGTGATGCAGAAAGGGCTTTTGCACTCGATACCAAATCAAACGCGATATCTGAAATTAAAATGTAAATTCTAGAATTTAACGAAGCCTTTCCAATCATCATTCGCAATGGAATGAAACCCAAGAGAGAACTAGACTACTCTGAAAATTCGGAAATTCAAAGTTCAGTTATTGAAAATTCCGAATTTTGATTCAGTCCACAATGAATCAATCACTGGGATTTTTGTTGCTTTCTATTCCATCTGATGATTCCCTTCGGGCCTTTTCACTAGATATCCCAGTCCATGATTTTACAGTCGAATGTAGGAACTTTATAAAACCACAAAAGTATCCGTTTTGATTGAACGGAAATATTGAAATGGATCCTGCTTTTCTGAGAGTGTAACTACTGGGATATCAGAATTTCAGTTGGAACGAAGGCATGAACCAAGTTTAGATTTGGTGAAAAAACTTTTTTACCAAATAGGTGATTTCGTTTTCGCGTCTTATAATTTTGGTCATGTGCATTTACTCCATTCACTTTATATTGTAATTATTGTATGCCGGTTGGCCATGAAATTCTGACACAATTCACCGTGTATATTTTGCAAATGTTAGGTTATAGTCATTTTCCTGTCATATAAATGAGCAACGTTGTCCTTTCTACATAGAAGTCGTAGCGATTACGTATTTATCGAAATGTTTACTTCTTGGGAAAATAATGAATTCGAGAATTTATTATGAGAATTCAATAATTCCAAAGACCTGGCAAATGTTGGGAAAAATTTTTTCTCTGTTTTACTGGACATATTTCACGTATATATAAACATGGTTGGAAGATTCTGTATGCTATTTTCTTGTACAGAAATCAAAAATCGAGTTTTGAAATTTTCCTGAAAAATAATGGACAGGATGATCCGTAACTTCGTGATAGTTCATTCGAAAAAAGGATGAAAGTAGGCGAATAACCCGACAGAAAACTTCTAGACGAACAGATGGACCTATGGAATTCCCCACTTTTCAAAATTCCCAAGAAATATGCCTACAGAAGACATTTAAATATCTTTTGCACCACTTGAAATACTCCAGTATGAAAATGTAGCAGTACTACGGAACCGTCGGAACCTGTGTCACAGTCAGACCTTAAAAGAACTAACTCCATATACAAAGTTAGAAAACCAGAAAAGAGTAAATAGAAATTAGAATTGGCAATGTCTCTGAGAATCATTTGGCATTGCAAGTAAAAAAACCCGAATCCTGACCAACCGGAATACATCGTAAAAGTGAATGGAGTACATACAGAGTGTAACAGCCAAATGGAATAAATTCGATAACGTATAAATGAGGGGGTGTCAGGAAAAACGCTTGGACACGTCGATTTGTAATTTTGAATGCGCATATTTTTCAAGAAAACAAAATTTTATAGGGTGTTCCATGCGACCGTGGCCAATACCAACTTTCTTATTTCAAATGCAACCCCCTGTGAATTATTTATTTTTTGGATTCTTCAGAAAATTATAGACATAATTCATGTACAATGTCCTATACCTATCTTCAACTTTTTCGGAAATATTGAGTGTTTTCAGATTTTTCACAAAAATTGAAATTTCAAATGAAAATTATTGTATTTCACAAATTCGATACATTACACTCAATACTTATTTCCCATTTACCTCTTGATATGGAGAAAGTAAGCAAAAACCATTACTGAGAAGAAATGTTGAGTAACGTTAGAAGACAATTCTACACCAGATTAGGATGTTGCCAAGACGTTTGCTGCGAGCATTTTGAACATTTCCTACATTGACATTATTATATTTTTGTTTTTTTCAATAATTAAGAAATAAACAGTATAACTTATTAGGTTTTAAGTGAAATGTACCGAATTCGTGAAATAAAATAATTTTTATTTGAAACGTAAATTTTTGCAATAAATCTGAAAACACTTAATACTTCAGAAATAGGTTAAGATAGGTATAGAACATCGTGTATGAATTATGTCTAGAATTCTCTGAAGAATCCAAAAAATAAATAATATACAGGGAGTTTCATTTGAAATAAGAAAGTTGGTATTGGCCACGGTCACATGGAACACCCTATATAATATTATTTTCTTGAAAAATATGCGCATTTGAAATTACAAATCGACGTGTCCGAGCGTTTTTCCCAACATGCCCTCATTTATTCGTTATCGGATTTATTCGATTTGGCTGTTACACTCTGTATGTCTGATTTTGGGTCCAATAGTCGTCAATTGCGGGCAGTGTTGATTTTCTTTTATCATTCGAAGAAAAGACTACTAAAGCGCATGAAGAGCTGCAGAAATTTTACGGAGATGCTGCTCCAAGTGAAACAACGTGTCGTGATTGGTTACGTCGTTCCAAAAACGGTGATTTCGATGTTGACGACCGATCGAGGGAATATAGGCCAAAAACTTTCGAAGACCATGAATTGGAGGTACTACTCGATGAGGATTCGTGCCAAACGCAAGAAGACCTTTCTTTAGCGTAAGGAGTTACATTAGACTCCAAGCGTTGGGAATTACTCAAAAACGGTTTTTGAGTTCTACCAGAAGATAGGAAAAAGTTATTACTGAAAATGGGCAATACTTTGAATGATTCCTTTCTAATAATTATTTCACAATAATGTTGCAATTCCATCAAAAAATGCATTCAGTTTGCAAAAAAATCTGAAGAATATTCAGAAAAATTCCCCATTTGAGATCGTGCATGGAAAGCCAGAGATTTGGGCGGATCATTCAAAGGTCCAGCGGCTGTGGAGGGGGCTTTAGCGGATACTTCCTCGGAGTCCTCACTGGACTGCTCAAACGACCAGAAGGAAATTTTCGAGAGTTCATAGTGCTGATAACACCTTTCCAGTCGGAGCACTGAAAATCCAATCACGACCTAATATAAAATTGTGTTCGTGGCTCGTAGTTAAATCGAGCAGAATCTTTATCGCAAGTTGAACCTTCCCGCGATAATCGTCCGTATGAGAATTTCCCCAGAATTGAGGGCACTACCCTTAACTCGATTCCATAACGAACCCCGCTCCTTGTTTCCCGTCAGGATCTGGAGGAGTTCAGGCAATGTTTTAAGGTTTTCATACCGGGAAGACTGAACTCCGAACTTAGTGAAACTAATTTCGTTTTCAGAGCACCCAAAAAATCTGTACTCGCCCCAGAAACTTCAAGGATTGATTAATATGGGAGGAAAGGCGCATTACTTACAACACAGAAATCACAGTTTTCTACGTTTCAGAAAAACTTTCAGCATCCGATGTTTCATCCGGGAACTTGGCTTTTTTGAATAGGAATTTTTTGTGGCTGTTTCTTTGCTTTGCGAGGAGCTCCAGGGTAGGGATGGAGGAGCTTAGTCGAATCTTTTTATGGGTCGAGTGTTAATCTGCGATGAACCTCAAATAATAATGTGACACGGTGAGCAGACAGATGTGGAAAATACACTGCGCAAAAAGATTAACGCACATTATGAAAATCTCAAATTTATTCCACAACTGAAGTTGTTCTCAATGATAATTATTTTTATCAGAATTATGCATGCATATATTATCCACTTTCAACGTTTTTCTTCGATGCAGATGTTTTCTCCCAGCAGGAATAAAAAAAGATGATATTATCAGATTTTGAATGTATTGGCTCCATTCTAGAATCAGTTGTTCTCAATCAATTCTAGTGATCAATAGTTTTTTCTTTCGTTTGATTTTCTACACTCGATCGCTATGCAACGCGAAACACGCAATTTGACCCAAGAGGAATGTGTCCAAGCGGTAGTTTTGCGAGAAGAATGGTGGACATACACAAGAATTGCAGAAAGGTTTGGAGTTTCCCATACAAGTGTGTCCAGAATGTTGCAGCGATTCAGGGAGACAGGTATGAATGTCCGAAGACCAGGACAGGATACACCACGGGTAACAACTGCCATTCAAGAACGTTACATGAGAGTGAGCATGAGAGTTTCTTCGTTGAGACAACGGTTTGCAACCGCTCGCCTCCTTCAAAATCAGCTTGAGCAAACTCATGTGGTGCAAATTAGCACTCAGACAATAAGAAATCGCCTCAGAGAATATGATTCAAGGCCTTGTGTCGCGGCAAGAGGCCCAGCTCTCACCCCAGCCCATCGATGGGCGCGTTTGGATTTTGCGAGAGAGCATATCCATTGAGAAGAGGCCGAATGGGAAAGAGTTCTCCTCGGAGTTCTCTTCACAGATGAGTCTAGATCCTGCCTCTACCATTGTGATAGACGTTCCCTTGTATACAGACGTCCACATGAAAGATATGCTCAGTGCAATTTCCTGAATACTACTGGTTTCGGGGGAGGATCGAATATGGTATGGGGTGGAATATCTTTGACTGCTCGCACAGACCTAGTGGTCGTTGATAATGGAGCTATGAATGCTGATAAGTATATAAGAAAACATTCTTGAAGAACATGTAGTGCCATTTGCCCCATACATTGGTGAAAATTTAATTTTTATGGACGATAATACCCCATCGTGCGCGCATCGTTCAGGAGTTCCTTGAACTTTGAAGAGGTCGAAGTCTCTCGAATGGAATGGCCAGCCAGAAGTCCAGATCTCAGATTGAGCAGGTTTGGAACAACCTTAATAGAAGGCTGAGAAGTTCAGAAAATCATCCAGCTACTCTTAATGACTTAGGAATTCAACTCGGAGAAACCTGGGATTAGATCAGAACATTTTAAGATCACTCATTTTGAGTATGAACCGTCGTTGCCGAGCTGTAATTAACGCAAGGGGTGGAAATACCAAGTATTGAATCACTTATCAGCATTTCAGTATTTTGAAAATTGTTCATTTCTCTTCTTTCACATAAGATTCGGTGAAATCCTGAATTTTTCTTCCATTTAATGTGTCTTGTTTCGTTCAAAACCTTCCCGAGAGAACATAAAAAATGAGTTATAAAGTCAATGTAGAGTTAACTTTCATTAAAATTGAGATTTTCAGAATGTGCGTTAATTTTTTGCACCGTATATAAACATATCTACTGATTGATTCGAAACGGAGGAGTTGAAGTTAAAATGTATCATCAACTCGAAGATGTTGAAACTGTCTTTTGCCCTCATCATGGGGTAGATTGGCTATAAATGAACCTTTCAGTGCTGAGACCAGATCGATCTTTCATTCTTATACCCTTCTGAATCATTTCCCGAAGAGATCGTCTACCATTTTTTTCGAGGATCGAATAATTGCCCAGACCAGAAGAAATACGCAAGTAATTATTGAGGAATGTGCATATATTCATTTCATTCGAGCTTTATCAACCACAAAAGACGAATTTCGAAAAATGGCGCAGCCAAAATATTTTTCATTTAATGGGTGGCATTTGCAGTACATATCAGAGACTCACCCTGTATAGTGTCGAAAGACATATATGGATAAATGTATAATGATGATATAAAAAATTAACATCGTTGAAAATGAAGCATTTAGCAATTTGTTATCATAATTAGAGGAAAAAAAAGACATTTATAGCTGGAGATTAATTTCCAATGATATAATTCATTAGATTTGGAAGCAGCGATAACAAAAGTGAAAATGGAGAAGGTGCGTGTTTCCCTTGAATACTAATAACGAGTTCCATTTGATGAGAAATCAATTTTCTGTCCATAAAAAATTTATATCATCAACCAAATTTTGTACTCCCTTCATAATTAGAAGAGAATTCATCAGAGAAATATACGAAGTTTGTAGAAATTGTTCACTCTGAAATGCAAACTCATTTCAAAATTATGAAATAACAACCACCAGTACAAAATAAAGAATTCATAGAAAACCATTCATCAAAGAATCAATTCCCGAAACTAATTATTCTGACGATCAATGGAATAAAAAAAACTAAAACCGATGTTTCAATCTGTCTTGACAAATTGAAGGCATATAAACCGAAGTCAAGGGTTATCAAAAAGATTTTTTACCTTTTAAAATACAAATACATATCTTGAATAACTGGGTTACATTATAGCCATTGAAGATTTTGCTCATTCAATTCATATTTATGTTGAAATATTCAGAAAACATTAATAACCTTCACTTGGCAGCTATTTGAACTCAATAAGATATAAAAGGATCACTCGTTATCAAAAATTGTTTATTGCAATGAATGGTTCATAGAGTTATCATTACTTTCGCAAACAATTTTTGTGAGAGCAGCAATCTACTTCGAATCAAATTCAGTGACTTTTTCGGAGGTGGAACAAATGGTACTGAAGCCCAGTACATACTTTTTCGCACGATGCGAATATTGTATCGTGTCTAATTTATATCGTGCTTTTTCGCTGTGAATATATGTACAATTTTCGAATCAAATGAAAATATCACATTTGTTATATATTTTATTTGAAATGATTATTGAATTGTAATCTTACTGTATATATTTTTTATGTATGTTGTCATGGAAGAGAAATAGTTGATAGTCCTGACAGAAAAAGGACTTTCTACCAGAATTTGATATTATTCGCATAATAAAAAAGAAATACAGATAGAATCTATAACATTGGTCCTTCGAGTTTATAAATTGAATAAGAGAAGAGAAAATTTCCTCTGAAGGAAGTATTTCCAAAGTTCCCAGATTCGGGAAGAAACGGCAGATGTCAAGAAGACAGAAGAAAATTTCAAGTCAAGAGTCAACTTGGGGATGGGATCCAATAAATCCAAGAAAGAAAACAGCAAGATATCTACAACAGAGAACTCTGTACGAAAAATGACAATACAAGCAGAAATCGGAACATATGAAAAATTGGAAAGGATAGAAGAAAAAGAAAAAATGAAGATACGACTAGAAAAAATGCAACGAAAAATAATGTTAGAATTGTAGTTGAAAAATGCTATGGCATCAGACGAATCTGAATCCAATGAAGAAAAATCTAATATTATTTTCGATTAAATTGATAGTCAAGTACAGAAATGGATTGATAATGTATCTTATGAAAATTTTGGAAAACACGGGAAAGAAGAAAAGAAAGAAACAGAAACCAAAGTCAAAGTAGTCGAAGTTCAAACAGCCACAGGAAGATACAGACGACCTCGCAGACGACTAGTTTCCAAATTATGTAGACTAAGTTAACACTTTTGGGGTGAAGAATGTTATATATTTTATTTGAAATAATTATTGAATTGTAATCTTACTGTATGTATTTTTGATATATGTTGCCATGGAAGAGAAATAAAAGAGATTATTGACAGAAAAAGGACTTTCTGAAAGAATTTGATATTATTCGCATAATAGAAAAGAAATATAGATAGAATCAATAACAACATAGAAAATGCGATATTCCAGGTAAAATGGGAATCATTTTCATTTTTGTATAGTGATAGTTTGTTCAAATTATGATACATGAATCAAATCTTTCTCCATCAGGAAAACACTTCATTCGCGGTCAAATTTCGGTTCTCCTTATTGGATTTCACTTCGTCGCTCACGACTAATTCGTGACAACAGTTTAAACAAAAACTGTCCCATTCATTCTTCAATTCGTTTGAATGGCCCACTCCAAATAAAAATGGCCCTGCTTTATCGATTTCCGAAATATTCAGCTGGAATGTCACAAACCTAATTTTCAAAAACCACTTTTCGAGTAGTTTTAATTATGCTACATGCAAATTTGCTAAAAATTAATATTCACGTTTTTCTTATTCACAATACCTTCTCAAGTTTTTCAATTTCAATGACCTTCGGTAACGAAATGAAAGAATAATTCATATCTGATAGTGGATGAAAACAAGATTGTTTTCTGCAGTTTTAAAATCCTAAATCTCATCTTTATAAACACCCTCAAAATTCCCAGATGGAAAATTAAGCTTGGAGATTGCGCAGTGGTAATTTAAAATTTGTAATTTCCTATATCTCATTAAGACAAAATTCATTACTGGCTACTGGCTCTAAATGAACGTTATTTACAATGGAGAATAAGAAAATCTCTCAATTAATGTAATAGTTGAATACGATTCGTTGGAATTTCTTTCTGAATCAACAATAAGGAATCAAGGAAGGAAATACTACACTTTGTAAAGCTGCTGTCACAAAATTTCTCGCTATATACGAAAAAGGATGCATTAACATGGTCATTTCTTTAATTCTAATCAGCTTTCTTTTCACAAAACCCAGTTTCTGGTGAAAATGAATAAATAAGAATCTCATGAAATTGTATTGGTATCCCGAATATTTGGACTATTCAGAGGTCGTGTCAAACGCTGTTGATATTCGCGCTGTGCAGGTCGAGGCCAAGAATAAATTTCGCTACCTTTAAATAGAAAACAGGCTAAAAATATCTGGACATTCGCCATCCATCCACACTTTTGTAAATTCGAACAACCCATCGTATCGCACAGTTCACTTCCAAATACCACACGGTAAAAATCAACACTTTGGCACAAAAACCTGCATAGGGGTCCTGAAGTGTAAGACGTAAATTGTTGAACTACATAGTTTATACGATCCAAAACAATGGCACTCGGGTGAGGCAGACGATAATATTTATAATACAAACACTACAAAGTTTAGTTTCAATAGGCTGTGTTGATTCACGATAAGGTGCAGATTAACAAATTAAGAAGGCCGATAATCGCGACTTTTAATGAGCGATGATCGACCGAGACGCACAATTCGAATGTGGCGCGTAAATCGAGTGGTCCGCGAACGCGTGAACGGGGATTCCCAACCCTACGCTCTCAACAGATGTCAGAATTGCACTACGGTGGCGGCGGTATTTTACTCCCACTCGGCAAACTCGTGGACAATCGCGGTGGCTCGTGTGCTATCGACACCCTGCACCCCAAAGTCTGCATGGCCTGCAATTAATATATTATCATTAAGTATTTAATTAGCCCTTAATATGTTACAATAAGTTCACCGACTCATCGTACCGTGGCGCGGTCGAAAGTCGAAGCCAATTTTTCATTGGAATCGTCTGAACGTCTGCAGCTGCTCGGACGCGGCCGCTCCTTGAAACGGTTCCTAGATTTCGGTTTTAGAAACAAATGTTCGATTGTGTACTTCTGTAAGTTTCGTGTCGTCTATAATTATCGCGATGGGAGTTCCAGCTGTAGATCGGGATTACCCTTTGGATTTTGTCGGAATGGAAGAGAGATACACCTGGAAGCTCCTACCTGTGATTTTGTGAACATTTTACATTGAGCCACGTCTAATCGTTCAACGGTTCAACATCAATATTCTTATGGACAGTGACACGTGAACAAAACTCGAAAATGAAAAACGCAAAACATAAAACCCAAAAAATTCATGGTACAGAGGGGTTATATGGTCAAGTTTGGTATCAAAATGTAGGTTTTCGAGGTCGGTGAATTCAATGAAAATTAAATCAAGGCCCTACCTGTTACGGTTTATATTTTGACCTGCGAAATGGCATTTTTTCAAAAAAATCGAAATTTCAAGTCGTCATAGCTCCCGTTCCAGATATCGCCTCCACTTTTTATTTGTTAATTGTTGATCTGCATCATCCCAAGAATCCCTTGGTACAATAAAATCGATGTCGAAAATTCCAAAATTTTCGGTGAAAAATGCATAAGGGGTAGGACCCCCCAAAAACACTATATTTGTCATCACCATCGAATCCCTTAGAAATCTACCGGAGTTATTCGATTGGAATGTTCTTCAACCTAGACGAATGATTCAGAATAACCATTTTGCTGATCCATAACCCCTATATCCTGATCGCTCTGAGCTTGAGAACAAAAATCGAAAATGAAAAACGCAAAACATAAAACCCAAAAAATTCATGGTACACGAGGGTTATATGGTTGAGTTTGGTATCAAAATGTAGGTTTTAGAGGTCGCTGAATTCAATAAAAAATAAATCAAGGCCCTATCTGTAACGGTTTAGATTTTGAACTGCGCAATGGCATTTTTTCAAAAAATCTAAAATTCAAGTCGTCATAGCTCCCGTTCTAATGAACGTACCAACTTTTTATTTGTATATTATCAATCTGCATCATCCCAAGTATCTCTCAGTACAATAAAATGGATATCGAAAATACCAACTTTTCCGGTGAAAAATGCATAAGGGGTAAGACCCCCAAAAACACTATATTTGTCATCACCATAGAATCCCTGAGAAATCTACTGGGGTTATTCGATTGGAATGTTCTTCAACCTATTCGAATGATTCAGAATAACGATTTTGCTGATCCATAACCTCTTTATTCTGAACTCTCTGAGCTTGAGAACAAAAATCGAAAATGAAAAACGCAAAACATAAAACCCAAAAAATTCATGGTACACGAGGGTTATATGGTTGAGTTTGGTATCAAAATGTAGGTTTTCGAGGTCGCTGAATTCAATAAGAAATAAATCAAGGCCCTATCTGTAACGGTTTAGATTTTGAACTGCGAAATGGCATTTTTTCAAAAAATCGAAAATTCAAGTCGTCATAGCTCCCGTTCTAAAGAACGTACCCACTTTTTATTTGTATATTGTTGATCTGCATTATCCCAAGTATCCCTCGGTACAATAAAATCGATATCGAAAATTCCAACTTTTTCGGTGAAAAATGCATAAGGGTAAGACCCTCCAAAAACACTATATTTGTCATCACCATGGAATCATTGAGAAATCTACTGGGGTTATTCGATTGGAATGTTCTTCAACCTATTCGAATGATTCAGAATAACCATTTTGCTGATCCAGAACCCCTAAATTCTGAACGCTCTGAGCTCGAGACCAAAAATCGAAAATAAAAAACGCAAAAAATAAAACCCGAAAAATTCATGGTACACAAGGGATATATGGTCGAGTTTGGTATCAAAATGTAGGTTTTCGAGGTCGCTGAATTAAAAAAAAAACAAATCAAGGCTCTATCTGGTACGGTTTAGATTTTGACTTGCGAAATGGCATTTTTTCAAAAAATCGAAATTTCGAGTCGTCATAACTCCTGTTCCAGGTATCGTATTCACTTTTTATTTGTATATTGTTAATCTGCATTATCCCAAGTATCTCTGGGTACAATAAAATCGATATCGAAAATTTCAACTTATTCGGTGAAAAATGCATAAGGGTAAGACCCCCCAAAAACACTATATTTGTCATCACCATGGAATCCCTGAGAACTCTACTGGGGTTATTCGATTGAAATGTTTTTCAACCTATTCGGATGATTCAGAATAACCATTTTGCTGATCCATAACCTCTATATTCTGATCGCTCTGAGCTCGAGAACAAAAATTATAAATGAAAAATGCAAAACATAAAACCCAAAAAATTCATAGTACACAAGGGTTACATGGTCGAGTTTGGTATCAAAATGAAGGTTTTCGAGGTCGCCGAATTCAATAAAAAATAAATCAAGGCCCTATCTGGTCAGATTTAGATTTTGACCTGCGAAATGGAATTTTTTCGAAAAATCGAAATTTCAATTCGCCATAGCTCCCGTTCCAGGTATCGTATCCAGTTTTTAGCTGTATATTGTTGATCTGCATCATCCCAAGTAACTCTTGGTACAATAAAATCGATATCGAAAATTCCAACTTTTTCGGTGAAAAATGCAAAAGGGGTAAGTAAGACCCCCCCAAAAACACTATATTTGTCATCACCATAGAATCCCTGAGAAATCGCCTAGTGTTATTCGATTGGAATGTTCTTCAACCTATTCGAATGATTCTAAATAATCATTTTGCTAATCCATAACCCCTATATTCTGAACGCTCTGAGCTTGAGAACAAAAATCGAAAATGAAAAACGCAAAACTTAATACCCAAAAAATTCATGGTTCACAAGAGTTATATGGTCGAGTTTAGTATCAAAATGTAGGTTTTCGAGGTCGCTGAATTCAACTAAGAATAAATCAAGGCCCTATCTGGTACGGTTTAGGATTTGACCTGTGAAATGGCATTTTTTCAAAAAATCGAATTTTCAAGTCGTCATAGCTCCCGTTCCAGGTATCGTATCCACTTTTTATTTGTATATCGTAAATCTGCATTATCCCAAGTATCTCCTGGTTCAATTAAATCGACATCGAAAATTTCAACTTTTTCGGTGAAAAATGCATAAGGGGTAAGACCCCCCAAAAACACTATATTTGGCATCACCATAGAATCCCTGAAGAATCTACTGGGGTTAATCGATTGGAATGTTCTTCAACCTATTCGAATGATTCAGAATAACCATTTTGGTGATCCATAACCCCTATATTCGGAACGCTCTGAGCTCGAGAACAAAAATCGAAAATGAAAAACGCAAAACTTAAAACCCAAAAAATTCATGATACACAAGGGTTATATGGTCGAGTTTGGTATCAAAATGAAGGTTTTCGAGGTCGCTGAATTCAATAAAAAATAAATCAAGGCCCTATCTGGTCAGGCTTAGATTTTGAACTGCGAAATGGAATTTTTTCAAAAAATCGAAATTTCAATTCGTCATAGCTCCCGTTCCAGGTATCGTATCCTGTTTTTATCTGTATATTGTTGATCTGCATCATCCCAAGTAACTCTTGGTACAATGAAATCGATATTGAAAATTCCAACTTTTTCGGTGAAAAATGCATAAAGGGTAAGACCCCCCAAAAACACTATATTTGTCATCACCATGGAACCCTTGAGAAATCTACTGGAGTTATTCGATTGGAATATTCTTCAACCTTTTCGAATGATTCAGAATAACCATTTTGCTGATCCAGAACCCCTAAATTCCGAACGCTCTGAGCTCGAGAACACAAATTGAAAATGAAAAATGCAAAACATAAAACCCAAAAAATTCATGGTACACAAGGGCTATATGGTCGAGTTTGGTATCAAAATGTAGGTTTTCGAGGTCGCTGAATTCAATGAAAAATAAATCAAGGCCCTATCTGGTACGGTTTAGATTTTAACCTGCGAAATGGCATTTTTTAAAAATATTTCGACCATTAATCGCTGGCATTAAGAATCTAGTTGATTAAATGACTGTTTATCAACTTCGCGACTAGTTTCAAGCGTTGGCGTATGGTTGGGAAATACTTCATATTCGAGCTAAGAAATTTCATTCACCTCAAATTATATCGCGGTGAAACCTCTGAAAATTCCTTTGAAACTTCATGATTAAATTCGAAAATTCGTGGGCTGATAGTTCGGATTTCCGGGGAACAGGATGACTATCTATAACAATGGGAGCCTTCGTCATTTGATATGCGAAGCAGAACAGTTCGCGTTAGAAATTTGGGGTTCATCTGGTTAAATGAGAAGCGACAATGTTGTACCAATGATATAAGTGGAAGTAGAATAATGGGAATCCGCTTGCAGGCTCTTCTGTTTATTCGCCAGATAATTCGTGGAATACTGTGTACTCAATGGTCCTTTGAAAGACGCAAGTTGGGGGAAATAAAATATGAGAATTTGAGGTAGACCAATTATAGCGATAGAATGGTTGGAAATGAGTATAATTTCAGTGAGACTGGAGCAGAATGATCCTTTGATGTACGAGTAGGGATAATTTACAACATTCAATATAATTATACAGTCAACGAGTCAACAATTTTCCGAAGAATCCCACAAAGCATGAAATTTTCATGGGATATTTGCCAGCAAGTTCGAAATAGCTCATGAATCTTTCGTGGAGATATTCTGAAAATGAGTTTATGTCCTCACAGTTAAATATTTCATGGAAAATTTCCTACATAAGTAATATTTCCGATAATATTCCTTTTTCTGAAATATTGCAAATGATCGCCTCAATGTGACGCTGATCATTCTCATTATAAAGGGTTATTTTTTAAAAGATTTTCTTCTTGGCAACACTGACTTTGACAGCTCATGCACGTTTCGTGTTTTGTGTCACTCTCAAAAATCTTCAGTTTGGTCTAATTTAACCATGAATCGTCTTAGTGTCTCAGAAATGAACAACGCTTGCAATCATTGAATTTTATTACCAAAACGCTTGGTCTGTTAAGGGGCCGTTATACTCTGGCCGACCGCACCATTCAAAAAGTGCCTTTCATTTTTTTTAAGTTCACGAGCTCAATTTTCCACCTGAAAGCTTTATTTTTTCAATTCTTCTGGAATTTCAGAAAGTTCTCTGCGATTTCTCACTTTCTGGAAGTCTTTGCAGTATTTCCATCATTTTTTTTGCATTAATTAAGCGCCTATCCAAATTGAATTTTTTTTTAAATATAGAAAATTGATTTGTCACGGGCACGGGCACACAATGAATTTCCTAAAAAAAATTGATGAACAACCTCCCAAAATCGATTATAAAGTCAATTTTCATAGATCCTCAAATTTAACCCGATTTCTTCATCCGAAATAATGATTTTTTACGAGAGAAAAAACTGGAGTACCCTCAAGACATCCTTTAACTTCAATTTAAAAAAAAATCGAGCTTTAAGGTGGAAAATTGAGGGCGTAAACTTGGAAAAATGAAAGGTACTTTTTGAATGGAGAATCGGTGCCGTAGCTGATTTTTTCATGCGAAAAAATAATCGAATCAAAGAGTAGAAATTGGAGTGCCCTCAAGACATCCTTCAACTCCCATTTAAAAAAAATCAAGCATTAAGGTGAAAAATTGAAGGCGTGAACTTGGAAAAATGAAAGGCACTTTTTGAATGGAGAATCGGTGCCGTAGCCGATTTTTTCATGCGAAAAAATGATTGAATCGAAGAGTGGAAATTAAAGTACCCTTAAGACATCCTTCAACCTCAATTAAAAAAAAATCAAGCATTTAGGTGAAAAATTGAAGCCGTGAACTTGGAAAAATGAAAGGCACTTTTTGAATGGAGAATCGGTGCCGTAGCCGATTTTTCATGCGAAAAAATAATTTTATCGAAGAGTAGAAATTGTAGTGCCCTCAAGACTTCCTTCAACTACCATTAAAAAAAAAAACAAGCTTCTAGGTGAAATATTGAGGGCGTAAACTTGGAAAAATGAAAGGCTTTTTTTGAATGGAGAATAGGTGCGATTTTTTCATGCGATTTTTTCATGCGAAAAAATAATTTTATCGAAAAATAGAAATTGGAATGCCCTCAAGACATTCTTTAACTTCAATTTAAAAAAAAATCAAGCGTTCAGGTGGAAAATTGAGGCCGTACACTTGGAAAATGAAAGGCACTTTTTGAATGGAGAATCGGTGCCGTAGCCGATTTTTCAATGCGAAAAAAAACTTAATCAAAGAGTAGAAATTGGAGTACCCTCAAGACATCCTTCAACTTCAAGTAAAAAAAATCAAGCTGATAGGTGAGAAATTGAGGGCGTGAGCTTCTAAAAATGAAAGGCACTTTTCGAATGGAGAATCGGTGCAATGATACCTACCCAGGAGCTCTTGGTTTTCTGATGAGTGCGCTCATTCTCATAAAGACCATGCTAATCGTCATAACTGCCGCTACTGCACTACAGAAAACCTTCACTGGACGAGAGAGCAGCACACGCAGAAAACCTTTCCTGCCTAAATTTCCACACTCAACCAAATCTTACTGAGCTGTTGAGTGAGTAGTCCGAGCCCAATTCGTTCAAAAACCCATTTATATTTTAATCGACGGAATACTGGAATGAAAACCATGCAATCAATCGGATCCAACACTATCAGAGATCCAAGACAATCTATTTGGGTTGGAAGTGGAAACACAATTTGGCGAGCAATTGTGAAAAACGAAATAGCGGAACATTTCACGAAAACCAATCACTTTAAGGGTCAATCACTCATACGTTTCCCAGGAAATGGTACGGTGGGGATGAGATGAACGAATGCATCCATATTTATAGGAATCGAATGGAACCTAATGAATTATCTCCCTTTTCGTAATGTGATTGAATATTGACAAGTGGAAGTGGAGGAAAAACTCGAAAGGAGATGGAATTCTTCGAATACCACACATGAATCATCGTTGTAGGTGTGGAAGGTGAAGCAATCTCATGAAAGTATCAATTTCGAACCTTTTAGCGAAAATATGATATTCGAATAGTCAATTTAAGACAGTAGCTGTTGGTGAAATTTAGGCACCATATAAGTTCTCAAGAGTATTGTATGAAGATCCAGCAATTTCCAACTTTTTTGCAGATTATTTCAATCTATTTGGGTTCAAAGTTATTGGGATAGATGTTAAATATCAAATTACCAAGAATGGTTCAAGATTTCTTTCGTCCCAGTGGACAAATGCGTGATGATGCAGCGTTAAATTATCAACCAAATTGTAATGGTAGGTTATGTCACAGTTACTGGTCCCAGCTTCAACAGGTTATATCTGAGGGAGGAAGCATTATATTGTGATGTTTTTCTTTTCACTGTAGACATGGTCTCAATTTATTAAAATGCCAATTCATTATGACGGATGATTTGTACCACTACCATGTACATCAGTTCATATAGTCTGGTTGTTTTTCTCTCAGATTTTCTGATAAATGAAGTACCAGCCCATGCACGAAACTCTTCATACAATTTATCATCCCCAGATTTTCCGGTATCCATCCTGGTGACATAAATTTTTGCCTGGCATTTTTAATTATGCATGGTGGCTGATTCAATTACTATATTGCGTGAAGCAATTAATTCTGTAACAACGAACTCTAGAAAATTACCAACGACAGAAACATATGTTCATATTTTGTATTACTTAACTCTATTCCTGAGCACATTCCCTGCTGCGTGTCAGTTACGCGAATTCATTTCAGTTGGAATTCGCAAAGCTCTTTCCGAGTAATTAAATCTGTTTCAATCGATTTCGAGGTATATCAGCGATTTATCGACCATTTTGTTCGCCGCAGGTAAAGGGTTTCCTCAAAAGAGGTTTAATTTTGAGAATCAAAAAAGAATGCCATTTTTTTCAGATAAATGATCGGATATGATCATTTCTTTTTGAGAAGGAAGGTATGTCGTTAATAATGGTAGGTAAATATACTGCTCCACAAGAGTTAGGGATATCGTTTTTGAAAGTATGTAATCTTCGAGAAAATCGCTGTGAAATCATTCAAATCTCAATAACAACTTGAATTGATCCAATAGAAATCAGTATCAGACATTTCGTCAATCTGGTCGCCTTTTTTCTGAAGTTTGGTTCTTTGCATATGCTTCATGCATGCTCTTATTTTGAAATGAAGTCAGTTTATCAACGGCTTTGATTTGAATCGAGTTTTCTGAAAATGCCAAGACGTAAATTAACAAACGCTGATGCTAATAGGGCTATCGAAATGCTACAGGGTAGCCTAACTCAGGTTGTTGTAGCGGAAAGGCTCCAAGTTAGTCAAAGTGTGATATCTCGACTTTGAAATAGGATCAGGGAGACAGGATCCGTGTTGGAAAGACCAAGGCTTGGTGGGTGACGAAAAACAACACCTGCTCAGGATCGTTTCATCACTGTTTCGGCGAGAAGAAACCCTACATCTACGTGTAGAATGCTACGGAATACTCTTCAAAATGCAGATTGGGTCCAAGCTTCCATCGAAACCATCAGACGACGTTTGAGAGAGGTGAATCTAGGTTGTAGACGTCCATTAAGAGGAGTTCCATTAACACGTGACCATAAGCGTCAAAGACTGGAATGGGCAAGGCACATATCAATTGGAACGATCAATGGTGTAGTGTGCTTTTCACTGATGAATCCAGATATGAACGATTATCAGATTTTCGAGGAATAAGGGCATGGACAATCTCACGCATACCCCGTGTTCACGCCAAGTGAACGCTTCAAATAATTAATCTGAATTTTCAAAATTCGAATTATTGAATTAATTTCTCCATACTGGGAATTCCCATATGTCATTGTTTAGGTGCGAAAAGAATTCGCGTCAGCTGTGGAGCACATACATATGTCGTATATTTGTTTCATTTCCATATTTTTCATTCAGTTCACTGATGGACTTGATCGTGAATAATTCTGCTTCCGATAATTGTTGTAATTCTGCTTTCTTTTCGTTAATTCCCGAAAACTTCAGTTTTTCCTGTGATTCGCTGTTTGTAATGATTTCGATTCCATCAAATTACATTCCTTTAAAACTTTCACTTGTGCGAATTATTCCGAACAAAAAAACTGTTACCAGTGTATAATACCACAAGGATAAGTGTGCACAATTTGACATTTTCAGCAACGGATTTTCACGTCAGCGTCATTCCATATTCGTTTGTCGAGCTCGATCAATCTTATTGGAATAGGAGTCATCGACAGGATCCTGTTTGCTGATATATAGGTAACTTTATTTCTATTCTGTTATTTTTGAGTGCATTTATCCTTTCATTTGTGTTCGGTTTCAAATAATTTCACATACACATACAGTCCACTAGCTCTATCTTTTTCTCACTCAGAAAATTATATTTCGAAAGTTAAATTTAAATAATTGAACCACACTTCAGTTGGTTAACTGAAATTCTACCCAACACCCCGTAATCGATAGCTATGTCCAAGAAGTCCATCTATTCCGAGGGGGTAGTGTTATGGTATGGGCCGAAATATGTTTCAACGGGCGCACAGATCTACACATTTGTCCTGGGAATATGACCGCCTTTCACTATAGGGAGCATGTCATTGACAATGTTGTGCCAAATTTTCACGCTGCTATTGGTGAAACTTTTCAATTTCCATACGATAACTCCAGACCGCACCGTGCAGCCATAGTTGAGGATGCGCGCGAGGAGCTTGGTATTCCACATTTACCAATACCTCCGTACTCACCAGATTCGAATTGCATAGAACATGCATGGGATATGTCCCAAAGAAGATTAGATAATCATCAACCTACCCCAGAATCCTCAAATGATCTGAGAGAGCATCTGCCCCATTTATGGAACCAAATTCCTCAAGAAATGTTCGACAACCTCATGTGTAGTATGCAAAGAAGATATCAAGCTGTTATTGATGCCCGTGGAGGCCATACATTGTATTGATAGTCTTGAATTCTCTGGGAATAAAATTTAGTTATTAACGACTTCTGGGTTCTCTCCGATTCTACTTTTTCCATTCATCAGGCAACATTAATATAAATTTCAAATCCCATTTTTCTTTGGAGAATTATTTTGGCGCCCAACGTGGGGCCTAATTTTTTTCCCATAGTTCTGTAGAAATTTTCCGTTGTGCTTGAAGGGTTGTAACCATTAAATTTCTCTATACTATCAATATCATAGAACTGGGTACCAATGGAGAAGGACATTGCGATAGAGGATAGAAAATCGTTATAATTCTTTGTGTGGGAGCGGGTGGGGGCAGTGGGAGGATGAAAGCGGAAAAACAACGTTCTTCCCTTCCCTTCCAAATTACACGAATTTACTACATCATTACGTAAATAGCAGCGCCACCATCAGCGGATGCGAGTCCAATAAAGCTGATAATGTTTAGTCGGTTTTGGAGCCGCCGAATCTACTATTTGTAATTAATTATCTGGAAGCACAAAAACAAATGAAATTTCTGCGGATATAGCCCGTATTTATGAACATACGGAACAATTCTTCACTGGTAAATGCGTTTTCATTGAAGGACGCCATTATAATGTGGGTTTCCGATTGGTTCGAAGAGAGATCTCTGTACATGTTCTATCGAATAGTATCAGAAGAGAAAAAAAAATTCGATATTTTTCAGGTGGAGTCATCATTCCACAAACTTATTACAACAAAATACTGATTTCAGCTTTATTCGTCATCAAAGAAATGGAATTTTTAAAATGATTAATCAGGGTTGCGAAATGGTGAATGCGCAGGGTCGAATACAACATCCATTCACATTTATAAAATCACAACTCTGGCCTTGGAAATTTAACACATTCCACTCTGTATCGGAGTTATGACGTTTTTCAAAATATTTTTATGTTCCAAGTCAACACTATGTTGCCCTTTCTACATTCTTAGCGTATTTCTCAGAATGTACCTATAATTTCATTTTGGAGAACACAACAGAAAATTGTGAACAATATTCTACATATAAAGGAGTTTTTGGATTTACGATTACAAAGATTTATCGATGTGCTTTGTTTTCATCATGATATTGTATGTGATATGATTGTTAGGGTGCATAACATTTCTATTTCTAATATTTCTTTATTTCAAATAAATAACAGTTTAATTCATTCATCACAAAGAAAATAAACATAATAACTAAATTAAATAATTTTTTTACAGAGAAACTAATAATTTCAATGCAATAGTAACTGAGTTTTGGTTATAAATTAATAAGCAAGAATGACAATTCCTGAAAGCTTTATAGATATAGATTTCATTTATTTGATCTTATGAACAAGGAGTGAAATATTCTGACTGTATAGTAATTTATCAGTTTGAAAAATATTCATACATTACTACCACAGTAGGTTTGTACCAATAAAATGGAATAGGTCAAACATATGCTTCACATTTATCATTCACCTGTTCTAAAATAAGACACAAACTCCTGGAATATGGAAAAAACCGATGTATTCTGGTTCAATGTAGCCTATTTCTACTATCGGCAAAGGATTGATAGGAATGAAAGCTCCAGTGACACATTTCAATTCATCGGAATCTGAATTTACCTACCGTTGAATGCAATATAGTCATATTTCTTCTTTTTTTAGCTGTTTCGACGTGTTTTTTTCTGAAACGTGAAAACGATCAACAATAATCATTAATCGTGGCCATCCAGAACCCGGTTACTTACGAAAATCGTGCAATTTAATTCTGCAAGTTCTTTCCTCATAATTCCTCGAAAATCCTACCTGAAACATATTTTCCGGTCGCTTTCGTTAGAAGATCGTATAATGAAGCCTTTTTGTCCATTTACACATTCCAAATAAATTTTGAGCACCAAAAACGATACCGAAACTAACCAAACTTCTGGGGGAACGGAATTTCGTTTGAAATCTTTCTAAACGGCCAGATACCTACAAAAAACGTTATCAAGTGTAAAAAGGTCGATTAGTCCTACTTACTTTTGCTTTATTTATGCTTATAAATCGATTTTTGGTCAAATTCTAATTTGCCGTTCGTACTCACGCCAAAAGTCGTAAAAGGAAAAAATGACACTTGAACGAAATTTCTCATATCGACGGAAAACTTCTTCTGGACGACGAAGAACGGAAAAATAGGCGATTTCCTATCGATATTTCGCCCCAAAATCGCCGATCGATTCGAACTAACAAAACGTGGAATATCTTTGATACTTTCACTATGATGTAAATAAAGAAACTGGCAACGTCGTTTTGTCATTAACGATATTTTCTGTACGCGCACAGACTTTTCATCAGGTGCACCAACTCCTGAAAACGAAACCATGACCTCCTATGTGATTAAATAAAAGTGAATGGAGTATAAGTTTGGAATTCTTAATGGGAACCAGACAATACTCGAAGAACGTTCTATTTAGTTATGATCAGAGACACTTACAGGCACGTTCCAATATCATTTGGTCCAATTAGTGCAATTCCCTACACAACTAAGAAATTCTTCTGAGCTCATTCGTCTTCATTAGAGGACCGTCGTTTCTTCCATTTGCTCCTTTTCTGGTTTTTCTACGTTTGCATTGTGAGGATCATTTATTCTCCCCACTTTCTATGTTTTTACTTCCTCCATTTCTTTCTTTATTTCTTTGTCTTCTCTCAATTCATGGGGTATTTTCTCTTGTCTGTTTTCTCATTGTAATCTTCAGTTTTTCTCTCAGTTCATTATTGTGTTTTTTTATCGATTCTTTCAGATTCTGTGTTTTTTGTCTACAATTATTCATTGTAGTGTTCCTACCTCAAGTTTTATCTGATCTGTGTGAACTTCATTAACATTCAGTCTCATTTGTTTTAATGCCTGATTTCGGGTGATGTTGAGAAAGACTGTCCTGGTTTGAGGCTGTATTCAAATTGGCCATGCATAAAACTGGAATATGAGGCATCTATAGAGGACTGTCCAAGACCACCCCTGCAAATACACAAATCACACCCCATTCTGGCAGTACGGACTGAAAAAAGTTGCAATATCTAGGGATATAAATCCCTGGCAATATTTATGAGCGAATCAATATTTGTGCAATGTTTACCACTATTTCTTCGGGTATATATGGAGCCATTCATGATAGCCAAACTTCTCCAACCCTACAAACACACGTGCTAGAAATAATTTATATAACAGTTGATGGACTGCTGCACAAATGCCATCCATCCATCATTCAGTACGGATGTTCGATTGGTTCAACAAAATGCGAACAATACGGTCGAAATCCGCCATGTCGCTTACGAAATGTTTTCTGTTTGCCGTACGAGAATCTGGTTATTAATGGAAATTCGTTTTATATTTAATGCGTTTCAATTTGTGGTTCACCCTATTAGAGTATCGAATTCCATTTATCAGTGTTTTCTATTGAAATGCTCTCTGCGTTCTTGTCGATTTGAATTTATTGACAGCCCGGAGTTATATTTCATTCAGTTCACATTTGAATATATCGACGATCTTTTTTAATTCAAGGGTATTAAATAATAAGAGAAAAAAGAAAAACATTATAAACCGTGAAACTTAGTCAAAGTCAAGTGTTTTTCTTTTCTCTCTTTTTATCTAATACCCTTGAAAAACACTTGACTAAGTTTCACGATTTATAATGTTTTTCTTTTCTCTCTTATTATTTGATTAACCATGTTTCACCAAGAGTTATGTGAGGAATCAATCTCGATTATCAAGGGCAGGGCCGTATCTAGGGTGTGGCCAAGTGGCCCCCGCCACAGGCGCAAGTTCCGCAGGGGCGCCAAAAAATATAAAATGAAAAATTTTTTTGCGTAAGGAGCGCCAATTTGGGGGCGCTGAAGAAAATCTTGCCACAGGCGCAGTAGTACCTAGATACGGCCCTGATCAAGGGTATTATACAGAGTGTAACAGCCAAATGGAATAAATTCGATAACGAATAAATGAGGGCGTGTTGGGTAAAACGCTCGGACACGTCGACTTGTAATTTTAAATGCGCATATTTTTCAAGAAAATAATATTTTATAGGGTGTTCCATGTGACCGTTACACTCTGTATGTACTCCATTCACTTTCACAATGTATTCCGGTTGGTCATGATTGGTTTTTTTACTTGCAATCTCAAATGATTCTCAGAGACATTGCCAATTCCAATTTCTATTTACTCTTTTCTGGTTTTCTAACTTTGTAAATGGAGTTAGTTCTTTTGAGGTTTAACTGTGACACAGGTTTCGTAGTATATAAAGCTGTGTTGGTTGAGTTATATACGAAGCATATAATTCACAATATAATTCAAATTTCAGCGACAATCATTGAGATCAGCGTCAAAACAAATTCCCGAAATAAAAATAATCGAATAAGATTGCCTCATTACATTATTTACAAGCGGTTAGCCCCTCATCAATACAACTTTTATGTTACCAAAATTTATTGTCATTGCTTCAAATTCCCTGTGCTTCCAAGGAATCATGTTCACGATTTGTGTCGTCCCATAAATACAATCGAATGAACCCAGAATATCAACTTTTATTACATCTTCTAACTTTTAATTGCAAGTTACGGATTCTTCTTCGAGTCATTTAACTCGCTGTATACTTTCATGCAGATCCGTATTCGCCTGACCCCAATGAATTATTCAGATTTTGATCTCTTTACTCTTTACGAATTCATGTACTCAAATGCGGAAAAGTGGAGCTCTTCATCAGCAGTATGACTGTATAGATCTAGCAGACGAGATAAAATTCAGAATAGTCCAAAGTGAATATAGAAGTCAATATAGTGATTATTATACTAATAATAATGTTAATATTTCAAATCATAATGTGAGATTTGAGACACGAACCGACGCGACAGCTAGGTTGCATTTTCATTGCAATTGTGGGTATCACTCTCTACGAATGTTTTTAGTATTAATATATTTATTTTGATGAGAGTAATCCTGTGTTTGATAGAATTTTGGATGTAGGTAAGGGGTGATAACAGGAGGCGGATGTTCTTAAGTCCTTTTATTCATTAACCAACGTTTCGGCTGTACGTTACTAGCCTTCTTCAGGGTTCTACAATAGTAAAAAGTATATAGATTATAGTTATATTGGATGTGGCTGTGGTCTCACCGAATAGTGGACACGTGAGGGTGTTGTTTGATGATGCCAGTTTTCATCCAGTGTCTGCTGGGTGGCAACAGATCGGTCATAAAAATCAGGGAGGCAAAAGTATCTAAGTTGGCGGTGATTCGATCAGTGATCAGAACTCTCAATATATATATCACTTTTTCAATATCGTCGGACGTATTAAAATTAATGCAATGGCGGCGGGAAGCGACGCTAAATTGTTTGAGACAAGGGACAACTGACATAATACTCGGGACAACTGACAGTATACATGAAAGACACAGAATAAAATAACAAATTAAAATCTATGGTCTGTTCTTTTCTTAGGCTCTGGCTATTAACCTATATCTGTCAAACTTTGATACAATCCTGGGGTAACAAATCTGTAATTGATGAGGAATGAATAGATTCGGCTTAAATTACTGATATCGGTCTTTTCATTCATGGTGTTTTCATGCGATTTTATATGATACATTTCTAGAAAACACCTTTTTGAATAGTTGGGCTCTATTTCAAGGATGTCTGTCTGGCTGAAATCCATGAAATGGTCATTTGACCTACAATGTTGGGCGAGGGCACAACCCCTATCGGTGGATTTTATGTCGCTTCTATGCTGGCTTATTCTCTTTTTTAGATGTTGTGAGGTTTGGCCTACATATACCATCTCACAATGGGAGCAGGGGATTTTGTATACTACATTTGCTGTTCTTTCCTTGTTTATTTTTGTTTTTAGTTGTGAAAATAGCTTTTTAACATTGAATTCGCTTTTAGAAACAATTTTTAAGTTATCGGCCTTGAATATCCTTGTTATTTTGTTAGTTAGGTCAGGTATTAGGGGGAATGAGCCATATTTCTTGGTTATCTCCTGGTTGTTGATCTGGTTATTCTGGGGTTCTTCTTCCTCCGCCCCATTCGGCATATCATTCCGGATGGGGGGTGCACCTGGGGGGTGTTCTCGTCGGGCGGCTTCTTCTTCGTCTGTCTCTGTCTCACCCAGCATACCATTCTGGGTGAGACCTCGGTTGTGTTGTGTATCTTGTATGGATGGGGTGCTGTAAATTAGTTTATTTGTTAGTGCCCTTGGATATCCATTGTTCATCATGAGAGATTGTAGTTTCGATAGGTTATTGTTAATGAAGGAGGGGTGGGATATTGTGGTGATGCGGTTCTTCATGTTGAGCCAAAGGTTTACCTTCTGTTTTGTGGGGTGGTCTGAGAAATAGTTAATGTATCTTCCAGAGCTCATGGGTTTTGTGTACCAGTCTGTCATAAGTATGTTGTCTGGGGTTCTTATGATTTTCGTATCTAGGAAGCTGATGCTGTTGTTATTTTCTTTCTCTAAGGTGAACTTGATAAACTGGTCGAAATTGTTGAATTGTTCCAGGATGAAATCGATCTGGTCTTCTGGAACTGCACAGCTGATGTCGTCTACATATTTTTTTATGAAGGGTATGTCGAAGGTGAAACTTGGGAGGATTTTGTCAAGGACGAAGTCCATGACCATGATGGCTGTGGCGGCACTGTGTGGTGCTCCCATGGGGGTACCGAATATTTGTAGGAAGTACCTGTCATCGAATAAAAAGAAGTTTGAGGAGAAAAGGAATGTCATGATGTGACAAAATTCCTCTATTGGGATGGTGGTCAGCTGGGATATTCTGTGCCAGTTCTCTCGGATGGCTGCAATGGTCAGGTCAATTGATATGTTACTGTAGAGGGACACCACGTCAAGGCTGATGATGACATAGTTAGGTGGTAGTTGGTAGTTGTTAACTAGTTGTGCAAATTCAAAGGAGTCCTTGATGTAGTATCTATTTGTACAATCAAGGGAGTCTGAGAGGATCCTCGATATATAGGAAGATAATTTGGAGATGGGTGCGCCGATACATGAGACTATTGGTCGAAGCGCCAGTGTGGGTTTGTGAATTTTTGGGAGGCCGTAGAACCGTGCAGGGATGGAGTTGTAATTGCAGAGTTTCTTCCCTTGTAATTGTGTTAGGTATTCTTTTTGGACTAATCTTTTTATTAGTGCATTAGCTTGATTTTGGTAGGTGTTAGTGGGATCCCTGTTCAGGGGCTTGTAGTATTTCTCTTCTGCTAGGATGTTATTTGCCAGTGTGAGATATTGGTTTTTTGTCATTGCTACAGTGACATTGCCCTTGTCAGATTGGAGGATTAGTATCTCCGGGTGCTGTTTTAGGAAATTTCTGCAAAAGAAAAATTCTCTGTGAAAAATATTATTTGTGTTAGTGGACGACAGCAGGTAGTTGGTGATGGCATTGGTGGATAAGGCCCTAAGTATGTTATTGGTGTCAGTGTTTCTTGTATCCTTTAAAGTTATTAAAAATTCTATGTCAGCCAAGAGTTTTTGGACTGAGATGTGTTTTTTAGGGACCGTAATATTGAATTTTGGACCCAAGGCCAAGAATCCTGTGATTCGTTCAGGAATTGGGGTGTTGCTGATGTTTTTGAACCAGTGGGGTTGTGCCCTAGCCGAATACAATTTTTCGTTTGACAAGGAGTTGATTTTCCTAAGGTTAGACATTTTTATGTGGTTGAATTTTCTTAAATACCGAGTGTTCTGCCGAGATCGGTGCTGCTGGATGACTGTTTCAGGAAAGGTGTTCTGTAAGTTCTCCCATCCTCTGGTGAGATTTCTCTCCATTGTTTGGATGTCTCGTATGGTGGCCTTGATTTCGAATGAGAGGAGCTGGTGCTGAATTTTAGCTCTCATACGTTCTGCTTGTCTGGTGGAGGAGGACCCCGTTATGGTGCCATATATCGAGTTGAGTTTGTGATCAATGTGCCTTGGTGTGAGACCCTGTCTCTTGCACTCGAGGAGGAAAATTCGTCGGTTCTTCAAGGAGGCAGATTTCATGTATGAATTGGACCAGATCTTTAATTGTTGGCATGCATCATTGCCATATTGTAGTCTGATGTTAGCATAGTACCCCATGCTGTATTAATTTGATGAGAGTAATCCTGTGTTTGATAGAATTTTGGATGTAGGTAAGGGGTGATAACAGGAGGCGGATGTTCTTAAGTCCTTTTATTCATTAACCAACGTTTCGGCTGTACGTTACTAGCCTTCTTCAGGGTTCTACAATAGTAAAAAGTATATAGATTATAGTTATATTGGATGTGGCTGTGGTCTCACCGAATAGTGGACACGTGAGGGTGTTGTTTGATGATGCCAGTTTTCATCCAGTGTCTGCTGGGTGGCAACAGATCGGTCATAAAAATCAGGGAGGCAAAAGTATCTAAGTTGGCGGTGATTCGATCAGTGATCAGAACTCTCAATATATATATCACTTTTTCAATATCGTCGGACGTATTAAAATTAATGCAATGGCGGCGGGAAGCGACGCTAAATTGTTTGAGACAAGGGACAACTGACATAATACTCGGGACAACTGACAGTATACATGAAAGACACAGAATAAAATAACAAATTAAAATCTATGGTCTGTTCTTTTCTTAGGCTCTGGCTATTAACCTATATCTGTCAAACTTTGATACAATCCTGGGGTAACAAATCTGTAATTGATGAGGAATGAATAGATTCGGCTTAAATTACTGATATCGGTCTTTTCATTCATGGTGTTTTCATGCGATTTTATATGATACATTTCTAGAAAACACCTTTTTGAATAGTTGGGCTCTATTTCAAGGATGTCTGTCTGGCTGAAATCCATGAAATGGTCATTTGACCTACAATGTTGGGCGAGGGCACAACCCCTATCGGTGGATTTTATGTCGCTTCTATGCTGGCTTATTCTCTTTTTTAGATGTTGTGAGGTTTGGCCTACATATACCATCTCACAATGGGAGCAGGGGATTTTGTATACTACATTTGCTGTTCTTTCCTTGTTTATTTTTGTTTTTAGTTGTGAAAATAGCTTTTTAACATTGAATTCGCTTTTAGAAACAATTTTTAAGTTATCGGCCTTGAATATCCTTGTTATTTTGTTAGTTAGGTCAGGTATTAGGGGGAATGAGCCATATTTCTTGGTTATCTCCTGGTTGTTGATCTGGTTATTCTGGGGTTCTTCTTCCTCCGCCCCATTCGGCATATCATTCCGGATGGGGGGTGCACCTGGGGGGTGTTCTCGTCGGGCGGCTTCTTCTTCGTCTGTCTCTGTCTCACCCAGCATACCATTCTGGGTGAGACCTCGGTTGTGTTGTGTATCTTGTATGGATGGGGTGCTGTAAATTAGTTTATTTGTTAGTGCCCTTGGATATCCATTGTTCATCATGAGAGATTGTAGTTTCGATAGGTTATTGTTAATGAAGGAGGGGTGGGATATTGTGGTGATGCGGTTCTTCATGTTGAGCCAATGGTTTACCTTCTGTTTTGTGGGGTGGTCTGAGAAATAGTTAATGTATCTTCCAGAGCTCATGGGTTTTGTGTACCAGTCTGTCATAAGTATGTTGTCTGGGGTTCTTATGATTTTCGTATCTAGGAAGCTGATGCTGTTGTTATTTTCTTTCTCTAAGGTGAACTTGATAAACTGGTCGAAATTGTTGAATTGTTCCAGGATGAAATCGATCTGGTCTTCTGGAACTGCACAGATGATGTCGTCTACATATTTTTTTATGAAGGGTATGTCGAAGGTGAAACTTGGGAGGATTTTGTCAAGGACGAAGTCCATGACCATGATGGCTGTGGCGGCACTGTGTGGTGCTCCCATGGGGGTACCGAATATTTGTAGGAAGTACCTGTCATCGAATAAAAAGAAGTTTGAGGAGAAAAGGAATGTCATGATGTGACAAAATTCCTCTATTGGGATGGTGGTCAGCTGGGATATTCTGTGCCAGTTCTCTCGGATGGCTGCAATGGTCAGGTCAATTGATATGTTACTGTAGAGGGACACCACGTCAAGGCTGATGATGACATAGTTAGGTGGTAGTTGGTAGTTGTTAACTAGTTGTGCAAATTCAAAGGAGTCCTTGATGTAGTATCTATTTGTACAATCAAGGGAGTCTGAGAGGATCCTCGATATATAGGAAGATAATTTGGAGATGGGTGCGCCGATACATGAGACTATTGGTCGAAGCGCCAGTGTGGGTTTGTGAATTTTTGGGAGGCCGTAGAACCGTGCAGGGATGGAGTTGTAATTGCAGAGTTTCTTCCCTTGTAATTGTGTTAGGTATTCTTTTTGGACTAATCTTTTTATTAGTGCATTAGCTTGATTTTGGTAGGTGTTAGTGGGATCCCTGTTCAGGGGCTTGTAGTATTTCTCTTCTGCTAGGATGTTATTTGCCAGTGTGAGATATTGGTTTTTTGTCATTGCTACAGTGACATTGCCCTTGTCAGATTGGAGGATTAGTATCTCCGGGTGCTGTTTTAGGAAATTTCTGCAAAAGAAAAATTCTCTGTGAAAAATATTATTTGTGTTAGTGGACGACAGCAGGTAGTTGGTGATGGCATTGGTGGATAAGGCCCTAAGTATGTTATTGGTGTCAGTGTTTCTTGTATCCTTTAAAGTTATTAAAAATTCTATGTCAGCCAAGAGTTTTTGGACTGAGATGTGTTTTTTAGGGACCGTAATATTGAATTTTGGACCCAAGGCCAAGAATCCTGTGATTCGTTCAGGAATTGGGGTGTTGCTGATGTTTTTGAACCAGTGGGGTTGTGCCCTAGCCGAATACAATTTTTCGTTTGACAAGGAGTTGATTTTCCTAAGGTTAGACATTTTTATGTGGTTGAATTTTCTTAAATACCGAGTGTTCTGCCGAGATCGGTGCTGCTGGATGACTGTTTCAGGAAAGGTGTTCTGTAAGTTCTCCCATCCTCTGGTGAGATTTCTCTCCATTGTTTGGATGTCTCGTATGGTGGCCTTGATTTCGAATGAGAGGAGCTGGTGCTGAATTTTAGCTCTCATACGTTCTGCTTGTCTGGTGGAGGAGGACCCCGTTATGGTGCCATATATCGAGTTGAGTTTGTGATCAATGTGCCTTGGTGTGAGACCCTGTCTCTTGCACTCGAGGAGGAAAATTCGTCGGTTCTTCAAGGAGGCAGATTTCATGTATGAATTGGACCAGATCTTTAATTGTTGGCATGCATCATTGCCATATTGTAGTCTGATGTTAGCATAGTACCCCATGCTGTATTAATTTGATGAGAGTAATCCTGTGTTTGATAGAATTTTGGATGTAGGTAAGGGGTGATAACAGGAGGCGGATGTTCTTAAGTCCTTTTATTCATTAACCAACGTTTCGGCTGTACGTTACTAGCCTTCTTCAGGGTTCTACAATAGTAAAAAGTATATAGATTATAGTTATATTGGATGTGGCTGTGGTCTCACCGAATAGTGGACACGTGAGGGTGTTGTTTGATGATGCCAGTTTTCATCCAGTGTCTGCTGGGTGGCAACAGATCGGTCATAAAAATCAGGGAGGCAAAAGTATCTAAGTTGGCGGTGATTCGATCAGTGATCAGAACTCTCAATATATATATCACTTTTTCAATATCGTCGGACGTATTAAAATTAATGCAATGGCGGCGGGAAGCGACGCTAAATTGTTTGAGACAAGGGACAACTGACATAATACTCGGGACAACTGACAGTATACATGAAAGACACAGAATAAAATAACAAATTAAAATCTATGGTCTGTTCTTTTCTTAGGCTCTGGCTATTAACCTATATCTGTCAAACTTTGATACAATCCTGGGGTAACAAATCTGTAATTGATGAGGAATGAATAGATTCGGCTTAAATTACTGATATCGGTCTTTTCATTCATGGTGTTTTCATGCGATTTTATATGATACATTTCTAGAAAACACCTTTTTGAATAGTTGGGCTCTATTTCAAGGATGTCTGTCTGGCTGAAATCCATGAAATGGTCATTTGACCTACAATGTTGGGCGAGGGCACAACCCCTATCGGTGGATTTTATGTCGCTTCTATGCTGGCTTATTCTCTTTTTTAGATGTTGTGAGGTTTGGCCTACATATACCATCTCACAATGGGAGCAGGGGATTTTGTATACTACATTTGCTGTTCTTTCCTTGTTTATTTTTGTTTTTAGTTGTGAAAATAGCTTTTTAACATTGAATTCGCTTTTAGAAACAATTTTTAAGTTATCGGCCTTGAATATCCTTGTTATTTTGTTAGTTAGGTCAGGTATTAGGGGGAATGAGCCATATTTCTTGGTTATCTCCTGGTTGTTGATCTGGTTATTCTGGGGTTCTTCTTCCTCCGCCCCATTCGGCATATCATTCCGGATGGGGGGTGCACCTGGGGGGTGTTCTCGTCGGGCGGCTTCTTCTTCGTCTGTCTCTGTCTCACCCAGCATACCATTCTGGGTGAGACCTCGGTTGTGTTGTGTATCTTGTATGGATGGGGTGCTGTAAATTAGTTTATTTGTTAGTGCCCTTGGATATCCATTGTTCATCATGAGAGATTGTAGTTTCGATAGGTTATTGTTAATGAAGGAGGGGTGGGATATTGTGGTGATGCGGTTCTTCATGTTGAGCCAAAGGTTTACCTTCTGTTTTGTGGGGTGGTCTGAGAAATAGTTAATGTATCTTCCAGAGCTCATGGGTTTTGTGTACCAGTCTGTCATAAGTATGTTGTCTGGGGTTCTTATGATTTTCGTATCTAGGAAGCTGATGCTGTTGTTATTTTCTTTCTCTAAGGTGAACTTGATAAACTGGTCGAAATTGTTGAATTGTTCCAGGATGAAATCGATCTGGTCTTCTGGAACTGCACAGATGATGTCGTCTACATATTTTTTTATGAAGGGTATGTCGAAGGTGAAACTTGGGAGGATTTTGTCAAGGACGAAGTCCATGACCATGATGGCTGTGGCGGCACTGTGTGGTGCTCCCATGGGGGTACCGAATATTTGTAGGAAGTACCTGTCATCGAATAAAAAGAAGTTTGAGGAGAAAAGGAATGTCATGATGTGACAAAATTCCTCTATTGGGATGGTGGTCAGCTGGGATATTCTGTGCCAGTTCTCTCGGATGGCTGCAATGGTCAGGTCAATTGATATGTTACTGTAGAGGGACACCACGTCAAGGCTGATGATGACATAGTTAGGTGGTAGTTGGTAGTTGTTAACTAGTTGTGCAAATTCAAAGGAGTCCTTGATGTAGTATCTATTTGTACAATCAAGGGAGTCTGAGAGGATCCTCGATATATAGGAAGATAATTTGGAGATGGGTGCGCCGATACATGAGACTATTGGTCGAAGCGCCAGTGTGGGTTTGTGAATTTTTGGGAGGCCGTAGAACCGTGCAGGGATGGAGTTGTAATTGCAGAGTTTCTTCCCTTGTAATTGTGTTAGGTATTCTTTTTGGACTAATCTTTTTATTAGTGCATTAGCTTGATTTTGGTAGGTGTTAGTGGGATCCCTGTTCAGGGGCTTGTAGTATTTCTCTTCTGCTAGGATGTTATTTGCCAGTGTGAGATATTGGTTTTTTGTCATTGCTACAGTGACATTGCCCTTGTCAGATTGGAGGATTAGTATCTCCGGGTGCTGTTTTAGGAAATTTCTGCAAAAGAAAAATTCTCTGTGAAAAATATTATTTGTGTTAGTGGACGACAGCAGGTAGTTGGTGATGGCATTGGTGGATAAGGCCCTAAGTATGTTATTGGTGTCAGTGTTTCTTGTATCCTTTAAAGTTATTAAAAATTCTATGTCAGCCAAGAGTTTTTGGACTGAGATGTGTTTTTTAGGGACCGTAATATTGAATTTTGGACCCAAGGCCAAGAATCCTGTGATTCGTTCAGGAATTGGGGTGTTGCTGATGTTTTTGAACCAGTGGGGTTGTGCCCTAGCCGAATACAATTTTTCGTTTGACAAGGAGTTGATTTTCCTAAGGTTAGACATTTTTATGTGGTTGAATTTTCTTAAATACCGAGTGTTCTGCCGAGATCGGTGCTGCTGGATGACTGTTTCAGGAAAGGTGTTCTGTAAGTTCTCCCATCCTCTGGTGAGATTTCTCTCCATTGTTTGGATGTCTCGTATGGTGGCCTTGATTTCGAATGAGAGGAGCTGGTGCTGAATTTTAGCTCTCATACGTTCTGCTTGTCTGGTGGAGGAGGACCCCGTTATGGTGCCATATATCGAGTTGAGTTTGTGATCAATGTGCCTTGGTGTGAGACCCTGTCTCTTGCACTCGAGGAGGAAAATTCGTCGGTTCTTCAAGGAGGCAGATTTCATGTATGAATTGGACCAGATCTTTAATTGTTGGCATGCATCATTGCCATATTGTAGTCTGATGTTAGCATAGTACCCCATGCTGTATTAATTTGATGAGAGTAATCCTGTGTTTGATAGAATTTTGGATGTAGGTAAGGGGTGATAACAGGAGGCGGATGTTCTTAAGTCCTTTTATTCATTAACCAACGTTTCGGCTGTACGTTACTAGCCTTCTTCAGGGTTCTACAATAGTAAAAAGTATATAGATTATAGTTATATTGGATGTGGCTGTGGTCTCACCGAATAGTGGACACGTGAGGGTGTTGTTTGATGATGCCAGTTTTCATCCAGTGTCTGCTGGGTGGCAACAGATCGGTCATAAAAATCAGGGAGGCAAAAGTATCTAAGTTGGCGGTGATTCGATCAGTGATCAGAACTCTCAATATATATATCACTTTTTCAATATCGTCGGACGTATTAAAATTAATGCAATGGCGGCGGGAAGCGACGCTAAATTGTTTGAGACAAGGGACAACTGACATAATACTCGGGACAACTGACAGTATACATGAAAGACACAGAATAAAATAACAAATTAAAATCTATGGTCTGTTCTTTTCTTAGGCTCTGGCTATTAACCTATATCTGTCAAACTTTGATACAATCCTGGGGTAACAAATCTGTAATTGATGAGGAATGAATAGATTCGGCTTAAATTACTGATATCGGTCTTTTCATTCATGGTGTTTTCATGCGATTTTATATGATACATTTCTAGAAAACACCTTTTTGAATAGTTGGGCTCTATTTCAAGGATGTCTGTCTGGCTGAAATCCATGAAATGGTCATTTGACCTACAATGTTGGGCGAGGGCACAACCCCTATCGGTGGATTTTATGTCGCTTCTATGCTGGCTTATTCTCTTTTTTAGATGTTGTGAGGTTTGGCCTACATATACCATCTCACAATGGGAGCAGGGGATTTTGTATACTACATTTGCTGTTCTTTCCTTGTTTATTTTTGTTTTTAGTTGTGAAAATAGCTTTTTAACATTGAATTCGCTTTTAGAAACAATTTTTAAGTTATCGGCCTTGAATATCCTTGTTATTTTGTTAGTTAGGTCAGGTATTAGGGGGAATGAGCCATATTTCTTGGTTATCTCCTGGTTGTTGATCTGGTTATTCTGGGGTTCTTCTTCCTCCGCCCCATTCGGCATATCATTCCGGATGGGGGGTGCACCTGGGGGGTGTTCTCGTCGGGCGGCTTCTTCTTCGTCTGTCTCTGTCTCACCCAGCATACCATTCTGGGTGAGACCTCGGTTGTGTTGTGTATCTTGTATGGATGGGGTGCTGTAAATTAGTTTATTTGTTAGTGCCCTTGGATATCCATTGTTCATCATGAGAGATTGTAGTTTCGATAGGTTATTGTTAATGAAGGAGGGGTGGGATATTGTGGTGATGCGGTTCTTCATGTTGAGCCAAAGGTTTACCTTCTGTTTTGTGGGGTGGTCTGAGAAATAGTTAATGTATCTTCCAGAGCTCATGGGTTTTGTGTACCAGTCTGTCATAAGTATGTTGTCTGGGGTTCTTATGATTTTCGTATCTAGGAAGCTGATGCTGTTGTTATTTTCTTTCTCTAAGGTGAACTTGATAAACTGGTCGAAATTGTTGAATTGTTCCAGGATGAAATCGATCTGGTCTTCTGGAACTGCACAGATGATGTCGTCTACATATTTTTTTATGAAGGGTATGTCGAAGGTGAAACTTGGGAGGATTTTGTCAAGGACGAAGTCCATGACCATGATGGCTGTGGCGGCACTGTGTGGTGCTCCCATGGGGGTACCGAATATTTGTAGGAAGTACCTGTCATCGAATAAAAAGAAGTTTGAGGAGAAAAGGAATGTCATGATGTGACAAAATTCCTCTATTGGGATGGTGGTCAGCTGGGATATTCTGTGCCAGTTCTCTCGGATGGCTGCAATGGTCAGGTCAATTGATATGTTACTGTAGAGGGACACCACGTCAAGGCTGATGATGACATAGTTAGGTGGTAGTTGGTAGTTGTTAACTAGTTGTGCAAATTCAAAGGAGTCCTTGATGTAGTATCTATTTGTACAATCAAGGGAGTCTGAGAGGATCCTCGATATATAGGAAGATAATTTGGAGATGGGTGCGCCGATACATGAGACTATTGGTCGAAGCGCCAGTGTGGGTTTGTGAATTTTTGGGAGGCCGTAGAACCGTGCAGGGATGGAGTTGTAATTGCAGAGTTTCTTCCCTTGTAATTGTGTTAGGTATTCTTTTTGGACTAATCTTTTTATTAGTGCATTAGCTTGATTTTGGTAGGTGTTAGTGGGATCCCTGTTCAGGGGCTTGTAGTATTTCTCTTCTGCTAGGATGTTATTTGCCAGTGTGAGATATTGGTTTTTTGTCATTGCTACAGTGACATTGCCCTTGTCAGATTGGAGGATTAGTATCTCCGGGTGCTGTTTTAGGAAATTTCTGCAAAAGAAAAATTCTCTGTGAAAAATATTATTTGTGTTAGTGGACGACAGCAGGTAGTTGGTGATGGCATTGGTGGATAAGGCCCTAAGTATGTTATTGGTGTCAGTGTTTCTTGTATCCTTTAAAGTTATTAAAAATTCTATGTCAGCCAAGAGTTTTTGGACTGAGATGTGTTTTTTAGGGACCGTAATATTGAATTTTGGACCCAAGGCCAAGAATCCTGTGATTCGTTCAGGAATTGGGGTGTTGCTGATGTTTTTGAACCAGTGGGGTTGTGCCCTAGCCGAATACAATTTTTCGTTTGACAAGGAGTTGATTTTCCTAAGGTTAGACATTTTTATGTGGTTGAATTTTCTTAAATACCGAGTGTTCTGCCGAGATCGGTGCTGCTGGATGACTGTTTCAGGAAAGGTGTTCTGTAAGTTCTCCCATCCTCTGGTGAGATTTCTCTCCATTGTTTGGATGTCTCGT
Source organism: Adalia bipunctata (assembly GCA_910592335.1). NCBI lineage: Eukaryota > Metazoa > Arthropoda > Insecta > Coleoptera > Coccinellidae > Adalia > Adalia bipunctata. Next base: position 8,847,769 of record OU342952.1, on the reverse strand, counting down.
ATGGTGGCCTTGATTTCGAATGAGAGGAGCTGGTGCTGAATTTTAGCTCTCATACGTTCTGCTTGTCTGGTGGAGGAGGACCCCGTTATGGTGCCATATATCGAGTTGAGTTTGTGATCAATGTGCCTTGGTGTGAGACCCTGTCTCTTGCACTCGAGGAGGAAAATTCGTCGGTTCTTCAAGGAGGCAGATTTCATGTATGAATTGGACCAGATCTTTAATTGTTGGCATGCATCATTGCCATATTGTAGTCTGATGTTAGCATAGTACCCCATGCTGTATTAATTTGATGAGAGTAATCCTGTGTTTGATAGAATTTTGGATGTAGGTAAGGGGTGATAACAGGAGGCGGATGTTCTTAAGTCCTTTTATTCATTAACCAACGTTTCGGCTGTACGTTACTAGCCTTCTTCAGGGTTCTACAATAGTAAAAAGTATATAGATTATAGTTATATTGGATGTGGCTGTGGTCTCACCGAATAGTGGACACGTGAGGGTGTTGTTTGATGATGCCAGTTTTCATCCAGTGTCTGCTGGGTGGCAACAGATCGGTCATAAAAATCAGGGAGGCAAAAGTATCTAAGTTGGCGGTGATTCGATCAGTGATCAGAACTCTCAATATATATATCACTTTTTCAATATCGTCGGACGTATTAAAATTAATGCAATGGCGGCGGGAAGCGACGCTAAATTGTTTGAGACAAGGGACAACTGACATAATACTCGGGACAACTGACAGTATACATGAAAGACACAGAATAAAATAACAAATTAAAATCTATGGTCTGTTCTTTTCTTAGGCTCTGGCTATTAACCTATATCTGTCAAACTTTGATACAATCCTGGGGTAACAAATCTGTAATTGATGAGGAATGAATAGATTCGGCTTAAATTACTGATATCGGTCTTTTCATTCATGGTGTTTTCATGCGATTTTATATGATACATTTCTAGAAAACACCTTTTTGAATAGTTGGGCTCTATTTCAAGGATGTCTGTCTGGCTGAAATCCATGAAATGGTCATTTGACCTACAATGTTGGGCGAGGGCACAACCCCTATCGGTGGATTTTATGTCGCTTCTATGCTGGCTTATTCTCTTTTTTAGATGTTGTGAGGTTTGGCCTACATATACCATCTCACAATGGGAGCAGGGGATTTTGTATCCTACATTTGCTGTTCTTTCCTTGTTTATTTTTGTTTTTAGTTGTGAAAATAGCTTTTTAACATTGAATTCGCTTTTAGAAACAATTTTTAAGTTATCGGCCTTGAATATCCTTGTTATTTTGTTAGTTAGGTCAGGTATTAGGGGGAATGAGCCATATTTCTTGGTTATCTCCTGGTTGTTGATCTGGTTATTCTGGGGTTCTTCTTCCTCCGCCCCATTCGGCATATCATTCCGGATGGGGGGTGCACCTGGGGGGTGTTCTCGTCGGGCGGCTTCTTCTTCGTCTGTCTCTGTCTCACCCAGCATACCATTCTGGGTGAGACCTCGGTTGTGTTGTGTATCTTGTATGGATGGGGTGCTGTAAATTAGTTTATTTGTTAGTGCCCTTGGATATCCATTGTTCATCATGAGAGATTGTAGTTTCGATAGGTTATTGTTAATGAAGGAGGGGTGGGATATTGTGGTGATGCGGTTCTTCATGTTGAGCCAAAGGTTTACCTTCTGTTTTGTGGGGTGGTCTGAGAAATAGTTAATGTATCTTCCAGAGCTCATGGGTTTTGTGTACCAGTCTGTCATAAGTATGTTGTCTGGGGTTCTTATGATTTTCGTATCTAGGAAGCTGATGCTGTTGTTATTTTCTTTCTCTAAGGTGAACTTGATAAACTGGTCGAAATTGTTGAATTGTTCCAGGATGAAATCGATCTGGTCTTCTGGAACTGCACAGATGATGTCGTCTACATATTTTTTTATGAAGGGTATGTCGAAGGTGAAACTTGGGAGGATTTTGTCAAGGACGAAGTCCATGACCATGATGGCTGTGGCGGCACTGTGTGGTGCTCCCATGGGGGTACCGAATATTTGTAGGAAGTACCTGTCATCGAATAAAAAGAAGTTTGAGGAGAAAAGGAATGTCATGATGTGACAAAATTCCTCTATTGGGATGGTGGTCAGCTGGGATATTCTGTGCCAGTTCTCTCGGATGGCTGCAATGGTCAGGTCAATTGATATGTTACTGTAGAGGGACACCACGTCAAGGCTGATGATGACATAGTTAGGTGGTAGTTGGTAGTTGTTAACTAGTTGTGCAAATTCAAAGGAGTCCTTGATGTAGTATCTATTTGTACAATCAAGGGAGTCTGAGAGGATCCTCGATATATAGGAAGATAATTTGGAGATGGGTGCGCCGATACATGAGACTATTGGTCGAAGCGCCAGTGTGGGTTTGTGAATTTTTGGGAGGCCGTAGAACCGTGCAGGGATGGAGTTGTAATTGCAGAGTTTCTTCCCTTGTAATTGTGTTAGGTATTCTTTTTGGACTAATCTTTTTATTAGTGCATTAGCTTGATTTTGGTAGGTGTTAGTGGGATCCCTGTTCAGGGGCTTGTAGTATTTCTCTTCTGCTAGGATGTTATTTGCCAGTGTGAGATATTGGTTTTTTGTCATTGCTACAGTGACATTGCCCTTGTCAGATTGGAGGATTAGTATCTCCGGGTGCTGTTTTAGGAAATTTCTGCAAAAGAAAAATTCTCTGTGAAAAATATTATTTGTGTTAGTGGACGACAGCAGGTAGTTGGTGATGGCATTGGTGGATAAGGCCCTAAGTATGTTATTGGTGTCAGTGTTTCTTGTATCCTTTAAAGTTATTAAAAATTCTATGTCAGCCAAGAGTTTTTGGACTGAGATGTGTTTTTTAGGGACCGTAATATTGAATTTTGGACCCAAGGCCAAGAATCCTGTGATTCGTTCAGGAATTGGGGTGTTGCTGATGTTTTTGAACCAGTGGGGTTGTGCCCTAGCCGAATACAATTTTTCGTTTGACAAGGAGTTGATTTTCCTAAGGTTAGACATTTTTATGTGGTTGAATTTTCTTAAATACCGAGTGTTCTGCCGAGATCGGTGCTGCTGGATGACTGTTTCAGGAAAGGTGTTCTGTAAGTTCTCCCATCCTCTGGTGAGATTTCTCTCCATTGTTTGGATGTCTCGTATGGTGGCCTTGATTTCGAATGAGAGGAGCTGGTGCTGAATTTTAGCTCTCATACGTTCTGCTTGTCTGGTGGAGGAGGACCCCGTTATGGTGCCATATATCGAGTTGAGTTTGTGATCAATGTGCCTTGGTGTGAGACCCTGTCTCTTGCACTCGAGGAGGAAAATTCGTCGGTTCTTCAAGGAGGCAGATTTCATGTATGAATTGGACCAGATCTTTAATTGTTGGCATGCATCATTGCCATATTGTAGTCTGATGTTAGCATAGTACCCCATGCTGTATTAATTTGATGAGAGTAATCCTGTGTTTGATAGAATTTTGGATGTAGGTAAGGGGTGATAACAGGAGGCGGATGTTCTTAAGTCCTTTTATTCATTAACCAACGTTTCGGCTGTACGTTACTAGCCTTCTTCAGGGTTCTACAATAGTAAAAAGTATATAGATTATAGTTATATTGGATGTGGCTGTGGTCTCACCGAATAGTGGACACGTGAGGGTGTTGTTTGATGATGCCAGTTTTCATCCAGTGTCTGCTGGGTGGCAACAGATCGGTCATAAAAATCAGGGAGGCAAAAGTATCTAAGTTGGCGGTGATTCGACCAGTGATCAGAACTCTCAATATGTATATCACTTTTTCAATATCGTCGGACGTATTAAAATTAATGCAATGGCGGCGGGAAGCGACGCTAAATTGTTTGTGACAAGGGACAACTGACATAATACTCGGGACAACTGACAGTATACATGAAAGACACAGAATAAAATAACAAATTAAAATCTATGGTCTGTTCTTTTCTTAGGCTCTGGCTATTAACCTATATCTGTCAAACTTTGATACAATCCTGGGGTAACAAATCTGTAATTGATGAGGAATGAATAGATTCGGCTTAAATTACTGATATCGGTCTTTTCATTCATGGTGTTTTCATGCGATTTTATATGATACATTTCTAGAAAACACCTTTTTGAATAGTTGGGCTCTATTTCAAGGATGTCTGTCTGGCTGAAATCCATGAAATGGTCATTTGACCTACAATGTTGGGCGAGGGCACAACCCCTATCGGTGGATTTTATGTCGCTTCTATGCTGGCTTATTCTCTTTTTTAGATGTTGTGAGGTTTGGCCTACATATACCATCTCACAATGGGAGCAGGGGATTTTGTATACTACATTTGCTGTTCTTTCCTTGTTTATTTTTGTTTTTAGTTGTGAAAATAGCTTTTTAACATTGAATTCGCTTTTAGAAACAATTTTTAAGTTATCGGCCTTGAATATCCTTGTTATTTTGTTAGTTAGGTCAGGTATTAGGGGGAATGAGCCATATTTCTTGGTTATCTCCTGGTTGTTGATCTGGTTATTCTGGGGTTCTTCTTCCTCCGCCCCATTCGGCATATCATTCCGGATGGGGGGTGCACCTGGGGGGTGTTCTCGTCGGGCGGCTTCTTCTTCGTCTGTCTCTGTCTCACCCAGCATACCATTCTGGGTGAGACCTCGGTTGTGTTGTGTATCTTGTATGGATGGGGTGCTGTAAATTAGTTTATTTGTTAGTGCCCTTGGATATCCATTGTTCATCATGAGAGATTGTAGTTTCGATAGGTTATTGTTAATGAAGGAGGGGTGGGATATTGTGGTGATGCGGTTCTTCATGTTGAGCCAAAGGTTTACCTTCTGTTTTGTGGGGTGGTCTGAGAAATAGTTAATGTATCTTCCAGAGCTCATGGGTTTTGTGTACCAGTCTGTCATAAGTATGTTGTCTGGGGTTCTTATGATTTTCGTATCTAGGAAGCTGATGCTGTTGTTATTTTCTTTCTCTAAGGTGAACTTGATAAACTGGTCGAAATTGTTGAATTGTTCCAGGATGAAATCGATCTGGTCTTCTGGAACTGCACAGATGATGTCGTCTACATATTTTTTTATGAAGGGTATGTCGAAGGTGAAACTTGGGAGGATTTTGTCAAGGACGAAGTCCATGACCATGATGGCTGTGGCGGCACTGTGTGGTGCTCCCATGGGGGTACCGAATATTTGTAGGAAGTACCTGTCATCGAATAAAAAGAAGTTTGAGGAGAAAAGGAATGTCATGATGTGACAAAATTCCTCTATTGGGATGGTGGTCAGCTGGGATATTCTGTGCCAGTTCTCTCGGATGGCTGCAATGGTCAGGTCAATTGATATGTTACTGTAGAGGGACACCACGTCAAGGCTGATGATGACATAGTTAGGTGGTAGTTGGTAGTTGTTAACTAGTTGTGCAAATTCAAAGGAGTCCTTGATGTAGTATCTATTTGTACAATCAAGGGAGTCTGAGAGGATCCTCGATATATAGGAAGATAATTTGGAGATGGGTGCGCCGATACATGAGACTATTGGTCGAAGCGCCAGTGTGGGTTTGTGAATTTTTGGGAGGCCGTAGAACCGTGCAGGGATGGAGTTGTAATTGCAGAGTTTCTTCCCTTGTAATTGTGTTAGGTATTCTTTTTGGACTAATCTTTTTATTAGTGCATTAGCTTGATTTTGGTAGGTGTTAGTGGGATCCCTGTTCAGGGGCTTGTAGTATTTCTCTTCTGCTAGGATGTTATTTGCCAGTGTGAGATATTGGTTTTTTGTCATTGCTACAGTGACATTGCCCTTGTCAGATTGGAGGATTAGTATCTCCGGGTGCTGTTTTAGGAAATTTCTGCAAAAGAAAAATTCTCTGTGAAAAATATTATTTGTGTTAGTGGACGACAGCAGGTAGTTGGTGATGGCATTGGTGGATAAGGCCCTAAGTATGTTATTGGTGTCAGTGTTTCTTGTATCCTTTAAAGTTATTAAAAATTCTATGTCAGCCAAGAGTTTTTGGACTGAGATGTGTTTTTTAGGGACCGTAATATTGAATTTTGGACCCAAGGCCAAGAATCCTGTGATTCGTTCAGGAATTGGGGTGTTGCTGATGTTTTTGAACCAGTGGGGTTGTGCCCTAGCCGAATACAATTTTTCGTTTGACAAGGAGTTGATTTTCCTAAGGTTAGACATTTTTATGTGGTTGAATTTTCTTAAATACCGAGTGTTCTGCCGAGATCGGTGCTGCTGGATGACTGTTTCAGGAAAGGTGTTCTGTAAGTTCTCCCATCCTCTGGTGAGATTTCTCTCCATTGTTTGGATGTCTCGTATGGTGGCCTTGATTTCGAATGAGAGGAGCTGGTGCTGAATTTTAGCTCTCATACGTTCTGCTTGTCTGGTGGAGGAGGACCCCGTTATGGTGCCATATATCGAGTTGAGTTTGTGATCAATGTGCCTTGGTGTGAGACCCTGTCTCTTGCACTCGAGGAGGAAAATTCGTCGGTTCTTCAAGGAGGCAGATTTCATGTATGAATTGGACCAGATCTTTAATTGTTGGCATGCATCATTGCCATATTGTAGTCTGATGTTAGCATAGTACCCCATGCTGTATTAATTTGATGAGAGTAACAATTAAAGATCTGGTCCAATTCATACATGAAATCTGCCTCCTTGAAGAACCGACGAATTTTCCTCCTCGAGTGCAAGAGACAGGGTCTCACACCAAGGCACATTGATCACAAACTCAACTCGATATATGGCACCATAACGGGGTCCTCCTCCACCAGACAAGCAGAACGTATGAGAGCTAAAATTCAGCACCAGCTCCTCTCATTCGAAATCAAGGCCACCATACGAGACATCCAAACAATGGAGAGAAATCTCACCAGAGGATGGGAGAACTTACAGAACACCTTTCCTGAAACAGTCATCCAGCAGCACCGATCTCGGCAGAACACTCGGTATTTAAGAAAATTCAACCACATAAAAATGTCTAACCTTAGGAAAATCAACTCCTTGTCAAACGAAAAATTGTATTCGGCTAGGGCACAACCCCACTGGTTCAAAAACATCAGCAACACCCCAATTCCTGAACGAATCACAGGATTCTTGGCCTTGGGTCCAAAATTCAATATTACGGTCCCTAAAAAACACATCTCAGTCCAAAAACTCTTGGCTGACATAGAATTTTTAATAACTTTAAAGGATACAAGAAACACTGACACCAATAACATACTTAGGGCCTTATCCACCAATGCCATCACCAACTACCTGCTGTCGTCCACTAACACAAATAATATTTTTCACAGAGAATTTTTCTTTTGCAGAAATTTCCTAAAACAGCACCCGGAGATACTAATCCTCCAATCTGACAAGGGCAATGTCACTGTAGCAATGACAAAAAACCAATATCTCACACTGGCAAATAACATCCTAGCAGAAGAGAAATACTACAAGCCCCTGAACAGGGATCCCACTAACACCTACCAAAATCAAGCTAATGCACTAATAAAAAGATTAGTCCAAAAAGAATACCTAACACAATTACAAGGGAAGAAACTCTGCAATTACAACTCCATCCCTGCACGGTTCTACGGCCTCCCAAAAATTCACAAACCCACACTGGCGCTTCGACCAATAGTCTCATGTATCGGCGCACCCATCTCCAAATTATCTTCCTATATATCGAGGATCCTCTCAGACTCCCTTGATTGTACAAATAGATACTACATCAAGGACTCCTTTGAATTTGCACAACTAGTTAACAACTACCAACTACCACCTAACTATGTCATCATCAGCCTTGACGTGGTGTCCCTCTACAGTAACATATCAATTGACCTGACCATTGCAGCCATCCGAGAGAACTGGCACAGAATATCCCAGCTGACCACCATCCCAATAGAGGAATTTTGTCACATCATGACATTCCTTTTCTCCTCAAACTTCTTTTTATTCGATGACAGGTACTTCCTACAAATATTCGGTACCCCCATGGGAGCACCACACAGTGCCGCCACAGCCATCATGGTCATGGACTTCGTCCTTGACAAAATCCTCCCAAGTTTCACCTTCGACATACCCTTCATAAAAAAATATGTAGACGACATCATCTGTGCAGTTCCAGAAGACCAGATCGATTTCATCCTGGAACAATTCAACAATTTCGACCAGTTTATCAAGTTCACCTTAGAGAAAGAAAATAACAACAGCATCAGCTTCCTAGATACGAAAATCATAAGAACCCCAGACAACATACTTATGACAGACTGGTACACAAAACCCATGAGCTCTGGAAGATACATTAACTATTTCTCAGACCACCCCACAAAACAGAAGGTAAACCTTTGGCTCAACATGAAGAACCGCATCACCACAATATCCCACCCCTCCTTCATTAACAATAACCTATCGAAACTACAATCTCTCATGATGAACAATGGATATCCAAGGGCACTAACAAATAAACTAATTTACAGCACCCCATCCATACAAGATACACAACACAACCGAGGTCTCACCCAGAATGGTATGCTGGGTGAGACAGAGACAGACGAAGAAGAAGCCGCCCGACGAGAACACCCCCCAGGTGCACCCCCCATCCGGAATGATATGCCGAATGGGGCGGAGGAAGAAGAACCCCAGAATAACCAGATCAACAACCAGGAGATAACCAAGAAATATGGCTCATTCCCCCTAATACCTGACCTAACTAACAAAATAACAAGGATATTCAAGGCCGATAACTTAAAAATTGTTTCTAAAAGCGAATTCAATGTTAAAAAGCTATTTTCACAACTAAAAACAAAAATAAACAAGGAAAGAACAGCAAATGTAGTATACAAAATCCCCTGCTCCCATTGTGAGATGGTATATGTAGGCCAAACCTCACAACATCTAAAAAAGAGAATAAGCCAGCATAGAAGCGACATAAAATCCACCGATAGGGGTTGTGCCCTCGCCCAACATTGTAGGTCAAATGACCATTTCATGGATTTCAGCCAGACAGACATCCTTGAAATAGAGCCCAACTATTCAAAAAGGTGTTTTCTAGAAATGTATCATATAAAATCGCATGAAAACACCATGAATGAAAAGACCGATATCAGTAATTTAAGCCGAATCTATTCATTCCTCATCAATTACAGATTTGTTACCCCAGGATTGTATCAAAGTTTGACAGATATAGGTTAATAGCCAGAGCCTAAGAAAAGAACAGACCATAGATTTTAATTTGTTATTTTATTCTGTGTCTTTCATGTATACTGTCAGTTGTCCCGAGTATTATGTCAGTTGTCCCTTGTCTCAAACAATTTAGCGTCGCTTCCCGCCGCCATTGCATTAATTTTAATACGTCCGACGATATTGAAAAAGTGATATATATATTGAGAGTTCTGATCACTGATCGAATCACCGCCAACTTAGATACTTTTGCCTCCCTGATTTTTATGACCGATCTGTTGCCACCCAGCAGACACTGGATGAAAACTGGCATCATCAAACAACACCCTCACGTGTCCACTATTCGGTGAGACCACAGCCACATCCAATATAACTATAATCTATATACTTTTTACTATTGTAGAACCCTGAAGAAGGCTAGTAACGTACAGCCGAAACGTTGGTTAATGAATAAAAGGACTTAAGAACATCCGCCTCCTGTTATCACCCCTTACCTACATCCAAAATTCTATCAAACACAGGATTACTCTCATCAAATTAATACAGCATGGGGTACTATGCTAACATCAGACTACAATATGGCAATGATGCATGCCAACAATTAAAGATCTGGTCCAATTCATACATGAAATCTGCCTCCTTGAAGAACCGACGAATTTTCCTCCTCGAGTGCAAGAGACAGGGTCTCACACCAAGGCACATTGATCACAAACTCAACTCGATATATGGCACCATAACGGGGTCCTCCTCCACCAGACAAGCAGAACGTATGAGAGCTAAAATTCAGCACCAGCTCCTCTCATTCGAAATCAAGGCCACCATACGAGACATCCAAACAATGGAGAGAAATCTCACCAGAGGATGGGAGAACTTACAGAACACCTTTCCTGAAACAGTCATCCAGCAGCACCGATCTCGGCAGAACACTCGGTATTTAAGAAAATTCAACCACATAAAAATGTCTAACCTTAGGAAAATCAACTCCTTGTCAAACGAAAAATTGTATTCGGCTAGGGCACAACCCCACTGGTTCAAAAACATCAGCAACACCCCAATTCCTGAACGAATCACAGGATTCTTGGCCTTGGGTCCAAAATTCAATATTACGGTCCCTAAAAAACACATCTCAGTCCAAAAACTCTTGGCTGACATAGAATTTTTAATAACTTTAAAGGATACAAGAAACACTGACACCAATAACATACTTAGGGCCTTATCCACCAATGCCATCACCAACTACCTGCTGTCGTCCACTAACACAAATAATATTTTTCACAGAGAATTTTTCTTTTGCAGAAATTTCCTAAAACAGCACCCGGAGATACTAATCCTCCAATCTGACAAGGGCAATGTCACTGTAGCAATGACAAAAAACCAATATCTCACACTGGCAAATAACATCCTAGCAGAAGAGAAATACTACAAGCCCCTGAACAGGGATCCCACTAACACCTACCAAAATCAAGCTAATGCACTAATAAAAAGATTAGTCCAAAAAGAATACCTAACACAATTACAAGGGAAGAAACTCTGCAATTACAACTCCATCCCTGCACGGTTCTACGGCCTCCCAAAAATTCACAAACCCACACTGGCGCTTCGACCAATAGTCTCATGTATCGGCGCACCCATCTCCAAATTATCTTCCTATATATCGAGGATCCTCTCAGACTCCCTTGATTGTACAAATAGATACTACATCAAGGACTCCTTTGAATTTGCACAACTAGTTAACAACTACCAACTACCACCTAACTATGTCATCATCAGCCTTGACGTGGTGTCCCTCTACAGTAACATATCAATTGACCTGACCATTGCAGCCATCCGAGAGAACTGGCACAGAATATCCCAGCTGACCACCATCCCAATAGAGGAATTTTGTCACATCATGACATTCCTTTTCTCCTCAAACTTCTTTTTATTCGATGACAGGTACTTCCTACAAATATTCGGTACCCCCATGGGAGCACCACACAGTGCCGCCACAGCCATCATGGTCATGGACTTCGTCCTTGACAAAATCCTCCCAAGTTTCACCTTCGACATACCCTTCATAAAAAAATATGTAGACGACATCATCTGTGCAGTTCCAGAAGACCAGATCGATTTCATCCTGGAACAATTCAACAATTTCGACCAGTTTATCAAGTTCACCTTAGAGAAAGAAAATAACAACAGCATCAGCTTCCTAGATACGAAAATCATAAGAACCCCAGACAACATACTTATGACAGACTGGTACACAAAACCCATGAGCTCTGGAAGATACATTAACTATTTCTCAGACCACCCCACAAAACAGAAGGTAAACCTTTGGCTCAACATGAAGAACCGCATCACCACAATATCCCACCCCTCCTTCATTAACAATAACCTATCGAAACTACAATCTCTCATGATGAACAATGGATATCCAAGGGCACTAACAAATAAACTAATTTACAGCACCCCATCCATACAAGATACACAACACAACCGAGGTCTCACCCAGAATGGTATGCTGGGTGAGACAGAGACAGACGAAGAAGAAGCCGCCCGACGAGAACACCCCCCAGGTGCACCCCCCATCCGGAATGATATGCCGAATGGGGCGGAGGAAGAAGAACCCCAGAATAACCAGATCAACAACCAGGAGATAACCAAGAAATATGGCTCATTCCCCCTAATACCTGACCTAACTAACAAAATAACAAGGATATTCAAGGCCGATAACTTAAAAATTGTTTCTAAAAGCGAATTCAATGTTAAAAAGCTATTTTCACAACTAAAAACAAAAATAAACAAGGAAAGAACAGCAAATGTAGTATACAAAATCCCCTGCTCCCATTGTGAGATGGTATATGTAGGCCAAACCTCACAACATCTAAAAAAGAGAATAAGCCAGCATAGAAGCGACATAAAATCCACCGATAGGGGTTGTGCCCTCGCCCAACATTGTAGGTCAAATGACCATTTCATGGATTTCAGCCAGACAGACATCCTTGAAATAGAGCCCAACTATTCAAAAAGGTGTTTTCTAGAAATGTATCATATAAAATCGCATGAAAACACCATGAATGAAAAGACCGATATCAGTAATTTAAGCCGAATCTATTCATTCCTCATCAATTACAGATTTGTTACCCCAGGATTGTATCAAAGTTTGACAGATATAGGTTAATAGCCAGAGCCTAAGAAAAGAACAGACCATAGATTTTAATTTGTTATTTTATTCTGTGTCTTTCATGTATACTGTCAGTTGTCCCGAGTATTATGTCAGTTGTCCCTTGTCTCAAACAATTTAGCGTCGCTTCCCGCCGCCATTGCATTAATTTTAATACGTCCGACGATATTGAAAAAGTGATATATATATTGAGAGTTCTGATCACTGATCGAATCACCGCCAACTTAGATACTTTTGCCTCCCTGATTTTTATGACCGATCTGTTGCCACCCAGCAGACACTGGATGAAAACTGGCATCATCAAACAACACCCTCACGTGTCCACTATTCGGTGAGACCACAGCCACATCCAATATAACTATAATCTATATACTTTTTACTATTGTAGAACCCTGAAGAAGGCTAGTAACGTACAGCCGAAACGTTGGTTAATGAATAAAAGGACTTAAGAACATCCGCCTCCTGTTATCACCCCTTACCTACATCCAAAATTCTATCAAACACAGGATTACTCTCATCAAATTAATACAGCATGGGGTACTATGCTAACATCAGACTACAATATGGCAATGATGCATGCCAACAATTAAAGATCTGGTCCAATTCATACATGAAATCTGCCTCCTTGAAGAACCGACGAATTTTCCTCCTCGAGTGCAAGAGACAGGGTCTCACACCAAGGCACATTGATCACAAACTCAACTCGATATATGGCACCATAACGGGGTCCTCCTCCACCAGACAAGCAGAACGTATGAGAGCTAAAATTCAGCACCAGCTCCTCTCATTCGAAATCAAGGCCACCATACGAGACATCCAAACAATGGAGAGAAATCTCACCAGAGGATGGGAGAACTTACAGAACACCTTTCCTGAAACAGTCATCCAGCAGCACCGATCTCGGCAGAACACTCGGTATTTAAGAAAATTCAACCACATAAAAATGTCTAACCTTAGGAAAATCAACTCCTTGTCAAACGAAAAATTGTATTCGGCTAGGGCACAACCCCACTGGTTCAAAAACATCAGCAACACCCCAATTCCTGAACGAATCACAGGATTCTTGGCCTTGGGTCCAAAATTCAATATTACGGTCCCTAAAAAACACATCTCAGTCCAAAAACTCTTGGCTGACATAGAATTTTTAATAACTTTAAAGGATACAAGAAACACTGACACCAATAACATACTTAGGGCCTTATCCACCAATGCCATCACCAACTACCTGCTGTCGTCCACTAACACAAATAATATTTTTCACAGAGAATTTTTCTTTTGCAGAAATTTCCTAAAACAGCACCCGGAGATACTAATCCTCCAATCTGACAAGGGCAATGTCACTGTAGCAATGACAAAAAACCAATATCTCACACTGGCAAATAACATCCTAGCAGAAGAGAAATACTACAAGCCCCTGAACAGGGATCCCACTAACACCTACCAAAATCAAGCTAATGCACTAATAAAAAGATTAGTCCAAAAAGAATACCTAACACAATTACAAGGGAAGAAACTCTGCAATTACAACTCCATCCCTGCACGGTTCTACGGCCTCCCAAAAATTCACAAACCCACACTGGCGCTTCGACCAATAGTCTCATGTATCGGCGCACCCATCTCCAAATTATCTTCCTATATATCGAGGATCCTCTCAGACTCCCTTGATTGTACAAATAGATACTACATCAAGGACTCCTTTGAATTTGCACAACTAGTTAACAACTACCAACTACCACCTAACTATGTCATCATCAGCCTTGACGTGGTGTCCCTCTACAGTAACATATCAATTGACCTGACCATTGCAGCCATCCGAGAGAACTGGCACAGAATATCCCAGCTGACCACCATCCCAATAGAGGAATTTTGTCACATCATGACATTCCTTTTCTCCTCAAACTTCTTTTTATTCGATGACAGGTACTTCCTACAAATATTCGGTACCCCCATGGGAGCACCACACAGTGCCGCCACAGCCATCATGGTCATGGACTTCGTCCTTGACAAAATCCTCCCAAGTTTCACCTTCGACATACCCTTCATAAAAAAATATGTAGACGACATCATCTGTGCAGTTCCAGAAGACCAGATCGATTTCATCCTGGAACAATTCAACAATTTCGACCAGTTTATCAAGTTCACCTTAGAGAAAGAAAATAACAACAGCATCAGCTTCCTAGATACGAAAATCATAAGAACCCCAGACAACATACTTATGACAGACTGGTACACAAAACCCATGAGCTCTGGAAGATACATTAACTATTTCTCAGACCACCCCACAAAACAGAAGGTAAACCTTTGGCTCAACATGAAGAACCGCATCACCACAATATCCCACCCCTCCTTCATTAACAATAACCTATCGAAACTACAATCTCTCATGATGAACAATGGATATCCAAGGGCACTAACAAATAAACTAATTTACAGCACCCCATCCATACAAGATACACAACACAACCGAGGTCTCACCCAGAATGGTATGCTGGGTGAGACAGAGACAGACGAAGAAGAAGCCGCCCGACGAGAACACCCCCCAGGTGCACCCCCCATCCGGAATGATATGCCGAATGGGGCGGAGGAAGAAGAACCCCAGAATAACCAGATCAACAACCAGGAGATAACCAAGAAATATGGCTCATTCCCCCTAATACCTGACCTAACTAACAAAATAACAAGGATATTCAAGGCCGATAACTTAAAAATTGTTTCTAAAAGCGAATTCAATGTTAAAAAGCTATTTTCACAACTAAAAACAAAAATAAACAAGGAAAGAACAGCAAATGTAGTATACAAAATCCCCTGCTCCCATTGTGAGATGGTATATGTAGGCCAAACCTCACAACATCTAAAAAAGAGAATAAGCCAGCATAGAAGCGACATAAAATCCACCGATAGGGGTTGTGCCCTCGCCCAACATTGTAGGTCAAATGACCATTTCATGGATTTCAGCCAGACAGACATCCTTGAAATAGAGCCCAACTATTCAAAAAGGTGTTTTCTAGAAATGTATCATATAAAATCGCATGAAAACACCATGAATGAAAAGACCGATATCAGTAATTTAAGCCGAATCTATTCATTCCTCATCAATTACAGATTTGTTACCCCAGGATTGTATCAAAGTTTGACAGATATAGGTTAATAGCCAGAGCCTAAGAAAAGAACAGACCATAGATTTTAATTTGTTATTTTATTCTGTGTCTTTCATGTATACTGTCAGTTGTCCCGAGTATTATGTCAGTTGTCCCTTGTCTCAAACAATTTAGCGTCGCTTCCCGCCGCCATTGCATTAATTTTAATACGTCCGACGATATTGAAAAAGTGATATATATATTGAGAGTTCTGATCACTGATCGAATCACCGCCAACTTAGATACTTTTGCCTCCCTGATTTTTATGACCGATCTGTTGCCACCCAGCAGACACTGGATGAAAACTGGCATCATCAAACAACACCCTCACGTGTCCACTATTCGGTGAGACCACAGCCACATCCAATATAACTATAATCTATATACTTTTTACTATTGTAGAACCCTGAAGAAGGCTAGTAACGTACAGCCGAAACGTTGGTTAATGAATAAAAGGACTCAAGAACATCCGCCTCCTGTTATCACCCCTTACCTACATCCAAAATTCTATCAAACACAGGATTACTCTCATCAAATTAATACAGCATGGGGTACTATGCTAACATCAGACTACAATATGGCAATGATGCATGCCAACAATTAAAGATCTGGTCCAATTCATACATGAAATCTGCCTCCTTGAAGAACCGACGAATTTTCCTCCTCGAGTGCAAGAGACAGGGTCTCACACCAAGGCACATTGATCACAAACTCAACTCGATATATGGCACCATAACGGGGTCCTCCTCCACCAGACAAGCAGAACGTATGAGAGCTAAAATTCAGCACCAGCTCCTCTCATTCGAAATCAAGGCCACCATACGAGACATCCAAACAATGGAGAGAAATCTCACCAGAGGATGGGAGAACTTACAGAACACCTTTCCTGAAACAGTCATCCAGCAGCACCGATCTCGGCAGAACACTCGGTATTTAAGAAAATTCAACCACATAAAAATGTCTAACCTTAGGAAAATCAACTCCTTGTCAAACGAAAAATTGTATTCGGCTAGGGCACAACCCCACTGGTTCAAAAACATCAGCAACACCCCAATTCCTGAACGAATCACAGGATTCTTGGCCTTGGGTCCAAAATTCAATATTACGGTCCCTAAAAAACACATCTCAGTCCAAAAACTCTTGGCTGACATAGAATTTTTAATAACTTTAAAGGATACAAGAAACACTGACACCAATAACATACTTAGGGCCTTATCCACCAATGCCATCACCAACTACCTGCTGTCGTCCACTAACACAAATAATATTTTTCACAGAGAATTTTTCTTTTGCAGAAATTTCCTAAAACAGCACCCGGAGATACTAATCCTCCAATCTGACAAGGGCAATGTCACTGTAGCAATGACAAAAAACCAATATCTCACACTGGCAAATAACATCCTAGCAGAAGAGAAATACTACAAGCCCCTGAACAGGGATCCCACTAACACCTACCAAAATCAAGCTAATGCACTAATAAAAAGATTAGTCCAAAAAGAATACCTAACACAATTACAAGGGAAGAAACTCTGCAATTACAACTCCATCCCTGCACGGTTCTACGGCCTCCCAAAAATTCACAAACCCACACTGGCGCTTCGACCAATAGTCTCATGTATCGGCGCACCCATCTCCAAATTATCTTCCTATATATCGAGGATCCTCTCAGACTCCCTTGATTGTACAAATAGATACTACATCAAGGACTCCTTTGAATTTG
This sequence comes from Adalia bipunctata, assembly GCA_910592335.1. Taxonomy (NCBI): domain Eukaryota; kingdom Metazoa; phylum Arthropoda; class Insecta; order Coleoptera; family Coccinellidae; genus Adalia; species Adalia bipunctata. The sequence goes on along the minus strand of OU342952.1, from coordinate 8,830,592 downwards.
CACAACTAGTTAACAACTACCAACTACCACCTAACTATGTCATCATCAGCCTTGACGTGGTGTCCCTCTACAGTAACATATCAATTGACCTGACCATTGCAGCCATCCGAGAGAACTGGCACAGAATATCCCAGCTGACCACCATCCCAATAGAGGAATTTTGTCACATCATGACATTCCTTTTCTCCTCAAACTTCTTTTTATTCGATGACAGGTACTTCCTACAAATATTCGGTACCCCCATGGGAGCACCACACAGTGCCGCCACAGCCATCATGGTCATGGACTTCGTCCTTGACAAAATCCTCCCAAGTTTCACCTTCGACATACCCTTCATAAAAAAATATGTAGACGACATCATCTGTGCAGTTCCAGAAGACCAGATCGATTTCATCCTGGAACAATTCAACAATTTCGACCAGTTTATCAAGTTCACCTTAGAGAAAGAAAATAACAACAGCATCAGCTTCCTAGATACGAAAATCATAAGAACCCCAGACAACATACTTATGACAGACTGGTACACAAAACCCATGAGCTCTGGAAGATACATTAACTATTTCTCAGACCACCCCACAAAACAGAAGGTAAACCTTTGGCTCAACATGAAGAACCGCATCACCACAATATCCCACCCCTCCTTCATTAACAATAACCTATCGAAACTACAATCTCTCATGATGAACAATGGATATCCAAGGGCACTAACAAATAAACTAATTTACAGCACCCCATCCATACAAGATACACAACACAACCGAGGTCTCACCCAGAATGGTATGCTGGGTGAGACAGAGACAGACGAAGAAGAAGCCGCCCGACGAGAACACCCCCCAGGTGCACCCCCCATCCGGAATGATATGCCGAATGGGGCGGAGGAAGAAGAACCCCAGAATAACCAGATCAACAACCAGGAGATAACCAAGAAATATGGCTCATTCCCCCTAATACCTGACCTAACTAACAAAATAACAAGGATATTCAAGGCCGATAACTTAAAAATTGTTTCTAAAAGCGAATTCAATGTTAAAAAGCTATTTTCACAACTAAAAACAAAAATAAACAAGGAAAGAACAGCAAATGTAGTATACAAAATCCCCTGCTCCCATTGTGAGATGGTATATGTAGGCCAAACCTCACAACATCTAAAAAAGAGAATAAGCCAGCATAGAAGCGACATAAAATCCACCGATAGGGGTTGTGCCCTCGCCCAACATTGTAGGTCAAATGACCATTTCATGGATTTCAGCCAGACAGACATCCTTGAAATAGAGCCCAACTATTCAAAAAGGTGTTTTCTAGAAATGTATCATATAAAATCGCATGAAAACACCATGAATGAAAAGACCGATATCAGTAATTTAAGCCGAATCTATTCATTCCTCATCAATTACAGATTTGTTACCCCAGGATTGTATCAAAGTTTGACAGATATAGGTTAATAGCCAGAGCCTAAGAAAAGAACAGACCATAGATTTTAATTTGTTATTTTATTCTGTGTCTTTCATGTATACTGTCAGTTGTCCCGAGTATTATGTCAGTTGTCCCTTGTCTCAAACAATTTAGCGTCGCTTCCCGCCGCCATTGCATTAATTTTAATACGTCCGACGATATTGAAAAAGTGATATATATATTGAGAGTTCTGATCACTGATCGAATCACCGCCAACTTAGATACTTTTGCCTCCCTGATTTTTATGACCGATCTGTTGCCACCCAGCAGACACTGGATGAAAACTGGCATCATCAAACAACACCCTCACGTGTCCACTATTCGGTGAGACCACAGCCACATCCAATATAACTATAATCTATATACTTTTTACTATTGTAGAACCCTGAAGAAGGCTAGTAACGTACAGCCGAAACGTTGGTTAATGAATAAAAGGACTTAAGAACATCCGCCTCCTGTTATCACCCCTTACCTACATCCAAAATTCTATCAAACACAGGATTACTCTCATCAAATTAATACAGCATGGGGTACTATGCTAACATCAGACTACAATATGGCAATGATGCATGCCAACAATTAAAGATCTGGTCCAATTCATACATGAAATCTGCCTCCTTGAAGAACCGACGAATTTTCCTCCTCGAGTGCAAGAGACAGGGTCTCACACCAAGGCACATTGATCACAAACTCAACTCGATATATGGCACCATAACGGGGTCCTCCTCCACCAGACAAGCAGAACGTATGAGAGCTAAAATTCAGCACCAGCTCCTCTCATTCGAAATCAAGGCCACCATACGAGACATCCAAACAATGGAGAGAAATCTCACCAGAGGATGGGAGAACTTACAGAACACCTTTCCTGAAACAGTCATCCAGCAGCACCGATCTCGGCAGAACACTCGGTATTTAAGAAAATTCAACCACATAAAAATGTCTAACCTTAGGAAAATCAACTCCTTGTCAAACGAAAAATTGTATTCGGCTAGGGCACAACCCCACTGGTTCAAAAACATCAGCAACACCCCAATTCCTGAACGAATCACAGGATTCTTGGCCTTGGGTCCAAAATTCAATATTACGGTCCCTAAAAAACACATCTCAGTCCAAAAACTCTTGGCTGACATAGAATTTTTAATAACTTTAAAGGATACAAGAAACACTGACACCAATAACATACTTAGGGCCTTATCCACCAATGCCATCACCAACTACCTGCTGTCGTCCACTAACACAAATAATATTTTTCACAGAGAATTTTTCTTTTGCAGAAATTTCCTAAAACAGCACCCGGAGATACTAATCCTCCAATCTGACAAGGGCAATGTCACTGTAGCAATGACAAAAAACCAATATCTCACACTGGCAAATAACATCCTAGCAGAAGAGAAATACTACAAGCCCCTGAACAGGGATCCCACTAACACCTACCAAAATCAAGCTAATGCACTAATAAAAAGATTAGTCCAAAAAGAATACCTAACACAATTACAAGGGAAGAAACTCTGCAATTACAACTCCATCCCTGCACGGTTCTACGGCCTCCCAAAAATTCACAAACCCACACTGGCGCTTCGACCAATAGTCTCATGTATCGGCGCACCCATCTCCAAATTATCTTCCTATATATCGAGGATCCTCTCAGACTCCCTTGATTGTACAAATAGATACTACATCAAGGACTCCTTTGAATTTGCACAACTAGTTAACAACTACCAACTACCACCTAACTATGTCATCATCAGCCTTGACGTGGTGTCCCTCTACAGTAACATATCAATTGACCTGACCATTGCAGCCATCCGAGAGAACTGGCACAGAATATCCCAGCTGACCACCATCCCAATAGAGGAATTTTGTCACATCATGACATTCCTTTTCTCCTCAAACTTCTTTTTATTCGATGACAGGTACTTCCTACAAATATTCGGTACCCCCATGGGAGCACCACACAGTGCCGCCACAGCCATCATGGTCATGGACTTCGTCCTTGACAAAATCCTCCCAAGTTTCACCTTCGACATACCCTTCATAAAAAAATATGTAGACGACATCATCTGTGCAGTTCCAGAAGACCAGATCGATTTCATCCTGGAACAATTCAACAATTTCGACCAGTTTATCAAGTTCACCTTAGAGAAAGAAAATAACAACAGCATCAGCTTCCTAGATACGAAAATCATAAGAACCCCAGACAACATACTTATGACAGACTGGTACACAAAACCCATGAGCTCTGGAAGATACATTAACTATTTCTCAGACCACCCCACAAAACAGAAGGTAAACCTTTGGCTCAACATGAAGAACCGCATCACCACAATATCCCACCCCTCCTTCATTAACAATAACCTATCGAAACTACAATCTCTCATGATGAACAATGGATATCCAAGGGCACTAACAAATAAACTAATTTACAGCACCCCATCCATACAAGATACACAACACAACCGAGGTCTCACCCAGAATGGTATGCTGGGTGAGACAGAGACAGACGAAGAAGAAGCCGCCCGACGAGAACACCCCCCAGGTGCACCCCCCATCCGGAATGATATGCCGAATGGGGCGGAGGAAGAAGAACCCCAGAATAACCAGATCAACAACCAGGAGATAACCAAGAAATATGGCTCATTCCCCCTAATACCTGACCTAACTAACAAAATAACAAGGATATTCAAGGCCGATAACTTAAAAATTGTTTCTAAAAGCGAATTCAATGTTAAAAAGCTATTTTCACAACTAAAAACAAAAATAAACAAGGAAAGAACAGCAAATGTAGTATACAAAATCCCCTGCTCCCATTGTGAGATGGTATATGTAGGCCAAACCTCACAACATCTAAAAAAGAGAATAAGCCAGCATAGAAGCGACATAAAATCCACCGATAGGGGTTGTGCCCTCGCCCAACATTGTAGGTCAAATGACCATTTCATGGATTTCAGCCAGACAGACATCCTTGAAATAGAGCCCAACTATTCAAAAAGGTGTTTTCTAGAAATGTATCATATAAAATCGCATGAAAACACCATGAATGAAAAGACCGATATCAGTAATTTAAGCCGAATCTACTCATTCCTCATCAATTACAGATTTGTTACCCCAGGATTGTATCAAAGTTTGACAGATATAGGTTAATAGCCAGAGCCTAAGAAAAGAACAGACCATAGATTTTAATTTGTTATTTTATTCTGTGTCTTTCATGTATACTGTCAGTTGTCCCGAGTATTATGTCAGTTGTCCCTTGTCTCAAACAATTTAGCGTCGCTTCCCGCCGCCATTGCATTAATTTTAATACGTCCGACGATATTGAAAAAGTGATATATATATTGAGAGTTCTGATCACTGATCGAATCACCGCCAACTTAGATACTTTTGCCTCCCTGATTTTTATGACCGATCTGTTGCCACCCAGCAGACACTGGATGAAAACTGGCATCATCAAACAACACCCTCACGTGTCCACTATTCGGTGAGACCACAGCCACATCCAATATAACTATAATCTATATACTTTTTACTATTGTAGAACCCTGAAGAAGGCTAGTAACGTACAGCCGAAACGTTGGTTAATGAATAAAAGGACTTAAGAACATCCGCCTCCTGTTATCACCCCTTACCTACATCCAAAATTCTATCAAACACAGGATTACTCTCATCAAATTAATACAGCATGGGGTACTATGCTAACATCAGACTACAATATGGCAATGATGCATGCCAACAATTAAAGATCTGGTCCAATTCATACATGAAATCTGCCTCCTTGAAGAACCGACGAATTTTCCTCCTCGAGTGCAAGAGACAGGGTCTCACACCAAGGCACATTGATCACAAACTCAACTCGATATATGGCACCATAACGGGGTCCTCCTCCACCAGACAAGCAGAACGTATGAGAGCTAAAATTCAGCACCAGCTCCTCTCATTCGAAATCAAGGCCACCATACGAGACATCCAAACAATGGAGAGAAATCTCACCAGAGGATGGGAGAACTTACAGAACACCTTTCCTGAAACAGTCATCCAGCAGCACCGATCTCGGCAGAACACTCGGTATTTAAGAAAATTCAACCACATAAAAATGTCTAACCTTAGGAAAATCAACTCCTTGTCAAACGAAAAATTGTATTCGGCTAGGGCACAACCCCACTGGTTCAAAAACATCAGCAACACCCCAATTCCTGAACGAATCACAGGATTCTTGGCCTTGGGTCCAAAATTCAATATTACGGTCCCTAAAAAACACATCTCAGTCCAAAAACTCTTGGCTGACATAGAATTTTTAATAACTTTAAAGGATACAAGAAACACTGACACCAATAACATACTTAGGGCCTTATCCACCAATGCCATCACCAACTACCTGCTGTCGTCCACTAACACAAATAATATTTTTCACAGAGAATTTTTCTTTTGCAGAAATTTCCTAAAACAGCACCCGGAGATACTAATCCTCCAATCTGACAAGGGCAATGTCACTGTAGCAATGACAAAAAACCAATATCTCACACTGGCAAATAACATCCTAGCAGAAGAGAAATACTACAAGCCCCTGAACAGGGATCCCACTAACACCTACCAAAATCAAGCTAATGCACTAATAAAAAGATTAGTCCAAAAAGAATACCTAACACAATTACAAGGGAAGAAACTCTGCAATTACAACTCCATCCCTGCACGGTTCTACGGCCTCCCAAAAATTCACAAACCCACACTGGCGCTTCGACCAATAGTCTCATGTATCGGCGCACCCATCTCCAAATTATCTTCCTATATATCGAGGATCCTCTCAGACTCCCTTGATTGTACAAATAGATACTACATCAAGGACTCCTTTGAATTTGCACAACTAGTTAACAACTACCAACTACCACCTAACTATGTCATCATCAGCCTTGACGTGGTGTCCCTCTACAGTAACATATCAATTGACCTGACCATTGCAGCCATCCGAGAGAACTGGCACAGAATATCCCAGCTGACCACCATCCCAATAGAGGAATTTTGTCACATCATGACATTCCTTTTCTCCTCAAACTTCTTTTTATTCGATGACAGGTACTTCCTACAAATATTCGGTACCCCCATGGGAGCACCACACAGTGCCGCCACAGCCATCATGGTCATGGACTTCGTCCTTGACAAAATCCTCCCAAGTTTCACCTTCGACATACCCTTCATAAAAAAATATGTAGACGACATCATCTGTGCAGTTCCAGAAGACCAGATCGATTTCATCCTGGAACAATTCAACAATTTCGACCAGTTTATCAAGTTCACCTTAGAGAAAGAAAATAACAACAGCATCAGCTTCCTAGATACGAAAATCATAAGAACCCCAGACAACATACTTATGACAGACTGGTACACAAAACCCATGAGCTCTGGAAGATACATTAACTATTTCTCAGACCACCCCACAAAACAGAAGGTAAACCTTTGGCTCAACATGAAGAACCGCATCACCACAATATCCCACCCCTCCTTCATTAACAATAACCTATCGAAACTACAATCTCTCATGATGAACAATGGATATCCAAGGGCACTAACAAATAAACTAATTTACAGCACCCCATCCATACAAGATACACAACACAACCGAGGTCTCACCCAGAATGGTATGCTGGGTGAGACAGAGACAGACGAAGAAGAAGCCGCCCGACGAGAACACCCCCCAGGTGCACCCCCCATCCGGAATGATATGCCGAATGGGGCGGAGGAAGAAGAACCCCAGAATAACCAGATCAACAACCAGGAGATAACCAAGAAATATGGCTCATTCCCCCTAATACCTGACCTAACTAACAAAATAACAAGGATATTCAAGGCCGATAACTTAAAAATTGTTTCTAAAAGCGAATTCAATGTTAAAAAGCTATTTTCACAACTAAAAACAAAAATAAACAAGGAAAGAACAGCAAATGTAGTATACAAAATCCCCTGCTCCCATTGTGAGATGGTATATGTAGGCCAAACCTCACAACATCTAAAAAAGAGAATAAGCCAGCATAGAAGCGACATAAAATCCACCGATAGGGGTTGTGCCCTCGCCCAACATTGTAGGTCAAATGACCATTTCATGGATTTCAGCCAGACAGACATCCTTGAAATAGAGCCCAACTATTCAAAAAGGTGTTTTCTAGAAATGTATCATATAAAATCGCATGAAAACACCATGAATGAAAAGACCGATATCAGTAATTTAAGCCGAATCTATTCATTCCTCATCAATTACAGATTTGTTACCCCAGGATTGTATCAAAGTTTGACAGATATAGGTTAATAGCCAGAGCCTAAGAAAAGAACAGACCATAGATTTTAATTTGTTATTTTATTCTGTGTCTTTCATGTATACTGTCAGTTGTCCCGAGTATTATGTCAGTTGTCCCTTGTCTCAAACAATTTAGCGTCGCTTCCCGCCGCCATTGCATTAATTTTAATACGTCCGACGATATTGAAAAAGTGATATATATATTGAGAGTTCTGATCACTGATCGAATCACCGCCAACTTAGATACTTTTGCCTCCCTGATTTTTATGACCGATCTGTTGCCACCCAGCAGACACTGGATGAAAACTGGCATCATCAAACAACACCCTCACGTGTCCACTATTCGGTGAGACCACAGCCACATCCAATATAACTATAATCTATATACTTTTTACTATTGTAGAACCCTGAAGAAGGCTAGTAACGTACAGCCGAAACGTTGGTTAATGAATAAAAGGACTTAAGAACATCCGCCTCCTGTTATCACCCCTTACCTACATCCAAAATTCTATCAAACACAGGATTACTCTCATCAAATTAATACAGCATGGGGTACTATGCTAACATCAGACTACAATATGGCAATGATGCATGCCAACAATTAAAGATCTGGTCCAATTCATACATGAAATCTGCCTCCTTGAAGAACCGACGAATTTTCCTCCTCGAGTGCAAGAGACAGGGTCTCACACCAAGGCACATTGATCACAAACTCAACTCGATATATGGCACCATAACGGGGTCCTCCTCCACCAGACAAGCAGAACGTATGAGAGCTAAAATTCAGCACCAGCTCCTCTCATTCGAAATCAAGGCCACCATACGAGACATCCAAACAATGGAGAGAAATCTCACCAGAGGATGGGAGAACTTACAGAACACCTTTCCTGAAACAGTCATCCAGCAGCACCGATCTCGGCAGAACACTCGGTATTTAAGAAAATTCAACCACATAAAAATGTCTAACCTTAGGAAAATCAACTCCTTGTCAAACGAAAAATTGTATTCGGCTAGGGCACAACCCCACTGGTTCAAAAACATCAGCAACACCCCAATTCCTGAACGAATCACAGGATTCTTGGCCTTGGGTCCAAAATTCAATATTACGGTCCCTAAAAAACACATCTCAGTCCAAAAACTCTTGGCTGACATAGAATTTTTAATAACTTTAAAGGATACAAGAAACACTGACACCAATAACATACTTAGGGCCTTATCCACCAATGCCATCACCAACTACCTGCTGTCGTCCACTAACACAAATAATATTTTTCACAGAGAATTTTTCTTTTGCAGAAATTTCCTAAAACAGCACCCGGAGATACTAATCCTCCAATCTGACAAGGGCAATGTCACTGTAGCAATGACAAAAAACCAATATCTCACACTGGCAAATAACATCCTAGCAGAAGAGAAATACTACAAGCCCCTGAACAGGGATCCCACTAACACCTACCAAAATCAAGCTAATGCACTAATAAAAAGATTAGTCCAAAAAGAATACCTAACACAATTACAAGGGAAGAAACTCTGCAATTACAACTCCATCCCTGCACGGTTCTACGGCCTCCCAAAAATTCACAAACCCACACTGGCGCTTCGACCAATAGTCTCATGTATCGGCGCACCCATCTCCAAATTATCTTCCTATATATCGAGGATCCTCTCAGACTCCCTTGATTGTACAAATAGATACTACATCAAGGACTCCTTTGAATTTGCACAACTAGTTAACAACTACCAACTACCACCTAACTATGTCATCATCAGCCTTGACGTGGTGTCCCTCTACAGTAACATATCAATTGACCTGACCATTGCAGCCATCCGAGAGAACTGGCACAGAATATCCCAGCTGACCACCATCCCAATAGAGGAATTTTGTCACATCATGACATTCCTTTTCTCCTCAAACTTCTTTTTATTCGATGACAGGTACTTCCTACAAATATTCGGTACCCCCATGGGAGCACCACACAGTGCCGCCACAGCCATCATGGTCATGGACTTCGTCCTTGACAAAATCCTCCCAAGTTTCACCTTCGACATACCCTTCATAAAAAAATATGTAGACGACATCATCTGTGCAGTTCCAGAAGACCAGATCGATTTCATCCTGGAACAATTCAACAATTTCGACCAGTTTATCAAGTTCACCTTAGAGAAAGAAAATAACAACAGCATCAGCTTCCTAGATACGAAAATCATAAGAACCCCAGACAACATACTTATGACAGACTGGTACACAAAACCCATGAGCTCTGGAAGATACATTAACTATTTCTCAGACCACCCCACAAAACAGAAGGTAAACCTTTGGCTCAACATGAAGAACCGCATCACCACAATATCCCACCCCTCCTTCATTAACAATAACCTATCGAAACTACAATCTCTCATGATGAACAATGGATATCCAAGGGCACTAACAAATAAACTAATTTACAGCACCCCATCCATACAAGATACACAACACAACCGAGGTCTCACCCAGAATGGTATGCTGGGTGAGACAGAGACAGACGAAGAAGAAGCCGCCCGACGAGAACACCCCCCAGGTGCACCCCCCATCCGGAATGATATGCCGAATGGGGCGGAGGAAGAAGAACCCCAGAATAACCAGATCAACAACCAGGAGATAACCAAGAAATATGGCTCATTCCCCCTAATACCTGACCTAACTAACAAAATAACAAGGATATTCAAGGCCGATAACTTAAAAATTGTTTCTAAAAGCGAATTCAATGTTAAAAAGCTATTTTCACAACTAAAAACAAAAATAAACAAGGAAAGAACAGCAAATGTAGTATACAAAATCCCCTGCTCCCATTGTGAGATGGTATATGTAGGCCAAACCTCACAACATCTAAAAAAGAGAATAAGCCAGCATAGAAGCGACATAAAATCCACCGATAGGGGTTGTGCCCTCGCCCAACATTGTAGGTCAAATGACCATTTCATGGATTTCAGCCAGACAGACATCCTTGAAATAGAGCCCAACTATTCAAAAAGGTGTTTTCTAGAAATGTATCATATAAAATCGCATGAAAACACCATGAATGAAAAGACCGATATCAGTAATTTAAGCCGAATCTATTCATTCCTCATCAATTACAGATTTGTTACCCCAGGATTGTATCAAAGTTTGACAGATATAGGTTAATAGCCAGAGCCTAAGAAAAGAACAGACCATAGATTTTAATTTGTTATTTTATTCTGTGTCTTTCATGTATACTGTCAGTTGTCCCGAGTATTATGTCAGTTGTCCCTTGTCTCAAACAATTTAGCGTCGCTTCCCGCCGCCATTGCATTAATTTTAATACGTCCGACGATATTGAAAAAGTGATATATATATTGAGAGTTCTGATCACTGATCGAATCACCGCCAACTTAGATACTTTTGCCTCCCTGATTTTTATGACCGATCTGTTGCCACCCAGCAGACACTGGATGAAAACTGGCATCATCAAACAACACCCTCACGTGTCCACTATTCGGTGAGACCACAGCCACATCCAATATAACTATAATCTATATACTTTTTACTATTGTAGAACCCTGAAGAAGGCTAGTAACGTACAGCCGAAACGTTGGTTAATGAATAAAAGGACTTAAGAACATCCGCCTCCTGTTATCACCCCTTACCTACATCCAAAATTCTATCAAACACAGGATTACTCTCATCAAATTAATACAGCATGGGGTACTATGCTAACATCAGACTACAATATGGCAATGATGCATGCCAACAATTAAAGATCTGGTCCAATTCATACATGAAGTCTGCCTCCTTGAAGAACCGACGAATTTTCCTCCTCGAGTGCAAGAGACAGGGTCTCACACCAAGGCACATTGATCACAAACTCAACTCGATATATGGCACCATAACGGGGTCCTCCTCCACCAGACAAGCAGAACGTATGAGAGCTAAAATTCAGCACCAGCTCCTCTCATTCGAAATCAAGGCCACCATACGAGACATCCAAACAATGGAGAGAAATCTCACCAGAGGATGGGAGAACTTACAGAACACCTTTCCTGAAACAGTCATCCAGCAGCACCGATCTCGGCAGAACACTCGGTATTTAAGAAAATTCAACCACATAAAAATGTCTAACCTTAGGAAAATCAACTCCTTGTCAAACGAAAAATTGTATTCGGCTAGGGCACAACCCCACTGGTTCAAAAACATCAGCAACACCCCAATTCCTGAACGAATCACAGGATTCTTGGCCTTGGGTCCAAAATTCAATATTACGGTCCCTAAAAAACACATCTCAGTCCAAAAACTCTTGGCTGACATAGAATTTTTAATAACTTTAAAGGATACAAGAAACACTGACACCAATAACATACTTAGGGCCTTATCCACCAATGCCATCACCAACTACCTGCTGTCGTCCACTAACACAAATAATATTTTTCACAGAGAATTTTTCTTTTGCAGAAATTTCCTAAAACAGCACCCGGAGATACTAATCCTCCAATCTGACAAGGGCAATGTCACTGTAGCAATGACAAAAAACCAATATCTCACACTGGCACATAACATCCTAGCAGAAGAGAAATACTACAAGCCCCTGAACAGGGATCCCACTAACACCTACCAAAATCAAGCTAATGCACTAATAAAAAGATTAGTCCAAAAAGAATACCTAACACAATTACAAGGGAAGAAACTCTGCAATTACAACTCCATCCCTGCACGGTTCTACGGCCTCCCAAAAATTCACAAACCCACACTGGCGCTTCGACCAATAGTCTCATGTATCGGCGCACCCATCTCCAAATTATCTTCCTATATATCGAGGATCCTCTCAGACTCCCTTGATTGTACAAATAGATACTACATCAAGGACTCCTTTGAATTTGCACAACTAGTTAACAACTACCAACTACCACCTAACTATGTCATCATCAGCCTTGACGTGGTGTCCCTCTACAGTAACATATCAATTGACCTGACCATTGCAGCCATCCGAGAGAACTGGCACAGAATATCCCAGCTGACCACCATCCCAATAGAGGAATTTTGTCACATCATGACATTCCTTTTCTCCTCAAACTTCTTTTTATTCGATGACAGGTACTTCCTACAAATATTCGGTACCCCCATGGGAGCACCACACAGTGCCGCCACAGCCATCATGGTCATGGACTTCGTCCTTGACAAAATCCTCCCAAGTTTCACCTTCGACATACCCTTCATAAAAAAATATGTAGACGACATCATCTGTGCAGTTCCAGAAGACCAGATCGATTTCATCCTGGAACAATTCAACAATTTCGACCAGTTTATCAAGTTCACCTTAGAGAAAGAAAATAACAACAGCATCAGCTTCCTAGATACGAAAATCATACGAACCCCAGACAACATACTTATGACAGACTGGTACACAAAACCCATGAGCTCTGGAAGATACATTAACTATTTCTCAGACCACCCCACAAAACAGAAGGTAAACCTTTGGCTCAACATGAAGAACCGCATCACCACAATATCCCACCCCTCCTTCATTAACAATAACCTATCGAAACTACAATCTCTCATGATGAACAATGGATATCCAAGGGCACTAACAAATAAACTAATTTACAGCACCCCATCCATACAAGATACACAACACAACCGAGGTCTCACCCAGAATGGTATGCTGGGTGAGACAGAGACAGACGAAGAAGAAGCCGCCCGACGAGAACACCCCCCAGGTGCACCCCCCATCCGGAATGATATGCCGAATGGGGCGGAGGAAGAAGAACCCCAGAATAACCAGATCAACAACCAGGAGATAACCAAGAAATATGGCTCATTCCCCCTAATACCTGACCTAACTAACAAAATAACAAGGATATTCAAGGCCGATAACTTAAAAATTGTTTCTAAAAGCGAATTCAATGTTAAAAAGCTATTTTCACAACTAAAAACAAAAATAAACAAGGAAAGAACAGCAAATGTAGTATACAAAATCCCCTGCTCCCATTGTGAGATGGTATATGTAGGCCAAACCTCACAACATCTAAAAAAGAGAATAAGCCAGCATAGAAGCGACATAAAATCCACCGATAGGGGTTGTGCCCTCGCCCAACATTGTAGGTCAAATGACCATTTCATGGATTTCAGCCAGACAGACATCCTTGAAATGGAGCCCAACTATTCAAAAAGGTGTTTTCTAGAAATGTATCATATAAAATCGCATGAAAACACCATGAATGAAAAGACCGATATCAGTAATTTAAGCCGAATCTATTCATTCCTCATCAATTACAGATTTGTTACCCCAGGATTGTATCAAAGTTTGACAGATATAGGTTAATAGCCAGAGCCTAAGAAAAGAACAGACCATAGATTTTAATTTGTTATTTTATTCTGTGTCTTTCATGTATACTGTCAGTTGTCCCGAGTATTATGTCAGTTGTCCCTTGTCTCAAACAATTTAGCGTCGCTTCCCGCCGCCATTGCATTAATTTTAATACGTCCGACGATATTGAAAAAGTGATATATATATTGAGAGTTCTGATCACTGATCGAATCACCGCCAACTTAGATACTTTTGCCTCCCTGATTTTTATGACCGATCTGTTGCCACCCAGCAGACACTGGATGAAAACTGGCATCATCAAACAACACCCTCACGTGTCCACTATTCGGTGAGACCACAGCCACATCCAATATAACTATAATCTATATACTTTTTACTATTGTAGAACCCTGAAGAAGGCTAGTAACGTACAGCCGAAACGTTGGTTAATGAATAAAAGGACTTAAGAACATCCGCCTCCTGTTATCACCCCTTACCTACATCCAAAATTAATATATTTGTAATTGATGAATTGAAATGGAAAAATGGTATAGGAGCTTCAGCTCTAATGATTAAGTTTTTATGGGGTTCATCATCAATTTTTTCAACAGTATCTATCTAACATAAATTTCTATACTAGATTTCTTCACAGGATATAGGAAACTGTGAAGAAATCTAGTATTATGATCTCAGGAAATGAAAACCAAGACACATTAATTTCTATTTCCAAAGTTTCCTCAATGCATTCATGGTGTCACTAAAAACAATTTTTGTTTGTTTAGGTATTAAACAGTAGTCCTAGATATTAAAAAGAATTAAATGAATGAAAGAATGAAATATATTTTGGATACTTTTGACGAATTCATAAACATAACAATCCAGAAGTGATATGAATCAACCTGTAGTCATTAATCAAATTGACTTCGGTAATGATTGCATGCAAACTACTATGGAACATGCGATATGTGGAACAAGTTGAAATATTAGACACGATTTGAGATTTTCTATTGAATAATTTCTTCAAGGAGCTTACCTATCTGGAATATAATGAGGTGAGTGTTGTTAATCGCTTTATTGTACGCCTTTTTACACACTTCATCGGGCTGTGAGGAAATTTACTCAAAAATTGGAAAATTATGTATAGCTGAATAGATTCCGTATAGGAGCTGAATATCTTCTATTTTCTCAAAAAATATATCCAGAATTTTTTAACGGCGTAAATGATTGATATAGTCAACCGAGCCATTCGAATCTTCCATAATAGGTCTTTTGCAGATCCATAACATCACGAACGGTGTGAGTTTGTGAACAAAAAAAAATGAAATATCCAAAAAATTGAAACAAAAAAATTATCCACTCATAAGGAGAACATGGTAGATTTTGGTATCAAAATGAAGGTTTTCGAGGTCGCTGAATCTAATAAAACATATCCTAGAGCCGTAACTAGCATAGTTTAGATTTTCACCTGTGAAATGGCATTTATCGAAAAATTGGAAATTTCAAATGTCATAGCTTCCGTACCTCTCGTCGTATCCACTATTTGTTCAAATTATGTGGATCAGCCTATCTCAAAGTATCTCTGTGCGAAATATGAGCGGTTTTAAGAATCTCAATTTTTGGTTGAAAAATGACCAAGAGGTGAGACCCCCTAAAAACACCATATTGATCAATGAAAAGAAATATACAGAGTGTAACAGCCAAATGGAATAAATTCGATAACGAATAAATGAGAGGGTGTTAGGAAAAACGCTCGGACACGTCGATTCGTAATTTTGAATGCGCATATTTTTCAAGAAAATAAAATTATATAGGGTGTTCCATGCGACCGTGGCCAATACCAACTTTCTTATTTCAAATGCAACCCCTTGTATATTATTGATTTTTTGGATTCTTTAGAAAATTCTAGACATAATTCATGTACAATGTCCTATACCTATCTTCAACTTTCTCGGAAATATTAAGTGTTTTCAGTTTTTTTATAAAAATTAACATTTTATTTTAAATGAAAATTATTTTATTTCACAAATTCCATACATTACATCCAATAATTATTTCCCATTTATCTCTCGATATGAAGAAAGTAAGCAAAAACCATTATTGAGAAGAAATTGAAAAAAACAAAAACAGATTTGTTTATTCTCATAGCCGTAGTAACACGTTGTCTGTTTGTATGACAATAAGTGATCAGTGTAAGTTTCCTACATTTCCTACATTGACATTAATGTTTTTTTTTGTTTTTTTTTGTTTTTTTTTTAATAATTAAGAAATAATCATATATAATACCACTAGAGATGAAATTTTGCCGGCAAAATTTCTCGATTGTAAAATGAAAGTTTGTTGCTTTCGGCAATTTCGCGAATGACATTTGTATCAAAATCACGAGCCGTCAGGCGAGTGATTTTGGAAAAATGTCATGAGCGAAATTGCCGAGAAGCAACAAACTTGAATATTACAAGAGAGAAATTTTACCTGCTTAAATTTCATCTCGAGTGGTATTCGACATGACTATTTCTCGAGAAAATGTGTCTGAAGATGGTCACATTGGGCTTGTATTGCGCTATTTGACAAATAATTATTCATCATAGATCATAGATCAACTAAACGTTGTTTGTTTTCACTATGGTATTCATTCCCGAAGCTATCTATGAATTTGAGAAACGTCAAAAATTTTGTCGCTGAAAAACCAAGTTGTTGATTTTGCCCGTTACCATGTTTTATCGATGAAAAACAAGTGTTGCTAAGGAAAATTCCTCACTAAAAATGGAATGAGTGGAATAGTCAGTACTACTTATTAGGTTTCAAGTGTAATGTATCGAATTTGTGAAATAAAATAATTTTCATTTAAAATGTTAATTTTCGTAAAAAATCTGAAAACACTTAATATTTCCGAAAAAGTCGAAGATAGGTATAGGACGTTGTACATGAATTATGTCTAGAATTTTCTGAAGAATCTAAAAAATAAATAGTATATAAGGGGTTGCATTTGAAATAAGAAAGTTGGTATTGGCCACGGTCGCATGGAACACCCTATATAATTTTATTTTCTTGAAAAATATGCGCATTTGAAATTACAAATCGACGTGTCCGAGCATTTTCCCAACACGCCCTCATTTATTCGTTATCGAATTTATTCCATTTGGCTGTTACACTCTGTATGAGAGTATCCAAGGGTGTTTTGGAATAGTTCAGTTGTTCAATCCTTTGGGATCTAAAAATGTTCATTTTGTGGATCGGAAAGACTCAAAATTCACAGGTGATTCCATCATGCTCTCCGAAACAAATGTATGATGAATTCAATGATCGCAGAAATTGTATATTTTCAAGTGTTCCTGTGTGGTTCTGTTTAAAATACATGCCATATCGTTCTCAAAGACAGGGAGGAAAGGAAATACGAACAGACATTGAATTCGGTTTTTTCCACGAAACTCAGTAGCAAGAGGAAAAATTATTTCAACATAATTTGTTTTTCCAAGCGAACTCTTTTCGGGAAGTTTAGAAACTTCCGATATATATTTAGTCTTCGCTAACCGAATACGACTGTCTTTGGAAATGAAGTTCACGTTATTCCGCGAATAATTTGAATTTCTCAGAAGAGCGCTCAGGGCAGGATTGAGGAGGATTTCTGATTTCCGAAATAGCAGTGAATACTGATCCTGATATCTATTATCTTTGAGAAAGGAATCGCTTGAAGCTCCAAGTTAATAGAACCATAGGTATAGTTATAGTAAAAAGGGGTTACAGTTCACTGCGACCTTAAGGTCTATTGTGACCCCTGACAGAGCTGTTATCATCGCGCCTCCTACAGCTCGCCCTCCAGTTCCAGAGATTTGATGAAATCCGGAATCTGGTACGGCTTCAAGGAGGATAACTCCCCACTTCTACAAGTTTCTTGTCCAAAGCATTCTTTCCTTTGGCTTGCAATGGCATAGCATTCCGTAACCAGGTGAATAGGAGTTTCTTCCTCCACCCCACAGAATCTACACTCATCAGTGTCTGATAAACCCATTCTCAACAGATGCTTTTTTAGGCGACAATGTCCTGTGAGAAAGCCAGTGAGTAGGTGAAGTTGGTTTTTACTGAGATCCAGATATTTTTTGGATCTAGCAGTTTCAAAGTTCCGGAGGAACTTTTTGGAGTGATCCATCCCTGGGAGATTCCGCCAGACTTTTTCTCTTTCGGTTTTCTCCTTCAGCATAAACTCCTTCTTATATAGGTGCATTTTCCTATATCACAGAAGGGTTCTGGGCCAGTGAGTGGCGTTTGTGCGCTCTTTCTGGCCAGTGTATTGGCCTCTTCGTTTCCTACGATTCCCGAATGACCGGGAACCCAGTTAAAAAAGACCTTATTCTTCTTGCCTACCTCATTGAGTTTGTTTCGGCACTCCCAAATCAGCTTTGAGTCAATGACGTAGGAGCTCAGTGCTTTAATAGCAGCTTGACTATCTGTATGAATAGCTATATCGCACTTCTGATAGTTTCTTTCTAGATTTATATCTAGACATCTTCCGATTGCAAGTATTTCCGTTTGGAGGACGCTTGTACAGGAGCCTAACGATAGTGCACACTTGGTACTTGTCCCGTATATCCCATCACCAGCTACTGTAGCAGTTTTAGAACCATCTGTATACCATTTCATTGTATTTTCTTTGAGATTGTTGTTGGTGTATTCCCTTTTCCAATCCTCTCTTTTACTTAGCTAAAAGCTCAACGTTTATGTTGCACAATTCTTATTGAATATAATGTGGATAAAGAACCGTTTCCCAATGGTGGCTAAGGTAAAGTTGAAAATTGTACAAAAAATATAAAATAAATAGAATATTTTGGATTTATTATTTCGCTGAACGTGAGATTTTTCTTTTGAAGCTTTGAATCACTGCATATTTGTTGTAAACATCGATCCTAGTCAACCAAAGAGGCAAAACAATATCATTTCAATAGAATAGAACAAGTTCCAGCTGTTTCCATATTTACACCCCCTCTCAATTTCGGTTCTCTTCTTCCTTTCCGAAAAACAAGAATACGAACGCTATCTTTCTTCCAAACTAATAGATGATACTAGCGGGAATGATACACAAACCCAATTTCTCCCAAGATGCCATCTTATATAGTAGGAACAAATTGTAGTCCCTGTGTAATTGGACCAAGTGAAACGTTCAGCTAAAAAAGTCGCCTAGAGTAAATCAACAGCCCCGGCTTTTAGGACACCATTTGCCACGGCGAAACTCACATACCGAACACGATTAATTTAAAATATTCCCTCACGGAAAGCTCCTGCTTTTTTCGGCTTTTCGGTAATGAAAGTTTACTGCCACCTATATCCAGTTTGGTCTACAAGTTATACCTACTGCCGCCAACGGCTAGAAGAGATGTATGCTTTGAGGTGGGATCAAGTGGTGTTTGTTCGTTTCAATGTTGCGAATAAAAGGAGAAAATTCAACTCAACCGAAATACGCCAAAGAACAATTGATTAAAATAAATACACTGCGCAAAAAAATTAACGCACATTCTGAAAATCTCAATTTTAATGAAAGTTAACACTACATTGACTTCATAACTTATTTTTTATGTTCTCTCGGGAAGGTTTTGAACGAAACAGGACACATCAAATGGAAGAAAAATTCAGGATTTCACCGAATCTCATGTGAAAGAAGAGAAATGAACAATTTTCAAAATACTGGAATGCTGATAAGTGATTTAATACTTGGTATTTCCACCCCTTGCGTTAATTACAGCTCGGCAACGACGGTTCATACTCAAAATGAGTGATCTTAAAATGTTCTGATCTAATCCTTCCCAGATTTCTCCGAGTTGGATTCCTAAGTCATTAAGAGTAGCTGGATGATTTTCTGAACTTTTCAGCCTTCTATTGAGGTTGTCCCAAATCTGCTCAATCGGATTGAGATCTGGACTTCTTGCTGGCCATTCCATTCGAGAGACTTCAACCTCTTCAAGGTACTCCTGAACGATGCGCGCACGATGGGGTCTGGCATTATCGTCCATAGAAATGAAATTTTCACCAATGTATGTGGCAAATGGCACTACATGCTCTTCAAGAATGTTTCTTGTATACTTATCAGCATTCATAGCTCCATTATCAACGACCACTAGGTCTGTGCGATATTCCACCCCATACCATAATCGATCCTCCCCCGAAACCAGTAGTATTCAGGAAATTGCACTGAGCAAATCTTTCATGTAGACGTCTGTATACAAGGGAACGTCGATCACAATGGTAGAGGCAGAATCTAGACTCACCTGTGAAGAGAACTATTTCCCAATCGGCCTCTTCCCGATGGATATGCTCTCTCGCAAAATCCAAACGCTCCGTTCGATGGGCTGGGGTAAGAGCTGGGCCTCTTGCCGCGACACGAGGCCTCACATCATATTCTCTGAGGCGATTTCTTATTGTCTGAGTGCTAATTTGCACGTCATGAGTTTGCCCAAGCTGATTTTGAAGGAGGCGAGCTGTTGCAAACCGTTCTCTCAACGAAGAAACTCTCAAGTAACGTTCTTGAATGGCAGTTGTTGTTACCCGTGGTCTACCCTGTCCTGGTCTTCGGACATTCATACCTGTCTCCCTGAATCGCTGCAACATTCTGAACACACTTGTATGGGAAACTCCAAACCTTTCTGCAATTCTTGTGTATGTCCACCCTTCTTCTCGCAAAACTACCGCTTGGGCACATTCCTCTTGGGTCAAATTGCGTGTTTCGCGTTGCATAGCGATCGAGTGTAGAAAATCAAACGAAAGAAAAACTATTGATCACTATAATTGATCGAGAACAACTGATTTTAGAATGGAGCCAATACATTCAAAATCTGATAATATCATCTTATTTTATTCCTGAGAGAACTGTATTGAAGAAAAACGTTGAAAGTGGATAACATATGCATGCATGATTCTGATAAAAATAATTATCACTGAGAACACTTTGAGTTGTAGAATAAGTTTAAGATTTCCACAATGTGCGTTCATTTTTTGCGCAGTGTATAATGGCTTTGAACATGATGTTGGAATCTCCAGTATCCCTACTCAGATCAAGATATACTAACAAAGAAACTGCAACACCCAGAAGGAGCTGTTCCAATTTCAAATTGTTTCAGGTAAAACGTCATATTCTGCTGTCTCAAGAAATTTGAACCGATGTTTTCAATTAAGTTTATATATTGCGAGCGTTTCATTTTCGAAGATTGAGAATTCTGTTTAATCATTCACTCATTGCTATACTTTCTATGTTTAAACAGAAAAAAATTGAAATTTAAACAGCACCTTCTGCAGTTTCTTTGTGAGTATATTTTCAAGATTTCGTAGTACTAAAGATCCAAGAGAGCTTTTCGGAATGATCCAGCTCTCGAAGATTCCAGCAGAGAGTTTCCTTTCAATTTTCTCCACCTTCTGAATTTTTTTTTTGAAAAGACATTTCTCCATACCACGGAATGTCTAACCAGCTATCCCTTGAAGCCTTTTCTTCGAATAGATCCTTGCATTTTCTGAAAAACCTTAGTTATCGAAATGAAATAGCTCCCAGATGAATCCCTGAACACTACGAAACATCAAAGAATACATTTCATAATATAAGGTAGATAAATCGTGACAATGTCTTTCTTGCCATTCATTTCCTCGAAGTCAACAGTTAGAGCGATTTTCATAATAAAATGATCTCCTCCATCCAAGGGGCTGGAATTTTCCATGAATCAGTATGCAACGGAAAATCTGTTCTCGATGTAAATGAATATCCGTCGCTTCAGATAGCGGCTTTCTTGGAACCAGCCTACCACGCACACCTACTTACCGTTGGCTTTATTATTGGAGTCATTTTTCTACCGAATATCCGTAGCTTTATCATTTTCTTATTAGATCCAGTGGGACCCTGTATTATTCACAATCATCCCCGGATCCTTTATTCTGTGTCAAGTCCCTTATTCCCTCAATTTTTCATAGATTTCCTTCGACAGGAAATAGGGGCGCCATAATAGTTCATGTGATGAAATAACGAATATTGAAAGTCTCTCGGAGACGTAAAGAGATATTTGTCTATATCACTCTGAGTTCCATATGAATGGGGATGTTTTATAGAATTTTTGATACAGGAAGTTTGTTCGTATTTTCTGTGCGATAAAATAAGTGATCTTTTTTATTAGGATGGAGATGATCTCCTCGGGAATTGTACTGCTTCATAAGAGTTAGGGATATCGTATTCAATCGTTTTTAAAAGTATGTAATCTTCGAGAAAATCGCTGTAAAATCATTTAAAACTCAATAACAACTGGAATCGATCCAATAAAAATCAGTATGAGACATTTCGTCAATCTGGTCCCCTTTTTTCTGAAGTTTGGTTCTTTGCATATGCTTCATGAATGTTCTTATTTTGAAATGAAGTCAGTTTATCAATGGCTTCGATTTGAAACGAGTTTTCTGAAAATGCCAAGACGTAAATTCACAAACGCTGAGGCTAATAGGGCTATCGGCATGCTACAAAGTGGCCTAACTCAGGTTGTTGTAGCGGAAAGGCTCCAAGTCAGCCAAAGTGTGATATCTCGACTTTGGAATAGGTTCAGGGAGACAGGTTCCGTGTTGGAAAGACCAAGGCTTGGTGGGCGACGAAAAACAACACCTGCTCAGGATCGTTTCATCACCGTTTCGGCGAGAGGAAACCCTACATCTACGTGTAGAATGCTACGGAATACTCTTCAAAATGCAGATGGGGTCCAAGTTTCCATCAGACGACGTTTGAGAGAGTTGAATCTAGGTGCTAGACGTCCATTAATAGGAGTTCCATTAACACGTGACCATAAGCGTCAAAGACTGGAATGGGTAAGGCAACATATCAATTGGAACGATCAATGGCGTAGTGTCCTTTTCACTGATGAATCCAGATATGGACGATTTTCAAATTCTCGAAGGATAAGGGTATGGAAAATCCTACGCGTACCCCGTAATCGTCTTTATGTCTAAGAAGTCCATCCATTCCGAAGAGGTAGTGTTATGGTATGGGCCGGGATATGTTTCAACGGGCGCACAGATCTACACATTTGTCCTGGGAATATGACCGCCTTACACTATAGGGAGCATGTCATTGAAAATGTTGTGCCAAATTTTCACGCTGCTATTGGTGAAACTTTTCAATTTCTAGACGATAACGCTAGACCTCACCGTGCAGCCATAGTTGAGAATGCGCGCGACGAGGTTGGTATTCCACATTTACCAATACCTCCGCACTCACCAGATTTGAATTGCATAGAACATGCATGGGATAAGCTCCAAAGAAGATAATCATCAACCTACACCAGAATCCTTAAATGATCTGAGAGAGCTTCTGCCCCGTTTATGGAACCAAATTCCTCAAGAAATGTTCAACAACCTCGTGTGTAGTATGCAAAGAAGATGTCAAGCTGTTATTGATGACCGTGGAGGCCATACATTGTACTGATAGTCTTAAAATGCTTGAATTCTCTGGGAATAAAATTTCGTTATTTTACTCGATTTTTCTTAACCACCCTGTATACGCTGCAGACCTACAGGCTAAAATTAATTTGCAACTTGAAATGATACTAATATGAATTTTCATCACAAAAATCTCATTTTAACTATATTTTTTTGCAATTTAAGTCAATATCCCTAACTATGTGGAGCAGTTTATTTCAGTAGGGTATAAGAACAAGAGATCAATCTGGTCGCAGTTTTGAAAGGCATCTTGTTAGGAATATGTTCCTCTGTACATGATTATCGGTGAAATCAGACTCCGATTAATTAGATACAAAAAACCTTGCGGTCAGATCTTGGAGAAGTTTGAGTCAATAACCTTTCGAAGACACTGTCCATTCTCCATATCGCGAAGGGTGGCAGAAACAATTTGTCCGATACAGACATCGTAAAAAGGAACGGCTACATCGGGCGTGCAGCATTGCAACGTGCATGGACCAGATACATGCTATATCGTTGTTCCATAATTGAAATTGCGGCGGCAAAGGAACGGAGAGGGCGTAATAAGTAAGTACACAATGAGGGTGGGAAACGGCACTCGGAATTTCGGAATTAGCATTGGGGAGTCCATACCTAAGGATAATCCCTGATGTAATCCCTGTATCTAGGGCGGCACTCTCGATAACACATACTGTTATGGTCTCTTTCCTAGCGGACACCCAGGACGTCACAACACACAAATTTCCAGTTAATTCTGCGAATATGTAGCTAAATCTCTGGTGCTTATCCTGAGTTACGGATATCTTTCTGCTTTCGGGACCGAAAATGGGCGAACTTATAGAATATTTTCGCTATAATCTCCATAACCTTTAGACTATGGGGATGAGGGAAATCATCGAATTAAATCCTCGTATCTTGCGAGAACATGGACTCGTCTACAAGATGGAACTGAATGCTCAAAATGTTGCAACAAGAAATAACTACTTTTGATGCTATCACAGTTGAAAAAGTTCGAAAATATTGTGTGCTTTTTTCAAAGTGTTAGAATTTTCGATAGGGATAACTGTGATTTGACAGAAGATAGAAGCCATGTTGTTTTGACATTTGTGTTCAGCAAGCGTTGACAAATTATCATTTCTTCGTTTCACACCACTTGTTATAGGCACATAAATTTTCATAAGCACTTTTAGTGGGTAGGAAAGATTCTTTGGCACTTGCGGCTAAATTTTTTACGCTTTCCTCTCCCGAACTATCCATTTTTTAGATTATTATGACGTTTGTCACAGAATTAACGAAGTGAACAACTTTGTTCAGTGAGGTTGCTAAAGGTGCTGATGGTTACTAAGGTAAGAAAAGCAAAAGCATACTAAATGTTTTTTAGTTATGAAGCAAAAAATATAATAATTGCCATTTCAGAAAATGAAATTTCTGCATTTCAGTCAAACATAAAGCTTTGTATGCAACTCATACATAATTAGGCTATAATGACCGGCTAATGACCACAGCAGTCGATGCCGTCAAGTGAATATAAAAAAAATTAGGCTTATGGACTTGCCCAAATTATTGGCCTCTCTCGCTTTGCTCGCTCTTCCATAAACTTTTGGTCTCGTCCATAAAGAATTTATGTACCTGTTACATAAATAGCTATTAATACATAGATGTCATGGAATTATCTTTCACATAAAAGAAATTTGGCTTCAATCTTGATTCAAATGTGTTTTATTTCAATTCAAAGTCCTATCACTCTAAAGAAAACACTCTATGGTTTGGACAGCCATTCCTCTGTCTATTTCTCGCCTCTAAGTGGGGCTTTTATGCATCTAATCACTATAATCTTCATTGAATTACGTTTAAATTTTCCTGTACTAATCGACGAGAACGTTCAAAGGGCAAGAACACCGCCCGGTATGCAACATTGCATTGAAGACCAGCGGCGGGAATATTTGCGGAAAGGCAGAATTCAATAATTCCTATTAGGTATAATTCTCAAGCGAAGCCACCCTAATTTGCAGGCTCTCCATGATCCTGTGCGGCGCGGAATATCCCTCTCGTCCACCATAAATAGCCGCCCCTAGGCTGACGGGGTGTCTGGTGGCGGTATCTATTTATCAGTACAATCTGTAGCTTTACTATTAGTATGCCCAGATGGAGACCACCAGTGCCTCGGTCCTCCTGAGATATACGGCTCAGATAACCTACGAGAATAAATTCACGGATTAGGTTAGGAGGATAGTTCTGGCGAGGAACACGCCGACGCTTTGTCGGCGTCGGACACGGCTTGGCGCCTCCGTTTTGCGCCGAGCTTCGGGCCTCATTGCCGGATCCGATTGAATTTCGCACTAGCGATGGCGGGTATGCGTTCACAAATGGAAATTTGATCAATTTCGTCGTAGAAATGGTTTACTGCTATTTTTCTGGTTCGGTCTTTCGGTAATATTCCCAGGGGCGACTGTAGTATCCTTGAAATCAATACAGGAAATTACTGAATTGGAGGTATCTACAAACGAAAAAGGAAAATTCCTTGCATGATTCCGAGAAGAAAATTACTATAAACATTGGACCTCAAATGTTTCGTTTCAGAGCTACAGGGTGTCGAAGTTCGAATTCACCTTTCAAATAAAATGTTTCTTCTTGCTCTGCAAACCACTCCTCCACAGCTTTCATTACCCTCTCGTTGGGAGGAAATTTACGACCTTTTGAACTTTTTTTCAGTTGAGGAAAGGGATGATAGTCTGACGAAGCCAAATCTGGTGAAAAAGGGGGATGTTGCATGCCAATATGAGATTCGTGTGCTGGGGCGTTGTCCTGTAAAAACAAAACACCTTTGGATAGCTTTCCGCGTCTTTTCTCTTTAATTTTTTTCCGTAGAGTGGTTATTAATGTCGCATAGTAATCTCCAGTTAATGTTCTACCCTTATCCAAAAAATCAATCATGATTACTCCATGGCAATCACAAAAAACTGAAGCAAAACTTTTCCAGCAGATTTTTTGACACGAAACTTCTTAGGTCTTGGAGAACGAGAGTGTCGCCATTCCATCGATTGCATGTTGCTTTGTTCCTGGATCGTAGAAAAGTACCCAAGTCTCATCCATAGTAACAATTCGGTTTAAGAAGTCTACATCTTTTTCAAATCGAGCGCAGATCGAACGTGATGCTTCTACCGTTGCACTCTTTTGGTCAACATTCAACCATTTGGGGATCCATTTTGCAGAAATTTTTCTCATGTCCAAATTGACGTTCGTATGAAATCTTCAGTAATTCAGATATCCGTTTTAGCCGAATTCGACGGTTTGATAAAATCATGTCATGAACTGCATCGATCTTTTCTGGGACTGACACAGAAACTGGCCTTCCCGATCGGTCATCACCTTCATTGAAAAATGTATCTCTGTCGAAGCTTGCAGTCCAATTTTTCACGGTCTCATACGAAGGACATTGATCACCAAGGGTATTGAGCATATCTTCGTGAATCTGCTTACCTCTAAATCCTTTTAAATACAGGTACTTGATGATGGCTCGATACTCCAATTTATAATAAATATGGCCTGTCGAAATGATATGTTCCTGCTGAAACTTATTTTTTCTCTATAGTATCTGCATTTCACACGATTCATATACTGAACGTTGTAGTCTCTTGTAGCTTTATTGTAGCTGCTAGCTATTTCGGGAAAAACACTGTTGAAGGATTCTCTCGAAAATTGTCATAGAATCATGTTCAAAAAAGGATCTGAATTATTCGAGTTCAGGGATCTGTCAGGCCTTGACTTTAAGAAGATACACTTGAATTTTTCAGTTCTTTAGTATTAGTTTGAATTGACCAACAACATTTCGTAACTATTAGATTTATAAATTCGATGCATATACAATGGAGTAATTCTGATACTATCACGCCCTCTATGTTTCCCTCTACGAATGAACAAACTTTCATTGTACAGAAATCTACAGTTTGTTTGAGTTGAAAGATCAAATATTCATGTTCTTAGGATTCAGATTTCCTTGAATAGAATCAGAAAATGAAAAACAGCCTCGTTCCGCAAAGGTGGAACGATTTTCGTCCCTCTATCATGAATAGTTAACTGTTTCCTCTCACAAGATGTGAACCAAAGACGGGAACATTAATTAAAACTTGATTCTTCATTCAAAAAGACGAGTTCAATAATAAGCCATATAGAATATTTCATCAAATCTGGCCTCATAATGGATGTAAAGCAATTATACAAATTGCAAAATTCTGCTCTGTAAAGGCGCAACAGAACCCTTTAACCCTCGACTGAATTTAAGTACTTTGCATAGCCTTCGCAAATTATGACATTGAAGTAATTTGCAATTTTCATTATCTTACCAGAGCTTCAAGAAAACAGGATCATCCTGAAGGAAGGGGCGAGCGGACTTAATTATCGGAGGTTATATAAAAGGCGGGGGAGTTGAAGTGAAATTTCCAGTTTATGTGGAATTTAGATATACGATATGTCGCTCTTGGTTTCGAGGAAGCTTTTAAATTGTTAATCCCTCATTAGTGCACTTCGAACAGGAAATGTCGAGCGTTTTTTTAATTCATAACTTCTACAGGATTCTAGTAATGAATGCCTAGGAAAGAAAAGTACTGTGGTTGAGAATACCTTCCCATCTCTGTATTCTAACTTTCAATATTTCGTGTTAATCACAATTCACAATGGATGTATACATTAGACAGTATGCGAGGATACATTGAAAAATTGTTAGCCTACTATAGAACCAAACAAAATTTCAATTTCAAAATATTTTATTACTCAACATATTCTCCTCCTAATTGAATACATTTATTACAGCGGACCTGCAACATCTCTAGACCTATCAAAAAAAATGTTTCTTCATGCTCTGCAAACAAGTCCTCCATGGCTTTTACTACCTTCTCGTTGGAACAAAATTTACGACCTTCTAAACTTTTTTTCTGTTGAGGAAAGAAATGATCGTCGGACGGAGCCAAATCTGGTGAATAAGGGGGGTGTTCTAGTAATTCTAAGCCTAAATCAAGAATTTGTTGAATGGCGAAATGAGATTTGTCTACTGGGGCGTTGTCCTGTAAAAACAAAACGGATAGCTTTCCGCGTCTTTTCTCTTTAATTTTTTCCCGTAGAGTGGTCAGTAATGTCGAATAGTAATCTCCAGTTATTGTTCTACCCTTATCCAAAAAATCAATCATGATTACCCCATGGCAATCCCAAAAAACTGAAGCAAGAACTTTTTCAGCAGATTTTTGGACACGAAACTTCCTTGGTCTTGGAGAACCAGAGTGTCGCATTTCCATCGATTGTTGCTTTGTTTCTGGATCGTAGAAATGTACCCAAGTCTCATCCATAGTAACAATTCGGTTCAAGAAGTCGACATCGTTTTCAAATCGAGCACAGATCGAACGCGATGCTTCTACCCTTGCACGCTTTCGGTCAACATTCAAACATTTGATTATCCATTCTGCAGAAATTTTTCTCATGTCCAAATTGACGTGAACTATATGATGAACGCGTTCGTATGAAATCTGCAGTGCTTTAAATATCCCAATTCGACGGTCTGATAAAATCATGTCATGAACTGCATCGATATTTTCGGGGACTGACAGAAACTGGCCTTCCCGATCGGTCATCATCTTCAATGAAAAATTTACCTCTTTTGAAGCTTGCAGTCCAATTTTTCACGGTCGCATACATTGATCACCAAGGGTATTAAACATATCTTCGTAAATCTGCTTACCTCTGAACCCTTTCAAATACAGGTATACTTGATGATGGCTCGATACTCCAATTTTTCGATTTTTACAATTTCGGTGGACATCTTTTTTTTATCTGAACAAGATTTTTTTTCATATCACTCATAAACATACAAATAAGGATGAGCCGGAAATCTTTGAGTATCCATCGTTATTGAAGTTGGCAAAACACAAAGTATAAACGATTTCGAGAGGATGATACTGAAGCGGGAATATTCAAGACGGTTCGAAGTTTTCAAATACAAAACTTCCCAACCTGCCCGTATTCAATCAAGTCGATCTTCGTTTCCAGCAAATCTACATAGAGTAAGAGAATTTATTATTTGTATTGACTCAGAAATTTTCGAAGTTCCTTCTTCAAATGTTCAACCGACGCGATTTCATCTGTATTCGGGTAAAGTTTTGAACTTGCAGTTTCTTTTTTCAGTCTCTTCTTCAGCTATATCGTTACGAACTTCATCATTCATGGGTGGGGAATTTTGCACTCTTGCAGTCAAATCAGATGAATCCACACATGATGTTTTCATCCTCAATATCAGAGAAAGTAAAGAGTGAAGAACAGAATTTGCATTCATTTTCAAAATATTTTATTGGTAATTGAAGTATCAGTTATGACATTTATGTACGGAGAATAATAACTGCTAAATGGCCTCCTCTTGCAGCTCTACAGACGTCCACTCTTTTTTTGAAATTTTCAATGATATTTAGACATAATTGAGGCTCTGTCTCACTAATTACACGAATAATTTCATCCTTTAGTTCAGGAATCGATTGTGGATTATTCTTATAGAACAGGCTTTTCACAAAGCCCCAAATAAAATGGTCCAACGGTGTCAAATGACCATGGTGGCCAATTGACATCACTTTTTCTGGAGATTATTCGTCCAGGAAAATTTTGTCTCAATAAATCAATTGTGTCATTCGCAAAGTGAGGTGAAGAGCCATCCTGCTGAAACCAAATGTCCTCTAGGTCAATATTCATTCATTCAAGCCACAAAAATTCGATTATCATCCGACGGTATCGATCACCATTGACTGTTACAGCTTCACCAGCAGCATTTTCAAAGAAGTAGATCCATTACACCACCTGACCCTAATGCACACCAAACAGTGCGAGTCACTGTTCAATGATTCTAAAAGCTGAATGTTGAGCGCAGTTTTTGAGCATACTAAGAAATCGTGAATTAGCCTTTTTAAATTTTTAATTTTGATTCGAAAATTCAGATCATAATCCAATTCACGTAACTTTTTAACTTAAGTCCAACATTTCCATAATTTTCATCAAAGTTACGAATCTGGTTATTTTATGTACAAAAGTACAATTCAGACTAAGTTACAAAAGAATTTCACAGAGAAGTCTTGTACTTTTTTTTAATATCTCTTTTAAGATGGTCATGTCGAAAATTCTCGAAGTTCATAAAAAAATTAATAACTCGACAACCATGAAAAATCGCATAACATACATGGGGGTGATTCGAATAGCCCATGACACGAGGGACCTGTTTTTTTCTATTTGACGTCAATTTCATGGCCACCCTGTATTTGTGACTGCTGTTTGTATTATTGTATTTACTGGGATTTTTTCTTCGAATAGTGCAATTTATACTTCGAACATTCGCATTGACAAATCGTGACATTTTTAATCATGCCTAATAATAGCTAGCTGGGTTGGAACTCAAAAGAATCCGGTTAATTTTGACAGGGTTTTGAACAAAAAACGAAAGGCACGTTTTGTGAGTATCCTCAATCCGTCAGCCAGGAAATTCAGCATCGAATATTGCTGTCCGAATCCACATATGTGCAGAAAAAATTGAATTCCGTCCCAACCAATTACCATGTAATCCTCCTGGTTCAACCCGTATTATCAACGAATCTCCGATATCCCCCTCAAATTAGATCACAAATATTATTTTCGGATCACTACTCACTTCAGCAAATCCCCTTGGGACAACGCGAAACTCCGATACATCCTTCGGGATTTTCCAGGCCTTCTCGTCTACAACATAATTTTCCGAGGAGGCTATAAAGTTTCCAAATATGACAACAGAACACGGAACATAATATACCACAGCAGCCCACCTCATACTTGACGCTGGTGAAATAAGACGTTTTATGGCTTAATTTGGGTAACCGATCTAATATAACGAAAGTTTGGGCATAAATTGTATGACACACGTGCGGACTCGGTGCGTGACTATCTTTTTTTGCCTGATACTACCGGATTCCGTTGATGGTAATGTCGTTTTGCCCATCCAGAGCATTTAAAGCTACATCTCTCCATTTGACTTGACTTTTTGATTATACTTCTCTGTCCACAATTGATCTAGGAATGAGCGCAAAGATTAGTTTGTTAACTTCAATAATTCATTCTTCTGAGGATGTATTGATATCTAGTTTGCCTAGACAAGTCCATGCATAAACAAAATATTGAGATACCACATCAACGAACAATAATTTATTAGAAGTGTAGAGTTCGACGTCAAAAAAATAAACCAGAGTTACGCAATAAATTTAAAAAAAAGATGTCCACCGAAATTGTGAAAATCGAAAAATTGGAGTATCGAGCCATCATCAAGAACCTACCTGTATTTAAAACGGTTAAGAGGTGAGTAGATTTACGAAGATATGCTTAATACCCTTGGTGATCAATGTCCTTCGTATGCGACCGTGAAAAATTGGACTGCAATCTTCAAAATAGGTAGATTTTCCATTGAAGATGATGACCGATCGGGAAGGCCAGTTTCTGTGTCAGTCCCCGAAAATATCGATACAGTTCATGACATGATTTTATCAGACCGTCGAATTGGGCTAATACGGATTACTGAAGCACTGAAGATTTTATACGAACGCGTTCATCATATAGTTCACGTCGATTTGGACATGAGGAAAAATTCTGCAAAATGGATCCCCAAAAGCGTGCAAGGGTAGAAGCATCGCGTTGGATCTGTGCTCGATTTGAAAACGATATAGACTTCTTACTTTCTTCTTGCTCCTATGGATGAGACTTGGGTACATTTCTACGATCCAGAAACAAAGCAACAATCGATGGAATGGCGACACTCTCTTTCTCCAAGACCTAAGAAGTTTCATGTCCGAAAATCTTGCTTCAGGTTTTTGGAATTGCCATGGAGTAATCATGATTGATTTTTGGATAAGGGTAGAACAATAACTGGAGATTACTATTCGACATTACTGACCACTTTACTGGAAAAAATTAAAGGGAAAAGAAGCGGAAAGCTATCCAAAGGTGTTTTGTTTTTACAGGACAACGCCGCAGTACACAAATCTCATGTTGCCATGCAGAAAATTCGTGATTTAGGGTTAGAATTACTAGAACACCCCCCTTTTTCACAAGATTCGGCTTCGTCAGACTATCATCTCTCTCCTCAACTGAAAAAAAGTTTAAAAGGTCGTAAATTTTCTTTCAACGAGAAGGTAATGAAAGCTGTGGAGGACTGGTTTGCAGAGCAAGAAGAAATATTTTTTTTTGAAAGGTCTAGAGACGTTGCAGGAAAATAAAGGATTCTGATGGCATTCTGCCAAAACTATGAAGTCTTTCCCTGGGCTGGTTTCGAAGGTATCTACAGAGTGTTTCGGTTTCTGGTTGATGCGGCGCTTAGCAGGTATACACGTGATTATAATTCATGGAGCTGACGTCCCAATATCCTCTAAGTTAATCGCAGATGCCGGTGATTTATTCCCGAGTTGTGTGGTGAGCTTGTGACTTTGGATTAATACATCAGTGCCTGCTATACCGCGATCTTGATGGTAGATATACACCTTACATTATCAGGAATTGCATATATGATGAGCGAGAGATAGAGAGTGGTTGGGAATGAGGTTTCGAGAATTAGTGTTGTGCAGTATAACAGAGTGTGTTATGAGAAAATCCATTTTCCCCATCGAGTATGCCTGTTTCAATATTTTTGAGGCTTCTCTGAAAACTACACCTTGAACATCAATTTTCTCCTTTTTGGATGTACACTGCGCAAAAAATAAACGCACATTCTGAAAATCTCAATTTTAATGAAAGTTAACTCTACATTGACTTTATAACTTATTTTTTTGTTCTCTCGGGAAGGTTTTGAACGAAACAAGACACATTGAATGGAAGAAAATTTCAGGATCTCACCGAATCTTATGTGAAAGAAGAGAAATGAACAATTTTCAAAATACTGAAATGTTGAAAAGTGATTTAATACTTGGTTTTTCCACCCCTTGCGTTAATTACAGCTCGGCAACGACGGTTCATACTCAAAATGAGTGATCTTAAAATGTTCTGATCTAATCCTTCCCAGATTTCTCCGAGTTGGATTCCTAAGTCATTAAGAGTAGCTGGATGTTTTTCTGAACTTCTCAGCCTTCTATTGAGGTTGTCCCAAACCTGCTCAATCGGATTGAGATCTAGACTTCTTGCTGACCATTCTATTCGAGAGACTTCAACCTCTTCAAGGTGCTCCTGAACGATGCGCGCATGATGGGGTCTGGCATTATCGTCCATGAAAATGAAATTTTCACCAATTTATGGGGCAAATGGCACTTCATGCTCTTCAAGAATGTTCCTTATATACTTATCAGCATTCATAGCTCCATTATCAACGACCACTAGGTCTGTGCGAGCAGTCAAATATATTCCACCCCATACCATAATCGATCCTTCCCCGAAACCAGTAGTATTCAGGAAATTGCACTGAGCATATCTTTCATGTGGACGTCTGTATACAAGGGAACGTCGATCACAATGGTAGAGGCAGAATCTAGACTCATCTGTGAAGAGAATCCTTTCCCAATCGGCCTCTTCCCAATGGATATTCTCTCTCGCAAAATCCAAACGCGCCCTGGGCTGGGGTAAGAGCTGGGCCTCTTGCCGCGACACGAGGCCTTAAATCATATTCTCTGAGGCGATTTCTTTTTGTCTGAGTGCTAATTGGCACCTCATGAGTTTGCTCAAGCTGATTTTGAAGGAAGCGAGCGGTTGCAAACCGTTGTTTCAACAAAGAAACTCTCAACTAACGTTCTTGAATGGCAGTTGTTGCCCGTGGTCTACCCTGTCCTGGTCTTCGGACATTCATACCTGTCTCCCTGAATCGCTGCAACATTCTGGACACACTTGTATGGAAAACTCCAAACCTTTCTGCAATTCTTGTGTATGTCCACCCTTCTTCTCGCTTGGGCACATTCCTCTTGGGTCAAATTGCGTGTTTCGCGTTGCATAGCGATCGAGTGTAGAAAATCAAACGAAAGAAAAACTATTGATCACTAGAATTGATCGAGAACAACTGATTTTAGAATGGAGCCAATACATTCAAAATCTGATAATATCATCTTTTTTTATTCCTGCTGAGAGAAAACATCTGTATTGAAGAAAAACGTTGAAAGTGGATAACATATGCATGCATAATTATGATAAAAATAATTATCATTGAGAACACCTCCAGTTGTAGAATAAATGTGCGTTAATTTTTTGCGCAGTATAAATTATCACAACCCAAACCAAACAAATCAATAAAGATTCATAAAACGAATCACAGGAGCGTGTGTGAAACCTCGAAGATATGGTAAAGTTTGGTCCTGACATTTTCAATCCCGTGAAGGAAATATTCTGTATTGAATGTAAGAGGAATTATATCCAATCCTTAATAAACCCATATTTAGCCACAATAAAGGTCAGAGGTAGCTGATTCCAGACAAAAGTCCTCTAATTCAATTCTCACATCCAAATACTCGGAAAGGATGATTCGGTGACATTGAATTAAATGTCTGAAAATACAGGAGCAGTCGAGCAGTCGCGTCCTCAGTCCCTAATTATCCAATCGAATGCATTGTTCGAAGAACGGCAAAAGTGCAACAACACAATAACACTGAAGGTTTTGCGATTCGAAGAGAGCATCCAGAGAATAACAATGCCGGCATTTAGCAGGCAAGATCTTGTAAGTCGATTAGAATGTTTTTCCACAGAACACGTAATTAGTGATGTTCGTTGTTCTATTCTCTCGAGGAGGTACCTAAGCTTCTCAGATGAATGTATGTTGTTGGTATGAACGAAATGAACCAAGCAATTTACGCATTTGGAATCATTTCATTACAAAGGAGATGCTATTCCTCTGTTGTTATGTTCTGGAATTGCCAAGAAAACTGAACGACTTACTACTTCAATCTAAGACCTTAATGAGGCTTATAATGAGCGTAAAAATATAATTTGATGAGCTGTCAACTTTTCTGTTCACTTTATTATTATATGATGAAAAAAGAAAAATTTTCGAAAAGTTTGAATAACTTTATTTCCGAAAACTTTTCTTCCACAAAAACCTATTCAGCTGAAAATATTTCAAACCGACAGAATCCTTCTATGTTTGCTGTATGTAGGGGAAATACGTACAGAATGACATATATCTACAAAATGACATTATACAGGGTGGGCTTTTTGAAACGAAACAGAAGAGATAACTGGCGAAATAAATTTATTCCGCCTGTTATCTGTTTTTTAGTTTATATCGCATTCATTTCGAACTCTATTGATTTGTCTTGTATTCACGAAGCTTTTTTCATGTTTAATTCATTTTTGTATCATTTCGATATATTTCTAGCTTTTTATTATGGACAAAATGAAATAGGTATTTCAGCTAAATTAACCGTATCTATAACTGGGCAACAACGAGACAATTCATCCCAGGCTCCATCAGCAAACAAACATCCAAGGCTTGTCTCAACATATTCATAACAAAATATTCATCGGCGGCTGATAAAGGCATGTATCTTAACCTCCTCTTGCTGATCCTATGAGGAGGTTCCTCCAATCCCTAAAGAACGATTTATAAGTGGACAAGGCAAACGTGAGCCCAAGACTCGATAAACGTACTTAGTTTCAACTTTCGCACCTAATATGATTGCAATCAAATCGAAAAATTGGCCCATACCTCCTCCAAAGAAAATAAAACAAGTTCCTAGGTTATTATTGAAGAAGACAATGAAGAAGAAAATGTCTATTGTTATGACCATTTTTCCCGATTGAGATCGGGAAAAAACCAGTCTTCTACAGGATTGGCCCTGGAAATGACTATGGTTACGATGCATGCATTGGTTTCTTTGGGCTCACGCATCTTGTGTTGATGTTCCTAGAAGAACCAAGCGTTTTATTGGTGAACTTTGTCAGTAGGTTTGTAACTATAAATAGAAAACTACAGTTGCCTGTCGTAGGTATGTCATTTTGTCCATAGCATGCGGACAAAATGAATTTCGTTCATCCCAATTCATCTAAGAATATTTTTTTGTTTTTTATTTCATAAAGGTTGATAAGATTTCATGAAGAAAGGACCAAAAATCATAGGTGTAGAATATGACATTACTGTAATTCACTACTAACAAGTTATGCCTCTGAAATAAAACCCTATGTTATTTTGTACGTACTTCCCTATGGTGAATATTCCATTAAACCTTTCCTAACTCCATAGACTGGAAACTTTCATCATGAATAATTATCTTGACGAACCGTACATAAATAAGATGTAATTAATATCGTCCAGCATTTATGCCATCAGCATTTTTGGCATAAATCACCGTCCCGGTAGTCCAAACTTTCACATAATTCGGGGCTGTGCGCCAAAGCATTCATCACAAAAACCATGATGTACTGTCATAGAGGGCAGCAAATAGAATATTTAAAGCTTGACTACAAACATGTTTGGCCGTTTTAAATTACCGAAGCCACTTCAGCCGTCTGATCCATTATGTCGCTAATGAAAAATGTTTCCAGCCTGTGTGCAAAATGAAATTGAAACGATTCATTTAGGATTATTTGGTTTTTTCCGGTTTGTGCGAATCAATTCAATCTGTGCCATTGTTTTCGGGAAACATATCTCTAGTGCCATGGCCGGATGGGCCGATTTTCATTGTGCATGGCTCCATTCGATTCGTATGGTTGGCGGTATTTGAAATTCGGATCTTCATTACGGTTAGAGGAGAATGATGGTGGAAAAAGCAACGTTGACTATTTCCTACTATTTTCCGATATTAACCCACATTGAAGTGCCACTAGAGACCGTGAGCATTTCGGGATTGAAGGAAATAACGAAAATTGTAGGCCTTTTGTACTGCCGAGGTCGAAAATTCGCAGGGGGACCATGGAAAATAGTTCACCACCTCCGTGATCTTGATCTACGAGTTCCATGTTCTTCGGGTCGATAATTTAGTGAAATTTGGGTCCATCTGCTGACATTCGTTATTTTTTTCGCCAAATTTCGGCGCCGATAAAAATAGCGATTAAATGTTGAGAATTCTTTGTGAACATAGAATTTTCACTAATTATGTTGAACCTCCTGCCGGTTCATCGTATTTTCTCAGCAGTCCCCTCTTTTGTAGAAGAATTGAGTTAGTGTTCCATATATTATATTAAACAGAAATGCCTTCATCATCATTCACTCGGCTTCAGTTATCGGTCTCTTAATTTAGTACTCATGGGAGAAGAAAAAGCTCTTCTAAGAGTTTGGATGTTTTGAAACGCCGGAAAACTCCAAATAATCGCACAATCATAATATCATTGTTTGGAGAGAACACAATTCTTATATCGATATAATTGAGCAATACATTCGAGTTATTCTAGAAGAGAGCGCCCCCTTAGGCCTTCAGAGAAAAGTATGATTAAACCTTGAAAGAAAACTTCCCACGTCGCTGTAATTTTCAAATTCCATCAAGAGATGGAACCACACTTTCAAAAAAAGAAAACTGTTTGACTGAAGTAGATGCTCGGATAAATTTAAATGAATATTATATTCACAAGCATTCGTTCATATAAATGAGATCAATGAACGATATCAGCTATTCTCAATCAGTAATACTTGGGAATTTCGTATGTAGACTGGGGTGTCAGCTATGAAATTCGGGACAAAGCTGATGCTGCTAAGACGAAACCTTCCCTGCAGAATTAAAACTTCGAAATCCTTTCAAAAGGGGGGGCCCATAAAAAAGAAAACTGTAGACTTGACTTCGCTCCCACGTGGACACGCAATAGTGAACAATATTCATGTTATTAATCAGAACGAATTTTTTTATCTGGAAATTGGCGTCTTGTCTCAAACTAAAATGAAACGTTGCATCATTGTATACGGACATTTGGAATAATAATTTCGAAATACATTCATGAAATGGAAATATATTTTCTTGAAAAAAATGTGTACGCTGTTCTTTGCGATGAGTTCATAGGAATATATTCATACAAATGAGCGACGATTCATTATTTCATAACGGGTTGACTGATTTTGAAAATTTGGTACCTACTCCGATATCTCTATAACCTGTTCGAGCCAGTGACTTTGCGATATAAGAAGACATACATCGCAAAAAAGGTAATATCAATATTTTTTCTGAATCCATTGGCAATTTTGTGATCGAAATATTGAAAACAGCATTTACACAGTACACTCTCAAATATTCGGTTTTTGCACTCAGGTTTTGAACTCTCGGTACAACTCACGATATTGAAATATTATAAAATTATAAGATTTCCTATGAATCGACTCAAAATTTTATTGCAAAGGACCCCGCACTTTTCTTATGGCAAATGGCGTTCCGTCAAATGTTCTAATTTTTTTGGTATAATGTAGTACTCGACCTACTGATCAAAAGTGTTCATGGCCCCAACCCAATCCAATGGCTAGTTTTTGAGATACAGGGCGTTGAAGTTCAATTTTTCTCAAAAAACATTTCATT
The DNA here is from genome assembly GCA_910592335.1 of Adalia bipunctata. Taxonomy (NCBI): domain Eukaryota; kingdom Metazoa; phylum Arthropoda; class Insecta; order Coleoptera; family Coccinellidae; genus Adalia; species Adalia bipunctata. The sequence goes on along the minus strand of OU342952.1, from coordinate 8,791,689 downwards.
CCATTCCCAGGGAGCCATTTATGGAGAAATTTGATCGAAAATCTTTACGAATACAGGGTTATCCATAATTGAATGCTTGCCCGATTTTGAGAGTATAAAATATGTCTGTTCCAGAGCGAGACCGTTCGCAAAATGAACTATTTCACTAGATATGTTGTTACATCGAAAAAACCTGAAATACCCAGAATTCATACTGGGTGATCCATTATTATAGAAACTATTCACAATGAAGGTAAAGTGGACACTTTCGAATCTTCCATATAAGCCATTCCACCCGAAGATATCAAAAATACTTCGAGTAGCCTGGGTTCCTGAACAAAAGTCGAATACGAAAAATCGAAAAACATAAAAACGAATAATTCGTTACTTATGGAGGGCTACATGGGTGGTTTTGGTATCAAAATGTAGGTTTTCGAGGTCGCTCTATTCAATGAAAGATGATTCAGAGCTCCAACTATCATAGTTTAGATTTTGACCTGTCAAATGGCATTTTTTGAAAAATTGCAAATTTCAAACTCTCATATCTTCCGTTCCAATCATCTCCGACAAAAGTTATTTATATTATCTTGATCAGCATACCTCAATGTATCACTGTGCAAAATATGAGCGATTTGAAAAATTTCAAATTTTTGGTGAAAAATGCCAAAGGGGTAAGACCCTCTGAAAACACCATATTTGTCAATAAAATAAATATCCCTGTCAATTCAATCGTATTATTCGATCGAGAAATTATGCGAACCTTTCGAATCTTCCATATAAGCCATTCCACCCGAAGATATCAAAAATACTTTGAGTAGCCTGGGCTCCTGAACAAAAGTCGAATACGAAAAATCGAAAAACATAAAACCGAATAATTTGTTACTTATGGAGGGCTACACGGGTGGTTTTGGTATCAAAATGTAGGTTTTCGAGGTCGCTCTATTCAATGAAAGATGATTCAGAGCTCTAACTATCATAGTTTAGATTTTGACCTGTCAAATGGCATTTTTTGAAAAATTGCAAATTTCAAACTCTCATATCTTCCGTTCCAATCATCTCCGACAAAAGTTATTTATATTATCTTGATCAGCATACCTCAATGTATCACTGTGCAAAATATGAGCGATTTGAAAAATTTCAAATTTTTGGTGAAAAATGCCAAAGGGGTAAGACCCTATAAAAACACCATATTTGTCAATAAAATAAATATCCCTGTCAATTCAGTCGTATTATTCGATCGAGAAATTATGTGAACCTTTCGAATCTTCCATATAAGCCATTCCACCCGAAGATATCAAAAATACTTTGAGTAGCCTGGGCTCCTGAACAAAAGTCGAATACGAAAAATCGAAAAACATAAAACCGAATAACTCCTTACTTATGAGGGCTACATGGGTGGTTTTGGTATCAAAATGTAGGTTTTCGAGGTCGCTCTATTCAATGAAAGATGATTCAGAGCTCCAACTATCATAGTTTAGATTTTGACCTGTCAAATGGCATATTTTGAAAAATTGCAAATTTCAAACTCTCATATCTTCCGTTCCAATCATCTCCGACAAAAGTTATATATATTATTTTGATCAGCATACCTCAATGTATCACTGTGCAAAATATGAGCGATTTGAAAAATTTCAAATTTTTGGTGAAAAATGCCAAAGGGGTAAGACCCTCTGAAAACACCATATTTGTCAATAAGATAAATATCCCTGTCAATTCAACCGTATTATTCGATCGAGAAATTATGCGAACCTTTTCGAATCTTCCATATAAGCCATTCCACCCGAAGATATCAAAAATACTTTGAGTAGCCTGGGCTCCTGAACAAAAGTCGAATACGAAAAATCGAAAAACATAAAACCGAATAATTTGTTACTTATGGAGGGCTACACGGGTGGTTTTGGTATCAAAATGTAGGTTTTCGAGGTCGCTCTATTCAATGAAAGATGATTCAGAGCTCTAACTATCATAGTTTAGATTTTGACCTGTCAAATGGCATTTTTTGAAAAATTGCAAATTTCAAACTCTCATATCTTCCGTTCCAATCATCTCCGACAAAAGTTATTTATATTATCTTGATCAGCATACCTCAATGTATCACTGTGCAAAATATGAGCGATTTGAAAAATTTCAAATTTTTGGTGAAAAATGCCAAAGGGGTAAGACCCTATAAAAACACCATATTTGTCAATAAAATAAATATCCCTGTCAATTCAGTCGTATTATTCGATCGAGAAATTATGTGAACCTTTCGAATCTTCCATATAAGCCATTCCACCCGAAGATATCAAAAATACTTTGAGTAGCCTGGGCTCCTGAACAAAAGTCGAATACGAAAAATCGAAAAACATAAAACCGAATAACTCCTTACTTATGAGGGCTACATGGGTGGTTTTGGTATCAAAATGTAGGTTTTCGAGGTCGCTCTATTCAATGAAAGATGATTCAGAGCTCCAACTATCATAGTTTAGATTTTGACCTGTCAAATGGCATATTTTGAAAAATTGCAAATTTCAAACTCTCATATCTTCCGTTCCAATCATCTCCGACAAAAGTTATATATATTATTTTGATCAGCATACCTCAATGTATCACTGTGCAAAATATGAGCGATTTGAAAAATTTCAAATTTTTGGTGAAAAATGCCAAAGGGGTAAGACCCTCTGAAAACACCATATTTGTCAATAAGATAAATATCCCTGTCAATTCAACCGTATTATTCGATCGAGAAATTATGCGAACCTTTTCGAATCTTCCATATAAGCCATTCCACCCGAAGATATCAAAAATACTTTGAGTAGCCTGGGCTCCTGAACAAAAGTCGAATACGAAAAATCGAAAAACATAAAACCGAATAACTCGTCACTTATGAGGACTACATGGGTGGTTTTGGTATCAAAATGTAGGTTTTCGAGGTCGCTCTATTCAATGAAAGATGATTCAGAGCTCTAACTATCATAGTTTAGATTTTGACCTGTCAAATGGCATTTTTTGAAAAATTGCAAATTTCAAACTCTCATATCTTCCGTTCCAATCATCTCCGACAAATGTTATTTATATTATCTTGATCAGCATACTTCAATGTATCACTGTGCAAAATATGAGCGATTTGAAAAATTTCAAATTTTTGGTGAAAAATGCCAAAGGGGTAAGAACCTCTGAAAACACCATATTTGTCAATAAAATAAATATCCATGCCAATTCAACCGTAATATTCGATCGAGAAATTATGCGAACCTTTCGAATCTTCCATTTAAGCCATTCCACCCGAAGATATCAAAAATACTTTGAGTAGCCTGGGCTCCTGAACAAAAGTCGAATACGAAAAATCGAAAAACATAAAACCGAATAACTCATCACTTATGAGGGCTACATGGGTGGTATTGGTATCAAAATGTAGGTTTTCGAGGTCGCTCTATTCGATGAAAGACGATTCAGAGCTCTAACTATCATAGTTTAGATTTTGACCTGTCAAATGGCATTTTTTGAAAAATTGCAAATTTCAAACTCTCATATCTTCCGTTCCAATCATCTCCGACAAAAGTTATATATATTATCTTGATCAGCATACCTCAATGTATCACTGTGCAAAATATGAGCGATTTGAAAAATTTCAAATTTTTAGTGAAAAATGCCAAAGGGGTAAGACCCTATGAAAACACCATATTTGTCAATAAAATAAATATCCGTGTCAATTCAACCGTAATATTCGATCGAGAAATTATGCGAACCTTTCGAATCTTCCATTTAAGCCATTCCACCCGAAGATATCAAAAATACTTTGAGTAGCCTGGGCTCCTGAACAAAAGTCGAATACGAAAAATCGAAAAACATAAAACCGAATAATTTGTTACTTATGGAGGGCTACATGGGTGGTTTTGGTATCAAAATGTAGGTTTTCGAGGTCGCTCTATTCAATGAAAGATGATTCAGAGCTCTAACTATCATAGTTTAGATTTTGACCTGTCAAATGGCATTTTTTGAAAAATTGCAAATTTCAAACTCTCATATCTTCCGTTCCAATCATCTCCGACAAAAGTTATTTATATTATTTTGATCAGCATACCTCAATTTATCACTGTGCAAAATATGAGCGATTTGAAAAATTTCAAATTTTTGGTGAAAAATGCCAAAGGGGTAAGACCCTATAAAAACACCATATTTGTCAATAAAATAAATATCCCTGTCAATTCAGCCGTATTATTCGATCGAGAAATTATGTGAACCTTTCGAATCTTCCATATAAGCCATTCCACCCGAAGATATCAAAAATACTTTGAGTAGCCTGGGCTCCTGAACAAAAGTCGAATACGAAAAATCGAAAAACATAAAACCGAATAACTCCTTACTTATGAGGGCTACATGGGTGGTTTTGGTATCAAAATGTAGGTTTTCGAGGTCGCTCTATTCAATGAAAGATGATTCAGAGCTCCAACTATCATAGTTTAGATTTTTACCTGTCAAATGGCATTTTTTGAAAAATTGCAAATTTCAAACTCTCATATCTTCCGTTCCAATCATCTCCGACAAAAGTTATTTATATTATCTTGATCAGCATACCTCAATGTATCACTGTGCAAAATATGAGCGATTTGAAAAATCTTAAATTCTTGGTGAAAAATGCCAAAGGGTATATTCTTAGAGGTCCATAATGTATGTTCTGGAAAAATCAAACACCTCAAATCAACCCAAAAATAATGGGTGTCCACTTGGCCTTCCTTGTGAATAGTTTCTATAATGATGGATCACCCAGTATGAATTCTGGGTATTTCAGATTCTTTTCATATAACAACAACATATCTAGTGTTATAGTTCATTCTGCGAACGTTTTCGCTCAGGAACTGACATATTTTATATACATACCTACTTTCAAAATCGGGCATGCATTCAATTATGGATAACCCTGTATTCGTAACGATTTTCGGTCATATTCCTCCATATGGTTGCTCCCTGGGGATCGAATGAAATGTTTCTTGAGAAAAATTGAAGTTCATTCGATTCTGTTTCGAGATACGAGCGTAGTAAAAGTGGGCAATTCTCAACTTCAACGCCCTGTATCTCAAAAACTAGTCATAGGATTGAGTTGGCGCCATGGACACTTTCGATCAGTAGGTCGAGTACTACATTATACCACAAAATTAGAACATTTGACGGAACAACATTTGCCATAAGAAAAGTACGGGTTCCATTATCATTTTGCAAAAGAAAGTGCCGATTGAGATCATGGTGAGTGTGACTTCTGCGATTACAAGCCATAGTTAATGAGATAAACATAATAATTTGGAACAAAAACTAGGAAACTCTCCACGTTTCTGTACGGTCCAATGAATGTGGAGGCAAAGATAATACAAAATTACAACTGAAATCACATTATCTTAGACTTTGACCACCACTATCGGCTATAAATATTTACAGCAGATCATGTGAAAAATTTTCGTCAAATACTCCACTGACATTCCCTTTCATTTAACCTCCGCTGATTCATAATAAATATGTTTATGACGTTTATGTTTAGTGTTAGTCCAAATAATTGTGCATCCCACAGTCCAACTAGAAAATGCGAAATTCAGAATAGAATTTTTTCGAAGATTCGAACGACATTGTACTCATACGATAAGGCATTTCTGAAGTGAATTGGAAAGGTCAGAAGCCCAATTTGCATATGAGAATAGATAAATTCGTAAAACCTGTGATACGGGATGATAAGAAATTTCGATGCTAAATTTATTTCCCAACTGGTTAAAGGAAAAACAATTGTCAAGGTATTTCAACGGTCGAAAAATCTCATTGTTTCAGAAATCATGGCACTCGATGATTATTTATCCGCTGATCCATTGAAATAAAATCAATTACTCAATGATTTCCGAGATGAAAAGGAGATAAATCCGAATGTCAAATTCCATTTTACTCACAATCGAAAAGTACCTACCTACTAATTCAATGAAAAAAGCGATAACTATACAGGGTCTTTCACGAGGAAACTCATCCATATTTATACGGGAAACTACTGAACGTATTTTCATGAAATTCAGCACTTATAAGTATTTCACGATGCTGATGAAATCTAAAATATTTTCAAGGCATTAGCACCTCCGGTTTTTCCGGAAATGACGCCAACTTCCGTTTTTCAAATTAGAACACCATTTTTTTATTGCAGAAATAGATTCCTTAGAAAATTTCAAGTTATTTCGATGTAACATTTTTCAGTTTTGGTTAGAAAATTCTCTCTGAGCGGGAAAATTCGAAAAAAAAATCGAAAATAGAGCTCCGCTGAAACAAGAATTACTTCGAGGTTTTTGGTTGGAAAATTTTCATTTTTGGGATTTTTCAAGATGTAAGATTGATGTATCCACTTTAAAAATCGAAATCGCGATTCATGATGCAGGGGATGACAAAATCGTGAAAAATAAATTTTTTCAAATTAGAACCCCATTTTTTTATGGCAGATATTGAATCTACGTTAAAAAATAATGTGAGTGTATGCATCACACCCTTGCCCTAAAATGGATATTTTCTGAGTTAATATCCACTGTAGGGCAAAGGTGTGATGCATACACTCACATTATTTTGTAACGTAGATTCAATATCTGCCATAAAAAAATGGGGTTCTTATTTGAAAAAATTGATTTTTCACGATTTTGTCATCCCTAACTTTGAAAGCGATTTTTTCACCCCCTGTATCATGAATCGCGATTTCGATTTTTAAAGTGGATACATCAATCTTACATCTTGAAAAATCCCAAAAATGAAAATTTTCCATCCAAAAACCTCTAAGTTATTCTTGTTTCAGCGGAGCTCTATTTTCGATTTTTTTTTCGAATTTTCCCGCTCAGAGAGAATTTTCCAACCAAAACAGAAAAATGTTACATCAAAATAACTTGAAATTTTCTAAGGAATCTATTTCTGCAATAAAAAAATGGTGTTCTAATTTGAAAAACGGAAGTTGACGTCATTTCCGGAAAAACCGGAGATGCTCATGCCTTGAAAATATTTTAGATTTCATCAGCATCGTGAAATACTTATAAGTGCTGAATTTCATGAAAATACGTTCAGTAGTTTCCCGTATAAATATGGGTGAGGTTCCTCGTGAAAGACCCTGTATATTTTCCCAATTACACAAAAACATTACCACATCATGTCAGTAATTAATTTTCAATTAGGTATATGGTTTTTTGGAATATTTGAGATGCTGAGATCATAGTCTAAAAACTATAAGCAAGTTTCTGTTTTGCTATGCTGTGTTTCATTGGGAAATAGTGTTGTTGGACAATGTATTTTTGAAGGCTGATTCATTTCGGTGTCAGAGGGTTCCTATAGAATGGCCAGCCAGATCTCCAGATCTGTCCGAACTAAATTTCTCTTTGTGGTACTATTTAAAAGCGAAAATTTACGCCACAGAATGAGTATAAATATAACTTGATTCCATACAGACAAGGATACAGTCGTATTGGCCTTCGATAACCAACCCAATGTGAGACCCATTTATTTGTCGTATCAAATAGTTTATATTTTCGACTTTATCGTAGATGTAAGGGTTTGAGCAACGAAATGCTTTTCGTTTCCTTAAATTGGATCGTTAGAATTGGCAGGCACTTGTGTTTTTGCCATTGATCATTGATGTCAATACATTACCCGATAACCATATGAGAAAAAGAAAGGAACACGAAAATTATCTTACCAAGCTTCACGATTTTTTCGAACCTTGTCCTATGATGCTTAATTATTGTCAACGAGTTCATGTACGACAAGCCATTAACTTTTTTAAATCACAGGGCATCATGTAATTGAAATGGGAAAGGAAATATTCGGTAGGAAATGGTCAGTTGAAAATGTTTTTCTTTCGGGAGAAGTATGATGTTTATTATGTACATGGAGGTACGCGAATAGAAGAACATTTGAATGACTAGAACAAATTTGACAAACACATACGTGCTTTCAAATCCGAAAAAGATCTTTTCCAGTAGAAAAATCAATCATCATATCATCAATTTTGCATGTACAATGTACTAAAAATCTTTCTTTATCTCAGTATCGTAATGAGTTCATTACAGTACTAAAAACAGTGCTGTAATGAACTCATTACGGCACTGTTTTCAGTTATATTTTTCGTTTCGTGGTTGTTAACAATGACTTCTGATCCTATCAATTTTCAACACACTTCAATTTGGAAATGTCAATTTCGTAACAGTCACCAACTGTCAAGATACAATACAAAAGTCACTAGGATGTATAATCTGAATTTTTCATTGAATTCCAACGAAATTTGACTGAAATAGAGAAAATATCGTCTAGTACTCGTTGCAGAATGTAATAAAATTTGTCAAATAATTCCGTTGAAGTTCGATAGGTTCACAGAAAAACTACCAATTTCTTCAGTTCGTGTTCTTCAATTTCCATTCCGGTTTTCCTTCAGGTGGATCGTTGTGTACCACTTTCTTCAAATGTAACTGACAGATTTGGGGGGGGGAGGGGCATGGTGACCATTCCAATTTTTTGAAGATGTCATATTTGGCGTTATATTGAAATCATTTTCGGAAATCAAGGATTACAAATTGAAATGTTTTTTTTTAATTTAATGTGAATGTGATGAATTTTTATTTAGGTGGTAAAGATTCCACGCAAAATATCTAGTTTTGTATTCTTTTTGAATGGTAACCTCAAAAGCTACTGAATATGCAAAAATCTCACTCTGTACTCTCGATTAAAATTCTTCATGTCTCCCTGAAAAATTCTTTAGATCCTCTAGGGCCTATAGATATAGTGTGTGATCAAGGGCGGATTTACGAGGGGGTAGAGGGGGTAATTTTCCCCCCCTCATGAGTATCGAATTCCTCTGAAAAAGTTACACAATGTGATGCAAATAAAATATTTCATAGTTTGTGTACCTGAATCCCAATTGTTACTACCCGCCCCCATGAAAAAAGCTATATCCGCCCTTGTGTGTAATTGTTTGCATTTCATTTCGAGTCTTCCTACGAATCGAAAAACAATGATTATGTGGATTATAGTCTTCAAGAAGATCAAGTCGAGTTTGGGAAGAACAAAGAGAGCTAATTTTTTGAGAACGATGCATGATATGCACCCCTCTTCAGGAAGGGATGTGGTATTATTGAGTCATCAGAACAGTTGACATTTAGGAGGTCCCCATCACTTCGTTGCTTTTTCTGTAATGTGTGCCACTTGAATCGGTGAAAAGAAAAAATAAACACTATAAACATTCGTAATCAGAAACGGATTCCCAATGAGAAACCAATAATTAATTCCGTTTTATTATCAATTATATTCGAACTAATTGCCGAAACTTAGAACAAAAGGGATCTCAACATTGGGAGAAGTCACTAGTGATTCATACAGAAAAAAATCATTTCCATCACAGTTTTCCCTGATGGACTTTAATCGCGATCCGAATGCTCGCTACGACAAATCTATATAAGTGACCATACTCTCAAGATAACGCTGCAGTCAATGCTCGTATCTGAAGTACCAAGGTTCTCCTTTGTTGGGGCCGCGAGCTTATGTAGAATAGCCGCAAGCACACACACAAAGAACCATGGAGGTGATGATGCACGAGGCAACCAACGGTGTGGTGAACGGTGACAGTGCTGTTCAGTACGGTAAAGGTACAGAAGAAGTGCGGTGTGGTACACTCGGAAAAAATGACGCGAAATTCAATAGACTACCCACGAGGAGTCCGGTGGACATCGCCTTTCAGAACATCGTCTATTCGGCTTCCTTGGGATTCAGGAAAGGTAGGAATCGAGTGCAATTCATGAGGTCAGCGTGTTCTGCGGATTGCAATTTCAATTCGTCGGAGAAACAGTCAATATTATAGAAGTATTCCATTTGGGGCTTTGACCAGGAAAAATTTGCTTTTATTTGTATTCGATTGAATTGATTTTCTGAATTATTCGTTATTACTTGATTATAAGGTGATGAATCAAGAAGAAATACCTAAAGGTTTTCCTCTAACCTTAATATATTCAAAATGCAGTTTATTCTCCAAAAAATAATAAACCAATATAATGTTTTGCACTGAGCAAAAGAATTCTAACGTTTTGAGCCAGAAAAAGATAGACCTTTCGTTGCTAATGGTGAATTGGTCATTCATGGGGTTTTAATTATCCTTTAATGATTATAGGGATGAAGTGGATGAAATCATTGAATTAAAATTTTCTCACGTATTGCCAGGTCGATAACTCACATTTTCATGTTCTTATTTTTTTAAGCATTATCAATGAGAAAATATTCCTTATTTCTTACTCACCTGTTGTATGCAATCTGATCTATATTTCATCATTGTAATTGCGATTGTTATTTCAGATAATTTATCATTCACTACCCTACGAAAAAGCCATGTTCTCAATAATAAAAATCACACAAACACCAGAGCTGTATGTCATGGACACCAAAATGAATCAGAGGTTCAACTATTTTATCCTCTAATACGAAAAATCAATGACCCAAACATCGTTAGCTACAAAAGGCCTTTTATCCTTTTCTACCCAAAAAACCACCCTCAACCCCTCGTATAAGGTGAATGACAAACTACATAATGTAATTTACAATAAAAATTGACCTTTTGAGCAGATATGAATTTTGTGTTACTTTGTGCTCACTCTGTATTTAGGTATGTGGGTTTCAACTTGAGAAGGAAACAGAGAAAAACAATGAAGATTTTCGAAAATCGCTCGAACACGTCAATTTTGTTCTTGAGGGTGACATTTTTTTCACATAAAAACCTTCATACAGAGTGTAACAGCCAAATGGAATACATTCGATAACGAATAAATGACGGAGTGTTGGGAAAAACGCTCGTACACGTCGATTTGTAATTTTAAATGCGCATATTTTTCAAGAAAATAATATTATATAGGGTGTTCCATGTGACCGTGGCCAATACCAACTTTCTTATTGAAAATGCAACCCCCTGTGCATTATTCATTTTTTGGATTCTTCAGAGAATTCTAGACACAATTCATGCACAATATCCTTTACCTATCTTTAACCATTTCGGAAGTATTAAGTGTTTTCAGGTTTATTGCAAAACTCAACGTTTTGAATAAAAATTATTTTATTTCACAAATTCGGTACATTACACTTAAAACCTAATAAGTAATACTGATTATTTCTTAATTATCAAAAAAAAACAAAAAAAACATTAATGTCAATGTAGGAAATGTTCAAAATGCTCGCCGCGAATGTGTTACTAAGGCTATGAGAATAAACAAATCTGTTTTTGTTTTTTTTTACTTTCTCCTCAGTAATGATTTTTGCTTACTTTCTTGATATCAAGAGGTGAATGGGAACTAAGTGTTGAGTGTAATGTATCGAATTTGTGAAATGAAATAATTTTCTTTAAAATAATAATTTCTGTAAAAAATCAGAAAACACTCAATATTTCCGAAAAAGTTGAAGATAGGTATACGACATTGTACATGAATAACGTCTAGAATTTTCTGAAGAATCCAAAAAATAAATAATATACAGGGGGTTGCATTTGAAATAAGAAAGTTGGTATTGTTCACGGTCGCATGGAACACCCTATATAATATTATTTTCTTGAAAAATATGCCTATTTAAAATTACAAATCGACGTGTCTGGGAGTTTTTCCTAATACCCCCTCATTTATTCGTTATCGATTTAATTCCATTTGGCTATTACACTCTGTATATGATTTCATCCTTCTGATGCGCGTCCACCTCAACCCCTTATATTTGAATATGGGAGAAGAAATTGGAGGAAAATTCATACCATTTGATGGGAGTTCGCTGGGCTCAATTTTTTCTAGTTTACCCTAATTTACCCTCGTCTCATTGACATTGTATGAAAAATTTTTTTCGATGTGACAGTCTGTATAAGATACATACTTACCACTCGAATACTTTGTCTGTATGTAATATTATTCTCATAATTTCATCAACATAGAAAAAGGAAAGAATTTCAAGACTTTAAAAAATCGATATACAGGTCATTTCTGAATTGATAAAAAGATTCGAATAGGTTTATTCCTGCCTTCCCTCATTTCCTTTTGTACGATTCTTATTGAACATACAAGAGGGAAGAACAAAGAGTGAAAGTCACTCTATAATTATTCTATTCGGTTATATTTAGGAAATAATTCTTCTTTGTCTCAAATCGTTCTGAGCTTTTGTCCAATGTTTCTGCATTTGAATATTCGAATAATTCTGTACAATCATTGATCGTTTCGAAATGTCCCAAAATGTATTCGGCAGATGCCTACTCTTTTTTGTCTAAATTATTTCGAAAACTTTCTGGAGCACAATCGATCTATTTTGAATTAGAAATGTCTTGAGAAATTAATTTCTGTTTGGTAAAATCATGCTGAAAGTAAATTTCAGATCATTTATTTTTCGATGTCAGAAACTGTTCTATTGTGACTTTAGTGTTGTCGAGTATTCGAAATATTGAATTTCCATCTAAACTTGATAAAATTCCCGAAGAGATAGTGTCTTATTTGCATGCATTTAGTCAACTCAATTCTAACATAATTTTAATTCAATATTAAGTAGAATGTACTTAATATGAAGTTAAAATTGAATTGACATAATGTGGTAAACAAGCCTTGAATTTCCAATTGGTATAAGATAATGGATGTCTTGATGAGGACTCAAAAAACAATATCTTAATGTGTTTTCTGCATTTCATACTCGAATGAATTATGTTTTTCAAACACAAAAAACTGTCTAACGATCAGAAATGAAATATAGGTACCTACTTCTAGATGTGCGAACGTCAATTTAGCATTATAATCTATCATGTAGGTACATACTTCGTTTTGTTTCTGAAGTAAGAAAAACTAATATTGGAATTTTCAATACCAACATTTGCACCAAGGTATATTTATTCATTTCACCATTAAATTTCCCAAGGTAATTTGTTGAACATGCAATAAACACGACGTGTGAATTCAATCGTTTCAAGCGGTCCATCACATCGTTCACCATTATTTCGAAAGTAATTCGAAGCTTTCGTACTGTTTCGCCTTCATACTCTACTTCCATTTACAAAAAAAATTATCTGATGAATTGTTAAACCAGACATTCCCTACAACAGAGGTGGGGTACATTTTCAAGGTCGACAAGGACAGTGATTCGATTAGCTAGCTATTCATTTATAGGGTGGTCCATTTTGTACCAGCAGGTTATCAAGAGTTCTTTCAATTTGTTCCATATTTTTAACCACAATCTAGGATCTATCTGATGAAAAACACAAGTTTATAATGACAATAAAGCAGGTACAAAAAGATGTTGAGAGATAATTTGTGAAGAAAAGGATTTGCTCATTCAAGCAAAAATACTGAAATAAGTAATAAATACTAATGTGTTCTTAAAATTTCATTACTGAAGTAGGAGTTCAATTCAAAGTTCCTCTTGTATTAATTCAATACTCTCATTTTTCCAGGGTATAAAGAAATCATACATAGTATTAGCGGAAGATTTCCACCTGGCCAACTAATCGCCATCATGGGTCCATCTGGAGCAGGAAAAAGTACCTTATTGGACGTGTTGAGTGGATACAGAAAGACAGACATAGAAGGTAATGTTCTCATAAATGGAGAAGAGAGGGATTTGAGATCCTTCAGGAAAATGTCCTGCTACATCACACAAGACGACAGGCTTCAGCCTCTTCTAACAGTGAAGGAAAGCATGATGATTGCAGCTGACTTGAAATTATCGACTGATACCACGTTGAGGGAGAAACTGAAGCTTGTAAGTAGTCTATGTGAATCACGGTTATATTGGCTGAATTAAAAATTGAATACATTTATACTTATCTTGGGAGAATTACCCTTTAAAAAATGTGGACAAGAAACCTACACTAGGAGCTTTGAATAAAACGAAAGAGGATAAATATCCTAAGGTTTCGAAACCTAACAGAAAGCGAAGATAAATCAGAAAGAGAAGCAGTTGCCAAAAAAATAAAGACATTTGGTAGTAGAAAAATTAAAAATTTTCAAATGTAGCATGTCATATATCGCATTCTGTGTGCAGCACTTATCCTTGAAAATATAACATAGCTAAGAGCGATTTGAATAACGATATTACGATTTCATGACCTTCTTTAATTGCTCCATAAAAACTTTGAGTAAAATAATGAACAATAAGATTCATTGGTATTTCCGTTTCAAAGACTACAACTTACTGGAAATCATCGGCTTCCTTAGGGCAAGGGGGTAGTTAATTCCATGGAAATGAGCACCAACAAAAGCAGAGATTACTCATACGAAGGTTCATTAGCGAGAACTATTTCCGTTCTAAAGTTGCACTATGAAATTCTTTTGAAAAGTAATTAACGCTACTGCAAGAAAACATGTATATTTTTTTCCATTTTTATTTTTGTTTATTCTGCGACTCAGGAAATAATATATCATTACATGATATGTAATGTGTGAATAATATCCCTGATGCATTTCAAAATAACAGATTCTATCCACAATGATTGGTTTATTATTGATGGTGATACATTGTTCAACCTGTTCACAAATTCCATGGTAAAAATAATGTATAATCAAAATTGCAATGTTTTTGTATTGTCACTGAGAGTCTATTGATTTACAAGATGTTCAGCATCTTCTTCCAACCAGTCTCATGAATTTCTTCAGGAAATGAATTCAAATCATCAGCAAAAATATAGTATGGTATCATACCAAAACATTTCAGTTTTATAAGCCTGTTCCCGACAACTTGCACACTTTGAAAATAAACTAGGTACATATATTATGCAAGTTAGAATTTATTTATCTACTCACAAAGTCAATAATTAAAGAAAAAAAAATACTACTTATTCATATCCGGGTATCCTTCCCATTCTTCAAGGTTGAAATGAAAATCTATCAAAATATCCTTTATTGCCATGAAGTTATGCATAACTACTTGATAAGCATTGACACTACTCGTTCATCTTGAACCAAATTAGTTCATTTCAGGAAGAACTAGGCGATTAGTCATATCGCATCATTCTTTTTCGGCATGTAACTTGATAATAGAGGTCGAAATGATCGTGAATTTCCATTTTTTGTGTATCCGGTCTATTCTGTTCACCCAATAACGGAATGCACAATAATTTGCTGTCAGATTGCAGAAAAATGCTGCCAATTTATGTTAACTTCAAAGTATCCGAAAATGAAATTTATGATTCTTTCCGAATAGAAAAAAAATCCATTCTCGAGTAATCATTTGATATTAATGGGTATTTTGTGTGTTTGTTCATCATCATTATCACTCTCTCATTGTTGGCGGTGAGCAATTCAAACAATCTTCTATGGTAACGTGGTTTTTTGTCACAATAAACATACTTCCATTGTTGTTATAAAAACCACAGCTCTTCTCAATACGATCACAAAAAAATTGGAAAGATTTATCTGATATCGTTGTCATTTTATCCCTTTCTTGAGATATCTAACTTTTATACAGGGTGTAACCAAAGAAGTGCAAAAGTTTTTAGGATGTGATACCTCGTCAGGGGTGCCTTTCAGGTGAACGAAAGCTCTTAGGAAGCGCTGAAGAGTTGTAATAATGGCATTTTTTCAATAATTAATTTTTTTAATTTCTTTTTGATCATTCGAAGGGGAATAACATTATCTTCATGAAAAAATGTGTATTTTCCTGAAATTGGTGTGAGATTCTCTTGACGGGGCAATATGTATATCAATTGCGTTCTGATTTGAAGATATCAAATAGCATTCTTCCTCTGGATGTCCAATGTTGGTAAACAAACCATCTTCTTATCACAAATGAGCAAAAACAAACGATATGTGTTACTCCATTTCTGTTGTTCCAAATGGAGATTTCCCATTCATAGGTCATTGATCAGATAATAAAGCCAAGGGGATGTCGAAGTTTTGATTTTGTTTTTTGGGCCTTTTCACAAGAAGGAGGAATCTTAATCTCCTCAGAGCGTCATCATTAAATGGTCAGATTATTAATTCTCTGGAATCTAACTCAGTGCTCACCTGGAAATGTCGCAATAACATGAACCAACTAGCCAGAGGCAACATGGGTGCCAGGGCACCCTGAGAAGGCTGATGCGTTGGAGAAAACTGCATCAAGTATGAAACCGTTGATCTGGACCTTTCTGTGGCCTTGAAATGGGCCACTATAGGGCAGCGTTACATCAATGGGAGATAAAAACCATGACACTCCTCTGGTGAAGGTCTCCAAGACAAAGACAATCAATCAAGTGATTATTCATGCAGCACATTATGCCCCCAGAGATATCTGGGTAACACAAAATCAATCTTGAACCCATTCTGTAAACGAATGTGGAAAAGGTCATTGCATCGAATAAACAGTACGTTGCTACTTTCCGCATCCTAAGGTCAACATTGTTTACCTGAATTCTTCGAACTAGGAGGGTATTGTCATTTATTTTTTGTCACAATCGATGCTCACACCACGATCAATAATGGATATTTGTGTGACAATTGCAAAAAGTATTTTAAACAACTTCACGATCAAACATTGAAATTTCAGATTGACCACAGTGACAACTTCGAAACAATCACGGATAGATGTTGTTTTGCGTTTGTAATTACGGGTATTGTCACTATCAAGGCGGCTTCCAACAGATTTCTTGACAACCACTGACGGGCAAAATGACATTTCCTTAGTGCGCGTCAGTGGTCGTCAGGACATTTTTTCCTGATCGTTGAAAGAAATGACAACCATCTTGAAGATTCGATTTTAATTCAAGATTATTTATGATAAAGGTGGAGGTCATCAAGTTCCATGCGCCTCATTCATATCCGATTATAATGAACAGGTAAGAGCCTCATGCTCTTCGCCAAGGTGAGTGAGAGCCAGCTGAATGATTATACCTTTTAATGAATTCAGAAGAACGGTTTTTCGTCATCTCGATTCTGCTTGTTTATAAGAGCAAAAGGAAATTCCGATCTCGCATGTCAATTCCGGTATATTTTTTGGACTTTGGTCATCAGTGTTTGTTTGCATTTATACGATAACGTTGACATCGTTTCTTGATATCAGGATGAAAATTACTCCATTCGTGAACTCAATAGCGCATTATCATGAAATTGTGCGTTGGACACACAACAGTAGAGGTCCTTCCTTTGTTTACCAAATAAACAAATACATAATGGAGAATTCACCAACCATAACATTAAATCGATATTTTGTTATTATGGTCATATTCTTACAATTAAAAATGATTTCATGGAGAATTTTACGACAAGTAGAATAAAATCCTTATGTTTATAGGATGAATTTGAATAATTCCATTAATTCGAATAAATTATATTTTCCGTCGACCATAGAATAAAAGCTCAATTTAACGCACTCAAAATCATCCATTAATGACCTATTTTAATGCATGACTATTTTAATGCATGATTTCTTATTAATACATGATTGTCATGGCAACCGAACATAAAATATTCAGTCAGAGCACTATCAAGCTTGGCTGGAAATCAACTTCTGTCACAGAAGGGTATATTGACAACTCCATTTAAAATAAAATAGACTGCAGAAGAAATTTCAGGTGATACAAGTTGCTAAGTAGATAATACTTCAACCTCCACTTTCTCCACACGTTCCTTATGGGATATCATAGGTAATGATATAAATGCAAACTAAATGTAAACTATTCAGAATGCCACAACATGTCTAATATTCCCTCTATGTCTTTTTCGAATTATTCCATAGGGAGCATAAATATTAATACATATCGAAATGAACATAGAAATTTAAGTTATGTCAAATTTGTCTATTATGCAAAATAAAAATTCATTTCTATCGAGCATGCATATTCAATTCGTGATGAGGTCGACGGAAAAATCTTGTAATCAACTCGTTTATTAATTCAGCGATTAATGGTCTCAAACATTAACGCGTGAGCGGAGCGCGCGCGTTAAAATATTTCGACCATTAATCGCTGTCATTAATAAACTAGTTGATTAAATAACTATTTTACGTGTTAGATCTAATTTGCGCAACTCGAATTCCAAAAACATTTATTTTCATACAGATCTCTATCTTCGATATATTTGTATCACTTTTCACTAGGATTAGAAACATTTATCCATATCAACGATCGATGTACCTGGTGACACATTATTCAATGATAAGGAATAAAGGATTTTGGATTGCAAGTTCAAAGGAGAAACGTGCCAAGTGGAGTTCTATTATTCATAATCATTTAGGATGATTAATCGTAACTTTATTAAGAGGCACTTTCTGACATGATAATGAATGTTATTGAAGATAATAATGTAACCTTTGAGATGAATAAGTACCCATCGTATCTCCAGCTGCTATTTCATTTTTTTCGGATATACATTTAGCTATTTTGTTGATAAATCGAGTGGCAAATGACCGAGGGCAATCATCATTGTATTCAGTATCGATGTTTTCGAGAGCCATAATGAATTTCAAGTGTTTCACGGATATAACAATATTATCCAACTGATCTTACTGGAAGACTTATCAGGTCACTTGAAATGTTTCGATTACGACATGTTTTGAGCATCACTAGAACTAAATGTTACACACCTTTTGAATGACCATACATACAATTAATTAATGCAACAAAATTTTGTGATGAAGACCCCAAATGTAGGACCTTTTTTTCGGAGTTTATAGTTATATGAAAGAAAATAATTTTGAACATCCCACGATAAAGAAAGAACATTCCCTCCTCATATAATAAATGTAGAACTGGAAGAATGATCAGACAATATCTTCCATTTACAGATCCACGAGATACTCGTTACCTTGAGACTAGTCAAAGCCAAACACACCATGACGGCACAGCTTTCAGGTGGACAGAAAAAAAGACTTTCAATTGCTCTCGAACTGATCAGCAATCCCTTAGTAATGTTTTTGGATGAGCCGACAACGTAAGTGTATTTTCAGTAGAGGAAAGTCACCAAATATGGAATAACATTTTGTTTTTGGGATATAGAGAAAAAACTTCATATTAATTAAATCAGTTTCATGTTTAAACTAATCAGTCATACATTTATATGTAGTGATTAACAGCCTCTAATCAAATATATGTTATCTAATTGAAATCTTACACAAAAAACAAAATAACAAATGAGTAACCAAATATGGAATAGGAACCCATATATGGAATATGAGCTTAAATCAACATAACAATAACAAAAATGGACATTAATATCTCTGAGATCAATCAAATGAATATAACATATTGTGATGAATGAAAGAAGTTACATAATTACTTGCAAAAGTCACAGATCCAAGTTTCAAACTCTGGACCAGCACAATCATAATGTGCCCAGAGCCCACAAATCAAGCATATTCCAGACACCGACGACTGTCCCTATTTAGATTTTTATACTAGTTCAAACTCTTCTAAATATTTTTTCAAGTCACAATATTTCAATGACAAAAGATCACAAAATGGTGAAATAAACATAATACCGATGTACTAAATAGTATAACACTTATGTATACAAACATAACAGCTGGTAATACTCATTTACTACTTACCTTTTAAAATTTTCTTCACGACAACAAAACAAAACACGCCTGCCACACGTTAAGCGTTTGCGCAACTGACTCGATGGTGTGAGTGCGATAGTTAGTAGACCGAATGAAACAGAAGATGGTCGAATGTGCCGTTTATCACTTATAGTCTTGGAGAAATGAAGGTATTCCATATTAGGATACTATTTCATATTTAGTGACTTTCCTCTAGCCATTTCGATATTCTGCCCATATGAATATACTAAAATAGGTGGAAGTTGTTTGAGATAATGCCTTGAGGTAACATTAGCCCTTAGGGTTTTGGGAAACTATGAACAATGAGATTTTGAGTGAGAAAACTTTCGAATTACAAGCATTCTATCTAAAGTTCTTAGGGGATGATCTCAAACATCTTTCCTTTGCTTCATATAGTTTTGCAGCTATTACTTACCTAAGATAAATACTCAATCATCAATTGACAACTTTCCAATAGTTTTATGTCTATAATATCAGTACCAATGGATATTTCCGTTTCTAGAGGACTAGATAGTTCGTCATGTTCCCAGTGCATAAATTTACTACAATTGTTAGCCAAACAAGGTAGAAATATAGTCTGCACTATTCATCAACCATCAGCTTCAATGTTCCAAATGTTCGACCAGGTATATGTTTTGAGCAGTGGGAAATGTTTATATCAAGGTTCAACGAAAAACATGGTTCAATTCTTCAATGACCTTGGTGCTCCTTGCCCAATGTACCATAATCCTGCAGATTACGGTAAGTAAATCTATCTTCGATACAATTTTCTAGATTTTTATATCTAACCGGGTTTAAAAAAATTCATTCAGAGAATTTTTGCAGAAAATGAGTGTTAATGTTCTCTTTTTCTATATTCTCAGTGATAGAACTAGCGTGTGCTGAATACGGTCATGACATAGTAGACAAAATGATTCAAAAAATGGACAATGGAAGATCCACAAAATACTTCCACAATTCTGAACAACTGCCTCCTTTACATTCCCTGAAGGATAGAGTGAGTTATGAGTTCATGGAAGATGATGAAGATGGACTAGAAGTTACTTCACAGTGGAATCAACTGAAAGTTCTTCTTAGGAGGGGTTGGATCAAAATGAAAAGAGATGAGGTAAGCATCATATGTCAATGATTACTAACAACCAACCAGAAGGTTCTGCATCGACAGGAATCCATTGACCATGATTTCGTTCTCATTCGAACTCATCAGTGTAGAATACCAAGTCGATAAGACTACAGTCTTAATAGATAAACCTGCTTGTTTCTGGTGCATTGTTTTCGGTGGATAGTTAGATCTGTATTTCCATCTGTATCTTCTCTTCTATTTTCAGACTCTCACATACATGAGGATCATCGTGAATTTCCTAGTTGGTATTATGTTGGGGACTTTGTACTGGCAAGCAGGAGAAGATGCTTCCCGAACGTTGGACAATTACAACTTATTGTTTTCCATTCTTATGCATAATATGATGTCGCCAATGATGTTGACTATTTTAACTTGTAAGCATAGTAATATTGTGAGAACTTCGAAGTCTAAGTAACATTAAATGAATTTTTAGTTCCCGCCGAAATGAACATTCTCATCAAAGAACATTTCAACAGATGGTATTCGATGAAGATGTACTATTTATCAGTCACACTGGTCGATATTCCTCTATCGGTAAGTGAACAATTCATGGTTTGATTTTTTTCAATAATTATAGGAATGAAGACATTATTCATGGGATGTTTGGACCAACATTTCGTAGAACTTCTTGCAGTTGATAAGTTTGTTGATTTTGTTATTGATCTTTCGATCATGTTCTGTAGAAAAGCTGATAAAAATTTTTATAAGAATTTGATTACTGCCTAAGAAATGATAAACAATTTCCACATCTCAATACTTCGTTCAAAAACTCTACCTAACACTTAATGCGTTCACTGCGTTCATCTGTAATGATGATTTAGCGCTTCATAAATTAGCACTGTGAAGGTCAGCTGATGCAACAGAAAAATTAATAATTATCTATATATAATAAAGAAAATACATTTGTAGGTACTTGTTTTTCTCATGTCTCAATGAATAATTTGAACCGGAATATATCAAATTTGAATGGAGAAAAAAGGCATAAATCATTGGGATTTCCTAATTTTCCTGACACGTGCAATTTTTTTTCACTCTCTTACTTGTTTTTCCTTATGAAACAATAGATTGAATCGAATAAATCGTCATAAATAATTATGACTAGAGAATTAAGCTTGTTTTTTATCTGCAGATTTTTTGTGGGACGATTTTCGCAGTGATAATATACTGGATGACAGGACAACCACTTGAATTAGAACGTTTCGTTATGTTCCTTGTCATATGTCTATTGGTCACTTTTGTGTCACAGAGCTTCGGCCTCATGATTGGTTCCGCATTTGATGTCATTGTAAGTATAAAAAAAAATTCGAATTCTAGGTGAAGCAGGGTTTGAAATTCGTACTGTATATTTTTAAAATTTACTTGAAGAGTGTTTTGGGGAGAATCATATACAGGATGAGGCCTGACTAATACGTCAGAAAATTTAAAATGAGGACAAATGACAGATGGGGCGATTTCTACAGCGATATATAGGGTCCTGCAATAGTGCGTTCTTCTTCTATAGCTGCCGAACCAGACATCTCAGAGATTTCTTGTACCTCCATTTCTGCATCTAAGGAAATTATTTTCTGATATACAGGATGTCCCCGATAAATGTTATGCAACAAATGGATGATTTTTTTTAAGAATCACCCCATATATTTTCACATATTATCAATGACCTTCATCACCTCTTTCATGACGCAAATTCTTGGGGACATTTTTCCAACAGTTCAGATCTCATTCGAAGAAAACTGCAAAAAGGTGAGGGAAAGGCAGTTCAGTGAAAGTCTTCTGATGATTTCCAGTAGCGATAGTAACATGAATTTGAACCAAAAATTTTTTAACTGAAGGATTCGCCTTGACATGGTTCCTAAACGATCAACCTGTCATATACCGGATGTCCGTTATGAAGGTGCAAATATGAAAAACTTATAATTATTATTTCTCGATTTTTTCAGATAGAACACCCTGTATTCTTTCCACAATAATGTAGACAATTGAATACCTTACATTTTCTCAGAAGTAACCTTAGGATTATTTCAACCCCCGCATCTAGCAGACACGAAAAATTATATCGCACATGAAAATTTTATTCAAATAATAACATAATAAAACTAACGGACATTCAAAAGAGGTCAAACAATGAAATAAAACTAAATAAAAAAATTTGACAACTTCAAAACCTTCCCAGAATCATATTTCCTGAGCATCATCATAAAAATGTTTTTTCTTTTTCGTACAAGCAATTCATATTGATCACGTATTCAACCAATTATATCAGTTTTTATCGGCTTTCCAAAAAACATATTGATCAAGTTATTGCTACTAGAGCAAAGATATATACTTTCGAATACAGTAAATCAGTATGAATTTTTGTTTCCTATCGGGATATTGGGCAGCATGAGTTCGACTTCCTTGAAAAACAGGTTCTGTGGCACCGCCCTAACATCATATCAACCATCCTATTTTTTCAAAAAATTCATACCGATTCACTGCATTCGAAAGTATCTTTGAGCTCTAAGTAGCAATAACTTGATCAATATTTGTTTTGGAAAGCCGATAAAAACTGATATAATAGGTTGAATACCTGATCAATATGTATTGCTTGTACGGAAAAGAAATATCATTTTTATGATGATGCTCAGGAAGTATGATTCTGGGAAGGTTTTGAAGTCTTTCAATAAATATTCATTTAATTTTATTTCATTGTTTAACCTCTTTTGAATATCCGTTAGTTTTTATTATGTTATTATTTGAATAAAATTTTCAGTTGCGATATCAATTTTCGTGTCTGCTGGATGCGGGGGTCAAAATAATCCTGTGTTTACTTCTGAGAAAATGTGAGGTATTCAATTTTCTACATCATTGTGAAAAAAAATACAGGGTGTTCTATTTAAAAAAATCGAGAAATAATAATTTTAAGTTCTCCATATTTGGACCTCAATAACGGACACCTTGTATATGACAGGTGGATCGTTTAGGAACCATGTCGAGGCAAATCCTTCAATTGAAAAACTTTTAGTTCAAATTCATGTTACTATCGCTTCTAGAAATCATCAGAAGACTTTTACTGACCTGCTTTTCCCTCACCTTTTTGCAGTTTATTTCTTCGAATAATATCTGAACTGTTGGAAAAATGTCCCTAAGATTTTGCGTCATGAAAGAGGTAATGAAGATCATTGAAAATATGTGAAAATATATGGGGTGATCCATTAAAAAAATCATCCATTTGTTGAATAACATTCATCTGGGACACCCTGTATATCAGAAAATAATTTCCTCAGATGCAGAAATGTACAAGAGGTCTACTTTCCAACGAAACCTCTGAGATGTCTGGTTCAGCACCTATGGAAGAAGAACGCATTATTGCAGGATCCTGTATTAATAGCTATCATAACTTTTTGAACACGTCTTCAGTGAGAGACCTCATCTACATCAAACATATCGAATTAGTAATAAGGATGGTTCATTACAGAATGGGAACTTCGTTGGTCCAGCTATGGCAGTTCCTATCATGATGTTCGCTGGATTTGGCGTTCGACTTCAAGACTTACCAAGCTACTTATACTGGGGTAGCTACTGTTCCTTCCTCCGCTACGGTCTAGAAGGAATTGTGGGTGCTATTTACGGCCTGGGAAGACAAAAGCTGGAATGCCCGGAGGAAGCTGACTATTGCATGCACGCTGTGCCCTCCAGATTCCTTCAAGAGGTTGGACTCAAAGGAGACCAATTTTGGAACGACGTTTACGCTTTACTGCTAATCATGCTCATCCTCAAGATTGCTTCATACATTCTACTGAGGCTCAAAATGATACTTATTAGGTAGATGTGATACATCTGTGTTAGATCAGGCTTTGTTGATCGCCCAAACTATTTAATTTATTTATTTACTGAAATAAAACTTGAAATATATTGTATTACCTGATATAGTCCATAAGTCTAAAGAAATTGAAATTGTGTACGGTTCGATTTGAAGTTAAAGCATGCATATCTATTATATGGCTTGAAATGTGGAAATGGAACTGAGAGTGGTTTTGAGTTGGGATTTATATTTTATTGATAACGGCTCTCAACATTGTTCATACCATCTTAAAGGAACCTGAGCTCAAACAATGAGAAAATAAATTCCAGAATAGGTACATTGGCGACGATGAGGCACCAGCAGACCTAGCCGTGTGGCGTGTGGTGAGGGGAGTTTAGCAGGAATGTCGTTTTTAGCTCCGCCAATGCATAGGGGTCAACTTCTCTGTGATGTGATAATAATGATTATGTTTCAAGAGTCCTTAAATTAATGAAACAAATCCTTTAAAAATTCAATGCAATTATGTTCATTGGGTACTTATTACAATGATTTAATTTATTATTGAAATTGAAATAGGCTGATAGTCCTAACGCAATTGCAAGAAATATTGATATTATGATTCAATAAATTATATTTGTAGAATTGTTGTTTCAATTGAACCAATGTGGATTTCCTCCAATTCCCCCTAGACTACAATATATTCCTCTTCTACTTTCATCAAATTTAAAATAATTGCACCTACTGACCTAGTGAATAATCTTGAGGATGACTATACCCAACATTTCATAGAACATCTATGAAATGTCCATTGATCGTTTGCATTATAATCTACATTTTCTTTTTCTGGATAGCACTTCAAAATCACCAATCACCCCTGAAAGTGGATGTCACAATAAGTTTTTTCTAAATATGTGAAAAAAATTGACAGAGTCAAATAAATCCTCCATGATTCCGAATCTAATAATATAGGAAATAATGGAACTTTTTTTCATATTTCTTTAGAATTTCATACTGTTCTATAGTAATGTGATTTGAAAAAAAATTTGCATGTAGCTTGAATACGTCGTATTGAAAATTTGTGGTGCTACCAGGAGTACCAGAGGTTATTCAAAGACTGAAAAATACTTTTGCTGAGTTGCACAAACATTGATAGGAAAGAAGGATTGTCTTCGATTTTTTTCCAATTTAAGGGCCCGATATGCCTTTCACAAATCGCAAAATTGACCGAAGCGGCAAATCAAAGTTTGACGGCTAGTTCTTCAAACACTGTCATAGGCCATATTTTTGCAGAACCTTGAAATATTATGGACTTTGACGGAGCAGATGGTTGTAAAGTAGAAAATCGTCTCATCACGAAAGACCAAACTATTTATCACCTGGATGTCGAACCTCCTTGTTTCCCAATATAGCAATATATGGCAATAACTTTTTATTTCTCCCGAACCGTTCATTATTTTTTCATCACCCCGATTCGAGTATTCTTTCTCGCGTTTCTGTCAATATCGTTTGGGTAAGACAGGGCGAAGAATAATTACTTCTTGAGCTAAATTTATTACTTTTGCAGTGCAGACGTTTTACTATCAATTTTTATAAGGTATTCTTATTGAATTAGTGGTGATTTAAATTTTTTAAACGAATTATTCTGTTGGATGATTCCTGAACAGCCGAAAAACGATTATGAATTCAATTTTCATAGACTTTCAAATTTAACCCGATTTTTTTATGTGAAAAAACGATTTTTTCGAAGAGAATAAATTGGACTGCTCTCAAGAAATCCTTCAAGTTCAAATTGAAAAAAATTAAATCCTTAGGTGGAAAATTGAGGGCGTGAACTTGAATGGAGAAGGTCCCCTCAAGCTTTGTGCAACTGGCTGTATATTTATTCTATTTCTTGAAAAAAAAATGCTTCTATCAGAGACAACTCTCTGCTTCTACAGGCTTCTATATCAAATAGAAGAATTTCTGTTATATAGAGAATTAGGGAATGAATGAATAATACGCTGTCATATGTCAAAATTTGTGCGGATTCTGAACGAACTCAATTCATATTTCGAAGAGATATCTCTCTTCTATCTAAATTGAATTTTCTAATGTGTTTCCTATTCACGAGATGGCGCCTAAGTGATCTGAACGTATTGAATAAAATTTGGAATGAATGAAATACAGAGGCGGACGCATAATTCTAGGAGCCTTCCACCTAATTTTCGAATTCAAGTAAGTGTCAGGGAGAATATTTTTCGATGAAACCGATAAAAATTGTATTGTTTCAAGACGAGCAATTTTTCTGCCTGTCGCTGACATCATCTTTTTTTCTATACTAGGAAGTCATATATAAAATTTCTCTCTTCAATGGGCTAATCAGTTAATTGTGTCGATATCTTGAAATGCTGCACTTTCAAATAAGGACCTCATTTGGCGTGGTTTTCTCGGGAACCCCAATGTTTTAATCCACCTCTGGTCAGGTTTCTGAAAGGGAATAATGAAGGGATCCATTGTATTTCAAGCGCATACGCATTCCACCAATGCCCAATTCATTCTGTTATGGAAACCATAGAATATAAAATAACTGATTCTTTATTCTAAGATGGAAACGGAGCAACTGAACTAACTGCAGCATAGAATTCATAGAAAGCTCACAGATACAGAAAGCTACCAGCAACCCCTAAAGTTCAATGCCAACATTCCGCACCCCTCGTCGTAGGTTAATCACGTTGTTAGGTTAGGTATAGGTAGGTTTTCGTGTAGGTACATTCCAATGAATGACATTTCAGTTCTTGACAGTGGTGAGTCTTAGGAAAGTTTTTTAGTAGATATGTTCAATTGATTAACTTGCCTATAATTTTTGTTGGTATTTTCTCATTAGTTTTGACTTATTATTTGATAAAATTCGATTGAGGTTTCATTCGAATTAAATTGGAAACAATTATGTTTTTCCTGTGGACCATTTTATGAATGATCATATTGTTGAAATGCTTCATGCTTTATTGGTATCAAATTGGAATCATTTATCATACATTGTATAGAACTTTTCATTTTTATTAATATTCGAAATTTAACACAGTTAATTAAATACAAAAAAAGGATCCTCATTCGTTCAATTATACTCTATAAAAATACGATCGTCAACTTGAAATGACTCAAGTCACAAAAAGGTAAGAAAGAGAGCAATAAATTACGCTGCACATGTTTGAGATTGTAGATATATCAATATTTGAAAGTTATCGAGACAACTGCAAATGGCGTAAAAAATATCTTGTATTTAATGAGATTTGCTTTTGAATAAAAAAGCTAGTTGAATGTGTAAACAATAATACATAAAATATAGCAAAAACTCGTGAAACTCCTTTTCACGTTATGGAAAATATTTTTCAAGGAGGAAATGGATCTAGCTCAATCAATAATGATAAGGGCGATTATTTATTAATTGAGACTTCATTAATGAAGTCTGAAGTTCTCGATTTGCAACATATAGATACAGAATTCTTGTATATTGACTCAGTTATCGAAAAATCATTTCCTGTAATTATACAATTTTATTCCATTCGTGTAATTTTTATAAATGTAAGTATTTCCAGAAAAGCTGGGTTCACGTTTTAAAATATGTAATACACTTGATCAAGTTTCAATCTTATTCTATTTTCATGGACGAATTCCCACATACGCACATAAAATTTACAGAACAATTCATCAATTTGTTATACATTAATTTGAGATAACATTAGTTTTCCCACAATTGTGGGAATTAAGATGTTAACAAAACGTCCTAATTCCTTGACGATTGATGACAAAACTTGCATTGTGGGAATTTATTCCTGAGAACTCCTTTAGAAATTTAAGTAATCCCATGATTCTTATAATTCGAACTACAACACGCATCTACTAGCAGTACTAGCGTTCTTAAATTGATTCAGTCGCTTCTCAAATCAAGAATCTCCAAAGACTGTATGATTTTCTAAATTTTTTTCAACAACCAAAAAAGTATTGATTGGTTAATGTTGTTTGTACTTAATTAAAATGTCATGTCGAATGATGCGTTGATGAAATACTAAAGCTAATAGGATGGTTCATAAACTTTTTATTTTATGTAACAGGACCAGGATGCAGCTATCTGTCAAATTATCTCTTCTTGTTTTCACCTCGAGTTTCGTGGCTAACGAATAAGCTGATAAAAATTCAAGATCATTGAATGATTTTTTAAATGAACCCTTTGACCAAATCAGAAGTCGAAATCTGAGTTCAGTGTCAATTTAATCGGATATGGCAATGAAATTCTTATCGTGCCGAAATTGAAACGACGTAATTTACAAAATATGTAACTTTGTCAAATCTGGAAGATTATTTTGAATTCCATCGATAAGTTCTAGAATAATGCGCTTGTTATTTAACGTAAACCTCATATACGTTTATTCCACTCGCAGTGATCTCTTTTCAATGAAAACTCTTTAACGAATTACAAAACGATTTATAATTAAAAAAAAATAATTGAATACAGAATCCTTGAAATGAAAATATTTAGTGTTCATTTGAATTCAATGGTTTCTATTATTGTCTGTTGGAGATTCATACAATGATGAACCGTATCCTAAAGCAAGCTTTCCAATTCGGAAAGAGCGGAAAATTATGAGATATTATGTTGCATGTGTGATATCAGTTGACATCACTGATAAAATGAAAAGTGCAACCACAATTGGGGTCTTATCAGTATGTACTATGTGATATCAAATTAAATCATAGTTATCGCAGTAGTACTGTGTTGCCTACGGATTTTCCGACACAGTTTTTTGGGACAAGTGATCATAGTGAGGTTTTTATTTGAATGTTCCGAGGATTCATCTCTTGGTTTGGACCAAAAATTTGTAAAGTTTAGTCATGTGTGAGTAGTTTATTTGTAGAATTATTGAGCTGTATAACGCTGCCGTTTCTGAACTTGATTTTAATATAATATTCATTTTGTCACCTCGACTAATATAGCCATTTCCCAATATACATAGTGAGTAGAAAATAAAATAACGCACAAAATGCATACCTTCGTTATACCCTATTCTGTTGAAAAATGCTCGAACAGGTCAATTTTTATTTGACATTAAGCGCATTTGAACAGAGTGAGCTTTGGGGATTTTTATAATTTTTTCCATAGTGAAGCAAACGAGTAGCAGAGCAGTAAGATGCGCTGTGACTTTTAATGTGCTGTTATCTTAAAGGAATATTTCATTTTGCCTAATCAATTAGTAAATTTGGATAACCTGAAAGAGAATACCGGATAGAAATCTTTGAGATTATGGACTATTTGAGGCGCAGCCGTTATATACACTGCGCAAAAAAATTAAAGCACATTATGGAAATCTCAAATTAATTCTACAACTGAAGGTGTTCTCAATGATAATTATTTTTATCAGAATTATGCATGCATATGTTATCAACTTTCAACGTTTTTCTTCGATACAGATGTTTTCTCCCAGCAGGAATAAAAAAAGATTATATTATCAGATTTTGAATGTTTGAATTGGCTCCATTCTAAAATCAGTTGTTCTCGACCAATTCTAGTGATCAATAGTTTTTCTTTCGTTTGATTTTCTACACTCGATAGCTATGCAACGCGAAAAACGCAATTTGACCCAGGAGGAATGGGCCCAAGCGGTAGTTTTGCGAGAAGAAGGGTGGCCATACACAAGAATTGCAGAAAGGTTTGGAGTTTCCCATACAAGTGTGTCCAGAATGTTGGAGCGATTCAGGGAGACAGGTATGAATGTCCGAAGACCAGGACAAGGTAGACCACGGGTAACAACTGCCATTCAAGAACGTTACTTGAGAGTTTCTTCGTAGAGACAACGGTTTGCAACCGCTCGCCTTCTTCGAAATCAGCTTGAGCAAACTCATGAGGTGCAAATTAGCACTCAGATAATAAGAAATCGCCTCAGAGAATATGATTTAACGCCTCGTGTCGCGGCAAGAGGCCCAGCTCTTACCCCAGCCCATCGAAGGGCGCGTTAGGATTTTGCGAGAGAGCATATCCATTGGGAAAAGGCCGATTGGGAAAGAGTTCTCTTCACAGATGAGTCTAGACCTCTACCATTGTGATCCACGTTCCCTTGTATACAGACGTCCACATGAAAGATATGCTCAGTGCAATTTCCTGAATACTACTGGTTTCGGGGGAGGATCGATTATGGTATGGGGTGGAATATCTTTGACTGCTCGCACAGACCTAGTGGTCGTTGATAATAGAGCTATGAATGCTGATAATTATATAAGGAATATTCTTGAAGAGCATGTAGTGCCATTTGCCCCATACATTGGTGAAAATTTCATTTTTATGGACGATAATGCCAGACCTAATCGTGCGCGCATCGTTCAGGAGTACCTACCTTGAAGAGGTTGAAGTCTCTCGAATGGAATGGCCAGCAAGAAGTTCAGATCTCAATCTGATTGAGCAGGTTTGGGACAACCTCAATAGAAGGCTGAGAAGTTCAGAAAATCATCCAGCTACTCTTAATGACTTAGGAATCCAACTCGGAGAAATCTGGGAAGGATTAGATCAGAACATTTTAAGATCACTCATTTTGAGTATGAACCGTCGTTGCCGAGCTGTAATTAACGCAAGGGATGGAAATACCAAGTGTTAAATCACTTATCAGCATTTCAGTATTTTGAAAATTGTTCATTTCTCTTCTTTCACATAAGATTCGGTGAAATTTGAATTTTTCTTCCATTTGATGTGTCTTGCTTCGTTCAAAACCTTCCCGAGAGAACATAAAAAATAAATTGTAAAGTCAATGTAGAGTTAACTTTCATTAAAATTGAGATTTTCAGAATGTGCGTTAATTTTTTTGCGCAGTGTAATTCAAAATAGGTAACATTGAATTATATGGACCGTATTATCGATTCCAATAAAATTTTCATGCATTTTTCTGAATTTTATGGGTTTTTTCAAATTTCCTATAGCTTCAAAAAAATCACCCCAATATGAGCACAATAAAAACCATTACACACATTTATCCTTTTACGAAATCCTTCATCAGGATTCACTGCCGTGCCCTGTACTACATGAGAGTCACATGTAAACTTTGAGGCCGCTCTGACAAGTGACTTTGGAAGAGCAGTTTTTCTGCATGGCTTTTCACTCGGCGATCAAATAACTTTCAATATTTGTGCTTTCTCTGCATTCTTAAACTCTTTAAAAGAGATATGTTTGAAATAGTTTCAAGCAGATCAATAAGACGCTTTGAAAATATTTCTGAGAAGGAAGTTGAAACTTTCCTAGCTCTCTTTGAAGTTAGTAAACGTGTTAAAAATAATAATAAATCCACCATTTAGGTCTTTAGAGGACCGTGGGGCTATAGGCATTCAAAGGTTTACAGACGCTTGAACTACAACCTGAAGACGATACGAGTTTAATGCGTCAGCGCAATCTAAAGACTACAACGTTCTTCAACCATATCGCTCGCTACCGACGAAAGAAGATAAGAATTATACTTTAATAGGAGCCAAACCATGCTGCTATCGTCCCCATCCATACTTATTTTTACACCGTTTATATATATACACTCGAACTTTACGAGCTTCAGTGCATTCGGTCGTACACACTTTCACATTGGGGTCCTACGATCCAATTTTTCTATCGACAGTTATTTGGCGCACTTGACAAAGCTCCGGACAAATGAACAACCTGTGAAGTCTGCTATTGTTCAGAATGAATAATTAGAATTCGCGGAACTGAACTGTTTAAAATAAATAACAATGAGTTCGCTTAAATGTTGTCAGTCAAACGGTTCTTCTTCCTCTTCAGTGACCGGAGAACCCACAGAGGGTGCCTACGAGTACGCGATTCAGGGGAAGACCGAGAATGTGAACAATAACAACATGTTTGACATCATGAAAGATAAGGAGAGGACTTATACTTTTCCGAAGAGACAGGCTATTGACTTGAAGTTCGACAACATCACTTTTGAGGCTTCTGAATGGTCTTTCAGGAAATTTCAGATAGGTGAGTTTTTCTCTCTTTTTTCCTTACACATTCTGCAAGTTTTGTCCTTTTAAAGAGTTCATATTCAGTTCGAATTCATTCCACAGAAATAGCACAATAATACACCCTCTGTAGAGGGTACCCTGTACGGTATATTCTGAGCAATCACACATTCTACCCTCATCATACCTGTATGTCATTTCGAAAATCAGATCAGAATTGCATTCTGAAAATACCCACGTCGTGACCACATTTTTTTAATTTCCTGTACACAACCTGAGATTTTGATAAAGAATATTAATGTAGTGATCGACCTACACATTAGAAAAAATTATCGAATTTCTTGAGTATTCAAATTTCAATGGAAAAAATGAAAGTACGGAACCCTTATCCTCGTCCACGTGAGTTCCATTAGCACTTGACCCTGATGCCTTTCTTATTGGCATTGTTCTCGTCTCATTTGCATACTCCGTATTCGAAATTTCATGTAATCATTGATGAGAATTCAGCAGACATATATTTCTGATTTTTGTTGCGCTAACCTAAAGGAATATTTAAGAAATACATCTTAAGACCATAATTCCTTATGTTTAAAACCTCCTCGAATCACTGTATGTTACAGAAATGTCTCTTGAAACAAGCTATAATAAAAAAATCATTTTTTAAGACAAGCTTTTATAATAACAACACTCCGCCATTTTGAATCCGCCATCTTGAATTCCTCAATTTTGAAAAATCGTAATTTCCGACCCAGAAAACCCCCAGATACCAATTTTGAATAGAATCGGATCATAATTACATAACTCGTCCGCCATATTGTAGCCGCCATCTTGAATTTTTCAATTTTGACGGAAGAATCATCATTGTCGAACCCAAAAACCCCCAGATACTAATTTTGAATGGAATCGGATGATAATTACAAAACTCATCCGCCATTTTGGAGCCGCCATTTTGTTTTTTTCTATAAAAAATATTTCATGATGCATTGTCACCAGAATTATGTACACCTGCCAAATTTCAAATCAATCGGAGGATTAGAAGTGTGTCATATTCAACTTGCAAGATTTGATTACAGACAGACAGACAGACAGACAGACACCGGGACAGGTGAAACTAAATAAAAGCTTTTAAATAAAAATGAAGTTATTGCCAATTGACTTCTCAAACAATCATGATAGTCACATATGTCTCAACTTTCGAAAACGAAAAATCTATAATTTTTTAACTAATTTTTGTTGCTTCCTCTTGATTCGCCTTGAAAAATGAGATAGAGAAAGTCTTGTATCTCCTACAGTTATCAAACACCGAAACTTGCCCGCCCTGTATAGTGTATATCCAAATTCAGATGAAGAACATTCAGAATTAACATTGTCAACCAAATCAGAATGAATGGATTATATAATTTCGGAAATTGGCGATATTCGAATTTAACAGACTAGTTATCTGTGTAGACTTAGGATAAAGTATTTTCAGAAAATTATTGTGTACAATGATCATAGTGGAAATTTACTATTATATGAATAATATTCTGGTGAAAGATAAATCTCCGACTAAGTTGCACGAATTGCGAGAATTTATCATCTGTAAACAATAAATATATAGAATTTGTTTATTGTGTATTTAAGTTACACTAGCTGTATTCATTATCTCAAGAATTCATCTTCTTTCTCTGAACTATTTTCATTCAAAGATCGATACAATCATCAAATTATTTGGTATAGTTTTTTGGACTCAGAAATTAATAATATCATTCGGATCCATGTTGACGTCCATTCTCTCTTACAGTTATTTATTTAACAGGAACTTTGACACCTATTTTTACTGAAAAACTCTTTATTACACAATATAAAACAAGAAACAATAAATTACCATCATTGAAGTGTTTCACCTCATGAGATTCACTCAGATCTCTCCAATGATTTAACCATCAACTACCCACATCCAAAAAGAGAATGGTCCCATTATCATAATATGGCACAGCTGAAGAATTGCAATTGCCAAAATTCAACACCATGAGGGATCCGTATTTGTTGGTAATGATTCTTTATATTCAAGAGATGCTTGTTTTCTTCAGGAAATAGAACTTTGTATTTGATTTGGAATCTCTCCAGAGTCTCTATGAGATAAATAATGTTCATTGCCAATAGTCTCTGATATAAGTACTTAATTTTATTACAATGGAGAAATACATAGATGTTCCATTGCCGAATTTATTCTATTTTTGGATGTTGTGACGCAATCTGAGTTTATTCAATGAAATCATACAAGAATTGTGATCTGTAGTAGAACCAATACAATCTTCATTCCCTTCGTACTTTTTGTGAATAATCTACCATGATAATGCTACGATAATGCTATGAATTTGAAATATGTGATCCCAATGGTATCCCAATGTAATTGTTGAAATAAGCCAGGGAATGTAAGGAATGGGGAAAATTTTGAAAAGTGTCAAAGGCTGTATCTTTTAAATTCTTTATTGTGTATATTGTATTCGACAATGATAATGAAATTATTCTAGCTATAATGATTGCATTCATTTCACTAGAACCTAACAATAACACAGCTATAACAGAAAAAGAAACCGGCGTATTTAACTACTTCTGATTTTCTCATAGTTTAAAATCAAGCTGAAGTCAAAAATTACCACTTCTTAGGCTCTATGTTCTCGAAAACTTCACTTCGCGTTCAGAAGACAAATGTGGGCACACATTTCAATTTAGGATTCCTTGATGTTCTCAAGTACACAAACGGATTTCAAGAATTACAAGATCACAATAGCAGCATGAAATTCTGTTGCTACGGACCTTGTTTTTTTTCAAATGCCCAACGTGTTCAACAAATATCAAAGAATGAATAAGCAGAATCGATAAATCACCCTGTATCTCGAAAACGGAGACAGTCGAGGCTACAAATCCCAGCTAAACACCCAGTATGAAACACGATCACAGCAGACGTGCCTATGACGAAATCTATTTATCCAGATCATTAGATGGAACTTTATGAATCATTGAAACCGAAAACAAGCTGCCTAGTAAGCAAGTTCAGAAAACTCATTACTCAAAGATATCAAAACAAATGACGATTTGGTCAAAGTGGATATCAAAATCCACGAGACTTCCAGAAATGTGGAAAATTCCACGCATGTAAGTTCATACGCTATCAGCTGTAAATTGAAGTATGGATTGAACGAAAGTCTTAATCTCTCTCTGGAATATTCGATCAAGACGGAAATTCAACTGCTACTTGCAGATTCCGATAAACAGACTATACTTTATGACGTGAAATGTGTTAAATCTTCGCTTGCTGTATGTTCGTTCCAGTTATTCGACTGTCTTTAATTTTATGTTCTTTTTATGTGATGCCTTGACCACATATTTTAGTCCATGTATGTCCCATAATATCCGCAATTCTCTATAGGCATCTTATTTTCGAAGAGAACGACAAATTAAAAATATAATGCAACGTCTACTACGATGTTACAATCATTTTTAGAGAGCCTGTATATCTTCAACGTTCAACGAAAGGATTTATTTATTTCCGATACATTATTATGCTCTGTGAAATACGAACAAAAGAATTGAATAGATCTGGATGCAAATAATGAGACGAATAATTGATACAATTGTTATAACAACAATGTTCATGCACCCACATTTTCCAATTATTTTCCTGGCGTGTTCCGCAAAAATAGAATCATGAGTAAATTATCTGTGACTCATTCCAACTGTCAGTCTTTCATATTTCCTGATTATACAAATTTCCGTTTCTGTTATCATGCGAATATTTTCACTTGTCATGCCTTTCACTTCTCATAAACATGTACATTCATTATTATATTTTCTCTCACTTTTCCATGTCCTACACATAAAAATCCTTGAATTGAAGAATTTTATTGTAAACTGCTTGAACTCTGTTTGGAATATAATGAAAGTCGCATATTCTCTCTGCAAGTCATCCATTTCAACTAAGGAACTCTCCCCAAATCTAATACATTGATTTCTGAAGAGCCTGGAGAATTCACATTAGACAGGCAAGCATCGAACATCAAATAATTGCCGTTGCTGTCGACATCAAATGGAAATGGTCCTGTACAGTCCCCTCGAAATGATTCGCATAGCTATCTAAGACTGTTTTGGATAACAGGAGCCAAAAATTAAAGATTCTCATTTCCTCGTTGACAAAGAATTGAAATGGTACATTTCTAAGTGTTTTGTACTACTCTATCTCCTTAATAAAGTCATTATCATCAATACTTCGAGAACAAAATGCCGAGTGAATACGTCTAGGTTCTAAAGAAAAACAACCATTATTCTTCGAATTAAATTAAAATCCAAAAAATTCATAGTACACAAGGGTTATATGGTCAAGATTGGTATCGAAATGTAGGTTTTCGAGGTCGCTGAATTGAATAAAAATAAATCCAGGCCTTATCTGATACGGTTTAGATATTAACCTGCCAAATGGCGTTTTTCAAAAAATCGAAATTTCAAGTCGTTTCAGGTATCGTATGCTCTTTTTATTCCTATATTGTTGATCTGCAATATCCCAAGTATCTCTTGGTACAATCAAATTGATATCGAAAATCACAACTTTTCCGGTGAAAAATGCATAAGGGGTAAGACCCCCAAAAACACTATATTTGTCATCACCATAGAATCCCTGAGAAATCTACCGGGGTTATTCGATTGGAATGTTCTTCAACCTATTCAAATGATTCAGAATAGCCATTTTGCTGATCCAAAACCCCTATATTCTGAACGCTCTGAGCTTGTGAACAAAACTCGAAAATGAAAAACGCCAAACATAAAACCCAAAAACTTCAGGTTATACAAGGGTTATATGGTCGAGTTTGGTATCAAATTGAAGGTTTTCGAGGTCGCTGAATTCAACACAAAAAAAAAGTTTATTACACAATCATTTTCATCATGCAAAATTTTACAGCCCTTATACAGGGTGTCTACTTTTAAAACGGCAAAACTTCAAAGGGATATTATTCAAGTGATTTGCAACAAAAAATGTCATATAACACATGGTCGAAATCTTGACGGTTATTCTTCAATTTAACAATTCTCGTTTTCACGAAATATTTCAATTTTTTCCATCAAATCTTCAATATATCAATTATGCTTGTGACTTCATCGAATTCGATCACATATTTGAAAATGGTAATAAATTTTCTACAAGAAAAGAATTTCAGTGTGCCAAAAATATTTCTATTGCGGGTTTGGTGAGGAGATGAATATCACGATACTGAAGTGAACAGAATCAGTCATATTTTTCCAATGGGTTTTTCGTTGAAAAATTATGTATTATGGACATGTTTTCTTTTCAGCAAAAAATACCTCATTTAGTGTACTTTCGAATGACATATCAACTTTTTTGTTAACAGCTTGTTTTCTGCCATAATATCATGGCTAACAAGATAAAAACGAAAAAGTCGAAAAATTTCAAACCTAAATTTGCTCCATTTTGAAACTCCTTATGATTGAATATCGAAGTAATTCTTATGGAAATCATGAATTTATCAATGAAATAAGAATAATTCAGAAGAATGAAATAATTTTTAATAAAAAAGATTTTATGAAAAAATATGAAAACAGACTATTACTATTTATAACAATTGTTCGAAATGTCCACCTCCTTGTTCAATACATTTAACACATCTTTTTCGTACTGAATCAACAACCCTGCGAAGTTTGCAAAGTTTCTGACGCATTTCTGCACAACACAATTTAATCCTTTCGATCAGAGCCTCTCGAGTCTGAACGCGAATTCGGTACACATTTTCTTTTAAGGTGCTCCAGACATAAAAATCCAAAGGCGTCAGGTCTGGGCTCCTTGGTGGCCATCTTATCGGACCGTACCTTCCAATCCATTTCTCAACTGTCGTCCGTTTTGGCTATTATGAGATGGACAGCCATCCATTCGAAACCAGACATTTTGTCTGGTAGCCAGTCAGTCAGTCAGTAGCTATTTCATCCAAAATGTCTGTTAAGCTGCTTTGGATTAATCTTATGAATTCATCGGGAAGTATAACTTGTTCGAAAAAGATGTGTTAAATGTATTGAACAAGGAGGTGGACATTTCGAACAATTGTTATAAATAGTAATAGTCTGTTTTCTACATTTTTTCATAAAATCTGTATTTATTATTAAAAATTATTTCATTCTTCTGAATTATTCTTATTTCATTGATAAATTCATTATTTCCATAAGAATTACTTCGATATTCAATCATAATGAGTTTCAAAATGGAGCAAATTCAGGTTTGAAATTTTTCGACTTTTTCGACTTTTTCGTTTTTATCTTGTTAGCCATGATATTATGGCAGAAAACAAGCAGTTAGCAAAAAAGTTGATATGTCATTCGAAAGTACTCTAAATGAGGTATTTTTTGCTGAAAAGAAAACATGTCCATAATAAATAATTTTTCAACAAAAACCCCATTGGAAAAATATGACTGATTTTGTTCATTTCAGTATCGTGATATTCATCTCCTCACCAAACCCGCAATAGAAATATTTTTGGCACACTGAAATTCTTTTCTTGTAGAAAATTTATTACCATTTTCAAATAAAAAAAAAATAATGATGACAGTATAGTGTATTTGGGACTTCAATTCCAATCTTCTCTGAGGTGGAGCTACCACATCGACCAACTCTGTAGGAAGCTATCCACTGCCATATTTATGATTCGTCGAATCAAAGAGGTAGCAGATCTCACCACTGCCAGGCATGTGTACTATTCCGCATTTCATTGTTTGGCAGTTTATGGAGTCATCATTTGGGGACAGAGCGGAGATGCGGAGAGGGTGCTTTTAAAACAGAAGAAAGCCATAAGAACATTATTCAACATGAGTCGAATGGAAAGCTGCAGGGAGGTCTTCAAACGCGAAGGTATTCTTACGATCACATCGGCCTTCATACTTACCTGCGTGAATTATGTCCATGAAAATCGAGAAAAGTTCTCGAGACACACAGAGATACACTCTCACAACACCAGAGGAAAAAATAAGTACGCTCTACCGCGTCTTCGTACGAAAAGAGAAGAACAAGGCCCTAATTATACCTGTCTCAAACTTTATAACAGACTGCCTGAAGATATTAAATGCCTGGGTGTAAGACAATTCAAGAGAGAAGTGAAGAAGATGCTGCTGATGAACACCATTTATCGCTTGGACGAATTCCTGTGTTGAGTGCACTTATAACGTTTATGTTGCTGTTGATCCTTGTTGATGTTTAATGTGTGCTTGTATTTGTATTTTTTTTATTTATTTATACTAGGCTATATTCTCTGACGTGTCATGTAACTACTTGATGACTAGATATTTCATATATGTGTATTTGCTGTATGAAAATAAAGTTAAAGTTAAAGTTAAAAGTTAAAATATGTGATCGAATTCGATGAAGTCACAAGCATAACTGATATATTGAAGATTTGATGGAAAAAATTGAAATATTTCGTGAAAACGAGAATTGTTAAATTGAAGACTAACCGTCAAGATTTCGATCATGTGTTATATGACATTTTTCGTTGCAAATCACTTGAATAATCTCCCTTTGAAGTTTTGCCGTTTTAAAAGTAGACACCCTGTATATCTTTTTTTTTGGAAATTACGATAGAATATCGAAACTGCTGTTATGCGATATTGAACTAGAATAACTATTTCTTTACCATTTCAGAAAAAATGAGATATCTTCTTTTCTGGTGATTGGATTTTAATGACCGGTCAGTTAAACGAAATCTTCAAGATACAAAAGTGATAGAGGCAGGTGGAGACGCATTTATAAATTGAACAATGGTTTACTATTATTAACATTATGTTAATTACTCTTGATTAGATAAACTGATTGCACTGTCGAACAACTACATGGATCGATTATAATGAAAAAATACTTATCACGATTGAAATCATTGTTGTATATACGGTATTAACAAACATGTCTGGTAATAATTATTGGAAGTTAGGAATGAGTCAAGCAAAAAATTTCTTTAATTTATGACCGTAAAATAACGGCACCAGCTCGTAGCATAATATGACGTGTAGGGAGTTTATAGCCATATTCAAGGATCGTTCAAATTGGAAATAAAGCCTTTATTCTCTGCATTTCAATTCAATAGCGATTTGAAGAGAGCCCATTGAAAATCATGCATGAGAAGGAATTAATTTTTTTTGTTACCGGCAAACGTTTGATAGAATATAATTTCGAGAAATCTGTGATGAATTCTTGTTCTTCAACTCAATTTCATGTAATAATTCGTTGTTTAAAGAGTATGAAACTACTAACTTTGATCCCTTATGAAGCGAATGATCCCAAAGTATCAGTTTTCATTTTTTTCAGAAACTAAACAAATTCTTCATGGCGTATCTGGTACCTTCAAATCTGGAGATCTCTCCGTTATTATGGGACCATCTGGGGCTGGAAAATCTACCCTTCTCAATATTCTTGCAGGATTTGTGTAAGTATAACAGACTAGACATAATGCGTCATTCGTGAAGGGCTCACTTTTTTCTCTTTCAACATTTTGTAATCTTTAATCATTCAAAGATCGTTAGATGACCTCCCCATGAGTAAGTAGGTACTAGAGTTTCTGAAATGAGTACTCCTAAAAGCTTTATTCTGTTAAAAGGATCGAAATGCAACAGTGTAACTCGGTGATCTAACTTTAAACCTCCTAATAAAAATAAATTACACGTAGCAACGAGTACTGTGAGGATTTTCCTGAGGATATGAATCAAGGTTCAATCCTGTATCATACGATTCTCAAACCACATAGACTGATTGCAAATAAGCTCAGTAGTCATAATCAACGCAAGTTCAAGTGCAAAGGAAAGCTAGCCGACATATAATGCCTCATGAATCACATTCGGTAGTTAGAGGAAGTGACTCAATAATGACGCAGATGAAAGTGAGATGCAAAGTGTTTATGTTGATGCTACCATCCCAGTACTAATCCATCACGATATTGAAGGAATCAGTTCGAAGAAGTCTACATCAACCTATTATCGATCCCTAGTCTACTTTGTTTTCGCTGATTCGCATCAGCATCTTGAGTGCTTCAAAACAACTCATTGCACTCACAGAATGAGGAGATGGAGTCCTGAAAATATCCTGATGTTGTTACAGGATTTAGTTATTCTGACAACTGTGACGAATTTTTCATCTTTTAATTTCCAAAAATAAAATATGGTATAAACATCGTGAATCTCATTGAATTGAATTATTAGATATTGAAATAATGATATTATGTTTGTTGAAGAGCTCATAGAAAGTGCGGCTAAAATCTGCGAGAAATCGAATTGAGTACCTGCTTCAGATGTCACATAATGAGTTTCAATACTCTTCAAAGAGAAACAAACCGGGGAAAGTTTTACTCACATTATTTTACTTGCTTTTATCTGTATGCCAGGAGACTTAAACATATACAGAATTATCTGATACTGTTACGGTGTCTATCAACAAACCTTGTTTTTCTTCTGTTTTTCAGAGAAGAATGTGTTGAGTGGTCTTTATCTGAGTCGACTCTGTTGAATATCATCTCTCTGTTCTGATCCGGTTATGTTACGAGTAAAATATCTCAACCTGACAAAAAGCTTTTTAATGAAAACTCTGATATTGTGAAGATAACAAAACAAGGTTAATTCACCTAACCAGAAAAAGGTGTTTGACTCAATTGAAGCTCAAATACCATCCCAGATTCATTTACGTGTGTCATCGAAAATGTTTAAATGATCATTTGTATTTTGAATTATGCAACTTTTCATTCGTTTGGAAAATTCAATAATCAGTTTCTGCGAACAATAAGAAAATAAGATGTCCAAAAATTTGGAATTGCTGGATATTGGATTAATAGGTTTATTGAGAGAAGGTTTCATGAAATCATATCAATGGCATTGATTCAATGAAAAATCATACTAAATCACTGCTTTTAAATTTCCAGTTACGAGCAATATATTGTTTTCTGAAAATTAATCAGGTTTCACATTTCCACAACATCGATGGACCCAGAGAGACAAACAGTTTAATCTATTTCTTATAATTCGAAGAAACGTCGTCGCAATTGAGAGGTTAATCATAATTCAGTTCACGAAATAGGAAGTATTCCAATGTTTTTCATTGTGCCGATCTTCGTCATACTCAATGTCATGTTGTTGACGGAATATTGTTCAACATTTAAATTATCGAGACATGTCAATTTATGATCGAAGCAATAGGGCGAGTAATAAGTAGACCATATCGAATAGCATTGTATATTTCCCCAATAGATAACTAACACAATTAAGCATTCGTAGTTATCGAACCTTCTTAGAAGTTTTTACTCTGAAATGTCAACAATCAAAGTATTAAAAATATAGTTCAAGAAAAAACATCAGAATCTTTGAAATGAATATTTTAAAGCATTGCCTCGATGTCAAATTGATAGACAAATATAAATATGTATGCAAATTTATCCTTGGCTCTGATTTTTGCATGTAGAACTGAAATTCAAATGGTCGATCTATCAGCAAATTTATTTCTATACGTCTATCGCGAATTATTCACACGTGGTTGACGAATTGAGAATTACTTTCACTGCGACCCACTAAACCTGAACTTGAACTTCTCTAGTTCGAACACATCAACATGCCAAATATGACTATTATGTAGTTGACAAATTAAGCACTCGTTGTTGGGAACAAACGAACAAAAAGGACACATCGCAAATCTATTATAGTTCGAAATGTCCACTTGAGGCTTTTATGTATGCCTTATAAATTAGATTAATGCACTTACAATGATTATGGCCTTATCTACTGGCATTCGCTATCAGCCTTATTCAAATTCAAGTATGGAATTGAGTTTTGAACTTCCAAACCAGATATACTATAAAGCTGTTAGAAAACCATGTTAGCCTTAACCTAAAACCTCAAGTTCCTCATTGATTTCACTCTATATAATTAATAGGATCAAAAGTATTTCCAACCCCATATTTGCTACATTTCCAACCCCTAAAATTTCAAATTTTTTTGCAAGAATAGAGTAATTATTTCCAGTTGAAAATTTGTTTTATGCATTTCTCTCCAACTGATTCATCTATTGCTATTCTGCTCAATTATTCTGCCTAATTTGTCCATTTCTCTTCGAGCAATTACGCAGTCTCATTCAGATTCTTTGTTGCATATTCAATTAAACTTTTTTATTGTATAACACGGTAAGAGCATTATAAAAAGACGGTTAGATCAGTTTATTTAATCATAAACGAAAAGAACTGTTATTCGTGTGGTCTGAACACGTGTTCACATTAAGACTTTGGTTACTGTTTAATAAAACGTTTTCTTTTCATCTTCTGTCTTAATTCTTATGACCTTTGAATTTCAGTTGACTATTCGTGATAGTTTTCTCCTTGAATAGGATCCTCAAAGGATCGTGTTCTGATAAAG
This sequence comes from Adalia bipunctata, assembly GCA_910592335.1. NCBI lineage: Eukaryota > Metazoa > Arthropoda > Insecta > Coleoptera > Coccinellidae > Adalia > Adalia bipunctata. The sequence goes on along the minus strand of OU342952.1, from coordinate 8,747,923 downwards.
ATAGGTTTCATGATTCTGGTCAGGTAATATATACTTTCCAAATGAAGATATAAATGTAAGACCTTGTTTTTTAGTGGCAATAAAAATCAATGCTCATCGACTTTTTTGAGGTTTGACAAGGGTTTGTCCAATGTACGACTTTAGGACAGTGTCGCATCAAAATGCTTCGATGAAAAGATAACAATGATAATGAAAACGGTCTCAAATTCTACAGTTGAAAGTAACTGCAATATTGACACAAAAAAACATATAGCAAGATTAAAATTCGCTCGATAAGAAGAATATTACCAAATCAAGAAATTCTCATGACGAGTTCTCGAAGATATCTCGAATGCAATCCAGAATAGTAAAATGCCATTGCGACCTCCCAAGGATATCGTCAATATAAGGAGAATGTCAGAGTTAAATATCAAAGAAATACATATTTGAAATTCTCTTCTCGTTAACCGGAAGTTTCACGAGCCTGAAAATATTTTATGATGGAGATCAACGACTATTAAAAATTTCGAAAACGTTCAGTATGCCACGATTCTTGAAGTACTTGATGTATGAGAGGAATAATTTATCCATGAAGGTTTTTGGTGAAAGATATGAGGATTTCATCCATTTCTCAACAACCGGAAAGCATAGAAATCACTCTCGAAACAACTACTGATAATTGACAAAACAAGTGATCCAAAATTTTTAATTGTGGTATGATTTTCGAACCGTAACTTTGCTTCTCTATTTGTTTCATATTTTACCTGAAAATCAGTTAGCCGGAAAGTGATTTCAATTTACTTGTGCTACTTCGCAATACTAAAACACAATTACAAAATCATAATTGCCAAAATTCGATCAATTTCTTGCCGGTCATGTCACAATTCAAAATTGTTTCAGAAAATTAGCGGTGTTCATCAGATATCAAGTTGGGATCTGATGACGGCGATACAGCTTGTACCATACCAATAAATTCTGACCATGGCCTGAAAAGAACTAGCTGGACCTATAATTACGATCTAATCGTTATGAATTATGATAATCAGCAGAGAAGTGTATTCTGTTTTATTGTGTTTGAACACGTTTTTACGAATAAAAAGAGCCGGTTTAGAAAAATACTACATACGAGGATATATTGAAAAATTCTTAGCCTACTATAGAACCAAACAAAATTTCAATGTCAAAATATTTTATTACTCAACATATTCTCCTCTTAATTGAATACATTTATTACAGCGAACCTGCAACGACTCTAGACCTTTCAAAAAAAAAATGTTTCTTCTTGCTCTGCAAACCAGCTCCACAGCTTTCATTACCTGCTCGTTGGAAGAAAATTTACGACCTTTTAAACTTTTTTTCAGTTGAGGAAAGAGATGATAGTTGGACGGAGCCAAATCTGATGAATATGGGGGGTGTTCTAGTAATTCTAACCCTAAATCACGAATTTTTTACATGGCAACATGAGATTTGTGTACTGGGGCGTTGTCCTGTAAAAACAAAACACCTTTGGCTTTCCGCGTCTTTTCTCTTTAATTTTTTCCGTAGAGTGTTTATTAATGTCGAATAGTAGTCTCCAGTTATTGTTCTACCCTTATCCAAAAAATTAATCATGATTACTCCATGGCAATCCCAAAATACTGAAGCAAGAACTTTTCCAGCAGATTTTTGGACACGAAACTTCTCAGGTCTTGGAGAACCAGAGTGTCGCCATTCCATTGATTGTTGCTTTGTTTCTGGATCGTAGAAATGTACCCAAGTCTCATCCATAGTAACAATTCGGTTTAGGAAGTCTACATCATTTTCAAATCGAGCACAGATCGAACGTGATGCTTCTACCCTTGCACGCTTTTGGTCAACATTCAAACATTTGGGGATCGATTTTGCAGAAATTTTTCTCATGTCCAAATTGACAATTCGACGGTATGATAAAATCATGTCATGAACTGCATCGAAATTCTCAGGGACTGACACAGAAGGTGGCCTTCCCGATCGGTCATCATCTTCAATGGAAAATTAACCTCCTTTGAAGCTTGCAGTTCAATTTTTCACGGTCGCATACGAAGGACATTGATCACCAAGGGTATCAAGCATATCTTCGTAAATCTGCTTACCTCTTAACCTTTTTAAATACAGGTACTTGATGATGGCTCGATACTCCAATTTTTCGATTTTTACAATTTCGGTGGACATCTTTTTTTTTATTTATTGCGTGACTCTGGTTTACTTTTTGATGTCGAACTCACTGACACTTGTAATAAGTTATTGTTCGTTGATATGATACCGCAAATTTTTGTTTATGCATGTAACTAGTCTAGGCTCACTAGATATCAATACATCCTTGTATATGGCAAAATTCCATCACAAAATTTAATAAATATGGCCTGTCGCAATGATATGTTCCTAATGAAACAAATTTTGGATTCAATACTCGAAATTCAATTCGTCTTTTCAAGGATATTGTTCAATAAATGGCCTACATTCTTTTCATTTCTGTTTGTTCGGTACATATTTTGGAGATATGTGAGATCCGAATCGGTCTTATTGTCTCATTCCACAATCAAGAGTTCAGTCAACTGGAATACACTAAACAATCATGGCAACAATCGAAGAACATGAGTTGCTTGAATGATTGTTTCATTCAGATACCCCAATTTCCAAATGAGAGTCAGATCTTCGAAATAACGATTCCATTTTCATTATCTCCATTTGTATCAGGTCTCAGAGTGATAACTTCACACCCAAGGAGCGTTCGTCACCATTAGTGAGTCTGATTTTCACTAGAAGACTTGAGAAATTAATTTTTGGATCAATAATCATAATGCACCTTTTTCTGAAAGATTTCAAATTTAATGCCGGACTTTTAGTCGAAATCTTTGGGACTCTCCATTCACAAACGGTTCACCTGTTGAGAAATAAACAAACTTGACCCATTCATATATTTGGATTCCACTTGAATATTCCATATGGAACCTTGACCAAGGTTATGGTCATTGTAGTGAATGTATATGACGTATAATTAAAGCCTTGCTAAAAAAGAATATATTAGAGCGTGGAATTTATGGACTGGCAGTGAATTACACCTTTTGATCTAACTTAGAGGTATATAATGATTTAATTGGTCAATAAGTTAATGCATTCCAATAAGAGATGAAGATGTAAAAGAGTAATTTAATCATGAGGAAAAAGGATCTTGACCTCCGTTGGATGTCAAGGTTAATAATTGAAGGGGGAAAGGTTTAATATCAATTATATCGACTGCACCGTTATCAGTTTCGACTTATAATAACACTAATTAGAATGATGAAAGATGTCGTTTTTCGAGACAGCCATAAGGCCTATATTTGCAACATCTCTCAATTTCGCAATTTTTTTCAGTTGATCATCTACCGATCATGAACTTGATTTCTTTCCTGCGAAATTTTTTTTTTGCAATTATAAAAAGGCTCATAGGTGAAAGCAGTGTATAAAATGCTAATCGGAGTTAGCAGGGTTATAATTTGCAAACGGTCTGTGTCTCTTCAGTAATTAAACTGTTATTATTGTATATCAACTGAGTACTTTCACTTCGGAAGAAAGTGAAAGGGTAGCATCATATTTGATGGAGATCATGTTTGATTGCAGTGGATGCTATTGTATAATATGATTTTCTTTAAGACTAGCGAAATGTGATTTCGGAAGGATATAGTCCGTGTGCAAACTCTATGAATGAACAGATTGTCACTGTTGCAGGGTGGACAAATGTATGTGACTGCGCATCGAAACAACGCAAAAATTGTAGAAGTCATAAGTATTTCCAGTACTCTCAAAATTGTTTTGTTTCCTCCTGCAAGTTTATTTGAGGTACTCTGGGAATTTGGTTGTTGGTCTATATGAGAAAAAGACCTTTTTTTGAGGAGCACTAGGTATATTTGCTGAAAAGCACTGGTCATAGCAGTCAAAATTCTTTAAAACCATACTTAAATCTCGGTCAAGAACAACACAACAACAGCATGAATTTAATGCATGGTGACAGATCTTCTATAGGTAGTAGAGAACAGCAATGAATCTTATATAGAGCTAAATTTTAATAGTTGTACCTAACTGTAACTGTAACTTAATAAATGTTTCGGTATTGAGGACTGAACGAGAATAAATTCGCTATCACAAGAACGCTTATATCTTTTGAACCACTGGACCGATTTCGAAAATCAAACTCATTTTCGAATCATCTTCTAATTTTGATGAAAACTGTTTTTACAATTAAAAAACAAAAACTATTTTTTACAAAATTCATGGATTTTTTTCTGAGATCCTTCCCATCATGCTTCTTATAGTGTTCTCAGTCACTTTTTGGGATGCTGTCTTCCACTATTGCTTGAATTTCACTAATGTTTTCGTTGATTTCTTAGTCTTCTTCAATTCTCCTTTTACCAGGGCCCAATATCTTTCGATTGGCCTGAGTTCTGGGCAATTTGGTGGATTGGCCTCTTTGGGGACAAAAACGACCTCATTAGCTTCGTACCATTCCTTGGGGGTCTTGCTGTAGTGGCATGAAGCTAAAATATTGTTGACACAATATGACACATCGTGCTCACGTAAAAATGGTAAAAGTCGCTTCTCCAAGCATTCCTCGATGTATATCTTCGAGTCAACAGAGCCTTGGCCAACGAAAAATTTGCTCCATTTCCCACAAGTGCAAATTGCTTGCCAAACAAGGAATTTTTTAGGAAACTTTGCTTGTTTCATCACTCGAAATTGTCCGTCAACATTTCCACGAGAATCTGCAGTATAAAATTCCTGACCAGGAAGTTGCGAGAAATCAGCCAAGACATAGGTTTCGTCGTCCATCACGCATCAGGAAAAATTTTTCAAGAAATCTTTTTTTAATAGCTTTGCTCTTGATTTCGCTTCTTGATTCTTCACAGCGTTCCTGTCTGGCACTTTCTGCACTTTGTATGTTCTAAGCCCACAACTCGACTCTATTTTCTGAACGGTTGACTGCGAACAACCCACTATTTGGGCCACTTTCTGTCCTGAAAGGTAAGGATTCTTCTGAAAAAGGCTGATGGCTTTCTTCACTTATTTTGGGCTGTGAAACCCCTTTTTCCTCCCGGTTCCTTCCTTGCAGTTAATTGTAAGATCTTCGTTGAAGCGCTTAACAACTTGGTACCGTTTCCGGACGATATTTTGCGACAGAGAATTGTATTATCTATGGAGTAAATGTTCCACATGTTTCTGACGTTCATAACAAAGCTAACTATGATCAAATTTTGATTTTTTCTCGATAGGTTGAGGAGATAAGGGCGTTTTTGTGAATTTATTCTCGTTCAGGCCTTAGTTATAAATTTTCTGTAAATCAACCAGGTTGTAGATTCTCAAATATTTTCAAGAATTCCAATTGAACGAAAAATACACATTTCATTTGAACAATTCCATAACCCTGATGTGTGAAGTATATCATAATTTTGTTTCTAGTTCCAAGGGAAGTTCAGGAGAAATTTGTTACAACGATGTGATCCGTACAAATAGCCCCCGGTTTAGAAAACTGTCAGCATACATTCCACAGGACGAAGAGCTGAGGCTAGGTCTAACAGTATCCGAATCCATGACATTTGCAGCCAATTTGAAATTGGGATACAGTGTGACACATGACCATAAAAAGCAGCAGGTGAGACTTTTTACTTCCGGAATTATTTCGAAATCAATCCGCTCAGTCATAAAGAGATGAACTGAAACATTGGCGTAATACTTTCTGGTTTTCTCGAATTTTAATCAGACATCATCATCGAACAATTTCAAAGTAATTAAGAGTGATCAACGTGACATACGAACAGGATATAACTATTTGTCGATCACTTATTCTTCTCGGTTATTTAATGATTTGAATTAATAATACAATTCACATTAACAACGTCCAGAAGAACCTTGAAAAAACCACGCCTTTCAGAAGAAACAGCGAGTGAATAAGATTGCATTAATTGAATGCAATTGCATTAATTAAAAATGGGTCATACCCAAGCACTGACGAGAAGTCAGAAGCTTCCGAACGCTTGTAGGTAGATCCGCATTCAAGAATTTTGACAGCAGCTGTCAAATAAATCGTCTTCTCGGATATGTTATCACTGTTCGAAAAATACATGCGCAAGTGAATTTTCTTCAGTGGACAAATGTTGCTGTGTAATACTGGGTGACATCGAAGAATTCGAATTTTGTCAATGAATTCGTGTTCTGGCATTCAGATGGAGACGTAAATAGAGTTACAGAAAGGACCTTGACAAGGCAACACATTTTCGAGATCTTGGCCATAGATGTTACCAATCACGAATGCGTAATATACGCGAATCTTGTAGTTTATTCTGTGGAATTGGCGAAAACACGTTCAATAATGCATCAGCTGAAGGTTAAAGACCTGCTTGACCCAAACACCCAGTTCAGTCAATTCTTGAAGAATGTGTGGCTTTACAATTATTCATAGAAATTCGCACAATATGCACTGAAAGTAGTCCAGCTAGAGTGGTTTATGGTTTTGATTAGAGAGTTTTTATAAAGTTGTTTGGAATTGATCAGGGATGCTTTTAAACCTTGAGAATAGTAAAATCGTTAGAAGAATCGAGCAAAAGTTGCGATGAATAAGAAATGTCGATATTGCGTCAGGATTCGTTGAGGTTGGGAATAAAGGAAGGAATCCTGATTTTTCCGAATATCTAAGCTCCCAGCTCTTGTCTCATGAGAAATATTGAGGAATTTTTAAAAGCCTTTTCTGTATCTTCTATAGGAATCAGTTCTATACAACAAATTCTACTGGCACGACAATCAAAAGACATTTACAATATTTCGCATCGCATATACATTGGCCAACTAGAAATAAGAATTTCCACTTTCGGTGGTTTAACCATATTGTTGGGTGTACATTTTTTTAATTTTTTTTCTGCAATTCGCGAAAATTATACAGTGCAATAGTTACCTACAGTCGAATTCATCACAATGTGTGATAACATGCATAATTACATCAGGAATATTCATGACTTTTTGGCAAATAAGTTTCATTACTGGAAGTTTTTCAGAATAATCAACTCTTCTTCGTCAACACATACTAATTGTTTTATCGTACAGTTCATTCAAAAGAATCGTAAATTTCAATATGAACAATTCGATTCGGACATCATAAACATGCTCATTGAATGCAATTTACACTTTTTTGTCATGTCAAATAGATTTTCTCTTCAATATTTTAAAACTCTCGGAATTATGAGGAATAAATGGAAAATATTTGGGTAATAAAATGAATTTATGCAATCTTGGTAAGTGGCATGGGAAATAATGGTGTTTGAAGGTCCTAGTTGCAATATTTCGTAATTCAGTACTTAGGAAGTACAATACAATAATGAAGATTGCACAAACTTAATGTAATGAGAGACTGAAAGAATAATTTTTATGGGATATCTCAAAGCACGAATGGAAGGTTTGGAAATATCAAGTACAAACGTATTAATTTTCATGTTTTTACCCAAGTACTATTCATTTATAGTAAATGATGTATTGTTCATAAATAAGAGAAAAGATTATTGGCCTCTCGAAAGCGGTAAACTGAGAGGACTTAGCTTAGCTTTCCATCATACTCAAGAGTAATATCCTACATAACGGTGAGAACAGATTCCAATTATTCTGAATCTTTTCTCTAAAAACGCCTTTATCTGAGATTCCTCGAAATGGTAAACTTCGAAGATTCAGCTTGAGTGACAACATCAAAATTTTTAATGGCCTAAAATATTTGCTTGATTTTATTATTGTGAGTTTTTTGGTTCTCAGGAAAAAAATTAAAAACTGTTTTTCGGTCGCCATTTTCGGCAGGGGGCTAAAAAAAGAAAACTGTATATGAAAGACCCAACCTATTTTTTGAAAAGGAATTACCCCCTCATAATAATGTTCTCGGCAACTATCCATATACAATTTGTATATTGGAACAACAAATTCAAGTAATCCCGATAATATTTGATGAATTCCATTTTTTCTTTCAGGTAGTTGAAATCCTCGAAATCTTAGGACTCGACGGATGTCACAATACCATGACTTCACGCTTATCTGGAGGTCAGAAGAAAAGACTGGCCGTTGCCTTAGAACTATTGAGCAATCCACCAATTTTATTTCTTGACGAACCTACAACGTGAGTAATTATTCTTATTTATCTTGTTTGCACAAATAGTGAAGTGGCTTACACAAATGGCTTTGTCCTCTTTCTTTGCCCTAGTGACGATCATTATCATGTTTTATTTGTCCTCAATGGTAAGGAACTTGCGACATGTGCATGTGCATAAAGATGGTTAAGTTGAATGCACTTGACACTTAATTAATCTGGTACTGCAGTTACGCTTCGTGCAATACAGTGGATGATTATCGAAATCATTTCACCAGTTATAATTGCTCTTAGTATTTGAATCCTTTGTCCTGGACAAATATGCTTTAATTTATCTTTTGCTTTGGAGTTTATTAAGTCGAAGATCAAACATTCTTTATTTATTTTTATCACACTTATCCTGAGATGTTTTAACGTTGAAAGCGTTCCTTTTCAGGTTCGTTTCTCATATTTTGCGATTCAAATTACATAAATGCATTTTTATCTCACCAAATTTAATTATTTAATATTCTTGTGGACATAATGGGCTATAAAGCATATGTTCATTATATTAATATCTTTTTTGAATATAATGAAATCCTGTTCATAATCAGCGTAATTAATTATAGGAGTAGTCACCAAATATGGAATACCATTTTGTTTTTGGGATAGAAAGAGAAAACTTCATATTAATTAAATCTGTTTAATGTTTATACTATCTAGTCATACATTTATATATAGTAATTAACAGCCTCTAATCAAATATATTAGTTATCTAATTAAAATCTAACACAAAAAACAAAATCACAAATGGGTAACCAAATATGGAATAGGAACTCATATATGGAATATAAGCTTAGTTCAACATAACAATAACAAAAATGGACATTAATATCTTTGAGATCAATTAAATGAATATAACATATTGTGATAAATGAAATAAGTTACATAATTACTTGCAAAAGTCATAGATCCAAGTATCAAACTCTGGACCAGCACAATCATAATGTGCCCAGAGCCCACACATCAAGCATATTCCATAATTAGACACCGACGACTGTCCATATTTGGATTTTTATACTAGTTCAAACTCTTCTAAATATTTTTTCCAAGTCACAATATTTTAATGACAAAAGATCACAAAATGGTGAAATAAATATAATACCGATATACGAAATAGTATTAGACTTATGTATACAAACATAACAGCTGGTAATACTCTTTTACTACTTACCTTTTAAAATTTTCTTCACGACAACAAAACAAAACACGCCTGCCACACGTTGAGCGTTTGCGCAACTGACTCGATGGTGTGAGTGCGAATGTGCGATAGTTAGTCGACCGAATGAAACAGAAGATGGTCGAATGTTCCGTTTATTACTTATAGTCTTGGAGAAATCAAGGTATTCCATATTAGGGTACTATTTCATATTTGGTGACTTTCCTCTAAGTTAATAAGTATAGGTACTAAAACAAAGTTTCATATTCTTTGACCTATAGGGGCTTAGACAGTGCATCATGTACCCAAACAGTTACCTTGCTGAAGAACTTGGCCAGGGATGGAAGGACAGTGGTCTGTACTATCCATCAGCCGTCAGCTTTACTTTTCGACATATTCGATCGACTTTATGCTGTAGCTGAGGGAAACTGTATATACAACGGACGCGTTCGAGATTTGGTGCCACATTTATCTAAATTAGGACTGAATTGTCCACCCTATCATAATCCTGCCGATTACCGTAAGCAACATTTTTTTATACGAACGCGTTTCAGAAAGGAATGCAATGGAGGGTGAGAAAAGGTCATGTTTCTCTCCCGCCGAATAAGATAGTCCATATGATATTTCGAAATGAACTCTTTTCACCTAAGTCCTTATTATTTTCTTTTCAGTTATGGAAGTTGCTGTAGGAGAACACCAAACAGATGTTGAAACATTAACAAGGGCGGCAAAAGTGGCATGTGTTCAAGAACTAGAAGACTCTAAAGGTAAAATTATTGCAATAAAGTGCAACTAAGTTCCCCCTGTTTCTTCAATTGGTAGCTTCAGCAGTGCTGATCGATTTTAACATATCCAGAAACGGAAAGTCAACGTAGACATTGTCCATACAGAACGAAAACAGCTATAAGGTTCCTCAAAACACTAATACTGGTTCTCAAAATTCTAATGAGTCATCAAAAGATGAAAAAAGTAATGGTTTATTTGATATTTCTATCAAGTCATTCATTCATTGATTCAATAGGGAATGAATTCAATTAGAAACCCATTCTCTGTCAATACAAATGAAAAAACTTCGATAGTGTATCATGAAATTGACAAGATCGCCTTCAATGTAAAAGGTTTCTTTGTATTACTCTCACATTCAATTATTGGTTTTATCAGTTCTATTTCTCAGCCAACGTTTTTTTGCACAAGTAATAGTAATTTCCAGTGATGTAACTCTATGAAAACATGTTTTTTTTACCAAAGAAAGCAGTAAAATTTGAACAGGAAATTACGTGAAGTTAGCAGATTTTGGTTCGGGATCTGCAATGCCAGAAAAAAGGATTCTTTTCTATATTTCGCTAGCATTCATATGATTTTAGTTGTGCGTTCTGGAAACAATTTTGCGTGAAGCTTGGGCTCGTAGTTTTCCATCAAATTGCATAATTTCACCTCGATCGAATATGCTTGAAATTACCAGTAAAATCGAATTTATCCATAAGAATGCATCAGAATAAGACACACCTTTGAAAACACCCTACAAAATAGCCTGCCTTAATTGTCATTTCAATTTCTCACAGAAAAGAAATTACTTGAAGAATCCGTACAATGGAGGAAATCACTTATGAGCACCTACCTCGAAGATGTTACGCCACTGCCGGCTGCAGTGATAATGCAGTTTATATTACTTTACAAAAGGAACTTATTGGAACATAAAAGAGGATATGTAAGTATTGAAGAAAAGTAGTAGAATATCTAAGATCTCCACCTCAATATCACGAAAGAATAAAACCAGGAAACCAAATTAAAACAACTGGTGTTGCCTGATTCATTGAGGTCTTCTAGACATTGAAATGATGACGATTCTTTTTTTCTTCGATCTCCAATTGAGATAGTTTGAAGTTGAATATCTTCAAACGCAAATAATTTTCTGATTATTTTGTTTTTCGAATATTTTCAGGTATACCTGTTCAATAGGCTGTTGGCCCATATTATTATCGGTTTTATTTTTGGTTATCTGTACAGAGGAGTAGGAAGTAAAGCTAATACAATTTTGGGAAACTACGTCTACCTGTACGGGACCCTTTTACTTTTGGTGTACACTGGTCAAATGTCTGTGATGTTATCTTGTAAGTAATCTGGGAATATAAAGCTTAATGTTTAAAAATTTTGAGACTGTTTTATGTTTCCATTATTTTCACCAATTTTCAAAAGATGTCAATGTAAACCTTTTTGTTGCAGTTCCTTTAGAAATGCGTGTATTGACGAGAGAACATTTCAACAGATGGTATAAGTTGAGCCCCTACATCCTTTCTGTTGTTCTAATCGACATACCATTCCAGGTAAAAATTGAACTCAATTTGATATTGCCTAGTTTCTATCAGGAATTAATGAGTTGAACTTTTCTATTTTCATTTTTAGGTATTATGCTGTTGGTTGTACTTATCTATATCATATTTCTTAACCGAACAACCTATGGACTTCAGATTATACTTATTTGTATTGTTTACGACATCTTCAACACTCTGTGCTCAAGCATGGGGTTACTTCTTCGGTGCTTCAATTCCTATGAAGGTAAAGTTTCAGTGCTTTTAAGCAATGAATTGTTCGAAATCTCGGCGTGATATCTACAGAAAAGTCAGAATCTTCTGCCATCTGAAATCTGCAAGGACTCAAATCGAAAGTGATTTTTTTCAGATTGCCGTTTTCATTGGACCAGTGGTGGCATGTCTATTCTCGATATTCGGATTCTGCATCACGTACCTGAACACTCCAGTGTTTTTCCGATGGATGTACTTCATAAGTTACTTCAGAGCAGGATTCCATGGAATTGTTTACTCTGTATACGGAATGCACAGGATGCACCTACCTTGTCCTGACGAAGAAATGTATTGCCATTACGCAAACCCCAACACGTTTTTGAAAGAAATGGACATTGTTGAAGTAGATTTAGTGTCGAATTTATCTGTGATAGTAGCCGTTTGGTGTATAATGCACGCTGCTACTTATCTTTCGTTATGGCTCAAACTCACCAAAAGATGAAGTTAATCCAAAGTGATAAGAAGAACTACCAAAGAGCTTTAAACTAATCCAAACACGAATTTTCCACCTTTGTGATAATAATTTTAACCTCGGAAACGAAGGATTCAGTATTCCCGTTATATTTTTGTATCACTATGGACTAAGACGCAAAGATTTTTGGTCTTGTTTGAGATTTATTAAAGAGTAGGACGTGGAGGTTAGCACCAGTGAATTATTTCCTTTATTTATTGACTAGTTTTTAATTTCTGTGATTGTTTATAATATTCATGAGTTCAACATTTCATTGGAGATACTTTTGAGTTTGTATCAAGAATTATTCAATTGCATAATCATTATGATACGATTCTCATCATAAATATTGCATTGCAAAGAAATTCCAGAAATTTTTTTCGTTTTAATATATTTTTCAGTTTTAATTTGATGTCAATATTTTTTCTGAATGTTTTAATTTACCATTATACGATATTTTTGTAGCGCCTTTTAGTATTCTAGAGTTAACTTTCAGTTGGAGCTTACCGCTATTTGTATTCATATTGAAATGAAATCAATTATCAATAAATATTTTAGCAAACTTTGTTGTCACTTCCTCTGAACCAACAGACACTGTGGAAATCTCGAGTCTTGGCTACAATTACATTTTTTTAACGCCTACTTTTGCCAACTTGTTCCTATGGGCTACAGCATATCATCATTCTGGTATGTGTAATTCTGTTAATCTCTCTATTTTATATTAATTCAATTTTTTTTTGAATAGAAATAACTTTGAGCATTGAGAAAGGAGAAATAATCATTACCTAAAAGGCGTTGTATTTTTATTTAGTTGTAGAGTGATCGACAATATTTTTCTAATAATTATAATCCTAAGCAACACTGACATTCATAATTATTCAACCTATTTCTGAGTGAGAAACTTATACCGCATCGTATTATAATAAATATCACCAGGATTGAGAACGAAGAACGGAACCTTATCTTGATGATTAATAGCATCTGGAAAAAACTGAGGACTCAAGCAGAAACCTCCATGTTTATAATAATTCTTGAGACCCTTCCCAACCAAAGTATCCAACTTTTTCGGATCCCCCTTATAGTTTTCAGGGGCTATCGGCAATCTGTTGCCCGTATAAAATTGAACTGTAGGCTGGTTCGAATACAGTTCCAAAATCCTTCCGCTGTGGGGATGAAGGACTCTTGCAACGAACGAGTCTTGTTGGTACTCCCCTTTGGTAACGCAATAGTTGTGATCGAACCCTACCATATCAGGGTTTTTCTGAAAAACTTCTTTCAACAGTCTTGAGGTTCTCAAGTCGAAAGGACTTTTTTCTATTGGGATCCTGTTTCCGGTTGGTATAAACAGTCGATTGACCTCTGATATGAATTCAGCGTTTATGCTCACATTGTGATTGTACAGTTCAGAAACACCTGCATCATGTCCACCTAAATTGAAGTAGATATGGTTGGTAAGGTTGACCCAGGTTGGTTTTGTAGAATAAGCTCTGTACTCGATTACGAATTCGTTATCGTCGGTCAGTTCGAAGAAAGCATTCACTAAAACATCCCCTGGAAAACCTTCATCGTTATCAGGGGAATGATGACTCATTACAACCCTCTTTTCGTCTATTCTTGAACTCCATAGCGCCCTATCAAATCCTTTGTTACCTCCGTTCATTTGATGAGGAGGTATGTTAGCTTCTAGTCTGAAGGTTTTGTCTCTTATCGTCAAAGCAGCGTTAGATATCCTGTTTGCAACCCTTCCAATTGTGCATCCTACGTAATACGACGGTTTCATGAAGTACTGCTCAAAATCAGAGAATCCGAGGACGATATCCTCCACATTTCCTCTTTTATCAGGAACTTCCATAGCTACAACGGTGGCTCCAAAATCTATCATTTGTACTTTCATCTGATTCTCATTTTGCCAGGTGTATTTGGTGACTGGCTTATGTCTTCCCGTTGTTTCGTCTTCTATCATTTGGAAAATGTCATCTTCTAAAGTGACTCCAATTGCTTTTTTTGGTCTGGGAGGACTTATTGGGTAAGAAATCTTCCTGCCACATGCCATTTTTATGACAAAATGTCAGGTGGAGGTACAGAATTTATCACAGATTTTGAGTAGTAGAAAGGACAAATGGATTTATTCAATTTAATTTTCTCATTTCAGTGGATAGTTAGATTTTTACTTGAGAATAATTCAAATGAAAAACTAGTCGTAGATCAAAGAAGAAGGTAAAATGAATGTAAAAAGGATTGTCCTAATTTTCTGCAATTTATTATTCACTATCAACACACAATCGAAATACTATTGAAACACAAATATCAGTTATCAAACCCTTATGCGCTACTTTTGTGATCTCCATTGGTTAATGAATGAACACCTCCCCATGTAAGACATAATTTGTTTCTCATGTCTTTTGTAAGTGGAGGAATATAAGACCTTGGAATCAAGAAGGTGGACAAATTGAAAAGGTCCACAAATACCTTGTATCGGTCACTACAAAAATAAAGGATGAATAATAATCAAAGGATGTTATTTCGGGAACTGACCTTAGTGTTGATCTCAAATATTGATATCCTGAAGATCCACCTGTTCCAAGTTGTGTGGATCCAATCATTCTTTGTACCATAAGAACGTGATTATCTGAAACATTCATATTCTTGATGAAACCTTTGATTCGTTCGGTTCTACTTTGACTTACACCTCCATTTTGTGATGAGTGAATCAATATCCATGAGTAATGTCAGAATTTGGTGTGGTTGACTAAATCTAGGCTCGTCTCTATAAAATGTTATCATGATGGCACCCTGTAGAGCCTTATGAGAAAACCTCCTCTCTCCTCTTTTTATCAATGCTTCATGAACAGTCGGATCGAAAATTGATTCGTATACCTCTTGGCGTTGTTCTATATCTTTCAATTTAAATTTTCGGATTCTTTCATTCTCTTCGGCCTGAAAATACATAAATCAAAAAGGAGCTCAAGAAGTGTTCAAATATTTCAAGTTGAAATTCTCACCTCTACAGCTGTTTTATCTGTTTTCAGTAAACGTTCAACAGCTTCTCTATATTTTCCCCAGAAGTTGAACCCATCGAGTTCCAAACCAGGAGTTCTTTCAAGCCACCTTTGAACCAAATCTGACAAAGCAGGTTCCTGTTCAGATTTTCCAATCGATTCTTTTGCGTTCTAAAACAAAAAATATATCTCTCGACTTCTTTTCGATTTCACAAAACCTTTCTGCTCACTTCATCATTTCCGAAAACTGTATTGTAATCCTGATTATATTTGACTCTATGCTCTTTCCTAACACCTAGTTTGTTCTCGAGTAACCTGAACTGTAAACTCTGAAACCCTGATGCAGGTCTCAAATAGCTTCTGAATTCCATGAAGTCTAATGGTGTCATGGTCTCTAATATCATTACTTGATCCACCAGAACCTAAAAAGTCAATGTTCTGATATTTGAAACGCTGAAAATTCGATATCACCTTCAAAATTAATACTACTCGCTGTAATCTCTTCAGAATTTCTAAGGTTTGAGTTTCCTCCAAGGAATCATTAGTGAATAAGTTTCTTATGGAGTCCAACTCGAAAATTATCTGTTTGAACCATAATTCATATGCTGCAAAAACAGAAAATTCAATATTGTGCATAAAACAGAAGTTTTGAGACTTTTCAAAAACATTTTTATCGAATTGAGTTACTAATCAATATCCGTCAACATAACTGAGATAACTCTGAATAGTCCAATCTGACGAAATAATTGAGTTTGCTAGCATTCAACGCCTGGTATTTTCGGAACGAAGCCTTCATTTTGGTCCATTTGTTACTAAAGCTTCACTTTCTGTACCTTTATTATAATGGCGCAAAGAATTCACTCATATTACCTGAGTAAGATTGTTTTTGAAAAGTCCCAGAACTATCGAGATTCATCAAAAATCAATATTTCTGCTTCAGTTTTACCTTGATGTGTGACAATAAAGAGATGTTCATCATGGACAGCTTTATCACTCTGTGAACTCAACATCCGTTGGGCGTTTAGTATTTTATCGAGCATCAAATATTCGCCATAGATCATTCCTTCTTCAGCACCTAGCTGATTGTAATCTTCATCGTCCCTGTAGATATGTTTAGACTTTTATGAAGAAATCGTCCAATTCGGAATTCAATAAAGGTAGACCATTGAAATTGGTTGGAATAGAACGGATTATGAACAAAAATGAATGAAGAAATGATGATTTTCATCAGAAAAAACTGTATTTTTGATGGAATTTTTTTCACGAATATTTGTACGATGGAAATACATATGTGAAGGCTTCTTTAAAACAGAATTATTTCTCATGAAAGATATGAAGTAAATAATGATGATTTCTCAGGTTTTGAAGGTTTGTACTCCCCTATGATGGGTAGTTATCAATTAAGGTAGTTTATTGTCATTCAAGAAACTGCACAGGAAGATTGAGAAAAAGTCGATAAAACTGATTTTCATTTCTTGCAAGTCAGCTCTTTGAACCAGGTTGTTGAAGAAAAAAATTCAAAGACAATTTAACATATGAGGAAAAATTTCAGTTAAAGCAAGAACTTCAATAAAATGCCCAATAAACAACTGTTCCAGTAGAGTGATCATATATTGGGAAATTCTGAATATTGAGGGTATAATTTGAGAGATAACAGTTGTTGCCGAAATTCGTTCCACTTATTCGTAATCATCGGATGATGCTGTGTTGTGAAATTGAAATAGATATTGAACAAATATTTTCTTTAATCAGAATAATATTTTCCAATTCATTTGGAGAATGAACTGTATGATTTCACAGCAAAAATAACCCATTTCATAGACCTAGTAGATGTTTTTTTCTGTCAAAACTTTCTTTCGAGGTAGTCTATAATTTATTGGTAAACGGGAATAAAAAAGGCTTCTAAGAAGATATAATTTTAGATTAAACTCGTAGTTTTACCCAACCTATCGCTGAATCATGGATCGAAATAATGAAATTTTAGGAATAATGAGCAATTAACTTAACCAAAATACTCACGGACATCTAAGAGGGCAGCTCATTTCTCAATCTCTTCTATTAGGCAGCTTAACAACAACTGAATTCTGATAATGTGTAAACGATATATCCGACAGTATGTTCAACCAACCTGACGTAATTTGTTAGGGAAAAGAGTCTTCATATTTCAAGTATCGAATATCGTATTATTTGAAAATCAATACTTTGGTAAAATGGATATGAATGAACACCTTCGTATTCTCAGAAAGTTACTTCATTGTTTCCTTACTTTTTTGTTCATTTTGTTATTCCAAAATACAGTACCTAAGTTGTGCTGTGTCGATTTGATATTCCATATCGTCAATATTTATACGTGCTTGTTCTAGGAACGCGAGCATTACCCATTTGTTAAAATACTGTAATTTTCAAAAGAAAACACCTAGAGTTCAGCAGTTGAGTTCGTAAATGAGCATTATCATCAAATTGGTTTCGAAGTTTTTTTTTTAAAGGACCCCGCACTTTTCTTATGGCAAATGGCGTTCCGTCAAATGATCTAATTTTTTGGTATAATGTAGTACTCGACCTATTGATCAAAAGTGTCCATGGCGCCAACTCAATCCTATGACTAGTTTTTGAGATACAGGGCGTTGAAGTTGAGAATTACCCACTTTTACTACGCGCGTATCTCGACACAGAATCGAATGAACTTCAATTTTTCTCAAGAAACATTTCATTCCATCCCCAGGGAGCAACCATATGGAGGAATATGACCGAAAATCGTTACGAATACAGGGTTATCCATAATTGAATGCATGCCCGATGTTGAAAATATAAAATATGTCAGTTCCGGAGCGAAAACGTTCGCAAAATGAACTATTTCACTAGATATGTTGTTGTTACATCGAAAAAACCTGAAATACCCAGAATTCATACTGGGTGATCCATTATTATAGAAACTATTCACAATGAAGGTTAAGTCGACACCCTGTATTTTTGGGTTGATTTGAGGTGTTTCATTTTTTCAGAATATATCATTATGGACTTCAAAGAATACAGGGTGATTCAGTCTTGAAATAAACTGTGAACCTCACGAAAATACCCAAAAACCACCTATTTTTTCATCACCCTCTATTTCAAGATTAACTCCGTTGAGGTAGGAGTTTTCTTTCACCACTGTACTTGATATAAAAACATCAATACGACTGAGAGTTTTTAACCACTTCCTATGACCAGATTTTTTTTATGTAGGTATGAAAATTATTTATTTATGTTATTCTATTCTTATTCCAGCCAAAAATCTGGTCATAGGAAGAGGATAAAAACTCTCAGACATATTGATGTTTTTATATCAAGTACAGTGGTGAAAGAAAACTCCCACCTAAACGGAGTTAATCCTGAAATAGTGGGTAATGAAAAAAAAAGGTGGTTTTTGGGTATTTTCGTGAGGTTCACAGTTTATTTCATGACTGATTCACCCTGTATTCTTCGAAGTCCATGATAATATGTTCTGAAAAAATCAAACAAACACCTTGAATCAACCCAAAAATACAGGGTGTCCACTTAACCTTCATTGTGAAAAGTTTCTATAATAATGGATCACCCAGTATGAATTCTGGGTATTTCAGGTTTTTTCGATGTAACAACAACATATCTAGTGAAGTAGTTCATTTTGCGAACGTTTTCGCTCTGGAACTGACATATTTTATACTTTCAAAATCGGGCAAGAATTCAATTATGGATAACCCTGTATTCGTAACGATTTTCGGTCATATTCCTCTATATGGTTGCTAACTGGGAATGAAATAAAATTTTTTTTGAGAAAAATTTAACTTCATTCGATTCTGTTTCGAGATACGCGCGTAGTAATAGTGGATAATTCTCAACTTCAAAGCCCTGTATCTCAAAAACAAGTCAAAGGATTGAGTTGGGGCCATGGAAAGTGGAAACTTTTGATGAGTAGGTCGATTACAACATTATACCAAAAAATTAGAACATTTGACGGAACGTCGTTTGCCATAAGAAAAGTGCGAGGTTCTTTCATATTTTTTCGATATTTCAAAAACAATATGTTCGATCGAGTTCAATTTTGGTACTAAGCACTAAAATATCATTTTACGAGTGTATGCATTTCATGGAAATCTTGTGATTCAAACTTATTCACCAATTTGGCTAGAATCACTTGAAAAGACAAGAGTAGGTATCTTTTTCGCTGTAAGTATTGAGTATTATGGTTCTTTTTTACGAAAGCCCATAGTTCGATCTTCGCAAAAAAGAAATTCCGAACTGAAAGCCAAAGCAGAATCAAATCATTAAGCAATTTGTTTTACAGCTATGTGAATAGGATCTGTGGAATATTGTGAAAAAGAATTCAACTACCAATAAGTATATTTAATCTTTAACATCCATAAAAAATTTAGCCTTGATCAACATAGATACTAAATATAATTAAAGCTTTTCTTGATGTATTATATAAGTATCAAAAATAAATAGAAACATTGTTACTTCAACGATATCATATAAGGTACTATCGTGCTATATTGAAATGTGACTTAACAAACCTTCCTATATATTGAATTGCTAAGAATGTCTTGTTTGGCGACAATCTCTGCCTCAACAAATAGTATGCTACACACCTAAACAACAGAATACAAAAGACGAGAGCCACAATGTCGACCCAAAATATGGTGTTCTCCATTCCCATTACACGAATGAAATAGTTCAAGTCAGTGAAAATGCAAAACTCCTCTTCTTCAGGACAAGGAAGATTCGGCCTATCCCTCAGCATGGTAGCTATCAGTCCTTCCATCGAGTATCGGAGGTAACTGAAGTACATGGAGATTCTGATGAGGAACGGTATACTTTCTGCACCTGAACCGAAGCCATACACAGCCAGCAGCATCAAAGGAACTGTTACGACTGGTCCAACAAACATAGCATTCTGCGAAAAGGAAGTTTAGATTGGAGACTCTGTCATAAGTAGATGGATACTTGGATACCTCCAAGATCTTGGCCATCTGAGGCTTTTATCGAAGTTATACGAGGATATATTGAAAAATTCTTAGCCTACTATAGAACCAAACAAAATTTCGATGTCAAAATATTTTATTACTCAACATATTCTCCTCTTAATTGAATACATTTGTTGCAGCGGACCTGCAACGTTTCTAGACCATTCACAAAAAATGTTTCTTCTTGCTCTGCAAACCAGTCATCCACAGCTTTCATTACCTTCTCGTTGGAAGAAAATTTACGACCCTTCAAACTTTTTTTTCAGTTGAGGAAAGAGATGATAGTCGGACGAAGCCAAATCTGGCGAATAAGGGGGGTGTTCTCTAGTGATTCTAACCCTAAATCACGAATTTTTTGCAAGGTAACATGAGGCGTTGTCCCGTAAAAACAAAACACCTTTGGATAGCTGTCCGCGTCTTTCCTCTTCAATTTTTTATCCGTAGAGTGGTCAGTAATGTCGAATAGTAATTTTCAGTTGAAGGAAATTAATGAATTGGAGGTAAAAACGAAAAATGAAAATTCCTTGCATGATTCCGAGAAGAAAATTACTATAAACATGGGACCTCAAATGTTTCGTTTCAGAGCTACAGGGTGTCGAATTCACCTTTCAAAAAAATGTTTCTTTTTGTTCTGCAAACCAGTCCTCCACAGCTTTCATTACTTTCTCTCCGGAAGAACATTTATGACCTTTTAAACTTTTTTCAGTTGAGGAAAGAGATGATAGTTGGACGGAACCAAATCTGGTGAATGAGGGGGTTGTTCTAGTAATTCTAACCCTAAATCACGAATTTTTTCCATGGCAACATGAGATTTGTGTACTGGGGCGTTGTCCTATGAAAACAAAACACCTTTGGATAGCTTTCCGCGTCTTTTCTCTTCAATTTTTTTCCGTAGAGTGGTTAGTAATGTCGAATAGTAATCTCCAGTTATTGTTCTACCCTTACCCAAAACATCAATCATGATTACTCCATGGCAATCCCAAAAAACTGAAGCAAGAACTTTTCCAGCGGATTTTTGGACACGAAACTCCTTCGGTCTTGGAGAACCAGAGTGTCGCCATTCCATCGATTGTTGTCTGTTTCTGGATCGTAGAAATGTACCCAAGTCACATCCATAGTAACAATTCGGTTTAAGAAGACTACATCGTTTTCAAATCGAGCTTAGTTCGAACGCGATGCTTCTACCCTTGCACGCTTTTGGTCAACATTCAAACATTTGGGGATCCATTTTGCAGAAATTTTTCCCATGTCCAAATTGACGTAAACTATATGATGAACGCGTTCGTATGAAATCTTCAGTGCTTCAGATATCCGTTTTAGCCCAATTCGACAGTCTGATAATCGATATTTTCGGGGAATGACACAGAAACTGGCCTTCTCGATCGGTCATCATCTTCAATGGAAAATTTACCTCTTTTGAAGCTTGCTGTCCAATTTTTCACGGTCGCATATGAAGGACATTGATCACCAAGGGTTTTAAGCATATCCTCGTAAATCTGCTTACCTTTTAACCCTTTTAAATACAGCTACTTGATGATGGCTCGATACTCCAATTTTTCGATTTGTACAATTTCGGTGGACATCTTTTTTTTTAATCTATCGCGTAACTCTGGTTTACTTTTTTGACGTCGAACTCTACACTGACACTTCAAATAAGCTATTGTTCGTTGATATGGTATCGCAATATTTTGTTTATGCATGGAACTGATCTAGGCTAACTAGATATCAATACATCCTCGTATTATAACAAGCAAACCCAGTAGATCAATAATTCAGAATGTTTTTAACTTAACTACCGGAGATTTCAACTTCCAAGAGCTTTTAGCACTTTCATAATAAACTTGACTCACCACAATATTCAAGTTGGTTGCTATAAGCAACCCCAAGCTCTCTGAAATGATTCCAGTCAGCATGCAAACGAAGTAGAACATGGACCACCTGTACAATTCCAAGGGTTGATCAGAAATGACGTAAACTAATCCCAGGTAGATTAAACCAAGAATCAGTTGGAGTGGTATTGTTGAACAGGTTAAGGCCATGAAGTAAGATCCTAAACCATACCATCTGTTGAAATGTTCCCTTTTCAATAGTTGGACTTCGGTAGGAACTGGAACAAATGTGATGCATTTTGAAAACAGTGGAGTGAATCGGTTAAGATTTACGAAGGATTTATGAACCACGATCGACAAAGTCAAAGGCTCGTCAATGTTAGGGAAATGGACAAAATGTTTCAGGCTTATGAAGAACTCATGAGGGGAAGGCAATTGAGGGAATACCAGATGACTATCGAATTAGGTACTCACATTGCAATAATACTGGCATCATAGGAACGTACATAAAGAATATTATGCAATTGAAGTAGAAGCCAAAGTTGAAAATTGTCTTCGAACCATCTTGTCCCATTCCTATATAAATACTGCCTACCAAAAGGCCCAGAAGTGTGTGTACTGCTACTCTCAGGGCCAATCCACCCTACATAATAAGAAAAATCGATATAATGCCTATCTTGCTGTAATGATAAACGATTTATTTATTAAGATCTTCAGATGATGCCCAAAGGTCTCAACTAATCATAAACATAATAATTAAAAATCACTCTAACTCCCCCATTTTCATGTACCTATTTCTCCATAAGGCATGCATTAAAAAATGAAGTATCAATTCTAGTAAAGACTTATGTTAATTGTTGAAAGCTACCTATAAAACTAATTTCACCTATAAAACTAATTCCACTGTTGGAAGTGATTTTCTAACCTTGTCTCTCCACATTTGCAGCCACATCCTTAATAGGAGAACCACAAATTGTTGAGTTGACGATCTTTTCGCAGGATTATTGTCGGAGTAAATACTGCATTGGCGTTTCACATTTTCATTGACTGGCTTCTCAGTCATTTGGTCCACATTTGTAACAGGTTTTTTATTGTCATGGCAATTGTGACCATTTTCAATTGACGATACCATTTTATCTTGGAAATCACCGTATTCCCCACAACAAACTTCTATCACTGAAAAGAAACCATTGAATACATTTTCTTGATTGAATTTGTGACAGCATTCAACAACATTTCAATTGAAGAAAATATTTATTTTTTTTTTATTTAAATTATCGTGTCTCGGCAACTATTTATATTATTTACTGATATGAATAGAAATAATAAAAAGAAAATGCAACATTACTACCTTATCAGAAATTTGAAATGTCACACACAAGTATTTCCAAAATTGAATTAAATATCGATCTTTTTTTTCTGGAATTGTGGAATCTACTTACGAAAGTCTGCGGGGTTATAGGTTGTTGGACAGTCTAATCCTATACTAGACAAAAAGGGAATAACAGAAGGACCATATCCATGGTAAACGCATTGTCCATTATTCACACAGTAAACATTATCAAAAGTATTAAATAACCTAGCGCTCGGTGTATGTATAGAGCATATCACAGTTCTTCCTCCTTTGGCTAAAAGCTTCAGCAATGCGATGCATTGTGAGCACGACGTATCATCCAGACCTCTGAAATCAAATGCTGTTCAACAGAACGTTCAAAAGATTTGAAAAAAACTTGAATAAATATACAAGACAAAACTTAAAGTACTCCAATAACTCGACCAGTGTGTAAAATATAAAATTTCAAACATTCATTTGAGCTTCAATGCCACCTGATATTACAAATTAGGAAGAAGTATTATCTCTTTCGTGAAGATATTTATGACCGATGAAAAAGTGAATATTACTTTAACACAGCAAAAAATTATATGTACCTATCTACCCATGGGTCATTGTCTCAACAGTATATCCACTAGGGTATTTATGTATTTCATAATTGCTCCAATTATATCATGTTATAATTATCATTTGTCGTGTTGTTTCGAATTATTCAGGTCATTAACAGCTGATACATTTTCTAATTGATCTCTTGTATCTGTTGTATATGTTTAATAGTAATATGCTACTTTTTCTATGAATACTTACGTTGTTGGTTCGTCCAAAAAAATTACTGGTGGATTATTCAAGAGCTCGAGAGCAATTGCCAATCTTTTTTTCTCTCCACCAGATAACCTGTCTGTCCTAGTATTTTTTGCACCTGATAGCCTCAGAAGTTGTAAGACGTCAGCAATCTACAGGACAAATTAAGTTCTGTAATAGCATCAACGAAGATGCGATCTTTCAAATTTGTGTTTTTGAAATGTTCAAGGGAAAATAATCATAATATAATCAGCGATGATTCGTTTTCCCATTCCTGAACTTACTACTTAAGTAGACTTATGCCTTCATGCACAGAAAATAGGAGTAATGGACCAGAAGAGCAAAAAAAATGAATGATTTCTTCGGGCATCATCCTCATTATTTAGATGGTTCATAAGAGGTTCAACTAGAGTAATTCTGGTGTTTGAAAAACATCGAAGTCCACATAATCTAATTAGGTTTTTAATGAAGGTATTGACGTGCAACTCACCGCCAATAGTTTCTCCTCTAAAGACATTTCCTTGTTCAGTTTCAAATTAGCCGCAACTACCATTGCTTCTTGGACGGTTAACCAAGGCTGGACCAGATCTTGTTGCATTATATACCGGGACAGTCTACTGAATTTTTTTAAATTTCTATCTTCTCCATTGATCAACACTGTTCCTGTGGCGCCTATACATCTGAAATTAATTACAGATTATTGTATGTGCGAATTTTATCGAATTGAATCGAACGTAGGTACTAAGTTTATTTCAATGGTACTACTTCAGTAATATTCAATAAGATTTATCACACCATTGTTATGTTCACAGTTTTTCTTGCCGAACAAGTGAATTTCCGACTGAATGAATATGCAAGACAATCTTGATAGATTCAAAGAGTGCATTTGAATATATTTTCTACAAGGTCTTCGTTAACGTTTCGCACCTTCAAATTATATGAGAAAAGATTGAGAGATCCAAAGTGTGAGTTTATTAAACTTCTAAAAGTGAAAGTTTCATTTATTCTTGGAAAGCTATGATCTCTCTTTCAATTTGCATATTTCTCTGATGCATTATAAAGTGAATCTTCTACGAGTATATGAAAACCTATTATACAAGGTGATTCGCGTTTACAAGCAGAACGAACATAATTTTCGATGAAAATTTCTTAGATTTAATTGAGATCGAAAGTCCAATTTTTTTTTCGAGAAGAAGAATACTCACTTGTAACCTGCCAAAATATTCAGAAGTGTACTTTTGCCAGCGCCTGAGGGTCCGAGAATTGCCGTAAGTTGTCCTGAATAAAATTGACCGTTGACATTCCTCAGAATTAGCTTTGTACCTGAAACGAAAAGAGAGGAGTTGCACAAGCTCATTCGACTGAAGATATTGCCTTGTGAAATCTCGTCATAACTTTCACCTATAACCGCAAGAATTTGGTAGCCAAAATATTAGAAAGAATACTATTCTAGCACTCTCTAAGCCAGGTGATAGTGAATATTCCGTGTAGATTCGTTTGAGTGCTATTTATTACTAAGTGTTTAAGCATTTCATTCTTCTTTTCGTGTATTATACGTATTGTTTATTCAAACATCGCTCATGAAATGTAAGGCATAGAGAACTTACAAATAGAAACGAAAAATTCCGTTTGAAACGGTTTATACAAGCTCGATATTTTGAAAGTAGCAGGATAATAATTATCCACCAATGTTACAAAATAGTCCGATAAAATATAATCCTACATGTTAAATTACGTCGACATTTTCACTTTTGCACACACCATGAAATTACAGCGAGTCGACGGAGTGAAGCAAATGATCTTCTAATGATCATTTAATGAAGCAGTGACCAAATAAACGTGAAGTAATCCACTCTGTATCGTACTTAAATAAAAACTCATCCTGTTGAAATGAACTTCAATGCTTGTATAAGTATGAATTATTATGTAGCGTAGGTAGAAAAATTAATGAGTACTCTTCTTTCATTATGAATTTAACCACATCTGTTATTTTTCTAGAGGAAATTATATGGATGCTGATGAAAGCTAGAAACATTGATTACTAAATTATAGTGCGAAAGCCACAATTTTCTTTAAGACGCACTGATATCCAATAAGGTATGGAAAGACCAAAAAAGGTACTCAATATTCTTTGAATTGAGACTACAACTTATTTTTTCACCAACTTAATAAAGTGATAAAATAATTATCGAATGTAACTATCGAAGCTGTTGACTTCTCACTAGACAACAACGTGAAAAAAAACAAATATTTGACAGCTGTGACATCAAATATGCATTCGACGAAATGTGTAAATCTGAACAAAACAAAAATTGAAGCAAAACACCTAATTAAACGATTAATTTATAATGTATACACAATCGAAGTGAACGCCATAAACCTCTTTCTCATTGAATTAAAAAGAATAATTCGAATTACTTCCTTCAATTGTTTTTGAGTGAACAAAACGGCCTTAACATCACTATGAATTGAATAATATCACCTCTAAACATACACAGAGTTCATTATCGTTGAATATGGTCGCATGGAAATCATTGACAACAACAAACACATTTGGACAATGTAACTCTATACTAGCTTTGTAGCAGAGGAATGGGACTTCAAATATTTATCATTTGCATAAGGGACTATGCAATTTACCTCGTGTACCACAAAGAACTGATTCAAACCTAAATAGTATCGACCTAACAGATAAATAGTTTTTGTTGTTGATTTTCCGTTTGAGGCAAACTTGTGAATTAACCTTAAGATATTTTTTTTTAAACAGCATGGTGCAGTTAACCATGTGTCTACCGGAAATGTAACATTGAACTGAGGGGAAGGTTATACATCAGTCAGCAAAAGTGTATATTCAAATAACTCATTCCAAGTATTTTCCAGGTAAAGTATTAGCATTACCAGATGGACTTGACCGCAATCCTAACATCGCTTTGTTGTTAGTTCTATTTTTGTGGATTATTCATGCTAAAAGTTAGAACTCTATCAGTCTTTGGCTACGATATGACTGTAAGATAGTACGAAATGGAAAAAGTATTCAATACCATCAATATGATAGGGTATGCCCCTTAACAAACCTCAAATTAGAATTCGGAATCTCAGTCAGATTATTTTCCATTCTCAATATCATTTTATGATGATTGTAATTAAATCGAAATCTGAATAATATTATTATTTACTCAATTGGGAATTTCTATTTTTTACTTTTCAAATGAGGGAGACGAGGTTATTTTTCCCCTTCAGCTACGACTCAGAACGTCCTTGGTTTTAACCCTTCCTCTCAATCAAGTGCGGATATAAAATGATGTCAACAATTTGTTATCAAACTGTGTAACTGGAATGATTCAAATGGTTGACATACTCGAGCATTAAACTTTATCATTGTGCAAAATGAGTCATAACCACAGGACCAAACAGTTCATGAAGAACATCTCATTTTTTCCATATCAATTTTGTCGTATTTAAAAATTGATTCTTCATCTACCCGAGAATACTGCAGCTGTCATTCAAATCATTTCCAATCGTCTGATGTCACAAAAATATTGGGATGTTTTTTATGATTCGTCTTAAATTCATATAGTTCTGGTTGCAGCTCCAATTTTGCCACATCTTTGGCAACAAATCGAGCAGGATATTCTCAAAATATTGGTGGAAAGCATGCATACCAAGTATAGTTATCGTAGAACGTGGTGAATAAAAATGTAAATATTATATTGTTACTTTTTCAAATATTGTATTTTTGTTATTGTGATACATGTAATCTCCTTACAATTTTTTTCACAAATCTGAAAAAACTACATACATATTGCAACAGATGTAATCTTAATTAATTCATTATCCTTGAATTTTGGATTCAATTATACTATTTTCCCGAAATCCCCAATTATTCCATACAAATACCTCTGCGAAAAAATGTACGATTTAACAAACATCATCGTACCTACAGAAAAATCAGCTCCGTGGAAATTAACAGTACCTATTCAGAAAATCAATTAACCATTAATTGTATGTTAGTCACGTCCTCAAACGCAATGTGTGTTCTCTTCAGTATTCTGCATATACATGGTGCAGATGTAAACAAATATATGAAAAAAGTCATTGAACAAGTAATCGATACATTCTTTGATCCGATTCTTGATTATTAATTATGAATCTAAAAAACTATAAGGAAGTAAGAGCTTACAAGGGAACCAACTATACAGGGTGGCCGAGAGATGGACGTCAAAAAGAAAAAAAAAACAGGTAAAAAAACAGGTCCCTCGTGTCATGGGCTATTCGAATCACCCCCATGTATGTTCTGCGATTTTTCACGAGTTATGAATTTTTATGAACTTTGAGAATTCTCGACTTGACCATCTTAAAAAAGTTATTAAAAAAAAAGTACAAGACTTCTCTGTGAAATTCTTTTGAAACTTAATCTCCATGAATTGTACTTTTATACATAAAATAACTAGATTCGTAACTTTGATAAAAATTATGGAAATGTTGGTCTCAAGTGAAAAAGTTACGTGAATTGGATTATGATCTGAATTTTCGAATCAGAATCAAAAATGTTAGAAAGCTAATTCACGGTTTCTTAGTATGCTTAAAAACTGTGCTCAACAGTCAGCTTTTAGAATCATTGATAAAAAATGGTACTTAACACTCTACTGTTGCTAGAATAAATTAGCCCTCAAAGTCATCGAGGTGGAAAAAATCAAAGAACTAGACATTTACTACAAAATTGTTTTTGCCATTTTGAGATTCTTCTGATCAAGTTATGATAAAAAATGCTGAAAATTAATGAAAATTAGCTTTAGATGTTGGTCAAGAAAAGTTCACATATAGAGTCAAAACTAAAATGGAATTTTTCGATCAATATTCTGATTATTCGATTCATTTTTGAACCAATGAAGGTTGAAAAGAAATAATTCTTCAGATAGTATCAAAGAAGTAATTGATCATCTCAGAGTTGAAAACTCTAAAATTAATCAATAGATGTGCATTTAATGGCCACTTTATCTAGATTCATCGTACGGATAAAAAATTGTCATTAAAAAGAAGGTGAAATAAATAGTCAATAGGAGATAAAACTCGATATTCATCTATAATTAAAATTGGTACAACCTGTAAAGTAATCTATTCCATTTCTTCTAAAGGCCTGACCTGATTATAAGTACCATATACTGATCAAACATTTCGTATATTTGGCTGATAAAATGACACCAATACTAGACGCAATTGAGCATTTTGATAATTATCTTGTGAAAACCTTAACTACTTAACCAACTTAGAGGTCTATGAACTGCCTAAAATCCATTAAAATATTAACATATTATACAATACCTACTACATCGATTTGAGTTGCATAAGAATACAAGTTTGCTTCGAAATTAAGTCGAGATCTCCTACTCACTATACGGGATCCTCTTTTTTAGGCACGTTCTGAGACGATGATAAACAATAGAATAAATTGGGTTAAACGTTTTGCAATTCAAATGAACAGACGTTTGACGAATAAGATCAAGGGTTAAATATACATACTGTATTCAATGAAAATATTGTGGTACAAGTAGGAACTATATTGATGGTACATTTGGCCTCGTGAAATTACCTCTTTAGGTTATTACTTTTGTAATATTTCATGCCTGATTCTACCTTAATATAATCTGAAAAAATTTAACAGCATTTGAATTCAGGAGCTTCAGAGCGTTCGTACATCCACCTTATAGGTAGATTCGCCATTTCAAGAAAACAATGATTTTTTTCAATACAAATCATAAAAACTTGAATTAATCATTGTGTCTTGTTGAAATGTCGCGTATTGTATCGTTCTTCATTTGTGTTTGAAAGAAATGGTGTTGACTTGCAGACAATGTAATCAGGAAGTTCTTGTAAAAATAATTGCAAAAAAACTCATCATTTACTCGTTTCAATTTGAATACAATAATACTTCATGAAGTGAACCACGCCAATGTACACGATGTACGAAGAACATGAAAGGGATAACTATATTCCGCAAAGGTGAACGACCTGTGTTGATCTCATTCCGAAAGAGCCTCACATTTATACAGCTTTCAACCTGAATCGGAAACTAAATTAATCCGAATTTTCGTCATGTATGTACTTTATAAGGTAATATTGCCTGGTGTTTAATTATTTATTTGGGCTTTTCACATCATTTACAGAATTCTTGTCATCCAAGGTAGGTATTGTATTCTATTATATCGGTGCATCAAATAATTGAAACGCTTTGCCGAAGAGGAAGATTAGAACCTACCACAATTTCAAAAATAGATTATCTTTATTAACTACCGATCTTTCATTGTAAAAACCTCATGATTATTTCGAATAAAATATAACAAAAACATTTGGTCCTATCACCCGAAGGTTTGTTAGTAACAGTCAATTTTTTCTGAATCTTTGGTAGCTTATTTGAATTGGCCAAAATCTGATTTTGAGGACTCTGCATTTTACTCGCCTTGGCAACTGTTCAGAAGAAAAAAGAATGCTAATCTCTAGCTTATTCATAATTATATTTGATGAACATTCCATATTCATAAAATCATAAATTACTGATTTGATCAAAATATTGCATGCGTAGATTTCAGCAAAGTAAATTTCCTCATCGAATCGAAATTCGCAATTCTGTAGAAGTAGGCTTTTATATGGGCGAATCAGTGAACGGTGCAGTTCCATCAAACCATGAAGAATAGAAGAATGGTGTATTATACCTATCGATTCTCCAATTAAACTTCTCTTATTGAGGTCTATCTCCCGATGAATGAATAGATACCGATTTAATTTTCCACTTCCAGCATTCAAAATGGAAATTCGTAAACTTATTTGAAGGGAATGTGAACTTACGATGTTGCAATAGGCAAACTCATTTAGTTAGTTCATCTGCGATTATTAAAATCTTTGAACAAAGAATCTGTATCATAACATAATTTGCATTTCTCTCTGATGTCGATACACGATAGACGTATCGGTTTCTCTAATTTCTCCTGATTCACCTAGAATGCGAATCTACTTCAAATATAGATCTCCGGCTAATTAGCCATAATTAACTTGCAGGATATTCAATGTACATTGAAAATATTAAACAGACAGCTTCTGAATAATTCCTAGGTAAATAATATTCCATATTGGAAAGTCTGAAAGCGGTGAAAATACGTTTTTACACCGACAGTTTAATTATATGGCGTTATTTCAATGCTCCTGGATATTTATAGCAACAAATTACTATTCATGTGACAGTGGAAACGACTAATCTTATCATAACAGCAAACTGTGAGATGTGCAACAGTATGGGATTTTTAGCATCTCTGCTTTTAGTGATAATAGCATCACTGTTGTTGCTCCAATTTATTATCTAGGTCGGAAGTTGTCTACGGTTTCTAAAAGTTCCAGTATATCGATTGAGTCTGAGTGGAAAGTTGTTGTACACTTCGTTAGTGGATTTGAAGAAGCTTTTAGCTCAGAATTGACGTTGTGGGTTCAGTGAATAACCACAATCATAATCGTAAATTTATCATAACATATTCAGAATATCATTTTCAGGGTTAGGTATATGGGAATTAATTTCCTACAGAAACCGATTGAATTTTTCTTCGACATATGTACTTTCTGGTATAAAAATGAACTCGATTATAATCGTGATTTCGAGAAGATTTTTTGTACGAAGTTCTTTATATTAGATTCAAATTACAAACTGTTAAGGATGAGAAATTCGGAAGAAAAATACTTGTTTCACATCATACTTATGATAATATTTTTATTACATTACAAAAAATTGTTTCTGTTGCCACTCCACGTGAATCGAACCCATTTCAATGTTTTTCGCTGTCATGACAACAGGAGCGTATTATCTCCCTCACCTTTTCTCCCTTGGGGTACTGCATAGGACAAGTCCTGAAATTCTATGTTCACTGGTGGCCTATTTGGAAAATAGGTCAGATTCTTATTCGCCACCACCTGTACACTATCTTCCATGGTTTCACTTTCACCTACACGATCATATAAACATAAACACTGAAATTTTAAAATTCGATAATGGGGATCCCTCTACGAGTTGCGTAGTAATGTTGTACGAGTGAAAGACTTCCGATGTCTGCACAGAGTTTGAGTTGGAGGAGCTGCAGTGTTCTGAACTCGCTACGAAACCCGACCGTGTTCAATTTCTAAATGGTTTGGGAAACAGCTGCGGATGCGTGCTATGTGCAATGGCTATTTGAGCTATAGGTGCGGAGATGCAGGGTCTTATATTTGTTTGTTATTCTTGTTCTTGGACATTGTTATCCAATAGTTTCCATGAGGGAGCTACTTGAACTTTGCGTGTCGCGAAATAATAAAAAAACGGAAGTGGTAAAAAGGCGAATTGCATTTCGAACGTAATACTTGATGACAGAGAAATGCCATTACATTTCAATGCCTTCCTTTCCTTGGAAAAAATAATGACGTTTGTTGATCGTAAAAGCAGCAAAGTTTTTATGTCACCTGGTTTTATGATCAGTAGATAACCCTTACTATGTTACAAAACTCAATCAATCTTTTTCGTCGCATTTGATTGAAGGTTCTTCAATTATTTTCCTCACTTTTTTGAGGCAGTATTCGAATTTCGATCACATTTATGATCTCGACCCCAAAAATGAAGGGTGTTTCAAATTTCGCGTTTCTTTAGAATAAATGAAACACATAATTTGTATTTATTTTCAAAAACTTTTTATTGGTAATTGAAGTATCAGTTATGACATTTAGGTACGGAAATATCTGCCAAATGGCCTCCTCTACAAGACGTCCACTCTTTTGTTAAAATTTTCAATAACATTTTGACATAATCGAGGCTCTATCTCACTGATGACACGAATAATTCCATCTTTCAGTTCAGGAATCGATTGTGGATTATTCTTATAAACCTGGCTTTTCACATAACTCCAAAGAAAATAGTCCAACGGTGTCAAATCACATGATCTTGGTGGCCGTTTCTGGAGATTATTCGTTCAGGGAATTTTTGTCTCAATGAATCAAATGTGTTAGTTGCAAAGAGAGGTGAAGCGCCATTCTATTGAAATCAAATGTCCACTCGATCAATATTCATTGATTTAGGCCACAAAAATTCGATTATCATCCGACGATATCGATCACCATTGACAGTTACAGCTTCACCTGCAGCATTTTAGAAGAAGTAAGGTCCAATTACACAACCTGACCATAATGCACACCAACCAGTGACTCGTTTAGGGTGCGTAGGTTTCTCATGAATAATTCGTGGATTTTCCTCACCCCAGATACGACCATTTTGTTTATTGACATAGCCACCAGGTTCAAAATTTGCCTCGTCGTTAAACATGATTTTTTGAGAAAAATCAGCAGGTTAGTCATTCATGAAATGGACAAATAAAGGGAGTTTTAAATGATCTAAAGGCTTAAGTTATTGTGTTATTTGAACCTTATATGCCTTCAGAGCTAAATCCTTGTGTAAAATACGCCATGTTGTGGACCCACTAAGTCCAACTTGTTGTGAACATGTAATGGACATTTCAGGGTCTGCACTCTGCAGCAACACTTTCACGAACCAAATGAAATTTTTTCTGTGAATGACCGCTACGAATGTATTTTTCACTTTTTGGTCCTCCACCGAACCGGTCTCTTGAAATTTTTTAATAATTCGACCAATAGTGCTTTCAGAAGGGCACGATTATGTAAACCATAAATTCACGTAATTTTCTAAAAACAATTTTCACAGAACGCTGATTTTCATAAAATGATTCAACAATTTCAACGCGTTGTTTTATAAATGTCATACATCACACTCCTTGAATGTCAAAAATACCCAGACGAATTATGTGCGCCATTTATATTTTATTTATTCTCAGAAGAAACACACAATTTGAAAAACCCCTCACTTGAAAACCTATGGTCTATTGAATAGGGTTAAAAATCACGCTGTCTTAATTTTATTGATTCAGATGAAAAACCCAAAACCTCAAAGATTTTGAATAGAAATCGGAGCATAATATCAAAATTCATCCGCCATCCTAAATCAATGTATTCTGATAAGAAAAATCATTTTCTCCTGTCTGACCCATGATTTCGTACACAAAAACTGCTACTGACATTTTTTTCATAAGTAATATCATAAGTGCATCAAATTTTTCCGAAAAAAATCGAAAAAACACTTTGCTAAGTAATATTTTAACAAGAAGCATGAGTGCAGGTGGCACAAAAATCCGAGTCGAAGACGAGGATTTTTGCACCTGCACGAATGCTTTTTGTTAACAAAATATTACTTTGCACTGTGTTTTTTCGATTTTTTTCACAGGAAAAATTAGATGCACGAATGGTATTTGGCAAGAATATTTCATGAGTAACAGATTATTCTGGATGCATCTATGTATGTATTATCAATTTTCGTTGACAACAACTGTCAAGTTTTGCCGCGGGTAAACCCGAAAAAACTGCTGACAGCTGCTGCCATACAGTTTTTCCATCTAGAAACCATTTGTGATTCAAAATTGCGCGTTTCTGATTGGTGGAAATTAAGACGAGGGAAATAGTCAATAAAATATGTCTATAACTACGAAACTATTCAGCCATATTGATTTAATAACATTGCGAAACAATAATAGAGCCCCGGACCTGGATCGACATACCCATTTTGAATCGTAGCACTCATCCGCCATTCCGCAGCAGACTTTCGGAAAAATCATCACCTTCTATCAAAGTCATAATCCCTAACCATGAAAACCCCAACATAATCTTTTTCAATAGAATCGGGTCTCAATCAACAATTCGCCAGCCATCTTGAAACGGACATCTTGATATTAGGAATTCTGACGGGGAAATCATTGTCTCCCATGGGCGCCCGCAGAAATTTTTCTCTGGGGGGGGCCGAAATTTTTCTCAGGAAGGGGAAAATAAAAATTATTGAAATATCGAGAGTGTTGTGCTGAAAAACTACGAGGCCATCAAAATCTCAGGAGGGCGCCATGGACCCCCTGCCCCCCTGCGGCCGCTCATGTTGTCTCCTACTCTGAATACCCTCACTAACTTATTTTGAATGGAACTACGGAACTCGTACACAATTATGGAGCCACCATCTTGAATTTGCGGTTTTTGACAGCATCATCATGGTCTAAGATTGTAAATCTTTGATATCAAAAGATATGAAGCTTCGACCTTGATTTCAGGCGGTCCCTGTTCTAGATTCAAATACAATAATCAATTAATCCACTGGTGTTTTTAGAAAATGCCCAAAAACGCCTAGTTCAGTTGATACATCAAAAATCAATTATGGCGAGTTGGATAATTGTCGATGTTTTTGTGTACAATGGTTTACCAGTAAATATTTATTAGTGTCGATATCTTCAACAACATCGATAATTCCAAGAATTCAAGTATTCGATAATAGGCAAAATAATGTATTATTCACTTTAAATCGTAGTAAGTGATCTTGGTAAAACACTGAAGTCTACGAAAGGAAAATTCCCCGATCAAACTCAGAAAATCATTCCGCAGGTTCTTCCATTCTCGACAAAAATTCTACTCAATTCCTTCAATGCTTTTTGAGATATTTTCTGTGATTAGCCGATCGTGAAGTCGAGGGTTTGATTTCGTACCGTTTTTATCGTCCACTAATATGATATGACCTTTTATCTGAGCGAATCGTTCAGTGGACTTATCCTCATAAGCTCAGTTCAGTGTGTCCCAACATCTATCGACTGCAATACCGAATAGAATCTGGGTCAGCAGTTTATTGACAAAGAGAAGCCAGGAGTTTCATAGAAGTGCGCCTACGAAGACTTTATAGAATTACGCTTTTTTCTACCTCCCTTCTACTTATGCCCGTCGCTCAGTTAAGATTACATTTATTTTCATATCATCATCTGCTGCAATCTGATATCCATTTACGTCTTCTCTTATATCTTTTGCTGGCATTCTTGCATATTATCAGTAATCTGCTTCCTGTAGTATGTGATTATTCGATTATTGCGATTCAGTTATTTCTTCACTTTACGAAATTCAAGTTACTGAAGCCAGTTCTCGATCTTTCGAACATATTGGCTGAAATACCCAGCATAACATGATGAGATATAGATAAAAAGTAGACAGCATTATCTCCTGTTTTCAAATTCCAATATCTCGGGACCTACTGGACCGAAAGAAGTGCGGTTGGGCTTTACTTTGATGCAATTTTATCTAGTTTAAAAGCGGTTGATTTGTCTTTTTCCGAATAAAGCCCCCTTCAGAAGATTCCAGGAAACTGGAAGAAGTCAAAAAATTTCGATGTTGAACACAGGTGAAATTATGCAAGACTAAAAGAAAAATAGAGACTTGTTTACGACTAGAAATTCATGGTAATGATTCAGTCTCCTTTCTACTTATTATGCAGGAATAAATTTTGTCCAATTTTTTCGTAATTTAGCGAAATATCCTTTTATTTTGTAATACCTGCGGGGGTGTTTCTAAACACACCTGTTCCCGCAAATAAAATATGAGATATCTTACCGTTTAAAACCTGCACACTTTTCCAGCCGAAAGGGAATCTGGATTCGTGCCTTGAGCAAACGCAAGGTCTCATGAAAAATTAAATCCTCTTCTGAGAGGGGATGAAAAAATAAAAAAAAAAAGACCTTCTCATTAACATTAACAATATATTAAATTACAAAATATTCTCTTCTACATTCAATGAAGAATAAAAAATCTTATTTCTCGACCTTTTCAAGAACCGAACAGTAAATAAAAAAAAAACAATAGAACATAAACAAATCAAATGGAGAGTGACGTAGTACCTTTTTGTAACTTCCTACTCAAAATTGTCAAAAATTCCCATTTAGTTATAAAAAAGTTCTCTCTTACCAGACCAAACACTCGCGAAAACACTTGCTGTTAATCACTTAAAACCAATTGATTTACTTCTGAATTACCTTTAAGTTACATTAAAATATTTTGGAGAACCGACCGAACTTTACTTCTACTCAACACATCAGGTACTCCCTACGATTCAATTCGCATTTTCCCATCTAATGCACATCTAGTGCTCTTTACTTCACGCCACTGTCGGAACTCGGAACTGCCTTAATTCCCGAAAATTTCCCTATTTAAAGCGAAGTCTCCCCTGCCTCTTCGTCCCCTTGGAATATTCTAGAAAGAATTTGTCTGAAACGACGCTGTCTTACACTATTGGTAAAAAAACCATAAAATCTGATGATAAAAAAAAACCGTTGACTCGACCCTTTGGGATACGCGACCCTTGAACTGTTTATCATCTTAGCCCTTCGAAGTTTTAATTTATGTGTCTGCCTCTATTCCACACGTTTGGAATATTCTTACATAGAATGATTTTAAAATTTTAATTTTAAGATGAACTAATTCATTTCCATTACCTAGGGTAGGTACTACAACATTCTCCCCAATAAAAAAGTTTTGGCTTCACATCGCCAAAACTTTTCCCTCATACCCCTACATATAACATGTCACTATCCCACTTGACACGAAACAAACATCTTATTTCTATAGAAATTGCTGAACTCACATGCATCCATTTCTTACCAGTTCAATAACATTTACTGCCTGCAAATCAATACCAAACAAAATCACGCGTACATAGCCGTATGAAACATTAAATACCAATTAAAAAAAAAATTCGCAAAACCTATGATCTATTAAACTTTACAAAAATTTCCAAAATTGACGAACATATATTCTCTTTTGTCCATAACCACAACTTTCGAACAATTGTCTTGCGCGCACCTTTCCCGATCTTTCTGTAAGTTTTTCGCGTCCTCCCTCGGTTTTCACTACACATCCCTTTTCGCTGTAGCTTCTGGTTCTCTGTACCGGAATAATTTTCGCTTCCACATCTCCAGCTTACCCAATGCCTCTCACGCTGTTGTTACGCCACTGCTCTACCTCTACTTATGTCGCACTCCCAGTAGCATTATTATTGTTTATGCCCTGTCACCGTTTGTCCGAATTTCTTGTCTCTAGCACCCCTGGTGGCATGTTACATTCCCGCAGTATAGATAAAACTGCAGACATATCGAATTTCTTCGGTTCTCGTTGATTGATCGATGAGGGTGGTACTTAATCGTCTAGCGTCGTTGTTGTCGTACTCAATTTCGGAAGATGAAATTCGAACCATTTACTCGTTGAATTATTCGATTTTCGCAATTTATCATACCATGAATATTTTTCAAGCAGCTAGGTTGTCAAAGTTTTTTTTTTCATAGACATCTCGCTGGCGTAACACCTGCGGAATCGCGTTTTTCATAATCGCCTAATAATCAGGTGAGGCTGGAAAGGAAGGTTATTCGTCTGATGATGGCCTGATGATTATTTTCGCTTCTCGCCGATCACAGAACTTCCCGTTGATTGTCTCTATTGTCCTTATACGCGCATTGTTCTAAAGTTCACACACATTACACAAAAAAATATGTCCTAACAACAACAGAAAACAAAATTTATCCATTCAAAAAAAAAAAAAACAATCACATCAGAATAATTGTATGATCAGTACAATATGAAACTTACTCAATAAAAAAAAATACAATGCAAGATAAAAAAAAATCAAAACTTATCACTCACAACATGCAAGGCCTTGTGCTCGCGTTAACCAGCGACCAAAACGCTTCCTTAGGTATAATCTATTTCAGATTATCTTTATATACCATTCAATCCAATTCGAAAGAATAACTTCTAAATCCGCAATAAATACCGTTCAACTACCAAAACAAAATTCCTTTACCCTTTTTAAATTTTTTTGAATAGAGGCCTCAAAAAAAAAATAATCGTACCTAAACTGCTTCTTCTGAATAATGTACTCAAAATTCTGAAACACAGCTACATTGATTATTCTCCAAAAATTTTACTAAAATTAATTTGAACGGAAATGACCTTGGAACCTAAAAATTTGGAATCACAATTGAAAAATTGGGCTACTAAAACTAGAATTGCCCCTGTTAACTTCACAAAAAAAAAATTCATAAATGAATGAAATGGCCTTTGCATGCTTAGGTACTTATTTTTTAACTCGGAACGTGGGGTCGTCACTGCCCAATGGTTCTCAAACCACTCCGTGCGGAAATAGGGTTTCCTCAATAGTAGGTCCATCGGTCTGGTGGACGTGCAATTTTTCTGGACCTTCCCAAAGCAAAGACTGGCTCTTCCAGCCATTCTTCCTCGTCACTATAGAACTCCTCATCTGATTCGAAGTAAATTGTCAGCCTATCGACATGGACAACTTTTTCTTCAATACCCCCACATTCCTTTATCTTGCATGTCTCATTACTTCGAAATCTTGTTATTTGATATGGACCAATCCAGCTTTCCCCTATTTCCTTAGATGACCCACGCATTTCTCTCAAGAGTACCTTATCCCCCAACTCGAATTGATGATCGCCACCAAAAACTCTCGATGATTTGTATTTTTCGCGATCCTTCCCCTCACATTTTTTCTTCTTTCTCCCTGGTTTCCCCAGCGTTTCTTCATTATATTGATCGGTCTGAGCCTCTGCATCCACACAAATTGTTTCGACCTTTGGTTTACCACTTTCTAAAATTTTCGATCCAGTTTCTATTCCTCCAAAATTTTCTTCCGTTTGTGTGTCTGCATTCACACAAATTATTTCAACTTTTGGTTTCCCACTCTCTACTGGTTTTTCCAAAATTTCAACGTCAGTATTGGCCCCCTTATTTTTAATTTGTATGAATGAATCCCTGTAAGTGCTTTTACCCCCAATTCTCAGTGTTTGTTCTTCCCGTCTGGCGATCTGTCCGATCTCTCTAACGTCCTGAAATGTACGTTCATCGAGGATTTCTTTGCCCAAAAGTTTGAAAACGGTCCCTCTTATGGTCACAGATGGATCATGTACATAGTCTATATGTGCATGATTCGCATACAAGAAATCCCTCCCCAAAATAACTTGGACATTCCCTGAAGCAATGTCGTCACACACAACGGCTGTCCAGGTAGAAATCCATTCACCGTTTTCGGGTCCCATCGAAATATGGGCCGTACCCCAAGATTTTATAGAGTGTCCTGACACACTCGAAAGCCGATATTTGTCAGCTTCGTTCGTGTTGATTTCGCCCCTTGAAACCAAACCCCGCTGGATAAGTGTGACAGCCGCCCCTGTATCAACCAAACATGGGGTGAGGGTTCCATTCACCCTTGCTTCGATGATATGCGGTACATCTTCTATCTCTTCGACATTTACTTCCGGAATAACCATAATACTTTGTTTCGTACAACCTGTTATTCCCTGATTTCGACACTCCCGGACGAAGTGTCCCTCCTGACCACAAGAAAAACATTTTTTTCTTCTAATTCTCCTCGGACCCTCTCGCCTACCTCTGTGACTACTTTCCCTTGCAAAATACCCTTTTCTTCCGCATGAATTCCCAATACCCACTGTCGCAATCCTTACATTCGATGTGTACCCCTGTACCATCATTAAGATCGATTCCTGTAATTTAACGATTTCCTCTGCTTTTTCTAAGTCTAAATTCTTCTCCCTCAACAACCAGATTCCAGTGTCCCTCATTAAATCCTTCCTTAGCCCCATTTTGAACTGGTTCAGAATCAGTTCCCTATTTTTCTTCTTTAATCCTGCTTCTTCTTCTGCTGTGGCCCCAACGAGATCATCCTGCAAAAGATCTGCCCCTACAATCCGTAATCTAGTACAAAATGAAGAAACATCTTCATCTTGTCCTTGGAAACACCGATATAATCTCCACTGGTTCTCTCCTGGGAATCTGGATGGAGTGAATTTCTTCAACAATTTTGCTTTGAGGTCCACATAATTAAATTTATCGAAGGATATGTCCGACTTGAAAAAATCATACGCTTCACCACTCAGTTTGAATTTGAGTAATTTCAGCGTGTCCTCTTCCGTCCACCCATCTAATTTGGACCGTAATTCTAATTTGTCGAAATACTTGACCGCATCTTCACCGGTGAAGGTATCTAACGTGCTCGCTATCATACCAAGGGAATACATCATTGACGGGAAGACTTTATCGGTAACAGAGGGAGTAGTTGCCATTTTTGTTTGATACCTACGCAAAAAAAAACGAAAGAAAAAAAATTCCTACCTTTTCCTGATGTTTCTCGTTTACCTGAAAATCCTGGTCTAACTGCAGTGTGATACGATCTGAAACTGCAAACAAACTAAAATTTTCTTTCCTGAAAACAAACACACACAAATCAACAGGTGAATTCAGATCAATCAAAAACGTAATTATTTCCAACTGAAGACGAACTATTTTTCCTGCAAAAAAAAGAACTCGTAATTAGCACAAACAAAACCCAGAATTCAATAACCTCCACAAAAAAATATCTGACGAAAAAATTATATTTTCCGATGCACTAACGTCTCAACTCTCAATATTTTTTTTTCTAAACAAACCTCTTTGCATGTCACGCTCAAATTAATTAATTCACTCTAAATAGCCAGTAAACAGAAAGAAAAAAAAATTCTCGAATTAAGTTCCCACTTATTCCCTCAATCAAAATTTAAAAAAAATGAACTGTAAAATACCCACTCTCAGAAAACAGATATATTCAATCCCACCGCTGTCACCAAATTGTAATACCTGCGGGGGTGTTTCTAAACACACCTGTTCCCGCAAATAAAATATGAGATATCTTACCGTTTAAAACCTGCACACTTTTCCAGCCGAAAGGGAATCTGGATTCGTGCCTTGAGCAAACGCAAGGTCTCATGAAAAATTAAATCCTCTTCTGAGAGGGGATGAAAAAATAAAAAAAAAAAGACCTTCTCATTAACATTAACAATATATTAAATTACAAAATATTCTCTTCTACATTCAATGAAGAATAAAAAATCTTATTTCTCGACCTTTTCAAGAACCGAACAGTAAATAAAAAAAAAACAATAGAACATAAACAAATCAAATGGAGAGTGACGTAGTACCTTTTTGTAACTTCCTACTCAAAATTGTCAAAAATTCCCATTTAGTTATAAAAAAGTTCTCTCTTACCAGACCAAACACTCGCGAAAACACTTGCTGTTAATCACTTAAAACCAATTGATTTACTTCTGAATTACCTTTAAGTTACATTAAAATATTTTGGAGAACCGACCGAACTTTACTTCTACTCAACACATCAGGTACTCCCTACGATTCAATTCGCATTTTCCCATCTAATGCACATCTAGTGCTCTTTACTTCACGCCACTGTCGGAACTCGGAACTGCCTTAATTCCCGAAAATTTCCCTATTTAAAGCGAAGTCTCCCCTGCCTCTTCGTCCCCTTGGAATATTCTAGAAAGAATTTGTCTGAAACGACGCTGTCTTACACTATTGGTTAAAAAACCATAAAATCTGATGATAAAAAAAAACCGTTGACTCGACCCTTTGGGATACGCGACCCTTGAACTGTTTATCATCTTAGCCCTTCGAAGTTTTAATTTATGTGTCTGCCTCTATTCCACACGTTTGGAATATTCTTACATAGAATGATTTTAAAATTTTAATTTTAAGATGAACTAATTCATTTCCATTACCTAGGGTAGGTACTACAATTTTCTTAGATGATATGCGATGAGCGCAGCACCAAATTGATCTTGCATTTATGAGATGAAAAGAAGAATTATCGGTAACATACTGTCAGGTCATCATAATGAATCATAAACAATGACTATGAACAACACGTAAGTCAGTGTTTGTATTAATTAATGAGCTTTTGCACACTGGATGAATCACTCGGAACTCGAGTAACGTTTCAGCATAGCAAATAAAAACGAATTTACTTGTTAATGGTAAAAAAAGGGATTCCGAGGAAAATAATTCATGGCAGGTTGTCCCAGAAAGTACCAGATATCAAGAGTGGTCAGAACGGAAAATAAAAAGCTTGAATTAATATATAAAACTGTGTTGGAGAAGTCCAGTCAAGGTTAATTTTTTTTGGGGGGAAAAGTGGAAAAGATCTAAAGATACAAGTATTGTATCACAAGACTGGTTTTGTATCCGTATAAAATGTATCTTTATGATACTTACCATATTTTTGAAATCTGCTGGTATGGAATTTTCAAGAATTATAGCATATTTATCAAGCTTTTTTTGAACAACAGTTATACATGGTGGAGAGTTGATTTAATCATCAAATATGAGCTATATATCATAAAATCAAAGCTTGGTTTTATTCAATGTTTCGAATCTAATGTTATCGAATCAAAACTCAGGATTGTACTTGTAACGAAGCACATTGTATGCAGATTCTGGAAAAACGGATAAAACAGTCGAGAATCGTAGGAAAAATTAACTAAATTGCATCTTCATTCTCTGGCATAAAAATCTTGAAGGTGAAGTTCTTGAAAATTTTCATCTTATGCCTCACTGGAAAACAATGTTTGTTGAAATTATTACGATCGAATTCATGATTATTCAATTTTCTGAGATATTCAACTGGAGAATAGATCAACGAAAAAAGGTTCATTAATGTTGATAGGAAATTTTCCTCTTAATACGACGACGTCCTTCAATTCATTGTACTCAATATAACTCCGATAAGCTTAAGAATAACTCATTCTTCCTAGTTGATAGCTAACACTCAAAAAAACAGTACGATAAGTTCATTAGATTTCATTCAAAAGTATTACGATTACGAATAATGTAATTTTTTTCTTTAATGATTTCGAAACTATTA
This sequence comes from Adalia bipunctata, assembly GCA_910592335.1. Classification (NCBI taxonomy): domain Eukaryota; kingdom Metazoa; phylum Arthropoda; class Insecta; order Coleoptera; family Coccinellidae; genus Adalia; species Adalia bipunctata. The sequence goes on along the minus strand of OU342952.1, from coordinate 8,704,002 downwards.
TTTTCTCGACCGGAACGACTTGACCTTCTTTATTTGTATTTTTAGAACCAGGAAACTGGACACTATATAATCATATAAACAGATTTTTTTTCTTTTCTCTGATGATTCAATAGAATGATGATGTGTAATGATAATGTCTGGACATCTCGAAATGAATTTGATGAGATAATGAACCGTTGACGGAAGAAAAGGACTAGCGACGTCTGGAGCATACTTAATGGTCGGAAATTTTTATCAACACCAAACCTCTCATCAATAAATGCCTATTTGCCAATTAACGAAAGAATATATAGACAAGTACTAGTATTGAGTTTACTACAATGAAAAGCTAATACTAATAATCGATTAAACAGAGAGTACAGAGTACAGATTCTAGATATGTATTAGTTTTTTAGCGAATAAGTTGCTCAGAAGAAACAAAAAGAGAAAATTACTGAAATTAGTAACCATCTCTTCGGTAAAAGTAATCACAAACTTTCGTTAGATTAAATAGATAACTGAGGTTTGTGCCATGTGCTGTTACTATTAACTGGAATTGTATAACATATTTTACATTTTAACAATGGTCAACCAACTTAGCATTGTTCATAGATGACTTCCAAAGGACAATGTAAAGACTTGAGCAGTAAGGACTTAGGAGTAGGTAAAAAAAGTCTTAGTTGGAAATGGTCGAAATGGAATAGGTTTAAACTTTAAAGGATTGGTAGGAACAAAGACTAACTATAGTCTTTGGTAGGAAGAAGGAAGATTCCAGTTACCACTTTCCAGTATCAGAAAAAAACCAACCAAATAATTTGGTGAAGGAAAATTTTATTTAATTAGGTTAGGCGGCCCATCATAGACAGGCCTTAAAAAAATTATTTAAGACTCATTTGAGTTATCCCTCCCCACGGAAATCTTTAGTAAAAGGCGAAAGATTTATTCGCAACTGAGGAGAGATCAGAGTTAAATGTATGAGGGGAACTAAGGTTTAAGTCAAGAAGGGTAGCACCGCAATGAGTTATATTCATAAACGTTAGTTTCTACTTCGTCCATATTCTGTGATAGCTTCGCAAACATGTCTTGAACAAGAGACCCATAAATTCAGTTAAATGACTGTTAATTCGATTCAGTTCGAAAATTTCTACACACTTTTGATTAATCTTCGAAAATATAAAAAAATTTTCAAGGTCACCGTGTTGCGACATCTAGGGAGTAAAACAATTTTATTGGCCTGTTGATTTGAAGCTGGTGCCATCTGTTGGTGAGGTTCGCAAACGAGAATTACAGAGAACTACAGTATTGAGAAAATCAATAATTGAAAGTTGATGTGAATAGAATATTCTTCTTAATTGAAGAAATAATTTATTACGTATGAAGAGTTGATCTGAAATAAAATACTAATTGAAAGAAAAAAATATATGTTTCGAGATAAAGTTGCTCCACATGTCCTGATATTACTATAAAATCTTGGAATTTTCTCCAAGGCATGTTACTCTCTAAGTACCGCCATCTGGAATGCTGGACCGGAACTAATTATAACTGTCTCATTCCTTCATTATGCTTATGAAATGATAGATTTCTTCACTTAGATTTGTTTCAGCTGCGCATGTATCAATGTCAAATTACAGTGACTAGATAAGGTTATCTAGTCACTGTATGTCAAATCAATTCAAATCAAATGAAAAGATACTCTACACTTCATTTCTAATATTTATTATTCAAAAACAAAACATAATCCTGCTCTAATTCTTTCAAATATGGCTTCAAAAAATGTTTGAAAATTCCCAATTCAAACGAATTCCCAACCCTAAATCGTCTGATCTGAAATTTTGTGAATCCGTAAGGTTTTCGGAATTTTTTTTCATATCAATAAAAAATTCAATTTCAGGTTAATTCAGGTTAATGCACACATTCATTGGATTTGTCTATTGCGGTTACAAACCGAAGAGTTTTTCTTTTATTAATAGTTTTTTCCTTCGTGAAAACTATAGTTTCTTCACGAATTCAAAGATGTCACCACCAGTTTGTACCTCCTACCAGAACTGGTGTCGGTGTCTTTGAATGAGTACAGGAACTAATGAATTTTCCATTCGTTTCGATAAGCAGAAGAAAAGAACGCGGTTGTACTCCTTGATATATTTCTACACAAAAGTATTACATAAATATTGTGATCAATCTTTCAATAACTTTAGAGACCAAATTTCTTATAACATACTGAGGATTCATTTCGCAACCGAAAGAATAAAGCCATTATTGTCATTTCAAAATTAAGATTTGATATAGCTTATATAGTAATAACGATTGAAAATAAGGTACACAATGTATGAAAATATTTTATGTGCACCACATTGCGTAACTTTTTGTGAGGACTGCTCATGGAGGGTACTTACACTTACACCCTCTACCCCCCAGAATCTCCCAGAATACTCAGTTTGGTGATCCCTATATCACCCATACTTTGAGTGCTCTGAGCTTCACAACAAAACTCGAAAATGAAATATCGAAAAAGTTAAAACGAAATAATCCATTAGTTATGGACGATTATGGTATCAAAATGTAAGTTTTCGAAGTCGCTCTATGCATTTAAAAGTTTTTCAGATCCCTAATCATAATGGTTTCGATTTTCACCTGCGAAATGGTATTTTTCGAAAAATTGGAAATTTCAAATTGTCATAGTTCTCGTTTCTTTGGTCGCATCCACATGAGAGTTGTATATTGTTAATGAGCATTGTACAAAGTATATCTATCAATAATAAAATCGATTACGAAAATCCCAAATTTTTGGGTGAAAAATGCATAAAGGGTATGACCCCCTGAAAACCCCATATTTGCCATCAACACGAATTCCCTGGAAAATCTAATAGTGTTATTCAATCGATAATGTCTTCAACCCATTCGAATCTTTCAGAATACTGAATTTGGTGATCCATACTCTGAGTTCTCTGAGCTTCAGAACAAAACTCGAAAATGAAATATTGAAAAAATTAAAGAGAAATAATTCATTAGTTATGAGGGCTACATGGAAGATTTTGGTATGAAAATGTAGGTTTTCGAGGTCGCTCTACTCAACAAAAAAACTTTCCAGAGCCCTAACCATTATGGTTTAGATTTTCACCTGCGAAATGGTATTTTTCGAAAAATTGGAAATTTCAAATTGTCATAGCCCCCGTTTCTTTAGTCACGTACACATGAGGGTGGTATATTGTTAATCAGCATTGTCCAAAGTATCTCTATAAAACAATAAAATAATAACAATTAAATCGATTTCGAAAATCCCAAATTTTTGTGTGAAAAATGCATGAAGGGTATGACCCACTAAACACCCCATATTTGCCAATCAACACGAATTCCCTGGAAAATCTATTAGTGTTATTCAATCGATAATGTCTTCAACCCATTCGAATCTTCCATCAGAATACTCAATTTGGTGATCCCTATATCGCCTACACTTTGTGTGCTCTGAGCTAGGGCGAATATAGCTTTTTTTCATGGGGTAATAACGATTGAAAATCACGAGTATACAATGTAGGTATTTAATATTTTATGTGCACCACATTGCGTAATTTTTTTTAAGTAAAGCCGCCCTTTTGTTTGTTTGATATTTTATCATTGTTTGAAGAGAGATTCTCCAATCAACGGCAAAGTCATTGTAGAGGCGACATCTATGAACAACTACGTGTATGAGCAATCAGAGCATTACAAAGATAGTCTATAATAATATAATAATTGTAGAATATCTTTGGAGCATTACTAGTTCAGCGAAAAGAAGTCGCAATTCGTAGATGATTCATAGATGTCACCACCTGGTTTGTAGTGCTACAGTGACTAGATAAGAGATCTTATCATGTCACTGTATGTAGTGCTGAAAGCATAGATATAGAATACTAAAGACGAGCAAGTGTCGACATCTATAGCGCGTAGCTACCGATTGTTAATCGAGATAGGATTTACGTTTAATCCACTTCAGATTTCTACACACGCCGGTGGACAGTGAGTCGCAACGAATCAACTGAGAAAATATCAGATTTGTGACGAACGGAGGATTCATCTGAGAGCTGTTGTCAAATATTTGGACCGCTGTCGATAATCATATTTCTTGTAATCTTCAATACGAATCTGCCTACAAGGTGAATCTAGTTACACAGTTAATCAACGAGCTCTCAAAAGCTCCTGACCTAACGTCAGGGAAGTTTTGCGATGAAGATGAAATACTTACCAGGATATCAATCTGAAATAAAAATTAATATTGGTCGGCCTGATACTTACATTACCATCTAGTTCTGCGTACGACAAGACAAGTTCACCTTCAGCACCAAACGTCGACATGCGTTGACTCCTGATTTAATTGAGGATTTGAAAAAAATTGAATATTAATGAACATTCTCGTAATTGGAGTTGTTTTTTCCAAGAAACGAGAGCCTTATCATTCTGCCCTGATGTCTGTAATTTTCGAGTTCTTCAATCATCAGCATAATTTTCGATGGAATTTCTCATAATTGAGAATAAATTAGTTGTGTAGTGAGATGTGACAATTCTCAACACATTTTAATGTAACAACACACTTGACCACGAATTATTTGACCGATGTTATTCACCTTCTCCATCTCTTTTCTTCAGCTCAACAGAGTGAAAGGTTATGAAATGATGCAAAGAGCTTGTGTTTTAAATAAATTAATAGTAAAATAAAGAATCCACATTATTTCTATCAGTAATCACTATTCATCATGTCCCTAAAATATTTCATGATAAAATCAAGTACATAAGTACAAATGGCCTATTTCATTATACAATATCTATATTTCCCCACCTTAGGAGAGAAATAATTCAATCTAAACAATAATTTAATTCCGTTGATTTGAACCTTATTCAACTTGATTTCCAATTGAGAACCTCTTCTTTCATTGACTGATAATACGCCAAATCTAAAACTTCTCATGGTCCAAAATGAGATTTAACCAATTTAGCCACCATGTATATGGCTTTTGCGAATTTGTTCGGCCTCAATCTTTGCTTGAGGAGATAAAATCCAACCGTCCTAAAGAGCACCAAGAAGAAAACCAGAGCAAGTACATCCACCCACACTATGACTTTGTCCATTCCCATACTTCTCAAAAAATAACTAACATCGGTGTAAAGACACCAATCCTCTTCTTCTGGGCAAGGTATTATTTCTCTGTCTCTCAACATAGTGCCCATTAGTCCTTCCATGGAATATCGGAGATAGTCGAAGTACATGGAGAAGCGTATCCATTCTGGAATAGTTGCAGTGCCAGATCCAAAACCGTAGGTAGCTAGCAGCATCAATGGTACTTTGGATGTTGTTCCCAAGAAAAGGGCATTCTGTAACGTTAGTCAAGATGAGTAAGTGTTTTCCTTCATATGGATCAAAATGCAAGCATTATTTTACAAAACTCGAAAAGCTGATCCTTCAGAGTACTCACCACAATATTGAAAATAACGCCCATTATAATGCCATAACTTTCAGCAATCATAGCAGTCAGAGAGCAAATTATGTAGAACAACACTACTCTGTAAAGGTCCAAGGGTTGTGAGGTTATTGTGAGGGTCAAAGCAACAAAAATCGCAGTTAAAATCATTTGAATAGGGAGATTCGCCAATGTCAATGCCATATAATACGACCCCAGTCCATACCATTTATTAAAATATTCCCTTTTCAATATTTGCATTTCCATTGGAACTGGAAATGATGGAAAATTCGATAAATCTTCGGTATTTCACATAGATGGAAAATACGACAATAAATGAAATCACAAAAACTTACCTAAAAGTAAAAAGGGAACCATTGGCACAAACATAAAAAAAATTATACAAACGTAGAAAAATCCAAAATTATACAGTGTTTTCGATCCATCATTGCCCATCCCGATATAGCAATTGCCTATAAGTAGGCCTAAGAACAAGTGTATGAAAGTTCTGAGGAGAAGTCCACTCTGAAAAAATTGGAGATATTCAGAATATGATCTTGAAAAAGCAGACAGTTAATGGAAATGGCGTTCCTCAGGGTTCTGTATGAGGTTCAATATTATTTATATCATCAAGTTGCAGAAAATGGCATAATACTATTTACTACATTATAAAAAGCTAGAAAGAAAACCGAATCCTTACATTCCAACAAGTACCTACACATACTTTGATCTAGGTGCTTCATCTCTCAATATACGCACCTTATCTCTCCATGTTTGAATCCATATTCTCATCGTAAGAATCGCAATTTGTTCAAAAAAGGTGGACCCTGTATTTTTCATATCTGCCTCATTCTGATGATGGTCCCCAATGTCTTTGATTTCATTGACTGAACTATCTTTCGTTTGTTCCATAGCGTCAGAACAGTTCTTAGCATAGGTTGCATTCAAACCATTTTCGATAGAAGCGACAAGTTTATTTTGGAAATCGCCATATTCCTTGTTGCAAACCTCGAGAACTAAAAATGAAATTTTCAGAGTTCCTTTTCGACTTCAACAGTTTCAAATTCTGCCAATACACTTTTTCCTTTCGTCAAAAATTTCATTCATCATAACAGGGTAATTTTGAGAGCTGAATGACATGACTCACTGAAATCTGCTGGATTGTATGATAAAGGACAAACAAGTCCCAAATTTTCCAAATAAGGTACCACAGTAGTTCCATATCCTTGATAAGCACATTGTCCTTGACTCAAAATATAAATATTGTCGAAAACTGAAAACAACTTCGCACTTGGTGTGTGCAATGAACATATCACAGTCCTTCCTCCTAAGGCTAACAATTTCAATAATCCTATACACTGCGAACAAGCCACATCATCCAAACCACTGGAACAGAAGATTTCATGATTTTATTGACTGACTGATGTGCTATTGAGTGTTCCAACCATCAGTATCGATACATTTCAATATAATGAGAAAACGCAGATATGAAATGTTATTGAGCTCATATCCTCAAGTGGAACACACTGTATTTTCAGATATTTCTCCTTGTTTGAAATCCAGATTTTTTCGAAAACGTATTAGCTTATAATGAAGCTTAGCGCATTGAGCATCGCTCAAAGTTTCAGAGCCTATTTTCTCTTGAATTTCTGCACATTTTGTATTCCAATTCTGATGAATGAAAACTTACGTTGTGGGCTCGTCCAAAAATATCACAGGTGGGTTATTCAATAATTCTAAGGCTACAGACAATCTCTTTCGTTCTCCTCCAGATAACTTTTTAACTTTGGTAGCTTTTGATCGACTAAGATTCAATAAATCCAATATTTCCTTGATCTGAAAATTCAATAACAGTGAAGATGAAAATTGTTCAAACACTGAAGTTTCAAGTTTCCACTTTAACAATCGATAGAAATACTTAATTCAAGAAGAAAAAATATTTCTTTTACCTCAAAGAGGACAATGTTATTTTGTCCAGGTACGGAGGGTAATTTTTGCTATTTTGAATGCACCTATAAAACGAAACTTCTATTTCTGAATACAATATCATGAAATGGACGAGAATTCCTGTCGACAAACGTATAACAAGTGTAAATGCAACTTTTATGTTACAATCATCAATGTCAGAAAAATGTAGTAGATCAAAGAACCATTTCACTGATGTTTTTGCTTCAAAGGTCAGATTTTCCACACAATTGTGTATGCATTCTGATACAGAAAGCTTATGCATCAATGTTCCCATAATAAGATTATGAAAAAAACTTTGTTGCAAAGACACAGAAATTGCATTATCGACTACTAGATTTATTAACTTGTAATTCTTCTGATTAAGGTGATCATTGAGACAGTTATTTATTTATTTGATTTCATTGGATGAACCTACCATATGTTCTTTATTTTCTTGGCTTTCGTAAGACCCTAGCTTTAAATTTGCAGCAAACGACATGGATTCCTGAACTGTGAGGTAGGGTTGAATGTAGTCATCTTGCATTATGTATCTCGATATTCTTACGAATTTTTCCACATTCCTCTTTTCCCCATTCACGTATATATTGCCTGTAGCTCCTTCGCTCCTGAAATATAAGTTACAACCTTTTCGTTTCAAATTGAATTAGAACCAAATTTTGGAATTTGGGTATTCCCTAAAATTCTATACGTTTTCAGAACTATTGAATCTTTGAAATCTTATTTTTCCAACATACCCACACTTAGAGAAAACTCAAATTAATTCAATATCCCCTACTCATGAGGAGCAGGTATTTTTCATTTCTATCGTTACATGCGGTATGAATAAAGATTAAATTTGTATAGATCCAAAATTCAAATGTATTTCAGAGTTATTAAGTATTATTACTCCTTCCCTTCTGATCGATACACATGTGAATGGGTGTCGATTGGTATGTGGAACCTGAAATTCAAATGAACCTCAGATATTCCAGGCAAAATTATAATATTTATGAAACAAGTTCAAGGACGATATTTCGAGAAGAGAAGGTGGTTTCTTAGTGGAGAGTTTCTTGGCCTTCTCTGGGATTATTACCTCCCAGTCTGAACTTATACAGGGTGTCGTATATAAAACAAAACTTTTCGATTTACTACATGAATTATCAATATTGATACTCAAAATTTTCACGTAATATTCTCTACTAGTTGCCCATCTGATCAAGTTCATTACAGCGAAATTCCAATTTCATATTCAAAAGACATCTGCAATAGCAATATTCGAATTGGAAAAGAGCAACTGGATCTGAACTAGAATAAGTCATTTTGCAGATGAATAATTCAATCTGCTAATGCTATTGTACCTGCATAATCATTTTTTTCTAGATAGTTTACATCCGAATCGAGTAGACAGATACCTTGACAGAGATACAAATGGGTTTCTGCCTTGAAAAAAGTTATGTTTTCTGAATAATGATAAATGATATGCTCTCGAATCTATTGAGCATAAGAATATGATTTGTAGGAATTTGTTGATATGTCAAGGTGAAAAAATTGAGAACCAAAGGGGTTATGTCCGATCATTGAATATTACTTTATTGGAAATAAGTTCATTTCAAGTTCATCTAGAACTTTCAAGTCTTGAAAAAAATTATGGAAATCTGCAGCTAAAGTATGACGAACATAATACAACGGTTTCTCAATATATTTTTGAATCTTCTTTTCAGCTCTCTATAGGATGGATCTATCGTTTTCAGCAAATCATCCCTTAAAATAAGATTTCCGTAGTATTTTCTTCTTCTGCTTATCCCAGCCTATATATACAGGGTTGGGATGAAGTATGGAACCAAGTAAATATCTTTTAAACGAAAGGAACGATATTCGTGAAAATTTGCAATAGAAAAAAATGCATCTGATGTACATTTTTTTTTGTTGATGATATACTTCCGGTTTAACCGAAAATACCATCAACTTCTTTAATTTAAATGAGACACTCTATATATTTTTACAGATTTTGAAAGAGCTTTGAATTCATACATATACTGAGTTTAGTGTGAAGAAAGTTCATTATTCCGGAAAAATTGGATTTTTCGAAATTTCTCATCTTTAATTGCTTATGAAAAATAATCAATTAAATTTCGGATTATCAATTAACTGTGAGGTTAATCACATCAGTTCTCGGGTGGACTTTGATGAATACGACACGGTAATTTGAATTACCTGCAATAAATAATTATATCACTGAGTGTGAGCGCTCACATTACCGTAACAATTTTATTTCCTAAAAATGGAAAGACGAAAACAACTGACGAATCCATAATAAATAAATATGTATTGCGCGCATATTTCCAAATTTAACATTTAAGTAATTCTCATCATGCATGTACCTACGTAAGTTCCGCGTTGTAACTCTCCACAAATAAAATCATATCCTTGAGAATTTTCCTACGAGAACTCAAGAATATGTTTTTTATGAAAATCAATTGACGACATGTTCGCTTACTTGTATCCTGCTAGAATGTTCAGAAGTGAACTTTTTCCTGAACCTGATGGTCCCAGAATCGCTGTCACTTGACCAGATCCAAATTTGCCATTGATACTCTTGAGGATGAGTTTTGAAGCTGAAAAAATTCGTATTTAAAACCTCTTGCACTTTTGAAGAATACATCTAAAAATGCACAGAATACCTAACTACACAGAAGCGTCACTCTATGTGATGACGCTTGTGCCATGCTAGGTAGTAGGTACCGGGTTTTTCACTATAATTTGACCCCCCCTTTAACTTTTTTACTAAAGGAGATACAAAAAAATGTTTCATACAAAAATTTCACGAAATCAACTGAGGTTTTTTAATATGACTTCACGAACTGAAATATATACAAGGTGGCCAACATATTGATGGCAACTTCATTTTTTCAAATGGAACACCCTGTATATTTTCCTATATTTGGCTAGCTCTTTTTCCCCTAATTTCGAATATGTAACATATGTTGGTCTATCTCTCTTATTCTGAGCACCACAGAGTTTCAAATTTAAAGAACAACCTGGCAAGCTCAGCAATAACTTTTCAAGTGGCAGGCTGCGATTACTCAAAATGTATTTTGTAAATACATATAAATACGTATGTCATATCGTTACTAAGGAGATAACTCCAAAAACGGGCATTTTGAGTAATCGCAGCCTGCCACTTGAAAAGTTATTGCTGAGCTTGCCAGGTTGTTCTTTAAATTTGAAACTCTGTGGTGCTCAGAATAAGAGAGATAGACCAACATATGTTACATATTCAAAATTAGGGGAAAAAGAGCAAGCCAAATATAGGAAATTATACAGGGTGTTCCATTTGAAAAAATAAAGTTGCCATCAATATGTTGACCACCTTGTATATATTTCAGTTCGTGAAGTCATATTAAAAAACCTCAGTTGATTTCGTGAAATTTTTGTATGAAAAATTTTTTTGTATCTCCTTTAGTAACAAAGTTAAAGGGGGGGTCAAATTATAGTGAAAAACCCGGTACATATGTCAAAATTAAATTCAAACTTCCCGATGGACCGCTGAAGTTTGTTTTTTTTGGTATGATTTAGATTGTTGATAAATCAAAAACTGAAAATCCTCTGTTATGTGAACCATTGACCATTCAAATCAAATTTGCCGCTCAAAAGTGAAGTATGTACTACCTAACAGAGAGATCAAAGTGCCGACGCTCACTGACGCTTCTGTGTAGTTAGGTATTCTGTGATTATAGTAGATCACAACGAAAACTCTTCTTCGAGCTGATTTTTCAACGAAATATGAATTGCGTAAACAACAGGGTATCAATCTTGAATATGAAAATCAGTTTTCTTTGATAACTGAATCGGTTCTGATGATAACGCATTACTAATTTTTTTGTATCGAAAAATCAGGAGCTTCTGAGCGCCTACTCATCTATTTTTCAAACTATTCCAATGATAAGGAGTTCCCTACATCAGTTATGCATGATTTATAAGCCAAACAACTGAGATTAAGCTACTTAAATGCTTTGGTTGTTGTTTTCATTAAAATTCTATGCAAATATGTGATTAATTATATCTTAATAATAACACAATAAGTTCCTATTATTCTTTGTATCAGTACTTCGATTCATTCTACATATAATATGTAATTTTTCAACGCGACCCAAAATATGTCGTCAATATGTAACTTTTCATCATTGAATAATATTTTTTCTCGATTTTTTCCATTTTTTGATTTTCATTTTTAATTCTTCTTGTTCTATTTTTGACATAATCCATTTCTAAATTATCTGATACGAGAAGGAAGTTGAATTATTGTTGATTGTGGTACTCCCAGAATTGTAGTTTGTGGTATTCGATGAATACTAAAGAATATCAGGAATGTGAATTCATCACGTATTCAAGTACTGGTTGATGCAATGCATCATAAATGTTTACCTCGTTTAATAAAGACTATTGCTCACCTAATGTCAAATTTGCATATTTATTGAATGATAAATATCTACAAAAATCTTGAATGAAATTTGGCCCCTTCGTTATTTTTCACTCGTTCAATTTTGAAGAGGTAGGATATCCGATGTTTAACAATAGAAGTTCATTAAGGATTGCGGATTTCAAAACGATATTTGTTAATTTGTTCATTTCCATATGAGGACAAAATTAACAATGGGCAATTTCAAAATATGGTTCGATATTTAGATTTCCTGGCGACCTCATCTACATATTGGATTCGATTTGCACTTATTGCCAAAAATTCGGATCACCCCAATGCAAATCATACGATTCGTCAGAAAGTTGAAGTTGACATATTTTTGAGCACTTAAAACGAGGGCTATATCATTTCGTCACGAAATTTTTGGAACTTTGTGCCAAAAATGGTTCAATCGACTGGTTGGATTCACTGATCACGAATCCGTGGTCAAGTACAATTCTGTACGTCCCGTAAACACGATAACTGTCAAATGGAGACTTGAAATTTTCAAGGTAGTTTGGGATCATGAACGATAGCTTTGACAGTCAATGCCAATTTTTTTCGATAACTGTCAAAATTTTTCGTTGGATTCTGGAATGCGAATCTACCTATAGGATAGATCAACTTTCAGGATGTATCTACTAGCAAGATGGATGAACGAGCCTGCTTTAGGTGACCAATTCCGTGGAATGTTTTGGGTTCGATAAAAATTTAAGCATTCCCTGACCATTTGTGGGGATATCTTCGATTTTTTTTATCAGTGGCGTGCAATTCGGTCACATCGTGATAAAAAATTCTTCAAAGAGCAAGTGCGTGCAGGGGTGCAGGCTTAATTTTATTTGAATCTCATACTTTCTTCATGGAAATTATTGCAAGAATATATCTTTTTCAGTACCTAATCGAAATAAATGAGTAAAATACATTTCGAAAATCGAAATCAGGAAAACTGAAGAATGTACCATTAAAGTATGCGCGAATAAAACTGATACACCCTGTACATTTTGAAAAATTATTGAACTGAGGGGAATAAGTTTCAACATGAATTTTGATCAGAATTCGATATTTTGTGGATTTTTTGAACCATATAGATAGATGGATAGATAGATAAATTTCTTTATTTCAAAATATGTATAACATAGAGTGAAATAATGTCAAAACAAATCCTAATATTTTGGAATGGCTAATATGCATATTATTCACATGTGAATATTCAATGAGGCGATGAAATGTAAATAAATAATTTCCTGATGGAGCACAAACGACTATCTATTGTTTGTTTATGTTATGTCTTTGTCATGCTTTCATTAATTCCTATTTTTTGTATCATGGGAATAATATTGTGGTTCAAGGGACTGATCGAGAAAATGAATAATTTAATACAAGATGAATTTTTCAAAATTCCCGAAACGAAAGGTGGGGGAGGATGAGATATCGGTTACAATTTTCGAAAATAAAATTGTTCACTCACACTTCCTTCCATCGGGAACGCTGTAACTCAAATCCTGGAATTCAATCTCCACAGGTTGCCTTTTTCGCAAGTATTTCAAAGTTTTGTTCACAAGTATTCCCGAATCATTCATTATTCAGGACGGTGTGGAAACTTCCGAATAAAAAGTCGCACAAACTCCGAACAGGGGTGTCACCAGAATGAATTGATAGAAACGAATGAAGAAACCCTCTTCAACATTTTTCAATTCCCCGCCAAAGATGCGACGTTGTTCGTTAATTGTGCAAATTCGTGCGTGTTCAATGCAGGTATATACTGAGTTGCCAGCGTACATCAGAATGGGTTATGGGAGTTAGTTCCCCTCCAATCTGATTCGATGATCAGTTTACTATTGTTGATCCTCGTGTATCATAGTTACAGCTTCCAAATGGAACGGAAATCCTCGCTATCGGGAATCCCTCCACTGTTTTGCTGAACTTATCGGATTCGTGAATATCGTGCTGAGAACACTTCATAACGCCAAAGATCCTCTTGGATCTTTGGATCCCAGTTCACTCCAGGTAGCTCAAACTGATTCCAGGGTTACCACAAGGATAAGGTTAAAATGCTCATAATTTCAGTTTATGTTTATGAGGTCAGTTTTTAGTTATTTTGAGCTTATTAATATGTATCGGGTGTTTTTTAGGGTGATAGAACAAAAAGAAATAAAACACATTTGAACTAAGATTGAAGCCAAATCGTTTTTTATTTGAAAGAAAATTCTATGGAATTGATATTTGGAAAATAATTTCCGATATATGTCCACCACGAATAGCTCTGAGAAACCGCATTTCGAGTAATTCAGGCCTTATTTCAGCAATACAACGAGTTATGTTTTCTTCCAAAGCGTCTATATTGTGTCTGGTTTATCAGCATAAATTGAAGGTCAATTAATTGGACTATTTTTCGAAATAATTATATCAGCAAACAAACGACGCTCATTATGGTCAAGAGGCCTTAGTTCTTGAACCAGTTGGATCTTGTAGTGGTGTAGACCAAGATCTTCACGCAGAATTCTCCACAGAGTCCAACTTGTTGTGAACGTCGACGAATAGACAAATCTGGATCTCCATTAATTCTATCACTTACAGCAGCGATATTTTCTTCTGTACCTATGTACAGTTCTTTGTCTTTTTGTTGTTGCATCGAGTAGAGAAAATGTTGACCGAAATCTATCGATAGTTCGACGAATAAGCTGCTCTGATGGACTCTATAAGGTTGGCGAATAGAACACTAATTTTAAAAATTAATTTAAACAATTTGTAAACGTTTTTGCGGCATGAGTCTTACCATGATAATTTGTCAATGTTTATTGAAGAGAAATGTCAAAACAACATGGAATCTACTTTCTGTCAAATTACAGGTATCCCTACCGAAAATTGTATCACTCTAAAAAAACACCGGATACCTACATAATGAACATGTCAGAATGGCAATAATGGCAGAATTTTTGCCCATTACCCAAAATCATTGGTATATGTTTCATATGTGTAATGGTTATTTCGACAATATATTATCAATATCGAGGGAATTCACAAGTGTATTATTAAAAAATGCTACACTCGGTGATTCTTATAATTATAATGTGCAATATCCTGACATAAAAGAAATATTCAGAATATTTATGGTACGATTAATCAGGTCAAATCATAATATAGACTTAATTATTTTTAGCAGCCATCATATCCTGAAGGTAGAATTTCGAAATCAGGGGCGTCCATATGATACACACTGAAGGGTTCACATGCAACTCATCATTCACTCAATTTGGAAAATTTCACATGGTTCTTTTTCGAATTCCTTTTGTTTATTCATCATGAAAGTTTTTCGAATGAAATTTGCATGATCTCGAAGATTTTCAATCTTTTTCTGAAAGAATTGCTGCCTCTTCAAGCAATAAAGAGTTATGGAAATCACAAAAATTAAATAAGCTTTTGAAATCCGGGTACCGGAAGAATATAATGTTCAATTCAGTTGAGTCAAAAAAAAGCTATTCAATGAATAAAGTTCCAATAAAAATGCATCATCATTCTATGTTTCTCTAAGTCCACAAGAGTGATTCATTTGGTCGTTAAAAAATAATTCAATTCCCGACCCAGTCAAATTTGAATTGACGTCAATTTCATCATCCATGCGTTGTTTAATTGATTTATCAAAAAAAAAACATTCAAGGGTTCAAATTAATAATAGCCGTTGGAATTTTTAATTGAACAGCAGAACAGTAAATACTCAACAGAAGAAAAATAAATGCAAAAAATCATGTACGAGTAGACTGGATAGTCGACTAAAAAATATCGTTCTCAAACTATTACAAAGTGTAATGTTCACAAACTTAATAAGATCCCCTTTTCAGATCTGTATCTACCGGAAATGAACACCATCGAAATATAATAATTTTGCTAGTGCGACTTTTTCATTACTTGCTGTGGTTTTCAAGTTAACACTTTCATGTTACAAAAACTATTAAACAACGTAGTTCATATATGATTGGGGCAAAACATAAATTGCTGTTCGAATTAGAAAAAAAAAGAAGTATCGTTCGTATTATCAGTTTTTTCATCCAGTGATCGATGCAACATAGAGAAATACCTACGTCAGTTGATGAAATTCTGTCTGAAAGAAATGCATTGAACTGCTTCAGAATGATCATTGAATCTTAATTATAGTGTGAGGAGAAAAAACTTGACAGATTTGAAACACGCGACATCGTTCTTTTTGTGTTGTGTAATCATGAAGGATTAATGATCTGGGTACCTAATTATTCAAAGTGAATTTCTTAATGCATTTTCAATTTATCCCGTTACATGAAATAGGTACTGTCCATTAGAATCAGAGGTTTCATTAGCTTTCAAATTATAATTAACTGCACGCAATGAGATGTCACACGTGTGAGAATCATCATCATTTCGTACAGAGATCCCATCCAAATCCACTTGTCCCAACAGAGCAAGAAGTAGAAATTCGAAGTCAAGGGGAGAAACAAGAAGGAATATCAATGCCAGGTAAAGAAGAAGAGCAACAGCTCATAGAGCTAAGAGCAACACTAAAAATAAGCATGCATAAACAAAAAATGGAAGAGGAAAGTAAAGTTGAACCAAAATTAATGAATGATGAAAAAGAAGCTCTTGTGTCAGTTGAAAACTATGAAAAAAGAAACAAAGTGAACCTCAATCAAGGTAAATTGAAAGAGTGTTTAGTTAACAGGAAAGAGAAAGCAAGTTATAGCAATCAAAGGAAATTAATAAAGAGAAAAAATAAGGAATAAGGTGTTATAGGAAAACCTAAAGCTGATGAATAGTCTAATAAAGTTAGTGAAGTTGATCTAACGAAAGAAGCACTACTTGTAACTGATCCTAAATTAAAGAAGGAACCAAAAGGAAAGCAGAAGAAGAGTAGTCTGATGAAAATAATGATATTAATCCTTCAGAACCAATAGAGCAAGAAAAATAAAAACAAGTCTGTGACAGGAAGAAAAATAAATAGTGATCTTGAAATTGATGGAGTTGAGGGAAAAGAGCTTCAACAATATTCAAGATGATCAGGCAGACAACAGGGAATGAAACTTTGGCGAGAGAATTGAATGCCTTTCGATTTGTAAGCGTATGCACTCCATTCTTCAATTGATTCCCCTGATTTCTTCTGCGGTTAGGATTCTGTTTCATTGAAAAAGTTGATTTATATTTCTTCACGGTAATTTGTCATCTGCATCATAATTGCCCATGGATCGAATAGGTACTTGAAAAAAATTGATTAGAGAAATTGCAGGAAAGTGCAGATCGAAGTACACCTGACCGGACCCGGTAGTTATTATAGGTTACTTTTTTCAGTTTCAGTTTTTCAATTTTTAAATTTGTATCTACTGCGCAATTTTTACAAAGCGAAAAGAATCAGTAATGAAACATTATAAACTAGAAAAATAGATTCTATTTTGGTAATATATATCATTTCGCGTTTCTTCAGTGTGAAAGAACCATTAAAAATCAACTACACATTCGTAATTCATAGTGTGGACAACAGCACTTCTGAAAGGCATTTATTATGCCGGCAAGCACCGTAATCACAGTCCTCCCAGTATTATAATGTACTGATATAACTTTCACTGTTCACCTTAAACCATCAATAGGTATACACCTCAACTGGTGAGATACTTATTTTCATTTCGTCAATGTGTGTTTTTTGACGATGAGTCTGAACATAGATGCATGGAAACCCTGGAGTAAGCACTGATTAGAGTTTGTTTAAGAATTTCTTGTCGACAGAAGACCGGACTATTTGATCTTCTTTTCGATTTATCCAGAAATAGATCGCACTAACTCGTTCGATGAGAGAATAGGCTAGTCACAGACATAAGGTTGACTGGCCCATGAGTTTTTATGTACATCTGATGAGCAGTGGAAGTCCTATGCGCATTGGACTTGGAACAGAACCCTGGAGGACTCCACTGCTGGCGGAAGTATCCTCAGAAAAAAATGCAACTATTACTCGGACTTGGATACTCAATGCCAGGGATAAATAGCTGATAAAAGGCAAACTGAAGTCAATATTATTGGCTCTAATCTTGAAAACTATATCAACGAATTTCAGAAAAGCTCAATACGCTCGTTGATCTTCCATATCATGTCCATAGACTATAAAAAATGGTGTTTGGATAATTGAACCCTATGATTCCATAAAATAATATCATTCTGAATGAGGAAATTAATCAGATCCAACTCAAGTTATAAGATTGATTATTCGAGAAATATTCAACATTTATCTGAAGACTTTATCAAGGTCAGCTAGTAACCTCATAAGTTTCGTACATTCCCTTCCAATTTGTTGTGACACTCGAAGATTAATAGACCAAAAGATCGATGAAGAAAATTAAGCGATTGAATTTGAAATTTTCAGGAATCTGAATAAAAAACTTGTATCAACTCCTGACTCTTGTCCTCGACCAATTCCTAGCTTTGTCTATGCAGACAAGTTCAATACAGCACTGGAGATAAACTGACCTTGACCATTATATTATTGAGGATATAGTGTTTTACAAAATTATTCAGAGATAAAGACCGCGACGGTAAAATGAGAGCAGTGAAACACTGAAAACTTTGAGGGTCACACAATAAAAGTTTTACCTATAAATACGATAAATACAGATTTTCCAAACAAGAATACGAATACAAAAGTAAGGTACAGAGGTAGTTGGAAGCAACTCGAGAAAACGATACAGGTCGAAAGTACTCGTACGTAGCATTTTTTGCGTTCGAGTTGGAGATAATGAGTCTTTATAATTTCGAAGTTCAATTGCTTTTTAATGAGCCCGGATATGATGTCAAGGAATAGAACAACTGATATTAATTCTGAATTTGATTCAAACCCAAAAAGTAATCTTTTTTTAATTGCTACGTTAATCGTCAATACTCCTACGGTTGCGAATTTATCTGCAGCATTGCAACCTTCATTTGATAAATACTAGGTAGAAACAAAACTGATTACCTCAAAATATAAGTGAGGGGTACTGCTTTCAATTGAGTTTGTACCCACAAGAGATATTTAATCATTTCATTATCAATATTTATTGAAAAAGGTAAAGTTTTTCATGTCAAACTAGTTGTTAGGTGCGTGTACAACTCGCTTTGTGTAGTTTCATTTTGGCATAGGGTAGGGGTTTGAAGACTTGGGATGTTCGCTCTAGTGTTCCAGGAAACTATAAATAGGGGGTTCGCACATGCGATTCAAACGCGACACAACACAAAACTACCATTGATTGGCTATTTAGTTCACTCACAAAATGCTATTTCGATCTGGTCAAATTAGAAGAAATGGGATAGAGAAATTTGCATTAATTATGGAAAACTTTATTATCTTACTGATGCCCAATATATCACAGAAAAAATATAACTTGTTTTAATAATCTAGAGCGCATATGAGAGCTACTCCTCTCTTTATCCAGTGCCTCTCAGGTTTAGTACTCGGAACCTCAATTGCCAAAACATAATTTGTTGAGTGGCCTGTGGTGGATAAAGTACCAGCTCTGGTTAGTGTTTTATAAACTGGACAAACATAGATATTGTTCGGCTTCTTGTGAGCTTCCTCTGGTATCAACCACACCACAGGCATTTCTGAAAAAACGTTCGATTTCATTTGTGAACTGACTTCGTGGCAATTACCGAAATACCTGTATATAATTCTTTTGGATTAGATTCATCCAACTGTGCCGTTTGATAGTTCCATCTAGATCCTTCAAGAAATAGACCCCATATACAGCAGCCATCCGGAGGTCTTTTGCCAGGTTTTTCTGGTAAAACCTGACAAATAAAAAAATTGCTGGTGACAAATTCCAACATTTTCTGAGAACTTGTCTTCAAAAAACCACTCCAAGTATATTATACCTTGAATTCACAGGGCATAATATACCAACAGAGAAGTTTATTGAACACTGTTGCAATGGTGAAATTAGCAACCTGCCGAAAACAATCAGCTTGATCTTAATGACATATAATATGGCTGTACCTTGAAGGCAAAACCGATGGTGTCAATTGATACCACATATTTCCTTGCGAAATTCTGAAGGGTTCCCGTCAAGAAGGCTTGCGGGAAGTAGAATCCTGAGATCCAAAACACTGGAGGGATACCTTCATTCTTCCACTTATTCAGAAATTCAATTCTTGCATGCAGATCCGAAACCCACGCAGCTTGAATAATATCAATAAATCATTTAAGGATACTGTGAATTACGATAAAAAATTCATTTCAGAGTTTTTTCAATCAAGAATAGTTGAAATTCATTATGAGGTTCATTAGGCATGAGGAACCGCATCAGATTGGCCTTCATTTTTTATGGATCGTGAGTAAATTTGTCCGCATAATTTGAGAGCATTGTGACTTGTTCTCATGTCCGGTCATTTCCGGTTTTCGTATTTCGCAAATTTTATCCGAATCTCCAACAATGAAGAATGAATATATACGAGCAGGAAGCACTTTTCAATCCTCCTACTGAAAATAATACGTACCAAGAGGCTTCAAGGAGGGATACGCTTTCGAAGCCCACATTTCAGGAACAAGGTTACTGAACAAGCTCCTTGACATTTTTTCTAGAGCTTCAGACATCACCACCAATCCTTTCAGGGCTTTCAGTAAATCTTTCAGACTATCAGATATAACTTTCAGCAGTTTATTATACCGTATAGCTTCCTGGATTATCACTGTGTTCAGGGACTCTTCGTATAATACAGGATATCTGAAATATCATTCAGATTATGAGATCTGTAATTCACATCAATACCTTGTGAATCTATTTGAAGAAACATTGAGATTTATAGAGGATTTGAAGGTCTTCGTTAACTTTGAAGAAAACTACAGGCTGCGGCAACTATTTCTCCCACATTCGAAGGAGAAAAATACGAAAGAAGATATTGGAAAAATTCTTTTTTATTTCAAAAGCCTACATAATCATAAATGAACACATTTATGTCTTGAAAATAATATGTAGGCTTTCAAAATAAAAAAGAATTTTTCCAATATCTTCTTTCGTATTTTTCTAACAGTTCCTTCGAATGTGAGAGAACTAGTTGCCGCACCCTGTATAAGTGTTGCTAGGGACCTATTGCTGCTAGGTGGCGACACGAGTGAACCTTATACTCATTGTTACTGCTAGCAAAGTTCTATCAAAAAAGGTTAATTTCAGCTTCTTGTCGAAGGTGAATATGTGTTGCTCAAATGATGGCCACAATAAGTCCGAAACCATAGTTCTCCACTCTTCATCCGTAAGAACGCCTATAAGAAGTTCACTGAAGTTTTTCTATGGACCAAGCAATGGGGAAATCTCACAAGTCCAAGCAGTTGACCTTACCTTTTCGATATCTCCTCCAAATTGAACAATGAAGGTAGACGATCCAAAATTTCCCGAGCTGCATTTCCTGTAACCTCTTCTTGACTAGCAGCAGCACCACCTACTTGCTTTGGTTGTAACATCAATAAAGTGGACAAGCAACTGGAGGTGAGTGCTTGGGCGAAGGTGATATCGGCATTGGAATGCATGCCAAACACTTCGGGATCATCATTTATGGGCAGTTGTTTGATGTAGTCCAGAAAGTCCATATATATTGCATCGGGAGCCAACTGAATATATAGATGGGGAAAAATATTTGTACACACAATTCAATTTCATGGACCAAGTGACTGTAGAATGATTGTGATTGTGATTGTGATTGTGATTGTGATTGTGATTGTGATTGTGATGGTGATCGTGATTGTGATTATACTGATTACTCCCAGGTCTCCCGAGGAGACCTCTCAGAATCGTAAAAGTTACAGTAATACTTCAGTTAATTACCTAGTGAAAACTAGATGAGACAACAACAAACCCTGTCACGTTGGAGAAGAGCATGTTATTGTGATGACGATTCACCAAGTGTTCTTTACCTGGTAATAAAGTCCCGTATTATCGAAACGAAACGCAGGTTCTACAACTTTCGGATCGTAGTAGTCTCCTAGGATGTTCATCAGACACCTTCTGTCCCAATCATCTGTAACTCGCCCTCCGTAGTTGATATGACCAGCCGTGTAAGTCAACACCTTGAAGGGTGTCTGATCGTATTCCATCAGAAACATGTGCAGTTGGGATATACAGATTTTCAAATCTCCCGTGGTGAATTCGTAGGGTATGTTGAAACCTAGAGGTCCGAATTTCCTCCTCTCCAGCAATACAGCTAAAGAAAGTCAACATTTAAAACCCACCATATGAGAAATCAATAAACGTACCATGGAAAAGACACAAGGCAAAGAGTAACATTTTGAAAGGTGGAGATTTTGGATGTTCCGACTGGATGAACTCGGCTAATTCTGCCACTTGACTTATGTAGGCTCTGAGCAGATTGGCCTTTATGCCAGATGGTGGTTCTATGGTCATTTTGGAGCTGTTTTGCAGTATCGATACTGGAAAATGTGGTGAAGGGGTGGAGGTGAGCCAGAGCCTGAAGTCTCTATGGGTATTCTCAGGTTCAATATTTTCTATGAGGTACTCAAGCCTGGGCATCCAACTGGGTGCTAAATGACAATTCTGAGGAAGAAACACAACAATGAGTACATTATAAAACTACTTCGAAGAGGCTCCTCTGTTTGGTTCATCACCTGAAAGAAAATCCAAGTGCCAGCGTCACAACCGCTCTTTATCAAGGCTTCTGCTCTCGGACCCTGTCCTTGACCCAAAGAAATTGAAGACATGCGTTTCGCCATTTTCATTCTTTCAGCGAATTTGTACAAATCAGCCGCTGGATCTGTACCAGTTGATAACACGAATATCAGGGGTACAGTTGGACTCGACTCTGCGTACATTTCTCCCAGATCCGAGGTTTGGGGCTCGACAAATCGTTGCCCAAGTTCATGGGCCAAAAATATTTGGATGGCGTTCGTGACTTTGTCGGGACGTAGGCATTTCAGGATCAGCAGCCTTTGGAATAAGGTCAAATGGGATTCAAAAGGTTCTGGCAAGGGTATCCTGAAAATAAGGCCATATTTTGAATGCAACCCCAGTCGCTTGAAGTATGCAGGCGTGAAGTGGCACTTCACCGTTCTAGGACTAGTTCTCGAGCGTTGAAGTGCCAATTCTCGGGCGTTGAAGTGCAATTCAAGAAAACGTTCGAACTTACTGTTGGGGTTCCTGAGCCTCGAAAATCTTCTGAAAATGAGCTTTCATCGCAGCGAAGGTGTTTGTGAATAGTTCGAAAGCCGGAAGTACTCTCAGAGCCAATATTTCGTTCCAGGATTTGCTGGAGAGCCATTCAGGACATGGATTGCGGTCATTCTGTCGAAAAAAAGTTTGAAACCGTACTTGCAAAAGTTATTTTGATGTGGTTTACCCCAATTGGAGATCCTCCAGCTAAAAAGTGATGCCATTCGTGTCCGTCGATTTTGTTCGTGTCCATCAGAATTCTGGCGCACATCAAGAAAGCGAAATGAAGCTTGTGCTTTTCGAACAAACTTCTACAGACGTTTGTGAACAAGCTGAATGTGAAATGTTCGTTTATTATGAAAACTCTCTGGGCAATTTCACCTGTAAGATCAAATCGTATCACATCCAAAAGTTCCTACTCACAAATTTGAAATCGAAATGCAAAATAGGAATACATATTCATTTGTTTCACTTAAATGGTGACAAACAGACGAAATGGTTGTTTTGCCTTCTATTTGTTCAAGTTACAATGTCTTTTCAGTGTGGGTTGTTACTTTCTTTACTTCATGAAATGTATCCGAGCTCTCGTAAAATCAATGTACAATGTCTGAAGGATTCATCCAATCTAAAGTTTGGGTCTGATTTGGGTTCAAGAAACTGGCAGAAATTCTTATCAGAATTTGACTAACGGTCCCAGTAATAAACGAAATGTTGAATTTGGTAAATTCTGGAAACGATAAGATTTGTCCAGACAACTTCATTAACATTAAGCAACGTTAATACCAATAGAAAAGTTAAGAATTTCCGCCATTTTAAATCCGAAAGCGGACACAATTTATTATTCATCGGAAAGGTAGATACTTAAAAGTTGAAATGCGAATAACGACGACGTAAAGGAAAGACTGAATCTACAGCACGATTAACATTGAAGCTTTCTTAGAAACTGAAACTCACTGGATTTCTCGGTAACTGCCATGCTGTTCATGAAGATAGAGATGAACCATTCCAAAGAATATTGGTACATAGGGTCGACATTGGAAAGATCAGCCAAGCAGAAAAACAAAATTTGAGCCCTATTTGCGACAGGAATATACAAGGCTCTGGTGTTATCTATGTCAATTTGTGTTATTTCAGCCGATTCCACCTTATTCTGTAAACATAAATTCAGGAGTT
The DNA here is from genome assembly GCA_910592335.1 of Adalia bipunctata. Lineage (NCBI taxonomy): Eukaryota > Metazoa > Arthropoda > Insecta > Coleoptera > Coccinellidae > Adalia > Adalia bipunctata. Next base: position 8,679,874 of record OU342952.1, on the reverse strand, counting down.
AGTCGCAACGAAATCGAAATCAAGCTCTGAAACACAGCCTACTTTTATATCTTCACTTTTCACTTTTGAAGCTTCCAAAGTGATGATAAAATCAAGATCATCCAATGGCGAACCCTCAGATATACTCAATTTGTACAAAATTCGGTCTTCGATCTCTTTCAACTCCGCTTTCATCTGAGCTGTACTGACGACAATTTGCTGTCGTTGCTCTTCTAGATCGGGTCTTTCCTGCATGACCACCAGTGCCAGAAGCTGGTCTTGGAGGCCGCTGAAATATTCAGCATGAGTTAAAAAAAACACTGAAAAATATAAACGATTTATAGATTGCTTTCGAAAATTGTTAATTTAATTCAAGGTTACAAACATAGACCTCCAGAATGCCAAGATAGTCGAAATAGGTCAGAACCTTACAGATGATTACCCAAATTACCCAAAATGCAGATTGCACTGCGATTGCTAATTCTCTCGAGAATGAATACAATTCTCAGCACTCAGAACGTCAATTTGTTCCCAGTCAGCCTGCCCAATCGCCTTTTCGGCTTGACAGAACGTCTCTGTGAACGGATATTGAATCTCGTCTCGCCAACAATCGACTTGAATTTTAATTGATTTTGAGGAAATCGGAGGAAACAGCTGCTATTATGCAGCTAGGCATATTGGAGGAAAGATTGTGGTCAATTCCGATAATCATCTCGATTTTCATCAAAGGTCGCGGTTAATGAAGTGAAGGTTCTTAACCTTGTCAATTTATGCTGAAAATGAACATACCCAGAAGACCTCTGGCGAATAAAATAAACATAATGAATATAAACAGGAGTTAACGCTCTCTTTGGAAAAAATTCTGAAACATCTATCGAACAATGAACAGCATTATGTAACCAGAAGAGGAAGCTATCAATTCCTACCTTGGTACCAATGTAAAATTCACCAGAAGAATTTTAACAGCAATTTCAGGTGTATAGTGAGGATTTGGCAGTTTCGTTGTCATGAATAGTCGGAAATTGTTGTCATAAGGAACAATTGTCTCTCCTAATTTCATCACCATTGTCCCTCCTTGCTTGAACACTTGTCTTAAAAGGACTGGGTCCAAGGCTGGATCCAATTCCAAACCTATATTTTCTATGAGCACTGGTTTCCCAAACCTCACTGCAGATTCCAACGTTCTAATCAAATTCTTATCGGAGAGCTTCGCTATAGCTAACCCATTATTCTTTTCCTATAAATTTATTGGAAATTTAGAATTGGCTGCAGCTTTCGAACTCATTGAAACATTGAAAAATTACAATATTATCCAATAGATGACAATCATACAGGTCTAACAGAAAGATTTTCTCAATTCTAATGGCGCGTAGCCCAAAAAACGAAGACTTGTCCATCTGAAGCCACTGGCTTACCGTTTTATCGGGAAAGGCACGATGAAGACTCATTACCATTCACTGCTGACTTCATTGTACCTACATTCTTTCCTAAGCATTGTGGGAATAACATCCGAAGTACTCACCATATTCTTAACCCATTTATTAGCTTGTCCCTGAGGGTCTATAAAAAGTGGCCAACGTTTCGAACAGGACACCAATACAGCGTTCTCTGTCGACAGATAATCCCTCGGTAATCCACTCAACTGCCAAGACCTAATCGTAACGGGTTCCCCCAGAGTAGAAACTGTATCATAATTATCTGAATGGGGAATTTTCTTCTCTCCGACCAGTTCTATCCATTCCGAAAGGAGACCCCTTCTGTATTTATCAGTGAAGGGTGTGAGATACGCAATGGCACCTGCACTAAGCAAAATATCTCCAGTTACGTTGACTATGCTAGCTTCGATGTTTTCAATGGTGCCAATCCATCGCACTCTTTCATCGCCTAGACCTGTCAAAAGTCTAACAGCTCTGTTCATTCTCTCTTCACAGAGACCAATGCTTTGTTCTTTCTCTTCTTTGAAGGATATTTTTTCTTGTAGCTGCTTTTGGAGGATTTCCAGACCATCCATCACTACCTTCATTCTTGCCTTAGCTTGAGCTAAAGCAGCCATTGTCTTAGCTAGGTCTTCCTCAGCTTGCTTGAGAGCTGCTTTCTTAGGAGCCACACTTTTGTTCACGAAATAATATTTGAACATGGCATGTACCCACATACAAAGCGATGTACAGGCTTTCGAAATCTGCAAAAATAGAAGAAATTGGTTCCAACCGATGAAACAGGCGCGATTTAAATTTATTCACTTTGGCTATCTTCTCTGGTTGGAAACCATCATCGTTAACATATCTCGTTAGTTTCTCAATCATGTCCTCCGTGATGGAGTCCTTATCGAAATTCATCAGTGATGAAAGGAAGGCTCCAGGATCTGCCAACATCTGTCTGCCTGGTTCCCAATAGTCAAGAATTTTTTCTCCAATTTTGGACCCAGCAACCTCGAAATTAAATTTGATTTGAAGAGAAGCGATAATGGCTGTTGATTCTGAATGGTGAATACCTTGATTGGTTTTATGTTTTTGACGATGCAGATAGACTCGATAACATAAACAACGCCTCCTGGTGGGCGTTTCATGGCCCTCACTTCTGTGATATCGTTTTTGTTCAGTTGTTTCAAGCTTTCCTCAGCAGCCATCAGGGCAGGCAGTGCCTCAGCTGTGGAATAATCAAGTTTCATTCCTAAAACGCGGAATATTTGACCACATTCGTACCTAAATCTCTCTTAGCATCTTCTGCTATTTCTTCTGTAGCAAGAGCTTTCTTAGTGGCTTCAAATTCTTCTTTCTCTACTAGCACTTTCGTTTCTTCAGCAACTTTCTGAATATGAGATAACATTGTAGTGGAAAAATTATTGCAACCAAGATGGAATCGTTCAAATTACCGTATCCTCTGCAATTTTCTCTATCATTATATTGGCTTCAATGGCAGCTTCTTCCAATGCTGGCTTCATCACCTTCAAATTCTCCTGAAGAACCTTGATTTCTTCCGAAGTATTTTGCAGTTTTTCCAAACCTTGATAAAACGTTAATCAAACCTATTCATACCCATTCTATAAAAGCAGATACCTATTCTAAGTCTAGACGTTCCTTCGAGCAGCGAGTTTTTCCGGACATTTATGAGATTGGAGTAGCTGGAAAGCAGTTCCAAATATGAAGTAGGCGTTACGTAGTTATGTCTTGAGAGTTCTTGTCGATAGAGCTCGCTGGTTTCGACAACACTGGCATGCATGAACTGACAGACGACCACAATTCCCTTCAGAACTTCATCTGAACAGTCCAGTTCTTCGATATCGTCAAGAAATTGGACAGCCACAGACTAAATTAAAACAAAGGAAAGTCCAGATGCTGGCAAAGTAGATGAGACTCCTGATAGAAATTGTACTTACTTGTAGAGCGGAATCTGGCCAGGCACTGAACCAATCGATGGTGCAATTATTCACAAGGGCTGGGAATTGCCTCAATCGCGCTCTGAAAATCTCCCCAATAGGACTGAAAACAGAAATTCCATAAGCTCAACAGTTGACAAATCTTCATAATCACTTCCACGTCTCTTCAGATGAAAAATGTTTGAAATATTGAAGGGATCATTCAAAAATTGGTGAAGTTATTTCTGAACCTCAAAATCTCAAAGAATCACTGCAATTACGTTGCAATTCCAACACAGTATTTTACGTGCTCACCTCATAGTGATGACGGTGTGAAGATTGGATCTGACCTGTTTCTGGTAAACTGAGAACAGATTCGATTTCGTAGCTGTCATTCCCATTTCCTGCAGGATTCCTTTCATGTTTTGATAAATCAAGTCCATCTCGTCCGGCTGATAGATGTTAGGGACATCTCCGGAATTCAATATGTTGTTCAGGTCCTCCAGGAATGTTTCAGACTTGATCTGATCGTATGAAAAACGAGATTATACGTGTTAATGATACAAGGGATTTTTACTTCGATTCCTATGGAAAAGAAAGTTTTTTGTATCTGTAAACAGAGTTCTGGGTACGTTGACCCTTAACAGTATCAATCTTCACGATTACAATGCCAGATTTGACATGCTCGCATCAGTAGCCACCTATGTATCTGAGTTTCAGGTCAGTACACTCAGTGATTCCAACAGGACCATCTTTATGGTGATACTGGCTAGATGAACTTCTCCATGTATCCATGACGGCTCTCCTCTGTTTGTATCCTGGTTGGGGTTATCTAGCTTCACTTAATGCGTTATGAATTGTGGACCTCTCTTTCTGCTTACATTAGATGGCGCACAGAAGAAGAAAAGGGGAATACGAACCTGTGTGTCAGAGAATAAGAACACTGTTTCCACACGATGCATTCCTGCCTTCAGCATCAGCTGCTTTATATCATCCCTCCATTCCGTAGGACCGTAAACTTTGCTGAGCTCTATTTGGAATCGATAAAACTCCGCCATGAATGTAGCAAGCCTAGTCAAACTTTGTCGGCCTTAAAGTGAATAGAATGAATGAATGACTCAGATGGAAAATGAATTGGGTCATTACCAGAGCCTCCCATGCCTAACAAAAGGGCATTACCCATAGGCTGACGTATAATCCTAGAGATTCTGCATACATGAGAAATGGCGTCAAGAAAAAGTACCAGCCGCATTGGTCTGGTACTTTGGTTGTTGTACTCTGTGAGGTAATAGTCCAATACGTCAGACAGCTGAAAATTTTCAAATGATAACAGCAGGAATATTTCCGAAATTAACATCAGCAGAAAGCTCATCAACGACGTCGAATGTCTAATTGTTTTCTTCGAATAATTAGACTCGTGCCGTGTTATTGTGAAAATACATGAAATCTCCGTACTGACCTTCTCCCTATCCGTTATCTGCTTATACTGCTTAACATCTGCCTGAGGATCTAAGAAGTCCCCAAAGAGAATAGTGTTCGGACCTAGGGCTTCTTCGGGATCCAATTTGAAGTTATCCTTGATGGTGGTTCGCAATAATTCGTTGAACCAATTACGATCTTCGTCGTTTACAAGTCGATCTTGGAACACTCTGAGGCATTCGTGAAACCATAAGCGAACTACTTCCGTGATATCCTGAGAATATACGAAACGAGTATTCAAATAAAATATACAATTTAAATATTCATTTGCTTCTCTCTTTAACGTTTTGCGTAGTTCAAATTCTTCATAATCGAACAAGTCTGGTGTCCATTTTTTTGTCGAGCTTCCAATCGATTCTCACAAAAAAACAGAATTCAATTCCCCTGTTAATCTATAAGTATGACGTTATAAATGATCAGTAATTCAAGGAAGCTACCTCCACTTGTTCAGGCTCGAACATCAGTAATCCTTGGAAAACTTTACTAAGGTCCCTAAGATTGAACGTGTAGTGGGTCTTAGCAGGGGTGGGCAGAAGTTCTTTCAATATTGTCGAATAAACGTACATGGATGACACAAGTATTGCTTCGAAATAGTCACTTTGTTCCGGAGTGCGGTCTAGCCAGAATTTCAATATGGTTCCGAATATGTTGCGCTGAAATTGGAGTTGAAGTTAACGTTAATACTGCTTCAAGTAGACGTTTGTACAGGATCTTCCAATGGAAAGAAGCCTTCCTGAATATCACAGAGAAATTTCTTAGGACAGGTCGATGTTTTAAAGGATTTTTTTTTTCATGTTGTCGCTTGAAAGCTTGAAAGTGGATGAATCGAAACAACATTCGAAAGATCCTTGTTTACAAGGTATGATCAAAAAGTACCTGAAAATAGTTCTTCAAATGAACCGCTCTTCATCGATTAGTTTTTTTGTTCTGTTGGTATAGCCTTAATTGATATCATTCTATATGTTAGACCTCAAAAGACGATGCCATACAAGGCCAAGCCATAAAAGGATGAGAAGTATACTCCATTCACTTTTATTTTCACAGAGGAGGTCATGGTTTCGTTTTCAGGAGTTGGTGCACCTGAAGAAAATTCTGTGCGCGTACAGAAAATATCGTTAATGACAAAACGACGTTGTCAGTTTCTTTGTTTACATCAAAGTAAAAGTACCAAAGATGTCACATTTTGTTAGTTCGAATCGATCGGCGATTTTGGGGCAAAATATCGATAGGAAATCGCCTATTTTTCCGTTCTTCGTCGTCCAGAAGAAGTTCCCCGTCGATATGAGAAATTTCGTGCAAGTGTCATTTTTTCCTTCCACGACTTTTGGCGTGAGTACGAACGGCAAATTTGAATTAGACCAAAAATCGATTAATAAGCATAAATAAAGCGAAAGTAAGTACGACCTTTTTACACTTGATAACGAAGTTTTTTTTAGGTATCTGACCGTTTAGAAAGATTTCAAACGAAATTCCGGTCCCCCAGAAGTTTGGTCAGTTTCGGTATCCTTTTTGGTGCTCAAAATTCATTCGGAATGTGTAAATGGACAAAAAGGGCTTCCTTATACGATCTTCTCACGAAAGCGACCAGAAAATATGGTTCAGGTAGGATTTTCGAGGAATTATGAGGAAAGAACTTGCAGAATGAAATTGCAAGATTTTCGTAAGTAAACGGGTTCTGGATGGCCATCATCGGTCTCTAAATGATTATTGTTGATCGTTTTCACGTTTCAGAAAAAAAAACGTCGAAAAACCTAAAAAAAGAAGAAATATGACTATATTGCATTCAACGGTAGGTGAATTCAGATTCCGATTAATTGAAATGTATCACTGGAGCTTTCATTCCTATCAATCCTTTTCCGAAAGAAGAAATAGGCTATATTGAACCAGAATACATCGGTTTTTCCCATATTCTAGGAATTTGTGTCTTATTTTAGAACAGGTGAATGATGAATGATAAATGTGAAGCATGTGTTTGACCTATTCCATTTTATTTGTACAAACCCAGTGTGGTAGTAATGTATGAATATTTTTTAAACTAATAAATTACTATACAGTCAGAATATTTTACTCCTTGTTCATAAGATCAAATAAATGAAATGTATATCTATAAAGCTTTCAGGAATTGACATTCTTGCTTATTAATTTATAACCAAAACTCAGTTACTATTGCATTGAAATTATTAGTTTCTCTGCAAACAAATTCTTTAATTTAGTTATCATGTTTATTTTCTTTGTGATGAATGAATAAAACTGTTATTTATTTGAAATAAAGAAATATTAGAAATAGAAATGTTATGCACCCTCACAATCATATCACATACAATATCATGATGAAAACAAAGCACATCGATAAATCTTTACAATTATAAATCCAAAAACTCCTTTATATGTAGAATATTGTTCACAATCTTCTGTTGTGTTCTCCAAAATGAAATATACATTCTGAGAAATACGCTAAGAATGTAGAAAGGGCAACATAGTGTTGACTTGGAACATAAAATTTTTTTGAAAAACATCATAACTTCAATACAGAGTGGAATGTGTCAAATTTCCAAGGCCAGAGTTGTAATTTCATAATTGTGAATGGAGTATAGGTTGTGTTTTTTCGTCATTCACCAGGAGACCATTGGCATCAAACCAATATTTGGTCTCCACAACCTATTCCTTAGGCCGTCTTGTGTTTTTGATCTATTCAAACGTGTCGTATCGTTCGCATAACAACAAATCGGTTCTGACGTTCCGCTGTCTAGGATCTCATTCATATATATGAAGAGTATCGGCCCAAGAACCGAGCCCTGCGGGACACCAACTCCTCTAGACGTATATTCCGGACGGAAATTTGACCCGGAACCGAAAGTCATTCCATCGGAGGATGGATGATTAAATTTAGCTTTCACATTATAGTGAATTTCCATTCGATATTGTTTTGAATGAGATAAAATAAATTCGGAAGAAGAATAACACAATTTGGTTTTATTTACTATTTCCCGGTACTTATTGATCGTAATGTGAATGTTTTCACAACAATGTTCTTATTTCTTATCATCGGAAAACTGACCTTACTGAAATCCTCCATTTCCAAGAACGCAATATAATGAAAGTGACGTAGTAAACGTGCAGTGACGGGGTTTCTTCCACCGCCCGGGGGGCCCATAGATGTGGCGAAATTGATGTCTATTATTTTGCGAAACTCCCCAATATTCTTCCTGTCGTACCAACCTTGAAACAAAAGCCATCAACATTCGAATTTGCGATATGATATTGGTGTTGCGGTTCGATTTTCTAAAGGCGGAATTGTGTGAAAGGGCCAAATTGGTAACAAACGACAACCTTTCATGTAACATGGTCTCGTATTACCACCAGAAGCGTATCTTCTGTCAGTTAAGAAATATTTTCAGTATATTTTTCTTTTCTTCATTTCTTTCTTGCTCATATGTCAGCAACCGCTTCTTTTGATGAACAGAATTTTGGTGAAGTGTGTATTCTGTTCATGGTTCATATTCCTCAGTCAACACTCATTTAATATTTATCCTGGTATCAAAAATACCATGGGACTACTTGAAAACGATAAACGGTTCATATTTTCGAAAGAACCAATCATGAAGTAAGGTTTTTTTGGAAAAATCACGTCGTTCTTGAGTTGTTCCAAATTCATCTGATAAATTTAACAAAATAAATTACAGAAATAATCTGGATGCTTCCCTGGTTTGGAATTTTAATCGAATCTCATAATAATTACTCAACTCCTGACCGAGTTAACAATTATATTCAGACCTTTATTCTTGGTCAAATACAGAACATAATAATGAACTTCTAGGACAATCAAGAGCAGCTGTTGTACTGGATCCCTTTTCCAAAGGTGAAACTCACTTAAACAGAAATTTCCCTCACCGAAGCATATTGATTGTTGTTCTTGCATCGGCTTCAACACTCAATTATTGGTCTTACATTCAATTCATCGTGCTCTGATGAAGTCATTTAGATGAAACATATTTTCCATGCGGGAAAATTTCCAAAGCAACTTTTCCGACTTCGTATTACGTGCTCTTTTCTCTAGTGACCAGTTAAAGCGTGTTCGTTAATACGAAAATCACCAGGAGGATATATAGGCCTCTTGGATGTGGATGATGGATGCTTTTATGAAACAAAGCGTTGAAGTGTGTACGTTGTATTTCTAATCAGGCCGTTCGGTTCGTTATTTTTGCAGGGATTTGGGCTTTGAGCGGGTATTAATGAATTTTTCCGCTTGCCACTCTGTTATAAGTGAGCGTTAGCTAACGAAACACAGGCGATGACGTTTAAATTTTGTAGAAAAATGTAACAAGGTTGGAAAATGTGGCGCAAGAATTTTTCTGCCATTGATTGACAGGGAAACCCTTATTTTGACCAAATATGACTAACCTCCAAAGTCCATCCACTGTCTTATGAGCTCTATTGGTGGTTGAGCCCCATATACCTCAAGAGCTGGCATGTTGAAGTCGTCGATGAAAAATATCTGACGCTTCAAGACTGGTGGTCCAAAAACTCCTTTACGCCTTCTGTCTAATTTCGAATCGATGAGATCCTTAAACGACAAAAGCTTTTGAGTGTTTTTCTGTAGTTTCTGAGCTTACGACCAAGAAAATTGGTTATGATCAACTAAATATATCCTATAGTCCGTTCAAATATAAGAAGGAGCTTTGTAAACAAACAAAATCGTCTTATTTGCTCACAATAAAGCACAAGACCAGTTAAAATACCTAGAGCTACTGTGAAGGTCTAGCTGTTCAAAATGTTTATAGATTCTGTTGTGAAAAGTGTATTATGTTGGAAAATCTTTATACGAAGTGCATAGTGTTTATAGAACAATGTCGAATTCGGAAACGGATACTGCATCTGAGAAAGAGATAATTTTGAACATTTTTCGATAAGAATTGGAAGAACCTCCTGATTTATCGAAAAGAGACTTAGTAGGATTTGTTTCAAAATCCTCAGAGGTGGGTGATTCAGCTGTATTCAGAATTCTCAGACAATATGAAGAGAATAAAACTAAGTGAAGAGCCCAGTCGTTAAAAATAATCGATTCGGTGTTGACGATTTCGATATGAACCTTATCAGAAAAATTGTCCACGGTTATTTTTTTCCGGAATGAAATCCCAACGATTTCTGAAGTTCTAGAAATCGTGAATTGGCCAAATTGCAAAAGAACAACGTTCTATAAATTATTGAAAAAATTGGAATCCAAGTTCGGTTAAAACTGAACGAGTGTGTAATATCTCCTCGATTCGACTCTGGACGGAAAGAAACTTTATGAAGGCCCTCCTACCGATGCGCGAAACATGTTATTATTGCTCCTTCTTAGATTTGAGGAGAATATAGATATCATGAACAAGTAACAACACCTGTGTCTGGTTGGCACTTGTCCTGGCAGAAAAACTCATAAAATCGCAAATAAACTTCTTATGCATATTCTTGGCCAGTTTGGCGATCACTGTCAGAGTCTTTCCGGTTCCTGTTGGTCCAACGCAAAGCACGTTGCTTTCGTTCAAAAGAACAGCACCAATCATGTAAGAATTTCTAACGTTGTCAATGGTAGGAACTTCAATGTCTGGGAAATAATATTCGTCATTTATACTATTTTCTTAATTCGATTAAAAATGGTACCGGAGTATTTCATTTCAACGTTTATTTTATATTCTTCGACCTTCTCCATCCAATGCTCCCAGTATGGCTGTTCTGGATCACCTGAATCTGATGGTTCTCCAAAACCTCCATCTCTTAATCTGTAATATCGGAATCGTTTATGTAATTTGGACATCTCAAGTCTCTAGAGAAATTTCGTATCGATCGGATCACGTAATATTCGGGAACGCCAAGAATTTCTGGATAACTCACTTATAATCGTAAACTATGCCCGTTTCAGGAAATTTAGGATTATGATCATTGGTTTTCATAGTTTCTCTAACAAAACGGTCGATCTTATTACGTCCACTATTATCGCAAGTTGCACCAATACTCCAAATCATGGAATTTATAACAAAGGGTACCATCAAACTTCCTGTAAACAAAGTTAATTAGTTTTCTCCGGATTTTAATTCGAAAAAATCTCAGTTACTCCGAAGATGAGGAGCATTCCAGGTTGAAAGCTCTCGCAGTTACTATAGCATCCTGTATACCAGGAACATTAAGATAAGCGGGAATCAACTGATTGAAATGATAACACGGATATACACCGATTTATTGATTCACTAAATATGATGAAAATACAACTAATGGATTCGGATTGAGGTCTGGAATCTGTATTCGGAAGTCACACTGAGAAAATGATAGAAGAAAACCCTTATGGTTTTAATGGAATGTTTTTCTCTACTAAGAATTACGAGGATATATTGAGAAATTCTTAGCCTACTATATAGAACCAAACAAAATTCCAATGTCGAAATATTTTATTACTCAACATATTCTCCTCTTAATTGAATACATTTATGACAGCGAACTTGCAACGTCACTAGACCTTTCAAAAAAATGTTATTTCTTGCTCTGCAAACCAGTCCTCCACAGCTTTCATTACCTTCTCGTTGGAAGGAAATTTACGACCTTTCAAACTTTTTTTTAGATTAGGAAAGAGATGATAGTCGGACGGAGCCCAATCTGGTGAATAGGAGGGGTGTTCTAGTAATTCTAACCCCAAATCATGAATTTTTTGCATGGCAACATGAGATTCGTGTATAAAGCCCGCAACGGACGGCGAGCGATAATATAATATGTATTATAGCTTTGCATTGACATATGTCATTTTAGTATGGAAAAATATATTTATATTTTCATCCAAGCGATATATTACGATATTTTTCCATACTAAAATGACATATGTCAATGCAAAGATATAATATATAGTCCATCCAAGAATGATTGACATCAGAGCAGGCCTTGAAAGTCCAGTCGCAGCTTTATTTCTAGTTACAAAAAAGTAACTAAAAATTTTCTGTGCTTTCATCATAGATATAGAAATAACCTAAAAATTGAACGATACTTTTTTGAAGTAAGGAACTTTGAACACGAAAATGTTCCCAATTTTCACATACGATTACCAGCGTGTGAATCTGTATACCAGCAGTATATTATTTTCACTTTGTATTGATACATTTTCGATCTTACGATCAATTATAGGAGCATACAGCCTGGAAATTCTGGTTTGATAACGAAAAATATCGTGGGTGATTAAATAGCACGGTACTTTTCAATGTTCAATATGAATATTCGCTAAACCGAAGAAATCTAGTTGATAATTTGAAGCGTGTTACTGCAAAGTGAATGGATTGGGAAATTTGTAATAGATATCAAGAGAGAAACAAAACTTAACCAATGGATCTATTCAATATATGAAGAATTTTGTCATGACATTGTAACTTTCAATATTTGTGAACAATGAAGGTGTAAAATATGGAATATGAAAAATATAAATATTCCTATTATTCTGTTTCAACAACCACAACATGTTTATTTCCTCATCTGGGCAGAACTCGTCATGTTCATAATGAAAGGTTTTGTCAGCATTTCATAACATTGCTTATATTTTGACTAATCTCCTCTCATTTCTTTTACTACGTGCTCTGTGCAGGCTTTCCATTTTTTAGCTGTTCACTCTTCAAGAGCCTCATTTCAAAGATATTTATTTCACTTGCTCAATTTTTTGCCAAATTCCGAAACATTGATGACAGAACAAAATGTCAGTGATATTTCCAACACCAACCTGAATTCCCCAACTCAAAATATTACTGAATGGTATTACCAACATAATTTCGATTTTCCAAAGCCCCCCGAGATGTCAATCATTCTTGGATGGACTATATATTATATTATCGCTCGTCGTCCGTTGCGGGCTTAAGGGCGTTGTCCTGTAAAAACAAAAAACCTTTGGATAACTTTCCGCGTCTTTTCTCTTGAATTTTTTCCCGTAAAGTGGTCAGTAATGTCGAATAGTGATCTCCAGCTATTGTTTTACCCTTATCCAAAAAATCAATCATGATTACTCCATGGCAATCCCAAAAAACTGAAGCAAGAACTTTTCCAGCAGATTTTTGGACACGAAACTTCTTAGGTCTTGGAGAACCAGAGTGTCGCCATTCCATCGATTGTTGCTCTGTTTCTGGATCGTAGAAATGTACCCAAGTCTCATCCATAGTACCAATTATTGAAAAGTCTACATCATTTTCAAATCGAGCACAGATTGAACGCGATGCTTCTACCCTTGCACGCTTTTGGTCAACATTCAAACATTTGGGGATACATTTTGCAGAAATTAGTCTCATGTCCAATTTGACGTGAACTATATATGATGAACGCGTTCGTATGAAATCTTCACTGCTTCAGATATCCGTTTTAGCCTAATTCGACGATCTGATAAAATCATGTCATGAACTGCATCGATATTTTCGGGGACTGACACAGAAATTGGCCTTCCCGATCGGTCATCATCTTCAATGGAAAAGTTACCTCTTTCAAAGCTTGTAGTCCAATTTTTCACGGTCGCATACGAAGGACGTTGGTCACCAAGGGTATTGAGCATATCTTCGTGAATCTGCTTACCTCTTGAGCCTTTTAAATACAGGTTCTTGATGATGGCTCGATACTCCAATTTTTCGATTTTTACAATTTCGGTAGACATCTTTTTTTTGATTTATTGCGTAACTCTGGTTTACTTTTTTGACGTCGAACTCTACACTGAAACTTCTAATAGGTTATTGTTCGTTGATATGGTATCGCAATATTTTGTTCATGCGTGGAACTGGTCTAGGCTAACTAGATATCAATATATCCTGGCAATTTCCTCATCAGACGATACCTTAAAATTTAAATTCATCTAGAACTCACCTAGGAGTGCCCGGAATCCTTCACTTGGTGGTGGTCTGTTATCTTTACCACTTATTGGCAAGAAACGGAAGTCCATCAGTCTCAAAAAGTTGATTAAAAGAGCCGAATCAACTGAAGTTAAAATTTCTCTTGTCTTGTAACGTACCAACTCTATTGCTGGCAGGACGTAAATCCCAATCAAAGTTTTCAAACGGTCCACGAACGGTTTGGCAAGCTGAAAATGAAATCTTCTTCAATCCGATATTTCCAACCTCCGAAATAAAGATGGAAGGAGGCACAAGAACATATTTCGATGAGTTCTTCAAAGCTGGACAGTGGCTCAAAGTTTCAGTGAGCAATCAACCAAAAAATCTCATATTGATAAGAACTTACAGCAGGAACAATATTCAACCAGCAGTTAACGAAAGGATCCAAACCAAGCACGCTGGGTTCCAAATAAACCATGCCACAGCGAGAAACTGTGGCTGGGGAGGCAACAGCCAAATCTGCCACTTCAAACATCATTGTCATGGTGTCTCGAAGCTTGATGATTTCGCCACTGCTCAGACAAAGTTTCTTATTGTCGTCCAAGACAGTGTTCATGTTTTCTATCCAAACGGCATCCACTGGTCCGTCAAATATGTACCATCTCTTATCCTTATTCTCCGCTATAATTCCCACCCTCACAAGAGAAGGTAGAATTCCGTCGGTCCTGTTAATTTTCAAGGAAGGAATTAAGGAAATCGATTCAAAATTCCAGGACAAAATAAGAGCAAAATAATTAAATGGGCTTTTACCATTCGTGCGTCTGCAAGTCGAATTCTCCGTACAGCTGGCCCATTGTTATCGATTTCGGGTTCATGACATAAGTTTTCACAGCTTCAAAGGGATAACCACTGGGTTGCGGTTCACCTTTGAGAGCCGTCATGGCCTTCTTCAGAATCTGGTAGCACTGAAATGAGGGAAAGTGAGATCAAGTTCTGGGTCGCACATTTTACATGTTTCCTCAGAAAAGTCACTCAATTTTTCGTGATTAGCCAATAATGAATCTTATTTCATTGGAGAATACGAAAGGAATTGAAAATTTGAGTACACGTCTATCTGGAAGACTTTCGAGGATTCAAATAGCAAGTCTTAGTGACTCTTGGTTTTTGGTTTTTAGTTCCACATCGAAATTTAACCTTGCATACACTTCCCTTGAAGAAAAGATAGCCCAATTATTTAAGTTCCACAGTTTCAACAGGGAATTTATTTTAATACGAGGATATATTGAAAAATTCTTAGCCTACTATAGAACCAAACAAAATTTCAATGTCAAAATATTTCATTTCTCAACATATTCTGCTCTTAATTAAATACATTTATAACAGCGAACCTGCGACCTTTAAAAAAATGTTTCTTCTTGCTCTGCAAACCAGTCCTCCACAGCTTTTATTACCTCCTCGTTGGAAGAAAATTTACGATCTTCTGAAGTTTTTTTCAGTTGAGGAAAGAGATGATGGTCGGACGGAGCCGAATCTGGTGAATAAGGGGGGTGTTCTAGTAATTCTAACCCTAAATCACGAATTTTTTGCATGACAACATGAGATTTGTGTGCTGGGGCGTTGTCCTGTAAAAACCAAGCACCTTTGGATAGCTTTCCGCGTCTTTTCTCTTTGATTTTTTCTCGTAGAGTGGTCAGTAATGTCGAATAGTAATCTCCAGTTATTATTCTACCATTATCCAAAAAATCAATCATGATTACTCCATGGCAATCCCAAAAAACTGAAGCAAGAACTTTTCCAGCAGATTTTTGGACACGAAACTTCTTAGGTCTTGGAGAACCAGAGTGTCGCCATTCCATCGATTGTTGCTTTGTTTCTGGATCGTAGAAATATACCCAAGTCTCATCTATAGTAACAATTCGGTTTAAGAAGTCCACATCGTTTTCAAATCGAGCACAGATCGAACGCGATGCTTTTACCCTTGCACGCTTTTGGTCAACATTTAAACATTTGGGATCCATTTTGCAGACATTTTTCTCATGTCCAAATTGACGTGAACTATATGATGAACGCGTTCGTATAAAATCTTCAGTGCTTCAGATATCCGTTTTAGCCCAATTCGAAGGTCTGATAAAATCATGTCATGAACTGCATCGATATTTTCGGGGACTGACACAGAAACTGGCCTTCCCGATCGGTCATCATCTTCAATGGAAAATGTACCTCTTTTGAAGCTTGCAGTCCAATTTTTCACGGTCGCATACGAAGGACATTCATCACCAAGGGTATTTAGCATATCTTCGTAAATCTGCTTACGTCTTAACCCTTTTAAATACAGGTATACTTGATGATGGCTCGATACTCTAATTTTTCGGTTTTCACAATTTCGGTGGACTTTTTTTTTCAAATTTATTGCGCAACTCCGGTTTACTTTTTTGACGTCGAACTCTACACGGGCACTTCTATTAAGTTATTGTTCGTTGATATGGTATCGCAATATTTTGTTTATGCATGGAACTGGTCTAGGCTAACTAGATATCAATATATCCTCGAATGAAGGTGACGGAAGAGAATCTAAAGCTCCTTGTAGCTGATCTCCAGCGTGTTCAATGGGATTGAGGAATACCAGATATAAAAGAGTGAACATTTGGTCTCTTGCAAATGAACATTATTTGGACTAGAGAACGCAAAGTTTATGACTCAAAAAGATAGAATGAAGACGCATCTTGAGCCTTCCGTTGTCAAGGATTCGTCAGTTCTCTAATCGGTAAATTTTCGCTCAAGAAGTTTCCTTGGGATTAACACTTTCCGATAAATTGCGAATCAGCCTGTTGAATCCCTTAACGCGCGCAAGCGTTGTGAGCGCACGCTGAAGGAATCAGTTCCCAACATCTGAAACTCCTCGCAGTATCCTGAAAAATGCGAAGGTCCTGCCGCTTCACTGACACCCCTGTGTTCCGTCTATTTCCCCTAAACGCATCAGGAAATAAGCGCTAGCTTCATATCCATCCTGTTGCCGTGCAAGAACAATATTGGTGTTATCTTATCGGGAAATCCTGTCAAAATGAACTACAGTGACAACTACAGCGCTCTCGCAGAGGAAGAATATTTGAACGGTGCCGAAGCATGTGACCCCTATGGATACTATATCCATTTGTTGCATACTTATTATTTGCCGTCGATTTCTATTATTGGTATAGTTGGAAATTGTTTGTCGTTCACCGTATTCATGTCGTCGCATCTGAAGATGAGAAGTTCTAGTTATTATTTGGCTGTATTAGCTATTGCGGACCTTGGGTTCCT
Source organism: Adalia bipunctata (assembly GCA_910592335.1). NCBI lineage: Eukaryota > Metazoa > Arthropoda > Insecta > Coleoptera > Coccinellidae > Adalia > Adalia bipunctata. The sequence goes on along the minus strand of OU342952.1, from coordinate 8,662,942 downwards.
CATAGTGGTGACTGTTGTTCAGTGCAGTTTCAACGGAATCTTGGAAATATACAACACCGATGGGTGGTGCCAGTTTTTCGTCTATATGAGCTCGGTAGGTGAAAAAACGATGTGGACTTTTTGAGAAAGTTTTATTGTAATCGTCCTAAGGGATCAGCATCATCCGAACAATTGTTCAAAGTTCAATACAGGAAGTTTTCCAAAGAATAGTTTTCTCTGAAACCATAAGTGTGCATTATTTTACACCGACAATTTCAGTATACAAAATATCGTTCACATTCTTGAGATTGCCCAATGTTAAAAATTCAGTATCCCTTGAAATCTCGAGTTTGTATTTCACCAAATGAGCGTCTAAATCACCACTTGATACTGATAAAGTGATTTCAAGAAATCTTTTTGTGTTCGCTTAAACTGAGGGACGAATTTTCTCTCAAATAACACGGTGTTTGTCTCGAATCTACTCCTTAGTAATTAAGGGTAGTTTATTCGAAGTTGAGCTGTATAAACATCAACAGAAATTCAATCTTGATCCTGTCTGGGTCAATGTAAATTTATTATTCATTCACTGTACTCAAACCCACTGAGGGTAGCTACCTAATTTCACCAGCCCCCTACTTCCGTACGGAGCTTCTTCAAAGTCGACAAGATTTTCAATTGCTTCTCCATCACAAACTTCATCATCTACTTATCTATGTGGAACAGGAAACCAAAGTTCATTAAGACGCAATTTCAGAGCCACTGAAACTGCAAGATGATTACTCGGATCTACCAAAAATTCTTCTGTCTAGACCTTATGAGATATACCTACTGTTCTGAGTATGATGTCGACGAACAAATATTGCATTCTCAAAGCAAGGTCGAAAATACATCCTGGTAAAATTCTTTATTACCTATGATATGAGATCATACTGAGAAAAACTTGTAGATCATATTTTATCTGAGGTAATTCTGAGATCATTTCCTTGGAGGTAGTTTAGAAAATGATTGTTTTCATAATTTTTACCGATCACAATTCCAGAAATAAATAACTAAGCTCAAATTCGTTCTTTATATCTGTGTGATAACTCCATAATTCCATTGAGTAATGAGAGATCAGACTTCTAACTAAACTAAAATATGAACAGTACTGTACAGTAAAACAATGAGATTTCCTAAGAAAAGGAGTCAAAACGATATTACTAGCTGGTGTAAATCATACAGGGAGGGCCTTCAGTTGGTATATTTCGAGTAGTAGTATCCAAATTACCCTTAAATAATCTTGAACATGCCATCGAATCAACTATATCTCCTTAACTACCGAAAATCGTATAACATAGGGGAAAGGCAGGCAAGATGGCATAGTAGGGTCAAATGGCATACCATATGTACTGAAGAATCCACTGCGAGTGGAATCCTAGAAGTCGGTGCAAATGTTCGAATTAGTTGGCAACAGTGTACGAACGTTGTTTCAAGGGATCCGTCACGGTAGTTGATGACTTAGTCGTGAAAAATGGTGAAAAATTGGTGTGACCGTGTACAACTTCGACGTAAAGCTCTCTCTTCTCGCCTTTATAACTGTAAGTACAGATTATTTCACAAAATTTTTTATATCCGAGTAGAATTGTACCTTTATTGTAATCCTTTTTATGTATTTACCTTGACAAAAAGATGTCACAAAAATGTTGATTTACTTATTCGTTTTTTGGACACGTGGTTAGGGCAAGTTGGCATACATAGAGGCTGGGTAAAATGGCATGGTATATTGGCATGCCGTCTTGCCCGAAAAATGGTACTTTTTATTAACAATAAAATATTGTTTCAGATGGTCTACAATTATCGAAGGAAAACCAACAGAGGAGAGTGGGATGAGAATAATATGTCAAGAGAATTAATCTCATGTTTTGTTTAGTTCTTGTTTCGTTTGATATGAGATATTTCTCAGTGATTTCCTAAATCTGTGAGAATTTTTTTTATGTTCTGTTCCTGTTTATATAAATATAAATCACTATTTCTTGTATTATCTGTTATTTATTGGAATTTTGTTTTTTTTTACTACAAAATATATCATATTATGATATGCCATCTTGCCTGACACTGTAGGGCAAAATGGTTTTTCGAATGTTTCAGATTATCGCGATTTTTTTTTGTTTCTAATTTTTTTTATTCATATCTTTCTTCAAGAGTTGAAAGCTAACTTGATTGACTAAAGATTCAACTAATGCTGTACTCTATATTTTTTTCCTCATAAGAGATATTGATTTTCAAAAGATTGTATGCCATCTTGCCTGCCTCTCCCCTACTACTCAATGTGAGTTTTAGCATCAGCTGATGGCCCACCCTGTATAGGAACGCCGACGCACATGTAATGGAACGGTGGTTCATCCATGTTATCTTTCATTAACAGTAATTCAAGCCTCTTGATATTCAACTCCCAAATTGAAACCATTGAGAATAATATTAGCTAATCATCCAACAAGATAACTACGCAGCTCCACTGTTGAAAAACTCAATTTCAATTTCCAACTCGAAAAGCGCAAAGGATAATCAGCAATAGGTACGCTGGATCTTCAATTACAGTTCAACATATTGAAGCAGTTTTTAGCAAGTTTCAAAGTACCTACAGTAGATTTTCCGACAAAATTCAGATGTTTCCATCTGGGTAAAATTCCATGAAATTTTCAGGGTTGTCTCGGATCTCAAATGCCGCAGATGAATTCGTTGATTGGCACAATTTTCATCTCGGGATAATTCTAAAAACTTTCTAAACCTTTCTTGTAGAACAATTTGTCGGATAAAAGTTCGAAATTAATCAGAAGTTTGGGTTCACCGAATATTGTTGTCCCAATTCGCATCCATTCAATGATAACGAAAAAAAATCGAGATACCGAAATAATCAGAAAACTTCGTTATCAGGTTGAAAACTGAAAATCGAATTTATTCAAAAATGGAAGTTAACGTCCACTATTCAGATGCAAAGGGTGGTGGTTATGGAATTAAGGATTCCCAAAGTGGGATTATTCAGAGAATGCCTAATACTCAATGTCAGACTAAAGTTCTCTAGCTTTTAAATCGAAATGTGATTTTTCCCGAGTATCTACAGTAAATCCGAATGAAAGACCCCTGAACGAAGATAAATCTCATCTAAGTGTTAGACTGAATAAACGAAAAGGAATAGGATTCACTGATGGTTGCCTTTTCAGTTTCTGAGTCGAAGCCATTTCAAGCTCAGAAAGTTCTGAGGAGTTTTACTGCAATTTCGTAGTCAAAACTTTATAATAGAATTTGTAATGATGTGGAGAGATCTCTAAAAGCTGCTATTCAGGTTTGCATAGTACGTGATTAGAATCAAGTATGTACCAAACTGGGAACCTCACTGGTCCAGTGAATTCGTATGATTTTTTTACGAATAGACTGGATCAAAATGTTCTGTCATGGAGATCTAGAGTCTACTCGAACCTGGGCATGATACGAATCGGTCTTTTTTTCAGGTGTGTGCCTCTCTGAGCGTTTGGCTCATTGTTGCATTCACTGTGGAGCGGTTCATAGCAGTTCAATATCCACTCCAAAGGCCTCAAATATGTACTGTTAGAAGAGCAAGGACGATCGTCAGCGTTCTGATATTTGCTGCTTTATCCACTCAACTTTACACTTTCTGGATTGCTGGGATAATAAAGGTTTGTTGACTCTTTATTGATTAGAAGCTTCCAATGTAAGAATAATTGTATTCCCAATCCAAAATTCAATGAAATTTTGATTCTGCTGCTCCAAAAAGTTAAGGAAGTGTAGATATTTTGTGACAGTTCCAAAAGTTTTCGATTCTTGTCCACTAAATGTTTATTTATGAGAAATCGAATGCTTACTCTCTTGTATCTGAATGGTTTGAAGTCTTTTTTAGTTTCAGGTTTCAGGCAAGTTCTTGTCGTTTTAGTTTCGAAGAATTTTGGATCGGTTATTGTTTTACGTTTATACAATGAACTTTCATTCAGAACCTGAAAATTTGTTTTGCGAGCAGGCTTTTCTCTTTACTGAACTTCATTCTTTAAATTTTCGAGTAAACTGAGTTACTAAATTGTCACCTGAATCTTCGAAACCTATGAAGAAATGGGCAAAGGTATGAGTTAGATAAGTGAGTGGAAATTTAGGCTTCTCATACCATAAAAAATTGGTTCAATAAAACTTTTGACCGTTTCAAAATTCCTGAACTTCCTTAACTTTAAAGGAGCGAGTTATGTCCATTATCGTTTCCTAAATAAAATTCCATGAATATCTTGGATTGTTCTCTCTCAAACTGATCCAAAATGGCTGAAATTCTCATTGTCACTATCCAATTTCATACACTCGACTCTCATTTCTTGGCTGAACATGAAATAAATCACATATCCATCGCCTGACAGATGAAAATGGTATTTCATCTTTCCGAATTCAACCCACCTTGTTTCCATTCCAATGTCTCACAGCGCAAGCTATCATCACATTGTGGAAGTTTAATATGTCACAGGATAGGGAAAGAAAATCGAGATACTGTCTTTTCAACTTCAATATTCAGATTGAAATTCTTCGCTGTACTCGACAATGTTTGGATTCGTGAGGAATGTAGTTATTGCATTTTCAGATCTTTTCGTTTTAACATTCGAAACAAGATTTTGATTTCTTTCTCTTTTTATCATGATCTGCATACCACTAAATGTACCAACTGACTGGCCTCCCCTGATATAAATTCTTAAACGAGAATTTCTTCACTATTTTTTCCAGAACGACTTCAATGAATTCGAATGCGAAATGCTTCCGCAATACCAAGAAGTAATGAAGATTGTGAACTTCATAGACACCATAGTCACTCTCATAGTTCCCCTTGTCATGATCGTTCTAATGAATACAATGATTGCCAGGAGTTTGATCATGTTCCGCAGGAAGATGTTGCATAAAGACGTTAATGGAAGTTATCTTGATGAGAACGACACAAGGAGCATTCCTTTCACAGAATCCAAGGTATTGGGATTGAATTGGATAAACGAATTATTTTAGAAGTTTGTATCTAAATATTTATCCTTCATCTATTTATTTGCCAATCGGATCTGGTCAGAAAAGCTTTATAACGATGATGAGAGATCCATCATTTTGAAGGTGGAATAAATCTAAATGACACTCTGTGGATGAAGGGTTTTGGCAGGGTATTATCATGAACGGATATGAAGGCTCTCTTTTTCATTAATGAAATATCGAACGCTGAATATTGGAAAATCTGGTAGGTCCTTCAGTTCCCAAACCCTTTTCGAACAGGCTGATATGTGAGATACAAAAATTGCGGGGCGAAAAAAAGAAAAACGTTGATATATGCGTAGGGTATAAAGGGATTCGGCATAAAGATACACTTCGGGCTTATATTGCGATCATTTCATTCACGACTCGAATTAACTTGGAGATCGAAAAGATGAGATATTGAAATGAAGTAAAAAAGGTAACCAGATCTTTCCTTCAAACATCATTCATGATCTTTGAGAGCCGCTAAATCAACTATAACTCTATCTCTGGTATCGAAAAATCTTGGTTTATGAAATAAAGTTTGAGCTTGCACTGTGGAAACACTCTCGATCCTATTGCCGAACTTTCAATGTCAAAACATTCAGTAAAGACCAAATTTTCATCGAATTTGAGGCAAAAAATTGGGTGGCTGCCGCAAATGTTTTGATTGTACTTGCCAAGAATGAATTGTTCAAGAAATAGTTTACGTTTCATTTGAAATTGAATATCATACGATTTCTACAGTTTTTCCGACCATGCGACCTCCATTTTGGAAGTAGGTTAGCACGGTTGGGAAAATGGCAGCACTGCATTCTATATGGACTATATTTTTCAGCCTAACAGTACCATTTGGAAAGGGAAGAGCTCGTCTTCCTTCTTACTCAAATATAAAAAGTCTTCGAGCACACACCAGAGTCTATGCGAAAGAACGTCCCAAATACGTAAGTTGAGAGCATATTGCATATTGTCATATTGACCTACTTGAAAAGTCTGATTTGAACTGCTGTTACAGATGTTCGTAGTTCTGATAATAGTTGGTCATCCAGAAGTCAAGATAATATCACGAAAATGCTTCTAATTATATCATCTGTATTCGTTGGACTGAATTTGCCAAGGTAAGGTTCCAATCTATATTTTAAATTCAATGTCAATGCGAGTAGATGTGAAAAAACCCATCTAAAGAGATGACAGCTTCCTCAAGCACCTTCTTTTCTCAGTTGATTCCAGTCTATCGCGTCGAACAATGGCCGGAACAAATTTCGAAATATTGATTTTTACCTCATCGAACAACGTTGTATAATGCAATAAACTTCCTCTGAAAGGAGTACAAATAATTTTAATTAACCGTCAAAATTTCAACGCCCTTAATTTGAAGGGAGTTTTCAATTACCTGCAACTGTCTAAAGGGGTTGAATTTCGGGAAAATTCTTGGTAATGAGGGAAATCCACAGATTCTGGGAAGTTTAAGAGTGTGTCGAAGTGAAACTCGATATTGTTCCATAAGATTCGAACGGTGGGTTATCGGAAAACCCTAGCAATCTTGAGTTGTTACACTATAAGCTAGATCAAAAGAGGTATTATTTAAGTGATAGGAGAGGCGAATATTTTCAAGAAACACCTCCTAATCTAGAAAAGAACCCCTTGAGAATCTCAAATGGAAAAACAGGTCGAGTGACACATCATTTTGAAGCTTATGAAATGCTATTCACGTTCATGTTGAACACCCCCAAATTTCGAATTATCTGACAATCGAATGAAGTTCAAAATTCAAAAATTCCGAACTAAGGACTGAACGAGAATGAATTCGCTATCACAAAAACGTTTTGAACCACTGGACCGATTTCGAAAATCAAACTCATTTTCGAATCATCTTCTTATTCTAATGAGAACTGTTTTTACAATAAAAAACCAAAACTATTTTTCACAAAATTCATGGATTTTTTCTGGAATTCTTTCCATCATGCTTCTTATAGTGTTCTCAGTCACTTTCTGGGATGCTGTCTTCCACTTCTGCTTGAATTCCGCTAATGTTTTCGTTGATTTCTTAGTCTTCTTCAATTCTCTTTCTACCAGGGCCCAATATCTTTCGATTGGCCTGAGTTCTGGGCAATTTGGTGGATTGGCCTCTTCGGGGACAAAAACCACCTCATTAGCTTCGTACCATTCCTTGGTGGCCTTGCTGTAGTAGCATGAAGCTAAATCTTGACACATCGTGCTCACGTAAAAATGGTAAAAGTCGCTTCTTCAAGCATTCCTCGATGTATATATCTTCGAGTCAACAGAGCCTTGGCCAACGAACAATTTGCTCCTTTTCCCACAAGTGCAAATTGCTTGCCAAACCAGGAATTTTTCAGGAAACTTTGCTTGTTTCTTCACGCCAAATTGTTCGTCAACATTTCCTCGAGAATCTGTAGTATAAAATTCCTGACCAGGAAGTTGCGAGAAATCAGCCAAGACATAGGTTTCGTCGTCCATTACGCAACTGGAGAAATTTTTCAAGAAATCTTTTTTTAATTTCTTTGCTCTTGATTGCGCTTCTTGATTCTTCACAGCGTTCCTGTCTGGCACTTTCTGCACTTTGTATGTTCTAAGCCCACAACTCGACTTGATTTTCTGAACGGTTGACTGCGAACAACTCACTATTTGGGCCACTTTCCGTCCTGAAAGGTTAGGATTCTTCTGAAAAAGGCTGATGGCTTTCTTCCCTTTTTTTGGGCTATGAAACCCCTTTTACCTCCCGGTTCCTTCCTTGCGGTTAATTGAAAGATCTTCGTTGAAGCGCTTAACAACTCTTGATACCGTTTCCGGACGAACGCGAGCCTCTTTTGCTATTCTTTCGAAGCTCCATTTTTGATTATTTTGAAAAAGTTTCACTATAAATTCTCGTGTTTTCACTTCGCTTGAAATTTTGCGACAGAGAATTGGGATATCTAAGACGTAAATGTTCCACAAGTTTCTGACGTTCATAACAATGCTGACTATGATCAAATTTTGATTTTTCCTCAATTGGTTCAAGAGATATAGGCGTTTTTGTGATAGCGAATTTATTCTCGTTCAGTCCTTATACAAAGCACTGAATAATTTTTCTTCTCCTCAGTTATTCCATCAGGATTTGGATATTCTTCGGATTCACCCTATTCGAAAAACCTCTTCCAGAAGTACTTTGGTGCACCCAACAAGTAGCCATGCTGCTTTACTACACTAATTTCAGCGTGAATTTCATACTGTACACAATGTGTGGTGCAACTTTCAGGCGTTGTCTTTGGAAACTGATCAGATGGAAGTAAAAAGGTAAGGAAATTTTTTCTTGCAAAATGATTTGATAATCGTCTCAACAACTATTCATCTGGGACTGTAAAAATCTATTGATATCGAATGGGCGGAAGAGATACAGATGTATAATAGGTATTGATTCATTTTGTCCCTTCCACTTTGGCGTTACCATGGGGTCAACTGCCATTCATCAATTCTTCCGGAAAAGTTTAACCCAACGGGATCAGAAAATTCCGAAGAAGTTTCAAGGCTTCTATTGATTTCGCGGATCAGAATCAGCTTCGTTATCGCGATACTCGCAAGGAATCGTACAAAATACTGCCACTTGAATCTCCTCAAATACTGGAAACACGGACAATCGGTAAACTAACGATAAAAATAGGTGTATCTTCTCGCGAGGCGTCAGCTTGAACTATCTGCTACTTTTTTCGTGAAAAAGGGTCAATATTAGTCAATAAAAGAAATTGCTGGGAGTCTAATTGAACGGATGAGATGTTCGAGTTAGTCGAGCCTTCAATCGCCAAGGATATCAAGCGTATCTTCGTAAATCTGTTTACCTCTTATCCCTTTTAAATTCAGGTACTTGATGTTGGCTCGATACTCCAATTTTTCGATTTTTAAAATTTCGGTGGACATCTTTTTTTGAATTTATCGCGTAACTCTAGTTCATTTTTTGACGTCAAATTCTTCACTGACACTTTTAATAAGTTATTGTTCGTTGATATGGTATCGCAATATTCTGTTTATGCATGGAACTGGTCTAGGATAACTAGATATCAATACATCCTCGTACCATTATAATTTTGTTCATTTTTATATCGCTTTTTCAGAGTCTGCACCACTGCGTTGAAGGCAATAGGAGTTGGGAAAATGGTACCACCTATTCATGAGAACTATACCCCATCAGTTATTTTCCTGATCAAGGAACAAACTTCATTGCGTTGAAGTGCTTTTCCAGTATTTTCTGATTTATATTTCAACCGTGAAAAAATATTTAATCGAAAAATAATTTCCTAATCCTAATTCCATTGAAACAACGTACGAGTAGCAGAATTATTCAATACTATTTATTAAATATTCAAGATTATAGGTATGATAATCGTAATATTCCCTGTAAATATTTCCAAAAGTGCTGTGTAAGAAAATGTCTATTACTGTTTTCGAATAAACTATGAAACTCCAGTTTTTTATCTTAAAAGAAAACCTAAACCAATCTCTTTCATACAGTAATCGACGACGTCAAGATCAGAAAATTCCATATTCACGATGATATGTCGAATAGGCAAGGTTTTATGAAAAATATTCTTCAGGTAAGTTCATCAAAGAAGCAACAAAATATAACACCCAATGTGAGTTCCATAATTCTCATACTTAAAAATACATCGTAGCTATGGATTATCGATATATCAAACAAGAAAAGGTTTCCATAAAAAATATTCCCATACTCATACAAGCCAATACAAACAAACAAGCTGTCAACTATTAGAATTGTGATATTTTACTTGTATTTCCCGGGGTCTAGGTCAAATATGGAATTGGAAGAAAATGGAGAGAAAGTTGAACGATCATCAAAGGATAGTTACTTTGGGATCAGAAAAATACCACTTTTAACAGCAGCGAGTGTAATATGGTTCGACTGTGTTCCCAGTGTTTAGCTTGTAGGTTCTTCTATTTGAACTGAGAAATTAAAAATTCGTTTGAATTCCAAGCGAGAAGCGGGGAAAGGTTTTAAAACTCGAGGCAGCAGGACGACCTCAAGCAGGGTCCATCCTGCGGACTACAGGGTATGTCGCAGTGAAGGAAAATCGCAAATTCCCGGTATTATTAAATGAGGAAGATTGCTGGGACAATCAGATCATTATTTTCTGGGGCCATCACAATATTTACTGCGGTTTGAGCTCATAAAGTCAACTCGAAATGAAATATCAACAAAATCAACCTATTATGACTGGCGCCCGAGCAGGTGTAATTCAACAGGTGAGAACTGATAGAAACAGTATTACAAGAATATGCAAATGGATCGAATAATCGACGTTCTCAAGAAATATTTCGAGATAATATGTTGGTTTACATCATATTGACCTTGCCATCCAGGTATTCGATATCGAATCAAGTTCGATGCGGAATAAAACTACAATTATCAAATCGATAAGTTCTGATTGAGATAGAACTCTCTCAATTTCACCGTAAATACGTCCATAAATCATTGAAAATCCCATTGTGTTCGATTCCACACAACACACCTATAGGGATGCAAACTTCCTCAGCAAATTTATGCATGGTTCTGAGGATAATTTTTTACCGAGTAAATGCACCAAACCCATCGGTCGAGGAACTGTAAATTGATTCCCCGCCTTCCCTTCATTACCCACATAAAACGTTGGTTACTGTTCGGACGTCACATTCATCGAACACTACCCAAACAATATTCGTTCGATTCCTGGAATTTTTTCTGTCTGAAAAAATACAATTCGGACAGCATGAAAGGGATGGGGCAAATAACGTTTTGAATGCGAGACCATTAAGTTCCTTTCAGATGATGAAGTTCAGGTGAAATCATGAGAAAGGGAGTCATAAAAATATTCGATAAAAAATTGGAATTCTCGTTGGAGTTGAGGGAAGTTTTGATGAAAATTTCGAATCGAGATTTGACACGTTTTCGTGTAAACCCTGCAGAATTTTTTCGTTAAAATCAGAAGGAAAAACGTTCAATATAAGGTTCAATGAGAGTTCCTGAAAATTTCATATCTTTTACGTAGCTATGACTATTTTGTCTTATAACTCTGGGAAGCTTCGGGATATCATTTAAATTCGATGATTAATACAAAGGTGTGATAAATTATTAGCACGTCATTAGCAGAATTGAATCAACATTAGGTATATGAAAAAAAACTAATTGAAAAAAATCGAGGAAAAAGTGCAGAATTTCCATGAGATGGAAACCTCCTACTCACTTTTGTTTTTCCAGATCCAGTAGGACCTACAAGCATCAGACCATGCCGGACGATAGTCGTCTCGTATAATTGGATAACTTTTTTCACGTATTCTGAAACGAGATTTTCAATTTATCGGAATATGCTCAACGAAATGATATTCAAAAGTCTCCATTCGTCCGTTAAATAATGAATAACACATTGTGACAATCCAAAAAGGGTTCTTGGTAATTACAGGACCGGGTGGACAACACACTGTCATCAATTTGTTCGTTTATTTTAGATGCTATTCGCCAAAATTCAAATTATTCTTGTAATCATCGATAAAAATGTGATAAACTGAATTTGGTCGGAATAAACCTACAATTTATGATCGTACAAGTCGAGGAGTCGATATAGTTTATGATGGTATTGATATTTAACTGAACCGCCAAAAACAACCGTACTGAATTATCAATATCTATAAAAATGTTTGCTGGTTCAATTGTTATTATCCCCATTAATAATTCAAATTTCTCAAACTTCTTTACTTTACCAGAATGCAGTTTGCTTGACTTAAATCAATAAGTTTTTGAATTGGCAGATTCATTTTTGATGTTGATGATTTCGTTTTCCTTTAGAGGATATTCGAATTTTTATGTATTTTCTTGTTTAAGTCATGAATAAGTGAGTTTAAACATTGAACATCAACCTTCCCTAACAAATTGAGGTTGTTGGATACCCTGTGTAATCAAGTGATATCCCATGCGAGAAGGTACCATGGAGATTTTTTGAGACCAGTGTTTTTGATAAGTTTTAAGCTTACCGTCAACATCTTCCAGTAACATTTCTACACAGGATGCTCTGATAGACTTTTCTAAGGCGCCATAGTCCACAGTTTCCTCAACCATCCTTGGAAAAAGATCAGAAACTATACCTGGAATAATTTAAAACCTCTAAGAAGGTCTTTCGATAGTTTTTCTGCCAGTATTATAGAATTTCGAAATAATCAAACTTCTTTTATACCAGAAAAATGTCTCATGATATCTTTAAGTTTTAAAGTTACCTTCGTTATGTCATAAAGAAATGAATCCTTCGAAAAATATCTACTGGTAAGAATTAACAAAAAATCTCTGAAAAAAAGCAACCTCAACATAAAAAGTTGAAACAATCTCATAATAGCATTGTAGTGTAATGGTCAACAGTGATCTTCGCAATATTAAGGGCCCCCGCAGACTGCAGACTTTTCATCGGCCGATAGTTAAGTCGGGTTGGGCTGGAAGTGCGCACACCGAGCCAACTAAACAGTTTGGTTGGTGAACAGGGCGCAGACTATCCAACTCCAACAGCCGGCCGACTATTCTCGAACAGTTCGAGAATAGTCGAACTATATACCTTGCTACTTCAAATTAGGATCTATCAAAATCAAATTGGGAATTAACATATTCAAATTGAAACGGCATTCGTGGCTATGTATATCAAGATCAGGCATGATCAGACGAGGACCAGAAGATCTTTATATTGATGAAACATGAAGAAAAAACTATTAATATATATTTGAACTTATCAAACATTCAAAAAGTGTAAGAAGTTCTTAAAGAATTTCATATTTGTGCTCAAACTCTCATATCATAAAAGGTCAAAACATCAGGTATGAACGATATGAGCCACATATCTTGTACAGGGTGGGCAAAATTGGTGCTACATGAACTAAAACTTTTCAACCCGTGGATATAGAGAAAAATGAATGGCACCTTATAGTCCTCTTTTTTCGAGAAACTGATAATGCCATCAACTGCATTCCTCTATCTTCTTTCGTTTCCGAGTTATAGGCCAAAATTTAAATTTTGGCGATTTCATTTTTGATCATTATCCCCGTTTCTGTTTATGCTAGGATGTTGAAATAAAAACATTATAGAGGCACTTTTCTGATAGCAATCCAGTGGCGTACTCTGATTTTTTCTGAGAGGTTTATTCGCTGAGTTATAACATAAAGTTGTGTTTTTTCTTATGGAAATAGTAGTTTGAAATGACTTAGAAAGAATCGCCATTTTTTTCCCGTTTCAGAAATGTATCATACAATTTTTTTCTATAGCTACGGCCTTGGTATCATATGTTTTAGTTCATGTAGCCCCAATTTTGCCCACCCTCCACAGGTACTAACTGTAATGGTTCATGGTTGATATATTTCTTCTTATCAAATTTTCCGTTCTTTGAAGACGAAATTCTGTCTGTGTTATGTTTCCATTGCATACCGCAATTACCTGCTTTTTCATTGAATCTGCAGCTTTCTTCTTTGTATGAGGCATGATTATGAAAAAGAAATTGTAGACTTATCGTTCGTTACTTACTTTCGACAAATTTTAAAGTTAATTACATATCGAGTAATTCAAAGATTTGATTTACATGGATGTCATTCCAAATTCCAATATGGAATTGATTATTCCCAATCTGATTTTGATTATTCCCAATTTGAATATGTTAGTTCCCAATTTGATTTTGATAGTTTCCAATTTGAAGTTGGAAAGGTATAGTTTGTAACTGACTGTGGAAGCGGTCGCACAATGAAAATATTGTCCAGAAAAATTATTGCTCTCATCATACTCCGGAGGAGGAGAATCAAGAAGAGATTCCGAGAGTATTGGGTGCATCCCATTCTCAGTGATAGATTAGTTAGTGGAAAATTTTACACAATGCATTTCGAATCACTTGATTACCCGAAAAAAATTTACGCCTATTATCAAATGAGTATTACCCGCTTCCATATTCAAAATACACGCACACGACGCCAATCACAAAGCGAATTGAACTATCGGCCGACTAAACAATCGTCATGTATGCGCAGGCGTGTATGCGCCAATACTGATTAAGCAGTCGGCCGATAGTTTGCCGACAGATTAGTTTGAATGTAATCGGGTAGCCCATCAAACTTTTTTATCGGCCGATACTGAATCGCTGTAGTGTGCGCATATGCATTCCTCTCCATACTGATTAAGAAGCCGACCAAACTATCGGCCGATAAAAAGTCTGCAGTCTGCGGGGGCCCTAAAAGCCAATTTATAGCTATTGTGTTTCCACAACGTTGTAACATCTGAACTCAATAATCCATTATCAGGTTTTTATGATCCATTTTAGTACAGTTCGTGGTTTCGTATTGATTTCCATCAGCAAAACAGGCGTTTGTCATTAACTGTTTCATATTGAGGAAATCAGGATTGAATTAATTCATACGCAGGGTTATTGGTCGAAAAAAAATGATGCCACACGCATTGAATTGCCGATCAATTGTGATAACTGAAACAGCAAATTTTACTTTTACTTTTACTACTTAGTTTCCTGCATTTAGCCTCAGCACAAAAGATCCACCTCAACAAAACTCACCATTGAACAGTTTCAAATCGTCTTTGAGGAACTTGGGCACATTCACGTCCCTCAACGATCTCAGCACCATTTGAGGCTCGTCCATTTTGGGCCTTTCGCGTTTCAAATTTCCCGCCACCGCGATGACAGTTTTGACAGCCCTCATGCCGAAATCGTAGTGATCCTGGCTGCTGAGCTGTTCCGAGCTCAGCTTGAAGGTAGTCGTTATTTTATTGGCCAATTGTTTGGCGTTGCCGAACCCGAACGAGAACAGCGAGATTTCGGCGATCAGACTGTAATCTGGGACCATCATAGAAACGGGACGGAAGAGAGCTTTGAGGTTATCCGGAAGTTCGGTGCGACCGGCGTACCCCGGGTTCATGGTGATGAAGACGGCGCAGGATTCCTTCAGCACGATTTCTGAGCCTTCGAAGAAAAACCTGAAAACCGTTACCTGCCATTATAGCAATGTTGCTAACACGCCCCTGCTGTGCTGTCAGGAAGTGAAGCCGACTCTTCGAAAAGAATAGCTGTGTACGCATGCCCTATTTGGAAAACAAAAATGGCGAAAACATTGGAGGTTATGTGACTGCCAAGAAAATGAAACATCCAAGAGATTGGAAAACGTCACAGGGTCTTGTTAGTTATGATGCAAATATTTATATATACTCCATTCACTTTTATTTAATCACATAGGAGGTCATGGTTTCGTTTTCTGGAGTTGGTGCACCTGATAAAAGTCTGTGCGCGTACAGAAAATATCGTTAGTGATAAAACGACGTTGCCAGTTTCTTAGTTTACATCAAAGTAAAAGTATGAAAGATATGCCACATTTTGTTAGTTCGAATCGATCGGCGATTTTGGGGCGAAATATCGATAGGAAATCGGCTATTTTACCGTTTTTCGTCGTTCAGAAGAAGTTTCCCGTCGATATGTGAAATTTCTTGCAAGTGTCATTTTTTCCTTTCACAACTTTTGGCGTGAGTACGAACGGCAAATTCGAATTGGACCAAAAATCGATTTATAAACATAAATAACGCGAAAGTAAGTACTAATCGACCTTTTACACTTGATAACGATGTTTTTTTAGGTATCTGGCCGTTTAGAAAGATTTCAAACGAAATTACGGTCCCCCAGAAGTTTGGTTAGTTTCGGTATCGTTTTTGGTGCTCAAAATTTATTTGGAATGTATAAATGGACAAAAAAGGATTCCTTATACGATCTTCTAACGAAAGCGACCGAAAAATATGGATTAGGTAGGATTTTCGAGGAATTATGAGGAAAGAACTTGCAGAATGAAATTGCACGATTTTCGTGAGTAAACGGGTTCTGGATGGCCATCATCGGTCTCTAATAAATGATTATTGTTGATCGTTTTCAGGTTTCAGAAAAAAAAACACGTCGAAAAAGCTAAAAAAAAAAGAAGAAATATGACTATATTGCATTCAACGGTAGGTGAATTCAGATTCCAATGAATTGAAATGTGTCACTGGAGCTATCATTCCTTTGCCGAAAGTAGAAATAGGCTATATTGAACCAGACTACATCGGTTTTTTTTCATATTCCAGGAGTTTGTGTCTTATTTTAGAACAGGTGAATGATAAATGTGAAGCATTATTTGACCTATTCCATTTTATTTGTACAAACCTACTGTGGTAGTAATGTATGAATATTTTTCAAACTAATAAATTACTATACAGTCAGAATATTCTACTCCTTGTTCATAAGATCAAATAAATGAAATGTCGTCAAGTCTTGAACTTTCAGTTCAAGAGGATATTAAATCTCAACAAGCATGCATATGAAAATTATGTTAAGGCAATGCAATTTTCCATGGCGAAAAATAATATATTTCAACAGTGATCTCTTCTCTTGTACTTTCCATGCCAATAACTAGAAAAGGAAACCTTTTTATCAATTCATATATAAACGTTATTTATTTTCGTCCATCACCTTTTCCAATTCATTCACATTCTGAGAAATACGCTAAGAATGTAGAAAGGGCAATATAGCATTGACTTGGAACATAAAAATATTTTGGAAAACGTCATAACTTCGATACAGAGTGGAATGTGTCAAATTTCCAAGGCCAGAGTTGTGATTTCATAATTGTGTGAATGGAGTATACACAATATGAAACATAAGCACAAAATTCTTTCATTTGCGAAGAAAAGAGGCATACCTGTCCAATCTAGCCTGTTGCGCTTTTTGAATGGTCGTAATCTGTTGGGCCACCACAGATAAAACTTCTATGTCAATCCTGTTGAACTCATCAAAACAGGCCCATGCTCCAGAACTACAAATTATTGAAGCTATAATAAACACTCTTGAAGAATCAAGGTGAAATAACTAAGTCGATGATTGAAGTGTTATTCAAGTCTCTCAATTAACTGCTGCAACAGAAAAAATAAAGGGGATTCTCACCTTGCCAATCCTTTGAAAAACTTCCCCATTGCCATGAAATCCAGCTGATCAGAGCAGTTGAACACAACGCATTGCCTGGCCATAGCCTTCGCTAGATCTTTAGTAGTTTCAGTTTTTCCAGTACCAGCCGGTCCAGCTGGAGCCCCACCAAATTTCAGATGAAGAGCTCCAGTCAAGGTGAGGTAGCATCTGTCGGTCAACGGTGTTATCACCAATCTTCCGCTGTTTCCAAGATATTCGTTGCCGTAAGGAAACTCCGCGTTCACTGCCCTTACTTTCATCTGGTCGACTACCCAGTAATACCTAAAAGCAATAAAGGTACATTAAAAATGGAACAATGAGCATTGATAGAGGCAGAAGTAACTGTTTCAATCTCCTCCATGGAGATCCTGAATGCTGGGTAATGAAGAAAGAGAAAACTTATAGAAATGGGAGTCTCAATGAAGACTGTGAGAAAGCTTCCTTCTCCAACTTGAGGAATAGATCCCTGATGGTATTTACCTCAATTGACTGATCCAGTCGAAGTCATTGGCGTTCGAAATGTTCAAATCCACCAAATTCTGGGTGACGTCCCTCGAGTGCACTTCAATGACTATCAGAGCGGACAATATTTCCCTTTGTAGAAAAGATAAACTACCCTTAACGAGATTTCGCAGACCATCCAGCTGGAATAAGCTCAAATTTATGAGAGAACTATGTTATCTGTTTTGCACTCCACTCACATTAGCCAGCATAACTTCTTTATGAAACTTTTCCAAAGCACCGCTTTTAATTCCCTCTTCCACGCCGGCTGTCCAAAAGGCCTGACTTCCAGCTATGACCACTTGCCCCGGCCAACGCATAACCCACTGGGTTCTTTCAGCCTTCATAACTTCGGCAGTGGCAATACCCATTATCGTCCTCACTGAATATTACGATATGAATCAAAATTAATATCAATAATCGTTCGGTATTCAAAAAATCGCAAAATGTACTGTAAACTAAATGAAACATGACGTTCAAACTCCTATAAGTACAGTGGGCAGTTGTGCCAACTCAGGACAAGAGTTTTTACAGCAGGTTTTTGAAATGTTCAGCCTGGTACTTTCTTGACTAAATTTTGGACAAATCCAACACTGGCTCTTAATAGACTCTTATGGAGTCATAAGGGACTTTTCACACCAGCCAGATATTAGAATTAACTTTCGCAGATCTGAGGTTGCGGAGAGTGTGAAAAGGCTCTCAAGGATTTACCAGTATTCTGCATGCTGATCTCGACCTGAAGTAGCCAATTCTCTACGCTTCCTACAGGATAAAGGGTTGGATCTAGGTCGACTCCTTCTCCTTCCGCTGAGTACATTCTTGTTATCTTCAAATCCGATTCGAATTTCAGCTGTAAAAGAATGCCTTGGTTTATATGATTGTTCCCCACGTAGTATAACAAGGGTGCGATCATAATGATTGACAGCATACGCAAGGGCATCCTGTAATGGCCCAAAAGGACATAGCATAACGTATTCGTCATCAGCATTGATATAACCTACCAGCTAGATTTTTAGGACGATTTTGATTTTTTTTGGGATTACAAGAGAATCCGTAGCAGATACGATGAAACTTCAAGAGACCATAAAGTATAACAACAAAGCATCTTTTTACAGTTTTTCAATTTTTCACCAAGAAACGGTTCTGAAGGAAAACACATGTTTCAGAAAAAATATCACCCTTTAGATTTGCGATCGAAATTTACATGTCACATGGTGTAAACTCTAAATTCTAAGGACTTAACGTGAATAAATTCGCTATCACAAAAACGCCTATATATCTCTTGAACCAATTGAGAAAAAATCAAAATTTTATCATAGTTAGCTTTGTTATGAATGTCCGAAACATGTGGAACATTTACTTCATAGATATTCCAATTCTCTGTCGCAAAATGTCAAGCGAAGTGAAAACACGAGAATTTATAGTGAAACTTTTTCAAACTAATCCAAAATGGAGTTCCAAAAGAATCGCAAAAGAGGATCGCGTTCGTCCGGAAACGGTATCAAGAGTTGTTGAGCGCTTCAACGAAGATCTTACAATTAACCGCAAGGAAGGAACCGGGAAGAAAAAGGGGTTTCATAGCCCAAAAAAAGTGAAGAAAGCCATCAGCCTTTTTCAGAAGAATCCTAACCTTTCAGGACGGAAAGTGGCCCGAATAGTGGGTTGTTCGCAGTCAACCGTTCCGAAAATCCAGTCGAGTTGTGGGCTTAGAACATACAAAGTGCAGAAAGTGCCAGATAGGAACGCTGTGAAGAATCAAGAAGCGAAATCAATAGCAAAGAAATTAAAAAAATATTTCTTGAAAAATTTTTCCTGTTGCGTGATGGACGACGAAACCTATATCTTGGCTGATTTCTCGCAACTTCCTGGTCAGAAATTTCATGCTGCAGATTCTCGTGAAAATGTTGACGAACAATTTCGCGTGAAGAAACAAGCACAGTTTCCTAAAAAATTCCTGGTTTGGCAAGCAATTTGCACTTGTGGGAAAAGGAGCAAATTTTTCGTTGGCCAAGGCTGTGTTGACTCGAAGATATACATCGAGGAATGCTTGAAGAAGCGACTTTTACCATTTTTATGTGAGCACGATGTGTTGACCATCTTTTGGCCAGATTTAGCTTCATGCCACTACAGCAAGCCCACCAAGGAATGGAACGAAGCTAATGAGGTGGTTTTTGTCCTCGAAGAGGCCAATCCACCAAATTGCCAGAACTCAAACCAATCGAAAGTATTGGACCCTGGTAAAAAGAGAATTGAAGAAGACTGAGAAATCAACGAAAACATTAACGGAATTCAAGCAAAAGTGGAAGACAGCATCCCAGAAATTGACTGAGAACACTATAAGAAGCATGATGGGAAGAATTCCGGCAAAAATCCATAAATTTTGTGAAAAATAGTTTTGGTTTTTAATTGTAAAAACAGTCTTCATCAGAATTAGAAGATGATTCGAAAATGAGTTTGATTTTCGAAATCGGTCCAGTGGTTCAAAAGATATAATCGTTTTTGTGATAGCGAATTTATTCTCGTTCAGTCCTTAATGCCTTAAGGTGGGCGTTCAATGTAGTGTGTTTTTATTTCAAGTTGCATTTGAGAATGGTTTCACTTTGAGAACTGAAATTTTGTGGGTGAACTCAGAAAGGATTGGAGTTCTTAATGAGATGATTGAGATTTATTTCATTTCAACAGTTCTTTTTTTTTCTCTCAAAAATAGAAGAAAATAAGTCAACTCATGCTTCTGTTTTATTTCAAACGAAAGACCCATGAAAATAGTTCAACTTCCGATTAAAAGTGAATCTACAGATAATTTCGTTCAGAAAAACAACTTGAAATGCGGAATTGGCAGAGAATGCCCAAATTCAAAATATGGCGGGAAAAAGTTCCTGTTTTACCCACATATTTACTATTTTCATAATTCAGCTATTGTCGGATAGAGAGCGCCATAGTACATTTCATTCATAATTAGAGAGATATTCATAGAACTTATAGAGATAATGTAAGTTCTATGGAGATATTCCATAAAATGCACGGTGGCGCCTCTATCGGTCGACTTGTCCTACGCGCATCAAACGGCGACCTTAATGCCAATAGTAGAATATCTTCTGAAGTGCAGATACAATGAGAAAAAAATTTAATGAAATTCAGACTTCAAGACCCTGTAGCACAAAAACGTCAATCTCAGTTTTTGAGTTGTACTTGTATGTTGGATATCCGATAGAGGTTTTACTGGACCTGTTTATGGACATCGATCGAAATTAATGTCCATTTCCGATTGATAGATTTCGGACGTGAATTTCAGTGAAACAGCCAGTACCATTCAGACCCTATTGTATAGGCCCAGCTGAGCTTAAAGAGTTAAACTTTGGTTTAATGAACCAATTATAGTAGTAGGGATTTTTCAATTAATAAAAGCACTCAGATCAAAAATGGTTTTATCCCTGTATCAATTAGTAAAGGCTTCAATATAAAACGTTCCATTTTATAGTGAATGAATTTCCGCCATATCATGAATTGACTAATTGACTTCCGAAAAACGAACAGTACTCCGCAAGCTCACAATGAATGCAAACCACTAGAAAATTGAAGCCGAATGTGCATATCTGCAATTCCATAAAATCCAGGGAATCAATATCGAATGTTATTTTCAATGTGATACAGGAGCCATTTAAACTCGCCCTAAAATGTGGAAAATTTTTATTCGAGATCTCAACTGAATGTTTGTCTTGAGATGGAATTATTTTTTATGACCTTACCGTTGCAATATTTTCGAAACACTTCCTCAAATGAGGCTGCACAGCCAGAGGATTTCTCGCTTGGGACAGTATCTCCAACAACTCGTCATCACTGAGAAAGTACAACCTTGGAAAGATCATCCTCTTCGTTTCCAAATAGTCTGTGAGTCCTTTCTGTACAACTTCCAGTATATGGTTGCAGTCCTTCAAACTTTCCAACAGCTTCCGATCTCCACAGTATTCTATAATCTAGATTCAAAAAAATGGGCTTATAAACAGCAGACTTCAAGACAGAGGTAGTTTCAGTAAATGTACCTAATACTTTAATAAAGACTGAACTAGAATGAATTCGCTATCACTAAAACGCTTATATCTTTTGAACCACTGGACCGATTTCGAAAATCAAACTCATTTTCGAATCATCTTCTAATTCTAATAAAAACTGTTTTTACAATAAAAAAACCAAAACTTTTTTTACAAAATTCATGGATTTTTTCTGGAATTCTTCCCATCATGCTTCTTATTTCTCAGTCACTTTCTGGTATGCTGTCTTCCACTTTTGCTTGACTTCCACCAATGTTTTCGTGGATTTCTTAGTCTTCTTCAATTCTCTTTTTACCAAGGTCCAATATCTTTCGATTGGCCTGAGTTCTGGGCAATTTGGTGGATTGGCCTCTTTGGGGACAAAAACTACCTCATTAGCTTCGTACCATTCCTTGGTGGCCTTGCTGTAGTGGCATGAAGCTAAATCTGGCCAAAAGATTGTTGACACGTCGTGCTCACGTAAAAATGTTAAAAGTCGCTTCTTCAAGCATTCCTCGATGTATATCTTCGAGTCAACAGAGCCTTGGTCAACGAAAAATTTGCTCCTTTTTCCACAAGTGCAAATTGCTCGCAAAATCAGGAATTTTTTTAGGAAACTTTGCTTTTTTCTTCAGGCGAAATTGTTCGTCAACATTTCCACGAGAATCTGCAGTATAAAATTCTTGACTAGGATGTTTCGAGAAATCAGCCAATAAATAGGTTTCGTCGTCCATCACGCAACAGGAAAAATTTATCGAGAAATCTTTTTTTAATTTCTTTGCTCTTGATTTCGCTTCTTGATTCTTCACAGCGTTCCAGTCTGGCTCTGGCACTTTGTATGTTCGAAGCCCACAACTCGACTTGATTTTCAGAACGGTTGACTGCGAACAACCCACTAATTGGGCCACTTTCCGTCCTGAAAGGTTAGGATTCTTCTGAAAAAGGCTGATGGCTTTCTTCACTTTTTTATGGGCCATGAAACCCCCGGTTCCTTCCTTGCGGTTTATTGTAAGATCAAGATCTTCGTTGAAGCGCTTAACAACTCTTGATATCGTTTCCGGACGAACGCGAGCCTCTTTTGCGATTCTTTTGAAGCTCCATTTTTGATTATTTTAAAAAAGTTTCACTATAAATTCTCGTGTTTTCACTTCGCTCGACATTTTGCGACAGAGAATTGGAATATCTAAGAAGTGAATGTTCCACATGTTTCTGACGTTCATAACAAAGCTAACTATGATCAAATTTTGATTTTTTCTCAATTGGTTCAAGAGATATAGGCGTTTTTGTAATAGCGAATTCATTCTTGTTCAGTCCTTATTCCGATTCGATAAACAATCAGTTACAGTTTGGTATGTTTGAAAACAATTTCCCCAGAAACTGCCCACCAATCCACTTTTGTGTTCTCCCTTTTAGACCAGTGGTTGATCTTAAACTTGAACTCACGTTGGGATGATCATAAGCTGATCGCATTATCCTTCTCCAGGTTCTTTCCATCGATTTATACTTCTTGCTTTCCAGAGGAAGTTGACTCGTTATATCTTCACTCGTGAAAATTGGTTCAAGGTACATCCATTGCCTAAAACAAATCTACTTGATTTCGGTAGAATATTGTCACGCTTTCAAATTCCCGTTTCTGGTACTGATAGTGTTCACTAATTGACTGAGAAAAACGTGTACTCACTTTTGAACTTCCATCCACTCCTCGATAACAGCGGCAGTTACTTTCAGAGCCTCCTCCCAATCATCTATCTGTTTCTCGAATGGTCCTTTGAAGGGACTGAAGGACAACTGCTGTGTTAACACAATATGGTCGTCGAGCATTTGCTGCTGTTCATCAGAAACTTTCATTATGAAGGTACCTGTCGATACGGGAAGAAAATGCACGATTACCAATTGAATCTGTATCATATTTAACATCCATTTGGAGGTCAAGATGTTTGGTGTCGGTTTGGTATTCAAATTTACCTGTACTCTTGTATAAGGTCAATTCCAAATCGTTAGATTCCCATTCGGTCTTCATCTTCTGAAGCGTTGTCTCCACCGAGTATTCTTTGGTCGCCTCTTCAGATATGGAGCTTATAAGTTCGGCATATTCAGTTATACCCAGATCCACAAAGTATTGATAAGTTGTAGCAGGGCCGATTTCTATCTGTATGCCTGAAAAAAAACCTCACCAAATGAGCATTCACTTTACCCACTGCTCATAACTATCGAAGAGAATCTTCTTCGATCCGTCAGAATTATTTATTTATCGTAAATCCTCACCTGAACTTTCTGAGAACTTCTCGAAGTGTCGACTTCTCATGCCTGGATTCTTCAAACTCAAGATCAAAGGTATATGAGGTTTGAATTTGTCTATTTCTTCTCTAACATTCTGGGCAACTTTCTGTACAGCGGGGATGTCCGCGAATGTTCTCGTCAACTTTATCATAGTTTTTTGCATTTCGGAGCAAGTTCGTTCGATGGATTCTCCGTCGATAAACTGCAAAGGGTTGCTCATCCATATTTCATAAGCCCTCTCCCAATCTGGAAGCGTGAATTTCATTGAAATATAGATAATCACCCAAATAAATAACTTTATTTGTTTCTCATTTGTAAACGACAGTTTCTAAAAACACAATATTAATCGAGAAAGTTTATTTTATCAAGTCACTAACTTGTAAAACTGACAGTTAACTTGCAAAATTTTCACAAGTTAGTATCTAGTATTATTTACATTAGAAAATTTTGTTTTATCGTCATATATGTTGAAAATCATGGTACAATTGTTATTTCAGTAACACAGATTTTTGATGATGAAAGAGTTGATACCGATGATGATAAACCATCTGTTGACTCAGAAACTGCTGAACTCGAGGACTGCAGAACATTTTTACTCTCCTTACTACCAAATAATTTGCTAGACATTTCAATTTTTTTGTTGACCGAATCATCGACATAACTCATCGCAATTTGGGTGCTCTTCCACCCTCCTGCACGCTTTAGTGCTAAAATATCTCCACCCGAATCCGCAACCATAGTGGCTCCAGTTCTGCGAAAAGAGTGGCCGGTGTATAACTCTGGGTCTTTTAAACCTAAATATTTCGCTATTTGCTTTGGTAGACCACCAATAGTGTGCTGGCCAGCATTCAAGGGAAATGCACTTTCCATGTCGGTATGTCGAAAAAAATCTTTGGCTTTCTGTTCCAGGAGGCCGAAGATTTACATATTTTCTGTATAACATGCAGGGCTTGAAACTGCAGCCATCATCGGTTATGGTGAATCTTCTTGTTGTTAAATTTTTTGTTTGCCGCAATGTCACAATAACGTTTTTTCCCATATCTTCTACATCATTCATGTTCAAGGAGAGAATTTCGTCACATCGACAACATCCAAAAATCCCAAATATTGTTACAATTTTCGCCAGCAACCACTGGTCATCAGGAGCATGTGAAAGAAATTGTTCAGCCTCTTCTTTACTTAATACCTTGGCCTTTTTCGGCGTATAACACTCATTTTTTCGTTTCAGAAACGCTATTACCTTTTGAAATATTCAAATGACAACTAAACGGCATATTTTTTCAATAAATTTTTTAAGGAAAACAAACCTGCGAACAGGGGCATTTTCTTTCATTTCCAAGCAGCTTTTCAGCGTGGACCATTTTGCCCATAAAGTATTAGGGCTGATAGTTGATTCAAGTAGACCAACAAAACATCTTCAGTTACCCCAATCACACTATTTTTGTTTTGCCACTTTTTGAAGTCGTCGTATTCTCGCTCGTACCTTGAAGCTGATTTTGCAGGTAATGAACTTGAAGCTACACTGCTGGCTGCCTCAATAATTTCTTTTGGTACATTCATTTTCACTTTCGCCAAAACAAATGTGAAGAAAAATAAACAGACATGTTCATGGCAACACTTCCATAGCTTACGACATTTGCGACAAATTATTGAGATTTTTTTGGAATTTATCTAACCTTTTTACAAATGAGAAACAACTAAAATATAAAACAATACACGCAAGGTAACGGGTTTTACTGGCTCAAGGAGGTATATATCCTCCATTCGCCAGTAAAAACCCTCTTACCTTGCTAGTAATGTTATATACTATATTATTTACTCCTGTGTGATATCCTGTTTGTTTCGACGTGTTAGGTTAATTAGTAGCTGAGCGATCAACACAGTCAGCGAGAAGGTAGTTTAAATGAAATTTGATTGGTTTTAAGAGAAAAGAGAATCATTATCTGTGTACAGCTCTGTAATGAATCTACTAGCACGGGACCATTTAAATGAAATGTATAAATCTATATACAATAACGAAATCCGTGTTTTTCAATCCTGTGCACATTATAATCCCTCTTCTGGACACTGGTCATATCCTCGGATGAAAAAAAAGTTTCGCGATTCCAACATGAAAGCAACACGTGCCTCCGATAAAGCTCATTCTGAATTCGCATTTCACACCGAATAAATTTTGCAACATTTGTTTGCGGTTCGCTTTAAAAGAATTGGATGCTCTGAAATTGGAAGCCACAATTGGACTGTTGTAAAACTCTGTGATTACCTGATGCCGTTACCCACAGGCTTTTGTATGGCTCGAACTCTTTGATCAACTTGTTTAGATCGTCAAAGGGTACAACAGGTTGACTGAAAAGTTTCTGCCTCGAATTCAGCAACAAGCCCGTTTCCTGGGCTTCTTTCATGGTTTTCCACACTCTCCTCATATCGACAGCTATCTCGTGAATCTTGAATTAGCGAGGTCAAAATAAGATGTTTTATTTGGTGATGAAATTTTAATATCTTCATAGTAACTTCGAACAGCCATTTCCGAATGAAATCTCATTCACAAGAGACGAACTAAGGCAGATTCAATCTTAACTTGTTCACTTTGAATCATACCAGGCGTACAGGGTTGGATTTGGTCTCCCCAAAATCAAAAAACGTGTTTCATAATTTCATTCATGAAGGAAAACGACCATTCTTGTTTACACAATATGGCAGAACTCACTCTTGAGAAATCCCTCAAGGTCTGTAGCTGTACCACTTGCACGGTAAGGCCTTCTATCTTCTCTTGCAGTCCAAATTCATCCGCTACTTGGATCTTGAAATATTTCTCCTCTTCTTCTTTCAAGAAGAGGTCAGTTTCCTCAATCATCTTAACCAGTTTATAAGGCCATCCTATTGCCTCCCACTTATTCTCAAAATCTTCTTGGGGTAGAGCGTACCAAAAATACTCCAATACATCGTATTCCTAGAGAAAAATTTAATTATGCAGAACACGAAGAAAGTTTTTGTAATGAGTGTCTCATGCAGCATGCTGTCAGGTCAACAACGTTAAAGGGGCATAAGAATAAGGATGATGAATAAATGAAGCCTTCCTGAAATCTCAGGATTGTAACAGAGAAACAAACTCACTAAAACGTAGCGTTTCGTGTTCTCTTCATAGGTTTTAACAGTCATAGGCACCGTCTCCATCCAATCTCTCATGTCGAAAATGGCCTCAATAGAATCTGGCTTCTCGTTCAACTTCAGCTGTACTGTTTTGTAGTTGTCTATAGACTTTAAGCGATAAAATACTGTTAACTTCGTGAAACAATACAATGGAACCAATGGAAGAATTATTTAATTGCTCACCTCCTCAATCAGATTCTTCATTCTGACCGCGAATGTGTCCAGTAATTTGTTGATGATGTCTTGACGTTTGTTCAGTAGGAAATTCTTCAAGGTATCCACAGTCACCATGAATGGTCCTATCGCTATGTTGCTTGGTAAGGTTGCTTCAAGATTGTTCTTTTGGCGGTAATGATGGGATATTTCTTCTTTGAATTCGGAAGCTGTATGGCCCGCATTCTTATAGTTCCTTCCGAGAAAAGTATGGATTTATAATCGAGCCGGTTAAGACACGAGCACACTTACGTGATATACGCGTTCACATCCCTGTTGAACAGATCTAGATACGCAAAAAACTTTTTGGCGTAAGCTTTGAGTGGTATCAACGCTTTCTTGTAAGCCAACACGAAACGGTCACGTATCGAAGATACCTCTTCGGACAACAGACCAACTGAAGAGAGGCACAGATCCTCTGGGAACCTCAAATTCGGTAGAAGATAAGGGTGAACTTGCTTGATGAAATGGGTCTGCCTGATACCGTTATCGTAGAGCTTCAAGAGGGTTTTCTGGAATCAAACAATTATTTTTTGGTTCGAAAAGAATAATTCATGAAATTTTGTTACTTCGAACTGCTCTGGATCAGTGGAGAAATGTGGACCGTCTGATTCCAATCTGAGAACGAGTAGAAACAGAGGGGCTGTTGGGGGTTTGAAACGACTGGCGATGAGATCGTCCCCCCATTCGTAATCCTCGCTTATATCCATGCAAGGCTGACAAGGAGTCTCTAACATATTTATCCATATGTTGATGGAGTTGAGAACCAAAAGTCTCAGGGTATACTGAAAAATATATACTTAGAAATTATCGACTTCTTCGTCTTTTTTTCGAATCAGATTCACCTGCATTCGATGTTTGACTAATTCCATGAACCTCGTCATTTTAGCTATTTCGTATATTTCAAACTTCTTCTCCTGCATGTCGAACCATCCTTTTCCAACATCTCTCAGGCAAGCTCGTATATTGAAAACGATTGAATCTAACCAAGGTCCTCTCAAATGTTTTATAAGCTGGGAAAATAGGAAATTTTCAGCTTATCTCCTGAATTTTGAGTTATTTCGATAAATTCATCTCAGGCAGCAGGAAAAATCTAGACAGGGTCATTCTTTTTTGTTTTTGCACCAGTATACAGTATACACCGAAGCTCTATCTCTCTTATCAAGTACTGTTTTTGTGGTCATGTTGTGTTGTGAGTTGAATACACCTTCGGTTTGCATTTACTTTCCAACGTCAGATCACACTTTGAATGTGAAAAAAGCAGATAATTTGCGTTCATCTAACGAAGACATTTTCGTGAATTACCCTGTATAGAGTCGTACTAAATACACTGCGCGAAAAAATTAACGCACATTCTGAAAATCTCAATTTTAATGAAAGTTAACTCTACATTGACTTTATAACTTATTTTTTATGTTCTCTCGGAAAGGTTTTGAACGAAACAAGAAACATTAAATGAAAGAAAAATTCAGGATTTCACCGAATCTTATGTGAAAGAAAAGAAATGAACAATTTTCAAAATACTGAAATGCTGATAAGTGATTTAATACTTGGTATTTCCACCCCTTGCGTTAATTACAGCTCGGCAACGACATTTTGAGTATGAACTCAAAATGAGTGATCTTAAAATGTTCTGATCTAATCCTTCCCAGATTTCTCCGAGTTGGATTCCTAAGTGATTAAGGGTAGCTGGATGATTGTCTGAACTTCTCAGCCTTCTATTGAGGTTGTCCCAAACCTGCTCAATCGGATTGAGATCTGGACTTCTTGCTGGCCATTTCATTCGAGAGACTTCAATCTCTTCAAGGTACTCCTGAACGATTCGCGCACGATGGGGTCTGGCATTATCGTCCATAAAAATGAAATTTTCATCAATGTATGGGGCAAATGGCACTACATGCTCTTCAAGAATGTTCCTTATATACTTATCAGCATTCATAGCTCCATTATTTACGACCACTAGGTCTGTGCGAGCAGTCAAAGATATTCCACCCCATACCATAATCGATCCTTCCCCGAAACCAGTAGTATTCAGGAAATTGCACTGAGCATATCTTTCATGTGGACGTCTGTATACAAGGGAACGTCGATCACAATGGTAGAGGCAGAATCTAGACTCATCTGTGAAGAGAACTCTTTCCCAATCGGCCTCTTCACAATTGATATGCTCTCTCGCAAAATCCAAACGCGCCCTTCGATGGGCTGGGGTAAGAGCTGGGCCTCTTGCCGCGACTCGAGGCCTTAAATCATATTCTCTGAGGCGATTTCTTATTGTCTGAGTGCTAATTTGCACCTCATGAGTTCGCTCAAGCTGATTTTGAAGGAGGCGAGCGGTTGCAAACCGTTGTCTCAACGAAGAAACTCTCAAGTAACGTTCTTGAATGGCAGTTGTTACCCGTGGTCTACCCTGTCCTGGTCTTCGGACATTCATACCTGTCTCCCTGAATCGCTGCAACATTCTGGACACACTTGTATGGGAAACTCCAAACCTTTCTGCAATTCTTGTGTATGTCCACCCTTCTTCTCGAAAAACTACCGCTTGGGCACATTCCTCTTGGGTCAAATTGCGTGTTTCGCGTTGCATAGCGATCTAGTGTAGAAAATCAAACGAAAGAAAAACTATTGATCACTAGAATTGATCGAGAACAACTGATTTTAGAATGGAGCCAATACATTCAAAATCTTTTTTATTCCTGCTGGGAGAAAACATCTGTATTGAAGAAAAACGTTGAAAGTGGATAACATATGCATGCATAATTCTGATAAAAATAATTATCATACACCTTCAGTTGTAGAATAAATTTGAGATTTCCATAATGTGCGTTAATTTTTTTGCGCAGTGTATATCACTAGGTTCAGGCACGATGCCGACAAATTTATCGTTCGCAGTTTTCCGAGTAGAAAGTTCATTTAATCACGTTCCAGCAAACTGCACTCGTTGAAGTTCGCAAAAAGGAAAACCGTAAAATAAATCATGCTCACGTTACTCGTTATCAAGGACTGAATCGAATCGAACTCCTCCAACGATACATATTTCGCCCCAAAGCTGGAGGTGAAGAGTGACATGGTGGTCACCTTCATGCATTCCTTCACCACGTACTCCATCGCTACGTAGGTTTCCGGAATGACGTAGATGTTCATCCATTTGAAGTACTCCCGTTTCTTTTTGAAGTCGATCACGCCCGTAATCACCTTTTCTGTTGAAATTAATTGTTGATAAGTGGAAAGAACTAAGGAAGAGACTTGACCAAAAAAGGTATGGCATTTTCCTATGATGTTCTTCATTTACCCCTAGGTGCTGGTGCAGGTTCGATCATCTTCTGAGGTACCATCGATACTGTATCCGTCTGGGTATTTTTGATACTCAGCAAAAATTGCATCTCTCCATGCGTCCTCTTATAACTCAAATTCACTTCAGTTTCCAACTACAATCGAGCTCGAAATCAACAAACCAATCATTAACTCATCACGAGTATTACTCACCTTTTCCAGAAGTTCTTGATCGATATTCTTAGTTTGACTTCTGGTTGCTAAAGTTCGTATTTTGAGTACGTTGTTGGGGTCCAAATCTAACGTTCCGGTCAATAGCATGCAGTCCAAATAGAATTCGTATCTAAATATCCAAGAAAATGTGCGTTAGAGATTCGAAAATAAAATTCTGGAAAGGTATTGAAAATCCGTTCTTGCTCTGGTTGTTTGGTGTGACATTTACAGGGTGTGGCGTGATGAATAAATTTTATAGTTTCTGAAGGTAGAGTACTTTGTGACGGCTCGAAAAAATATGTTTTATGTTCAGTGAGTCTTTCCGCTTTTCGAGATATTCGTCATTTTCGACAATTCACCTTTTTGGGTGACATTACCGCAAATGGAGGAAATTTTTCGGAATGTTTTTTGGAAATATGCACTATCGAATGGGAACTATGATTTTTGTTGTGCATTCAAAGTTTTTTTCAAAGATCCTGCTCGAATTTAATTGTTGAGTTTAACGTTATATGAAAAATTATCCTTATTCTCGACTTGGGAATCACAGTTCACAAAGTGAAGACATCAATTTATGAATCTCCATGTACACTGCGCAAAAAAATTGACGCACATTATGGAAATCTCAAATTTATTCTAGAACTGAAGGTGTTCTCAATGATAATTATTTTTATCAGAATTATGCATGCATATGTTATCCACTTTCAAAGTTTTTCTTCAATACAGATGTTTTCTTCCAGCATGAATAAAAAAGATGATATCAGATTTCGAATGTATTGGCTCCATTCTAAAATCAGTTGTTCTCGATCAATTCTAGTGATCAATAGTTTTTCTTTCGTTTGATTTTCTACACTCGATCGCTATACAACGCGAAACACGTAATTTGACCCAAGAGGAATGTGCCCAAGCGGTAGTTTTGCGAAAAGAAGGGTGGACATACAAAAGAATTGCAGAAAGGTTTGGAGTTTCCCATACAAGTGTGTCCAGAATGTTGCAGCGATTCAGGGAGACAGGTATGAATGTCCGAAGACCAGGACAGGATAGACCACGGGTAACAACTGCCATTCAAGAACGTTACTTGAGAGTTTCTTCGTTGAGACAACGGTTTGCAACCACTCGCCTCTTTCAAAATCAGCTTGAGCAAACTCATGAGGTGCAAATTAGCACTCAGGCAATAAGAAATCGCCTCAGAGAATATGAGTTAAGGCCTCGTGTCGCGGCAAGAGGCTCAGGTCTTACCCCAGCCCATCGAAGGGCGCGTTTGGATTTTGCGAGAGAGCATATCCATTGGGAAGAGGCCGATTGGGAAAGAGTTCTCTTCAAAGATGAGTCTAGAACTAGATTCTGCCTCTACCATTGTGATCGACGTTTCCTTGTATACAGACGTCCACATCAAAGATATGCTCAGTGCAATTTCCTGAATACTACTGGTTTCGGGGAAGGATCGATTATGGTATGGGGTGGAATATCTTTGACTGCTCGCACAGACCTAGTGGTCGTTGATAATGGAGCTATGAATGCTGATAAGTATATAAGGAACATTCTTGAAGAGCATGTACTGCCATTTGCCCCATACATTGGTGAAAATTTCATTTTTATGGACGATAATGCTAGACCCCATCGTGCGCGCATCGTTCAGGAGTACCTTGAAGAGGTTGAAGTCTCTCGAATGGAATAGCCAGCAAGAAGTCCAGATCTCAATCCGATTGAACAGGTTTGGGACAACCTCAATAGAAGGCTAAGAAGTTGAGAAAATCATCCAGCTACTCTTAATGACTTAGGAATCCAACTCGGAGAAATCTGGGAAGGATTAGATCAGAACATTTTAAGATCACTTATTTTGAGTATGAACCGTCGTTGCCGAGCTGTAATTAACGCAAGGGGTGAAAAAACCAGGTATTAAATCACTTATCAGCATTTCAGTATTTTGAAAATTGTTCATTTTTCTCCTTTCACATAAGATTCGGTGAAATCCTGAATTTTTCTTCCATTTAATGTGTCTTGTTTCGTTCAAAACCTTCCCGAGAGAACATGAAAAATAAGTTATAAAGTCAATGTAGAGTTAACTATCATTAAAATTGAGATTTTCAGAATGTGCGCTAATTCTTTTGCTCAGTGTATAATGGTGTAGATGCGATTTGAAGAAACAGCACAAGCTAGGTCGTTTTTGACGAATATTTCATGAAGTATGGATAGTTATGTGTGAGCTCTGAAATGAGTGATCATTTTCAACTTCCAACTGTGTCTCAGTGCTCAACTGAAATATTTTGAGAATTCTGAATGAAACACTTCAAAATGACGGAAATATTGTCAATATGTTTTGGTCATTGTTATATGGTTCAGCTGCCTCTCCTGCAGGACTTGTGCCACGATCTTACTTCGACCCTAGCACATTTCAACCAACCTTATCGTGTCTTCTACTTGATTTCTCAAATCCACCGCTGCCTTTATCCTATTCCCGAATGTCACGGGATTTTCTGCGCTGAACATGATGTAGATGCGGGGCAAATTGAACGTTCTCTGCGAACCATCAAGGGTCAAAATTGACCACAACTGGCTCTCTGGAAGATAATCGGTAACGGCAACGTTCAACCATCCGTAATTCGTTTCTTTCGAAAAGTCGAAAGGATCGTGGATTTTCAGGAATGCTTTGCCAGGTATGGGATGTCGAACTCCTTCTACCACACCGTGATCCAGCCAAGATTCGGGAGTCCTTGGGAAAAGATTCGAATAACGAAATTGTTGACAGCGAAAAGTTACATAAAAATTAATCTGTCCGATGAAAGAAAATCACCTGGATTCATATTTCTCGTTATCGAACAATTCCAGAGGCAAAAAATTCATGGCCTGCATTGTATTGGCCATGTAAGGCACGGATGAATCCACCGGTATCAAGGATTTTGGAGATACTTCCAAGTCGTCCAAGATATCCGATATGTTCTGGGCCTGAGAAAATATAAATTAATTGAACGGTTTCGAAATATTCTCGAGATATTCACAGCATATTGTCGTCGTTTCCGTTCAATAGCGACATTTCTGGGCAAGTCACCGATCTCCACTTGATGTTGCAGTTGTACTTTTGGTTTGAAGGTCTCCACGGGAAAGCTCTGGAAAAGTTTAAAAATCCGTCAATTCATATGGATTATGAAAAATAAGGGTCTCCAATCAATCAAGACATCCCTGGCGAATGTAAAGGCGTTTTTCCATCTGGAAGATACGTACTATCCATTCGAATCATTCAAAATATCCATTTGGTTGTTCAATATCACTTATACTTTGGATGCTGTGAGCCTCTGTACAAAATTCGGAAAAAATAAACCATTTATTAATTCGATGCCGTGGATTACGAAAATCCAAACAGATTTTCTCTGAGACTGATTGTTTTTCAAATATGGTTGATGGAAAATTGGAAAAATGGGACCCTCGCGAAAAAAATCAGAAAATCCAAATCCTTCGTCTCAGGTATTTAAAAAAAACACCATTTCATTCTTAAAGAACCAAGGTATAACCAAAAGAATCAGCTCCTCTCAGTTCCAATTTTTTTAGAAGTAACGTCACTCCTAAGTCGACCAATTTTTCGCTAATTTTCCACTCAAGGTCGAATATTTCCCGAACTAAAAATTTCTCGGAAAAACTAGCGCGTAGTTTGGGAAATAATCGCATTGAGTCGAAAAATCGCGAAAAATAGGTCATTTTTGGACTGCCGTATTTCCCAGAAAAAATAATTTATACAGATGCTGATTTTTTTGCATATAGATTGATCCTTTGTGAATCAAACAAACCTGTTTTCATTCATCAGAGTTGAACAGTTTAGATTTTCTGATTTTTTTCGCGAAGGTCCAAATGTTCCGATTTTTCATCGTTCGTAAATCAAAAACTGTTTTCCTCACGGAAGAACTGATTGGATTTTCTTAATCTTCGTTCTCGAATTAGTAAATGGTGTGAGTTTGAAGTCGATCGGAGCCAAAAAACAAGAAAAAACCGAGTAGAAAAAGGACTTTATGGACAATATAGGTTTTCGAGGTCGCTGAATTCAATGGAAAATAATTCAAGTCGCTATCTGTCTCAGTTCAGATTTACACCTGTGAAATGGTATTTTTTCAAAAATCGAAATTTCAAATCGTCACAGCTCCGGCTCTGGAGATCGTATCCACTTGCTATTTGTATATTGTTTATCAGCATTGTCCAAAGCATCTCAGAGCATAATAAAATCGATTTCGAAAATCTCAATTTCTTGAGTGAAAAATGATCAAGGGGTAAGACCCTCCAAAAATCCCATATTTGTGGTCAACAATAAGAAATCCCTGGCATACAGGCATCTCGACAAAATGATACAATGATACAAAAAACAAGTCGATGCCTTGTAAAATAATGAATTACTTCCGAGAGGATTTAAGGGAGTAGGCCTGGATAAAAAAATCTGCATGAATTACCATGGATACAAGACTTCTCGTTTCATTCATTTTTTTTTCAGGAGAATGATAAAGACGATTTCAAAATTTTCTCTTGTACTTACAATTTGTTTATCCTCCGAAAAGGTGATCCATCGTTCTGCCGGGGCCAAAAACAAAGGTTTGATCGGCTTGACTAGCCTCGGCAGAATGGGAGCGTCCTTTTCTGTTTTGACCTGCCATATAAACTTGGTCCTTTTGGGAGCTCCAGGAGGCAAGTCTTCTTCGACCTCTTGTTTATACCTCAAATTGGTCGCTAACTCCGAATAATAGCCCCTAACTTTTTCGTCCCTATTTTTCTTTTTTTTGTTCTTATCTTTATCATTTTCCATTTTTAACTGATGACAACTACAGGAATTGAAAACTAATAGAATCGTATTTTGTTAGACGTTGCCTGGTTTCAGGAAATTCAAATTTTTCTACATCAAATTACCATTGACTGAAGTAGGATTATAATATTTTCCTATTGGATCTATTATTTATAAGGGCCAAAAATTTTTTTGGTCTGGGATACCCCAGAAGCATTCAAACACGACATTTTCAGTCCGAAAATTAATAGTACAGAAGCTATAGTTTTTTTATTCATTCTCTTGAAATCTCTTGTCCAGTCATATGACAGTCAGAATCAATTTCAAATATGGAAATCGAGAAGATATGGTTTTTCCATCGGAATCATGCCGAATTCGAATAATTTTTCCTGGGTTAGATGGCGACCAGCCACTAATGAATAAAAGAAGTAGATGAAATATTTCTTTGCGTTTTGTAGACAAACCACAGATAAATTAATAAAACGTTGGTTAGGAATTTTGACATTTAATTTCGAGGTTAAATAAAGTAAACATAAGTTTTTCTCTTGGTGAAAGTGAATAGTCTTCATCAAGTCGAAGTAAAATTTTTTTGAACCCAACGTTATAATCAAAATCTATCCAAGATGTCGTATATGTTAGCTCATTTACATAACGGATGGCAGGTAGATCAAGCTATTCTTTCAGAGGAGGATCGTGTCGTGGTAAGACTTTTCAATATGAAATTTTGAAATAATACAAGAACAAACTTATTGAAATCTATTTGACTCAGTCAGATTTTACAAGACTTATGAATTCTCACAGGTTATTCGATTTGGTCACGATTGGGATCCTTCTTGTATGAAAATGGATGAAGTACTTTATAGTATCGCAGACAAAGTTAAGAATTTTGCTGTTATTTATCTAGTAGACATAACAGAAGTGCCAGACTTCAACAAAATGTAAGTGAAGTCTTTTTTATTCAATTGTGGTTTGCTGTCCTCTTTTGAGGTATCAAAACTTGAGGAAAAGGTGAAAGCACTCCTATAAATATATTTTTTAGGTACGAACTCTACGATCCTTGTACTATCATGTTTTTCTTCAGAAATAAACATATAATGATAGATTTGGGTACTGGAAACAACAACAAGATAAACTGGCCTTTGGAAGATAAGCAAGAGATGATAGATATATTAGAAACTGTTTATAGGGGGGCTAGGAAGGGTAGAGGTTTGGTAGTTTCACCTAAAGATTACTCTACCAAATACAGGTACTGAGGAATTTCAATTCAAGTGGAGATTAACAATGAAAGGCAAGAAATATCACAGGTTGGGGTATTATTTCTTTATTTCTGAGAAGATGCTAATATTTGTGATAATAAAATGAGTATAAACTGATATTTTATCAAATCTATTTTCCTCTTTCTTTTATGCTTTGCAGCATTATTATTTCTTGGTTAGTAAACTTTCAAGTGAACTCAGTAACTGTTACTCTGATTTTAAAACCGGCCCTGTTTGTGTCAGACGCGATTGTGAAACAAATCCATGATTTTTTGTAGTACTTTTTTTTTTCAGTTATGTCCGATATGACAGACTTGTTTTGTAACGGTTGAATCAAATTGAATAAGAATAAATTAATTAATAATTGTATTTAAGGCAATTGACCTGAGTCCTTCAGCCCTGTATAAGAATATGATTATGGTTTTTGTCTTAACTCTACTTGTTTTCTTTTAACATTCTCATAATTCATCAATTCCTAAACTTATCCATCTTCCTCAGTAAATGTTGTTTGATTTGGAAATTATGAAACTGAGATGACCTTTCAGAAGTCATTCATTTAATTCAGTAAATTATAGGCAGGTGTTCGATCATTTTTGTTATGATCTTATACTGTTTTTTTACCCAAATTAGCCTTTGATGTACCAAGTCTCGGAACAGCCAGTATTGTTCAAAGCTAATTCGACCCATTTTCATCAGAATGGGGGGCAGAAACGCCTGTGTACTGATTAGTTTTCATTTTGCGTTGTTGGTATATAGGGAAATAAATGAAACACTTGTAGATTTTGAAATGCCAACGGAATTTAATATCTCACAGAATCTTCGTAATATGAAAATCTATACTTTGTCAAAAACATATGAAATATACTTTAAATATGAGTAATAATAAATATTTCCTTTAAAACTAAAATTTGAACAGGAATAATTGCAACACTTAAAATATTTTTGGGTCCAAATAAAATGCTTATAATTTATAACATACAAAATGTATTCTATACAGAACTCGTGATAATTTTCCTAACAAATTCTCATAACATACAACTACTTGCACAAGTACATCAAATTGTCCACTGTATTTCAATCTCGCGATAGCTAATG
The DNA here is from genome assembly GCA_910592335.1 of Adalia bipunctata. Taxonomy (NCBI): domain Eukaryota; kingdom Metazoa; phylum Arthropoda; class Insecta; order Coleoptera; family Coccinellidae; genus Adalia; species Adalia bipunctata. The sequence continues at coordinate 8,625,189 of OU342952.1, read as the reverse complement.
TTATATTATATACATTTTTAATCTATTTGTACAAGTCTGAAAAGACATTCTCATTAAATAACACAACATCAAAATCTGGATGAGCAAGAGCTCGGATAAATATTTCTCAAAAATTAACAATTTTCTGGTTTACATTTTGACACGAATAATTACTGTGAAATTACTTCTACATAATTCGCTGGATATAGACCGACCTTGCCTTCCTTGCGTCCCTTACACCAACCCTGTTCATCTTCGTCCTCCAGTTTCTCAAAAACGTCTCCTGGAAGTGCAAAAATTGTCTTCAGACAAAAATATCCTGTTTGCGCTTAATGCAGCCAAAAGACAACAGACTTTTTTTAATGCTTGAAAATCGGAAAACAGAAGGGCTACATACCCTGCTTAAAACTGAGCTCATCACTTTCCGCCCCGTTGTAGTCATAAAGCGCCTTTACTGGTACTCCTGGTTCACCATTGTCCACCAGCGCATCGTTCTCGTCCCATTCCTCTTCTTCAAAGGGATTTGCCTCTTTATTCGTTCCATTTCTGCTCAAATCATGATCAATCAAAAATTTGAAGGTTAAAAAATGAGGTTCACTCACGTTATTGTGGAAGATCTGTTCGGTGTACCTTCTACTGGTTCTGATCTTGCTTCATTTTCCTGGTTCGATGCGGCAGTTGTTGGTGTCTTATTGTTAGATGGTGTAGGTTTTGATTTGTTGTTAGGTGAGATTTCCTGAAAACATTCGAGTAAAGTTGAGAGAATAGTTCGAAGATCTCAAAAACGAATAAAATTTGTTTTTGACATAAAAACAATGAAGCATTCGGAATGATTGAAAAAAAATCAAATTAAAAAAACTAATAAACCAAAGCATACATGCAAATCTTCTCCGACAGGACGTTGATGAATTAGTGTAATGCCTGTTGCGGGAGCATCTTTAGATTTCCCTTTGTGTATGTCCCTGAACTCTTCAGTGTAGTCCTATAAACACATGACAAACCAAACACGACAAAATTAAAATCACACTTACATGCTTTTCAAAACAAATAAAAAGATGTGTAGGACATATTCACCTCGAATACGGGCCAGTTCATGGCCATGCTTACTCCATGGTTATTCGACCACCATTTCAAATCTTTCTCATAATCAGCGTTGTGAATTGTGTGGTTTAATTCTTCGTAGATTTGGCTCAGAGTGGGATCCTGCGAAATGTTTAGATATTTGTGGACTTCGAACAGAGTGGCTTTGATGAATTTGAGACGAACTGCTTCCATCTCTTGGCATTTCTCGAATTCTCCAGTCATGTCTTCCATGTATTTGGGATTGTATTGATTGATTTCCGTTAGGGCAGCCTCGTATTTAGTCTTACATTTTTGAACCTCCTCCTTCGATTTCTGAACCCTGTCTTGCAGCTTCTTCACCTTGGAGAAATTATCAATATATTATGTATCCAGCAACATTGTGTTGTTGGACAAGACAAAATAAAAGATTTCTTTAGTGGCAATATGCATAGAGTGGGTAAATTTATGTACTTTAGTATGGCAGCTGAATAGAGCTTGTGTTCAAGTATTTACAGCATCATAATTGGAGAGTTAATGGATCGTTATTACGTATTCAGCAAGCATATATTATGAATCATAGTTGAGTGGAAGTTTGCAACTTCAATTTGCGATTTACATCAGCTTAGATGAACACATCATGTTCATGTTGATATTCAGCGAAATCAAAGCTCTCACAAAACTCGAAAAAAAATCAGTAACTCACCGCTGACGTCCGCTATTATGGAACAAAACAAATAAAATAATAAGATTATACATTTTCAAAAGGAATCAAATTTAAATTGTTCATTCTAGTAAAATTAGCTTGAATATCCTGAGGAATTCGTCAATTTTCTACAAATACTCGAAAAAGAATGAGAAAAATCATTCCCGAATTCAATTTACAAATCTTCTTCGGCTTCAGATACATATAGCAATAGGGGATGAAAAAAGAGGTCCTTACCTGGTCCTGCGATAATGAGCTGTCGCCAGATGCATTTCTTTCTTGGTTTATTGCTGATTTTTCCGTCTTACAGGCGGTGTGATAGTCGTTTTTCGCTTTGTCTACCTTTTGTAGTAACTTTACCCACGGCTTTTGAGCTTTTTTGAATGCATCATCCATGTCTTTCTTCTCTTTTAGTTGCATCATCGACTGAAAATTGAATTACACCTGTCAGACGCGTCGATTTCAAGGGAATTGTTTCACTTTAAATCCTATGAGAATCAGCGGTAAAAAAAGAAATTTTTAAATCAATTTTCCATGAAAGAAACTCGGGATCCTCTTATAAATAACTGTGTTTCCTATGGATTACAACTATAATGCATTTTGAGAAATATAAAGGACGAATCACTTATGTCTCGCTCTAAGAGAGATTTAGGTCACATTTATTAAACTTATTCTCATCGATAATGAAAATATTATCCTTCGTTTCAACCGATAAGAATCATTTGCAGAAATTGTCTACTTCCGTTCAGCCACTCAATATTCGAGGCTTCAACATACGAAAGTAAGAGTGAAACGTCTTCTGCATATTTAATGTCAACGGTTTTGTTCGGATTTTGTCTTTTTCACTTTCGTCATGTATGACACGAATGTTAAACGTACAAATTTCTACTGGTTTGGCGCCTATGTTTACGGCCTGCAAAAACTACATAATTGCCTACGTTGTGTCGTGCCAGCATAAAAAATGCTGGCCGATATTTTGTACTTTTAATTGTTTGAGAATGAGATAAAAGTTTTTTGTATAGCGTATTTGCGGACTAAAGAATGATGAAAGGGATTTGTACTTTTCAATGAAAAGGGTACATCGCTTACCTTATGATAATTATCTTTCTGCCAGTTCTTTATTTCGGACACAACCATGTTTATTAAATTATCCTTAATCCTAAGGTGCAAGTCACACCGCCTGTCAGCCTCTCCAAGTACTCCCTTCCAAGCCGCCTCTGTCGTTCCGTATTCCGGCCCTTTCTCTATCGTTTCGTTCCATTTTTTCGACCACGTCTTCAGGCTTTTCGCGTAATTTTTCTCGATTTCCGCACGTTCCGTTATTAGACTAATTAGATCTGTGGTGAGTTTGAGGCCGTCCTCTATCCGTTTTGTGGTTTTCTTGTAGTTGTTGGGTTCCCAGAAGGAATCGCTGGTCGCTATGAGCATGTTGTCATCACTATGGTGCGACATTTTCGTCGCCCTAACCTATAATGTTTCCTGGTGGACAGACTGCAAAAGAAAAAAATTTGTTAAAATGGGTGTTTGAAAATTACGGAAATTTGACAGTAATGAGTGTCAGAAAAAGCCGAATCGGAGTGACGTTGAATACTGAGAAAAAGTGAATTCAACTGAAGACGTTTCATGTAAAGAAGATATCAGATCTCATGCAGAGCAAAGGCTTCAAGCCTACAAGGCTCATCTCTTCGCATCCAAAATTTTGGTTGAAAAGTATGAATAGCTTGTGTGCTGAGTTAGAGCTTTCAGAATAAGGCCTTATTCAGCTATAACCGATGGCTCTAAATGAGATCTGCAGACAACTTTTCAACAGTGAATGTTTTATGAGCTTGTTATTGCCTTGTCCTTCACAGCAAAAGTTTTTGGTTGTATTTTAAATTTCTTTTTCTATGATTTTCCACATTTTATTTATTTTTTTTTGGTTGTACCTGTTCTATAATGAATTCTTTTTTCGTAGCCTACTGAAAATCAGTAATTATATTTCAATGAACCTTTCAGCTGAGGGCTTGAACTCTAGAACCTAGCACCCATTGATAACATCTGTAAGGATTTTTTTTTTAATGTTGTGATTTTCACGAAAAGGAATATCCTGTAATGTTCAGAGAACATCGTGAGAACCAAGGGCAAGCAGGTAGAAATTGGTGTTCTTCTTGAATTTCTGGAGGTTATATGCCTCGGAGAACACCTCCCTAGGCAATGTGTTCCAAATTCTAGCTGTTCGTTGGATGAACGAGTCTTTGAAGAGAGATGTTCTGCAGGTCTCCAAAGTTACCACGAAGGGGTGTGAAGACTTAACTTGACGGGTTATTCTGGAAGAGACTGCCGGAGGGGGAACGATTGCTGATAATTCAGAAGAGCATCGCCCATGGAAATATCTATAAAATAGAGACAGATCGCCCACTTTTCTACGGTGTTCCAGAGAAGTGAGCAAGCTTGTAAGCGATGCATCACCGATGAGACGAATTGCCCTTTTTTGTACGGAATCCAAGAGTTTTAGGGTGTGTTTAGGTGCAGCACTCCAAACATGGGAACAGTATTCCAGGACAGGTCGAATCTGTGCCTTATAGATCATAAGCAGCTGACCAGAGGTGAAATAGCTCCTGGCACGAAACAGAAACCCAAGTTTTTGGGATGCACTTTTAGCAATGGATCTCACGTGATTCTCCCAGGAATGATGCACTGAACGAAAAAAATCAACAGCAGGTAGCTTTCATACTATATTGCAGACCCTACCATTTTTCAGTATAACCTACTTCTTCGGTGCATTCGTGACAAGCAATTGTTTCAAATCTCCAATCTGATCGACATCGATACTTTGAAAAGTCACGTTCCGTCCGCACTCTAGATTGAAATATTGCCAGATAAACTGTAGGGCGTTAATTAGGCTGGGAGATCGATCAAGCCTGCAGATTGATGAGTTAGACTAAACTTTTCAACCGGTAATGAATGGACCAGAGAACGCCGTCTCTCTTTTGAAGCACACACCTTGATTTGAGTTTCATTCTGATTCCGGCCTGGAATACTTAACCTACGCACTCTGCGACCATGTGTAACTCGGAATGCGGTATGGTCAAGCCTCAAGGTGATTTCGTTGATGTTAAATTCTTTACTGTAGGGAATTCTTTAGAGCGTGATTGGTAATGAGAACTTAGGGACTCTAAGGTGATAGTCCAGTCGCGTTTTTGCGAAAAATCTCTAGACAGGTCCATTTTTATTCATCACTGCAGCTGATAGTTGTTAAATTACTGGGAGAGCATAACCAATTGACCAGTAAGTATGGAGTTGAATGACATTACCAGCATCCAAGAAACTCAATTTACTAATTGATCATGCAAGGTGCATCTTCTGCAATCTACATCTACAGTGTCGTCATACCAAGCAATACATAGATATAAAATTATCAAATATTTCTTGGGAATCTTCAAAAACATTACACAGGCAGAAATACCACCGTAAATTTATTGAAGGCCAATCTATCCTCCCATAGTTTAAGTGAATTTCTTCATGTTTTTAATGATCTTCTTCCGTTCTTTCCCAGATCAAGATAATTTTCATTGAATACAATTTATCATTACCCAAGAGCCACCGGATGCTCTCAGGTGTACAAAGTAGTCTTTTTGAAATGGCGAGTTCGCGTAGAAACCAACATTTTAGGATTGTACTGATGAATATAATGGTTATAAAATATCTCTTTTCTTGGTATGTGTGAACTTTCATGCGGTCCTTATGAATTTGTTAATCTCTATCGTGAAATGAACGTATTATAGGCAACTTGAACTAAACTTAGTGATTGTCGGCACAATAATAATTTGTAAGAAGTCTGTAAAAGGTTTAATAATAATAATAAATGATTGTTATGAATGTTCTTTATTTTCATGAAAATATACTACAAAATGGCAATAGAAAAAGATTTACATCTGCCATAAACTGTGGTCTGAATGTGAATAAGTTCTGATGCGACATGACAAACATGACTTGAATATTCCCAAAATGTTAAGCGGCAAATTCATCAATTCAACCTCAGAACTTGGCCACTGAATACAACCTTCCAATATATTTGCTAAATACTTAATATATTCACTAAAAATATTGTTCCCAGTTGTTTGAGAACACAATTCTTCGTAGCAGGGTTTCTCCATCTATAGTTTATTTATCCATGCTTTTCTTCAGTACAATTTTTCCAATATACCAATGGCATTAGTGATATACATCAGGGTCCTGCAATAGTGCGTTCTTCTTCCATAGCTGCCGAACCAGACATCTCAGAGATTTCGTTGGAAAGTAGAGCTCTTGTACCTTCATTTCTGCATCTCAGGAAATTATTTTCTGATATACAGGGTGTCCCCGATAAATGTTATTCAACAAATGGATGATTTCTTTAATGGATCACCCCATATATTTTCACATACTGTCAATGACCTTCATTACCTCTTTCATGACGAAAAATCTTAGGGACATTTTTCCAACAGTTCAGATCTTATTCGAAGAAAACTGCAAAAAGGTGAGGGAAAAGCAGTTCAGTAAAAGTCTTCTGACGATTTCCAGAAGCGATAGTAACATGAATTTGAACTAAAAGTTTTTTAATTGAAGGATTTGCCTTGACATGGTTCCTAAACGATCAACCTGTCATATACAGGTGTCCGTTATTAAGGTCCAAATATAAAGAACTTAAAATTATTATTTCCCGATTTTTTTAAATAGAACACCCTATATTTTTTTCCACATTAATGTAGACAATTGAATACCTTACATTTTCTCAGAAGTAACCTTAGGATTATTTTAACCCCCGCATCCAGCAGACACGAAAAATGATATCGCAAATGAAAATTTTATTCAAATAATAACATAATAAAACTAACGGACATTCATAAGAGGTCAAACAATGAATGAATAATTATTGACAAACTTCAAAACCTTCCCAGAATCATATTTCCTGAGCGTCATCATAAAAATGATACATATTTCTTTTTCGTACAAGCAATTCATATTGATCACGTATTCAACCAATTATATCAGTTTTTATCGGCTTTCCAAAAAAAAATATTGATCAAGTTATAGCTACTAGAGCTCAAAGATACTTTCGAATACAGTAAATCAGTATGAATTTTTGTTTCCTATCGGGATATTGGGCAGCATAAGTTCGACTTCCTTAAAAAAAACAGGTTCTGTGGCACTGCCTTAACATGAAAATCATATCAACCATCCTATTTCTTTCAAAAATTCATACTGATTCACTGTATTCGAAAGTATCTTTGAGCTCTAAGTAGCAATAACTTGATCAATATTTTTTTTTTGGAAAGCCACTAAAAACTGATATAATAGGTTGAATACGTGATCAATATGTATTGCTTGTACGGAAAAGAAATATCATTTTCGATTGATGATGCTCAGGAAGAATGATTCTGAGAAGGTTTTGAAGTTTGTCAATAATTATTCATTTAGTTTTATTTCATTGTTCAACCTCTTTTGAATGTCCGTTAGTTTTTATTTGAAATCACAACAGTAGTTACAATTGTTAACAAAATGAACAACATTTCAACACATTACTCGTTTTCTAGGTTGAAATTTTTGCCGAAAGGGGGTGTGACTATATAACTATATAATATAGTCACTGTAGACTAAAGACTGAAGAGACCTTGTTGTTCTTGCCTACTTCATTGTCAAATGTAATAATGATGACTACATTTCAATCTGGAAATTAAAAATCTGAGGATCATCTTCCAGATTGAAAATTCGTCGGAATCAATGCCAGTAATAAATCTGCATGATTTCAGAATACCCATCCAATCAATTCGTGCATATTAAAGTAATAATATACTCTGGGCACCTTTCATTTCAAGGTGTAGCCAAAATACCTGCAAAAACAATGAAATTGTATGACTAACATAATTCGTTGAAATTGCCCCAATAAAAGGTATTGATTTCACACCCATGATGTGATTATGAACGAACACAATTAGGTTTAGCTCCGATTTAGTCCATATTCGATATTAACTGCACGTCATAACCGCTAATGGAAATGCAATAGATGCAATTTTCATCTGTGAATAATCTTCCTAACTGCCCAACGTTAGCACTGATCAGAAATTCAGAATTTATAGAAAGTTTATGGGGACTTTTCTCAATTCTATTTCAAGGGTTTCACAATTTGAGCTTTTTTGAATAATCTTTTCGGGAAAATAATCTTCCACTACCTAGGTCAACAAAAATCGATCCCTATCTGTAGGAAATCTTGTATCTGTTGCCAAGAAAACTATCGTGGATCCACCACCAACAAAAAGTCGAAAATTCAATGAATCGTTGAAACAGGATCCAAAGAAGTCGTTGACTGTGGATCGCTGCATGACCTAGAGTCTAGACGAAACGCACAAGTGGGTAACAACATCGCAACATACCAAGTTCAATGTCAAGTGTGGGGAGTCGCAATTTGTTCCCCCAGGTAGGTGTGATTCATCGAAAAACTATGATTTCTTCTGCTGCTCTCCGTTCACATCTCCCAGAGACATCGAGAGCAGAACCAATCATGAGAAAGTTCATGGAACAGGTAAAGAGGTAAAGTAATGTCCAAACGGGTATTTATAGGTAGGACTACATCTCGAAGCATACACACAACTAAGCATATATGGAATCACCCAGTACTTCACAGGAAAATCAGTTGTATCATTGAGTTTAAATATACTGCTCCACAAGAGTTAGGGATACCGTATTCAATCGTTTTTAAAAGTATGTAATCTTCGACAAAATCGCTGTAAAACCATTTAAAACTCAATAACAACTTGAATCGATCCAATAAAAATCAGTATGAGACATTTCGTCAATCTGGTCGCCTTTTTTCTGAAGTTTGGTTCTTTGCATATGAATGTTCTTATTTTGAAATGAAGTCAGTTTATCAACGGCTTCGATTTGAAACGAGTTTTCTGTTAATTCCAAGACGTTAACTGACAAACGCTGAGGCTAATAGGGCTATCGGAATGCTAGAGGGTGGCCTAACTCAGGTTGTTGTAGCGGAAAGGCTCTAAGTCAGCCAAAGTGTGATATCTCGACTTTGGAATAGGTTCAGGGAGACAGGTTCCGTGTTGGAAAGACCAAGGCTTGGTGGGCGACGAAAAACAACACCTGCTCAGTATCGTTTCATCACCGTTTCGGCGAGAAGAAGCCCTACATCTACGTGTAGAACGCTACGGAATACTCTTCAAAATGCAGATGGGGTCCAAGTTTCCATCGAAACCATCAGACGACGTTTGAGAGAGGTGAATCTAGGTTCTAGACGTCCATTAAGAGGAGTTCCATTAACACGTGACCATAAGCGTCAAAGACTGGAATGGGCAAGGCAACATATCAATTGGAACGATCAATGGCGTAGTGTCCTTCTTACTGATGAATCCAGATATGGACGATTTTCAGATTCTCGAAGAATAAGGGTATGGACAATCCCACGCATACCCCGTAATCGTCGCTATGTCCAAGAAGTCCATCCATTCCGAGGGGGTAGTGTTATGGTATGGGCCGGGATATGTTTCAACGGGCGCACAGATCTGCACATTTGTCCTGGGAATATGACCGCCTCACACCATAGGGAGCATGTCATTGACAATGTTGTGCCAAATTTTCACGCTGCTATTGGTGAAACTTTTCAATTTCTAGACGATAACGCTAGACCGCACCGTGCAGCCATAGTTGAGAATGCGCGCGAGGAGCTTGGTATTCCACATTTACCAATACCACCGCACTCACCAGATTTGAATTGCATAGAACATGCATGGGATATGCTCCAAAGAAGATTAGATAATCATCAACCTACCAGAGAAACCTTAAATGATCTGAGAGAGCTTCTGCCCCGTTTATGGAACCAAATTCCTCAAGAAATGTTCAACAACCTCGTGTGTAGTATGCAAAGAAGATGTCAAGCTGTTATTGATGCCCGTGGAGGCCATACATTGCATTGATAGTCTTAAAATGCTTGAATTCTCTGGGAATTAAATTTCGTTATTTTACTCGATTTTTCTTAACCACTCTGTATACGCTGCAAACCTACAGGCTAAAATTAATTTGCAACTTGAAATCATATTAATATGAATTTTCATCACAAAAATCTTATTTTAACTATATTTCTTAGCAATTTAAGTCAATATCCCTAACTCATGTCGAGCAGTTTAAATTTAAACTCAATGGTTGTATACAAGAAAATTTTTTCAATATTTCACTAATTATGTTGAAGATATATGTAGATGCAAAATCGAGCACTGTTGACTCGCCCTGTATAGCTAAGACTGGAAGAAAACCTGTTTTTAGGTCCTATTTGATGGTTATTTTGAAAACCATTTTATAGATACTTCTTTTGGAAAACCCTTCGAAATTTCAATGTAACCTATTGGCCGAGATGAATCTCTTGACACGAATAGAAACAAGAGAATCGGTACGAAAAATGTGGCCATCAGCATAGTTATCATGGGTGTGAATCTGTGTTGAGCTCAAGATATTACCGTTAGAGTCAAATCAGTCGGATTTGGCTGATCAATTGCTAGTTATGATCAATAGCTACGGGAAATATAATTTCATTACTTCATTCGTGCTCTTCCAGTTAACTTGTAGGGGAATTATATCGGTAAAACGAGATTTTTGATTTGGTAGAACCGTTTGATCTAATTGAAAACGAAATACAGAAAATAGTATATTCTAAAACTAGTTGCAGAATGGGCTCCTATTCCAATACGAATGCGAAATTCAAAAACGAGCGACGAAGGAGCGAGTTTTCGAACGCATGAGTGTTGGAATTGCTTTCTGCAACGAGTATTAGACGATATTTTCTCTATTTCAGTCAAATTTCGTTGAAATTCAATGAAAAATTCAGATTATACATCTTAGTGACTTTTGTATTGTATCTTGGCAGTTGGTGACTGACATTTCCAAATTGACGTGTATTGAAAATCATTTGGATCGGAAGCTAGTGCTGACAACCAAAAAACGAGAAATATAACTGAAAACAATGCTGTAATGAGTTAATTACAGCACTGTTTTTAGTACTGTTATGAACTCATTACGATACAGAAATAGAGAAAATCATTTCTGATACACATGGGCAAAAATGATTGATACTTTTGACGAGCACTTTATTTTATGAATCATACCATACACCAATCTCCAACATTTCATGTAGAAATTGAGACTGTGAATTGGTATTTGCAACAATTTATAACGCTCTGAGAAACTCTGAATTTCCTCTCGTATGTTTCAACATTGTTGAACGTGAACCTAAATTGGTTGTTCTCGTCTCCCTTTCTTCCATATATTCCCTCAGGCTCCAGACATTTTGGAGAGAAAAATGAAAATTCATAACAATTCAGCAGTGTCAAGAATCCTAGCAACTTTGTGCTAGGCTAAACTGCCGAACTAATTTTGTTAGAGGACGTAACTAAACTCAATTTCCTGAGAAACTGGATACATCTAAACACATACCTACTCGATTTATTCGAACATTATCTGGAACAAACAAATTTCACAGCTGTAACGAGCTAGGCTTGTGTGAAAAGCGAATTCAAATTTACTACCTTACACAACAGGAAGCTATTTGTCAAAGTTATAACAGCGATGTTTAGGTCATTGTCAAGTTCTATTTTACATTCAAATTAGTTCATTTGTTAAACGTATCAAAAGCAAGCATCCCATTGTATTTTTGCGAGCTTGTACGTAGAAACGAGCGCCTTATTATTTTATACAAATGTCTGTAGTTTCTTCATCGTCAGCGAAAAATACCACCACCTTTTCTCTGAAATCTTCGTTTGCTTTTAATTTAACATACAGTTTTTTCGTAGCGACACCCTGTTTATGAAGGAGCATTGCCGCAAATTTGTTACCCAGTGAACAGATTTTATCAGTCTACAAAATAAATGAAACAGACTCTTATCGGTATCTTTATATTCTAGTCAGATCGTAATATTGTTTAACGATGATATAATGGTATAATTTTGCGAGGAACATTCCTGTTCTGATGAAAATTTGATAAGACATATTTTCGAAGCTTGAGATATAAATGTAGAGCACAGGTGAAAAAATACCGGTGAGGTCACAAGTCACAGTTCAGTTTACAGTTTCTCTTTAGGCTGAAGCTGTCTAAAGAATGTATTGTGATGAATGAAAACAATGTAACCTATTTAAAGATAAAAATTGAAGTTGCTATCTTTTTTAACGGTCACTTATCCATATGTATGATACACTCTGTACCAGCAGGACTTTACAGTCGAAAGAAAAACTGAACCTCCTAGACATATTTCAACCAAATCTGGTTAACATCATATACAGAGTGTAACAGCCAAATGGAATGAATTCGATAACGAATAAATGAGGGGGTTAGGCAAAACGCTCGGACACGTCGATGTGTAATTTCAAATGCGCATATTCTTCAAGAAAATAAAATTATATAGGATGTTCCATGCGACCGTGGCCAATACCAACTTTCTTATTTCAAATGCAACCCCCTGTATATTATTTATTGTTTGGATTCTTCAGAAAATTCTAGACATAATTCACGAACAATGTCCTATACCTATATTCAACTTTTTCGGAAATATTAAGTGTTTTCAGATTTTTCACGAAAATTAACATTTTAAATGAAAATTATTTTATTTCACAATTTCGATACATTACACTCAATACTTATTTCCCATTCACCTCTTGATATGAAGAAAGTAAGCAAAAACCATTACTAATCAGTAATGTTGAAATGTTGAGTAACGTTAGAAGACAATTCTTCACCAGATTAGCATGTTGCCAAGACGTTCGCGGCGAGCAATTTGAACGTTTCCTACATTGACATTAATGTTTTTTTTTGTTTTTTTAATTATTAAGAAATAATCAGTATCACTTATTAGGTTTTAAGTGTAATATGCTGAATTTGTGAAATAAAATAATTTTTATTTAAAACGTTGATTTTTGCAATAAATCTGAAAACACTTAATACTTCCGAAATAGTTAAAGATAGGTATAGGACATTGTACATGAATTATGTCTAGAATTTTCTGAAGAATCAAAAAAATGAATAATATACAGGGGGTTGCATTTGAAATAAGAAAGTTGGTATTGGCCACGGTCACATGGAACACCCTATATAATATTATTTTCTTGGAAAATATGCACCTTAAAAATTACAAATCGACGTGTCCGAGCGTTTTTCCCAACACGCTCTCATTTATTCGTTATCGAATTTATTCCATTTGGCTGTTACACTCTGTATAATATGACCATAAAAGTAGAGAATTCACTGATACGATCCTGCTCACAATCAAACGCCATAACTTTGCGATTTATCTTAAGCATTCAATTGATATTATAGGATAGAAAAAGTAAATCCAATATTTGGTGAGTTAACTTCGTATATTTCATGTATCTCAAGCTATTATTAGCCAAGGACAAAAGGTTTACACCCATTGTTATTATAAATCGTTTGTAAGAGTCGTAGTAACCAGACAAGTGATTCCTATTGAAAAGATGAGTCAATAAACGATTTCAATTTGATATTATTCGTAGATCCGACAACAAATCCTGTACCTATGGAAATATATGAATGGAAACTCTGGTTTAGCAACTCCTAACAAGAAAAAGATCTGTACGCCAATTTTGCTTGTAGTTTTTGTTCAGTTACGGAAAAATCCGCAATATTTCAAGGTCGCGGCGCTTTTTAATCTTGAAATAGGTTATGTTTTAGAGATTTGTTCACTGTTTTAAGAGAGTACCTAAATTTGATAAAATAGAGTTTCTCTTAGATAGTAGTTGCTCCCTAAGGCAATTTCGAGACTGGAATTTATCTATGTATGAAATATTAATTTTGACGAGCGAACCCACTCGTGATTGGTCCAATCTGGTTATATTTAATTAAATCATCCTACGTCATAGCTTCAATTGATAGTCATGACAGACTCGTGCAAAATTATTATTCCGACTCAATGGAACCCGATTTCAGAATTTATCAACGGGAAAGTCATAACTAGTTATGACACTTGTGTCAATATGATCCAAATACAATGGATCTGTTCATATCGAGCAGACATTCGTGATTGAATAATAACTTGCGATGATAAAGCGGGAAATATAATATCTTTTATCTCGTATTATGCATTTGGGGTATGCATTGATCCGATTAAAGAAAATGGATATTTTCACAACTTCACTTTGACGGTAGAACCGTTAAGATAGTTAATTGGATAGATACTAGAAATTTATTCATTAAATGTTAATCCAGAAATTGAATTGAAGGTTATATCGATTGAACTGAAAAGTGCTATTGGAGAAACATAAAACGAATATTATTGTTTATAACACGAAATTTGCGTCTGGTTTTATGTTACTAGCTCATTTGTTTCTCAATTTTTTTATGCAATTATTATAAGACAGTCGAACACTTCTAACTCTTTGGGTGTCATCTTTCCCTTTTTCTCGATTTTTTTTTAATTTTATTTTTTTTTAATTGCTATACGCTTAAATGTATAAGATATAAACTGTACTCACTTTTATAATAATAGCGTGTGACTAACTTGTTGAAAACCGACGATTACACTAACTCTTGCTGTAAATATTTGAACTGAAATCAAAACAATATCGAGAGATAACTGCTTCGAGTAATCGATTCATCAAAGTATTTAAGATCGCTCAATTTTTTCGCAAATATTTCACAGGCATAATTTCAATATGTCGGTTGATTCTTCACCGACATTTTCCTTACAAAGATTTCAAAGAATACTAAATCATGACGAATATTGAAGAAAAAATCAATTCTGTTTGTTTGGCCAATAATACACTGCGCAAAAAAATTAACGCACATTCTGAAAATCTCAATTTTAATGAAAGTTAACTCTACATTGACTTTATAACTTATTTTTTATTTTCTCTCTGGAAGATTTTGAACGAAACAAGACACATTGAATGGAAGAAAAATTCAGGATTTCACCGAATCTTATGTGAAAGAAGAGAAATGAACAATTTCCAAAATACTGAAATGCTGATAAGTGATTTAATACTTGGTATTTCCACCCCTTGCGTTAATTACAGCTCGGCAACGACGGTTCATACTCAAAATGAGTGATCTTAAAATGTTCTGATCTAATCCTTCCCAGATTTCTCCGAGTTGGATTCCTAAGTCATTAAGAATAGCTGGATGATTTTCTGAACTACTCAGCCTTCTATTGAGGTTGTCCCAAACCTGCTCAATCGGATTGAGATCTGGACTTCTTGCTGGCCATTCCATTCGAGAGACTTCAACCTCTTCAAGGTACTCCTGAACGATGCGCGCACGATGGGGTCTGGCATTATCGTCCATAAAAATGAAATTTTCACCAATGTATGGGGCAAATGGCACTACATGCTCTTCAAGAATGTTCCTTATATACTTATCAGCATTCATAGCTCCATTATCAACGACCACTAGGTCTGTGCGAGCAGACAAAGATATTCCACCACATACCATAATCGATCCTTCCCCGAAACCAGTAGTATTCAGGAAATTGCACTGAGCATATCTTTCATGTGGACGTCTGCATACAAGGGAACGTCGATCACAATGGTAGAGGCAGAATCTAGACTCATCTGTGAAGAGAACTCTTTCCAAATCGGCCTCTTCCCAATGGATATGCTCTCTCGCAAAATCCAAACGCGCCCTTCGATGGGCTGGGGTAAGAGCTGGGCCACTTGCCGCGACACGAGGCCTTAAATCATATTCTCTGAGGCGTTTTCTTATTGTCTGAGTGCTAATTTGCACCTCATGAGTTTGCTCAAGCTGATTTTGAAGGAGGCGAGCGGTTGCAAACCGTTGTCTCAACGAAGAAACTCTCAAGTAACGTTCTTGAATGGCAGTTGTTACCAGTGGTCTACCCTGTCCTGGTCTTCGGACATTCATACCTGTCTCCCTGAATCGCTGCAACATTCTGGACACACTTGTATGGGAAACTCCAAACCTTTCTGCAATTCTTGTGTATGTCCACCCTTCTTCTCGCAAAACTACCGCTTGGGCACATTCCTCTTGGGTCAAATTGCGTGTTTCGCGTTGCATAGCGATCGAGTGTAGGAAATCAAACGAAAGAAAAACTATTGATCACTAGAATTGATCGAGAACAACTGATTTTAGAATGGAGCCAATACATTCAAAATCTGATAATATCATCTTTCTTTATTCCTGCTGGGAGAAAACATCTGTATTGAAGAAAAACGTTTCCTGCGAGAACTATACAAGTTATCCAACCTAAGATTACGGTCAAGCAATAATTGATAGGAATCGAATTTCTAATTTCCTGAATCATTGACCAATTTCAACTGGGTCAAGGAAATTCGCAATGGATAAACTCTTAATCCACTTACAAGTTCTACCCAGTTCTGATCGATATTTTTAAATGGATTACTGACGATGTTTCCTCCCTATAAACCTATAAATAAATATGAAGATTTATTGCCTGCGTACAATGATTTCTTGCCATGTTAACGCGTACTGTCATTGGAGGACGCAATTCCAATTTCACATGCAGACCACACATCTCTAGTGGTCTCAACATGGGCATAAATCTTCTGAATTTCAGTAGTGTAGAGTTAGATGGTAGTGACTAAATGACGAAAAAGATATAGGCCAAGTTAGAGATATTTTCCTGGCTCAAGTTTTGAATAAAGACGCATATAGCGTGTATTTAAAAAGTCATAGTAACATTTTTGTTGCAAGCAAGCATAAACTCCCGAAAATCTTTCAGTCTTAAGTTATTCCACATTAAAAAAAACTGTGACTATGATTACGTTCCATTGGTTCAAATCTTCAGTAATTGGGAGAAAACTTATATTCATCTGAATCAAGCATGTCTAAATGAAAAAACAATGATGAATATAAAGCAGGACATTTGAGCCACTACTGCAGCTTTCTCTCAAATCATTAAATCTTCCAATCATTATCATATCATTCAAATCAGATGCGTAAGAATAAAAAGAAAATAATAAGTAGATGATAATATTATACTTCAATCAATTCAAACTTATTCCCGTAGCACTACATTCTGAGCACCCTGTCGTTGTAATCAATAATTAATTATCAGAGCCGGAGTCAATGAACATATACATTAATAAATACATCTTGAACCGTGAATAAATGAATATGATTAATCTACATCTGAGCATCACTCAAACGGTCGAATTGAAGCATCGACATCATCAGTGATGAAAGTTACGAAACAATGATTTCAATACAGAATGAAACCAATATTTTCTTATTATACCATTTATGAATCTTTGTAAATCTACAAAAACGTTAGCAGATACGAAAAAATTGCAGGAGGCACAAAGTTTTTGAATGAAATATGAATTCTTGTTGTATTTTTCCGAACTAACAGGGGTACACTGAAGTAATCTGAAAGCGCAAAAAGTAAAAAATGGTAATTTAGGTATGTAATGAAATGAATACTTCTCACCATATCTGCCAGTTGAAAGTTGACGCAAAGATATCCTCATCAAGAAAAACTATCACAAGGTTCACAAGAAACAAAGTTTCAGCACAAAAATATACACAGTGATTACTCCAGAAGGTATACGCGATCAACTTCTTCGCATTCCGAAGAAACGCACTAGGAAAAGCTGCTCAAGCTACTGGTCCGGCTACTGCGGCTAGTCCTAGTGGCTGGTTCAACAGCGCCAGCTCATGTATGTACTTAGCATGTATGCAACGATAGAGAGAATTCCTGACTGCTGAGAAGATTTACCGGATCGGAACACAAACCGGAGCCGATGAAATCGACAGAGAGACCCAACCGTAGAGTGCACACTCGACCGAATTGAAATTTTATGAAGCGTGCTCGAAAATTCTAGTTTCGCGGTCGTGTAGGACCCGAAAATAACGACTTTGAAATTCGACATCAGGTGGAAAATTGCCTATATGTCGTAAAATGCGGAAAGCAACACACTTTCAGCATAAAACTCTTATTGGTCAAACAGCTGGTGACAGATTGATTCTGAAATGTTCGTCCCAAACATAAGTAACTTATCTTGCTCGTAAATTTCAACAGGTAGGAAAATTCGCCCTGTAAATTATCGAAAGCAAACGACATGTTATAAAATGAGGTCCTAACGTGTAAGGTCTGCCAAATTTCAGCTTAATATCTTGAGAATTGCTGTATAACGAAAGGATAATTTTTGTACAAATGAAATTGATATAATATATAATCAAAGACTTCCCAACCATGGTACTCGATGATGGAGCAAGCAATTCATTCTCCCATTCCCTCACGACTTCAAATTTTCCGTGGAATGAATAAGCCTGTCCGAGAGCCTGTCCCACTTCGCCAAATTGAAAGCAACGTGTAGTATTATTTTGCAGAAACCATATCGGTGCGGAATAATAGAAGTACTTGTATGCAGTCGTTGACCCACTGATTCCACGTTTCTATTGTCGAGTTTAATTCGGTTTTAGTTAACCATTTCAGAACAGAGATCGCGGGATGTTTGATAAAATCTGCCACAAAGGATTCAACCAGACAAACAAACAACTAACCACTCATGATGCTATTTCATGAAATCTCTTCATATCCCTTCATATCCGTTAGATTTCAATTTCTCGTGAATCTCTCATATAATCTTTGAAACCTCACCTCCTCTGCCAAATCTAGGATCCGCCCATGCCAACAGTTGGCATTACTGTAATTTCCTTAGACCATTGAAATTCTATGGTCTGGAGGTAATTTCACTGCCGTTTCTATATCAGAAAATGTATATATTTCCGCATATTATGGCTGTATTTCATTCTTGGCATATCTGCAATATCCAGTATCCTTAGCGAATTGAAGGAAAACCTCGAGGAAAACCCTGGTTTGCATTGTACGACCAGAAAATATCATCGATAAACATCGATGTTTCAAAAGAAAATATCGATATTTCGACGCATCGATCGATAATCAAAACCCTGCGAACCAATATTCCTGAGTAGTGCAAAATTGAAAAAATAACTCCGAAACTATCGTTTTCCTTCAAACAATGTCCTGTGAGATGCCTCGAATTACATATTTTATCGAATTGCTGCGATGTATTTGTAGAAGGAAAGGAAAATAAATATGAGGAAGAAACTACCATGTTCGAGATAGCTGAGGAAATGACGGTCGACAAATTTGCAGGTTTAAAAATTGTGGAAAATATACGTATACACGATAACTGTGCTGATAGCCCACAAGTTTACTGAGTATTGTCCCCTGATAATAATAAGCAAAACAGGATAATCACAATAATCTATAAAATAAGCTCGCAATCAAACTGCACCGAGAATAATGGAAACAAATTGCGAATAAAATAGTTACATTGTCACTTGTCAGAACGAAATCATGCAGGTGCATTTGAAAAATTTGCAAAAAATTATTGTATCACTATCACTGCTTCCTTGCTTTGGATCTTCTGCATGAAAAAATCTGATGGCACCCAGCTGTCTTGAAATGTTGTTTTCAATTAGGACAAATTTGCAAAAAAAACCTCAAGGGTATTCTGTTATTTCACCGGTGAGGAAACGAGGTTTGTTCCTCTGAAAATGGAGTAATTCTTGCTGAAACTAAGATTAAAAATAAAGATAACGTATCATTTTAAAACTTATGATCTTTTTCAACGACCTTGATTCACAGGTAGCCACTTATATGGCAGAAAGAAAATGTTATCGTAATGTACCTTTTAATTTTCCTATCACTCAAAAAAAACCTTACATACGATTCACATAAAATAAGGAAATGAACATATTGGTTACATTTCCTCAAAAAAATCAACAATTTACTGCTGAAATTTAACCTATTCATCTAAACGTCATCACTTTGTTTACCTTATTATGGAATATCTGAAAAGCCTCAGCAGCTGTGAGCCACAAAATCCAAAGCACTGGGAAGTCTTTTTTCTAGGTGGACATTAAAATCACTTTTTTCAAAAAGAATCAAACGGTGCGTCAAATAAAAACGAAGGAAGTCACACACCATTACACCTTACACCAGCACGAACAGTACAGTTACATCGGGATCGGAGTACGAATATCGAATTTGACCGAGGAGGAAAACTAAGGATGTCCAATTATCGTAATATTTTATAGATACCTTCGTTTCATTCAGAGCACGAACGAACCGCTGGCGTCATCTCGCGGTTTCAATTCTTAAACGGTCGCTCTCTGCAGTATGAATCAATAACTTGCATTGACCTACTTTCCTTCGATTAAGATTAGTTTAATCACTTTTTTCAACTCCTTCATCTTGAACCTCTTATATCAAATGAAAAAACTGCGTCACCAAAAGCACTGATGTGGAGGCATGAGCTTTTGAGCGCTCGGTTATCCATTTCATAGATTCGCATCTTCCATTTCAAGGAATCAATTGAATATTAATTTTTGACAGCTGCCAAAAAAATTGACAGCTGTCAAAAAGTTGACACCAGTGTCCAGTTGTCAAAGGAATCTTGATTGTTCCTGGATCATTTGATAGCTATCGATTATATGACTTTCTTATTCCATGAGAAATATTAGCGTTATTGAAGACATATAGAATTGATGAGAAAGTATGATATATTTATGAGATCAAGGAAAGAACAAAAACATCAATATTTATAATTTATAAATAACTAGCCAAAGATCAGACAAAACCAGTGCATAAACATCCATTAAAACTCAACAACCAACAAACATTTAAATTGTCTATTCCAAGCCCAACATCCAATTTATCCCTTGTACAATGAAAATGATCATTGGCTGCCAAGCCAATAACCATCTTATCCAATCTAGAAGTTGCCCATACAGGACGTGAGGTTTCTCCCATGGATTACAAAACATTTTCTTCAGATCGACTTTCTCTTTGCAATAAGGACAGGTTTGCTTTTTTCCAACAATGCACCATCCCCTAATACAAAATTCATGAAACCTGGAAAAAAAATTGATATCACTGTGAACACATATTCATAGAAAATAATTTTGATGATGATTATTTCACTCACACATGCTCACAACTGAGTTTATAAGTATTTTCTATAATGCCTTCTTCATTTTCTGGTACCAACAGTTTATTTCCACATACAGCACATACATTGGGATCTAGATGCCTGTTAGGTATTCCTTGATCTGTATAGTACTAAAAACAGAAAATGCCAGAGATTCCTCTATATTTTGGAAACAGTATAATAACATATCCATTAAAACTTTACACCAGTGAGCAATGCCAGATTTGTATTAAATATTGTACTGAAAAGGTCAAAATGGAACAATTAATGTGCACCAGATTGTATAAGAAAAATCTTCATTACTTAAAAAAATTGTGGTGTAATAAAATGTTATGAAATTAATATACAATGAATATAATACAATTCTTGCATAGCCTATTATGAAAAAATATTATGTGAACAAATACCATACCCCAACGTGAGAAGCCATTTTATCAGCACAAATTTCAGATATGTCTCTGCCCAAAACACCGTAATAAACTCCATAAAATACAAATAAGGTTCCACATTCCATCCACAAATTAGGTTTTGCATTAAAAACAATATTCAGTCCAAAAAACGTTGCCAGAAATACAAAGTAACCTATGAGACCAAGAACATAACTAAGTTTATGCAGAAATAGGAACCATTTATATACCAATCTAAAATGAATAGCCATGAAAAAGTTTTCAATTAGTCAGAAAGGTTTGAAGGAAACTACTCTTCTCTGAAATAATGTTATTAAAGAATTTAGTTTAATATTGGAGTTGCCCCCTCAGTGTATTAGTGGGAATATAGAACATGCAATCATATCAAGACTGAATAGAGTATTGAAACTGTTATTTCAGAGTTGAATGAATCATTAGAAAATCAAAAAGAAAAAATATTTAGAAAAATCAACCAAACTCATATCTCATTCTTTCTACTGATTCATTGTAGTTGAAGCACTTGAAGTTAACTCTTCGAAATTAAATTACTAGTAATATAATTTCTCGTTACAAAGACAACTTCAAAGTACTTTGAGGAAATTAAGAAAAAGTTACCTTGGGGTTGTCCTATATATCGGTTTTTCAACTGCCTTCTTAGCTATAAGTCCTGATATACAGGTGAACAGTAACCATGTGAAAATAAATCTCCAAAAATGATTCTTAAGAGCAAAGAAAAATGGCACTAACCATAAACCTAATAAGGTGACCAACTGAAAAATAAAAAGTATTAAATTCCCATTAATAGCATTGTTTTCTCCAAGTATATCATGAAATTTGGTTTCTTACAGAATAAGATCTATGATGCCTTTTCTTCCATTCTATTAAGATAAATTGGGCTACGAGTAAGGTAATGACTAGTATAATAAACATCTCTGCATGCATCTTATCATGGCCTTTATGCTGCTCATGCATTTTTTGGTGATCATATCTAAAATGTAAATACAAATTGAATTTCTGATTAAACTTGACACACAATTTGTATTTTCTAACCTCATTTTCTCTTCTTGGGACAACTCTTCGTAGGTCTGCAAAAGTAAATATAGGTGATTATATGGCTTAATACCCCAAATAGTTAAATCTTACCCTGTTTCCTAAGGTAATTGGAACGTGTAAATCCATGTTTAGTACGCTATTCTATTCTCAAATGAATACTTTTCGATATCTCCACATCTGAATACTGTATCAATACTAAAACTTCAAATTGTGCTCGAAATGTGAAAATTTACTTTCATTCAGATTATTAATCGTTGGAATCTAGCATTTATGCCAATAATCTAAAAACTATTCGTCCTCGGACAATAAACCAAACAAAAGTAGCTGCCATTGCTGTGCTGTCACAAAGGAAGTAACCTCTCACAATTCATAGAAGATAGAAACCATAGAACAAAATATCACAAAACTATGGAAAAAAAATTGGATACACAGTGGCGGATCTAAAGTTACGAGAAGGGGTAAAAGGTATAAATGAAATCGTCCCCCGAGGTAAAATTTTTACTGCAAATGAGCAATTTTGAAGGTTATATTTACGTATCCAGGATCCTCTATTGACATCCTATAAACCTATCCATAAATGCAGACCATATGTGAAAAAATCCATAATATCTCCGTTAGAATCATGAGAGGAAATGAAAAGGAGTATTCACCATATTGATTGAAGAGTGAAAATAAACGTAGTTCAAATCAAAATAATTTAATATTCCTATGTTCTAGTAAATATAAATAAGATGAATAAATTAATGTGAAAATGATGAATTCTAAGTCTTTGGAGTGGAAAATCAGAAAGTTTCATTTTCAGACAAGCTATTTGAATTGAGATGGGTATCTTCGGGATTAATATTTTTGTCAGTTGTTGTTGTAGGACTTCCATCACTTAACGTTGTCGTAGAACTGCTACTACTCAAAGTTGTTGTAGAACTGCCGCTACTTAAAGTTGTCGTAGTAATAGGATTCGGTGTAGTAGTAGTTGTTGTTGTTTTTATTTCAACCGGCACTTGCTCATTCAATATTATTATTGGCTTTGGATCGACATGAGCGAAAGTGATGTTGGAAGTTATGTATGTTGTCCTCCTTGTGGTTGTCATCGGCCTTAAGGTTGTTGTGAAATATACATCTGTATATTCACAATTTCGTCCGTAACTACCTTCTCGACAATAGCATCTGTAGTTTCCGTCTTCTTTGATTAATGGTATGCATTTAGCTCCATTTTGGCATGTATCGGGATTATCTTTGCAGTATGTTAGTTCTGAAAAAATAATTATTTGTTGGCACAGACATGATTAGAAAAATTCAACCTTTCGACCTCATATGAAAGAAATGTATTGTGAGGAGAAGGCATTAGGATTGGAGTCTATTATATCATTAACTAGCTGGCCCGGCAAACTTTGTTTCGCCTAAATGATACCTACTTACGCTACTTACGGTGGATTTCACAAATCGTAATTACCATTGCCATCTAGTTCTAGTGGCGATAATATCAATTATAGTACCTTCACGACTACGCTACAATCGGGGCTATTCACTAAGCAAAGTTGTTATGGATAGCAACTGTAAATCGTCGTTATCCCATGTAAAAAGCATGGGATAACGACTATTTACAGTTGCTATCCATAACAACTTTGCTTAGTGAATAGCCCCGAGTGTCTAGATAAGAGCCATTAACCGAAGCGACACCTAGTGTCCTTATTCAAAAAGACGAAAAGCATTTCCTACATAAACTAATTTTTCATCGAATTTTTCAGAGTTTTAAGGTATTTTATAATAACCAGGCTGTAGACGAATCCATAAATGAAGTTTCATAACAAACAGTCAATCCGATCTCGAGTTATAAATGGTGTAACCAACAACTTTGTTTTATATATATAGATATAAGAGTGTGATCAAACCTTCATCGCAAAGCATCCCACCCCAGCCTTCTTTGCAGTTGCATTCCCATGGTCTCCTGCAGTCACCGTTCACACATCCCGGATATGGGAAACAGACGTCACAGTTTTTGCCCCACCATCCAACTTTGCATCTGCACTCGCCAGGTTTTCTGCAGTAGCCTCTATCTCTGTGACAAGTTTTTGCACAGATGGCTGCAAAATTGATTGAATTTGTACCAATTGGAAAAATTAAAATAATGAAAAATACTAACGAATTTGACACAGAAGTCCTGTGTATCCAGGATGACATCTGCATTCCAGAGGTTTCTCGCAGTACCCATGCTGACATCCTGGTAGAACTTGGCATTGTTGGCAACTCTTCCCAGCCCAGCCCAACCGACATTTGCATTCTCCTGGAGAGTCGCAATATCCTCTAGCTGGATGACAATCCTTTCCACAAACAGCTGATGATTATAAAATGGAACAAAACATGAGAATGAGTTCCATCAACTCCAGTTATTCTAAATAAGTTTGAATTTCCCAATCTAAAAAATATGAAAGATTCGAATTGAAAATATTGCTTACGCTCGGAACAGAAAACTCCTTTCCAGCCTTCCTTGCACTTGCATTCGAAGCTGTCCCTGCAGAATCCATGCTGGCATCCTGGCAAAGGTATACATTTGTTGCATTTATCCCCGTAATATCCCAATTTGCAGACGCACTCTCCAGGTCTGTTGCAATATCCTTGGATGGGGTCGCATCCTGATTTGCAAATAGGCACATCGCAAAGGTCTCCAGTCCATCCGGGTATACATTTTACTTCTCCATCATCCGTGCAAATGTAATGAGAGTGTTCATTTTGAGACGCAGGTATTTCGCAAGCCTATAAATGTCGGTAGATGAAATAACTTTAATCTTGAAGTGATCATTTTCCCGATATTCAAGATATCAGGACTGAACGAGAATAAATTCGCTATCACAAAAACGCTTATATCTTTCGAACCACTGGACCGATTTCGAAAATCAAGCTCATTTTCGAATCATCTTCTAATTCTAATGAAAATTGTTTTCACAATAAAAAAACCAAAACTATATTTTACAAAATTCATGGATTTTTCTTATAGTGTTCTCAGTCACTTTCTGGGTTGCTGTCTTCCACTCATGCTTGAATTCCGCTAATTTTTTCGTTGATTTCTTTGTCTTCTTCAATTCTATTTTTACCAGGGCCCAATATCTTTCGATTGGCCTGAGTTCTGGGCAATTTGGCGGATTGGCCTCTTTGGGGACAAAAACCACATCATTAGCGTCGTACCATTCCTTGGTGGCCTTGCTGTAGTGGCATGAAGCTTAATCTGGCCAAAGCCCAAAAGATTCATCATGTGGCAACACTGCTCTGCCTACAGGGTGATGTGAAAACGATCGCATTAACTATCGCGTTCATATTCCCTAGGTGGAATTCGTTCAAAAGGATAATGCGGAAAAAGTATGCGCCCAAAAAGCGAAAACAAGATTACGCAAATAAACATTATTTTCGTCGGAGTTCGCCAAATCCAAGAAATAAAAGGAAAAGTTATATTTCTTTCTGGATCTCCGGTTTTCTTTCGGCCATAAGGGGCTTTGATGGCATGGTTCCCCTAGGCCCTAATCCCACATATATTGTACGTATCTGTTTGACTTTGAGAAGAATCGTAGGCCAGAACTAAATTGAAACTTTTCCTTCTCGCGATCTCTAATATCTGGTTAATTTCTTAATTAACTGATGATAAGAAATAAATTTGGCGCATTTCGACATGAAGTGGAGTAGGCCTACTGGGGATACCACTCAAAAACAAAACGCGCCGACCACTCTACCTACAAGGTGGTGTGGAAACGAGTGCATTAAATATCGAATACCCCAAACCTACAGGGTGGTTTGAGATTTTTTTCTAAATTGAATTGGTTTGATTTTGCAATTGAGTTGTAGGACATTCGTTAAAAGTAAGGATCTTTAAAATTGTGATTTGTTTGTTCTAGATGAGCCTTAGTCGAAAGAGGTATGTATAGAGTTTTCGAAAATCGGTGGTTGGCAAACAATAGTCCTCATCTCTGGCCACCACGCTCAGACGTGGGTGTATGCATCACACCCTTGCCTTAAAGTGGATATTAACTCAGAAAATATCCATTTTAGGGCAAGGGTGTGATGCATACACTCACATTATTTTTTAACGTAGATTCAATATCTGCCATAAAAAAATGGGGTTCTAATTTGAAAAAATTGATTTGTCACGATTTTGTCATCCCTAACTTTGAAAGCGATTTTTTCACCCCCTGTATCATGAATCGCGATTTCGATTTTCAAAGTGGATACATCAATCTTACATCTTGAAAAATCCCAAAAATGAAAATTTTCCATCCAAAAACCTCGAAGTTATTCTTGTTTCAGCGAAGCTCTATTTTCGATTTTTTTTTCGAATTTTCCCGCTCGGCGCTCAGAGAGAATTTTCCAACCAAAACTGAAAAATGTTACATCAAAATAACTTGAAATTTTCTAAGGAATCTATTTCTGCAATAAAAAATGGTGTTCTAATTTGAAAAACGGAAGTTGACGTCATTTCCGGAAAAACCGGAGGTGCTCATGCCTTGAAAATATTTTAGATTTCATCAGCATCGTGAAATACTTATAAGTGCTGAATTTCATGAAAATACGTTCAGTAGTTTCCCGTATAAATATGGGTGAGGTTCCTCGTGAAAGACCCTGTATAAGGAACATTCTTGAAGAGCATGTAGTGCCATTTGCCCCATATATTGGTGAAAATTTTATTTTTATGGACGATAATGCCAGACCCCATCGTGCGCGCATCGTTCAGGAGTACCTTGAAGAGGTTGAAGTCTCTCGAATGGAATGGCCAGCAAGAAGTCCAGATCTCAATCCGATTGAGCAGGTTTGGGACAACCTCAGTAGAAGGCTGAGAAGTTCAGAAAATCATCCAGCTACTCTTAAAGACTTAGGAATCTAACTCGGAAAAATCTGGGAAGGATTAGATCAGAACATTTTAAGATCACTCATTTTGAGTATGAACCGTCGTTGCTGAGCTGTAATTAACGCAAGGGGTGGAAATACCAAGTATTAAATCACTTATCAGCATTTCAGTATTTTGAAAATTGTTCATTTCCCTTCTTTCACATAACATTCGGTGAAATCCTGAATTTTTCTTCCATTTAATGTGTCTTGTTTCGTTCAAAACCTTCCCGAGAGAACATAAAAAATAAGTTATAAAGTCAATGTAGAGTCAACTTTCATTAAAATTGAGATTTTCAGAAGGTGCGTTAATTTTTTGACGCAGTGTATTTCAAAATACGGGCTCTCGCTCAATCGAAATAATGAAGTTTTTGATGAAATCTCGAATCGAAATTCGGCTTTTTTATGGCTGTCCTGTAGATTTTGCCTTCAAACCCACAAGGAAATATCGATCCTCGATTTACTAATGAGGAATACTGCCAATACTGGTCATATATTCATCGTTCAAGAAGTATTACAAATATTGAAATAATTGTCCTATATTTTCTTACGGATTAGCAGTCACTCTTCAAAACTTACCTGCTTTTTCCATTTCGGTACATATCGCGAACTGTTCACTCCACTTAGGATGAAAAGTAGCAGTGAGATCACAAATTTTAACATCAGTATAATTTTCGTCAAATATGAATTTTAAACAAGCACAACATTCAAATATGTGTATATCAAACCAGGCACTCAATGGCCCTGAACTTGTCCACCTTATTTGTGTCTTAAATGAAGTGACCTCCTTCTACTCAAGTTCTTGGACGTAACTGTTTCTTCATGCGTCTGCTGCACCGATTGGTACCCAGTTCCAAGTCATTGATCCCTACTGGTAGAGAGAAGAAGATATCGATATTGACAGCATTTTCTAATTTTTTCGCTGGTACTTTAAATTAGCGATGATTCATTCGAGCCACAATTAATCGTTTTTAAATCTCATCTACTGTTATAACAGTTGCGAGAGAAGATACACCTTTAGATGCAAATATAAGAAGGAGCTTTGTAAACAAACTGAATCGTATGGTTTGCGCACAATAAAGCTCCTATTCGTCAAACGGTCATAATAACGCTCCCTTTCAACGCCCTTGAAGATTGCCAGGATCGTACTCGGAACGGACTGTGGATGGTACTGGATAGAAATGATTCAATAATTTGAGTCAGCAATTCCCACATTAGAACTTTTTTCCTCAGAAACTCTAGTGCGAAATTGCTGTTATGATTTGCAACTGTCATAAACATTTTATATCCGACGTACCCTATTTTTTATTTTTATATTAATCTATTTTATACTAAAACGGTACCTCTGTGGTCCGGCCCGGGGAATCTGTCTGAAAAGTGGGTCCAGAATAATCTTGGAGTCGCAGCGAAGCTGCGATATAAGGAAGAAATGTTTACACGGTCGGAAAAAGGAATCATCAATTCGTACGTGGGCGAAATTTCGATTCTCTTGGCGATGTAGAAGTATTTTAAAAAAATTCGCGAAAATCGCGAAAAAATTCGGCAAAAAGGGCAATTTTAAATTCGATCAAACTTTTTTCGCAGATATCCTGGACGTGATGTAAATATACGGATCGAAAGAGGAAAAGTCAACGCAAAATAGCTTGGTATTAAAATTTTCCATAATTTCCCCATTTCTTCAGGAAAATTGATCAAATTTTGACATTTCTCCTATAAAATCACCCGATCTGCAGAGGTCACAGAGAATTTGACATTGAGCTGTAAGCTGTCAGCCTTCTATAGAGAAAATCCGGAACACAATCTGGCAACTGCGCTCAGATTCCGTGACCGGAGGCCTACCGATAAGGATAACTGCTCAATAGATAGATCTAGGGGCTCTACTGCTTTTCACTATATCTACTAAATAATTTCTTTTTCGGATGCTCATGGTTGCGGCAAGGTAATTCCAGGAATCACCAGAGTTTCTGAGTTTTAGAGATTTGGGTCGGAATCTTGCAGGATTCCGACAAAGTTATTCCGGGAAACACCAGATTTGGGTCCTTTTCCCTAATGGGTGAAAGCCATCTTGATTTGCATAAATATCGAAGTTTTCAATTGACAAGAGCAGTCAAAATACCTAGTTCTACTGTGAAAGTCTAGCTGTTCAATGTGTTTTGTTGTGAAAAGTGTATTGTGTTGAAAAATCTTTTGACAAAGTGTATATAAGTTCATATTGTTTATAGAAAAATTTCGAATTCGGAAACGGATACTGCATCTGAGGGTGATATGTGGAGACCACTACGAAAAAGGTCCAAAAGGTCGCATTTCTCTGCTGAAGGGATAATTTTGAAATTTTTTTGAAAAGAATTGGAAGAACATCCTGATTCATCGAAAAGAGACTCAGTAGGAATTGTTTCAAAGTCCTCAGGGGTGAGTGATTCAGCTGTTTTCAGAATTCTCAGAGAATATGAAGAGAATAAAACATTGACCTAAGAGGAGAGCCCAGTCGTTAAAAATAATCGATTCGGTTGACGATTTCGATATGAAACTTAGAAGAATTGTCCACGGTTTTTTTTTCCGGAATGAAATCCCAACGATTTCTACAGTTCTAGAAATCGTGAATGATAACGACAGTTTGGCAAATTTCAAAAGAACAACGTTCTATAAATTATTAAAAAAAAATGGAATTAAAGTACACTTAAAACTGAACGATTGTGTGAAATCTCCTCGATTCGACTCTGGACGGAAAGAAACTTTACGAAGGCCCCCCTACCGATGCGCCAAACATGCTATTATTGCTCTTTCTTACATTTGAACAGAGTATAGTGTGAAAATCTGACGAAAAATATGGTCCACTTTGTGAAGAAGACGAGGAAGAAACGAAAACCCTCAAAAATTTTGATGAAGGCTAGATTCAACTTCAAGTATAGTTTTCTATCCATGGTCCAATAGGAATTTCACTTAACGTTCGGAGCGGTCATTCATCAATCATCAGGGTACAACAGTTGTGAGCGAAACGTTAGGTAAAATTCCTTGTGGACGACGGCTAGAAAACCCGAAAATATTGGCTCAGAGAAAATAAAAAAAATAGACGAATTCTGGAAGTTGTACTTTTATTTCAATCAAAAATCAAAACCTGATTTAACATAAATAATTCAATATTCTTCAGTCTCAGCGAAACCAAATTCATTCGATTTTCGTATGAGTGTAAGGTTGAACTGGTAAGAACCATAATTTGTATCTTATTATTGCTGTCAGTGATTCCTGCTTCTCTTCATTAAGTACTTGCTCAACTGGAAACAAACAGTAATAAGTTATCTTTGAGGTTTGCAGATCAACGAACAACTTACATCTTCTGAAAACTTTTTTCGCCAATGTGATAACTGGGGATTCGAAAAGAAGCGAGAAAAAGGTACCAACAATCAAGCTGAATATGGTATCTCCACAGAATTCATGAATCTGAAATTCGAAAACATAAAAGGTTCATTTCATTTTATCAAAATTTTGATCGACATCAGTGGATGCATAGTTTTCAACTCACCGCTCTAATGTTACTAAAATGATCAGTGTGCCTTCTTCTGACAGAAATGACGAGAATAACCATCAAATGTACCAGAAACAAACTGTACGTCAATTTTGCCAGGAAGTTGAAGATCGGTAGTGAAAGCATGGTATTCAATATTCCTGCGAGTACGAAAAAGACCTCAGCCAAATGATAACAAACAAAAAGACATAGCCCTAAGAAATTTTGCATACATAACACATAACACCAAAAATCTACAACAAGATAACAGATTCCCTCAAGTCATTTACAGCCCTGGAAGAATCTCAAGATAAAGTCAGGAATTAGTTAATAAAATTAACAAAAATTTGATGTACAGAGTGTAACATGTTTTTGGTATCCAAATGTAGGTTTTCGGGGTCGCTCAATTCAATAAACAATGTTTCAGAGCTCTATCTATCATAGATTAGATTTTCAGCTGTCGAATGAAATTTTTCACAAAAACCATCACAGCTCCCCATCCTTTGATCGCCGCCATTGTTTATTCATATTATGTTGATCAGCATAGGTCCAAGTATCTCTGTGCAAAATATGAGCGATTTGAAAAATTCAAAATTTTTGGTGAAAAATGCCTAAGGGGTATGACCTCCAAAAAACGCCTTAAACTCAATACAAAATAAAAATGGGTGGATCTAACGGTGGGATTGCTCGGACAACTTATTCGAACCATTCGAATCCTCAATAAATGCAGTTTTGCGGATCAATAACATCAATATCTTGAATGGTCTGTGCACGAGAACAAAACTTGAAAATGAAATATCGAAAACATTAACCTTGAATAATTCCTAACTTATGAGGGCTACATGAATGTTTTTGGTATCAAAATGTAGGTTTTCGGGGTCGCTCCATTCAATAAAGAATGTTTCGGAGCTCTATCTATCATTGTTTAGATTTTCATCTGTCAAATGACATTTTTTACAAAAACTCGAATTTTCAAACCATCACAGCTCCCCATCCTTTGATCGCCGCCATTAAATATTCATATTATGTTGATCAGCATAGGTCCAAGTATCTATGTGCAAAATATGAGCGATTTGAAAAATTCAAAATTTTTGGTGAAAAATGCCTAAGGGGTATGACCTCCAAAAAACGCCTTAAACTCAATACCAAATAAAAATGGGTGGATCTAACGGTGGGAGGTGGGATTGCTCGGACAACTTATTCGAACCATTCGAATCCTCAATAAATGCAGTTTCGCGGATCAATAACATCAATATTATCTTGAATGGTCTGTGCACGAGAACAAAACTTGAAAATGAAATATCGAAAACATTAACCTTGAATAATTCCTAACTTATGAGGGCTACATGAATGTTTTTTGTATCAAAATGTAGGTTTTCGGGGTCGCTCCATTCAATAAAGAATGTTTCAGAGCTCTATCTATCATAGTTTAGATTTTCATCTGTCAAATGACATTTTTTACAAAAACTCGAATTTTCAAACCATCACAGCTCCCCATCCTTTGATCGCCGCCATTATTTATTCATATAATGTTGATCAGCATAGGTCCAAGTATCTCTGTGCAAAATATAAGCGATTTGAAAAATTCAAAATTTTTGGTGAAAAATGCCTAAGGGGTATGACCTCCAAAAAACGCCTTAAACTCAATAGAGGAGAAGGTGGTATTATGGAACCCTGCTGCTAATATGGAACCCTTGGTTAATTCTGAACTGGCCGTGATATCTACCGTTCAAAAAGTTGAATATCCTTTGTCACTTATGGAACAACTTGTGTGGAAAACTGCAGCGTATAGTACGCAGCAGAAATCCAACTGAGAGGGGTTATGTGGGAATGGGTTAAACGAAACTTTGATGCCGTGAATTCGTGGCAACATAAAAAAGATTCAAATCTGAGTTTTATATATTTTAGTGCTCTGCCAGGCTAAAATAGGGCTTTTCTGTTGAAACCTAGTAGGTGATAATGCATTCTACGAGGTTCCATAAAATTTGCCAAGCGATGTACTGTAACATGTATTTTTGATAATATGGAACCCCAAAGGTGGTGGTACCACAACCTAAGAAAAAAATGTCGAACAGAGGACGGAAAGCTTCATCTGCTGCAGTAATAACCAGCTCTCCTCACAAAATAGAATTGGAGACTTCAATTTCTGTGGATTCAGTATCTGATTTGCGATTTATGGGCACACAACGATTTTTCCGATTGGTGTGTCAAGGATGCATATACGTGTGACTTCTGTCGTTCATAATCTTATATTATGAATTATAAAATATAATTATCATAAGTGTGATTGATATTTTTTGTTTATGCACCCAAAAATGCATTTCTTTGAATATAAGTTGTCATTTTTTCGAAGGGGCCATATTACCAGCCTACTTTCTTGGGAGTCTAATTTTGAGCTTTTCGAAATAATTAAGTGTATCTTGTTAAATATTGCTAGTATTCTAAATTCGTTCAAATAAACAAACTGAATATATATATAGGGCCTATTAATACAAAAAACAAGAAGATGAACACAAATCTCTTCGGATTATAAAATGAAAACAAACTGGGGTTCCATAATACCACCTTCTCCTCTACCAAATAAAAATGGGTGGATCTAACGGTGGGATTGCTCGGACAACTTATTCGAACCATTCGAATCCTCAATAAATGCAGTTTTGCGGATCAATAACATCAATATCTTGAATGGTCTGTGCACGAGAACAAAACTTGAAAATGAAATATCGAAAACATTAACCTTGAATAATTCCTAACTTATGAGGGCTACATGAATGTTTTTGTTATCAAAATGTAGGTTTTCGGGGTCGCTCCATTCAATAAAGAATGTTTCAGAGCTCTATCTATCATAGTTTAGATTTTCATCTGTCAAATGACATTTTTTACAAAAACTCGAATTTTCAAACCATCACAGCTCCCCATCCACAGATCGCCGCCATTATTTATTCATATTATGTTGATCAGCATAGGTCCAAGTATCTCTGTGCAAAATATGAGCGATTTGAAAAATTCAAAATTTTTTGTGAAAAATGCCTAAGGGGTATGACCTCCAAAAAACGCCTTAAACTCAATACCAAATAAAAATGGGTGGATCTAACGGTGGGATTGCTCGGACAACTTATTCGAACCATTCGAATCCTCAATAAATGCAGTTTTGCGGATCAATAACATCAATATCTTGAATGGTCTGTGCACGAGAACAAAACTTGAAAATGAAATATCGAAAACATTAACCTTGAATAATTCCTAACTTATGAGGGCTACATGAATGTTTTTGGTATCAAAATGTAGGTTTTCGGGGTCGCTCCATTCAATAAAGAATGTTTCAGAGCTCTATCTATCATAGTTTAGATTTTCATCTGTCAAATGACATTTTTTACAAAAACTCGAATTTTCAAACCATCACAGCTCCCCATCCTTTGATCGCCGCCATTATTTATTCATATTATGTTGATCAGCATAGGTCCAAGAATCTCTGTGCAAAATATAAGCGATTTGAAAAATTCAAAATTTTTGGTGAAAAATGCCTAAGGGGTATGACCTCCAAAAAACGCCTTAAACTCAATACCAAATAAAAATGGGTGGATCTAACGGTGGGATTGCTCGGACAACTTATTCGAACCATTCGAATCCTCAATAAATGCAGTTTTGCGGATCAATAACATCAATATCTTGAATGGTCTGTGCACGAGAACAAAACTTGAAAATGAAATATCGAAAACATTAACCTTGAATAATTCCTAACTTATGAGGGCTACATGAGTGTTTTTGGTATCAAAATGTAGGTTTTCGGGGTCGCTCCATTCAATAAAGAATGTTTCAGAGCTCTATCTATCATAGTTTAGATTTTCATCTGTCAAATGACATTTTTTACAAAAACTTGAATTTTCAAACCATCACAGCTCCCCATCCTTTGATCGCCGCCATTATTTATTCATATAATGTTGATCAGCATAGGTCCAAGTATCTCTGTGCAAAATATAAGCGATTTGAAAAATTCAAAATTTTTGGTGAAAAATGCCTAAGGGGTATGACCTCCAAAAACGCCTTAAACTCAATACAAAATAAAAATGGGTGGATCTAACGGTGGGATTGCTCGGACAACTTATTCGAACCATTCGTATCCTCAATAAATGCAGTTTTGCGGATCAATAACATCAATATCTTGAATGGTCTGTGCACGAGAACAAAACTTGAAAATGAAATATCGAAAACATTAACCTTGAATAATTCCTAACTTATGAGGGCTACATGAATGTTTTTGGTATCAAAATGTAGGTTTTCGGGGTCGCTCCATTCAATAAAGAATGTTTCGGAGCTCTATCTATCATTGTTTAGATTTTCATCTGTCAAATGACATTTTTTACAAAAACTCGAATTTTCAAACCATCACAGCTCCCCATCCTTTGATCGCCGCCATTATTTATTTATATTATGTTGATCAGCATAGGTCCAAGTATCTATGTGCAAAATATGAGCGATTTGAAAAATTCAAAATTTTTGGTGAAAAATGCCTAAGGGGTATGACCTCCAAAAAACGCCATAAACTCAATACCAAATAAAAATGGGTGGATCTAACGGTGGGATTGCTCGGACAACTTATTCGAACCATTCGAATCCTCAATAAATGCAGTTTTGCAGATCAATAACATCAATATCTTGAATGGTCTGTGCACGAGAACAAAACTTGAAAATGAAATATCGAAAACATTAACCTTGAATAATTCCTAACTTATGAGGGCTACATGAATGTTTTTGGTATCAAAATGTAGGTTTTCGGGGTCGCTCCATTCAATAAAGAATGTTTCAGAGCTCTATCTATCATTGTTTAGATTTTCATCTGTCAAATGACATTTTTTACAAAAACTCGAATTTTCAAACCATCACAGCTCCCCATCCTTTGATCGCCGCCATTATTTATTCATATAATGTTGATCAGCATAGGTCCAAGTATCTCTGTGCAAAATATAGGCGATTTGAAAAATTCAAAATTTTTGGTGAAAAATGCCTAAGGGGTATGACCTCCAAAAAACGCCTTAAACTCAATACAAAATAAAAATGGGTGGATCTAACGGTGGGATTGCTCGGACAACTTATTCGAACCATTCGAATCCTCAATAAATGCAGTTTTGCGGATCAATAACATCAATATCTTGAATGGTCTGTGCACGAGAACAAAACTTGAAAATGAAATATCGAAAACATTAACCTTGAATAATTCCTAACTTATGAGGGCTACATGAATGTTTTTGGTATCAAAATGTAGGTTTTCGGGGTCGCTCCATTCAATAAAGAATGTTTCAGAGCTCTATCTATCATAGTTTAGATTTTCATCTGTCAAATGACATTTTTTACAAAAACTCGAATTTTCAAACCATCACAGCTCCCCATCCTTTGATCGCCGCCATTATTTATTCATATTATGTTGATCATCATAGGTCCAAGTATCTATGTGCAAAATATGAGCGATTTGAAAAATTCAAAATTTTTGGTGAAAAATGCCTAAGGGGTATGACCTCCAAAAAACGCCTTTAACTCAATACCGAATAAAAATGGGTGGATCTAACGGTGGGATTGCTCGGACAACTTATTCGACCCATTCGAATCCTCAATAAATGCAGTTTTGCGGATCAATAACAATAATATCTTGAATGGTCTGTGCACGAGAACAAAACTTGAAAATGAAATATCGAAAATATTAACCTTGAATAATTCCTAACTTATGAGGGCTACATGAATGTTTTTGGTATCAAAATGTAGGTTTTCGGGGTCGCTCCATTCAATAAAGAATGTTTCGGAGCTCTATCTATCATAGTTTAGATTTTCACTTGTCAAATGTCATTTTTTACAAAAACTCGAATTTTCAAACCATCACAGCTCCCCATCCACTGATCGCCGCCATTATTTATTCATATTATGTTGATCAGCATAGGTCCAAGTATCTCTGTGCAAAATATGAGCGATTTGAAAAATTCAAAATTTTTGTGAAAAATGCCTAAGGGGTATGACCTCCAAAAAACGCCCTAAACTCAATACCAAATAAAAATGGGTGGATCTAACGGTGGGATTGCTCGGACAACTTATTCGAACCATTCGAATCCTCAATAAATGCAGTTTTGCGGATCAATAACATCAATATCTCGAATGGTCTGTGCACGAGAACAAAACTTGAAAATGAAATATCGAAAACATTAACCTTGAATAATTCCTAACTTATGAGGGCTACATGAATGTTTTTGGTATCAAAATGTAGGTTTTCGGGGTCGCCCCATTCAATAAAGAATGTTTCAGAGCTCTATCTATCATAGTTTAGATTTTCATCTGTCAAATGACATTTTTTACAAAAACTCGAATTTTCAAACCATCACAGCTCCCCATCCTTTGATCGCCGCCATTATTTATTCATATTATGTTGATCAGCATAGGTCCAAGTATCTCTGTGCAAAATATGAGCGACTCGAAAAATTCAAAATTTTTGGTGAAAAATGCCTAAGGGGTATGGTCTCCAAAAATCGCCTTAAACTCAATACCAAATAAAAATGGGTAGATCTAACGGTGGGATTGCTCGGACAACTTACATGAATTATGTCTAGAATTTTCTGAAGAATCCAAATAATAAATAATATACAGGGGGTTGCATTTGAAATAAGAAAGTTGGTATTGACCACGGTCGCATGGAACACCCTATATAACTTCATCTCCTGGAAAAATATGCGCATTTAAAATTACAAATCGACTTGTCCGAGAGTTTTTTCTAACACCCCCTCATTTATTCGTTATCGAATTTATTCCATTCGGCTGTTACACTCTGTATATGTTTCAATGCATATAAGTTATTATTATACAATATAGGTAATTGTTACCGTCATACCGAATTGAATTTGTTTTCGTAAAAAACTAATGATTGCCAGGGAAACATACAAATATTCAGCATCTAGGAATCATTTAGTTGAGAAATGAATAAAAGAAATAGATTCGTTTTAATCTGTTTACTCACCAGCGTTCTTCGTAACACACGCAAATATTATCCAACAAATCATTAACCCCCATAATGGCCTCCCAAAAGCGTTAAAAATTGCACTCAAGAAAAAATTATTCTCCTTTCTCATGAGGAACACTTGACCAAACACAATTCCATTGAGAATAATGAACGCCATAATCCATAACAAATTCTTCATCCTCTGAAAAACAGAAAGTATTTGTGTCAGTTTAGATTTCTTTTTGTACTAACACTGAATTCTGATGACAATTATGATTTTTCGAGAGAATCGTTCAATTTTTTTTATCGAAATCGATAGAAGGTACGACAAACTGCAAGAGGTCATAAAGTTGAGTATAACAACAAAGCTTCTATTTACAATTTTTCAAACTAACAGTGGCTCACGTCCATTATATAACGAGCAAACCAAAAGATTTAAATTTGTATTATAATGAGCTTCCCTTCATTATGTTTCAGATTTCCACGATAGTTGTACAAAATGGTGAATGTGTCGGTTTCATTTGTTTTGTTGCACCACAGAACATTAAAATTTTCCCATCTTCCCAGACTCACCCTTTCAATTGGAAACTCCTGATCTTTATATTTGAAAATGAAATATCCAGTTGCTACCCCTATTAACCAAACAGGCATTCTTAAGAAGGTACTCTGATAAAGGCTGTTGATATAGCTGAAACTGAACAAACTCTTGATGATCATGGTTCCCTCACTATTCTCAGTATGACCATAATAAAACTTATACTCACTCCATAATAAAACTGTATCCGTGATACAGCGTAATGAAAATTGTGGAAATGGATGAACATGTACCAATAATGAATATCCAATAGAAGGTTTTCCGAAGATTTCTCTTGATGGAGAAAAAAATCAGAGGAAAAATGAAGTACAACTGTGAATCTACTGATAGATACCAAGACTGACATATGCACTAAAAATGGAAAAAAATTATGGTAGCCAAAGTTCATTTGTTCATTCACTCACTTGATCCTGAAATGGCAAAAAGTTGTTTATGTACAATATATTCGTCCATCCGTAAAGCAGGCAGTTGGAAGCCATCTTAGCCGCAAAAGCTGGCCACAATGGTCCATCTGTTATGTATTTGAGGACTGCTATATAAGTGAGAATTGTTGCTAAAAGTGGGGGCGTCAATCTACAATTATGGAACAATTCTTAAGAAAATTCTCGAACCAAATCAAATCGGTACTCACCTACAAATTCTGAGCATATAAAAAGATACCATGTTCACCTTTATATTCTTTACTTCGGTGTACCTCAGATAGATATACGATAATAACAAACCACTTATGGTTAAGAAGGTATCTACTGATACTGTCGCACCTAAAATTGCCATATTTTCCATTCTATCTTTCCACTGGAAATGAAATCGATCAAAATTATATCAATATATTAAAGGGTGTTCCCAAATTGAAGGTATAAACGAAGGGGGTGATAATAAAAATGGGTCTCATAATAATGGGTCTACGAACGCTTCGTTTTCGATATTCAAGGAGTTGAATTAATGAAGCAATATCCCCTTTACCCGTCCCTTTACGTACCACTGAATATCTTGAGATATGGAGGAGCCATAAGGAAAGAACTACAATAACTTTTTATCTCGAAAAGGAAGAGCTCCCTATCAAGTGGGTGATCAGCAAGGTTGTAAATATCCTGAGTGGGAGTAACCCCAATTTGAGGACACCCTGTATATTAGAGCTCACCTCCAATATGAACACGGAATTCACATTTGGCATGAAAGCATTAATCATAAATCGATGTCCCAAAAGAACCCATAACATACTCAAAACTTTCAGGCCATTGATGCATGATATATTATCTTCTCCAACTTGCGTAGAAAACAGTTTTTTAGCATTTCTTCTGAGCGACAATGTGCAAATATAACTGTACAGATTCTCTTCGTCTGTTCAAAAAGAAAAAACATGTGAAACTGGGTCGGTAAAAGCTGTGGAGTCAGGAACTTTGAAACCATCTTGTCAATATAGACGAAATGGTATTAAAATTAGAGCCATCTTTTGAGTAGAACGAGCGCTGAAAAACCTTAAAGAGTAACTTACCCCCATTGAAGAAGAAAATATCGAATATCGTCGCCCCAATCAAAACACAAAAATAAAATCCAAATGCGAAACTGGAAAATTAAAATAATTGAAGAATTAGGAAACGTAACTCTCGGAAGTTTTCGGAAAAATTAATATCAAAAACGGTTTTAAGTTCATTAACTTATTTCGTAATTTCAAAAATTATTTCTTTGATTAATGTGTTCTTTTTCAACGCCAACTGGATGTAACATTTTTTGGTATGGGTATACATTCTAACAGGAAAAATTCCGAAAACTTTCGAATCATACGTGAGACTTTTCACCTACAGAATATATCGTTCTATACCGAAGTTGAGCATGGGTTTGTCTTTGTAATCACACAGTAAATCATTGAATTCCATTTTAATTGGTGGAGAAAGGCTCATTTCTATA
Source organism: Adalia bipunctata (assembly GCA_910592335.1). Lineage (NCBI taxonomy): Eukaryota > Metazoa > Arthropoda > Insecta > Coleoptera > Coccinellidae > Adalia > Adalia bipunctata. The sequence goes on along the minus strand of OU342952.1, from coordinate 8,585,178 downwards.
TACTCCCACACTGTTTGTATATTGTCTAATGAACAAGAAGATGGTAAGCAAATGCCATACGACATTCTCATGAAATTCGTATTTTTACGAAGGAATTCAATGGCTTTTTTGTTCAAATATCCTCCAGCTATCTGGAAATGAAAAATAATCGAAAAGAATCATTCAATTCAATTCATTATCTAAATAGTTATATTTAGATGCTGTTAAATAAATTCATTCGAAAGTGAAGAATTATGACATTATTAATTAAACCCTGAAATGGAACAGAAGTATACCAATAAATATGAAAGAAACAAATAAATATGACCCACCTTCAGTGGATCATATGTTACTGGAAATCCTGAAGACTGTTGGGTGATATTTTTTGGGCTGATCACTATGGTACAGTATTGTCCAGTGATTTTCCTTCCATCACTCTGTTCATGGATGGCTAGACACTCATCGAAATTTCCTACTTGGTGTATGTTCCCAACTAGCAAACCAGATCCAATTTTGGCACTTGCATCAACCACTACAATGCAATTATTATTATTGCTTAGTCTTATACATAGATCTATATTCAAATTGAAAATCAGTTTCACGATTTTTACTTATGAAAATTGTTCCATTGGTGACACATGAATCTACATCTGTTATGTTTTCCCCCTTAATTTGAGGCACGATTTCTTACTAATTTGTTAGTAGAAATGCAGGTAAGTACTCACTTTCCATGGCCCACTTCTTTTGCTTGATCAAATCATGTATCAGTAATTTCAAATCTTTTCCACATTCCGTATTTATCAATGATTCCTCCACTACATTTTCCAACTTTCTCGTTATGATATTGATGGTATGTTTGATGAATTTGGCAGATTCAACAGTAGCAATTTCATTTATACAAAAATAACACGAAACGAGGATTAAAATGCTTATGACATTCATGGCTGGACTAGTAAAGCCTTCTCTTCGAAAGCTATGTATTCGTTTCAAAAAGTGATTAAAGGGAGTTCTTATCAAGTACTTGGCACATTTAAAAAATTATCGTTATGACTAATGTTGGCAACAATTAATTTTCTGCTAATATGTTCACTTGTCTACGAATATTTTCCAATAACAAGTCACATGAAATAACCTGAACAAAATTTGTCATGAAACTTTGATAAGTATTCTCCGTCCACTTGCAAAATTTCACCTCAGGGAGAACGAATTCTCGAACGATCGTATTTAAGAAAGCCCCATAGTCGTATTCTTAGAAAACTTGGTGTCGTTTGAGTAGAATCAGCGTTCGAATAATATTTGGGCATGACAATCTTAAAGTTATGCTAAAATTTCTCTACGTTCTCGAATAAGAAAAATTCGAATTCTGAAAGGATAAATCGATCGAAAAACCTGTGAAACGGACAATAAATCACATAGAACTTTATAAATATTTATTACATATAATAATCACTTAACAATAATAGTTTCACAGCTTCCATTAGAAAGATTCGAATCATTTTTCTCTAAAGAGCTTTTATTTTTGCCTGTTTCATCTGGAAAAATGTAACCTAGGTTAGAATACCAGAAATAGCATCATATTCATAAGTTACCTTTGGGAATTAAAATTTTTTCTAGAGCAATTATGGGCGATTCGAATGCTAGCGTCCAGAGTATTGCTACCAAAAGTATTACGATGTAATCTCCTAAAGTTTCATGAATCTGCAAGTAAACATTGATTTAATGAATCGTATCAGATATAGTTTCAAAAACACTTCTTATAGTTCAAAAGAAATACTTTTATTCTATCAAAAATATGCAACTCAATTCTTAAAAACACTCACCACACCGAAATTACTAAGAAATACAGGGGTTCTTAATTTGGCTGCTATACTGACTGATACCGTAATGTGGACCAAATATACTGCGTAGTTGATTCTGATCAAAACATTGAATAAGGTACAAGATAAAAGGGAATTTACAATACCTACAACATAAAAATTATTCTAATCATAAAAAAGCAAATAATCACAAATAAGTATTCAATAAATATTAGAATTAAAAGCAGCTTGACCTTGAGAGATCAAGAAACGCCCTTGCTTGTCTATCACCGCGTAAGAAAGTCAACAAATGCCACCAACAAGCTGAAAAAAATTGGAGCTTACCACCATGGCCAAAGACACACAATAAAATAATAACACAAATTGCTGCTGCCCAAAGAGGTCTTGCCAAAGAATTGTAGACAGCTGCAGACCACACGTTGTACTCATTGTCATGGTAATATTTCTGAACGAAAAGGACCAACAATAATGAACTTAAAGATGCGATCCAGAGACTAAAAACTGAAAGCTGCAAAATAATTCTGAATAATATTTATAAAGTGACAACTTTTAGCGGTTCTACCTTACTGATCTTGAGTGGTTGACCTCTATATTTGGCAATGAAATATCCTGTTAAAGCTCCGAGAAGCCAAGAAGGTACCCTCATGTGAGTTGGTGTGTAGAGTTTACTGTATTCTTCGGGATTTTGACTGGAGAAAAATAAATTGAATATACGTGTCCACGAAAGTAAGGGAAGTTCAGAAATTTTGAGACTGTTTCAAAAGTTTTCATCTACACGAAAACCGTCCATATCTCCATGGCCGGATCAACCATGTGGGGGGCCCCTAGGCAGTGCAATCTTGCCTGTATAAAACATTCAATGGGGCAGTCGCCTACTCTGCCTAATGGTTAATCCGGCCCTGCATATCTCGACCAATCTGTGAACAAAACAGTCCACCAAATTCACGAGTTCATTGGCCAATTCCAATCGAATTCGCTTATGATCTTGAGTTAGTGGAATACTTTTCAAAAGTCTTTGAGAATGTAGAGTAACGTCTCGAAATCTTCGACAAACTATTTCAATTTCAATCGAAACCAAAACAAAAAGAGGAGCAAACAAACCATTCAGATATAAGAGAGAAGACATTTGATTTCTCATAAATGAACATTTGGTGGACAAGAATCGGCAACTTTTGAAACGGACACAAAACTTCTGAACTTCCCAAGGGCGGATATAGCTTTTTTTCATGGTGGGGGATTAATAACGATTGAAAATCAGGTACACAATCACAATGTATGAAATATTTTATGTGCACCACATTGTGTAACTAAGGACTTGGCTCTGAGATTCAGAACAACACTCGAAAATGAAATATCGAAAAAATTAAAACGAAATAATTCATTAGTTATGAGGGCTACATGGACGATTAAGGTATCAAAATGTAGGTTTTCGAGGTCGCTCTATTCAATAAACACTTTCCAGAGCCCTAACTATTATGGTTTAGATTTTCACCTGCGAAATGGTTTTTTTAGAAAAATTGGAAATTTCAAATCGTCATAGTTCCCGTTTCTTTAGTCGCATCCATATGGGGATTGTATATTGTTAATCAGCATTGTCCAAAGCATCTCTATACGCAAAAAAATCGATTTCGAAAATCCCAAATTTTTGGGTGAAAAATGCATAAGGGGTATGACCCCCTAAAAACCCTATATTTGCCATCAGCACGAATTCCCTGGGAAATCTGATAGTGTTATTCAATCGATAATGTCTTCAACCCATTCGAATCTTTCAGAATACTCAATTTGGTGATCCCTATCACCCATACTCTGAGTGCTCTGAGCTTCAGAACAAAACTCGAAAATGAAATATCGAAAAAATTAAAACGAAATAATTCATTAGTTATGAGGGCTACATTGACGATTTTGGTATCAAAATGTATGTTTTCGAGGTCGCTCTATTCTATAAAATACTTCCCAGAGCCCTAACTATTATGGTTTAGATTTTTCATCTGCGAAATGGTATATTTTCGAAAAATTGGAAATTTCAAATCGTCATAGCTCCCGTTTCTTTAGTCGCATCCACATGAGGGTTATATATTGTTAATCAGCATTGTCCAAAGTATCTTTATAAACAATAAAATATATTTCGAAAATCCCAAATTTTCGGGTAATGATGACCTCCTAAAAACCCCATAGATGCCATCAACACGAATTCCCTGGAAAATCTAAAAGTGTTATTCAATCGATAATGTCTTCAACTCATTCGAATCTTCCAGAATACTCAATTTGGTGATCTGTATCTCCCATACTTTGAGTGCTCTTACTCTTAGCAAGGGCGAATATAGCTCTTTTTCATGGGGGGTGGGTAATAACAATTGAAAATCAGGTACACAATGTATGAAATATTTTATGTGCACCACATTGCGTAACTTTTCCTAGGGACTTCGATATTCATGGGGAGGGTAATTATCCTAGCTCCTCTAGCCCCCACCCGTAAATCCGCCCTTGGAACTTCCTCAACATTTGTGGAGTAGGCAAATTTTAGAAAATACTCACTTGAGATAAGTTGCACCTAGCTTATTCTTCCAAGTTACCTCGAAAGCTGCACATATGGACAACAATGTAATCAAAATAATACTGGCTATTGTTTTTTTGGGGTACTTCTTGAGGCCTATCAGTAAAAGGGGAGATAAAATATAAAGATGCGTGTCAATAGCCAGATACCATGTATGAACTGCACACTAAAATTTTAATTTGACCCATTCACATCCATCATTTCATAATTATAACATTATCGTTACCATGCTGTTGGGATTCCAATAATTTTGGATGTACAGAATTGTTGTCCACCAATACTCCCTACAGGGTTGCCCCAAGTATTCATCTACGACTGCAAAAGGTTCATGTTCAATCAAATTTACCATCGTTGCGTAAAAAAGCACAATCATCAGTAAAGACGGGGTCAGTCTGCAAAATGAAAGAATAGCATATCATACCGTTCCTAACTCCGATCAATTGGGGCATTATGAAATCATCACAATCACATACAGGGTGTCCAAATAAAATATGGTGAATATAGCGATAGCTATATCCAATAAATGATGTTTTTCATTTTATAAACTCACCTCAGAAATCTGTGCAGATAGAACATTCCCCATTTAATTGATTGGCCTTTTTCATATGCTCTCATGACGAGGTACACTACTAAGAGACCGCTTATGCTGAAGAAGGTGTCAACTGCAAATCCTAGCCCGATGAATATATAGTTAAACCAGTCGTTTTTCCACTAAAATTTTCATAAAAGTGCCAAGTTTTTCATTATAATTCAACGAATAATTGTCGCAACTTGAAGTAGAACACATTTCATAATCGAAAGTACTCACTCGCTCTACAAAAATTCTATTTACAGCAGGCAGTCCTTCAGTCATAAGGAGTCTATGTCCCAAAATAATAAGAAGCATACTCAAAACCCTCAATCCATTCAAACAGAGCAGAGAATCTTCACCTACTCTTGAACTGAAGAGTTTCTTTCCATTTGTGTACACTGAGAAACATCTTAGGAAATCGTTATTGTTATCTACGAATATGAATTCAAATTTCAGGGTCTTCAGGTTTATTACAGTGCCAAAAAGTATCGGGAATCGGTCAATGAAACACGAAAGTTTTCTCGAATTATTCTTGTGCAATACAGGGTGGCCAAGAGATTGACGTCAAAAAGAAAAAAAACAGGTCCCTCGTGACATAGGCTATTCGAATCACCCCCCTGTATGTTATGCGATTTTTCACGGTAGTCGAATTATGAATTTTTTTATGAACTTTGAGAATTTTCGACTTGACCATCTTAAAAAAGATATTAAAAAAAAAGTACGAGACTTCTCTGTGGAATTCTTTTGTAACTTAATCTTCATGAATTGTACTTTTATACATAAAATAACCAGATTCGTAACTTTGATAAGAATTATGGAAATTTTGGTCCCAAGTGAAAAAGTTACGTGAATTGGATTATGATCTGAATTTTCGAATCAAAATTAAAAATGTAAAAAGGCTAATTCACGGTTTCTTAGGGCCGGTATTATAAACGTCGAATCGAGGATTCAACCGTGCGCCAACTACCAGATAGTAAGGCATTTGGTTGTTGGCGCACGGTTGAATCCTCGGTTCAACTTTTATAATACCGGCCCTTAGTATGCTTAAAAACTGCGCTCAACACGCAGCTTTTAGAATCATTGATAAAAAATGGTACTTAACACTCTACTTTTGCTAGAATTAGCCTTCAAAGTCATCGAGGTGGAAAAAATCAAAGAACTAGACATTTCCTACAAAACCAACATCTAAAGCTAATTTTCATTAATTTTCAGCATTTTCTATCATAACTTGATCAGAAAAATCTTGAAATGGCAAAGAATAATTTTGTAGTAAATGTCTAGTTCTTTGATTTTTTCCACCTCGATTACTTTGAAGGCTAATTCTAGCAAAAGTTGAGTGTTAAGTACCATTTTTTATCAATGATTCTAAAAGCTGACTGTTGAGCGCAGTTTTTAAGCATACTAAGAAACCGTGAATTAGCCTTTTTACCTTTTTAATTTTGATTCGAAAATTCGTATCATAATCCAATTACCGTAACTTTTTCACTTGAGACCAACATTTCCATAATTTTTATCAAAGTTACGAATCTGGTTATTTTATGTATAAAAGAACAATTCATGGAGATTAAGTTACAAAAGAATTTCGCAGAGAAGTCTTGTACTTTTTTTTAATATCTTTTTTAAGATGGTCAAGTCAAAAATTCTCAAAGTTCATAAAAAAATTCAAAAACCGTGAAAAATCGCATAACATACATGGGGGTGATTCGAATAGCCCATAACACGAAGGACCTGTTTTTTTTTTGACGTCAATCTCATATTCAGCTTTACCTATTTCTGAATCGCAAATTGATCGATACCACTCAGGAATAAAAGACGTGCCAATAACTTATCGAAAAAAAGAATTTCTACAGTCTCTTTGAGCGGGGTTTTTAAATGATCAATTCCCGGTACTTTTCTAGTCGTATTTCAGTTTTTTCAGGGAAATATTGGACCGAAGCTTTCACATTTGGGGTCATCACTTACGGGAAGAGTTGGACATATCAGCAATGGTACCAAGCACAAGCAATAAGCCAAAAGAGCAGAATAGAATTCTGGAAATTGAAAGTAGTAAGATTGTGAGGCGAGTTTGAAATTCTTTAGAACACCTACATGCCTACGGTAGTTCTAGTTGGTAGTTGTCGTTTTGAATCTTCAGTTGAACAGAATTTTTCCATGAAAGTCAATCTTATTGGTAGAAGGTCCGGAAATATTACATCACTGATGGTCTGAAGATCTTTAGAGCTGCATCCAGAAGGTACACAAAGTCCAAATATCATTCTTACTTCGGAAAAGTCAAACTGAAAATGCGCATATCTCCCAATAAACCAAATAACGCAATAATACACAAGTTACATTGCCAGATTGATGACTAATATTGAAAAAAGAGAAGTTCTAAATTACCCCCACATATCGAAGCCCTTGAGTAGTATTCATAACTCGAAAATTACCTCAGCCAAGTTCTCGGCTAGCAAATCGAAATTCGGGGTAGATTTGCTGGTTGAAACAACAGCAGAGCAATATTTTCCTTTGACTTCTGTGTCAAATTTTGTATCATTGTGTTTCACTTCAACACATTCTTCGTAGTTTCCGAAATTAATTATGTTTCCATATAAGACTCCTGCAGGAATTTTCGCTGATGAGTCCATCACTAAGGATAATAATGGATAAAATTAAATTCATAAAGGTGCAAGATTCCAATAAAGTTCAATTCAACAGTGGAAACAAAAGAGTTCAACAGTTGATAATCCCGAGGCTTTATTTACTACAATGCATTGTAAATGCCGATATTCGTTTGAAAGATAAAAAATCAATGAATTGGACACAGACACAGCTTAAGCGTTTAGTGCCCGCGCAATAAAATAAACTGGCTGAGGGCGCTAAACTCAGTTTATGACCGATATGCATAACAAAGATTAGATGCATACAATCACATACAATATTTTATGTATGACGTTTTGAAATCAAAAGATGTGTCCATTACAAAATAATACTCGGGCGTTAAGTGCTACTTCTCGCCCTCAAACGGTAGGGCATAAAAGTTGTTATTACATCGAATTGTGTATTTATACAGAGTGTAACAGCCAAATGGAATAAATTCGATAACGAATAAATGAGGGCGTGTTGGGAAAAACGCTCGGACACGTCGATTTGTAATTTTAAATGCGCATATTTTTCAAGAAAATAAAATTATATAGGGTGTTCCATGCGACCGTGGCCAATACCAACTTTCTTATTTCAAATAAAACCCCCTGTATATTACTTATTTTTTGGATTCTTCAGAGAATTCTAGACACAATTCATGCACAATGTCCTATACCTATCTTCAACTTTTTCGGAAATATAAGTGTTTTCAGGTTTTTTTACAATTTTACATTAGACTTCTTTTTGTGGGGATATGTCAAAGTATTATATGCGAAACGAAACCCTTAAACTAAGACGACCTAAAAACCCCAATCACGCTTGCGATTAGATCAGTCAAGCCTGAAATGTTGAGTAACGTTAGAAGACAATTCTACACCAGATTAGCATGTTGCCAAGACGTTCGCGGCGAGCATTTTGAACATTTCCTACATTGACATTAATGTTTTTTTTTTCAATAATTAAGAAATAATCAGTATTACTCATTAGGTTTTAAGTGTAATGTACCGAATTTGTGAAATAAAATAATTTCCATTTAAAACGTTGATTTTTGCAATAAATCTGAAAACACTTAATACTTCCGAAATAGTTAAAGATAGGTATAGGACATTGTGCATGAATTGTGTCTAGAATTCTCTGAAGAATCCAAAAAATAAATAATATACAGGGGTTTGCATTTGAAATAAGAAAGTTGGTATTGGCCACGGTCGCATGGAACACCCTATATAGTTTCATTTTCTTGAAAAATATGCGCATTTAAAATTACAAATCGACGTGTCCGAGCGTTTTTCCCAACACGCCCTCATTTATTCGTTATCGAATTTATTCCATTTGGCTGTTACACTCTGTATATGGGTGTATATGAACATTCATTTTCCTAGTTTTTATGTTCGCATGTCTTGAGATGCGGAAAAAGATTATATACTTGCAGGGTTTAGGCGAATGAAAAAGAGCAAATAATGAAGATTTGTAAAATAATTGCACTTGATGGCATACAAAAGTTAAATATTTTGAATTTTCCGATGAGATTCTTTTGGCACCAAGAAGAATGAAGTGTATTTTGAACTTACTCTTGATAGCCCATAGCTGTTTTTGATGAACGCCTCCAATAACAGATCTAATTTGTTTTGAACAAATCGAATCGATCTTCTCCAATTCCTTCAAAGAAGGCTGAACGTCATAATATTTTTCGAGCAATAAACTGAGATTTGAGTTTGGTACCGAATTTTCCAGTTTTGCTAATAAAGAAACAATTTCCAGCACATTACTCTGTTTCGCGATCTGGCTTTCGCATAATGTCCACGAAATTACTACGAAAACCACAAGAACCAACTTAATTTTCAGCATATTTTCGACTAGCAAGCGCTTCTGCTAAAATCAGTACGAGCAACTGGTGTATTTATTATATGATCATCAGAAATACAGAGTTTCAACATATTCTGTTTGATCAATTCTCTCAGAAGATAACAATCGCATTATTTATCTTCAGAAAAATCCAACAATAGACGAAAACCATTTGGTGACGTGTGTAAACATTTCCCTGAACAAGCAATGCACCATGTTGCTTCGAATTGTCATAAACCAAATAGATTGGTGCATAAACATATGAACGGAAAATGTGTAGTTTTGGATGCTTAAGTTTGCACAAAATGTTGATTTATTGTACAGGTGGCACAATGAAGACGGTTCGGCGGTTTTCATTGCAGCGAATGTTTACAGACGCCGCTAATTTTGGCCCTAATACCACCCTCAACAAAGAGGCCAAAGTGGACCTTGAAACGGCAGCTTTGGGCAGCTTCACTGCTGATGCAGGATGCAGGCCATGATTCATAAGCACAGCTTGGTAAACATAGGCAAAAGGAAAGCTCGTTTCGTCTATGGAAGTATGATTGAGTATTCATACAGGATGACCCAAATAATCAACGGTTTTTCGTGTCTAAAATAAGTAACGTTATTCCCGATAATCTAGTTCACTGCAATTTTTGATACGTTACAACGCCGCTAGATGGCCAAAACAATTGAAGGTGTGAGAATTTGTTTCGATGCACCAGATGTCGCACAGTACTGTCTAAGGAATAATTTTTAATTTTTTGACAATTTCTGGAATTGTGCTGAAAATTCCACATCAAATTTTTGTATTCGACATTATACAGAAGAAGTATGCACTTCGTAGGAGATAGAGTTGAATTTGTTCGATGAAATGCTCAAAAAGTGCTAAGTATCCTAAAGAAATATACCCCATTAAGATTAGCCTCCTTGTTGTATAAACTCTAGATTTAGCATCATTCGTCACTCTGATCTCTCCTCAGTTGCGAATAAATCTTTCGCCTTTTACTAAAGATTTCCGTGGGGAGGGATAACTCAAATGAGTCTAAAACAAATTTTTGTTATGGCCCATTTTAATGGGCCGCTCAACTTAATCAAACATAATAATTTCAAATATTCAATTTAATTTCAATTACCAAAGATTAATTCAGTAATTGACATTTAACTGTGTAAAATACACCTTCTACATTAACACAACTCTCGTTGGAAAGAACTAATGAAGATTTTCAAATTAAACTATATTTCAGATTTCAGTGCATTCATAATTTGGTATTTGGTTCGATTCAGCAGTCATTTCGCTTCCGTCTTCTTTCTCCAATTTTTTAGTGATTGTTCACTGTCAGCAAAAGGAGGCCAAAAAAGAACCTTTTTAGGTGGATATTGTTACCAAAGAGGAAGTCTTTGTTGTTACTAACTAAAAACATTGTTTAAACAATGCAACAAATCAGAACTTATCATGGACGATGGACGTGTCAGCATATGCATTTCTGCATGCTCTTTTTGACTTTAAAAATTCAATCGACCGACGAATTTGTATGGAAAAGTTAAATTTAAGTTCTTGACCAGTTATTACTAATTCTAAAAAAATATGATCTGATTCCATTTTGAAACTATGGACATATTCTTAGCCATAGTATGAGCACAGACAGGTCTGAGGCATGAGGATATGATTTAGCCCATCCCCATGGAAAAAATATCATAATAATCAGAGGTGTCTCCTATTTGGTGATTATCCACGATCTCTTATTTTGCCTTCATTTTTCCCAGTTATCATTAAAAATTACCTTTTCATTCTGTTTTCAAATTACAATTACAGGACTGTTTTTCAAATTTCAGCCCATAGACAAAATGTTCAGCCAGTGACCTCTCTCCGATTTGGCGATTTAGCCACAGGTCTGTGATTTAGCCTTCATTTTAGAATGATTTCATAGGTTAGAAATGTACATAATCTTCTCATTTCATTGTTTATTTATAATAACATGACACAAATTGCTCTTAATTAGTCAGTTAATGAAAACCCACTAAAAGCACAAAAGATGTACAAGTTGGAAGTTTGATTAATTTAATTCCTTCATAGTGTTTTAATCAAGCAGCTTTGCTAATTTGATAATCACCTGTTGATTCCATTCCACCTTTATCTTCTCTTGAATAATTGAGATTGTTGAATCAATATATGGGGATTATCTAGGTATATAATTTGCAATATGATTAGATAGACAATTAATATACTTCGGAGATATTGATATTAGTTTCTTCAACTGCACAGGTTTTCATTTGGTAAATATTTCACTCCCGAATGAAACTCTTCTGTGAGAATTCTATTGCTTTCTATATTTCAGTTAAAATGGATAATATTCAGGCTGTTGATGATCATAATGAACGGACTGAAGAAAAAAGAACCAGATTAGAGTCAGACGATGGAGAGTTTGATGAAGAATTAGCACTTCCAGATCCCATTTCATTGATAGATATGGGAGATGGTCCAGTTGCTGTAGCTATGTCTGATGATGAAGTTGAGAGTAAATCACATTATTGAACAAAATTTTGAATAGTGTAACAATTTTATGTTTTAGCATTTGGAAAAATAGGTCGTCCATTCAGCACAATTCATACCAGTCCAGTAAAATTTAGTTCATTTAGTAGGGAAGTATTTATACCAGGAGAAGATATAAGCGCTAGTATTTCTCATTGTGAACGACATTTAACAACACATCTTTTGAATCCAAACTTGTAAGCCATATTAGCCTTTTAGGAACTATCATGATTGGTAAACTACAGTTCTTTACAACAGGTACACTATTACTTTAACTCATGGATCTTTTACTTGGGACATCAAGAAAAGATATAAGCAAATACAAAATCTCCATCAACAGCTAATAATTTTTCGAACAAGTTTGAATTTTCCCCTTCCCACGAAAACGCACAAGAATAAACGAAATTATGTTAAAGATGCAAAGAAAAAAATGGGTGGAAAAAAGAAAAAACGTTCTCTGCCGAGGTTTCCCAAAAAACCTGAAGTTTTAGTAACATACGACAAACTGGAATCAAGGCAGAGGCAATTAGAAGATTATTTGAATAATTTGCTCTCAATAAGGATCTATAGAAATCATCCTGCCACTGTGAGTGTTAAAACCAGTTCATTTGTGTCTGATTAAGCAATTTTCTAAAACACTGTGTATAAAATATCAGTTTAGTAATGAAACACTTGTTGTTAAAATCTTCTGCTTTCTCAGATAGAGTTCCTTGAACTGTCTCAAATATCATTTGTGATGGGCTTGGGGAAAAAGGGAAAAGAAGGTATGTTGAAGAAAAAAAACGGTAGTACAGTTCCGGGACAATCTGGGTGCAACTGTTTCGGACTCATTAGCTGCATGTGTTGTAGAAGGTAAATAAGATAAAGAATTTGTAACATTCTCGATACTTTTTATGTGAACATTTCTCCTCACCTCTACGTTTTTTCATTGTTAATTTTTAGGTATCAACTTTTGAAGGACCAAATTTTTTGCTCTCGGTGGTCTGAAAGATGGTTTTTTGTCAAAGATACATATTTTGGTTATATAAACCCTAAAGATGGTAGAGTAAATGCTGTCATTTTATTTGATCAAGGATTTGAAGTTGGCTCGGGAATGTATTCTGTAGGACTACATATGGGTTTTCAAATCCTCACAATAAGCCGTCAAATTACTTTCAAATGTTGGACCAAGAGAAAATGCAAGGAATGGATTGAAGCCCTCAAAGAAGCTGCAGGTGGCACAGGTAAGTCTCTGCGATATTTTGCCAGGTTTTGGAATTAAATTTGAAGATTCTACTACATCGATTCGTATGAGTCCTTTGTGAATTAAATGGATCTCTCACATGAAATTTTTTAGCCAGGGAATTTGTCATGTCAAATCGACACAGATCATTTGCTCCAATCAGAAAAAGTATTACAGCAAGCTGGTTTGTTGATGGTAAATTGTACATGTCATCCGTAGCAGATGCTTTAGAGCACGCTAAAGAGGAAATTTTCATAACAGATTGGTGGTTAAGTCCAGAAATTTATCTTAAAAGACCTGTTATTGATGGTCATTACTGGAGACTTGATAATGTACTTAAGCGTAAGGCAGTAAGTTATAAAAACACTGTTTTAATTCGTATTTTTTCAGCTTTCAATAAACTAAAATTTGTCATTTTGTTATAGAATGAGGGTGTTAAAATTTTCATACTTCTTTACAAAGAAGTAGAGTTAGCATTAGGTCTGAACAGTTATTACAGCAAGCAAACACTTATGCATGATAATATAAAAGTGCTTAGGCATCCAGATCATGCGAAAGTAGGTGTTTTTCTGTGGGCACATCACGAAAAAATGGTGGTTGTTGATCAGAATTACGCTTTTGTGGGAGGTATTGATTTGTGTTATGGCAGATGGGATGACGATAAGCACAGGTAAAGTGATGAACGAACTATTATAAAGCATGCACAGTGAATGAATAAAATAAAATTGTCAGGACCTCATTTCAATTTCGATAGATGTAAATGTAAGAAAAACTGTATTCTCTATTAAATCTGGTGTGTCAACTTTCAGATTAATTGATCTAGGTAGCATCAATACCAAACTGGATACTACCCAAAGAAAGAAGAAAACGTCCAGTACTCCCGAAGGGGGAAAAATATATCCAATTCCAAAACCCATATATAGTCAAACTCCGATTCCTTCTGTAAAACCTAGTACTCCGAAGGATGAGAAACCTGATCCTTTGGAGACTCCAACCCTGGAACCTGGTGATAATTTGCTCCGTCCACCCACAATCGATAAAATCAAGTGCAATACTCCAGAATCGAACAGAAAAAACGTCCTAGTTAACATTAAGAAAACAATGAAGAAAGGAAAAAACCTTATCAATTTGGCATACAATCCGAATGAAAACGATCAATGTAACGCTATTGAAACCCAAGAGACGGAGGATGAAGTGGAAGATCTATTGGATGGTTCCACTAAATTGTGGATCGGCAAAGACTATGTTAATTTCATCGTTCAAGATTTCAACAACTTGGACAAACCGTTTGATGACTTTATAGATAGGTACACCACCCCTAGGATGCCTTGGCATGATGTAGGGATGTGTGTAGTGGGAAAAGCAGCTAAGGATATCGGTAGGCATTTCATTCATCGATGGAATAATACAAAATTGGAAAAAGCCAAATTCAATGAACTGTACCCGTATTTGTTGCCGAAAAGTTATGATGAATTCAAAGCGCTCCCAATTAATATGCCCAACGGTTGTTATGAGGTTACATGCCAAGTGAGTAATATTTCATCATTGAGTGTTTGATTCATTTATGTTTAATTATATTTTTTATGTGTATGTTTTTACATTGGAATCATTTTTATGTTTGGTCTGATAGGCACTAAGGAGTGTAAGTACTTGGTCTTGTGGTTTTTTAGAACCAGATACTGTTGAACAAAGCATTCATGAAGCGTACATTCAGTGTATAACAACTGCCAAACATTATATATACATTGAGAACCAGTTCTTTATTTCACTGGCATTTAACAATCCTAACACGCAAAATCGAGTCGGAGATGAATTGTACAAAAGGATAATAAGGGCTCACAAGTAAGATATTTCATACTTTCAAATTGGCAATATTTTCATTCCCTTTTGAAAATTCAATCACTTGATCATTTGTCTCACAATTGCTGAAAAATTCTCAAATTCAGGAACTTGTCTGGAAAATTTGTTATACAGGATACATTTTTAGGGCTAGAGACATTTTCAGGGTTTATGTTGTGATACCTCTCCTGCCTGGATTCGAAGGGGAAGTTGGGGGTACAACTGGAACTTCCCTTCATGCAATTACCCATTGGAATTATGCTTCAATATCTAGGTAAGTGATATTATCTTACTTCCAAGTATTGTAACCAAGAGCCAAGAGTTCTCTTTTCATACTTCTCTTTCGGTCAGTATATCATCGTATTCCTCAGCGACATTTTGTTTGGTGGTATTGACATCGGCCAGATCACAACGTTGCTACGCTCCACCCTTACAATTATAGCTGTCACTTTGTCAGGTTATGTAATTCTGGGACCTGCGACCTCTGAGGTCACCTACAGCTGTACTAGATCCTCATTATTCTCCCAGTGTCAAACTTGATTTCAATTTTTCTTTGATGAATACTATCGCTATTCTCATCCCTTCATATTTATGTCCCTATGTTGCCTTCTTTACTTTCGAATTAACTTCTCCCATGAGTACCTATGAATAGAATATCAACTTTTTAAGAGGAAAAGATGCCATTTTGAATCGCTTGAAAGAAGCCGGCATTGATGACCCATCACAATATATCACCTTTTTTGGATTGAGAAACCATGAAATATTAAATGATGAACCTATCACCGAGCTCATATATGTCCATTCGAAGTTAATGATTGTGGATGATAGAATTGTTATTTGTGGATCAGCAAACATCAATGATAGATCTCTTATTGGAAAAAGAGATTCAGAATTAGCAGTTCTAATAGAGGTACCTCTTCATTCAAGTTTTGAAAGCAAATAAGGTTGCATTTTCCTTTCAATTCAAATTTTCAGGATGAAACTTTTGAAGATGGCAAAATGAATGGTGAGCCATATCAGTGCGGAAAATTTGCAGGAAGTCTTCGTAAATATCTGTTCAAAGAACATCTGGGTATTCTGGGAAAGGAATCCGAGAATATCAATATCGATGTGTCAGATCCAGTCATCGATGAATTTTATAAAGGAATTTGGTACAACACAGCATCGTTGAATACAGAATTGTATGAGAAAGTGTTTCATTGCATTCCAACAGATAAGGTGGAAACCTTCGCACAACTCAGGGAATACAAACAAGAAGAGCCATATTATTCTGTTGAGATAGCTAGAGCTGAAAAAATGTTAGACACTATTCAGGTAAATTCTTCTTCAAATCTCGGAAAATTCAAACCATATTATTAATTTTCATTTATTCCAGGGACATATTGTTTTATTACCTCTGAAATTTTTATCACAGGAACTATTGACCCCTTCTCCGAATTCAGTGGAAGGAATTATGCCCACTGCTCTCTGGACATAAATTTCCCTCTGTTCTGTATTTAATAATCATTAATTTTCATCTTCAGTGAATAAGAATATCGCAAAACAGTATTTATAAAGAAAACAATCCATTTTTCACTTGAATAGTCAATATTTATTAAGGCAGCTGTCACATCTGAATGTTTTCCTTTTTATATTTTATTATTTATTAATGTAAGGAAATAATTAATGTTGCCAAGTTGATATTAATTTTTGTGATGAAAATTTTAATTTAATCTTTTTCTTGTCTTTTACAGTTGTTGAAGTGTTATTTTTCATATACACAGATATTTATTTTTTGGTCAATTGATGTGAATGTTTTAGATTTACAAACATCAATTGAAGTAATTATTTTATATATACAAATTTTACACACATGAACATAACCTAGAACGCATAAAACAGCTTTTAGCATAAATTATTCCCATTTTCAGTACAATTTTTGCATTTAATTTTGGTTTTGGGTCTGATGCTTGTTAGAATTATGTTTCCAAAGTAGTTATTTATTATATCCGTGATTGTATTTGAGAAAAATAGTTACCTAGCTATTATATCATAAATAATTTTTCATACCATTATTTCGTAATAAGTATTGTTAAAATGTTCCAATAGTAATATGTTTTATCCTGATTTGTATTTCAATGAAAAACTTTTGTTGAATAACTTCGTTGAAAATGAAGATATATGATATGATATTAAAAAAATACAAATTCTCAAGATAATTTATCATGTCGCAACAATTAAATTTTTTTGAACTTTCGTAATTTATTTTGTTTGGCCAGTTATCCCCAGAATATCACTTAGAATTCAAATAAACCAGCAATGATTTTGAATCATATGTTATAGAAATATTGGATTTATTGATAATTCGTGAGTTACAAAATTCTGCACGTAGCTTGACTACGTTATTTCCTATCTAAATGCGAAATTTCATCTCGTTCGAATCAGTAGTTTTGAAGTTATTAGGAAAACAAAATTTCAATCAGCCGAATTTTGCTCATCAACGAACTTGACTGCGGCATTCCAGATCCGAACCTAACCTGAAAATTATAAGTGAATAAACGGAGCGGTCGAGACCACAGACTACATATTCCTAGAGACGTCCCTGACCTATTTTTAATAAAAAAATTTGTTGATGAGGTTTTTGAGAAAGCAGTGCGGAAAAGTGTTAGTTTCCGTACGCAAATGCAAGCTACAACTTTGCGGACTTTGCCCATGATAGTGAAAAAATTACTATTTTCATTCCGAATTTTCCTTTTGATTTGAAACTGAATGTCAGTGTCAGACGAAACTGTCACAGATTTCTGTGTTCCACGCTCTTATCAGTCGAGTCAGCTGACTCTTCACAAACCTTGTGACAATTTCAGGTTTACGACGTTTACGTCTAGCTCATATTTTTCAGTCTTTCCGGAAAATTGGGCGAGGTTTTGGTGGTCAAGTGGTGTTTTTCTTCTTTACTGATCTTCCAGTAAGTAGTTTTTCCATTCAACAGACGGAAATCGTAACAGCATCAAATTATATTGTTTCCATCAAACTGTCGGATCCTATTGATTTTCTGACCTATATATCAATTCTTATGGGAACTTATGTTCATATTATTGTTACCAATAAAGATTATTTATCACGTATTTTCGCATGTTAATTTGCTTTTTCAAAATTTGGATGAATTATCCATTGGAACATTCAGAATTATTCGAGGGCAAGTCTAAGTTGAAGGCGTAGTCTATGGTCACGCGACTTCCATTTAGTTGAGAAATAGTCAATCAATTCGCTTTATTCAGTCTTTTTAAAGGGATATAAGTAAGGGTGTTTTCAAACTTGGCCTATCTGATATCTTTTTTCTCATATGTTTTTATTTCTTGCAGGTGAAAATATCAAAATGTCTAACCTACCTAAGATAAGCGATGAAGATCGTGAATCAAACTATGGATATGTCCATGCAGTTTCTGGTCCAGGTAAAAAAAAGACAATAATAAGGTTTCAGTCCAAACATTAAATATGAAATTTTACAGTCGTAACTGCGGAAAAAATGTGTGGGTCAGCTATGTACGAGCTTGTAAGAGTCGGTTACTTCGAACTGGTAGGTGAAATTATTCGTCTTGAAGGAGACATGGCCACCATTCAGGTATGTTAAAAAAAAGTTGTTTGAAATTTTTGTCAAGTATCCTTTATTTGTTAGGTATACGAAGAAACTTCTGGTGTTACTGTTGGAGATCCTGTACTGAGAACTGGTAAACCTCTGTCAGTTGAATTGGGACCAGGTATTATGGGTTCCATTTTCGACGGTATTCAGCGTCCTTTGAAGGATATCAATGATTTGACACAAAGTATCTACATTCCTAAAGGTATCAACATACCTTGTTTATCTAGAACAGCGAAGTGGGACTTCAATCCCTGCAACATCAAAGTGAGTACCGATTGGGTTGAACGTTTCGGTTTATTTTGTCAAATGTGTACTTGATTGTTTGCACAATTTAAATTGTTGGTATAATTTCCAAGAATACTGTCTATGTTGCTAAAGTTGTTGAAATTTTTGTCTTAGATGGGATCTCATTTGACCGGTGGAGATATCTATGCTCTTGTCCACGAAAATACTTTGGTGAAACAAAAACTTATGCTGCCTCCGAAAGCTAAGGGTACAGTGACATATATCGCAGAACCAGGAAGTTACACTGTTGACGTAAGTTATAATTCGAAATGACCCAAAGAAGGAACTCAACTAACGTGATTTATTTTTGTAGGACGTCATTTTGGAAACTGAATTCGATGGTGACCGCACAAAATACACCATGTTGCAAGTATGGCCTGTACGTCAACCGCGTCCTGTCAGTGAAAAATTGCCAGCCAATCATCCTCTCCTCACCGGACAGAGGGTTTTGGATTCTCTTTTCCCGTAAGTTTCGTAACTTCTCCGGAGAAAAAATCCCTAAACTTTATTTATTGCAGATGTGTTCAGGGTGGTACCACCGCTATTCCCGGTGCTTTCGGTTGTGGAAAAACCGTCATATCCCAATCGCTCTCCAAATATTCCAATTCAGACGTCATCGTCTACGTAGGATGCGGAGAAAGAGGTAATTTATGATTTTATCGTGTTTTGAAGGTTTAAGACGAAGGAGTCTCAGTAGGCACCACAGAACACAAATAGGCACTCAAACAGCGTCGTAAAACGAAATATTAGATTTCAAAAGGGACATAGAAATTTCGTATTTGTCAATTTTTTTGACAGCTGTCAGAAAATTTGACTGCTGTCAATTTTTTGACAGCTGTCAGAAAATTTGACTGCTGTCAATTTTTTGACAGCTGTCAGAAAATTTGACTGCTGTCAATTTTTTGACAGCTGTCACTTTTTTGACAGCCGCCACTTTTTTGTGACTGCTGCCAATTTCTTTGGCAGCGGCTGTTCAAGACATCGTATATGATCTAGGGTCTTTAATTACAGAAATATTGGTATGTTTTTTCGATAATCCGCTAGAATTATGGTTCGGGTTACGAGATCTTGGCAAAATTTCGAGAGTTAACGGCGGGACCGACCGGACGGACGAACATAATTGAATTTGACTGAAATTTCGTCATTTCGCTAATTTTTCCAAAATTCGTTATGACTTCATTGAAATACCCTTATGTTACTGCCCATTTCTCTTCATTCTTGTTTATCTCATTCTCGAAATGTAGGAGTAGTTGAGATAGTTCATAGTCCCAATATTTGTGGCACAAGATACGGAAATTCGGAATAAATGTTTTTGCAGATGAAAAATCAATATTTCAATAACTATACTCCATTCACTTTTATGAAGTATCGCGGTTGGCCAAGTATTAGGTTTATCAAGTTTTTTTACCTGAAAAAATCGCAGGTTGGCATTCGTGAATGACATTGGGTGCGTTCATCGGACTCAACAGTTGGCCAACTGTTGTGAAAAAGTCGGATGAACCTTTATGCTACCTGAGCGCTACATCGGAGCGGACGCCATTTTTTCGAGCGGTCTATTTTTATGCTGCATGTCAAAAGCGTGAAGTTTGTTGTTGATGATAGGTTGAAGTTTCATTTTTTGAAAATGGAAAATAAACAAGAGTACGACATCAAATCATGTGGCCATGACATGAGGAGCATGGAGCGAAAAGGTCGTTCATAAAACTTCGATGTTTCACAACTGTTACCGATGGATCGGAGCGGTAGCTGCTTAGTCGGATGAACGCACCTATTACGTCAATGAATAAATCTGGGAGACGTTTATTTTTCATTATTAATTATTAATTATCAAGCCTGGAAACTAAGAATGCCGAAGGTAGTTTCGAAAAGGCAGAGGCAAAGTATCAGGAAGTAAATGAACATTTTGTTAAAAACCTAATAACTACGACATATATGTAGAAACGGCAACGTTGCTTGTTCAACTGACAGAAGAATGACCATAACCTAACATTTTCAAAATATACACGGTGAAATGTGTCAGAATTCCATGGCCAACCGGTATACTTTATAAAAGTGAATGGAGTATACTTAGATAGAGATCCCAAAATCTTTCCATGTATCAATCTGGAAAATCTGTTGACCGTTCCAGGTAACGAAATGTCCGAAGTACTCCGGGACTTCCCCGAACTGACGGTCGAGATCGGTGGTCAGACGGAATCCATCATGAAGCGTACCGCTCTGGTCGCCAACACCTCCAACATGCCTGTCGCCGCTCGTGAAGCCTCCATCTACACCGGTATCACTCTGTCCGAATACTTCAGGGACATGGGCTACAACGTGTCCATGATGGCCGACTCCACGTCCCGTTGGGCCGAGGCCTTGAGAGAAATCTCGGGTCGTCTGGCCGAGATGCCGGCCGATTCGGGATACCCCGCCTATCTGGGGGCCCGTCTGGCCTCCTTCTACGAACGTGCCGGACGCGTCAAATGTCTGGGTAACCCAGATCGCGAGGGTTCCGTGTCCATCGTAGGAGCCGTATCGCCGCCCGGTGGTGACTTCTCAGATCCCGTCACTTCAGCCACCCTCGGTATCGTGCAGGTGTTCTGGGGTTTGGACAAGAAGCTGGCCCAACGCAAACATTTCCCGTCCATCAACTGGCTGATTTCCTACTCCAAATACACGAGAGCTTTGGACGATTTCTACGACAAAAACTTCCCCGAGTTCGTCCCATTGAGGACGAAGGTCAAGGAAATCTTGCAGGAAGAAGAAGACTTGTCTGAAATCGTACAACTGGTAGGAAAAGCGTCTCTCGCGGAAACCGACAAGATCACCTTGGAAGTAGCCAAGCTCCTGAAGGAAGATTTCCTTCAACAGAACTCCTACTCGGCATACGACAGATTCTGCCCCTTCTACAAGACTGTCGGTATGTTGAAAAACATGATTGGTCTGTACGATATGTCCAGACACGCTGTTGAAACTACCGCACAATCCGACAATAAGATCACTTGGAATGTGATCAGGGAAGCTATGAGCAATATCCTGTACCAACTCAGCAGTATGAAATTCAAGGATCCCGTTAAAGATGGAGAAGCGAAGATAAAGGCTGATTTCGATCAGCTTTACGAAGATATACAGCAAGCTTTCAGGAACTTAGAAGATTAATGTATCGATATTCTTAGAAATCAGAAAGGCCCCTTGGACAGATTTTTTCGGAATATCCAAATCTATTTGAAAATGGCCATTTTATCATACACATGTTGATAATTCATTGTAAGTGTACAATACCATGTATATAAATGAGGTGGATCAAGATTGTATCTGAAACTTCATCGAAGGCAGACGATTCCGCTATGCAAATTTTCCGAATGAATTGTGGCATCGATAATAATTGGTTAAATAGGAAAGTTTGAAGATGATATTATATACTTTGTGTGTACTCAATTTTCTGATGTAATTTTGGATCACCTTGTCTATAAAGTAAGAATAATTAGTTTTAATCGAGACTTAGTGGTGAAGGTTTCAGCTAATTCTGTTCACCTTTATTTTTCCTTCATTCCAATTGTACTTTTAGGGAAGTTGCAGTTTCTTTGAGATTTTTCTCAGTATTATCTGTTATGATGTTATTTTCTTTTATTTTTACATTTTTGAAACGCTCCGTACAATTTTTCATATCTATAGTTTCCTAATGCTTTATATTTTAAATGATGTTTTATTGTACAGTTATCAATTATTAATATACTATAGTTTAGAATTTGAATGTAGTTGAAATGTTCTATTGTGAACAATAATTATGCAATATATTGTTGTTTTGAAAGCTTGAGTTTTATTTTGGGAAATGACGGGGTTCCTTTTGGATAAGTGAAAAATGTGGCAGAGAATAAGGTAAGTTGAATTTATGGGAATCTTATTTTTTGCGCGTTTGATCCATTGAAAATCTTGAAAATAGCGGAAGAGGTTAACTCCTGAAGCGAGAGCGAATGCGTTCGGAGAGTGAACCTTTCGAAACGCAAGTAGGTTAGGATGTTTTTCTTCGTAGATTTGCTTTTCACGGAATTGTGTATCTCTTCTTGAGGTGTATTGCTACTTTTTTTGAAAGGCAGCATCAAAGTTTTCATTTTTTCGTTTCACAATCGCACCGGTTACCGAGAAGCTATGCTAAAATTCGTTCACGGGTTGAAAAATAAATCTAATAAATCATTAAATTGGGACCAATAATAATGCAAAATGTTAAAATTTAATTAAACAAAGCATATTTGAATGAGCGGAATAAATTCGCTTTTCCCATTTCCGTAATCATTACTTCACCTCAATTTTGCATTTTACAAGTTTGATCGATATACACCCACTCGGCGTAGGTAAGTACTCATAAATCATAGTTTTTATGAACTTCTGGTGCAGTATCATATAAGCCAACTCAATGATAGGAGAACTATACTGCTCCACAAGAGTTAGTGATATCGTATTCAATCGTTTTTAAAAGTACGTAATCTTCGAGAAAATCGCTGTAAAATCATTTAAAACGCAATACAAACTTGAATCGATCCAATAAAATCAGTATGAGACATTTCGTCAATCTGGTCGCCTTTTTTCTGAAGTTTGGTTCTCTGCAAATGCTTCATGAATGTTCTAAATTTGAAATGACGTCAGTGTAACAACGGCTTCGATTTGCATTTGAATTTGAAACAAGTTTTCTGAAAATGCCAAGACGTAAATTAACAAACGCTGAGGCTAATAGGGCTATCGGAATGCAGGTTCCGTGTTGGAAAGACCAAGGCTTGGTGGGCGACGAAAAACAACACCTGCTCAGGATCGTTTCATCACCGTTTCGGTGAGAAGAAACCCTACATCTACGTGTAGAATGCTACGGAATACTCTTTAAAATGCAGATGGGGTCCAAGTTTCCATCGAAACCATGAGACGACGTTTGAGAGAGGTTCTAGACGTCCATTAACAGGAGTTCCATTAACACGTGACCATAATAAGCGTCAAAGACTGGAATGGGCAAGGCAACATATCAATTGGAACGATCAATGGCGCAGTGTTCTTTTCACTAATGAATCCATATATGGACGATTTTCAGATTCTCGAAGAATAAGGGTAGGGGACAATCCCACGCATACCCCGCAATCGTCGCTATGTATCTACAAGAAGTCCATCCATTCCGAGGGGGTAGTGTTATGGTATGGGCCGGGATATGTTTCAACGGGCGCACAGATCTACACATTTGTCCTGGTAATATAACCGCCCTACACTATAGGGAGCATGTCATTGACAATGTTGTGCCAAATTTTCTCGTTGCTATTGGTGAAACTTTTCAATTTCTAGACGATAACGCTAGACCGCACCGTGCAGCCATACTTGAGAATGCGCGCGAGGAGCTTGGTATTCCACATTTACCAATACCTCCGCACTCACCAGATTTGAATTGCATAGAACATGCATGGGATATGCTCAAAAGAAGATTAGATAATCATGAACCTACCCCAGAATCCTTAAATGATCTGAGAGAGCTTCTGCCCCGTTTATGGAACCAAATTCCTCAAGAAATGTTCAACAACGTCGTGTGTAGTGTGCAAAGAAGATGTCAAGCTGTTCTTGATGCCCGTGGAGGCCCATACATTGTATCTATTGATAGTCTTAAAATGCTTTTTCGTTATTTTACTCGATATTTCTTAACCACCCTGTATACGCTGCAGACCTACAGGCTAAAATTAATTTGCAACTTGAAATCATATTATGTAATATGAATTTTCATCACAAAAATCTTATTTTAACTATATTTTGTTGCAATTTAAGTAAATATCCCTAACTCATGTGGAGCAGTTTATTTCAACATGATCGATTAAATCGCAGGACTGTGCTTTTTCAAAATGGTATTTAATGGAATAAATTGAATCGACTATCAATCACTTTTATTTTCATATCCAATAGAGCAGTAGAGCACATATGGGGCAATCTTGAATGACAGATTTGGACAAGAATGCCTGTGCCACCACCATGCTAAACATCTTTTTCAACAAATTAAGATAGAAATGTCATTAAATATCTACGAAAATCATAAAAAAAAAGCTAAGTGAGCACTTAATTTCGACGGTGAGTGAAATATATCCACAGCCCTTTTGACTACTAATTTTTCTGAACGCTTAATTCTTATATGAAGATCCATCAGTACCTACACTTCTTGAAGGATCTGAATGCGGCAGGTCACGTTTGAACTGGAGACGAGATCCATTTACTAATTAAATTAAAGACATCTACCCAACCGCTGCAAACCAAGATACAGAATTTCACCAACTGTTCTCTCTACCTCTGGAGGGTACATCTAAAACCTACTTAGGTAATTATTTCCCTGAACGGCACACGTGCTAGACACCTCGAAAGGGCCGTTATCCATTACAAGGAAGCCGGTTGAGTCCTTATACTTGACTGAGCATGGCTTGGGGTGGACAGGTGGCTCACTCGCAACGTCATGTGGTCGTGTATGACCGCTGGACTGTGAACTGCCATATTGTACCTGCTCATTTGAGGTTTGTGTACATACACGTAAGATTTTGAACAGTTTTTGATTGCATGAAAAGTTGGGAATGAGGGGAATTATCGTTTTCCATCATGCTTGGTCTATCGGAGTTATCCTTGCTTTACATCAGTCACTTCATATGATACCATCACAGTCAACTAATTGTCTCTAACCATAAAAAAAATCATAAGAAACCATAAAAACATCAGGGAAAAAGAGATAGAATAGGAGCAATAGCATGAATATGTAATGATATACATAATTAAAATAGAGGCAATTAAATTGAATCCTTAATAAAGTTCATATGAGCTTTTGTTTGTTTCCATATATCAATTCCTCATCGGTTACAGCACAGAAGGATGTATGATTTCAGTATTTCCTCTTAATTCTTGTATTCTAAACTATTCAGTTGAAGGATTCGCACGACAATAATTTCACATTACTTTAATATTATGAATATACTCGTAAGTTCTTTGTTCCTCTTGCTAAAATCCCAATCTGATCTTCATGCGAGCTCTCAAAGTACTCTCCGCGAGGGGTGTATGCGAGTTTCCCAGAGTAGGTACTCCCAGTGTGACTTGTTTGAGAATATCCACGGAGGATATATCGCCAGGACTTCTCTGGTGGCGGACATTTGGAGGAGATATAAATAGAGCTCTAAGCAACCTCTCAAAGCAAAAGGAATTTAATTCTCTCCAAGAAGATAAAGGGGTTTCCAATAAGAGGTGTTATTCTGACATTCAAAGAAAAATGCCATTTCTATAGATAAAAAAACGGATGTTTATTTCATCATAAAAAGGGAGGTTTGCTGTTAATTAAACAGCTTCACGTGAGTTAGGGATATCGACTTAAATTGCAAAAAAATATAGTTGAAATAAGATTTTTGTGATGTAAATTCATATTAATATGATTTCAAATTGCAAATTAATTTCAGCCTGTAGGTCTGCAGCGTATGCAGGGTGGTTAAGAAAAATCGAGTAAAATAACGAAATTTTATTCCCAGAGAATTCAAGCATTTTAAGACTATCAATACAATTTATGGCCTCCACGGGCATCCATAACAGCTTGACATCTTCTTTGCATACTACACACGAGGTTGTTGAACATTTCTTGAGGAATTTGGTTCCATGAACGGGGCAGAAGCTCTCTCAGATCATTAAAAGATTCTGGGGTAGGTTGATGATTTTCTAATATTCTTTGGAGCATATCCCATGCATGTTCTATGCAATTCAAATCTGGTGAGTGCGGAGGTATTGGTAAATGTGGAATACCAAGCTCTTCGCGCTCATTCTCAACTATGGCTGCACGGTGCGGTCTAGCGTTATCGTCTAGAAATTGAAAAGTTTCAGCAATAGCAGCGTGAAAATTTGGCACATCATTGTCAATGACATGCTCCCTATAGTGTTAGGCGGTCATATTCCCAGGACAAATGTGTAGATCTGTGAGCCCGTTGAAACATATCCCGGCCCATACCATAACACTACCTCCTCGGAATGGATGGACTTCTTGGACATAGCGACGATTACGAGGTATGCGTGGGATTTTCCATACCCATTCTTCGAGAATTTGAAAATCGTCCATATCTGGATTCATCAGTGAAAAGGACATTACGCCATTGATCGTTCCATTTGATATGTTGCCTTGCCCATTCCAGTCTTTGACGCTCATGGTCACCTGTTAATGGAACTCCTCTTAAAGGACGTCTAGAACCTAGATTCGCTTCTCCCAAACGTCGTCTGATGGTTTCGATGGAAACTCGAACCCCATCTGCATTTTGAAGAGTATTCCGTAGCATTCTGCACGTAGATGTAGGGTTTCTTCTCGCCGAAACGGTGATGAAACGATCCTGAGCAGGTTTTTTTTCGTCGCCCACCTAGCCTTGGTATTCCCAACACGGAACCTGTCTCCCTGAACCTATTCCAAAGTCGAGATATCACACTTTGGCTGACTTGGAGCCTTTCCGCTACAACAACCTGAGTTAGGCCACCCTGTAGCATTCCGATAGCCCCATTAGCCTCAGCGTCTTGGCATTTTCAGAAAACTCGTTTCAAATCGAAGATATTCTTATCTAGGATGGTAAATTTCATAAACAATGAGTTTGTATGGTCTTGCTGACGGAAATATATCTCAGAAACAGTAGGTACGTCAGGGATCTATCATAGGAACTTTATGTCATAAAATCATCTGAGAATTAATTTACGGTCCCTTATTCTGAAACACCCTGTATATATATATATTCTTTTGAGTTTTGAAAAAGAGAAATACATACTTTTTTCTTCAATCAAACAATATGTGGCATAAGGCACGTATGAAGAAATGGTGACATGGAACAGAGGTTATTGTTTGAAAGAAATCTGATTCCCGCTCCAAATCTATGTGTTAGCAGAGGGAATGTAAACGGGGTACCATACAATTCTGCGTATGATACACGAGAACAGATAAAAAACTCTGTCTCCCCGCTGTATGTGTAGTGATACTGAATTTGTTTGAAAAATATGCTGTTATCCACGTTACACAGCTTCTTGTACTTGAAAACTAGCCTTTTCATCGAACTGGATGCAAGTATGTATCTTGAAATTATCTGTAACAAGAACAAAGAAGAAACACCGAGAAAGAAGCAGTAGAATACTTCACCTGATGCAAAAAAAATCTTTTCACGAAGTCCTAACACTCTCTTGGATCGGGAGGATCTTTAGATCAGGTCCGATCTTCCAAGTGATGATTCTTCTGTTCTCCAGGTGTTCGAGGAAAGCTACAGGCCCCTTATGTTGGGGGATCATCTCCTATAGATTTAAAGTCGTTGTTTTTATGGAAAAATGAGCAGAAAAGCCAGAGCAAATTCAAAAAACTTCTGACAACTTTTTTTGGAAAACCCTTCAGCTTCCCTTTAACGAAAACAAGAACATTTGTCTGTCTCAAAAGCTTCCTCCGCTGATCCTGCAGACCGAGCGCATCTCGAGACCGCTACAGCGAGAAAAACCGCCAGTTGCAGCCAGCCAATCTCCCCTAGCCCGAGGCAGCTCCGTCGCGACGGCATATCCTGACCGTCGCGGCGTCGGCGCACGTCCATTCCACATCGGACGTCGAATTGGGCCCTCAACAGACGGCGATCCACAACCCGCCGCTTCAGTCAGTTTTACACGGTCCGTGGTTGTAAACGGTCTATGTGGTGCGCTCCCCATACGATTCTGGGCAACAAACATGTGTACAACGAGGCCAGAGGAGACAGTGCCGACGACAGGGTCGCGCAAGGCGTGAAAGGGGCCCGTCCGAAAGTGGGTGACGAAGTCAGGGCCGCGGCTCCCTCATGGGCCGACTTCCCGGGGGCCGTCCTTCGGGCTGACCACTTGGAGAGGCCGCGGACATAGGACATGGCCTTTAGCCTACTCGCGGCTTGGACCACCCTGCTGTGGCTTGCCTCAGGTAAGGCCGATCACCTACTTCTACCCTTCCGCTTCCGGCCGGTCCGATTTGGCGAAGGCAGTAGGTCTAGGCACGGGATTCTATTGACCGGCATGCTTGGCTTGTATAACCCTTACTGAAAACTAGGTTAGTTGTCAGCAGGCTCTCCAGCGGGCCTATGCGGCATGAAACTATTCTCCTAAAGACCCGAAATGAACTTCTCCAGTGGAAGGGAAGGTAGTTGCACATTTTTGAAGAAGTATCTCAGCTTATCCTCATGACAAAGACATACCTCAGTACCTACTTCAGGTTCCTCAGCCACATAAACAGTGGTACTGGGGGCGAAGAACAGTTCAACTGGAAATTGAGACATTCTGGAAGCGTATTCATAAAGTATTAATCACTTTTTCCCTATAAATCACCCACAGAACCTTTCATGCTAAAAGCAGGAAGATAAAAGTGTGCGAAGCTTAATAGACGAATTGAGGCAATTCAATATTTTTAACATAAATCAAACTTAGAATCAAAATTGGTAATTCGCTCACAAAAAGTTGAACTTTTGGCAAACTGAATAGCACAAAAAGTAGCAAATTTGATATCAATAATAAAAGTTTCAAACGCTGCGTGAATCTCGAATGCTTGTGGAAATTTGAGGGTGGTATTTTTTATGGGGTAGTGACCCTTTAAATCTACAGCACTTTTTGGTGGTACGTCCTTAGCAGTTGGAAAAATATGAAAAACAATCTCCATGGAAATCAGAATGAAGAAAAATAGTAGGTCCTAGCATTTTGGAATAAATGCATGGTTCATTTATACGTGATTTCGTAATTTTTTGAATTGTGGCATCCATTCAAAAAAAATCTTATAAAGAATAAATAATAAAAACTTTTGACTCCTGTTCTGGATATGTCTTTCTTGTACCTTCAATTTAGGAACACCCTGTAAGATAAGTTTGTTGTAAGACATTCTTCAAGCATTGTACGAGAGAACGATATTTTCTGGATTTTGATTTCATATTTTTCTGTATAATTGGTGTAATAAACTTCTAACAAAAATTTTCGGTATAAAATTACAAGTATCAACAATGTACAGAGTGTAACAGCCAAATGGAATGAATTCGATAACGAATAAATGAGTGTGTGTTGGCAAAAACGCTCGGACACGTCGATTTGTAATTTCAAATGCGCATATCTTTCAAGAAAATAATATTATATAGGGTGTTTCATGTGACCGTGGCCAATACCAACTTTTTTATTTCAAATGCAACCCCCTGTATATTATTTATTTTTTGGATTCTTCAGAGAATTCTAGACACAATTAATGCACAATGTCCTATACCTATCTTTAACTATTTCGGAAGTATTAAGTGTTTTCAGATTTATTGCAAAAATCAATGTTTTAAATAAAAATTATTTTATATCACAAATTCGGTACATTACACTCAAAACTTAATAAGTAATCCTGATTATTTCTTAATTATTAAAAAAAAACATTAATGTCAATGTAGGAAATGTTCAAAATGCTCGCCGCGAACGTCTTGACAACATGCTAATCTGGTGTAGAATTTGTCTTCTGACGTTTCTCAACATTTCAGGCGTGACTGATCTAATCGCAAGCGTGATTCGGTTTTTTAGGTCATCTAAGTTTAAGGGTTTCGTTTCGTATACAATACTTTTGACATATCCCCACAAAAAGAAGTCTAATGTAAAATTGTAAAAAATCTGAAAACACTTAATATTTCCGAAAAAGTTGAAGATAGGTATAGGACATTGTACATGAATTATGTCTAGAATTTTCTGAAGAATCCAAAAAATAAATAATATACAGGGGGTTGCATTTGAAATAAGAAAGTTGGTATTGGCCACGGTGGCATGGAACACCCTATATAATTTTATTTTCTTGAAAAATATGCGCATTTAAAATTACGAATCGACGTGTCCGAGCGTTTTTCCTAACACCCCCTCATTTATTCGTTATCGAATTTATTCCATTTGGCTGTTACACTCTGTATGTAGAAGGCAGCATGAAAACATGAACAAACTCATGGAAAAATTCATTTCTAAAATATCAACAATATTGAAATTCAGGGGTAATTTGAAAGATTTATAGAACATTTATCTGAGCTCTATAGTCCATAAATACTAGGAGAGCTATATGAAAGCACATTCAATATTCTGAGCTCAACATTGCTCTAGAATATTGACATTTTTCGAAATCCCGGAGGTTTAAGGCCCCTTAAGGGAATAGCTCTGATTATTATCAACATGCTGCAAGAACAGAAATGGATTATTGGAGACATGTACCTACACAGATTTAGTTACATCTTCACGTTCCGTGTCAAAATCGACAATACCAAGGTTATAATCCACTTAATCTTCTGGTAATCTTATTAAAATTATGCCATTCATATCGAACTATCAATTATCTGATGGAAGGCATGATTTTAATCCGTTTATTTGAAGGTCTGCCTGGAATAACTCATTATTGAAATGGAGTTGGTTTAGCTAGTTCAACACGGATGCCATCCTGTCCAACAAAGTTCACAAGGAATATTGCCGCCTTTTGCTGTTTGTTTGATCTTTTCCGTGACAATTTTCCATATATCGTTATAAGTAAATGGTAGCATTGAGTATTGAAACAATGAACTCAATTATCAATTATTTCCAATCAATTCCTAATGCTGTAAAATCGGAAAAATATCAGAAAATGATTTTGCAATATTGTTGAAGGTTTGAGGCTTTTTATACCTGAGCTTCGGTTGAAATCGGCGAGGAATAAGACCTTTAAGACTCATAATAAGTTCCAATAATCATGCAGCAACATCCATGTCATAAATGATTTCAAATCTTCCTAACCTATTCTCCAGTTTCTGTTTTTAAAATTCAACGCAATATCATGCTAATTCTTCTACACAACCTTTTTGTGATTTGTGTTAGTGTAGTGTGGTGATTAAATTGAAGCTAACGATGATATTTTTCTGTCTTTATTTTGGTTATATTAGCATCTGCTTCCCTGTGTGTAATTACCCCTTGTTCACTGACCCAAACATCACCTGCCCATTCAGTATCTACGTCATCAGTTTGGATTTATCAATTTCCAGTAATGACATTCACCGCTCTATCAAAAGAGTAGTATTTGACTCAACTTTTTCCATAAATAACAACAGAATTGAAGGGTAACTTCTTAGAACACAATTTGGCATACATTCTCAAAGAAGTGGACAAAGCCATTTGCATTAATCTCAAATAAAAATAAGAGAAGAACAAGAAGAAGCAACTTATACATTTTTCATTAAATTGCTTCGAAGATAACGCCAATTCAAAAAATGTATTAGATACTGAAAGGATAGCCTCAAAACCTTCAGGAACTCTATATTCTGAACAATTATTGGCCAAAAGGTCAATAAGTTCCTTCTTCATTACACTATCATTTGAAGACATACTATTAGAACTAACAGATTATGGCCTTTTTTCCCGAATGTTCATTAGGTGGTTGGACTTTTTGAGATGGTCTGCTCAATCTATGTGGCAGTCTCAGTTATATCGGCAAGTTGCAGCTTTACTCTTGTCATTTTGAGGAAGTTTCCACGAATTCAATGTTGGTTATACAAATAAAACCCTGATTTCCTAAATAGAAATCAGCAAACACTCCCTTTCTTCAACTGACACTGAATTGCATCCAATGGTGATTTGTCACTGAGCTGCAAGCTCTTCCCAACACCATTAGGCAATAATTCAGCGTGTAGCATCCGAATTGGGCAAATCAGGGGGAAATAGCCTCTTTCAATATAGCTAATGGTCTTTTTGATCCCCTTTCGCTAGGGAGTTCTGCCTTATATCTTGTTATCTTCGTTACTATCATTCAAAGGTCCCTAGGAATTAGTCATGTATTCACCTACAAATGGGGTGAAATCGATCAATTTTACGCCAGACGGCTTGGGGCAAAGCAGAAATTCACTTGGAACTGGATTTTATTCCAATAGACTTAGGTGCACTATACAAGATGACCCATAAGTGCCACAAGTAGTACAATTTTTTTTGGAAATTCGTTTCGTTTCTATTTATTCGTAATTTTATTTCTGAAAGTTCAAAAACCTCCCATGTTCTACTTCTTCTATTTCTATGGGATAACCCAGAATTAGTCTAAACACTTTTCGGTAACTCGATCCGTATAAAACGTGATGTATGCAAATTCATTTAAGTGCGAATCCGAAAAATAAGAATGATGATTCATCAATATCACCTGAACGAATTCAGCAAATAATTTGAATTCATTATGTCGGTTATGAAAGGTAGGTATGCTACTACATTTCCCATAATAAAGACTCCAGGTTCCTGCTAGACGTTCAAGGATTGATATTTGCAATCGGGGTCAATACAATAGATCAGGGTCAATGAAACTGCGAACTAAATGGGGCGTTTGAACGCTGTCTTATCCAATAAGGAATAAGTTCAAAGGACCCCGCACTTTTCTTATGGCAAATGGCGTTCCGTCAAATGTTCTAATTTTTGGGTATAATGTAGTACTCGACCTACTGATCAAAAGTGTCAATGGCCCCAACTCAATCCTATGACTAGTTTTTGAGATACAGGGCGTTGAAGTTGAGAATTACCCACTTTTACTACGCTCATATCTCGAAACAGAATCAAATGAACTTCAATTTTTCTCAAGAAACATTTCATTCCATCCCCAGGGAGCAACCATATAGAGGAACATGACCGAAAATCGTTACGCATACAGGGTTATCCATAATTGAATGCATGCCCGATTTTGAAAGTATAAAATATGTCAGTTCCAGAGCGAGAACTTTCGCGAAATGAACTATTTCACTGGATATGTTGTTGTTACATCGAAAAAACCAGAAATACCCAGAATTCATACTGGGTGATCCGTTATTATAGAAACTATTCACAATGAAGGTTAAGTGGACACCCTGTATTTTTGGGTTGATTTGAGGTGTTTGTTTGATTTTTTCAGAACCTATCATCATGGACTTCAAATAATACAGGGTGATTCAGTCGTCAAATAAACTGTGAACCTCACGAAAATACCCAAAAACCACATTTTTTTTCATCACCACCTATTTCAAGATTAACTGCGTTGAGGTGGGAGTTTTCTTTCACCTCTGTACTTGATATAAAAACATCAATAGGGCTGACAGTTTTTATCTTCTTCCTATGACCAGATTTTTTTATGTAATATGAAAATTATTTATTTTTGTTATTCTATTCTTATTCCAGCAAAAAATCTGGTCATAGGAAGAAGATAAAAACTGTCAGCCCTATTGATGTTTTTATATCAAGAACAGTGGTGAAAGAAAACTTCTACCTTAACGGAGTTAATCTTGAAAAAGAGGGTGATAAAAACAAGGTGGTTTTTGGGTATTTTCGTGAGGTTCACAGTTTATTTCATGACTGAATCACCCTGAATTCTTTGGAGTCCATGATGATATGTTCCGAAAAAATCAAACAAACACCTTTAGTCAACCCAAAAATACAGGGTGTCCACTTAACCTTCATTGTGAATAGTTTCTATAATGATGGATCACCCAGTATAAATTCTGGGTATTCCAGGTTTTTTCGATGTAACATCTAGTGTAATAGTTCATATTGCGAACATTCTCGCTCTGGAACTGACATAGTTTATACTTTCAAAATCGTGCATGCATTCAATTATGGATATCCCTGTATTCGTAGGTAACGATTTTCGGTCATATTCCTCCATATGGTTGCTCCCTGGGGATTGAACGAAATGTTTCTTGAAAAAAATTGAAGTTCATTCGATTCTGTTTCGAGATACGCGCGTAAAAAAAGTGGGTAATTCTCAACTTCAACGCCCTGTATCTCAAAAACTAGTCATAGGATTGAGTTGGTGCCATGGACACTTTTGATCAGTAGGTCGAGTACTACATTATACAAAAAAAATTAGAACATTTGACGGAACGCCATTTGCTATAAGAAAAGTGCGGGGTCCTTTGTTCGATAGCTCCGGTATGTTCTCGTTCATTTTGGAACTACAACATTAAGATGATCCAGTTTTTTGTCAATTTATGGTTGAATTTAATTTCGTCCCAATTACTTTCGAAAGCAAAGACCTACAGTCCTGAAATTTTTTCTCAAGCAAGCAATTCGTTAGCTGAAGCTACTTTTCGAATTTCTCCGGACTCAAGTTTGCTGTAACTTCTTCATTCTCGGTGGAAGGCCCAAAACTGTACCGTATGACTTCGAATTCCCTCCGAAAACCATTAAAATACCGAATACATCACCGATTCCTTTGGCATCCCAGCTTTGTGCAATTTCACTCAGTCCAACCCAAACCGTATGATTTACACCTTTCCCATTAAGCCTTCTCTCGATTTATTCGGCTTTGTGGAACTGATTTATCCGTGCTGAGGCTCATTCCGCTAGACTCAGACGTTTCAAAATCGAATTTAATCGCCTGAGGAAGCACACAATTGCGAAATTCTTCGATAGGATGTTCGAGGCCATACAGTCGAGCTGAATAAGTGAAAAATGATACAAGCTTCGAAGCGGGTCACGCCACTTGAGCTTCAACTGCAGGCGTCGTCAATTCGAGAATTTCATCCACAAATTCGCCCTGATTGATTGAAACAGGAATGCACACCTCAGCCTTCTGTATACGGACTGTTCCAGCGAAAAAAATTGGAATTTCATTACTCACTATGACATTCTCGAATACCATCAAAAATATAATATTTTAGGAAGGAAAATTAATGTATTTAACTATATACGAGGATATGTTGAAAAATTCTTAGCCTACTATAGAACCAAACAAAATGTCAATGTCAAAATATTTTATTACTCAACATATTCTCCTCTTAATTGAATAAATTTATTACAGCGAACCTGCAACGTCTCTAGACCTTTCAAAAAAAATGTTTCTTCTTGCTCGGCAAACCAGTCCTCCACAGCTTTTATTACCTCCTCGTTGAAAGAAAATTTACGACCTTTTAAACTTTTTTTCAGTTGAGGAAAGAGATGATAGTTGGACAGAGCCAAATCTGGTGAATAAGGGGGGTGTTCTAGTAATTCTAACCCCAAATCACGAATTTTTTGTATGGCAACATAAGATTTGTGTACTGGGGCGTTGTCCCGTAAAAACAAATCACCTTTGGATAGCTTTCCGCGTCTTTTCTCTTTAATTTATTTCCGTAGAGTGGTTAGTAATGTCGTATAGTAATCTCCAGTTATTGTTCTACCCTTATCCAAAAAATCAATCATGATTACTCCATGGCAGTCCCAAAAAACTGAAGCAAGACCTTTTCCACCAGATTTTTGGACACGGAACTTCTTAGGTCTTGGAGAACCAGAATGTCGCCATTGCATCGATTGTTGCTTTGATTCTGGATCGTAGAAACGTACCCATGTTTCATCCATAGTAACAATTCGGTTTGAGAAGTCTACATCGTTTTCAAATCGAGCATAGGTCGAACGCGATGCTTTTACCGTTGCACGCTTTTGGTCAACATTCAAACATCCATTTTGCAGAAATTTTTCTCATGTCCAAATTGACGTGAACTATATGATGAACGCGTTCGTATGAAATCTTCAGTGCTTCAGATATCCGTTTTAGCCCAATTCGACGGTCTGATAAAATCATGTCATGAACTGCATCGATATTTTCGGGGACTGACACAGAAACTGGCCTTCTCGATCGATCATCATCTTCAAAGGAAAATTTACCTCTTTTGAAGCTTGCAGTCCAATTTTTCACGGTCGCATACGAAGGACATTGATCACCAAGGGTATAAAGCCTATCTTCGTAAATCTGCCTACCTCTTAACCCTTTTAAATACAGGTTCTTGATGACGGCTCGACACTCCAATTTTCCGAATTTTACAATTTCGGTGGACATTTTTTTTTAAATTTATTGAGTAACTCTGGCTTACCTTTTTGACGTCGAACTCTACACTGACACTTCTAATAAGTTATTGTTCGTTGATATGGTATAGCATACTTTTGTTCATCCATGGAACTGGTCTAGGCTAACTAGATATCAATACATTCTCGTATTTAATCAAGCAGAATCATTTTCTATATGATCAGAATTTAGAAAGAATCTTTTTTCGAAAGAGATTGACATTAGGCATCGAAACGAAATAAATTATCTCAATCTTTCATTGGAATATCATAGAATGAAAGTCTGCAGTTGAGATCACTGCAAGCAAAGCAACGAAGGCTTTGTTCGCGTGAAGTATCCACCAATTGGGCTTGGGGTTGTTGCCCTAAAATACTATGATGGATGAAGATCATAATAGTGATACTCCTCATCACTTATGAGGCAATAGTAAGCATGCGGAAGCAAGGAGAGCATTAAGAAAAGCCTCGATGTTTGTCAATCACGATCACCAAATGCACACTATCGTTAGGCCCTTGCTTGAGCTTGTTTGCAATTGAAAGATTGAATAGAAAAGTTTCAGAAATATAAAAAATAATGTAGCTGATGACTTGTGTTCTCTTAATGGTCTTTATAGTCAAATAAATCTATATTATCATTAAAAACTTGCGCTTTTTCGATAATTTTCGAGGATATACCCGAATCGACTTGTGCAAACTCACTGCAGGGTATATTGATCCCCTAGACACTCTCCTGGCTGGACATGAAAGCTACATTTAATAGGCAAAAATGTCTAACTGACCTTCCCTCAGACAATCCCTAGCAACTTCAGTATCAAACTCATTCACAATTCCTACGTCTCTTTCAACTCCTTCCGGATCTTCTTGGTATCCAGTTACCGAAATCCGTTCTTATATCCTACCAGAACAGAACATTTCAATCACCCGTATGAGATGAACATCCTTTCGTCATACAAGGAACAAAGTCAACAAAAGAGAGACTCCGAAGTCTAGAAACTCGATAAGCGGGGACACGAACAATAGAGGAGATATTTCATCGGGCAGAATTCGATTCAATAGCCTGATTTTCCGCGATTAGGAAATGTTTTTCGACTTTTCGCCAGACCCAGACGGATAGAGGAAATCGAGGAGTGGAGACTGGCTTTCAGGGATATCGATCTGGCCATTTGTTTGGTCGAACAAGAAAAATGAGAAGACAAAAGTGATTTGGGCTTCGAGGAAGTTGATACGGCGTACAATCAACTTAAGTTGAAAAGGATGGGGACAATCAACGTTTTCAAATTTGTCAGGAAATTTTCTATTTGGTAAAGTTTAGGAGAAGGTCCAGGCGCAATTGCGATTGAAGAAATGCTTCTCGAAATCATTTCTGAGAGCTGTAGCGGATACAAATCAAAAGTGCGAAGGAAATTAAAATTTTCGGCTTCAAATCAATTGATTCTGACTGCAAAATTAGATCGACTCGTCTGGATCCAAGCCGATGTTATTGCCACGCTGAATATTTACCAAACAGTCTACTCATTCGGAGATACTAGACTTGTCGCAACTGTTGTCAGTCTGCCAAAATGTTTTACTCATCGAACGTAATCTTGACCAGTGGAGGTCAATAATGTTTATGTCTTCATTCTAACGCATTTTTCTTCAGTCAGTTTTTGCCGGTATACGTCGGAAAATGAAGAAAATGAAATTTAAATTGACCCTTAATTGTTCTGCGCTCTTATTTTTATATCAGATGGTTCAAAGTTTACATACATGATGATTCCTTGTCAGAAAATAGGGTGGGTCTTTCATATAAACTTTTCTTTTTTGTGTCCCCCTGCTTGATTACAGCCCCCTAAAGATAGCGCCGAAAAACATTTTTTATTTTGTTTCCTTAAGTTCAGAAAACTGACAAGAATAAAATTGAGCAGATATTTTATGCGATTGAGAAGGCACTCAAAAATTTTTTTTGGTTGTTCCTCTATGATTGCAAGGGGTAGAAAAGCCACTCCTAATACTTGTTTCGCAAGAAACTTAAGGACATAAGGACTGAACGAGAATAAATTCGCTATCACAAAAACGCCTATATCTCTTGAACAAATTGAGAAAAAAATCAAAATTTGATCATAGTTAGCTTTGTTATGAACGTCAGAAACATGTGAAACATTTACTTCATAGATATTCCAATTCTCTGTCGCAAAAATGTCGAGCGAAGTGAAAACACGAGAAGTTATAGTGAAACTTTTTCAAAATAATCAAAAATGGAGCTTTAAAAGAATCGCAAAAGAGGCTCGCGTTCATCCGGAAACGGTATCAAGAGTTATTAAGCGCTTCAACGAAGATCTTACAATTAACCGCAAGGAAGGAACCAGGAGGAGAAAGGGGTTTCATAGCCCAAAAAAAGTGAAGAAAGCCATCAGCCTTTTTCAGAAGAATCCTAACCTTTCAGGACGGAAAGTGGCCCAAATAGTGGGTTGTTCGCAGTCAACCGTTCAGAAAATCAAGTCGAGTTGTGGGCTCAGAACATACAAAGTGCAGAAAGTGCCAGACAGGAACATTGTGAAGATTCAAGAAGCGAAATCAAGAGCAAAGAAATTAAAGAAAGATTTCTTGAAAAATTATTCTGTTGCGTGATGGACGACGAAACCTATGTCTGGGCTGATTTCTCGCAACTTCCTGGTCAGGAATTTTATACTGCTGACGAACAATTTCGTGTGAAGAAACAAGCAAAGTTTCCTAAAAAATTCCTGGTTTGGCAAGCAATTTGCACTTGTGGGAAAAAGAGCAAATTTTTCGTTGGCCAAAGCTCTGTTGACTCGAAGATATACATCGAGGAATGCTTGAAGAAGCGACTTTTACCATTTTTACGTGAGCACGATGTGTCAACAATATTTTGACCAGATTTAGCTTCATGCCACTACAGCAAGGCCACCAAGGAATGTTACGAAGCTAATGAGGTGGTTTTTGTCCCCAAAGAGACCAATCCACCAAATTGCCCAGAACTTAGGCCAATCGAAAGATATTGGGCCTTGGTAAAAAGAGAATTGAAGAAGACTAGGAAATCAACGAAAACATTAGCGGAATTCAAGCAAAAGTGGAAGACAGCATCCCAGAAAGTGACTGAGAACACTATAAGAAGCATGATGGGAAGAATTCCAGAAAAAATCCATGAATTTTGTGAAAAATAGTTCTGGTTTTTTTATTGTAAAAACAGTTCTCATTAGAATTAGAAGATGATTCGAAAATGAGTTTGATTTTCAAAAATCGGTCCAGTGGTTCAAAAGATATAAGCGTTTTTGTGATAGCGAATTTATTCTCGTTCAGTCCTTATTCATATTCTTCAATAAAAATTAATTCTCGATAATTTGATTCATTCTTAACAAATAAGGTCTCTTTTAATTTCCTGCTAAAGTTCACGGTTTTTGAGAAAAAAGATGGTTTGTCAACAGATGATACGCCTGGGTCGTAGAGGCTCAAAAACCGTGAACTTTATCAAAAAACTACGAGATCAAGCTTTTTTGAGGTGACCTATCTCAAGATTGACCATTATCCAGGTGGAATATTATCTTTGGCTTTTGAAATATCCTATCCCAAAGTTCTTTAAAGTGATCGGTTTGCTGATTAACGAAAAATATCTTCCTCATTCTTCAACAACAGTGTTTTGTGTGTCATATGAATTCGAATCGAACAAATCTTCGTTGTGAATCACTCTAATGGCGTCGAAAATGTCAATTGAAGATCCAATCAATTGATTTCACATAAATTCCTAATAATATCCAATGACGCTTAATAATAGACGGAATTGTATTTTTAGAAGTCCTTTGAAGCTAATAACTGTTCAATGCAATAATAGACAAACACTGCATTCTCAAAATGTTTTCATATTCAGAATAATTGAACTAATAGTTGAGAAGTTCTGGGAAATGTTTACAGGGAAAATTTCCATCTTGATTGATTTGACGTGTGAAAATATTTAGTTGATGGATAAAACGTAACAGTTGCTTTACTGCTTGATTTATTGCTGTATCGATTGAAAAGTACACCTACCTTTCACCTTATTTTTCGACTACCTGACCAAAACTAAGTATTAATGGCCAGATGGTTTTCGAAATGAATGAATGAAGTGTTTGTTTTACCGCTGAAGTTTATAAACATTTCATACAGACGAGGCGATTTCACAACAAACATTATTTTTCGTTTTTATTACGTCAGATATTTGAAATTGTGTAAGGAATATCTTAGAGGACAACGCTCTCGTAAAGATTTTTATTTTTTGCACACAATGATCTGGGAAAATCATCAAAAGTATTCTACGAAATTCAAACTATTCGAAAAGTGGTGCGACGAAAATTTCAATAGTGGAACTTTCTGACACGCTGCAGAGGAAATATTGCGCAGTGATTCAATTTTCCACCCCAATTGAATTTCC
Organism: Adalia bipunctata; assembly: GCA_910592335.1. NCBI lineage: Eukaryota > Metazoa > Arthropoda > Insecta > Coleoptera > Coccinellidae > Adalia > Adalia bipunctata. The sequence goes on along the minus strand of OU342952.1, from coordinate 8,544,136 downwards.
AGCTATTCATTTGAATTTAATTCTTCCGGGTTCTGCCGTCTGTTTCAGAGCAGATGCCGCAAAAGTAATTCTTTGGGAACTCTGCTTTACTCAGCAAATATTCCATTCAAACAGATAAACTTGAGCAAAAGTTATTTGCTCTTCCTTGTCCTTTTCAGATATTAATTGGAGCTGGGAGTGCCCACAGAAGTGAGATAATTCAGCTAGGATAAGTTTTAGAGATTATTATTTTGAATTTTCTTGGAAGTCATTCAGTAATTTGCTTGTCCTGCAGTTAAGAGAGTTTTTGATCACAAAAAAGAAAAAAAGACCTCCAATAAAACCTCCCGAATATTTATCGCTCCATTACATCAATTGTGTTGAAAGAACACCGATGAAATATTAATACAACAAAATTTCACTTGGGTATACCCCTAATTCGGTGGTAACGTCATCAACCTTCTTATCGATCTGAGTATGTATCACACGCAATGTAATCGTGTTCCCTATTTCTGTTCGTCTGCTAAAGGTCGATCATTATACAGAGTGTTCGCATGAATTATTCATAGAAGGGCCCTTAACGATATTTAGAAAAGGAGTGAAGATACCCTTAGGCAAACATTTCGTTTTCAGTAACTTAGGGCGGTTTTATTCGAAGTTTTATTCGAGATTATGGTCCCGATTACGTTTTTATTGTAACTTATTGGCTCTTGCCATGAGAAGTTAGCAGAACCTGGGTGTTCAATTGATTAAAAATCGCCGAGTTCGAAAAAACTTTACTATTAGTTAGGTATTTCCTCATCAAGATTGAAAAAAGCTTTTGTATCAGTTGAGGTAAATCAGAAAGGAATTTTCTCAAAAATTTCGTAATTCCTGTAATCAGACACAGAATTTTTATAAACTCAGAAGGTTATCACCTTGTTCTTTGAATAAATCATTGAGTTATTAATACCTCAAACGTTCCTTGTAAATGTCAAGATTGCAGAAAGAAAAAAGGATATTGTGAGCTATCCTTAGGAGATGAAGTTATGCTGTCCTAGACTCTTTTTTAGATCTTTCGAAGACATACAAACTTGTGTTGCATCATTTTCATTTATACCGATCTCTTTGCCATGCGCACGCTGATAAAGCAGAAAATTCTTCGACTCGATTCAGATAAACGATATTTTCACACATTACAAAGTTTCTTCTGAAAAAAACATAGCCTATGTCACTTTCCCAATCTACACGAATCTAATGACACCTCATGTGTTGAATTCCATCAAGCTGTTCAGGGTGAAGAGCGAGAAAAAGATTCCATGAGCAAATAGAAATCCAAGCGCATTCGCCATTCTGTAATTGTAATACATTCTGGGACTGAGACAACCAGAGCCGTCTCAGTTTTCATATCGCAAAATGCGAACTACACTGTGCAAAAAAATTAGCGCACATTATGGCAATCTCAAATTTATTCTACAACTGAAGGTGTTCTCAATGATAATTATTTTTATCAGAATTATGCATACATAAATGTTATCCATTTTCAACGTTTTTCTTCAATACAGATGTTTTCTCCTAGCAGGAATAAAAAAGATGATATTATCATCTTTTGAATGTATTGGCTCCATTCTGAAATCAGTTGTTCTCGATCAATTATAGTGATCAATAGTTTTTCTTTCGTTTGATTTTCTACACTCGATCGCTATGCAACGCGAAACACGCAATTTGACCCAAGAGGAATGTGCCCAAGCGGTAGTTTTGCGAGAAGAAGGGTGGACATACACAAGAATTGCAGAAAGGTTTGGAGTTTCCCATACAAGTGTGTCCAGAATGTTGCAGCGATTCAGGGACACAGGTATGAATGTCCGAAGACCAGGACAGGGTAGACCACGGGTAACAACTGCCATTCAAGAACGTTACTTGAGAGTTTCTTCGTTGAGACAACGGTTTGCAACCGCTCGCCTCCTTCGAAATCAGCTTGAGCAAACTCATGAGGTGCAAATTAGCACTCAGACAATAAGAAATCGCCTTAGAGAATATGATTTAAGGCCTCGTATCGCGGCAAGAGGCCCAGCTCTTACCCCAGCCCATCGAAGGGCGCGTTTGGATTTTGCGAGAGAGCATATCCATTGGGAAAAGGCCGAATGGGAAAGAGTTCTCTTCAAAGATGAGTCTAGAACTAGATTCTGCCTCTACCATTGTGATCGACGTTTCCTTGTATACAGACGTCCACATCAAAGATATGCTCAGTGCAATTTCCTGAATACTACTGGTTTCGGGGGAGGATCGATTATGGTATGGGGTGGAATATCTTTGACTGCTCGCACAGACCTAGTGGTCGTTGATAATGGAGCTATGAATGCTGATAAGCATATAAGGAACATTATTGAAGAGCATGTAGTGCCATTTGCCCCATACATTGGTGAAAATTTAATTTTTATGGACGATAATGCCAGACCCCATCGTGCGCGCATCGTTCAGGAGTACCTTGAAGAGGTTGAAGTCTCTCGAATGGAATGGCCAGCAAGAAGTCCAGATCTCAATCCGATTGAGCAGGTTTGGGACAACCTCAATAGAAGGCTGAGAAGTTCAGAAAATCATCCAGCTACTCTTAGTAGGAATCCAACTCGGAGAAATCTGGGAAGGATTAGATCAGAACAATTTGAGATCACTCATTTTGAGTATGAACCGTCGTTGCCGAGCTGTAATTAACGCCAGGGGTGGAAATAGCAAGTATTAAATCACTTATCAGCATTTCAGTATTTTGAAAATTGTTCATTCCTCTTCTTTCACATAAGATTCGATGAAATCCTGAATTTTTTTTCCATTTAATGTGTGTTGTTTCGTTCAAAACCTTCCCGAGAGAACATAAAAAATAACTTATTAAGTCAATGTAGAGTTAACTTTCATTAAAATTGAGATTTTCAGAATGTGCGTTATTTTTTTTGCGCAGTGTATTATGAATCATTCTTTCAATTATTTATATCTCAAGTGCCATTTCATTTTACCCCAACATTATCACTGTTAATCGATTCGAACGAGTCAGATAACAGATGAAATCAGCAATTCCCGCAAATTGGAGGAAGAGATTCCCCTCCCTCCCATGTCACCACTAATTACAACTACGTAGTAAATCCGAAGGACAACCCTTGACCACCCCAATTCATCCCGTATTGAGTAGTTTGTTTTCCAGTGAATTTCTGCGGGGTATCAACCCGCCTCGAGAGGGATCAAACAGCGTGATAGTGTCATGGGGTGATTTTCCCAGAGAAAATTCCTCTCGGACAGTAATTGAAGCCGGAGGAAAACCGCAAACAAATCCTCATCAGGATAAACACGAATCAGGCAGGATTGTTGTTCAAGGACGCGAATCATTCCTGCAATTCGTCGTTTTCCCCCATTCGCGTTTTTTGCGGCATCTGAAATATTGCCTTGACCCTTTGGAACGTTTCACATCGACTTGATTTGAGGATTCATTTGGTGGAAGTCACGGGGCGAAAATGACAGCGACTGATGTAAACGTTGATTAGAATTTCAATTTCCTTTTATGTCGGAATTGCGATGTTAGATAAATTTCTTCAGTTTATCGCTTTATGAGGCTACCCCCAATGAAAGCTCGAATTTTCTCTTATTTTTCTCATTATATTCTACAACTAGAGAAACATCATATTAATCAGGAATATTAAGGACTGAACGAGAATAAATTCGCTATCACAAAAACGCTTATATCTCATGAACCACTGGACCGATTTCGAAAATCAAACTCATTTTGCGAATCATCTTCTAATTCTAATGAAAACTGTTTTTGCAATAAAAAAACCAAAACTATTTTTTACAAAATTCATGGATTTTTTCTGGAATTCTTGCCATCATGCTTCTTATAGTGTTCTCAGTCACTTTTTGGGATGCTGTCTTCCACTTTTGCTTGAATTTCGCTAATGTTTTCGTTGATTTCTTAGTCTTCTTCAATTCTCTTTTTACCAGGGCCCAATATCTTTCGATTGGTCTGAGTTCTGGGCAATTTGGTGGATTGGCCTCTTCGGGGACAAAAACCACCTCATTAGCTTCGTACCATTCCTTGGTGGCATGAAGCCAAATCTGGCCAAAAGATTGTTGACACATCGTGCTCACGTAAAAATGGTAAAAGTCGCTTCTTCCAGCATTCCTCGATTATATCTTCGAGTCAACAGAGCCTTGGCCAACGAAAAATTTGCTCCTTTTCCCACAAGTGCAAATTGCTTGCCAAAACAGGCATTTTTTCAGGAAACTTTGCTAGTTTCTTCACGCGAAATTGTTCGTCAATATTTCCACAAGAATCTGCAGTATAAAATTCCTGACCAGGAAGTTGCGAGAAATCAGCCAAGACATAGGTTTCGTCGTCCATCACGCAACAGAAACCTTTTTCTAATTTCTTTGCTCTTAATTTCGCTTCTTGATTATTCACAGCGTTCCTGTCTGGCACTTTCTGCACTTTGTATGTTCTAAGCCCACAACTCGACTTGATTTAAATGAACGGTTGACTGCGAACAACCCACTATTTGGCCACTTTCCGTCCTGAAAGGTTAGGATTCTTCTGAAAAAGGCTGATGGCTTTCTTCACTTTTTTTGGGCTATGAAACCTTTTTTTCCTCCTGGTTCCTTCCTTGAGGTTAATTGGAAAACCCTTCACCTGCATGTTTCCAGTTTACGTTGAGTTGTGGGCACCCTATATATTGTTTGAATAACAGTGTGGACAACATTCTTTGTATGATGAATTTCCCAATTTCAGCTAATTCGATTTGAGCTGTAAATGCTGTTGGTTATCAGTGTCTCTGATCGTCAAACAGATTTGACCGTCGACGAAACTATGAATATATAAAAGGGTTTGGGCTCCTATAAAAACAGCATTTGCATTCCAACCCCTCGTACTCGCACGACAGTCAACTCTGGAATATATGTTTATTTAATATTTGGATAACAAGTGACATCCAATAAATCAGCTTTTATCAGACAACCACCATGCCCGAATTGTGTGTTTAGGTTCTTTTCTTCGGATTCCTTTTTTTTTGGTGAAATGTAAACGAATATGATTCTATTCAGCCATTGTCGTGGGTGAAATAATACTTGCATTTCTCATTTCTTGGAATTCCGGGCCTGCATACATATTCGAAGCCACAAAATCGATGTATAGACCTCAACCACAGCGGCCCTATATTCGGAGTTCCGGCCATGCAAACTAAACGTATTTCACAACGCAGGGAGAATTTTACGACAGTACCTAGTCCATATAATGACTCTCCGGAAACATTTCTGTGGTCTCAAGTCCTTAAAATACAAATTTCCGATATAGAAAGTGTAATTTATGCGAATGCGAAACGTATGGAGCTTCGGCATTAGGTTTGCAGAAACTGTACCTGCGCCATTTATTTCCCTGATAAATAATCTATTTTATGGTTTCGATTCGTTCTCCACATCGCATGGGAGGCATAAAATGGATCGAAAATTGCTTTGCTTGGATGTGGTCCCATTCAATATTCAATCTTTCAAATATTTGGGCAAGTACGCGTCTGATCGAAAAATAACATTTCGAAAGAATTATTATTTTATTATTATTTCGAAAGAATAACACCAAGTTTTGTTCAATCATGCTTGCAGTAAAAAGCAATATTTTCTTCCCCAAATGCCAAAATTCATATCGTTTTAGATTTTCCTCAAGCAGAGTTTGTAATTATCAAATATTTGTTCATATTTTCTTTGGCAATACGAGGATGTATTGATATCTAGTTAGCCTAGACCAGTTCCATGCATAAACAAAATTTTGCGATACTATATCAACGAACAATAACTTATTAGAAGTGTCAGTGTAGAGTTCGACGTCAAAAAGGTAAGCCAGAGTTACGCAATAAATTTAAAAAAAATGTCCACCGAAATTGTAAAAATCGAAAAATTGGAGTATCGAGCCATCATCAAGTTCCTGTATTTAAAAGGGTTAAGAGGAATGCAGATTTAAGGAGATATGCTCAATACCCTTGGTGATCAATGTCCTTCGTATGCGACCGTGAAAAATTGGACCGCAAGCTTCAAAAGAGGTAAACTTTCCATTGAAGATGATGACCGATCGGGAAGGCCAGTTTCTGTGTCAGTCCCCGAAAATATCGATGCAGTTCATGACATGATTTTATCAGACCGTCGAATTGGGCTAAAATGGATATCTGAAGCACTGAAGATTTCATACGAACGCGTTCATCATATAGTTCACGTCAATTTGGACAGTAGAAAAATTTCTGCAAAATGGATCCCTAAATGTTTGAATGTTAACGTAAAGCGCGCAAGGGTAGAAGCATCGCGTTCGATCTGTGCTCGATTGGAAAACGATGTAGACTTCTTGAACCGAATTGTTACTATGGATGAGACTTGGGTACATTTATACCATCCAGGAACAAAGCAACAATCGATGGAATGGCGAGACTCTGGTTCTCCAAGACCTAAGAAGTTTCGTGTCCAAAAATCTGCTGGAAAAGTTCTCGCTTCAGTTTTTTGGGATTGCCACGGAGTAATCATGATTGATTTTTTAAGATAAGGGTGGGACAATATCTGGAGATTACTATTCGACATTACTGACCATTCTACGGAAAAAAATTGAAGAGAAAAGACGCAGAAAGCTATCCAAAGGTGTTTTGTTTTTACAGGACTACTCCCCATTACACAAATCCCATGTTGCCATGCAAAACATTCGTGATTTAGGGTTAGAATTACTAGAAAACCCCCCTTATTCACCAGATTTGGCTCCGTCTGACTATCATCTCTTTCCTCAACTGAAAAAAATTTAAAAGGTAGTAAATATTCTTCCATCGAGGGAGTAATAAAAGCTGTGGAGTACCTACTGGTTTGCAGAGCAAGAAGAAACATTTTTTTTTGAAAGGTCTAGAGAGGTTGCAGGTTCGCTGTAATAAATGTTTTCAATTAAGAGGAGAATATGTTGAGTAATAAAATATTTTGACATTGAGATTTTGTTTCTATAGTAGGCTAAGAATTTTTCAATATATCCTCGTATCTCACAGCCAAACACTTCTAATCCATCAAAGATCGATTGTATTTCGAAAAAGTATCGACCGATGAATGTTTACTATAAGTAGAGAAAACACTTCACGAAAATTTGGTTCAGAACAACAGTTCCAAAGATTTGGGTAGAAAATTATTTGTCATTAATTTTCGACACCCTGTATATTTCAAGGGAAGACGAACGTTCAAAAATCGTTGTCAAAGTCTCAAGATTTTTTAAGGATCAATAAAACTCCTTCTATGTTTTAGCTTCCACATGACAATTTCAGTCCATCTTGACCCAAAACTAGCTATGCAAAATCTTTCAGCTGGCATGCTCCGCATCTCTGAAGCCAGCTCTGTCCAATACAGGGCTTTGTGGTGTTTCAATTAAATGATTAATAGGTGCATATATTAAAACGATGCTGCGAATTATAACACTTTGGAATATGCTCCTGAACTCTATCAATTAGCTTTGGCCATTAATTAGTGAATACCCTTGATGCGATAAATACTTGCGTATAAAGACCTACCAGTTATGAATGGACGCGAATGGAGATAATGTCATTAGGAAATTTCATCACCTCCTCATATACCGAGGGGATTGTTCATATTATAATTTAATTTTGAACGTTGGCTACTTATTATGTAGGTTTGAAATATGGAACTGATATCAAAGTTTTGTGTAAGGAATTCAGTGTGGTGGGGTCGGGAGTATTAAATATACAGAGTGGACCCTTTTCTGAGTGGATAGAAAATAAATTATCAGAAGAAAATTTCATTCCCCGTAACCAATTTCGGCATGCGTTACTGCATCGTATGCTACCATCTTTATTGATTATATTAGAACAATTCTACACCTATTGTCGTAATTGTATGCTTTTGCTAAAATGCAATTTAAAACTTTACTTGTGTTAAAAGTTTCCTTTGATATTCTTCCTTGTCTATTTCCATTTCTTAATAAATAGGAATATTTTTTTTGGAAATCTAAGTGTGAATATGATTGGAAAATGGTAATTTCTAATTATTTCAAGCTTTGATGTATTTTTCTTATTCAGAAACCACACTTGTATTTGTTTTCTTGTGGAGTTGCCCATTTCGAGTAGTTTCACCCTTGTGATACCGAAAGATGCAAATTTTATGTGGAAATCTTCGCACAGACATCATTCCGCTGTACTGGGTTCATTCTTTCCCCACAACGGAAGCTCGTTAGTCGTTAGGGTATGTCTAAAGCATTGACTTGGAGTAAATCCCCCAACAGTCCGATAGAATGTACTCGAGTCTGTGAAGTAAAAGTGTGGCACGTGATAATGGCCTTTCACGATGTTCAAAGTAGCAATTCTTGACTTTTGTGCTGCGGAAATAACTCACTTCCAGAATGGCAGTAAAGAGCTCAACAGCTGCGGGAATTTTCAGTGAAAAGAGCAACGTTCATCGAGTTCGCATTAGCATTCATCAAAGAGGCAGTTTGGATCTTTCCAGTTCGATGTTTTTGCGAATAGATAGGAAGACGTTTTGACAAATTCTCAAGGTATTACATAAAAGCAACGCTACTGGAACTGTTCCTGCTGACGTAGTACCGCACTTCAGCAAGAGGTACTAAAGGAAGCGGAAAATCCACGCTTGCGGAAACGGATGCAGAAGTTCCGCGCCTGCGTAAAGAGCTGCGGAAACGGATTTGGAAATTCCGCGCTTGCAGAAACGGATGCGGAAGCTCCGCAACCTGTGGAAATGGACTGTAAATTTCCGCACATGCGGAAACAGAGCACTGTTCCACGTATGTCATAACTCAAGTAGAGAGATACTTGGAACAATTATAAACTTGAAATCTCTATGAGTTATGAATGTGAAACTGGCCTAGAGAGTGCTGAATGAAGCACATTCTCAACTGCACATCGAAATAGAGCCGAAAATACCTTCCCTTAGACACCTCCATCGAATTTGAATATCTAATCTTGTAAGGTATCTCCAATCCATTAGATCCAGAAAAAATTTAATTAATTTAGGAAATTACAATGGGGAGTTCCAGCTGACCCTTCTAAGCGAGCAAGCAGTATAATGTACCAGGGATAATTGAAATTCTCCAGGGTGTAAACGACCTCGTATAGATGAAATATAAAGGTCAAAGCCTCATAGATAGAAGAACTTTATGGACTCATAAATAAAACAGAAAATCGGGTGAACGAAGTTCGAATTACTTCACCTTATTCGTTTTTTATCCATCATGATATTTGCATTAGGTCAGATGAGAAACAAGAGAATCCTGGTTCACAGTTTTTTTGTATGAAAGGTTTGATTTCACATAGGTTTAAGATTGTGTTAAGGGTCCACATTCCTGAAAAAAAAGGGAGTCAGAAACGATTTATTTTTTATATATTTATATTTTTCAAGAAAATAAAATTATATAGGGTGTTTCATGCGACCGTGGCCAATACCAACTTTCTTATTTCAAATGCAAACCCCTGTATATTATTTATTTTTTGGATTCTTCAGAAAATTATAGACAAAATTCATGTACAATGTCCTATACCTATCTTCAACTTTTTCGAAAATATTAGGTGTTTTCAGAGTTTTTACAAAAATTAACATTATTCATGAAAATTATTTTGTTTCACAAATTCGTTATTTTATTTCACAAATTCGATACATTACACTCAATACTTATTTCCCATTTAATTCTTGATATGAAGAAAGTAAGCAAAATCCATTACTGAGAAGAAATGTTGAGTAACGTTAGAAGACAATTCTACACCAGATTAGCATGTTGCCAAGACGTTCGCGGCGAGCATTTTGAACATTTCCTACATTGACATTAATGTTTCCTTTTGTTTTTTTTAATAATCAAGAAATGATCAGTAATACTTATTAGGTTTCAAGTGTAATGTACCGAATTTGTGAAATAAAATAATTTTTATTTAAAACGTTGATTTTTGCAATAAATCTGAAAACACTTAATACTTCCGAAACAATTAAAGATAGGTATAGGACATTGTGCATGAATTGTGTCTAGAATTCTCTGAAGAATCCAAAAAATAATATACAGGAGGTTGCATTTGAAATAAGAAAGTTGGTATTGGCCACGGTCACATAGAACACCCTATATTATAATATTTTTGTGAAAAATATGCCCATTAAAAATTACAAATCGACGTGTCCGAGCGTTTTTCCCAACACGCCCTCATTTATTCGTTATCGAATTTATTCCATTTGGCTGTTACACTCTGTATGTTTTTTTCGCTACCTTCCTGAGCAGTCAATAGTATATGCGTTGATTTTTGTTTGTGATTATACAGTTCAGCCGAGTACGTATTACCGATATTTGAATTCGGGACCATTTCATCTTTTTTCATGGATAGCTCCACCAACTTATCTCTGCCTTCCTTGTCCTCCCTGATACCCTAAATTTTCCACAATCTGAACTATAATTTCCTCGATCTAGGATTCCAATTTTCTATTCGAGGAAATTCTAGGAAAACCGTTGCAACCAACATAATTCATCCTTACACGCAAAAATATACATCAAACATGAGAGCTAAAGTCGGAGATACAAATCAGATTTCATTTGAATTATTCCTGCTGGCAGGAGCAGCCGACATCTAAATGGCCCATGTCCAAACTCATTTTACGTCTCAGCAAAAGTCAAGACATCTAGATTCACCCAATTACCGCTTTCATCTTCCACAAGTTGGACAACTCTCATTAGGTGGTGTACTCAAGAAGCTCAAGCGATTTATGCATTCTAGTCATCGGGGTCCTATTTGGTCGCATTGATTAATTTAGATGGAGATTATTCCGTTTCTGTCTGCTGAAAAGCAAGCAGGAATAAAATAGCTTGGGGACTCGCGAAAGAGAAGTTTTAGTGAACGAGAATTAACACTAAATTCGTTGTTTTTCAGTTTGGAGTGGAATTACTTTGATTAAGTTTTAGTTTTACTCGCACTTCACCATACTTTTTCAGACTAATGTTATTTCTGGTTAATCTAACCGACTAAGTAAGCAAACGAAATTAATTTTCAACACAACATTTTTCCAACGAAATGTTACAAACAACTTCACATTTTCTAGTGCCTCTGTAGTTATCTTGAAAGTAAGTGAGGAAAACAGAATGAATCATAAGATAATTACACACAATATTCCAAGAAGAAACAAGGGGATGACTCTCATCCTTCCTGATAACTGAATTCCTCCCATTACCAAATCCCCTATCTGACAAAAGAATAAATATCGCCGCTGCAAATAAAGGGACCAACACAACCACACCAAAATTCATTTCATCCACTGTCGGCACTACAAAAGCACATAGAATCTGTTTACCTTCCTTTTCTATTTGGAGTTTATTACTTCAATAAATTCAGGTTTTGTTTGAATATCGAAGGAGACTGAAATGTAATTTTATCAGCAGCACATATTTGAGCGTTGGTTATTGGGAAAGAAATGTCATGGGTGCTGATGGATTGGTACTATTGGGGGTGATCATGGGACCCCACGGACACACATCTGGAAGCTTTTCGCTATTATGAAGGGAAAATGATACGAGCTGTATGAAGAAATAGGTGGTGTGGAAAATGACAGTATTCAGCTCAACATCTCACCGTTATGTACCCATAATTGTTATAACAACAACGGCAGGATCTTTGTTTTGTTCTTGTTAATACATTAGAGAATATCTTCTTCCTGAAATTGGCACTGTTGGGTTTTGGTTCAAGAGAGAACCATCGAAGAACTCCTTCTTGACTTGCAGACGGTGATATTCATTGTACCCAATTCGATGTAAACCTACACTGCCCAAAAAAATTAACGCACATTATGGAAACCTCAAATTTATTCTACAATTGAAGGTGTTCTCAATGATAATTATTTTTATCAGAATTATGCATGCATATGTTCAACGTTTTTCTTCAATACAGATGTTTTCTCCCAGCAGGAATAAAAAAAGAGGATATTATCAGATTTTGAAGAATGTATTGGCTCCATTCTAAAATCAGTTGTTCTCGATCAATTCTAGTGATCAATAGTTTTTCTTTCGTTTGATTTTCTACACTCGATCGCTATGCAATGCGAAACACGCAATTTGACCCAAGAGGAATGTGCCCAAGCGATAGTTTTGCGAGAAGAAGGGTGAACATACACAAGAATTGCAGAAAGGTTTGGAGTTTCCCATACAAGTGTGTCCAGAATGTTGCAGCGATTCAGGGAGACAGGTATGAATGTCCGAAGACCAGGACAGGGTAGACCACGGGTAGCAACTGCCATTCAAGAACGTTACTTGAGAGTTCCTTCGTTGAGACAACGGTTTGCAACCGCTCGCCTCCTTCAAAATCAGCTTGAGCAAACTCATGAGGTGCAAATTAGCACTCAGACAATAAGAAATCGCCTCAGAGAATATAATTTAAGGCCTCGTGTCGCGGCAAGAGACCCAGCTCTTACCCCAGCCCATCGAAGGGCGCGTTTGGATTTTGCGAAAGGGCATATCCATTGGGAAGAGGCCGATTGGGAAAGAGTTCTCTTCGCAAATGAGTCTAGATTCTGCCTCTACCATTGTGATCGACGTTCCCTTGTATACAGACGTCCACATGAAATATATGCTCAGTGCAATTTCCTGAATACTACTGGTTTCGGGGGTGGATCGATTATGGTATGGGGTGGAATATCTTTGACTGCTCGCACAGACCTAGTGGTCGTTGATAATGGAGCTATGAATGCTGATAAGTATATAAGGAACATTCTTGAAGAGCATGTAGTGCCATTGGCCCCATACATTGGTGAAAATTTCATTTTTATGGACGATAATGCCAGACCCCATCGTGCGCGCATCGTTCAGGAGTACCTTGAAGAGGTTGAAGTCTCTCGAATGGAATGGCCAGCAAGAAGTCCAGATCTCAATCCGATTGAGCAGGTTTGGGACAACCTCAATAGAAGGCTGAGAAATTCAGAAAATCATCCAGCTACTCTTATATATATATATTCTTTTGAAAGAGAGTAATACATACTTTTTTTTAAATCAAACAATATATGGCATAAGGCACGTGGGCGACCAGGAACAGATTGTATACAAAAAAAAAAAAAAAAAAAAAAATCTGTTTCCCGATCCAAATCTTAGTGTTAGCAGAGGGAATGTGAACGGGGTACCATACAATTTTGCGTATGACACACGAGAACAGATAAAAACCTCTGAAAAAACTCAGTCTCCCCGTATATGTGTAGTGATGCTGAATTTGTTCAAATGATATCCATGTTACAGAGCTTCTTGTACTTGATGAAAACAAGCTTTTTCATCGATCTGGATGGAAGTATCTTGAAAATATATCTGTAACAAGAACAAAGAAGAAAAACCGAGAAAGAAGAAGTAAAAAAATACTTCACCTGCTAAAAAACCCCTTTTCACGAAGTCCTAACTCTCTCTTGGATCGGGAGGATCTTTCGATCAGGTCCGATCTTCCAAGTGATGATTCTTCTGTTCTTCAGGTGTTCGAGGAACGCTACAGGCCCCTTTTATTGGGGGATCATCTCCCATAGATTCAAAGTGGTTATTTTATCGAAAAATTAGCAAAAAAGTAGGAGCAAATTCAAAAAACTTCTGACGCTTCATTGTCATTTCTGACAACTCGGAAAAATCTGGGAACGATTAGATCAGAACATTTTAAGATCACCCATTTTGAGTATGAACCGTCGTTGCCGAGCTGTAATTAACGCAAGGGGTGGAAATACCAAGTATTAAATCACTTATCAGCATTTCAGTATTTTGAAAATTGTTCATTTCTCTTCTTTCACATAAAATTCGGTGAAATCCTGAATTTTCCTTCCATTTAATGTGTCTTGTTTCGTTCAAAACCTTCCCGAGAGAACATAAAAAATAAGTTATAAAGTCAATGTAGAGTTAACTTTCATTAAAATTGAGATTTTCAGAATGTGCGTTAATTTTTTTGCGCAGTGTATTTTTCCGATATATAAATCAGGCTCAAACACTTACATAACGCTCATATTTTCTTTTGGCTTGAAATGTGAATCTCTTCCCCGATGAATGAAATTTAGCTTCCAACTCAAGGAACAAACTCCCTCAACTTCTGCATTTAATGTTCCGTGGTTTCGTTTAGAAATCGTCCCCTTCATTCAAAGGAATCCAGCTTGGTACGATGGAAACGGAAGAATTGATAAGCGTGAAGTCCCTCCCCTACATATTTTGCATACCGCTCTAAAATCATCCAAGCCATTAACATGAAATCACGAATTCATTAAGGCTCTGATGCGTCCCCAGAGAATGGGGGTCCTTTAATTCAACTTGCAGCAGATAGTAAATTTTGGGTATATACGAGGGTGCAACGAAACTGAGTCAGCCACAATTTCATTTGAATCTTTCCGCAGAAAGTTCTTTTTCTTCGAATACTCGTTGAACAAAGTGGAATTGTTTTTCAATACTTCAGATGAAGCAGTATCGAAATGTTATCACTCTATACTTTATAGAAGAAGGAAAAGAAATTCAACACAACATCCACATCAAACTAGCACAGATCATTCAGGCACAATTGATCCAAAACATTATGTGCAAATTATGAGCGGGGTTATTGGTGCACTCCCCAATGATTTTTCATTGAAAATGCAAGCATGATAGTAGCTGAATAACATATTTATTCATATCTCAATACGACGAATGTTGGAATCAAGTGTGATTTATATACGGTGTCAATTTTTATACCAAAAGTGACTTTGCACATAATTAGCACATAATTTCGACATTTTCCTGATTGAAATCGAGATATAATTGATGAATGAACGATTTTTGAAGGGAGCAGGAAAAAAACTGACTTTGCACATAAGTCACACGTAATTTGCACACAATTCCAGCATTTGTTTAATTGAAATCGAGTAATATTAGTTATGGATAGTTTTGCTAGCTTGTACGACTTGCTTGTATACTTTTAAATAAAGAATAACGGCTGAGCCACAAAAAATTCGTGCTCCACACATAATTTGCACATAATTCATATCACATAATCAGGACAAGTTCAACAACTGACGATATAATAATTCTTCCTTCGCTGGTTTTGAAAACAGTGATAGTTATAGTCTAGAAATTTTAACTTTATGATACAAATATTGCATCACAGCTGCATCAATTCACTCTGATCAAAATCGATATAATTTCGTCGTTGACACTACTGATACTGGGCTGCCTCAACCCCTGTTATTATAAGGGTGGGACACAAGGTTCCTGCACTTCCCTGTCGTCCGGTATATTTTTCGGGCAGATACCATTAGATGAATAATGAAGACATAAGACCTTAGGAAGGGGTGGTTGTAATAGCTCGTGCCATGTGAGGGTGTATCAAGTATTTGCCTTATGCCGTTCAGGAGATTGAATTTCGGTTCGGTCTCACTATTTCATACTTCGATGAACGCTTGATTTGTGACATATGGGGATGAACATTTCTAATGGTTTGGGATGACATGTTGATGCGTCTATTTCCTGTGTTGGTACTCTTGGAAATGGAGAAAGACGAGTGGTTGATGGTTTTCTTCTAATTTAGGGGATGGTGCTAATCTCTAAATCATCATATCTATACTCATTGTATAACGTAAAAGTTATACAATTATATAGGGTGAGTCTTTGACTTGTACATATATTTAAACTGTAGATTCCTCTCATCGAACGAAACACTTTTTTCCTATACCATTTTTCAAATTCGGTTTGGGTGTCGAAAATCCATGAAAAAAACACCTTTCTGTTTATATCTTCGGAACCGTTATTTCAAATGAACTGAATTTTGGTTTTGTTTTTACTCTATTCATGGTGCATACTCCTCAATCAAAACCTATTCAGTATCTCTACTAGTATACAAGTTACAGGGTAGTCGACTCATCAATACACGCTAAAACACCATAAAACCACTTTAAAATGAAAAACGGTTTATATTTTCGAAAGAATCAATCATTTAAAAAACTAAAAGTATTCCCATTTTTTTTTCAATAAAACGCGTCGTTTTCGAGTTATTTCCAATTTTACCCGGAGAAATTTGACGAAAAAAATCATTAATTTCAAGAATAATCTGAATGCGTCTCTGAATTAAATATAATCGAATGAAAAGTCTTTTTTCATGATATTATTTGGGAATTTCGAGGAAAATATAAACAAGTTATTAGTGTTTACACACTAATCTGCAGAACAATCGAAGAAGGAACTTATTTTGGTGTGAGAAATGTGGCTTTTTAGTTGCAGATATAATCCGATGAAACTAACTGTTTTTGTTGAAATTATCGTGTTTGCAACATGTTTATTCCAATAAGGTTAGTACTTGAGTATTCCCTAAATGTATAAACTCTATTTCTATCGAGGAATATGAACTTTGCATCAATTCCAGAAGATCATTTCAGCGGCGTAGTCAGCCCAATTTTTTTTTCAAATGGCTATATCTTTTTAACAGAGCCGAATTCGGAAAAATGGAAAATGAAAAAAAGGTTTCTTTTGACCTCACGAATCTTCAGTTAAAATATATGTACAAGTCAAAGACTCACCCTGTATATCATCCATGGACGAATTTAGAAGAATGAAATGAAAGACGAACTAATGCCAATGAAAGGGGAGTGTTTAATGTTACTTTTTATCCTGAAATGTTTTGAAGAAAAGAACCTACTTGAAGAATTGAGTCTAACCGAGTTTCTTGTCGTATGTTTTTCATTCTTCTATCGAGGCATTTTTCGAGAGCACTTTAGTATTGAAGAGAAAACATAAAATGATTGTGGTTCGACACAAACTATCAATTTTTTTATTGAATCAGATTTTCATGTTATACAGGCTTCTTGAACATGATTTATGCACACATGAACTTTATACGTTTATTATGTATTTTTAACTGTTATAATTCTGCGGAAATTCATATTTTCGATCTCTTCAGCGAAATATCCCATCATTTATGCACCCTTAACTTCGACCAAACAGCTATAAAGTAGGATTAGTTTTATGGATTCCGTTTTTATGATTTTATTCCTCTGTCGCGAAAGAAAAAAATGAGAATGATTTTCAGTTTTCTTCTAGAAATAATTCTAGATGTTACATCAGATGAAAAGAAGTATCAACCTTCAATTTGATAGTTATGAGGCGGACAATAATAAAATGAACAGGAAAAGAAGTAGAACGTTCATGCAAGTTACAAGATAGACGAAATTATCCTCTGATTGTCTTGTTTCTTGTTTTCAAAAAAGGTTTTGGATAAACCTCCAAATTTTACGAATTCTAAATCTCATTCATCCTAAAATGTCAATTTCACTCCGGAAACGAAAGAAAACTATTGAATAACCTCTCAAGACCTAACTTTGACAACTGAAATTTGGTATACAGGGTCTTTCACGAGGAACCTCACCCATATTTATATGGGAAACTACTGAACGTATTTTCATGAAATTCAGCACTTATAAGTATTTCACGATGAGGATGAAATCTTAAATATTTTCAAGGCATGAGCACCTCCGGTTTTTCCGGAAATGACGTCAACTTCCGTTTTTCAAATTAGAACAGCATTTTTTTATGGCAGATATTGAATCTACGTTAAAAAATAATGTGAGTGTATGCATCACACCCTTGCCCTAAAATGGATATTTTATGAGTTGATATCCACTTTAGGGCAAGGGTGTGATGCATTATTTTTTAACGTAGATTCAATATCTGCCATAAAAAATGGGGTTCTAATTTGAAAAAATTGATTTTTCACGATTTTGTCATCCCTAACTTCGAAAGCGATTTTTTCACCCCCTGTATCATGAATCGCGATTTCGATTTTTAAAGTGGATACATCAATCTCACATCTTGAAAAATCCCAAAAATGAAAATTTTCCATCCAAAAACCTCGAAGTTATTCTTGTTTCAGCGGAGCTCTATTTTCGATTTTTTTTTTCGAATTTTCCCGCTCAGAGAGAATTTTCCAACCAAAACTGAAAAATGTTACATCAAAATAACTTGAAATTTTCTAAGGAATCTATTTCTGCAATATAAAAATGGTGTTCTAATTTGAAAAACGGAAGTTGACGTCATTTCCGATAAAACCGGAGGTGCTCATGCCTTGAAAATATTTTAGATTTCATCAGCATCGTGAAATACTTATAAGTGCTGAATTTCATGAAAATACGTCTAGTAGTTTCCCGTATAAATATGGGTGAGGTTCCTCGTGAAAGAACCTGTAGATATTACAACTTATAGTTTACACCATGTGACATGCCAATTTCGATTTCAAATCTACAGGGTAATATTTTTTCTGAAACACTGTCCCCTTTTTTCCTCCAGAACTTCTTCTTGGTGTGTCACTGTTAGATGTAAAAATTGTAAAAAGAAGCTTTGTTGTTTTACTTAATTTTATGGTCTCTTGTTATTTTGTCGTACCTGCTACCGATTTCGAGAAAAAAATTATCTGGAAATCCTAAGAGAACTCGAAAGTCCAGTTAATTCAAAGAAAAATCTAAACTATTGAGTCTGGGGATTTGGTGGGCCATGACTGATGTCCACCCCTTTCAATCCATCTGTTTTCATACAAACTTTCTCTCGAAAACAAAATTTTTTTCATGCGAGTATCTCCAATTTAGAAATACCCTGTATGTATACAGGATGGCTGGGTAAGTGATGTGCATGATTTCAATGATGAAGAATACTGAGTCGGTGAACGTAGGAGATGACTAAGGCGTCAGAAATTTCAGAAGACCATTTCCAATCCTCCAGAACATGCCTTCGAGATCCTCTTCCTTGATAAAGCAGGACAATGCGGCTACACACCTGTCTCGCGTTTTTTTTCAATCCCAAACTCGCATTCTCGGCCGGTCTAGAACTAGCAGCGAAATCGAGAAGAATTCGATCACCGGAATCCGCATTTTGGCCCATTGACCTCATGGCATGAATGGGCATTCCTCCGATGATCTGCATATAAAAACCCTTTCATCTTTATCTGATCGGCTTCTTCGGTGGTCCGCCGTCAAAAGTGAGTTTTTCTGAGAAAGTCTTTCGGACTCAAATAGATGTCTTCGCATGGCATCCTTGAAGTATTGTGTTAGTTTGGCAAATCGAATCCAGTCGGACCTACAATAAATCGTCTGGCACCTGGCTCCATATGAGCCTCTGATCTGGATCAGACGATGCGACAAGCTATATTAAGGTGAGAGCCGGCTTTAGAGCCTGCTGCAAGCGGGGATCTGGGCTCTTCCTGTGGGATTCGAGCTGCAACTTGAGGGAAGCGTGATATACGACGGTGATATTGATATGCGAAGGGGGCTTTACGGTTTTTACTGACAAGGGATAAATAGTCATTTTTACATTATGGGAATTAAGGCTTAGTTACGAATGGAAGACTCTTTTACTTCCCGAATTAAGGACTGATGAACGAGAATAAATTCGCTATCACAAAAACGCCTATATCTCTTGAACCAATTGAGAAAAAAATCAAAATTTGATCATAGTTATCTTTGTTATGAATGTCAGAAACAGTGGAACATTTACTTCATAGATATTCCAATTCTCTGTCGCAAAATGTCAAGCGGAGTGAAAACACGAGAATTTATAGTGAAAATTTTTCAAAATAATCAAAAATGGAGCTTCAAAAGAATCGCAAAAGAGGCTCGCGTTCGTCCGGAAACGGTATCAAGAGTTGTTAAGCGCTTCAACGAAGATCTTACAATTAACCGCAAGGAAGGAACCGGGAGGAAAAAGGGGTTTCAAAAAAAGTGAAGAAAGCCATCAGCCTTCCTCAGAAGAATCCTAACCTTTCAGGACGGAAAGTGGCCCAAATAGTGGGTTGTTCGCAGTCAACCGTTCAGAAAATCAAGTCGAGTTGTGAGCTTGGAACATACAAAGTGCAGAAAGTGCCAGACAGGAACGCTGTGAAGAATCAAGAAGCGAAATCAAGAGCGAAGAAATTAAAAAAAGATTTCTAAAAAAAATATTTCCTGTTGCGTGATGGACGACGAAACCTATGTCTTGGCTGATTGCTCGCAACTTCCTGGTCAGGAATTTTATACTGCAGATTCTCGTGGAAATGTTGGCGAAGAATTTCGCGTGAAGAAACAAGCAAAGTTTCCTTAAAAATTCCTGGTTTGGCAAGCAATTTGCACTTGTGGGAAAAGGAGCAAGTTTTTCGTTGGCCGAGGCTCTGTCGACTCGAAGATATACATCGAGGAATGCTTGAAATAGCGACTTTTACCATTTTCACGTTAGCACGATGTGTCAACAATCTTTTGGCAAGATTTAGTTTAATGCCACTACAGCAAGGCCAAGTTTTTGTCCCCAAAGAGGCCAATCCACCAAATTGCCCAGAACTCAGGCCAATCCACCAAATTGCCCAGAACTCAGGCCAATCTAAGGATATTGGGCCCTGGTAAAAAGAGAATTGAAGAAGACTAAGAAATCAACGAAAACATTAGCGGAATTCAAGCAAAAGTGGAAGACAGCATCCCAGAAAGTGACTGAGAACACTATAAGAAGCATGATGGGAAGAATTCCAGAAAAAATCCATTAATTTTGTAAAAAATAGTTCTGGTTTTTTATTGTAAAAACAGTTTTCATTAGAATTAGAAGATGATTCGAAAATGGGTTTGATTTTCGAAATCGGTCCAGTGGTTCAAAAGATATAAGCGTTTTTGTGATAGCGAATTTATTCTCGTTCAGCTCCTATGAATTTTTCTTAATACCTATTTAATCATTTGCGCCCTTCTGGAGTTTGACGAGAAAAAATTTACTGGATGGGAATTCTCCGAAGAAAACTTCCTATTGCTTCGTTCTTGATTCAGAATTTCAAATCGACTATTCATCAAACAGAAATCAATTAAGATGTAGAGATCTGAAAATGCAACTCTTAGAGACATATCAAAGAAAACGACTTCCACCTGGATACTGACATTACAATTTGGCCAGCCTCCATTTGTTTGGTTGTTGATTTTCAACCGGATACAACGTACAACACTATAATTTGTCACCGTTTTGTAACGAGCTTCCACTTTATTTATTGCATATTCTGTCTTCACCTTCTTCAGTACTGACTCTAAAATACTTTTAGCGACCGCTCTCATAATGTTGACATTTATTACGCGTGCAAATAAATTCAATAACTCAACAAAATTATTCATTGCAGCATCTGAGGATTCGAAAATAAGTACTGGTTTGTGGCTGGTAGAAATAATAACATTGGATTACTTGTGACTATTCGTCTCATGAAACCTCACAAGAACAAATTCAACGTGGTCGAATCGCACAATGTCAGTGGCCAATCACCTCCACGTCAGATGATCATGTCCTCAAATCGCTCGTGCTCTCGTGCAGAATGTTTGCGTAGCGCCGTCCTGTTGAAACCACATGTCCTTGGTCTCCTGTCCATATCATCTAATTCAGGCAACCTCAATATCCATACCAAACAGTGACTTGTTCGGGATGCATCAAACGTACTTGTCCACATGAGATTCAAGCTCATGTGGACAAGTACCGTCCCAAATTCGAGCATTTTGTTTTTTGACTAACCATCCAATGATCTATTATCTCCAGAGATATGGCAATATCTTCGGAGGTATGACAGTATCTTCGGAGAAATGGCAGTATCTTGGGAGAAATGGCAGTATCTTCGCATATGGTCGTACTTATGAGCATTTTCTGGTTTCTGTTTATTAAGGATTTAGAGGATCACAAAACATTATTGAATAAATGAAATCAATTGACATTTCTACCTTTTCAAATATGGCGTTTAAGAACTAAGCGGTTTAACGGTTCGTTAATGTAAAAGAATGATAATACTTGAGAATGCTCTAAAAGTTTTTAATCAATAGTATTAGTTGCTGTACGAAGCCCAAATGGTGTTCCTACACCAAGTGGCGTTCCCGAGTAGTTTGTACCATAAAATATGGAAATTGCGGAAATGCAACAAAGACACGAAGGACATCGAAAGCAATATGGAGGTATTACAGCATTAATAAACAACATGAAATGAGTTCCCGGGACAGTGCCAAACGAATATCATAACCATTATCCCGCCATACTCCCGTTTCATAATTTGGAATCAAGCCAATCATGGCTCTTTCAACGTCTTTTCCATTCGGAAAGATCCTCATCCGAATTGAATTATGATAAGTTGAGATATTTTTGGACTCAACTTGTTGATGCAGACATAATGGGAAAATCCTAACTTCTATTCGTAGTTTCCGAAACTATTTAAGTTTATCATTGGTGGAGGGAAGACTTTAAAACCAAGGTTTGTTGATTGATCACCAAGGGAGCAACGTACAACGGTCAATTCTGAATGGTAAATCAAGAATTGCTTGTCAGAAACTTTCTTAACTAAGATCTCGATGTTACATGGACTTTTTCACTTGAGGCATCTCGACGACGTTGACTTGCTAATCTGCTGGAATGACAGGATGTACCTGCAGATATAGGCCTGCTGCTGAGATTGCGATTGGATTAAATGCAGGAGGTAATCCTTGATGTGGAATATGCTGGCTTCCTCTGCCAGTAACCACCTGGTGAAGTCTATCTGCCAGTGTATTATCACTCAGAAAACCGGAATCTTCAGCAATAGTTGCTTGAGATTGTGGGGCTACTTTGTTGATAACTCCATCAGAAAATATCTGTGACGTCATGGTTTTTGGAGGCTCTAATAAGTCAGTTCTACCATAGAAACAAACTACAATCAAACTAGAATAATTGTATCTTCTCGAAAAGGATCAGATAAACGTTGATTTCTGAACTCTTCGTCAGTATACCCTCTCCATTGTCCTCTGGAATCTTTGATGCATCTCGATGTTTGATCGACTTCATGAAGACGTCCTCTATGCTTAGGGAAATCAAAAAAACTGAGGCTGCCTTCTCACCTGAAGGGTTGAAAATCTCTTCTACTGAAGTTGTAGTATAGGTGTGTCAGCGACGATTACGGGGTATGCGTGGGATTGTCCATACCCTTATTCTTCGAGAATCTGAAAATCGTCCATATCTGGATTCATCAGTGAAAAGGACACTACGCCATTGATCGTTCCAATTGAAATGTTGCCTTGGCCATTCCAGTCTTTGACGCTTATGGTCACGTGTTAATGGAACTCGTCTTAATGGACGTCTAGAACCTAGATTCACCTCTCTCAAACGTCGTCTGATGGTTTCGATGGAAACTTGGACCCCATCTGCATTTTGAAGAGTATTCCGTAGCATTCTACACGTAGATGTAGGGTTTCTTCTCGCCGGAACGATCCTGAGCAGGTGTTGTTTTTCGTCGCCCACCAAGCCTTGGTCTTTCCAACACGGAACCTGTCTCCCTGAACCTATTCCAAAGTCGAGATATCACACTTTGGCTGACTTGGAGCCTTTCCGCTACAACAACCTGAGTTAGGCTACACTGTAGCATTCCCATAGCCCTATTAGCATCAGCGTTTGTTAATTTACGTCTTGGCATTTTCAGAAAACTCGTTTCAAATCGAAGCCGTTGATAAACTGACTTCATTTCAAAATGAGAACATTCATGAAGCATATGCAATGAACCAAACTTCAGAAAAAGGCGACCAGATTGACGAAATGTCTCATACTGATTTTTATTGGATCGATTCAAGTTGTTATTGAGTTTTAAATGATTTTACAGCGATTTTCTCGAAGATTACATACTTTTAAAAACAGTGGCGCACCGAGGGGGGGGGCTGTCGGGCTGCAGCCCCCCCCGAGCTCAAAAATAAAGGATTGTTTTCGTCGTTTTCGAGTTTTTTTTTTATGTAAAAACCTGATTACTCTCGAGCAGCCCCCCCCGAATGAAATTTCTGGGTGCGCCACTGTTTAAAAACGATTGAATACGATATCCCTAACTCTTTTGGAGCAGTATAGTTGCAGTGGTAAAGTAACGAGAAAATAAATCTGATTTCGCACTCTGTCTAACGTTGAAGACCACCTGAAGCATCCCAGAGGCTCTGTTGGCATCGTGATCGTATCAAACTCGTCTTGGCATAATGAAAATGGGATTTCCAAATGCTCAGAACCGTTTGATCTCTTGATCTTTTGATCCATTGTCTAAGATTTGATCTCATTAAAACGAAGAACAGACTGAAGAGAAAATCATTCAGTTGACATCACCAATATCTCTAACTTTTGACTACCTATTTGCACCATTTCTCTGATTATTCAATATTCACAACTTGTCTCACAATATCTCAATGGCGTTTAAAGGTCCACCTCCCCACTAGACTATGTCAAAGATGACGGAAAAAGGGTAGCGACCAGAGACCATTAACCACCGACTTTTCGAAGATGTTCATCGAGGCATCAGTAGGTCTGGTGAAGGGCCGAAAAATGCCCAGTATTCCTGTTTCGTCAGCGAAAACAGCTGAGCGAGCCGAGGAGTACGTAGACCCTTGCGATGATGTCAGTGATGTAAGCCGGGGTCTTCCATAACGAATCGGCGCCTCCAATTCTCCCGTTACTGTTACGGATCTCGCTAGCCGAGACGGCGACGTCGGAATGCCAGATTTACAACCATGCTTTTACTAGCCTTACAGGCGCCAGCGCTATCCTATAACCCGAAGTTCCCTTTTTCTCCCATTACGAATGCAGGACGATGTAGCCTCCTCGATTATAGTTGGAATAGTACTCAGGATGGATATAAATTTTTCTAACGCATTATGACAGCAATTACATTACCTTTAACGAGCTTACAAGAGCTGTTATACGGTTATCGAGGAATAAATCCGGGTTCATTTGAGGTGGAAAATGCACTCTTCATAACGAGTTCGGAATCAGCTGAAAGATCGAAAGTGAAAACCTTCCTTTTGTCGCCAGTGGATTTTTCTGTTGATTAAGAGACACACTTGAAGAATCAAAGTTATCAGGATGACATATACGAGGATTTATTGAAAAATTCTTAACCTACTATAGAACCAAACAAAATTTCATTGTCAAAATATTTTATTACTCAACATATTCTCCTCTTAATTTAATACATTTATTACAGCGAACCTGCAACGTCTCTAGACCTTTCAGAAAAATGTTTCTTTCTGCTCTGCAAACCAGTTTTCCACAGCTTTCATTACCTCCGCGTTGGAAGAAAATTTCAACCATTTAAACTTTTCTTCAGTTGAGGAACGAGATGATAGTCGGACGGAGCCAAATCTGGTGAATAAGAGGGGGGTGTTACAGTAATTCTAACCCTAAATCCCAAATTTTTTGCATGGCATCATGAGATTTGTGTAGTGGGTCGTTGTCCTGTAAAAACAAAGCACCTTTGGATAGCTTTCCGCGTCTTTTCTCTTTAATTTTTTCCCGTAGAGTGGTCAGCAATGTCGAATAGTAATCTCCAGTTATTGTTCTACCCTTATCCAAAAAATCAATCATGATTACTGGCAATCCCAAAAAACTGAAGCAAGAACTTTTCCAGCAGATTTTTGGACACGAAACATCTTAGGTCTTGGAGAACCAGAGTGTGGCCATTCCATCGATTTTTGCGTCGTTTCTGGATCGTAGAAATGTACCGGAGTCTCATCCATAGTAACAATTCGGTTTAAGAAGTCTACATCATTTTCAAATCGAACACAGATCGAACGCGATGCTTCTACCCTTGCACGCTTTTGGTCAACATTCAAACATTTGGGGATCCATTTTGCTGAAATTTTTCTCATGTCCAAATTGACGTGAACTATATGATGAACGCGTTCGTATGAAATCTCCAGTGCTTCAGATATCCGTTTTAGCCCAATTCGCCCGTCTGATAAAATCATGTCATGAACTGCATCGATATTTTCGGGAACTGACACAGAAACTGGCCTTCCCGATCGGTCATCATCTTCAATGGAAAATTTACCTCTTTTGAAGCTTGCATCCAATTTTTCACGGTCGCATACGAAGGACATTGATCACCAAGGGTATTAAGCATATCTTCGTAAATCTGCTCTCCTCTTAACCCTTTTGAATACAGGTACTTGATGATGACTCGATACTCCAATTTTTCGATTCTTACAATTTCGGTGGACATCTTTTTTTTAATTTATTGCGTAACTCTGGTTTACTTTTTTGACGTCGAACTCTACACTGACACTTCTAATAAGTTATTGTTCGTTGATATGGTATCGCAATATTTTTTTTATGCATGGAACTGGTCTAGGCTAACTAGATATCAATACATCCTCGTAGTTGATGAACGAAAAATGTCATAAGAAATGTTGCATAAGGATATTATGCTGCCTCTTCTGCGTCAACTTCATAAACCAAAATGTTCTTCTTTGAACTGCAGAGCACGTGATTTCAAATGCTCCGATTGTTCGATTTCATCCCAAGATATTGACCTACTTGGCAAAGGCAGGGTGAACTTTCACATAAAACGATGCAGTATAATATAAGGGCTGTGGAACATTTTTACTATGTTTCAATGCTATTCGAAAGTTTTCTTGATCATTTTTTTCAGTTAGTCACCTTCCACAATCTGAATCGACAAATATATAAATTAATATTAAATATTAACAGTAGAAAAAATATAAATGCTGATTCCTTTATTTTTCTCTTTTTTTTCGAGTTTGCAAAGGTTCCACATGAACATTGTATATTGTAAATGGATAAATCAGCAATCTATGAAAAGATGCAGCGAAAAAGAATGCAATAATTGTGTTTGAATCTTATGTGGGGAAATAATTCAATTCGCCTGATGTTCATAATGTCAATTGCAAGTTGTCTCTAGGGAATATAAAGCAGGTGGTGATTTTTTGGGGTAGCAGCACTTCCTGGTTATGGTTCGGTGCATTCTATCCAATCTATTTCACTGAAAAATCGTTTATCACGAAATACTCCATAACGTGTTGACCTAGAATAACAATTAATGAGATTTTTTTTATGAAATTTATATTTAAATTCTACAATAAAAATTTTTTCAGCTTTTAACTAAACTATCAATATTTCGAATAGCCATAATCGGAACGTTTCATAATAGAAATAAACGATTAGAGACACTTGAGAATTTCATGTTCTGTCCAGAGAATTCCACAACCATAAATGTCGCAGGAAATATATTTTCCTGGAACATTAAATCAGAATGTGCGTGATGAGTGGTAATTACATTTTACCTGGCTAGACATGAAATTTGACGAGTGTAAATATAGAAGGTTGAGCCTGCGTATGGCATATCGGAAATATCTATTTTATGGGTATCAGAAACCTATTTATTCATAAGTAATATCATAAGTGCATCCAATTTTTCCGAAAAAAAACGAAAAAACACGTTGCTAAGTAATATTTTAACAAGAAGCATGAGTGCAGGTGGCAACAAAAATCCGAGTCGAAGACGAGGATTTTTGCACCTGCACGAATGCTTTTTGTTAAAAAAATATTACTTTGCACTGTGTTTTTTCGATTTTTTTCACAGGAAAAATTAGATGCACGAATGGTATTTGACAAGACTATTTCAAGAGTAACAGATTATTCTGGATGCATCTATGTATGTATTATTAATTTTGGTTGACAACAACTGTCAAGTTTTGCCGCGGGTAAACCCGAAAAAACTGCTGACAGCTGCTGCCAAACAGTTTTTCCATCTAGAAACCATTTGTGATTCAAAATTGCGCGTTTCTGATTGGTGGGAATTGAGACGAGGGAAATAGTCGACGAAATCTACTTGAAATTTCGAAAAAATCTTCCTCTTTTGAGGTGACATCTGTCAATCAATCGAAAATTCTAATGAAATATGAAACTTACAAAACATTAATTAAATCAATTAATTACTTTGTACATAAGAGAAAGTAGGTATTTCGACTGAAAAGACATTTCCAAAAATTGTACCTATGTTTAAGGCAGGTTGAGTTCTTTCAAGGCTTGAAATAAGGGACGAATTTTCTAAAATTTATATCCAGGGTGGCACATGTCAGTTGACGTCCAAGACTGAAATGTGAATAGTTTATTAAGTAGTTGAGGTTAGTTTATATTGAATGAATATTTTTTGTGTGAAAACTGCTCTATAAACACAAGGTGGATGCAGAACAAGTATAAATAGACCACCGAAAATAACGATTACAGCCTCGTATAAATTGAAATTACATGGCTGAAGGAAGCCCCAACCCCCACAACGAACTGTAGTTATCGACCCAACAAAAAATGGGACTGAAACGATACAAAACTGTAGGGGTGGGTGAGATAACATCAAATAGGATTTCGTGATAGTTCTACTGTTGAGGTAATTCCCTTGATGGCCGTGATATAAGACCGAGGAAGTATTAATTCCTTCGCTTTTGCATGGATTGGAATCAGTGTGGAATGAAAACTTATCATCATCGTGAATTTACATACATAATATCTTATTTATTATTCGAATGTTCACACAAAACTTTCGCAATTCTCGTATTATTTGGGCGGAAAAGTTTTGAAGAACAACACTGGAATGCTACGTATCATTAATTTAATAAAAAAGTTCGTTAGATGACTTGAGAATTGTCTAAAAATATCGTAAATCCTAAAAAATCACTATATCTTCATTTAACAAGCTCCATAAATATTCTTCTTTATGGGTGGAAAGACTAGGATAAAATAATTAACTGTACGGCTTAGGCTAATGACTAGTCATTATTCAGGGGGGCTTTGATATAAACCTGTGGGATAAATGTAGTTTAAGGGTCACATATGTTCTTCCGAAAGCATTATTATGTACTACTTGCAACAATTGGATTATATTAGGGTTGAACAAACACTGATCATCTTGATGTAGAAAAAGATCAAGATTTTCACAACAGATTCGAAATAATTATACATCAGCAGAAAGGCTGTGAGTATCTTCTTTATTTGAAGATAACATATTTTTTGAGTCTTGGTACATTGTACAGCACAGGACCTAATACTGATCCCTCAGATAATTCTGCTTTTCTTTATCGTTCTTCTTGCCAAATAGTTATATAATAGTTTGGTAATGGGGTTACAATTCACTGCTACCTCAAGGTGTTTCCCCTTCAGATCTGCTCTCGTGGTTTTAGAATCATTTGTATACCATTACATGGTATTTACTTCGAAATTTTGGGTTTTGTATTCTTGCCATACTTTATTGAAGTCTCTTTCAACATTTAGTAATGTAAGGCCTGGAGCTTATTTATTTCGAAAACCGTCATTGGCATATTTTGTGGGTCTTGATAGTAGTAGGTACTTATTTTGAATGTACCAAGTTTTGAAAATTCCTTGAGAATACTGTCACCGATTATATTTTATATTCTTATCGAGAAAAAGAGAGTATCATTGAGTTTCAATAAGGCGAAACTTTGTAACGCTCATGAAAACTACAATTCTGTATATTTAAAGTAGATGGTTTGAAGATTGATTTTTTTTATTTCAGCTACTGGCTTAGACCCAACAGGTCTTCTATCGACTATTAATACAACGCGACAAACTATTGATCTTCTGGGTGCCTTGGGTTTGCCGAATACCAACTGGAGTGGAGTTTCACAAACTGAGGGTCCTCAGAAAAACAAACCGGCCTACGTTCTACAGGGTGAGTATTTTCTACAAGGGCGGATATAGCTTTTTTTAATAACGATTGAAAATCAGGTACACAATGTATGAAATTTTTTATGTGTGATCTTTATCACCCATACTTTGAGTGCTCTGAGCTTCAGAGCAAAACTCGAAAATGAAATATCGAAAAATTACAACGAAATAATTCATTTCAGTTATGAGGGCTACATGGAAGATATTGGTATCAAAATGTAGGTTTTCGAGGTCGCTCTATTCAATAAAAAACTGTCCAGAGTCCTTAGTATTGTGGTTTAGATTTTTCACCTGCGAAATGGAATTTTTCGAAAAATTGGAAATTTTAAATCGTCTTAGCTCCCGTTTATTTAGTCGCATCCACATGAGGGTTGTATATTGTTAATCAGCATTGTCAATACAATAAAATCGATTTCGAAAATCCCAAATTTTTGGGTGAAAAATGCATAAGGAATATGACCCCCTAAAAACCCCATATTTGCCATCAACACGAATTCCCTGGAAAAGCTAATAGTGTTATTCAATCGATAATGTCTTCAACCCATTGGAATCTTTCAGAATACTCAATTTGGTGATTCCCATCACCCATACTTTGAGTGCTCTGAGCTTCAGAACAAAACTCGAAAATGAAATATCGAAAAAATTAAAACGAAATAATTCATTAGTTATGAGGGCTACATAGACGGTTTTGGTATCAAAATGTAGGTTTTCGAGGTCTCTCCATTCAATAAAAAACTTTACAGAGCCCTAACTATTATGGTTTAGGTTTTTCACCTACGAAATGGAATTCGTCGAAAAATTGGGAATTTCAAATCGTCATAGCTCCCGTTTCTTTAGTCCCTTCACATGAGGGTTGTATATTGTTAATCAGCATTGTTCAAATTATCTCTATAATCAATAAAATCGATTTTGGAAATCCGCCCTTGATTTTCTACATCATTCGGTTACAATTTTATATTGAGGAGGTTTTTCATGAAAATTATTATAAAAGTGGAAAGCTTATAAACTCCAATAGGAAAATATCACTCGTGAAACTTCGATTAAAAAATATAAAGAAAAAAATTGCTTAATCGTTTTAAGTCTTCCGCAAAGTTTTGGGAGGAGGAGAGGTCAGAAAATTGTTGCAATGTCTTCTGTCGGATGAAATTGAATTTGGCTGAAGGAGCGTAGTGATAAATTTCCCCCCAGCAATAAAAATGGTGCAGGAGTGGAATACGATAAGAGAATGGTCTTCACGGATCCGTTCAGCACGAACCATACATATAAACCAGCTGAGTTTAACGAATGAGAAACAAACTATCGATTGGAGTTCTAGGAACCCTATAAATTTTCAAGTAAAACTGGATATATCCAACCGAATATAGTTCGCATGAAATTCCTGTTCATTTAAGGTTCGCCCAGCTGAAGTTTCAACGAAGGTCATAACTATAACTTTCAATGAGTTGGATTTGCGATCACATACAGGAAAGGGGGAATCCATTACATTTCCTGTTCGTAATTCACTTCACTTTTTGTTTCAATAATTCCGAAATTAGAAGGGCATTCAAATTCAATAAATAAACTTTTGAAACCCTTTTGGATTAAGTTTCAGTTGCGGTTAAATAATCCTGAACAAAGAATTTTATCGCTGCACGAATTTGTTTTTTTTTATCGTTGAATAATTACCACAACATTTCAATTTAAAATAGCTGATATTTGTCAGGTCTACTTGACATTCATACAGAGTGTAACAGCCAAATGGAATAAATTCGATAACGAATAAATGAGGGGGTGTTAGGAAAAACGCTCGGACACGTCGATTTGTAATTTTAAATGCTCATATTTTTCAAGAAAATAAAATTATATAGGGTGTTCCATGTGACCGTGGCCAATACCAACTTTCTTATTTCAAATGCAACCCCCTGTATATTATTTATTTTTTGGATTCTTCAGAAAATTCTAGACATAATTCATGTAGGTACAATGTCTTCAACTTTTTCGGAAATATTAAGTGTTTGCAGATTTTTTACAAAAATTAACATTTTAAATGAAAATTATTTTATTTCACAAATTCGATACATTACACTCAATACTTATTTCCCATTTACCTCTTGATATGAAGAAAGTAAGCAAGAACCATTACTGAGAAGAAATAAAAAAAAAACAAAAACAGATTTGTTTATTCTCATAGCCTTAGTAACACGTTGTCTGTTTGCTCTTTGAACATTTCCTACATTGACATTGACATTAATGTTTTTTTTGTTTTTTTTGTAATAATTAGGAAATAATCAGTATTACTTGTAAGGTTTCAAGTGTAATGTACCGAATTTGTGAAATAAAATAATTTCTATTTAAAACGTTGATTTTTGCAATAAATCTGAAAACACTTAATACTTCCGAAATAGTTAAAGATAGGTATAGGACATTTTGCATGAATTGTGTCTAGAATTCTCTGAAGAATCCAAAAAATAAATAATATACAGAGGGTTGCATTTGAAATAAGAAAGTTGGTATTGGCCACGGTCACATGGAACACCCTATATAATATTATTTTCTTGAAAAATATGCGCATTTAAAAGTACAAATCGACGTGTCCGAGCGTTTTTCCCAACACGCCCTCATTTATTCGTTATCGAATTTATTCCATTTGGCTGTTACACTCTGTATATTATCGGGTGTTTTTTTAGAGTAAATTTTCGATAGGGATAACTGTGATTTGGAGAAGGTAGAAGCCATGATGTTTTGACATTTCTGTTCAGTAAGCATTGACAAATTATCATGGAAAGACTCACGCCGCAAAAACGTTTACAAATTGTTGAAATTCATTTTTAAAATCAGTGTTCTATTCGCCAAACTTATAGAGCACTTCGAACTGTCGATAGATTTCGGACAACATTTTCTCTACTCGACAACAACAAAAACAAGACAAAAGAACTGTATGTACAGAAGAAAATATCGCTGCTGTGAGTGATAGTGTTACTGAAGATCCATATTTGTCTATTCGTGGACGTTCAATAAGTTGGACTCTGTGCATCCACCACATGGAGAATTTAGCTTAAAGTTCTAGGTATACACCCATACAAGATCCAACTGGTTCAAGAACTAAAGCCACTTGACCATAATGAGCGTCGTTTGTTTGCTGATTGATCTGATGATTTCGGGAAATGGTCCAATTAATTGGTCTCCAAGATCATGCGATATAACTACAATAGATTATTTTCTTTGAGGTTATATCAAGTCATTGGTGTTTGCTGATAAACCAGGAATAATAGACGCTTTGGAAGCCAATAAAACTCGTGTTATAGCTCAAATAAGGCCTGAATTATTCGAAAAAGTGGTCCAAAATTGGTCTGGTCCAATGCAGTTCCTCGGAGCTAGTCGTAGTGGAAATTATTTTCAAAACATAAATGTCATAAAATTATCTTTCAAATAGAAAGAAAAATTGGCTTCGATCTTGATTCGAATGTGTTTTATTCCAATTTAAAGTTCTATCACTCCAAAAAACACCTGATAAATCAATATGAAGGATACAACTTTTAAAAGGTACCTACATAGCATTTGGTTTTAGTGGTGCTGACATTTTTTCAAGTGACCTGGTATTTGTTTCATAAAAAATTTGTTTTGAATTTGCTTGTGTGAGAGAATGACATTTTTTCAGTACCAAATATCAATCGAAGAATCTTTTTCCTTTCCAGGCGACAATCGAAATCTGAAACTACCCTCACCAGCCTTCGAGCAAGTGTCCGACATGTTACGGCGAAGCCCGGAATTCACGATCAGCGCGTACCTCAAACAGGACATGGGGAACACAGGAATCATCCTGAGTTTCGTCCAAGGCGTCAACCGATACCTGGAGCTCGAATCGAGTGGCAGGAGGAACGAAATCCGATTCCATTACTTGTCGAAAGAAGATAATAAAGTGCATGTAGAGACTTTTAATTATAAGTTAGCTGACAATTTGTGGCATCGAATGACTGTGACTGTTAGTGGCTCTGTTGTTGAGCTTTTCGTGGACTGTAATAGGTTGTATAAAAGACTTTTAAGGCCGGGAAAACCGGATCGTAATTTTACCGAAGCTAAGCAACTTTGGTTAGGACAAAGAAGTCGTCTTTATCATTATAAGGTGAGTGCCAAATAAAACTTCAACCGAAGCTGTAGCTGCAGAATTCTCTTTGATTATCTGAACAATTGGATGTGTTGAATCGAACAGGACTAACGAATATAAAAAAGGACACGAATGTCCAAACTTATGAATAAATGAATAGATCATGCATTATGTATGAAATTGAACAACAGTAACTTTGAATAATGACATCAAATTTAACTACCACCCACCACAGTTAGAAGAACAAAATCGATTGAGGTTAATTACTGATTCCAAATTTATGTCACAGAGTTTGTCGAAGTGAAAATATTTCTGCATACTAAACGGTTTACAAGTCATTTACATCATGCAACGTTTCACCAAATCATGCGAGTTGGCGTTATTCTAAACGTGAAGTTGCATATTAAAGTTTCACGCCTTCGCTAGTTGGAGGTGTTTGAGGGAGATTCCAATATAGATTGTTGGTGTTTTAGGTATTTCCAGGATTTTGGTCTCCAAAATAAATATACTGCTCCGCAAGAGTTAGGGATATCGTATTCAATCGTTTTCAAAAGTATGTAATCTTCGAGAAAATCGCTGTAAAATCATTTAAAACTCAATAACAACTTGAAGCGATCCAATAAAAATCAGTATGAGACATTTCGTCAATCTGGTCGCCTTTTTTCTGAAGTTTGGTCCTTTGCATATGCTTCATGAATGTTCTTATTTTGAAATGAAGTCAATTTATCAACGGCTGCGATTTGGAACGAGTTTCCTGAAAATGTCAAAACGTTAATTAACAAACCCTAAGGCTAATAGGGCTATCGGAATGCTACAGGGTGGCCTAACTCAGGTTGTTGTAGCGGAAAGGCTCCAAGTCAGCCAAAGTGTGATATCTCGACTTTGGAATAGGTTCAGGGAGACAGGTTCCGTGTTGGAAAGACCAAGGCTTGGT
Source organism: Adalia bipunctata (assembly GCA_910592335.1). Classification (NCBI taxonomy): domain Eukaryota; kingdom Metazoa; phylum Arthropoda; class Insecta; order Coleoptera; family Coccinellidae; genus Adalia; species Adalia bipunctata. The sequence continues at coordinate 8,509,708 of OU342952.1, read as the reverse complement.
GGGCGACGAAAAACAACACCTGCTCAGGATCGTTTCATCACCATTTCGGCGAGAAGAAACCCTACATCTACGTGAAGAATGCTACGGAATACTCTTCAAAATGCAGATGGGGTCCAAGTTTCCATCGAAACCATCAGAAGACGTTTGAGAGAGGCGAATCTAGGTTCTAGACGTCCATTAAGACGAGTTCCATTAACACGTGACCATAAGCGTCAAATACTGGAATGGGCAAGGCAACATATCAATTGGAACGATCAATGGCGTAGTGTCCTTTTCACTGATGAATCCAGACATGGACGATTTTCAGATTCTCGAAGAATAAGGGTATGGACAATCCCACGCATACCCCGTAATCGTCGCTATGTCCAAGAAGTCCATCCATTCCGAGGGGGTAGTGTTATGGTATGGGCCGGGATATGTTTCAACGGGCGCACAGATCTACACATTTGTCCTGGGAATATGACCGCCTCACACTATAGGGAGCATGTCATTGACAATGTTGTGCCAAATTTTCACGATGCTATTGGCGAAACTTTTCAATTTCTAGACGATAATGCTAGACCGCACCGTGCAGCCATAGTTGAGAATGCGCGCGAAGAGCTTGGTATTCCACATTTACCAATACCTCCGCACTCACCAGATTTGAATTGCATAGAACATGCATGGGATATGCTCCAAAGAAGATTAGATAATCATCAACCTACCCCAGAACCCTTAAATGATCTGAGAGAGCTTCTGCCCCGTTTATGGAACCAAATTCCTCAAGAAATGTTCAACAACCTCGTGTGTAGTATGCAAAGAAGATGTCAAGCTGTTATTGATGCCCGTGGAGGCCATACATTGTATTGATAGTCTTAAAATGCTTGAATTCTCTGGGAATAAAATTTCGTTATTTTACTCGATTTTTCTTAACCACCCTGTTTACGCTGCAGACCTACAGGCTAAAATTAATTTGCAACTTGAAATCATATTAATATGAATTTTCATCACAAAAATCTTATTTTAACTATATTTTGTTGCAATAAAAGTAAATATCCCTAACTCATGTGGAGCAGTTTATTTGTTATCTATCAATAGATCTTTCAGTAATGGGTTCAATTTAATTGAAGATGAAGTAATGATGGCCATTAAAAAAAAATTCAAGTCGTGTATTTTAAAATTTTATTGCGATTTTTGATGAGATAGAGTGGGTCTTTTCAAAAAGTCGTGTTGATAGTACAGATCAGTACGCTACGCCCCTTCGCCTGCTACGCATCTACCGTATTTGATAGCGTCTATGTTTCTGTTCAATTTCAGGGCGCAATGCAAGATGTGCAGTTTATAGCCGGTCCCCATGGGTACCTTTTAGTATGTCCCCACCTGGACTCCACGTGTCCGACCTGCGGCCAGTTCTCCCTGCTGGAGTCGACGGTGCAGGAGCTGACGCGGCATCTTCAGGAGCTAACCGAAAGGGTATATGGACTACCATGTAACGTCAACCTTGGTCCGCACACTGTTTTGATTATATAAAATTTTTTGTTTTGCAGTTGATCGCCGCCGAAAGACGCATCTCGGGGGTGGAGAAGTGCGACTGTCCCGTCTCGTGTCACATCAACGGCACCGTGCATGCAGATGGCGCCAGGTGGCAAAGCGGCTGTGATTTGTGTTCCTGTGTGGTAAGTGCCTTTGATATTACAGAAATTGTGCTCCCTTTTCCCAAATTTCAAGATTTTATTCATCCGACGTTTCGGATCGAGCTATCTTCAGGGAAGGCCCTAATTTACTCATTGCTCACCTTCATGGTGTTGTTCAATTTTATTTTATTGGTTTCCTTATTAAAGGTCGTAAATATTTCACTTCTAAACTTGCAGGGCTCTTTTGTTGATTTTTTCACCGTTTTTCTTCTGTCCTCTTTTCTAGTTTTGTAATCCTTCTCTGCATATTTTTGTGAAGCGCTTTCTTCTCCCGCACAATGCACAAGTGTTCCGATTTAGTATTTACTGCACTATGAGCATGTGCCCACATGCACATTATCTCCAGAGCTTTTCATTATTATTGGTGTCTTTATGTTTTGTGATTTTTCTTTACATAATTTTTTTTTAATCGTTTTGAAAAGCTTCCAACTAGGTTTTTCTGACACCTACATCTTTACGGAATATTTGTTTCCGTGTTGTTTCATCAAATACGCCCTTCACAATCATTAACGTGCTTCTGGAGACATTCTATTGTTGTTTGAACTGCTATTCTCAGTTCATCTGAGAAACTGTCGAAGGGTAAATGTGAACAAATGGTTTCTTTTACCTCCGATGTCTTAGATGCACTGGATGATATTTAAATTACATCACTTTACAGTCCTATTGACATAATTCAATTTTCTTTCAGCATGGAAAGGTTGAATGTCGAAGAATAGAGTGTCCAAAGCCGAAGTGCAAATATCCTGTAACGAAAAATGGAGAATGCTGTCCGCAGTGTCTTAGTAAGTGATACGTCTTCAAACAGTGCTTGTTTTTGTTCATTATTTGAGATTAAATTATGTTTTTATGTTATGTACTTTATGAGGCATCTAGAGATTCAAATTCTTGGTTGATTTGATATCTTATCGTCTTATTGTCCATTGAATTCAAGTTATTTCTGATATCCATAATTATTTTCAAGCTTTTATAGCATCCTTTTTATTCTCGACTGGTTTTTGCAGGATAGAATTTTGATTGTATATGATTTGATCTCTTTCTTGCAGGACGTTGCCTATTGTCTGGTACAGAGTATGACCACGGTGAATTAGTGAGTGTCAAGAAATGTATGGACTGTGAATGCAACGATGGGAGTATGGAATGTAAAAGGATAGATCCAGAAACCCAATGTCCGAAACTGACATGTACTCCAGAAGAGAGATTCAGCGTTGCAGATAACTGCTGCATGTTTTGTCCAGGTATGTCCAGAAAAGCTTCGTACTCTTTAATAAAACTGCATGATATTTCAACTCATTTTTCAATAATTTGGATTTCATGGATCTTCCCAAAATAAAACAATGTTATGTTGAACTTCGTGATTCCCTTGGATGTACTTCCGTTCAGTAAAATATTTTGATTTTTCACAAAAACAACAATTTTTGGATTTTTGAGTGAAACGTCCAACCTTTTCATGTAATATCATTCATTTGCAATGGACAAAGCTACATGTGTATATAAAAGTTTTTTATGTATCAGGGTGAGACTTTTATGTACCTCGGCGTGTTACTTATCAATACGCCTGGGAAAATAAGAGTGAATTAGTTCAGTGTACATAACTTTTCATATTTCAAGCATTTACAAGAATAATTAACATCAAAAATAGTTGTATGGATAATGTAAATACGATGGAAATGCTTGTAAATATTGTGGTCCTCAATTAACGATCATTATTTTCATAACCGCTTCTGCAATACTAACCATTGCTTTTCAACTAACTCTAACTCCATAACAGGTGTTGACTATTGCGCCAAAGGTCACGTTTGTCATGCTAACGCGTCCTGCATCAACCTGCAGACTACTTATGCTTGTCAGTGTAATCAAGGGTATCAAGGAGATGGCAGAAATTGTACTGGTATGTATCCATTATATGTTCCATCATGTATATTTTTCATTCTAGAAGACTGCATAAGGATTAAGATTTTTAGAGAAACTCAAATGCGCATGTTTCTTCAGGATTAGTCCAATAGGCTAAACTAATGAAATCTTTGAGACGTCACAGATTATTAAAATCTTTTAGAGTGCACGCAACGAAGATGTATATTTCGCTCCACCACTAAGAGTGAATGAACCAACTTTGTCTGAGTATGAAGAAAAAGAATTCTACATCAGCACGAATTCGTGTCACGCAAAGGGACCATCTGTTTTCTTTTGCTCCGACAAAATGTTCAATTATTGAATTTCCTGGCAGACATTGATGAATGTCTCGGAGTCAAATACTGCAGGGCGGTTTTAAGTTGGCTTTAATTTCATTTCTGTTTTGGTAAAAGCTCTTACCACAAATAGGTCGCAATGTAAACGAATTATCTTCGTTTAGGTTGCATACTAAATAATTTTTATTCTAACATTCTTTACCCATATGCTGGCGACTGACAGCTTCAATTTTTAATTCGCTCTGTATGTCTGCTTCTTAGGATTCAACAGTCTTCAGTATTTTTCCTCAACAGCAACCTTAAATTCAATTTGATATGAACGCAAAAAAATTTAAAATAAATAGACAGAAGCAATCTAGATCTCCAAAATCACTATAAACGTAAAGATATCATCATGTACCTTCTTGGAATTATAACGTCGTTCTTCTGTCACAGATATAGACGAATGCCAGCAGGAAGGTGGCCTGGAAGGTCATCACTGCCACCAAAACACGAGGTGCGTGAACACACCTGGGTCCTACATTTGTGAGTGCTTGCCAGGCTACAGGAGAATAGATAAGTTCAATTGTGCAGAACTTGACGAATGTCACACTGGTGAACATGAATGCGATGTTAACGCTAAATGTATAAACACTCAGGGTAGCTACCACTGTAGATGTAAGGAGGGCTACTCTGGAGATGGATATAAATGCGAACGTGAGTATTTTCATCATAAAACTGTGAATTTCAAGACTCATTTCTCGTTGAAAACTATGTCAACTCGTCATTTTTATGGCAGTGATGTACACCATTGTCGCTGATGGCGAAGATACGTGCGTTAGAATTGAAGAAGTGCCTAGGGTTTATTGTGGATACCGTTTAGAGCCGTTCTCATCGTTTCACCATTTACAGCTGTCCGTCCAGTTCCCTCTAAAGAATTCGAGTATCTATCCGAAAAGGAATAACATAAAAAAGTAACACTAGCTACAAAATGAAAAATAATAAAATATCTTTGAACTGACGACAGAAAAGCTCATTCTAGGGCAGTATCATCATCTTTGAAATGCCTAGATTAAAATCTCTGTAAAGAGTTTAAAACGAAATTATACCATTAGCCCAGAAGAATAATGTGGACTCAATTTATCAATAGCGATTTCGTGAATTAATAAGGAAATCGACCAAGTCAATAAACTTAAGACGCTCAAGGATTGTTTCATTACGTTGAAATAGGGGATCAGGTGACATTAATCGAGGCTGATGACCTCTCTAACCAATCGAATTTTCATTGATACAATTTCCTGTCTTTTCAGCAAAAGTGAAAGCTATGACGTTATTCATTCAATAATTCCCATCATACTTGCGGCAAAATGAAATAGTTATACATTTTCTTAGATTCATTACACTGATGAATAAGACAAGCTTCTACTGTACTTGTGCTGATCTAGTTCAATAGTACTAACTCTAGAATCCCCGTTTTCAGCCATCTGTAAGCAGAGCTGCATGAATGGAGGTATTTGCAAAAAACCAGGCATCTGCGCATGTGCCAATGGGTACACCGGGCCCAGCTGCGAGAGGGATTTGGACGAATGCACCACTAACACTCACAGGTGTACCTCCTCCTCCAAATGTGTGAACATGATTGGATGGTATTACTGCACATGCAAAGAAGGTTTCAAAGGACCTGGGTCAGACAATAATTTGGGGACGTTATGTGAAGGTGAGAAAAATATCACACCTAGAAGGTTCAACTGATTCATTGCCTTCATTTTCAGATATAAATGAGTGCGAGGAAGAAATTGACACCTGCCACCCCTCGGCAACGTGTATCAACAAAGTGGGTGGTTTCGAATGCAAGTGTCCGCCGCGGAAACCAGACTGCAGACTGAGTTGTCTGTTCGAACAGACGGAGATAGACCATGGCAAGACTATTTCACACCCTAACGATCCTTGTACGAAATGTACCTGCAACCTAGGGGTGGTCAAATGTGAGAAAGTGTCCTGCAACTGTTCCATTCCAGCAAGGAAGAGCGATCCCTGCTGTCCGCAGTGCGATTCAAGGCAAGCTTGCGCACACCAAGAGATACCTGGTGTACTTTTGATGCACGGTGAGAAATGGTCGTACCAGTGTCAATCTTGCGAATGCCTGTATGGGGAAACCGACTGTTCTGATTTGGAATGTCCACCTTTGCTCTGTTCCAAGCCGGTGCAAGGTCCTGACGACTGTTGTCCACACTGCGAGGAAGATCAGTGCATGTGGAACACAACAGGAGATGGAAGAGATTGCAACTTCATGAATAGAAGATACAAATCAGGGTCAGAATTCGTTGATCCGAACGACCCTTGTGTGACATGCAAATGCAAGGTAAGTTGGGACTGATTTATGTTTGAGTACCATAAAGTTTTAGTCTGAATGTCCTGTAACTAATATTGAAAAATAAAGGTATGGTTTCCTATAATGTATTGAAATGCTTGGTGCATATTTCAGGTATAGCCTTAAATGTACATTATCAGATCCATTATCATTTTTGTTGTCTCATCGACGAATACTAGAACTGTATCATGAGCATGTCCTTATACAAAGGCTACAAAATTTTCATCTCATACCATTCGCTTAACTTAACAATCGCATGTTCCCACCATATTCAGGCTGTCTGGAATCTGTTGAATATACAGGGTCCTGCAATAGTGCGTTCTTCTTCCATAGCATCTCAGAGATTTCGTTGGAAAATAGACCTCTTGTACCTTCATTTCTGCATCTCAGGAAATTATTTTGTGATATACAGGGTGTCCCCGATAAATGTTATTCAACAAATGGATTTTTTTTTAATGGATCACCCCATATATTTTCACATGTTTTCAATGACCTTCATTACCTCTTTCATGACGCAAAATCTTAGGGACATTTTTCCAAAAGTTCAGATCTTATTCGGAGAAAACTGCAAAAAAAGAGGAAAAAGCAGTTCAGTAAAAGTCTTCTGAAGAAAGAAAATACACGGTGTTCTATTTGACAAAATCGAGAAATAATAATTTTGAGTTCTCCATATTTGAACCTAAATAACGAACACCCTGTATATGACAGGTTGATCGTTTAGGAACCATGTCGAGACAAATCCTCCAATTAAAAAACTTTTAGTTCAAATTCATGTTACTATCGCTTCTGGAAATCGTCAGAAGACTTTTACTGAACTGCTTTTCCCTCAGGTTTTTGCAGTTTTCTTCGAATAAGATCTGAACTGTCGGAAAGATTTCCCTAAGATTTTGCGTCATGAGAGAGGAAATGAAGGTCATTGAAAATATGTGAAAATATTTGGGGTGATCCATTAAAAAAATCATCCATTTGTTGAATAACATTTATCGGGGACACCCTGTATCAGAAAATAATTTCCTGAGATGCAGAAATGAAGGTACAAGAGGTCTACTTTCCAACGAAATCTCTGAGATGTCTGGTTCGGCAGCTATGGAAGAAGAAACGCACTATTGCAGGTCCTTGTATATTCTTTGATCGAGAACAATGCCACTTTCGTTGAACAAATCTTTCGCCTATCTTCTTCTTGGAGATTTTCTCCAGAGGAGTGTGATGTTTTGAATCTGCCATTGCTGTATTGTTCTTTTCAAAGCTACAGTTTCATGTTGAAGTTGGATACTCTGTATTTCCTGCAATTCATATTTTATTGAAAACATTTTTGATGAATGTGGTATTATTTTTCATCAAAGAATATACGGCTAGCAGATTAGCCTGATAGATTCAGACAACCTGTATAACAGATAATTTTGTTCAGTTGCCCGAAAAACTAGCAGTGATGATTTTTTAGGCATCCAACAAAACTTGCCTGGTGAATCAATTTACGTCTTATTACAGCAGTTGCCGAATTTTTTCTCGATGATACTTGGGATACCTCATTAAATAAAAAAATCAAAGTTACAGTATAAATAAGAATTCTTGCTGAAAATTAGCATGGCATCTTCAATCTTGATTAACCTGGAATCGATTTCTGCCTGTTTTGTCTTTGAAATATTTTGACTAAACTTATCCTTTGTATAAGGAAGGATGCATGGCTGGCCCTTGCGCATTAGAGCAGGCTCGCTAAGCTTAGCAATACTAACAATTAACACTAAATTCCCTTGCAGGTGCCGTTCTGTGCCGAACTGGTGAGCAATGTCGCGTGTTGTGTGCATCGGTAATCACTCTAACTACACTCAGACAATACACACCTCTAGTAGTGCCTGTTATTATTTGCCTGCATTATCAGTTATTAGTAGTCGATGATTAGAGCTCAATTTTAACGACGAGATCTGGCATGCTAAAAATTCTATTCAAAAATGAGTTTTCTGAAAAAATTGCTTTGATACCTGGACGAAACCAGAACCGACATGGCAAATTCATCGTTCTATTTCAATTATAGCTGTTATATTAACCATGTTCGCTTCTTATGGCCACCTCTGACGAATTCCTTCACATGAAGCTCACCTGGAGGTTCTATCAACTTGTACAGTCAATTTCCCATTTATTTTCCAATTACAGTTTTCCCTCTGGCAACGTATTGTCTAATATTTAAAGTCACACCGCTTCTTATGGCCACCTCTGACGAATTCCTCCACATGTAGCTCACCTGGAGGTTCTATCAACTTGTACAGTCAATTTCCCATTTATTTTCCAATTACAGTTTTCCCTCTGGCAACGTATTGTCTAATATTTAAAGTCACACTACATAACCAAAGATTCTGCCTTTCTTCAGACTCCCATCATTTTGGCTTCTACCCCTAGTCATGAAGAATTTTGGTCGTCCTTTTATCTATGATGCATAATAAACATGTTGGGTCTGGATTCGTGCCATGAGATTCTGAGAGAAGGTTATAAATGAAAGCATTGCCAGTGCTGGTCGAATCAACACACAAATTTTGCAGATTTGATCATATAGAGCACTCTATAGATGTGTATCGCTATATACATTACTCTTAGTTTCTATCTACCTTTAATGCATGCTTCTGACACTCTTGATTGGATGAATACATCATCGGATATCGAAATCTGAAGGAATGAACTGAATGTGTGATGTGAATTGGCATGTGCAAAAGCTGACTGAAACCAAACTTTTATGATTTTGATGATGAATAAGAATGACCGAATTATTAACCAAATTGAATGAGGTCACAACAGTTCCAAAAAGTAATTGATTTGAATTAATGAGAACTAAAGTTAAAAGAGAAGTAGATTGAACAGAATCTAACTGATGTGTTTTATTTCGTTCATCGTTTCAACGAATTTCTTCATAAATCTTTCGTTACGAAAGTCCTGAATCAATTTTGTTAAGGAATTAAATTGCCGTGTAAGATTGAATGCAACAGTTTGTTGAAGTCCACAAAAATTGAATGGACGAGCACCTTGAACACCCCAGCTAATCAGGTGGCGTCTTAGGCACCACATTTATACTTTATTAAACATCAAAGCCGACATCAACAACTAAGAAATACACTGCGCAAAAAAATTAACGCACATTATGGAAATCTCAAATTTATTCTACAACTGAAGGTGTTCTCAATGATAATTATTTTTATCAGAATTATGCATGCATATATGTTATCCACTTTCAACGTTTTTCTTCAATACAGATGTTTTCTCCCAGCAGGAATAAAAAAAGAAGATATTATCAGATTTTGAATGTATTGGCTCCATTCTAAAATCAGTTGTTCTCGATCAATTCTAGTGATCAATAGTTTTTCTTTCGTTTGATTTTCTACACTCGATCGCTATGCAACGCGAAACACGCAGTTTGACCCAAGAGGAATGTGCCCAAGCGGTAGTTTTGCGAGAAGAAGGGTGGACATACACAAGAATTGCAGAAAGGTTTGGAGTTTCCCATAGAAGTGTGTCCAGAATGTTGCAGCGATTCAGGGAGACAGGTATGAATGTCCGAAGACCGGGACAGGGTAGACCACGGGTAACAACTGCCATTCAAGAACGTTACTTGAGAGTTTCTTCGTTGAGACAACGGTTTGCAACCGCTCGCCTCCTTCAAAATCAGCTTGAGCAAACTTATGAGGTGCAAATTAGCACTCAGACAATAAGAAATCGCCTCAGAGAATATGATTTAAGGCCTCGTGTCGCGGCAAGAGGCCCAGCTCTTACCCCAGCCCATCGAAGGGCGCGTTTGGATTTTGCGAGAGAGCATATCCATTGGGAAGAGGCCGATTGGGAAAGAGTTCTCTTCACAGATGAGTCTAGATTCTGCCTCTACCATTGTGATCGACGTTCCCTTGTATACAGACGTCCACATGAAAGATATGCTCAGTGCAATTTCCTGAATACTACTGGTTTCGGGGGAGGATCGATTATGGTATGGGGTGGAATATCTTTGACTGCTCGCACAGACCTAGTGGTCGTTGATAATGGAGCTATGAATGCTGATAAGTATATAAGGAACATTCTTGAAGAGCATGTAGTGCCATTTGCCCCATACATTGGTGAAAATTTCATTTTTATGGACGATAATGCCAGACCCCATCGTGCGCGCATCGTTCAGGAGTACCTTGAAGAGGTTGAAGTCTCTCGAATGGAATGGCCAGCAAGAAGTCCAGATCTCAATCCGATTGAGCAGGTTTGGGACAACCTCATTAGAAGGCTGAGAAGTTCAGAAAATCATCCAGCTACTCTTAATGACTTAGGAATCCAACTCGAAGAAATCTGAGAAGGATTAGATCAGAACATTTCAAGATCACTCATTTTGAGTATGAACCGTCGTTGCCGCAAGGGGTGAAAAAACCAAGTATTAAATCACTTATCAGCATTTCAGTATTTTGAAAATTGTTCATTTCTCTTCCTTCACATAAGATTCGGTGAAATCCCGAATTTTTCTTCCATTTAATGTGTCTTGTTTCGTTCAAAACCTTCCCGAGAGAACATAAAAAATAAGTTATAAAGTCAATGTAGAGTTAACTATCATTAAAATTGAGATTTTCAGAATGTGCGTAAATTTTTTTGCGCAGTGTATATCTCCTAAACAAAAACATTAGTAATGAAATGATCGACATAAGGTGTTCATCAGATGTACAAATATGACGTCGAAGAACAATATAAAATTGACGTCCTTTTAACGGAACAGAACATATAGAAGTTTTCAAATCGTCGTATTCCGCCATCTGGTTAGCTGGACCTTTTTCAGTATTCCAGCACAATTGAAATCCATCACAAGATATCGACTGCCCACCAACTTAGTGACCAACAAAAAACGTCACTAGAAAACATTCAGAATTCGTTATTTTCCCTAGGACGGATCACTTTGCTGCAGTTATAATCTCCATTGCAATGACAATGCAGTCGCAGTTGGATTTGACGGAGTTACGGTCCCTCCCTCTTCTACTCAGCAGCACAAAGCCGTCGGCACCGCGAAGATCAGCACTGTTCTTGGACAGCATACTGCGTCTTATCCTTTGGATAGCAGCAGCATCTCCCGTTTTTACCAGAAGAAGCCAGAGCAGACTGAGGGAGTCACTGTCCCAGCTGGAGGATGAATTGTCTCACGTACAGAATCGTCTTACATTCCTGGAGCCACTTGTGCAATAATAAAGGCCTCTGTGCATATCAAGCACAACTCGAATGATCAATCAAAATAGCGCTAGGCCTCTAACCAAGTGTCTTCCTTGTTCCACAGTAAGCTTTGTGTGCTACTGATTCGCTTGTTTCTTTCAACGATAGCACTGTATTACTCATTAACTAAACTAATGAACTAAAATGTATTTTTATAGTCAGACTACCATTTTATTTCGTCCACGGTTCAAATCTCCTTGAAAACCAATGGAAGAGCTGCAGTAGCGCCTTCTCTTCGAATATTCCATAAAATAAATATTTCATTTGGTTACGGAATCAACAGAATATAGGCTGTATTAATCCAATAACAATATCAACTACTCAGCGTGACATTTGCCTTCTAGTTCTTGATTCACTGTTCTAGGTATATACGAACCTTTTCGAAAAGCTTTAGCAAGTTTATAGTTTTAGATTCAAACTCTTCTTCATTAAATCTACAAAGTTGAAATCTCTGAGCAAAAAGATACTCTCATTCAGATTATCATACTCTGACAGTAATTGAAAACTTAAAGAGCTTGAGAAGCCGAATATGGCAATTGTTGGAATAATATAAAAAATAATATATGTGTAGTAACCTACTTGAAAATGAATATACAGGTATACAAATAGCATTTATGTGTTGCTGTCTGCAAAAATGATAATCACTCCCAACAGCTAGTATTTGCATTTTTAAAATCAATGTGAATTTGAGATTGCTGAGCCTTACGAATCATAATCAACGATGCAGGCATTTTTTGGGGTGTTTTTGTGTACAATAAATTCATACTTTTTCAGTAAAGTGATTTCGAGTGGACGTACTAGCAGCTTTGCAAAAGATAAATTGATCAGTCTGCATGTAGCCTAAATAATCTTTTCATTGGATTTTTATACCTTTATATCGAGTAAAATAGAATCATTGGATTTCTTTCTAAAGTTGAGGATAAGAAAGATTGCGAAGTGTCGAGAATGATTGTTGATCTACGGAAAAGAATTTTTGTATTTGATATTCTCAAGCATGCGATGCTGAATTGATATCAATATTTTAATATCAATTTTCTGATAATTTGTTGATTAATAGTTCGATGTTGCATTCTACAGCCAACTAGAACAAGCTGTTAGGAATTTAGATACGATACATAGAGAATACATTGTAATTAGATTGAGCACGAACATCGTGCGAAAAGACATAGTTTTTATAGATGAAGACTAAATTAAGAAACTAAAAATTCACTGTCAATTTTCCTATGAGCTTAAATATCGAATGTTGAATTCATTTCAAGCTCAAGGATCTTTCAATCCTGAATGGTGATATCAAGTCACAATAACTTAATAGGTACTAAATATCAAAATCTATAATTATAGCATCGATGTTGTCTACAGCTGATTCAATTTTGCTATTGAAATATTCGTAATTTTTATAAGAATATATACATGAGTAAAACAGTTCATGCTAGAAGCACTATGGGCTATAAGTGTTTTTAAGGAGTAGCCTGAATTGAGTTAGGAATCATTTGCATAGTTGTTTTTATCTGGTAGTCTGTTCAAATTTTTCATGAGCATAAGGAAATCTCTAGTCAAATTAAGCTTGCTTGCAAATTCGGAAGAAAAGATTTATTGCAAGCCACATGAGGGTTAAATCTTACTCCTAAGTAATGGAAGCATATCTAGCCACTAAAAAATTATTGCAATATAAAAATTGTGATATTATCAAATGAGACTTATAATATCCATTATATGAAAATTAGTTCCTGCAGTCTGTCCCTTGCCAAATGTCGCTCACGGCATAATTATTGATGTACTTTTGATTTTACTTATCCAGTCTTATGCATCAGGGTGATTTTCTGGAAAAAAGTCTGCAAAACGGTAGAATTCTAAAATTGAAAAGCTATCTTACTTCGAATGCAGTTAATTTCAGCGATTTATTTCAAAAACTTTATAAGATTTCAAACAATACGAAAGAACAATTGGCAAATGGAAAAAAGGAAAGTCTTTATATAATTTTTGCGAATGCATTCAAATAAGCACCCTGCATGATAGAAGCATCGATGACATTCTTTAAGATCGATTTTTTCATACTAAATTAGAAAATGTCATTGCTTCAAAATAGTTGTTCTTCTCCTTACTGTTACATTTCACATATTCACTTCAACAACAAATTTAAGACGAGCAAACTAAAGTTTCAATGATAAACTAGAAAAAAGGTTGTTAGTTTTAAGGTCTCCACAATAGTTGATTATGTTTTGCTTCAGACCAGTATAGTCTTTAGGAGAACTTGACAATAAGTAGAGTCAAAAGTATATTGGCTTAAGGATGCTATGAAGTTATGTAAATACCTAGCACAAATAAAACATTGAAAATTTAGGGCATTCAACTTGAGGAATTTCTGAGGATTTGCTATGAGCTGAACAACGAATGTTTGGCCAGTTTTTCAATTCGAATTTTAAACAATTGTATATTAATCTTATTTTATATTATTTATTTTTATCCAATGATGGATGACACAGTACCTACCTATTTCCCAGATTTTTTTACAAAAAGGTCACTGTTGTACATAATATATCATTGCTGAAGTATTATATTAGAAAACATAGGGATGTGAATGATTTGGAAAAATTGAGGAAGAATTTCCTCCTCTAACACAATGGAATTGTTTCTTCAATAAGTCCACCAAAGACATTAAAATTTTGTAAGTTGTGTGTATTTCATTATCAGAAATTTTAAGTTGATTGATGTTAGCCTCTGAATTTTATTTCAACTTACTATTTCATTGGATTAATTGACCAGAACAATGACTGTATAATCTGTTGTAAATGAATGTGTGCCAATCATTATTACAAATAAAAGAAAAAACAAACCTTTGGATTTTATTGAAATTACCTTCGTTTTTAGCTGGAAGATTTCCTTTTCGAACAGATAGGATTGTTGTAGTCACTCGGCAATAGATAACAGATCCGTATTCTTGAATGGAATTCGACTTTAACGGATGGGGATTTGATTCAATTACATTGTCAAATAATTCAGAAATATAAAATATATTTTTCAAATTCGTATAATATAGTAAAAATATATAATATCATGGACATTTTAGTCAATATATGACATCTGGTACTCTTTAGCTGAATGCTGGATAGACTTTTTCACCAGCAATCCAGGTTGACTGAACGTGCAAGTTATCATTTAGAAAAATCATATCAGCATCTGCTCCGAAATTCAGTGTTCCTTTCTTGTTTTCTAAACCAAGGACTTTAGCTGGATGAAGACTTGCTGCTTCCAGAGCAAACGCTTTGGAACACTCTAAAATCGAAATTGTGGTAGGTGGATCGAAAAGACCGATAAGAAACTTTTTGCCTTACTCGTGTATCTGTGGAACTTTTGAACGCATTGATTAAGGTTACTATTAGAACCGCATAATGTATCTGTTCCTAATATCATTGCCCTCTCGCCTTTAACTTCAATGTCTAATTGACCCAAATGATATTGACCATCGGCTAAACCAAGAGCTGCTATCGCATCAGTCACCAATACTGCACCTGAAGAAGGAAGAACTTTTTGAAGATATGTTTTTATAGATCCACAAAAAGCACAGGGTCATGAGCGGAACTGATTGCTCTTTAAGATAACTCAAAACACCACATTTAGAAAACTCTGACATATAAGATAACTTCATTAACTCTTTATTGAGGAAATACCAAATTTACCATCAGGATGCGATTTATAAGCTACCCTCACAGCGGCTGGATGCGTATGGATCCCGTCTGATATCAACCCATAATATATTGGTTTTGGAATTTTTTCAGATGTCAGAAGACCAACCAAACCAGGATCCCGGTGATGAAACTGTAAACCAAGGTTGATGCTCAATGAAATCATTCGTGGATTGTGAAATAGTTTAAGACCTTACGCCAAGCATTGCGTTGAATAAATGTGTAATAAGAGTTGCTCCATGCCTACATGCTTCCTCACCTTGGCTCAAGTTGGCTACAGAGTGTCCTTGAAGAAAAGTTGAAAATGTAGAAAAGATTCTAAACATATCTTGACTCATTCTTTCAATCAAAGAATCTGCTTACCTAAAGAAACAATAATATTCTTCTCTACCAATTTTCTTATCACTTCCTGACTATTCTGAAGTTCTGGTGCCAACGTGACAATGCTGACATTTTCTAGAGAGCCATAAGTGAGCTCAACACCATCGAAACCCTGGAAGTAGGTATATGTATACACGGTGTCTCAAAACTACCATTATTTTTTCAACTCGATACGATTGTATCTTGGAATATTAATTTTCCGTGGAGAGGTTGTAATACCGACTTTACTAGCCATTGCGAGAAACTACGGGAAGATAATTCTTGTAGAGTAGAATGTGAAATGTATGCAACATCTACCGAAATTACGGAGATTATTTCATTCATATTTCATTCCACTGTCTTTACCTAAGTAAAGATATTATTGTGTCTTTTTTGAAAATTTCAAAAGTATCTACTCAATGTCGACAGGAAATTTGCTTCATAAAAATTTGATTTTATACCACCTATTAAAGTCATGTTAAGAAAAAAGATCCAAGTGCTAAATGAGTTTTCATTTATCGCGAAAAACTTGAAAAACTATCTACCTTACTATACTCTCTGATGCAGTGAGGTGGATGTGCCCCTTTTTTCTCTGGACTGATGAAGGGACCCTCCACATGAATTCCTAGAACTGATGCACCATGGGGTCCACCACATGTCCTTTTTATTTTCGGCAACACCGATCGATACACACCAACAGGGGATGTCACAATCGTTGGACAAAATGAAGTGATACCATTCTCGATAATCTTACTGGCCACCAAGTTTATAGCATCCTCTATTTTATCGGTATCATGCGAAAAATCGACACCATAGCCACCTTTGGAGATAAAAACCAAAGTAGAGTATTTTTGTTCCAAAGATATTTTCCTGGCAGAAGATTTCGTTGTATTGGGGATGAAAATTGAAGAATTTCAACGAATATCCACAATTTTCAGACCTTGCCAAGAATATCCCCTTTAAGGAAATCGCTGTACAACATCCTCTCATTAATTCAAAAAATTGTATATTGATTCTCTATCTATCTGATAGAAAAATCGAAATTCCAAAGAATTTTGCACACCTTTGAATAGGAATTTTAATTTGGCTTCAAACGATATAATATCAAGGCGTTTGCCAAGAAAACGTACCCCTTCAAACGAACACCCTGCATGATTGAAATCATTTCAAGTTGAGGAATCTGAGAAAGAACAACAAATTTTTTCGCAACTATCGTAAATAATGAGATCTTTACCGCAATAATTAGACACACTGTAAATGTATTGGGTGGTATATTTTTCCCATGTAGTGAAGAGGCGACAAAAAATTTTGGCGTGACTTAGGAATTTCTCATTCTGAAAAGTTATAGATTATTTTCAAGTCAAAACTATCAATAATTAGGATCTGATAAATATTTGAGTGATTAAATGAGTTGAACAAACAGGTATTTCAAAGTTTCCTCTTCCTAAATACTTCATTCTCACATGCTTCCTAATTGTTGTGGAAATATTCATTTTGACGGTCCGAAAATATTTGCAATTCCTATTAGATTCAAGTGAGTAATTATAAAATCCTTATACTTCTGACCATCTGACCTCACAATTCAGAAAAATTTTCAATAAGACAATAGATATGACAAAGTTGCTTTCTTAACAAGTGATTTCTTGCACTGGAAAATGCGAATCTACCTACAGGGTGGATTAAACAAGCGTTCGAAAGCTCTTTTAGTTTTCAAGAGAAGGTTTCGCAGATCAATGAACAGAGCACAGTTATCAACTTAGGGAAACTTTAATACAAGAAAGGGTTTTCATGGTTGCCTACTCAGTTCCCCAAAACTTGGTGATGCCGTTGGCCATGGCGTATTCAACTAAGATGAATCCTTGTTTCTATGACAAGAGCGTTTCAGCATTTCATCCAAATGCCTGTAATGCTGTAATTCCCGAATTTTGAACCAAAGTTGGTCGATTAGGTTGAACTCACGGCTGAATCGTGGTCAAATTTAATTTTGTCCGTCCCTAAACATGGCATCTATCTGAGGAAAAGTGGAAAAGACCTACATTCTTGAAATTTTCAGGGTTTTGGAGTTAATAATTTGGTAAATTGATTCTTTCCATTTTCCGAGTGGAAATTTGATGATGAGCGTCGAAATAACGATTTCTGTGTGTATAAAAATTTCATGAAGATCTTTTGAGTACCTAATTAAATTTTTTTTGTTAGAAAACTATTTTCCATGTACAACTGTGAAATAGATAAATTTAGTTAATGAATCAGTGAAAATATGTTTGTGCTTAATTATGAAATAATGGACCGGTCAAATTGAGTTGTTTTCGACTGATATGAAACACTCACCATTTATTTGTATGTCAATGAACCCAGGCGCGATAATCAGGCCACCGCAATCAATCTTCACATCTGGCGTAGATTTTTCTTCGAAAAATATTTTTTCTGGATCTATGATTTTGCCGCCTCTCACCCACAAATCTTCCTCTATTATTTCGTGATCACGCAGAATCCTGCAGTTGAAAAACTGCTTCAGAGTCATGTTGCAGATCAAGAATTGGAGAAACTGAATGGGAATAGAGCGAGTTGATTGATCGAGCTAAAACTGCATTTTTTATCTGGGAATTCATCGCTCATAGTACGCATCTTATCTCATTGTGCTCGTTACGATGAAAAATCGGAGCATTTTACTAGAGATTTTTTATGACAGTAATATAACTGTAAAAAACGAATTGGTTGTCAAAATCATCTGGTTTCGAATAGGTTATGGATGATACGGACAAGTTTCTATGCCCTTGAAACTCTTCTTTTTCTTTTTCTTTTGTTGTTATCATCGAACAAATAATAGGAATTCTGAGCTTGAATTTTATCAGTGATGATATGAATATCATCATGCTATACCATTTATGACCATACACTTGGTTATCTCTGAATGCTCAGTACTCAATAGGTATGAAACTTGAAAAGCAAAGATCTGGACCCTGGTACACATTCGAGCTCGCAAGCTCCCTTCAAAAATTGGGCTTTTTATTTCCATGATATCTCAGTTCGTATGCGGCGTAGACCAACAATTTTCTTTTAAATTAAAGCTTAATCACTTCTCTAGAATGTGTATTACGGGTCGTTTATACTGGCCCGTAACTTAAACTTTTCCCTTACCCTAAGAGTTGAAAGATAGAAATTTCATGCTATGGTTTATACTCGAACTTTAACTTATTCCCTTAAAGAGAACAAATTTTAAGGGCATAAGTTAAGGGCATAAGTTACGGGCCAGTATAAACGACCCTTTACTCGCTTTTCTGTTTTTTTTTCGTATATTAGGAAAAAAACCTGGTGAGCTGTAATTTCATGAAAATCTGGACAAACGTTTCCATTTCCATCATATCTCCGTCAATTTTCGGGATAAATGTATGAAATTTTCAGTATACATGCGGAATAATATTTTACAGAATTTGTATTGATCAGTTTTTTTGTTTATTGCCCCCTCAAATTCTAAATGAATTATAAAAGAAGAAACTTCATTGGTCATATTTTCAAACAGTTTTTTTTCCTAGTATACGTAAAAAAAACGGAAAAGCGAATAATACACATTCTGCAAAATATTATTCCGCATGTGTACTAAAAATTTCATACATTTATCCCGGAAATTTCAAAATTATTGATTTAATACTGGACCTGCCATCTGCCGATTTTAACAGTGAACATATTAGTTCTCTGCGGAATTTAATAGAGGGCGCTCATTGTATTTGTAGTAACACAGTACACTGAACACATCCTGCCGCACATAGATAAAATGCAAACTTCCAGAGGTCGCCATGTATAGTTAAAATCACACACACACACACACATCACAACAATCACCACTTAAAAAACCTAAGAATATTAGTTAAACTTCGAAAAAAAATTGAGCAATATCTTCGCAACAAAAGGCTACATGTTTCGCAACAGCAATAGTTCTTCCATATTATAAGGAATCCTTCTTTATACTATGGTTCTACCAAAGACTCCTCTTTGGTTCTACTGTGGTTCCACTTTGTCAGACTGCCACTCATGATGGATCTTTCTCTAGCTTTGATTCAAAAGATGCCTATACAGGTGCATCTTGGATTTGGAGATGAGAGATAAGCCATTTATTCTCCCAAAACAAAACAACCGCCATATTTGAGTTAAGGATGTCCGAAACACCAGTATTGTGACCAAAACTGACACCTGGTTTCGAAAGATATATTTCCATCTTCAATGACCCTGTATTTTCAATGTGACCCTCAATTCTAGATCTAATTATTACGAAAACCAAAGAAAAACAGTTCAATGGTCAGCAGTACTTAGTGTATGCACTTGCAAAGCTTTTGATAGCTTAAGATTTTTCCGGTATGCTTCATATCGAATTCAAGCAGGTTTGTTGTCTTTGAAAGACCCCATATGAAAGAGGAACTACGTTCAATGAAGCCATCAAAGTCGTTGCCTTCGCCAAGCCAAAAGATAAACGATTGAGGCTCAATACGAAGGCACCTGTCAACAGGCAAACACGATCTTTATTTTCATATTGAAGCATTTATCTTATCAATTTGTCGATACTTCACCTGGCATAGATAGATAAGCCGTTACTCTCAGCAAGAGTCACTCATATCACTTCAGTGGTTCGGATTCAAACGCCGAGTTCTGTATTTTTTTTAACCGAAAAGTAATGGCCAGTAGCGAGTACGATGAGTGTGGATCCTATGACAATACGTGGCATATCATACCACCAGACTATGTTCACATGGAGGAGGAATACAGATATGCGTAAGTAGCACTTGAAGCCCTTGGATTTGAGTTAATGGGAGAGTGTATTTATAAGTACTCCATATGTTGATTTATGACGATTATACTCGATGGGATAATTGCAGGAAAGGGACTCTCACTTCAGGCATATCGGGAGTTTTATATGCCTTCTGGTTGCCACCCAATTCAGTCACCAACCCATTCCATATTTCCCCAAATAAGCACACACTGGCTCACTTACTTGAAATATGACTCAGTTTTCAACAAAATAGTGTTCATAAAATTATTCAATTACACAAAAGAATTGAAATAAAGAAATCCTTTTATGATTTATGGAAATTCTCATTGAATGCTTATTTTTTGGTAGTGTTCTATTTATGAATCTCTTTTTCCATCCCTTGCATCGAAGCAAGCATGAATTTGTCGAACATCATTTATGGTACTATCCCATGAGAGATCTCACCATTCTCAAAATTGTTCGAATTAGTTATTCTGTGTATTCTGGCTCTTACTCTTCTTTCGACAATAACCCAAAGTTTTCAATAATTTAAAGGAAGGAGAAATAAACAGTCCTGTGTGATACTCTCAAACCCTTCGTCTTCAAGATATTTTTGACAAGCTCCGCCCGGGTAGAAATTTATTTCACGCGGCGGTTTAATCTTCAACACTTCAACCTGCCAAATCTTTTGATATACTCGTTGTAATTGTATGATGTGAAGGGCAATTCCGTTCTAAATTAAATACTGGGGATAAATAACGTATTAGGTTGTATGAGGATCAATACTCAATTCATAAAAACACACTCCCAAATAGTGCATAATTTTGGAAAACATCTGATCACCATAAACAGGTAATAGCAAGTCAATCTTGAGAGATAGATATATGCTATCGCGGACTTTTTTGTAGAACTATTTAAGAGGTAGGTACACTTCCGTTCATTGTATCCACGTAAGTCTTACGGTTTTTTCAGCGCACGTGAAAATAGATGATTATGGCTGATTTTTTTGTAATTATTGAAGTTATAGTAGCTATCCTTAATTTTTTCGGGTGAAAAGAATAGCCTATGACACTCAGAGATAATGTGGCTTTCTGAGTGTGAAAGAATTTCTGAAATCGGTTCATTAGTTTTTGAGCCTATTCGTATTGAACACACAAAAATACAAATCTTTCCTCTTTATAATATTAGTATATATTTGATGGACATCCCTATTCACATCAATTTTGATTGGAAATATTTCTCGAAACAAAATTGGTACAAAAAATTATGTTTTAGCGATGTGGGTACATATCCAAACTATTATATCTTGTTTATTTGCTGAACTACGATTAAGAACTTGAAAGGTTCCAAGTTTTTTTTGTGAAATGTGTGCAGTTTTTTTTTCAAACTGAAATACTGAATTGGATTTTCTTAAGAATAGTTGTGTGATATTTTTCAGGCCTTTTGCCTCCATTTCAAATTAAGAGAATCTTGGCTCAAGGCATACGTATGACTTACAAATATTACAATATTTTCGATCTAATCTATTCACTCTGAGCTTTGGTAAAACTACAGGCTCTCTAGTTCTTCTAATATTCGCAATATAAGTCATGATCATAAAACGAATGTCGACTTCAAAAAAGTGACTCATCAACGTTTACGTCAATTGATACATTTTCCACTTGAAAAATGTCCTCGACAGTCGACAGTCGACAAATCTATATTAATGAAATTTTCATAGATAAAAAATACGCCAACAAAGGAACAAAGTTCCCAGACATATTTCTGATAGCTTTTAAATTATATTTGATGTATTATGAATAATATTTTTCTTTATTTTTGTCTGATATTAAACCATACAAATCTTCGTTTTAGAATTCAGAATATTGAGGAAACCCCTTGATTATATTCAAGTTTTTCTTCGTGGGATTATATTTCGTTTATTTCTCTGTGTTTCTTCGAAATTGTAATATGAGATTTTTGGTAAATAAACGTTATTATTATTATTATTATTATATATACGTACATAAATATAATAACATTGTTGAAATAGGAATACTTATTGAAAATAATAAATAAAAAAAACATCTGTCCACCACAAAAAAAACTGAATCTCTTCAGATGAAACATCAAAAACTTAATCCTCAGATTGGAAATGCCAGTCAACCTCTTTAACAAAAATTCAGATCGGAAAACGAAAAACCACCCAGCCTAGCGGCGAAAACAGCACAAAGCAATGCAAACACGTTAACACCTCAAGAAAAGAAACCCTTCAATTCAGTCCAAAAAGCTCCCCGCGTTAATCCCATCAAATAAGACTCGTGAAATTATCGAGAAGCGTTTAAGTCAAATAAAAGCCTCATTTCCGTCCGTCTGTGTGTCACTGATAATGTGTTTAAACGTTTTAGAGGGAGGCTCGAATGTTCCGTCGGCTTTTGAGCCCTCGTATGCAAGAGTTGAGCTAGAAAAAGTTATGAATGGAGCGGATATACTACGAAGTTTACTACAAACGGTGCGGGTGGTCTAAGAGGAATTTCTGAGTGGCGACCACTTGTCTAGCGTGGCCATGTCTTTGGGGCACTTACCTGCACAGGTGGCTGAATTTCGCTGCCTTTATTTCCCATCCTCTGTTTGAGGACTGACCTCGCACTAGGGTTTATTAGTTTTATCTTCAATAAAACGGTTTTACAACTCGAACGCAAAAAATCTCACACTTCCAGAGATTGGAATGATTATTTCATTCACAGAAAATTCCAACTTGAGAATGACATGATTTTAACCACATAACATTCAAAATAGAATAGGCGGCTATCAACACAAACAATGCCATCAGTAAATACATTGAAAATAATAAAAACCGACATCATAGAGGAAATAACCACAATGAACAATGAAACAAATGGATAAACTACTATCATCAGGTGTTTATAAATTCACTTGTCTGAACAGCTCAGAAATTTTCAGTGGTAGAACAAGAAAAAAAGGTTGTTAAAAATATGAAGATGGTCTTAAATTTCGAATGAATCGAATGAATAAACATGAAAATACTCTTAAAAATGCTTAAACGATCGAAATAGTTATTTATGTAGGTGAGAAGGTTTATAAAGACCATCATTATGGTACAAGTCGACAACACGATGTGTGCCATAATGATTGTTTATGATTCGTATTGAATACAAAATTTTATCTGATGGCAGTAATATTAATACATTTTCAAAAAATTAAAATTGCATTTTGACATGTCACAATGACACACTGGCGGACACATGGGGCCATGGGGGCTATGCCCCCCCTCTTTGGACCTCGAAATTGACAAATCAATCCCTAATATTTTCAATAAGAAAATTTCGTTTTAAGTATTCAACTCCTATAATGTTGGTTGAAAATTTCTATCAATTCATGACCTCCCTGAAAAAGAAGGAGTAAGTGTACTCCTTCCACTTTTATAATATATCCCGGTTGGGCATGATTTTGTTTTATCAAGTTTTTTTACTTAAAGCTGACGCAGGTTGAATGTCAAATGACGTTACAAATGTCTTCTGTAGGTTTATTTCCTGAGAATTGTGAAAAGTGGGGACTTGTATTATATTTTCGAATTCATTACTTTTCTGTTCATTATTTTTCAGTAAAATTTCAACACTCCATTCTTGATTTCCGTACAAGAAAATAGCATAACTGAATCTTACAACTATGTTTATATAGGTACGCGAAATATGTCCAGTATCAACAAAGAAAAAAGTTTCCTCAACATTCGCAAGGTCTATGGAATTATTGAATTCACATAATATTTTCTCAAATTTATTATTTTTTCAAAGTAAAATAAACATTTTGATAAATATCTACGATATTACCCACGACCTCTATATAAAGGGAAGACGTTGCTTAGTTATCTGACAGGTCGACAGGAAAATGACTATAACCTAACATTTTCAAAATATACATTATACACGGTGAAATGTGTCAGAATGTCATGCCAACCGGGATACTTTATAAAAGTGAATGGACTATATCTACAGGGTCTTTCACGAGGAACCTCACCCATATTTATACGGGAAACTACTGAACGTATTTTCATGAAATTCAGCACTTATAAGTATTTCACGATGCTGATGAAATCTAAAATATTTTCAAGGCATGAGCACCTCCGGTTTTTCCGGAAATGACGTCAACTTCCGTTTTTCAAATTAGAACACCATTTTTTTATTGCAGAAATAGATTCCTTAGAAAATTTCAAGTTATTCTGATGTAACATTTTTCAGTTTTGGTTGGAAAATTCTCTCTGAGCGGGAAAATTCGAAAAAAAATCGAAAATAGAGCTCCGCTGAAACAAGAATAACTTCGAGGTTTTTGGATGGAAAATTTTCATTTTTGGGATTTTTCAAGATGTAAGATTGATGTATCCACTTCAAAAATCGAAATCGCGATTCATGATACAGGGGGTGAAAAAATCGCTTTCAAAGTTAGGGATGACAAAATCGTGAAAAATCAATTTTTTCAAATTAGAACCCCATTTTTTTATGGCAGTTATTGAATCTACGTTAAAAAAAAATGTGAGTGTATGTATCACACCTTTGCCCTAAAGTGGATATTAACTCAGAAAATATCCATTTTAGGGCAAGTGTGTGATGCATTAACTCACATTATTTCTTAACGTAGATTCATATCTGCCATAAAAAAAATGGGGTTCTAATTTGAAAAAATTGATTTTTCACGATTTTGTCATCCCTAACTTTGAAAGCGATTTTTTCACCCCCTGTATCATGAATTGCGATTTCGATTTTTAAAGTGGATACATCAATCTTACATCTTGAGAAATCCCAAAAATGAAAATTTTCCATCCAAAAACCTTGAAGTTATTCTTGTTTCAGCGGAGCTCTATTTTCGATTTTTTTTCGAATTTTCCCGCTCAGAGAGAATTTTCCAACCAAAACTGAAAAATGTTACATCAAAATAACTTGAAATTTTCTAAGGAATCTATTTCTGCAATAAAAAAATGGTGTTCTAATTTGAAAAACGGAAGTTGACGTCATTTTCGGAAAAACCGGAGGTGCTCATGCCTTGAAAATATTTTAGATTTCATCAGCATCGTGAAATACTTATAAGTGCTGAATTTCATGAAAATACGTTCAGTAGTTTCCTGTATAAATATGGGTGAGGTTCCTCGTGAAAGACCCTGTATATGTGTCGCTTTCGTTTCAAATATATAAGAAGGTTAGTGTGCTGTGTTTGGCCATTTCTTTGACAACGTCAGGTTGTGTAAGGGCTATATTTATTCATCTACTATCAAACACATAGAATTGAATTGACATATCTTTGTCATTATGACATGCCATCAGGTAAATTGATGACACCCACCCTTCAATTTTAAGAGCCTCAGTGAACATGACGCAAAATGGAATATTTTTTTACCCACTGATAAACAATTAATAACCTTTATGGAAATGAAATAATATAAAATTAAAAATTCACAGAATTCTCTGCAGTGAATGTCCCAAAGTCTGCAACGGACAGCCAGTCCCATATATCCACAAAACAAATATCAATTTGTTATTCAAAATTCCATATTATAGAGTCCTGAATAAAGTCCCAATCATGTCCGAAAGCTAGGCAGCTTTTAATTGAGTATTTATTAAATTGAGTTGAGATACAACTCTTAATATCCGAAAATTTTCCATGAAAATAGATTCAAACTTGTCAAGATATTAGAATTTGTAATAATTTAATTTTAATAAATAATTTCAGAATTGGCATAGAACCAAAGGTTTTCTTATAGCCTGAAGTGTTAAGGTTTTCGATTTCGTATTCTTCACTAATATGTACATTTTTATGAATGCAATAAACAATCTTTTGTTTTGACTTGCGGAATATTTATGGGGGGTTTGTAAAGTGTACGCATTTCGAAGTCGATTTTGTCCTTTCTATAAGGAAGAATGGTGTCATGTTAAAATACCCTGAGTCGAAATACCGAGCCTCTCATAAAAACGACTGTAGTCTCTAGACTTTTGTTTACAATATGGTCCTCCTCAGACCTGAAGTTGGGAAAACCAGAAACTAAGTTAATTACAAGGCATGTTGTGGACAATTTGAGCTATTGGTGGGCACAATACCCCCCTTCAACAAAGCCATTAACACTTTACATTCCCAATATCCATAAGATTTTGGGAAAACCAAACCGTTTTATATTTGGTTGTTACCCCCAGTCGTCTTTCCCTATCGCGACGCCCTTGATTGCTTTCGTAGTATCGTAGCTCATTCGTTGATCGAACCAAATCATTGATTATTGCTTTGTTATTTGAAATAATTATTGAATTTTGACATACTTTTGAAAATAATACATTTACTTGACTCTGTTCAATGCTGAATATTCTAAATGCTTATTATTATCAAATAGTCATGGAAAAAACGGAGTTGAACCAACTAACAGCTCAACTCGAAACAATATCGAAATTAAAAAAGCTGAACTGAATACTGCCTGTGACTGCCATTCTGAGCAATGGAAACTGTGCCCCCCATAATATGAGATCTACAGAGTGTAACAGCCAAATAGAATAAATTCGATAACGAATAAATGAGGGCGTGTTGGGAAAAACGCTCGGACACGTCGATTTGTAATTTTAAATGCGCATATTTTTCAAGAAAATAATATTATACAGGGTGTTCCATGTGACCGTGGCCAATACCATCTTATTTCAAATACAACCCCCTGTATATTATATATTTTTTGGATTCTTCAGAGAATTCTAGACACAATTCATGCACAATGTCCTATACCTATCTTCAACTATTTCGGAACTATTAAGTGTTTTCAGATTTATTGCAAAAATCAACATTTTAAATAAAAATTATTTTATTTCACAAATTCAGTACATTACACTTAAAACCTAATGAGTAATACTGATTATTTCTTAATTATTGAAAACAACAAAAAAAACATTAATGTCAATGTAGGAGTTCAAAATGGTTTTTGCTTACTTTCTTCATATCAAGAGGTATATGGGAAATAAGTATTGAATGTATCGAATTTGTGAAATAAAATAATTTTCATTTAAAATTTCAATTTTTGTGAAAAATCTGAAAACACTTAATATTTCCGAAAAAGTTAAAGATAGGTATAGGACATTGTACATGAATTATGTCTAGAA
Source organism: Adalia bipunctata (assembly GCA_910592335.1). NCBI lineage: Eukaryota > Metazoa > Arthropoda > Insecta > Coleoptera > Coccinellidae > Adalia > Adalia bipunctata. Next base: position 8,482,380 of record OU342952.1, on the reverse strand, counting down.
TTTTCTGAAGAATCCAAAAAATAAATAATATACAAGGGGTTGCGTTTGAAATAAGAAAGTTGGTATTGGCCACGGTCGCATGGAACAATCTATATAATTTTATTTTCTTGGAAAATTTGTGCATTTGAAATTACAAATCGACGTGTCCGAACGTTTTTTCTAACACCTCCTCATTTATTCGTTTTCGAATATATTCCATTTGGCTGTTACACTCTGTATATCTATACTAATATTATGAAGAGGAAAGATTTGTATTTTTGTGTGTTTGATACGAATAGGCTCAAAAACTACTGGACCGATTTCAGAAATTCCTTCACCCTTAGAAAGCTACATTATCCCTGAGTGACATAGGCAATACTTTTCACCCGAAAAAAAAAGGATACCTACAATAACTTCAATAATTACAAAAAAATCAGGCATAATCAGCTATTTTCACGTGCGCTGCAAAAACCGTAAGACTTGCGTGGATACAATGTATGACGGAAATGTACCTCTTAAATAGTTCTACAAAACAGTCCGCGAAAGCATATATCTATCTCTCAAGATTGACTTGCTATTACCTGTTTATGGTAATCAGATGTTTTCCAAAATTATGCACTATTTGGGAGTGTGTTTTTATGAATTGGGTATTGATCCTCATCCAACCTTATGCGTCATTTATCCCCAGTATTTAATTCAGAACGAAATTGCCCTCGAGGTCATACAATTACTTACAACGAGTAGGTACATCAAAAGATATGGCAGGTTGAAGTGTTGAAGATGAAACCGCCGCGTGAAACAAATTTGCTAGTACTCAAATAATATCATGAAACACTCATGTACATACTACGTCTGAATCGCTCGGCGCATTCGGTATTTTGTTCCCGCAAATGTTTCAATCAAAATTAATTATGTTTTCATTATACTTCTGCCATTTTTTTTAGAAAAATCAATCAAATATGAAATAGATGAAATTGCATCTGATTCATTGCCCAAAGTCACCTGAAGGCGTGCTTCTAATATTTTGTAGATAGTTTGTTTAACTTCAAAAATATAGTACCCTTTTTGGGAATCCCAATAACTACAGAAACGGTTACTGCCAATGTAATTTTACAATGCCGCCTTCTTGACACCCAAGGGAGACTTTTAAATGAGCACTTAACGCCCAACAAAGAAGTCAATCCGTTTGAACAGCATACTTCATTTGAATGTCTCGGCTGAATCCCTTGGTTTTCCCAAAATCTCAGGCAACAACATTTGAAAACCACCCCTCCAAAAGCAGCAAGTATAAATATATAAGAAAATTCACCAAGGGTCCGCACAAGTATTCGGTACTTCAGAACACAAAGTTCTATTTCTTAAGTGTAATTTTTTTGTCGAATAAACTAATTAAACGAGTTTCTTGTTCTTGACAGTGTTTATTTGGTTGAATATCGTCAAAATGTCTAACAGGTGAGATTTTCATAGATTCTTATATTTCATATTTGAACAAAATAATATCCAAAAAATTTGACAGAATTTTGAACAATTTTATAAATTTCTTCTTCATCTTTGCAGTATTTATATTTTCTCGTTTTATCTTCATCTCTATCGAAAAACCAATATAAGTAAACAATTGCTCACATTTTTATGAACGTTATAACAAAATTTCGCAATATTAAGAAAAATTATTCACTAACTAATCGCTATTCACAACTGAACCAAAACAACCAGTTTTCAAATATGTAGTAATTATAATTACTTTCATGCAAATATAGAGAAAAAAATTTAAATAATAATTTAAACTAAAAGTACTTTGTACGTATACAGTGCGTTCAAAATTATGAAACAAATTCATTTTCTCAGAAGAAAAATATTTGGCAACAAAATCCTGAAACAGGACAATTTTTGTTCCACTCTTACCAAATTTTTATGCATTCTTTAAGGATTTTTGTTGTACCTTGTGCCATCCCCATCAATCCTCTAAATTTTTTGAATAGGGAAAGTGGGTAATTTTGTATTTTTTGGCAAGGTCTTTGTATCTTCTTTACAGGCGTGCAGAAATTTTGCAGGAATTTTTTTTTTAAATTAGTTAGTTGCCAAATATTCTTCTTCTGAGAAAATGAATTTCATCCATAATTTTGACGCGCACTGTATACATATTTATTCATTTATTTTCCTCAGCAATTATTGGTTCGTTCATTAAATGTGCTTTCTGTATTAATTAAATATTATATAATTAAATGCCGAAGAATCTTCAATTTTTCTTACCTGAAATTACATTAAAAATATCTCGTTTTTTACTTCGATCGGTAGTGGTGGGGGTGGTAACCACCCTAATACGGCATCACAACGGGCCCCTGGCCTATGTGGGTTCCATCCCGAACCACCGTGCTAACCTAACCTAACCTACTTCGATCAATTAAATGCCGAAGAATCTTCAATTTTTCTTACCTGAAATTGATATTCTCAACTTATCTTGTCTTTATTGTATATTCATATTGACTTTCTATATTTGAATATGAGTTTTAATTCAAACTTATTTATTTATGCCATCAAATGTGGAATAGAACTTCATTTTGTGATTGAACTTTTTTACACTTCTCTAATGCTCTCAGTCAAAATCGAGTGAATTTGTGAAATTAAATGATAGGATCAAATTAGATCATGTCGGGCTTTCTCATATTCAAGTTGAATAAGAACTTTTCATACAACAAAACGTATCAATGAATCGAAAAAATTCAAAATAATTTAGTGTTTTCTGAAATTATTTCAAATTTTTGGCCGATGTGTTCAATGTTTGAGAAAAAAGTGAACGATTGTAGAATCTCATTTGTTTTTTATTGAATTTCATAAGTTCAATGTTTTATTCACTTTTCATGTTGGATTCCTGAATCGACAAAATGTTCTGATTAAAAATTTAATGAAGAAGCGCATTGAAACTCAAAATAAAATAAATTAATCGAAAATCTTTGACAAATTGCGTTTACCTAATCATAACTCAACATCAAACCATCACCAAACAATTCCTTATGCGACATATCGCTCAAGCCTGGTAAATATTCACCACCACAATAAAGTACAACCAAACTTATCATGCAGGAAATACATCGATTAGCATCACAATAGAATCAGAAACCAGTATGTTGTATTCAATTCGAGAACCAAGAATTACACTCAAATGACCTAAAAAGCCTCTTCACTAACAACATAAAGGGAACAAAGGGCCTCTGCTGTGAAAGCACACGCAGCTTTCTATAAAGGGGCGGAATCCGCTTCTGATTGGTCGAGCAAAGCTCCACCCCCGTAGGGATAAATTTTATTGGTGGGTTTGAGAGATTCTCGAGTGAAGAACACCTCTTCAATGCTCTTCAGTGGTGCTTCAGAAGCTCTTGAAGCTCGCGTGCCTAACCACTTTAACCTGCAGCTAGATTCTAGTGCGAAACAGCGAAATCCGGATCTTTCAGTTTCGAATAGAAAATCTAACGTTTCGGTCCCTTACGGCATCTTCAGGGACGTTCAGCGAGCTTCGCGTTTCGCTAAGTGTAGTGCTTAGTTTTTGAAAAGTGGCTGACAAAGAGAAGCCTCGGATTGAAGGCATCAATATGCCTCCAGCTAGTGTGACAGTGCCGTCATCAGCATCAGCAGCTGCTGCTCTATTGCACTGGCCTCCTCTGCTGCTGCATCCATGGGCTTCAGCTTTGCTGCCCGGAGCTTGGTGCTCACCAGCCATGAGATCAGCATTGCCGGGGTAATTTTCTTGTTCTATATCAGCAAAAGCCCGAATGAAGCGTTGATTTCTTGACCACTGAAGCCGTCAATGTCTTTAGACGTTTCTGGATTAACAGTATGATAAAAACACAAGAAATATGAACGAAAACTAAATCAAATATCCAATCTTATGAAAATAATGAATTTTCATTATACTCGTAGACAAATCCAATATTTTCCTTACACTCATTTTCTCTTTATAGAAAATGCTCAAAGTATTGTTATCAAAGTGATTGATTATTCTCATGATTTCTCATTAATTTCTTGATTAAATGAATGGAAAATACCTACATTTCCCTTTATACAGAGTGTGGGAGCAGAATGGAATAAATTCGATAACGAATAAATGAGGGCCTGTTGGAAAAAACGCTCGGACACGTCGATTTGTAATTTTAAATGCGCATATTTTTCAAGAAGATAATATTATATAGGGTGTTCCATGTGACCGTGGCCAATACCAACTTTCTTATTTAAAATACACCCCTGTATATTATTTATTTTTTGGATTCTTCAGAGAATTCTTGACACAATTCATGCACAATGTCCTATATCTATCTTAAACTATTTCGGAAGTATTAAAGTGTTTTCAGATTTTTTTGCAAAAATCAACCTTTTAAATAAAAATTATTTTATTTCGCGAATTCGGTACATTACACTTGAAACCTAATGAGTAATACTGATTATTTCTTAATTATTAAAAAAAAAAACATTAATGTCAATGTAGGAAATGTACAAAATGCTCTCCGCGAACGTCTTATTATTATTATTAACTTAATATTTCCGAAAAAGTTGAAGATAGGTATAGGACATTGTACATGAATTATGTCTAGAATTTTCTGAAGAATCCAAAAAATAAATAATATACAGGGGTTCCATTTGATATAAGAAAGTTGGTATTGGCCACGGTCGCATGGAACACCCTATATAATTTTATTCCCTTGAAAAATATGCGCATTTGAAATTACAAATCGACGTGTCCGAGCGTTTTTCCTAACACCCCCTCATTTATTCGTTATCGAATTTATTCCATTTGGCTGTTACACTCTGAATGATAAATATGACTCAAAATTTACTTTTAAATAGCGTTCATACCAATGAATCTATCATCAAATTTCTGTAGATACGGAACGGCTAGAGGAGAACTGTGCGTTTTGGAGTAAAAAGATCAGTTTTCATCTGTTGAGGGATTATAGAAAAATAAACTTCGACAACTTGTATTGGTAAATAAAATCAAGTAAGATGATATAAGTTTTCTATATTATTTTGTTGATACGCGGATAAAATTTAATAAAAACCACATGTTTCTCAGCGTATTATACACATGTTTATTGTTTGTGAAGTAATTTATTGTGTGATTCTGGTTGGGTTGTTCCTCCTTCTTAATTGCGGAAAAGAAAATAGGTAGGTGTAATGAATTTAATAATGAAACACAAATATATCTACCAAATTATTCAGTTAACTATAATTTCTACCCATTATGTATAAATAATCTTCGTGATTCAATGTTCTCTCTTTCTATATCAAACCCCTAAATAAAATAATCAATTTCTTTCGTAGAAGATTCTAATTAATGCACTAAAATCCATCGGTCTCCAGAGTGCAAAAAATTGAAAGTCTTTAATGGAAAGGCCTCATCCTTTCAGAGGCAATAAATAAACCTCTCGAACACCTGAATTCTGAGAGTTTTTTCTTGGTTTTCGACTCAATTGCCACGGCCTCTTAGCAACCTTTCAATAAAAAATTACCGGCCAATTTCAATTATCGGGAAAGTCCAAAAGGACACCTGTTTACGATGTGTACGTGACATATCGCTACTTCCACGGATTTGACTTATTGTCACCTTAGCTCCAGCGTCAATAAAGATCTTCAGGGAGAATAATTGTTATACCTTGCACCCCCAAGGGGTCTAGTCAAGGATCGAAACAAACCGGGCATCGCACGTATAATAGCAGGTTACGGCAATAATCGGAATTCCGAAAGGATCTATTTCCGGTCCAGTTAATTCTCATAGCACTCGAATAGTAGCGGAATGATATTTGGTCATTTTTCATTCGTTGTGCATGCCACACAAAAGGCGATGTGTGACTGAGGGTCATTGATTGTGAGATGCGTTTTCATTCATGTTCGAACAGGTAGAAAGAAGAATTGCCACCATTTCACCGAGGTCCGTCGGAACTGTGAGAATTGGGAAATGTAGCCAGCATCACAAAGAACACTATTTTCATAAAAAAAAATTGTTTCGGATGGACCGGAAATGATGGATATAACGTTTCAAATGGCCAAGTAAAGATTGATATTTAATTTTAAATCATCCCTGAATTTCCAATAATTACCTATAAATTATAGACAATTCTCTTATGTGACTACATCAATACGCCTCTATAATCGACTAGGGGCAAAATATACGACATATCATGTTATTTCGTTGTGAGAATTCTTTTAATTCAAGAAGTGGCATCTACTTCACCAATTTTTGTGCAAATCAATGAAATAGATAAAAATTTAACCTAAAAAATGATTATCATCATGTCATTAAAAGATCTAGGCGTTCAAAAATATTTGCTATTGAAAATACATGGAAAAAAATAAAAAAAACTAATGTTTTTGTCACAAACAATGAAGAAATAATACAGAGTGTAACAGCCAAATGGAATAAATTCGATAACGAATAAATGAGGGGGTGTTAGGAAAAACGCTCGGACACGTCGATTTGTGATTTTAAATGCGCATATTTTTCAAGAAAATGAAATTCTATAGGGTGTTCCATGCGACCGTGGCCAATACCAACTTTCTTATTTCAAATGCAACCCCCTGTATATTATTTATTTTTTGGATTCTTCAGAATATTCTAGACATAATTCATGTACAATGTCCTATACCTATCTTCAACTTTTTCGGAAATATTAAGTTGATAATAATAATAAGACGTTCGCGGCGAGCATTTTAAACATTTCCTACATTAACATTAATGTTTTTTTTTGTTTTTTAAATAATTAAGAAATAATCAGTATTACTTATTAGGTTTTAAGTGTAATGTATCGAATTTGTGAAATAAAATAATTTTTATTTAAAACGTCGATTTTTGCAATAAATCTGAAAACACTTGATACTTCCGAAATAGTTAAAGATAGGTATAGGACATTGTGCATGAATTGTGTCTTGAATTCGCTGAAGAATCCAAAAAATAAATAATATACAGGGGTTGCATTTAAAATAAGAAAGTTGGTATTGGCCACGGTCACATGGGACACCCTATATAATATTATTTTCTTGAAAAATATGCGCATTTGAAATTACAAATCGACGTGTCCGAGCGTTTTTCCCAACACGTCCTCATTTATTCGTTATCGAAATTATTCCATTTGGCTGTTACACTCTGTTTGGTCAACTTGTGAATCTTTATTAGTTAATCCTTCTTATATGCGGTTGTTTCAATGATTTCTATTATTTCTAGATTACTGGATAGCATGAAGATGACTGGATCTAGCATCAATCAACAGAGACCTGCCAGTTTCGCAATTAGCGACATTCTTGAGCTAGACAGGAATGTGCCTCATTCTTATGATAATCCTCCATCAGACAGTTCACTCTTCACCAATACACCTCATGATTTGAATCCGTACAGTACTCTAAATAGGCATTGGTCATCAGTTACAGAACGTAAGTATTTCCACCAGTCATCACAATCCAATACTGCAATTCATGACATTACAAACAGACAAATCGAATCAGTCAGAATTAATAATAAATTTGATTTGAAATTTACGAATACAGAACATTTCTTTTTAATATACTCGAGAATTCGGCATTCTATTATAACTTTTCTATGTTTTCTTCTTGTTCTTACACTCTGGAGACAGAAATCCATCTTGAATCCGCCATGTTGTGATTAATCTTATTTCATGTGAATGTGAGAAGTGCGACATAAAATTTCAAGTATCAAACAGTGGTTCTTTCGAAATATTCGAATGGATCTAATTTTTTGTCTGAACCATATCAAGCCCATCTAGCGAATAGTGAGAGGCCATGAGTATGATCCCCCTCTTTGAAGCAATTAAAACCCCAACACAACACAGGATTACGTCCTGGGAACAGTTACATTCACACTACAACCAATTTAAATTGTAAAGATTCGTTGATAGAGCTGATACTTGAATAGAGGGCTGTAACCGATATATATTACCCTTGATAGGTGGCAAATGTCGGTGGCTGAAGAGATTTTCTGTCAAGCTACTGGCTGGGGGAACCCTATAGAAACACGGGAACATCCACAAGTCACGCCTCACGTTGAGCAGGAACAGCTGTCTCTGTACTGGGATACATTTATGTTACCATCGATCAAATTGCAGCTGCTTTGTCCGACCCTTGAAGGGGTTGTGATTTTTATCCTGATATAAGTTTGATACGAATTAGCCATTCAAGATTCGTGACTAAAAATTGCTCAGCGTTTAGGCATTCTGCATTTAAAATCAACTGGGAAATTTTTCGATATAGGTCAAAGACATTATATTCTTCAGGCTGAAGGACCTCCGGTCGATGGCCATTGATAGACTGATCTCTCTCTTTTCCTTTTATTTGGAGAAGGTTATTTTGCCTCAATAAGTACTGGATAACTGCAGCTGTAGGTGCCTTATCTTACTTATCCTAGATGAAAAAATTAGGTTTCTTAAACAGTTTTGGAAGAACCAACTGCTATACTTGCCCTTCTTGTTGAAAGCTACATTATATAAATTTATGCACTATAAAGGTCGAGCTGATCTGCCAAATAGACAAGTTAAGGTAGCTGATCTTTTAATGGTAGTCAATATTCGAGCTCAATGAATTTTTGCTCAATTTTCTCATTTCATTTTCAGCACTCAGCATCACAAACCACCTACCACTCCCAAATGCCTCACAGCTGAGTCCAGACAGCACCAGCCCTTCAATATCAGACCGTTCAAGTGTTGATCCCTCTGTAAAAGATCACAGTTCCAGTACTATCGATCCAACAGCGACGTCAGCAGATGAAAGAGAAGATGACGAGGATGGTTTAGACCTAGAAGATGATAAAGAAATCGACCAGAACAACCCAAACTCATCTTCGAATCAGAAGAAGAGGAAACGTAGGGTCCTTTTTTCGAAAGCTCAGACTTACGAACTGGAGAGGAGATTTAGGCAACAGAGATATCTTTCAGCGCCTGAGAGAGAACATTTGGCTTCTATCATCAGGCTGACTCCTACCCAAGTGAAAATCTGGTTCCAGAACCACAGGTTAGTGTTATGATCCATAATCTATTGCTTTTCCGGTTCCATCAGGAGGTATTTGATGAGTCCAGGAAGTTTTCTGTTATCTGGAAAGCTTCTTCGATGAAGATAATAGAGCAGTTTCAACGTGATGATGCTTAGAATTTCAAGGACATAAAACACATAATCCGTGCACGACAAAGATGAATGATTACATGCTATTATTCGATGCCTGAAAAGCTGTTATCAGTGATAATCTTTCGGCATTTCATAGTCGATCAAATAAGGAATTTCGATTATTATATTTATTACCTAGCAACAGTTACACGATATTTTCATCACATGGTTACTTAGTGTCAGTCTAGGATAACGCTTCTGGAACACATTAATTGAATTCTTCATGCTCCAACTTTTGGAACATTCAAAAAACATGGTTTCGGCAATGTATGGCCATCCGTAGAGCAACAAAACTTGGTCAAAATGCGGATTTAGGAGTAGGAGCTCTGAGTATTGTTACTATGATCATTATAAGTTCTTCCTTTCTTTACAGATACAAAACGAAAAGAGCTCAGCACGAAAAAGGCCTCCATGACCAAGGATCCAGCGCAGGTCTCCCATCCCCAAGGAGGGTGGCGGTCCCAGTGCTTGTAAGGGATGGTAAACCATGCATTGGTGGCCCACCAAAAGCCGAAAATTTGATGCCTCCTTCGAACATAATGATGGGAGGACATCCACATCATCTTATGTACAGTCAACCAAGGATATGGTGGTAATTCTACAGGAAATAAGAGGATCCCTCTGGATAGGGGTTGGTTTATCGTCATTTCTTTCGAGAGATTCTTCAGGTTTCTTCGCAAATTCCGTTTTATGAGTTTGTTACGAAATGTCTTTTGTGAAAATTGTACATAACTAAATGTTAGGTCATGTATAAATGTGTACATAGATTTTAGCTTGTGATTTGTAGCTAGAGTTGGGATGAACTCAGATTTCAAAGCACACTTGTTGGTTTTGTAGTGGTTGACCACTGACTAGTCAATTTTATATATTAAATGATGTGATAGAGTTAATATAAAATATATAAATATATATATACTTCATGAGATAACCTGATGTTTCATTTTAATACCCCAAAAAGTTTCATCATATTGGACACCCCACCATAAAATTTGGTCCAGAAAAGCTTGGTGTTGAATTGAAAAAATCAAAAGGTTTTACATCGACTAGTGCGTCCAGAATTGAGAAAAAAAGATGTCGGTAAGTGTAATATTTATTTTTTTTTCTCGCAACTATATGAAGTTTCTCCTGTCTAATGCTCATTCATAGTTTAAAAGATAAATATGGAGTATCTCCTGTAGTTGATCGAGTACTACTCAACTTTGATTCTGAAGTATTCTTGGAAAAATATGTTTGAAGATTACTCCACCTGGAGTATACTTACACTTAAAAATCTGAAAAGATCCTCACATGAAAGTGGAATGCTATTGAAAGCCAGGAAGTGATTGAATATTTATTAATGTAAATAAATACCCCATTCGAAGGAAACGAATACCTAAATAAATGGGCTCCACGATTCTTGAGTAAATATGTACCTAATGTGGATGATTCTCAACAAAATAAACTAGGATAGAGTACGAGAATTAGAGTCGTATGGAAAAAAAAGAACAGATAGCGGAGAATATCAACATAATCTACGATTTTCATTGAGTGAAATCTGAATGTTGCATAATGCATATATCTAGTTTTCTGTAAGCGTGCTTTTGAAAAAAATTCACTTTTTCATATTTTCTGGACGTCATGATAAAAGCGGCTAAAACTTATATTTCCTGTCGAGTGTAATGAAAATATATTTCGAAAAATGGTTTATCTCTGTCTTCGATTTATGTATGTATGATTGTTATCATTGGACATTATTCTCCAGTATCAAAAACTGATAAAAACTACATTGAATATTATCACGCACTATTTTACATAGAATGGATTTATATCCAGATAGATTTTAATCAGGAGCCTGATCAAATAAGACAATATCATTGGAAAAATATAACGATGAAGCATTAATACTTCCAAACGTCAATTCAATCATAGCACGACAATAGAAACTGAAAATGAATTCAAATACCCATAAAACATTTGATTTCAAACTGCATAATAATAAATGAACGACATTAAAAATTCGAAATGAAGATGAAGAAAATAACCTATTCCATAAAAAAAGCATGAAAGTCAGTAGCTTTTAAGTGCACGTATCCACCTTATCGGTAGATTCGCATTTCCCAGTTCAAGAAATCAATTGAAAAAGGTTCGACAGTTGTCCAGTTATCGAAAAAAGGACAACAAATTTAAAAAAAAATAAGTCGTATGTGACCACCGATCTGTTGGGACATTTTCCCGATATTTTGCTTGAATTTTTTATGGTTTTGGTTGAGAGATCGAGATATACTTTTGAATGTAGCATGAATACTTCATTTTTCACCTAAATGCAAACTTTCATCTCAATCGAAACCGTACTTTTGAAATTATCAAGAAAAGGAGATTCCGAATGGAAATATTTACGGACCTAGCCGAGGCATTCGAGATCTGAACCATTTTTCAGTTCAATTCCGTCCTTTGTCGTAACTTTCATTGCCGCAGTTTCAATGAAACATAAATCGGAAAATAGTGGAAGCACCAAGAGCTCGAAATGAACTTGATTTCAACCTGCGATAGTACAAGTAGTTAATGTTCAATATTTGCACGAAAAGTCAACGCCGTTATCATTCAGCATATTGTTTACTTTCTTTATCGAGTTATTATACTGTACTCAATAAATCAATAGCTTATCATTGTTTGAATAATCGATTTTATGCCGATAATCGACAAGTTTAATTCTTAAGGAAACGAGGATATTGGAAAATGAAGAGGACGTTACTTGAAGTTAAGGATTTCGAATAAATTTGCGTTTTGTCTTCCAGAGAAATGATGTATTCATGCACCATTAAAAAACTGTATTTTTAAAAGTGTAAAATTTAACGAAAACCTAAAATACTGACAATAAAAAATTAATACACTTCATTCAAAGCATGAATATTATGAGGATCAATTGGTAATTTCTCTATATGCTTATTTCCGCGAAGTTTTTGAGAATATCCTGCTCAATTTGTTGCCAAAGTTGTGGCAGTTGTGCATATTTTATTTTTAAATTTGTGTACCACACAATGAAACCAGCCTAGCCCTTCTTTCTCCTTCTTCTCTCGAAAATTGTGAGGCGAAATGAATTATTATACTTTCTTTACTATTTCTAAATCTTTCACAGCCATCACAATTTTTAAATGTAACAAAATATTTCTGAAACTCAGTTGATTGATCTAAAGGACAGAGTTTTTTTGGGCGTCCAGTGGATGTTAATGAATTGGTTGCCTTGCCAGCAACAGCAAGGGCAATATTTTTATCTGTCTGAATAAATGTAACGTAAAAAACAGCACTGATTTATGTCCGGATGCAATGGGACAAGAGAATGACTGACCCTCCACTCACCCCTAATCAAATCAAACACAACATACACAAACAGATTTGCGCTGAAATGTTTCTGTTCGCTCTTCAGGACGGTATTGAACAAGATAAGTTGATAGAACGATTTTTCGATGATTTTCAGGAATAAATTAATAATAATAGATGTTTATTCAAAGGAATGTTATACTGTTTGAAAATCAATAACAAAAATAACCGTAGTCAGAACATACATTTGGTATTCACTAGGACTATAGAGCTACAAATGGTGCCAAAGATTTTCAACTTTTCTCTTGGGTAGTTACTGATTATTTTCATACTATACATACAGGATGATTCCAGAGGAGACCGTCAGATTTTAGGAGTAGTTTACACTAGTCAAGGCAGTTTCGAAACAATGTTTGGTTTATGGTTGAGGGCCTTTATTGAGAGTCTACACTCTACAGGGTTATTTGTCCGATTCGACCAATTTTTCTTTTATTCATAACTTTGATATGGCTTGATCAATATTGATGAAATTTTCAGTGTAGAATAATATGATTGCCTACTTTCAATAATTCCAAAACTTTTTCGAAATTACAGGGTAGGATTTATGATAATTTCAGATTAAATTTGCAGGTAAAAAAAACACCATGTACATTCCGTTTTCAAAAATTCGCTCCCTGCTTCAGATTCTACCATAAGTTTGCATTACTGAAGCGTTTTTATTTTTTTTGGCACACGTCCAGTTTTCCTAGAAAAAATTTTTAAAGATGCACAATATTGTCATTTTGCTCCAAGGCTTCACTATCCAATTCAGAATATCCTCACTGCCTTGTAGCGAAATAGCGATATTGTTCATCTGTTTTTTTCCTTGGTCGATTATTGTTAGTTTTTCCCGTGAACAAAATCCTTCAGGCCAGTCCTCCCCTGACCAGCTCCAAATACTTGTTCACTTTTCCAATTTCTCTGGCCGTTTCACGCCCCGATTTGTCCGACGGCAGTTCGATTCAATGGGAGGCACAAAAAAAGGAAGACCGGATGGAAATTAAGCTGGATTAGAGTTCGCGAAGGAGGATGGAAAACGGAAAAATAAATAAGAATTGCTACCAGTTGTGGGTCTTTGAAAAGAAATGTCGTTGACAGTCCGACCGGCCTCAATTGTCTGCTTTTTTATTATCGGAACAGCGGGAGTCCCCTCTTCCATAAAAAGAGTTCGGATGAGTGGTCATTATAGGGCATTAGGCGTCTTCGGGGATATTTTATTTTTTACGACATTTATTAATAGAGTAATCAGGATTTTCGTCCCAAAAACTCATACACTTTTCTGTTTCCTAATCCATCACAACAAAGAAATTAGGAATTAATATTTTGAAGATCCATATTGATGTCTACTCTAAATATTCGGTTTTCGGTGCCAAACTAAGGCTCGTCTAACTTGTTGAATGCCATTATCAAGAATATCTCGATCACAATTGTTGAATGCTAATTAGCAATAAAAATAAACCAACACCAAGTGGTGGAATGAAAATCTTTCAATTTAGTTGAATCAACGAAACTGACAGCTTCAAAGGACCTCAATCCCCACGAATTAGCCAATTTCCCATTCGCGATTGATTCGCATGCCGCTAATTCGCAATTGATCCCGTAATTCGGTAATTGGCGTAATTCCAGTGGGTGGTCAGCCGCAAAATGCAAAACCGGCAATCCTGGATAGAGAGGACGCTGCGCGTGCTGGAAATCGATTGACCCCGGCAGCGAAACGTTGTTTGAACAATGGATAGCTCCATTCTTTGGCGATGCATGATGTACCATTACTCATCCATATAACAGTTACATTAGGGTATATTTGTATTCTAGCTTCGGGTTTCCGATATGAGAGATATACATGCAATCGTTTTTCTCTGGAAAGTACACCGAACGAATGGTGGAATATGATATAGTTCGTTTTATTGAAAGCCGTCAAATGGGCCGTGAAAGAATGATTGAAATCGATTTATAATCACGAAGGAATGACATCAAACGTAGATATATAGGGTAGCAGCTTCGAGCCGTCCACCACATCTATAATGAACAGGAATTTCGCTCTTAGGATTTGGGTGGACGATGAATTTGAACTTCACTTCACACTCAGGCTTGCAACATTTTGAAGCTCTCTCAAAGTATGACTTCTTCTATACATCAAGTTGTTGAGAATACCATTCTCCATTTGCTGCTAAAGTTGTGACAAAGATCTCTACATTATCATCCAGTAAAACGATACAAATCTTTCCGCTTGTCTTAGTCCTGGCGCCCATAAGGATTGCTTTACTCCTTTGATAACTTCATCAACATTTGTCTAAGAAGCCATAGTTCTTGAAAGTACTACTAATAAGTCAGTTCTGCTATGGAAATGAACTCCACCACAAACCATAATTGTACCTTCTGACTGTGCTAAGGAAAACAGCTTTAACCTTCCTGGGACTGATCAATTGGTCGATACGATTTTTTATTGCATAGGATTGTACAATCTTATAGAAAAAGAAATACAATGTGAAGAGTGCTTTTCTTACACACATGAATAAAAAATTTTTCATTAGCATCTTTCATCTACTCAAGAATCCATCGGAATTCGAAAAGCTGATATCCTTTTCGGTTCCTTATGTTATTCAACATGAAAAAATACACATGTACAACGTAAATGATAACACGGTCTTTTCTCGTGCATAATCTGATGGTAATTGGAAGGAATCAAGTCAATCTTGTTCAAAACTCATAAAGAACGAGACTATAACGATGAAAAGCCTTCTTCGTTGAGAAGAAGTTTCAAGAAGAGCTCGTTACACGCATATTGTTGAATACCAAACTTCTCAATTCAAGAAGCTATTCCCTTTTATTTAGCTTATTCATAATCCTCACATAAAAACATCTTTGTAATCATTCAAAGTGGACAGGATTTAAAAGCATGGCTTTTAGGAATTTGACCACACGCAAATGAACGATCATTAGTTAAAATATGATTGATTATACACTCTCGTTTAATGGCGTACCATCAACATTTTAATGCTACTAATGTCCTTCGACGAACTGAAAGCAAATCCTTTCGTTTAGGCGATGAAATATCCGACTCGATTTGATGTAAATGAAACATCATCGTGCAACAAATGAGATGAGGAGGCGTAGTTTTTTATTTTTAAATTTTCCCGCTCAATAGGATAACGATAAGGGCGTAACTATACTAAACTCTGTTCAAATCTAAGAAGGAGCAATAATAACATGTTTCGCGCATCGGTAGGAGGGCCTTCGTATAGTTTCTTTCCGTCCAGAGTCGAACCGAGGAGATTTCACACAATCGTTCAGTTTTAACTGACCTTGAATTCCATTTTTTTCAATAATTCATAGAACGTTGTTCTTTTGAAATTTGGCAAACTGTGTCATCATTCACGATTTCTAGAACTTTTTTCTGATAAGGTTCAAATCGAAATCATCAACCGAATCGATTATTTTTAACGACTGGGTTCTCCTTTTAGGTGGAGTCAATGTTTTATTCTCTTCATATTCTCTGAGAATTCTGAATACAGCTGAATCGCTCACCCCTGACGATTTTGAAACATTTCCTACTAAGTCTCTTTTCGATAAAATCAGGATGTTCTTCCAATTCTTTTCGAAAAATGTTCAAAATTATCTCTTTCTCTTCAGCAGAGCTTTCGGAATTTTTTCGTGGAGGTCCCCACACATCACCCTCAGATTCAGTACCCGTTTCCGAATCCGACATTGTTCTATAAACACTATACACTTTGTCAAAAGAGTTTCCAACACAATACACTTTTCAGTTTTCACAACAAAATCTATGAACACTTTGAACAGCTAGACCTTCACAGTAGCTCTAGGTAGGTACTAACAGGTTTTGTCAATTGAAAACTTCGATATTTATGCAAATCAAGATGGCTTTAATCCATTAGGGGAAAAAACCCAAACCTGGTGTTTCCCGGAATTACCTTGTCGGAATCTTGAGCAGCCGACAGAGAGTTTCGTACAAAATAATATAAAATTATGGACCGAAACTATGAAACTAAATTTATTTCGGATATTGCAAGTGAATGACCATCATAAATTTAAACAGAGATCTTTTTCGAGTCTTGTCAATTGAAAACTTCGATATTTATGCAAATCAAGATGGCTTTCACCCATTAGGGAAAAGGACACAAATCTGGTGTTTCCCGGAATTACTTTGTCGGAATCTTGCAAGATTCCGACCCAAATCTCTAAAACTCTGGTGTTTCCTGGAATTACCTTGCCGCAATCTCGAGCATCCGAAAAAGAAATTATTTAGTAGATAATAATATAAAAACAGAATAAAAAATAGGGTACGTCGAATATAAAATGTTTATGACAGTTGCAAATCATAACAGAAATATTGCACTCGAGTTTCTGAGGAAAAAAGTTCTAATGTGGAAATTGCTGACTCAAATTATTGAATCATCTCTATCCAGTACCATCCACAGTCCGAGTACGATCCTGGCAGTCTCTTAGGGCGGTCGAGGGGAGCGTCGTTATGATGATTTAACCAATAGCAGCTTTATTGTGCGCAAACCAGACGATTTTGTTTGTTTACAAAGCTCCTTCTTATATTTGAACGGATTGATCTGATGATTTTCCGCATTACACACATCCTCAAAAGTCTTGCCCCTAGGTTTCTCAAGAAATAAACATTCTATGTTCTGTAAATGGGATGAACATTTTTCCCTATTTCCACTTCAATATATTCAAAAGAAAATCTTTGTTTGTTACTCTCTGCTTTATGCAGGATGAGACAAAATAGGAAAATCTAGAAAATGTCCATAAAATTGATGGACAACTTAATATTTCTATGAGGATTATTACTAAGATCTACTCCATTAGCTTGGTTACCAGTTCTTTCTAACATAATACCTCATATTCGAAGACAGGTTGTTGCCATGAAGTCATGGAATAAATTTCATTCTTCTCCAAATTCATCCCCTATTATAAATAATATGCCAGATACAAGACTGGCTAGATTGAAATCTAGAAAGCCTTTATGAGTTTCTCTATTTTAAAAAGAATTATAAAGGAATTTGGGGTTCGGAATGGACTTCAAATGATTTTTTCAATAAAAGTTTGATACTTGATCCTTCTGAGAAGGTTCCCGGTTTTCATCTGTCTAGGAAAAATTGTTGTCTTTCAAATTGTCTTAGGACAGGCCATGGTCGTTGCAAAAGTATGCTTTTTAAATGGAAAAACCCGTTCTACGAATAGTAGACTGAACTAAATTGAGCTTGTTTGCTCACGATTGATCGGGGTCAATTATTCTATCTCCGAAAATGGAAAACATTTCCCCTCGCTGCGACCCGTCAATTTTTCAGTCCCAGCTGCAGTCTGTAGTTGATTTCACATAATAATTTAATACGTTTTTACGACATTCGTGTTTATCGAGCAGTGTTTGTTCGATAAGCGGTGCAAGCTGCTGAAATCTCAGAGTAATTTTCCCCATCCAACGGCGGGAGTCGATTTTCCGGGCTCCGGAAATGCGACCATAACCAAACTTCCTATTTCTTGCCCGATGAATCGGTTCGCTTCGCAACAACTCCGAATGTATGTCTCCCTCGGTTTCGTGTCCACGATGCAGAACGATGCGATTTCTTTTGTCCGCATGTCTTTTCTTGTGACAGATTGAATATATATGTCGAGGCCGGGATATCGTGAATATCCTGTGGAAATTTTGGGGTTGGACGAGGAGGATCTGCATAATTTAACCCGATGCGAACTCGCTCTTGTATCTTCAATTTGTTCCGCGATTGTAGGTCGGATGTCACTAATACTTGTGACAACAATATAATCGTGATCGACCAACCATGGTTTCGTCCTCATTTGGACAGGATCGAGTAACAAATTTCATGTTTTATTTTTAATGTATTTTAATGGTTCCCGAATGAATGAACATTTGTTCTACCTCTTAAGAGGGGTTTATATCGTTCGACGTTCAGTTCAAAACGCGATTCTGGAATTCTCACGATAGAGACCACCGATTTATGTGAGGTTTTCACTATTATTCAATTTGAAGAGTTCTTCAAGTGGGAAAGTTCATAACTTTTTTTTTTTGTCGAAAAAAAAACATTAATTTTTTTTTCACTCGACGAAAAAGAAAGTTATGAACTTTCCTACTTGAAGAACTTTTCAAATTGAATAATAGTGAAAACCTCATATAAATCGGTGGTTTCTATCGTGAGAAATTCCGAATCGTGTTTTGAACTGAACGTCGAACGGTATAAACCCCTCTTAAGAAGAGTTCTAGGAACAATTGATTTGGTTGTTATACCTATACTCCATTCACAATTATAAAATCACAACTCTGGCCTTGGAAATTTGACACATTGCACTCTGTATCGAAGTTATGACGTTTTTCAAAATATTTTTATGTTCCAAGTCAACACTATGTTGCCCTTTTCTACATTCTTAGCGTATTTCTCAGAATGTATATTTCATTTTGGAGAACACAACAGAAAATTGTGAACCATATTATTCTACATGTAAAGGAGTTTTTGGATTTATGATTGTAAAGATTAATCGATGTGCTTTGTTTTCATCATGTGATATGATTGTGAGGGTGCATAACAATTCTATTTCTAGTATTTCTTTATTTCAAATAAATAACAGTTTTATTCATTCATCACAAAGAAAATAAACATATAATAACTAAATTAACGAATTTGTTTACAGAGAAACTAATAATTTCAATGCAGTAGTAACTGAGTTTTGGTTATAAATTAATAAGCAAGAATGTCAATTCCTGAAAGCTTTATAGATATACATTTCATTTATTTGAACTTATGTACAAGAAGTAAAATATTCTGACTGTATAGTAATTTATTAGTTTGAAAAATATTCATACATTACTATCACAGTAGGTTTGTACAAATAAAATGGAATAGGTCAAACATATGCTTCACATTTATCATTCACCTGTTCTAAAATAAAACACAAACTCCTGGAATATGGAAAAAACCGATGTATTCTGGTTCAATATAGCCTATTTCTACTTTCGGCAAAGGATTGATAGGAATGAAAGCTCCAGTGACACACTTCAATTCATCGGAATCTGAATTCACCTACCGTTGAATGCAATATAGTCATATTTCTTCTTTTTTTAGCTTTTTCGACTTGTTTTTTTTTCTGAAACGTGAAAACGATCAACAATAATCATTCAGAGACCGATGATCGTCATCCAGAACCCGTTTACTTACGAAAATCGTGCAATTTCATTCTGCAAGTTCTTTCCTCATAATTCCTCGAAAATCCTACCTGAACCATATTTTCCGGTCGCTTCCGTTAGAAGATCATATAAGGAAGCCTTTTTTGTCCATTCACTCATTCCAAATAAATTTTGAGCATCAAAAACGATACCGAAACTAACCAAACTTCTGAGGGACCGGAATTTCGTTTGAAATATTTCTAAACGGCCAGATACCTAAAAAAAAACTTCTTTATCAAGTGTAAAAAGGTCGATTAGTACTTACTTTCGCTTTATTTATGCTTATAAATCGATTTTTGGTCCAATTCAAATTTGCCGTTAGTACTCACGCCAAAAGTCTTGAAAGGAAAAAATGACACTTGCACGAAATTTCTCATATCGACGGGAAACTTCTTCTGGACGACGAAGAACGGAAAAATAGGTGATTTCCTATCGATAATTCGCCTCAAAATCGCCGCTCGATTCGAACTAACAAAATGTGGAATATCTTTGATACTTTTACTTTGATGTAAACAAAGAAACTGGCAACGTCGTTTTGTCATTAACGATATTTTCTGTACTCGCACAGAATTTTCATCAGGTGCACCAACTCCTGAAAACGCAACCATGACCTCCTATGTGATTAAATAAAAGTGAATGGAGTATACAAGGAGTACAAGGAATCAAGAATTCCGTTCAGTGGATTTCCCTGAAGCCATTCACACCAAAATGAACCGATCAAACGATTCAAAGTAGAATAACTTCGAGATTTAAATAAATCAGCATCAGAACAACAACATCGGAATAAAGAAATCTCATTGTGTCAGTACAATGGGACAGACTAATGCCTCAACTCGAATTCTCTATTCAACTAACTTATCTGATTTTTCTTTTGTTCAGCCCTAATATACGTTTGTTGGTGATTAATTAGCATCTGAAGAAACTTTTCATCATGTCAAGATCCTAATTTCAAGATATTGAATAATGTTCACGCTTCATTTTACCATTCAAAGAGAGCACAGTGAACCGCCATGACAAATAGTGATGTTTAATACCTGCCTGAATCAACAATATATTGCTCCATAGGTTAATGGATAACAAGTTCATGATAAATCGAGGTATCCAAAGAAGAGAAGGAGTTATACTGAAGGAAACTTATCACCATGATTCAAAGAAAGCCACCCAATTCAAAGATTTGGTATTGTTTAATGATTCTAATTCTTTCAGATATCCTTCTTGCAGAAATCACATCAGAACTAACCATACAATGACGAAATGAATCAAGAGTATTTTGTAAAATATTTTCAGGAAAAACTATTATAAAGAATTAATTTTCAGCTGTACTGTGTTCAACTTCTTTGAACCGACTGAACGAGTAGTAGAGGTACCTTGTGAAGTATTTCTGAATAATTTGTAATGAAAACATAGTTATAGATTAACATATTATTCATTTCATTCTAAGTCGCACCAAATCCATTTTTAAATTCATCATAATTTCCATATCCTTTCTACAGCCCCCCCTAGTATCAACATGCGGCTAGAAAAATATGTGCTTGATTTTATATCATTGGATTTATCAACTCACAAAACATATTGAGCGAGGTTCCACCCTTATCGCACCCTAATCTATTCGCATACTCAGCTGAAGAGAATGACGAACAAGCGCTTCTGCAAAATACTTATAATTTCTCTGGGGGACGATGTGTTGAAACTATCGAAGCTCTGAACACAGAAATCGAATCGAAAACGATTTTTGTGGCAAAAACTAGATGTAGTATACAGGATAATACTTAATTGGCGGTATGAAGAAAAAGGGAAGTTTCCTAGTTGGTTCGTACTGAGATTCAGATACCATTTGAATTTTGCAGTTCCAAAGTTCCGCAGGAATCTTTGGAGTGATTCATTCCTGGGAGATTCAAACAACGGTGAAACTAATGGAATACGAGGATGAATTGATATCTAGTTAGCCTAGACTAGTTCCATGCATGAGCAAAATATTGCGATACCATATCAACGAACAATAACTTAGTAGAAGTGTCAGTGTATAGTTCGACGTCGATAAAGTAAACCAGAGTTACGCAATAAATAAAAAAAAAAGATGTCCACCGAAATTGTAAAAATCGAAAAATTGGAGTATCGAGCCATCATCAAGTACCTGTATTTAAAAGGGTTAAGAGGTAAGCAGATTCACGAAGATATGCTTAATACCCTTGGTGATCAATGTCCTTCGTATGCGACCGTGAAAAATTGGACTGCAAGCTTCAAAAGAGGTAAATTTTCCATTGAAGATGATGACCGATCGGGAAGGCCAGTTTCTGTGTCAGTCCCCGAAAATATCGATGCAGTTCATGACAATGACATGATTTCATCAGACCGTCGAATTGGGCTAAAACGGATATCTGAAGCACTGAAGATTTCATACGAACGCATTCATCATATAGTTCATGTCTATTTGAACATGAGAAAAATTTCTGCAAAATGGATCCCCAAATGTTTGAATGTTGACCAAAAGCGTGCAAGGGTAGAAGCATCGCGTTCGATCTGTTCTCGATTTGAAAACGATGTAGACTTCTTAAAACCGAATTGTTGCTATGGATGAAACTTGGGAACATTTCTACGATCCAGAAACAAAGCAACAATAGATGGAATGGTTCTCCAAAACCTAAGAAGTTTCGTGTCCAAGAATCTGCTGGAAAACTTCATTCTTTACTTTTTTGGTATTGCCATGAAGTAATCATGATTGAATTTTTGGATAAGGGTTGAACAATAACTGGAGATTACTATTCGATATTAGTGACCAATCTACAGGAAAAAATTAAAGAGATAAGACGCGGAAAGCTATCCAAAGGTATTTTGTTGTTACAGGACAAAGCCCCAGTACACGAATCTCATGTTGCCATGCAAAAAATTCGTGATTTAGGGTTAGAATTACTAAAACACCCCCCTTATTCACCAGATTTGGCTCCGTCCGACTATCATCTCTTTCCTCAACTGAAAAAAAGTCTAAAAGGTCGTAAATTTTCTTCCAACGAGGAGGTAATGAAAGCTGTGGAGGACTAGTTTGCAGAGCAAGAAGTCTAGAGACGTTGCAGGTTGCAGGTTCGCTGTAATAAAGGTTTTCAATTAAGAAGAGAATATGTTGAGTAATAAAATATTTTGATATTGAAATTTTGTTTGGTTCTATAGTAGGCTAAGAATTTTTCAATATATCCTCGTAGTTAATTATGTTTCATTACTTCTATTCCACATAGTTTATTGTATTTTCTGTGTTTTACTTTATTATTGTATATTTAGCGATTTTCTCTTATTGTTGGGTTGCTTTAAATTTGTTTATGGTGGTGGCATTTTGTGCCTATCTTTACATTTGTACAACTTTAAAAGTTTCATTTTTGCTTTCTTACGTTTTGAAAATTTATACATTTATATTTTCACATCTCTACTTTCTTACATTTTTGCATTTGTGCGTTTTCTGGTTTATATTTTGTATTGTCAAATCTTTAACATTTAACATTTTTACATTTACATGTTTGGATTTACTTATTTTTCGTGTCTTTAATTAATATAAATGTATGCTCTGTGTTCATTGTGTTCATGTGTTCATTCATTCATTGTTTCGATTTATTGGAAAGATATTGGTGTGTAAATTAGGAATGCCCACAACAAGTTTTCTTCGTGGGATATCTCCGATTTATTTTCATTTTTTTCATCATTCATGTCCATGCCTGTAACCTTAATGAAAATAAATATTATTATTATTAATAATGAAGTACCTTTGCCTATACCACAGAAAGGTTCTGGGCCAGTGATTAGCGTTCGTGAGCCAAGCATATTGGCCTCTAGGTTTTCCTGGATTCCCGAATTTTTCTTGCCTATCTCATTGAGTTTCACCCAAATTACTCCCAAATCACTTATCCTTAGTAGTTGTATTTCAAAAACGAAACGTTTGCGGCCACATGTTTATAGGACTTTCTTCTCTAAAAATACGCGAGGAGTCTCCCCTCCTCGTTTGTACCACCAATTTAGGACCATCCTGTATAAAATCGTGATGGCTTTATGGACCCGCAAGGCCCTAAATCTACGACTTCATCGCGGTAAAGTGCTCGCTGAACGTATAGGGACGAGCATCAATCCCTGACCCCTTTCGATACATTAACCGTTGAATAATCATAATAATAAACATATGAAAAGTGTGTCCGCGGGGCTTATCTCAGTTCCGGGGTGAATCCTATCTGGACCGACCCGACGGATGGCCGGAGTCAATGGTGTGGACATGACGCGGCAATACGGCCCGGATTCCTGGTCCGTCTGGCCATTCATCATCGGATTTACTCGAGCCGAAACTCTCCGATAACCAGAGGCTACAGAACGGTTTTAATATGATGATGTCCCATGAAGACCTTATCGGCGTGTATCTGAGGAAAAAATAGCGGGGACGGCATAATGTGGCCGAGGAAGATGTGGCCTGATGGTGGCAGGATGATGGGTCAGTCTCATTGGAGCAGATTCGTAATGACGTAGATTTTTTCTGTCTTCCGCATACAGGGTGTGGTGAAATGAATGGTAATATGGTACCTTCGGGTAGAGGACGTTGTGGCGGTTCAGAAAAATACGTTTTGTGATCAGTAAAAGTCTCTCAGTCACCAAGTTATTCGACATTTCCGAAAATTCGAAAAAATTACACCCTTTGCCACTCTTTTTGGTGACAAGATTCCAAATGAAGGAAAATTTTCAATCTGTTTTTTGAATAGTAAGCCTGGATAGATGCGCTAACGCATGTAAACTATGATTCAGCTAAATTTTGTGGTATGAAAGGCTATTGCTTATGGAAGCAGATCATCTTTGGCGTTCATCAGAGGCAACATGAACGCTATGCGTATTTATAGAAGAGAAGGGTAGAAATGAATTAATTAATACTGGGTGAACCTACTATTTTCTATGCCACATTGACACACCGTAAAATATACTGCTCCACAAGAGTTAGGGATATAGTATTCAATCGTTTTTAAAAGTATGTAATCTTCGAGAAATCGCTGTAAAATCGTTTAGATTCAATAACAACTTGAATCGATCCAATAAAAATCAGTATGAGACATTTCGTCAATCTGGTCGCCTTTTTTCTGAAGTTTGGTTCTTTGCATATGCTTCATGAATGTTCTTATTTTGAAATGAAGTCAGTTTATCAACGGCTTCGATTTGAAACGAGTTTTCTGAAAATGCCAAGACGTAAATTAACCAACGCTGAAGCTAATAGGGCTATCGCAATGCTACAGGGTGGCCTAACTCCGGTTTTTGTAGCGGAAAGGCTCCAAGTCAGCCAAAGTGTGATATCTCGACTTTGGAATAGGTTCAGTGAGACAGGTTCCGTGTTGGAAAGACCAAGACTTGGTGGGCGACGAAAAACAACACCTGCTCAGGATCATTTCATCACCGTTTCGACGAGAAGAAACCCTACATCTACGTGTAGAATGCTACGGAATACTCTTTAAAATGCAGATGGGGTCCAAGTTTCCATCGAAACCATCAGACGACGTTTGAGAGAGGTGAATCTAGGTTCTAGACGTCCATTAAGACGAGTTCCATTAACACGTGACCATAAGCGTCAAAGACTGGAATGGGCAAGGCAACATATCAATTGGAACAATCAATGACGTAGTGTCCTTTTCACTGATGAATCCAGATATGGACGATCTTCAGATTCTCGAAGAATAAGGGTATGGACAATTCCACGCATACCTCGTAATCGTCGCTATGTCCAAGATGTCCATCCATTCCGAGGGGGTAGTGTTATGGTATGGGCCGGGATATGTTTCAACGGGCGCATGGATCTACACATTTGTCCTGGGAATATGACCGCCTTACACTATAGGGAGCATGTCATTGACAATGTTGTGCCAAATTTTCACGCTGCTATTGGTGAAACTTTCCAATTCCTAGACGATAACGCTATACCGCACCGTGCAGCCATAGTTGAGAATGCGCGCGAGGAGCTTGGTATTCCACATTTACCAATACCCAGGGCCGGATTAACCCCAGGGCAAAAAGGGCAATTGCCCAGGGCGAATTCAGAATTGGGGGCGAATTCATCAAGTTACTAACTACATACGAAAATCACTGAAATCGAGAAAAGCGATTCCAAACAATAGAAACATAGGTTTCGTTCCTTCGACCCATATCAGTCGTCATTTACTTGCGCCTGCCCCTCGCATTTCGCATCGCATAGAAACGAACCGTCGGTCGCCCCCCCTTGGCCTCTTCGATGTCCGAGCTTCCGCGCATTCTATTCACTCGGGTGACTAGTCATTACATGGTGAATAGAAAGCGCACGCATCGAAAACGAATTGTTATGTGGAAATAAACGCTTTTGTAGTTTTGTGAATGCCGGTCATGTAAATTTATTTTATTGTTTCTGTTTGGTATTACATTTCTATCAGTATCGTCGATTCACGTCACAATAAATTTCGTTGGAGAGTGTATGAAAGCGATATCAAAAGAAAAAGAATTGTAAAACTACCTAGTGCCCCAAGTGGTGAAACGGGGAAAAATGCTGTCGAATTTACTGGCGCAAGTCGAATGAAGATAACTGTTTTTTCACTATCATTGATACCAGAGTTGAGCAGAAGAAAGCAAAGATGATGATGAAATATTATCTGATGCCAAGCAACTTCGTGATATATATAAGAATGATTTGATTCCTGATTTTAAAGACGAATGCATTCTGTTCAAATATTTTATCCGAGGCATCGAAAATCAGAAAGTTTCGAAAAATCTAGAAATGATCGACCAGGAAAATAACATTAATGGTGAAGAGGAATTTGAGCCGGAAAGTAAAAATACCAATTTGGAAACAATTTTTAAATTAATTAGGATAATTATTAGGATCCGTCCACTTTCGATTCACTAGCGTCGCTCTGGTAACGGAAATTTATAAGATTGAAATAAACCCAATTCATACTCGTAGAGAGTTCGACTCTCTTCAAAGTTTTTTGAAAATTTTTTTTTGGCGATTAAATTCATATTTCCGTCCGGGTCATTCTGGAGCCCATTAGCACAATTTTGGCCTTCGTACGGCCTGCAGTTTTTTGAATACAAATTATGAAAGTTTTCCGAGCGTAATTTTTGGAAGGCTATACAAAAAAGAAAACCAATGGATATTATTTCATTCTGTTTTCACCTCGGTATTCAGAATGAAAGGTTCGACCATAAAAAATTTCAACAAATTCCGCCTAATTTTTTTTACTGAAGACATGTAAAAAAAAAGTTGAGTTCGAATTTTGAAAAAAATTTCTCACGGAAAATCTTGAAAAATCTAGTACGTACCCTAAAAGATACTAAGATGTGACCAGTATCCGTTATTTCAAATGTCACGCATAACTCACCACAGTTATCAGAATATTGCTCAAAGTTGACATTAAACACTCTGTATCTCACTCATGCGCCGAAGTCCAGTTTATAGTGAAACACCCTGTATATATATATACATATTTTTTTTAATATATAAGTTGTTTTTCATTTCCTTTTTCTTCCAACTGCCTGTATGATATATATAATTTTTGTTGGCTGTTACTTTTCGATGAAAAAAAAC
Source organism: Adalia bipunctata (assembly GCA_910592335.1). Classification (NCBI taxonomy): domain Eukaryota; kingdom Metazoa; phylum Arthropoda; class Insecta; order Coleoptera; family Coccinellidae; genus Adalia; species Adalia bipunctata. The sequence goes on along the minus strand of OU342952.1, from coordinate 8,455,153 downwards.
TTCATCATGAAGATATCCCTGTTCGTTTTTTATTAAATGATCATTTTTGTAATGTGGGGGGGCGAAAAAATATATTGTGCCCCGGGCGCCAAGTGGTCTTAATCCGGCCCTGCCAATACCTCCGCACTCACCAGATTTGAAGTGCATAGAACATGCATGGGATATGCTCCAAAGAAGATTAGATAATCATCAACCTACCCCAGAATCCTCAAATGATCTGAGAGAGCTCCTGCCCCGTTTATGGGACCAGATTCCTCAAGAAATGTGCAACAACCTCGTGTGTAGTATGCATAGAATGTGTTATTGTTTCCTGTGGAGGCGTATTGATAGTCTTAAAATGCTTGAATTCTCTGGGAATAAAATTTCGTTATTTTACTCGATTTTTCTTAACCCTGTATACGCTGCAGACCTACAGGCTAAAATTAATTTGCTACTTGAAATTATATTAATATGAATTTTCATCACAAAATCTTATTTTAACTCGGTATATTTTTTTGCAATTTCAGTCAATATCCCTAACTCATGTGGAGCAGTTTATTCTCGAAATTATACAGAGAGGCCACTTTTTAATGGGATTTTATTGGTAACTTTCACTTGTGTTTCATTTCAATTTAAAGCTCGATTGCTCTAAAAAAAAAACAGATATTTGTACCAAACTGTAGGATTGATGCACCCAGAAATTTGACGCATGATTCACCTTGACATGTTTGTAGTTTTCAGCTGACAGGTATTCGAGTGGTTAAATTAACCGATGAATATCTGAATCATGACAAGCAGGTGTTTGAGAAACCAAATCAGCTGGTTTATTACTAATAGTGAACGATTTGCAGGGGTGGTAAGCATTTAACTCTGCACCACCCTTAAACCATCTGCTTTTTCACATTGTTTCATTAATGAGAGCACTGAACTAGAGGGTCAGACGGTCTATCTTCAATATGAATCTTTATTGAAGTACATATGATATTGGTATATCCACTGGCTCTATAGTCCGTTCAAATATAAGAACGAGCTTTGTAAACGAACAGAATCGTCTGGTTTACGCACAATAAAGCTGCTATTGGCCAAACGGTGATAACAACGCTCTCTTCGACCGCCCTAAGAGACTGCCAGGATCGTACTCGGACTGTGGATGGTACTGGATAAAAATGATTCAATAATTTGAGTCAGCAATTCCCATATTAGAACTTTTTTCCTCAGAAACTCTAGTGCGAAATTTCTGTTAGTGATTTGCGAATGTCATAAATATTTTATATCCCAAGTAACCTATTTTTTCATTTTGTTTTGTTTTTATATTATTATCTACTAAATAATTTCTTTTTCGGATGCTCGAGATTGCGGCAAGGTAATTCCAGGAAACACCAGAGTTTTAGAGATTTGGGTCGGAATTTTGCAAGATTCGGACAAAGTAATTCCAGGAAACAGCAGATTTTGGTCCTTTTCCCTAATGGGTGAAAGTCATCTTGATTTGCATAAATATCGAAGTTTTTAATTGACAAGACTCGAAAAAGCTGTTCAAATTTATAGTGGTTATTTACTTGTAATTTCCGAAATATATTTAGTTTCGGTCCATTATTTTATAATATTTTGTACGAAACTCTTTGTCGGCTGCTCAAGATTCCGACAAGGTAATTCCGGGAAACACCAGGTTTGGGTCCTTTCCCTTAATGGATTGAAGCCATCTTGATTTGCATAAATATCTAAGTTTCCAATTGACAAGACCAGTTAAAATACCTTGAGCTACTGTGAAGGTCTAGCTGTTCAATGTGTTTATAGATTTTGTTGTGAAAAGTGTATTGTGTTGGAAAATCTTCTGACAAAATGTATAGTATTTATAGAACAATGTCGAATTCGGAAACGGATACTGCATCTGAGGGTGATATGTGGGGACCACCACGAAAAAGGTCCAAAAAGTTTTTGATGTGAAAAAACACATATTGAATAAAATTCACCGAAGCGAAACACAGTATTATAATAACAGGAAGATCTCCCAAAACTCGGCATGAAGAGGTGTGTTCGTGTGTCCTCCTAATTGAAAATCAATCGAGCCAGCACCGGTAACAACTCAACCCCTAGCCAGAACAAACCAGGAGCGGAACAGGAAAGATGCGGAGAAACGAAGGGGGCGGGGGTGAGGCGAAGGGTGCGCAGCGCTCGCTGATGTGCGTCGTATCATAGAGTGTAAAGTCTTGTTTCAACAGACGGCGGACCGGAAACAGGAAATTCATGCCGACGTCTGCATAAAGAGAGCTACGTTAGCGTCGGCGATCGCTGCGCCCCCTCGTGGATCATCTTTCAGCCGGCTAATTGGCGCCGACGCCACGCAATTCGTGGACGCTACGCGTCCTCTTCCGGTACCGACGATGATTTACCGAGGAGGAAGGGTTGACAAATTGACATGAAATGATTTTTTAGTCGGCCTGGAAAATAATTAGTGATTTATGGGTAATTTGGGGAAGATATATTTTCTGTGTTGGAGGAAATGGGGCACGATGAAAAACGCGGATGGGATGAGATTAGAGTTAGAGCCCTGATTTGGACGGGAATACGCAAACTTACCCTTTTCAAAGCAAATGAGAGGAGGAGTCGCCATAACAAAGTGCCAAATGAGGATTCGAAATCGGTACAATAGTTCAACTCTAAGGTACAACTTTTTTCCATCTTTCTGGTAAAGCCCGAATACCGTTATGGTAAAAGAGCTCATCTTTCGAGGAATTGTTAATCCAATATACTCTATACTCTGTTCAAATGTAAGAAAGAGCAATAATAACATGTTTGGCGCATGGGTAGGAGGGCCTTCGTAAAGTTTCTTTCCGTCCAGAGTCGAATCGAGGAGATTTCACTCAATCGTTCAGTTTTAACTGACCTTGAATTCCATTTTTTTCAATAATTTATAGAACGTTGTTCTTTTGAAATTTGGCAAACTGTAGTCATCATTCACGATTTCTAGAACTTTAGAAATCGTCGGGATTTCATTCCGGAAAAAAAAACCGTGGACAATTCTTCTGATAAGGTTCATATCGAAATCGTCAACCGAATCGATTATTTTTAACGACTGGGCTCTAATCTTAGGTGGCGTCAATGTTTCATTCTCTTCATATTCTCTGAGAATTCTGAATACAGCTGAATCACTCACTCCTGAGGATTTTAAAACAATTCCTACTAAGTCTCTTTTCGATAAATCAGGATGTTCTTCCAATTCTTTTCGAAAAATGTTCAAAATTATCTCTTTCTCTTCAGCAGAGAAATGCGACCTTTTGGACCTTTTTCGTGTTGGTCCCCACATATCACCCTCAGTTTCCGAATTCACCATTGTTCTATAAACACTATGTCACTATATACACTTTGTCAAAAGATTTTCCAACACAGTACACTTTTCACAACGAAATCTATAAACACTTTGAACAGCTAGACCTTCACAGTAGCTCTAGGTATTTCAACTACCTAGTTTTGTTAATTGAAAACTTCGATATTTAGGCAGATTCAGATAGTTTTAACCCATTAAGGGAAAGGACCCAAACCTGGTGTTTCCCGGAATTACCTTGTCGGAATCTTGAGCAGGCGACAAAGAGTTTCGTAAAAAATAATGTAAAATTTTGTACCGAAACTAAATATATTTCGCATATTACAAGTAAGTGGCCCTTATAAGGGAAAAGGACCCAAATCTGGTGTTTCCCGGAATTACTTTGTCGGAATTTTGATTCCGACCCAAATCTCTAAAACTCTGGTGTTTCCTGAAATTATCTTGCCGCAATCTCGAGCATCCGAAAAAGAAATTATTTAGTAGATGATAATATAAAAACAAAGCAAAATATAATTAAATAGGGTACGTCGAATATAAAATGTTTATGACAGTTGCACTAGGAGGAAAAAAATTCTAATGTGGGAATTGCTGACTCAAATTATTGAATCATTTCTATCCAGTACCATTCACAGTCCGAGTACGATCCTGGCAGTCTCTTAGGGTGGTCGTCGTTATGACCAATAGGAGCTTTATTGTGCGCAAACCAGACGATTCTGTTTGTTTACAAAGCTCCTTCTTATATTTGAACTGTCTATAGATCTTTTAATTTTTCTTTATTCATTTCATTCATTAACTTCTTAGGTATGTTTGAAAATCCACAAATTAAGACATACATAATGATGGAATAATGAGATAACAGATCTTATTAAACATTGGTCCAAAAATAGTGATAAATGAAACAATTACATAAGTTATATTATAAGTATGCAGGACTATAAAAACGAATCAATTAAAGAAGCTTGAACTGAATAAAAACCTAGATATTTATGGCAATTAGAATAGTTTCATATGATATCCCACCATTTGAGCTCGAAGTTTTCATAATGCACGAATTAATTCACAAAATAATACGAAAAATGTTAAGCAATTTCAAACGCTTGTGTACCGACGCATTCGCCAATTTGTGATAGATGAAAATTGAAAATACACAATAGAGGTATAATAAATGACGGATTTTCAGAAACTTTCCTACGATTTTCTTGATGCTTTTTTGGTGAAATTGTCTTTCACAACGTCAATCAACAAATAAACATCCCTATGTAAAATCTATGTGAGTGTAGAAGGCCAAACAAATAGTTTACCATGAAAAGTTACTGCGTTTACAGACTACCTACACTCAAACTTCTCAGCAATCTCAGCATCAGCGTATCGTATTTTGAAAAACACTCGACTCACCAGAAATCTAATGAAAGAAATGAAAGAACTAAGCAACATAATAATAATAAATGAAGATAGTTCTCTTATATAAAGTTCCGGAAACAAAATTCATCCGTTTTCAAAATCAGTACCAACAAAAAAAACATTGAAGCTTATTAAAATTTACAGTGGATTCTTGAATTATTGGCAGATATCAATAGGGGGGCTGATTGTAGACTCTGGAAAGTTTTATGTGGGCCTACCTATATGCAGTGTGAGTCTTCACTTGTGATAGAGTGACAGGACATTAAATTGAAATGAAACGCATTTAAATTAAGATTGAAGCCAATTTTTTTTTATTTGAATTTATATTTTAAAAATAATTTCCGGCATATGTCAATCACGACTAGCTCTGAGGAACCGCATTAGACCAGACCAATTTTGGACCACTTTTTCGAGTAAATCAGGCAACGTTGTTGCGGTGTGAGTCTTTCCATGATAATTTGTCAATCCTTACTGAACAGGAATGTCAAAACAACATGGCTTCAACCTTCTGACCCAGTTATCCCCATCGAAAATTTTATCTTTCTAAAAAAAACACCCGTTACCTTTATTAACTGTTGATTCTTGATTATAATCTCACAAATTAGCATCGAAATATTGCAATGGGCTAAACTCAATCAATATCCTGAGAAATCTTTAATCTATGTAAGAAATACCTACCTCTATATCTCTTGTTCAAGTTCAATGGCTTAGCGCGAGTAATTAGGTCAATCAGTTCAATGAATGTATGAATGTGGAAATCGACGGAGTCGACACAATTTATTCTTTATCCATTAATTGTACCTAAGACCTTTTGAAAACAGCGTCATCCAAATTTTAACATTGTGAATAATAACATTGAATGTTGTTTCTTTGATTTACTCGTAAGATCAACATTCTTGTATGTAATTGTATTTTTGTATAAAATAATAAATTCTTTGATTTACAGAGAAACAATTCTTGTATTATTCTGACCTACAATTACAAAAGTAACTTGGTGAATCCAGAATCAATCTTATAAAACAGTATCTATCTGAATGATTTGATCCCGTCTAAGGATCTCAATCGAGGATATCGATCAGAAATCAAAGCAGATGTACAAACAGGGTCATCAATTACGTAACCGAATAAAACGGGAAGCCCGATGGGACCTTCCATGTAATCGATTACTGCATCCTAAATCAAGAAGGGAAGAACCGAATAATTTCACAACATAGGGCGGGGTGCAAACGATTGTCTCCTCAGTCACACCATTTCGTAAGCGTTCGGTAACGACCAACGCAGTGCGTCGCATTTTTCACGGTGAAAGAGAACGCAGGTAAGGGTGAGAATCATTGTGCTATTCCGAAAGATTATTTTATAAGTTGTAATTGAAAGGCGACAAGGAAATGTCCCTGTAAACACGTGTTTTTGGCTTTTATGCCGCTACTTCCGTCGCGGTCGCCGCCAGAGGTAGAGAAGTCATTGTTGGTTGCGTCGGTCCGGTAATACGGTCTATTATGTAATTTTTATTCAAGAAAGTCGATTTTTGTCCATAGTGGGAAGTAGCTAGAAGGACAAAGATCTATTATAGGATCTTGGGTGTGTACATATTTGCTTATGGACAGCTGAGGAACTGGGAAGGACAGTTGGAAATCCTGCCGAATTGTTGGTTGGGATTCTGAGATAATTCACGAAGATTGAAAGAGTGTGAATTCTTTTTTTTTGGATGTATACTCTACTCATTGGTTTCGCGAGAAATTCTAGTTTTCTAACAAATAAAATCAAATTAACGAATGAATTGAATGAAGATGATCATGAGCTGCGCTCACAATTTTGTGAACTATTGAGTGAAAAAAATACTGGACGATAGTAAATTTCTATCCCACAAATGCTTCTCTGAGGAGAGTTATTTTTTTTTCAAATGGTACAGTAACTTTTTGGGTGAAAAATGCATAAGGGGTAAGACCCCCAAAAACACTATATTTGTCATCAACCTGGAATCCCTGAGAAATCTACCGGAGTTATTCGATTGGAATGTTCTTCAACCTATTCGAATGATTCAGAATAATCATTTTGCTGATCCATAACGCTTAAATTCTGTATGCTCTGAGCTTGTGAACAAAACTCGAAAATGAAAACCCCATAACATAAAACCCAAAAATTCATGATACAGAAGGATTATATGGTCATGTTTGGTATCGATTTATAGGTTTTCGAGGACGATGAATTCAATAAGAAATGAACCAAAGTTCTATCTTTTATGGTTTAAATTTTCACCTGCGAAATGGCATTTTTTTTTAAAATCGAAATTTCAAGTCGTCATAGCTCCCGTTCCAGTGAACGTATCCACTTTTTATTTGTATATTGTTGATCAGCATTGTCCGAAGTATGTCTTGGTACAATGAAATCGATATCGAAAATCCCAACTTTTTTGGTGAAAAATGCATAAGGGGTAAGACCCCCCAAAAACACCATATTCTTCATCACCACATAAACCCTGGGAACTCTAATGTTGATATTCATTCGAAATGGTCTTCAATCCGTTCGAATCATTCAGAATAACCATTTTGCTGCTCAGTAGCGCCTAAGTTTTGAGAGCTATGAGCTCGTGAACAAAACTCGAAAATGAAAAACGCAAAACATAAAACCCAAAAAATTCATGGTACAGAAGGATTATATGGTCATGTTTGGTATCGAATTATAGGTTTTCGAGGACGGTGAATTCAATAAAAAATGAACCAACGCCTTATCTATCACGGTTCGGATTTTGACCTGTGAAATGGCATTTTTTCAAAAAAAAAACGAAATTTCAAGTCATCATAGCTGAATATAATGAAAAATGATTCAAGTCTCTATCTATCATAGTTTAGATTCGTGCTTGCAAAATGGTATTTTTTCATAAATTGTCAAGCTAGGGAAATCTACCATGCAATTGCTTGAAAACTGTTTTCTCTAAGTTTCGATAAATAATAGATATTTTCCTGCATCGAACAAATTTAGCAGACTATTGGGCGGAGTAGAATTCAATGAGACCTCTGGCGGAAAAAAACTGTAATTGAAGCAACGAGTAAAATAATTCGTATTGAATTGTTTTTATTCTGTATTTTGTCTTCATTGCAGATAAAGTTTGATTGTTTTTGTACCTTTTTTAAAGTTTTATACTTTGAATTATGTCGCTGCATAATCGAAACTGTTCTGTATTTGGTTGCACTAGCCGTGAAGGGAAAAATCCCGATTTATCTTTCCATAAATTTCCTCCCATGGGAAGAATGGTAAATATTGAAAATGCGTTTGGAGTTCTGGAAAATATATCTCAAAAGGCTTGGGCAATGAAACTAAAAATGGGGAAACCAGTTATAGATAGTATGTCCGTGTGTTCCTTACATTTTAAAAGGGAAGACTAGTCAAGGTTAGTACCAAGTGTGTCTGTGTGTAATACATAGTTAATAGTGGATGGTATAGGTTATATTTCTGAAGGTGAACAATATATAAATGAGTAACATATTCTTCAGGTCTTAGTAAAAAAAAGTATCTTCTTTGAAATGCAGTACCTTCCTTAAAACTACCACAGTCGAGCCACGAAGTATGTTCCAGAAAACGAAGAGAAAATAAGTCGGTATTAAAAATTTCAAATGATACTCAATACAAACGTACCTTCCCTGCAACTTTTGTAGATATGACTATATCAAAAATGAAATAAAAACACGAAATCAGACCTAAAACTAAACAGTTAATTGAACGCTTGTTGTACTTTTCACAAACATCAACCATACCTATTACTCCAAAAATAAAAATATTGGGAGTCAAAATTTGGATTAACAAGACAAAGCACTAAAGCACAATCAAAGAAATACCAAAAGTTTTACAAAACACACACTGAAAATAACTAAAACAGCAAAATAAAACCACTTAAATATCAAAGGGTTCATACGACATCTGATTTGTTTTACTCGTTGCTAAGATGACATTGACAATTCAGAGCGCCACCTATCGAATTCTACTTTTCCCAATAATCCTGCTAAATGGTCACGGCTCTATCAAACACATTTATATGGGGTGTCGAAGGTTACTACGATATTTGTTGATGCAATAATTCATTGGAGGCTTGTATTACATTCATTACATGGTGTGAACGTGGCTAGCAAAGTCCCCGCTCTGACTTTCGTTGATCCCACACAAACGGCGGTCGACTTATTGTTTGCGGAGATCTAATAAGGGCGCCTTTACACACGCGTCTTTATTAGCACAACTAGACGTCCCGACGCCCGAAAACGTCAGGAAGGGCCTTTAATAACAGTGAGAAAAACATGGGTAGTAGATTTTTCTTTGACAACCGCAAACATGACTTTTTGAGTGATCCTACCGTATGTTGACAGGAAGAAAGAATGTAATTTTGGCTGGTAATGCCAGTATTTGTTTGAACAAGATCCACGATGATGTTAGGTCGTTGCTACCTTTGAACGTGGGATATTTTGACTTGTATGACTATTCTTAGGCCAAATTTAATATTTTTTCAATTGAAAGAGAGAAATGCAGTAAAAATTTTGATAAATTTGCCAAAAATCCTAATCAAAACTGTCTCACAGCAAGAGGCAAGCCCATTTCGTCCAGCTGTCAATGTCTGTAAATCTCTGAAAGTATCATTTTGAACTGCCCACATTTCTGGAGTTTCTTGACGTGTGCCGAGATTTATTCCCAAATTTATCGAATAAAGTAAATGGGGCGTTGCAAACAGCAGATGATACCACATAAACCAAAACATCACACTATACCATTCATACTACCAATTTGTCTCTCTCTAATTTTCCATGAATGGTCTTCGAGTAGAGTCTCGTGCATTCAATGGAATTTTGAGCACCCACTGAGTACCATTCTCGATGTTTCATTGAATTTTACGCTTACAACGAGAATCTTGGGTGGGCCCTTGCAGATATCATGAATGAAAGGCTAAACAAACCGCTGAATGACCGAGATTCCGTACATTTAGGAGCACATGCACCAAAAGCGTGGGCGTGTTCTGGGCTTCAAGAGATATGTGCCCTGAAAATGTGGAATGTTTACGAATCAGTCAGAAGCACAAAAGGATGTGATATCCGTTAGTTGATGGTCATTGTGGCTGATCGGTGGCATCAGATACGAAGATAAAGGACTGGAAACCAATGTGTCACCTAAAATTTAGAGTTGAACTGAGCTGGGAGGCTCCTAGAGTAAATAATAATATTTAAATAAAATATTTTTATCGGCTTTCCAAAAAAAATATTGATCAAGTTATTGCTACTAGAGACCAAAGATACTTTCGAATACAGTAAATCAGTATGAATTTTTGTTTCCTATCGGTATATTGGGCAGCATAAGTTCGACTTCCTCGAAAAGCAGGTTCTGTGGCACAGCCCTAACATGAAAATCATATCAACCATCCTATTTTTGCCAAAAATTCATACTGATTCACTGTATTCGAAAGTATCTCTAAGTAGCAATAACTTGATCAATATTTTTTTTGGAAAGCCGATAAAAACTGATATAATAGGTTGAATACGTGATCAATATGTATTGGTTGTACGGTAAAGAAATATATTTTTTATGATGATGCTCAGGAAGTATGATTCTGGGAAGGTTTTGAAGTTTGTCAATAATTATTCGGTTGGTTTTTATTATGTTATTATTTGAATAAAATTTTCAGTTGCGATATCATTTTTCGTGTCTGCTGGATGCGGGATTGGAAATAATCTTAAGGTTACTTCTGAGAAAATGTAAGGCATTCAATTGTCTTCATTATTGTGGAAAAAATACAAGGTGTTCCATTTGAAAAAATCGAGAAATAATAATTTTAAGTTCTTCATATTTGGACCTCAATAACGGACACCCTGTATATAACAGGTTGATCGTTTGAGAACCATTTCAAGGCAAATCCTTCAGTTAAAAAACTTTATCAAGTTATTGCTACTAGAGCTCAAAGATACTTTCGAATACAGTAAATCAGTATGAATATCCTGTATCTATATGACAGAGGTTGATCGTTCAGAAACCGTGTCAAGGCAAATCCTTCAACTAAAAAACTTTCAGATCAAATTCATGTTACTATCGCTCCTGGAAATCGTCAGAAGATTTTTACTGAACTGCTTTTCCATCACATTTTTGCAGTTTTCTTCGAATAATATCTGAACTGTTGGAAGAATGTCCCTAAGATTTTTCGTCATGAAAGAGGTAATGAAGGTCATTGAAAATATGTGAAAATATATGGGGTGATCCATTGAAAAAATCATCCATTTGTTGAATAACATTTATCGGGGACACCCTGTATATAAGAAAATAATTTCCTGAGATGCAGAAATGAAGGTACAAGAGGTCTACTTTCCAACGAAATCTCTAAGATGTCTGTTCGGCAGCTATGGAAGAAAAACGCACTATTGCAGGACCCTGTATAATTGATTTCAAGTCTTGGAAAAATGCTCAATACACGTTCTTCCAAGTCGATCATAATCGAATGCCGAAAAGCAGAAGGCCGAGGGCCGTGATTCGCTTGTTTCCCATTCTAGCCCCCTGCCCAATAATGCGACATAATAGATGTAAACCGTCGCGTCGAGCTCACTCAGCTCACTATGCTAGGCTTTATAAAGTGTTTCAGGGCTCGTTTATTTTCATTAGTTTTGTCATTGTAACTTGGATTCGCACCCCAGGGCAACAATCCGTAATGCATAAAGTGAGCCAGGCCAATGTAATAAGCTCATGACCGAACACGTTTAGGCTTAAATGGGTTTACGTTTAGGTTTTACGAGTCGTTATTAAATAGCGAACTTATTGATTTCTTATTCTTCCACGTCAAATATTGGTTAGAACATGATACTTGACAGAACTGAAGTTCTAAAAAATTTTGCACTAAAATTCGTTCTTTTGAAGACTGAAGTGAGGTATGGTTCTTTCTTGGCCTGACAATAAAATGCTAGGATATTCTCATCAATTTCAAAAGACGAATAATTGACAACTATTCCATAGTTCGTTCATTCATTGTTTATATGTAATTGAAAACTCAAGAGACGCATTCTTCCAGTGCCAGCCAGTAACATCATGTTTCTTTGAGAAAGTTCCAGAAAACCCTTGAAGCGTTATTGAGATACCTATATCTACCCATAAGTATTCATACTTACTTTCGAACAATATTTCATTCCAACTTTATTCATAAGCAAATTGCTTATTTTGGAAACCAATTTTGAAGCCCTTAATTTTTTCTGAATAATTGAACGACCAACGTCAAAACAACATGGCTCCTACCTTCTGTTAAATTACAGTTATTCCTATCGAAAATTCTATCACTCAAAAAAACACCCGATATATCTACCCATAAATGTTCATACCTACTTGAGACCAATATTTTTATTCTCTTTGGAAAGTTCTCTTTCTGAATAATTGTACGACAAACGTAGCACTTATCCGCACACAAACAAAAGTGTCCTTAGTTCTTGAACCAGTTGAATCTTGTAAGATCTTAACGCAAAATTTTCCATGTGCTGGATGCACAGAGTACAACTTGTTGTGAATAGACAAATCTTAATTAACACTATCACAGTAGCGATATTTTCTTCTGTACGTACAGTTCTTTATCTTGTTGTTGTTGTTGCATCGAGTAGAGATAATTTTGTCCGAATTCTATCGATAGTTATAATATAAAGCCTCATGAATAATACAGAAACCTCAAAAGAAGTATTATTAGAACATTCACGACATTTTTCAATAGTTCGGGAAGGCTACTCATCCTGGATCACGGAGTTACTCAATTTCCCTCGACGATGATTTTAAAATCGAGGTAGAAGCCTCAAAAACCTCGTCTGCCTTTCTCAGCTGCAGTCTTTTAATCAACCCCCTGTAAATCAGGGTGTAAGTGATGCTATCATAAAGTAAACGAGGGTGCAATTCAAATAGCCTCAAATTTGCTAACGGAACGCTTCCCGGAGTTAAATGAAACAATACCGTGTCGCTTATTGGGGTGGGTGTACAGTCGAACTTTAATAAAGACAGCTTTACTCCAACTATCTAATCTCCTCAACCTCATTCATGGCCAATTTCCTCGAATTTACATGGATATTAATTTGGTGAGGTTATGATATAGCGTTGACGAACTTTGATAAGTTGGTCAAATTATGCAGATGAGAATCATGATGATGAATTGGCATACGAAATCTTGGATCGACATTTCATTATTCCATTAATTCAGTCAATCGTTTACTTTTGAAGTGCACTCAGAAACTACAGGACGTCATATTAAGAAAGAAACAGAGGCCTGGTTGAAAAATTATGATTTTGGGCAGTAATTAAATTATTATACAATATGTTTATCAGTTTTTATATCAGGCAAGTGTGATCAAAGGACCAAGAAGAACCAGAAACTCATCAACATCGAGAATTTCCTCTCGTAATTCATTTTTTCAGTTTGAATTATTTAATGCTTAGAGAGGTTTGAAAATTCAAAAAGAAATCTAAGTATCAGCTTGTGCAGATTACAATTACAAACCTGCAAAGTTCCGTAGACATTTTTTCGATTATATATCAACAAACACCAAACCTTTTCATTCTGGATTACCAACGACAATATATCGGAGAAGCTGTCAATTCATTGTGCCCCATTAATAAGGTTATTCCTAGGTACCATTCAGTATTTTCCGCAAGAAAAATATTCCGTAGATGCACACAGGAGCGTTAAACGTTACCATTGTGTGACGATTCTTTTAATCCGACAACATTACAGCTTATCTACGGTTCCATTTGTAAGAACGCATTGAATGAAGGTTCAGTCGGTTTTATTTTGGGCAAAATAGATCTATTAAATGGTCTTTATGGAGTTCGCTGTTGTTGTTATTTATTTATCAAACCTACACTGTATTTGTGCTCGGTGATGTGAGAATGAAATTTCATCTACGGCTTTATACGGGGGGTTGGAAGTTGCCATGAGTTATATCCGCTGTTGAAATCAATATCGACAATCTCTCATTATTTCCTGGATGAGGAATGAGAAATTGACAACATCGTAGCAATTTCAGATCACAAAACTAACCAAAAATTTAACAAAATGTAGAAAAACGAAGAGAGTAAAAAAACAATTTGCACTCGCTCATTCACCATGTATTCGCCATGTTTCTCTCGGTAAATATTAGTATTAATTCACAACGAAACATTTTCAGAATACAAATTCAAAAAAATAAACTGCATATATGGAATAAGCGAAAAAAAACAAAGGTGAAACTGAATTCAATATTGGGTGTATATAAACCCCAACAATCCTCTGGTATATATCGACAAACCAAAGGGGATTAACCAAACAGATCCCATGGGGTACAAATTGCCCCATTTGTGTTTGTCCACGCTCTCACACCTTCGTTGGCAATCAGACTGTGAATGTTCCTTTGGAATAGGACCCTAGTGGTTACGTTCTAGGTTCCCAAATGTTCGTCTAATTTCTATTTGGCTCCAGGGCCGTCTTAGTGAAATGACAGCTAGAGCTAAGCCGTTTACGATGTCAAGGAAATCGTATCGTTTATTCAAAATATGATTGCAATCAATCAGTGTACCATCATTTATTAAAATTATTCCCATACATACAGGCTGTGGCGATTCAGAAAAATATTTTTTATGTTTAGTAAAAGTCTGTATTTCCGGCATTTAAAAAAGCGAATGCCTCCAAATCAGCAACAATTCTTAATAAGAAAGAATCAATCACAAGTAAAAATGTAAACAATATCACATATCGCGTATATAACAAAGATTGAAAATACCCTAGTTTAATGGCAATTTAATTTGAAAGAAATTTCTAAAAAATTTGTATCCAAACAGAATAAAACTGGCTAACATCTATTAAAATGGGATTCTCGTAAACTTCTCCATCAATAAACTTCATCCACAAAATGACGACTTATACAGGGTCCTCCAATAGTGCGTTCTTTTTCCATATCTGCCGAACCAGACATCTCAGAGATTTCGTTGGAAAGTAGACCTCTTCATTTCTGCATCTCAGAAAATTATTTTCAGATATACAGGGTGTCCCCGACAAATGTTATTCAACAAATGGATGATTTTTTTAATAGATCACCCCATATATTTTCACATATTTTCAATGACCTTCATTACCTCTTTCATGACGCAAAATCTAAGGGACATTTTCCAACAGTTCAGATCTTATTCGAAGAAAACTGCAAAAAGGTGAGGGAAAATCAGTTCAGTAAAAGTCTTCTGACAATTTCCAGAAGCGATAATAACATGAATTTGAACTAAAAGTTTTTTAACTGAAGGGTTTGCCTTGACATGGTTCCTAAACGATCAACCTGTCATATACAGGATATTCATACTGATTTACTGCATTCGAAAGTATCTTTGAGCTCTAGTAGCATTAACTTGATCAATATTTTTTTGGAAATCCGATAAAAACTGATATAATTGGTTGAATAATCAATATGATCAATGATCAATATGAATTGCTTGAACGAAAAAGAAATATCATTTTTATGAGGATGCTCAGAAAATATGAATCTGGGTAGGTTTTGAAGTTTGTCAATAATTATTCATTTAGTTTTATTTCATTGTTTGACCTCTTTTGAATGTCCGTTAGTATTATTATGTTATTATTTGAATAAAATTTCATTTGCGATATCATTTTTCGTGTCTGCTGGATGCGGGAGTTGAAATAATCCTAGGGTAACTTCTGAGAAAATGTGAGTTATTCAATTGTCTACATTATTGTGGAAAAAATACAGGGTGTTCTATCTGATAAAATCGAGAAGTAATAATTTTAAGTTCTTCATATTTGGACCTCAATAACGGACACCCTGTATATAACAGGTTGATCGTTTGAGAACCATTTCAAGGCAAATCCTTCAGTTGAAAAACTTTGAGTTCAAATTCATGTTACTATCGCTTCTGGAAATCGTCAGAAGACTTTTACTGAACTGATTTTCCCTCACCTTTTTGCAGTTTTCTTCGAATAAGATCTGAACTGTTAGAAAAATATCCCTAAGATTTCGCGTCATGAAAGAGGTAATGAAGGTCATTGAAAATATGTGAAAATATATGGGGTGATCCATTAAAAAATCATCCATTTGTTGAATAACATTTATCGGGGACTCCCTGTATATCAGAAAATAATTTCCTGGGATGCAGAAATGAAGGTGCAAGAGGTCTACTTTCCAACGAAATCTCTGAGATGTCTGGTTCGGCAGCTATGGAAGAAGAACGCACTATTGCAGGACCCTGTATAAGAATAAATCGTTGCATTAAATTTGAGGCAATGAGGGTATTTTCAAATGCAAAGAAAATACAACCTCCAGTTGCTGAAAATTGTGAGGGCCTCCACGATCAAAAGAAGCGAGTCCTGGTCTGTTCGGTAACACCATAAAGATACACTGACATTGAATGGATCGCACCTCAATGTGTATAGCCAGCTCTGTTTGTAATGTTTTCAGGGGCAATTGAGCGAAAAACTGGGATCCACCCCACGCATTTCACGCAGATTTACCGATGGTTAGCCGGCTTTGCCAACCACCGGAAGTACCGTTTACCTTTGGACCGACTTTCTCATTCATTCTCAGTTATATCCTTCCTTTTGTTCCGTCTACCATTGACCAGAGCAGAGGTTTCCACTTTTATCGATTCTTGTTCAGGGCACACCTGAGAGATCGTCAAATCGAATCTGTTGGTAATTTGAATATTCTAATATAGGTACATCAGCACTCAAAGATTGCTCTTATTCCATTGATATTTTGTCAGTTTCAAAGGAACAACTGTGTGAAAGTTTTTATGGCTCCTTCATGTAACTTCGGAGTGAAAATTTTTGTAGGAAATCTTAATTTTCACAAAAAATGCGTGAAGCAGAAATTACTTCGTCAATATATCACTAGCATTTCATATGGTTTCAGAGATTTTGAAGTGATAGACAATTTTAAATCACTATCGAATTACGAATTTCTGATCACTTGTGAGTCATCTTAAAAGCAAAAGATTTCGCAATTGAATGTGACCCACATCCAAAAATTCATTGAATAATCAAATGGGGCGAAATATAAATAAAAAATTGGGAAATCCAAAGTGTGAATCATCTTGGATGAAAGTTTATATAATAGGATTTTCAGGTCACATTGATGGAAATCCATCACTCTTCTCAATGTATGCAATCCAAAGTTTCCATTGATTTCAATTTCAGGATTGGTACCTGGTGCTGGTGATATACATATTCGCATCTTACTGTAATCCTTATGGAACAAGGCCAAATTGTATTCATTATAACCACAATACAACTCGAATTATTACACATATTCATTCGGAAACATAACACTGTTGAGCTCAGGAGAAATAGCTGAAATTTTGCCAATTTTTGTTCTATTTATTCGATTTCATGCACGTGCTAAGAAAAACTCCGTGTGGTCTAAGAAGTAGATTTTAGTTGGATGTTTTCATAGAAAGGAAAAACATTTTTCTGACATTACACCAACATCTCTAAACCGAAGGGTTTTTCCATAAGAGGTGTTATTTTGAATACCTCGCTATTTCGGTAGATGTCACTTTTGAAGCTGTCATTTTTTGACATTTGACAAGTAATAACTACGCCATTAATAACGATGGAGCGATACACGCTTCAACAAAGCATTGAAATGATTAAAATTCACTATAAAAGTGAAGAGAATAATGCTGATGTAGCTAAAAGTGTTGGAGAAATCCCAAGTTGGTCCATTCCCCGTCGTTCTTTGGAATTAGGCATTCCACACACGTTATTACACCGTATTTTGCATAAAGATTTGGGTCTTAAGCCTTAAAGTTCAGTCAACACAAGAACTTGAGCCGGCCGATCATCAACAACGTCGTGTCTTTGCTGATTTGGTCCATAAAATGCATTGAAATGATCTGGAATTCCATCGCAAAATCATCTTGAGTGATGAGGCCCATTTTCACCTCGGTGGCTTCGTCAACAAGAAAATTTGTAGCATATGGGGCTTGGAAAAGCCAACAGTTATTGTTGAAAAGTCTCTTTATCCTCAACGTGTGGATAATTATAGGTTATGATACCTATAATTAGGGTGAATTTCACAAATCGTAATCACCAGTGATCGGAGATCAACGGCTTGGTTAGATTTTTGAATTGTCAAATCGAGTTGATTCTAGATCAAGCTCCGATCACCGGTGATATGCTTTGTGAAACCCATTTTTTCAAGCAGGTGATAAATTAGGCATAATGAAAGTTCTGTCAAATGTCATCTGTCAAGTACCATCTGTCAACTGTCATCTTTTCCATGGATATGAGCTGTCACACAAAACAGAAACACAAAAATAATATGTCAATTGCTAATTATGGACAATTTTGAATTCAGTTATTTCCGCAAATATATATTCATTACCCAAACAGAAATCAATAACATTTCAGAGCTATAGAGAAAAGATGAAAATGGACAACTCACGATTGATGATGGTCGTCAAAATCCGATTTACTTGAAATTTCGGTAAATTCACTGTTTCACCAACTTGAGATGTTCACCCGCTTTTTGATCTGATAATAGCATTCCATGTTATTATAAGTTCTATGGAAATTACACAGTAATTGTATACATCGCCATCTAGTGGCGATAATATCGAATAGAGTACCTTCACGACTACGCTACAGTGTCTAGATAAGAGCCATTAACCGTAATGACACCTTGTAGCCTTATTCAAAAGGAGGAAAAGCATTTCCTACACAAGCAAATTTTTCATCGAATTTCTCAGAGTTTTAATGTATTTTATAATAACCAGGCCGTAGACGAATCCATAAATGAAGTTTCATAACAAACAGTCCATCCGCTCTCGAGTTATAAATGGTGTAACCAACAACTTTGTTTTATATATACACATATAGATATAGATAAGCACCCGACCATTCATCCAAAAAAATTGCATTTTTCTTTGAATGTCAAAATAACACCTCTTATTGAAAAACTCTTTGTTCTTTTTTTATAATGTGATTTGTGATTGGATCATTTCTTTGAGATCTTTTTATTCTATCCTGGAAAACTACATTGAGTAATCATGTAGCTGGAGTATCAAGACTGGTATCTATAAAACGTCGATAGTCTTTGGTTTGATGGGGAAAACGTTTCAATAAGGAGATGGCCTATCGATCTGGGGGATATCAGTTTCTCCATTCATGTCTCGCGCCCACTTTATACCCCATTAGGTGAAAATTTACGGGCAGCTATCATTTTTCCTTAGCAACACAATAAGCACTCTCATATTATATGAACGTGTTTCAAGTCAATCCCGGTTTCCATGGCTACCTGGACTGAACAAGTGATTGGTCGGCAGCCGGAAGGAAGTGAGCTGAACACGCCCATAAGTGTCTGGGATCCTGCATTCAAAAAGGACGTCGAGGAGAAAGGACGCTTGGAGGAAGGTTCCGGTAATGCACCTATCCGGAGAAATATTGGAGAAGTCATTATTATTCTGAATGGAGCGAGTTTCGAAAGTTGAGAGCTAAATCTTCGGCAATATTCTACCCGGAAGTTTTCGGAGGGGTTGTTTCATTTTGATGAAAGTTTTCTCGAAGAGGAGAAGAACAAGAATTATTGTTGTAATGAAAACTTTATGCCGGCTTTAGCCAAAACGGTTCTCCTTTCGGTCGAAATAACTTTAGGAAACGTAAATCGCGTCGTCTTCGAATGGATGGGGTTGGTTTTTTTTATTAGATGAAGGAAATTGGGGACTGTATTGGAGTTGATGCGAATAGATTCTTCGCTACAAGATATTCGAAGATTATTCGTGTAGGTACGTCACCATGATGAGAATGTTGAATATTTCGGCAATGACAGTGGAATAAAGTATGAGCACCATTTGATGCACATCAAATTTCGAAATTTCGTTTTCCTGATAATTGAAAAACTACGAATTCGCTCGAGATGAAATCGTGAATTTAGATTAAGAATGGGGTATTCAAGCTTCATGAAATATACTGCTCCCCAAGAGTTAGGGATATCGTATTCAATCGTTTTTAAAAGTATATATGTAATCTTCGAGAAAATCACTGTGGAATCATTTAAAACTCAATAACAACACTTGAATCGATCCAATAAAAATCAGTATGAGACATTTCGTCAATCCGGTCAATCTGGTCGCCTTTTTTCTGAAATTTGGTTCTTTGCATATGCTTCATGAATGTTCTTATTTTGAGATGAAGTCAGTTTATCAACGGCTTCGATTTGAAAGGAGTTTTCTGAAAATGCCAAGACGTAAATTAACAAACGCTGAGGCTAATAAGGCTATCGGAATGCCACAGGGTGGTCTAACTGAGGTTGTTGTAGCAGAAAGGCTCCAAGTCAGCCAGAGTGTGATATCTCGACTTTGGAATAGGTTCAGGGAGACAGGTAAACAGGTTCCGTGTTGGAAAGACCAAGGCTTGGTGGGCGACGAAAAACAACACCTGCTCAGGATCGTTTCATCACCGTTTCGGCGAGAAGAAATCTTTCATCTACGTGTAGAATGCTACGAATACTATTCAAAATGCAGATGGGGTCCAAGTTTCCATCGAAACCATCAGACGACGTTTGAGAGAGGTGAATCTAGGTTCTAGACGTTCATGAAGAGGAGTTCCATTAACACGTGACCATAAGCGTCAAAGATTGGAATGGGCAAGGCAACATATCAATTGGAACGATCAATGGCGTAGTGTCCTTTTCACTGATGAATCCAGATATGGACGATTTTCAGATTCTCGAAGAATAAGGGTATGGACAATCCCACGCATACCCCGTAATTGTCGCTATGTCCAAGAAGTCCATCCATTCCGAGATCTACACATTATTTGTGCTGGGAATATGACCGCCTTACACTATAAGGAGAATGTCATTGACAATGTTGTGCCAAATTTTCACGCTGCTATTGGTGGAACTTTTCAATTTCTACTTTCTAGACGATAACGCTAGATCGCACCGTGCAGCCATAGTTGAGAATGCGCGCGAGGAGCTTGGTATTCCACATTTACCAATACCTCCGCACTCACCAGATTTGAATTGCATAGAACATGCATGGGTTATGCTCCAAAGAAGATTAGATAATCATCAACCTACCCCAGTATCCTTAAATGATCTGAGAGAGCTTCTGCCCCATTTATGGAACCAAATTCCTCAAGAAATGTTCAACAACCTCGTGTGTAGTATGCAAAGAAATTGTCAAGCTGTTATTGATGCCCGTGGAGGCCATACGTTGTATTGAGTCTTGAAATGCTTGAGTTTTCTGGGAATAAAATGTCGTTATTTTATTCGATTTTTCTTAACCACCCTGTATACGCTGCAGACATACAGGCTTAAATAAATTTGCAACTTGAAATCATATTAATATGAATTTTCATCACAAAAATCTTATTTTAACTATATTTTTTTGCAATTCAAGTCAATATTCCTAACTCATGTGGAGCAGTTGTATATTATCGAAAAAATTCCTACGGACAGGCCAGATAGGCCTGTCTGAGTTGTTTCCAGTGTGGGACGTTTATCATTTGTAAACAGTCTGAACAAAGCTAATAATAAATTTACCAACAGAACCAAGAGATAAGTAAAAATAACTTCACTGACCCACATGTTATGAAACGTGCCAATTCAGGATATTCAATAGAATGAAAATTAAAACTGCATTCTAATAAGTTTCAAGTGTAAAATCGCTGGCAGTATTTCAGGCTCGAGTAATTTAACTAAACAGCTGTTCAGTGTAGACTCAACTGATTCTGAAAGATAGAAAAGATGTAAATTGCATGCATTATTAGCCGTCTGATCTGTGA
This sequence comes from Adalia bipunctata, assembly GCA_910592335.1. Classification (NCBI taxonomy): domain Eukaryota; kingdom Metazoa; phylum Arthropoda; class Insecta; order Coleoptera; family Coccinellidae; genus Adalia; species Adalia bipunctata. Next base: position 8,433,698 of record OU342952.1, on the reverse strand, counting down.
CACCGCCATGAAGAAGATCCAATGTTTGTAGAAACTTCTTGAATCTTCCAAACTAAAGGCGAGAAGAAATCTATTTTCTCTATTTCAGTATCGTAATGAGTCCATTACAGTACTAAAAACAGTGCTGTAATGATCTCATTAGAGCATTGTTTTCAGTTATATTTTTCGTTTTGTGGTTGTCAGCACTGTCTTCCGATCCTATCAATTTTCAACACACGTCAATTTGGAAATGTCAATTTCGTAACAGTCACCAACTGCCAAGATACAATATAAAAATCATTAGGATGTATAATCTCAATTTTTCATTGAATTTCAACAGTATTTCACGAAATTTGACTGAAATAGAGAAAATATCCTCTAAAACTCGTTGCAGAATGCAATTCCGACACTCATGCGTTCGAAAACTCGCTCCTTCGTCGCTCGTTTTCGAATTTCGCATTCATATAGGAATATGAGCCAATTCTGCAACTAGTTTTGTAATATCATCAGAATCAAATGCATATTATGGTAACGAACATATATGACATTATAACTCATAATATATTGAAATATAGAAGGCCCAAAACATTTCATAGACAAAAAATCTATTGCATACAAACCAATAGATTACAGGAACATTTTTTGACATTTTTTCAGACTTTCTAACTAGCATTATCATTTTGTTGGGAAATATTTAGCCCTATGAAGCGCTAGCCTGAAACAATACGTAAATGTATGATTGATGAGCAGACAAGGGATGATATTTTGGGGGTGGAAACGCGTGCTCAGCACGCGACTTTTGCAGAAGGTATGCTCATTTAACTTCACGTCAATTAAGGACACGTGACCGGTGGCGTTTATCTTCAATTGTTTAGTTTCCATTAGTTCCTTCCGAGTTTATTATTTTACCACTTTCTGACGATGGGGAAAGTGGGTTCTTTCTAAATTATACACCGAATTTCCGCTGCTTTATCGGCGTAGGCAATCACGGAAATTATAAAGCAGTGAAGACTGCATCATTAATGGCGGAACGATGTTGGCATGGCAGAAATAGCTAACATGACAACTTGTGGCACAAATTCGGCTATTATTCGAAGAGAAGTTTTTTCGGTAGGTAAGCACAATTGAAATAGTTACGAATCGAATCGACATATACTTCTTCTTTATTATATGAAAAATTAGGAAACAGTGTGTCAACATATTTTAATTAATTAAACCTCTCATTATTCAACACACTGTTGGAGAACTTCATCTTCTTTAATTCTTCCCAACATCTCTAATTCTAGACTTTTTAATGGAAACATCAGTCACATTTAATAGTATATTGTTATTATTGTTTCTAGTGGACGGTCCTAAGAATAACTTCGAGGTTTTTGGATGGAAAATTTTCCTTTTTGGGATTTTTCAAGATGTAAGATTGATGTATCCACTTTAAAAATCGAAATCGCGATTCATGATACAGGGGGTGAAAAAATCGCTTTCAAAGTTAGGGATGACAAAATCGTGAAAAATCAATTTTTCCAAATTAGAACCCCATTTTTTTATGGCAGATATTGAATCTACGTTAAAAAATAATGACTCTTGCCATAAAAAAATGGGGTTCTAATTTGAAAAAATTGATTTTTCACGATTTTGTCATCCCTAACTTTGAAAGCGATTTTTTCACCCCCTGTATCATGAATCGCGATTTCGATTTTTAAAGTGAATACATCAATCTTGAAAAATCCCAAAAATGAAAATTTCCCATCCAAAAACCTCGAAGTTATTCTTGTTTCAGCGGAGCTCTATTTTCGATTTTTTTTTCGAATTTTCCCGCTCAGAGAGAATTTTCCAACCAAAACTGAAAAATGTTACATCAAAATAACTTGAAATTTTCTAAGGAATCTATTTCTGCAATAAAAAAATGGTGTTCTAATTTGAAAAACGGAAGTTGACGTCATTTCCGGAAAAACCGGAGGTTCTCATGCCTTGAAAATATTTTAGATTTCATCAGCATCGTGAAATACTTATAAGTGCTGAATTTCATGAAAATACGTTCAGTAGTTTCCCGTATAAATATGGGTGAGGTTCCTCGTGAAAGACCCTAAGCGCGTTCGGCATTAGCATCCGAGAGCGGACGGATTTTTTAGTCACGTGATCACAGATTGTACAGATTTGTCAGATTTTTCTGTAATAAACGAACGGTACGGAGCTTTCAGATCGTTTTTTCTGTTTGTCAGATATTAAATTAGTGATTAAAGGTCTATTCGGCCGTAGAGGTAGTCTGGATTCTATTTCAATTCTTTCGTTATAGGTTATAGCTCTCAACACTACTACCCCTTGGTTGAAATGATTCAATATTTTGAATCATTAGGTATTTTTTTATCAAACGACATTTTTTATTTATTACTACACAACAAATAACATAAGACACGAAATTTTAACAGACCGTTCAAGAATATTCGAAGCAGGAAACTCATAAATGCAGTTAAAATCCATTGACAAATGCAGAAAAGTAATTTCTGTTTCTGTTCTGTTGAAAAAATCCGTTTGCTCCGTCGAAATACAGCGAGCAAAAAGATCTACATCCGATTGATCAGATTTTTTTGCCGAACGGTCCAGATGTGTACTCCCCTCAATCTGGATGTAATAAACGAACGGTTCAGATCAATCCGACCAGTTAGTACGGTGTAATTAGACCTAAACCTCAACATCCAAAGTAAAAGTTTTCCTCCAACACCAAATTGCTCTACATAGTCCCCTTATTCTATGGTAAAAAGTTACACCATTTTGAGCGTCGGGTTTGGGGGTGGGGGGGAGGGAACTTGAAAAATCACTAGTTTTTTAAGTTTTTCGTAAATATTTCAAAAACTAAGCGGTTTATCCTAAACATTCTTATATACAAAAATGTTCTACGTTAAATTTTAAATAAGAATGGTTCTCTTCATAATCACTCTAAATTGTACGGTTCAAGAGTTACAGACGGTGTAAATGTTAACTTTTTCGTAATTTTGATAATTAAAAAAAAAAAAATAAGCTTCGTAAAAGAATGTTGCTATTTCAGTGGCCGGTGGTATGTTAGTGATGAGCCCTTGAAGGAACGACAACCTCACCACCTTATCAAGGGGTACTCTTTTTTAAGGGAAAAGAGACTTCCACAGGCCTAGGCCATATAAACCTGTGGTACGGAGAAACCCACCCTGAACTTTCTACGAACATTGCAACATAAATTCACTTCTTAAGCATAAATATCTTTCAAATTTGGAATGTTCAATGTCTTTATTAACTTCACTCATCCTCCAGCACATTATCCTCCTCCTCTAGCTCGTCATCTAAGATGTTATTATTGTCCATGTTATCACATGCTTGGCCTGAGCAATTGCTGCATATGCTAGTGCAGTTTAGACCACTCCTTCTGCATTCACAATTACGAACGCATTCATCTTTGCAAGTACACATTATAAGGGACAGTAATTCCTGGGGGGCTGCAGGACGTGCTGTTGTTATTGGTGTCAGGTGGTCGCCAATCTTCTTCCAACCCCACTCGAGTGGATCCTTATCTTCATTCAGCCACTGTTGTACTGTACCTGGTGGTAGGTCCTAAATGAATGCTGTCTGGACGCTCCTGAAGTGGGGGGTAGTGCATCCAACTTCAGTAATGCATGTATAGGCTGCTTTGCAATCGTTTTCAAGTAGGACTGGTAGCGGAGACAATCTAGATCTTCAGTGTTCTTGGCTCCAAACATTGCAAGTAGGAAGTAATTTCCTGAATCAGCCACTGCACTGAGGTCGGCTTTGGGGTTGTTGAAGACCAGAAGTTTTTCACGAAGAACGGTGTTGGCTTGAACTTTCCTATAAGGTGCAATTTTTCCCTTCTTATAAACATTGGTTGCGGCCCGCGGTCCAAGGTCACTATGATGGCAAACAATTATTTTTACTTTTTCAACCTTCTATGGTGCCTCTTAGCCTCTTTTTGACTATAATACTGTGGTATATTATTACTCTTTAATTAAATCATTTACTTATTTCTATATAGCTTTATTTTGAAAAAAAAACCTTAAAAATTATATCATTTTTATTTTTACACCGTCTGAACTCATGAACCGTAAATTTTACAGGGAATATGCATAGGACATTTTTAGTTTAAAATTTCATGTAGAATATTTTTGTATATAACACTCTTTGTGCTAAACAGCTTAGTTTTCAACCAATTTCCAAACAACTGAAAAAACTACTAAATTTCCTACTTTTTCTCCCACTCCCCCCCAAACCCGACGCTCGAAATGGTGTAACTTTTTACCAAACAATAAGAGGGTTATATAGAACAATTTAGAGTTGGAATAAAACTTTTACTTTGGATGTCAAGGTTAGGCCTTTTTTTAGGTTAATAACACCGTACTACAGTCGGATGTCATTGCCGAACGCGCTTCCTGTATAGGTACTTTATCTTCGACTTCTTCAGTAAAATTCGATTTATTCTGCATTTTCAAAATTGACAACAGTTGTCAAAAGCGATTTCTGTGGTCGAAAATCGAATCGATATCGGATCCCGTAGAAAACGTCAAAAATTTCACGTTTTCCAAATGCAATTTTCCGGGCCTTGCAGTTTCTTTGTCAGTAAGTATACGTACCTTGTTATTCGTCAATAAGTGTATAACTGGTTGCGGGTCTACTGTTCGAGGCGCCATCTATGAAATCTCCATCAAGAACAAAATTGGCGATTTTAAAAATCTTGGTTTTTTTCACTTGTAAGGACCACTGTTTCCTATTTATATGTGAAACCCTTTGATACGTCATAATTATAGCTTTTTGTGAAAAATCGTTGAAAAATATTATCTATACTTATGGTTATTGGTTAATTATGTTATTCTTTTGAAAAATTAGGAATTTCCTCCATCAAAATTCAGGTCCAAATAAGTGTGCCCCCCTGACAATGCTTCTACACAAAAAATAGAAGTGTGCCAATAAAAATTTTAAGAGTCCTATCGAGAGTAGCTATTCGAGGTTGAATTTCAGTAAGTTACCTCTAATCCCTGCAGAGATAATGTGAAAATATGATTCGTGGGGCCTCTTCTACAGGGCCGTACTTCTTGAAGGGGCGAATGTTTATCAATGAAACTTACGCTAGTTATTAGGCTCTATTTACTATCAAGTTAATTTTTTTGTGACAGTAATAAACGAAAAAAGAATATTCGCACTACGGTGTTAAAATAATCACTCTGGTCAGTAGTAAAAGTGTCCGTAACCCACTAGATTTTCTCCCAGTGTCCTATTTCCACAAAACGCGCTGACCTTCGATAAGTTAAATCGAATCCCATCTATTCTTGGATATTTTCTCAACAAACGAACCAGCGGATATATCGTAATATGTACAGCGAATTCGGACGAAGTTTGTTTTTCAAAAATATCTTATAAAGCTGGTAGGGGTTAAACTAACGGCGGATCGTTTGAAGGCGTCGTTGCAGTTTGTGTCGAACAACTAAAGTCAACGAACACGACGCTCCTTGCGCCGAAGTTAGGTCAGTAAAACAGTTTGAGCTTTGTGTTTCAAGTGCGGGAATTTTTTTCACCTGTTACCATTTTTTTACTGAGAGTTCGTGAGGCTCAACAGGTGACAATAGCCCCTAAGATGTGCTTTGTACCTGGATCTCTGTGGATTGTTTCTCAGAATTATGTAACTTAAGTACACTAATTTTCAATTTTCCCAAGGCAGATTGACGATTTCAGTTTGGAATCATCTTCCACATTTTCTGCTGTTTTCGGATATTTTTCAATTTATTTTAGCTAAAGCTTTTTTAATTCAGAATGTTAACAGTACTCTTGAGTTATCAACTTTTGCCTGATGATTTTTTAATTGCATACCTACCTGTCCTTTCGATCTACTTGGATGTAGTAGGCATATTTTATTCACTTTTATACAGTTTCCTTAACGAAATTATTTATTATGCTTCTTCATTTTATTATTACTTCTCTATACAACCCTTATTTGCTGGCGACTGGCTACTTATTTGTCATCATCTCATGAAATCATCGACTTTACAAGTCCTAAACTTTTTTTCTTCTTTGTTATATTTTGTCTTATCATTTCAATTGTGAGTTGAGGTACTTATTTAGTTTTGTATTACGCGACTGTTAACTCAAATTTTTAAGTGGTAGAGAGTTTTATTCACGAATTCATAATTCTAAAGAAATTAAGAAACTTAACAATATAATAATGTCTGCAAAATATAACTTGCTCGATGGAAAATTGATTGAAACGCTAATATTAATAAGAAATATTAAGAAGAATGAATAGTACTTTTCTCAAGATAAACGATCATCGAATATTCTGGCCAAAAACCATTCTTCTGACACGTTTTCCTTAGGGGTCTATCATTTCTCATTCGTCTTTTCTACGTTTTCATTTCACGAAAAATTGATCTCAACTTCTTTTTTCCATTTCAAAATTTCGCCCATCCCAATTCGGATATTCAGTCATAGTTATTTAGAATTAGTGAAACTTTTCGAGTGCTACTACCAGTGCCTACTCGAAAGTAAAACAAAAAGCTTCGTCTAAAAATACAACCCGAATTTGCATCATAAAAATCGCAAAACGAGACGGCAGCTGCCCACTATTTGGATATGGAGAGCTAACTCAGAGAGAGGTTATTTCTAGAGATCTATTTTAGGTCCTCAGTGTTGCATACCATGCCCTACATTGGTTTGGCGAAAATCGGTTTCGAGTGGTATTACAGCAAAATTATATCACGTGTTATCAGCAGATGGACTGTATATCGTAATAGTTGGCAGGATCGGCAAGTTTGAAGGGGATGCTGATCGAATTCTAACACGTCTGCACCGAATGAAAACATATTGATATTTCGGTCATGATCCTGAGAATAATTTATTTTTATCGATTCACCACCGGGTCATTTTGGGAGCGAATTTAAGTAGTCGATGAAATGGGGAATGACGAGATTTTCAAAATTGAATGAAATGGAAAATATTCAAGATTGATGCAATACTTCTGCAGCGCTCGTTCTAAAATTCTACTCTCAAACAAAGAAACCTAGGGTAGGTTCGGATATCGAATGCCTATAATTTCAAAACTATGGATTCGATGGAGATGAAATTTTTTATTTAGATGGAGACTGACGTATTCAAGCTACATGCGGAATTTTGTCAAGATCGCATGACCAGAACCATATAAAATTCTGTCACAACAGATCTGTGGTCTTTAAAGATTTCTTTGACAGCTGTTGTCAATTTTTTTGGGAGCTGTCAAATGACTCTAAAGCTCTGTACGAGTATAGATGACAGGTATCCCAAATTAGCGACAAAAAAAATCTATTTTTCCAAATGAGCTTTCGAAATGTACAATTTCTTGAACTTTCTTCATGGAATGTTTATTAATGTAGCAATGTAGGTATTGCAGGTTTGAGATATGTAGCACCGATTCTTATTGAATAAATTTTTTGCAGAAAGAACTGCTGAACTACAAGCCCTTTTTCTTATGGGTTTACAAGTCAATCGGTACTTGTTCTTGAATTCAACCTCGATGAACTCTGTGCGCTTGAAGGTTATGAATTTTTTCAAATACCACTTGACGGTGATTTGGTCAGATTATTCTAGAACTTGTTGAAACATGAAATATTCATGTTAAAGTTCAGATATTATAGAATTCGAGTTTACATTTCGTCCGATTTTCGAGAACCTTTTTTCATATACAGAGTGTAACAGCCAAATGGAATAAATTCGATAACGAATAAATGAGGGGGTGTTAGGAAAAACGCTCGGACATGTCGATTTGTAATTTTAAATGCGCATATTTTTCAAGAAGATAATATTATATAGGGTGTTCCATGCGAACGTGGCCAATACCAACTTTCTTATTTCAAATGCAACCCCCTGTATATTATTTATTTTTTACATTCTTCAGAAAATTCTAGACATAATTCATGTTCAATGTCCTATACCTATCTTCAACTTTTTCGGAAATATCAAGTGTTTTAAGATTTTTTACAAAAATTAACGTTTTGAATGAAAATTATTTTATTTCACAAATTCGATAAATTACACTCAATACTTATTTCGCATTTACCTCTCGATATGAAGAAAGTAAGCAAAAACGCCTGAAATGTTGAGTAACGTTAGAAGACAATTCTACACCAGATTAGCATGTTGCCAAGACGTTCGCGGCGAGCATTTTGAACAATTCCTACATTGACATCAATGTATTTTTTTGTTTTTTTTTTAATAATTAAGAAATAATCAGTATTAGTTATTAGGTTTTAAGTGTAATGTACCGAAATTGAGAAATAAAATAATTTTTATTTAAAACGTTGATTTTTGCAATAAATCTGAAAACATTTAATACTTCCGAAATAGTTAAAGATAGGTATAGGACATTGTGCATGAACTGTGTCTAGAATTCTCGGAAGAATCCAAAAAATAAATAATATATAGGGGGTTGCATTTGAAATAAGAAAGTTGGTATTGGCCACGGTCACATGGAACACCCTATATAATTTTATCTTCTTGAAAAATATGCGCATTTAAAATTACAAATCGACGTGTCCGAGCGTTTTTCGCAACACGCCCTCATTTATTCGTTATCGAATTTATTCCATCTGGCTGTTACACTCTGTATAACAATCCCAAAACTTCCCATCCTGATATTATTCGCCTTTTCCATAGCCTTCAACGATAACAAATAAGACAATTCTATCCCACATATCTCAAATTTGAATCTCTTCAATTATACCGAGTGCTCATAATATGAGAACGAAATTGTAAAATCGAATTTTTGAGATTGCCCTGTCTGGATTTAACTGTGTTTGTATAATAAGATTGTAAATAGATTAGGAGTCACCTTCTGTATCATTCCACACAAAACATGTATACAGGATGGCCCACAAAAAACATTCAGAGGAAAGATTTTGAAACCTTCAAAATAATGTGTCACTCTTCTCCTATTGCCATTTAAGATTGAGTCACTAATTTGCAGTTGCCCCCCCCCCCAAAATGACCTCACTCGTGCTTTTTTTATAGTGGAAGGCTATGAAAAAGCCGTTAAGAAGTACATAGGTATTTGTATAGCTTTAGGAGCAATATTGTTAGAGAAAAACTTCTTGAACATTGTATTCACTCATTGTGCTGAAATTACCTATCAATCTCAAAAAACTACTTCTTTGTATGCTTACAAATATAAAGAATTTTTCAAAATCCGGGCTATGATTTTCAATTTATAATCAAAAATCGATGATGCACCCTATTAAAAGTCTTCATCACGAAGATAATGCTGGTTACTGCATACAAAGTATTAGGTATAGACTACGAAGAAATGTGTAAGCATGTAAAACAGCATAATAATTCAAATTTGATAACAGAAAAACATACAGGAAAAAACATCGTTAACTTGTGAGGAGCATTCAAAAACAACTATAAATGAATTCTTGTGGTGCATATCAAATGGCTTGCTATGACGTAGAAACGAAATTTCCCTATTTTCCATAGGAAAAGTTATCAATCGATTCACAGCATCATTCATGTATATTTAAAGCGAAAAACTATTTTTAAACAGACACGGTACGAGAATGGTATGCGCAAACCGCCAAAATAGAACAGGTATCTTTCTTGATCCAGTGGTTTCGGAATTCATTAATCATTTTGGTTCGTAGCGCCCACCAAATTAGTCTAGAATGTCATGGCGTCCATGGCCGACTTAGCAAACGAGCATTGGCTGTCAGTCGTTATTTACTTTTTTGGCATTTTCTTCACTATAGTTTACATTGCTATCATCAGCTGATGCAGGACAAAAATAACGTTCATTTAATTTCACGCTTCATTAAAGAAAAAAACACAGTGTCACACTTCACAAAACACACCTGAACGAATACGTTTTGACTTTGAACATAGGGTGGGTAAAGAAAGAATAAAAGACCAAAAATAAAAAAAAATTGAAATCGATTGTCAAACTAATTTACTAATAATTCGAACAAACTTTAATTTTGAAAGACTTAAAATGCAGATGTTATCAACTCAAGATTCTGCACTATCATAACATTAAAAAACAGAATCATCTACACATACAAAGTAACCTGATTGACCTCACAAGTTATTCCTGAAATATTTTTATTTTACTGAACCTTTTTAGTTTTATAATTTTTTGTGGGTTGTTTCACAATGTCTGTTATCTTAATTGATTTCACAAGTTATTCTTTAAATATTTTTATTTTACTGAACCTTTTTAGTTCTATCATTTTTTGTGGGTTGTTTCACATCAGTGTCTGTTATCTTAATTGATCTCAGAAGTTATTCTTGAAATATTTTTGTTTTACTGAATCTTTTTAGTTCGATCATTTTTGTGGGTTGTTTCACACTGTCTGTTATCTTGATTGATCTCACAAGTTATTCTTGAAATATTTTTATTTTACTGAACCTTTTTAGTTCTATCATTTTTTGTGGGTTGTTTCTTTTATCTTGTTTATGTGTAGACCTCAGGAAAAACAATAATCCTCTGGAATATGTAGAATTAACTTTATGCAGAAGCTTTGTTTTTTTGGATTCCCCTCATTTCTATTTGTTTTTTTCTTTCTAGGAGTCAAACCATTTGTAGTCACTTGCAGAGGAGAACAGCGAAAGAACAAGCTCAACCATGTTCCGGAATCACTTTGATATGATCGGTAGAAACGAAACACCGTCGAAAAAAGCTAAATTTTGGCAATCCTATGTTCGATCCCTAAAGGGTAAGTTGAGAGATATCTTCTTAGTTTTCTTTTCAAAAAACTATTCACTTAAATCCTATTTATTCCCATGATTATGGTATTTTTTTCCGAAAATTATTCAAGAAATCTCCGCCCTTTGTTTGTACCTCCAATTAAGGAACACCCTATATAATGAGAGAAAAGATCTAATTAAAGAAGTAAATCGCCGGAACGTGCTGCTACCGCAAAAGGAAAATAACAGACCGGTTTCTGGCTTCTTAGCCGTCATCAGTGTCACATAACGGACGCGAATTTTCCTATTTTTACCCTATATAATTTTGGGTGCCTCTATAGACTTAACTTGTTGACACTTGACTCTCTTCCAGGATCCGATGACATAAGGGCAACAGATCCAATCCACACCAGACCACGCGGCATCTTCAGACCCATCAGCGAAATTCCCGAATGGCCTTTCTCAAAATCCATCTACGACGATCCCATCGCTGCTGGTGACCGTATCCAGGTTCCCGGCTACAGATACGACCCTCTGCACAGGGACACTTATGGTTACTCCCCCCGCAAAATCTTTCCCCACAACTATGGTTCACTGGACAGATACCGGCCTGGTAAGTCCAATTGAACTAAGCCGTTCCTGTCTCCGCCAATCATCTCAGTGGCGTTACATTGATGTGGCCTTGTTCACTCATTGTTAGATCAGCTTCACACACAGCAACTCGTACTGTACCCATCAACGTCTTGTTACCTCGTGCAAAGTCAGTAGATCTTTAGAAGAACGTAGAAATGAATGTTTTGTGTATCAATGTGTTAATGTCTTTTTTAGTAATCGAACACCAGTTTTGAACATAACTGTCAAGGTGTTTAATATAGTCAGATGTATTACATTGTTTGTGGTTTTGTTCATCAATAATCATCTTGTTAATTTTCTGTCTTTTTGTACCTCAATCACTCAGTGTTACGACACGAAAACTGATATCATCATTTTTTCTCATTCTTTTCCAGCCAATAAACTACGACCTTACATGTTAATTTGCCCATATTAAAATTTCGTTCTTCGAACTGCCGAGTAGTAATTTTTTACTTTCCATTTTTCGAACTTTGTATGAGAGCAGCAATAATTAACACGAAATTAACTGATTTTAATACGAATTACTGAGGTGTGTCTAGCTTTGAAAAAATGTGACCTATATTTGATATATTTATTACTTTTAATCGTTGTATTTAGTGTACAAACATTTTAATAAAGTTGGATATTGATATTGAAATTGGATAAAGCCCCGCAAACGCTTGAGCTTGTCCGGTAACGAGATTTGATGTCCAGTAATCGATGAAGGATTTGCCTAAGACAGTTATATTTTATAGGTTCCTCCCTCTTGGAAATCACTGAAATACACACAACCAAACAGATTAAAATCTCTCCTTCTAGTCCCGTTATATTGCGAATGCTCTCTGACTTCACCTACTTGCATTTCTAATCTGTTAATATTGAATCATAAAAATATATGTTGAATATAAAAATATAAACTACTAGTCAGAAGTTGGGGATATTGATGAGGCAGAATTGTGGTGTTGGGTAGACTGAATTTCATAGATACCACCAGGTAATCACCACTGCAGAAACCAAGAGGATTCACCATCTAGTATAACCTCCAAGATCCCCTGACCTTAACCCAATCGATCACGCTTGAGACCAATAACAAAGAACCCTTGATGCTCATAGACCACAGCCCGAAACGCTTCGACAGCTGCAATAACTTTAGTGACAAATTGACAGGATATTCTCACTTACTTGGTGGAAAGCATGCATGGAAGATGCCATATTATACCTATTGATGCAGGCTATTTCATCTATTGATCAGCTAAAGCTAAAGCCCCTCTGATGGTTGATTCTGATATGTTTGGTTGTGTTTATTTCAGACGATATGGATCAAATTTTGTTAAAAATGTTGATTTTCCGATTAGGTATGTTCGTGTATCTTAAGAGTAAGTCTTCGATTTCTGGACATTCCCTAGAGTGGCCATCTACATACTTATACACATGTATAATACTTTAATTTCATTCAAGCTGAGCGAATGCTTCTTAACAATACTAGTCTCCAGCATTTGCCAGGGCGATCCAAGCCTTTTTTTTGGTTGATCCCACCCCATTGCAGATTCATTTCTATTTTTGAGAACAAGAAAGATCTTTTTTGAGAATTTGCAGTGTTTTTGAGGGATCCACTTGAGTACAGGTCGCCTTGGAGGTAAGATTATAAATGTCGTTATTAATGCTTGAATACCAGCACTTATACTTTGCTCTAACAAGTAGAAATATTACATCAATTTTATATTGTATTTCTCTTTGAATCCATGAATTCAATATCTGTGTCATTTTATGAGTGAACAACTTTGGACCTATACAGTGCTATTACGTTCACTGCGTTTTGAGTGGATGAATACCTATGTTACTTATATTGTACAGTCAGATCAATTCAACATTTTTTTCACCCACTGTCAATCACAAGCACTTTCAATGTTCACAATTCACATATTATATTTCTAAAATAAAAAAGGGCTGATGGAACAACCCATCAATGACAAAATAATATTCAGCACATCAACAGGTTCATCTATTTCTGGCACAAAAAGTTAGGTATGTCCTAACTACACCCTCCACTCTCCGTAGAGGGTGCATGACAAACTTCTTAATTTTACAGGAAAATTTTCTCAATTTGAAAACAAAGTTAGCCTTTTCAATATAATGTTAAAAAAAAGTAAAAACCAAAGATATGAGTTTTCTGCGATATATTTTACGCACTCTGTTTTTGAGATTTAATGACTCAACCAAACGTAGGTACCTACCTTGAAATCTTTTATAGGCCAATAAGATAATTCAAAGAAAATATCGTTTGTTTCGAAAAATCTTGTTTTAAACCGCCGAGAAAATGGATCTGACTGTACTTATTCGATTTCAGCTTTAATCAGAGCGACTTTTCATAATTTTTTTTCTTAGTGTTCCATATAACGAAACCAAAACCCTTCGACGCCGATAGAGCCTGGTCCGATCATTTGGATCGTGTAGGAAAGCGTGACTCGAATCAATGGCCAACCATCTTCCATACCACTTACCCCTTCAGTCGCTACCCACTTTACCTCGTCTACAGCAAAAGACCACCTCCAGCTGCTGACAAATACGACCCTCACAGGGCTTGGCTCGATCACTTGGACAGACTCGCCGAGCTTGACAAACTGTATCCCTCTTTGTGGCCATCTTTCGGAAGCTCCAGACTGTCTCCAACTCCAATCAAGGTGAGAATTCAATAACAATCTGTATTGTTTCCACTTTCAATCTTGTCACCTCTGACAAATTCCGTTTACTTTGATTTTTCTAGATTGGTCAATTTGCTCCACGTCCCTCAGAAGTAGGATTCAACTACGCCGGTCAACCCATTTACAATTTGGCCGGGCTTCCAAGAGCAAGTAAGAGACTGTTCAATGATCTTTTGAATCCCTCTCCCTCCCTCCCAATTTCTGCCGTGACCCGAGACCCCTTCTGGTGGGACTCCCCCTTGTTAAGACCACTATCTCACTTCAACCCTTGGGGGAAGTCACCTTTCTACCTTCGTGACTCGTACCTCTCCCCTGTCAAGAGGTCATACCTGTGGGATAAACACCCCATCAGGCCTTTCGGTAAGTTCCTAGCTGACCTCACCAGCTGCTGATCCATCATGCCTGACCTGAAACCCAACTTTTTGATGAACAAAGCGGATTTTTCCAAACAGTTTTTTTAAAAACGACAAAAAGTTGAGTTGAAAAATCGTTTGGATATCTTTTTTTGTTTTGAGAGGTCGTTTTTGCCACCACCAAAGCCGATCAAATAATTGCTGTTCACAGCTTGCATAACTCCGCATTTTTTTTTTTCGCGTCTTCAAGGATTGGCTTCTCAAAATTCAATTCATGTCTATTTCTGAGGAGAATTTTAAAATTCCAAAGCCATATTTTTTGAGGCTATGAGAACTAAGTCATCTAAGAAAATCATCTCAAAAACAGAGCGATTTTTTTTCACAAATTCCTATTCACTGTTTTATTCGAAATTTTTCACGCTCTTATTGCTAAACCTGTTATCAATCACCATTTGAGGAATCTAATGTATTTTGTGATGTTTTAGCTGCTGTTTACTAAACAGGAGGAGATTTTATGTCGAAAAACCAACTGACTGAAACAAATGAGCTTCACAAATCTCACTGGAGATCTATTTCAAAAAAGTGTTCATTTTGATCAAATCATTTCTCTTATATTATTGAATAAGTGCCTTAAATTATACAACTAATCTTATGTGAGTGGATGGAAAGATGGCCAAATTTCTTCATTTTATTTTTTATATTTGATCTTACATCTTATCTCTGACTCTTATGTAAACTAGAAGAAAACGTGTCTCGCATTCCACCTGAGTCAATCGAGGTAAGATGTTCAAGACTCAAAACTTTTGTTCTTTCACGGATGTGATCATTTAATAAATAAATATATTCTGTATGATGCAGTGTTTCATTTGAATCCCCAAATACTAATATATTAATATCTTCCTTTTTGAGAAGAAATCCGATGCTGAAGTTGAAAATCACTAGT
The DNA here is from genome assembly GCA_910592335.1 of Adalia bipunctata. Lineage (NCBI taxonomy): Eukaryota > Metazoa > Arthropoda > Insecta > Coleoptera > Coccinellidae > Adalia > Adalia bipunctata. The sequence goes on along the minus strand of OU342952.1, from coordinate 8,418,432 downwards.
CACAGTTGGAATCGCATAATTTTGAAAAATATATACAGCCTGTTTTAATGTATTCTTGCATAAAGACAAAATTAAAAGAAAAGGAGGAATATTTATCATAGAACTCTCGTGGAAGAGGCTTCCTTCCGTATTACCACGGCCGGAGTTATATCAACACCTATTTTGCAATCTTGAAGTAGTGTAAAGCTATATAAAATGTAATGTACTCGAGGAGCTCCGTATTTTATATTAAAACAAAGAAAACAATTATCTCGCCGATGTAATAGTGTGCTATCCTACACACAAAAAATAGGGCGCCGTAAATAAGCAAATCTCGATTACGAATTCTCCAAAATAAACCGCAAAACGGAACTCACCTGCTCAGTAGTCCAATGTTATCAAAGTTCACAAACGACAGCACAACCTCACAATCTTGAAAACATGAACAGACAATAAATGGCGATGAATTAAATATCGTATGATGCTGATTGCATATTCGAAATAATTGTAAACTTAATTTCGCCGAACTTTTTATTCATTTTGGAATCATACCATAAATAAAACAACATTCAATTTCTTCCATATATTATTGAATAGATGCTGTCGACATAATATAATAATTTTAAATTTTATTTACAAGTTAAAGAATAAAAACGCCAATTCTCCTGTTGAACTTAGATACTAGCATTGACCGGTGATTTTCTTGGAGTCACACTCCTTTTCTCACACATTCTACAATTATCTTCACATGAAGAATTCGAATCAGAGCCAGATGAACTGGAATCGTCAGAATCTGACCCAGAGCTGTCGGAATCGCTATCGCTAACATCAGGCAGAATCTTATGGAGTTCCGTATACAGCATGGTGTTTAGAGGGAGATTGTTGAGTTCAGTAGGTGTGAATTCCTGCAAATCAATATAAATAAAATAATTAAAGCTATTAAAAAAAGAAAAGTACTATTTTCACCTTATAGTAATCTGTGAACTGGCCGGGCACCACAGCGACTGGGTAGTGTCCAATTTTCGGCATACTTATCTTCTTCAACTTTCCTTTAGGATAATGAATATTCATGGTTTGTAGATCCATACATGCTCTCCTTTGCTCCCTCCTCGTCTAAAGAAGAAATATTCAAAACATTCTCAAAGATACATCGGAATAATTAATTTCTAGGTTCCGCCATTTTACCTTATTGAAGTTAGCGTTGTATGCTGCTGCGGATTGGACAGCCTGCTCGAGAATGTCCAATTTGCTTTTCTCTTGATTCGCTTGCAAGGATAAGGCCTTCTGTTTATTCAACAGGTCCTTAGCCTGTTTATCTCGTTGCAAACGGCAGAACTCTTCGTACTTTTCCTGGAAATCTGTGTACATTATGTCCAAAATGTCCGCACTATTCACGGCGGTGAGTCCCAAATCGCACATCGACTCTGAAGCCAAACCTGCGAAACCAAAGGATTTTATGTTGTTCGGTTCTTGCTCCATCTTCTCCATCATTCAAACCTAAGGTTTGACATTCAATCAATGCTTTAACTTCATGAATCCATTAGCAACTTCAACGACAGCTCAACTCGTATTACCAGAAAACGAATATTCCTGGCTTGAAATGTCTAACCATTTGGTAGTTTTGGGAAAAACTGATGGTGAAAACTTTCATTATTACAACCCAGTTGAACTCAACCGTCCTATCTGGCTAGCACTTACAAGGGTAGCGTGGCCGAGCGGTCTAAGGCGCTGGTTTAAGGCACCAGTCTCTTCGGAGGCGTGGGTTCGAATCCCACCGCTGCCATAACTTTTTTATTTTTACCAATATCGCGAAGCACGAAGCGGCACTCATTGAAACCACTTCACATCTAGGCGATAATCTTACCGTTTTCTCTAATGTGATCCCTTTCCTGCATATCCACCATTCGCCTTGGAATTCCAGGATATTTCCTTTTGAAGGACTTGATGCCCAAAAATTGAGCGACCTGTTCTTGTATCATGAAAGGTCCATTACCACCCCAATAATACTCGTTGAGTTGGTCAGCGGTAAAGACAGATCCATCTTGGTCCTGGTGAACTTCCAAGCGACTTTTCCTGCTGATCTTTCCGCTTTCCGTAGTCGCCGTACTTTGCATTGAACTCTGCGACTCTTCCACCACTACATCTGCTGATACAACCTTTGGAAATAGAGGAAAATGGCGCTTGATATCGAATACAAATGAATGAAAAACGGAAGTGGATTCAATCTTACTTACTGTTCGTATTAAACAACTTTCGCACGTAGCGATAAACTATAAATAAAGAGAAAACATAAAAGTTTAAGTTGCCACTGCAGGTGACAAGTTTGCAGTCGTCTTATAGATCGAAAGAAAATACGCATTAAATGATAGATTAAATTATAACCTTCGATGAGAAAAATTTGAGAAACAAAAATTGATTGAAAATAAAAATCACAAATACACAAAACAAGAATTCGGCGTTTACCTAGCATTCACTGAATCAAACGTTTACCTGTTTGGCTGGTGTTTGTGCCCTGCTGCTGGCGTCAGCACTCATCCTGGTTTCCTCTTCGAACATAGCTATGTCGGTTGTGCTGTTCATGTCAACAGCCGAAGTCTCGATCAAAGGCGGAGCGAAAACAGGAGTTGGTGGCTGCATCTCGACGTCAGATGCCGCCGCGTATGACCCGCCGAAGTCAGAGGATTCCTTATTGCAGTCGGTCTCCTCCCTCAAATCCAGCACTTCTTTTTGGATCTCGAAAACTTTAATTTTCGCGATATTTTCCGAACCTGTATCTTTATCGGTAATATCGATTTTTTCTTCGATAACACTTTCTTCTTCGATTTTATCGGTCGGTTCGAGGCATTTCGGCGAATTGCTAGGGGTATCGATTTCGATAACTTCTATGATGTTTTGATCTTTCGCAGCTTCCAAGAGACCCTTCAAACCCAAAGGCTTGATCGGTTCAACTTTCTCACTATCCACCTTTTTCAGAGAGCTTTCACTAGATACTTTCAAAGAACCAGAGCATCCAGCATCTTGAATTGCTTCCTCAGTCAACAAACTTTTCTTAATGATATCGATCTTCTCTGCACTAAACCCAGGTTCCTACACAATTTATATAAAATGACGATTCATTTTTCAAGGTTTTATTCGAATAAATTCTAAACATTAAGATAGAGAAATTTTTTGGAGCATTTAAATTTCACTGTTTACTCTGAACTTGAATTATATGATTTTCACCAAGATAAATCTAGACGCATCTTACTCAGAACTCTGCAGGTATTCTGCTAAAAATAGACTTTATTTCGACTATCTATTTTTGGAGCTATTTATAGGCATAGTTGAATCAAAGAACCACTTCATATCATTGCTGACACGGGTCATTCATGTTATTACGTTCATTTAAATGCCCTAAAAATTTCTTCTATCATATGATCATTTTCATCGTAGAAAAAAGCCCATTTCATCGAAAAAATATTTATTCTCTCAAATATATTTGTGTATATATATTTATATAACTATTCGATAATTTTGTTAACATGTTTATAAAAGAAACAATTTTCAATTAACAACTGATCTTTCAAGATTAAAAAAAATATAATCTAGCAGTCAAATAAAATATGCAATTTGATCTCTAATTTAACCTATTACAAAAATTATATCTCACAAAATAACGATTACAAATAGTTACGAACTACCTTATTATTTACAAGTATTCATTGAATTGATTATAAAAACTAACTGAATATGCGTCGTTCGCCGAATAAAGAAATTGTAATTCAATAATTGATAGAAATATATTTACATTATTAATTCACATTTATTAATCACTTTTGGTGCCTAGTACGGATCGTGAATTGTTGTACGAATCTATTCAGAATTATTTCTGATGTTCTGAATAATGCTCATTGAAGTTCATATGGATTGAATTAATTCAATTTTAAAATAAATTATATTCTCAATAATTCAAGATTAATTTCAATTCAATTCGTTTCAATCATCGGAAATATTTCAACGAAGATCAACGAACGATTGTAGACTTTTTGTCATTGCTTCATTGAAATAATTCCCACTCCATGAACATGAATTTCATTTTCTGAAAGTTTCTTCTCAGAAAAACAGTGTTCCAAGTATAGAGCGTTTATTTTGATTAAACGAGAACCAGTGGATAACTTCGACGACAAGTCAGAGTAGACATTTGCTCCAAAAAATTTAACCATCTGCAAGTCCCGGCTCAATATTACTTGTACTTCTTTGAGACTTTTTCTAGAAAGAAAGGAAAAGCAATATTCAGCCAATTTGCACAAATACAAATGTGGAACACGACAAATTGCTTTCTCCATTTGCAGTTGAAACATGAACATCATATCTCATAAGTATTCAAATAACACATTATTCAAATAAGAGTCAAAACCGGAAGATTGTTACACGGTTAGAAACGTAATATACAAAAAAAACCAAAAACGAAATATTTACGTAAAAAGATTAGTTCTTCACAGCAGTAAATACACTCGTCCAAGAAATGGAAGCACCACAATTCAATTCGGGAATAAAAATATTTGATTATTTCGAAGCACTCTTGCAAAGTGTGCTTAAATACGTATGGATGTCTCTTCATATTTTTCTTCTTTTAATGTCGTCTTCATTTCATAATATGTTAATATTTATGGGAAGAAAAAGTTTTTAATTTCAAGCTTGATAATTAAAATTTATCAGTTCCATTTAAAATAGAAAATTAATGCAAAGAGAATCAAGAAAATCAACTTGTGATGATTGTGCTATTCTGGTAAACATGATGGAGTTATAGAATAGTAACTTTGTGACATTTCAGCGCTTGCGCACAATAATATTATTTGCAACGCTAAATTTGTGACAGAATCTTTGTTGGATATTTTTATCTATTATAAAAATCGCAAAACGAATTCGAGATGGAATTCCCGGTACCATGATCCAACTGCAATGTGAAAAAGAATGAACAAACAAAATTAAGGTCCTAAAATAAGGGAAAATGATGACAAAACTTAGCAAGTCTTTCAAGAGTATCAATATTTTGGAACCTGAATATTCTGTTTGTACATCTTGGCTACTACTTAAAAAACTTTATTCTTCAGCTTACCTTCTCAGGTTTGAATTGAATTGATTTAGCACCTCTTTTGCCACCCCTAGGTTTGTAAGCTTTCCTTGGTTTGATCCCCAAGGTGTCTCGAGCCGACTGAGCTCTACAGCTTCGTTTCGGTCTTCCTGTCGTTTCTGTTTCGGCCGGCTGCTCTACGCTGGCAACAGGAATCGGGGAAGTCGCTGGTAGAACGATTTGAGGCGGCTCAATTGTAAACTCCTGTCTCACAACCAACGGAACTTTTCTCGGTCTTCCACGTTTTCTCGGAGTATTCACGGGAATAACCTGAGGTTGAGGTTCAGGAATTGCAACATCGGCGAGAGGGTCTTTTGCATCCTCAATGAGGATTACACTGTCTTGAGATTGGGAATCTTCACTAATAACAATGGGAGAATTCCTGGTTTCGATGAGTTTTACATCTTCATCACTATCTGTAGCTTCTGCCTTCATTCTTTTCGATCTTTCTGTCTCAAAATCGTGTTGTCTCTTGGATGCCTGGGTATCTGTACTTTTCTTGTGAACGATATGTGCGTCTCCGTCTTTGGAAAACTTCAATTTTATTTTGGCCAACTTTTCGGATTTATCATCTTCGAGTTCTCGTTTTCTATTCATTCTTTCAGTTTCTTTCGTTGGAAGATTGCCTCTGTTGATCTTCAAAACTATCCTTTCCTTCACCTCTTCTTCCCCTTCGGCCTCCATTTGAACCGGCCTCATCACTGGTTTGATTGTGATCTTTGGACTAACTCTAGCTTCATCGGGTTTTTCAATCGGTTTAATAGTTATTTTTGGGGTTGATAGCATCTCTGGCTCTTCAGGAGGTTTCACTGGTTTTATCGTAACTTTCGGACTATGCACTTCCGAAGAATCGGATGATTTCATCATTTTGCTTCGCGTGCTATAATGATCATCATCGGATTTATTCTTGCTTTGTTTTGGACTGTGTCTTTGCTGCTGCCTGGAGAACTCCTCTGGTTTACCTATCGGTTTGATGGTAATTTTCAACGGACTGGTTATTGTTTCTTTAGTATCTGGTTTAACTATTGGTTTTATCGTAATTCTCGGACTGCCTGATCTTATGCTAGAGTTTCCTGGAACTTGCTTCGAGCTTCTTGTGGATATTTTAGGACTGTGCTGTTCGGAATGAGTATCTGATGTCTTAATCACCAATTTAGGGATCACGTTTTGTTCTTCATCAGATGGCCTTGGTCGATGTTCGAAATCGGGACTGCACATTTTGAGGATTGAATGTGTATTGTCCGATTGCTTTGTGATTGTTATTTTCAAAGAACCCTTGTGTCCTTCTTTTTCCTCGCTCGGTTCATCTTCTCTGATAGGTTTTATAGTGATCTTAGGGCTATACGGTTTTTCTTTTTCGACATCATCGACATTCACAGAAAGAGGTTGACCAATGTCTTCCTTCAAACTATGAGGGTTCATTTTGTCACTTATCCTGGAGCTATGTCTGGTTTCTCTGGGAGAGAATCTCTTGGGTTCGATTTTACTCAAGACCTTCCCAGTTACTTTTTCAACCTTTGCTGGAGTTTTAACGGTCTCAATTCTCAAATCTTTGTGTTCTAATGTACTTGAAGATGAAACTTCATTATGTTTCTTCTCATCATCTGAACCTTCTTCACTGGAAGACTCCTCACTTAAGTCAATCGAAGGTATGACCACTGGGTCATTTTGTTGTTTCACCTCATAGGTAGACTTCGTTGGTTGTGACAAAGGCTGTTTTTTCTCAATTTCTTCAGCTTGTGGCGCCGTCTCTTGAACATAATCGAAAGATTGAGTAACAGATTCCTGATTATCAGGACTATCCATTATTTCTTGAATTTGTTCAACTGCACCATCAACTTCTCTTGAAGGAGAATTCATATCAACATTTTCAGTATCAGGAAGTTTTTGGGGTTTTTCTGATACTTCACTTTCTGCATTTTGGGTATCAATATGGCTCTGATCCAAATTATGTGTTGTCTCAAAGATCTCATTCTGAAATTCCGGTTTTACAGGTTCACATATTTTTTCTGTACTTGAAATGCATTCAACATTTTCATGAGACATTTCTACAATGTCTTCAGTTTGATTCATGCATTGTATTTCTTGAACTGCCTTCTGTATTTCATATGAAGAGTAGCTGGAATGAACAACTGGTGGTTCTTCTTTTTCCAATACCTTCACAATGCTACTTTCCTCAGCTGACATGTTATCCAAAATTGATTGTACAGCCGCTGAAGTTTGATCTTCCATTATGTTATCACAAGGTTCTTCCACAGTTTGCGATGTTTCTATCACTGGATCTACCACAATAGCGGCATTGGGTTGTTTTGTTATTTCTAATTCATCTGCTTCTTCTGATATGTCTTGAATTTGTTCAGAACTGGAAACCTCTTGTTTTTGATTACTGTTCTCGTTCTCAAATGTTACAGGTTGTTCCACTGGTAATTCTTGTTGATACAACTTGGGATGTTCGTCGGTTTCAACAGCAATCTCTTCAATTTGTGCACTTTCTGCATCAGATATTTTTGGAATTATTTCAGGTTCCTCAATCTGCTCTGTAACCTGAGCCTCTATATCTTGTTGATCTATGGGAGAGGCAAGTTCTTCATTTTTAACAATTGGAAGTTCCTCAGATCCTGTTTCTAATCTTTCTTCCACTATATCAACATTTTGTTTCTGTCTTAAATTTTCATCTTCATCTTTGTTTTGCATGATGCTCTGATTTGAAAGGTGAGAATCACAATCATGATGATAAATGATGACCTTCTTAACACACAATTCCTCATTCACAGGTACCAAATTTTCTTCATTGGAATGCTGCAAATTCTCAATTGTTTGATCCTGTGTAATCTCTGATTGTATGCCTTCAGAGATACTTTCAGCAACTTCCAGATCTGGTAGTATCTTTCCTTCATCTTCAACATTTGTATGTAATTCTTGATCTTCTTTTTCTTCAAGATTACTTGAGATCTCTGCATTTGAACTCATAGATTCTACTGAGCAAGACATTATATTTTCTTTAACTGATTCTGTTGATGGAGTAATTTTGTCTTGTACTGTTTCAATTATTGCAGTTTCAACTGAAGCGATTTCTTCTCGAGTGGTGATTTCTTGTTTTTGTTTCAATTCTTCTGAAACTTCATTCGGTACTTCGAAAGGCTCTTCGCTACCCACAATTTTTCCATCTTCTTTTTCAATAATGCAAGTTGAACTTTCTTCTTGGATGGTAATTTCTTGTTCCTGTTTTGGTTCTTCAAAAACTTCATTCACTGCTTTAGGAGAAGTCTCTTCATTACTGACACTTTTCTCATCTTCTTTTTCTGTAACAGGAGTAAAAATTTCCTGAATTTCTTCTTCTTTAGATTCCTCAAATGGAGATTCTTCTATAATAGGAATTATTTCTGATGTTGCAGCACAATCCTGATCAGTTGCTTCTGATTGAAGTAGGGGCCTCACAGTTTCTTCATTTTCCTCAGTAAAAGTCGACAATTGAGGTTCATTCACAAGAGAGATGATTTCTGCTGTAACAGTAGATTCTTGTTTGGATGTTTCTTCCTGAGCTGCAGAATCAACAATATCTTCTTCTAAATTCTCCATCAAAGGGGTATTTACAGCTGGAATTTCTGTTCTTGGAGCAATTTCTGGTTCAATTGTTTCCGTTTGAACGATAGAAGTAACAGTACTTTCAACTGTTTCTTCCACTGAAGGTTCATTCATAACAGGGACACTATCTGTAATTGTTGTACTTTCATCTTTTGCAATATCTTCAGTTTTCAAAGAATCTTCTGGCAGAGGTTCATTCCTAACAGAATCCGGTTCTGATATTGGAATAATTCCTTCTTCTGTTTTCTGCAAAATATCTTCCAATGAAGATTGTTCATTTGGTTTTCCTCTGACGATCTCCTGTTCATTTGAATGGGATTCTTGATTTTGTTCAGAAGGTCCATCCATACTTGCCAATTCTTCCTCTAGGAGGGTATTGGTGTTTTCATTGGTCAAAGATGCATCTTCTCCAACAGTTTCTTTGTCTATTGAAGAAATACATTCCTTTTCACTTTCACTTTCTTCTGGAGATTCTAATATTTCTTTTTTGTCAACTTGGTCTATCGACCCGAGCAACTCAACTTCGTTTTCAACAGTTTCTACTCCAGTTATAAGAAATTCTTGTTTTTGTTCCTCTTCTGAAACCTGCTTGGGAGGGGATAGGCTTAAATTTACTTCCACAACGTCTTCATTCTGCATTAAACCAATATCTTCTACTTTTGAACATTCACCTGGTACTAGATTTTCCAAGCTTGCTGGAGGTTCTTCAAGGTTATCAATTGAACTTTCAACATTTTTTTCTGAAAGAGCTCCAACTTCTGTTCCAACTGAAGGATTTTTCTGTTCAATCGTTGAAAATTCAGTATTCTTTACACCATCACAAACGTTTTCATCAGATGAGACCAAGTCTTCAGTAACTGCAACATTTTCTTCTTTTGAAATAGTTGATGCAATTTTTAAGTTTGATTCATCTACTTGTTGAATTTCCGAAATAGTAGAATCAGGAGTTTTCAATTGGTCGATGGTATCTTTCTTAATCGGTGGATCTAATGAAGACGTCACATCAACATCAAGCTCCAAATCATTTTTGGAAGATTTCTGACATAATTCTGCGGCAACTGCAGAAGAATCTGTAATTTCTGCAGCAACTACGGAAGTATCTATTATTTCTGTAGCAACTACGGAAGTATCTATAACTTCTGCAGCAACTACGGAAGTATCTATAATTTCTGCAGCAACTACCGAAGTATCTACAATTTCTGGAAAAGTTTCCAGTGGTTCTTGAATAATATCCTCTGATGAAGGCACAAATAAGACATTTGACTCACATATTTGTTTGTCTTCATCAGCTTTTGCATCATTTATTACTTCACTCGCACCGATCAGGATATTAGAATTTTCCAAAACATCTGAAACATCTTCAGTAACACCTGTAACGCAAGATGTTTCAGGTTCTACCTGTTTGTTTTCAGTTTTATTCAATTCTTCTTCTATATCTTGTTTTGTGTCAGCACCAACATCTTTCATCTCAACAAATTCTTGATCCTCTGCAATTGTTTCAACAGTATTAGCGTCACTAACTGCTATTTTTTCTGTTTTCAATTGTGCCACATCGCAACTTTCTCGCTCAATTTTACATGACTCTGTATTAAGTGATTCCGATTCTTTGGATTCATGTTCGTCGTTCTTGGTTTCAATCGGAATTGGTTCATCTTGATTGTCACATATGCTTTCAACGTTGTCTTTGGGGGATGGTAATATTTGCTCTTGTAGTTCTACTGTTGCTATTTCTTCGATATCCTCTCCACCAACAATATTTTCTTCAGTTATGTGCGGGTGATATTTAGCTGGGGTTTCAGATGACGAAACTGCGCTAACTTCAACTTCTGCAGTTTCATCTTCTATGGTTTCTACCTCAGTTACAATTTCTGACTGAGGTATTATGACATCTACTTTGTCAGGTTGGCAGCTAAGCTCTTCAATCCTGTTAATTTGAGGTTCTTGTACACTTTCACTTGATTCTTTGAGTGTGGATTGTTCGTCAGTATTTATCTCATTTTCTATATTTTGAGAAACCCCACCAGAACATATCTGAATATCTTTTTTTTCAAGTATTTCAACTAATTCAGTTTCATCAAGAGATTGTGTTTTAGGAGTTTGAGGACTTAAATTTGATTCAATATTTTCACAAAGGGGATCATCTAGAGATGCCAGCAAGTCTTTATCTATAAAAAAAGAAAACAATAAAGTTGTTTTCTCATGTAAATTAAAACAAATCTAAATGGAAATACACAAAAAATAGCATATTCAGATTATTGAGAAATATTGTTTTGTCACATGAACATTAAAATAACTGTATTGTGCTAAACAAAATATTATTACCAAGAATAAAAGTACTTACATGCATTTCAAGAAAAATTTAAAATATCGCACCTTATCATGATTGAATAATGAAAGCAATAAAAGAATGAAACAGAAACTGTTTGGAAACTATTTTATTTGAATCATCACCCAAGAATATACCAAGGCAATGAAAAACAAATTTGTTGTTTTGAGGACACACTGTAGAAGTTTTTGCAATTTTTTCTAAGTGATCCATGGGGTATCAATTGTTAATTATACAATCACCTCAAATTGATATCAAACCGAGTAATTTGAGCTATAAGAATAATTGTGAATTGTCATTATCTTCTTTTGATAATACACACTGAATCACATGAGTAGTCGCTATTCATCATACTCATACTCGAATATGAACTAATTTCAAACAGCATGCAAGTGCTAAGGACTGCCAGTTTCACCAGTTTGAAAAACATTTGATAGAATGCATTTTAAAAAGTGCCAGGTTTCCAGCAAGTCAAGATAATACTTTATTCAACATTTTCAACTAGTAAAAATTAAGCAATGTAATAAATATGATGAAATTTCCCAGCAAGATTTACCTTCTAACAGACTTTTTTCTTTTCTTCTAGTTGGAAAATCATGTTGAGGTTCTGGTTCCCCTAATAAATTTTCCAAGTCCTGAACAATATCCTCCACATCTTCACTTATGAGTTCATTTGAAACATTCGTAATATTCATGTCCAATAAGTCAACATCTCCATCACTACCTAACAAATTCTTGGAAACTACTGTTTCTTTTTCATTATTTACTTCTGGAGGGAGTTTGCCCTTTTCCATTACATCTGATGATGTACTGCTAATAGGATCTTCTGAAACTGATTATAAAAATATGTTGATAAAGTCTAAAACATCAGATTTATTTCAAATACCGATCAAAGAAGTTCCTGCAAAACTTGAAGAAGCGTCTGTCGAAGAAGTTGGAGTAGAGTCATTGGCGTCTGTTTTATCATTTTTCGTGGCTAACAGTACATCACCAACAGTAGAGGATAGATCAGGATCTATTTCAACTTTTCCATCATCCATTATATATTTAAGATCCACAAGTTATCAATATTTATCAAACTTGAATAAAATGTTTTCAAATCACTTAAGTTCAGTGATCAGCATTTTGTTTATATCAAACAATTGTTTTTTTTTACGAAACCCTAAGCGTTTGTCAGGATTACCAACGAAGGTTATGTTTGATTTGACATATCCTTCAAGTATCGAAGCTCTTCTCGTCGAGATTCTCATATGAATTGAATTATTAAATTCATTTCATTTTTTAGTGACAAGTGATTTGTATTTTGGATTTCCCAAGACAAAAATTCAAACTTTTACTGCAGCAACAAAAAAATTTGCAGTACCAGTGTTGCCAACGAGCACAAAGTGAGGCAGTAATGACAGAATCAAAAACGGTGATACGCCACCTGACGGGTATTGATCCAACTATAATAATTATTCGATAAGTAATCATATAAAAGGGAATATAAACCGCTTTAACAAAGTTAATCCAGATATATCTCTAGTTCCTTGCTAACTCATAGATAACGCACTTGATCGTTGATCGATGTTCAAAACTAGCAAAATGCTAGTGTAAAATGGTTTTGAACTGAGAACCAGTAGTGACATCTACGAAGTAAGACTTATTTGGTCCTCATGATGTTTCAACTCAATTAAATCATTGGATCTATAAATATAAATAATGATGGTATTCATATAACTAGACCTTCTAGAACAATCCAGTTCTAAGAGAGTGAAGGAGAAAAAAAGCCCCAGTTCATATTGTCATTCTTAGATGTCGACATCTTTGTGCACTTCAAAACCAGCTAAATTTACAGTGACTAGATAACTAGTCACTGTAGCTGAATTTAGCTGGTTTCAAACTAGTGGCGTCATCTATTAGTGAATTAGGAAAGTTATTCCTTGTTTCATCATCAAAAAACAATGCTATTTATGATGGTATTGATTTTTTCCTTATTCATCTTGATTCGAATAGTTTCCTTGTGGATAATTTTGATTTAATTTCTGATTGTGAAGCATTGAAACTTTTATTACGAGAATAATGATTCCACATCATTTTCACACTCTCTGTCAGATTATCGAGAAGATTGGTAGCCTTATATGGAGTTCTAAGGCGTTTTCATTATGTTGTTTGTTAAATCGAACTGAATTCCTGCCCACACGCACAGAATTTATACACAAACCAATGCGATTTCCATATATTTTTGTCAAGCCATTTACCATTAAAATAAACCACTCTGTACTGTGGGTAGGTAGTACAACCGGTCTGAAAATCGCAATATTTAACATGCTCAAAGATAGACCGTAGTTGGTCAAACGTGGGATTTTTCTGCAAGGCTCGTGCTTATTTTCAATCGATAATTGAGAGTTATTAGTTTTCTCTCGCTTCTTTTGGGCGGAACGAGTCAATCCATTACGAGGAACGGGACTTCAGAAAGGATCCTTAGTGACATTTTTATGGTCATACGGAATAATTGGGACAAATGGAAACAAATATTTTTTGGCCGTGATTCACTCATACATATTCAATGAAGTAGAGATATTCTTATGAATTCTATTTTATTTGAGGCTCACGCTCAATAAGTGTTACAATACGCAATTACAGGGGTTGGTTATTTATAGTTTTTGGAAATCAGTAAACCAGAAGTTTTAAAGAGATATTCACGGTTTTCCTAAATTTGAGTTACAAAAAACGAGACAGATTCCCTGCTTGATTTTGAGAAAAAAGTCCCATAAACAAAGGACACGTTTCGTTTTTGAAATACAGGCGGGTCTTGAAGTTTGAATATTTTTCTATTTTTTTTCATAGTATCTGCATTTTACAAGATATTCAATTGAAATTTGGGAATTTGGCATTGATATTACAATTTAAAGTTATAACACCTTTTGGCATGCCAATTTCGATTAAAAATCGAAAGGGTGATATTTTTTCTGGAACACTGTCTCCTGTTTTCTTCTTTTTAGTGAGTCATTGTTAGTTTGAAAAATCGTAAAAAGAAGCTTTGTTCTCATGCTAAACTTTATGGTCTCTTGTAGTTTTGTCACATCTGCTACCGATTTCGTGAAAAAAAATTTTGAGTGTTCGTTTCGAAATCCTCAGAAAAATCAAGTTGTCATAAAAACCACCTGTTTGAAACTATGTCGATAATAAACTCAATTGCATTTATGTATTTTCTATTAGTCGAAGAGGCTACAATTGATAAATTACGAAATTTTCACGATTTCTTTTTCACTGATGTTCAACATCGACAATAAAAATTAGGGAAAGGTCACCCGTAGGAAGATAATTTGCTCTTTATTTGGGTCTATTTGTCAAATCAATAAGAATTTACCTACAGCAAGATGTCCAGCGTAGGCTGTGCAAGTCGAAGATGGTCAGCAAGTTTTGCTTGAAATCTTATTTCGACATCTATTTACGTCAGTGAAATCATTCCAATCCATCGACTCATTGTCGAATAATTTTCTGCACCAAGCAATTGCTCACTTCTGATTTCAGATTCTCATTATCGGAAGATTATTAGTAGGTAATCGTCTGATTTGTGGGATAAGGCTGTGGAAAAGATATGTAGGTTTTTATACTGGGTGTCTAATGACAAGATGAAATGATTTGTGAATATCGACAATATTCGAGAGACGTCTAGAGACAAATGAGTAAATGAGAGAACTCAGCTTGAGAAAACAACATTGAATCTCTGGAAAACCAGAAACTTAGAGGATTTAACTTGAGTATCATGTACCAGTGGTCTCAAAATTTGTTTAGGTATACACTATACAGGGTCTCGTTATCATACCTGTGCAGTTTTATTTCTATATACCATAGATACTGAAATGGTATCTCTCTGGACCGACCCGCGGGAATCTGTAGAAAAAGTGGGTCCAGAAGAATCGTAAAATCGAAGCGAAGCTGCGATTGAGTGGGGAAATTTTTTCAGGGTCTGAAAGGGGAATAATCGATTCATACGTGGGTGAAATTTCGGTTCTCTAGGCGATGTAGAAGTATTCTGAAAAAATTCGCGAAAATCGCAAAAAAATCCGACAAAAAGGGCCATTTTAAACTCGATGAAACTTTTTTCACAGATATCCTGGCTGTGATGTGAATATACGGATCGAAAGAGAAAAGGTCAATGCAAAATATCTTGCTATTCATATTTTCCATTATTTTTCCATTTCTTTAGGAACATTGATTAAACTTTGACATTTTCCCTATAAAATCATCCGATTTGCAGAGATCTACCGATAAGGATACCTACTTTATAGGTCTAGGAGCTCTACTAGTTTACTACACTATTTGCCGAATAAAGAGGAATAATTGAAGTGAAGAGATACAGAGCAATAACCGTTCATCGTCAATGAATGTCCGCAATATTCCCGGACATGAAGTAGAGACACCTTTAACCGCGATTGGATCATTCCCCTAAGATGAAATCACATCAATGCAACATAATTCTACCGCAGATCGCGATTCGATGACTGTACCTGTTCCACTAAATTAAACATTCGAATCCAGCCGGTAACTTGTTGCCGTTAAATTTTTATTACTGCCTACATACCTGACCTTCCGGAATATAGCTATGTGGCAAACGGTTTACCTTATAAGGAAACTACCACCGCCTCCAGAGAATAACCGCCCTCGTGTTCATTCCGTTTCTTTACGGAATGCCATTCGAGATGTGGGAATTGTTCGGTGGAATTGGATCGTAAATTGAAACTTTCGGAATTGTTGACCAACGTGAGGAGAAGTCCTTATTGTTTCCAAGGAATTGGAGGATTTGGCTGGAAAATGAGCTATTTTGTAAACAGACAGAAAACTCAGTATACCAATGGTAAAAATAATAATTTATATGAGGAATCCGATGGTCCAATCCAGAACCCAAACTATTTTTCGTTTTTATTTAATTTTCAATCATAAAAGTGACAACAACGAGGTAATAATCAGAAACCATTTAATGTATTATGTGTCTTGCCATTGAGGCAATAAGATGGTCTATTTTATTTTGAGGGATACTATATCCGAAGCTACCTGTACTTCATGTCTCTGAGCCCCCAAAGTCCGTGGGGGCTGGGGTAAATTTCTAAGCCTTCTACCTATGATGTCCCAAACATGAGCTATGGGCGAAAGATCGGGGGATCTGGGTGGCCATGGCAAAATATTCACATGGGTCACTTCAAAAAAGTTTAAACTAACTCTGGCAACATGAGGTCGAGCATTATCTGGCTGAAATATTGGATTCTCGAGCCGGTTAAGGTAAGGGAGAACATATGGCTAAACTATTTCTTGAAGGTAACGCAGCGCTGTCATGTTACCTCGAATGAAGACTAAAGGTGGCTTACTTGCATGTGCAATAGCACCCCATACCATAACGCCTACTGTCCGGTGTACATGACGCTCAACATCAAACTGAGGTTCACGTCTTTCTCCTCGACGTCGTCTAACCCTTCTTCGGCCATCATGTGTACCCAAGGAGAATCGAGATTCGTTAGAAAAGACGACCTGATGCCATTCCACATTCCAATGTTGTCGTTCTCTGCACCAGTGTAATCGTTGCCGGCGATGCTCAACCGTCAGAGATAGTACAAGATGGGGTCGATAATTCTTCGTTCAGCCCGGATTTAACTCTTTGGCATCAACTTATAAGATTCTAAATATCTTCAGAATAAGAAGCAATTTCGAAGAAACCTTGAAAGTTGAAATTTTTTCATGTAGATTGAAGACATAATCAACTTGAGGAGAAATCTAGATTTAAATTTTCATTTGTCATCATATAAAACAATTCCTCTGATTAAATGAGAGCATAGTAGAAATCCTACTTATGGAAGTTGTCGTACCTATATCAAAGTTTCAAGTGGGCACAATTTATGGAAATGCTCTATAAAACATATAATGATTCCGAAGAACACTCCCTTTTTAAAGAATGCTCACAAAGATAAAGAGTGAGATGAGATCTCAAGCAATTAAACGTTTTCGGATTTAGATTTGGGGCTCTAATTCCATTAAATTAACTCTCCATCTCTCATTTTCGAATGAATTATATTTTTTCGACTATTATCTTCCAAAATGAAAGGCGATAAATAAAGCTTGACATTCTCACTATTGGGTAATGCCAATCGTGTTGATAAATGTATGAACTATTGTATACATGGTGAAAATACGGGGTGAACAAATAACAATTTCGACAGTTTAGAAGTGTTCAGATCCATGGAATTTTGGTTAATTGAGCAATTTTATATTTCTCAACTGGGTCCTCTTTCAGATCGATATTTTTGTGTGGTGAGAACTGCGGAAAATCTGAAATTACCCATTTAAAGCTCTCATTTACACTCTCGCTTCCTTGCTATGTCTCGTCGAAAGTGTTTTACCGGAATGCGCAGAGAACTCCAATCAAACATGAAATTACCTTAGGAAATTCCGCTGTCATATTTACTTTCGCATTCTGATCTATTTCGCCGGCAAACATACGGCGTGAGACATAACACTGTTACAAGAAGTGCTAGGAAATCCAGGATTTGCGGTTCGGTGGGGCATGCCAGGTCTCTCGAAGAGGGGGCAACAGCGAATAGAACACTGGTCCACCCACGTGTCTTTGGCAAACTATACACAGCTCTATTCAGCATCCAGCGGTGTTACTCTCTATTTACATGCTGAACCATCCGCGACTGATCTGAATCGAATGGAATTGGACAACTCCGCCAATCTTTATAACTTCGCTGATCAATCCAGTATTATTGAAGAAAATCACAAAAAAATAATATTCCTCCATATACAGGATCCTGCAATAGTTGCATCTTCTTCCATATCTCAGAGATTTCGTTGGAAAGTAGACCTCTTGTACCTTCATTTCTGCATCTCAGGAAATTATTTTCAGATATACAGGGTGTCCCCGATAAATGTTATTCAACAAATGGATGATTTTTTTAATGGATCACCCCATATATTTTCACATATTTTCAATGACCTTCATTACCTCTTTCATGACGCAAAATCTTAGGGACATTTTTCCAACAGTTCAGTTCTTATTCGAAGAAAACTGCAAAAAGGTGAGGGAAAAGCAGTTCAGTAAAAGTCTTCTGACGATTTCCAGAAGCAATAGTAACATGAATTTGAACTGAAAGTTTTTTAATTGAAGGATTTGCCTTGACATGGTTCCTAAACGATCAACCTGTCATATACAGGGTGTCCGTTATTAAGGTCCAAATATGGAGAACTTAAAATTATTATTTCTCGATTTTTTCAAATAGAAAACCCTGTATTTTTTCCTTAATGATGTAGAAAATTGAATACCTTACATTTTCTCAGAAGTATCCTCAGGATTATTTCAACTCCCGCATCCAGCAGACACGAAAAATGATTTCGCAACTGAAAATTTTATTCAAATAATAACATAATAAAAACTAACGAACATTCAAAAGAGGTTTAACAATGAAATAAAACTAAATGAATAATTATTGACAAACTTCAAAACCTTCCTAGAATCATACTTTTTGAGCATCATCATAAAAATTATATTTCTTTTCCGTACAACCAATACATATTGATCACGTATTCAACCTATTATATCAGTTTTTATCGGCTTTCCAAAAAAAATATTGATCAAGTTATTGCTATACTTAGAGCCCAAAGATACTTTCGAATACAGTGAATCAGTATGAATTTTTGGAAAAAATAGGATGGTTGATATGATTTTGATGTTAGGGCAGTGCCACAGAACCTGTTTTTTATGGAAGTCGAACATGCTGCCCAATATAGGAAACAAAAATAAGAAGAAACATAATTGAATTTTATACTGTTCTAGTGTTCTAAATACGACATGATCGAAATTTTAGTATTTTTAGGTAGAGGTTCAGGCAATAAATATAAATTACTTTTTTTAAACTTCAACTCCTGTTACTTTCAATATGAAGCAATAGGTACTTTGTAGTCAATTTTGTTCTTGAGGGGAACTTTTTTTCACATCATATCATTTCATAAGTTCAGAAAAACGAGTTGATTGCCCGGAGCAGTTAAAATCTCAGCTTTGCTGTCGTACTCGTAGATCGGTTAGCATGAGGAGTAACTATCGTAATTGGGCAATATCTGGCCCAGTTGGCCTGCACCTAGGAGTCCGCCCTGAATGAAAACCTACACATTCTTTAAGTATTTACGTGATTAATGCAGTAAATTGAGTCTCGCGAAGGAAAAGAGACGTTTCTGTTTGCCGTAGTTTACATACAGATTCCGAAGAATGTCCAGGATTTCAATTCGGCAACATCAAATTGCGCTAAGGTGATACTTCCGGCCGAAATATTGTTTCTTAAGTTGGTTGTCATTGAAAGTGTTCTTAAATTTTGATGTGATTTAATTGTGCATAGCACGGGATTTCTGTGAAAATGAAATGGATACTAACGACAATAATTGAGTGAGTCCGCAACCAATTAATTTGAAATAACATTCAAAAAAGATTTCTGGTCCTTCACATTGAGATTTGAATATCAACAAAATATAGAAAAAATATTAACACTGTTGACTTCCATATGAAAACAATTTCCACAATTAATTCAATTGATGAATACAAAAATTTTTATCGAAACTGAGCGATTAGTTAAAAAATTTTTCCAAGAATTTTTTTATCCTTTCAACCACAATATCTTCTTGAAAATCTGTAAACACTCAGAAGTTATCATTTTGAAGCATAATACCAAATTTTGGGTCGATCAGATATACAGTTTTCGAAATATTGGAAATCAAAATTTCAAAAATTGATTACTCCGAAACCATTGGGCGCATTGTGCCAAGCTACGAACTCAACCGTCCCATTTGGTCCTCAAAGGTTCCCTAAAAATGTCAAGACACTAGGTTTCGTCTTTCGGAAGATATGAAGATACTGACCAAAAGTTGTCCTTCACAAAGATGGATATTATTACTTTAGGTGACATTATTTTCATTTTGGAATATATCTATTGCTTGTATAGCTCAAATTTTTCTTGAAAATCCATGGGATTGATCCAATGGCGAAGAAAATATGGAATCGGATAGAATCAGAAAATTCCAAATAGAGTTTTCACACTACAATTGTCCGCATTGAAAACGCTTTGAAGACTATTTTCTACTTGTCCTTCGTCAATGAGTATATAATTATATAGTAGCCACTTTAATACTCATCTTGCATAATTAACAGATATATAATTTGATATCGGAGGCTTTTATATTTCCACTCTTATTTTCTGATGGGATCACAACAACCATGAATGATTCTATAAATAAGCATATGAGATGAATTACACAAATGCATAAAACTTCAATTTTAATCGATAATAAGAACAATCTTTTTTGTTTCATTCACCTCACTCACGAGGTTTCAAATTTGTTATTAGACTAGCGCTAAAAAAATTAAGATGAATTTTGATTTGATTCGAATCATAGGGGTAATTTTTTATAGGGATAAAAGAAGACCATATAAAAAGAAAGGGAAATGGACCGAGCATGAGTACCTAAACGATATTTCTCCAAGATATCCAAGACTACTTCGCAAAACTGTGAAATCGAATTTAATATATATTTCTAACCATTTACACAGAAGATCAAATTTTAGGAAAAATATTGAAATCTTATAAAATTGAGAGCTACAGTACTACAGCAGTATTGAGTATTCACCCATCTAGATCGATAGATGAATGAATACCTACTTCAATGATAGTAGTTATACCAAACATGTTCTAATTTTGTTCTTGTTTCTTTTTATTGCAATGAAAAATACACGAAGATGAAAATTCTCAGACACCTAACACCTATCGATTAAGAAATAATTTGCTTGCATAACAATCCTTGTAATCTTCAAGTCGAATGATTGTGAATACCTGTTCCACTGACATTAATAATCTAATTGCCTAATGTTCGAAAATATTGTGCTGTGAATTGAATTAATTTAACTTTTATGATGAAGCTTCAAGCGAAACCACTAAATGTTTTCATCATTGCAATCTAGAATACCTAATGGATATGCTACAAGAAAAAAATTCTAATTGTGAAAACAGTCTGATAGAATTTGAATGTAAAATATGGTCGTTGGGAATATTATTCTCGGGTATAAGGAGTCCTAAAAAGGGGCCTAGATTGGTGTTATTTCTCTTTATTGAGTGCCTAAGCTTTCGCTACTATTGTGTAGCTTCATCAGAGGTTTCAATGTGAGGATTGTTCATTAAGTGAGCTTCTTTTACATTTGACTTCTTCATTTAAATTATCTGATGAAGGAAAATATATTCCCAATATAGAATTTTACGAGTCGATAAAGAATAACTTCGTAAAATATGGTCTTTTATTTTTTATCGCTCGTTACCCTTAAACAAGGGGATATTTTTTCATGTAACTCCCATTTTTCCCTGCTTTTCAAGCGAATCAATATACATACATATCCTGATGAATAATGATCAGATTGTTACCGAATTGATATTCTTCATGGTAATTGAAGTGAATAATAACACTCATTATGTACCACTGATTTTATAATTTGGAGAGAGAATTTGGCATACCAATTAACTATGAAATTTTTTCATCTATTGTTAAGAAAGTTGAAGTAAAGAATTTATGAAAGTTTTCGTTGATTTTAATATTTGCTTAAATTTTAATCCAGTTCCTGCTCATCGGGCAACGAATTTTTAGGTAATATTAACATATAACTAAATTAAATTTTGCATTTTCTCTCAGAGCATGTCGAATATGATACGATACTCGATATGTGTATATTTTTAAGAACCACCAAAATAGCAAAGCCAAGTATTGTATGCTAATAGTAGTTGAAGCACCATATTGATGCATACCATCTCTAAATATAACTGGCTTCAAGCGCAGAAATTTCAGCATTTCAGCATCCCATTCAAATTATGTAGTTTTTGATATATAGGCACGCATTTCTTCGTCTACCAAAATCTGAAGGATAATTAAAATTGCACTGACGTCAAATCAGAAGCTCGTTCATTCACCTTGTTAGTAGATTCACCTTGTAGGTATATTCGCATTAGCTAGTGCGAGAAAGCAATTGTTCAATTTCAAAGTTATCCTGTAATAGAAATTTTTTGGAAGGTTTTTGTGAATACCCTGTAGAATTGAACTCACATTAAAATTCGGTGGGCAACCCCAAAATGTGATAATTTATTGATAGACCAGGTAACTACGAAATGAATGCTGTTGCAACATCACCTCGAAGGTTGTCAGGCATTTGAATATCAAACAAAACAGTTAGTTCGGTAATATTGAGAGGGGAAACAATACCCACGGAATTTACAACATTAAAATTTATTAATAATGGCTCTAATGAACCCAGCGTATCCTGACTGCGTTTGTAAATACAAAATCCAAAAATATCTGTTTTGGAGCAACTCAAATCGCATAGGAAACCGATGTGGTCTAAAAGGAAGGGGAAGGACATAACATAAGAACAGTTTAAAATAACTCAGTAAGGTTGGTCTTCCAAATATGGAGGAATCTCGTGTTACAGTGTTGCTGCGTCTCCCATTTTCAGAATATACCGGCTGGTTTTGAGAGAGGGCGTCGTGACGCCAAAAATAACCGACGCCTTGTACGGCTTAGATCAGGTTTTCTAGCTGGCAGTCTAGTGGCGACTTTGGTCAATAGTTGGGCGGAAAGCCTTCAGCCTAGGCACTATTTTCGATATATTTTCCCATTTCGATTGCTGCAGTTTTCGTTTTTTTCCTGTGTGGTTTTTTTGACTCCCAAGTTGCATGGTTAAGGACTTATTCGTCTGTATCGTAAAATGATGATAAAAGGTGAGGGTTTTTGGAGAGGAAAGAAATGAGTAAATTAAGGAAAAGCCTTGCTTAGCTGCTAAAATCTAATTCTAAACAAGGATTGCTTGAAAGTCTTGTTTTTGGTAAAGAGGTCTTAATATATTAATCTATGAGTATGAGGGAAAAAGATTTCTGCGTTAACTAAAGCTCTATCCTCTCTCTAGATTGAAGTTTCTGATCTATTTAGTTTACGGAGAAATGGTATTTTGGTTAACATAGAAAGTATAAGGTTTGCTCTTCCACATTTGCATACATTTTCTAGGTTAATATATTTTTTATTGTATTTTGGAAGGTGAAAAACCCAGAAATGATCAGAAAACTATAGTTCTGAAAAGGATACTCAAGTCGTTCAAGAAAAATCTTGCCATCATCAGCCGCAAGATTTTTTATCGAGTTCCAATTTTTTTCGAGCTTGATTCTATGCACAAGAGGGTTGTCATTTTCGACTTTGGGTCTTGAACTATTTGGTTTGAGGTGCAAATAGACCGTAAATAAGTAAATGGGCAGAATCGGAGTTAACAATTTTTGAATATTAATTTCCCACCATTTGAAAAATCACAAATTTTGTCAGCTGTGCTTAAGGGAATGATTATAATTCGGCGCACAATCAAAATTACTTTTGACTCTACAGGCTGGTCCGAAAGTAGCGAAACACGATGCTACGATCTTGGCCTTCATAAAATTGAAAAGATTCTGATCGAATTCTTGAGTTTACCCCTGATTTTCTGTTTCAGAAGAGAAAATGCAAGTTGAGGACCGAAGAGAAGCGCAAACGTTCCTAGATATCGAGAAAAAAATGACTTGCGACGAAATGAACGACGTTGCCCATCTTGATAATGTTATGCCATCGGATAATATGCCAAAGTGAGTATACTGTGATTTTGATCGCATGTTGCAACGATTCAAATATAACTTAGTCGACAGGAAACACGGAAATAGTTTCAATGTACACCCAACTACAGGATGTATTATAATGATTGACAGTATGTCTGCGTCTGACTTACACTTATAGCTCCAGCTAGAGATCTCATGCCTGGTTTATATTAAGATGAATCCGAGTTTATCTTACTAGACAAATATCGGATATGTTTCAGAAATTGTGCTCTTCATATTTACTGATATGAACTACCAAATTCAAATAAAATAATCAAGATTTGAAGACACTATTCTCGAAAAATCATCAGAAGGTGTCATTGCTCTAGTTATATTTTGGATGCCTATAATTTAAAAAAGTAAATAGCATATAACCCGTTTCTGGCTTCACCTTCAGTTCTAGGACAACCTGTATGAGATATTTTCGAAAACAAATCTACAAGCTTTTCTCAAGAATATTTCTAACTCTTAGTTTTCCTTCCAGTGATATTACAGACGACTTCAAGTTCGAAGGTATCAATCTAGAGGACGACATAGAAAGAGTTGAATTATCTTCAGTGGAATCTTCAGAATTGAGTAGCGAAGAATTTGTGCAAGACCCTGCGGAACTGATGAGAAGCAACTTCAACTCCAAAGACCCTGCTCACATTCCTGAAGAGGATCTCAGGAATTGGTTCATGAAAATAAAAGAGATGCAGAGTACGATATACAAGAAGATGCAGACGGAACAGCAGTCCCCTCCTGCTGAAACTGCAACTAAAACCTACGGGAGTCTTAGGACTCCACCAAACAGAGTGATGAAATATCAAGATTTGCCATACATGGGAGAAATAACGCTGGACAATTCCAAACCGCGAAGGGGAAGAAAACCGAAGAAAGCTGATATATGCCATTTAATTTATAAAAACTATGGTACAATTCTACCTGGAACACCCAACGCTAATGAATATATTGAACAATCGAAGAGAAACGCAGATAAAGTCGTACCAAACAGAACTGTAAGCAGTTTGCTAGAGAAAAGACTGACGCAACAAGACAACAAAAAGACGAAACAAGTCAGAAGGCCGGGTAGTTCTAAAAACACAGTGACGGAACCGATGAATCTATGTGTGAGAGACCATCATCAACTCAAAATAAGACTGACTAAGAACCCAGACGATACGTACACAACGCAAGTGAAATCAGAACCTCAAAGTGATGAAGAATTCGATGCAAACATCGGGAATACTGACAATTTGAACGACGAGTATGGCGTACCCCAATTCCTTCTGAAGCAGTTCACTGAAAACGCTGACAACTCCGGGACACCACCATTTTGCATATGGCCAGGAGCTGAGAATTTGGTGAGCCCTATGTCTATCCAGGACCAACTCATGTACTACCACAGACTTGCTACGATGAATAATATACCCCCTTACAATACCAGGCCACCTCCTGATATGATACCAATAGATGCCAAACCTAAGGAAAGGAAAATTGTTAAGATCAAACCAAAGGAGAGCAGAAATGAAGATGATAGCGAGAGATCTTCTCCTGGAAAGATCAAAAGAAGCTGCTCATCCACCTCAGACAAGTGTCATACGAAGAGAAAACGATCTGCCATATTCATTCCACCTATTCCCACTGAAAATAACACAAATCCAGCAACGGAGGTCAGCATCTGCAAATTCAAATTCACAGGAGGTGCCAAACCTTCACTCCAAGAGAAAAAGATGTTATCGGTAGATTCCGGTGGTAATTTCCGGTATTACAGTGGAACTGGGGATAAGAGCATGAGAGGCTATGAATTCTTTCCAAGAGAAACTCTTCAACAAACTGCAAATGCTACCCAAGGTTCGAGCACAGGTGCTTTCTTGCAAGCTTGTGGGGAGAAATTTTTTCCAGCGAACGAGTTGAACGAGAAACAAGTCAAATCTGAGTTCCTCCTCAGTCCTGAGCTGCCAACCACAAGCTCAAACGTACCTCCAGAAACTAATCTCAGACATAAGAAGAGGAAGTCCAGGAAATCTCTTCAGAGAGAAAAATTGGAGCAGACGTTTAAGGAAAAAGGCTTCTTGATTCAAACTCAACAGTTGGAATCTGCAGAAGGGGCCACTTATTGCAAGTTTAGGCAATTGAGGAAATTCACAAGATATCTGTTTAGAAGTTGGAAGGACTATTTACCGGGAAATGTGCAAGAAATCCAGGAGACCCCTAGAAACGATACAGACATAGACAATTTATCTAGAGTGTCTTCAGAGTTGACTTGAAGTATGTTTTGTTGTCAAATTGTTGACTCAGGGATAAAATGAATGTTATTTAACTTCTAATTTATTGTTGTAATTGTGTTTCACAAACTCAAGTTATGGGACAATGATTGAACTGAAATATTTTTTATTAACCAAAGAAATTGGAGATAGATATATCGGCAAGATATACGGAGAATTTGGTGCTAATTGTATAATACTTTCTTAACGTTTTTGTTGTATAACTGGTGTTTATATATCGAGAAATTCTAGTCTATCATGTTTTTTTGTAGTGGAGACATTAGTCTCAGTTTATGAAAAAAAGGGTTATGCTTTGTGCATATACCTACATTTGTATTTTGAATATTACATAAATGATGTTCAAACTGAATTTGTTCTTCGAAACTGTTTGATTAATTTCATAAAGAAATAATATCTGAAGAGAAGTATTTCGAACCCATTGAAAACAAAGATTATCAAGTATCAACTACTGGCAAACTTTAGTAGAACTACTCTCATCCTCAATTTCTGATGAGCAGTGTAGGTAAGAGTGTGGTCACCTACCTGTTTTCTTGAAATTCTTCATTCACTGGAAATCCCCATTCTAAGCTTAATTGGAAAATAAAAAAGAGTGGTTGAAATAAAATACAGTGGAAAGAGGCATGTATGTATTTACTTTCAACTATATATCCCGATAAGCAAGATTTTCTGTGTTTTAATATTGCATCAAGAATATCAAACGAATTATGTACAATATTAAGTGTGCAACTAGGCCATATTAACAATATAAGGTATAAACAATAAAATTCAAAGAAGAAACACATTTTGAAGTTTCTCCAGCAAAAATTAATCAAATCGAAAATTTAGTTTTTTATAACACTCATATAGTTGAACATGTTTAATGTTTTAAATTCGATCTTATACAATTCATTCTAAAAATGGAATAGAAATATGGTTATTATCACAATAGTTCAATGAAAAGTCGATATTATCGAGACGATATATCAAGTGTAATCGTTACCTTAGTTTTAATTTTTGAAATTGGATACGGGAATCAAGTTTTTACAAAAGTTCATTGAATAAAGAGATTCGGTTCGTATCATTTCTAATATCGCAACCGAAACAAGCATTTTTGTAGTTTTTCATCCTAAGCCTATGCTTTCGTATTTTCAGTTTACATGGCGTAATTTTTGTCCAATTAATAAAAGATTTTAATTTTGTGTTCATCCTACTGAATTTTTCACGCAACTTTTTATGTACAAAGATTTATGAATAGGCTAAGTTACACTAATATTCGGCGGATGATATCTTATTACGCATGTATTGCTGCAAAATTGCAGCAGTTTTATTATTCTGTGTTGGTCCAAAATATTCTGTTACCCTCCATGAATTCAGCATAATTCGGTTCAGTGCAAAGTTAATAGAGTTAAATCACAGATGTAGAGGCACACTTGAAAGAAATAGTTACAGCCCAGCGAATTTAAAATAAGCCATCATAGTGAAACTTCCAACATTTATTCAAATGTTCATGGTAGTGAAAAATAATTCCAAAAGAAATCTATGTATGCAGGAGGTACCAAAAAATTTATATAATATTTTCAACTTTGTTCCAATATTCCAAATTTTTCTCTAAGGTGAATAGTTGAACAAATGAAGGAAGATTCTGCTGATTCCCAACTAGAGGGTGTTTTATTTTAAATGGCGACATTTCATTACATATTTTATAACAGGTCCAGTGGGAGATGAATAAGTTTCTGTATTAATTTTTAAATGAACCTAGAAGGAAGGTTTGAACATTCTTTGGTTCAACTGGGCTGTCACTCCTATTTATATATTCGCGAAAATTATATTTCGACTTAGTTCCTATGACTATGAACTATCCCATAGTGAGAAAAATGATGAATAACTTCACGCTTTTTATCTACAGTTATAGCTGTTAAGAATAACCAATAACCTTGTATTGGACCCTAGTATATCAATACAATCAAAATCAGATTATTTCACAATAGAAAAATCCTAAAGATTTTATAGCAATCGATAAAAATTCATAGTATCTATTGAATAGAGAGAATACTAAAATTCATACAATTCGATATTCAATTGGAAAAAAATTGGGTACATATCCATTTCTATCACTTGGATTGTTAAGTAAAATATACGATCAACTGTATACTTCAGTTCCTACCAAAAGATTGTCGATTTTCGTTATTGAAACTGTATGTTCTTCTTCGTATGAGAATTGCAAAAAAATAGATATCTTGAAGGCTTCTGTGGAATGATATTTTTTGTAGTTAACGAATTCGGTGATTTACCCGTTTTACCGACAAGTTTGAATAATCAGTAGAGACAGCTCCAAAATAGTGGCGATATATTGTTTCTTTAATATTTGAAAGCGAAAAAAACAATGTATTGGTATTTGTTCACCAATGAACTTGGTTTTTTAACACTTGAACCACGAACTTCAATCTAAAGTGATAGTTTAAACCTTGAATCTGTTGAACTAGAGGGCCTTTATAAAGTTTCTTCAATATTTTTATTCGATCAATAATGTAGAACTAAGTTTTGTGAAACGTTAGTATCAAAAATATCGTACTGTTCTCTGAAACTACATAGATATTTTTGGTCAGTTAGAATCATTTCTCATACGAAGAAAAAAGTTTCTTATATTCTATAAAAATGAGTACCTACCTACACACCGAATGTTAAATTACTAAATATAGGCACAATCTAGATCAAGATATGAAGTTTTATCTGAACCATTCGTTGATTCAGCAGTGAAACCAGGTAAGTAGAAATATTATTTAACAATTCTTTTATTGACTAAGTTCTTGAATAACCTATCCGAAGTCACAAAGTTGCAGCTAATGGAAAAACTGAATAAATTGGCTTATTGTGCTGTAGATAGAGGTCAAGCAGATCACAATCAATCGTCCAATTTAATATAAATTGATATTGAGTTTGAGAAATTTTGTTATTACTGAGTGAGAAGAATCGAGAACTTATTTGTAGTGAAATACTGAATTATTATTTCGAAATGTAAATAAAATTTTGTTTATTGAAAAGTTTTCTTAGCAAAAATCAATCCATCAATTCGGACGCAGATTGTTTGATGAAAAACATGACCAATTCTTGAACCAATACTCAGTTTGACTTAATTCTTTTAATGCCTTGGAGTATCGATGTCATAATCGAATATTGTGCTTGATATGATATTGAAAAATAAAACAAATTGTTCATTGAGGAACAGTAATTTCACTATTTTCCGATAAAAATGATCAGGAACTACGATCTGTACATTTGGATTTACAAATATTCAGTATAAGAAACACATTCCTACTTAGTGTTTAATATTATTGCTTTTGTTCATAATACCCAATGTTTATCAGAAGGAGAAGTAGTTTTTCATTGCAATTAGTATAGGTCCAATCTGAAAGCTTCCTACGATAGTTTTCTTCGAAAATTTCAAAGGCTATCTTAAAAAATATGGCAAATATTTCACTGTTCGTCAAAGTGAATATGAATACCATATCTAGGGATCTATGATGAATGCTTGTTTGATGATAATAATTATTAAAGAGATCAGAAAGTGGTGTCTAGTTTCAATTTTGATATATTTTGATGAAAATTATGAATTTATCAATTTCTTGATAATGTATGCACCTAATTTCTCTGTATTTTTTCAACTATCCATGAAAAACTACTTCTTTGAGAGAGTACAATAGAATTGATGAATATCAAAGTTCAGACACTCGAGATGACTAAGTGGAAGTCATGATATTTTTGCAATAATAAATTGCAACTTTTTGCACCCAGACTTGTTGGAACATTGGCTGTCGCACGCACTTTGTTTATTATGACATGTTCATTAGAATTGAACGTTTTCGTCAGTTGCCCTCAGTGTCATATTACACTGATTTTGTTGTCTCTGTGTTATGACGTTGAGAATTTGAGTTAAAGTGTCCAGTTTTTTATCCATGGATCCCAACTGAAACACAAAATTTGTATAACCTCGCTTCAATGTTAGAAAAGTTGGACTATTCCTCAGAGGAAATCTAAGGAGATCTAAGAGTTTTATTGAATGGGAAAGTTTTTGACACCATTTTGAAGAATTCGTAAAGGACATTTTGCAGATCATCACTTCGAGTTCAGTGATTAAATAGACAAAGTTTAAACAAACAGATGACGCTTTTGGTCCAGTTAAATACATGTAAGGATGCTGAATTAAATGGAAAGTACTTCTGAGTGCCAAATGGAATTTTGTCAGAGTTTTGATTCCGTTATTGTTTCCCAAATTACAGGCCCGGATCTACGATTTTTCTGACCAGGGCAAAAATTCATGATTGCGCCCCCCATTTGTTTAATATGTACATAATATGAATTCATAGAAAAAACAAAAATAAATAATACAAATGAATAATGAAAATAAAAACGTTAGTTATGGGAAAATATCACAAGGAAAGAAATTGGACTTTTTTTCTTCACATAGCATTACGCGGCGTGATTTTCTTTCCGCGAACGCATCTATATCAGCTCCTCGAAATCTGTTTCGGAAGCAGTTTTGTTTTCTATAGCTAAGATCGAGAGGCCATAGAGACTTTTCTAACTCATTAAGGAACGCAAATAATTTTTTATTATTTTGAATTTGCTGAAACTGCTTTCACATCTTGCAGACGTGGTAGGCAATGTGCACTATATTCTATATAATGTCAGCTATACTGACATTATAGGGAAAGCATCTTTCAGATCTTGCCTGTGAAGAATTTGTAGCAGGTCTAATGAAGTCGATATTTCACGTATTTCAGGAACCAACATTTTGAAAACCGCTAGTTTCTAACAAAAATCAACTGCATTCAAGTCTCCTCCATATTTTTGCGCTAAAAGGGTCCCATTTTCTGCAGATCTTCTTTTTGCATGTTTAAAAGGGCATGGCCATTGAGGAATTAGAAATTCGTATGCAGACTCTCTGCGCTTTCTAATCTTTTTTTGATTTCTGACAATAATCTGTCGAAAACAACCTTAATTTCTTCGGAGAATTAACCAACTAGATCCGTTCTTGACTCCTTATTCGGCATTTCGTCAACCTGCTTTTTCTTCCTGGAAACACGTTTATTTCTAAGAATTGGCTCCACATCCAATTCTTCTGAAAGAAGTGTAGCTTCCGAGATTCAGTTTTCAATAAGTTTTTCTGTCATTCCTTGCAAGATCTTCATAAGAACTTGCATGAACGATGATGAACGTGAAATAACTATATCTCCTTTCTGAATTTCCACGTTGACCATATTGATCTCTCGCAGAATATTATCCCAATATGTTAGCTTCAGTATGAATCTAAAATCCATCACAGCATGAAGCAAATGACCAGCTTCATACCTACTTGTATTCTGCGACTAGTGAGGATTCTTTGATTTATTCCACAGCCTTCAAAACTCCCGGTAAATTATTGAGCAAGGCATTAACAGCTTGATGTTTAGTCCATCTAGTTTGGCTACTTCCTTTAGAATTTGTTTTCGTCCACTTTTTCATAATTTTCCATCGTGTGATTGAACTAACAAAAAAACAATAGGTATAGTTTTTGTACAACTCCAAATGAATTTATTGCTTCTGAACATGATAAAGATGAATGGACACCCACAAGATTTAGAGAGTGTAGAATTCTGGATTGGACTCCTTCATATATATGCCAGCTTGTCAACTTCTAAGAAGTCAATAAAACTTTCCTTTATTTTTAGTATTATAAGTCTTTGCCTTTATCTCATATCCAGACTACGTTCTCTTTAAATATCGTATAACCCTGTTCATTTGTTCTGTGAGAGATACATCTGGGGTACAGTCATAATAGTGAAATACTGGATCCCATTAATAATGCTATTCCGAACTTTGGTGGCCATTAAATCGATAATTTCATTTTGCATATTTTTGGGAAGATAGGATGTTTTCCTTTTTTTGAGTGGTCAGGATGGCACTTCAGAGTCGGGTCATATTTTTTTTTTCCGAAAAAATCAAAAATAAAAAAAAATTTAACCTCTGGTTGATTTTAGCGCCCCCTTAAGCTGGCGCCCAGGGCAAGCGCCCCGCTTGCCCCACTCTAGATCCGGGCATGCCAAATTATATCAGTGCAAGATATAGCGATTTCAGGAACCTCATTACCTGCTGCTCCACTCGATAAAGTCGAGCCCCTACTGTCATGGGTTTAACATTGCCAACCCTGTCGATTCCTGCTAAATAACTTCCAGGTTTTCCTAAAGTCTGATCCAATCTTCTTTGGAGCTCCTGAAAAGATCGTACTGAATTCAGAATTCGACCGATAAGAAGAATAGGGAATCATTAGCACTACTCAATTTCAGTTTAGCATGGTTAAGATTCCGACAACATTTTTTTATGAAGTGACTAACCTTTATTCTGACCATCATGTTTAGGTGACCCTGACTATACTGCTCTATCACATCACGGACATCGTAGGGCTTCCTGGCTTGTTGGAATTTTCTCCTTGCCACGAAATACTTGATTTTCCTTATTGCTCTAATGGCATTCTTGTGTGCTTCTGTAAGTCTATTAAAAAAATTTAATACATGTAAAATTAAGAACAACACAAGTAGATATTGTAAAGGTTTTCCTTTGGCAATGAAAGTGCCTTTGGACCACATGTTTCCTTAGATCAGATCATGATATTTCATGTATCATGGAGTGATTGTAGCCTTCAAAAATATTCCAACCTTGGTAGGTTTGAAACCTTCAAGATGATCCGATAGTCTCGCATATTGTTCGAGAGTTTCTTTACTGCTAAGGTCAGTTGGAAAACCTGCTGCCTGTGCATGCCAGAATTGAAGCTATTTGTTTAGATTCTAGAATATATGAAAAATCTTACTGTGTGACTCGGGGCAGTTCCCCATCGAAATCATCAATATCGTCGCTAGCAGCCTCTGTAACTGTGCTTGTTTGGCTGATGAAGACATTTCCTCTTGCACTTTCACGCTCTCCCCGTCGAATACGATTGGGTGTTCCTGCAAGAAAATTTATCTTCATATCTGAGAGAGGTTTACGTGATTGGAACGGTGCTGTGATACGCCCTGTGATAATTGAAACTTAGGCCACTTGTTGCCTTGTTGATTGCCCTTCTGGCTTCGAAATCCAGTCGAATTGTGGAAGTTAAGGGGTTGTTTTCATTTCTCTAGTTCTTCACTTTTAACACCAATCAAAAATGCTGAACGAAACGAGGAAAGTTATCACATTTAAAAATTCAAGACGAGAATTCAGTTTGAGTGCTTCACATCGCAAACGCGAATTACATTAAAACTTCTTCAGTAATTTCAAACTTGGGGCTTGAGGTGGTAGTTTTAGACATAACGTAATCCGAAAAGCAGCCAGCTGGCGAATTAACCATTGCGAGTTCATTATTCTATTTTCTTCCCTCGCATTCGCAGCTCTATCGGGCAGAAATCAGCCAGCAAACATGGAACAGAAGCACTTAAGTTGATAGGTCACGTTGCCTGATTGACATTAAGAGGTAATAAGTCTACGCCCCAATAAAACCTAAGATTTGGCCACAATAGGTGCCTATATTTCAATATGCCACTTCCAACTGGCAAGTTTTAATTCAATCACCGAATAATATTGAGGTTTCAGAAGAAAATGAGGTCAAGATGGCTCGAGAATAGTGATACGTGCAATTGTATCCATTCATCAGGCCCGGATCTACGATTTTTTCTGACCGGGGCAAAAATTCATGATTGCGCCCCCCCATTTGTTTAATATGTAGATACATATATGAATTCATAGAAAAAACAAAAATAAATAATACAAATGGATAATGAAAATATAAACTTATAATAAGGAAAATATCACAAGGAAAGAAATTGGACTTTTTTCTTCACATAGCATAACGCGGCGTGATTTTCTTTCCGCGAACGCATCTATCAGCTCCTCGAAATCTGTTTCGGAAGCAGTTTTGTATTCTATAGCTAAGATCGAGAGGCCATAGAGACTTTTCTGACTCATTAAGGAATGCAAATAATTTTTTATTATTTTCAATTTGCTGAAACTGCTTTCACATCTTGCAGACGTGGTAGGCAATGTGCACTATATTCTATATAATGTCAGCTATACTTACATTATAGGGAAAGCATCTTTCAGATCTTGCCTGTGAAGAATTTGTAGCAGGTCTAATGAAGTCGACATTTCACTTATTTCAGGAACCAACATTTTGAAAACCGCTAGTTTCTAACAAAAATCAACTGCATTCAAGTCTCCTCAATATTTTTGCGCTAAAAGGGTCCCATTTTCTGCAGATCCTCTTCTTGCATGTTCAAAAGGGCATGGCCATTGAGGAATGAAAAATTCGTATGCAGACTCTGTGCGCTTTCTGATCTTTCTTTTGATTTCTGACAATAATCTGTCAAAAACAACCTTAATTTCCTCGGAGAATTAACCAACTAGATCCGTTCTTGACTCCTTATTCGGCATTTCGTTAACCTGCTTTTTCTTCTTGGAAACACGTTTATTTCTAAGAATTGGCTCCACATCCAATTCTTCTGAAAGAAGTGTAGCTTCCGAGATTCAGTTTTCAATAAGTTTTTCTGTCATTCCTTGCAAGATCTTCATAAGAACTTGCACGAACGATGATGAACGTGAAATAACTATATCTCCTTTCTGAATTTCCACGTTGACCATATTGATCTCTCGCAGAATATTATCCCAAATTGTTAGGTTCAGTATGAATCTAAAACCCATCACAGCATGAAGCAAATGACCAGCTTCATACTTGTATTCTGCGACTAGTTAGGATTCTTTGATTCCTTCCACAGGCTTCCCAGCTCCCGGTAAATTATTGAGCAAGTATTAACAGCTTGATGTTTAGTCCATCTAGTTTGGCTACTTCCTTTAAAATTTGTTTTCGTCCACTTTTCCATAATTGTCGATCGTGTGGTCGAACTAACAAAAAAACAATACAGTTTTTGTACAACACCAAATAAATTTACTGCTTCTGAACATGATAAAGACGAATGGACTCCCACAAGATTCAGAGAGTGTAGAATTCTGGATTGAACTCCTTCATATATATATATATGCCAGCTTGTCAACTTCTAAGGAGTCAATAAAACTTTCCTTTATTTTTAGTATTATAAGTCTTTGCTTTATCTCATATCCAGACTACGTTCTCTTTAAATATCGTATAACCTGGTTCATTTGTTCTGTGAGAGATACATCTGGGGTACAGTCGAACATAATAGTGAAATAGTTGGCCTGCTTGATCTCATTGATAATGCTATTCCGAACTTTGGTGGCCATTAAATCGATAATTTCATTTTGCATAGTTCTGGGAAGATAGGATGTTTGTCTTTTTTTTGAGTGGTCAAGATGGTACTTCAGAGTCGGGTTATAGTCGAGAAAATCAAAAATTAAAAAAATTAAACCTCTGGTTGTTTTTAGCGCTCCCTTAAGCTGGCGCCCAGGGCAAGCGCCCCGCTTGCCCCACCCTAGATCCGGGCCTGCCATTCATTTGTTAAATATGAAGGCTGATGCTCAGGAGTTTCACTCGTAACAAAACTGAATAATCTCAGTTTTGGACTCAGAAGTCTCGTATGACGTTTGGCAGCAGTTTATATCCGAATTTTCGACCAAAATGTCGTCGAATGTGAAAAAATAGGATACCTAAAGCACTTACGAATTCAAGAGCTTTTTAATTGTTGTTTTGAATGCTTGTGACCGAAATAAAAACTGTATTTTCATTTGGCAAGCACCGTGGAACGTGTAGAATATTCCGGAATTATTCGGATGAAAAGGAAATGATCAATTATTCAGGAATTCGACTCGCTCAAACCCGGATTTCGCTTTGTATTTTTCTGTCATTTCGGTAGGTACCTACATACTCAATTCGCAGGTCGCGTATATTATGGATGGTTCAATTGAAAGCTAACCGCTATATTTACACACCTACCCCCTTACATCTACCCTAATGAATTGATCAAGTGTTTGTATTCTCCCGACGCCAATGAGACCTCATTTAATCCTTACACCAGCGGTTTGATCTCTTATTCCTTTGTTGGTATGAATGGAATTGTTTCTTGTATGTATATTTAGGTTTCCCGATAATTTGAGTACGAATTTGATCAAGATGAAATTTTGCATTTACTTAGGGAATCACGTATTCTAGCTACTTGCAAAAGTTTGTTCAGATAACGTTATCAAAATCATGAAATTCCGGCCAATATTTCTGTTGTAACGATCTCTGTGAAAGTTATTTTATCTTTGGATTCTTGAATGCGGATCTACGGTGTAGGACGAAGTGTAGTGTTCTAATTTACCTATTTCTCCTATCCAGGTATGCTTTGAATTTCAGAATATTTCTGAGTCCTAATTGGAAGGTTGATTCCGTTGGTGGTCTAGCAAGCTTTCCATGAATAACACCAAACGTACAATCGCCTATACAGATGCAAATATTTGTTTATTCCGGCTTTTCAATTAACCCAAATCATGAAAACGCGACGTATTCATGTTTAATGGAACATACGAAACCAATTTGAGCGACTTATTATTCCCTGCATATTTCAGTATTCTGACCGAGCATTAACGGTTCAAATTAGGCCCAACCTGATTCTACAACACAGGATATTCATCTTTTGTAAGCAAACCCCAAACCTTGAATAAAATATGGCAACTCGATGCTCGGGGAGTTTGACTGTGTGGGTC
Source organism: Adalia bipunctata (assembly GCA_910592335.1). Lineage (NCBI taxonomy): Eukaryota > Metazoa > Arthropoda > Insecta > Coleoptera > Coccinellidae > Adalia > Adalia bipunctata. The sequence continues at coordinate 8,381,847 of OU342952.1, read as the reverse complement.
CCATTACCACTGAATTCTAGTCAAATAGATCATGAAAAATTGATGAGCGATTCAGTGTATATCGTCATGCGAAAGAAGGGGAGACAGTGGAAGAACGTGACCGAGAGACAGTGGTACAAATTCAGCAATCAGAAGATTCTATATGTTTTTAACACACTTCTGCTACTCGTCTAGCAACGACCACACACAGGGCCATCCGACAAATAAGTGTAATTAAAAGTGTGTTGTTTGAATGAGCAATTCTCACCTCCTTTGGGCTCTTCCATGTAGTAAATAATGTCGGATTCACTCTCGCACCTGGAATTGTTCGACGCTGACAACTGCTGTTGCGGTGGAGCGTCCTGTTGAGGCGTTCCTGGCGTACAAGCCAGGGTGTCGGATCTCTCCATTCTGTTCTTAGATTTCCTTCTCTTTAGTACTGATGCCTTTTTGGCAACCTGGAACATGAGGGACTGACCCAACCCATAAAAACTCAACACCGAAACATCAAGCACTGATTCTAAAACTAGCCTAAGACTATGAAACTATAGCATTGAACAGTGATGTGAAAGAGGCATTAAACAGTTTTATAGATGATGAAATTGATGAAAATTTTGGGTTTATTTTTGATGGTCTATTCGCTGTTTCTGTTGAAAGAATGCGCCAGTTTTTCATGTCCTCAATCTTTCATGACTAATATATTGAATTGTTCTGATTTCAAATATACAGGGAGTATTTGAGAAAAAATAATGAAACCAGGTGGATGGATTGGACAGGGTGGACAAAAGTCACGGTCCGTTAGATCCTCTGGCTCAAATATTTTAGATTTCTTATACCAATTTGATTTTTATGCAAAGGACCCAGCACTTTTCTTATGGCAGATGGCGTTCCGTCAAATGTTCTATTTTTTTGGTATAATGTAGTACTCGACCTACTGATCAAAAGTGTCCATGGCCCCAACTCAATCCTATGACTAGTTCTTGAGATACAGGGCGTTGAAGTTGAAAATTACCCACTTTTGTTACGCGCGTATCTCGAAACAGAATTGAATGAACTACAATTTTTCTCAAGAAACATTTCATTCCATTCCCAGGGAGCAACTATATGGAGAAATATGACCGAAAATCGTTATGAATACAGGGTTATCCATAATTGAATGCATGCCCGATTATGAAATTATAAAATATGTTAGTTCCAGAGCGAAAACGTTCACAAAATGAACTGTTACACTAGATATGTTGTTGCTACATCGAAAAAACCTGAAATACCCAGAATTCATACTGGGTGATCCATTATTATAAAAACTATTCACAATGAAGGTTAAGTGGACACCCTGTATTTTTGGGTTGATTTAAGGTGTTTGTTTGATTTTTCAGAACATATCATCATGGACTTCAAAAAAGACACGGTGATTCAGTCATGAAATAAACTGTGAACCTCACGAAAATACCCAAAAACCACCTTTTTTTCATCACCCTCTATTTCAAGATTAACTCCGTTGGGGTGGGAGTTTTCTTTCCCCACTGTACTTGATATAGAAACATCAATACGGCTGAGAGTTTTTATCCGCTTCCTATGACCAGATTTTTTTTTGTGTAATATGAAAAAAATATTTATTTATGTTATTCCATTCGTATTCCAGCAAAAAATCTGGTCCTAGAAAAAGGATAAAAACTCTCAGTCGTATTGATGTTTTTATATCAAGTACAGTGGTGAAAGAAAACTCCCACCTCAACGGAGTTAATCTTGAAATAGAGGGTGATGAAAAAAAAAGGTGGTTTTTGGGTATTTTCGTGAAGTTCACAGTTTATTTCATGACTGAATCACCCTTGAAGTCCGTGATGATATGTTCTGAAACAAATCAAACAAACACCTTCAATTAACCCAAAACTACAGGGTGTCCACATAAGCTTCATTGTGAATAGTTTCTATAATAATGGATCACCCAGTATGACTACGCGCGTAGTAAAAGTGGGTAATTCTCAACTTCAACGTCCTGTATCTCAAAAACTACTTATAGGATTGATTTGGCGCCATGGAGACTTTTGACCAGTAGGTCGAGTACTACATTATACCAAAAAATTAGAAAATTTGACGGAACGCCATTTGCCATAAGAAAAGTGCGGGGTCCTTTGATTTTTCTGAGGATTTTCAGTTCCTCGTTCCAAATTTTTCTATTGAAATGCGTAGATGACAAGAAAAAACTACAAGAAACCATAAAGTTCAGTATATCAACAATGCTCTCTGTGGCTCACCAAAAATAAGTTCTGGAGGAAAACAGTGGAGAGTGTCCCAGAAAAAATATCGCCCTGTGCAAACGAAATTGGCATGTCACATGGTGTGAACTATAAATTTTGATATCTATGCCAAATTTCAGTTAAATATATTGGGAAATGCATATTATACATCGTTTGAGGTCGAATCGAAGCTTGTCATTAATAATTTTTTCCTTAAAATTTCATTCTTCTAACGATTCCTTTTACTCCAAATCCAAAACTACCGATAATTCAGGATTTCCATCATTGCTTCATTCTGGAGTGGGCTCTATTACCTAGAGTGGCCTGTAAGATTCACCAGTACTGAAAAATTTATTCTGAGAAATATTTACTGCTGTTCGGCTTTATTCCCAAGGAAGCAGAGGGATGCATTAAAAATGTTAACCCATTTTGATGCAACGAAAGGATTATATGGATTGATGGAATGGTCGGCATGGAGGGCCGATATCCTAGGGGAGTTGGGACAGCATGCTCCATCAGTCTCTGGAGGATCGACTCCATTAATAATTTGCAACGTGAAGAAGTGAACAGGAGTGGAAGCTCGCAACGATGTTCACATTCGATATTAATGCCTTGGAGTGAACATAAAACGGAAAACAATGTTCGTCATCTCCACACAGGACGAGGATGAAGGAAATCGTCGTCATGTGGATTCTCCTTTCAATACCAGAAACATTGTTTGACGTTGTGGAATTGTTTTAAACCTGGTATAACTGATATCATTGTTTGACAAAGAAAAAAATCATGGGGACACTTTTGTCATGCTTCTACTTCATCGCCTCGACCGATTATTCACGCTGCGAAGGTTATGCTGTTTATTTGGGGGACCAGGTTGGTGATATTCGTCAATTCATCAAGTGAAACCATCACTGGGGAACGGTTCTGACTCCATTTGATGCGATTGAGCCGAGCTCAGCGCGAAAAACGGCAACAATACGTGCAGAGGCACGATAAAGTGATTCTACAGCATGACAACGCTCGGAATTACGTTGCTAAACCCGTGGAACCTATCTGGAAACGCTGATGGGACGTCCTATTCCACCTGCCGTATTCCCCAGCTATTGCGCCTTCAGGAAATTACCTATTCCGGTCGATGGTACATCATCTGACTCATCAGCACTCATAGAAAGGCATAAAAATATGGCCTGATAGTCTCATAAGGACTGAACGAGAATAAATTCGCTATCACAAAAACGCTTATATCTTTTGAACAACTGGAGCGATTTCTAAAATCAAACTCATTTTCGAATCATCTTCTAATTCTAATGACAACTTTTTTTACAATAAAAAAACCAAAACTATCTTTTATAAAATTCATGGATTTTTTCTGGAATTCTTCCCATCATGCTTCTTATAGTGTTCTCAGTCAGTTTCTGGGATGCTGTCTTCCACTTTTGCTTGAATTCCGCTAATGTTTTCGTTGATTTCTTAGTCTTCTTCAATTCTCTTTTTACCAGGGCCCAATATCTTTCGATTGGCCTGAGTTCTGGGAAATTTGGTGGATTGGCCTCTTTGGGGACAAAAACCACCTCATTAGCTTCGTACCATTCCTTGGTGGCCTTGCTGTAGTGGCATGAAGCTGAATCTGGCCAAAACATTGTTGACACATCGTGCTCACGTAAAAATGGTAAAAGTCGCTTCTTCAAGCATTCCTCGATGTATATCTTCGAGTCAACAGAGCCTTGGCCACCAAAAAATTCGCTCCTTTTCCCACAAGTGCAAATTGCTTGCCAAACCAGGAATTTTTTAGGAAACTTTTCTTGTTTCTTCACGCGAAATTGTTCGTCAACATTTCCACGAGAATCTGCAGTATAAAATTCCTGACCAGGAAGTTGCGAGAAATCAGCCAAGACATAGGTTTCGTCATCCATCACGCAACAGGAAAATTTTTTCAAGAAATCTTTTTTTAATTTCCTTGCTCTTGATTTCGCTTCTTGATTCTTCACAGCGTTTCTGTCTGGCACTTTCTGCACTTTGTATGTTCTAAGCCAACAACTCGACTTGATTTTCTGAACGGTTGACTGCGAACAACCCACTATTTGGACCACTTTCCGTCCTGAAAGGTTAGGATTCTTCTGAAAAAGGCTGATGGCTTTCTTCACTTTTTTGGTTTATGAAATCCCTTTTTCCTCTCGGTTCCTTCTTTGCGGTTAATTGTAAGATCTTCGTTGAAGCGCTCAACAACTCTTGATACCGTTTCCGGACGAACGCGAGCCTCTCTTGCGATTCTTTTGAAGCTCCATTTTTGATTATTTTGAAAAAGTTTCACTATAAATTCTCGTGTTTTCACTTCGCTTGACATTTTGCGACAGAGAATTGGAATATCTATGAAGTAAATCCAACATGTTTCTGACGTTCATAACAAAGCTAACTATGATCGAATTTTAATTTTTTCTCAATTGGTTCAAGAGATATAGGCATTTTTGTGATAGCGAATTTGTTCTCGTTCAGTCCTTAAAATGAACTCTTTTCCGTAAAGGTATTCGAAGTTTACCAGAAAGATGGAAAATGCACCTTACTGTGTGCAATACTTTGAATGATTCATTTGGTACTGATTTTTTAATAATTACTTAATGTCCAACAAATCATCATCTTTTATGATTAATCACGAATATACACTGAACTTCCAAAGAAGATGAAACAGTTCGAATTATATTTTACATCGATCTTTTTAACTTCAACCCTCCACAAGCAGACTAACATTTAACATATATGCAACAGCAGACAATGCTCAACCGATTCATTTGACAGACAAAATTCCCATGAAGCCCTCCACTTGTCAATTGAACATCACACACATCGGGTAGCGATTGCGGAAGCACGTTCTAATTCTATCTCCTCCAATACCTAATAACACTGCTCTAACGTACATTCAGCATTTCAAATCGACACATTCATCGAAATTAATTTGAAATGAGAGATATTTACCTTGGAAAGGGGAATATTGCAGTTTGTTGAGCTGGAGGCAGTGTTCAATTGAGTTTCGTTCGTATCCGTTAAGTATATCTGCCAAGTTGCCAGGGAGTTGAAGCTTTTGTCTGCTGCGAAACAGCGCCAAAGGCACTGTATCAGCATGGCAGCAGCAGGAATTTGACGATTGAAGTGTTTTTGACGTTGTTTCTGCTGGACTTTCAGTGCGAAACCCGAACCCAATATACCCTGGAAAGAAATGAGGCATATATTATAACGTTATGTGCCTGAGTTCATGGATACAAATAATTAAAATATCACAAATAGCTAATAACTATGGAGCCGAGGGTTTTTGCTTTGGGGGAACCAAAACCCTGTTGGCTTCTTCTTTGTTTTCTCCTCCCCTTTCAGGAGATGACTTCGAAAACTGTGAACTAATAAGGGAAATGTTCCAAATACACTGCCCAAAAAAATTAACGCACATTATGGAAATCTCAAATTTATTCTACAACTGAAGGTGTTCTCAATGATAATTATTTTTATCAGAATTATGCATGCATAATATGTTATCCACTTTCAACGTTTTTCTTCAATACAGATGTTTTCTCCCAGCAGGAATAAAAAAAGATGATATTATCAGATTTTGAATGTATTGGCTCCATTCTAAAATCAGTTGTTTTCGATCAATTCAAGCGATCAATAGTTTTTTTTTCGTTTGATTTACTACACTCGATCGCTATGCAACGCGAAACACGCAATTTGACCCAAGAGGAATGTGCCCAAGCGGTAGTTTTGCGAGAAGAAGGGTGGACATACACATGAATTGCATAAAGGTTTGGAGTTTCCCATACAAGTGTGTCCAGAATGTTGCAGCGATTCAGGGAGACAGGTATGAATGTCCGGAACCAGAACAGGGTAGACCACGGGTAACAACTGCCATTCAAGAACAATACTTGAGAGTTTCTTCGTTGAGACAACGGTTTGCAACTGCTCGCCTCCTTCAAAATCAGCTTGAGCAAACTCATGAGGTGCAAATTAGCACTCAGACAGTAAGAAATCGCCTCAGAGAATATGATTTAAGGCCTCGTGTCGCGCAGCCCATCGAAGGGCGCGTTTGAACTTTGCGAGAGAGCCTCTCCATTGGAAAGAGGCCGATTGGGAAAGAGTTCTCTTCACAGATGAGTTTAGATTCTGCCTCTACCATTGTGATCGACCGATCGACGTTTCCTTGTATACAGACGTCCACATGAAAGATATGCTCAGTGCAATTTCCTGAATACTACTGGTTTCGGGGGAGGATCGATTATGGTATGGGGTGGAATATCTTTGACTGCTCGCACAGATCTAGTGGTCTTTGATAATGGAGCTATGAATGCTGATAAGTATATAAGGAACATTCTTGAAGAGCATGTAGTGCCAGAGTAGTTCAGAAAATCATCCAGCTATTCTTAATGACTTAGGAATCCAACTCGGAGAAATCTGGGAAGGATTAGATCAGAACATTTTAAGATCACTCATTTTGAGTATGAACCGTCGTTGCCGAGCTGTAATTAACGCAAGGGGTGGAAATACCAAGTATTAAATCACTTATCAGCATTTCAGTATTTTGAAAATTGTTCATTTCTCTTCTTTCACATGAGATTCGGTGAAATCCTGAATTTTATTTCAATTAATTGTTTCGTTCAAAACCTTCCCGAGAGAACATAAAAATAAGTTATAAAGTCAATGTAGAGTTAACTTTCATTAAAATTGAGATTTTCAGAATTTGCGTTAATTTTTTTGCGCAGTGGATATAGGTATACTGAATAAAATGAAAGCTTGTGATATTTTTCCTTTTTGACTATGACTGACATGTTCTTGAAAACATATCGTCCAGAGTGGGAAGGCTTTCAGTAAGCCTGAAAGGCCCGAAAACACAGTGAGCAACAATTAATATCAATGAGTGAGTTTTCCAGGTCGTGCATCCTCAGAAAACTTTGGAAAATTCCTCCGAAGTTCCTTAAGAAGTATCAAATGACTTTCTTGCTCCCTCTACCCACAATAAACCTGGAAAATTGTGAATGTTACTCCAGAATATATCCAAGTCACTGCCGAGTTTCTAATGATGAAACTCTGTTTCTTCGAGATGGGGAAAACTTCCCACTTCTCTCCCGGCCATAAATTCCAGAAAGAGCATCTAACGATGCGGAGATTCTACCAGAATAAAGGGAAATATATGATTAACAATCCGCCTGACAATAATGCCCGTTGTAATGGGTACAGTAAACGATTTCACGGAACAGTTGAACACGGTTTACGTTTTTAACGAGATTTTCGTTTGTCGTGTGTGACCCTCATAAGTTGATTTTTCCAACCGGGCGTTTTTCCGTATTTGCTCATTTGTCCCCGCCAGAGCAATCAAGTTTGATTCGGTCGGGTTTAAAAACTAGGTCAATTCATCAAGGTGAATTTTAGCAAATACGGTTCGATTTTTTACATCAATTGCATATAGAGTTGATGAAAAGTTTGGTATCTAACGAACAAACGAGAGGGAGAAAATCTATTGAAGATCTTGCCGAATTGCTCGGTATGAAAGTGAAAAACTGGAAGATTATCATTGACAGTCAAGTTGTACGCTCAAAAGTCTCTTGAGAAACTATAAGAAAAAGTATGACATGGCTTGCCAGATCCCCAGATTTTAATAGTTCAGATCTCTTATTATGGGCGCTTCTGAAATCCCTAGTGCGGGGGAATCCAACTATCTGTAGATTCACTAATTATTTTTTTAGAGGTAGCAGTTTGACAGAATTAGAAGAATCAATCCATTACCCATGCTGTACATGAAGCTCATTATATGAAATGGATTCACAGAAGCAAAAAGCGCGAATGAAAGTTTTATATTCACACCGTGAAAGCTTTATTAGATGCTATGTTTTCGGAACTTTATTGGAACTATAATAATGCAGAGTGTAAAGTTTGATATTGCTCTTTCACTCTTTTTTATCGAAAAATGCCATCAGCATATAATTATTCTGTCGGGATTTCTGTATTCGGAACTGAATTATCCATGATATGAAATGGAAGAGGTTCATTCAAAATTTGACTCGGTATATTCGGTTTCATGCTTTTTTCAGGAATATTGGTTATGGGCTTTTATGAGAAGCACAAATAGAATTTTGAATTCGTGCAGATATACTCAGTAGATTCGAATTTTCACTACAGCAATAGTTTGAGCATCATCAATATGTCGGACTGCAGTAAACAAGAGAGTCATCGATAACAAAAAAACTACCCATTAACATCTGCAGATTCACAACAATCAAACACTTATCTTATTTTGTGCAAAATTCTGTGTGAATCCACCGAACATGATTTCATCTCTTAAAGTCATTCATGACCCTATATCTAAGGATCTTATTTCAATACAGTCCAATTTCCAGCAATAAATAAAATACTTACTGCAGGTAAGGCGAAAAAGGATATAGCGAAAACACTGAAGCAGGAGGCAACTATTTTGCCCATCCACGTCCTGGGAACAGTATCTCCATATCCTATGGTAGTAACAGTAATAACACCCCACCATAAAGCGTCTGCATAGCTTGCGAAATCACCAGTATTTTTTCCGTCAGCCCCAACTGCGTCTTTTTCAGCCAAGTAAACGAAGTAACTGCTGAATATAAGGCCTAAGAATCCGATGTAGAGGGTTGTGATAAGCTCCTGAAAGAAAAAAATATATCTCATTAAAATACAATCATAATTTTATATATCCCGGTTTAGTTTTTTTTTGAGGATTTGTAGACCACAGAATCGAAAATGTGGGTTCACCACTGAAGTCCGGATCAATTTCGTTTCTGTCGAAGTCCATTGTGGCATAGGAAAAAAGATTCCATTTGATGAGAGGAATCTACCGTTGAACAAAATGAACAAGTCTAAGACGATATTACCTAATCTTCACCCAGTTCTTGGAGAAATACATTGTCAAGCATCAGATAAAATTGAAAAGTTAACAAACAATGAGTAGAAAGATACAGGGTGTCCCACGGTCGAGTGCCTATTAGACGTTTCTGGAGCACGGGACATATTTGAAATCCGAAAATTGGGATTATGATATTGTTAGAAATTCTCTACAGGCCTAAAATATTTTTGGAGCATGAGCACTTCCGGTTATACCAGGAGTGCAAATAAATTTGTTCAAAAAATAGTTTTTTCAATATTTTCGTTTCTGATATGATTGAGTATTCAATGCTGAATACATTCCTGTTAAAACCATTGTATTCATTCGAATAGTTTTCAAAATATCGAAAAAAAACCTGAAAAAATGTCAAATATCCATAGTCAGTGTTATGTTCATTATTCTTATTCTGAACATCCCAAGTGTAAACCGTTCTCACAACGTCAAAGTAGAAGAATGTGGAAACATCATGCATCTTTTGAATTTCATAAATATCATCACAGGGTGTTTCAAATTTTGTGTCGAAAACTGTGATCGAAAATTGGCCATAACTTCTGTTTTTCAAATTAGAACCCTATTTTTTTATGATTGCGTTGGATTCTGCGAAGAAAAATAGTGATAGCACTCTCAGATGTTTTTGCTCCTAAATTCAGTAATTCCCGAGATATTTGAGCTTTTCTGGATTCATGTTGTACGTAGAGTCAAATTCATCGAATCTGAGGAGATTAGATGAATATTCTCATGAAACCATAGTAACAACTAATAATTAGACCTGTCACCTGTGAATTATTAATGAGATCATTTATCGTCTATGGTCACAGAATATTCTCATGCCAACAGAATCGATGACTATTCTTATGAAACCATAGTAACCATTGAAGTAAAATCGAGAAGTAAGGTTAAGGCCTAAAATAAGAGCTGTCACTTGTGAATTATTAATGGGATAATTTATCTTCTATGGTCACAGAATATTCTCATACGGAAGATAAGATGAATTTGACTCTACGTACAACATGAATCCAGAAAAGCTCAAATATCTCGGGAATTAATGAATTTAGGAGCAAAAACATCTGGGAGTGCTATCTCTATTTTTCTTCGCAGAATCCAACGCAATCATAATAAAATAGGGTTCTAATTTGAAAAACAGAAGTTATGGCCAATTTTCGATCACAGTTTTCGACACAAAATTTGAAACACCCTGTGATGATATTTATGAAATTCAAAAGATGCATGATGTTTCCACATTCTTCTACTTTGACGTTGTGAGAACGGTTTACACTTGGGATGTTCAGAAAAAGAGTAATCAACATAACACTGACTATGAATATTCGGCATTTTTTCAGGTTTTATTTCTATATTTTGAAAACTATTTGAATGAATACAATGGTTTCAACAGAAATGTATTCAGCATTGAATACTCAATCATATCAGAAACGAAAATATTGAAAAAACTATTTTTTGAACAAATTTATTTGCACTCCTGGTATAACCGGAAGTGCTCATGCTCCAAAAATATTTTAGGCCTGTAGAGAATTTCCAACAATATCATAATACCAATTTTCGGATTTCAAATATGTCCAGTTCTCCAGAAACGTCTAATAGGCACTCGACCGTGGGACACCCTGTATTATTGTTACAAAAAGGCGAATGCGCTGCATATCGAATTCATTAGATTGAAAAGAAAATATTAAATCTGAAGAGCTCACTGAGAGACGCTAAGGTAGATGTGGGTGAGTATGAATAGTGTGAGCATATTTTCCGGAGAATACAAGAAAGCCTGAGATAATGCAGCTTGAAATCCGAAAGTTCAACAGACGACGCTGAACTTTCAACGGTGTTTCAGTTTCCTCTCCAAATACATGAAGAAATTAAACATTCATAACGCTATAACATCTGCTCTACTACGGGTCATACAGAAAGACTGTACTTCGAGAAGATCAAGGAGAATGTGGTGAATATTTCATGAAGTTATTAACATGTCCGTGCCAGATTAAGTTTTGTTTTTCGTGAAAGCTCCACGAGCAGCTAAAAACCCAGATGATTGCGTCTTTTCGGTTGTATAAGCCTTCCAGTCGAGTCAAAAAAGGGTAGCAAGTTCCACTTAGTTTTATTGAATGATGAATAATCTACATAAGAATTAGTATCATTGATATTGGTGAAATTATATTCCTACTACCTGAAGCCAATTTTCTTTATAAAAATAAATATCTGGAGCAATTATTCAATGAAATTCCTTCCTATTTTTTGTTGAGAAAGTGGATACAATTAAAAGAGATTTCTCACCTGTCGATGAATGAAGACAACCGATCCAAGCAATCTCCAAGTTCCTCCCTGCCTGTCAACGTGAAGCATCCTGAGGATTTGAAGAAACCGGATTCCACGGATAGCGGAAGTTGCAAATACTCTCCCATTTGATCCGAGAGTGAGGACGATCATCGATGCTACCACAACTATTAAATCTGCAGGAAATAAGACGAAAAGACTATTACAATACAAAATATTGGCGTAGTTTACAAGATGACGATCTTATGAAGATCTCCTTCAGTGATTTTCCAAAATGAATATTAGAATAGACAAAACGCATACGAGTAGATTCATCACCATGATCAATGACTTTTTGTTGCCTGATCTAAGGAGGAAAATCACTAGTGCTAACGTATGGTTCCATGAAATGAGCCACATTTCACATGGACCGAAATTTTATGGTGTTTTCCCGGACGCATTATTTCAAGATTATGCGATATATCGTGGCTGACAAAGTCTCAAGATTAGGACGAATTTGAATGATTCTTCATAAGTTATCATGATCTGATGATGAAAAACAATGTACTCTTACCTATAATACAAATAGGTTTCCGTATAAATCTCAGTCTACCCCAGACGCCCATATACTTTGATCTACATCCTGCTGACCATAAGCGCACCATGTACTCCGCTCCGAAAAACACAACCAAACATATTTCCTGGAAATAAAGACAAGCAACCTATTTATCATTTTCGGGAGAATGATTAATTGAAGATAATCAGTTTAATCATGAATAAATTACAAAGTTTCAGTGCATTTCGTTCGTACTATTTCCCACCTGAATTCATTAATTATTCCGCAGAATTCAACAGACATTAATCTTGTCACAAATTCTATCCCAACTTAGAACATCACGGTGCATTCAACTGAAACTACTGTGTCATGTATCGCTTTGAAACTTAGAACCTTTGTCTAAGCTTTGAAATGTATTTGCGTTATTTCTTTACAAGGACTCAGAGGAAGTTCTAAAGTTTTTTCGTTAAGAGTTCTGGGACATATGATTGGACTTTTATGTTTTTATTCATTTATTGCATCTTTCGTTTGGGCTGAAATTTGTGTTTATGTTGGACGAAACTCCAAGAAAATTTGTTTGATTATTGTCTCTTTTTGTGTATAGTTTTGAATTGATTCTCGAATCTCAATGCGAAATAGATTATTATTATATTATATTATTATCTATTCGAGCCATTCAGAATACCCAATTGACTGATCAGTATCTCCTATAGTATTCGCGCTTAGAGCTTCTGAACAAAACTCGAAAATAAATAATGGAAAAATAAATCATCAAAAAATTCGAGTCATAGAAGGCCTATAGGGACAAGTTTGGTATCCAAATATGGGTTAAAACCCATATTATAAAGAGGACGCTGAATTCAAGAAAAAACAATTCACAGCCGTATCTATAATAGTTCAGATTTTCACCTGCGAAATGGCATTTTTTCACAAAAATCGAAATTTCAACTTGTCTTAGCTCCCGCTCCTGTGATCGTATATCCACTTTTTGTTTGTAGATTATTAATCAGCATCGTCCAAAGTATCACTGAGCATAATGAAGTCGATTTCGAAAATCCCAACTTTTAGGGTGAAAAATCATTAGGGGTAAGACCCGCCAAAAACACTACCTATATTTGTCAACTTAGAATATCGAATCTTAACGTGTTTTTCGATCTGAAAGATCCATTCGAATTATGCAGAATACCCATTTGACAGATCAGCATCACCTACACTTTGAGTGTTTTGAGCTTCTGAATATGGCTAAATTCAAGATACTTAAATTTTGAAAAGCAATTGGCGACCCCGTACACATCAAACTGATTAAAGTCGTAACAAAACTCATTCAAATTATTAAAACTGTTCGTCAATGATGAGCAATCGAAATGTTCAATTCAGATCATGAAAGTTCCTCGTCAAAAATAATCGTCTATCCTAAAAATCGTTCTCTCCCTTTTGGACTCTCTAATTCATGGAACAAAACCGTTCGTTCTGAGTCTGAAATAATTACTATTTCATTCCGTGGGGTTTACTCCTCATCTCTTGAATACAAATCGAAAGTTCTACAAATGCTTCCATCTGGAATGAATGGGCTTTTACTCTTTTACTAGACTAGACTACCACTTCAACCGAAAATGGATATAAGCGTCAAACGAAGTCTGTCAGGGAATTCATCCAACCTGAATAGAACGACCTTTTACATTTAACTCCTTATCGATCTCTTCGTTGATGACCTTCGGATCGACGAGTTAAAGTCGAGCTAGACGAAGAATAAAATAAGGTTCTGGAATTGTGGTTGTTATTTAGGAAGTGGTACATCATCAACTATTCTTGTTGTCTTTTTCATGATCCCAAATCGCATCGGACGACTAAACTGCGAAGTTCTAGAAAGCAACGAAATTAAAAATCATATTCCAAGATTTCGAAGCCATCAGAGTCGATCAGTTAAGATTTTCTGATTTTTTTTGCGAAGGTCCAAATTTTCATCTAGTTCGAAATTATTGAGTCCGATCGAAATTTTTTTTCCAAGTCTATCTGGAGTCGAAAAAACGTGAAAAATAGGTCATTTTTGGACTGCCTCATTTCCCAGAAAAATTGATTTATACAGATGATGATTTTTTGCATATAGATTGATCCTTTCTGAATTTTCATCTATCAGAGTCGAACAGTTAAAATTTTCTGATTTTTCTCGCGAAGTTCCAAATTTTCATCTTGTTCGAAATTTTAAAGTTTCATTGAAAAATAACAGTAATTCGAATCAAGTTGAATCTGATGTTTTCAGCGATACCTACTATTCGGTGTTTGAAAGCTCAGGGATTTCACCACATGATTCCCATATTTGAAGCACATACCCATAAAAAACAAGGTTGTTTTATGTGTTCTCCCTGTATATTGAATATCAACTCTGAATAGTTCAAGTCGTTCAGTTGATTAATTTTTCGCCTAATTTCTAAAGGCAGAATTCATTTTCTAACAGTTTGACGTTTGAGGTAGGAAGTTAATCAAGTAAAAGCTCAGAGTTCATCAAACTTTCAAGTAAAAAGTTACGATGTCTACCGATTCCGGATCCTATCAATTAAATGGAAAGCTGCCGGAAAGAACTTGATGCGGTAGTTGAAGATTTCTCTACGAACGAACTGATTAAAAATTCACTCTCTTCCTAATAAATTCGTTATCGAGAGGTGATTCGGACAGTGTTGGTTCAAGAGCTGGATAGGAAGAAACAGGAAAGGGGATGATTATGAAAAACAGTCGATGGATATGATAATGAAGATCTGATTATCGAGTGAGATGTGGTTTCTGATTGGAATCTTGTGTAGAAAGGTATCTTCAGAGATATTTTCAAATATCGATGTTGTTTATTGCCTGTTTTGACTTGAGATTCATAAAGAATAAAGAATCTAAGTTTTTAACACAATTAATTATTATGTCTCCATACATTATGAGGTATCGAAAAATTGCTAGAAATGACGAAGAAATACAGATATTCAGAAGAGATGTCGTGTTGTATTTGTGGACAAACACATTATTAACGAATTTATTGAACAAATTTGTAAACCCTACATTTTTTTCTCCAAATTTCAATCATTTACCCCTTGCTCTACTGTCTATGTTTCACAAAAAAAATTGAAAGGACCCCGCACTTTTCTTATAGCAAATGGCGTTCCATCATGCGTAACGATTTTCGGTCATATTCCTCCATATGGTTGCTCCCTAGGGATGGAATGAAATGTTTCTTGAAAAAAATTGAACTTCATTCGATTCTCTTTCGAGATACACGCGTAGTAAAAGGGGTAATTCTCAACTTCAACGCCCTGTATCTAAAAAACTAGTCATAGGATTGAATTGGCACCAGGGCCAGGGACACTTTTGATCAGTAGGTCCAGTACTACATTATACCAAAAAATTTGAACATTTGACGAAACGCCATTTGCCATAAGAAAAGTGCGGGGTCCTTTAAATAGCTCCTTCTGGATGTTGCAGTTTCTCTGTCAGTTAGTATATTTCATTAGGCATGTTCTCCTCTTCATACGACTTATCAGTGTCATATTCTTGTCAAACGTACACGAAACCACCATGAATTCTATGAATAGAGTCCCAATAGCAACATAATTGAGTGTACATACATAAAATGTATAAAGGCTTACAACCCTAATCTAATTTCAAATCGCAGTCGTGTAACTCCAGAATATAATCAGTGGGGCAGTTGAGTTGAACGATTAAACCGGAAAATGTTACGTCAACTAGAGCAGAGAAATGCCTCCGGTCATGAGGTAGAATGGGACTGAAACAAGTTGGAGAAATAAAGCAGTTTTCTCGAGCGTTAAATTCAGAAGATTCGAAATTCGTTGGAGGGATACGTTACATCAATCGGGAGATGGGGAGCGATTCAATTTGGACGTTTCGAGGGAACAGGTTATGGGCTCAGCGAGATTAGAAGATATGTTTATAACAGGGAATCAGGGATTCTGTTTTATTTTTGTCGATCTCGGGAATTGTGGAGTAAGGGGGTTCAGCTGTGGATCCACGATGCATTTTTACCTGTCGAAAAAGAATACTCACCATCCAAAATAAAGTTTCGTTGGCAAAACTCGTGTAAGATTCTATCGTAGATAAAACACTGAATATCAGGCACACTAGCACTAGCATAAATCTGAAACAAAAACATCATTATTAGTGGAGATAAGTGGAGACAATAGCTGAAAAAACACTACTTCTAATCAATTTATGAAGCACATTGAGAGCTCCAAAAACTTCCGGAGATGCTGCTCTAAGTGAAACAACGTGACGTGACTCAAACTGTAACGGTATTCGAGATCTACCAGAAAGATGGGAAAAAGTTGTAGCTAGCAAAGGTCAAAACTTTGCAAGGCCGTAGCTAGAAAAAAATTTCGGGGGGGTTCGTTCGAGGCCGTAGCTAGAAACAAATTTCGGGGGTGGGGGGGGTCCGGACCCAATCGGACCCCCCCTGGCAACGGCCTTGATTGAATCTGGAAGTTGTACTGCCCATTTGAATCTTCAATAAAAGCAATTCTGCGGACCGACAGCACCCTTACCTAGAGTGTTGTGAGCTCGTGAACAGAACTCGAAAATGAAAAATCGAAAAATAAAAAGTTAAATATTTCATTATCTATGGGGGCTACATGAGTGATTCTGGTATCAAAATGTAGGTTTTCGAGGTCGCTCCATTCAATAAAAAACAATTCAAAGCCCTAACTATAACCGTTTAGATTTGGATCTGTCAAATGGCATTTTTTGAAAAAATCGGAAATTTCAAACTGTCATAACTGCCGTCCCTCTCATCTCCGCCAATAGTTATTTATATTATGTTGATCAGCATAGTGCCAAGTACCTCTGTGCAGAATATGAGCGATTTGAAAAATTTCAAATTTTGGACGAAAAATGACAAAGGGGTATGACCCCCTAAAAACACCATGTTTGTCAATAAAAAATATATTTGGGGAAGATCTCACGTTATTATTGAATCTGGAAGTTGTACTGCCCATTTGAATCTTCAATAATAGCAATTCTGCGGACCGACAGCACCCTTACCTAGAGTGGTGTGAGCTCGTGAACAGAACTCGAAAATGAAAAATCGAAAAATAAAAAGTTAAATATACCATTATCTATGGGGGCTACATGGGTGATTCTGGTATCAAAATGTAGGTTTTCGAGGCCGCTCCAGTCAATAAAAAACAATTCAAAGCCCTAACTATCACCGTTTAGATTTTGACCTGTCAAATGGCATTTTTTGAAAAAATCGGAAATTTCAAACTGTCATAACTGCCGTCCCTCTCATCTCCGCCAATAGTTATTTATATTATGTTGATCAGCATAGTCCAAAGTATCTCTGCGCAGAATATGAGCGATTTGAAAAATTTCAAATTTTGGATGAAAAATGACAAAGGGGTATGACCCCCTAAAAACACCATGTTTGTCAATAAAAAATATATTTGGGGAGGATCTCACGTTATTATTGAATCTGGAAGTTGTACTGCCCATTTGAATCTTCAATAATAGCAATTCTGCGGACCGACAGCACCCTTACCTAGAGTGGTATGAGCTCGTGAACAGAACTCGAAAATGAAAAATCGAAAAATAAAAAGTTGAATATTTCATTAATTATGGGGGCTACATGGGTGATTCTGGTATCAAAATGTAGGTTTTCGAGGCCGCTCCATTCAATAAAAAACAATTCAAAGCCCTAACTATCACCGTTTAGATTTTGACCTGTCAAATGGCATTTTTGAAAAAATCGGAAATTTCAAACTGTCATAACTGCCGTCCCTCTCATCTCCGCCAATAGTTATTTATATTATGTTGATCAGCATAGTCCAAAGTATCTCTGTGCAGAATATGAGCGATTTGAAAAATTTCAAATTTTGGATGAAAAATGACAAAGGGGTATGACCCCCTAAAAACCCCATGTTTGTCAATAAAAAATATATTTGGGGAGGATCTCACGTTATTATTGAATCTGGAAGTTGTACTGCTCATTTGAATCTTCAATAATAGCAATTCTGCGGACCGACAGCACCCTTACCTAGAGTGGTATGAGCTCGTGAACAGAACTCGAAAATGAAAAATCGAAAAATAAAAAGTTGAATATTTCATTAATTATGGGGGCTACATGGGTGATTCTGGTATCAAAATGTAGGTTTTCGAGGCCGCTCCATTCAATAAAAAACAATTCAAAGCCCTAACTATCACCGTTTAGATTTCGACCTGTCGAATGGCATTTTTGAAAAAATCGGAAATTTCAAACTGTCATAACTGCCGTCCCTCTCATCTCCGCCAATAGTTATTTATATTATGTTAATCAGCATAGTCCAAAGTATCTCTGTGCAGAATATGAGCGATTTGAAAAATTTCAAATTTTGGATGAAAAATGACAAAGGGGTATGACCCCCTAAAAACACCATGTTTGTCAATGAAAAATATATTTGGGGAGGATCTCACGTTATTATTGAATCTGGAAGTTGTACTGCCCATTTGAATCTTCAATAATAGCAATTCTGCGGACCGACAGCATCCTTACCTAGAGTGGTATGAGCTCGTGAACAGAACTCGAAAATGAAAAATCGAAAAATAAAAAGTTGAATATTTCATTAATTATGGGGGCTACATGGGTGATTCTGGTATCAAAATGTAGGTTTTCGAGGCCGCTCCATTCAATAAAAAACAATTCAAAGCCCTAACTATCACCGTTTAGATTTTGACCTGTCAAATGGCATTTTTGAAAAAATCGGAAATTTCAAACTGTCATAACTGCCGTCCCTCTCATCTCCGCCAATAGTTATTTATATCATGTTGATCAGCATAGTCCAAAGTATCTCTGTGCAGAATATGAGCGATTTGAAAAATTTCAAATTTTGGATGAAAAATGACAAAGGGTTATGACCCCCTAAAAACACCATGTTTGTCAATAAAAAATATATTTGGGGAGGATCTCACTTTATTATTGAATCTGGAAGTTGTACTGCCCATTTGAATCTTCAATAATAGCAATTCCGCGGATCGACAGCACCCTTACCTAGAGTGGTGTGAGCTCGTGAACAGAACTCGAAAATGAAAAATCGAAAAATAAAAAGTTAAATATTTCATTATCTATGGGGGCTACATGGGTGATTTTGGTATCAAAATGTAGGTTTTCGAGGTCGCTCCATTCAATAAAAAACAATTCAAAGCCCTAACTATCACCGTTTAGAACTCGACCTGTCAAATGGCATTTTTGAAAAAATCGGAAATTTCAAACTGTCATAACTGCCGTCCCTCTCATCTCCGCCAATAGTTATTTATATTATGTTAATCAGCATAGTCCAAAGTATCTCTGTGCAGAATATGAGCGATTTGAAAAATTTCAAATTTTGGATGAAAAATGACAAAGGGGTATGACCCCCTAAAAACACCATGTTTGTCAATAAAAAATATATTTGGGGAGGATCTCACTTTATTATTGAATCTGGAAGTTGTACTGCCCATTTGAATCTTCAATAATAGCAATTCCGCGGATCGACAGCACCCTTACCTAGAGTGGTGTGAGCTCGTGAACAGAACTCGAAAATGAAAAATCGAAAAATAAAAAGTTAAATATTTCATTATCTATGGGGGCTACATGGGTGATTCTGGTATCAAAATGTAGGTTTTCGAGGGCGCTCCATTCAATAAAAAACAATTCAAAGCCCTAACTATCACCGTTTAGATTTTGACCTGTCAAATGGCATTTTTTGAAAAAATCGGAAATTTCAAACTGTCATAACTGCCGTCCCTCTCATCTCCGCCAATAGTTATTTATATTATGTTGATCAGCATAGTCCAAAGTATCTCTGCGCAGAATATGAGTGATTTGAAAAATTTCAAATTTTGGATGAAAAATGACAAAGGGGTATGACCCCCTAAAAACACCATGTTTGTCAATAAAAAATATATTTGGGGAGGATCTCACGTTATTATTGAATCTGGAAGTTGTCCTGCCCATTTGAATCTTCAATAATAGCAATTCTGCGGACCGACAGCACCCTTACCTAGAGTGGTATGAGCTCGTGAACAGAACTCGAAAATGAAAAATCGAAAAATAAAAAGTTGAATATTTCATTAATTATTGGGGCTACATGGGTGATTCTGGTATCAAAATGTAGGTTTTCGAGACCGCTCCATTCAATAAAAAACAATTCAAAGCCCTAACTATCACCGTTTAGATTTTGACCTGTCAAATGGCATTTTTCCAAAAATCGGAAATTTCAAACTGTCATAACTGCCGTCCCTCTCATCTCCGCCAATTGTTATTTATATTATGTTGATCAGCGTAGTCCAAAATATCTCTGTGCAGAATATGCAGAATTTCAAATTTTGGATGAAAAATGACAAAGGGGTATGACCCCCTAAAAACACCATGTTTGTCAATAAAAAATATATTTGGGGGGGATCTCACGTTATTATTGAATCCAAGGCCGTAGCTAGAAAAAAAATTCGGAGGGGGGGGGGGTCCGTCCGAGGCCGTAGCTAGAAAAAAATTTCGGGGGGAGGGGGGTGTCCGTTGAACTGAGCTCTAAAAAAATTTCGGGGGGGGTCCGGACCCCATCGGACCCCCCCTGGCTACGGCCTTGAAACTTTGAATGATTCAACTACAAGCATTTTGTAACAATAGAGTGTCATTTTCATGAAAAAACAGCGAGAACTTAGTTCCTTCATTCCTGACTATGAGTTACAGCTGATGAAGGACGGAAAATCGGAAAGCTTTCGTCCCACATTTGAGAGTATCACTGTGGCCATTACTCAGTGCGAGTGAAATATCGCGCCTATATTAATTGGGTTTCAGTGTTTCCAATGTGCCTGATGGGACCCATATTGGGAACCACTTAAAGCTTCTGAAATAGAAACAGCTTAACGATTCTCAAAATGAGGCGATTTATCAGGAAATGGAGAATTTAGCATGCCAACTCCAACCGCAATGGAGAGAAATTGATAGAAAAATATTCCCAGAACGTATTGATGAAAAAAATAGATTGGGATCGAAAAATATGTGTTCGTTCTTATGAAACTGTATCAGGGAATAAATGTGTTCGCGTTTGAAAAAAATCATTGGATCGAATTTCCATTTTCACAATTTAACAAGGTGAAACTTCCGTATTCTCACTGAAACGATACTGTTGATTCACGGAAGTAATCCAGTCATTTCCTAGCGCCGGGTAGGTCACTAGACCAGCAGAATTCGCACGAATCTCAAATTTGCATAAGAATAGCGGAAGCAAGCGAAAATAAATCTGGAAAATCTAAATAATGGAGCTGCTGTCACGCGGAGGAACGAAACTTCGAGTGGCCAGAAGGAATTTGACTGCGAACTAGGTAAGACATGCTATCCTTCAATTACATGACGTTTGGATAGATAAAGGTGGGAAATGATCGATATGATATGACATTGTATGATGAATGATTATTATGGAACACGAGATCCACCAGAACGAGATTAATGGAGAAGTCCTTTTTGTGCAATTTATTCGAATATTAATTAATTAATGGTCTGTTGAATGGGTCGTGAATTGCAGAACTTCATTATCATTGGACACAGTCGAAATGAGGCATCACGAAATATTTCGGTGAAATTGATGAAAGTGCTTTGTGTAATAAATTAAAACAATTTTGATTCTGATCACTTCGTCATTTATGTAATGAATGGATGTATTTTCATTGCTTCCTAAAGTACACGAGAGACATAAATGAAAAAGGATGGTCATGGAATCATGGTTTTTGAGACCACAAATATTTTTATTGTCAGTTTGGTTACAAGAATATTATCGATGTTTCCAAGTATCAACTCAAAACATTCGTCTGTAGACTCTAGTAGAGGACATATGATCCCAAAAGTTATCGACAGATTTGAAATTTCAAAGATCCAGGATGTCCTAGAAGCTCTTCCAGATACTGTAGTTCATTGGAGCTCTGGAGCTGGAGGACAAGCTGTAGTTGTAAAAAAGCTCTGATAGGGGACACAATAGACCTTGAGGTCGCAGTGTATTTATGAGCGAACTTTCAAGGTAACCCATTATTCACCTAGAAAAAACGATTATTTCTCTTAATCTTATCGCCGAGCAATTTCCACTCAACAGAACGAGGAGCAGATACAATAAATCATCAAGTTTGCAGAATTCAATTCTTCAACCCAACCCAAAACGGAAGTGGAAAATTATTCTAGCGTGACTTTATATTGCATGCTCGACTATTACAGATTTTTATTCAAGATTTCGGATGATGTTCTGAAATAACTAGATACCCTGAATTTTCCCAGTTTGAGGGAACGTCGACTATGATTAAATATTCTGATATGGCATGTTACATTCCTCACCTGATATATCTTTATACCTCAACACGTGAGGTCACGGCACACAAAATTAATTGAGACCTAATGTGATATATTCGGAAAAATGGGATGTGGAAGCTCATTACCAAGAATTATGTTGAAAATTATAGAATTCTTAAGGCAAACCACGAGATAAACTATACTGCTCCACAAAAGTATTCAGTTGTTTTCAAAAGTATGTAATCTTCGAGAAAATCGCTGTAAAATCATTTAAAACTCAATAACAACATCGATCCAATAAAAATCAGTATGAGACATTTCTGAAGTTTGGTTCTTTGCATAATGCTTTATGAATGTTCTTATTTTGAAATAAAGTCAGTTTATCAACAGCTTCGATTCGGAACGAGTTTTCTGAAAATGCCAAGACGTAAATTAACAAATGCTGAGGCTAATAGGGCTATCGGAATGCTACAGGGTGACCTAACTCAGGTTGTTGTAGCGGAAAGGCTCCAAATCAGCCAAAGTTTGCTATCTCGACTTTGGAATAGGTTCAGGGAGACAGGTTCCGTGTTGGAAAGACCAAGGCTTTGTGGGCGACGAAAAACAACACCTGCTCAGGATCGTTTCATCACCGTTTCGGCGAGAAGAAACCCTACATCTACGTGTAGAATGCTACGGAATACTCTACAAAATGCAGATGGGGTACAAGTTTCCATCGAACCATCAGACGACGTTTGAGAGAGGTGAATCTAGGTTCTAGACGTCCATTAAGAGGAGTTCCATCAACAGGAGACCATAAGCGTCAAAGACTGGAACGGGCAAGGCAACATATCAATTGGAACGATCAATGGCGTAGTGTCCTTTTCACTGATGAATCCAGATAAGGACGATTTTCAGATTCTCGAAGAATAAGGGTATGGACAATCCCACGCATACCCCGTAATCGCTATGTCCAAGAAGTCCATCCATTCCGAGGGGGTAGAGTTATGGTATGGGCCGGGATATGTTTCAACGGGCGCACTACTTACACTATAGGCAGCATGTCATTGACAATGTTGTGCCAAATTTTCACGCTGCTATCGGTGAAACTTTTCAATTTCTAGACGACTACGCTAGACCGCACCGTGCAGCCATAGTTGAGAATGCGCGCGAGGAGCTTGGTATTCCACATTTACCATAACCTCCGCATTCACCAGATTTGAATTGCATAGAACATGCATAGGATATGCTCCAAAAAAGATTAAATAATCATCAACCTACCCCAGAATCCTTAAATGATCTGAGAGAGCTTCTGCCCAGTTTATGGAACCAAATTCCTCAAGAAATGTTCAACAACCTCGTGTGTAGCATGCAAAGAAGATGTCAAGCTGTTATTGATGCCCGTGGAGGCCAAACATTGTACTGATAGTCAAAATGCTTGAATTCTCTGGGGATGAAATTTCGTTGATTTACTCGATGTTTCTTAACCATCCTGTATACGCTGCAGACCTACAGGCTAAAATTAATTTGCAACTTGAAATCATATTAATATGAATTTTCATCACAAAAATCTTGTTTTAACTATATTTTTTTGCAATTTAGGTCGATATCCCTAACTCATGTGGAGCAGTTTATTAACCATTTGATGATTATTTCAATGACCTCAACAACATTAACTTCAATTGTACACTTGCTCATAGTGTTCAACCAATAATAAACTCGCTGTACCATCGAAATGCCAAGCTTTCCATGGGGTTATTTACAGAAAACCGTTCTGAAATAAACGCATAATACTTATACTCATAGAAGACGCTAATTTCAAATGAAAACATTCAGAGATTTTCCTTCTTTATTTCGTCTTCAGATAACCAAGTCTACCTCTAGGCATATGACAGAGCTTACAATTATCTTGCAACCCATTAGTCTTCCTACATGCACATATATCGAAAGCTTTCACGTCTTCAGACTTAACACAATGGCAATGTTCACAAGCACATTTTTTGGGCAATGATTTATGTACCACGAGTTGATTCTTCCCCTGATTACAATTTCTAGTCCTGCTATTCTCGTTGATAACGAACGGATTTCCTTTGAAGCTTTCCGTCTTTTCTTTACACGAGGTGGATTTTTCAGTTTTATCTTCCGGGAATGTGATGCATGGTATTTGTTTACATTTTACTTGTTTCGTTTTGCAGACTGGTGGCACGAATACGCAAGTGTTTTCCATACAGGTTTGACAACAAGGGCATTGTGAATTGTTTAAATGAGTCTTGGGTTTGTCGCGTATAGTTATGCATTTTCGATCTGGGTGATGACGACAAATTGTAGGTTGTATGTGATGATGACAGTTCGAACACTCTTCTCTTTCACATATCTCCCTGATTCCGTTACTGACTGGTGCAACATCACCGCAACAATGTCTGCTTTCTTCGCAGCAATGGTGCACACAAGGCTCTACATTCGGACGAAATGAACAGCATTTTCCACAGTTTTTCCTACAGGATGTTTTAGCGAAACAGCAGCCTTTGTGTTCGTTGGATATTTCTGTATCATCAACTGATTGGATCTGTTCAACAACTTTATTCAGATGGGATAGAAGAGTATCCTTGTCATAGCACTCTCCGTTGTAGATCACTAGCATTTTCAGGCAGGGAATTTTGATAAATAACGTCTAAATGCTAGGCAGTAACACCCATAAATTCCATACAAAAATTTTGGATTTCGAAGCTGACAACGAATTTGACACGTTTGTCAGGAATGTTCAGTGAAATTTTGAATGTTTATACAAAGATCCAGGATAGTTATAGTTATAGTGAAAAGGGGTTACAGTTCACTGTGACCTTAAGGTCTATTGTGCCCAGTGTCAGAGCTGTTATCATCGCGCCTCCTACAGCTCGCCCTCCAGTTCCAGAGATTTGATGAAATCCATTATCTGGGATGGCTTCAAGGAGGATAACTCCCCACTTCTACAAGTTTTTTGTCCAAAGCACTCTTTCCTTCGGCTTGTAATGGCATAGCATTCCGTAACCAGGTGAATAGGAGTTTTTTCCTCCTCCCCACAGAATCTAAACTCATCAGTGTCCGATTAACCCATTCTCAACAGATGCTTATTTAGGCGACAATGTCCTGTGAGAAAGCCAGTGAGTAAGTGAAGTTGGTTTTTACTGAGATCCAGATATTTTTTGGATCTAGCAGTTTCAAAGTTCCTGAGGAATTTTTTAAAGTGATCCATCCCTGGGAGATTCCGCCAGAGTGTTTCTCTTTCGGTTCTCTCCTTCAGCATGAACTCCTTCTTATAGGTGCATTTTCCTATACCACAGAAGGGTTCTGGGCCAGTGAGTGGCGTTTGTGCGCTCTTTCTGGCCAGTGTATTGGCCTCTTCGTTTCCTACGATTCCCGAATGACCAGGAACCCAGATTAAAAAGACCTTATTCTTCTTGCCTACCTCATCGAGTTTATTTCGGCACTCCCAAATCACCTTTGAGTCAATGACGTAGGAGCTCAGTGCTTTAATAGCAGCTTGACTATCTGTATGAATAGCTATATCGCACTTCTGATTGTAGTTGGTGTATTTCCTTTCCCAATCCTATCTTTTGCTTTGTACTGAAGTTTTTCTCAGTGCTTACTTTCTTGATCATTACGTCACTAGGAAGGTTTGCAGATGAGGTGTAGTCATTTAAAGAGGACCAAGCTCTCTGAAACCTGACTCTCTCATTACCTGACTCTCTCATTGCCTGCTCCTTCTCTTGATACTCTGAGGATGGCCTCATGGGCTACCCTATCAATCAAGGATGCATATACCATTTTTAAGAACTATTCATTTTGAAGTCGCCCTTCTCAAAAAAATCCAGAGTCTTTTCGTCTGAGAAATTTTGAAGGCTATAGTCGGAAATTCGTAGTATTCTATGCTTCAATCTCTAGTCTCTATCTGGTTTTCTATGACATCATTCTGAGTAAGTTGATGAAATCAAGCAACTTCGCCAGGAAATGCCAAACTGAAGACTTACTGTCAAAATTTAGATTGTGTGCAATTTTTTTTATTCGCGTACTTGCTCTGTTTATGTGTCTTCGATCTTTTATTATGTGGAAATCCAGAACCTCTTCATTGACGATTAACATTGAGAAATAATCCAGATGAATCCTAACCAGTATTATGGATCACAATCCAATTATAATATGCCAATGCAAAATGCCCAATCATACTATCAGCCACCGATGATGAGCCCCCGACCTCCAGACCCAACCCCTGCTCCTCCACAGGTCAATCATGTCCAATTCAGCCAAAGTCAACCTATGATGAATCAACACATTCCACCCCCTCAGTACAACCAACCTCAATACCAGTTTGGGAATAATCAGAGCATAAACTACCCTACTGCTACTCCACCTGTGCAGAGTACTCAGTATCAACCTGCTCCACCAAATGTAGAACCTAATCCAGTTGCAGCTCGTTCGCCAGTTCATCAAAACTACCAGTTTAGCCAACCCAATCCAGTAGTAGCTCGTCCTCCAGTCCAGCAAAATTACCAGTATAACCAGCCTAATCCAGGTCAATTTTATCCCAATAATGTACCAAACCCAAACGTGTCCAATCCAAATCAATATGGAGGTACTGTGAATACTCCAGAAAATTATAACCCTGGGGTTCCTTCTCAGAATAATTATAGCGTTCCTCAAAATAATCAGGGCAGCTTTTACAACCCTCCACCAACAGACAATCAACAAATAAGCCAACTCAATTCAGTTGATACCAAAGCAGCTCATGTGGAGGAGCCTCATTCAACATCGAATAAAGACCCTCCAGCACAATTCAAAGAGCCAACGCTGGAAAAGGTGCGAACTTTTAGGCCAACAAACGTTGTTGGAGATTACAAGTGCTCAGATTTTCCAAACCTCTTCACTGGACCATTTCGTTACTCAGCCACCGTTCAAAGAAAACCTTTCACCATGAAAGGTGATTCAGGTAGACCCTCAACTCAACCGAACCCAGAGGGAAGGACGAATGTTGGGTTGACCAGACATGCGAAAAGGTGGGAACTGAGAGGTGGAAAGTATTATGGGTGTTTTACGTCACGCACCAATGGGTTGCAAGATAACTGCCCGAAGGCCAGATGTAAGCTGTGTCCTACAGAAACGAAGAAATGAAGTGATTCTCTTCATGTCGGTGATTTTCGAGGAACTTTGAATCAAATTTTATATTTATATGCTAATAAACTATCGAAATGTGCATTCGTAGATTTTTATGATGAAGAGTTCTCAACTTCATCTTATGTAATATGTTAAGATCTTTCTTGTGATGAGTGGCAGCGATGAAAAACTGATGGTGTTATCTAGTGATACCAAAAAAGGTTTATATCGACCACGAGAAGTCTAAGATGATTTGCAAGGCTTCCACTCAAAATTCAAAAACAAACGTTGTCATGTTTTTGGGGTTTGAGTCTACTAAAAAGAATTTATGGGGTTCTCTGATCTAGAATACAGGCTGTTATCTCGGAATTTCTGATTTAGGATTTTTCTACAGCGAAATGAAACGACTGGAGAGAGAATCTTCGTATCAAAGTTCATGGATATGCAGATATGAATTTTTCATGTTGCTGGTGCGCTGAACGCTGCCTAGTTTGGTATGGATATATGATGGATATTTCATGCTTTTCCATATGTATTTCCGAAACCTCGACATTTATTATCGTTTCAACATCCCATATACTTCTCTGATCGATGTTTTCCATGACAAGGCATTTGGTATTCAAATCAGTCTTTCAATGTTACCGTTTCGGAGGGAAAGGTTCTATTTTTTGTTCGACCCATTAAATGCCACGATATAGAATTTGCTAGGAGGAAGAATACATCGCATAAAGGGATATTATATCGATCATAAAATATATCTTCGTCATTATAGCTACTATTATAAGATTTGATGGCTTCGACATGGTCACTTGCTGAGAAATGCCACATTGTGAGGATTGAGTAGCAATAAATGCTTTGTGAGGGTCTAGAATACGTGCTGTTTAATTCTGTACTGTTTCGAGGCCCATCCAGTTAGATCATGCAGAGTTTTTCTTATCGAAATCATGAAGTACTTTTTCTTCGTTCAAGCTGGACAAGTGACTGTGAACCCAATCACGTTTTGGTGGAATTGAAAAAATGTCCAACCTTGTTGAATATTTTATAATGGCCAATTAACAGAAAAATGGCACCCATTTCTTGAGTGCAAACTCGAACAACCAAATTTGAACAGATATGCATGAGTTGATATTTGATTCGAATCTTTGAACAGACGAAGAACGAAGAATAAACTGCTCCACATGAGTTAGGGATATTGACTTAAATTGCAAAAAAAATATAGGTAAAATGAGATTTTTGTGATGAAAATTCATATTAATATGATTTCAAGTTGCAAATTAATTTTAGCCTGTAAGTCTGCAGCGTATACATGGTGGTTAAAAAAAATCGAGTAAAAAAATGAAATTTTATTCCCACAGAATTCAAGCATTTTAAGACTATCAGTACAATGTATAGCCTCCACGGGCATCAATAACAGCTTGACATCTTCTTTGCATACTACACACGAGGTTGTTGAACATTTCTTGAGGAATTTGGTTCCATAGACGGGGCAGAAGCTCTCTTAGATCATTTAAGGATTCTGGAGTAGGTTGATGATTATTTAATCTTCTTTTAAGCATATCCCATGCATGTTCTATGCAATTCAAATCTGGTGAGTGCGAAGGTATTGGTAAATGTGGAATACCAAGCTCCTCGCGCGCATTCTCAACTATGGCTGCACTATGCGGTCTAGCGTTATCGACTAGAAATTGGAAAGTTTCACCAATAGCAGCGTGAAAATTTGGCACAACATTGTCAATGACATGCTGCCTATAGTGTAAGGCGGTCATATTCCCAGGACAAATGTGTAGATCTGTGCGCCCGTTGAAACATATCCCGGCCCATACCATAACACTACCCCCTCGGAATGGATGGACTTCTTGGACATAGCGACGATTACGGGGTATGCGTGGGATTGTCCATATCCTTATTCTTCGAGAATCTGAAAATCGTCCATATATCTGGATTCATCAGTGAAAAAGACACTACGCCATTGATCGTTCCAATTGATATGTTGCCTTGCCCATTCCAGTCTTTGACGCTTATGATCACGTGTTAATGGAACTCCTCTTAATGGACGTCTAGAACCTAGATTCACCTCTCTCAAACGTCGTCTGATGGTTTCGATGGAAACTTGGACCCCATCTGCATTTTGAAGAGTATTCCGAGCATTCTACACGTAGATGTAGGGCTTCTTATCGCCGAAACGGTGATGAAACGATCCTGAGCAGGTGTTGTTTTTCGTCGCCCACCAAGCCTTGGTCTTTCCAACACGGAACCTGTCTCCCTGAACCTATTCCAAAGTCGAGATATCACACCTTGGCTGACTTGGAGCCTTTCCGCTACAACAACCTGAGTTAGGTCACCCTGTAGTATTCCGATAGCCCTATAAGCCTCAGCGTTTATTAATTTACGTCTTAGCATTTTCAGAAAACTCGTTTCAAATCGAAGCCGTTGATAAACTGACTTCATTTCAAAATAAGATCATTCATGAAGCATATGCAAAGAACCAAACCTCAGAAAAAAGGCGACCAGATTGACGAAATGTATCATTCTGATTTTTATTGGATAGATTCAAGTTTATATTGAGTTTTAAATGATTTCACAGCGATTTTTCGAAGATTACATACTTTTAAAAACGATTGAATACGATATCCCTAACTCTTGTGGAGCAGTTAAATTCTTGATTCTCCACAATTCGGTGTAAAAAGTTGATATGCATTTCGACTTTCATGAACGAATACGTTGTGTATAGGGTGGATCTCATCAACCTTTAATGCTCCGTCGAAGTTCTCAGTAATACCATCAATTCGCAAAGCTGACGCGAATTGATTTGACGCACAGCGTTCTACTAATGCAGATGTGACAAACATAATTGGAAACTTTCAGTACTGCGAATGTTCTAACAGGAATTGCACATGTCATAGAGTGCTAAACTGATTCTAACTTTTAAACCCCAACGGAATCATAAGCGATTAAACCGGAGTGCGATGTTTCACTAATTGCTTCAGTAGTTTGGCCTCCTTCAGAAGGAATTATAGTCGACAGCAAGAGAGATACTTCGAGAGAAAATTCTCACAGAATGAAACACAGGGAACATATTTGAACTTTTGTTGAATATTTGATAATTGTTTCTTATTATTCAGTATCATCTTAGATCGAATCAAATCCTCTTCTAACTCATTACTCAGGTAATGGTATGAAGTGAGGGATTTTGTAATATACTATCTTTTAAAACCTGTTGTGACTGGCACCCAAGCCATTACAATTTAATGGTCAAAAGCCAATAGGAAAGAAAAGCACCTGACAACATATTGTTACATTTCCCTTTCAAAAACATAACAAAATTGTGATAGAGGTCCATTTTATGGTTTTGCATTAATCCAATTCTAAGATGGCTAAAAGTGAATTATGTTCTCAAGAACGATTTTTTTGAACTGACTTTGATTCATAACTGATGAATAGTTTGGACGTTCTACTTATGGTAGTCTGCGAAAATCTACTGAAAATCATTTCGTGAAAATGTTTTTCCACAACAAAATCTAAGAGTCCATTCCCATGTAGTTTCCAAGGAAATCATTCCGATATTTGTCATTAGATATAATTTCTAAATTTCAAAGTACGTCCCGCGAATTTTCGAGAATTTTCTTCGAAATTCAAGTATATAGTGCCATTTCAAGTAAAACAAATTGTTACACGTGCTCAGGTCTCTTCGTTTTGTGAATTTAACATCTCATTTTCAAATTTCCACGTGCGATGGCTACCGATTATTACTCCGGGGGTTATGGCGGTCAATACAACAATCCAGGAGCTGGATACTACCCTATCCAGCAACAACCCTTCGGCGGTCAAAATTACAACATGAACACCAACTACGCACCGAACTACCCAACTCCACTGGCCCAACAGAGCTACTACACCGAACCCTACGGAATGAATCAAGGCTACACGAGTCCAAACCCGAATTATCCCCCTAATTACGGGATGAATTTCGCTCCTAATCAGACAGCACAATTCCCTCAACAGCCACAAGTAACGCAGCAGAATAAACCTCAATCAATTCAAGAGCGCGCTCCAGCCACACAAAGGAAAAATAACGAGAAACTGCCCCTGGAAATCCGAGGCGGTGTTGTCATTAGCAATTGTCATTGTGCGAAGAAAAACGGACTTCAGGACCATTGCGGACGTTCCGTTTGCAGAGTTGAGAACGAGAGTAAGAGGAGGAGGCAGAGGATATGGCATGATCTTCCTACAAAAGACACGGAGAGGATCATTCCTAACCTCGAAGCTAACAACATCATACTCAATCCGGCGTATAATGAGATTGCCGATTACCAGATGGTTCCTTCTAATGCAGAGCCTGTTCCTGTTGCGTATAATTACAACATGTAGCTTGTCAACGAAACATATCTTTGAAGTCTTGTCCATGTCTTGTCACGATAATAAATTTTTTTTCGACTCTTTAGTGTTATTGTGTAACAGCAAATTCAGTACCCGTGCTTTAAGAATTTCTCGTCGAAATGAGTTGTAATTGAATGATTAAATGGGGTCAATGGTACTAGAGAAATTAGTCTCCAGGCCAATGAATCGAAGAGTTTTTTTTGAAGGTTTTAAAACTGGATTTCTAATGACGTCCACTCTACCAGAAAAGTGATAATCTCTAAGGGCCGCTTGCACCGTATGACAAAACTTCAGATTAAATGCAAAACCTCGATTAGTGTCTATGATTCTCTTGCACCGTGTCGTAATCCTAGTTTAACAACCCTAACTAACGCTTAAAGATAATCCTCCGAATTGGGAGGATTAAATGGAAGTTTAACGATAAACTTTGAATTCTAACCCTACATTCATGGATGACACAAGTCAGGCTTGTTTCAAAAATGATGTTTGATTATAAATCAAATTGGAAAGAATAATGACTGAAGTAGAAATTATAGATTTTGGTTTTCTTAGGCGAAGATATGAAAGATCAAATTGGTGTGAAATGAAAAGCACACACAAGAATGAATAACTGAACTAAATATTAACGGTCGAGGTATATTTTGAACTGAACAAATCCATACATGCCTAATAAAGTTGGAGGTACAGTTCTTCTGATATGTAGAATTATTCTTTAATTCACTGTGACACATGGTATCATTCAATCGGAACCAATATTATTACCAATGCGTTGAAATGAAAGTGAATAAATATTATTAAATTTCCAAGATGCATGTTTATTGAAAAAATCACATATTTTCTTATAGATGTTTGCCTATTATCAAAAATATGGTTTGTTCATGCTTTTCGATAATTTCTTTTTTATTTTCCTCTGTTATTTCCATACGAGAATCCATGAGTTTATCATATTCTACATCCAAATCTGAAGTGGTAAGTGCTTTGACAATTAGAGTTTCGAACCAGGTATATTTTCATTTGTGAAGGACGAAGAATATTCCAAAGAAGGATGTCAACTTGTGCAATGAATGTTGCACCGGTTTTTACCAAAGAAATTCGTTATTACAAACTCTTTCAATTTGCGAAACGCTCGATATCAAAAAATGTCTAAACATCGAAACTGTCAAAGCATAGAAAGGGATAAAATAAACAACGTGAAAATAGGCACAAGTACCAATTTACGTAAAAATAACCAGATTTGTGGATTAACTTTAATCTAGTTACATTCAGCCTCGGTGCAAGCCAAATATTTAATCCTGGATTAAATAAATTAATCGACGCTTAACTAACTAACGCTTAGAACCAATACGGTGCAAGTGGCCCTAAGTTTGGTAAGGTGAGTGCATTCCACTACCTCCACTGCTTGGCTTGAGGTAAGATGCCTAGAATCATGTGTTTAGTCATCGAAGCTTAAGGGGACCTGGTACACGTGCGAGCTCCCTTCGAAAATTGGGCTTTTTATTTCCATGATATCTCAGTTCGTATGCGGCGTAGACCAAAAAATTTTTTTTAAATTAAATCTTAATCATTTCTCTAGAATGTATATCACTCGCTTTTCTGTTTTTCTTTATTTATCAGGAAAAAAATCTGGTGAGCTGTAGTTTCATGAAAATCTGGACCAACGATTTTATTTCCATGATATCTCCGTCAATTTTCGGGATAAATGTTTGAAATTTTCAGTATACATGCGGAATAATATTTTGCAGAATGTGTATTATTCACTTTTCCGTTTTTCTGCGTATATTAGGAAAAAATCTTGTTGAAAATATGAACAGTTAAGTTCCCATTTTATAATTCATTTAAAAATTTGTTGGTGGCAATAAACAAAAAAAAATTTATCAATACACATTCTGGAAAATATTATTTTGCATGTTAACTGAAAATTTCATAAATTCATCCCGAGAATTGACAGAGATATCATGGAAATTAAATCGTTTATACAGATTTTCATGAAATTACAGCTCACCAGGTCTTTTTCCTAATATACGAAGAAAAACAGAAAAGCGAGTAACACACATTTCAGAGAAATTATTAAGCTTTAATTAAAAAAAAATTTTGGTCTACGTCGCATACTTATTTGTGGTATTTGTTGTCTTTAATGCTCCTCACTTTTTGTTTATTGTCTCAGAGTCACTCATTGGGAGATCTGACCATATTCTCCTGGTGCATGTGCTCATTCTTCAATACATCTTTATGTAGTCCCTAGTGGGACCTAGCGTCATATCCTTTTCCCTTACGTCCATTTTTTTTCCTAATGTCCATTCTTTTTCCCATAACATAATATTTTTTCACGTGGTGTGCATGTGTTTTTTCCAGGTTAAAGAATTCTGGATAGTAGCATACTCTGTGATTAGGGGACCATTAATTGTTATTTAAGAAGTGGTTCAAAATACGGTTCAAGAAAGTATAAATTAATTGTAATGGAAAAACAACTATAAATACCATGTTATGTTTATTTAAGGAGCCCCAATTAGCTTCTTGCGTGCTAGCGCACTACTTCATAACTGACAGCATCGAAATAACCAACATGAACAACTTTCAGTTGTTTATCCCAGTTTTGCTTGAAATTTATGCATCGACGGCATGTCGTGTCAAGGTGCCATCGTCCTATGAAAAATACGACCCTAACTCCGCCCCTGTAATTTCCAATTAGGTATATTGTGGGTCAAGAAGGGACGAAAACATCCACTACGGTGATTGCCCACTTGCACAATCAAGACATCGTCAAATTCCATGGATATAAAAATTCTTTTTGTGCGGAAAAACTATCCTTTTAAACCATTTCCTTTAATCAAATGTGAAAAACATAAAGTTCAGTCATGCTGACCTTTTCGCGTATTCACATAATACATCTTTGATGTCACGCCTGCTCTATATATCTTCGAAGACAAATTAAAGCACACCGCGAGATGATGTATTCACCCTAAGGGATTAATATCTGCTACAAATTATCCGTATCCCCGTCGTCATTACGACGGAGGAAACGGGAAAATACCGTTGCAAAATATCAGGATAGGTACCCTTTTACTGCTGCTAATTGCACACTGAAAGAGGGAAAAATCCATGCATTCGAAGGTTGTGGCGCTTTTCATTCGAGAGAACGCAAGTTCCCGAATGCAGTCGAACAAGAAAAGGAGAATTCTCGTGCTTGATTGCTTGATAATAGTCAATCTGATGGGTCCTATGAACTGAGCCGGGACGACACATGCTATCAGAGGTTTCATACTTACACAGTAAAATGGTAAAAAAAACACAACCAGCCGCCGGGATGCTCTAAAAACACATAAGTCCGTTCTTGGCAGGTTTTACCTTTTTTATGGTGGAAAACGTACTTGGCCTTGAAGGCTTGGTCAATGGGAAGGTAGATGGGATAGTAGGGATCGGGTACACCACGTGGTGTCGTGGACGGTGCTTCTTCGGGATCTTCCTCATCGACGATGTCTTCAGGTTGGATAACATCCTTGGATTTGTGGTTCCTGGCGTACCTAGGATGCTTGCGCTTCAGCGGGGTTGGCACCCGTTTGTGGTGAGGTTCAGCGAAACGGTGTCCTCTTCTGATCCTCTGGAGGAATGGAAGTCTTTCGGAACATTCTTCCGTCAGTTCGTCTTCGCTGTTCGCTGATTTGAATCTGAAAATGATATCGATTTGAATTGCGCGCCATGTTTGACAGTCATAATGTCACATGATTATGAAGTGACAGATAGAAAGTTGACAGAAGGAAGGATGGTGCCACATGTCATACCATCCCTGAAATATTAACGATCTTGCATGAGTTTGTTCCTGGTCGTCTCAGTTTCCGATTTGGTGACCAGAATTGGATTCCACGATCTTGCGATTCTTTATTACACCCGTTTTTTCGTTCTACCAAAGAAATTACAATGAAAAAATTTTGAGTTTTATATGCCATATAGCTTCGATAAAACGGGGAACTACAAACCAAGAGTTTTATACGGTTTCTGATTCTGCTGGGTATTATGAATCCATAACAACATTCAGTTTTGAAGGATGAGTTATAACTTTATTAAATATCTTTCGGAATTGAATTTCAACTAGGAATAATCCAATAAACGTGGGAAAATATGTTTTCGCCAAATTGAGGAAATGGCTTTTCATCACGAAATCCACATTCAACTAATACGTACAATTGGTATTTATGGCTTCCCTAATGTTATTCAATCTTAATCCTAACCTATAGGAAAGCTGATACGTAGTTTTTCGAGACAATTAGGCAGTGGATCATATGTTTTCCAAGAAATATACGTGTATAAGAAGATCACATTGGATTGAGAAAAGAAATATTAAAAAGATACTTGTTCGGATTTAATAATTTTTGCTTCTTTTTCTTATGTACAGGGTGGGGCAGAAAAACCTATCCGATTTCAAAACGTTATAAAATTAAAACCACTCAGCTTGTCAAAATTTTTTTTTTATTAACATATCGCAAATTTTATGCCATTTTTAAATTTAAGTTTTGAAAAGCACATCACTCAAATGTCGTCCTTGGGAGCGGATACACTTATTTAGGCGCTCGCGGTAGCGTTCAATCGCGGCTCTCACATTGGCCACGTTTTCAGGTCCTGTTGCTGTCCTGGGACGTCCAGGCGACTTCTTTTTCAATGCTGAACTCGTCTGTCTAAAATTTGACACCCACACTTTAATCGTAGCGTGATGTGGAACAGGATCATGACGCCCGAGTCCGAAATGAATTCGAAAAGCGCGTTGTGTAGCAATTATCGAACCGCCGCATTCGATAAACCGCTCAATAACAAAAGCACGATGTTCACCAGACCAAGGCATGTTGACTACTGAAAAATGGAATAAAACCAGCTTTCTAACGGTTTTTACCCCACTACTCTACCTGCTCTCTCTTCTGAGAAAAAGGGATTTGAAATCGGATAGGTTCTTCTGCCCCACCCTGTATTTGAAGATGTGTGAATATGTTTTTAGAAGACAATCAATTTTAAAAAGTCCAGAAAAGAGATATCCTCTTCCGTTTATGTAGGTTAATTTGTAGCAATTTGCAATCAATCGATAAACAATATCTACTCGTTCATAAAGGTGCATAAATAAATTACAAATCAATGCAATATATCTGCTTCTATAATGAAAAGACATCAATGTTCCGTGTCGAAATGATTCAAATTTTTACGAGGCAGTAAAAATCTGGTTTTCAGTCTCCGGAACTGGAAATCCGGGAGAATCATAAACGCCAGGAAATGATTGAATTCTCAGGATATGTCACGTGCAGGTTTATCTGCAGCTGAATGGGCTCGATGGCGACGCTTCGATGGGAAGATTCTCCATACTTTCTGGCTCAAAACTACAAAATCTGCTTCCGATTTCATAATGTTTCATGGTGAATCAGCAAGGCGAATACCATTCGAGCATGGAGGGTTTGATATGATATTTCGATAAAATGTGTACTGAAAAGTACAAGGTTGAAATAGTTTGAATTATCATCAAAAATTCCCTACGTTTTCACCTACTCTTTCTCCATATCATAAGCTTTGCCAAAATAACGTTTGTCTGATGGCCCATGGGTTCTTTAATTAAGAACGATTTTTTGTTTGCTAAATGGCGAAGGCGCTAGTCAATAGGAGACAACATTTTTTCATTAGTATGGCTAATAGGTCATTTTTTATGGAGGTATTTTGGAAAAATTCTGTTGTGGGGCATTAATCAACAGATATACGTCAATATAGATTACCTATCCAAGTGTAGAACAACCATATTTGAGTTCAACCCGAAAAGCTCCATAATGAATCAAACTTGTCAGTAACTTTTCGTATTTTCCTAATTCTCCATTGAATTCTGAATGAGTACATTTATGCATTGGTTCCTTCTTCCAGTTGGCCATTTTCGATTCAGGCATTTCTAAGTTTCTAGCACGAAAATAAATAATGGGAAAATTCCCTTCGGTTATCTGAAATGGAAAACCGATGAAAAACATTGACATAAGCCGGATACTTCTCCCTGTTGGTTTCCTGATCAAATACCAGTATCGGAAGGTCAGACGAGACCAGCAAATTCATCACTCCCAACACATCTGCCTCGTTTACCCATTTCTGTTTGTGACCGTGCATTTGGGTCAATATCACCGAAACTGAATTTGGGACAAAGAAAATGGCAAGAACGGGGTTTCCGATTCCTCGGAAAATTTGTTATATTGAGTAATGGATTGGATCAATTTCCGAACTATGAAAAATCTATACACAGCGACGTTTTCCTATTTTCCACCGAATGGTTACCGGGAAGGAAATATATTAACAAGGAGGTGACGTTAATAGATTGCAGGAGTTGCTAACTATTCCAGGAATTGCGTTCGAGTTTCAAGCGCAAAGTAACAAAGACCGCTTCACCAAGAGTTCCTGAATTTTCAATTGTGTTCTACTTCAATGGTGACCCAAACATGTTCAGCTCGTTTTTGGAGTGACTTGCAAAATAATGTACTCTTCAGAATATGGCTATTAAGAAAAGCGAACATTAGGGCAGATGTAGAGGAAATACGTACAAAATGACATATATGTACCAAATGACATAGGCATCGTAACTTGAGTTTGGAGGTATCAAATGCGTAACTGCCTACCATATCACACGATCTGAGTGGGGTCTATTAACCTCTGAAAACTCGCAGGCTCAACTCTAGTCATTCGGTCGTTATGAGTGATAACAGGAAGCAACAGGTCACGAATTTTTTTCATTGCGCCAAATTTAAAAAAGAATATCCAGTTTTCACCATTTCTTTCATTTATATTGCATTCATTTCGAACTTTACTTATATGTCATTGTAATCACAAAGCTTTTTTGTATTAACCCGATATATTTCTAGTTTCATAACGCTTTATGGATAAAATGACATATACAGTGAACGGACAAAATGACATAGGTATTCCAGCTGAATTAACCCTATCTACCGGACAACACCGGGACTATTCATCCCAGGCTCCATCAGCAAACAAAAAGCCAGGACTTGTCTTAACAAATTCATAACAAAATATTCATCTGCGGCTAAAAAAGGCAATGCATCTTAACCTACTCTTGCTGATCCTCTAGGGAGAGGTTCCTTCAATCCCTTGAGGAGGATTATAAGTGGACAAGGCAAACGTGAGCCGAAGACTAGATAAACGTACTTAGTGTCAACTCCTACATCTAATATGATTGCAATCAAATCAAAAAATGAGCCCATACCTCCTCCAAAAAAAGTAGACAAGTCCCTAGGGCATTATTTAAAGAAGACAAAAAAGAAGACAATGTTCCTAGCAATTTTCGAGATGATGAAGACGAATGTCCATCTGTCTATTGTTATGACCTTTTTTCCCGATTTAGATCGGGAAAAAACCAGTCTTCTCCAGGATTATCCCTGGAAAAGACTGGTTTACGATGCATGCATTGGATGCATTAGGCTCACGCATCTTGTGCTGATGTTGCTAGAAGAACTGAGAGTTTTATCATTGAACTTCATCTGTAGTTTAGTAACTTTATGCAGAAAACTACAGTTGCCTGTTGCCGGTATGTTATTTTGTCTATAGCATGCGGACAGAATGAATTTCGTTTATACCAATTTATCCAAGAATATTCCATTTTTTGGAACATTTATTTCATAAAGGTTGATTAGATTTTATGAAGTTAGGACGAGAAATCATGGGTGTAGAATATGACTTTACTGTAATTCACTACACAAACAAATTATGCCTCTGGAATAAAACTCTATGTCATTTTGAACGTACTTCCTCCACAGTCTTCCTACAGGGTGATTCACCCACGTGATTCATAAGAAATTTTTACAGAACTAAAATTGATATAAACCTGTCAAAGCTTAAGGTGTATGTGGAATATATTCTTCGCTGAATCCCGGTATGAAAAGTCACAGTTTATCTTGCCTGTCAATTGCAGGAGAAACATCCGAATCTTCCTTATCCCACCCAGATTATCTGTAATACATTACCTTGTATCCTGATCCTGTGTATCGATGACGCAAAGCTCCTCCTCCTCCGAAGCCGGGGTCACGTCGCAATTTGTGACTAAGGCCCCAGCCGTATCGAGTCCCATGTGGTTCACAGGACTTTTCAAGACGCTTAGCACCAGATCCTCTCCTGCAAACGCGGCTGGAGCAGGTTCATCCGGTCTACAATTCGAAGGAGAGCAGGCGTTAAGGACGTGTACACCCTGTACACGTCCTTAACGCCTTAACGCAACATGGGTCGAAATACAAAGTGTGTAAAGCCTTGACGTTTTTCGCCATGAATAAAATGCATATTTCTCTATTTTTTTAGAAAACGCCAAGAAATTCCTACCTTCATTTTGCGACACATGTTTTGAAACACCCTTTGAATACGCAAATAAAAGAGAGAGAGATGAGTTTCGGGATCAAATTTGTTACTTGGATGGAAATATACAGCGCTTCTCAGAGGAAAAATATTTGGCAACAAAATCCTGAAACAGGTCAATTTTTGTTTCACTTTTACCAAATTTTTATGCATTTTTGAAGGATTTTTGTTGGATCCTGTGCCATCCCCATCAACCCTCTAAATTTTTTGAATAGGGAAAGTTGGTCATGTGGTACTTTTTTGGCAATGTCTTTGCGTCTTCTTTACAGGCGTGCAGAAATTTTCAAGAATTTTTTTTTTTTTTAGTTAGTTTAAAGAGTTTTCAGTATGTGCACTTTGTCATGGCTCATTTACTTTGAGACGATGGTACCTGATGAAATTTGTCACCGAATGAAAGTCGACCATTACAGTTTCGTTCATGAACAACTTTCAACCCCTACGATCCCTTTTATGGAGAGATTTTCATGTGAGGGGGTTGAAAGCGGTTGAAAATTGTGCATGATCAAAACTGTAATAGTGGACTTTCATTAGATGACAAAATCCATCAGGTACCATCGTCTCATGAGCTATGACAAAGTGCACATACTGAAAACCTCTTTGAACTAACAAAAATTTTTTTTCTTGAAAATTTCTGCACAAAGACCTTGCCAAAAAAGTACCACATCACCCACTTTCCTGCTTCAACAAATTTAGAGGGTTGATGGGGATGGCACAGGGTGCAACAAAAATCCTTCAAGAATGCATAAAAATTTGGTAAAAGTGAAACAAAAATTGACCTGTTTCAGGATTTTGTTGTCAAATATTTTTCTTTTGAGAAAATGAATTTGTGCCATAATTTTGATGCGCACTGTATACGTAAGATGGATTCTTGCAAAATGGCCAGCGCCAGTAAAATAATTATCAATGAATGAACTCTAAAGTCACGCTGAATATCATTCAGAACTCCGATACTTTTCCCGATATTCTCAAAAATACGGAAAATTGACGAAAACAAATGTGAAGCGGGTGGATACCCTCCTTGGGAAGAATTAATTATCCATTTTCCCCATTTCCAGTCTTGTTTGTTGTAATTCGAGGTATTGTTTTCGAGGCAAATTGAACAGCGGTTTAATGTTTACCCCTATCAGTTTCCAATGATAACTGCGAATCCAATGCATGCGGGAGATAATGTGAACACCTATACTTTGGTTCATTAAAAGCAGAACAAAGGATTTTCCCGGAAAAAAGAAATTATTGAAAATCGATCCCACAGGTCAATTTCATCGAGGAATATATCTTTAAAATGAAAACCGTGTACCTCCAATGTTTGTATACCCTATATCGACCAAAATGAATGTCATATTTGCTCACCAAAGTTTGAGTAATCACAGGACAATACTGTCAAAGTTGTTTAACGTTCACCGCACTAGGCTATGAGGCAGGATGAAAAGTTGAGTACGTATTTATTCAAACATACAGGGTTCCGATCCAACTTTAAGTTTCCAGGAATTGTTTGCTTAACA
The DNA here is from genome assembly GCA_910592335.1 of Adalia bipunctata. Taxonomy (NCBI): domain Eukaryota; kingdom Metazoa; phylum Arthropoda; class Insecta; order Coleoptera; family Coccinellidae; genus Adalia; species Adalia bipunctata. The sequence goes on along the minus strand of OU342952.1, from coordinate 8,340,308 downwards.
TTGTGCCAAAACACACCATGCATCAACGACAATATTTGGAAGTTTTAGAGTGATAGGGTTTCCTAATGAAAAAGCGGTTTTCAAAAATAGTACTAGTATGGGCCAGCAGATCTACTTTTTAAGTATAGTAATCCTCATCGTAGAACTCGGGTGATTTTTTAGGCGAAATGTCGAAGTTCGATCAATTTTCCTGAAGAAATGGGAAAATTATGGGAAATATGAATACCAAGCTATTTTGCATTGACTTTTTCTCTTTCGATCCGTATATTTGCATCACGGCCAGGATATCTGTGAAAAAGTTTTATCGAGTTTAAAATGGCTCTTTTGTCGGATTTTTCCGTGATTTTCGCGAATTTCAAGAAAATGCTTCTACTTCGCCTAGAGAATCGAAATCCCACACACGTATCAATGGATTATTCCTCACCATGCGATTTCAAAATTCTTCTGGACCCACTTTTCGACAGATTCCCTCGGGCCGGTCCACCGAGTTACCATTTCAGTATAGTATAGAACTAGTAGAGCGCGTAGATCTACCTTTTAAGTAGATCAATAGTAAAGGTAGATCAATGTAGATGAAAGATTCGCATTCTAAAAATAAAGAGGCCAGTAGTAGGAAGAAGAACAAAAATCTCACTCTAACACATTCTTATATTTCATGAAAGCTGCATCTCTCTCTAATCATTCGGACTTGTAATTAATTTTGAAATATTTCAGAAAAAATATCATCATGTAGATTTGAAACGAAATTGGCACGTTACATGGTGTGAACACTTAATTGTATCATATATGCCCAATTTCAGTGGAATATATTGCGAAATGCAGATACTGTGAGGAAAAACTTGAGAAAAAAATTAACCTTTAACACCCTGTATATCGTAAACGAAAAATTCGCGGTTCCGTATTCATAGAACTATTTTGTCTGCCGTTTTTACTTCGTCCGTATATCGTCAATAATGGAAAAAAAAACCTTCGAATCTAGAACCTCATCTCTCCCTTATAACAGTTCAAACACAAACCTTATGGCGGAGTGTCTTCTGGAGCAGTCGTGTAGATTGCCGAAGGATTGATTTCCAGCTAAGGGAACCAGGCTGAGTTTCCTAGAAGTCCTGTATAAATTTTCTTGTTCCGATCGGTTCATCTCGCGGAACATCACAAATGAAAGCATTTGCGTCAGTCTATCAGCCTTGCGGCCAAACTAAGGACCATTCTTATTTCCCCTTTTCCGCACCATGATTTCCGTTTGAGAGGAGGAATATTCTCAAGATCTCCCCTGAGGTTGCTTTTGAGGGGTCGAGATCAGGAATCGCTGTGGAAAGATTTTCATTAAGATGTGTCTTCTTGTGTGATTAGACGGGTTATTTGGTGCGTTTGAGCAGAAATTCCTAGCTAGAACAAGATTTGGAAAACACACGTCGTCAAAAATATTGCCCCCCTATAAGCTCTCAATTTGTTGAATGTACCATGGCAATTTTTTGTGTGTGGAATCTTCACTGTGCAACCAATGACGTTTTGAACAGTGTTGTCATCAGGAAATCGCGTAAGGAAAGTGATATTCAGATTTATTTCCGAATATTATCAGCAAAATACGTTGAAAAAAGGGCGAAATAACACAAAAGGAGTAAAAGTCCCCTTGATAAGGCTTACATATATTCTGCTTCTAATCTACGAATAAAAAACGAAACATATCGCTTTATGAATCCGATTAGAACAATCCAGGCTGCTACAAATATTGAGTTTGTAATTATTCATTCAATCGGTCACGCTTCCAGGTATGCATGTAGTATGTACATTGGATAGTGGCTGATACACAGAGCCGGTTGTCCATTAGAAGAGAATGGAAAGGATTTTATGGAAGGTCGATATCGAAATGTCAAGGACCATTCGCTTTTCACGTTGAAACTTTTCTAGTAATAACTGTGACCTGTTTTCGAAAACGAATCGATATGGTGTTATCAAATAACGATCAAGAGCATTATAATAAAAGGAGCGGTCATTTCGATATGCTTTTTTGGATATGAAATTCGTGAGGATCTGAACTTGACATGAATAAGGACGAAAATTGCGATGAAAATAGAATTTTTCGAAGAAGAAATGGACAAAATGACTAACCGGTAACGGGCAATTGTAGTTTTCTACTTTTAGTTACAAAACTATCTACTGACAAAGTTCACCAATGAAACACTTGGTTCTTCTAGGAATATCAGCACAAGATGCCAGGGATAATCCTGGAAAAGACTCATTTTTCCCGATCTGAATCGGGAAAAAAGGTCATTACAATAGACAGATGGGCAGTCGTCTTCATCATCTCGAAAATTGCTAGGAAAATTTTCTTCTTCATTGTCTTTTTTAAATAATGCCCTAGGGCTAGTCTCCTCTTCTTTGGAGAAGGTATGGGCTCATTTTTCGATTTGATTGCAATCATATTGGGTGAAGAAGTTGAAACTAAATAAGTTTATCGAATCTTCGGCTCACGTTTGCCTTGTCCACTTATGACTCGTCCTTTATGGATTGGAGGAACCTCCTCATAGGATCTGCAAGAGTGGGTTAAGATGCATTGCCTTTATTAGACGTAGACGAATATTTTAGTATGAATATGTTAAGACAAGTCATGGCTCTTTGTTTGCTGATGGAGCCTGGGATGAATGATCTCGGTGTTGTCCGGTAGATACGGGGTTGATTCAGCTGAAATACCTATGTCATTTTGTCCGTTCACTGTTTATGCCATTTTGTCCATAAGGCGTTATAAAACTAGAAATGTATCGAATTATTGCGAAAAGTAGGGGAAGTACGTACAAAATGACATAGGGTTTTATTTCAGAGGCATAACTTGTTAGTAGTGAATCATAGTAAGGTCATATTCGACACCTCTGATCTTTGGTCCTTTCTTTATAAAATCTAATCAACCTTTATGAAATAAAAGTACCAAGAAATAAAATATTCTTAGATAAATTGGGATAAACGAAATTCATTTTGCTCGCATGCTATGGACAAAATGACATACCGGCAATAGGCAACTGTATTTTTCTACTTATAGTTACAAAACTACTGACAAAGTTCACAAATGAAACGCTTGGTTCTTCTAGGAACATCAGCACAAGATGCGTGAGCCCAATGCAAGCAATGCATGCACCGTAACCAGTCTTCTTCAGGGCTAATCCTGGAGAAGATATAAATCGGGAAAAAAGGTCTCATAACAATAGATAGATGGACACTGGACAGGGCCCGTATTCTCGGCGAGTGATATTTCGGTGCGTATACGTTTGCCATACATAATTACACTGAAAACGTATACGCACCGAAAGATCACTTGCCGAGAATACGGGCCCAGTCGTCTTCATGATCTCGAAAGTTGCTAGGAACATTTTCTTCTTCATTGTCTTCTTTAAATGATGCACTAGGGACTTGTCTCCTTGTTTTGGAGGAGGTATTGGCTCTTTTTTGATTTGATTGCAATCTTATTAGGTGTAGAAGTTGAAACTAAAAACGTTTGTCGAGTCCTCGGCTCACGTTTACCTTGTTCACGTATAAATTGTCCTTTAGGGATTGGAGAAACCTCCTCATAAGATCAGCAAGAGTAGGTTAAGATACATTGCCTTTATTAGCCGCAGATGGAGAATTTGTTATGAATATGTTAAGACAAGTCCTGGTTCTTTGTTTGCTGATGGAGCTTGAGATGGATTGTCTTGGGTTTGTCCGGTAGATACGGTTAATTCAGCTGAAATACCTATGTCATTTTGTCCGATCACTTTATATGTCATTTTGTCCATATAGCGTTATAAAACTAGAAATGTATCGAATTAATACAAAAAGTATATTCAACATGAAAAAAACTTCGTGAATACAATGACAAATAAGTAAAGTTTGAATTGAATGCAATTTGAATGAAAAAAATGGTGAAAACTGGCCATTTCTTCTTAAAATTTGGCGCAATGAAAAAAAACTCGTGACCTATTGATTTCTGTTATCACTCATAACGACCGAATGAACCAGAGTAGCTCTTGCTAATTTTCAGAGGTTAATTGAAGCCACTCGGGTCGTGTAATGTGGTAGGCAGTTCCGCATTTCATACCTCCGAACTTAAGTTATGATGCCTATGTCATTTTGTCCATATATGTCATTTTGTACGTATTTCCCCTATATTTAACAAAAAAAAAACTTCCCAAATACAATGACAAATAAGTAAAGTTTGAAATGAATGCAATATAAATGAAAAAAATGGTGAAAACTGGTGATTCCTTCCAAAAATTTGGCGCAATGAGAAAAACTCGTGACCTATTGATTTCTGTTATCAGAGGTTAATAGAACCCACTCGGGTCGTGTGATATGGTAGGCAGTTCCCCATTGATACCTACAAACTCAAGTTATGTCATTTTGTACGTATTTTCCCTGTATCGAAGGAAAGAGCATTATTCCACGTAGAATTCTCAGAATGTCCGATTTCAGAGTCTTGCCCTGTATGATAGATTAAAGAAACTTATCTAGAAGGTGCTTCTGGAATTCTTTCAAAGCAGAGACAATTTTTTTAGGATTTCAAATGAAGGCTCAATCTCAACCCTTTTCGATATTCAAAAAATAATTCGTCACTTTCACTTTCTCTTCGTTGACTTCTCTTATCAACTGGTCCTATACAAACGCTGATTGGTCTGATCAGATCAATCAGATTGTTCTCATCTCATATAATTTTGTATTACAAGGAAAAAGAATACAGTGTCATTCTTTCAATTAATTAAATACTCTCTCAAACTATTTCAGTCTATTTGAAAAGTTTGCGATTGAAATGTGCCTTGAATATGAAATATTCTTCGCAAACTGAAAAAACAATTTGTCAATTGGGAGGTAATTTTCTCAATAAATGAATTCAATCGAAAATCGCACTAGGAGGTTAATAAAGCCACTAACAAACAAAAATGACAGAAAATCATCGCTCAAAATTGCATCTCCATCCGAATTTTGTTGAAAGCTCGTTATTCGTGGTTATTCGAGCGGGTGACATGAAATATTTCGAGCAATATCAAACTCTCCTACATCAACGAGATACGAACATCGTTTCAATTCGAAAAAGTAAATATTGAAGTTTTCAGTTGACAACCCGATGACCTAATGGCCGGTTATCGATTCCTATAAATAGATATCAGCATTGACACAGTTCCCGATTTAGATTAAATGAAAATGGCTTGAATGGTTTTTCCAAGAAATATCAAAAAATGACATCGGGTAACTTCATTTGTGGTTGTTTCATTCAAGAGGGTTTCGAATACGGAATAATCCTACAGGCTGCTAAACACAATTCGGCCTCCAGCAAACCAAATAAAAATGAGAAAAGAGCTTTTATGAGCTCTTTGATGTGGATTCTATTCAGTCCTATGCTATTCCCTCGAATATCTATTTAAACCCGGAAATTATGCATGGCTCGAAAATTTTTACGCGGTTGAACTCAAATTTGATAGAGGTTACTGAGAATATCCATCTGCTACACTTGAATATTCATCCTCTACAATAGATCCTGACGGAAGTTGATTTTATGACATGATTCAAATAGTTTTCGGCTTTGTTTTCTCTTATGCTTTGAGATGCCATTACTTCCGTGGTTTTAGTTACCCATTTTTGTGCGTTCATTTCACTCAAACGAATATTTCTACATGATGGAAGCTCAAAAGCTTTCAAATTTAAGTTGTCCTCATTTTTTTCAAATGATAACCAAGAATGGAAAAAATTAGTTCAAAGATTAAATGTAACATCTCATGAAGTTTTATGAAGAATGCCTGTCATTTTTCGACCCCTGGGAAAGAAGACTTATTATAATATAATATGAGCAGTTTAATTTCTGGCAGATCATTTCCACGAGACCTGACTTCTTGATGAACGTTCCAGAGAAGGACAAGAAAGAAAAATATTCATCCTCTACAACGAAATAATCCTTGAAAATATTTCTTTTATATTCTTCAAAATGTTGACTGGCGTGTTCATTTGTGCTTCTATGCTTGCCTCATTTTCGAAGCGAACTGGTTAACCGGTTAACAATTCTAGATATTGGTCTTTTAAATAGGAAATTCTGGCGAACTGCTTCAACTTGAGAACTAAAAATCCCCAATCAATTCCGATACAGAATGGCGAATACGCTTTAGGTAGAATCTTTTTTTTTTCATGTTTTCCAGCAAATACTGAACGAGTAGTAGACATCCTTTAGAAGATTAAGAAATTATACTGTTCATTATTCATAACATGACAACCAATTTCGAAAACATTTTTTTGAGAACCTATATCCTGGTGTGTTTTATTCAATATTCATTGAAAATGAATTTTTAGAATCTCTGAGTCGATTTTATTGAAGGAATTGATACACAAAGCCTTAATCTGATAACAATCTTATATTGATACTTTGAAGAATTTTCTCCATTTTTTTTAACTTGTAACCACTTGGTAGGTTTCACCTGTCGATAGAGTTATTTTGACTTGTATGCTTCATTTCAATCAATTTGAAAATACATTTCTGCTCAAACTGTTCAAATTATTCTATGGAAAACTGTGAGTGCAATCAAATAAAGCTATTTCATTACACGTAAAATTCGAAATTTTCAGTTTCAAAGTTTTACAATTGACGAATTGTATCCAATTCAAACTCGCATTATGTTCTCATTCAGGAGGTTCACAAATGTTCAATTTCTGATGAGTAGACAATGGTAACAATGCTGCAACTAATTCACGATTGCAATCAATCAACTGAGAACAATATGGTTTTGTTTCGATTTGATTCTAGAACCGATCAATCTAGAATTACAGTGTCTACACTTTTATATACTGTGTGAAAGAAATAATGCAATAATTCCACTGATAAAATTGAGCTCCTTATTTCCATCAGCGAGCTGATTTTTTCAATAAAATGTGCCCAAAAATGTTTTTTCATGTTTTCAATGAAAAACTATTTTCGAAATTCAAGTTTTATTATGAAGTGGCGTTATTTGATTGCACTTCTGAAGGGCTAAATTTCGTACCAAAGAACTACTGTACCTATTCATCTGCACAGAAAACTGGTGCACTGCAATAGATGTATTTTTGGATCCATCGATCTATGACCTTCGTCGAAACAATTATCCAACCATGTGACACGTACATGCTGATTCTTCTTCCTTTTACTGGTCGTACCTCTGTGTTCCATGCTGTCAAGAAAAGTGAGAAGGAGGAAGGAAAAGTAGGAAATCGAGGACTGAGAACCAAGCTTAGCGAATATCACCGACACCAATTTAATCAATCGTAAAAAAGCTCCGTAAAAACAATTTCAGTTTTTGATGTACCTGAATTTTCGACGCGGCACGTCGCGACGAGCTCTCGCAACCAACTGTTGGTTTCGCGCACTCGTTTTTGTGGCAAACGTGCCAGAATCCGAAGAGACCATCGATCTTGTGTCGTCGGAGGGTAATCTGAATACGATCATGGGGCTGTTTGAACGAGAATGGGGAATCGGGAAATTAAAATATGCGGAGTTATCTGTTAAGTAACCGATAAATCTCTCTTGAGCATCCCAGGGAAGACACATTGTAGAGAATGAGAATTCTTGGGGGCGTTTTAACGCAGCTGTTGCTGGTGGCAAAACCAGGGGAATCATTTCTCCTCTCATTGCTTTTTCATTACTTAATGATTTCCTTCTCGACTACTGCATTTAATGAAATGAAATGACATATAGTAAGTTCTCCCGATTGTCCGAGACTGTCTGGAATTTTCTAGAAGGATCTGAACTACCATGAAAAAGGCGAGTCTATTCATTATAATTATGAATAATGTGTGAAAATTTCAGAGGACCCCGACACTTTTCTTATGGCAAATGGCGTTTCGTCAAATATTCTAATTTTTTGGTATAATGTAGTACTCGACCTACTTGTCAAAAGTGTTCATGGCACCAACTCAATCATATGACTAGTTTTTGAGATACAGGGCGTTGGAGTTGAGAATTACCCACTTTTACTACGCGCGTATCTCGAAACAGAATCGAATGAACTTCAATTTTTCTCAAGAAACATTTCATTCTATCCCCAGGGAGCAAGTATATAGAGAAATATGACCGAAAATCGTTACGAATACAGGGTTGTTCATAATTGAATGCATGCCCGATTTTGAAAGTATAAAATGTGTCAGTTCCAGAGCGAAAACGTTCGCAAAATGATCTATTACACTAGATATGTTGTTATTACATCGAAAAAACCTGAAATACCCAGAATTTATACTGGGTGATCCATTATTATAGAAACTATTCACAATGGAGGTTAAGTGGACACCCTGTATTTTTGGATTGATATAAGGTGTTGGTTTAATTTTTCAGAACATATCATCATGGACTCCAAAGAATTCAGGGTAATCCAGTCATGAAATAAACTGTGAATCTCAAGAAAATACCCAAAAACCACCTTTTTTTTCATCACCCTCTATTTCAAGATTAACTCCGTTGAGGTAGGAGTTTTCTTTCACCACTGTACTTGATATGAAAACATCAATAGGGCTGAGAGTTTTTATCCTCTTCCTATGACCAGATTTTTTGCTGGAATAAGAATAGAATAACAAAAATAAAGAATTTTCATATTACATAAAAAAAATCTGATCATGGGAAGTGAATAGAAACTCTCAGTCGTATTGATGTTTTTATATCAATTACAGTGGTCAAAGAAAACTCCCACCTCAACACAGTTAATCTTGAAATAGCGAGGGTGATGAAAAAAATAACTGGTTTTTGGGTATTTTCGTGAGGTTCACAGTTTATTTCATGACTGAATCACCCTGAATTCTTTGGAGTCCATGATGATATGTTCTGAAAAAATCAAACAAACACCTTGAATCAACCCAAAAATACAGGGTGTCCATTTAACCTTCATTGTGAATAGTTTCTATAATAATGGATCACCCAGTATGAATTCTGGGTATTTCTGGTTTTTTCGATGTAACAACAACATATTCAGTGAAATAGTTCAATTCGCGAAAGTTATCGCTCTGGAACTGACTTATTTGATACTTTCGAAATCGGGCATGCATTCAATTATGGATAACCCTGTATTCGTAACGATTTTCGGTCATGTTCCTCTATATAATTGCTCCCTGGGGACGGAATGAAATGTTTCTTGAGAAAAATTGAACTTCATTCTATTCTGTTTCGAGATACGCGCGTAGTAAAAGTGGGTAATTCTCAACTTCAACGCCCTGTATCTCAAAAACTAGTCATAGGATTGAGTTGGCGACACTTTTGATCAGTAGGTCGAGTACTATACTATACCAAAAAATTAGAACATTTGACGGAACGCCATTTGCCATAAGAAAAGTGCGGGTCCGTTCTCAAAAGATATTCTGAAGGGCCTCCAAAATACCCATTAACAGTGAATATCCCTTCCTAATTTGACGATTGAACCATTATAACTCAGAGGGAGTCACGTCTGCTAAATAGAGAGTATTATTCAACAATTGACAGAGTGAATGTCTGTATGGTACTGATTACCAATGATTGAAAGCATTTTCAATCTCAATTTTCTCGAAAATCTTCGTCCTTTCAGCGCAGTCGAGTAAAAAACGAGATTTACGAAGAAAAACAATTCTCAATTTCAATAAAACGAATAATACAAAAAATGCTACTCAAAATTGACAATAAACTGAAAATGTTCATCAAGTATCTTAATTATCCAGAGGAAAAGCTACAATAAATAATGAATGAAAATATGAAACTAGGAGGGATACACGAACATAATGTAACAGTTCGAGTTTAAGCTAAAATTAGGGTAGGGCAATACTGATTGAATGCAAATGGCCATAGGGCATATCCTGGATCTGACAAGATCATATTCTGCTCCATGCGAAACAGAATAGGCACCGTATATGCTGTAACAGAATAATTACCTCGGTTTCCTGTTGCCTTTCAGTAATGGATAACAAGTATAGAATTCAGTACAAATACGTAATTTATATGGAAACAGAAAATATGGAGTATAACATTCAGGTTTATGGCTAGGCAACTCTAGTTTGTGGCTTTGTTACGAACACAGGCTATTTATCAAGGTAGGTATGTAGTTTTCACATTTGCGAGATTTCTCTTGGGTTTTATTATCTCCAATGCGTTTTTGAGTATTCATTTCATTATCTCCACAACATAATTTCCTCTATATTTGAGAATGGTCACAAATTGCCGAAGGGGTCGGTTATACAGGGTGGGGCAGAAAAACCTATCCGATTTCAAAACGTTATAAAATTAAAACCACTCAGCTTGTCAAAAAATTTTTTTTATTAACATATCGCAAATTTTATGCCATTTTTAAATTTAAGTTTTGAAAAGCACATCACTCAAATGTCGTCCTTGGGAGCGTCCGTGAAGAGCACAACATCGTCGTTTGGCAGTTCTCGGAGATCGCGACACAGGTTCGTACGGGTTTCAAAATCCCTTTCACTTAATTTCTGTGCAACAACCATTTTGTAGGGATGCATTTTGAGGTCCCGGTGCAAAATTCGCCGAATACTGCGGTTGGAAATCCCCAAAGCGAGCGAATGTTTTCGCGCCGAACGCGGGGAACGTTCAATCGCGGCTCTCACATTGGCCACGTTTTCAGGTCCTGTTGCTGTCCTGGGACGTCCAGGCGACTTCTTTTTCAATGCTGAACTCGTCTGTCTAAAATTTGACACCCACACTTTAATCGTAGCGTGATGTGGAACAGGATCATGACGCCCGAGTCCGAAATGAATTCGAAAAGCACGTTGTGTAGCAATTATCGAACCGCCGCATTCGATAAACCGCTCAATAACAAAAGCACGATGTTCACCAGACCAAGGCATGTTGACTACTGACAAATGGCATAAAACCAGCTTTCTAACGGTTTTTACCCCACTACTCTACCTGCTCTCTCTTCTGAGAAAAAGGGATTTGAAATCGGATAGGTTCTTCTGCCCCACCCTGTACCTTTCCTTGTTTCAAATTTTCAGTTCCGTGATTTGATATTTGATGGAATTTCAGAACATGCAACTTGAAAGAAAATGATTTACAGTGAGTACTCACACGATAAAATGATATACAAAACATTTCCAGTTGTCTGGTCTCTCTAAAAAATTGTATACTTGGCCTTGAAATGTGGCCTTTCCAGCTATCTTTCGATGTTGACGCAAGGCATAACTAGCTGCTCGTCCCCATTTGGGAGGACTCTCCAAAAGAAGAGATGAAGAAGGATGAAGGCAGCAAGGCGATGGTGCTAGAAAACGAAATGTGATTGAGTGAAAATAATCAGGTGTAAAAAAATATCAAGGCTAAGATAGTTACACAGATTTTTTCAATCCTTTTCAGCATTATGTGGTGCAAGTTTTCAATTTACTCTTCTCCAGGAGCCATGGAAAACTGTGTTATATAAAGGGATATTCACGAAGGCCCCTCAATTATAAAAAGTCTAGTAATATTAAAAAATAATGACTCTGAATAGTATGTTATATGTCTTAGTATTCTCCAGGCGAAGAAACATCTTCATCTGTTTTTCTATTTTTAAACTTTTTTATTGATTTTTTGTATCGATTTCCAATTGTTTCGATATCAATTTGGATTAATATAGCAAGACGTGAATACTTCTTGTGTGTCGATTCAATTTTATCAGGTACAGAAATCTCAATTATATCAAAGTCGACAGGCGTTTCTATTAAATACCAAAATGTCTTTCATGACATGTACGAGGATGTATTGATATCTAGTTAGCCTGGACCAGTTCCATGCATAAATAGAAGAATAACTTATTAGAAGTGTCAGTGTATAGTTCGACGTCAAAAAAGTGAACCAGAGTTACGCAATAAATTAAAAAAAAAGATGTCCACCGAAATTGTAAAAATAGAAAAATTGGAGTATCGAGCCATCATCAAGTATCAGTATTTAAAAGGGTTGAGAGGTGAGCAGATTTACGAAGATATGCTTAATGCCCTTGGTAATCAATGTCCTTCGTATGCGACCGTGAAAAATTGGACTGCAAGCTTCAAAAGTGGTAAATTTTCCATTGAAGATGATGACCGATCAGGAAGGCCAGTTTCTGTGTCAGTCCCCGAGAATATCGATGCAGTTCATGACATGATTTTATCAGACCGTCGAATTCGGCTAAATCGGATATCTGAAGGACTGAAGATTTCATACGAGCGCGTTCATCATATAGTTCAAGTCAATTAGGATATGAGAAAAATGTCTGCAAAATGGATCCCCAAATGTTTGAATGTTGACCAAAAACGTGCAAGGGTAGAAGCATCGCGTTCGATCTGTGCTGGATTTTAAAACGATGTAGACTTCTTGAACCGAATTGTTACTATGAATGAGACTTGGGTACATTTCTACGATTCAGAAATAAAGCAACAATCGATGGAATAGCGACACTCTGGTTCTCTAAGACCTAAGGAGTTTTATGTCCAAAAATCTGCTGAAAAAGTTCTTGCTTCAGTTTTTTGGGATTGCCATGAAGTAATCATAAGTGAATTTTTGGATAAGGGTAGAACAATAACTGGAGATTACTATTCGGCATAACTGATCACTCTACTGGAAAAAATTAAAAAGAAAAGACGCGGAAACCTATCCAAAGGTGCTTTGTTTCTACAGGACAACACCCCAGTACTAAAATCTTATGTTGCCATGAAAAAAATTCGTGATTTAGGGTTAAAATTACTAGAACACCCCCCTTATTCACCAGATTTCGCTCCGTCCGACTATCATCTCTTTCCTCAACTGAAAAAAGTTCAAAAGGTCGTAAATTTTCTTTCAACGAGGAGGTAATGAAAGCTGTGGCGGACTGATTTGCAGAGCAAGAAGAAACATTTTTTGAAAGGTCTAGAGACGATGCAGGATCGCTGTAATTAATATATTCAATTGAGGAGAATATGATGGGTATATGAGTATATGGTTCTATAGTAGGCTAAGAATTTTTCAATATATCCTCGTATATTCATGGTATGGAGATATGTCCTATGCATTTCGTGCATATAGGTATTGCCCTTTTTCTAGGGAAACAATGATAAGTCACACTCAATGTACCTACAGAGATCCCAAATAAACAGATTCACTTTTCCTTCAATTTCACGGAAATGTTGGAGGAGGAAATGAAAAACTTTCGGGTCTGAATAACAAGCAATATTGATCGTTTCTGCTGCAAACCAATTATCTCGTTATCTGGAAGTCTGTCGAATAGAACCGTCGGTTCATGAAGGAAATGAAAACCAACTTTTGTATTTCCGAAAGAACTGATCGTGGAAGACCTCCACAACCATGTTGGTTTATAAACATAAAAGGCATAGATAACTGGCTGAGAATTTCCTAACTGAGAACGAAATAAGATCGAAAAAGTGAAAATAAATGTTGCCACTGGCTTTTTTTTTCTAAAATTCTGATATAGTCATAGCACGTTCAATGTAGGGCCATAAAATTAATTCTATTCTAGGTTATACTTACCAATTCCAGTATCGAAAGACGTTTCCAAAAGACTGACCGAGAGAGGACTTGGTTGAGGAGTAGAGGGGGAAACATCGACTATAGTGACCGACAACTGCGGCCTTCCTGTAATAAACAATTTCATTCAAACTTTGAATTCTGCCAAGCCTCATTTTGAATTTTGACCCCCAATGTGGTGATTGCTTGGGATATGTTCTAATTTTGTTCAATTCGGAGAACACTCAGTATCGAAGTCTGAGTCATTCTAAAAAGAACTGTTTCATTGCGTGTATTCCTATTCCCTAATGACAAAAATATTCATTTTATGTTGCAAAATCTGCTTTGATTCAGTGTCGATTTCCTTCATGAAAGGCAAGCGACAAAATAAGTTGGAATATTGGGTCAGGAACTTTCTCTGAAAGATACAATTTCTCTTTTCCACTATTAATGGTAAAGAAACTGAAAATTGAACTGAACAAAACGATTTTCTTTAGAACAAATGGATAAATTCCATGTGATGAATATCAATAGGGTCAAATTTCAAATATGTTTCTATAAATTGATTGTTATGAAATCTGGACCAAACATTATTGAAAAATCTGTTTCTTTCGTGAGGTTTTGCTGTATAAATTATGCATTAGAGAAATGTTTGACTTGGTCAACGTGCCTTTCGGTCTGAGTCTCTCTAGTATCACATTAATGCGTCATAAATAAAATACTGGCGACGTCCATGAGAAAACTAAAGTCATAAAATCAACGCACATTCTGTATACAGGGTTTGTAGAATGAACTAGTGGTCAGGCTGTCGAAATGAACTAATTATCTCTAATAATGTTGCAGATTCTTGAATAGCCTTTTGGGCTGTGAATGCAATCAATTCTATTGAATTGATAATAGACTAGATTACATATAGGGGCTGGAATTATGGAACAATGTAGTTGGTATGGTTGACAGAGCGAGTACTTTGAATTCAGATACCCACATGGCGTATCCTCTTTTTCAAACCTAAAATTGATCCTATTCCGAATTGGATTTAAAGATTTTCCTCGAACTATTAATACATTCATTTTTTCAGTTCAGTAAAAGAACTTAATTTATTAAAATTCACATTGACCTACCTGTACTCAGAAGTTTTTGATGCTCATCCAAGGCCATTTCAAATTTTCACTCCTTTTGGTCCGTTGTCTCTGAAAAATAATCCAATCACTGCATTAAAGACGAAGATTGAAGAATAGATATAATCTGAATTCTGTTTTGAATATAAAGAGGAAAGTCAACAGAAATCGATGATACAATCATTCAAAAGTTGTTGGAATCGTTTTATTTACTGTATAAGCTAAAATTTTGAATCTATAGGCTGTTCCGAAAAAGTTATTCCTGTTTTTGAACCACTTTCACGAATTATGAAATAATTTTAACAAAGCCATCAAAATTGATGGTCTTCATCAATAAAGCTTACTTGGAATAAATGTCAAAATAATGGCGGTATCATATTCCTCTTGAGCAAAATAATTGCCTGGCTTCTGGACCCATTCATTATTCTGATGGAGTCGTATATATTGAAACAAGATGGGTAATGAGATTATTTAAGTTGAGAGGGATCAGAATAGTATAGAATAGGGTGGAATGGAATGCAATATACTCGAGTTCCGAAGGAGATAGATATTGCAATAATTTATATTAAGTGGTTTACGAAAACTTTTTAATCCTGTTGGAACGACCAAGCCACAGCCTACATACGAGATTATGGTCTGGAATTGCTTAATTAACCCGTTCTAACGACGAATCCAGTTTTTTCAATACATTGTTTGGAACAATCAAACACGATTTGAATAATGGAATATATGGCTGTGCATGTTGGGTATCAGCTTTCTCTCAGCTAATGATTGGGTTGATGTTTTATAGTATTTTCCCAAAGTACATCTGTTCTATATTTCATATTTTCATTGTACTGTCCACCTAACTCCAGTAGAAGTTTTGTGGAATGACCTATATTCGGGAAAGATAATGAGCCTTAAGTAGAAAATGAATAATTAAGATAGTATTGACGAATCCATTAATGGCTTGGTTCCTGCAAGTGTTGATTATAGAACTCTGAGGATTCCATGATCAATACATCATTAGAATGTCGTTGAAGAGGATTCAAATTTTAGAAGGTAGAACCGACATCACAATCGCTATGAAGCAACAGAAAAAGCCATAAAAAGGGGGTGATCATGAAGAGAATTTCGTGTACCATATACTGATTAAACGTAAAAGTTGAGAATTCAAATAGTTTTTTGCCCAAGAGGTATCGTCAAGTTAATGTAATTGGTATTTGAGTCGACAAACAACAACATTGAGAAAATTGAAAATTTCTTTTTTGCTTCGGACTCATCAATTCGATCGATAGTAATAGATTCATGTCCCTGGGTTTTTCTTGCTCTTTATAATGATTATCGATTTGTTTTCTAAAAGATTAGTGTTCAGGTCAACAGTGAATTAATGGATTGAAATATTCATTCGATGATGGCCTGGAAGTATGAGAATAATGTACATGCTTTATCATCAACATTTTCTCTTCATTCTAGAAGTTTTCTGTATATGTATTTAAATTTGGACCGACTGTGCTGGGCTTCACAAAACAATCAGTATCTAAGTCATAAAGCGTAGATAGATATGCCTGGAATGATCAAAACAATTTTCAAAAATTTTTCTTGGACTTTTTGCAGGGTATCTTTTAACCATGAAATATCGAAAGATGGTGTCAAGTTCGTTTTTAATTTAATGGGAAAGGGAGTCATAAAAATTCGATTCACTAAAAGCTGTAACACACATCGAACTTAGGACTTGGTCTCGTGAAAAACCATAAATTATTAATTTTATGACTGCTGGTTCCTTTGCACTTTCACAATATCAGGAGCCATGTCCGATGCATCTGGTACTTCCTTCATCAGGAGATAAAACCGCTTCAAATTCATGCCAAACATAATATGGTAATTTCCAAATTATCATGGTCACATTCGAAGGATAGCGAATCCTTCAAGTTCAGATGTTTTATCGGAATTACTGAATATATTGTAAGCCAATTTTGACCTAATAACGTTTCGATACATATGAAAAAGTTCATCACGATTGCGTAGTCGTGAACACTATCAATCTCTGTCTAAAAAACAGAGTCATCATATAGGCCTGTCCTCTAATAGATCCTTTCAACCATAATGACTAAAATTCAATTTACTGAGTGTGAAACATATTGACCATAAAGAATTAGATCAGATATCAAAGCGGATATTAAGCACCGAATGAATTCATAAATCACTCGACGCTTATGGGATATACAGGGTGATTCTTTAAACTGTACATTTTTGTAACTTTAGGTTGTTGAGGTCAGAGGAAGCCTCTTTGAGTGCCTGGTCCTATATGGACAAAAATGTTATAATTCTGAGCCAAAAGTGGTTTTCAGTTATATTCTTCGTGTTAGATGTTGTCAATAATACAAATTTAGGGGGTGGTGAGACGTCATGCAGAATAAACTAGATACCATGTTCAATCGTTCAGGAATTTCAATCTCATTATCATTATAAGGTAGCAATGAAATGAAGGTTATAATGGTTCAGTGGTTCCGAAGAAACGGGAAGAAAATTTGATTTCTCGTGAATTTTAGCCACCATATATTTTCCAAATGAAGCATTTCTTCAACTGAATCTACCTTATGGGTAGATTCACATTTTTCATTCCAAGAAATCGAACTCATTCAAGGGATGGATTTTACAAATTCAAACCAAGGTATTCTATAAAATGTGTAGCTCTCATCTAATAATTAGATACATTTTTTATCTAAAGGAAACATGCCTAAAATACTTCATTATTCTATGATTAACTCCACAAATCTACAATAGTTCTTCTTCTTACTTCTTTATCGTAAATGAAAATATATGGAATATTTACCGTTGACGGGATTCTTAGTGTAAAAACCCCACAATAAGCATGAAAAAAAAACACGCGGAATTGCTAGAGTTATGTTTCGAATTCTGCGTCCATGCCGTTTGTTTTGGAAAGTTCCTTCCGTTTTCCACCGACTGTCACGAGCGCGCACTGAATAAAGCGGACTCTGCCGAGTCTTGCTTGGAAATGCGGCCTTACTAGCGGGAAATTCAGGATAATCGATAAACTAAATGATGCCTCCTGTAGTTTATCGGAATAAAGTGTAAGGATTTCTTCTATCCTCATAAAGCTCCCATAATCTATGGAAAAAATGAGGTCTTATTGCCGTAAGCTCCTCGAGAGACCCTTTCATCTGTTTTCTGACAAAAAGACGGAACGCACCCTCGAAAAATCAAGAATCCATCAGGTGCACTCATCGGAGAGGCTGTTGAGGGCCTAGAGAAGTGGAGAGCCTGATTGTTGATAAGAGGCTGAGAAGTGGAACATATTTTTAATGGTCTTGGACTCTGAGTGAAAATACGGCAGATGTTTTAAATTTATATTCCAAAAAATTTGGATGTTGCGAAATGGTGAATGCGCCAGTTAATTTTCAATGAATATTTTGGGCACTTGTTCATCCATTTGTTATGTAGATTCGCGGTTTCTTATTTGAGGAGCCAGTTGAAAAAAAATTGATAGAATTCTCATTTCTACATACAGGGTGCGGTAACTAGTTCTCTCTCATTTGACGGAGCTTTTTTAACAGCTCTAGTTTTTACGAAAAAAGATATTGGAAAAATTCTTATTCATTTTGAAAGCCTACATAATCAAGTTTTTCTTATGTCTTGAAAATAATATCATCCAAATGACGTCACCAAAAGAAGACGATACGTTCTTAACTTGTAGATCCTTCTAATGAAAAATTATTCAATTTAAATTCCTTTTACAGAATATCTCCTAGAAATATCAATATATTTTTCGGTACAAGGGGCAATCATAAAACACGATTATCCAAAATAAACTGTCAAACACATCGAATATCCACTTTCGAATCCGTCAAAAAGTAGTTTCTAAATTTCCAGTGCAAAATTCCAACAACTCCAATAAAATAGCAATCTCCTCACAATCCTACTCAATTTGGAATGCCAAAAAAATATCCCTGGCCAACTGCAGGTCTGCAAAAGTACTCCGAACGGCTGAAGGTCTTCATTCACGAAAGATGTACTTGTTATCCTCCAATTGACGACGATATGTTTGAAGTACCAGAGTTTATGGTGGTAGATCCGTTGAAACGACGTCCTTCAAAGTTCAAATTGAGCTTTGCTGACGATTTTCCTTACACGAGATTCAAAGACAATAGCTATGAGTGTGATAGTGCCCCTTGCACTTGTGACATATGCCCTCTCTGTGACTGCAATCTCAACCTAAAACCATTTCCTCATTACGTGTTGCTTCGAGATCAATTGCCGCAATGGGTATGTTATTTTTGCTCCTGCTTCTGCGTAGGACTGGCAACAATCTCTATCGTGCGCTTGCGCCGTTGATACTTCTTCTCTCAATTTAGATTCATAACGCATGCGCTCAAGAGAGAATACAGTCCATCCGGTTGACTTACGGAATCAGAATTATACAACCGTTTGTTTTTAGGTTAAAAAAGGTGAAATTCGTTTCAAAAAGCCAGAATCTGAAGGACCAACTCCTTCGGCTGCCAACCAAGGTAAATTCATAACCAACAGAATCAAATATATCTTCAATTCGATATAGTTGAAATGGATATTTTATGTCGAGAAGGAAATGAGAAATGGGGTAGTTTCAAAATTACTTTTATGGGTATTTGAGGAAGCTATAAACAAACGATCGATACAAAAGTAATTTCGTGCATTCGAAATGAAGAATAGTTTCGAGAAATTGGGGTAATTTCTCTGATTCAAGTTCAAATACTCCTATTACTCGGATATTTTAACTGAAAAGCCCCTGGTTCGAGATTCATTTCATGAAATATCACTGAATAATCGGATGAATTGATAATTTTCACAGGCATGAGACAAGATTCAAAAGACGAAACAGCGGACGAAGTAGAAGATAACACAGCAACAAACCAAGCACCACCTGAGTAAATATATTTTTACATATTAATTCATTGGACGCGTCCACTACGTCCAATAGAATTCGAGGGCAATATCTACATTCAAAATTAACCCTCTTTGTTTTTTCAGCGGACAGCGGAGGAAGATATCTGCATTCTCATTTGATGATGACCCCACTAGGTTTCCTTTTCTCTAAAATAAACTTCGAGAGAAATAAAGAATGAAATTCGAAATGATTTTTTTGTCAGTTTTGCGAATTTCGTAAGAGATGAACTCTTCAATGTAATGAGGAGATGCTAGTTGTGCATTCCTTGTACAAATGCAAGAAACACATCAAATTACAATATAAGCTCCGATTATTATAGAATAAGAATACATAAAATTCTACATCAAATAAAATAAAATACTACGACGATGAAAATTTTTATTTGAAAATGATTTCGGACAGGCTCAGAATTATGCCTCGACCAATGGTTCTTCGACCATGTCTGCTGACACTTCTTCATAATCCTTCTCCAGCGCTGCCAGATTTTCCCTGGCCTCCCCAAATTCCCCTTCCTCCATCCCCTCCCCAACATACCAGTGCACAAAGGCCCTCTTCGTATACATAAGGTCGAATTTCTTGTTGAGTTTCGCCCAAGCGTCTTGAATGGCTGTGGTATTTGCCAGCATGCAGACAGCTCTCTGAACACGTGCCAGATCTCCTCCAGGTACCACAGTCGGAGGTTGGTAATTGATGCCTACCTTGAACCCTGTGGGACACCAGTCGACGAATTTCACGCTGCTTTTAGCCTTCATTTGGGCTATGGCCGCGTTCACGTCTTTTGGCACAACATCTCCCCTGTACAACAGGCAACAAGCCATGTATTTTCCTTGGTGAGGATCGCATTTGACCATTTGGTTGTTCGTTTCGAACAGTTCGGCTGTTATTTCAGACACGCTCATGCCTTCGTGGTAAGCGTTTTCTGAGGAGACAACTGGAGCGTAGGAAGCTAGCGGGAAGTGTATTCTAGGATAAGGCACTAAGTTCGTTTGGAATTCAGTAAGATCTACATTGAGAGCCCCGTCAAAACGCAAGGACGCTGTTATAGACGAGATAACTTGGCTTATCAGTCGGTTCAGATTTATATAATCGGGGCGTTCTATATTCAGCCTCCTCCTGCAAATATCGTATATGGCTTCGTTGTCCACCATAAAGGCGCAGTCGGAGAAATTCAAGGTAGCGTGTGTTGTTAAAATCGAATTGTAAGGTTCCACCACAGCTGTAGAAACCTGGGGCGCTGGATAAATCACGAATTCTAGCTTGCTCTTCTTTCCAAACTCTTGAGATAACTTCTGCATCAGCAACGAAGTGAATCCGGATCCAGTGCCTCCACCGAATGAGTGAAAAACGAAGAACCCTTGAAGACCGCTGCATTGCTCAGCCAATTTGTTGATTTTTTCCATGACAGGTTCGAGGATCTCTTTGCCGATGGTGTAATGTCCTCGAGCATAATTATTGGCTGCGTCTTCCTTGCCAGTCAACAAATTTTCAGGGTGGTAAAGCTGCTTGTACTTTCCATTCCGGACTTCGTCCACTACTGTTGGTTCCAGGTCGACTAGAATTGCTCTAGGCACAACTTTCTTGTTTTCCACTTCGTGGAAGAAGGTTCCGAAGCAGTTATCGGAGACGATGTCGGCTTGTGGGGAGAGGCAGCCATCAGGTTCTATGCCATGTTCGAGGCAATAAAGTTCCCAGGTGGCATTGCCTATTTGTACCCCTGCTTGACCAATGTGCACTGATATGCATTCCCTCATTCTGTATTCACTTTAAATTTGCTAATTTACAAAAAAAAATACTGAAGATTATTGATATATTACTTTTGATTTTGACACAAATCAATTTGGATTACATCGGTAATGTATCCGGGGCAACAATTTTTTGATTATTTTACAAAGAAAAGGAATTTCTGGAAAATGATATGGTATATTCACTTGAGAACTAAGGATGTTGCGAAGTTAAGTGCATTTGTTTGTTATTCAAATATGAGTTACGCAATGAATATTCCACAAGTGAATTCACAAATTAGCTGAAAACAACGAAACACTAACTGGAATGGGTGAAAAGTAATTCTACATAAAGACATTATTGCAGACATACTTCTAATGATTCAGCCTCTCTTTTTACAGAAAACTTAGTAGATTTTCTTTCGTAGAAATTTGATGATTTTCAGATATAGTAAAAAGGGGTTACAGTCCACTGCGACCTTAAGGTCTATTGTACCCCCTATCAGAGCTGTTATCATCGCGCCGTCTACAGCTCGCCCTCAAGTTTCAGAGATTTGATGGAATCCTGTATCTGGGACGGCTTCAAGGAGGATAACTCCCCACTTCTACAAGTTTCTTGTTCAAAGCACTCTTTCCTTTGGCTTGCAATGGCATAGCATTCCATAACCAGGTGAATAGGAGTTTCTTCCTCCTCCCCACAGAATCTACACTCATCAGTGTCCGATAAACCCATTCTCAACAGATGCTTCTTTAGGCGACAATGTCCTGTGAGAAAGCCAATGAGTAGGTGAAGTTGGTTTTTACTGAGATCCAGATATTTTGTGGATCTAGCAGTTTCAAAGTTCCGGAGGAACTTTTTGGAGTGATTCATCCCTGGGAGATTCCGCCAGAGTTTTTCTCTTCCGGTTTTCTCCTTCAGCATAAACTCCTTCTTATAGGTGCATTTTCCTATACCACAGAAGGGTTCTGGGCCAGTGAGTGGCGTTTGTGCGATCTTTCTGGCCAGTGTATTGGCCTCTTCGTTTCCTACGATTTCTGAATGACCAGGAACCCAGATTAAAAAGACCCTACTCTTCTTGCCTACCTCATTGAATTGGTTTCGGCACTCCCAAATCAGCTTTGAGTCAATGACGTAGGAGCTCAGTGCTTTACTAGTAGCTTAACTATCCGAATGAATAGCTATATCGCACTTCTGACAGTTTCTTTCTCGATTTATATCTAGACATCTTCCGATTGCAAGTATTTCCGTTTGAAGAACGCTTGTACAGTAGCCTAACGATAGTGCACACTTGGTACTTGACCCGTAAATCCCAGCGCCAGCTCCTGTAGCGGTTTTAGAACCATCTGACCATTTTATTGTATTCTCTTTGAGATTATAGTTGTTGTTTTCCCTTTCCCAATCCTTTCTTCTGCTTAGCATTGTACTGAAATTTTTCTCAGTGCTTACTCTCTTGATCATTACATCACTAGGAAGGTTTGCAGATGAGGTGTAGTCATTAAGAGAGGACCAAATTCTCTGTAACCTGACTCTGTTATTGCCTGCTCCTTCTTTAGATACTCTGAGGGTGGCCTCATGGGCTACCCTATCAATCACTAGATGTAGAGGTGTGAGGTCTGTGATGATCTCAAGCGCCCTGGTTGGGCACGTTCTCATAGCTCCCGTGATGCGCACAGAGCACAGAGGCAAGCATTTGTAGTTTATCGAGCATTTTCCTCGTACTTGCCTGACTTGCCTTAGCAAACCAGGCTACTGCCCCATATGTGACTATAGGTCTTACAATCATGACGTACATCCATCGCAGTATTTTTGGGTTACAGTCCCAATTCCTGCCGCATAGACACCTGCACGCCATCAGAGCTCTTGTCTTGTAGCTCTGTCAGTAGCATTATCAACATGCTTATTCCACAGAAGTTTGCTATCTAGGGTTATTCCTAGGTATTTGACTTCAGACCCTCACTCCAAGATATTTTCAGATAACGAAAGGTGCTTTTTGGGTGCTTGTTCTAGTCAAATGCATGAGGGCTACTATATCATTTCCTCACGATGTCTGTATTTTACGAATTTTGAGCTGGAAATAGTCTGAAACGACCAGTTCGAGATTCAGTGTTCCTGATAATTTCAAAACTACGTATACGAGTGAGATGAAATTTGCATTTAGAAGAAGTACCTACGATGGATTCAAATAACATGAAAAGTTTGTACAAATCAAGTAACCAAACCCAAATAAAAATCATTGACAAGAAATTTTCCAATATTCTTGTAATAACTGATCCGAGATCGAGGATTTTTTGACAGCTACGCTACAGTCAAAAATTTAGATTGCTGAATGGGAATCTCCTTATGAGGGGAATAAACGAGCACTCAAAAAGTCCTGACTTCAGATCAGTTTCCACGCACGTTTATTTTCATTGACAAAATTGGCACGCCAATGGAAATGATTGTGATAGCTTCTGATCCCCCCCAAAAAAATTTATAAATATTGTCCTCGTGTCGGAGATATTTGATTAAAAACATAACATGAAGCATCTCATTGTTTGCAACAAATTTCGGCTAGCAATATTAGCAAGGTTTTCATGTCGTTTCTCAATCGTGCAGTAGACACCAATTTTGATTCAGTAATTGAGTGATATTGTATCCTTGACATCAAACGGTGATTACGTAATAATTATCTACATTTTATATTATTGTTTTCGATAAACTAATTCAGTATTCATCAGAATGTTTTTGGGTAACATTCTACATCTCTCAGTACTCCTGCTTCTTCTGGTACCTACAGAATGTTACAATATCTTAGGAGTGTTCAATATACCTTCGAAAAGTTTGCACTTAGCTGCAATGACCATGATGCAAATCTTATCAGAAAAGGGACATAATGTGACCATGGTGACCGCCTTCAAATCTGATAAAAAATATGCAAATTTAACCCATGTTTTCCTGAAAGATACCGCAGAATTTAATGAAAGTGAGTTGAACTGACACATATTATCTTCATTTCCACATTCAAGACAGTAATGATATTTATTTAAAAATATTCATTGAGAAATTAGCCATACACAAAATTGTTGTTTGAGGAAATCTTTGCTGATCTCACTTAATTCAATATTGAAATTTTATCTGGATTCTTTTTTTCGTAGAAAATACCCTATTCAGAATCAGAAAATATACAGGGAGCCACACGAATTCTGTTCGTTGATTTATTTTCAGAGAAGAATCAAAAGACGAAATAAAAAAATGGGGAAAACATTTTATGACAATAATTTTGTAACCTCCACCATGATTTGGTAATTTTGACTGAAAGACAAAAACAGTATTTCTATTCTTCATGGAAACCACAATATTTTGATGCAATACCTTGAGGTTTGAACAGAGCTCCTTTTTCAGATTTGGACGAAACAAATATAGGGCTACTTATGTGAAAAACGAAAGTTGGTGTCACTTTTAGTCTAACCGGAAATCGTCTCTCTAGTCAAAGCTCAACTCTCCACATTATTTTAACAAATGGAATTCTTGTGACACCCTGTATGCATTCGTCAATGAGTAAAAGATAGTATTAGGAAGCAATAATTTATTGAACCCAATGAAAGGATGTCATCAGGGATCGACCATGGTTTCGTCCTTTCTAGGACTCATCTGAGTATTTCTTCAATTTCAGGAACATACACTAATTTCTTCGATTTCGACATGAACCCCTACCGAGGCCTGTTGGCAATGGAAGAAATAGGGGTTGAAAACTGCAAGCATACTTTCGAAGATCAAGCTTTTCAGAAGTTACTCAAATCAGGGCAAACATTCGATGTACTCATCATTGACACGTACATATCTAACTCGCTCCTCTATCTGTCAGAATACTACAATGTACCAGTACTGATATATGAATCCTTCGATGCAGGATATGCGATAAATCCCCTATTTGGCAATCCTGCACCGCCATCTTACATCCCGAATATATTCCTACTTTATTCAAGCGATATGTCTTTTTTTCAAAGACTAGATAATTCATTCATGTTTATCTTGAATGAACTTATTCTTAACTTCTACACTTTGCCTAATCATGACAAAATAATAAAGAAACATTTCCCGAATGCTCCGGATATTTCACAGTATTCCCATAAGAGTTCTGTTGTACTCATGAATACGGATTTAAGCGTAATAGATCCTGTGCCACAATCTCCTGGAATGGTCCATATTGGAGGCTACCATATAAATGAGCCCAAACCCCTACCTGAGGATCTAGAGAAAATTATGAGTAACGCTAAGCATGGTGTCATTTTCTTCAGCCTTGGGTCGAATATAAAGAGTTCCAAAATGCCCAAATCGAGGGTCAGAGAAATCCTAGAAATATTTTCTAGGTTGAAGGAAACTATCATTTGGAAATGGGAAAATGATGATCTTCCTGGAAAACCCCCGAATGTGATCGTGAGAAAATGGCTACCACAAAACGATATATTGGGTAAGAAATACGAAAGTTGAACACAACACAAATTTAAACAAATCTTAACTGACCTCACCCAACCTAACATAATTTCTTCCACTCTCCTAATGATTGTATGTGTCAAAGGTCAATCATTCACATCTAATTTTCAGCACATAAGAATGTGAAACTGTTCATCACTCATGGTGGGTTCCATAGTATTCTGGAAACAGTTTTCCACGGCGTCCCTTGCGTTTCCCTATCTGTGTTCATGGATCAGGGAACAAATTCCTACAGAGCCGCCAGCCTAGGATTCGCTGAATGGTTACAGTATAAGCACTTCACCCCGGAAAAATTTGAGAATGCTATAAGAAAGACTTTAACTGACCCAAGGTAATTTTTGAGCCATCTATCAGTTTAAGTACCCATTTTTCTTTCGAATCAATTTTACCTATCGTCTTAATTAGACTGAGTAACTAGAACCAATTCTCCCTTTTCTAGATACACAAAAGTAGCGAAGGCAAGATCTAAAATAATGCGAGATAAGCCCATGGCACCACGAGAAACTATAGCATTTTGGGTTGATTACGTTGTCAGGCATGGAGGAGCACAACATTTGCGTTTGGCAGCCTTGAAGTTGTCTTGGTATCAATATCTCCTTCTTGATGTTGTCTTGTTCGCCATCGTTTCTCTCATTGTGATAATATATCTCAGTGTATTTTTTGGGAAAACACTTGTATCAATCTTATTCAAAAAACACTCCAAGAAAAAGAGGGAATGAAAATAGCTAATAGTAAAAGTTTCTTTTATTTTATACTCAATCCTAAATAGATATCAGGAATATGGGATGGGAAATAGGGAGGTAGAAACATATAATTGAAACACTTGATTTGGACACAAGAGTAACAGCTACAGACCCTCATGCTTCATCTGGGTATTGTTTGGAAGCCATTTCCTTGAAGAGGGAAAACAATTGTCTATTTTCTGGCTCAGTTTTTACTCTATAGCGTTCCATAAAAAGTTTCACAGACGATTTCACAAAAAATCAATTGAAAGAACAAGCTGATAAACTTCTTTCAACTGTCAGATGAGAAAATAATCAATTTTGAATCTTGAATTGAATTCTCGAGAATACTGAGATTATTCGTTATTAAGTGAGCAGTAAAAGTAGAGAGATTCTTTGTGATTTCAATTAATGATGCAGAGTGATTATAGTGTCGACAGTGTGACTATCATGTCACTGAACCAGATGTGTGATCTAGCTCTTGGGTTTGTAAACGTATGTATATCAACATCCTCAAAGTAAATCACATTTCAGTAGCATCCCAAAAAGAAACAAGTGCTCCCAAAACTTTCTCGTATAGTTTATCCTCTACGTGAAAACTTAAAACTAAAAAATGATTTTTTTATTTCAGCCGGGTGTTATTCATTTCGATCTCCTTCACCAAATCCTTCGAGCAATAATACAGCAGTGCCAACTCATCGATGTCAAGATCAAAGTTCAAGGGGATAAGAGCGTGGAAATGCAAAAGTTCACTCCTCACAAAACAAGTCAAGTGACATTACCATCAGTAAAGGGATCTAGCTATTCACAGCTACCTCCAATATCCTCCATTCCTATCAGAGATTCTTCCATTGCCCCAACATGTAAGGCCACATTTTCAATCGCCTCACTAGATGCTAGAATCAGTAAAAATTCAACAATACCTACATTAGCTCAAGCAATGGCGATATCCACAGGGGACATGAGTCTAAACACTTTTCCTCTATAATCCTAGTCATATTTTCCCTCCTTTCAAGAGGATACTGTACAAATCTATGATTTCAGCACCTTTTCCGAAGAAGTCTCACGCAGATGCGACATCAAGTCAAAAAGACAACGACTGGATGACTCCAATAAGGACTGAAAACAATAAAGGTGAAATATTTTTGGTGAACAACGATTTTGAATTTAAAGTTGTCTTGGAAGATGGAAGAGTATGTTTGGTTTTTCAATTAAGATGGAACCATTACAAGTCACATAATTCTTTTTGGCAATTTCAGTTAATTTATGAATATTCTGGTTTTGCAGACGCTAATGTGATAGTCTTGGACCCATCGACGAATAAGCCGCTGGAGCATACTGTGTCTATAACCGTAGACCAAATGCAATGGATCATCGACTCTATCGAAAACCTTCAGCAGCAAATAAATGAGATGAAGACTTTTCCCAATAATCACGATATTCTTGGAGCTTTGAGGTGAACATCACCTAAAATATCTGATTCTGATTGAATATAGAATGTTCATATTATCTAATTATCTATACATCTGCAGAGAGAGTGGACAAACGGGTAGTACCTCTCAGAAACCTTCTGAGAGTGGGACTATACCTCAAGGCGCAGCACCAGTGCGTAATATAAGCAACACACAAACACCACTGGTGGATATGTTTCAAATTTTATCCCTTACGAAAAGAGTGGATGCAGCAGAGGAATCTGTAACCAAACTTGCGAGTTTAGTTCAAGACTTAGCACGTGATGTTGGAGGAGGTAATTTTTAATCATAGTAGTATTTAGGAGTAATCAGGATAAACAATATCATATCATTTTAAAATGTGAGCCACGACATATTATGTATATGAAGATGTTGAAATCATATCTGGACAGTCAGTGTGAATGATGGCAAAACAATGATGAAGAGGCAGATTTTTATAGGAGCCATTATATATCCTACTTCATTTCTATTTCAGGATCTAAAGAACAGCTTTTGGATATAGAAAGCTTATCCGAATTGCAGGGGTAAGTATCAGATGATATGTGAAAGACTTAGCAAACCTTCCGAGTGGCGAAATGATCAGAAAAAAAGACACTCCAGATGTCTCTCCATTGCAAGCCAATGCTCTGGATAAGAAAGCTGTTGAAGCAAAGTTGTAACTTCCTTAGTTCCAACCCAAATAATGAAGTTTGACTCCTTGGCTTAATCTTGGTTCCCTCAAATACAACACCAAAACATGATTGAATAAGGATTTCTCCACTTGGATTCAATCTGATGAAGTAACTTCCTTACAGGGTGTCTATAGCGGCTTTAGGAAACAAAAATGCATTAGAATTGCTTGAAAAGGAGGTGAAAGCTTTGAAACTTTTGATTTACGGTGAAGGCGAAGGTGAGAAATTAACATAATAATAACGAAGCGAAATTGTTATTGATTTTTAAAACCCAATCATATAGATTTAGGAACAGCTGCAGCTAATTTACAAACCAAGGTGTCCACAGTTGAAGTTAGACTCAAGCAAATATTGGATCAAGTAGAGGTACTTGATCGATTGACGTCAGAACAAATCAATAATTTGTTCGGGCAGTGCGGTGGATTGGAGGACACTCTTTTCCGGCTAGAAAGGAAACTGGTGTAAGTCAAAGGTGTAGAATCCAGTGGGAAAGAAAATGGATTTGAATTTTCAATAACTCTTTGAACGAGACTTTAACGATGTCTGTATTTTTCTAATTTGGAGCATAAAATGAGACCATTCCCAATGATCAAGAATCTTTAATTTTAATTCCAGGGAATCCATCCAGAATCAAAAAGCTCCTCTTATTTCACTGAATGATAGATACAAGACCATGGAGCAAGAGATTGAAAAGGTCAAAGATGAACAAAAAAGAGTTTTTGATGCTAATGCCCATAGGGAAATGGAGATCAGTGTGAGTATCTTATGACACAGAATTAATCTTGCAATTCCAATTATGAACAACGAAATTAGAAAGATGGGAGATCAACGTTTTCTAATTAGATCCAATTGGTGTGGTTTATCCTCAATATTCTAGGCTTTAATGGAGCAACTCGAAGTAATGAAAACCATCAAAGTTAATAAGGAAGAGTTCGAGGATGCATTGGACAGGAAACTGGATACCGATAAGATTTTGAGCAAAGTTTCCCAAGAGAAATTCGACCGAACCTACGATGAGCTCAAAATCAATATTGATGAAGCTATAGCTAAGCTCAGCACTCAGGTCTCAATAATCTACACTTGTTTTCATAAACAAGAAACTCATCATTACATCGTTTGACTTATCCGTTTGATATTGACTACTGACTGTGGCTATTGTAGGAAGAAATGTGGCAAAAGGCGTTGGTTGAATTGCAGAATGAGTTGGTAACTAAACTGGAGAAGAATGAGCTCATTGCTTTGCAAGATTTTGTCAAGACAAAACTGAAGGTGCTCAGAGATAAAGTTAAGTCTATGAGAATATATCAGACTGAACAAGAAGCAGCGGTTACCAAGCAAAGTCTAATGAAGTGAGTCCAATCACAGATTCTTTTCGAAAATTGAGAATCCTTTTCTGAATTTCTGTTCGTAGCCATTCATGAGATCTTGTAGAGATCAGTTCATTTTCAATTCGGTGTATTGTGAAGAGAACAATTTTGTGTTCCAGAAATGTGAAATGCCTGTCTTGTGACGCGGATGTCAGCACGAAGATGAAAATGAGTCCCAGGGACTACCCTAGATCGCCCACACTACCGCCCACCAGGACAATAGCTCCGTATTTGGCCTACGAACTGGACGTTATGAGAAAACAGCAAAGGGGGTGAGAAAAATCACAAATTCCCAATAATTCCTTTTGAGACTTTTCAAGATGAGAAGGGAACGAAGGTCCAAATATTGATCCCTGTGGCACACCATTCGTGATATCCAATTATGATTGTTTTAGATTATCGAACAGCAAAAACCTGCATCATTTCGAAGCTTCCATCCGTAATAAGTAAGTTTCGAGGGTAAATGAATGAAAGAACGTTTTTATTTCCTTCGTATTTTTCCATTCAAGGACGGATAAACTGGAGAATCGTTACTGTGGAGGACCCCATACAGTGACGACGCCTGTACAAAGAGTAACTCGACTGGGACACTTTCTGGAACAATGGGGCCCAGAGTTGGCTTCAGCTAATGAGAATTTTATAAAAGGCACGGACCAAAAGGTGATATTTCATTTCGTTATGCTATTTCTGTACGTGCTGGAGAATATCCCATGGATTAAATGGGGATAATTTTTTTGCTTGCGGTGATTTTAATTTCATTGGTGTCATTTAGCATCCAGAAATATCGATGTGTTGTTTTTACACACAGGAAGTTAGCGGAGTGAAACCACCCTTTTATTTTATTTGATTTAAGGTCTACGTTGGATGCATGGCACAACCGGTTAAATCTGAAAGGCACCAGTCTGTAATGACAGTGGCAGGAGATATTTTGAGGGAAAGGAAAAGCCAACATGGGGACCTAACAAGTATTCCAGAGAAAGATTCAGTCGTAAGCTGACGTGTGGTTCTATTTCTAAAATAATTATTTTTTATTATAATTTTTTTGTACGCTGGATCTCAATCTATATTCACATATTACAACGTCATTTCGATTATTTCCAGGCTTCGAAAGGAGAATCCGAACGGAGAAATGTTTCAGGTAATAAAATACAGGATGGCCCAGTGAAGACGCAACGTTTTTTGGAAAAGTTCAGGGGTAACAAACCTTGAGCTTAAGCGATGCTTGAAACACCAAGCCAAAAGCATCTGTTATGTCTGAACCCTTGAACACAAAATGTAAATTTTCATTCCGCATTTTCAGGTCAAAATTCGAGAACGAGTGCAAGCAAGTAGTTTTGAGTATTAACTGATCGTAAGTATTCAATTTTGCTTAGCATTTCCCCTGAATAACGAACAAAATTCTGGAGAAATTAATTCACATGTCACGTTTTTTTTTTCTGAATTTTTCAAGGAATCATTCTTCATTTGTCATAAAAAGGTTTCAGTTTATGATATATGTATTGTTTGAACTTGTTTCCTTAAATATTCATTTTTACAGGAAGATACTTCTTATGCTGAATGGTGTCAATATCATATTCGCTTTTATATTTTTCTAAGTTTTGAAATATTATTTTTTATTTATATTTTTTATGCTCAAAGTATGTAACAATAAATATTCACAATCACGAGATCTTTTATTTTTTTCCTTTCATCAACGGTGAATTAAATTCTCCTTGTTATAGAATTGACTTTTTCGCGAAACAATGAGATTTTCAGTTTTGTGAGAAGGATGAATTGTGTAGGATTGTTCTCAGGAATGGCATTGTAAGGTGAATAAAAAAAAATCTGATTAAATAATTTATTTCATATAACCCAGATGAAACAAATAAAAAATGAACATACATATCTTTTATAGATACACGTAAGAAATGAAAAAGTGCACTTAAATGCTATAAATATAAAATATAGAACAAAATTATAAAAAATAACTCGTGCTGGAACTTGACATCTGCTCCTGAAAGAAATCTGATGAAGACTTCAATATAATCTGGTTCTCTGAATACTCACCTCATATTTTCTGGATATCTATCCACTTTTTCCATTAACCAATACGTCACTGGCAGATTTCTGCGGTACCTGTAAAAGAATTTGTACAGAAGAATAATCAAAATGAAAAGCGAAAAAATTTGATCCTGTTACCTTTCCTACTTCATCCTTTTCGGCCATGTCGAATTTGATTTTCGAATTCCTCACTCCCAAAGAATCTCTAGACGTCTTCTGCGTCAAACTAGTCCTTTCGGTCCTGTCAGACTACATCAAAACACAAATCGAATAAATGAAATAATATTTTTCGTCTACTCCTCCAAAATAATGCAAGAATTTTTTTTTCATTTCGTTCGAATAATCTACCTGGCATTGAAAACTGTTTCTGTCCACCTTCAAAGTTTGAGGACCCCATTGCTCTGAGAAGTTTCCTATTCTCGTAACTCTCTGTTGGGGGGTGGTTATTGTATGGGAGCCTCCACAATATCGATTGACAACTCTGAAAATCATCAGAATATCAAAACGAAGATCAGAATTTGCCTGCGAAGAAATGACGCGTTTGGTTCCTATTTTAACTAATAATTGGATGGGAATATGACTCGCCCTTTATTTTCTCTAGTGGCTGACTCAAAGTGGTGCAGATTCTTGCCGTATTGCGTTCTGAAATGAGATTGTTAATGAGGGTCAAAGATGTAGTGGTAGAAACTTACTGTCTTTGCTGTCGTCTCAGTTGATCCAATTCATATGCCAAATACGGCGCAATGTTTTTATGAGGGGGTAATACAGGTAAACCGGGATAGTTCAAACTTTCATCGACCTTTTTCCTCATGATAACGTCCTGGTCACAGGAAATGCATTGCACACCTCTGAAAAAATAAATCAACAATTTTTCCAATGGAAAGTGTAGACCAAAAGAATATTCTTTCACTCACTTGAGGAATTTACTCTTTGTGGCTGCAGCTTCTTGTTCTTGCTTCATTTTCGTCAAAGTTTTCACTTTAAGTTGTAAGTTTTTGAGTTTATCCGAAACGAATTCTTTCAGAGGCGACAAATCGTCTTTGCCAAGTTTTTCGCTAATTTCATCCTGTATTTCCCTGAGGGCAATATGCCACAAATCTTCCTGCAACAACACTTCTCGATATAAATGAATCTCTAGCTTCAGTATCAGATGATAATTAACAGAATGACAACCTCACCTGTTCCATCAATTTCTCCAGAGCTTCTTCAATACCTCTCGACAGATCGTCACAGGTGGCGTTAAACTGATCATGAGAAACCTTTCTGTTGATCATGCACACATCGACTTTCTCAGAAAGAGCCTCTGTAAATTCTTCTCTCCCAACTTTATCGGATTTCAGGAAATCTATATCCTCCACCATGCCCTGGAAAGCAGTCTTTACCACGAAATCCACTCTTTTTCGTCACTCACCATAAGCTTATTCTGCTTGGAATTGTTCTCCTCGAGGAGAAGATTAACTGTGTCCGACATTTTGGAGGTCAACCCTTCTAAACCGAGAACTTTTTCGTTTACCGTGTATATGTTTTGAGTCATTTGCTCTTCTACGTCGCCTCTTCCAGCTCTGTAATTTTAGTTCGCAGAAAATTACATCAGAGAACGTAGAGCATACGAAAATTAAATGTCAGTAGGTTCCTGTACAGAGGATGTTGAATCTATCTAGATATATATGAGTTGTCAATTTAAGATAGAATT
Source organism: Adalia bipunctata (assembly GCA_910592335.1). NCBI lineage: Eukaryota > Metazoa > Arthropoda > Insecta > Coleoptera > Coccinellidae > Adalia > Adalia bipunctata. Next base: position 8,306,707 of record OU342952.1, on the reverse strand, counting down.
GTCAAGTTGAATAAGTTGAATAAAACCAAAAGAAAAGCTCATTAGCGGGTTTATTTCATCAAAAACTTACATTGGTCCTTCGATTAACACGAGAACACGCTATGGATCAGTCGAACGAAGCATTCAAGGAGGATGGTGAAAGGATACTTCGCAGAAGTGACCGAGTCAATAAAGGTGTTCCACCAAGAAGATTCGTAGGGATGAGTGATGCTGAACTTGGCTTAAATGTAGTTCCTATTGGTAAAGACAATACCAATAGATTGAAAAAGAACTGCAAAAGTGATGCAGGCAAAATTATCTCTGCTAACGACTCGAATTCTACGGAAGTTATCAAATATGACGAGAAAAATAAGACCAGATCTGATATTATTCACCCTCCTTTAAAAACTTTGTTACGTGCATCCACGATATCTAAGAAAAATGAATCAACTGTACTCTCGAAAAAGTCCAGTATTTCTAAACTAAATCTAGAACTTAAACTCATCCAGCAGCAGAAGAAACTTGATGAAGAGGAAGCACAGGAAAAGTTAAAAGCTATTGAGAAAAGAAGAGAAAATGTTCTGAAAGAAATAGAGATTCAGAAGAAGATTATGGAGAAAAGTACAACAGATGGTGATATCGAATCATTGTCCTCCCAAGATTTGTACCAAGACCCACTTTTCATGATGAATTGGGTTGAGGATGCTAAAAAGTGTACTGATGGTAACATAAAATGTAGCCTGGTGGATGAACCTAACTCAAAAATTCCACTACAGATTTGTGAAACAAATAGTTTGCGCTATGCCCAGTGTGAACGTTCATCAAATAATCCTCCTGTTGGGGTTGGTGAAAGAGATATTATTTTAGATATTGCCAGACAATGCATTGCAAGTACTGCACGCACCAATGAACTATTGCTGAGACAGAAAGCAAAAGAACTTCCACATTTCTCAGGAGAACTCACGGATTGGCCGAATTTTATTAGTGAGTTCAAAAGATCTACCGAGCACTTCAAACTCTCAGATCAGGATAATCTGATTCGTCTTGATAGAGCCCTCAGAGGAAAAGCAAGGGAAACTGTCAAAGCCCTTTTGATATCTCCAAGTAATATTCCTAGGATTATCAAGATGCTCGAAATGAATTTTGGTAGACCTGAATGGATTGTTTTATCACTTATGGAAAAAGTCAAGAAAATTAGCTCAGTAAGAGAAGACAGATTAGAATCTTGCATTTTCTTCTCGAACGCAGTTAATAATATGGTGGTCACGATGATGAATGTCAATTCTACACTTTATCTGTTCAATCCGGAATTGTTGGTGAATATAGTTGAGAAACTTCCTCCTATACAAAAATATAACTGGGGAAAATATAAATACCAGAAAGATATACAGGGAATTCCAACATCACTTGAAGATTTTGCAAGTTGGTATGAAGAAGAGGTAAACTCTATGGCTTCTACTAGTAATCCATTCCAGAGAATGAAATACATTTCTAGGAGAGAAACAGTTATGATTTCAAAGAAGTCCGGTTCCAAAAAGACAGAAATTTCCAGAAGTTGTATATTTTGCAAGAATACGAGTCATAAAATAGAAGAATGTGGGGACTTCATTGAAAAATCTGTTACTGAAAGAAGAGAATCAGCTCTAAATTTGAAATTGTGTTTCCTATGTCTCCAAATGGGACACATGGCAAACAAATGCTTTCTAAAATCAAGATGTGCAGGGGCGGATTAACCATGTGGGAGGCCCCTAGGCAGTGCAATTTTTGGGGCCCCTTTTCAATTCAATTTTTCCCGTGAACGGGGCACACGAGGTACGCGGGGCCCCTAGCTGATGCGGGGCCCCTAGGCAGTCGCCTCATCTGCCTAATGGCTAATCCGCCACTGAAGATGTGGACAGAATGGTTGCAAAGGAAAACATAGTAGTCTTCTACATATCCCAAGAGATGATTCGAATAGGACATATCTAACATCACAGGATAAGACAGCTTCTACAAGTGAATTTTGTGCGAAGCTTAATGAAGAGAATAAAACAGCTCTATTGAGAATAGCACCAGTAATATTGCGTGGATTCTCAGGTGAAACCAAGACTTTTGCCCTATTTGATGAAGGCTCGACATGCTCGATGATCGACGAGAGTTTAGCCGTAAAATTGAACCTTACTGGACCTGTTGTTCCACTTTGTTTCCAATGGACGAATGACATCACGCATTTCGAAGATCAATCAAGAAAAGTATCTGTTAATATTTCTGGTGACACCGACAAACGAACCTTTTATAATATGAACAATTTAAGAACTGTTAGAAACTTGAGTTTACCAAATCAGAAAATCAGTGTAGATACCTTGTCTCGAAAGTTTCCTCATTTAGATCGTAGAATTCTCAAGAGTATCGAGAATGCTAAGCCTGAAATACTCATTGGCCAAGACAATTGTGGATTGATTATACCACGTCAGGTTATCCAACCAAGAATAAACCAGCCTATAATGTCCAAATCCAAATTAGGTTGGACTATTCATGGAGCACTCAACGATTCATCCAATGGAAATGACATGAAGCATGCAAACCTGTGTTGTCGACATACTGAAGATGATGAACTACATCTTATGGTAAAAGATAGTTTCAAGTTGGAAGCTTTTGGAGTAAAAATGAATGACAAGATAATGGACCAAAAAGAGTGTAGGCTACAGAACTGAGCCCTGAGGAACACCTGGATTAAACCGAAATTGCCGAAACGGACGTAATTCACAAACAAACTCTCCAATGCTCTGTAATGTTGTGTACACTGAAAGCTGAATAAATGCATAAAAAAAAGAAGTTATTTCAAGGTCTCAACAAACATTTCTACTTACTCCTGCAAGGCTTTATTAGACAGCAGTTTCAAGGAACTTTCCATGTCTGCCATGCGATGCGTTATTCCGGTATAGGAAGTACTGAAGGTGGAGTCCATTTTGTTTATTTGGGCAATACACTGGTTCATCTTCATTTCGATCTGGCAGATTCTTTCGTCGCTAGCTTGAGCTACACTACCCGTCTCAACTGGTTTTAATGATGGTATGTTCATACCAATCGAACCTATTGGCGATGGTTTTGAGCTAGAGACCTCAGCTCCAGCTGGAACTAGTTTAATTTTGTGGATTATTTAGAGGCTGGTGATACACAAAGCGTTATCATTCATCAGAGTTTGGTCCTAACGATTTGGTGGAGTCGCTGATGAAGAATTCGAGAGCAAATTCAACGGAAGGTTGAACAGAAAAAATCTTCTAGAATAGATTGAAGCCCAAGGGTGGGCACCAAATAAGCGATTCAGGAAATCTCACCTGGGATTATCGTATTGCACAAAGCATCAACAGTGGACCGCAAATTTCCTAATTCTTCTTGTATTAGTGCCAGAACTTCAGGTGATGATGAGGCTGCCACGTTGACACTGTAACATAACATGTTCTCAAAATATTTTCAAAATAACAGTGTTCGATTCTCACTTCTCCAGCTTGGATTCAGGCAGCTGAAATGTATTAACTGAAATAAAAATTGTTACATCGTTATTTAGAAAGGAATATTCAATCATGCCATTGTGGTTTTATAAGACAATTGAAAATTGACCTGAAGGAGCCTTTGCAGCGATACTACTTTGTTCAGACAATCTAGGATCCTTGACGGTTCGCTCTTTGATCCTTTTTTCGGTAAATCCTTCTTCTCCAATATCTCCTTTAATCATCACCAAAGGGTGATCAGTCTTCTCCGTTCTTGTTGCAGAAGTTGCCAAGTTTCCTAGGGAACCCAAATCGATGCTCTTCGGATATCTGAAATGAGCTGACAGCTATGCAACTGAGGACCAGTATTGGAACATCTCAAATAGTACGAGGATGTATTGATATCTAGTTAGCCTAGACCAGTTCTATGCATTAACAAAATATTGCGATACCATATCAACGAACAATAACTTAGAAGTGTCAGTGTAGAGTTCGATGTCAAAAAAGTAAACCAGAGTTACGCAATAAATTGAAAAAAAAAAAGATGTCCACCGAAATTGTAAAAATCGAAACATTTTGGAGTATCGAGCCATCATCAAGTACCTGTATTTGAAAGGGTTAAGAGGTAAGCAGATTTACGGAGATATGCTTAATACCCTTGGTGATCAATGTCCTTCGTATGCGACCGTGAAAAATAGGACTGCAAGCTTCAAAAGAGGTCAATTTTCCATTGAAGATGATGACCGATCGGTAAGGCCAGTTTCTGTGTCAGTCTCCGAAAATATCGATGCAGTTCATGACATGATTCTATCAGACCGTCGAATTCGGCTAAAACGGATATCTGAAGCACTGAAGATTTCATACGAACGCGTTCATCATATAGTTCATGTCAATTTGGACATGAGAAAAATTTCTGCAAAATGGATCCACAAATATTTGAATGTTGACCAAGAGTGTGCAAGTGTAGAAGCATCTCGTTCGATCTGTGCTCGATTTGAAAACGATGTAGACTTCTTAAACCGAATTGTTACTATGGATGAGACTTGGGTACATTTCTACGATCCAGAAACAAAGTAACAATCGATGGAATAGCGACACTCTGGTTCTTCAAGACCTAAGAAGTTTCGTGTCCAAAAATCTGCTGGAAAAGTTCTTGCTTCAGTTTTTTGGGATTCTAATGGAGTAATCATGATTGATTTTCTGGATAAGGGTGGAACGATAACTGGAGATTACTATTCGACATTACTGACCACTCTACGGGAAAAAATTAAAATGTTGCCATGCAAAAGAATCGTGATTTAGGGTCAGAATTACTAGAACACCCCCCTTATTGGCCAGATTTGGTTCCGTACGACCAGAGCTGTGCCAAAGCATTGTGCAGTGTGCTCGTGAAAGCACTCGGAGCCCTTTTGTGCTCCCAAGCACTGTGCTCTCAAGCACTTTTCAAAAGCAGTGCTTAGTGCTTAGTAATTGGAGTGCTTCGGCCAAATGCTTAGTGCTTAGTAATCCCAAAAGCGCTCCCGAGCACTTTTGCGGATTACTAAGCACTAAGCCCTGAGCCAATGTTGTACGAATTCATTTTTACATCAATAAAATCTGAAATCAACATTTCCCTACAAGACAGTAACATCCCAAAACTGTTTGGATTGCAATTTCAGAGAGATGATAATGAGGAAACTTGATCATTATGAAAGGAAAATTGAAGGCCCATGTGTATTTTATTAAATGGTAATTTGTGCGTTGACAACTCAATATCATTAAGAAAAGCAAAAGCCACGATTCTGATTTTTTTTTACATTTTTATCTGACCAAAGAGTCTTATATAGACAACATCAAAACTTTACACAATTCATTGAGTTCTAATTTTGATACTTTTTCGTTATTTGTCACGCAACAATGTTTTGCAACTGGTTTGCTCCTGACAAATCAGTGCAAGAATTGACAGAGGAACATTTCCATTTTTCCTTGAATTTTTTATTTAATTTTGTTTCAAGGACTGGGAGTTTTCAAAAGAAAAAGTAAACTCGAAAAATTCAGTATATTTATGAATATTAAACAGAGAGATCCAGGAGCGAATAGCATTTTTCTCTTCCATTACTAATAAGAATTTTATATATTATATTGAATCGAATTCAAAATTTTCAATATCACATACCTATGCCAACTTACAATTTCTTTTCCGATTAAAACAACCTCACTTTCAATATTTCCTAAAAAAAAGTGTTTAGGGCTTAGTGCTCGAAATGTCGAATTACTTTCACAAAGTGCTTAGTATTCGCGAGCCTTTTGTGAAAATAAGTGCTTTGTGCTCGAGACTCGGGAGCCTTTTTATTCAAGTGCTTAGTGCTTAGTGCTCGAAGCACTTTTCTTCAGTGCTCGTCACAGCTCTGCGTACGACTATCACATCCTTTCTCAACTAAAAAAAAGTTTGAAAGGTCGTAAATTTTCTTCCAACGAGGAGGTAATAAAAGCTGTGGAGGACTGGTTTGCAGATCAAGAAGAAACATTTTCTTTGAAAAGTCTAGAGACGTTGCAGGTTCGCTGTAATAAATGTATTCAATTTAGAGGAGAATTGTTGAGTAATAAAATATTTTGACATTGAAATTTTGTTTGGTTCTATAGAAGGCTAAGAATTCTTCAATATATCCTCGTAACTACACTATTGTGAATAGGAAGCAGCTTCATGGAACTTACTTCGTCGTAGACATGCTCTTCATTGCCCCAGCGTCATAAGAATCAGCCATCCGCAGCTACAAACCGAAATATTGTGGAGGAACGCACAGATTTCTGGGCTGAACCTACCTTCGAGTTCCTTTTATCATAAATGCTGCTGCTTCTAGTCGGTGGCCTATCCGCCATCGACCCGAATTCTTCACCGAGCCCACCGAAGTCGTCACTCTGCACAAATTTCGCTAAATCCTCCACGAAGCTCGCGATCTTGATGACAGCCTGTTCAGTGGCATCCATCCTCTTCGAGATCGTCAAAATCTGGTACATATCCACTATCGGGGAAGGTTCTCCTGGTTTGGTACTGAAAACGCGTAAACATGAAATTGGTATGATACCAAACGAACGAAACTACGCTCCATCCAAGTCTTGGAAACTTAGAAACGGAAAGGACCCCGCACTTTTACTACGGGAAATGGCGTTCCGTCAAATTTTCTACAATTTTGGTATAATGTAGTACTCGACATACTGATCAAAAGTGTCCATGGCCCCAACTCCATCCTATGACTAGTTTTTGAGACACAGGGCGTTGAAGTTGAGAATTACCCACTTTTTCTACGCCCGTATTTCGGAACAGAATCGAATGAACTTCAATTTATCTCAAGAAACATTTCATTACATCCCCAAGGAGCAAGCATATAGAGGAATATGACCGAAAATCGTTACGAATACAGGGTTATCCATAATTGAATGCATGCCCGATTTTGAAAGTATAAAATATGTCAGTTCCAGAGCGAGAACGTTCGCAAAATGAACTATTACACTAGATATGTTGTTGTTACATCGAAAAAGTCTGAAATACCCAGAATTCATACTGGGTGATCCATTATTATAGAAACTATTCTCAAGGAAGGTTAAATGGACATCCTGTATTTATGGGTTGATTCAAGGTGTTTTTTCAATGTTTTTAGAACATATCATCATGGACTTCAAAGAATACAGGGTGATTCAGTCATGAAATGAACTTTGAACCTCACGAAAATACCCAAAAACCACCTCTTTTTTTCATCACCCTCTATCTCAAGATTAAATCCGAGGAGGTGGGAGTTTTCTTTCACCACTGTACTTGATATAAAAACATCAATACGGCTGAGAGTTTTTATCCACTTCCTATGACCAGATTTTGTTTTATGTAATATGAAAATTATTTATTTATGTTATTCTATTCTTATTCCAGCTAAAAATCTGGTCATAGGAAGTGGATAAAAACTCTCAGCCGTGTTGATGTTTTTATACCAAGTACAGTGGTGAAAGAAAACTCCCACCTCAACAGAGTTAATCTTGAAATAGAGGGGGATGAAAAAAAGAGATGGTTTTTGGGTATTTTCGTGAGGTTCAAAGTTCAATTCATGTCTGAATCACCCTGTATTCTTTGAAGTCCATGATGACATGTTCTAAAAACATTGAAAAAACACCTTGAATCAACCCATAAATACAGGATGTCCATTTAACCTTCCTTGAGAATAGTTTCTATAATAATGGATCACCCAGTATGAATTCTGGGTATTTTAGACTTTTTCGATGTAACAACATTATATCTAGTGTAATAGTTCATTTTGCGAACGTTCTCGCTCTGGAACTGACATATTTTATACTTTCAAAATCGGGCATGCATTCAATTATGGATAACCCTGTATTGGTAACGATTTTCGGTCATATTCCTCTATAGAGTTGCTCCTTGGGGATGTAATGAAATGTTTCTTGAGAAAAATTCAAGTTCATTCGATTACGTTTCGAGATACGGGCGTAGTAAAAGTGGGTAATTCTCAACTTCAACGCCCTGTATCTCAAAAACTAGTCATAGGATTGAGTTGGGGCCATGGACACTTTTGATCAGTATGTCGAGTACTACATTATACCAAAATTTTAGAAAATTTGACGGAACGCCATTTCCGGTAGTAAAAGTGCGGGGTCCTTTGCTGAGCAGAATCGTATTAAAGTGTTGCAGCTCACTTCGCGGCTTTGAATAATTCAGCGTTGGATGGAAGTGCTTTCAGATCTGAGACCTCTTTTTGTAAACTTCTAATATTCCTCTCCATAGTTTGCAATTGGGTATTAGAAATCGCAAGCGTCATAACTGGGAATCGTTCGGAAGGACCATCTGGTATAACCACTATTTTTTCTTGGTCGTTTTCATCTAAAACCAACAGAAAGTTGTGGTAGAGCAGCAATGGGTACCTTCTGAAGCAGAATATACAAAAGCTGAAGCAGTCATTACACACCAGCACTTGTCAATTTGGTTCTCTTCACTGGAGTAACCTGGGGTAATTTAGTCTTCAACTCAGGGTTCCAAATCTTATGTATTTGCATAGCTTGCATCCCTTGATATTGCATTTTCACATCTTCCAAATGCAACTGCTGGCAGATAACTTGAAGAATATTGTTCAGCAACCGATGGCTTACCATTCCCATCTAGGAATTTGAGAAATAAGTCTCAATACATACCCACAGCGTTCATGGAATCAAAACTCACCTCTGGTCCTGTTAGGGCAACATCTATCACCTGGGGAAGGGTCATCACGACCACTTGAGTCTGGTTATCCATTTTTGGGAATATCACAAATCTCACAAACTGCTGGAATAATCTGTCAACTTACTCAAATTGATGACAGGTTTTATATTTACTGATAACTTGATTGAAGATTTAGAATAGAAATATGAGTAATTTTAATTTATCGCTTTCAAGTAACCGCGAGTAATGCAAGTAAGCTCTCACCGACCTCAATGTCACAGTGCCCTGGCTAGTTGCCTCTTGCTGTTGCAGCTGTCTCAGAGGTGAGTCCTGAGCTCTAGCAGTTAGATTTCAGAATGATCATATATGCATGTTCCACCAAGTTGCAGGGTAGGAACTTACTGTTTAATGAGATTCTTGATCATTTCTAATGAACGGGTGATCACAAAAAAACTACACAATGGACCAACACTGAATATAATTTTTATTTAAAAAATGAAATGTGACAGGGGAGGAATTTGGTTCCCTGATCCATTTATGCGGGGATACACAAACTGCTCAAGAATACTCGTTGAGAAATTCCAGTATGGGTTTATTAACCAATTCAGCAGAATCTTCACCGAATACAAAATCCAAATGACGAAAATCCTTCCTTTCAACCGAATGTACTTCGGCATTGGTACCAATCATGTCTTTTAATATTTCGAGATCCTGAAGGAAAAATCATGTGGAGAAACTTCAAAACGATGACTATGGCAATCTCACCTTAGGATGACAAAATAAATCTTCCCTTCCCCCGAATAATATAGTTCGTGCAGTTATTTGGGATAACTTGTAGGGTGGATTTTCGGTAGTTCCATATACTCTTTTGTTTTCTTTGGCGCCGTAATCAAAATGTCTCATCATGCCAGCTGAAATTTTTTATGTAAAAACAGAAGTAGGTACAGAACTAGGTACATTGAAATTAAATATTGATTTCTTATAATAACCTCACATATAAGGTTCTTCTTTCCTCTGGTATAAAATGAGTTAGGTACAAGAGAAAAACCTCATATTTCGATCAAAGAGTAAGACTGGAAAGGTAGAGGAAAGTCACCAAATATGAAATAGTATCCTATTATGGAATACCTTCATTTCTCCAAGACTATTAGTAATAAACGCAACATTCGACCATCTTCTGTTTCATTCGGTATACTAACTATCGCACTCACACCATCGAGTCAGTTGCGCAAACGCTTAACGTGTGGCAGGCGTGTTTTTTTTTGTTGTCGTGAAGAAAATTTTCAAAGGTAAGTAGTTACGAGTATTACCGGCTGTTATGTTTGAATACATATGATATACCATTTAGTATATCGGTATTATGTTTATTTCACCATTTGTGATCTTTTGCCATTAAAATATTGTGACTTGATAAAATATTTAGAAGAGTTTGAACTAGTATAAAAATCCAAATATGGACAGTCGTCGGTGTCTAATTATGGAATATGCTTGATGTGTGGGCTCTGGGCACATTATGATTGTGCTGGTCCAGAGTTTGATACTTGGATCTGTGACTTTCGCAAGTAATTAGGTAACTTCTTTCATTTACCACAATATGTTATATTCATTTAATTGATCTCAAAGATATTAATGTTCATTTTTGTTATTGTTATGTTGATTTAAGCTTATATTCCATATATGGGTTCCTATTCCATAATTGGTTACTCATTGGTGATTTTGTTTTTTGTGTTAGATTTCAATTAGATATCTAACTAATATATTTGATTATAGAAGTTGTTAATTACTACATATAAATGTATGACTGATTAGTGTAAACATTAAACTGATTTAATCAATATGAAGTTTTTTCTTTATATTCCAAAAACAATATGGTATTCCATATTTGGTGACTTTCCTCTACTTCAGTACCTTAACTCCTATCAATGGAGATGATACAATCATGAATTCTTTACCTGTTCTGGCTTGTCCATAATGGATAATCTGTTTAGCTGAACCTGCCACTGGGGAAAAAGTGAGTATCCAATGGAGCAAGTCGTTACTCTGAAAATTAAGCATGAAATCCCATTCAATGCAAAAGGTTACCCTGATGGTTACCCAATGTGGACGCAATTTTCTCAAAATGACATTGCAGCCATATTTTGAATTTTGAAAATAGGAATACGAAAAAAAAGCAAGATTTCACAATAAATACATAGGTATAGGTACAAACCTTGAAAGGTGTGAGTGGTGTGGAGGCCAATTTCTTGATGACATAGCAAGCTATATTTTTGGTCCACAGATTCGGTGCACACAACATTCTCATTACTTTCCTCAATATGTTGGGAGAGAAGTATTCGAATGGTCCAAATATTTTAGTCATCAGCTAAAAATTATAGTTAATTATTCAATTGATCTGGAACCAGTTAAATTTTGTTGTATTCGAATAATCTTGTCGACTTAAAGCTGTGCCTCCCTGCATACTTAAAACAAAATTACCCGGCAATATGGAATCACAAAATCATCGAAAAATCTATATCTGGGAGCGTTGTAACAAACAGCAGCTGGAGCTAACATTATACCCAGTCGTATTTTCTCATTGTATTCGATTTTTGTCGACATAAGCGAAAAAAAAGATGTTGTTCCTTGCGAATGTCCAATATAGAATATCTTGGGTACTCTGGTATTCTCCACTACATAATCAATGAAAGCTGGAACGTCATAGTATCCAATTTCGTGATAGCTGAAATGAAATTTATCTAGATGCTGAATGATTTCAATTCGATTAGAAGAGGCTTCAATTGTAATTTAAATTTTTAATTTGCCTCATAAGAATTTCAGGAATTTGATAGATACCATTTATTGGCTTTTCAATATATTCAGGATTTGATCGGTAGATAAATCTTGAAAGTTTGGGTCTGGGGGAATGCATCAAATTTGAGCGAAATCATTTATTGTTTAAGTGACACTCCATATACAACATTTTCCAAAATATTTCGTTACCCAGACAATGACTTAGGTCTCCCTCTTAAAAACAGGGCTGTATAGCGTTTGACTTTTATCAGACCAAGCATACAGTCAAAAATGATTTTTCATATGCGCTGGGTACAGGCGATTCCGCCAAAATTGGACTGTGCCAAAATTTCCATGAGTTATCTATCAGCTTTTGTTAAAAAACTACAATATTTATTATTACTCTGACATCTTTTAAAGCTTTAATAATTGTTCAAGGAGATATGCTATAATGAACCAACTGTTATCAGGTTTGAGTACTTCTTTCATCATAGTTGCCTCTTGAAATCAGATATCATAAACTCACCTAAAGTCCCAATACTTCTTCGCGTCCTTGTCGCAGTCCCAATGGATATGTTTCCTTGAAAATGGCGTCCCTCTGCTATTTCCCAACCAAACATCATATCCATGATCTGCCAAGCAATATGCCAAACTGCTTTCATTAATTACAAATGCGGTAAATGAGTCTAACATGCCATGCATTAGTATTATCGGGGGATTTTCTTCGGATGACTTGCCATAATCATTTTTTCCATGTTTAATCCTATACAAGGATAGAATGTAACCGTCTTCTGTCGTTACATTATGAATTTCCAATGGGTAACCCCAACTTTTTATCAGAACATCCTAAAAAAGTGTATACTAACTTCCAAAGCAAGAAGTCCAAGACCAGAATTAAGTCTAAGTTTCTATGTCTATAACCGGAAAAATGATGTTAAAATCATTTATAAAAAGATCCCTGATATTCCTATCATTTATAACGACCCTGTACCTTAGTTTCTGATTATCGAAGAGGTAATGAGCATTCTCTCTTTTTCAAATTAAATTCACCCTAACTCTTTAATGACGATAATATTAATATAATTTAATATTTGAGTTCATATCAGCTGAATAACTACTTATTATTATTTATATAATTTAAGTTTTATTTTTGAATGATTTAGTACCCAAGGGTGGATCTTCAATTCACTTCAGAAAAACAAATATCTAGAGTTAACTTCCTAACAAAATAAGCAGTTCAAGAGTTTCCTACCTAAGTATTTGTGATTTGAATAAAAGTGGATTATATTTTTTTGCTCATCAGATAATATTTGGTGTATATTTAAACTTACAATCTTCAGAAGATCAATCTCCATCGCAAATGAATCAGTTGAATACACAGGTCTGTACAATGTTGATTATCAACAGAAAATTTATAATTATTATTATAAGTATACTTACCATTGATTGGGTTTCAATGTTCTGACGCTTTATGTTTAATTGAATGAGCGATTATTGTTATTTTGGGGACAATCAAATGGAAGGTACAATATTCTTGAAGATAATTGATGAATATTCAAGAATCAAGCTTTCCCGTGTGTGGTAATTAAATAACCCATTCTCTCATCAAGGGAACTGTCGAATTCTATTGGACTTTTTGCAAATTATGTTTTTTTAAATTCGTGGGGAATTGATTGTTCTGTTTTTATTCTCGGTTTTTTAATGACGATTCCGAAGGATACCTTCTGGAAATCTATTATCTGCGGGGGGCTCCAAGGAAGTTGGTTTCTAGATTCTTCGCTTGTACAAAGCAGTGTGATTTAGGTGAACCTTTTTTAGTTTGCATCGTGCAGAAATCCAGGGAAAGTCATATGGATTCCAAAAATCGAATAATATACGGTATGCTCCATTTGAAATAACAAAGTAGCAACTTCTTCCTAATATAGGCAGCAAAACCGTTTTGACGATCATCTTCACACATTGGGTGTCCAAAATATTCAACAAAATTCTCCTAATTTGAACGACTTGCACATCCAACTTTGGCACACATTTATGGCATATTTTCATCAAAAATGAACTTCATTTAAATAATTTTCACTGGTCTGATATTCCTAAGAGTAAGATTGACTAGAGATATCAAAAATGTCCACATAAAACAATTTTTGAGGATACATTATTACATCTGTGCGTTAAAAGTAACGCAGAGAATTCATAGCTGAGGTATTTACTATTTTGTAGACAAATGCTCGACCAGGTCAATTTTTATTTAAATTTGGCAATTCTTCAATGTATGTGTTGGGTTTTTATAAAAGCAACCCAATGTTTTGGTGCCAGAAATTGATAGATCATTTTATGCCGAGGATGATTTGGCGACTGATCGATTTTTTATCAAATGTTTATCATAGGAATGAATGGATTTATTCAACAAATTCGACTTTTCAGTTTTCTGGCACGAAAAGTTATTGATGCCATTCAAAAACCCAACTGCCATCAATCGTAGAGGGTGTATGAAGTTTTGAGATAAAAATTGACCTGCTTGACCATTAACTCACTGTGTGAAATATTCAACACATATTCCTGATTCCTACCTTAACAAATATCCCATCTTCTCCATAACTTTCTAATAAAGTTGCTTAAATCCATCACTGAGCCTACCTCCCAAAATTATTTCAAAGTTCTCATTTTTTTTTAAAGGAAAAGGTAAAATGAACTAAGTTAAGTTTAATCAATATATTGAATAAAAAATTACACGATATCTTCATTTCATATTATTGCTTAGAAGCAAAAAATCTAGGATTAATTAAAATTGACAACATAATATAGTTAACAAATACTTGCACATGTCAATTTATCACGATCACTCTCTACTTAAGACAAACACCAAATAACTTTCAAAGATCTTATTCATCTTTAGACAGATCAAATGCTCAATTCTTTCATTAGGTGGATATTACAAAATGCAATAGCCGTTTGACAAAAAGTAGTATTTTCCAACCAGTAGAATTTCTCTTTCATTTTGGTCGAAAACGAAAAAAAAGTAGAGATAACCAAGATAAATTTGAATTCATAATTTTTCAAGTAAAATGATTTATATAAAATAAGGATCAAATTCAGTCTACCAATTTATTGCAACAAAAAAGATCAAAAAATCTCAGACAAGGTTTCCGAATTTAATTTTGATAATTTTCATTTCAAATCAAGAAAATAATTCATGAATGTGATGCTACGAATGTATGAGACAAATTCCTTAGAAAAGCTGAAATCAATGCAGGATATACAGAATTAAGATTGAAAAAATTCAGGAAATCAGATACATAATTTCGCGGTTGAAACATAGATGGTTCATATCGGTACCGATAAAAATAAACGAGTATATTTCACGAATAAAATGTAAAAACCACTGAATAATCATAAATTATCAAACCCATTTTAAAATATAAAAAATCCATCGTAATTACTAGATAATAAAGACACACTTCTACGACCAATCCTGTAATCGAAACTCTAAAGTCCTTCGGCAATTAGATAAAGATGGTCATTCAAGATGTGTTCAGTCTTCGAACCCGTTTTGTACTATGACACCGTATCAACCCATGTGCCGTTGCTTGTGGAGTCGTTATTCGAAGAAGTCACTGAAAACACTAGGCACTAAAAATGTTGAATCACAATAGTGGAAGTATTATTGGCCCATTTTTGAGGTGTCTGGCGATTTTTTACCCAGGCATGGATCAAACTGAAACCAGACGATTTTTTTATTACGTTTTTAATTTTGTTAGCTCCCGATCCTTCCTGTTAGCAATGGACCAATTTAAGAACTCAAGTCATGTATTCAGTTAATCAATGAAAGTGATTCACTGCAACATGTGAATACATAACTTGAACATCCCTTTCTCAAGGGGCAAGAGAGGTCAATTACCTCTTTGTTTAGGCACCATAATTTTTGGACCCCACACACGAATAGTGAAATCATCTGATACTGAAACCATCATCTGGTGGTAAACTGGATTCCATGCAACAGCATTCACGGTTCGAGAATGGCCTTTTAATGTTGCAATTGGATCCTCATTCTTTATGTGCCAAATATAGACCTGAAAAGGGAAATGGCAAATCATTCGCGAAAAAAGATAAGACATAATCTAGGGGCAATTTAAATATACAACAGTGAGTTTTTATTATTTGAAATATCAAAAAATATCCTGAAGCAACACTGACGAAGAAAATTGCACTCAATCATATGATCACAACTTTTAGTATTGGGAGCCCGAAGAGATTGAAGAGAAAGTATTGGAGAAGAAATATTCATCAGAGCACTGTACCTGTAACTTCTTCATCCTTTTAAATGATATAAATTCAAATATTCAGTTTTACATTTTACATGAACTGAATACTGCTTATTTCAGTGTCTACGAAGAAATATTCACTTCAGTTTCTTATCATCGATATTATCAAGTATTGATGACTGCTGATCAAATTTCCCTTTGTTTCCTGGTAAGTCACTTAATATGTGTATAGTACACCAAGTTACACACACTGAGTGTTTCAAAATATTCAAGAAAATCCTCTCAATTTGAACGACTTGCACATCCAACTTTGGCACACATTTATGGCATTTTTAATTGAAATTGCACTTAATTTAAATAATTTTCACTGGTCTGATAATCCTAAGACTAAGATTGACAAGAAATGCCAAAAAAATTTCCACATAAAACAATTTTTCAAGCAAATAAACGGTTTAAATGACTACATTATCAAAGCTGGATTCCCATTGTTTGACCCAACTAACCTCAAAAAACTATTGGACAGGTCGTTGGATTGCCTAATATATAGGAGGAATTCTATTATTTTATCCATTTTATGAGTGAAACACTGAGTTTTGATGCTTTGTAATATCAAAAAATACCCTGAAGAAAATTTTACTCAATCATATGATCACAACTTATAGTATTTGCAGAGATTGTAGAGGAAACGTTTTTAATATGACCACCAGCACTAACCTCAAAGATATTTGACAGGTTGTTGAACTACCCAATTCATGTTTTGTGCAGATGCATCTTTTTCTCATTACATAAACTCAAAACTGAACCCAGGAAATCGATTGCATTGTGTTATCAAAGATAGGCAAATTATTTTTTACAATTTTTATGTGGAAAATCAGACAATTCTGAGAATTACTCACCATGCTATCTTCACTTCCACTGGCAATGAAATCTTGATTGGCTCCTCCAAAAGTCGAATGGATGTTGAAATGTCCTTGAGCAACGCCTCTATACTTTTTAACGAGACATTTATAATTAAGATCCCATAAGTGGATTCCCTGAGTGAGTACGTTAAGTAGACAAAGCCTATCATTTCTATCGACAGTAAATGAAATAATGGCACGATCTTCTTGAAGCCTGCGAATAAATGAACGTGTAGTTTTTGGTATCCCTGTTCTCTAGAATGATATTCAATACTCACACATCCGCATCTTGCGATTCTTCAAAGACGTAAGACCTAATTCTGTGATGGGTATCAGAAGCTAAAACAGTCTTTCCGTCTTGACGACAATGCAACCCATTAACTCTCACCCCATCCCAGTTTTCCAGAATATTGCCCTCCATATCGCACTGATAAAAATGGCCTCTAATACCGCCCACCTTGAAAAAAAAAAAAACTTCGATGTAGATCACAAACGGCTACATTCATCGATTAATTGAAGAACGAGGTTTACCACAAATTTTTTTCCTGACTTGTGCCAAGAACAACAAGTTAAGGCATCTTCTTGAGACTGGCAGATTTTGAGGACCTTTCCATTTTCGATGTTCCACAGCCAGACTTCAGCGCTCTCTTCTGGACCGCAAGCGATTAAGTGAACGTTATCTGGACACCATGATATGTATGCAACCCCTAAATGGTTGAAAAATGTTTCTATACATATTCAATAAATTTCATTCACGTAATGGGCTTTTCGAATAGGGCAGTTCATCATATCTGATGAATTCACATCATAAGGTAATTTTGCGAGCATGTTACCAGTTTCAGAACTGTATATGGTGAATCTAAATTGAAAATGGTCTTGTCCCTATTGAAAAACCCAGAATATCGATTTTCTCATGCCCAAACTAACCATAATTATGTCCTTCCAGAATTTTTCTAACAGAAAGTGTACATGTTTCAGGATGTACATCCCAAATGATTACATTATTATCCTTGGAACCTGAAGCAAGCTTTTTACCATCAGGGGAAAACTGACAGTACCATACTTCATCACAGTGATCGTTTAGTACCTGAAAACAATTTTTTTTTCCAAAAACAACCCAAGTATATCTTTCAGTTGTTCAAAACAGTGAATCTACTGAAAACTACATGAAATGTTTTTTGTTATTTGAGGACCATAATAGAAGCAGAAATTGAGATTCAGTTTGTCATTCACAACAAAAAATAAAACACATGTTGCCTAGTTTTCTCTAATTCCTACTTTACCAATATATGATCAAATTAATGATTTCTACCAATGATTCAAAATTTCACAAGTGTCTCCTAACTGAATAAAATAATAACGAATTCTTGATGTTATTATAAAAAAAACAATATTTCACATATTCAAGCTGAAAGTTAATAGCTTTCATTGTTTCTTGTGATTATAAAGTCTCATTTTTGTTTAAGGGCCTAAAAATGTTGATATATGAATGTGCACTGGTTTCTTCTAGATGAACAAACTGCTGCAGAAAGCAAGAGTCAAAAATCAAAAATTTTCCCTTAATCCCATAAATGGCAATTGTATTTTGTTGGGAATTGTGAAATAAAAAAAGTACTCTAACTTTCTCTGAACCTGCAAAATTTATCAAACCGAAAAAGTTCTGCTGTAAATCAAAATCTCGAAACCATTTCAACATATTCCTAGGAAGTACATATCTCCAAAATGTGCATCTTTATCTAAAGAATCATTAGTAAAAATGAAACTTTGAACAACATCATTATGTGTTTGTCCAATACAATTAAAAAATTAGACTTTGATCATGTAAATAATGCTCTTACACCGTTATGATAATGAAAGCAAATCAAGTTTCTCAAATTTCCTTTGCCTTCAAATATCATTGATTTCCAGAGAAATAAGAAAGAACTCCTATTTTATTATATCTTTAGAATAGTCGTTTTCACCAAAAAAATATCACATTGACTTACCTGAATTGTATGGGTGGGAAAATCATCTTTAGGGCAAATATGATCAGTTAACAGTGAGGCAGTTTGCAAGGCAATTCCCTGAGATGTATTGTGATAACTGCATTGTATTGTTTGGTATTCTAATGCTTGAGAAAGTAAGGCGTTTAAACGGTGTGGGGGTAACATAACACTAGGAGGCAAAAATGTTTGGAGTTTGTTCATCAGAGTTGTTCGGGACTCTAATCCTTTTCCTTCCCTAAAATATTAATTAGAAGTTGTCAAGTTTCAATTCACATGAAGTGAAATTAATGAAAGCTTGAACTTCTGAGGAGCATTGAAGCATGCAATATGCTTTCTTTCAAGT
The DNA here is from genome assembly GCA_910592335.1 of Adalia bipunctata. Taxonomy (NCBI): domain Eukaryota; kingdom Metazoa; phylum Arthropoda; class Insecta; order Coleoptera; family Coccinellidae; genus Adalia; species Adalia bipunctata. Next base: position 8,287,824 of record OU342952.1, on the reverse strand, counting down.
ACAATTTAATTCAAGCGATAATTTGAAAGCCAACATTTCTTTGTTGTTTTCCTCACCAGTTGGCTCGTTCCATTAGCTCTTGTGCATTTGAACACATCATGTAACTGGACAATTGGTGAACACGATTCGTATTGTGCTGCAATGGAGTGAGTTCATTCCTAAGAACATTGAGAGCATCTAAAACTTTCCCATCTTCGAGAAATTCCAAATATTTTTGTTCCAAAATGGAAAATTTCATTTCCTGAAAATACAGAATTAACCCACATGGAAGGACATTCAGACTTATTACGCACCACCATACTTTGGGATGAACTTATAAGCGATTGGAGCTCCTGTAAGTCATGAGTAGCTTTAGACCAGTCTCCATCGAGAATATGATGCCTAAATTTAACAGCTGCTGGATGATCCAAACGACATCCTGATTCCGAGATCAGCAATTCAGCAGTTCGGCTGTGGAAATTTTAATTCAATGACCTTTCATTGGGGGAATGACAAAGCACAAATATGAGCATTGAAAAAAAATAAAATAGGGACAGGTGAAATAAAGAGACACAACAGAAACACTGCTGCTCATTACACCCCACCTTTCATAGATGAAGTTATGTATAAAAAATTGATTGGTAACTGTTTCAAAGTGAGGAAACTCTTTGTTTAGGAGAAATAAATAGCTAAATATTGAATTTCCACAATGCAACTCCAAGCGTCATAAGCTTCTATCCGAAAACGACTCAAAAAGTAAGTAAATAAAAACAGGATGATATCTAAATAAGACACGCATTTCTGAAAAATGAATTATAAGGAAATGCAACAAGAAGCCATTTTTTGAAAGCAATCCAATGAAATCATGTTTTCGTCCAAGGGAAACGTCATCACGGGGAAAAATATCTAAATGGTGGAGATAATCATGATGTGTGAGATTTCAGAATCCAAACAAAGAACAAAGAAAATCAAAACAAAGAAATGGGGTCACATGAACTCACGTCAGTCCTTCATTTTTCAAATATTGCCCAATCAATCGTACGATTTCTTGCTTCGTTCTGTCAAGCTGGACCCCATCACCAGAGCCATTAGAAACATCCAAGTGTCCATTTTCTGTGGCAATGTTATTACTCGATGAAGGAGTACCATTTTGTATGCAACCGTTACTGTCTTGCATTGTGTCCAAATCACTATTACTCCTTCGGGATTTCTTACGAGGCGGAGCCCCACCGTCGTCCCCCGATTTATCACTGGTAGAGGCCAGACTTATTTCTGAGATATTCACGTTCCCCTTACTTGCCACCGTAACGAATGAATTTCAGAAACACCTTTCAAAACACATGAATATTTTCACTTCATGAAGCTATTTCGATTACGTCACAGACAATAATCTAAATCTGATTACTTGAAAATAATGCAGTTAACATTTCTGATTGCAATGTACGCATTATCAAATTACGAGATCTATTTTTGAGTTTATTTCTCACTTTTCTGTCACGTCAATCTTGTACCACCCAAAAACAAAGATCAGCTGAAGCTAAAACCTCGGACATGCTCGAATACAGTAAACAGCTGGTGAATTTGACCTCGACCGAAATAATTCTTTGCGCATTCCGGAAACAATGAGTATGGGTTTGAGCGCCAATTTGAAATTAGCTACATTTCTGAGTATTCCATGAAAAGGCTGATTAATTCGAGTTAAATAAATAGAAGGATCCAGTAATTTGAAAGTATCAGGACCATTATGGTATGGACTGAATGCATGTAAACTTCAGAATATGGTGGAATATCCTTTGCAGCAACCTAAAATGAATTATTCAAAATGCAGACGAAGATATTGATTTTATGAGTTTAGTTTAGGATTTTGAATCAGTTATACATCAGGTGCTCCACTTTGTACAAGCAGGACCTCAACATCAGAAAGAAAAACTCAGTTTATGGAGAAAATTTCTTATCAATCCATAGGTTCTATAAATTCGAATGCTTCGATGCAAATATGTACCAGGTCAACCAAGTGTTGATATTTTTTGAAGATCGTTTATTCTTCATAATATCCCAACATCTCTGGCTGAACAGGATGAACCAACAGTGTTCAATCGGTCAATAACCAGTGTCAATTCTGGCCTAGGAGAATGATTCCAGATTTGGTGGAATCGCTACACTCAGGGCATATTTTGAACTCCGTTTGGCATAAAAATGTATAATTTTTTTATGGAATTCTCCAAACAATACATTACGAATGGCTCTTTCAAGCAAAGGAATAACAGTTCCGTCTCTGTATTTTTTGAATGGTATGATTATGATATGGCTTTTTGAAGATTTTAACTTCCATGAGTTCCATGCGAGTTAAATTTTCATATTCAGTTCGATATCTCTACTTGTGTTTTTTTCTGGCTTTGTAGAAATTCATAAGAAGAATCAGACCTGTGGATAATACATTTCCATGAAGCCAGACAAGAACAGAGTACCTAAACAGTAAACATCCTTGCACAAAATGTGGCGGAATAGTAGAGATACGTAATAAATTAAATGAAGAATAACTTCCTACTATAATTGCAGGAATCTGAATAATTGCCAACAATTTGAAGACATATAATGATCATAATTTAATCGATTCACAATCAAAGAATCAAATGGAATTATTCGTTTGAAGGATCAATTAAATTACAATCATTTAATTGAGGAATGAAGCTTCAATAGCAAGTTCAATTAATTTGAAATCTTCAGGCGTTCCTTGTTTATTACCTGCAAAGCTCAATTTGATATTACCTTCCGAATTCTTCGTATGGCGCTGCTCACCATCAACAAAGGAATGAAGACATATCAAGGTGAAGACTTAAATATCCGGAATGTCAGCTATTACTTAGCGCAGCTTCCAATAAAGAATAAAGAGCCTCTAATTACGATTATTAAAAATAAAACAGCGTGGAATGCTTGAATTTTTATTATTTCGATTTTGATCCTGTACCGAGTACCTGCTTCTTCAGTGCTGGTAGCGGTATATTAGCGGTCTTAGGGATCAATAAATAATGAGGAAATTGATAATTTTTGTTGTTGTTTTGTGGCCGCAAGTTACATGTGTGGAAAATAGGTACTGTGAACTATATTGTGATTTTTATACGGAAAATGTGACTCATACAGTTTGTGATAGGGAATATGAAGTGAGTAATGGAAGAATTTATGTAGCTTTGACCATTTTGAAGCGTATATCGATTCAGCTGATAGTTTTTCGAAAAATCAGTTACTTCTTGAATTAATACAGGGTTGGATGAAAAATGCAGCAGAGGTTCTCGTAGAAAAAAATCAAGTAAAGATTTCATGTCATTTCTGCGTTTTCAGAATTGTGGACCAAGCCCAGATTGTGGCGACGATTTCCAAGTACTTCATCTGGATGATTCGATTCGGCAATATATTCAGGATTTACATAATTACTTCAGAAATAAAGTAGCAAGTGGCAATGAGACGAGGAATGACCAACCACAAGCTTCTAATATGATGGCAATGGTACATATTTTTTACAATTGTTCGTGATCTAAATTCTAACTGAAGACCGCAGTTTTCGAACTTTCATGTTTTCTGTTGTATTGCAGAAATACAACGTTGAATTGGAAACTATAGCACAATGTTGGGCCAATGCTTGTAACGGAAATCCACTAATACATGACAGATGTCGAAGAACAGGTGAATTATGAATCGCTGATGTTAATGAATCCAATTATTATTTTTTTGAGTCCGTAGTCCCTTATAACTGCTATCTTTATGAAATTTGAGCTGTATCTAGATTCCTTTGATAATCTTCTCGTCGACGCATTTCAAGCTGCTAATTTGATCTACTTTATTATTGTTCTGCCCACTCAAAGATGTATCAGATCAAATTAAAACCAAATAGACCAACTCTTGGCCTTGAAACTTGAATACCAACAGTGTTTATGTTCAATTCCAGAGGAATACGAGCACGTCGGTCAAAACTTAGGTTTCATCAACTCTTCCGTTGCTGATTTCGATGTCCAGAAATCCATAAGGTTGCTAGTGAATCTTTGGTATGAAGAAGTGGAGATTTTCCAAAGCGAATGGGTGAACGTAACTGAAGACAGGTGAGTAGAACCTTACCTTTATGCAGTTAAGAATTAATATACATTTTCTAGGGGGCCGGATGTTGTAGTGGGCCATTATACCCAAATGGTATGGGCTGAAACTTCGGAGGTAGGTTGTGCTGTCACATACTATACAACAAATTCGAGCGATGCAACATGGCATCATTTTTTGCTGGTTTGCAACTATGGACCTGGGGGAAACTATCTTGGGCTTCCGTTATATGAAGTGGGGGAACCTTGTAGCAATTGCCCTGGGGGCTTGAATAGTAACGAGAAATATGAAGCACTTTGTGGAGAAACTGATCGATTACCTGAAGAAATTAAGAGTATATCGGAAGAATTAGAAGATGAACTTTTAATAGGAAATGACATATAAGTTTTTTCGCTTTCCATGCAAATATGATGATTTTTATACCCATTTTTATTTATGTGATGAAATAAATAGTTTTTACACTTTAATTCTAACGTTTATTTCGATTTATAGAATGAAATGAATAGTAAACAGTCCCAAATTATTGATACTTGTTTTTGAGCGCTCGTTTTACTCAAACAAGTGTTATATCTTTAGAATTTTGAGCAAGGACACCCACAAACGACTAACAGATAACTTCAGTGTCTTTATTAGGACATTTTCAGAGTTTCTCGCGATTTTCCCGGGGGTGTGAATCGGATATTCAAATAATAATTAAAAACAACCCCTAAAACTTGGAAATGATGACCTGTCTTATGAAATTAAGACATAAAGGCCTCTCCATCGTATCTCCAAGCGACAGGTTCATTTCCCTTGATACGACGCGATAGAATCGGGTATAGGTAACATTTTCCCCCAATTTAGAAGAGAAAATGTCGCAAAAACCTTTTAGGCATTAAGTGGAAATTTGCGGAGGAACATTGATGGCCACTTGGGCTTTCTGGAGGTTTCCACCTGAGGCTCCCGTACAGAAAAAGTTGTTTTTTATTTCCTCCTCAATTATCCATGGAAGAGTGATAAGTTCTGAGGCAGTTTAGTTGTGCATCATTACGGGACCTATACGTTACAGTGGAAAACCCCTGGAATTGAAAAAGCACTGCAAGTGTCACTCATTTGTTTTATACGCTCTTGTTCATTTTGTTTCCACCTTTCCGTCCGTTTCTGGAGTGGAAGATTTCAATTCTGGAGAACGGTCAATCGCACAGGATCAGTGAGGGAGCAGATTTATCATTGGCCGTGTCTGATGGTTTTCGTGGGAGCATGGCAACACTGAACTTGAATTGTCCGAGAGGAGATTTATAGGAATGGTGGAAACCTATATCCGAAAGTAATAACTAAGAAAAAATTGCCAAACATACTCGTAACGTGTAATTTTTTGACTTTTCTGTTTTTGGCAACACTGATTTTGGCAGCTCACGCCCGTTTCGAGTTTTGTGTCACTATCAAACTTTTTCAGTTTGGTCTATAATTTAACCTTGAATCGTCCTTCAAACGAAAAACGCTCGCAAATCATTGATTTTACAGTGCTCGGCGCGTTTCGTTTTTGAGCGGTATCTGCAGTAGACCTACTTCACATTTGGTTATCAAGTCTGTTTCAATTAATATATTCGGAACATTATTTAAATTCGTCGGAAAGAGTTGATTCACTTGTAATTTTAATTCCATTCTTCAATAGGTACCGATAACACTACGCCATGGGACCTTTCAAAGTTAAATTCTGCAATGCTGCTACAGCATACAAAAACTGACCAAATTTTGGCTTCACCAATTCTCGAATTCATTAATAAAATGTTGTGACTCCTCTTTCTATGGTCTAAGATCTTTCTCAAAAAACTTCAACCACACAAAAACAACTAGGCTGCACATCTGTGTTTGTCTATAGACTGATGCAACTCCTATACAGAGTGTAACAGCCAAATGGAATAAATTCGATAACGAATAAATGAGGGGGTTTTAGGAAAAACGCTCGGACACGTCGATTTGTAATCTTAAATGCGCATATTTTTCAAGGAAATAATATTATTCAGGGTGTTCCATGTGACCGTGGCCAATACCAACTTTCTTATTTCAAAAGCAACTCCTTGTAGGGCTGTATGTTATTTATTTTTTGGACACAATCTAGACACAATTCATGCACTATGTCCTATGCCTATCTTTAACTATTTCGGAATTTTCAGATTTATTGCAAAAATCAACGTTTTAAATAAAAATTATTTTATTTCATAACTTCGGTACATTACACTTAAAACCAAATAAGTAATACTGATTATTTCTCAATTATAAAAAAAACAGTAATGTCAATGCAGGAAATGTTCAAACTGCTCGCCGCGAACGTCTTGGCAACATGCTAATCTGGTGTTGAATTGAATTTTTTTAAATTTCTTCTCAGTAATGGTTTTTGCTTACTTTATTCACATCAAGAGGTAAATGGGAAATAAGTATTAAGTGTAATGTATCGAATTTGTGAAATGAAATAACTTTCATTTAAAATGTTAATTTTTGTAAAAAATCTGAAAACACTTAATATTTCCGAAAAAGTGGAAGATAGGTATAAGACATTGTACATGAATTATGTCTGGAATATCTGAAGAATCCAAAAAATAAATTATATACAGGGGGTTGCATTTGAAATAAGAAAGTTGGTATTGGCCACGGTCGCATGGAACACCCTATATAATTTTATTTTCTTGAAAAATATGCGCATTTAAAATTACAAATCGACGTATCCGAGCGTTTTTCCTAACACCCCCTCATTTATTCGTTATCGATTTTTTTTCATTTGGCTGTTACACTCTGTATGACGAATCTGAGCGTCAACTTCATAAGAAGAGACTGCTTCAGCAAAGCAAACAATAATATTCATGCAGTGTTTATATTAATGATATGATCCTGTGTGTTTTCTTGGTATACACATGAACGTCAGATAGGGCGTAGTCTGAATCAAATTTGCATTGCGATATAACGAATGCGCATCACCTCATGAAAACATAATTTATTCCATCAAGTGCTTGTCTAATTGGGCCATATTGTAGGATGCCCTGAACCCATGGAGGGAAGAGGATCCTGCCACCTATACGAAGGGTCGGTCGCTTGACGACAAGGCACATGCAGATGCAAAGAATACATTAACTCCTCTGGGAAATGCGGGAAAACAATTATCCCCCTTGGTTCCAATTAATCTGCGGAAATGAGCACCGAAGGTGCAGCCTTCTTCTTCACCATCAACTTGAAAATCCTCCAAAGTCATACGTTGCTATATGACCAAAATGTCCGCCAAATTTCCGAAATAACATCAACGAATACCCCAAAAAAATATTCCCGAAAATGCAGCCCAAGAGGGCTATATCTACTAGAAAAAAATACGAATAACAGGAATAATAAAGTGATAATTGAAATACACACAACCAAACTTATATGGAATCACCCTGTTTTTTGGAAAAAACGAATTTTAATTAAAAAAAGTCGCTGAAAAGTGAAGAGCAGTTTTCCCAAAACAAGTTTATTACAAAAATAATATAAATTATTAAAAGATTATTTTTATAAAAGAACAGAAAATTAAAAGTGTAAATTTCTCTGAAAATAATTTTTATGTAACTGAGAATTGAACAACAAATAAAACGATTTTAACAAATCAATAATCAGTATTACCATCCCTGGCATTGATACAAGCTTGAATTCGACGAGGCATGTTAATTTCTTCTTCTGTAACATCTGCCCATTCCTCTAGAGCCGCTTGTATAAGTTGCTCTGCGTTACCAGGATTATTTTGACGAGCTTTAATTTTTCTTTTGATCCTATCCCACAAGTGCTCGATAGGATGAAGTTCCGGTGAACAAGAAGGTCACTCTAAAACAGTCACACTTTCTGTTTCGAAAAAATTTTTTGCAACTCTGCTGGTATGTGGAGGTGCATTATCCTGCATAAATAGGAAATAACCTCCAAAAGCACCTCGCCAGAGCCTCACTACAGGTTGTAGCACTAGATCAACATACCTAGGCCCTGTCAGAGATTGTCTAATGGGAATTAAAGGAGTTTTCTCACCAAACATAATTCCGCCCCAAAACTTTACAGTACCTCCTTTGTATTTAGGGATCGGTCTTGCAGCTTGGAGTCTAGCTTGCGGCCTCCCTCTACCTCTTAAAATGCGAACACGCCGGTCGTCTGATCGTAGGCCAATTCTGGTCTCATCCGAAAATAAGACATTTTTCCAATCTTCAATAGTCCAATTTTCATGCTCTAAACACCAATTAAAACGGTCAACTTTATTTTGCCTTGATAGTTCTGGAACTCTTAACGCTCTTCTCTTGAATAATTCCCGAGCGCGAAGTCTTTTTCTGATAGTTTCGACAGAAACACTAACACCTGAAGCTTGCAAAAATTGCCTTTGAAGCTCTGAATGAGATACTGCGGGATTTCTTCTTGCTGTTTGGGCTAAAAAGCGATCCTGCCTTTCTGTAGTTAGTCTTCCACGACTTCTTCTCGGCCTATTCTTTAGGGTTCCTAACTCCAGAAACCTTGCATAGGTTTTTGAAACAACCCCTTGTGTAACCCCCACCGTTCTTGCAATCTGTCTTTGTGACATACCTTGTTCTGCCATAGTAATAATTCTTCCTCTCTGGACTTCCGATAACCCCACATAAGGCATTTTTTTTAAACTTCTCAAAAAAACAAAATATAAATTCACTGCGACGTTCGAACGAAATGGTAAAAATCGACACTGCAAAGCCAAATCTTATCAAGTGCTTATGAACCTAACTGTTTTTGTGAGTAAACACATGCACTTTTTATTTGCTTCTAACGAAAAAGATATCAAAATAATATTTCATCTTGATACTGGGTGAAGTTTGGTTGTGTGTATTTGTCAGGTATTTAGATTCTTTATTCGACACTCTGTTCTACACCACATCACCGACGTTTCGGTCGCCAATTTTTCAAGGATAAGATTCAAAAATTTAAAAATAGGACATAGAAATATTTGTGATGTAGAAAGGAGCGTCCGATTAAGAATCCAGATACCTGACAAATATTTCAATCATTACTTAAGAGGGGTTTATACCGTTCGACGTTCAGTTCAAAACGCGATTCGGAATTTCTCACGATAGAGACCACCGATTTATATGGGGTTTTCGAATCGCGTTTGAACTGAACATCGAACGGTATAAACCCCTCTTAACATGGATGAAGGTAAGAATCTAAACAAATGAAGTTATATACCTACTCAATTATAGCTTTTTATGTAGAATATCTACGGGAATCTCATGCGAGAATCTGAAGAATATTTCGATGAAAAACAGTTCTGACAAGGAGCTAAGCATGCTTGTGGCTAGATTTATGTCTTCTTGCTAGATTAGCCCACGCTGAAGACAAATACCCCAAGGGTCCTCTTTCGTTCTATACGAAAAATCCATTGAATAAATCCCCTACGACATCCAAATCTCATATCAATTCGAGGTGGAAGAAGAATGTCGAGAGGTTCTTTTTGCACTTTGAGGTGATAGATGCTTCGAAAAACAACCTTTTAAGTGAGAGGAGTCATATATGTGTCCCGTTCCATTTGGGAATAAGAACAAAACAGCGTTTTTATTGCTGGTAAATTCAGAAGGAACAGTTTTATTTCCATTGTGTGCTATGACATATTTCTCGCAATTCTCTCTCGCGTTCATTTCACAATATTATAAATTCAAAGTTTATGGTCCCTGTTGAAGTTTATTGTTGAAATTCATATTTAGGATCTCTTCACACTTCCAGAATGCACGGACTACCCCTATTCCGATAGTTACGGAATGTATGCACATTGTTTTGATATGCTTGCATTATTCTCTCCCTATTTTCATTTTTCTAGAAGTGCAATTGATGTGGATTCAAGATTCGGGATGATTTTCGTAGAAACCCTTATTTCGCATATGCTAACAAAGGCATTGAGCTAAAATTTATCCAGTTTGGCACTCTCAAGTTTGATAAATTTTACATAATAATAGAAGTAAGCAACTGCCGATTCAGAATTTCGGTAGCAATATTCAATTATTCACATATACTCCATTCGCTTTTATGAAGAATCCCGGTTGGCCAAGAGTCAGGTTTTTCACTCAAAACGGACGCAGGTTGGCACTCGTGAATATTGGTGATATCAAAATAATTCTCAGAGACGTTGCCGATTTCTATCAACTCTTTTTTCAACTTTGTAAATGCTGTTAGGTTTAACTGTGACACAGGTTTCGTAGTACTACTACATTTTTATACTGGAGTATTTCAAGTTGTGCAAAAAAGTGAAAAAAGTATTTAAATGTCTTCTCTGGGCTTCTTTCATGGGAATTTTGAAAAGTGGGAAATTCCACTGTTTGTTTATAAGTTTTTTCTGTCAGGTTATTCGAGTACCTACTTTTAATCTTTTTTCGAATGAACTATCAGAAAGTAGCGGACTATTCTGTCCATTCATCTTCAGTAAAATTTCAATACTCGATTCTTGATTTCCGTACAAGAAAAAGAACTGAATCTTCCAACCATGTTCATATAGAGGAAAGTCACCAAATATGAAATAGTATCCTAATATGGAATACCTTCATTTCTCCAAGACTATAAGTAATAAACGGAACATTCGACCATCTTCTGTTTCATTCGGTCTACTAACTATCGTACTCACACCATCGAGTCAGTTGCGCAATCGCTTAACGTGTGGCAGGCGTGTTTTGTTTTGTTGTCGTGAAGAAAATTTCAAAAGGTGAGTAGTAAATGAGTTTTACCAGCTGTTATGTTTGTATACATAAGTGTTATACTATTTAGTATATCGGTATTATGTTTATTTCCCCATTTTGTGATCTTTTGTCATTAAAATATTGTGACTTGAAAAAATATTTAGAAGAGTTTGAAATAGTATAAAAATCCAAATATAGACAGTCGTCGGTGTCTAATTCTGGAATATGCTTGATGCATGGGCTGTGGGCACATTATGATTGTGCTGGTTTGATACTTGGATCTGTGACTTTTGCAAGTGATTATGTAACTTCTTTCATTTATCACAATAATGTTATATTCATTTAATTGATCTCAAAGATATTTATGTCCATTTTTGTTATTGTTATGTTGATTTAAGCTTATATTCCATTTTAGGGGTTCCTATTCCATATTTGGTGATTTTGTTTTTTGTGTTAGATTTTAATTAGATTACTAATATTTGATTAGAGGCTGTTAATTACTACATATAAATGTATAACCGATTAGTATAAACATTAAATTGATTTGATTAATATGAAGTTTTTTCTTTACATCCCAAAAACAAAATGGTATTCCATATTTGGTGACTTTCCTCTACGTATATTCCAGTATTAACAGAGAGAAAAGTTTCTTCAACATTCGCCAGGTCTTTAAAATTATTGAATTCACATTATATTTTCTCAAATTCATTATTTTCCCAAAGTGAATAAACATTTTGATAAATACGTGAATACTACGACCTCCATGTAGAAAGGACAATTTTGCTTAGTTAGATGACAGGAAAATGATAATAACCTAACATTTTCGGAATATACACGGTGAAATGTGCCAGAATATTATGGCTAACCGGGATACATTATTAAAGTGAATGGAGTATACGTTACTAGTTCTTCAATTTTTCTACTATGAGTATTCAACTGAATGACGTTTTGATGTTGACAGATCAGGAAATACTGAAGGAATTGCATGGCTAGTCAAGCAAAAAGGTCTTAACCCTTGTGGAAAAACCAGTTTTTCGTTGATGTGTTGCAATATCAAGTCTTCATACAATCTGCCCCGTTTAATCACTGCCATCATCTCTTGAGCAATACACCGGTAATGTTTTTCATAAATCAGAGCCAAAGTTCGCCCCAACTGATCCAAGGCGAGATCCGAGGCCTAAGTGAGCTTTTGTGCTTTCCTGAAGCTTTCCCAAGCTTTCGAATTACCTACCTATACGTAGCCGTAGCCTCGGAATCAAGAGGATATGAAGTGCGGCTTGTGTGGCCAAACTACGCCAATGCAATCGGTTTCAGGTCAGGAATAAGCCCCGCCATCTCAGGAACTGACATCCAAACAGGAATATTCAGGAAGATCAAAGTTTAGAGTAATGATTCAATTTTGACATATTTTCGTGATAAAAATTTCCATTTACTTCGATTTGAAATATTTTGATGAGTAATTGATGTTGTGTTAGTCGAAAAATAATTGTCATAAAGTATGTTTCAAAATGATTATTCGTTACTTTGTGTCTCATGAAACATTCCGAAAATATTCCGTCGTTTTTTTGGGGAACGATGATTTAGGTACACCAGCACCTGCACCATTTCGCAACGACGATGAAAACTAAAAAAATTCATGTTCGAATTCTTTTCTGCCTGTCCGGCACGATGGATTTTGAAGAAAAGTCATACATTCTTGATATACTCATGTCAAAATGTGTCAGCTGACATTGAAAATGGAAAAAATGAATTCAGCGTTGCCGGAGATATTAAATGTTGAAATTGTATCTTACTGAATTTTCCAAAACCACAAGGTTGAAATTTATTCACGCTTCTAATTTCTGGGGACATCGAGATGAGTCAGAACAAAAGATGTCGTTCTCTGACAACCCATTCACGCGTATTATCCTGAAACCCAAAGTTGGTATCCTGAAACTCCGAATTTGCGTACTAATTGTAGCGAAAATTCCATATTGGCGTACAGCCTGAAATCGAAGGAAATTATCCTTTCTTATCCTTTCACAAGGAAAATTTTAATCAACAAAGTTTCACTTCATCACTCTCTCGAGTAGAATTATTTGGAACAAGTCAGGCGTCCGGAGCATATTCAGCATTCGAGAATCAAGTCTGTTGGGACAGAGTCGCATTCAAAATAGGTTCTGACTGTACCGATGTTGTTAGAATTCGCGCAGGAATTTACAGAACGGAACTCAATCAAACTTGTGGGGAATAATTTGGAAATAATATAAGAGATATTATAGAATGATTGATGTAAATTTGCAATGAGGGAATTGAACTCATGATAGCTTGTGAATCTGAGCAGTGATGTCACTTTTTTATGGGAAATTCCAAGTGAATATGTGATTAATCTTGATGTCTTGATGAAAATGAACTGTTTCATAAAGATAGAAACTGTATGCTGTATGAATGTTTTGAAAAATATTCATAATATTGATTATTGGCAATTGAATACGAAAATTGTGAATTCAAATACACTGCGCAAAAAAATTAACGCACATTATGGAAATCTCAAATTTATTCTACAACTATTCTACAACGTTCTCAATAATGATTATTTTTATCAGAATTATGCATTCATATGTTATCCACTTTCAACGTTTTTCTTCGATACAGATGTTTTCTCCCAGCAGGAATAAAAAAAGATGATATTATCAGATTTTGAATGTATTGGCTGCATTCGAAAATCAGTTATTCTCGACCAATTTTAGTGATCAATAGTTTTTCTTTCGTTTGATTTTCTACACTCGATCGCTATGCAACGCGAAACACGCAATTTGACCCAAGAGGAATGTGCCCAAGCGGTATAGTTTTGCGAGAAGAGGGGTGGACATACACAAGAATTGCAGAAAGGTTTGGAGTTTCCCATACAAGTGTGTCCAGAATGTTGCAGCGATTCAGGGAGACAGGTATGAATGTCCGAAGACCAGGACAGGGTAGACCACGGGTAACAACTGCCATTCAAGAACGTTACGTGAGAGTTTCTTCGTTGAGATAACGGTTTGCAACCGCTCGCCTCCTTCAAAATCAGCTTGAGCAAACTCATGAGGTGTAGAGCACTCAGACAATAAGAAATCGCCTCAGAGAATATGATTTAAGGCCTCGTGTCGCGACAAGAGGCCCAGCTCTTACCCAGCCCATCGAAGGGCGCGTTTGGATTTTGCGGCATATCCATTGGGAAGAGGCCGATTGGGAAATAGTTCTCTTCACAGATGAGTCTAGATTCTGCCTCTACCATTGTGATCGACGTTCCCTTGTATACAGACGTCCACATGAAAGATATGCTCAGTGCAATTTCCTGAATACTACTGGTTTCGGGGAAGGATCGATTATGGTATGGGGTGGAATATCTTTGACTGCTCGCACAGACCTAGTGGTCGTTGATAATGGAGCTATGAATGCTGATAAGTATATAAGGAACATTCTTGAAGAGCATGTAGTGCCATTTGCCCCATACATTGGTGAAAATTTCATTTTTATGGACGATAATGCCAGACCCCATCGTGCGCGCATCGTTCAGGAGTATCTTGAAGAGGTTGAAGTCTCTCGAATCAGTGGCGTAGTAACGCCACCACGGGCCTGTGTTCAAGATATTTTCCGGGCCCCTACCCTCCCTATTAACGCTAGTCGTCCCAAGCGTCCGGGCCCCTTATAGGGGCCCGGGCCTGTGTTCTTCGAACACGCCGAACACTGGTCACTACGCCACTGTCTCGAATGGAATGGCCAGCAAGAAGTCCAGATCTCAATCCGATTGAGCAGGTTTGGGACAACCTCAATAGAAGGCTGAGAAGTTCAGAAAATCATTCAGCTACTCTTAATGACTTAGGAATCCAACTCGGAGAAATCTGGGAAGGATTAGATCAGAACATTTTAAGATCACTCATTTTGAGTATGAACCGTCGTTGCCGAGCTGTAATTAACGCAAGGGGTGGAAATACCAAGTATTAAATCACTAATCAGCATTTCAGTATTTTGAAAATTGTTCATTTCTCTTCTTTCACATAAGATTCGGTGAAATCCTGAATTTTTCTTCCATTTAATGTGTCTTGTTTCGTTCAAAACCTTTCCGAGAGAACATAAAAAATAAGTTATAAAGTCAATGTAGAGTTAACTTTCATTAAAATTGAGATTTTCAGAATGTGCGTTAATTTCTTTGCGCAGTGTAGATATCATCAAATTTTCATCACGATGGGTAAGTTGATAGTTTTGTGAACCAAGATCTTTTCAACAATGGTGCCACACGACACAATTCCGACTTTCACGAATCAACTGAGAGAACATGGCTTTCACCTAAGATGCCTCGTCGAATTTTGAATGGAATGACGTTCGACCAAATCGAGAATATCAGCAATGTTTCGTGGCGGCGCCGCAATGTCATACAACGTCATTACGGTCTTTTTTCCCTTGATCGATTTGATTGATTGATCAACAGCTGATCAGCCACAGTCAATTATTACATGACCACAGAATGACATTTTTATATGGTGAAAGTCTTATACTTTTCCTCCATACTAATATGAATTAAAATGTCAAGAATATATTCCCAAATTATTTCTTGACAAAATTATCGGCTATTCACACAACATTTATCAATTTGGTCGAAACAAAATCTAATCAGTGCAAACACCATGTGTCTATCGAAAATTCCATCACTCTCCATTGTTTCCAAACTCAATCTTACATCACAAATTCTGAATACAACGCTGTCTGCTGTCCCAAACGAAAGTCGTTTTAATATAATTCGTTCTTCTCGGCATCGCGACCTCTTTCCGGCAATCAAGCAGAAGACGTTTGAACGTGGAGGGACGTAAACACTTCAAATGCCTTAATTACACATTGTTCCAGGTTGCACAGGGGTTGCTTCATCCCGCAGTCGGAGTTGAGGTGTTCTACAGCGCTCAACGATGGGAAAAAGCTGATCCAATTGTTCAACAAACATTTCCTTTACACCTATTTAATTTTCCTAATTTCCGACGATGCGGCTCGAGCTCCTGCAGCGGAGCGTCGAGTGAAATGAATATTTCGGACGAATCCGCAGGAGAATGAAAAATTTTAATTATCAGAAGCTTCCATCTACTTCGGACTAAGGGAAATGTTTACAAGCCTACTTAAAAAGTTCTTAAAGAGAAAATGAAACATCTTGAGTCAAAATACTTAATAATTGTTCTTCAGCGTTAGGTCAATCTATTTCTCTTTCATTTGCCTCATTTACATTCCTTGGAGCCTTCCATAAGTCCCAAAGTTCTCATGTTAGCAGTTCGATACTGATAATTCGACAGCTAGACGTCTTTTTTTAATTGGGGAAAAAGTTGAATTGGAGAAACAGTATCCCGGTTGGGCAAGATTTAGGTTCATCAAGTTTTTTTTCACTTGAAACTGACGCAGGTTGGTACTCGTAAATGTCTAATAATTTTCAGAGACGTTGCTAATACAAATTTCTATTTCCTTCTTTTAACTTTGTAAATGGAGTTAGTTCTTTTGAGGTTTAACTGTGACACAGGTTTCGTAGCACTACCACATTTTCATACTGAAGTATTCAAAGTTGTGTAAAAAAGTATTTAAATGTCTTCTGTAGGCTCATTTCTTGAGAATTTTAAAAAGTGGGGAATTCTAAATGTCCGTTTGTTCATTTAGAAGTTTTTCTTTCGGGTTATTCGAGTACTTTCATTCTTTTCCCGAATGAACGATCAAAAAGTAATGGACTATTCTGTCCATTATTTTTCAGTAAAATTTCAACACTATTCTTGATTTTCGCACAAGAAAATAGCATAATCTTCCAACCATGTTTATATACGTGAATTATTTCCAGTATTAACAGAGAAAAAAGTTTCTTCAACATTCGGTAGGTCTTTGGAATTATTGAATTTTCTCAAATTCATTATTTTCTCAAAGTCAATAAACATTTCGATAAATACGTGATTACTACGACCTCTATGTAGAGACGACAACGTATTTATCTCACAGAAAAATGACTATAACCGAACATTCTCAAAATATACACGATGAGATGTGTCAGAATGTTATGGCCAATCGGAATATTTTATAAAAGTCAATGGAGTATACAGAGTTAATTTTATCAGAGTCTTTCGATTCTACATGAAGAGATCGCAGAATGAAAACCCCAACAACTGGGAAAAAGCAATAGGGTCAAGTTATCCCCATAAAAAGGACCATATTGTTGCTTCCATGTATTGGCATAATATGTAGATGCCAGGACGGTCAATAAAACCCCTCAATATTACATGAATATGCTAATTTAGACACTATACCCCAGCATGATTGTGGCATTTACATAGTTAGCTGATCAGCGTGGATGCAGGGAGTTTATGGTCCAATGGCATTATTTTGCCGCTGATTAACTTTTTCATCCAGCCGTGAAAATGTTTCTTATACCACAATTTACCCATATTATGTTGAGTTGGCCTGAATGAACCTGTCTGTGGTGTTTTACAATGTAGGGAGTGGAAAATGAATCTCTGATTGGAAGTACTCTTTACTCACTTTACTGACCCCTTACTTCTTCAAATAAATAATCAACAGAAACATAAATTAAATTTTAGTTTCATTCAGACAGTTTTAAATCAAAATTTCACTCCTAAGTTTCTTGGAATGAAACTTGTTTATTTTATAAACAAATTCAATATCCCTACACATATAGGTACGGTCAGAGGAAGTTTTGCTGAGAATATTGTCTGTGCTCTTATTGCACCGGTGTCCGTTTAACAGTTTTTTTTAGGAGCGGGGATTAGATCGATCTGTTTTTTGAATGATCTGTTCCTTTTCCTTGTTACCTTTTCATTGCACATGCCAATGTTATTTGATTTTTTCAAAACAAATCTGTACCGCTGTCTTCCACAAGAATACTTCTTCAATAAATAATTTTAAGGGAACTATTGAAGCCAGTTGAATCATTGCAGATGCTTTATCCGTAGAATATCAGTTTTCATACAGCGACCTATGCTGCATATTTGCTGATTATCAGGAAATGAGCTACCCGAATCACTTCGCAGATTCCTTTCATCTCCAACTTTCTTCCTTCATAAACAATTTTTTCCGATAGCTTAAAGATAATCGTGATGGAGGTTCCTCAAACAAGTTATGACAGTTTCGGATGGGATTAGGGCGTCGGTCCCTTCAGCCCCATTGCCAGGCTCAAGCGAAAAAATGTGAAAGTCACTACTAATTTTCCCACAGCCTTTTCATATAAGATATTCCCTTTTTACAGACAACTTTGAATATTTTTATGACACCCTTCCTCCATCAATATTAGCTTAATTCTTCTAAACGTAGAGCACTATACTAACAATGATCAATATGTAGGTCCTCTTGAATCCTCACTGATTTTTCATTGGTATCAGGAAGACTATTGTCCTTGACACGTCACCTCTCGATAAAATAGTTATTTGTGATATGAGTGTTGAAAGTGACGTTTCATTTTGTGAACAATTTCACGAACAAAATAAATTCACTTTCAACACAAATACCATACAATGTTTTTTGTACAACTGCGAACTGCCCTATTTTGATAATGAAATGGGCGAATTTGCAATGACACTAAACTTCAAAATGCATTTTAATATTCAAATAATCAAAAGGTTGTTGTGAATGGCAAACGTTGCCAACGTTTTATGATTACTAACAAATGTGAAAAGATGCTGTCATTTGAATTTCGTTCCTGTCCAATTTTCGTCTTCGGTTTTTAACTGCTTGATATTTTTGACTCCAATTATTGATAAAGTGACGATTTGATTGTTCCTGAGGATATTGAAGAGTCTGCAAGAAGAGCAAATCTGGAACTCCTACCTAAAAAATCTGTTCAGCAGTACGATATTGCATATAACAATTTCCTGGCCTGGTGTAAATTGAAGAATGTAGTAGGGAACTTCAGTGAACCTGTTTTCCTGGCATAATTAGAAGGAAAATCAAAAATATGGAGTTCATCAACTTTGTGGAGCAAATTTTCAATGATAAAGTCAAGCGCCCGTGTCAAAAATGGTGTGGACGTTAGTGAATATTTTAAGGTAATAGCATATTCAAAACGGAAACGTGAAGGATATCGTCCAAAAAAATCGAAAATTCTCACTCGTGAACAAGTTGAAAAAATTATAAATGAGGCACCACATGAGAAATACTTGATGGTTAAGGTTGCAACTATTTTCGGATTATTTGGAGCCTTTCGGCTTGAAGAATTGAGTAATTTATCAGTGGAAGACATCGAAATAACAAACAAATCATTGGTTATACAACTTCCGAACACAAAAACGAAAGTCAGTCGTTCTTTCAGTATTATTGGGAAGTACGTTGACTATTTTCATAAGTACTTTGCACTTCGCCCTTCTGTCATCAAACATCGTCGTTTTTTCCTGAAATACATGAATAATAAATGCACTGCCAATCCATTGGGTATCAATACATTTGGGAAAATTCCATCTATTGTTGCCGAATTCCTCAAACTGCCAGAACCAAAGCAATATACAGGACACTGTTTTCGAAGATCCTCCGTTTCATTGCTACCAGAATCTGGAGCAAATATTACGGATATAAAAAAACATGGTGGATGGAAGTCTACGATGGTAGCCGAGGGCTTTGTTGATCATTCCATTAATCCATTGCATATAGAAATGTCATCGCTGAAAAAATTCTCCCAACCTCAACAGATTTTGGATCATCATCATCCAATATTGTACTTCCGGTATCTACAAGTTCTGATCGTGCTGAGGATTCTTATAATGTTTTGCAAAGCTCCCTAACGTCACAGGGCATTATGTTAGTAATTGTTCTAGTTTTACGATTAATATTGATGTTCATAAGTAGTGATTGTTGAATATTGATAAGAAAAATTTGCAAATGCTGAATTTTTTTCATCTGATTTCATTATAAGAAAATGGAGTGCTCAAATATTTCCAATACTAATGTTGAAAATATTTTTAACACGCTTCCACGTAAACAATCAATTTTAACATTGTTTGCTGTCATTAAAAGTGTCACTTTTAATGGCAGTTATACAAAAACGAGTTCTTTACACCGAAACGAAGGCCAAACAGATATTTATCAACATATCCGAAAGAAATGGCAAAACCAAAAAATGGGTTCAATATAGACCACCCTGTATGCCAAACCGAGGATTCATTTTCGCCTCTCATTACTAATATATCTTAATGAGATCCTGAAGTCCTTTTTGCTGAAGACGATTGATTTGGATGAATTGGCAGCTCTTCTTTCGAGGGAATCTGTTTATTTGAAGCACCCATTCAACTGGAATAATGATTACGGCCCCTTTTCCGTTCGAAAAACATTGAATCGAGGACATACGCCCATCGAACCGGCAAATTCGAAGCAACTACATAATGAAATCGAATCTCAAAGAAAATACGAAGGAAAGAAAGAAGGATTTTGAATGCAAAAAAAATTGTTCGGCCACACTACCCAAATTAAAGCTATCCAATTCGAAAGACGGAAGACTTGAAAGGTTGAAAGGCTTTTGTTCCCCCCTGATAAAAGCAATGAATATTGCCGAAAGAAAGGGATTTATCTTGGTATCTTCCGCCAATTGGCCTGAAAGAGTTCGAACCGAAATACAGCTTCCATTGAGCCGGGCTCCATTAGATGAAGCCTTTCACAAAATAGAAAACGTGATTGAGATATACTGACCGACAAATTATTCGATCCTTACTATTCAATCTCGTTACCAAGCCCCTTTTCTTCGAGATATGTACCCCAGCGTAAAACTGAATAAAACTACTAATGAACATTTTTCCTAATGGGATAACAAGTGCACTTTGTTGAAGAACAATCAGATGACACACTATAGGTATAACCCTTTATAACAATTCATATTTTTCTTTTCTTCACACTTGACCACAAAGATCATACTGCCAATGGACTTAATCGGTAACAAAAAAAAATCAGACCTCTGTGGTCTGTGTTTTCAAGGAGTGTAGTTGTTACGGGCACTGTAATTATTTGGGTCAGTATTCATAATGCTTGGTTATTATGAAAAATGACCATTAAAATTGGGCAATTTGATAAATTTGAATCACTTTACGATAATTTCTCACATTGCCCGGTCATTATGAATACCGCTATTATTTCTTTGGGCACTTTGATTAATTGACAGCAATGAGACATCCACGTGCGTGTGGTGTGCTGTTGGATATTTTTGCAATTTTTGGTGCGCCCAGTATTCTGCAAAGTGATAATGGGAGAGAATTTGCTAACAGTACTATTAGCGAACCATGTAGCATGTGGCCCGAGTTAAAGATGGTGCATGGGAAGCCCAGACACTCTCAAAAGCAGGATTGCGTAGAACGTGCGAATCAGGACATGGAAAATATGCTTTGTTCGTGGCAATGTGCAAGATTGTCATCCAAGACAGGGGGCCAAGGCTATAGTCGATGTGGCTGTAATGCCGACCATCCACGAAGCCTCTTTTTTGAGCGTTTCACGACCTCATCTGGACGCGTGACTTGTCAAGCTTCCAACCGGGCCTTTGAGCATCGTATAATTCCCAACCGACGTAGCGTCCATTCAAGCTTCCGCGTTCAAGAACGTAGAGTCTCGAAACGCTTCGGACGCTTCGGCCGCTTAAGGAAAGTCCCGTCGACCATCCACGGAGACTATTTACAAGCTTCTTGCGAAGCTGGCAGCTCGGAAGTCCCGTAAAAACGCATCGTGAGTGGCCTACGTAAAGGTGGATGTAAATCCAACAAGTGCAGGTGTCCTAAAGAAAAAAAGCTATGTAACTCGAAATGTCACCAAAGTGGAAGCTGCTCTAATAAATAGACCCTCTATGTATTGCTACATATTGACATTTTGTGTAAATATAAATTTGTAATCACGTACATATCTAATACATTATTTTTATTTGGACTTAAGTTTTGTTTGTACCTACTTATTTCATCACCACCCGTTTGTTTGTCAGCATGTGAAATTTTATTTGTTATTTTTTCTTTGTTACTTTGTCAGTTAGGCATGTAAAAATTTGTTATTTTTTATAAGAAATATGAATAAAAATAGTTTTTAAATTGCCCACTTGACCCGAAGCATTATACATAATGACCGGGCAATGTAATATTTGCAACATAATTTATCATTTTGTCATATCCTTTTGGGCACTTTTCAAATTGCCCGGGCATTATAAACAATGCCCAATTATTTACATTGCCCGTAACATAGTCAATATGATAGCTGTCAAGATAGCGGGCTATTCCGTCTCTGCAATAACTGGCATTCCTAAATTTATGAATTGGTTTCCAGATAGTTAAAAAAATGTGGTCGTGGAGAGGTCCACTATTATAAGGACTGTGAGGACCTTTCAGTGGGACCCTGAATAAAATTTGACTATATCTGTATTATGCATCCCTTTTGTACTCAATTTTCTGTTCCCAATCCCGAAATCGATCCCATAAAGCCGGCGATCCGAACAAATAAATCGAATGTCATATGTAGGAATATTCGATTTGTGTCTGAGATATTTATATGTAGATACTTTACCTCCTAAATTGGAATGCTCCACAATTTATCGTGGGTTCAATATCGGTGGGAGTCCTGCGAATTTCCTTCTTCGATGATGTGGAAAAATTCGTGTATTAGATCTCTGGATGGCGGTTTATGAGAAGAGCTTAACGATTTAGTGGAGCATTAAGGAACGTGCTATAGGATCTTTCGATAGACGAAGGGGATGCGGAGGATGGATATGTTCTTGCTGACATCCACGTTTCCTCGTTTGGCACATTATATTATAATCGAGAAATGTTCGAATCCTGGAGTTCTTCATCTTTGAAACCAGTATTTATGCCTTAGAAGTCAATATTACTGCCTGACTTGAGGTAAGAGTATTATTTTTTCTTCGTGGGGCACAGATACCTAGTGATGTCATGATTTGAAAAGTAAGCATTGAAAAGAACTTAAACACGTTGCTATGTAAAAAGGAAAAAGGGGTAAAGAGACACACATCCAAGAATAACAAAGTAAATACCATCAAATGGTATAGGGGAAGTACGTACAAAATGACACGTAATGAATGACAGTAATGTCATATTCTACACCTATACTCCATTCACAATTATAAAATCACAACTCTGGCCTTGGAAATTTGACACATTCCACTCTGTATCGAAGTTATGACGTTTTTCAAAATATTTTTATGTTCCAAGTCAACACTATGTTGCCCCTTCTTACATTTTCAGCGTATTTCTCAGAATGTATATTTCATTTTGGAGAACACAACAGAAAATTGTGATTGTGAACAACATTCTACATATAGAGGTGTTTTTGGATTTATGATTGTAAAGATTTATTGATGTGCTTTGTTTTCATCATGATATTGTATGTGAAATGATTCTGAGGGTCCATAACATTTCTTTTTCTAATATTTCTTTATTTCAAATAAATAACAGTTTTATTCATTCATTACAGAGAAAATGAACATATTAACTAAATTAACGAATTTGTTTACAGGAAAACTAATAATTTCAATGAAATAGTAACTGAGTTTTGGTTATGAATTAATGAGCAAGAATGTCAATTCCTGAAAGCATTATAGATATACATTTCATTTATTTGATCTTATGAACAAGGAGTAAAATAATCGGACTGTATAGTAATTTATTAGTTCAAAAAATATTCATACATTACTACCACAGTAGGTTTGTACAAATAAAATGGAATAGGTCAAACAAATGCTTCACATTTATCATTCACCTGTTCTAAATTAAGACACAAACTTAGAGTAGGAAAACTAATCCGATAGAGGCGTCACCGTGCATTTTATGGAATATCTCCATAGAATTTACATTATCACTATAAGTTCTATGAATTTGTCTATTCTTATGAATGAAATGTACAATGGCGCTCTCTATCCGAAAATCGCTGAACTATGAAATTAGTGAATATGTGGGTAAAGCAGGAATTTTTTCCCGCCATATATTTGAATTCGGCCATTCTCTGCCGATTCCGTATTTCGAGTTTTTCTGAACGAAATTATTGGTAAATTTACTTTCGTTTGAAATAAAACAGAAGCATGAGTTGGCCCATTTTCTTCTATTTTTGAAAGAAAAAAAATGAACTTTCGAAATGAAATCGATGTGAATTATTTCATTGAAAACTCTAATCCTTTCTGAGTTTACCCACAAAATTTCAGTTCTCCAAGTGAAACCATTTTCAAATGCAACTTGAAATAAAAACACACTACATTGAACGCCCACCTCAAAGAAACAAATACTCATTTCTGACATACACGCACAAATGAGGAAATTATTTTCAATCTGAAATACTTTTCATATTATTGAAAGGTGCGTCTCCTATTTCTATAGTCTAAGGTTATCTTCATATCAGACATCAATCGAAAAAAAAATACAAAAATCGTTGGAATGCTATGAGCAAAAGAAAGAGACATAGCTACATCAGATAGAGCCCAACTCACCCTCCGTTAGTGATATTTTAATAAGAAAACAACATAAACTAGAATGTGTCGGACATACAGGGTCTTTCACGAGGAACCTCACCCATATTTATACGGGAAACTACTGAACGTATTTTCATGAAATTCAGCACTTATAAGTATTTCACGATGCTGATGAAATCTAAAATATTTTCAAGGCATGAGCACCTCCGGTTTTTCCGGAAATGACGTCAACTTCCGTTTTTCAAATTAGAACCCCATTTTTTTATGGCAGATATTGAATCCACGTTAAAAAATAATGTTAGTGTATGCATCACACCCTTGCCCTAAAGTGGATATTAACTCAGAAAATATCCATTTTAGGGCAAGGGTGTGATGCATACACTCACATTATTTTTTAACGTAGATTCAATATCTGCCATAAAAAAATGGGGTTCTAATTTGAAAAAATTGATTTTTCACGATTTTGTCATCCCTAACTTTGAAAGCGATTTTTCCACCCCCTGTATCATGAATCGCGATTTCGATTTTCAAAGTGGATACATCAATCTTACATCTTGAAAAACTCCAAAAATGAAAATTTTCCATCCAAAAACCTCGAAGTTATTCTTGTTTCAGCGGAGCTCTATTTTCGATTTTTTTTTTCGAATTTTCCCGCTCAGTGAGAATTTTCCAACCAAAACTGAAAAATGTTACATCAAAATAACTTGAAATTTTCTAAGGAATCTATTTCTGCAATAAAAAAATGGTGTTCTAATTTGAAAAACGGAAGTTGACGTCATTTCCGGAAAAACCGGAGGTGCTCATGCCTTGAAAATATTTTAGATTTCATCAGCATCGTGAAATACTTATAAGTGCTGAATTTCATGAAAATACGTTCTGTAGTTTCCCGTATAAATATGGGTGAGGTTCCTCGTGAAAGACCCTGTATATGTAAATCGTAAAGGATTCAGAGGATTCGAAGGACCAAACCCTAGATCAGAAAGGACGGAAACATTATCCGATCTGCAAGAAAATAGGAGGACTATTTACCAGGGTATAGAAATGTTCACAAAAAAGACAAACATTCAGATTGTGGTCGAAATACTTGAGGCTCAAGAAGAGGACAGGAAAAAGATGCATTGTGACATATCAGATCGGTTAATCTTTATAAATTGGTGAATAAAATGGACATATCACAAAAACAAGATGGGTTACAGTAGAAAGAAGGTTCACGATAAAGGATTCTGATTCCATATGATGATACACTTTCCTTGTTTTCCTGATTTGTGGATGACCTGACAAGAAAAAGGCGCTTTATCGATATTAAGATATCGTCGGCTAAAAGCGTTAACCGGCTAACTCCATTATTAACGATTTTGGGTTTTTTGTAGATTCAGTAACTAGATAGTTTCCGACATATACCTGTAAACCATTTAACTCCCTATTTAGAGCAGAAATCGTATAAATCTCGTCGCACGTATACCGGCTAACTACATATTGTCCAATGTGCGAAGAAGAGCTGCTATCTCCCGCAAATTCCACGTAACAGTTTCCTACAAAAAGCAAGAATCGACGAAAACGATTTCAGGTGCAAAAAGCATCGTGGTTTTCCGAGAAGAATAAGAATTTGAGAGAAATAGGAAAGCGATACTATGGAAGAAATAAAATAAACGGAAAATGGTCCTATGATGTAGAAAGAGAACCAAGAAAACTGAAAGAAAGATGCCGGTGTAGAGATAGGAATGAAATGTAATGTTATAACAGAGCAGCAAAGAGAAGTTATTTTTAATTACTTCTGGGCCTTAAGTTGGGGAGAAAACAAGTTTTTGTGGACAGTACTGTGATTTTTCGAAAACAGGCGATCAAGAAATAAGTGTAAATCAATGTATTCAAAAACAGTCGGATCAGGTCGTTGGAGTCAAAGGCGGATATAGTTCTTTTTCATGGGAGAGGTAATAACAATCATGGGGGGAGGTAATAACGACTGTTACGATTTAGTTACCCCCAGTACCCCCCCGTAAATCCGCCCTTGGTTGGAGTATTCAAAATTGGAAAAATTAGTTTTCAGATTTCGAAGAAACTAGTGGCGAGGAAACAAAATGTGAAAAAATACCCACGCAGTATAGAAATAAGAGCAGTGAAGGAAGATGAAACTTGGGTAATTATCATCGGAAACTTTCAAAGAATGAATTACTGCTTCAGCGTCCTTTTTCAAACATGATTTCAAATAATAGAATTTTTGAACATTGCTTAGGCTTTCATTGTTTTCTATTAATGAGGTGAATGTGTCATTGAATTCTAACCAAGCAGAAATAGAAAAAAACCAATTGAAGAAGAGAACCTCAGCATCAAGAGTTTTTATTTCGTGTCATCACGGGTTTTGTTATGAAAATAATAAATTGAACATACTGCTATCTCCTAGTTTTTATTCCTCAACGAAAATTTCAAACCTGCTAACTCCATTTTACGGCTGTAGAAAATAAACTGAAAAAAATTTAAAAGTATTTCGTTTGAAAAAAGGTAAAACTAAGACTGAGTTCTGTTTTGTTCAAATCAGTCATCGTATAAGCATCTTAGTAGGAATTAATGCGGTTTTTTGTTCCTCCTGAAAAACTGACTCTATGTGAGTTAGCAGCTTAACACATTTAGCCGACGATATAAGATAATCAGGATGAGTATGACGATATAACAAACTCTATCATTTTTCCTTATCGAAGGGGAAGTACTAGATGGTTCGATTGCGACCTGAAGGTATATTGTGTTGCATCGGGCTCACGCATCTTGTGCTGATGTTCCTAGAAGAACCGAGCGTTTCATTGGTGAACTTTGTCAGTAGTTTTGCAACTTTAAATAGAAAACTACAGTTGCCTGTTGCCGGTATGTCATTCTGTCCATAGCAAGCGGACAAAATTAATTTCGTTCATCCCAATTTATCTGAGAATATTTTATTTTTTGATACTTTTATCTCATGAAGGTTGATTAGATTTCATAAAGAAAGGACCAAAGATCATATACTCCATTCACTTTGATTTAATCACATAGGCGGTCATGGTTTCGTTTTCAGGAGTTGGTGCACCTGATGAAAAGTCTGTGAGCGTACAGAAAATATCGTTAATGACAAAACGACGTTGCCAGTTTCTTTTTTTACATCAAAGTGATAGTATATCGAAGATATTCCACATTTTGTTAGTTCGAATCGATCGGCGATTTTGGGGCGAAATATCGATAGGAAATCGCGTATATTTCCGTTCTTCGTCGTCCAGAAGAAGTTTCCCGTCGATATGAGAAATTTCGTGCAAGTGTCATTTTTTCCTTTCACGACTTTTGGCGCGAGTACGAACGGCAAAGTTGAATTGGACCAAAAATCGATTTATAAGCATAAATAAAGCGAAAGTAAGTACTAATCGACCTTTTCACACTCGATAACGAAGTTTTTTTAGGTATCTGGCCATTTAGAAAGATTTCAACAAAATTCCGGTCCCCCAGAAGTTTGGTTAGTTTCGGTATCGTTTTTGGTGCTCAAAATTTATTTGGAATGTGTAAATGGACGAAAAAGGCTTCCTTATACGATCTTCTAACGAAAGCAACCGGAAAATATGGTTCAGGTAGAATTTTCGAGGAATTATGAGGAGAAAACTTGCAGAATGAAATTGCACGATTGTCGTAAGTAAACGGGTTCTGGATGGTCATCATCGGTCTTTAAAGGATTATTGTTGATCGTTTTCACGTTTCAGAAAAAAACACGTCGAAAAAGGTGAAAAAAAGAAGTAATATGATTGCATTCAACGGTAGTTGAATTCAGATTCCGAAGGATTGAAATGTTTCACTGGAGCTTTCATTCCTATCAATCCTTTGCCGAAAGTAGAAATAGGCTATATTGAACCAGAATACATCGGTTTTTTCCATATTCCAGGAGTTTGTCTCTTATTTTAGAACAGGTGAATGATAAATGTGAAGCATATGTTTGACCTATTCCATTCAATTTGTACAAACCTACTGAGGTAGTAATGTATGAATATTTTTCAAACTAATAAATTATTATACAGTCAGAATATTTTACTCCTTGTTCATAAGATCAAATAAATGAAATGTCGTCAAGTCTTGAACTTTCAGTTCAAGAGGATAATAAACATGAAATCTTCACAAGCATGCATATAAAAATTATGTGAAAGCAATGCAATTTTCTTCCATGGCGAAAAATAACATATTTCAACAGTGATCTCTTCTACTTTTCATGCAAATAACTAGAAAAGGAATCCTTTCTATCAATTCATATAAACGTTAATTATTTTCGTCCATCACCTCTTTTCCAATTCATTCACATTCTGAAAAATACGCTAAGAATGTAGAAAGGGCAATATAGTGTTGACTTGGAACATAAAAATATTTTGAAAAACGTCATAACTTCAATACAGAGTGGAATGTGTCAAATTTCCAAGGCCAGAGTTGTGATTTTATAATTGGGAATGGAGTGAATGTGTCTTGTTTGTGGTGAATTCGACTATTTGAATCCTGATTTGAGTTTACACAGGTATGTTCTACTCTCACCATTTCTGAGTAACAATGGCGTAGATTATTCCATTTTCTGAATTTCACTTTCCAAATTCCCTTCTGATATTGAGAGGAGGAAAATCAATTCTGAATTCAACTGACTCTGTTCACCTAACTCAGAATCTGTTTCAATGTTCCGCACATTGTATGAATACGTCAAAAAGAGTTAATTCACTTGACCACTGGAACTTTCAAAATTTCTGCGATATGAATAAATCTGAAACCTAATTGCATTGAATTAGCCCACTTTTCAAAGATGGATTGTAATCTATTTGAAAAATAAGAAGCGTGCTTTGGCAACGTCTGCATTACCTGGAGTATGTTTGCCATTACCCCAATCTGTACTCCGGAATCGAAGTGTCACACATTCCCGACTATTCTTTTTATCCGGTATCGAAATATTCTGAAATCTAAGATAATATTTCGACGTGGACCGGCGTAGTGACGCCAAAACCCGGCGCCAAGGGGCGTCGACGGGCGATGCTTTTCTCTCTCAGTTTTCCGCAAGCCAGTGTACGGAACGTCGAGTGCCTGTCGGATTTTCCTCTGAACCATCTGAGTTTGTGATCTACTCAGTGCGGTGCGTTCACGCTGCGCTGAAAATCGTAACTTACCTAGGACATGATTCTGTAGAAAAGGACAGGCAGATTGAAGGTAGGAACTAGAAGGAGATAGATCTTCTGATCACTCGTGAAAATGCAGACTTGTGATCATTCGGGAAGAATGCAGATTATGATTTTTCAGCATTTTTTATTTTAGAACATGGAAAGGAAATCCTGCGAGTGGAGCTGTCACTAACATCTTAGTGTTTGTTCATTTTCATTTCGAATTCAATGAAACAAACATTATACAGGCTGTTATGTTACTTTACCAGTTGATAAGTAGTTTGATTTCTTTTTATTCAGAAATTACCAGAAAATGGGTTGACTAGCTCTGATGAATAAAATAATAATAATAAACTCAGACTCAATGAAGAACCAAAAAGCATAGCTCCTAGGAAGAACTATAAAATGACGTTAATTGAATTCTGAAAATTAATTATAAGCGACAGCCAATGAGAACTAATTTCTTCATTGCTTATGAACTGCATGTTTTGACAGATTACACCGCAAAGGTTTCAGAAAATAGATATGCTATCTTCATACTTAACAGCGGTGAAATTATGCCATTCTTATTCAGAACTCTCACACTAAACATGAACGGTGGGTTTCACAAAGCGTAATCACCGGTGATCGGTTGATCTAGAATCAACTCGATATGACAGTTCAAAAATCAGAGAATCAACCCGTTGATCTACGATCACCGGTGATTACGCTTTGTGAAATCCGTCGTGAATAAATTAAAGAAATGGCACGAATGACGAACAACAATCATATCCTTACAAAACATCTATATTTTTAGTGGTTTTTGATTGTGTATGAAATTCTTTACTTATGAGGGGCAAATGGTTGACATTCGTATGAAAATGTAGGTTTTCGAGGTCGCTGAATTCATTAAAATATAATCCAAATCCCTTACTATCATAGTTTAAATTTTGTCTTGTCAAATGGTATGATCCGATCCAATTAAAGTTCGTGTATTTGTGATAAAAAAAGTCCATAATACACCCTTGGCTGATGCACAACACTTGTACTCTCAATGCTCTGAGCTCGTGAAAATTTGAAAATGGAACATGGAAAACATAAAACAACAAAAATTCTTGACAAGTATACTCCATTCACAATTATAAAATCACAATTTGGCCTTGGAAATTTGACATATTCCACTCTGTATCGAAGTTATGACGTTTTTCAAAATATTTTTATGTCAACAGTATGTTGCCCTTTCTACATTCTTAGCGTATTTCTTAGAATGTGAATGAATTGGAAAAAATGTGATGGACGAAAATAATTAACGTTTATATGAATTGATAGAAAGGTTTCCTTTTCTAGTTATTTGCATGAAAAGTACAAGAGATCACTGTTGAAATATATTATTTTTCGCCATGGAAAAAAATTGCATTGCTCTCACCTAATTTTCATATGCATGCTTGTGAAGATTTAATGTTTATTATCCTCTTGAACTGAAAGTTCATGACTTGACGACATTTCATTTATTTGATCTTATGAACTAGTGAAATATTCTGACTGTATAGTAATTTATTAGTTTGAAAATTTTCATACATTACTTCCACAGTAGCTTTGTACAAATAAAATGGAATAGGTCAAACATATGCTTCACATTTGTCATTCACCTGTTCTAAAATAAGACACAAACTCCTGGAATATGGAAAAAACCGATGTATTCTAGTTCAATATAGCCTATTTCTACTTTCGGCAAAGGAATGAAAGCTCCAGTGACACATTTCAATTCATCGGAATCTGAATTCACCTACCGTTGAATGCAATATAGTTTGTATATGCGTGATCAGCAATGTCCAAAGTATCTTTGTGTAAAATGAAAATGACCTCGAAAATTTCAACTTTCTGGGTGAAAAATGATCAAGGGGTAAGACCCCCTAAAAATACTACAATGTTTGTACACAACAAGAAGACCCCGTAGAATTTATCAGTGTTATTTGATCGGTCAGGTCTTCAATAAATTCGAATCCTTCTGAATACCCCCTTTGCTGATGCATAACGCTTGTACTCTCAATGCTCTGAGCTCGTGAACAAAATTCGAAAATGAAACATGGAAAACATGAAAAAACAAAAATTCTTGACTAACTGGGTTTAAATGATTAAGTTTGGAATGAAAATATAGGTTTTCGAGGGCACTGAATCCAATTAAATATAATACGAAAAGCTATCTATCATTGTTTAAATTTTGACCTGTCGAATGGCACTTTTTCAAAATTCGAAATTTCAAAGTGTTATAACTCTCGTTTCTCTGATCCGATCTAATTTAAATTTGTATATTCGTAATCAAAGATGTCCATAGTATCTCTGTGTAAAGTGAAATTTACTTGAAATATCTCAATTCAATGTGTGATTTTGAATTTTGGAAACATTTCGAACTGTAACACAAAATTTGGCATATAATTATATAATATATTTATATTCAGATGTAGATAGAATATTTTCACATTGGCGTCCGTCCATCCATGCCTTTTTCAGAGAAAATGGGCAGGACGCATATTTTTCTGATCGAATATCTTCATACAACCTTGAGAAAACTCAAAAGCCATCCGTTAAAATCTGCAGATTTGCATCCAAATAAAATATGTCCTTATCGGTATCACATAAACGTATGTAAAATGAGGGGTTTTATGACGATTGTGGGGAACAGACATTTCTGTTTCGAAAGTCATCAAAACTTTGAAAGCAATGAAACTGTTATTGATAGCGTCAGAGACTACTAGAAAGTTTTTATTCGTCATAATCTGAAAAGAGTCTGTCAGTGAATCGAAGGGGGTAGTATTCCCGTATTCTCTGGTTCATTGAAGAGAAAACAATTCCTTTCCTCACTTGTTTCATTAATGGTCAGGATCTTCAAGTGAACTATGTCACATATATAACTGTATTTAAATGAAACGACATTGATACTAGAAAAGGAATCGTGTCAAATTCATTGATATCTTCAGAAAGTTCTACCCAGTTTTACTTCATTGATGTTTTCGAGGTTAACACCTCTAGCTTTCTGTGAATCTCCTCAGACTCCTTAATAAGAATTAATGCGAGCAACAGCATCAGTTTGATTCGATTAGAATAATTGTTTCCTCACGACACAAAACAGTTTATGCCTGAACCAATAACGGAAAGCGGCCAATATTCCAATACAAAGAGAGTCAATACTATAATTCAATAAAAAACCAATCGAAGATTCCTTAAACATCTCAGTGTTATTAGTTTGGGTTCTAAAAAGAAATTCAAAAGAGAGAATTAATAATTTAATCGTCGTTGCAGAATGGCGAATGCGCTGGGAACCTCTGTATTACACTTTTATACACATCTGACCCAATCTGCGACTTCGAATACAGCTGAAGATACTCTATTCAACGTTGAAAAGCGTCGTAGCTTCTCTATTTGCGTCGAAATATGTGTGATATTTGCGAAATCAGTATCCAGTGCATTCACCATTTTGTAACGATTATGGAATACACTCACTCAGACGATTCAGGTAAATGAGAGGACACTTATTTTCATTTATTTGTGTAGGAAATGTATTGAAAAGAGACACAGGATACATTCCAAAGAGAATGATTACGAAATGTGAAATTTCTCGAAATGCACCCAGCATCCTGCTGGTGTGTATATCTCGTATTATTATCGGAACTCGAGCTCTGTAATCGAATTCCCGAGAATTCAGTACAAATTTCAGTTTCTCGAGAAGTTGGGACGCTTTTATAGGGTCGTTTGTTATCGGTTACTCTCAGAACTAAAAATCTTATTCAATCTCCAGCATCGGAACTTTCGACACGGGTAATGAACATTTTATGGCCAACCTGTCATAAAATGGTTCGAACTACCTTTTGCGTCTTAGGTTTTCCCAGTGAGATGGGAATATTTGTAGCCGATGACAATTCGTAATAAATATAGAAATTTCGTAAATATTTCAAAACTCACCACAGAAAATAATCAAGGTATATTTCGAAAATGAGAAGTAATGATTAAAAATCACTTTCAATATTCATGAGTCGACAATTTAGCAATTGGCAATCTATAATGGACTCCGTAGGGTTCAAAGAGATTCTGTAATTTTATGCACATTTGTGGACCCTCGGTTAAGTAACATTCAAAAAACAGGTTAAAGAGGAAATGGAAGCTATTTCCACTGCCCTCATCTGAAGAGCATATAAAGCTGTTTGTGCACCAAGAATAACGATCACATTTTTTTATGAACCACTCAGAACGATGAGCGAGGATAAAATTTAACGGCTAAATTTCAGGTTGAATTTGTCACAAAATTCTTTATGTATTTCGGTATTTATAACATTTTAACTAGGTGAGGAAATTGTGTGTGAAGATGGAATTCCCCAAGTTTAGGAGTTTATGTCTCGTGAAAGGCGGAAAATAAATTATAGTGAATCGACTTTCTTTATGCCGCTTATTAATTGTTTCCTTTTTCATGAGTGTTTGGGGATTGAAGTGGGGAGTTTTTACGAGACGCGCAACTGTTTATGGACAAAGTTTTCAAGGCAATTCGATAACGATTCTTCTTGACATGAATTAAGGGTCCCCTCAAGAATTGCGGTTTTTCATCTCCTTTTTGGACATGAATTAATCTCAATTCCAGAAAAAAGCTGCGTGAGTATATTCTTGTTTATACACTGCGCAAAATAATTAATGCACATTATGAAAATCTCGAATTTATTCTACAACTGAAGGTGTTCTCAATGAAAATTATTTTTATCAGAATTATGCATGCATATGTTATACACTTTCAACGTTTTTCTTCAATACAGATATTTTTTCCCAGCAGGAATAAAAAAAGATTAAATTATCAGATTTTGAATGTGTTGGCTCCATTCTAAAATCAGTTGTTCTCGATCAATTCTAGTGATCAATAGTTTTTCTTTCGTTTGGTCTTCTACACTCGGTCGCTATGCAACGCGAAACACGCAATTTGACCCAAGAGGAATGTGCACAAGCGGTAGTTTTGCGAGAAGAAGGGTGCACATTCACAAGAATTGCAGAAAGGTTTGGAGTTTCCCATACAAGTGTGTCCAGAATGTTGCAGCGATTCAGGGAGACAGGTATGAATGTCCGAAGACCAGGACAGGGTAGACCACGGGTAACAACTGCCATTCAAGAACGTTACTTGAGAGTTTCTTCGTGGAGACAACGGTTTGTAATCGCTCGCCTCCTTTAAAATCAGCTTGAGCAAACTCATGAGGTGCAAATTAGCACTCAGACGATAAGAAATCGCCTCAGAGAATATGATTTGAGGCCTCGTGTCGCGGCAAGAGGCCCAGCTCTTACCCCAGCCCATCGAAGGGCGCGTTTGGATTTTGCTAGAGAGCACATCCATTGGGAAGACGCCGATTGGGAAAGAGTCCTCTTCACAGATGAGTCTAGATTCTGCCTTGATCATTGTGATCGACGTTCCCTTGTATACAGACGTCCACATGAAAGATATGCTCAGTGCAATTTCCTCCGGGGGAGGATCGATTATGGTATGGGGTGGAATATCTTTGACTGCTCGCACAGACCTAGTGGTCGTTGATAATGGAGCTATGAATGCTTATAAGGATATAAGGAACATTCTTGAAGAGCATGTAGTGCCATTTGCCCCATACATTGGTGAAAATTTCATTTTTATGGACGATAATGCCAGACCCCATCGTGCACGCATCGTTCAGGAGTACTTTGAAGAGGTTGAAGTCTCTCGAATGGAAGGGCCAGCAAGAAGTCCAGATCTCAATCCGATTGAGCAGGTTTGGGACAACCTCAATAGAAGGCTGAGAAGTTCAGAAAATCATCCAGCTACTCTTAATGACTTAGAAATCCAACTCGGAAAAATCTGGGAAGGATTAGATCAGAACATTTTAAGATCACTCATTTTGAGTATGAACCGTCGTTGCCGAGCTGTAATTAACGCAAGGGGTGGAAATACCAAGTATTAAATTACTTATCAGCATTTCAGTATTTTGAAAGTTGTTCATTTCTCTTCTTTCACATAAGATTCGGTGAAATCCTGAACTTTTCTTCTTCCATTTAATGTGTCTTGTTTCGTTCAAAACCTTCCCGAGACAACATGAAAAATAAGTTGTAAAGTCAATGTAGAGTCAACTTTCATTAAAATTGAGATTTTCAGAATGTGCGTTAATTTTTTTTGCGCAGTGTGTTTGCTGGGGCAAATATGCCCTGGAGGAAAATTTCTGACGAAATGAATTAATGAATCATAAATTTCGTTATCAAGAAGGATAATCCACTTCATACCATATAAGGAGGAATCATAATTGGAGTACAAGATTGTTGAATGGGATATCCATCCCATACCTTATCTACCCTTTTCCCTTGTTATCTACGAACAGGAACCAAAATTTGGGACTGAATTCCTGCAAATCTCTGCAACCTTTCCGAAAACCCTCCGGGTTATATCTACAAACCACCTCTTGTTGAATCATTCGTGCTTAATTTCAAAATGAATAAAGCGTGCTAATCTCCTAAATCCAGGCTCAGAAAATTTCCCAGTTCTGTTCCAGAGGATACTCGAGTATATATCCTTCTCCCAGGAGGACCTCTGCTTCCTCCTACGTTATGAAGGGTATCCCGAAATTTACACAGATTTGAATGGATTAGGAAACAGTTTTTTTATCAGGTTGATTCCAATATCTCCGTTTTGTCCTTCAAATTATGAGCTTTCATACACTCCAATACTTTACAGTTTATTACAAATGGCCTCGAATGTTTGAATTTTGGGTACCACTTTATATTTTCCGGAAAAACCTCGCCTAACCACCTTCGTTATATCAGCAGGCAACTCACATAGTCCGGACGTCTCTGGTGACTTTCCCTGACCGCTCCAATGAACACCTAATTCTCCTGTATGGTCCCATCAACGTAACAGTTAAAGTTACTTGGCTGAATGTGAATAATGTCCTTTCGGCACAAGTCTTTCATATATTCGTGCTGGTCCATTCTCTGACTCCAACGCGGTTTCCCATTTTCATCAGGTTTCACTTGAAACTCTGCATTTCCAGCGTAGAAAGACATGTTTTCACACTTCGATGAATGCACCTTCAGTCGAATGTTCTTTATTACGTTTTGCGCTGACTGAATTGCGAATTCTAGACAAGGATGACGTACATGTGGGTTGTTTTCGTTGCCTATAGCAGTGGTTTCAAAACTTTGGAAGCTGCAGAACCCGGGACGAAGCTCTTTCATTTCGAACAACCATAAAAACAGAATTTGGGAATCCCAGGTCATTCAAATTCAGTCTCCCGTTCTGTATACTAAATAGCAATAACTTCGCATTTACATAAGTGACGAAGCGCATTGTACCCTTTTGAAATCTTCATGAAAACCGCATTTTTTTAAGTTGTCCACTTCTATACATTTTTGTCAGCATGAACAATCAAACTTTCACATAATGAAATACTTATCACATTTTATAATGAAAGGACCCCGCACTTTTCTTATGGCAAATGGCGTTCCGTCAAATTTTTTGGCGCCAACTCAATCCTATGACTAGTTTTTGAGATACAGGGCGTTGAAGTTGAGAATTACCTTTTACTACGCGCGTATATCTCGAAACAGAATCGAATGAAGTTCAATATTTATCAAAAAACATTTTATTCCATTCCCAGAGAGCCACCATATGGAGGAATATGACCGAAAATCGTTACGAATACAGGGTTATCCATAATTGAATGCTTGACCGATTTTTAAGGTATAAAATATGTCAGTTCCAGAACGAGAACTTTCACAAAATGAACTATTACTCTAGATATGTTGTTGTTACATCGAAAAAACCTGAAATACCTAGAATTCATACTGGGTGATCCATTATTATAGGAACTATTCACAATGAAGGTTAAGTGGACACCCTGTATTTTTGGGTTGATTTAAGGTGTTTGTCTGATTCTTTCACAACATATCATCATGGACTTCAAAGAATACAGGGTGATTCAGTCATGAAATCAACTGTGAACCTCACGAAAATACCCAAAAGCCACCTTTTTTTTCATCACCCCCTATTTCAAGATCAACTCCGTTGAGATGGGAGTTTTCTTTCACCACTGTACTAGATATAAAAACATCAATACGTCTGAGAGTTTTTATCCACTTCCTATGACCTGATTTTTTGCTGGAATAAGAATAGAATAACATAAATAAATAATTTTCATATTACATAAAAAAAATCTGGTCATAAGAAGTGGATAAAAACTCTCAGTCGTATTGATGTTTTTATATCAAAAAGGGTGGTGAAAGAAGACTCCCACCTCAACGGATTCAATCTTGAAATAGTGGGTGATGAAAAAAAAAAGGTGGTTTTTGGGTATTTTTGTGAGGTTCACAGTTCATTACATGTCTGAAACACCCTGTATTCTTTGAAGTCCATGACGATAGGTTCTGAAAAAATCGAACAAACACCTCAAATCAACCCAAAAATACAGGGTGTTCACTTAACCTTCATTGTGAATAATTTCTATAGTGATGGATCACCCAGTATGAATTCTGGGTATTTCAGGTTTTTTCGATGTAACCACATATCTAGTGTGATAGTTCATTTTGCGAACGTTCTCACTCTAGAACTGACATATTTTAGACTTTCAAAATCGGGCATGCATTCAATTATGGTAACCCTGTATTCGTAACGATTTTCGGTCATACTCCTCCATATGGATTCTCCCAGGGAATGTAATGAAATGTTTCTTGAGAAAGATTGAAGTTCATTCGATTCTGTTTCCAGATACGCGCGTAGTAAAAGTGGTTAATTCTCAACTTCAACGCCCTGTATCTCAAAAACTAGTCATAGGATTGAGTTAGCCATGAACACTTTTGATCAGTAGGTCGAGTACTACATTATATCGAAAAATTAGAACATGAAACGCCATTTGCCATAAGAAAAGTGCGGTGTCCTTTGAAGTTTGATATTTAGCAAGATGAATCATTAGTAGGTTATTCCAATTTAATCCATTGACTGATTAAACCGACGTATTTAGACCTCACTTTCTAACACATTAGTGCCATATTATGAAACATTTTATTACCAAATTCAGCCTATACAAATAAAGTTGGCAAGTTGAATAAAAGCTCGTTCTAAAAAGCACTTAACTTTTCATGAATACCAGGCTAAACTCTCTTGAATTTCCAGCGATATACTTTGAAAACCACTTGTAATTTCCCTCTATCATGCCGTTTTCAATGCATCGATCAGCTTTCGAAGCGATATAATATAAACTGTGTTATGTACCAAAAAAGTTTCACGCTATCAGACTCGTCCAGTTCCATATATTCGAAAGAAAGTTTTATCCCTTCTTTATCGAGTTATGTAGGTACATGACCGACACAGTTATGTTTGAATGAGGTTAACTTAACACTTTACTGGTTCACCGGTTGATATGAGAATAATTTCACGCTTCCCCAGGTACTTTTCCAACATAACCTACAGCTATGTTTTCATTTGAGTGGCAACAGGAGTAAAGCGTTCTGAAAATAGAAACACTGTTTGGAACGAACGCATTACAGCTACTAGACTGCCTAACTTTTCACTCTCGACAATTTTTAGCTGGGTTTACGTTGCAATAATCGCTGATTTAATTTTCTAGTTTTATCCACTTGGTACAAACAGGTATTGAACATGGTTTCTGTTTTCGAAAGCTCTAGAGATTAAACTGAAAATACTCATTTTATATCTGAAGACTAGTGATGGATGCTGAATAATATTTTCAGGTGGAAATGAGCTTACAGCAATGAGTTTATGCCATTCCGGAGCTTAGTCGAAACTAGATGCCCCTGAAGAAATTCTTTTTAATACCCGAGCTTGTTTCTGTTTTTGTGAGCTCGCAAAATTGATGGCTACACATTTTTCAGCACTTTTTACGTCGAGTTTCAAGTCTGATGATGATTCGTTGAACACGGTTGTAAATAATGTATACAGCGACAGACGCTGTTGAACAGAGCACTGATAAACGAACAACGCACCAGCGTTTAATACAAATGTATGAATCTGGCGACCAGAAGATTAAGCGCTTTTTTTTTACATTTTGGGTCTTCATAATATCACTCATAATAACTGATTTCAGGTAGGGTTAAGTTCTTCCATTTCTTCGCATGTAATTTAACAATTTGGTGTATGTAAGGAGAATAAATAAATAAATGATTATTGAATTATACAGTGCGCGTCAAAATTATGGAACAAATTCATTTTCTCAGAAGAAAAATATTAGTCAACCAAATCCTGAAACAGGTCAATTTTTGTTTAACTTTCACCAAATTTGTATGCATTTTGAAGGATTTTTGTTGCACCCTGTGCTCGAACTGCATTTTGCGTTTAAGGTTCTTCCAGTGGGATCAAAAATTGGTGGCTGACGATAAATGAAAAAATGTGTAAATGTGTAACATAAGAAATCCATTTTATTTCTGAGCGGGATGTAAATTCAACAGGGACCCATTCTGGAAAAAGATGTAGTTCAAGAATCAATTGTTAAATTTAATGTAAAGGCCGCATTGCCGACTTGTCGCTGAAAGGGACTTTTTGTGAAATGTCCAATTTCGCTGCCACAGCGGTAATGCAAAATAGGCTTTCATCCAAATTCGGTTGGTATTGAATCGATGTTTTCCTAATTCTCGCAGTAGTTGCTCCGAGAATCCAGCTGAATAATCCGAGAATTGAATATTCAAATCCTCCAACAAAAGTTCTCAAGTCTGCCTCCAAGCGCTCAAATCACCTCCCATTCACCCCTGGAAAAGTGAGAAACATATAATATGATGCCAAGTTTTCGCTCACCCAACTTTTCCTAATTGAGTTATTTCGATTCGGAATTAACCGGCGTTCTGCAACTAACCAATTAAACACAATAAAGTTTCGACTTAATCGAGTATACCCAACTCCGGGTATACACTTCCTAGAGCTGAGACGCAATAATAGGGGCCATATTTTATTCAACTATCAAATTCCCGAAATAAAGCCAAAGATTATATCTTGGAGTCTCACAGTCTAACGAAGTTCCGCCATAATCGCTACATCTGATGAGCATTTAATTATTCGAAACCATTTTCGAGAATGATGCGCAGGGATGGGAAACGGGCTAATCGAAGTAAGCTATCTTGAATGTTCTTGGCTACTCCTTAATTGTAAGTAAATCAAGATATTATTTCCTCATCGCTCATTCCAGGAATGTTCCTGGTTATCATCGAATATATTACGCCCTGGAAAACTATGAGGTTTTTTGGTTTGGAGGGAACTGTGTTGGCAATACATCATTCATCATATCGTGAATTGCTTTTGTGGTTGTCTAAGTTGATAACAGTATTCTGTTGCTATTCGTCGCAATATCACAACCGTTATATGAAGACGGTAGTGGCTAAATCCTTCTACTTCAAATACATAATATCCTTGCGGCAAACAAGAAGGTTAAGTACCTACCCCTTTTTCCTCCAATCATCTATTATTACATATTTCTATATGATGGGTTCCATTGGCTATAGAAGACTATAGTCCGTTCAAATATAAGAAGGAGCTTTGTAAACAAACAGAATCGTTTGGTTTGCGCACAATAAAGCTCTTATTCGTCAAACGGTCAAAACCACGCTCCTTTTTAATGCCCTAAAAGATTGCCAGGATCGTACTCGGAACGAACTATAGGTACTGGACAGAATTGATTCGATAATTTGAGTCAGCAATTCCCACATCAGAACTTTTTTCTTCAGAAACTCTGTTATGATTTGCAACTGTCATAAACATTTTATATCCGACGTACCCTATTTTTTATTTTGTTTTGTTTTTAAATTATTATCTACTAAATAATTTCTTTTTCGGATGCTCGAGATTGTGGCAAGGTAATTCCAGGAAACACCAGATTTGGGTCCTTTTCCCTAATGGGTGAAAGCCATCTTGATTTCTATAAATATCGAAGTTTTCAAATGACAAGACTCGTAAAAGATCCCTGTTCAAATTTATAATGGTCATTCACTCGTTATATCCGAAATATATTTAGTTTCGGTTCAAAATTTTATATTATTTTGTACGAAACTCTTTGTCGGCTGCTCAAGGTTCCGACAAGGTAATTCTGGGAAACACCAGATTTGGGTCCTTTTCCTTAGTGGGTTGAAGCCATCTTTATTTGCATAGGTAAAGTTTTCAATTGACAAGACCAATTAAAATACCTAGAGCTACTGTGAAGGTCTAGCTGTTCAAAGTGTTTATAGATTTTGTTGTTAAAAGTGTATTGTGTTGGAAAATCTTTTGACAAAGTGTATATAGTGTTTATAGAACAATGTCGAATTCGGAAACGGATACTGCATCTGAGGGTGATATGTGGGGACCACCACGAAAAAGGTCCAAAAGGTCGCATTTCTCTGTTGAAGAGAAAGAGATAATTTTGAACATTTTTCGAAAAGAATTGGAAGAACATCCTTATTTATCGAAAAGAGACTTAGGTAGGAATTGTTTCAAAATCCTCAGAGGTGAGTGATTCAGCTGTATTCAGAATTCTCAGAGAATATGAAGAGAATGAAACATTGACGCCACCTAAGAGGAGAGCCCAGTCGTTAAGAATAATCGATTAGGTTGCGATTTCGATATGAACCTTATCAGAAGAATTGTCCATGGTTTTTTTTTCGGAATGAAATCCCAACGATTTCTAATGTTCTAGAAAGCAGGAATGATGACGAAAGTTTGCCAAATTTCAAAAGAAAAACGTTCTATAAATTATTGAAAAAAATGGAATTCGAGTTCAGTTAAAACTGAACGATTGTGTGAAGTCTTCTCGATTCGACACTGGACGGAAAGAAACTTTACGAAGGCCCGCCTACCAATGCGCCAAACATGTTATTATTGCTCTTTCTTAAATTTGAGCAGAGTATAGATTGATCTTTCGTTCGTATAGCCTACACTCATATTGAAGACGCAAGAGAATTCTTTTCAATTCTCAAAGATTCATCCACAAGTTAATCCTAAATTAATAAAATATAACAGGAACATCAGACCCGCAGCTCCGAACTTCCTCTATCGAATCAGGATATGGGAAAACGGCGGAGAATTGAAGAATTTAATATAGCCACGTTTTTTTTCATACGTCAGATGAGTGGTGTCTGGATCATTTTTCGATTATGAAATGGAATGTAGGAGAATTCTAGAAATTTCACGACTCGCAGTTCTCCAACTGGATAGGACATTTTCACGAATTATTTTCCATGGGAAGTGGATGAAAAAAAATTGCGAAGAACGTTGACTTGGGGTTTGGAGCTTCTGAGTGTTCGTTGATCTTCAGTTCAACCTATCTCAACGATTAGAAGCTCATTACATCAATTTTATTCGAATGCAGATATCATGACAAAATGATGAAGCCCTTTCTTAGGTAGAAAGAATGAGAGCTTTCTACACTCAATGAAAAGTGTGACCTCGATAGGACGTAAATTAGGTACTTCGTTACTGAACAACCAAACCCATACCTGTATTGATGGTTGCCTAAGTTGATAACTGTGTTCTGCGTGATCTGTTCAGAGATCTACAGCTACTATTCACGGTGTTATAGGTTATTCTAATAACTCAAATAAATGGAGAGAGGATGAAACTTCTTGTGAATGAATCATTTGAAGGATAGTATTCTTTTAGCTTCTTGAGCTCATTGATTGGCTGATAAAAAGAATTGAGTGATTCATAATATCGCAGTTTCAATTCAAATTTATTCTCTCCAGATCCAAATGCGAGAAATTCAACAGTAATTGCTTCAACCGGAACGGATCTTCCGAGTTGCAATCGAACTAAATGTGCATCAAGTGCAGCAATCAATCGTCTGCCTCTAGCCTGACCTGGACACCATTCCCAATTTGATACTTCCGGGCCTTCCAGTCCCAATATTTCATTTTCCGTTCCACAAAGCCAATTAAATTCCGCTCAAAAACGCCTCACTTCACCTCGAAACATTAATTATCAATTAATTTGCCTCTGAATGGAACATTCCCTTCTCTCACGAACAAAGTCGTCAATTCCCTTGAACCACTCGATCTTATCAGCTGATTTGTAATTGAGTTGAATCAGCTCAAACAGGAAGATGTTCATGTGCCAAGAATGGAGATTGGTTGAAGGTTTCAATTTGAACCTCACGAAAAGAGATGAAGTATTCGAACGAATTAAGTCTATTTTTAATTCGTTTCTGTTATAACAGGCATATACCTAGGTATCACATAAGATAGTAAAATCAACTTGAAAGAACATATCGAAGAAATTCTTTCCAAGGTCACAGCAGCTATATGAGCACGCTGAAGGCACTTTGGAAAGACTTGGGGGCTAAAACCAGACATGGACCATGGTCCTTCGATCCTACATGACTATAGTAGGCCCAATTGTTACCTATGTATGGTGGACAAAATCAGAAGAGGTCACCACACGAAATCGTCTGCAGACACTGTAGTTTGTCTATGAGGCACTGCAACGGCTTGATTGTGTAGGTATAACTTAGTTAATCTGCTATCTGAATGTTAGGAAATGTAGCATGCGAGACGCTGGCATAAACTTATTCAACATCAAGCTCCTACTCGGCAACTGGTTGAACCAAATCGGGATCTTGATCTCTGAGAGTACGAGCATGTTGTGGTTTTCACGAAAAGGAATATCCTGTAATGTTCAGAGAACATCGTGAGAACCAAGGGAAAGCAGGTAGGAATTGGTGTTCTTCTTGAATTTCTGGAGGTTATATGCCTCGGAGAACACCTCCCTAGGCAATGTGTTCCAAAGCCTCGCTGTTCGTTGGATGAACGAGTCTTTGAAGAGAGATGTTCTGCAGGTCTCCAAAGTTACCATGAAGGGGTGTGAAGACTTAACTTGACGGGTTAGTCTGGAAGAGACTGCAAGAGGGGGAACGATTGCTGATAATTCAGAAGAGCATCGCCAATGGAAATATCTATAAAATAGAGACAGATCGCCCACTTTTCTACGGTGTTCCAGAGAAGTGAGCTAGCTTGTAAGCGAGGCATCACCGACGAGACGAATTGCCCTTTTTTGTACGAAATCAGAGAGTTTTAGGGTGTGTTTAGGTGCAGCACCCCAAATATGGGAACAGCATTCCAGGACAGG
Organism: Adalia bipunctata; assembly: GCA_910592335.1. Taxonomy (NCBI): domain Eukaryota; kingdom Metazoa; phylum Arthropoda; class Insecta; order Coleoptera; family Coccinellidae; genus Adalia; species Adalia bipunctata. The sequence continues at coordinate 8,243,469 of OU342952.1, read as the reverse complement.
TCGAATCTGTGCCTTATAGATCATAAGCAGCTGACCTGAGGTGAAATAGCTCCTGGCACGAAACAGAAAACCAAGTTTTTGGGATGCACTTTTAGCAATGGATCTCACGTGATTCTCCCAGGAAAAGTTACTGCCGACAGTAATGCCAAGCATCGAAATGGATGACTTCAATGGTATGGTCACTCCCGACAATTTTATGCTGGGCACAGTAAGATCGGCTTTTCTAGAGAAAAGACATGCTTGTGTTTTGTTTGCGTTGAATTTTACCAAGTTATTAGATCCCCATTCAAGAATTGTTTCCAAGTCCATATTTATGTTGTTAACATTTCTTCCTCGTTCGTTTTTGATTTGGCGGGCTGGTATTGGAGCCCTAGAAGAAAAGGCGGTATGGAGGGTACTATCATCCGCGAAGCTGTGCATTGGACATGAAGTTGCTTCCAGCAAATAGTTGATGTGAAGTAGAAATAGTGTTGGAGCCAGAATTGATCCCTGCGGAACACCAGCATTTATGGGTAGAGTGTCCGATGATACTCCATCGACCACTACATGGAGAGATCTGTTTGAGAGAAAACTAGCTAGCAGAGAACATAGCTTTGGAAGCTTGGCGAGGAGTCCCTGATGCCAGACTCGATCGAATGACTTGGAGATATCCAGTGCTACGGCTATGGTTTCACCATATTTCTCGGTAGATAGCTGCCATATATGTGAGACGTAAGCGAGCAAGCAGGATATTGTCTCGGCACGGTGAAACATGATTGGAAGCACGAATTGGTCGATGATCTTTTTTGGGTGGTTTGATATGCTGCTCTTGAAGATCTCTGATAGAGTTCCATATGGAGTCTATGCCAAATTGATTATTCTCTGCAGTTCGGTGATTTGGTTATCTCTGGCAATCGGCATCTCGTGACCTGGGTATTTATATTTGTGGACTAGTATTATTTCGTTACTATCGACCAACATCAGTGGAAGATGCAAAACATGACATTCCTTTGCAGAACATCTCCAGGACTAAGACAAGGGAGCTTGTCCATCTGACGTGGATAAAGCTTTGGTATATTGTCGGACTCCTTCTCCGGAGAAGATTTGGTGTTTTGGCATTATACTCCAACCAAGCCTTCCTCAAGCCAAAAAGAAATAACTAGATGATATAGAAAGTCAAGTCATCCATCCACATCAAGTGATTCATAACCTTGCTGATCGTTTCTTGTGAATATTTCTGCTATTACGTTTGAAAACACACTGTTTCTTCAAAACCCCTTTCCAGGTATATCTGGAAACATTTCCAGCGAGAATATTTGTGTTACTCGGTTTCCCTAGCTGCCTTCGGACAACCATAATTTGTGACATTCCAGCATCAAATTGAGACGAAACCTCCTCAGCGTTAATCCCCGATGACAGCTTTTCATCACCTGTCTCCGTCCCATTATGCAGATCTCCATAGATTCCGTCGTATGTTCGGAAGTCTGCAACCGTCTCTCCTCTTCGAAGCGCGTTTGCGGTCATTCGACATAGCCATGTGAAGACAGACACATACAGCTGAAAGTTGTCACTTTTCAACAATTTAGATGAACGAAAATTATTCATGAAACCCTACGAGCGGGTGTATTGATAATTTAAGGTTTGCGTTGCGAAGGGTTGCAGGTATTTACCTACATCTGCCACTGGAGAAGCATCGGCTTCGTGAGCATAAATCAGTATTGATCATTTGAGGGGTTGATGCATATTTTTGCTGTTGAGGTTTGCGATTTATCGTAGGGGTTCTTTGAATTTCAAATTCTCGATGTGGAGCCGAGACTCCTATCCTCCTCCGAATATGGACCAAAACTCTTGTTATCATTCCAAGTGGAAGAAGAAATACTGTAAAAACTCAATTCATTTTACTTTTATGCGAAATACCTGTGGGATCTCTTTGTGTTGCCTAGGATCGTCATATTCCACTTGATATGTCCCTTTCTCTCCTTTTTCTTGCATCATATGGCAATCCTCAGGGTTCAAATTGGGGCCCTCTTCAGTTCAAACTGTTCATAAATGAGTAACTAACATACAGGGTTGGGATAAAGTTTGGCACCAAATTAATATCTTTAAAACGAAACGGGCGATATTTTTGAAATTTGGCAGCTGAGTGTAATGGACCACAATGCATCTGATGAGCAAATTTTCATTAATGAGATACTTCCGGTTCAACCGGAAATGACAAAAAAAAATTATTTAAATGGGACACCCTGTATATTTCTGCAGATTCTGAAAAAGCACTTTGTTTCGGATCTACCCATATCGGATTCCATGTAAAAACTCTATGTAAAAAGAAGAAATTCAGTCTTTTTGTACATTTGAGAAAAAAGCCATTCAAATAAATAAATCGTTGTTATTTGTATCAATAGTGAGAAATAAAACGAAATACTTCGTAGTAGATAACTCTTTCTGCTTTTCATGACGTATTTTTTATGAAAATCTATAAAGAGAAGAAATACAGGGCTCCTACTAGTAGAAAAAATTTATTGAAAATAATTAAAAAAAAATCATTTTAAATGTTCGAAGTGCTTGACATTCACCTCCTGACAATATGCCAGTCTATTAACAAATTCTTGAGTAACTTTTCTTAAGACTTCTTCATTTATTAATGCACATTCATCAAGAATCCGTTGTCTCAATTCCTCTTTTTACAGATAATTTTTACATGGAACCTGGTATGGACAGATCCGAAACAAAGTGCTCTTTCAAATCTGCAGAAATATACAGGGTGTCCCATTTAAATAATTTTTTTTTGTCATTTCTGGTTAAACCGGAAGTATCTCATTAATGAAAATATGCTCATCAGATGCATTGTGGTCCACTACACTCAGCTGCCAAATTTCAAAAATATCGCCCGTTTCGTTTTAAAGATATTAATTTGGTGCCAAACTTCATCCCAACCTGTATATGTACAAAATGACATAGGCATCATAACTTGTATTCACGAAGCTGCTTCATGTTAAATATACTTTTTGTATTAATTCGATAAATTTCTAGTTTTATAACGCCTTACGGACAAAATAAAAGATACAGTGAACGCACAAAATGGCATAGGTATTTCAGCTGAATTTACCGTATCTACCGGACAACACCGAGACCATTCATCCCAGGCTCCATCAGCAAACAAAGAGCTAGGGCTTGTCTTAACAAATTCATAACAAAATATTCATCTGCGCCTAATAAAGGCAATGCATCTTAATCTACTATTGCTGATCCTATGAGGAGGTTCCTCCAATCCCTAAAGGACGATTCATACGTGAACCAGGCAAACGTAAGCCGAAGACTCGATAAACGTACTTAGTTTAAATTCCTGCACCTAATATGACTGCAATCAAATAAAAAAAATGAGCCCATACCTCCTCTAAAGAAGAGGAGACAAGTCCCTAGGGCATTATTCGAAGAAGACAATGAAAAAGAAAATGTTCCTACTAACTTTCAAGATGATGAAGACGACTGTCCATCTGTCTATTGTAATGACCTTTTTATCCGAATAAGATCGGAAAAGATCCAGTCTTCTCCAGGATTTGTCCTGGAAAAGACTGGTAACGATGCATGCATTGGTTGCATGGGGCTCACGCATCTTGTGCTGATGTTCCTAGAAGAACCAAGCGTTTCATTGGTGAACTTTGTCAGTAGTTTTGTAACTGTAAGTGGAAAACTACAGTTGCCTGTTGCTGGTACGCCATTGTGTCCATAGCATGCGGACAAAATGAATTTCGTTGATCCCAATTTATCTAAGAATAATTTATTTTTTGGTACTTTTATTTCATGAAGGATGATTAGATTTTATAAAGAGAGGACCAAAGATTATAGGTGTAGAATATGATATCACTGTTATTCACTATACAAACAAGTTATGCCTCTGAAATAAAACCCTATGTCATTTTGTACGTACTTCCCCTTTCAAAAATTGCGTCACAGTACAACAGGACAGACAACAAGATGAATAACTGGAATTGAATTGCTTTTTCTTTACCATCTCGATAATGGTCAATTTGACGGATATGGTTGATCTGGAAGCATCCTAAAAAGTAGATTCTCTGGAAAATAACAAGAGAAAGCATGAATAGATTGGATAGATCTCACAAATTTCGATTTCAATGAGGATCGTGAGAGTTTCCGGGAACCATTAAAATGGTGGCGCAAAAGAATGAGAAAATCTTAATCTGAATTCGTAGTGAGAAATAGCCGGGAGTTGATGATTCTATTGTGTTCAAGAATAAGATAGCGTCGCACCCACGGGAGCGACCGAGCTCATGGTCTACCGATCGTTCCAGGAAACCTCCTGAGATTTACATAATGAAAACGAAGCTCGTTCATGACAAGCTGCCGCAGGAGGTTAGCTTATTGCGGATCAGAACTACTCACTTAGTTGTCTTAATATGCTGAATTATGGGTGTAACTCATCCTTACCTCCTCACGGAATTATGGGAAAACAGGAAAATTTAGTTATGTCTTTCTCCGTCAACAGGGACTCCCCGCTTTATGAGTTGTAAGACATGAATGATAATGCGAAAACGAGTTTGCTTTCCGGCTCGATTTGCCTGTAAACTTGATCAATAATTCATTAGAACATTTAAACATGGCAGGGACTTTAGAGAATGTTATCCCTGAGGCTATTACATTACGAATAATTCAGAGGTGGATGATACAAGATAGCGAAAGTTGCAAGGCCGGAATAAGATATGAAGCTCAACATCCTGGATAATGAGTTTATGTTATCTTCGAGAGTGCCTTTCGAATATAGGAGAAGAGGATTATGCCTATAGAACTTAGTTTTGGAAAACGCAACACGCTGCTTTCATCGTTAGCCCAACAGGCAGAATCCAGTTCATATCGAAACTATGGATATATAATTAACAGTTTCCTCATTGATTCAAACCCTAACGGCGTCAAGGCGATATACAGGGTGATTTTTTGAGTGTTTCATTAGGCGTATTGAATTGTAAAATATTTTCAAGCAGAATCTACCTCCGGTTCTATCGGAAACGAATGTAAACTTCGTTATTTCAAATGTATCACCCAGTATGATTAAACATATTCGAATTCTTCGTTGAAATGCCTCAATAAAACCATGAAATCTCTTTCTTTTAAAATATACTGCTCCACAAGAGAAAAGGATATCATATTCAATCGTTTTTCAAAGTATGTTATATTCGAGAAAATCGCTGTAAAATCATTTAAAACTCAATAACAACTTGAATCGATCCAATAAAAATCAGTATGAAACATTTCGTCAATCTGGTCGCCTTTTTTCTGAAGTTTGGTTCTTTGCATATGCTTCATGAATGTTCTTATTTTGAAATGAAGTCAGTTCATCAACGGCTTCGATTTGAAACGAGTTTTCTGAAAATGCCAAGACGTAAATTAACAAACGCTGAGGCTAATAGGGCTATAGGAATGCTACATGGTGGCCTAACTCAGGTTGTTGTAGCGGAAAGGCTCCAAGTCAGCCAAAGTGTGATATCTCCACTTTGGAATAGGTCCAGGGAGACAGGTTCCGTGTTGGAAAGACCAAAACTGGGTGGGCGACGAAAAACAACACCTGCTCAGGATCGTTTCATCACCGTTTCGGCGAGAAGAAACCCTACATCTACGTGTAGAATGCTACGGAATACTTTTCAAAATGCAGATGGGGTCCAAGTTTCCATCGAAATCATCAGAAGACGTTTGAGAGAGGTAAATCTAGGTTCTAGACGCCCATTAAGAGGAGTTCCATTAACACGTGACCATAAGCGTCAAAGACTGGAATGGGCAAGGCAACATATCAATTGGAACGATCAATGGCGTAGTGTCCATTTCACTGATGAATCCAGATATGGACGATTTTCAGATTCTCGAAGAATAAGGGTATGGACAATACCACGCCTACCCCGTAATCGTCCAAGAAGTCCATCCATTCCGAGGGGGTAGTGTTATGGTATGGGCTGGGATATGTTTCAACGGACGCACAGATCTACACATTTGTCCTGGGAATGTGACCGCCTCACAAAATAGGCTGTCATTGACAATGTTGTGCCAAACCACGATGCTATTGGTGAAACTTTTCAGTTTCTAGACGATAACGCTAGACCGCACCGTGCAGCCATTGTTGAGAATGCGCGCGGTGTTCCACATTTACCAATACCTCCGCACTCACCAGATTTGAATTGCATAGAACATGCATTGGATATGCTCCAAAGGAAATAAGATAATCATCAACCGACCCCAGAATCCTTAAATGATCTGAGAGCTTCTGCCCAGTTTATGGAACCAAATTCCTCAAGAAATGTTCAACAACCTCGTGTGTAGAATGCAGGGAAGATGTCAAGCTGTTATTGATGCCCGTGGAGGCCATACATTGTATTGATAGTCTTAAAATGCTTGAATTCTCTGGGAATAAAATTTCGCTATTTTACTCGATTTTTCTGAACCACCCTGTTTACGCTGCAGACCTACAGGCTCAATAAATTTGCAACTTTAAATCATATTAATATGAATTTTCATCACGAACATCTTATTTTAACTTTATTTTTTCTCCAATTTAAGATAATATCCCTAACTCATGTGGAGCATTTATTAATGACTTTATAATTTTGTTTTTTCGAAATTTCACAAAAGGCCACCCCAATTTACCAAAATCAGCGGTCTATGAAGCGAAATTTCAGTGCCTGGGCCCGGAAACAGCTCAAGAAGAACCGCTGAAGAATTGTGTTCAATGGTGGGACCCGTTTTTGACTTTGCTAGCTTCGATGAGGACATAGGAAGAGACCATTGCACTGGTCAGATTTCCACCATGAAAGATAGAACATTGAAGGTTATGAATAGATCATCATTTTTTCCATGCTCTGAGCATCCCGCAATCCTCAGCACATTTTCATTAACACCGCGGGAATATGAACTCCCCCACAATTGTGGCAGGGTTAGGCTTGAATGTGGCCGGATTTGAATGATTGCTCATGAATAATTGCGTCAATACGGCAGCAGATGAGGGTTGTGGATGTGTGGAAACAGAAATGAGACACATTTGGCCTTCCGGTCAAATACAAGCGTTTCCTTTCATCTCATTATATCAGCCTCACGGAAAGGGTGCATATTGGGTTAGAGTACCAGGATCAGATTTAAAATTTAATGGAGCTTATTCATTAAAGTTGCATTGCTCGCGAAACGGCTTTCAGCATTTCGAGAGGGCTTGTATACTCGATATTTGCTACGAAAGATTGTTGGCGAAATACGTATAAAATAATCCGTGCTCAGTAATTTGGAAGTTTCACACAGTTCCGATGAAAATTTAGAATGCACACGATTTGAGGATAGGTTTCATGGGAACGTTTCATTTGGACTCAGAACATTTGAAATTTAAAGTATATTCTGTGGGAGATTGGAATTCGTCAGGATTGTTAACTAAAACTACTGTTTTTCTAGTTTTTACTTCGGTAAAGGGGTTACATTGGACTTCGACCACAAGGTCTACTGTACTCATCAGAGCTGGAAATTCTATGATGAGACATTGATATGCAACACCAACAATGTTTAGTTTCCCATTATGCCGAATAAGTCAGAATTCTCAACTCAAAATCAACCGTTACCATTTTTCAAACTGATTCAAAAAAGTTATGCAATATTATTAACATCGAGAATGATAAAAAATCGGGAGGCTACCAGGTCTCCGTAATTTTTATTCGCAATTAAGAGTATTGAAATCATAAAAAAAAATCTGAAAACAATAAATACAATTTGAAACGTACTGATAGCATGAAGAAAAAAGTATATGAGTTCCCTTGATGTTACCCCTGCATCATCGGCATCGATTTTAACGAGATTCCTTGTTATATTTCGAAATTCCCGAAACAAAATATTTTCTCTTTCATCCTCCCTATACATAAGAAGTGGGTTGAGATTGAGCTAAATTATTTTGTACCCAACTGCAAGAATGCATTCGCTCGAAGAGAGTCGATTACCATAGCAAATATTTAGTCTACCACTTCTGCTTTATCACACAGGGTCCATTCTTGAAAATACAGTGAAACCTACAATTTCCTTGTAAATCAAGTTTGAGTATTCATCTCAAAGAGAATTTAATTAGGGAATGATTTGTATTTGGAACATCAGAGATCATTTTTTTTTCAATGAAATCACGATTATACGCAAGAATGTAGATTCTCTGTATTTGGTTATTAGCTGAGATCATAAAAAGATTAGATTGAACAGTGGATTTTACAATTTTTAGAGGTACCAACTTATTTGTAGAGCATTTTGCTGTTGAATGGTCACCTACTGTGTGAATTCGATGAGGAAATGCATCCATTATTGGTACCTAATTGACTCTTTAGAAATTGCTTGTTCAACTGACAGAAGAATGACTATAACCCATCATTTTCAAAATATACACGGTGAAATGTGTCAGAATTCCATGGCCAACCGGTATACTTCATAAAAGAGAATGGAGTATATAGTCACAACAATACTCATATCCATGGTCTATAATCCGGTATTCATTTTATAGTGAGTACTTATGAGGATGTATTGATATCTAGTGAAGAGTTACGCAATGAATTAAAGAAAAAATGTCCACCGAAATTGTAAAAATCGAAAAATTGAAGTATTGAGCCATCATCAAGTACCTACCTGTATTCAAAAGGGTTAAGAGGTGAGCAGATTTACGAAGATATGCTTAATACCCTTGGTGATCAATGTCCTTCGTATGCGACCGTGAAAAATTAGACTGCAAGCTTCAAAAGAGGTAAATTTTCCATTGTAGATGATGACCGATCGGGAAGGCCAGTTTCTGTGTCAGTCCTCGAAAATATCGATGCAGTTCATGACATGATTTTATCAGACCGTCGAATTGGGCTAAAACGGTTATCTGAAGCACTGAACGCGTTATGAACGCGTGAGGTTTCATCATATAGTTCACGTCAATTTGGACATGAGAAAAATTTCTGCAAAATGGATCCCCAAATGTTTGAATGTTGCAAAACCGTGCAAGGGTAGAAGCATCGCATTCGATCTGCGCTCGATTTGAAAACGAGGTAGACTTCTTAAACTGAATTGTTACTATGGATGAGACTTGGGTACATTTCTACGATCCAGAAACAAAGCCACCATCGATGGAATGGCGACCCTCTGGTTCTCCAAGACCTAAGAAATTTCGTGTCCAGAAATCTGCTGTGAAAAGTTCTTGCTTCAGTTTTTTGGGATTGCCATGGAGTAATCATGATTGATTTTTTGGATAAGGGAAGAACAATCCCTAGAGATTACTATTCGACATTACTGACCACTCTACGGAAAAAAATCAAAGAGAAAAGACGCGGAAAGCTATCCAAAGCTATTTTGTTTTTACAGGACAATGCCCCAGTATACAAATCTCATGTTGCCATGCAAAACATTTGTGATTTAGGGTTAGAATGACTAAAACACCCCCCTTATTCACCAGATTTGGCTCCGTCCGACTATCATCCCTTTCCTCAACTGAAAAAAAAACGGTAGTGAATTTTCTTCCAACGAGTAGGTAATAAAATCTGTGAAGGACTGGTTTGCAGAGCAAGGAGAAACATTTTTTTAAAGGTCTAGAGACGTTGCAGGTTCGCTGTAATAAATATATTCAATAAACAGGACAATATGTTGAGTAATAAATAATTTTGACATTGAAATTTTGTTTGGTTCTATAGTAGATAGGCTAAGAATTTTTCAATATATCCTCGTATGTTTATTGACTTTCTATTCTTGGCAATTATTTGGTAGAATGACATTGAATAAAGTATCTCATAAACTGTTTTAGCATTCCTACAGAGTGCTCCCCTTTCAGGGTTACTTCTCGAATAACTTTTTTCTCATAGGTGAATTTGCCTATCTATACCACAGAAAGGTTCAAGGCCAGTAAGTGGCGTTGGTGCTCCCTTTCTGGCCAGTGCGTTGGTCTCTCATTTCCTTAATTCCTGAGTGACCAGACTTAAGATACCTTGTTGTTCTTGTCTACTCTGTTTAGTTTTCTTGAGCACTCCCATTTCAGCTTTGGGTTGATTACAAAGGAAATAAGTGATTTGATGGAAGCTTGAAAATGATTATGGTATATTTCATGGCGGAAGACGTCTTGATCAAGTCATTGCTAGATATAACTGGGAGTGACATTTGTCTCGATAGTGACCTGTGGAAATGATTAAAAAGACCCATGTTCCGTATCGTTCTTGTCGGAGGTGAGTGTTGCTCTGACAAGATCTTGAAAGATCGAAGCCTGGGACAGCGTCTACTCCTTTTCGACAAGTAGGAACTTGTGTTGGTTTCCCCGATAGTAAACGAAATATACGCATAGGAATATTACCCAAACACATTTCACCCTTCGCTGCAACTTGCTTTAGTATGTTGTAAGCTGCAAGGCCGACTGAGCCGAATACAACATAACCCCTTCGTTGAAGTCATGAGCAACTTCGATATTTCAATCTTCCATTTTGCCTGCCAGAACGGTTCAGCAATTTTACCAGTAATTGATGGGTAACAAGCAGCAGAATGCTTCGGAGATTTCGTTCTTGGGGGGTTATTACACTATAGGAGCGTGAAGTTTCTCATTAGGTGACGTAAGCTCTTTACCGAACATATTGCACGGTTAAAGTGACAGACGAGTGGATCGTATGAGAGCTGTTGGATCGACGAGGAATTAACCGTTGTTTATACAACAACTCAGACAATGTATTTATGGCTAACGAAGTATGTGGGGTATTTCGGAATTCACCTGCCATAACTTGGGGAACTATCTCAGAGAATTCCGTCCAAGGATGATAATATAAAAATGGATCCATGGTTGAAACAGCATTTGAATTGCCCTATCTAGAATATCAATTCAGCACAGCATCCACTGAAATCTGAAAATTTTTCATGAAACAAGCGACTCACATCTCACATCAGTTGTTGAAGTTTATATTGTGCCCATCGGCATTTTTGCTTCGCATTTGATGACTTCCATGTGTAAGCTTTCGAGTCCTGAATGTGAAACCTTTATCTTATAGTTGAAAAGTAGTGTAATATGAGATTTAGTAGTTTTACCATTTCGTAGAATAAGATAAATGGACCAGTTTAGACTCAAGTGTTTTTTTTATAGATTTTTATTCCTAGGTGGCCTCAAGTCACCAGAGTAGGATAATTTGTGATGCTTAAAAAGACACACGGCACTTAAGTTATGTTTTTCAAGACCCTGATAAATACAAATGAAAAAAACGACACAAAAATTTTCTGAAATAACCATTTTATTATTTTCTCGTGAAATGAATAGCTACAATTCGCGAATGGCTTAGCAAGACGAACATGAATCCTTCATCTTCATTTCTCGCCCAGTACTCCCTTAGTTAACAGCATAACCATAGTGATTGCAGTAAACCTACCCTTAAAATGGCATATTGTTAAATATATTGTCAATCTAATACAATGTCGATCACGGCACAATGATCCACAATTGCTCTTGGGAATAAGCAATGGCACCATCAGAATCCTCTAGGCATGCAGGTGAATGGAATGGAGGATACGGTGAATATTGTTTCCGCTTTAGAGTCTGAATCCTCGTAATGAGACTCAAATAGGTAATACAACCAGCTTGTTAACGTATCCTGGATCCGGATACATCACGAGGTGTTCGAACGGCATCCTATTCCGGGCTGTCCGGCCACAATAAAGGGTGTTTACTCCTAACAGATGAATCAGCATTAAGTGGACAATATGGTTGTTACAAAGGTGGCTATAGCGGATTCCGCGATAATCGTACTGTGATTGAATTACAAGCATGAAAACCACTTGATTGTCCCATTCAATGAAGTCGTAGATGGTCCAATGATAATGCTCTTCATTTCAGTTCCTCGGTACGTACGAATTTGTATAGATCGAGTGATTCAACGGTCGCTATGGTACCTCCTGCCTACTCATAATTCAGCAGTAGATCGAAAGACAAGACAAAAGTATTGAATTTTTTCGTCATGCAATATTCATGTGAATAGCGAAAGAATATAGTAAGCTTGTGAGACAGTTTTTTTTCGGACAATCAACTGCCTGTAACTATTGTTATTTTCATTTTTTATGCCTCGGAAATTCTTATTGAATATTTCTTCGGAAAGAATTCAAGAAAACGTTATATAAAACTAGAAGACAGACAGGAGACTCATATAGATTTCAGCACTGGATGTGTTATTCACACCACAATTAATAAGATTCTAATTCATCTCGTCCCCAAATTATGTAGGTTTTCATCACGAAAATTTGGAAATGTTTTGAATAGTGCAAGTCGTAAATGGGAGTAATAGAATCAGCAGATTAAAGAAGTTACGTTCTTCCTCTATGATTTGAAAGATGAAGGATTCCAAAATCTTTGAATCGATATTTTCAGTGGACTGAAATCTGGTGAAGAGTTCACTTTACTTATGTTGTATATTCCTCAATCGATATTCATGTAGGATTTCATGCCCTTCAATTGCACATCATTGTTAAATATCTCTGTCATTTCTGAATTTCGTGTGTGGGACGCTTTATATTGTTCCCAAGATAAGCGTGACACTTTTGGCTTTGCGTTCGATGATGTCCATGCGTTAGCTTGTCGAGTCCTGGATGTGGACCATTTATCTTATAATTGAAGAGAATCCATGAGTGCAATATGAGATTTAGAAGTTGTACCATTTCTCAGAATAAGATAAATGGACCAAACCGTTTCGACGAGAAGTAACCTCACATCTACGTGTAGAATGCTACGGAATACAAAAAGCAGATGGGGTCCAAGTTTCCATCGAAACCATCAGAAGACGTTTAAGAGAAGTGAATCTAGATTCTAGACGTCCATTAAGAGGAGTTCCATTAACATGTAACCATAAGCGTCAAAGATTGGAATGAATGGGCAAGGCAACATATCAATTGTAACGATCAATGGCGTAGTGTCCTTTCACTGATGAATCCAGATATGGATGATTTTCAGATTCGCGGAGAAAAAGGGTATGGACAATCCCACGCATACCCCGTAATCGTCGCTATGTCCAAGGGGGTAGTATTATGGTATGGGCCGGGATATGTTTCAACGGGGGCACACATCTACACATTTGTCCTGGGAATATGACCGGCTTACACTATAGGGAGCATGTCATTGACAATGTTGTGCCAAATTTTTTCGCTGCTATTGTTGAAACTTTTCAATTTCTAGACGATAACGCTAGACCGCACCGTGCAGCCATAGTTGAGAATGCGCGTGAGGAGCTTGGTATTCCACATTTACCAATACCTCCGCACTCACCAGATTTGAATTGCATAGAACATGCATGGGATATGCTCCAAAGAAGATGAGATAATCATCAACCTACCCCAGAATCCTTAAATGATCTGAGAGAGCTTCTGTCCCGTTTATGGAACCAAATTCCTCAAGAAATATTCAACAATTTCGTGTGTAGTATGCAAAGAAGAAGCTGTTATTGATGCCCGTGGAGGCCATACATTGCATTGATAGTCTTAAAATGCTTGAATTCTCTGGGAATAAAATTTCGTTATTTCACTCGATTTTTCTTAACCATCCTGTATACGCTACAGATCTACAGGCTAAAATTAATTGGCAACTTGAAATCATATTGATATGAATTTTTATCACAAAAATCTTATTTTAACTATATTTTTTTGCAATTCAAGTCAATATCTCATGTGGAGCAGTTTATTTTATAAGACTACTTGACGTTCAATATTTTGGAATTCTGATGACTATTTGATTCCAATGAGTTGAAACGTGTTCTCTGGGTTGGGATTCAGTCGCTTCGATATATTTTCTGATTACGTTCACATTCCAATTCCGATCAATAATTCCAGCATAATTAGAGAATGTTAAGAAGGAAATCCCAGTCTTTAAACATAAGCATCCAATTAAGGAAGAGACATCAACTGAAAAATGCACATCTACCGCTGCCTAACTCTCGTACACTCAAACAGGGGCAAATGACGTTATCGCTCGTACATCCTGCTGAATTGAAGCCAGAACCTTGGCCAAGTTAGCAACATCAAGCGAACCTCCTCATAAAAATTTACAGTTTCGGCAAAGAGGTAATTGTAGAGCCACTTATATGACTTGAGTAATACGCCAAACTCACAAACGAAAATCTCCAAGAAACGTTTCCGTTCCAGAGACGAACATTCTAATAAATTATTAATAGTTTCCCTGCTTCCTACAAAGTGAAGTGAAGTGTAAGTACACGTATACGCTGCAGATGCCTTTATAGTTCTCGAATTCCTGGTATATGTTGCTCAAACGATTCTCCACTGCCAGAAAAGGGATTCCATGAAATATTAATTCGACAATTCAATTTGAGGACCCGATTTTACGCCATGGATTTCGGCTGGTTTGTCGTTAAACTTTAATGAATATGGTCGTCCGAAATTTATGTTTTTTGGCGCTGTCGGGAAGTAAACATCTCAGTGGAACGAGAGGTTGTTCGGGCATGAGAGATGAAATCCATGGGGACCAGGAGGGTCTAGAATAATGATCAAAGGTATGGATGGATTTTTAGTGTCCGAATCGCAGGTCACAACGAAAGGAAAAAATGAAACATAACTTTGATTCTTTGACGGAAACTTGAAATAAACCTCCAGGCTGAGAGAAATCTTCATTTATATTTAATGAATTTTATTTATACTTAACAAATAACTGTTTCAAATATGGACTAACTTACCTGTATTAATATTCAACATATGATTTCTTATAGTGCATTTCTTTAATGCGAACAAACGATTATTTTTCAACAAAAAAATATTATTTACTGGGTATACTTATATATTTTCTTAGTCAATAAATATTTTATAATATTCAAAAAACATTTTGTAATTATGATCATGTAATTGTTATAATTAAAGCAGCAGTATCATTATTTTAAATAAGTCATTTTGTTATTTAACTTATTCATTTTTAATACCTAAAGTCCATTCTTTATATATAAAATTGACATTTTAAATGATGCCATATAATTGTTAACTGGTTGCTATTTGATTATTGATTATAAAGATGTATATAATATGTAATAAATAACAAAAAAAAACAATTGATCTCATCTATTTATTTCAGAACTCAACAATATACACAAAACATGTTTGGTATATAACAAAAAAATATTATTTATTCTGTTTTGTGAACATTTATAGCACACAGGCCATTAGATAAAGTTTCCAACTCGCGGAATTAATTCATTTAGTGCAGTCTTGCTCTCTCTCCAACAATACTTCGAGAGTGACGCCTTCATCTGAAAACACGGTTTTTAACATTATCTTATTGATGAAGAATTATCTTCCAATCAAAAAACTTTTGTTTTGAGTCAAGAAATTTTAGTGGATATCAAATAGTTTCTTCGTTATTAATAAATATTTTAACAGTCAATATGCTAGGGAAGACGCTTTTCAGAACTTTCCAATTTCGATAATAATATATTATTATTATCTAGTCCTCTAGTAAACATGAATGTGAATCAAATCAAAATAGCTATATCTCAGAGGGACCGAGGTCTTCTGGAAATACTGAAGTCTAATGTACATAATTACAATTTACAAACCTCTGAATCTCTCCACATATTCACCCATTCCCATTTGTAAATTCTCCATCACTATAAAAATACGCTGTTCGTTTCACCGAAACACGACGCTATAGATATTACATTAAAAGCGTTAATCTTTAATATCTATAATGTAGCACTTACTCAACATTGAATCTCTGCATCTGAAACAGTGAAACTGCAGTCAGTCGCAGTCGCAGATCGCGTCGCCGAGAAATAAACCGCGAAATGAAACGCATGCGCCAAAACAAGCCACAGCACCACCACAGATTTCAGAATAATCTGAGCATCACTAGACACTCTTTTCTTGATTAGCCAGGCGCCCTGGGCCTGGAGCCAGACTGTCAGACGACATAGTTTGCCGACGTAATGCGTCATGTTGAACGAACTCTTTCAAACCCACCCCACCACTGCCGAATTCGTTGATTATAAACTAATTTTGAATAACAATAAAGGAATATGGGAAAAAAATCAAATATGTTATGGTTTAAATAATAAATTTTCGAATATTTCCGAGGAAAATGTATTTTTCATTGTTAGAAGGAATTTATTGACAATCAAATGAATATATTGACTACTAAGAAATATGTTCTACTACATTAAATGTTGCTATAGAGAACCATTTTTTCACATTTAGCCTGTGTTTTTCGAAAGCTTTATTTACTGTGAAGAAACTTTCTTTTCAATAAACAAATCTGCCGCTAATAAATCAATATTAGTCATTTTGGCTATTATTTCTCTCAGTGATTATTGGGGGAAAAAGCCATCAAAGACATTGCCTCGAGCGTACTTTGGAGCCACTTTCAGTGACATTTTAGACGCCTTTTTCACCTTTCAGGTGAAAATCTGAATTAAACAAGTTCATAAATTTTCATTATTTGGCAACCAAGAGTTTTTTTTCAAGATTTGAATACGTCTAGGAACGAGTCCGACAAAAGGAGGTTCTATTTCGAGATCTTCCTTCAAATCAAGCTTCTCTATCTTAATTCATTTCGAAGCCAGTGCTAGGACGACCTAGCGGATAATTATGATTGTACAACCGACGCATTCACCATTTTGCGACATATGAAGAATATTATACAGATATGGAAAATGTAGTTGGAAACGTGGATGAATATTGTCTAGTGAACCAATAAAATAATCAAAACCCTTGGCGCGATACGACAACCAATAAATGACTGATCTCACTCAATGGCTCAGGAGTCTGGAGAGGGGCAGATTTGAACTCTCTCGGGTCTCGATGCCATTGAGTGGGGTCAATTATTTATTCGTTGTTGTATCGCGCCGAGGGTTTTGATTATTCTGTTGGTTCACTTGACAATATTCATCCACTCAACGCTGTAGTGGCTATGTTCACTACTTTTATTTCCGAATCAGTAGAACCATGACTATAGCTTTTCAACTTCAAATTGGGAACTATCAAAATCAAATTGGGAACTAACATATTCAAATTGGGAATAATCGAAATCAGATTGGGAATAATCAATTTCATATTGGAATGACATCCATGTGAATCAGATCTTTGAATTCCTCGATATGTATTTAACTCTCAAATTTGTCCAAAGTAAGTAACGAACGATAAGTCTACAATTTCTTTTTCATAATCATGCCTTATATAAAGAAGAAAGCTGCAGATTCAATGAAAAAGCAGGTAATTTCGGTATGCAATGGAAACATAACACACACAGAATTTCGTCTTCAAAGAAAGGAAAATTTGATAAAAAATATATCAAACATGAACCATCACAGTTAGTACCTGTAGTAGTATGTGGCTCATATCCAGAGGTTCATACCTGATGTTTTGACCTTTTTTGATATGAGAGTTTGAGCACAAATATGAAATTTGTGTACTTCTTACACTTTTTGAATGGTTGATAAGTTCAAATATATATTAATAGTTTTTCTTCATGTTTCATCACTTCTGATCATGCCTGATCTTGATATACAAAGCCATGAATGCCGTTTCAATTTGAAATTGATTATTCCCGATTTGAATGTGTTCATTCCCAATTTGAATATGTTAATTCCCAACTTGATTTTGATAGATCCCAATTTGAAGTTGAAAAGGTATAGTGCAATGACCTTCAAGGAAGCTAGACGGCTTGTGAAGTAGACTTTTGGTCTGTCATATTTTGAGCATGATAAGAAGAAGTATCAGTTTATAAGAAAATTCCGTTAGGACAAGCCCAGAACAATTAATCTATTTTAAGCTAGCATAAAGACAAGAAAACGCTCTTCAATAAAAATACTTTGTAGTACAGGTTGGGCAAAATTGGTGCTACATAATAATAATAATAATAATAATAATAAAGGTCATAAAGTTAGGATGGTCGTACTAATCATAGGATGTCTCGGTGGAATGAGAGCCAACTACGTGGATGAATTGAAGATTATTCCGGCCTGTAGATCACTGGCCGAGGTATTGGCGCACAGAATGCAGAAAGCAGTGTTGCTCGGGTCACTTCATATCATCAGGTCCCATGAACTCTAGAAGCCACTTGCAGCTCATCTCTTTTGTTAAGGGACGCTACGAGGGCAGGATGAAGAACTCCTCCATTTAAGTGTGAGGGGTTTTTAGTGAGTAACCAAACAAGATCTTGGATTCTCACACTACCGAGAGTGCGGACCCTCTCGGTGCCCATAAAGGGTTTTCCCCTCACACGGACGTTGAAAAAAAAAAAAAAAAAAAAAAAAAAAATAATTCCATGAACTAAAACTTTTTAACCCGAGGACAGAGAGAAAAATGAATGGCACCTTATAGTCCTCTTTTTTCGAGAAACCGATAATGCCATCAATTGCATTCCTCTATCTTCTTTTGTTTCCGAGTTATAGGCCAAAATTGAAATTTGGGCGATTTCAACTTTGGTCATTATCTCCGTTTCTGTTTATGCTAGGATGTTGAAATAAAAACATTATACAGGCACTTTTCTGATAGCAATCCAGTGGCGTACTCTGATTTTTTCTAAGAGGTTTATTTGCTGAGTTATAACATAAAGTTGTGTTTTTTCTTATGAAAACAGTATTTTGAAATGACTTAGAAAGAATCGCCATTTTTTTCCGTTTCAGAAATGTATCACATAATATACATCGCCCTCAGATTCGTTAAGATATTATGAAAAATATGGTTTGTATATGGAATTCGAATTATTGAGTAGGCTGAATCATAGAATTATGTGTCTCTACGCATGGTGTAATTATTAATTCACGTTTGAATACTTGATGGTGCGATCTCTGTTCGAAACAACTGTCAGTTATTGAAATTTGAAGTCATTGTTGGCGGCATTATGGAGATATTCCAAAATTACGAAAAATATGATATGTTGAAATGTTTCATTTCAGCGAATAAGACTAGTGAGGCAGCAAGTGATTCAATTGTGAAATAAAAATTACACCATGCGTAGAGACACATAATTCTATGATTGAGCCTACTCAATAATTCGAAATCCATATACAAACCATATTTTTCATTATATCTTAACGAATCTGAGGGCGATGTATATTATATGATACATTTCTGAAACGGAAAAAAAATGGCGATTCTTTCTAAGTCATTTGAAACTACTGTTTCCATAAGAAAAAACACAACTTTATGTTATAACTCAGCAAATAAACCTCTTAGAAAAAATCAGAGTACACCACTGGATTGCTATCGGAAAAGTGCCTATATAATGTTTTTATTTCAACATCCTAGCATAAACAGAAACGGAGATAATGACCAAAGTTGAAATCGCCCAAATTTCAATTTTGGCCTATAACTCGGAAACAAAAGAAGATAGAGGAATGCAGTTGATGGCATTATCAGTTTCTCGAAAAAAGAGGACTATAAGGTGCCATTCATTTTTCTCTATCTCCTCGGGTTAAAAAGTTTTAGTTCATGTAGCACCAATTTTGCCCACCCTGTACAGTCTTACTTAATCTAGATGAATCCCATCGAACCTACGAAATATTTCAGTCCAATCCAGATATATGATGCGGACGACAAAGTATTCCGAAACGAACGCAATATCGTCACTTTCGTTCCCTTCTTTCGAGATTTTCCATCGTAAAATCACTAAAACCGAGAGAACACGTCCGCCGATACATCTCTGACACATCCATCCGCATTTCTCACGATAATTCTCCGCCATTTGTCAGCCTTACCGAATTTATCAATTCCTCCTACACAAAACTTTCGTTTCCAAGTATTTATATCTCTTTGTGTCTTTCGAGGGCTCGAATGGGGCACCGAAGGATATCTGTAGTAACCAGAGCCCTTTCACGATTTCTGCTCCCTGGAAAACCATAAACGGTCAGCACGTATGAGAATTCGTTCGGGTGAAAGAAACTTAGCGTGGAACGTCGACCTTCTCGAGTATTTCCTGATAAAAGTTTCCGTTCCTCCAGTGGCAGTAAAAATTTAAAAGCTATTAAACCGGTGATTCCTGTAAATAACAAAGATCCAATTATGAGTCGGAACACGACTAGATTCTAAAGAACTAATTTCGGCATTACGACGGTCTCAATGTAACCATCACCATGCAACAACGTTTTAAGTTCTTGAACTTCTGGAGGAAATTGCATTTCACCTCGTCGTGAATGGTGTATTGTTGGTATGTTTGAGGTTATTTCGAGATATGAATGCTGGGAGTTTTGCGGAAATTGTACATTCAATTCGAGCAGGGGAGAATGAAACTATCGCTATGAAAAGGGCATAATCAAATATTTCAAACGTTAGTCTAGACACAAGTGAAGTTCACGACCCTGAGAAAATCACTTCTCACAAGTTTAGTTCCCAAGCTTCAAGAATTATATAGTAGGAGATTTTACCCTTGAATGCCAAGGGTTTTTGCTTTGGGGATCCAAGTATCTTCTGGATTTCGTTCTTTCTCTTCTTCGAAAACAGTGTTTTATACGAAATAATTCAACAAATCTGAGTCATTACAAATCTGAATTATAAAGAACTTATCTTGGAGTACTGACAATTCATAGACAGTTACAAGCCAGACGTACCAGGAAAATGCTAGACAAAGTACAGAGGCTTGCCTGAGTTAGCATCACGGGAGCTTGAAAAAAGTACCCAACCAGGGCAATTTGGTAATTAACAGATCTAGTGATTGATAGGGTAGCCCATGAGAAGTGAGAACATCCTCAGAATATCTGAGGAAGGTGCAGGTCACGAGGGAATCAAGAGTCAGAGAGTCTTGTCCTCTCTTAACTCTCTCTCCGAGCTTTCGTACAGGACATTGTCGCATTAGAAAGCAACTGGTGATAATGGTTTTAATGGACACTGAAGAGATTCTGATGGGAAGGACGGAGAAACTCTTTTTCACCTAGTCACGGAATGCCTTGTAAAAGTCTTTCTCAGCTCAAAATATGTTATGTCTTTTATCCTCCCTTGAAATTTTGGATGGAATTGTCTTGTAGTGCATCTTTAAGATGCAAAAGGGGGTATTTCTTGGGAATAACGAGAAGAATATCACACTTTCTTGAGAAATATAATAAACTATGTAGGGGAAGTACTTACAAAATGACATAGGGTTTTATTTCAGAGGCATAACTTGTTAGTTGTGAATCACAGTAATGTCATATTCTACACCTCTGATCTTTGGTCTTTTCTTTATAAAATCTAATCAACCTTTATGGAATAGAAGTACCAAGAAATAAAATATTCTTAGATAAATTGGGATAAACGAAATTCATTTTGTTCGCATGCTATGGACAAAATGACATACCGGCAACACAACAGGCAACTGTAGTTTTATACTTATAGTTACAAAACTACTGAGGTAGTTCACAAATGAAACGCTTGGTTCTTCTAGGAACATCAGCACAAGATGCGTGAGCCGAATCCGAATGCAAGCAATGCATGCATCGTAACCAGTCTTCTCCAGGGCTAATCCTGGAGAAGATCTAAATCTGAATAGATAGAAGGACAGTCGTCTTTATCATCTCGAAAATTGCTAGGAACATTTTCTTCTTCATTGTCTTCTTTGAATAATGCTCTAGGGACTTGTCTCCTTGTCTTTTGAGGAGGTATGGGCTCTGTTTTTGATTTTATTGCAATCATATCAGGTGTAGAAGTTGAAAATAAGTTTATCTAGTCCTCGGCTCACGTTTGCCTTGTCCACTTATAAATCGTCCTTTAGGGTTTGGAGAAACCTCCTCATAGGATCAGCAAGAGTAGGTTAAGATGCATTGCCTTTGTTAGCCGTAGATGAATATTTTGTTATGAATATGTTAAGACAAGTCCTGGTTATTTGTTTGCTGATGGAGCCTGAGATGGATTGTCTTGGTGTTATCCGGTAGATACGGTTAATTCAGCTGAAATACCTATTTCATTTTGTCCGTTCACTGTATATGTCATTTTGTCCATATAGCCTTATGAAACTAAAAATATATCGCATTAATACGAAAAGTTTATTTAACATAAAAAAAGCATCGTGAATACAATGACAAATAAGTAAAGTTCGAAATGAATGCAATATAAATAGAAAAAAATGGTGAAAACAGGCTATTT
Organism: Adalia bipunctata; assembly: GCA_910592335.1. Lineage (NCBI taxonomy): Eukaryota > Metazoa > Arthropoda > Insecta > Coleoptera > Coccinellidae > Adalia > Adalia bipunctata. The sequence goes on along the minus strand of OU342952.1, from coordinate 8,221,437 downwards.
CTTCTAAAAATTTGGCGCAATGAAAAAAAACTCGTGACCTACTGATTTCTTTTATCACTCATAACGACCGAATGAACTAGAGTACCGATTGCTAAGTTTCAGAGGTTAATAGAAGCCCCTCGGGTCGTGTGATGTGGTAGGCAGTTCCGCATTTGATACCTCCAAACTCTAATTGTGATTCCTATTTCATTTTGTACGTATTTCCCCCACCTACTCTTGATCGAAAGGAAATTCTACACCCATTCACAATTCTTCTGCTTGCATTCATTGAATTATCATGGAGAAACTCATTTAAACACGGCTGTTCCCCTACCTGCCGTATTTGCGGTGAAATTTACGATTTCTAGAAAGGCCGGGCAGGTTTCAAATGGAATGAAAAGAACATCCGTCATCTCATAAAGCGGAAACGGGCATATAAAGCTCCGTGTCCCTTTCAACGAAGTGGGGAGCTCTAACTAATAGCCCACGCCTCTTTCGAAACAAAAGTGAAAATAAAAGCTTTTTATGAAACAAAATTACCATTCATTTCAAGGATTCTCAACCCCGAGTTCCATTATGGAAGAATGAAAATTATGAGCTTGATAACTTCAGGGGAAACACTCAATAGAATTTTCATCCATCAAATTGGAAATATTGGGTTTGGGGACAAATACTGTACAGTGTATATACAAGAGAAATGTAACAAGTTCTATTTCTTCAGAATCGTCAAAATAAGTCGACTTTTATACGAAAAAGAAATGAAGAATTGGTCAGAGTAAAGAGGCCAACTTTTATATCTGGAACAACCTCATCCTGAGATAACCCTCTGTGTTTTTTTTCCTTGGAGAACGACGGGCTCGGACTCACTGTCCGTTCTTGATGTTAGTTCAGAGGGATACTCCACATACTTCATTCGCAAGGCAGAGATTTATAGGGATTCATCTCTGGAACAGGAAGATCCGAATATATCACCTCCTTTCAGACAATCCGCTTTGAACCGCAGGATTATAAATGGAGCTTTGATATTTTTCGGTGGAATGCAGTACTTTTCATTCTACAGCATCCACTGAAACTGCATAAGATAAGTTCTGCATATTTGATATGAGAGATTCCTTTGAATCGTGAAATGAGAAGAAAATACCAACTTTTAATCAGGAGCTTCTGCGCGTGTTCAGATTCCTAGCCAGACAAGCAACCTATTGAATAATTCGCGACATTTTTGAGTTATATTCCTTGTTTTATTCGATAAAATTCAGAAAAAATCATAAAGGACCCCGCACTTTTCTTATGGCAGATGGCGTTGCGTCAAATATTCTAATTTTTTGGTATAATGCAGAACTTGACCTACTGATCAAAAGTGTCCATGGCCCCAACTTGATCCTATGACTAGTTTTTGAGATACACGGCGTTGAAGTTGAGAATTACCCACTTTTACTACGCGCATATCTCGAAACAGAATCGAACGAAGTTCAATTTTTTTTTTTAAATTACATTCCATTCCCAGAGAGCAACTTTGTAGAGAAATATGTCCGAGAATCGTTACGAATACAGGGTTATCCATAATTGAATGCTTGCCCGATTTTGAAAGTATAAAATATATCAGTTCCAGAGCGAAAACGTTCGCAAAATGAACTATTTCACTAGATATGTTGTTGTTACATCGAAATCATAATGGGGGATCCATTATTATAGGAACTATTCACAATGAAGGTTAAGTGGACAACCTATATTTTGGGGTTGATTTAAGTTGTGTTTTTGATTTTTTCAGAACATATCATCATGGACTTCAAAGAATACAGGGTGAATCAGTCATAAAATAAACTGTGAACCTCACGAGAATACCCAAAAATCACATCTTTTTTCATTACCCACTATTTCAAAATAGTGGGAGTTTTTTCTCACCACTGTACTTGATACAAAAACATCAATACGGCTGAGAGTTTTTATCCTCTTCCTATGACCAGATCTTTTCTAAAATCAGAATAGAATAACATATATGCGTAATTTTTATATTACATAAAAAAATCTGGTCATGAGAAGTGGATAAAAACTCTCAGTCGTATTGATTATTTAGATCAAGTACAGTGGTGAAATAAAACTCCCACCTCAACGGAGTTAAACTTGAAATAGAGGGTATGAAAAGAAAAAGGTGGTTTTTGGGTATTTTCGTGAGGTTCACAGATCAGTTCTATTGAACCTAGGAACATCACAGAGTACCTACTCTACACCATCGTTTGGTGTTATTTAAAAAAATATTCAACTGTTTTTGGTATTCCATTCCTAATGATGAACATAGTTTGAAATATATTCAAAAAGAACTGAATAATTCATTTCCATCAAAATGCAAATGGATGACTTATCTTATATTCTTCATTTCTCAATAGATGAAAAATTCAGATCACACAAGGTATACCTACATAGAAATTACGCATTTATTCATTTCCTGAAATGTAAGGATCAACTTCCGATGTCGAAATCCTCCTTTACAATTCTCAATGATAATAATCTGTATATTATACCTAGAGGAAAAGTCGGCGAAAGTTTGACTGACTGATTTTTGCGAATCATCTCCCCCACGAGATGAACGCTATTGAATGCACGTTCTGGCGAATGCCTCACTTCAATCATCTCGGGCTCAGTTAGAGATTTCCAACCGCAGCATTTTCCCCACGTTCTACCTAGACCGAAACCATTATTTTTCAGTAATCCTAGGACTGAAACGTGTCCGAATCCTCAATCAAACAAACTGGGATCTGCTTGTAGGGAAATTGGGGATAAAAATGGAAGGATTCATCTCACTAATGGAACACAGTCATTATGCAGCATCTCATCGACTGCTATGATGAAAAAAAGTGTTCTGCGTTTCATCCGTTCCTTTGTGCTATATCTGACGTTAATCTGCCTGCTATCCGCCCTGACTGCAGCAGAAATTGTCTGATATGTGATGCTCACATCGATTATCGGTAATAATTTCAGATCGAATGCACTTTTCGGTTTAATCTGGTTCAATTGGAATCCTTCATACATTCTCTCATTATATCCCGAGTTTATCAATTTTGAGAGCAGGCAGAACGAGATGAATCAGACACAACCCTTGAACAAGACTGTGTGAAATGATATCGAAAAATGGGGACAGTCATCTTGTCAAAATGGTAATCTTTGAGGAGTTTGAAAAATTATTCGAGGAAAGAGCCACGAGTGCATTATACAATCGATGAAGAGTCTTTAAAAGCCCTGGAGAGAGAAAACTAATTTTCCAATATCTACGAAATAATATGTCTGAAAATACACAACAATTCAGAGAGTACTGGAATGGAAAATCTTCCCAGAAAGCCTTGAATTTCTCTTCTTTCCCTCTCAGATTACGTCCGTAATCCGTCATCTTTGTCGCTTTTATGTAACATGAAAGGAATCAATCCGCACAACCGCAAATCTGTCTGTTCCTGTTGAAAGGGACAGGATTCAGCATTTCCGATAAATTCGGAACAAGAGCCTCTTTGCTGGATAAAAAATTGTATTCAGTACATTAGCTGCCTTACGAAGGTCGTAGAGAATTTCTGTCTAGGATTCTGCTTAATATTCGGCTGAATTACCTTTGGTGGTTAAAATGATAGGTACGCGATTATAAAATTGTTGAGAGTGGAAAATAAAAATTCAAATCAGTACTGTATTGTTCGTTCATATATACCTATTATTCAAAACTCAGCATAACTCATTGTCTATCACAATTGAACATAACTATTTATTTTTGGTAGCCCATTCATGGTTAATCTACATATATAAAACAAAGTTGTTGGTTACACCATTTATAAGTCGAGATCGGATGGACTGTTTGTTATGAAACTTTATTTATGGATTCGTCTACTGCCTGGTTATTATAAAATACATTAAAACTCTGAAAAATTCGATGAAAAATTTGGTTATGTAGGAAATGCTTTTCCTCCTTTTGAATAAGGCACTAACCAGGTTGTTGATCTCCAATCACTGGTGATTAGGATTTGTGGAATCCACCGTAAGTAGGTATCATTTAGGCGAAACAAAGTTCGCCGGGCCAGCTAGTTAAGGATAAAAATACTGATGCCATTTCACTATCAGAATTTCAATGAAACTGAATGATTGTTTCTTGTGCCACTAACTAGGCTATCGCAAACGTGATTGAAAAGCGTTTGAGTCCTAAAGGGTACAAAATCACAACGAGCCAGTAATTGAATCTCGTCTATATGCCCTTTGTTGAAATCCTGAACTGTTTATTCTCCATTTACGTTCGACGCAATAAAGCTACTCGATATTGGTGGTTTGAATACTGTTCAGTTCTGTTCCCAATAATTCTGGATTTTATGAGCTCAGGTACAGCTTTCGACAGCTTCAGAAGCCAGTGGAAGCTGTTATCGTTAAGAATCACACATTTCAATCATTACTTGTTAGTACTTTTGGATTTTTTCAACCAATTTTTCATCCCAACTCATCTGAGACTGGACGATTTCATCAATATAAGTGTGCAGACCCCCCAGATTTTAGAAGAAACCTTACTAAAATCGATGAAAATAAATGAAATTGATGAAATTTGAAACAATCCACAATGTTTGAACAGAGAGTTACTTCAGTTGAACTTATCGCAAATTATATACCATGAAGGAATACCAACCTTATATTCATACCTCTCTCAGAATGGTCCAATGTTCTGCAGAAGTCACTAAAGTTGTTTCTTTTGTTACAGACTATATCTTTCACATCACCTCTCATTTCAACGTAAGTATAAGTGATAGTTGATTTTATTCTTAATTATAGGGAATATAGTGAATAAGAAAATCATTTATTGAACTTTCATTCAACTCTTGTGACTCTTCACTTTGATTGTGATTTGAAAACTAGGGGTTGTACCTTTCGATTCAAGGCGTATTTTTACAGAGAAGAATGACAATTTAAAATTAAAATTTGAGATATTTCGGGATTTTTCATGAATATTTACAGTAACCAAGGAGCTGAATTTATCCCATTTGGCATTTCCACACTGTATAGGTAACGAAGTCGTATTCAAAATGGGGATCGAATAATGAATCGTATTCTGCCATCCTAAACAATTTCGACAAAGAAATAGGTGTTGATTCAGGAGTCTTATTGTAAGTCCCTGCACATGATTACACAAAAATTAAAACTTTTTCGCTGCGAACTTTCATATTGTAGTCGCAATTACTGACCTGGCAAATCCCCAGCGCCAAATTTCACTTAGCGCGAGAATCCAGATGAAAAATAAGAAACGCAATTTTCTCAGGGTCCTCATTTTTCCACCAGCAAATTACAAGATCCCCTGAATGGACTTTCCGGATTTTGATATTAAAATGTTCTACAACGAAATGTGATTCGGAAATTAATTGGAGAAAATCTAATTTTGAATGTTGGTCCTCTTGTCCATAATTAAGGGGGAATATTTAATTACATGGCCATTTAGGTTGTTATCTGAGCTGAACAGCGAGATACAATCAAATTCTGACTGAAGGGTACTTTTAATGCTTGCGTTTGAACAGGAATATTTGAAGTTGAAAATCGCCCCAAATTCAAGGGATAAACTGTCTTATGAAGTAAACCCCTTCCTCAGTGGACGCCTGAAGACTTTAAATGAAATAAAACCGAGTTGATTGTTTGATTTAGTGATATTAACTCTCTGCTACAAGATGTCATATTGCACTTTCCACGAATGGAACAAACACTGAGATAGAAAGTATTCAACACTCTATTATTGTTTCCATACACTCATCGTCAAAAGTCTTGCCCCCTAGGTTTCCCAAGAAATAAAAAATATACAGAGTGTAACAGCCAAATGGAATAAATTCGATAACGAATAAATGAGGGGGTCGGGGTGTTAGGAAAAACGCTCGGACACGTCGATTTGTAATTTTAAATGCGCATATTTTTTAAGAAAATAAAATTATAAAGGGTGTTCCATGCGACCGTGGCCAATACCAACTTTCTCATTTCAAATGCAACCCCCTGTATATTATGTATTTTTTGGATTCTTCAGAAAATTCTAGACATAATTCATGTACAATGTCCTATACCTATCTTCAACTTTTTCGGAAATATTAATTGTTTTCAGATTTTTTACAAAAATTAACATTTTGAATGAAAATTATTTTATTTCACAAATTCGATACATTACAATCAAGACTCATTTCTCATTTACCTCTTGATATGAAGAAAGTAAGCAAAAACGCCTGAAATGTTGAGTAACGTTAGAAGACAATTCTACACCAGATTAGCATGTTGCCAAGATGTTCGCGGCGAGCATTTTGAACATTTTCTACATTGACATTAATGTTTTTTTTTAATAATTAAGAAATAATCAGTATTACTTATTAGGTTTTAAGTGTAATAAACCGAATTTGTGAAATAAAATAATTTTTATTTAAAACGTTGATTTTTGCAATAAATCTGAAAACACTTAGTACTTCCGAAATAGTTAAAGATAGGTATAGGACATTTTGTATGAATTGTGTCTAGAATTATTTGAAGAATCCAAAAAATAAATAATATACAGGGGGTTGCATTTGAAATAAGAAAGTTGGTATTGGCCACGGTCACATGGAACACCCTATATAATATTATTTTCTTGTAAAATTTTTCCTAACACCCCCTCATTTATTCGTTATCGAATTTATTCCATTTGAGGCTGAAGGACCTCAGGTCGATGGCCGTGAATAAACTTTTCTTCTTCTTCTATTCCATTTGGCTGTTATACTCTGTATGTTCTGAAAATGAGATGAATATTTTCCTCTATTTTAACTGCCATAATATATTTGATAGAAAATCTTTGTTGGTTACTCTTTGCTTTATGCAGGATGGCACAAAATAGGAAAAACGAGAAGAAATCTGAATTTATGAATTTATATTTTTGATTTATTAGTTATTTCAGTAATTTCACGACTTAATACAAATTCAATAGTCCTAGGCATTCCAAGACAAGTCATTGATGAAATTTTTAGGCATATCGTTCCATTCTTCCCTATGGGCTCAATTCAATTCCGGAAAAGTTGAAGGTGGGTTTTGGCGATTTGATATTGCTTTCCCTAAGTAATCCCATACGTACTCAATTGGATTCATGTCCGGTGTGTTTGCTGGCCAGTTCATTTTCTGGATGTTGTTCTCTTGAAGAATGTTATGAATCCTTCGTGTGAGATTGAACTTTAGACTTTCTAGGTCCCAGACAATCACCTCAACCACTAGGCTTGCCTGGTCAAACTGAGAAATTGGATGTCCTGGCGTTTTCCAAGGAGTATGCTCAATATTACAACTCACGTTTTTCGCTGAAAACTGATTAATTTCTAATACACCTGTATTCTCTCGAACAAGAAATATGTTTTGCTGGTTTATTGTTTTCATTTAAGTGATAAGATAGTGAAGATTTCACAAATAAAAAATTGTCTTACATACAACAAGTTGAGAGTTGATAGGGGGGGGGGGAAGACTTTTGACGTGGTGTGTATATTCATATATTGAAATCTAATAATGCTGAATTTCAATCAAAAAATTATTCAGCTCCTGATAAGGAGCCTTTAATCTTCTATCAAACAAACGGTAACAACTCTCAACACCACTCGCTTCAAGATGAACATAATTTCCATCGAGCAGCGATTAAAGCATAAAATGAAATTGATTATCATGTTTCTTATAATTTCCGGATATCTGCTCAGGAACAAACCCGAAGGCCGCCTGTGGTGTAAAAAAACGAATAAATTGAGAAGCTGAAGCTTTTCTTGCCTTCGGCTACAGGCAGCAAAGCACGAGATCTATTTCCATCTGGTTTTGATCGGATAAAAGTTTCGATGCGAAGTTATGGAAACCAGGGAATATTCATTATCGTTCGGCTCGATCCTGTATTCTGTAAGGAGATTTGAAAGCATCCAGGAATATGCGAGATGATTGCTCAGAAAATTGTCGGAATTTATTTCCTCTCAATTCTCGATTTATCGAATTTATCGGGGGTTAGATTTATGGATCAATTACCGAAGAGCCACTTCAGTCAATATGATAAGTGTATATCGCATCAGTTCTCGCGGTTTTATGGTGTTGTGGGCATGGAAAAATTGATAATATAAATCTATTTATTCTTCTTCTCTGTCAATAGAGGATTTCTGCATTTATCTTCGTCATCATAGGTCATGGGGTTATTTGGGTATGGAAGTAACATCGTTCTCAGGTTCCCTCATCGTTTTGCGAAGAAAGATGCAAGCACCCTTAGGGCTGGTCCGAGGTTACTCAAACGAGGATTGGAAGTCAACCCTCGGTTGAAAAAAGTTCGGTATCATAAACGTCTTTGCGGCCTCGTTTGAACAACCTCGGATTGAGATTTTTTGGGTTGACTAACCTGAATCTTATTTCTCGAAGTATTTTGGCACGTTTTTTTATATCATGTTTGGATAAATTCAATAATCGTATTCTAATAAAGACAGAACAAGAAGCTAATTCGAATATTTCCGTGTTTTGTGACTGTCACGGCAGAGAATTTAGAGAAATCTGATTTCCTACATCAAAACAAATTATGTGATAAAAAAATTTGTAATTTATGAAATGAGGACAGACTTCGTAAAAATTTTTTCCACTCTAAACTATTGCCGAATACGCTCTAGTCATTATCACTTTTGTAAACTTATTTGACTCGAATGAGTTTGTACTATTTTGATAATTTGATATTCTGAAAAGTCTTATCTCAAACTCTTATGCCAAGTAGCCAAAAAAAGCTAGAGGACAATACAAAACATCCAATGAAATTGTATCAAGATAGAAACAAATCATTCTTGATCTTGTTTGATTAAGTAGGTACATGAAATACACATCAAATTTAAAGTTAGCATTCATTATTAACTATGCAGGTTGAGAGTCATGAATATAATCAGTCTAGCAATATTATGCAGAACTCCGCAAGCCACAGAAATAATAGTTGTTTTCAAATGTAATCAGATCCCGAATGAAACAATGGGGAATGTTCTTTCACACGCCAGAGAGTCTCTAAATTCAATTCATAGTTCATATGTGAGCTTCATTGAATAATTGATCATCCATTGATCTGCGAGATGGAATCGCTGTCATCAATCATTTCTTTAGCGTATATTAAAAATTTTCTATGATGAGAATTACCAAATTCATGAGCTTAGCAACTTGTAAATTTGAAGAAAAGTAATCCTTGTCACATCTGAAGCATTCAGCATTTTCACAACCCATTAAAATAAGCAGGCACTTGTACTATGTAATAATAATCAAGAAATCCTTCTAGAACGGTTAGTGAGCTCCAGCAACACGGTTCTAATACACCGAAATTTGATCAGTAAATACAACCTTTCCCTTGTTAGTTGCTATACCTGATGATAAAATAAGCACTAGAATACTTTTTGATAATGTCCGAAGTTCTAGACATTTCACAACTTTCTGACTTTTTTCTGATGTTAATTTATGTATACCACAAAAATCTTCGAAAATGTTAACAATTCTGAAAAGATTCAGCTTATTCAGAGTAATTTCATCCACCCGATAAAAGAGTTTTTTTAAAATCTCTTCTTCGTGCCATCTTCGAAGTGGTCGAAAGAAATGTGAAATATTTCGATTGGTATCTTTCTTATTCACTATCGTTACGATCTTTTGAATTCCTTGCAGTTATTTCATTATTGTCACAACTAGAGTCATTTTCGATATTCACACAGGAACCTGGCAGTTCTATCCCTCGAAGATAAGGCACAAAAATTCATTTTCAATTTAAGAATATTTTTCCAAACACCAAAGATGAATGATTAATACATAGCAAATCTACAGAAGACTGTGATTAATATCAGGCATTCTATCAATATGATATCATATAATATTTTCATTCCAAGCAACTTCAATGTGCCAAAACAAAATGTTTTGTTTCGTTTTCAACATAATGTGAGGTTAGTTGTCGGCCATCTAGAAACGTCAAACGTTTCAATCCTCGGTTCAAATCTGAAACGGAGCTATATTCACCGGTTGAGACAATCCAGGGTTGAACCCGAGGTTGGATGTTTATAATACGGAAATCGACATCCGACGTTGGATTTGGGCTCAACCGGGCATTGAAATTCTTTTATAAAACCGGCCCTTAGCCTATCACATCGATCAGTGAGACGATATTCGCATCACTTCCTTGATACCATTTTCAACCTAACCTTACCTAACCTAACCTAAGTATATGTCCATTTCGCACTTGATTCTTTCTGCCGACATCAAATGATTTTACGTCCAAAGAAATAGAGTTATCGGATTCGAAAACGAATAAATGTTTCAACAAATCCATTTTCCATTATTACTCCTGTGGAATTCCAATCCAATCAGTTTTCCGAACCCTTCAAATTGTTTGGGAGCACGCAGTATGAATGTTCGCATTTATAAAAATCCTCCATCAACTTTGTACTCTGGAGTATCATCGATATTTCACGTTTGGAGCAGCTTTCAGCACGATGCTTTCTGGAATTCGTATTCGAAATGTTGAATTGAGCCATATTTCATTATTCTATCTGACGAACTTTCAGTGGATTCGGCAAAAATGATAGCAGAGGTATCGAGCACAGTCTGCTAATCCAAGTATATCGCGGTAGGTAATGGTTTTTTCCTGTTAAATGTTTTTGTTTGAGAGCACTCCGTATCCTCCTGTTTCCAAAGCGCCAAACGGAGCAGCAGAGCGGATATATTGCTAGACAGGGGTTAATGATGTGCAAAGTTCTGAGTTTTGCTGAAAAGGTTGGGTGCGAGGAAGAAGGAAAAACTGAACAGCAAAAATGAACGCCACGAATTTATGTTTCAATTTGATGTTTCGTTTCGAAATGCAGGTTATGAAAGGATATTCACAACAAATTGAATTCTACCAATTTGTATTGGCAATTTCATTGAATTTGTGTGGAGGATTTCATTTTCCCCCACAACAATTGTAACATTTCTAATGTTTGATAAGAATTGAAAGCTCTTGTACTCCATTTTGGTCATTCTTGCACGATGCTTTGGCTCATCATCGTCCAAAAATAAGAAATTTGGCTCAAAAGCAGCATAAAACGAAGGAATGATATTTTTACTGACTGGCTCTATGTGAATCTGCGTATTCAAGGAAGCAGAAACCCAGACAACATGAGAGATACGAAACATAGCCCTGTGACTTCTTTTAAGGAAATTGTTACGTCTTTTTCATCTCCTCCAAATGACCGCCACCATATTATTCCCAGCGATATCTGACGTGAAAATTCACAAGTCACAGTGGGAGTTCTGTGCGAATTTAAGGATATCAAAAACACCGGGAAAATATTTCGGGAGAAAAAATCGATAGGGAAAACTACAGGAAAAATAATTTGAACCAAAAACTCCGGGGAATTCTGTTCGCAAAAAGAATAAATTGAGAATAACCTACCTACATCCCTACATGTGTATTTTACAAACGAACATTGATAATTTCAACTAGTTCAAAAAACGTAGGACGATAACTCGGATTCATTTCCAACAAATTGAATTGGTAGAGCATAAATTCTCTCAAATAACACAACGATATGAAATTCCACCGAAGTAACGTGCCATACATTTGTGGAAATTAGTTAATTGCTTTTTCACCTCAGGTTTTTGGCTTCGTTGATTCCCTTTGCCTCTTCATGAATTATTTGAAAACATGAAAGGGTCTCTTTATTTCAGAGAATATTTCATTATTCAAAAGCGTGAATGAAACTAAAAACATTCTCAATAAAAACATGAAAAGTAGGAGAAATTCAAAACTCAAAGTTGGAAACTTCTTCGGAAGGGGTTCTTTGTGGTGTATTTATCCAGTTGAATGGAAATGTTTGACCAGAAACTCGAAGGAATTTGCCATAAATGGTGCAATGATGTCAATATAACGTTAGGTTTGAAATTGAATGAAGGGTGTGACATTATGACCCCTTTGAATAAATAAGAAACCAAATATTATTAAAATGAATAAAATGTTTACTATACACTATGATTATTGCGTCCTCCACGGTTTAACCAATAAAAGAAGAAAGTGGGAAAAAGTAAAAACATTGAAAAACACTCTCACAATCTATTTGGCGACGTTTTGCAGATTTTCATCAGGCCTGAAAACTGAAAATGAACACAGCATAATGGTTGATCTTGTAAACTCTAGTGTATAGAGGTAATTTTTGTACCATTATGCTGTGTACACTGAGTGTAACAGCCAAATGGAATAAATTCTATAACGAATAAATGAGGGTGTGTTGGGAGAAAAGCTCGGACACGTCGATTTGTAATTTCAAATGCGCATATTTTTCAAGAAAATAAAATTATATAGGGTGTTCCATGCGACCGTGGCTAATACCAACTTTCTTATTTCAAATGCAACCCCCTGATTATAATTTATTTTTTGGATTCTTCAAAGAATTCTAGACACAATTCATGCACAATGTCCCATACCTATCTTTAACTATTTCGAAAGTATTAAGTGTTTACAGATTTATTGCAAAAATCAACGTTTTAAATAAAAATTATTTTATTTCACAAATTCGGTACATTACACTCAAAACCTAATAAGTAATACCGATTATTTCTTAATTATATTAAAAAAAAACATTAATGTCAATGTAGGAAATGTTCAAAATGCTCGCCGCGAACGTCCTGGCAACATGCTAATCTGGTGTAGAATTGTCTTCTAACGTTACTCAACATTTCAGAAGTTTTTGCTTACTTTCTTCATATCAAAAGGTAAATGGGAAATAAGTATTTAGTGTAATGTATCGAATTTGTGAAATAAAATTATTTTCATTCAAAATGTTAATTTCTGTAAAAAATCTGAAAACACTCAATATTTCCGAAAAAGTTGAAGATGGGTATAAAACATGAATTATGTCTAGAATTTTTTGAAGAATCCAAAGAATAAATAATATACAGGGGGTTGCATTTGAAATGAGAAAGTTGGTATTGGCCACGGTCACATAGAACATCCTATATAATATTATTTTCTTGGAAAATATGCGCATTTAAAATTACAAATCGACGTGTCCGAGCGTTTTTCCCAACACGCCCTCATTAATTCGTTATCGAATTTATTTCATTTGGCTGTTATACTCTGTATGTGTGTTCATTTTTAGTTTTCAGGCCTGATGAAGCAGATGAAAATCTGCGAAACGTCGCCAAATATCTTGTGAGAGTGTTTTTCGGTGTTTGTTCTTTTCCCCACTAGGACACTTTTTCTTTCTTCTTTTATTGGTTGAAATGTTCACTTTGAGCAGCTCGAAGTTAATTTCAGGTAATGAACGATGAAGGATAATGAGGTCTAAACAATGCTCTGCTCCAAGACATCTATCTAAATTGAATCCGGAGAAAGTAGGAGTAGTTCACCCCAACATACAACGGAAACCAATCAAAAATTGTGATCTCTGAAGGTTGTTGTTATAGACGATGAAAAAATAATATAATTCGTCGAATTCTGAGACTCAAAGAAACTGTGGATTCTATATATCAAATACTGTTATTCTTCCATAAGTCACACAGGGTAAATACTTATCATTCGATAAATAATAATATGTTTATTTACGAATATACAACAGATTATGGTAACAAATCATGATTACAGATTTTGGTAAAAAAATGGGATGTAGATGTAGGTATACGAAAAGTCAAGTATGCCGCAAAAATGATAAATTCCCTTCCTTGTTGCATAATTTATGGCAGCTTAATTTCGGGACAAGTCATGGAGAAGGAAATTTCCATCTTCCCATACCTAATTATACAAATAACGACACCGTCAGTCTCCCGAACTAAATTCCTCATTATGCTGAACATTCCCCAAGACAATCTCTCACACGCTTGAAAATACGACCGAGTGGAAAATTTCCCTGCGCCATACACCCCTAACGAAAAATATACAAACTATTCAGAGCGGAAACTAACTTCGAAATAACAAATGAAATTATGTCAACCGAATTTTCGAAATTATGCAGGCGCGCACGCTGAATATTCATGCCACTAATTTTTCCATTTCACATTCATATTTTCGGTTGGCCAACCGAAATCTGGTCGGTTGACAAACTGACGTCGCATTAGCGGCTGTATTGCCGCACTTAATTCGCAAATTGCATCGAATTACGTATTTCATATTTCGGATGCCAGATCAAAAACTGAATGTGAATTGAAATTTCAGCAAACACATTTCGCTGAAGCCAGATTCGTCATTTATATCATTGTTTTTACTGTGGCATTTCACTTCCGTTTGTCATGAATACCTTTTTTTATTGCACGTTATTCTTTTTTGTGGGGCGACCAAACACGGTGACACTGGAGTGGCTTTATTAGTGACGGTGGAATGGCGAAAATGTGAAAGTGCTGAGTTTTCATGGGACATATTCATTTGGATAGGTTTGCACCATTTCATTTCAGATGAAGTCTAAATTTTCTATCTATTGATGCCCCTGAAAAACTGTCTGGATTGGCCAATGCAACCCTGTATACCGGTATAACGTCATATCCAAATCTGCTGGACATCCAACATCAATATGACAAATGAAATATTGATGGATCCCAATTCGAATCGCATAACCTTCATCTCAGAATGCCAGGTCTGACATGATACGAGTTTTTTCCCATAATCCCCACACAATATGACCCAGAATCTCCTTCCATCATTTTCGATGTCGATCGAGCTCTAGAATACGTCGTACAATAAAGCATAGAGAATCCTGGACCATCCCCTTACAACTTGATGAAGTCCCACTTCCTCTCATCTTCTCCATTATCGTCATTATCTGCGGAAGATAAAGTATCGCGCTGCCGATATATTTCCATGGCGGTAATTTGTGAAGGTTTTCCATCATTAAAAACACGCAGTCTTTGCAGTATGCTTTCACAATAAAAAGATGCTTTCGTCAACAACGATATAAAATACTTTCATCTGGAGTCTAGTGATAGTTTATTGTTTTTCTGTTCGCAATACTTAATGATGCTATTCATCATTGGAAACTATTTGTCATAAATTATCAAAGAATGGTGTTTTAGCTTTCACTACTTCAGTGCTCTGAGATATTCAGAACAACACTCGAAAATGAAATATCGAAATAATTATAAAACGGAATAATTCTTTAGTCATGAGGGCTACATGGACGATTTTGGTAGCAAAATGTAGGTTTTCGAGGTCGCTCTATTAAATAAAAGACTTGCCAGAGTCCTTCCTATCATGGTTCAGATTTTCACCTGCGAAATGGTATTTTTCGAAAAATTGGAAATTTCAAATCGTCATAGCTCACGTTTCTTTAGTCGCATCCACATGAGGGTTGTAAATTGTTACTCAGCATTGTCCAAAGTATCTCTTCAAACAATAAAATATATTTTTAAAATACCAAATTTTTGGGTGAAAAATGCATAAGGGGTATGACCCCCTGAAAACCCCATATTTGCAATCAACGCGAATTCCCTGGTAAACTTAATAGTGTTATTCAATTGATAATGTCTTCAAACTATTCGAATCTTTCACCCAAGCTCTGAGTGCTCTGAGCTTCAGAACAAAAAACGAAAATGAAATATCGAAAAAATTGAAACGAAATAATTCATCAGTTATGAGGGCTACATGGACGATTCTGGTATCAAAATGAAAGCTTTCAAGATCGCCCTATCCAATAAAAGACTTGCCAGAGCCCTTACTTTCATGGTTAAGAATCTGAAAACACCATATTTGTCAATAAAATAAATATCCGTGTCAATTCAACCGTAATATTCGATCGAGAAATTATGCGAACCTTTCGAATCTTCCATATAAGCCATTCCACCCGAAGAAATCAAAAATACTTTGAGTAGCCTGGGCTCCTGAACAAAAGTCGAATACGAAAAATCGAAAAACATAAAACCGAATAACTCGTTACTTATGAGGGCTACATGGGTGGTTTTTGTATCAAAATGTAGGTTTTCGAGGTCGCTCTATTCAATGAAAGATGATTCAGAGCTCTAACTATCATAGTTTAGATTTTGACCTGTCAAATGGCATTTTTTTGAGAAATTGCAAATTTCAAACTCTCATATCTTCCGTTCCAATCATCTCCGACAAAAGTTATTTATATTATCTTGATCAGCATACCTCAATATATCACTGTGCGAAATATGAGCGATTTGAAAAATCTCAAATTTTTGGTGAAAAATGCCAAAGGGGTAAGACCCTCTGAAAACACCATATTTGTCAATAAAATAAATATCCGTGTCAATTCAACCGTAATATTCGATCGAGAAATTATGCGAACCTTTCGAATCTTCCATATAAGCCATTCCACCCGAAGATATCAAAAATACTTTGAGTAGCCTGGGCTCCTGAACAAAAGTCGAACACGAAAAATCGAAAAACATAAAACCGAATAAGTCGTTACTTATGAGGGCTACATGGGTGGTTTTGGTATCAAAATGTAGGTTTTCGAGGTCGCTCTATTCAATGAAAGATGATTCAGAGCTCTAACTATCAAAGTTAAGATTTTGACCTGTCAAATGGCATTTTTTGAAAAATTGCAAATTTCAAACTCTCATATCTTCCGTTCCAATCATCTCCGACAAAAGTTATTTATATTATCTTGATCAGTATACCTCAATGTATCACTGTGCAAAATATGAGCGATTTGAAAAATCTCAAATTTTTGGTGAAAAATGCCAAAGGGGTAAGACCCTTTGAAAACACCATATTTGTCAATAAAATAAATATCCGTGTCAGTTCAACCGTAACATTCGATCGAGAAATTATGCGAACCTCTCGAATCTTCCATATAAGCCATTCCACCCGAAGATATCAAAAATACTTTGAGTAGCCTGGGCTCCTGAACAAAAGTCGAACACGAAAAATCGAAAAACATAAAACCGAATAACTCGTTACTTATGAGGGCTACATGAGTGGTTTTGGTATCAAAATGTAGGTTTTCGAGGTCGCTCTATTCAATGAAAGATAATTCAGAGCTCTAACTATCATAGTTTAGATTTTGACCTGTCAAATGGCATTTTTTGAAAAATTGCAAATTTCAAACTTTCATATCTTTCGTTCCAATCATCTCCGACAAAAGTTATTTATATTATCTTGATCAACATACCTCAATGTATCACTGTGCAAAATATGAGCGATTAGAAAAATCTCAAATTTTTGGTGAAAAATGCCAAAGTGTTAAGACCCTCTGAAAACACCATATTTGTCATTAAAATAAATATCCGTGTCAATTCAATCGTAATATTCGATCGAGAAATTATGCGAACCTTTCGAATCTTCCATATAAGCCATTCCACCCGAAAATATCAAAAATACTTTGAGTAGCCTGAGCTCCTGAACAAAAGTCGAATACGAAAAATCGAAAAACATAAAACCGAATAACTCGTTACATATGAGGGCTACATGGGTGGTTTTGGTATCAAAATGTAGGTTTTCGAGGTCGCTCTACTCAAAGAAAGACGATTAAGAGCTCTAACTATCATAGTTTAGATTTTGTCCTGTCAAATGGCATTTTTTTGAAAAATTGCAAATTTCAAACTCTCATATCTTCCGTTCCAATCATCACCGACAAAAGTTATTTATATTATCTTGGTCAGCATACCTCAATATATCACTGTGCAAAAGATGAGCGATTTGAAAAATTTCAAATTTTTGGTGAAAAATGCCAAAGGGGTAAGACCCTCTGAAAACACCATATTTGTCAATAAAATAAATATCCGTGTCAATTCAAACGTAATATTCGATCGAGAAATTATGCGAACCTTCCGAATCTTCCATATAAGCCATTCCACCCGAAGATATCAAAAATACTTTGAGTAGCCTGGGCTCCTGAACAAAAGTCGAACACGAAAAATCGAAAAACATAAAACCGAATAACTCGTTACTTATGAGGGCTACATGGGTGGTTTTGGTATCAAAATGTAGGTTTTCGAGGTCGCTCTATTCAATGAGAGACGATTCACAGCTCTAATTATCATAGTTCAAATTTTGACCTGTCAAATGGCATTTTTTGAAAAATTGCAAATTTCAAACTCTCATATCTTCCGTTCCAATCATCTCCGACAAAAGTTATTTATATTATCTTGATCAGCATACCTCAATGTATCACTGTGCAAAATATGAGCGATTTGAAAAATTTCAAATTTTTGATGGAAAATGCCAAAGGGGTAAGACCCTCTGAAAACACCATATTTGTCAATAAAATAAATATCCGTGTCAATTCAACCGTAATATTCGATCGAGAAATTATGCGAACCTTTCGAATCTTCCATATAAGCCATTCCATCCGAAGATATCAAAAATACTTTGAGTAGCCTGGGCTCCTGAACAAAAGTCGAATACGAAAAATCGGAAAATATAAAACCGAATAACTCGTTACATATGAGGGCTACATGGGTGGTTTTGGTATCAAAATGTAGGTTTTCGAGGTCGCTCTATTCAATGAAAGATGATTCAGAGCTCTAATTATTATAGTTCAGATTTTGACCTGTCAAATGGTATTTTTTGAAAAATTGCAAATTTCAAACTCTCATATCTTCCGTTCCAGTGGTCTCCGACAAAAGTTATTCATATTATCTTGATCAGCATACCTCAATGTATCACTGTGCAAAATATGAGCGATTTTAAAAATCTCAAATTTTAGGTGAAAAATGCCAAAGGGGTAAGACCCTCTGAAAACACCATATTTGTCAATAAAAAAAATATCCGTGTCAATTCAACCGTAATATTCGATCGAGAAATCATGCGAACCTTTCGAATCTTCCATATAAGCCATTCCACCCGAAGATATCAAAAATACTTTGAGTAGACTGGGCTCCTGAACAAAAGTCGAACACGAAAAATCGAAAAACATAAAACCGAATAACTCGTTACTTATGAGGGCTACATGGGTGGTTTTGGTATCAAAATGTAGGTTTTCGAGGTCGCTCTATTCAATGAGAGATGATTCAGAGCTCTAATTATCATAATTTAGATTTTGACCTGTCAAATGGCATTTTTTGAAAAATTGCAAATTTCAAACTCTCATATCTTCCGTTCCAACCATCTCCGACAAAAGTTATTTATATTATCTTGATCAGCATACCACAATGTATCACTGTGCAAAATATGAGCGATTTGAAAAATTTCAAATTTTTGATAAAAAATGCCAAAGGGGTAAGACCCTCTGAAAACACCATATTTGTCAATAAAAAAAATATCCGTGTCAATTCAACCGTAATATTCGATCGAGAAATCATGCGGACCTTTCGAATCTTCCATATAAGCCATTCCACCCGGAGATATCAAAAATACTTTGAGTAGCCTGGGCTCCTGAACAAAAGTCGAACACGAAAAATCGAAAAACATAAAACCGAATAACTCGTTACTTATGAGGGCTACATGGGTGGTTTTGGTATCAAAATGTAGGTTTTCGAGGTCGCTCTATTCAATGAAAGATGATTCAGAGCTCTAACTATTATAGTTTAGATTTTGACCTGTCAAATGGCATTTTTTGAAAAATTGCAAATTTCAAACTCTCATATCTTCCGTTCCAGTCATCTCCGACAAAAGTTATTTATATTATCTTGATCAGCATATCTCAATGTATCACTTTGCAGAATATGAGCGATTAGAAAAAACTCAAATTTTTGGTGAAAAATTCCAAAGGGGTAAGACCCTCTGAAAACACCATATTTGTCAATAAAATAAATATCCGTGTCAATTCAACCATAATATTCGATCGAGAAATTATGCGAACCTTTCGAATCTTCCATATAAGCCATTCCACTCGAAGATATCAAAAATACTTTGAGTAGCCTGGGCTCCTGAACAAAAGTCGAACACGAAAAATCGAAAAACATAAAACCGAATAACTCGTTACTTGAGAGGGCTACATGGGTGGTTTTGGTATCAAAACGTAGGTTTTCGAGGTCGCTCTATTCAATGAAAGATGATTCAGAGCTCTAACTACCATAGTTTAGATTTTGACCTTTCAAATGGCATTTTTTGAAAAATTGCAAATTTCAAATTATCATATCTTCCGTTCCAATCATCTCCGACAAAAGTTATTTATATTATCTTTATCAGCATACCTCAATGTATCACTGTGCAAAATATGAGCGATTTGAAAAATCTCAAATTTTTGGTGAAAAATGCCAAAGGGGTAAGACCCTCTGAAAACACCATATTTGTCAATAAAATAAATATCCGTGTCAATTCAACCGTAATATTCGATCGAGAAATTATGCGAACCTTTCGAATCTTCCATATAAGCCATTCCACGCGAAGATATCAAAAATACTTTGAGTGGCCTGGGCTCCTGAACGAAAGTCGAACACGAAAAATCTAAAAACATAAAACCGAATAACTCGTTACTTATGAGGGCTACATGGGTGGTTTTGGTATCAAAATGTAGGTTTTTGAGGTCGCTCTATTCAATGAAAGATGATTCAGAGCTCTTACTATCATAGTTTAGATTTTGACCTGTCAAATGGCATTTTTTGAAAAATTGCAAATTTCAAACTCTCATATCTTCCGTTCCAATCATCTCCGACAAAAGTTATTTAGATTATCTTGATCAGCATACCTCAATGTATCACTGTGCAAAATATGAGCGATTTGAAAAATTTAAAATTTTTGGTGAAAAATGCCAAAGGGGTAAGACCCTCTGAAAACACCATATTTGTCAATAAAATAAATATCCGTGTCAATTCAACCGTATTATTCGATCGAGAAATTATGCGAACCTTTCGAATCTTCCATATAAGCCATTCCACCCAAAGATATCAAAAATACTTTGAGTAGCCTGGGCTCCTGAACAAAAGTCGAACACGAAAAATCGAAAAACATAAAACCGAATAACTCGTTACTTATGAGGGCTACATGGGTGGTTTTGGTATCAAAATGTAGGTTTTCGAGGTAGCTCTATTCAATGAAAGATGATTCAGAGTTCTTACTATCATAGTTTAGATTTTGACCTGTCAAATTGGCATTTTTTGAAAAATTGCAAATTTCAAACTCTCATATCTTCCGTTCCAATCATCTCCGACAAAAGTTATTTATATTATCTTGATCAGCATACCTCAATGTATCACTGTGCAAAATATGAGCGATTAGAAGAATCTCAAATTTTTGGTGAAAAATGCCAAAGGGGTAAGACCCTCTGAAAACACCATATTTGTCAATAAAATAAATATCCGTGTCAATTCAAACGTAATATTCGATCGAGAAATTATGCGAACCTTCCGAATCTTCCATATAAGCCATTCCACCCGAAGATATCAAAAATACTTTGAGTAGCCTGGGCTCCTGAACAAAAGTCGAACACGAAAAATCGAAAAACATAAAACCGAATAACTCGTTACTTATGAGGGCTACATGGGTGGTTATGGTATCAAAATGTAGGTTTTCGAGGTCGCTCTATTCAATGAGAGACGATTCAGAGCTCTAATTATCATAGTTCAAATTTTGACCTGTCAAATGGCATTTTTTGAAAAATTGCAAATTTCAAACTCTCATATCCTCCGTTCCAATCATCTCCGACAAAAGTTATTTATATTATCTTGATCAGCATACCTCAATGTATCACTGTGCAAAATATGAGCGATTAGAAAAATCTCAAATTTTTGGTGAAAAATGCCAAAGTGTTAGGACCCTCTGAAAACACCATATTTGTCATTTAAATAAATATCCGTGTCAATTCAACCGTAATATTCGATCGAGAAATTATGCGAACCTTTCGAATCTTCCATATAAGCCATTCCACCCGAAGATATCATAAATACTTTGAGCAGCCTGGGCCCCTGAACAAAAGTCGAATACGAAAAATCGAAAATCATAAAACCGAATAACTCGTTACTTATGAAGGCTACATGGGTGGTTATTGTATCAAAATGTAAGTTTTCGGGGTCGCTCTATTCAATGAAAGATGATTCAGAGCTCTTACTATCATAGTTTAGATTTTGACCATTTCAAATGGCATTTTTTGGAAAATTGCAAATCTTTGAGATTTGCAATTTTCCAAAAATCTCTCATATTTTCCGTTCCAATCATCTCCGACAAAAGTTATTTTTATTATCTTGATCAGCATATCTCAATGTATCACTGTGCAAAATATGAGCGATTTGCAAAATCTCAAATTTTTGGTGAAAAATGCCAAAGGGGTAAGACCCTCTGAATTTAGATTTTCACCTGCGAAATGATATTTTTCGAAAAATATGAAATTTAAAATCGTCATAGCTCCCGTTCCTTTAGTCCACATGAGGGTTGTATATTGCTAATCAGCATTGTTCAAAGTATCTCTTTAAACAATAAAATCGATCTCGAAAATCCCAAATTTTTGGATTAAAAATGCATAAGAGGTATTTCACCCTAAAAACCCCATATTTGCCATCAACACGAATTCCCTGGAGAATCTAATAGTGTTATTCAATCGATAATGTCTTCAACCCATTCGAATCTTTCATAATACTCAATCTGGTGATCCCTATAACGCATACTCTGAGTGCTCTTCAGTGAGCTGTATTTCATTATAGTCGCAGAATATCTATAACTTTGCTTCTGAGGTGTATGCAAGGTATAAATTCCATAAACCCCTCACTCCCGTGAAATGTTAATTTCCAAGACTGATGATATCCTGATAGTGGACATAGCGGTTGGTTTTGGTTAGCACCCTAGAATTCGGCAACAATTTATTCAAAGTTATATCCAGCATTGTAAAGGACGACACAATAATGTCCTACGCATAAATTTCGCTATTCTGTGGACAGAACGGACTGTGAATGATGCTTAATGGCTCCCAAGAATTCAGGAATTGCTGAAGTTCATCCTGGGTAAGGCTGACTGATAGGAAGTTTTTCAGTTAATGGATAATTTATCGAGAATTAAAAACAAATCCTACAGTGGGATTGTTTTCGGACATACAAATCTCAATGCTAGTTTATTTATCTCCAGCAAGAATAAAAAAATTTCGAATGAACTCGTAGAATATTCAGTTGATGATATTGTTGCTCTATTTGTTTTGGGTAATAGAAATGGAAGCCCTATTGATTCAACTGTGTTTTTTGCACTCTGGAGAGTCCCAAATGGTTGAAAAAATTTGCAAGGATTTATTCTGAAATGTTCATTTCAACAGGTACCACATCAAATTATTTGGTATTGTTTCTGCTGGTATACGATTAAAGGACCCCATACACTGCCACTCAATGAGGTAGGCAAACTATAACTGAAACCTGCAAGGCGTTTTTCATGGCGACGATGTGAATCGTCCTAATCCGAAATTTTCATTTGACAAATTGCGGAATCCTCACTGACGATTTCGGCCGTAAATCTGTCATATCCGCATGTTTTCTTGGCGTGAAATGAACCGACACTGATGCAAATTATTCATGAATTCAAACCGAATCAAGCAGACAACCCATGTATGTAATTTCTGGTGAACACGATTATATTTGCGTTACACTACAGTACTTGCAGGATGTTTTGCCCAAAGGATACATAATGTTGAACATAAGCTGGGGATATGAAAGGACCTTCCGCGAAATACGCGGTGTGGTTTGAGGGCCTGTTTTTTATCGGAGCTCCAAGCTTCAGGAAACGCGCGGAAGTGTGGCATACGGCTCAGCAGAAATTTTCATTGTGTTGAATTATTCAGGAAAATGAATGCTTTTTTTCGTGGATTCGTGTAAATTGAACGAGAAGGGTTGGTGTAAATCAGGGCCGCGGAAGGGGTCGATTTTTACATTTCAAATGACTCCCGGGTGGAAGGAAATATGAATGAGAAAACGAGAATAATGACCAGAACCTTTTTGGCGCATTTACACTTCGGATGCATCAAAATATCGCTTTGAATGAAAAATATCAAAAATGTAGAACTACTTAACAATTTTTCAGTAGCGGAAAATGTACATTAAGATTATATGCCAGGAATTTCAGCATCCATTTCTGTAATCAAGATTGGTTGTATGATCTTTGAAAGTTAATGTTGACAGCGCTTAGTGCTCGCTTGGTATCTGGTACCAATTTCGTCACCATGAAAAAAAAATAATTTTGAATTGCCGATCGCATACTGATTTTGAGGGGACTTCATACTCTGGCCGACGGCATCGATTCTCTACTCCAAAGGTGTCTTTCATTTCCCCACTTCACGCCCTCAATTTTCCACCTGAAAGCTTGTTTTTTTTTCAATTCTCCTAGAATTTCAGACAGTTCTCGGCGATTTCATACTTTCTGGAGGTCTTTTCAGTATTTCTATACTTTTTTTGCATTCTTTAAGCGCCTATCCAAATGGAATTTTAGTAAAAATATAGAAAATTGATTCGTCGAGGACACTCGACATGAATTTTCTGAAAAAATGATGAACAACCACCGAAAAACGATTATGCATGAAGTCAATTTTCATAGACTCTCAAATTGAATCTAATTTTTTATGCGAAAAAATAATTTTTTCAAAGAAACTAAGATGGAGTGCAATCAAGACATCATTCAGCTCTGATTAAAAAAAATCAAGCTTTTAGGTGAAAATTTCAGAGCGTAAACTTGGAAAAATGGGAGGCACTTTTTGAATGGAGAATCGGTGCCGTAGCCGATTTTTTCATGCGAAAAAATAATTTTTTCAAAGGAAAAAATCGGAATGCCCTCAAAGCATCCTTTAACTTCAATATAAAGAAAAAATTTAGCTTTTAGATGAATAATTGAGGGCGTGAACTTGGAAAAATGAAAGGCACTTTTTGAATGGAGAATCGGTGCCGTAGCCGATTTTTTCATGCGAAAAAAAAATCTTTCAGAGAGAAGAAATTGGAGTGCCCTCAAGACATTCTTCACCTTTGATTTGAAAAAAATCAAGCGGACAGCTGAAAAATTGATGGCGTAAACTTGGAAAAATGAAAGGCACTTTTTGAATGTAAAATCGGTTCCGTAGCCGATTTTTTCATGCGAAAACCTAATTTTTTCGAAGAGAAGAAATTGGAGTGCCCTCAAGACATCCTTTAACTTTGATTTGGAAAAAAACAAGCGGTCAGCTGAAAAATTGAGGGCGTAAACTTGGAAAAATGAAAGGTACTTTTTGAATGGAAAATCGGTTCCGTAGCCGATTTTTTCATGCAAAAAAAAATTCTTTCAGAGAGAAGAAATTGGAGTGCCCTCAAGACATCCTTTAACTTTGATTTGGAAAAAAACAAGCGGTCAGCTGAAAAATTGAGGGCGTAAACTTGGAAAAATGAAAGGTACTTTTTGAATGGAAAATCGGTTCCGTAGCCGATTTTTTCATGCGAAAACATAATTTTTTCGAAGAGAAGAAATTGGAGTGCCCTCAAGACATCTTTTAACTTCAATGTGAAGAAAAAATCTAGCTTTCAGGTGAAAAATTGGGGGCGTAAACTTGGAAAAATGAAAGGCACTTTTTGAATGGAGAATCGGTGACGTAGCCGATTTTTTCATGCGAAAAAAAAATTCTTTCACAGAGAAGAAATTGAAGTGCCATCAAGACATTGATTGATTGATTGATTTATTTACTGACGGACAAGAGACCGGGTTAGCACTTCAAGCCATCAAGACATACTTCAACTTTGATTTGAAAAAATCAAGCTTTCAGCTGAAAAATTGAGGGCGTAAACTTGGAAAAATGAAAGGCACTTTTTGAATGTGTAATCGGTTCCGTAGCCGATTTTTTCATGCGAAAACATAATTTTTTCAAAGAGAAGAAATTGGAGTGCCCTCAAGACAACCTTTAACTGCAATTTAAAGAAAAAATCAAGCTTTCAGGTGGAAAATTGAGGGTGTGAACTTCGAAAAATGAAAGGCACTTTTTGAATAGAGAATCGGTGCTGTAGCCGTCGGCCAGAGTATATCGTCCCCTCAAGGACACCTTAATCAGAATTAGAGAGCCAATCAAAAGCCAAGAATGGAGTGATTAAATGAATTCTTGGAAATGGTTAACTGGGAACTCAGCTCCGATGAATTCAACATTTTGCCTCGTCAGTGTAATTTTCTGATTTAATCCTGGAGTAATAAACGAAATTAACATTTTCTTTATTCCTGTTCCGGTCTAGGATGTGAACAAACGAGAGATCCAAAGAAAAACCAACAAAACTTCTCAGAACCAGAGGATGATCTTCAGTTGAACAACCATAAAAAACCGACTGAGCCAAACTCCAGGTCTGCAATCATTGTAACAGACGACAAGAAAACAATTCCATTTAATTGAAAACAAAAGTCTGAACTTAATTTAATGGCTCAGACCTTTCCGGGTAGCGAAATGCGAGGAACGATGCTGGAGATAGATAGTTGTATCGTTTCGAAATCCAGGGACATTATTTAATTCTTCCAGACACTCATGAGCATTGTTCAGATCCTAAGACCTCTAGTTGTTTTTGGACGCTTTGTGTCTAGCACTAGCGAACACGTTTTCTGATTTACATGTTTATGAGGAACTCTTTTTTGAGTTTTCATTTCAGTGACCCTATTCAAACTTTTAGCGGACAAAAAAGGAAAATTTTTTCACTGGCATTGACGAGGAGTGGCACCATCTTCATATTGGTCATCCAAAGTTATCGTAACACCTGATATAAATGAAACACCGAAGAGCCGATAAAACCGATGTGAGAAAATTATTATACAGACGAAAGCATTGCAGATTCCGCCTCGTTATGAAATTTTCCGACGAACATTATGTTCAATCTGTTCACGAGAAAATCCCGATTCGAGTGATACCCCCCGGGAAATTTCTGACTTAAGTTTCCCTGAGAGCATCCATTCATAAATAATGTTATCGACGGAGCGACGACTGGGATGCAATGAAACGCACCAGATTGGGAAATTGGAATGGAAATTCTGGTAAATAAGCAAGAGGAAAATCAAAAATAACCGTAGCGAGTACCTTGTAGGAACGCTGTCTAACAAGGAGAAGATAAACGGAGGACTACAAGGAAAAGAAAATAGAATTGCAATATTCAAATGACAGGGTAATGGAAAATCCTCAGAGCCTTCTTAGCTCGGTTTTACCGTCTTCGAAAATGAATGATTCATTAAAAGGAGTTTCGTTCGTGACAGAATTCCGTTGGATTTTCTTTGAGATGAAAAATTCAGGTCCCTCTGCAACTAACGGCGAGTTACTAACTAGCTCGTACTCCACTCGGAGGGGCGAGACAACAAATTTTTAGGAGGAGTTAAGTCCCTGTGAAGGTTAAGTAATTCTACATAATTCTCATCTTCCACTTCTTTGGTGTCTAATTTATCAACTTTTGTATGAATATTCATGTACACAAAATTCCTGTGATCATTTCAAACTACATTCTTGTACCCGGCAAAATATTTCCTGCTGGTTAGAAAAAATATTGTTAATTATACAAGAGCTCTCATGGAAAAATAATGATCGAAGAACTCTAGGTCTTCTTAGTTATCGACGAAGTCCAATAGCAACATGATATTAAAAATGAAAATATGAATTTTGAACAAATAAACTAACTGACAAAGAAACTGCAACACCCAGAAGAAGCTGTTAAAATTGGTAGAATAAGATAGTATAGCAAGAAGTAAATGATTACAATTTGTAGAAAACACCGAAGTATTTACAATTTTTTTAAATAAATTTGTTAATAATGTGAATACATCTCAGCATTGATGCAATAAGTTGGTCTATTTCTTCTTGAGGAATACTATCCCAAGATACCTGTACTTCATGTTTCAGAGCTGCCAAAGTCCGTGAGGGCTGGGGTAAATTTCCAAGCCTTCAAACCGTAATGTCCCAAACATGCTCTATGGGCAAGAGATCGGGAGATCTGGGCGGCCATGGCAAAATATTTTCATGAGTGGCTTCCAAAATGTTCAAACTAACTCTGGCAACATGAAGTCGAGCATTATCTTGCTGAAATATTGGATTCTTGAGCTGGTTAAGGTAAGGGAGAAAATATGGCTCCACTATTTCTTGAAGCGAACGCATCGCTGTCTTGGTACCTCGAAGTAAGACTAAAGGTGACCTACTTGCATGTGCAATAGCACTACATACCATAACGCCTACTGTCCAGTGTACATGACGCTTAACATAAAACTGAGGTTCACGTCTTTCTCCCCGACGCCGACGTCGTCAAACCCTTCTTCAGCCATCATGTACACCCAAAGAGAAACGAAATTCAACAGAAAAGACGACCTAATGCCAATCCACATTCCAATGTTGACGTTCTCTGCACCACTGTAATCGTTGCCGGCGATGCTCAACCGTCAGAGGAAACACAAGACGGGGTCGATAATGCTGCAGTCCAAAAGACCTTATCCGGCGGTAAACCGTTCGGACAGTTACAGGATGGCCTTGTTCTTCTAAGCACTCATCAGCCAAAGATATAGTTGTTGCAAATCAGTTTCTGATGGCCCTAAGTATTAGACGTCGATCTTGATCTTCATTTGTGCCCCTTCGACGTCTGGCGCCTACTCTTCTTCGATTTATCATCATTAAACCACGCTTGACAACATCTAATAACAGTAGTTGGATTTCTGTTCGTACGGTCAGCGTTTTTTCGAAATGACAACCCCATCTCCCGTAGACCAATAATTCGACCTCTTTCAAATTCACTTAGCTGGCGATAAATACCGCGTACACGTGCTCTAGGCATTTTAACAACAACAACACCGACTTTGGATCTCCTCGAACAGCTGGTTTGTGTAAAATTCGAAAAATTTGCAAAAAACGAATACAATATTCAAGTAACAGATAATCTTCACATGAAAAGATCAGTAAAATTTTTTCTCCAAATTTAATCATTTACCTTTCCATACTATCTACAGGGTGGGCCGTCCATAAGTTCCCGAATTTTGAGCATTGGGATGGAATAACTAATTGCTCTAAGTGGTAGCGACTAGAGCGGCAATGATATCGAATTAATTTTTCGACCCGTCCGAGCGTTTTTTCCATAGAATACTGAGTCACTCTGTATAATAATGAAGTGATGAAAAAAAAATACACTTATGCAGGAAATTGAATTGCCCTTCAAAAAGGGGGCTGCTCGACCCCTTTTCCCTATACAAAAATGAGAGCTGTGAGGGGTTGCAGCTAGAGGGGAAGTGATGCTCATCTGAACACCCTTATTTGTCCCCCTTTCAACAAAATTTTACCTGTCCGAGCGTTTTTTCGTTATTCCATTCCAAAGCTCAAAATCCGAATTGGAAAGTTATGGATGGCCCACCCTGTATGTATTACCAAAAAAAAATTCAACTCCTTCTGGGTGTTTCAATTTCTTTGCTAGTCAGTATATTATGCTACTATTTGTGATATTTCCTCGTTTTTTCAATGAGTTATTGTCGTCATTTGATTTGTGTTTTTTTACATACAGAAATTTCAAAAAGCAGTGCATTCGACAGGGGATCCTGCCAAGATCTTCTGGGAAGACACTCCCAATTCTGCTCATCTGACACATTTGTCTTGATAAATGAAACGGAAACTTCGAAAAGTCATTACTTTTAATTATCCCACTTAACCAACGCGAATCCAAAATGTCTCAACTCTAAATGGGCTTGGTTCGGCTACGAAGTACCGTTCCATTAGAAAGTTCTATTAGAATGGCTCCCTTTGTCCCAAGAACTATGGGATATTTTATTTTTCAATAATCGTTTGATTAAAGTAGAGAACGCGATCGAATGGAAAATCTCGTAGGAAGGTCGGAACAATAAGAGGAATTTTCTTTAATGGATCCGATTTCCAACGGAAACCATCGATGCTTGAACGACACCTCTTGGAATTTCCAGTGTTGAGAATGAGGTTGTACAGCGAAGGAGGGGACAGCTAATAATTCTCACTGAAGCTACCAACAAAAAAGCGCAAATGAATTGGCAAACCAAGAATTGAACAATTGAAATTAAATTTTTCTGCCTATTCGACGTTTCGTCCCTGGAATTCAATAACGTCGCCCCGAATAAAACTGCGATTTCCATTCTTATAGACCCCCCAGGCGTTTTTCCCAGAAATATGATTTTATCATCCTTCACAATAGCCTCAGGCGACAAACATACGTTCAATATGGCGTGGGAGTTCAGGAACTCATTCCAAAATCGATGCTTCACATTTTGCAAGATAAGTAGAATGGAAATTATTCTTTATGGAGCACCAGGTTCATTCCAGTTCGTGAGAATATTCCTCATTCTATGTTGATATTTGCATAATTCTTTTGGAGAACTCGTGTATGCCTTGAAAACTTTCCCGAAACACAAACTTAATTTGCGCTTGCTCAGCAATATTCCAAGAGGAACGTAAGGCATTTGATTACAACGGAATAAATGAATATTGTCGACCTAATTGGGACTTTACGTATAAAAGAATGCTTCAATCAGTTATATGTATGTTCCTGGCTTTCTAGCCGTGTCCCAATAGGAATTTCAATTGACGTTTCCGACGTTTCGTCTACAACTTCAGTAGGCATCAGAGGTATCTCGATCGGAGGTTGTAACCCAATGATTGACTGCTCCGAATTTGGGAAATTCTAACGAAGTATTCAGTGCGTGTAGGCATGACTTAGCGATAATTTGAGGGCATCAAATATACCTAATTTAATCTACAAAAACACCCCCCTATTTTTGGAATTGGCGTCATTTCAAATTAATTTTCTTATTTTAGTAGACCCTCTCATCAACTTCTTTGGGCATAAAGGTCCTACAGATGTGAAAAAAATGTTTTTTGAAAGATAATACTACCACTTTTCATTGAAGTAGAACAATATGAATACATTCAACTCGATAATGTCATAAAAAATTCTTAACAAAAATTTTTGTCGAAAAACTTACTGAATTTTTCAGTAAATCCTCAATAGTTCAAAAACTAGCACATTGAAGTATTTCTTTTTTCGATGCACTAACACGCAAGGATATCAGCTACAAAACGACACCCACATCATTTTTGTAAGTTACATAATTTGAGAGTTATTCTTGTTCGAATATAACCGTTACGCGAGCGCCATAAACTGTTTTTTTTGTTGCTACAAGACAATTCGTCATAAGGACCACTGCCTGTCTACAAAGCAGAGTCAGCCATTTTCAGCAATTTTTATGAAAAATTTGTTAGTTCAATCATGAAATTGATCAAAAGTACAGTAAAGACTAGTGCTAGTTTTTTTACTATTGAGGATTTACTAAAAAATTCAGTGAATGTTTTCGACTACAATTTTTTTTTGAAATTTTTTTGAGACATTTTTGAGTTGAATGTTTTCATATTGTTCTACTTCATTGAAAGGTGGTAGTTTTAGCTTTCAAAACACATTTTTCTCACATCAGTAGAACCTTCATGTCCAAAGAAATCGATATTATTTGAAAGGGTTCACAAATTTGAAAAAAAAATTTAAAATAGTGACTATTCTAAAAATAGGAGAGTAAACCCCCAATGTGGGTGTTTTTGTCGATAAAATTAGGTATGCTGCCCTTAAATTATCGCTAAGTCATGCCCAGACACACTGTCTATCCAAAATCGTATGAATCGAGCACATTACTGCGGGATTCTGACAAAAGTGGATTGAAACCGTCATACTGTGGACATATGGCTTACAATGTGGTATCATAACCATGCCAAAACTGCCTTATAAAAACTGATAGAAAATTGGATACTGAAACTGCAGGTCCATCTGAAACCATAACGATATTCGTCAGTATATCAGGGAAATTACAGATACACATGGCTTTAGTTTCTTATGGCGTTTCCTAACGTAAATTATATCCGTTTCAATAAGAGATTCTTGCGTAGAATGCTGTATGTTACTACATATTAGAATGTAGGTAAACTTTTATAGTCACTCATAGGGATCTATAGTTTTCAAATTTGGTTCGCAAAGCACATACCTATCTGTTTCTGATGGCAATTCTCAGAATGTTTACTATACAGAGTGTAACAGCCAAATGGAATAAATTCGAAAACGAATAAATGAGGGGGTGTTGGGAAAAACGCTCGGACATGTCGATTTGTAATTTTGAATGCGCATATTTTTCAAGAAAATGAAATTATATAGGGTGTTCCATGCGACCATGGCCAATAACAACTTTCTTATTTCAAATGCAACCCTCTGTATATTATTTATTTTTTGGATTCTTCAAAAAATTCTAGACATAATTCATGCACAATGTCCTATACCTATCTTAAACTTTTTCGGAAATATCGAGTGTTTTAAGATTTTTTACAATTTTACATTAAATGACTTCTGTTTGTGGGGATATGTCAAAAGTATTATATACGAAACGAAACCCTTAAACTTAGACGACCTAAAAAACCGAATCACGCTTGCGATTAGATCAGTCACGCCTGAAATGTTGAGTAACGTTATAAGACAATTCTACACCAGATAAGCATGTTGCCAAGACGTTCGCGGTGAGCATTTTGAACATTTCCTACATTGACATTAATATTTTTTTTGTTTTTTCTTTCAATAATTAAGAAATAATCAGTATTACTCTTTAGGTTTCAAGTGTAATGTACCGAATTTGTGAAATAAAATAATTTTTATTTAAAACGTTGATTTTTGCAATAAATCTGAAAACACCCGATACTTCCGGAATAGTTAAGGAAGGATAGGTATAGGACATTGTACAATTGTGCATGAATTGTGTCTAGAATTCTCTGAAAAAATAAAAAAAATAAATAATAGATATACACCCTATATAATATTATTTTCTTGAAAAATTTGCGCATTTAAAATTACAAATAGATGTGTCTGAGCGTTATTCCCAACACGCCCTCATTTATTCGTTATCGAATTTATTCCATTTGGCTGTTACACTCTGTATGTTTGGTATAGGCTTAGCATAGAGCACCATCTCATGAATCCTCATGGAATCTCAAGAATTGTCAATATCTTCTTATGGTATTCCATGCATTTTTAGCAGGGAAATAATTGAAGTATTTCCATTTCCAATTGAATTCGAAAACGAATGAATAAATGGCGTGGTGAGCTCATTTGTCCTTCCAGTGAAATATTATCGAAATTGTAGACTTTTGCTATAAAAGAATACTACCTCGAAATCCACGATGAACATGAAGTATAACCGGAGTGAAAATGATCGAAAAACTCACGAAAAAAGGTCTATTGAACATGGGATTTATACCGAGAGATACGTGATAAGAATGAACGCGGAGCATCTAACTCAATTCAGTTCCCTAATTCTCAGAACAAAAGATTCCCCATGAACGTCCATGGATTTATGGTTTTATCCGTAACAAAAATATTAACTTTTCTGGAGTATTAGGACTGATAAATTGGGACTTCCGGAATTGTGGTGATATACCATTAGTATGAGAATAAGCTTCAAGTTTTTGCTATGTAACTCTTTCCGAAGTTGGGGTATTTGAGAAAGTTGCTGAAAATCGACAGCCACAGCCAATAATGAATGTTGGAAAATATTTTAGGTTTTCATTTAGTTGAGAAGAATTTGAGGATTTCGAGGGATTTGTTGATAAATAGGTTCGAAGGTAGTTTTCCGATACTTAGAAATATCCAAGTACCTAGCTGTTATATAAATATAACAACATGTAATTGTTATTGAAGTTGCCAAGGAATTTTTGGTATGTCATTGATGGGCCCTATATTCCTGGAAACCAAAAAATGATTTAATTAGTTACAGACATATTCAAATCATGCGGAATACCATCCACAACAGCTATACTCCGAATGCTTGCAGCTTGTGAAAAAAGCTTTGAAATATGGTGAACTAAAAATCGAAAAATTCTTGCTGAAGAAGAATTATATTGTCATGTTCGGTATTCGAGATTTTCGAAGACGTTGAATTCAATGAAAAATAATTCGAATAGCTTACTATCATAGTTTAGATTTTCACCTGCGAAAGACCATTTTTTCATAAATTCGAAATTTCAAATCGATATAGCTCTCGCCCTTGTAGTCGTATCAACTTTTTATTGGTATATTGTTAATCAGCATTGCCCGTATCTCTGAGCATAATAAAATCGATTTTAAAAATCTCAAATTTTGGGTGAAAAATGACCAAGGGGTAAGACCACCCAAAAACACTCTATTTGTAATCAGCAAGGAATCCCTAGCCATTCTAAAGCTGTTTTTCGATCTCGAAGATCTTAATTCGAATCATTCAGAAAACCCATGTGGTTGATCAATGTCACCTTTATCTTGAGTGCTGATAGCTTCTAAACAAAACTCGAAAATGAATTATGAATCAAATAAAACAATGAAAAATCGAGTCAAAGAGGGACTATATGGTCAAGTTTGGTATGTTTTCATGAGGCCACTTGTTCTTTTGCTTTTATTGACATTTTGATTAGTTCCTACTGTAAATATCTGGAATATTTTATAATTCTGATTTTATCCCCTCTGAAGAAATTTAAATAAAAACGAATAACATCGAGTGGAAAAAATTCCTCATGAATTGATCATAAGTTCGTTAGATACACAAAATACGTAATGAATTTTTCATCGAAATTTTCAATCACTCTCGCCGGATAGTCAATTATATCGACTCTGGAAGCCGTAATATCCAAAATTTCAGAACATTCCCCCTCAGGCGCTGAAATCAAGCTGGCAGTCATCCAAATTTCATATCACGAGGGACATCCCGCATGAAATAGAGGGAAATATTCAATATTTGACATTTTCCCAACTCGATGTGCTTCGCATATAGCGGGCCATTCACGCCCGGAATGAGATGATGAAATAGTTATCCACTCGCAAGACGAGAGCTTCATTAAACGTGAGATTGTCACGTTACCGAAGTCTCTTCTGTAGTCTCTTCGAATCAGGTCGAATTTTTTATGTTCACTTTGCACATTTTCGTCACTGTACCTCTTACGTGTTTTTCCAATGATTGATGAAATCGCACATTCGATTCTATTTGAAATTTCGTAAGAATCCTGTAAATTATTGTAATATTGGTCATTAATCGATGTTAGCGAAATGGCGGAGGGGCTGGTGTTCTTCAATTATTTTTGAATGCTCAGGATGAGCATTCGACGTATTCTCTACCTCTATAAAACATCATACCTTCTTGAAATAATATTATCATCACACTGATACAATGGTTTTTCAGAATATACTCATTGAGAAGAATAATATGCATATCGGAATAAGAAATTAAAACTTTTTATATATTTTCTCAAATTATTCTTCCATATCTTGACTGCTGCTCCATTTGTTCATTCTTTGGTAATTTCTTATAACAGTCGAAAAACTAAATGAGAAATTCATCTGGTGATGCATAAAAAATTGAGTTCAGTCTTTCGCCAGTAGCAGACCAATTTTAACCGACTAGAATTGGACGATTCTCCATCGAATCCTGTGCTGTTGTAGATAATGACCCCGAATTCATCAAACGGGTTACGCTGTAATTGTGGAAGTCATAATTGTGTACCATTCTGGACATTCCGGAACAAGCACACGTTACTTATGAGAAGAGAGACATAATCACCAGTGTGTTATATGAGCTTTTCAGTCCACAGAGCTGCAGAATAGGGGCCTATATTCCCAAATCCATTTACATAATGACCTGATGAGAATGACAGAACATTTTCTGCTTGTATAGCATGCCGAATGAAAGGAGCATTCAGGAATAGTTCAGCACAGAGAAGGAGAGATGGAAAATACTTTTTCTCTCTCCTATTTATGACGATATTTTGAAGCGAGATCTCATACGGTGTACGTTACGACCATAGTATAAATTCTCGAACTCGCAGTTTTCCGATTTTTGGAAATATTAACATACAGATGATCACGTTGATATAGACCATAGTTAAAGTCCGTTCAAATATAAGAAGGAGCTTTGTAAACAAAAAAAATCGTCTAGTTTGCGCACAGTAAAGCTCCTACTGGTGAAACAGTCATTACGACGCTCTCTTTTAATGCCCTAAGAGACTGCCAGGATTGTACTAGGAACGGACTGTGAATGGTACTGGATCGAAACGATTCAATAATTTGAGTCAGCAATTCCCACATTAGAACTTTTTTCCTCAGATGAAACTATAGTACAAAATTTCTGTTATGATTTGCAACTGTCATAAACATTTTATATCCGACGTAACCTATTTTTTTTATTCTGTTTTGTTTTTATATTATCATCTACTGAATAATTTATTTTTCGGATGCTCGAGACTGCGGCAAGATAATTCCAGTTTTAGAGATTTGGGTTGGAATCTTGCAAGATTCCGACAAAGTAATTCCGGGAAACACCCGATTTGGGTCCTTTTCCCTAACGGGTGAAAGCCATGTTGATTTGCATAAATATCGGAGTTTTCAATTGACAAGACTCGTAAAAGATCTCCGTTCAAATTTATAATGGTCATTTTCTTGTAATATGCGAAATATATTTAGTTTCTTTCCAAAATTTTATATTATTTTGTTCGAAACTCTTTGTCGGCTGCTCATGATTCCGACAAGGTAATTCCGGGAAATACCAGATTTGGGTCCTTTCCCTTAATGGGTTAAAGCCATCTTGATTTGCATAAATATCGAAGTTTTCAATTGACAAGACTAGTTAAAATACCTAGAGCTACTGTGAAGGTCTAGCTGTTGAAAGTGTTTATAGATTTTGTTGTGAAAAGTGTATTGTGTTGGAAAATCTTTTGACAAAGTGTGTATATGTAGTGTTTATACAACAATGTCGAATCCGGAAAAGCATACTGCATCTGAGGGTGATATGTGGGGACCACCACGAAATTTCTCTGCTGAAGAGAAAGAGATAATTTTGAATATTTTTCGAAAAGAATTGGAAGAACATCCTGATTTATCGAAAAGAGTAGGAATTGTTTCGAAATCCTCAGGGGTGAGTGATTCAGCTGTATTCAGAATTCTCAGAGAATATGAAGAGAATAAAACATTGACGCCACCTAAGAGGAGAGCCCAGTCGTTAAAAATAATCGATTCGGTTGAGGATTTCGATATGAACCTTATCAGAAGAATTGTCCAAGGTTTTTTTTTCGGAATGAAATCCCAACGATTTCTAAAGTACTAGAAATCGTGAATGATGACGTGAATGATGTAGAATTATGAATTTGAGATCAGACAAATTATCTCGCACTATATCACTAATAATAAATTGACAGATCAATGACTCTAATCAACTCGCAAACTAGCGATGGAAGACCGTAACTATTCTGAAACGTAGCAGATAATTCTCGTGAGTTATTTCAGTTGAACACTAAAGAGGAGCAGGATGCGGTCTATACCCCAAAGCATTTCAGGTATCTGCTGGACATATTATTCTACCTCCTGGAGCTGTTCTAATCGAACTCTGATTATATCTCAATGGCTGAG
This sequence comes from Adalia bipunctata, assembly GCA_910592335.1. NCBI lineage: Eukaryota > Metazoa > Arthropoda > Insecta > Coleoptera > Coccinellidae > Adalia > Adalia bipunctata. Next base: position 8,184,288 of record OU342952.1, on the reverse strand, counting down.
AACAAGCAACTTCAATTAAACTGCCGGAATATTTGATGAAGATTATCTCGGGAAATATGTGGATTGGGTATCAGAAGATGTCAAAGGCAGATAATTACTTTTAGGATCTTTCACCTCGGCCAATGAGTTGGGAGAATGTGGGTCAACATCTTTTATAGTTGAGTTAACTTGCCTATACACACTATAATGCGGGAAATTGGTCCTCCTAAATCTCAAAACTAACTACTAAAATTCACAATTGCTTATAATCTCGATGAGATTCATGTCAGAATAAAGCGGAAGGTATTCGAAAACAAATTCCTGAGGTTATCCCTGGAGTGTTGATAATTTTAATATTTATTAACTCATTATTCGTTATGTTCTGAACAACCTATCTATCACTGAATTATCATCAATTCCTGGTCGAATTATTCAATAAAGAATCTTGGCATCAACGTAATCCATCCGCATATACAACCTCATTATTCCTGTATGATCTAAATCATGATGAATTATTCATAACTGATAATCCGCTTAATGTGTATTTGAAGTTGCCATCAATCTCAAGTAATTCCGATCAATAATTCAAGCCTATATATTAGAGTATTTTTTAGGTCATTAGGTATCGATTTCAGTTAATATGTTCGAGGAAATCCTGCCTTTATTTTACGATTCAGGCTATAGTGGCTATTCGCTCTAATTCAACTATAATTGATATTCCTCGATATAAATATAATCTTTTATTTCATTCCGTCCCCGATGGAGAAAAAGGTTTGAGAAAATATTCTTTAGAAAATATGAGATGGTTGAAAAGTGGCTGCCTTTCCTTGGGTTTTTATGGAGATTTTCAGAATAGTTTTCCTGGTAAAATGGGAGAATTCTGGAAAATATAAATAGCAAGCAATTTTGTATTGACCTTTCCTCTTTCGATCCGTATATTAACATCATGGCCAGGATATCTGTGAAAAAAGTTTTATCGGTTTTAAAACTGCCCTTTTTGCTGAATTTTTTCGCAATTTTCGAGAATTTTTAAAAATCGCTTCTACATCGCCTAGAGAATCGAAATTCCACCTACGTATGAATCGATTATTCCTTTTTTTGCCGTATACAAATTTCCTCTAGCTCTCTTGAGATGCATTGAAATCTCATGCTCCCAAGTACACAAACCCTGACGCGAATTCATTTTTCCTTCGCCTGCTTCTACTGTGTTTATCTTCGATTATAATCTCAAATATGAGAGATTTTCGAGGATAAACAACCCCCTCCGTTTATACCAATTAAATTAAACGAAAACCTCGCATTTCAATGCGAATGGTGCATCCAGATTCACCAGAGAGGAGAAGCAAATGTGGGGCTCGGTAAAACGGAGAAGTGACTGATTGCGCCATTTCATGAGCTTCAACGCGCCACCTGAGGGAATTAGGAAAGCCGCTTCGAACCGTGTTAATGGAAATTGGTATGTTTCTGAAGAAAACATGCATATCGTATCGGAATCGATCCATTTCAACCTCAAATTGATTCCGAAAATGGATGCGGAACTGCTGAACCAGGTTTGGTTGGCACCTAATGGCTGTTCGTTTCTGTATCTGCTCTAAAAGTCCATTAGATTGGTGCGGAGCATTCAGGCTAAATGTATTTATGACACAGCTAACTGTAATCTCCTGTTTTAGTGGCTGTATCGAGATAACAAGATGTGTCGGCGAGTGCCACAGGTTTTTTTTATCCAAGAGCCACAAGAAAAGATGTTCTCCAGTTATTACTTATAGGTACCCTATAAATGAAGTTGTCTTCTGAACTTCACCTGTTGCTCACTTCAACCATTCGTGCTCTAGACGTTTGACTTGTTGTTTGTTCAATACCTACACAAATTCGTACTTCTCAATTCACTATCTTGAATGTGTCTTCAAGTGATGATAGCTTTGACATCTTAAAAGCTTCACAAATGATATTTTTGGTGAAATGGTTCAGCTTGACTCCCCTTTGAAAACAATCACCTGGAATAGGGGTGACAAAATTAAAAATAGGTTCACTAAAAGTCTAGTTTCTTGTGAAAATTGTTTGGCGATTTCTCTCCATAAATTTAAGAATAATTTCTTATGAAACCATATGCTGGTAAGCCAAGATGAAACCCATTTGTTCCGAATGAAACGATAACTAATTTATTCCAAGTCAAGAGGGAAATAATCAGTAAATGTACGAACCTATCCTAACCGCCTGGAAAGATGAAATAGAGCGAAATGGAGACCCAATTCATTATTCACATAAAAGCGTTAAATTCCCCTTCCAAACATACTATCTGGATCCATTCATCAAGCAGCCCTGCCTCCCTGAAATCATCACAATTAAGTTTTCTAATTTCGAGAGTAACCGTTCGAAAAGCAAAATATAATATTGTCAAGGCGCCTGTTTCACTGCAACTTTCATCTGCGCCGACTGTTTCAATTTCAATTAAGGAAATACGAGCAGTGTGAAGTCACAACTTCATGTTTGCTGGAGCTGCAATTCCCTCTTCAAAAGAGGAAGGTAGGTAAGGAGCGTTCTTAGGAGTGCAGAACAATCTAGGTATGTTCCTGAAAGCATTCAATTATGTCGAGTGAAACCGGCAGAGCTCAGTTTTTCGGATTGGAAAAAATTGTATTTCACACGAAGTATGAGAAGGGGACCGAAGCGAAAGGCAAAATTCACTCAATATAAACCAATCTAATGATTTTCATCAAAAGATTCACAAGATCTTTTCAGTCTTATTAGGTTTCAAATAAGATTAAATGATTTTACAAGATAGAAAATTGAATTTTCATTATACCAAGGCAAATTTCACTGGATGACGATGCCAACGATGCTATAATTCTATTTTTCTGGAGCATAACGCACTGCCAAAAAGAAGCCTCCATGTAATAACTGCTATAGAGAAAACCATGCTATTCCACACCTAGCATTTACTCCAAGATCCTCTCTAAACTAAATCCAATCAAGCAAACTTGGGACTATTCACAAAGAACTCTTGATGCACAGATCACACCAGGAAGAATCTGAATAGCTCCCAAATCTTTAGCTACAACTTTGGCAACCAATTGAGCAGGATATTGATGCACATGGTGGTCATACTCTGTATAGAGATTGACTCTGGAATATTGCAGGGTATCAAGGCAAGCTGTTGCTAGAAAGACAGGCAGATTAAAGTGACCTTGAGGCCAATCGTGCCTCCCTCAGAGATGTCCTTGCCATTACACTGCTATAGCTCGCCAAATTCGTAGATATTTCTTTGGAATTAAAATAAGGCTCGAACGAGAATAAATTCGCTATCACAAAAACGCCTATAACTCCTGAACCAATTGAGAAAAAATCAAAATTTGATCATAGGGAGCTTTGTTATGAACGTCAGAAACATGTAGACATACTTCATAGATATTCCAATTCTCTGTCGCAGAATATGTCAAGCGGAGTGAAAACACGAGAATTTATAGTGAAACTTTTTCAAAATAATCAAAAATGGAGCTTCAAAAGAATCGCAAAAGAGGCTTGCGTTCGTCCGGAAACGTTATCAAGAGTTGTTAGGCGCTTCAACGAAGATCTTACAATTAAACGCAAGGAAGGAACCGGAAGGAAAAAGGGGTTTCATAGCCTAAAAAAGTGGAGAAAGCCTTTTTCAGAAGAATCCTAACCTTTCAGGACGCAAAGTGGACCAAATAGTGGGTTGTTCGCAGTCAACCGTTCAGAAAATCAAGTCGAGTTGTGGGCTTAGAACATACAAAGTGGAGAAAATGCCAGACAGGAACGCTGTGAAGAATCAAGAAGAATTTTTCCTGTCACGTGGTCAGGGATTTTATACTGCAGATTCTCGTGGAAATGTTGACGAACAATTTCGAATGAAAAAACAAGCAAAGTTTCCCAAAAAATTCCTGGTTTGGCAAGCAATTCGCACTTGTGGGAAAAGGAGCAAATTTTTCGTTGGCCATGGCTCCGTTGACTCGAAGATATACATCGAGAAATGCTTGAAGAAGCGACTTTTACCATTTTTACGTGAGCACGATGTGTCAACCATCTTTTGGCCAGATTTAGCTTCATGCCACTACAGCAAGGCCACTAAGGAATGGTACGAAGCTAATGAGGTGGTTTTTGTCCCCAATGAGGCCAATCCACCAAATTGCCCAGAACTCAGGCCAATCGAAAGATATTGGACCCTGGTAAAAATAGAATTGAAGAAGACTAAGAAATCAACTAAAACATTAGCGGAATTCAAGCAAAAGTGGAAGACAACATCCCAGAAAGTGACTGAGAACACTATAAGAAGCATGATGGGAAGAATTCCAGAAGAAATCCATGAATTTTGTAAAAAATAGTTTTGGTTTTTTTATTGTAAAAAAGGTTTCATTAGAATTAGAAGATGATTCGAAAATGAGTTTGATTTTTGAAATCGGTCCAGTGGTTCAAAATATATAAGCGTTTTTGTGAAAGCGAATTTATTCTCGTTCAGTCCTTAGACATCACTTAAGAATTGCGAATCCTGTGACATCTTGAAGGAGATTCTTCATTCAATTCATAGGAGTTTCTGAATTACGGCTAGTAATTTGGGGACCTATTGCTAACAGATGATTGGTGTTCAGATCAATATTGGATCTCTGTAGAAACGTTTTGCTATCCTACACTCAATGCAGATGCATAATGTATCTTTGATCTAGTTATTGATGATATATGGTGAGTTCATCATCTGCTTCAGTCCTTCAGTGGTTATTTGAAAAGGCCTTCTTACTTCCATCATTTCTGGGTGACATAGTTTATGCTTCATCTACATGAACATAATGTTCAGGCTGATGAAGCCTGGGGTTTAGTATGTATTGTTATGCATAGTCTCGTGCAGGTGTGAGGTTAACTATTATGAGGTATATTATAGGGAAAGAAAACACACCACGGGATTGCGTTGGCTCATAAATCGTTATCATCGTCATGAAACGGCAACACTAATGGTCTTCTATCCAATAGAGAGCTCATGAAATTATTAAAAGACCAGCATAATTGAACCTGATCCGTTATCTCCAACTGGGTTCGTACAGATACTCCCGGCTAAATCACTTCAAATCACCTTCGTTATTATCATAGCCCCCACAATGCCGTCCTTACAGGCCGATTGGGAATTTGAGGGGATTATGAATGTATTCAAAATGGGGATAATTGGGTCACTATCAAAGACCTATATGTTTACGGATCTCCCCGCTAACCCTCACCGATTCGGACGGAATGGATTCGGGTTTGAAACATGAAACTTCGGCGGTTTTTTACTAGCCGGAGTATTATCTGCTCCCGCTCCAGGGACAAACCCTAATGAAACTTTTTTCGGTGAAGGATTGTGTGGAAGTGAATTAGGCTGGTATCCATCTCTCTGATTACGACGGCGTGCTGAAGGTGATTAGTCGAATCTGAGTTGATTTTGGTTCCAATTATCATCACATGGGTGTTTTACTCAACATTCGAACTGAAAATTAATGAGGGGTGGAACTGATATAGGACTTGGAGGTCATCAGTTTTCTCAATGGCATCCTGGTGAATTTGCATGGGGAGTTGTTGCAATGTGGTTTTGTTTTCATTCTTCTATCATTCTATTTTGTGAGATTAACTATTCAGCCTCCGACCATAGAGAGCGGAGACGCACCTTTCGATATAGCTCCCCCTTGGACATCGAAATTGACAAAAATCCCTTTTCAATAAAAAAAAATTATTTTAAGTATTTATCTCCTATAATGTTGGTGAAAAATGTCTATCCATTCATGGCCCACCTGAAAAAATTCATGCCCCCCTGAAAAACTGTCTGGATCCGGCTGTACTACCTCCTCAGTATTTCTCAATCTATTCTACTAAGAAAAGAATGTTTTATACGAAAACATGGAGGTTTCTGTTGTTCTATGTCTTTTGAAGAAATCTGCGTGTATAGGGTGTACCAGTCCATACGAGAACAAGATCCAAATTTCTGATTAGTACCCTATATTTTTCATTATGCTCTCGAATTCTGCGTAGAATTCTAGATATTTCTTTTCCATCTTACCATACCCCAAAATTCAGTTGTTCTCGAGATATTCACCTTTAAGTAAAAATTTGGTCATTTTCCAAGGAAACACAGACTTCTCCGCGAGAGTGTAACCTACACTGCGGCCCTATGCGATGTCCCATGTGATATTCGTAAGCGAAATTGTCAATTCATTCTTAAAGTTCTAATTAGAATTCTCTGGAGCCTTTTCTCCCCTACACTTTTTTCCTCACAGTTTATCTCAATGAGTTCTTTTCTCCAGAAATTTTTCTATCCCGAAATTTTTTCCCTATAGATTTTACTACAGCAACATTCGTTTTCCCGGAGTTTTTCCTACCCCGGAGTTTCTCCAACCGTGCAATTTTGGTTCCCGGTGTTTCTCCAACCGCTCAATTTTTTTCCCCGGATTTTTTTCACTGGAGTCTTTCCAACAAGGAACCTGTCTCCCTGAATCTATTCCAAAGTCGAGATATAACACTTTGGCGGACTTGGAGCCTTTCCGCTACAACAACCTGAGTTAGGTCACCCAGTAGCATTCCGATAGCCCTATTAGCCTCAGCGTTTGTTAATTTACGTCTTGGCATTTTCAGAAAACTCGTTTCAAATCGAAGCCGTTGATAAACTGACTTCATTTCAAAATAAGAACATTCATGAAGCATATGCAAAGAACCAAACTTCAGAAAAAAGGCGACCAGATTGACGAAATGTCTCATACTGATTTTTATTGGATCGATTCAAGTTGTTATTGAGTTTTAAATGATTTCACAGCGATTTTCTCGGAGATTACATACTTTTATAAACGATGGAATACGATATCCCTAACTCTTGTGGAGCAGTATATTATAGTGAAATCTTAAGTTACACCAAAGCTGCTTTTCCATATTTCAGTTGGAGTCAGAGAAGGTTGTGACTACTACAGAAAACACTCTCACTCCAAGTGATCTTAGGATAGATCTCCAAATATTTCACCTTGTTAATCTCACGCAAAGGTAATCCCAAAATTTCCCCTTCAACGCGGTGCTCTCTCTGTTCATCTCAGTGTTTCAGGTTGAGAAATTAAACCTATCAACATTGTCCTCACGTCTTCAAGATATTGCCGTTGTTTCGTCTATGAATACGAATCACAAATCTAGTCTAGAACAAGGGTGGAATATCCCTCCACTCCAACATTTCTCGTCGGCGAATTTCCAAACTTTTTCCGAGGGGTTGGCGCCGCCAATGATCCTAGAAAGTTCCTTTATATTCCATATTAATGCCCTGTTGGGAATTTCAACAGTTTGAATAATTCAGCCGATGCGGTGGATTATTGGAGGAATCAATATCGGGAAGGATGATTGGAGATGATTAAATATTTTGGTCTGCGGTGACTCTGACGAAATTAGATTGATCGTTCCTTTTTCGGAAGGTGAAATTCATTAGGAAACTCATAAAAGAAGAAACATGAAATCATTAATTTAGCATTCCATTTCCGATTGAGCGTATAAAGGGCCTGTCTTCGACTTTAATATTTTTCAACTTTAGATACCTACTTGAGATCAAATGATACTGATCTTGAATTTTTCCGAGTTCGGCTTCCTTGAAAATATTTTTCGATGAGTAAGAACATATGAGAAGAACATTTATTTCGAATGGGTACAACTGAAAAGATCAAACATTGAAACAGTGCCTAAAGCAACACGAAAACCATCCAATAAGTCAGAAATAGTCGAACAATAACACAATGATTCGAGATCCACAAAAGTTTCTAAAACGATGTGAGTCAGCTTCACCACAACCACAGTTTTCTTATTCGTCCTTCCACATTGTATAGACCTTCCCTCGAACGGTGAATAATCAATTGCGTAGAAACTATTTAGCTTGATTGCCGCAGTAAAGAACACTAGCAAGGACATAAAACAGGAAGCAATTAAACGTGCTTTCGTGAACCTTAGCCGAACAAATTTAAACCGGCATTCATTGCAGATTACGTGTATAAACGAGCATTAAAGCGTAAAAGTTACTATTGGGAACATTTATTTTGATTGCTGAACGAACAGCGTTTATCTCCTGTTGTTGGGATGATAGAATTTCCCTTCAATTTATAGTGCAGGGGAAACTGGAAGGCACACATGGGAATTTCGTACTGTCTGCGACTTCAGTTATGTAGAAGTCCTACGGAGAATAGTTGATATCCATATAAACTTCTTGCATTTTCTCTTGAAGAATATTATATTTATACCTTTCCCCCAAGAACACAGTCCAGAATCTAACACTCTCAAGAAATACACACAACCAAACTTATATGGAATCACCCTGTTATTTGGAAAAAACGAATTTTAATTAAAAAAAAGTCGCTGAAAAGTGAAGAGCAGTTTTCCCAAAACAAGTTTATTACAAAAATAATAGAAATTATTAAAAGATTATTTTTATAATAGAACAGAAAATTAAAAGTGTAAATTTCTCTGATTATTTTTTGACGTTTCTCGAAACCAATAGAAATCTTCAATTTCAGTAATTCTTATACGTTCTAGCCAATCAAAACATTATTATAGTGGAAATAATCTACCTACATTATTCCAGCGAGAATAATTCCATGAACATTGTTTTTATTGAATGACAATCACATGACAACGGATTTTCTTGATTTGACGTGTCTGCCGTAAATTTTCAAGAAATTCGTAAAATGAATCCCAAACCTTTTAGTGAATCATCAGTCGATAATATTTCAATTGATATGATCATTGAAAGTGCATGTTAGAATACCAACATAAGAAGCGCGTCGATTTGGAAACAATTTCAATTATTTTGCGACGAGAGAGGCTACAAATTGGAAGAGAAGACATCAACAACAAAACAAGCCGTTATTTTGAAGGACTATGGGTTCAATATGGAGAAGACAATGTGGAATAGAACCGCCAAATTAATGCAAGAGTTGTACTACGACCAAATAAATAGAAGATTCGACCCATTCAATATGATATCGAATTCAAATCCACCAGATATGCTAAAAAATAACACGCGAAAGCGTAAGTTCTTACAGAAAAAGAGCTCTAAAAGAGGAAATAAAGTACTGCATGTTTGAGCAAAGGAGAAATCTTGGACATGATAAAACTCAACGACGAAAACACCGTCTGGCTTACAGAAGAAATTGTATTTTTCATGTTCAAAACTTCAATACATACTAATTTGAATAACTCATTCTGTGTATATTGAGTCGATTAATATAAATTTGTTGAATAAAATTATAAAATCTTAAAAAATGATTTCGATTGTAACGTCAGAGAATAACGTCAAAAAATAATCCACCGAATACCACACGAGAGTTCGATAAATTTGATAATAATTCTCCAGGCATTTTCTCAAACTTGTTGCCATTTGGCAATAGCCACTCGAGCCCTTCGGGCTCTCGTGTCTATTGCCTGGCAACAAGTTTTCTAAAATCTGTCGAATTATTTTCAATTTATTCTCACTCTCTTGTGATATTACTTATGAAAATAATTTTTATGTAACTGAGAATTGAACAACAAATAAAACGATTTTAACAAATCAATAAGCAGTATTACCACCCCTGGCATTGATACAAGCTTGAATTCGACGAGGCATGCTTTCTATTAAGTTGTTTATTTCTTCTTCTGTAACATTTGCCCATTCCTCTAAAGCCGCTTGTATAAGTTGCTCTGCGCTACCAGGATTATTTTGACGAGCTCTAATTTTTCTTTTGATCCTATCTCACAAGTGCTCGATAGGATTAAGGTCCGGTGAACAAGAAGGCCACTCTAAAACAGTCACACCTTCTGTTTCGAAAAATTTTTTTGAAACTCTGCTGGTATGTGGAGATGCATTATCCTGCATAAATAGGAAATAATCTCCAAAAGTACCTCGCCAGAGCCTCACTACAGGTTGTAGCACTAGATCAACATACCTAGGCCCTGTCAGAGATTGTCTAATGGGAATTAAAGGAGTTTTCTCACCAAACATAATTCCTTTGTATTTAGGGATCGGTCTTGCAGCTTGGAGCCTAGCTTGCCTCCCTCTACCTCTTAAAATGCGAACACGCCGGTCGTCTGATCGTAGGCCAATTCTGGTCTCATCCGAAAATAAGACATTTTTCCAATCTTCAATAGTCCAATTTTCATGCTCTAAACACCAATTAAAACGGTCAACTTTATTTTGCCTTGATAGTTCTGGAACTCTTAACGCTCTTCTCTTGAATAATTCCCGAGCGCGAAGTCTTTTTCTGATAGTTTCGACAGAAACACTAACACCTGTAGCTTGCAAAAATTGCCTTTGAAGCTCTGAATGAGATACTGCGGGATTTCTTCTTGCTGTTTGGGCTAAAAAGCGATCCTGCCTTTCTGTAGTTACTCTGCCACGACTTCTTCTCGGCCTATTCTTTAGGGTTCCTAACTCCAGAAACCTTGCATAGGTTTTTGAAACAACCCCTCGTGTAACCCCCACCGTTCTTGCAATCTGTCTTTGTGACACACCTTGTTCTGCCATAGTAATAATTCTTCCTCTCTGGACTTCCGATAACCCCACATAAGGCATTTTTTTTAAAACTTCGCAAAAAAAACAAAATATAAATTCACTGCGACGTTCGAACGAAATGGTAAAATCGACACTGCAAAGCCAAATCTTATCAAGTGCTTGTGAACCTAACTGTTTTTGTGAGTAAACACATGCACTTTTTATTTGCTTCTAACGAAAAAGATATCAAAATAATATTTCATCTTAATACTGGGTGATTCCATATAAGTTTGGTTGTGTGTAATAGCAGGAATACTAGGAAAAATAAAAGTCCAGGCTGGACATTTTTTTCATTCTCAGAACTTGCGGTGACACGAGTGTATAATGGATTCAGCGATTATCTTTTTGTTAGTCCATTTTGTAATTCAGCCTGACCTGAATGAGGAAGAACGACAAAGCAAAACAATCAGAAATCACTTCGTACCCCTTCTAACAAATGAGCTCGACTAACACTTTTTCACCCAAATTCAAGGTCCAGATTTATGGCCGCCCTTACTTTTATATTTCTGTTTAGGTTTATTTTCAGAAAGGTAATATTTCACTAAAATTAAGTTTTCACTGTGCATGTATAAAACGAGGATCTCATCTTGAAAATCCTCGGCTGAAATAAAGTGGAGGAAGATCCGTAAAAACTTTTTAAACCAGTTGAATTTATGCTAATGGCCAACCCAATATTGCTTCGCTGTGGCGAACAAAGGTCGAGAATGAATGTCTGACAGAAACTCGGAGGTAGAAACCCCTATCTGCAATCATATCTGCGAAGTTCTAATTGTTCTATTCTGGTATCCTGAAAGCGGGTTGCATCTTTCAATGTAGTTTCTTCTGATCAATATAACTGTTGGTGTGAAAGCGCATGAATGCCGAAAATTATTCGACTACTTTTGTTCTCCAACAAATCTCTTCCTTGAAAATTTTCTATGTATTAGCTCATTTTCAGTCGTCTGTAGTTTTCCAACGTTTATAGTTCATAGTTTGATAAGGGCATACATTCCACTGAGACCTTAAGGTCTATTGTGCTTGTGCAACCCATCAGCGCCATTTTCGCAACTGCGCTATCTACAGCTCGCCCTCTAGCTCCAGAGCTCCAATGATATCCAGTATCTTAGGAGCTTCAAGGTGGTTGAATCCTTGCTCTTCCTATACTACTCTTGTTCAAGGAATTCCTTGCGAGACACTCCGTAACTAGGTTAACAAGAGTTTCTTCCTCTTCCTCAGGATTTGCACTCATTAGTTTCTGACAATCCCATTCTCATCATATGCTTTCTATGACTGCAATGTCCTGTGAGAAAGTCAGTGAAGAGGCGTATCTAATTCTGACTGAGATCCAATTAATTCTTGGTTCTTACAGTTCCAAAATCCCGAAGGAACGGAACTTTTAAGAATGATCCATTTTTGCAAGATTCTGTCAGAGTTCCTCTCTTTCAGATTTTTCCTTACAGAAAAAGGCGTTGGGGATCCAGACAATTTTTCAGGAGGGGGCCATAAATTTTTTCAGGGGGGGGCATCAATAGATAGAAATTTTTCACCAACATTAGGTATAGGACTACTAATAAAGGGATTAATGTCCATTTCGAGGTCCAAGGAAGGGGAACATGACTTAAAGTTTGAAATTTTTAAATTTTTTCCTCATAGTATCTGCATTTCACAATTCAACTGGAATTAGGCATTCAAATTGAAAGTTAGACATGTGACATTCCAATTTCGATTGCAAATCTACAGGATGATAGTTTCCTGGAACACTGTCCCTTGTTTTCCTCCAGAACTTTTTTTTTGGTGGACCACTGTTAGTTCGAAAAATTGTTAAAAGAAGCATTGATGTTATACTGAACTTCATGGGCTCTTGTAGTTTTGTCGTATCTGCTACCGATTTCGAGAAAAAAATTGTAAACGATTCTATCGAAAAATCAAAATTGTCATAAAAATCCATTGAGTATAAAAAAAAATCTGAACTATTTAGGTCCTGTTTCTATAATTTTCGTCCAACTGCTTCCTAGTACACCTAGCACACCCTATACCTCGAAAACAAACAAACATCTTGTATATAGGGCAAATTGCAGAATTAAGTTTTTCCACTAAAAGCTAGCACCCTGAACATAGCCATGCGCAGTTGAGAAAGTGCGCGAGGAGCTTGGTATTCCACATTTACCAATACCTCCGCAATCACCAGATTTGAATTGCATAGAACATGCATGGGATATGCTCCAAAGAAGATTAGATAATCATCAAGCTACCCCAGAATCCTTAAATGATCTGGGAGAGCTTCTGCCCCGTTTATGGAACCAAATTCCTCAAGAAATTTTCAGCAACCTCATGTGTAGTATACAAAGAAGATGTCAAGCTGTTATTGATGCCCGTGGAGGCCATACATTGTATTGATAGTCTTAAAATGCTTGAATTCTCTGGGAATAAAATTTCGTTATTTTACTCGATTTTTTTTAACCATCCTGTATACGCTGTAGACGTATAGGCTAAAATTAATTTGCAACTGGAAATCATATTAATATGATTTTTCATCACAAAAATCCTATTTTTACTATATTTTTTTGCGATTTATGTCAATATCCCTAACTCATGTGGAGCAGTTGATGACAGTAGGGGTAGTCGTTAACGTATTCAACTGCTCAAGCATTTATTCAACCACAGATTCTTGTTATGGAGCATCATAATGACTATTGAACAAAGGTTCACATTTGTATCGTTTAATTTCTCAATTTGCTGTTTTATTGCTTCAATTTTTGCGGAGAGTGTTAGATGCAGATCTCCAAATTTAACAACAACATCATAATCACTGAAAATTCACACCGTAGCGTGTGATACAATTCAACCAATTCCGTTGATTCGAGCGAACGTAACTCTGAAAGCAACAATCTGAATTCTAGGCATCACTTAAACGAAATCGATTTACTGGTAAGTCCGTGGAACTTTGTTAAATGCGCTACAAGAAACTTTTCTCCTGATGCTTAAAGTTACTTCACCCATAGGATACACTTCAATGCACACCGATTCTTTTGAGGCTCAGGGGATAATTTCGTTCTGCACAAAGAAAGGGGAAAATTTTATTTATGAATTAAGCCGATACTCTCAACTGCATCGAATTGCACGGGGAACTTTGTGCTCGGTGGAGTGTGCCGGTGAAGAAACAACCGTTTCATTAAAGAATTTTTCTTTTGCGGGAATTAAACTTCAGAGCCAGAACACGAGTCCAGCAACATCCAAGGCAGTTCTTTAATTGGAGTTCACTCTCTCTCTGGATCGCTGTATAAAGTTTTCATGAAGCATTCAGTTTCCTGATTAATATCGCAGTTTCGCGAGGAAATGGCCAGTAAACTGAAATGAAAGGCGACATCTGAATCGTTCAACTTTTATTTTCTGATCTGAATTTCTTAGAATTACTTCAATTTCCGAGAAGAAATGTCCAGGAAAAACTCTGCGATGTCTCTGGGAGGTCAAAACAATCTCCCAGAAGTTGCTATGTGCTGCTAATAAGCGAAATATTTTTGCGAATTCCTCTTTGATAAAAACATAATTGGAAATGCTGATTGTATCGATTCAAAGATATCCGGAAGTTGATGGGATTTAGAAATTCTTTTCGCGATCTCTCAAAGGTATCCTGAATGTAACCAAAACTAGAAATTCTTATAACGAGCTCACTGCGATATCTCAAATGCAACCAGAATAAGAAATTCCCATTGCGAACTCCCAGAGATGTACTGAAAGCATCCAGATAACGAAATCCACATTGCTAGTTTCCAAAGATATTCCATCCATTCTGCTTGTGAATTATTATAACCATTTTAGCATGAATCTTCTCAATTTTTGAATGAATTTTCGAAAAGGTATATTCTGAAGAGAGAAACCGGTTGTGGTTTAAGATGGCCTTGAACAGTACGACCAAAGGATATCATCGATTATGATTGTAGGATTCACGATAAACAAATAAAAAGATCATAGTTCAAATTGTGATGTTTGTACATAAACAAATTGGACTCGCAATTGTAATTCTGGCCATCATTTTATATTATCTGAATAATGTTTATTGATAATGCTTATAAAATATTAAAATATTCTCTAAACATTCGATTTATTTACATTCATCGAATAAAATCCGATTCAGTCTGATCAGTTAGCCTCTAGTGTATTCTGATAATTGGTGAGTTCAAGAAATTTATACAGAGTGTAACAGCCAAATGGAATAAATTCGATAAGGAATAAATGAGGGCGTGTTGGGAAAAACGCTTGGACACGTCGATTTGTAATTTTAAATGCGCATATTTTTAAAGAAAATAATATTATATAGGGTGTTCCATGTGACCGTGGCCAATACCAACTTTCTTATTTCAATTGCAACCCCCTGTATATTATTTATTTTTTGGATTCTTCAAAGAATTCTAGACACAATTCATGCACAATGTCCTTTACCTATCTTTAACTATGTATTTCGGAAGTATTAAGTGTTTTCAGATTTATTGCAAAAATCATCGTTTTAAATAAAAATTATTGTATTTCACAAATTCGGTACATTACACTTAAAACCTAATAAGAAATACTGGTTATTTCTTAATTATTGAAAAAAACATTCACGTCAATGTAGGAAATGTTCAAAATGCTCGCCGCGAACGTCTTGGCAACATGCTAATCTGGTCTTGTAACGTTACTCAACATTTCAGGCGTTTTTGCTTACTTTCTTCATATCAAGAGGTGAATGGGAAATAAGTATTGAGTGTAATGTATCGAATTTGTGAAATAAAATAATTTTCATTTAAAATGTTAATTTTTTTGAAAAATCTGAAAACACTTAATATTTCCGAAAAAGTTGAAGATAGGTATAGGACATTGTACATGATTTATGTCTAGAATTCTCTGAAGAATCCAAAAAATAAATAATAAACAGGGGGTTGCATTTGAAATAAGAAAGTTGGTATTGGCCACGGTCACATGGAACACCCTATATAATATTATTTTCTTGAAAAATATGCGAATTTAAAATTACAAATCGACGTGTCCGAGCGTTTTCCCTAACACCCCCTCATTTATTTGTTATCGAATTTATTCCATTTTGCTGTTACAATCTGTAGATGTTGTTGAATTAATTGACATATCTTTGTCAAGTTGAGGTACAAACAATTCTTCTTATATTCCTCTTGAATGCCTAATAAACGAATATTTTTTACGACAGCAAGAAAAGCAGGAATCGAACCAAATGTTGACATGAATTTTTTTTTCACAATGTAAGAGTTCTATAGTTATAGTGAAAAGGGGTTACAGTTCAAGAACAGAATATAACCAACTTTTATTTTTTGAGTAAATTTTTTTGGAAACTATTTTCTGCATCGTGTTTCCAACTATCGAAAGAACAGTTGATTGGTCAATTGAACTGTTATCAGTTCTCAAACTAGTACTTCTGTAAATTTCCGATAATTGCGTTCCCTTTCGAGCAATTTTATACACGTCGAAAATATTCTGTAAGGTAGAATCGAGCCATGCTTCCAGTCAATTCCAGTTCCCCCACACTGACACATTTCACTTTGTTAAATTTGTCTTCCTACCCAGACTCAATAACCAGCAAACGGCTCGAATCGAGGCAGCTGAATTGCCCAAATTCTCAACCTGGGCCATCTAGAAACCTGCCTTCCTCAGATATTCAGCCGGATATGGATGCTGACCCGAAACAAAGTCCGTCAACTTACCCAATAAAACGAAACGGTAGGGCGAATATATTCTTTTAATGCTCCCTTCGATGCCGCCATTAGTGAGCGAAGAGCCATAAGTCCTTGTTAAAAGTTTCCCAGGCTCGACCCGGATCCAATGGATTACGGCCCTTGCAGTGGCGTAGCTTTTACTCACTCCTAGGTCTTAGCAGACGTCACTATTACTCTTTTTGACAATGCTAAATTGAGAATCCACGGCTTAGGTTACACATACTTTCCACAAAAAATATAGTTTTTCATTTCTTGCGATATTTCACATTTGCAGGTTGGATCTTTCTCAGATTCATCCTGAAATATGAAATTTCCAACGAATCATTGGATTTGTGAAGATACTTATTTTAAACTCTGAGTGTTATTTGTAATAATACAGGCCTTCCGCTTTTAATTTGTGAATCTGTGTCAATATCGATAAATTTTCGTTGAGCCCCAGTTTATTCTGCACTCTGCACTTCATATTGTGCACTTCATGAAATTTTATTTTAGTTTTCCTGCTATCATAACATACAAGCTTCGAAGCCTGTAGTTTCAGAGGGGTCTCCTCAGAAGACCTAGGAGTAATCAGAATAAACTATATACAGGGTGAGTCTTTGACTTGTACATTTATTTTAACTGTAGATTCATGAGGCCAAAAGAAACCTTTTTTCATTTTTCATTTTTTCGAATTCGGCTCTGTTAAAAAGATATAGCCATTTGAAAAAAAATTAGGCTAATAACGTCCCTGGTATGATACTGTGGAATTGATTCAAAGTTCATATTTCTCGATTGAAATTGGGTTTATACATTTGGGGAATACTTAAGTACTAATCTTATTGGAATAAAAATGTTGCAAACACGATAATTTCAACAAAAACAGTTAGTTTCATCAGGCATACGATTTCATGTGGCTTTTCAACTGAAAAGCCAGACATTTTTCCCACCAAAATAAGTTCCGTCTTCGATTTTTCTGCAGATTAGTTTGTAAACACTAATTAACCGTGTCGAGTTTATAATATTCCAAGAGATATTGTTTAGATAGAAACATCGTCACAGATTATCAGGTATCATATTATTTTTCATTAATTTCAATTTAATAAGTAGTTTCATCATTCATATCCGAATTTTGTATTTCATCGACATTTAACTTCAATATGGACCGGTAACTAACTATGAATTTTCAATAGAAACTGTGAGTATTAAATCCTCCTTGGTGTTCAATTTTATCTCCCACATTTGTGGGATTTTATTCTCAAAATATCTCCACATCAACGTTTTCCATCGTTTGAATTTAAGTCTCGCCAAAGTTGATAAATATTGTGACAACTTTGTAAACTCGTTTGAAGACCAGAGAAGGAATAATATTCGATGATATTTAATTCAGACGAGTATTAAGATTATTCTAGAAATTAATGATTTTTTCGTCGAATTTTTCCGGGTAAAATTCGAAATAACTCGAAAACGACGCGTTTTATTGAAAAAAAAAAAGAATACTTTTAGTTTCTTAAGTGATTGATTCTTTCGAAAATATGAACCGTTTATCTTTTTAAAGTGGTTTTATGGTGTTTTAGCGTGTATTGATGAGTCGACTACCCTGTAACTTTTATACTAGGAAAGAAATTGAATAGGTTTCGATTGAGGAATATGCACCATGAATAGAGTAACCAATGAACCAAAATTCAGTTCATTTGAAATAACGGTTCCGAAGATATGAACAGAAAAGAAAATTCGGATTTTCGAAACAAAACCGAATTTTGAAAAATGGTATAGAAAAAAAGTGTTTCGTTCGATGATGAGAGGAATCTACACTTAAAATATATGTACAAGTCAGAGACTCACCCTAGCTGTATATCATATTCAACAAGGATTATAAAATTATCTTAACCATCTTAATAAAAACCTTCGAATAAGAAAACAAGAAACTTGACCACCTCGCATTAAATTTTTTTATATCAGAATTAGACGAACAATACTGATGAAAATTTATAAACCCTATGAGCTAAGATTTTGAGCTTTTGCACTCTGGCTACTAGATTTCCTTATTGTGCGACTACGATATTGAAATAAAAATTTCATAATTTTGTTTTTTCACTCGGGTTATTTTATGCCCGATCAATATGAAATCAACTAAAATAACTGAATCCAATATATTGAATCAATTAAATGATTAGAATAATAAAATTAGTTATCACTGAGTTGGAATTATTCCTTAATCAAAACTAATTAAGTGAATTGGCTTATTCAAATTATGTAAGTCAATTAATTGATTCAATTAATTTGATGAATAAATTAATTAGATTTACTCTGTTCATTAAATGAACTCTTCCTTACTGAAAACAATAATTTATTTTTGAGTTGATCTTGTTGAGCGTATTTTTTAATTTTTATGATCTTCATTATGTTAGATTCTTTTTTGATGAAGTTGTAGTACTCTTATCGACTTTTTCCATAAGGAATTTGCAATAACTGATATGGATAATTACCTATCAAATATTGAAATTGTAATTATGTATTATTATTATAATTAAAGTGAAAATTGAGGAAATTCCTATAAACTCAGAAACAATTGTTTGATCGTATGGACGACAATATCATTGAAAGACTACAGATTCTCATGAAGTTCACCGTTTACATACATTTAGAAAGAACTGAAGGCTTTCTATGATAACATAATTCAGTTAAGCATTTCCTATTTATTATCATTGAAAGTCCAACAAAAACCACCCTATCCAAATGCGTTACTCCTAATAGATATAGAATCATTTTACCACTGAGTGCCGATGAATCAGAACAGAATATTCAGACATTAGAAACCGCAGTGAGCGGTCAGTAATATATAATACCGATTCAACGCCCCTATGTTCAATTGAATAGATATATCTCCACAATTTGAAATGGATAGTTAAAGCTCCTGCTGTAGTCACTTATTCACGAAGGTCACTTCCTAAACGCGGCCATAAACCATAAACATTCGGAGCCATTCGAACTGCTTTGTCGGAATACATGGTTGAAAAGGAGATCAAGAGGTTTACAGCTTAGGTTTGGGCACTTTACCAGTATATTTTATTATCAGATTAATGGGTTATTATCAATTGCTGAATATGGGCCATAAAGAAACGGGGGAGTTGAAACAGAAATCAAATTACAGAATAAGTTCAATATGACTACCATTTTGTTCGATGTAGCTGAGCTAAGATTTTGCCATACAGAGGGATAGCTTAGCCGTAAAACAATTGTCCGGCAAACAAGAACCGCAGGTTCGATTCCTGCTCGGGTGGAACTTTTACCGGAGTTTTCAACAAATCTGTCTTATTGAAAGTTGAAGTTGCAATTCTTAGATAATTATTTCGTATTCTGGGGTCCATGAAATTTCGATATTCATCAAAGTCATTCTCTAATGGATATCAGCTTTGAGAGAGGAAAGTTTGGTGAGATTCATCATGGTTGGTTATCTAGAACAGCAGTCTTCTGCTCGCAGGATCGATGCATCAGATGAAAAATTAATGATGACTTCGAAGCCATCAGTTGTATCAGATCAATACTCTCGAGATGGAGGATCGCACAAAACGGGGCCTGGTGATTTCATTTCCGCTGTTCCTGTCCACGTCAACACAAAGTTTGCTTTTTTGACTCGGAGATTATTTATTCATGAATCCTCTGAATCGTCTTGAATTATGGCGGCGCAAATCTATCAATTCCGCAGAGTGGGGTCGGTTCGAAGGTTTTGAGGATAAATGGGAATGTCTTTTTGGCGTGAATCTATTGCTTTATCGGGATCTCTCGGAGCCTTTGAAAATATCTTACTCCCCGATGCTGAAACCCTGATCGTCGTCCCTCATTCGGAGGAGGGCAGGCGATTCTATTTAAGACGCAGGGTTAGATTTCTTGGGGGCTCTTCTTGAAGGTGCAATTCAAGTTGACCGAAAACGTGCCATCTATCGGATCATAGTTTTGCTCCTTCGACTGGGTCGAATTGCTTTCCAGATCTTCCAGTTCGGTTGTCACAAGGGATTGGATTTGGGGTAGGGGGGCGAAAATTGCGAACTCGGGGATTTCTTGAGTTGTTTGTGTTGGTATTGAATGCTCCAAATTATGATATCTATGCCAACTATACTGCAAACCTCAACAGCCTGTAACTCGAAAACGAAACCTTTGCGGAACCAAGTTTGAAGGATTTTTATTCTTTGAATCTCGCAAAGAATCTCTTCTCTTAATTGCGTACCCCCAAGTTGAGAACACACTGTATTGAAAGCATCTATAAATCGGAGCTACGAGGATAAATTGAAAAATTCTTAGTCTGCTATAGAACCAAACAAAATTTCGATGTCAAAATATTTCATTACTCAACATATTCTCTTCTCAATTGAATTCATTTATTCCCTCGAATCTGCAATGTCTCTAGATCTTTCAAAAAAAAATGTATCTTCTTGCTCTGCAAACCTCCACATCTTTTATAACCTCCTCGTTGGAAGAAAATTTACGACCTTTCAAACTTTTTTTCAATTGAGGAAAAAAAAAATTGTCGAACTAAGCCAAATCTGGTGAATAAGGGAGGTGTTCTAGTAATTCAAACCCTAAATCACGAATTTTTTGCATGGCAACATGAGATTTGTGTACTGGGGCATTGTCCTGTGAAAACAAAACACCTTAGGATAGCTTTCTGCGTCTTTTCTCTTCAATTTTTTTTCCGTAGAGTGGTCAGTTATGTCGAATTGTAATCTCCAAATATTGTTCTACCCTCATCCAAAAAATCAATCATAATTACTTCATGGCAATACCAAAAAACTGAAGAAAGCACTCATCCAGCAGATTTTTGGACACGAAACTTCTTGGTCTTGGAGAACCAGAGTGTCGCCATTCCATCGATTGTTGCTTTGTTTCTGGATCGTAGAAATGTACCCAAGTCTCATCCATAGCAACAATTCGGTTTAAGAAGTCTACATCGTTTTCGAATCGAGCACAAATCGAACTCGATGCTTCTACCCTTGCACGCTTTTGGTCAACATTCAAACATTTGAGGATCAATTTTGCAGGAATTTGTCTCATGTCCAAATTGACGTGAACTATATGATGAACGCGTCCGTATGAAATCTTCAGTGCTTCAGATATCCGTTTAAGCCCAATTCGACGGTCTAATAAAATCATGTCATGAACATGAACTGTATCGATATTTTCGGGGACTGACACAGAAACTGGCTTTCCCGATCGGTCATCATTTTCAATAGAAAATTTACCTCTTTTCAAGCTTGCAGTCCAATTTTTCACGGCCGCATACTAAGGACATTGATCACCAAGGATTTCGAGCATATCTTCGTAAAAATGCTTACCTCTTAACCTTTTTAAATACAGGTACTTGATGATGGCACGACACTCCAATTTTTCGGTTTTTACAATTTCGGTGGACATCTTTTTTTTCAAATTTATTGCGTAACTCAGGTTTACTTTTTTGACGTCGAACTCTACACTGACACTTCTAATAAGTTATTGTTCAATGATATGGTATCGCAATATTTTGTTTATGTATGGAACTGGTCTAGGCTAACTAGATATCAAAACATCCTCGTATCATTCACTACAATATAAGATCACAAGAGAGTTCTGAGAATTCAGAATAAGAGGAGAGCTATATCATGAGAAGATATCGAATTATTCGAACGAAAAGAGTTCAATAAAGTTTAGAATATTCCTCTATATTCTATCAGCATCCTCCGAAGGGGTTTCTGCTGAAATATGTCTCACATTGAACGAATATTCACTTTTTATCCACGAAAATCTCGAAGAACGTTCTTTCCCGAATAAACAAGACCTTTTCCTGCTTTACATTTCCAAAGGTACCCTCATTTATAACACTGCAGTATTCTGGCGGCAGGGTCGTTGTAAAGCATCAATTCTGATGGCTTGAGTATGTGTACAAGAGGAAGCGAGAGTTGTAGGTATGGGCAACATGGTAAATTAGAAGGCCTGGCACGAGCATGTGCCTCTGACAAGCTTATTAAAATTGTTTCCAGAAATGCATCTCATAAATTGCCCCTTTGTCGTCAGCCCTCTATACTCAGAGCACTATTAGCCTGGCGAGGAAAAATACTGCCTGGTCCTGGTGTTATACAGGGTAATGACCTTCTTCATCACATCAAATACTTCCATTTTGAGCTGACCTTACGACTCATTCTTGCCCAAAGGTTTTATCAATTTGTTCCAACATAGTCTGCGAAATACTTGATCCCATCCTCGTCGCCATTCGTTGTATCTACTCGAAACATCCCTCAGATGACGCCAGAGGTACCATGAATCGACTAACGGAAAGTTGAAATGTGACAGAATCAGGAACACTAAATAAATTGACTCGATAGGAGCAACAAATTCTGTAGAAAACTACCGTTTATTCGTTACTTTGATGAAGAGAAATAAAGGGAATTTTGGACAGAGTTCTGTTCTATTTCCAACAATTGATACAAAAAAAAATCACGTAGAGAGGAAATCGAGAATATATCGGTCTGAAAAGGCAGTAAATGCGACCCAGATGTTATAGTTCTCGATATAAATCAATATCTGCAGCAACGGCTTCATTTCCTACGTCGTTGAAATTTAATTGATTCGAATCGAACCGTACATTTCAGATTCAATGAAAACATATGGCTCGTTCTATAATCTGACATAATTCGAGCGAAAAGGCTCAGTACAGCCCCGAATTCATAACGGATAAATACGCCCTTGTAGTTCCTGGCGCAACGTTAGATGGCCAAGGTTTATTTGGCTTTGTTTTCGATAGTTCGAAGTCGAATAATTTATCACTCCTGTCAAATCCATGTATTCATCTGATCCAATCAATAAATTCCCAAGGTATTCAAGCCGCTTCAGCTTCCAGCAACGGAGTCTGCACTTGAAGTTTCAGTCCATGAAATATTCCTGAATATATGCGTCCAAAGCTGAGGCTTTCATCTGACAATTATTTTCATGGCGTTATCGTTTTGATTTATAGGACAACCGTTGTAGGTTGGGTACTCAACAAATTGATTTTTCTTGTACTGAAAGAACATTTGAAAAAGTATTTGTTTCATAGGTATGCGGGGTTGTTTTCGCTTTGGCTGATAATCATTTTTCTCACGTATTTACAGGGTTTGTCTTTGACTTGTACAATTTTCAATTGTGATTTATTTTATCAAACATAGATGCGTAGAAACAATGGTGTATCGACTCCTAACTAAAAATCGTGACCAAAAATTGTAGATCAAATAGGGCACTCTAGATTGCAGATCGAGTACTAGTTCCTGAATTATCCGCAATATTCTGCGGTGGTGGCGCTATCATGGCAATGGCAATAGCGCGACTCCTTTCGGGAGTAATGAAAAGTAGGACCCCATCTCAGAATTTCGATCGACAAGAAAGTTTTAGACAAAATCTAATCAGTGCCAACACAAGGTATTCTATGCATCTATCTATAATGAAACGAAACACTTTTTCACACCATTTGAAAAATTAGGCGTCGTTTGAAAGATACATGGTGTCCATTATTAAAATTATTTTTAAATGATGGGATCGAAAGATTATAGAAGAACCAGATTGATCATATCTGCTTTATAAGATTGCCGTCAATGCTCTCAAGAATGGCATTGTAGAACACTCTGATTTTCGTTTCATATTCCTGGAAACTCCTTGGGAGAGAGCCTGGAAGTTGTTTATTCCATTTTAACAATAGTAACAATCATAAACTTGGGTTATCAGGATGTAACTGCCTCACAAATTGAATTCCAGCCCTGGCCCACATATGGCTTCATTGTTGCAGGTTACAAGTTAGGCCAGACTGCGGTATCACCGTAATCCTCTTGGCGAGACTCTCATTGTTAAGCCCGTACACTTCTGACTGCGATAGGACTGACACCATGTCTCGGGAAGTTTAAAACCGTTATTGATAGTCTAGTCCTGGTCTATTCAGGTCGACACCGTCGGCTAGGGTTGCCAAATTGCTTGCTGAAAACGCGACATTAGGGATTTTTGATTCTACGGAAATTGGTTTCTGATTTTCCCACTGTAAGAACGTGATCTGAAAAAAACCTCCAACCAGAGAATAATTCCAAAATCCAGCTTCAGTCGAAATTTGGTTTTGTCACGTAAATGAACTTTCGTATTCAGAATTCGATTACATATTTTCTTTGTAATATGGGCAGTCTATAAATAATTCGCATTACTGTTCTGCTTTTCAAAGGATGCAGACAAGAAATATCTAACCCGAACATTGGGATATATTTCCATGAATGCAACGAAGTCCGCCAAGAATTCTCATATCAAATAAACGTGTCTTGCATCTGTAGGAGTTCCTTCTATTAATTTTTTCTTTTGAAGCTCGTAAGAATTCCTTTTCATTTCGATATATTATGGTAGAGTGAAACTGATATTCAATCAAAATTCACCGCGCCTTCCACATCAATAACTCTATTCAGTTGAAGAAAAAAACTCTTTTGCATCTTTTCAATTTCATTCTGTTCATCAAAGTACAGCCCTGATGCGATTTACTAGTAGTGAGTTAATACAAGCCTTAATAGGATGACAATCGTGAATATAACGAAGATTAAAGCTGCAGAGAATTGCAGCAGATTCATTTGTCTCAAGGCTGCTTAACTGACGTGAAATGCAGACTATGCAATATTCTATTCAGAGTAATTTCAAAGTTTGGATTGAATCCAAATTCATTTTTCACGATTATTTTCGCATATTTCAATTTCGTTTCGCTTCAAGTCTACTAAACATCACGTTCAGGACTGAACTTTTCCTTCTACTCCCTGATTTATGAAAACTTAATCAAATCAACATCAGATGCAGTCGCCTCACCTTTGGAATTTGATGGTTTCCGCGTCAAACTCAGGTAATTCATTGCTTGTCACAGCGCCAAGTTATGATGTTACATTCGACTAGATATTTGTTCTTTGATAGGCCATTATACGCTAGGAAGAGGTTCCGTCGCTTCAGAATGCGGATAGCTACCTCCAAACTTAGATTACCTGGATTAGATTGGGTGGGGGGAATAATACCGCCAGGGCTTTCTGTCACTGTAATCCTGGATGGAACCTAATGTCGCTTAGGTGGGATATTTGCAGGATTCGGTTGACTGGGGTATCAAAATAGGGAATTTGCATGTTTAGTCAACGAATGCAGACTGCAATCAACACGGAAGCGCTTCAACTCGAAGTGATAAGGAAGGGTAAACTGATACATCCCCTTTCTAATTCTTTGGAATCTCACAGATGCAAGCTTGTACATGGAATCTATTCGAGGCATTTTGTCAAACCAGTCAACATAATTGAGACTGAAGGAAAATTATTTTAGTTAGCTGTTTCCTGAATTTCCGGAAAAAGGTCATTTTATCACCGATGATCCAATTAGATGTATTTCATTTTGTTTTTAGGAATATAATCATAATTCTCAAGAAACTGGTTTCCATTTCAAATAAGGAAGTTTTCAATGTGAATTCGAAATATTTTTGTGAATACCCTGCAGAATTTTTTCGCTCAGATCCGGGTGAAAAACGTACGTAAGGGTTCCTGAAAATTTCATCCTTCTAACGTTAAAGAGCAAGTAGCTTTGATCATCGCGAATAGGGAATATTTGCCAAAAAGCTTAAACAACTATTGAAAGCTCCAACCACATTAAAATTAAGTGAATAATTCGAAAATGTTCTATCAATGAACCCTCAATTGAAACTTCTCTGTCTCTCTCTCTCTCTCACACATCAAACTCACATCATGAGTGTGCATCCCGTATAAGTTGTATGTTTGTTGTATTCCATTTTCTCGATATACCACCATACATAAACCATACACCTGAATCGTCATTGAATATTCGTCGCTTCTTAAAGCGAAGACGAAATTGATGTGCTAGAAAATTCATATTCCTTTATACGAAGACATAAAAACGTTTGAAAGTCATAAACGTCGAATTCGCATGAATTTTAAATCGATACATGGGCGACAAGCGGAAA
Source organism: Adalia bipunctata (assembly GCA_910592335.1). Lineage (NCBI taxonomy): Eukaryota > Metazoa > Arthropoda > Insecta > Coleoptera > Coccinellidae > Adalia > Adalia bipunctata. Next base: position 8,158,130 of record OU342952.1, on the reverse strand, counting down.
GTATTATCACCGTTGCTATTGCTCGTTGTTTGTTTTCATTTTCGAATAATAGAATAGGAGAAGGGAAAATGTACCAATATAGCAGACTCAATTCGAAGTCGATTCTTGTATGTTACTGGTTGAACACAATAGACATTTATCGGTAGTGAGGAGAAAGTGACGGGAAATTGGAGAGTGTCACTTGAAATGAAGTGGGTTTATTTCTCAACCTTACCATTGGGCATTGAGTTTAAATATTTATGTATATTTAAACTCAATGCTCTTACTGAAAGTTCCAGTGCTGATAAATAAACTGCTCCACAAGAGTTAGGGATATCGTATTAAATCGTTTTTAAAAGTATGTAATCTTCGAGAAAATCGCTGTAAAACTCAATAAAAACCTGAATCGATCCAATAAAAATCAGTATGGGACATTTTGCCAATCTGGTCGCCTTTTTTCTGAAATTTGGTCCTTTACATATGCTTTATGAATGTTCTTATTTTGAAATGAAGTCAGTTTATCAACGGCTTCGATTTGAAACCAGTTTTCTGAAAATGTCTAGACGTAAATTAACAAACGCTGAGGCTAATAGGGCTATCCAAATGCTACAGGGTGGCCTTACTCAGCCAAAGTGTGATATCTCGACTTTGGAATAGGATCAGGGGGACAGGTTCCGTGTTGTAAAGACCAAGGCGACGAAAAACACCTGCTCAGGATCGTTTCATCACTGTTTCGGCGAGAAGACACCCTACATCTATACGTGTAGAATGCTACGGAATACTCTTCAAAATGCAGATGAGGGTCCGAGTTCCCATCGAAACCATCAGACGACGTTTGAGAGAGGTGAATCTAGGTTCTAGACGTCCATTAAGAGGAGTCCCATTAACACGTGACCATAAGCGTCAGAGACTGGAATGGGCAAGGCAACATATCAATTGGAACGATTAATGGCGTAGTGTCCTTTCCACTGATGAATCCAGATATGGACGATTATCAGATTCTTGGAGAAAAAGGGTATGGACAATCCCAAGCATACCCCGTAATCATCGCTATGTCCAAGAAGTCCATCCATTCCGAGGGGTTAGTGTTATGGTAGGGGCCGGGATATGTTTCAACGGGCGCACAGATCTACACATTTGTCCTGGGAATATGACCGTCTTACACTATAGGCAGCATGTCATTGACGATGTTGTACCAAATTTTCACGCTGCTATTGGTGAATCTTTCCAATTTCTTGACGATAACGCTAGACCGCACCGTGCAGTCATAGTTGAGAATGTGCGCGAGGAGCTTGGTATTCCACATTTACCAATACCTCCGCACTCAACAGATTTGAATGACATAGAACATGCATGGGATATGCTCCAAAGAAGATAAGATAATCATCAACCTATCCTAGAATCCTTAAATGATCTGAGAGAGCTTCTGCCCCGTTTATGGAACCAAATTCCTCAAGCAATGTTCAACAACCTCGTGTGTAGTATGCACAGAAGATATCAAGCTATTATTGATGCCCGTGGAGGCCATACATTGTATTGATATTCTTAAAATGCTCGAATTCTCTGGGAATAAAATTTCGTTATTTTACTCGATTTTTCTTAACCACCCTATATACGCTGCAGACCTACAGGCTAAAATCAATTTGCAACTTGAAATTATTTTAATATGAATTTTCATCACAAAAATCTAATTTTAACTATATTTTTCTGCAATTTCAGTCAATATCCCTTACTCATGTGGAGCAGTTTACTTGTGTATTCATTCATTCAAACAGTTCTGTCTTTTTATAGCATGCGTAGAAGGTTGCAGATTGGGTAAAACAGAGTGATGAATACTTTCCAGTGGTGATTGACCCATGATAAATTGTCATGCTCGTCGATCATTAGTCCGCCCTAACAAGGCACATTGTGGGCCCTTCAAGTGACACATTCAACTAATTCAGTCCACTGACCCTCTTGTAGATAGAGAGCATCAACTGTTCCATCAACTGCCTTCAAACCATTCCAAAGAAACAGCACTGGATGGTCTCGGCTACTGGCTTCGTGTAAAATGTAAATGGTCCATTATGAACTATTTAGCTGAGAAAGTCCATAAAGCCAGTCCCATTCTGGCCTCGTGTGAAGAGAGACCATCCTCTGCCTCATCATCTCTCCTCAAGCCATTCCAATGACATAGCACCGCCCTATTGGAATGTCTCGGCTACTGGCCTTGTGCAAATACAGGACATTCAGCCAAGACAGTCTGCTGAGCCAGTCCACTGAGCCTCTTGTAAATAGAGACCATCCACTGTTCAATCAAACCATTCCAAAGAAACAGAGTAGTACAGCAAGCGGGGTCCTGGGACTGAGGATGGCCATGTCCATCCGGAGCCGAAGAACCTCTTGATAGGTGATATCTTCTTCTACAACCCCTTCTGGTCATTGACCGATTCTTCAGCTAATTTCCTCAAGGTTCTTCGGCTCCGGATGGACATGGCCATCCTCAGTCCCAGGACCCCGCTTGCTATACTACTAAACAGCACTGGGTGGTCTCGGCTAATGACCTCGATTGAATGGTCCATATTTGACCTTGAAAATAGAGAATCAACTGTCTCTCTGACCCAGCTAATCACACGCTTGGGGCAATGGCAATTTAGGGTGTTTGTGATGGGAAGTTATTAAGGAAACTCCTCTAGTGTGATTAACCAGCTTGGAGCGTAAAATTAGACACCATCGAATCATCTTATTTCATTTGCCCATTTCGCCTGCCACGACGATTTCATTGGACCATAAAATCATTGACGGTGAATAACGTCAATGTTGAATTGAGAAATTTCGTTTATCAACTGATACGACTCCTGTGTGAGAAATGATATCGATCGTTCTCAGCCACATTCACATAAACCAACTCTTGCTAAATCAAATCGACAGACGTTTACCTCCTAGTTCCCTAAATCAACATGAATGTCGCTAATTCTGCGTATTTGTTTCAGGTGAACGATCCAGCGATTCGTGTCTCCGTAAACAAGCCGCAAGGAAATGAAATGCGGAATGTCGAACTTCCCTATCTTGGCAGCGACAATACTCCTCATAATCAAATCGGGAGCCAGCTGCCCCACCTCTTGTGTATGCAAGTGGAAAAACGGAAAGCAAACAGTCGAGTGCATAGATAAGAATCTTCAAATCATACCTGATCGCATTGATGCAGGAACAACAGTCCTGGAATTTTCAGGAAATAACCTGCAAATGCTGAAGTCCATGATGTTCCCCGACGTTGGTCTGATAAATTTGCAGAGAATTCATTTCGCACGTTGCCGCATAACGAGCATCAGCGATGGCGCATTCAAAGGCCTTGCGAACCTCGTCGATTTAGATTTATCCGGTAACTTGCTGGAAACGATTCCTTCTGGAAGCTTCCCCGATTGTCCTTCATTAATGAGACTGAGTCTCAGTTCGAATCCTATCAAGATAGTGCAGAGGGCGGCCTTCAGCCATCTATCTCACTTGAAGACGCTCGAGCTGTCCCGATGCCTTCTATCCGACATCCAGGAAGGGGCATTCCAAGGATTATACAGTCTGGAATGGCTTCACTTGAACGAAAACCAACTGGCTACTCTCAATGGCTTAAGATACTTTCCCAACACTCTCAGAGGCGTTCACTTCCAAGAGAACCCTTGGAACTGTGATTGTCATCTTATCGAGTTACAGAAGTACATAAAGGAGACGAGGACTCCCAACTCATCGGCTCCGATTTGTAACGCACCAGAAAGATTCACCAAACGCAACTTGAAGACGATCCCTCTCGAAGAACTGGCATGTCTTCCAGAGATGACGCCGACAACGTTGTATTTGGAGGTAGCCGAGGGACGCAATATATCCTTAATATGTCATACTAATGCTTCCCCTGAGGCGAAGGTATCCTGGTGGTTCAAAGGACAGATGGTGCAGAATGACACGGCAGTAGCACCTGGTGTTCATTTAATTTACTTCATTGAAGAGGGATCCGAGAACAAACGTAGCGAGCTGTTTATATACAACACAAACGAACAGGACAACGGAACTTTCGTTTGCACAGCTGAGAATCCTGCAGGATTGGGTCAGGCTAATTTCACGGTACGGGTGATTCTGAAGAAAGTCAAAACCGAAGTTGAGATATAGCCGAAATTAGACATTGTTCTGATTTTGATTTCTACGGCAGTCGTTACGGGAGTTCTCTTGTTGTGTATTTTGTGTATATCGATTGTGAGGTGTCGCAGGAATCGGTTGTGGAGAAAAAGGAACGATTCGAAGGTAGCGCTCAGTAATTCGACGAAAGACAGTTTGCTGCAGGAAAGTATAGACGAGTATCCGGAAAGTTTGAGAGGAAGCTCCAAGTTAGCGTGTCATTACGAGGAAGAAACGGAGTTGTATAACTCCCAGTCGAAAAGCGATATTCTACATTCAATTTCTCCAACTTCGACGTCTAATCAGGCGAGGAGTCCCCCATCCTTGAAACGGTATAATATGGAACAAAACCCGGATCTCATCAACGGGACAGACGGGGTATCAGAAACATGCCGGCAACCATCCGCTCGTATGTCAAACTGTACGACGGATTTCAGGAGGAACGAGATCGGCCTCAGCTCGCTGAATCCAATCAATCTCGTCGCTGGGGCCACGGTTGAGCAATTAAATGTAAATTGCTATAAAACCCTGCCGCATAAGCGGGAGAAACCGGGCCTGGTGTGCAGGTATTCTTTGGAGGCCGAATTCATAGCTCAGCCCAGTCATTTGGAACCGTACTCGAATCTCCGGTACACCGCAGACGGTTACCCTGTCCGGACTATCCCCTATTTTCAGCCTGCCGCGATCGAGACGTGCTGTTCGGCGATTAGGTGGCCACCCTGTTTGCCAGCCAACCTTTCGGATGTTGACGGGAACGCTTTGACCAAGTGCGTGAGTGCTCAGACCGAAGAAATGAAAAGCGAAGAGACGGGCGTTGATGAACTGGAGCTCGCAGTTTCCGAAGATAGTGACACCAAGGACGTTTCGGACGTGAAATGCTAGTGACGGACAGTTCTGGACATGGCACAAAGTGATTTTTTTTCTTCCCATCGCGAGAACTTAACGATATATCGGATATTGTAGGTGATAAGCTGACGAGGAGGTGTAATTATAAATTCTGTGAGATTATTTTGTAGGCGTTTACCTTGTTCTCTTTAGAGTTCTATGCCTTAGTAAAGTAAGTAATTATAACTACCATTGTATTCATAATATGAAAATTCATTCTAATGAACCAGAAAAATGTGGAGAAATTGAATAGTAATGGCCTACAGATCTTTGTAATAAGAAGGAATACTAACAACATAACAGACAAAATTCAGTTATGAATTGTCTTACATTGAATAAAAATTACACTTAAATTTCCACGATGAAGTCTGATTCCATTTTGGGATGATCCTTTTGGTGTGAATTCTATCCTGCAGACGCCACATCGATTCACCAATTGATTTCTAAATTTTAGCGTGAGCTTAAGAGATTGAAGATGAATTTGGATAACATGGGAAAAGCAGTAAACAATTGATATCAGCACTGAAAAATTTGAAAAATAATTCACAGAATTCGACAACTTGTGCATATTTGCAAAATATGTCTCAGTTGTTAACTCTAATTCACTCCAGATGAGTTTTTCTGTAAATTTCAAATATAATTGCATGAGGAGTAATTTTCTATGGAAAACAAGAAATTAATTTCTCCCATATAAGACAATATTTCTTCATGTTTTTCGAGGAGGTAGTGGACTCACATTCCCAACGAAATATTGTATATTTGTATATTATTGTAATATTCCTTTCGTTAACCTGGAATATGCTATCACAATATTCCTATTTCCGCTCATATTTAGGTCAATATGGCAAATTCACAATCAATAATCTTCATTTGTATAAATTTGTATAAATCTACTTATATTGTGAATAAATGTGTAGAAAAATAAATTTTTTGAGAACAAGCAGTGTTTTGAATCAGGCCTTCCTCTTTCCTGAATAGTATGGAAGACATCATTCAGATTATTTCGTGAGAAAAATATGCAATTATTTGCCACCAGTAAAAGATAACTTCCGAAGAAGTTTTTTAAAACTTCTCCGACGGAAAGATATCTATGATCCAAAAAATAAGCTTCATATTGAGATATGAAGTTCGTTTTCAGCTCTCGTTCTTCTTAAATGAGATCTAGATCAGTAGATCAGTTCCTCACAGACAAAATTTTTCGAAATTTAAGACTACTCCGTAGTCCAATTTAGTTCTGTCCAACCACCTTCTAGCCGTAAAAAGTATAACCCATCAACGATGAAAACCAAAACAAACAAATTTTTAGGGAAGGTTAGTTAGCGAAATTCAGTAAATTGTTTCCAAATTTTGAATAGATCACCTAATCAGAACCATATACACTGCGTAAAAAAATTAACGCACATTCTGAAAATCTCAATTTTAATGAAAGTTAACTCTACATTGACTTTATAACTTATTTTTTATGTTCTCTCGGGAAGGTTTTGAACGAAACAAGACACATTAAATGGAAGAAAAATTCAGTATTTCACCGAATCTTATGTGAAAGAAGAGAAATGAACAATTTTCAAAATACTGAAATGCTGATAAGTGATTTAATACTAGGTATTTCCACCCCTTGCGTTAATTACAGCTCGGCAACGACGGTTCATACTCAAAATGAGTGATCTTGAAATGTTCTGATCTAATCCTTCCCAGATTTCTCCGAGCTGGATTCCTAAGTCATTGAGAGTAGCTGGATGATTTTCTGAACTTCTCAGCCTTCTAATGAGGTTCTCCCAAACCTGCTCAATCGGATTGAGATCTGGACTTCTTGCTGGCCATTCCATTCGAGAGACTTCAACTTCAACCTCTTCAAGGTACTCCTGAACGATGCGCGCACGATGGGGTCTGGCATTATCGTCCATAAAAATGAAATGGCACTACATGCTCTTCAAGAATGTTCCTTATATACTTATCAGCATTCATAGCTCCATTATCAACGACCACTAGGTCTGTGCGAGCAGTCAGAGATATTCCACCCCATACCATAATCGATCCACCCCCGAAACCAGTAGTATTCAGGAAATTGCACTGAGCATATCTTTCATGTGGACGTCTGTATACAAGGGAACGTCGATCACAATGGTAGAGGTAGAATCTAGACTCATCTGTAAAGAGAACTCTTTCCCAATCGGCCTCTTCCCAATGGATATGCTCTCCCGCAAAATCCAAACGCGCCCTTTGATGGGCTGGGGTAAGAGCTGGGCCTCTTGCCGCGACACGAGGCCTTAAATCATATTCTCTGAGGCGATTTCTTATTGTCTGAGTGCTAATTTGCACCTCATGAGTTTGCTCAAGCTGATTTTGAAGGAGGCGAGCGGTTGAAAGTGGATAACATATGCATGCATAATTCTGATAAAAATAATTATCATTGAGAACACCTTCAGTTGTAGAATAAATTTGAGATTTCCATAATGTGCGTTAATTTTTTGCGCAGTGTATTTCAATTTACTATAGAAAAAAAAACACAAATCACGATTTCTTAGGCCTTCGCTGTCAATTTTCTTGAAAGCTGTCAAAAAAGTGTCAATTGGTTTCACCAACTGTCTGAAAGGCTCATAACTTCACGTTGGGGTTTTTGGTGTCCCCTCTATCTCTTTTTCGTCGAAGTATCGATACGGATGAACCTATAATGAATGGAGCAAAGTGTATTTAGTTAGATGATGTGCATTAATGATGCTATATTCCCAACCACTCTCTGATAACTGTATTTCACCATTCTAAATTCAATCCAACCACAAACATGAATGAGATGACCAGTTTGCCAACAAAATTAAACCAGAAATTGATCCCAATTCATAACTGTGAGCTGTAATTAGGCCTAATTATAGTCCGTTTGTTGTGGTGCAAATTTTTATTAATTGGAGCAAACGGTATCCATTTCTCCCTAGTTCCATTTCTGCAAATTTGCGTTGTTTTACCGGTAAATGTTATGTGATTTGAATTTTATAATGCAACGCGATCTAATTGCTCCAATTAGTTGAACACAAAATTATATCGTAGATTCATCGTGACATGTATGTATTTTATGGATGTGGGCGACGACAAGTAAAATGAAGGTACTTAATTGAGCAGAAAATTATAATTGGTTCACTTAACTATCTCGTTTGGAATAAAATAGTGTGTGGATATTTCGAATATATTTTTTTATTTATATACATTTCAATGATACCTAGATACTGAACATCTGTATGTACCTATCACATACAATTATAAGTACCTGTTACCTTTCACGATCGAAGCTGTATCATCAGCATATAATGAAATTGAACCCTCCACTTGAATTTCTAGATAATTTAGAGATAAAATGAAAAGAATTGGACCAAGTACTATTCCCTGTGGAATTCCCATCTGAATTTCTAGTTTATCACTGAGTAAATTCGATGTATTCATCATTGGTTGAATTTTGTCCAGATCAATCTTGGATAATTCGAGAGCAGCTCACCGAATTCCATATCCAGAAAGAGTATTCAACAATCTGTCATGTGGAACAATACAGCCAAGTCCATAAAAACAGCTGCACTTTTTCTTCACTCGTTCAGATTGTCTTGAAATTTTTGTTTTTAATAATTGTAGGTGCTTAGCCTGTCAGGCAAATATTTGAAAATGAAGGTACACAGTTAGCTATATAATAAATATGGAATTTTGTAGTCGGAGGAGTCATCTTTGATGATAAAGGAAAGTCTATTCCGTAAGGAAAAAATGAAGCATTTCCCATGTGATGAATTGAAATATCTCAGTCCACCAATATAGACTTCAGAAATTTATATTCATAGCCCAGAAAGTTACTTTGATGCTTATCGGTATGGTGAAGGATGTTTGCGAGACGATAACGATTGAAATTATTGATTTTCGGTTCAAGTTCCTCATGAGACTCAGGCGATATCAGGTTGCACTAAATGCGTACGAGAGCAGAAAAATTCGGGGCTAAAATCGTGGGATTTGCAACGTGGCAGTACCCGAAAGTTTCATGGGAAACTGCGTCATCCTTTCAGACCCAACCCGCGGGAGATGGAAAGAAGGAAAATCTTCAATTTGGTTTTTAAAAACGAAGAAGGAAACTCTTTATTTTGATGGGTTTTCAAAAAAGCGAAGGAGGAAAATCTTCAATTTGCTATGGGGACGAAAAAAGTAGTAAGTGGAGAAGCCTTAAACGGGAAGGTTCTCAGTGTACTCGGGATACGGATCGGAAATTAGGAGAAACTGGAGAAGCCTTAAACGGGAAGGTTCTCGGTTGACTCGGGTTCGGTTTTAGGGTAGGTACTTCAGTGTTTGGAAGTACGGTCTCAAAGCGGTGACGGAAAAATGCTATTAGAGAAATAGTGGATTTAATGATAATGATAGATAACGTCTCATCGGAAAACCGGGAGTGAAATCAATCTGGGATCTGCGAGTTGGTGACGTATTTTTGTGTTTCTTTTGTTTTTCAGCATATTTTCATCATCCTTAGGATTACCAGCACGAGGAGAAAGTTCAGGTATTTTTGTGTATGCTCAGCTTGTTTGAGTACCTATTGTTAGAAAGCTGCATGCAAGGCCAGAAATCTTTTAAAGTCCAGAGTCTCGAAATCTACCACAAGTCTATCGGCACTTTGAATTTTATTGTTTTTGAGATCTCTCCTTAGTTGTTGGTACTTTGATTTGTATTGTTTTGCGGTTTAAGGTTATGATGATTTAGTTTCGCTCTGTAATTCGAACTTGATTTGATGATTTAATTTGGTTTTTGACAATTTAATTTTGCTGTGAAATTTGGCGTTTGTTTTGATATTATGAATTCGATTTGATAAATTGACTGAATATTTTGATTTCGAATTTCTTCGATGATCTCCCAACTTTCGTGCGGGAACTATATAATTTAGTTCCGTGAAGCGATCCAAGTCCCAATAAATCACCCGAATATCTTGAAAACACCTATAGAAGCTCTTTCCTACCGGTGCGTGAAACAGGCCCACTTGGAGTTCCAGCGAACTTTTTATGAATAACACTCCTTCTCAGACTGCTTTATAACCCCAGATAATTAATGCTTTTCCCGGAAGGGAATTAAAACGGTACATTAATTTTTTTCCCAAAACGATAGACCCGCTGCAAATGCATAATAAATAAATCTCGCCGGTTTTATTGACTGTGGATTTTCCTCTTTTGCGGCCGAAAGCGACAAAGTGGTCCGTAATAATTACGCGAATAAGAATGCTCTTATGCTCCAAACGCCGAAAGGGACATATCGATCCTCCGAACCAGACCACGTCCTAAATGGCCCGCTTTCGGAGCCCCGGGAATATTTATGCTATTGGAATAATTTATCTGAACCTATAAATTTGACCGCTAAAAACTGCAAATTTCGCTTGGCCGCGATAGCGTGGTTCGCTCCGAATCTTCAGCTCGTAGGAATCGCCGGGGATCTCTAACAACCGTTTAATTGTTCGACTTCATCAGAAAATTGAATAATGAAACAGAAATCCGAATGCTGCGAGCTCCTAATTGAGTAATACAGGCTGATCTGCCAGCCCTATGTTATGACCTCGATGGAATTAGAATTTCCTACCTTTCGGATCATTCTCATTGGTTCTAAACGATAGTAAATGGCTGATTGAGGGACTCCAAGTGTTTTTGGTAGTTTCTCTTGCGATATTCATCCAGCCTTGCCATTTATTCTTTATCCAGAAACTTTTGTGTCGTTCTCGTCTCCCAAATCAAAATTGCCACTTTCGAACCTGTCAAACCACTTCTGGCATGTTCGTATAGCTAGAGCATCACCACCATAAACCTCCACTAAAAACTTTCGGCAGTCTTCTACTCAGGGGCTGCTCCAGGATTTTTTTTTTTGGTGGGCCCAGTTTAGGAGAAACGCGAGAACTAGGAAATACCCCTTAATTATTAGGAGCTCCACTAGTATAAATATGAAATTTTTGAGTAAGCCCGGTCCTACCCGGCCTACCTGCTAGTACTGCCACAACATAGTTTCTGTGTGCACACAGAAACTATGTTGTTTCCGTTCAGCGAAATGACAGCTTAATATGACACTGCAAAATTAGGGTGTTCCCAGATTAAACAATAAAATGATAAACAAGTAGCGATATCTGTTATCAAAACTTTATCAAACTCTTGATAGTTATGATATCCATGGACACAACGAGATCTACTGAACAATTTCCGAGAAACTGTGAATATTCATGGACAAAATGACATATAGGCCACAGGCAGGTAGTTTCCTAACTATAGTTACAAAACTATTGACAAAAATCACAAATGAAACGCTTGGTTCTTCTAGGAACCTCAGCACAAGATGCGTGAGCCCAATGCAACTAATGGATGCATCGTAATCAGTCTTTTCCAGGGCTAATCCTGGAGAAGACTGGTTTTTCTCGATCTAAATCGGGAAAAAAGGGCATATTATAATAGACAAATGGACAGTCGTCTTGATCATCTCGAAAGTTGCTAGGAACATTTTATTCTTCATTGTCTTCTTTAAATAATGCTCTAGGTACCAATCTCCTTTTCTTTGGAGGAGGTATGGGATCTTTTTTTATTTGATTGCAATGATATTAGGTTTAGAAGTTGAAACTAAGTACGTTTATCGAGTCTTCGGCTCACGTTTGCCTTGTCCACTTATGAATCGTCCTTTAGGCAATAGAGGAACCTCCTCATAGGATCAGCAAGAGAAGGTTAAGATGCATTGCTTTTATTAGCTGCAGTGCAGATGAATATTCTGTTATGAATATGTTAAGACAAGTCCTGGCTCTTTGTTTGCTGATGGGGCCTGGGATGAATGGTCCCGGTGTTGTCCGATAGATACGGTTAATTCAACTGAAATACCCATGGGCGTAGCTAGCCTTTTTTCCTGGGGGGGGCCTGAGGGGGCACAGTGGAAAACGAGCAAGGAAAAACAAATGTGTTTTTCAGTAAGCCCCCCCCCCCCTATATCTACGCCCATGGAAATACCTATGTCATTTTGTGCGTTCACTGTATATGTCATTTTATCCATAAAGCCTTATCAAACTAGAAATATATCGAAATAATACAAAAAAAATATTTAACATAAAAAAGCTTCGTAAATATAGATAAGTAAAGTTTGAAATGAATGCAATACAAATGGAAAAATGATGAAAACTGGCCATTTCTTGTAAAAATTTGGCGCAATGAGAAAATACTAATGATCTATTGATTTCTGTTATCACTCATAACCACCGAATGAACTAGAGTAGCGCTTCCGAGTTTTTAGAGGTTAATAGAACCCACTCGGGTCGTGTGATAATAATAATAATAATAATAATAATAATTTATTGACCATCAACAAATACATGGTATGTCAAATCGAAATAAAGTAAGGAAACAAGCAAATAAACATATACACTCACACATAAATACATATAACAAATGTAGTTGACAATGAAATAGGACAAACTTATTTAATTAGAGCAATACTGAACAAACTCCTCTACGCTATAAAAACAATTTTCTATGAGACACGACTTCAGATCTCGTCTGAACGTCCTGGCGCTCAACCTAGTTAGGTTATATGGTAGGCAGTTTCGCATTTGATTCCTATACAAACTCAAGATATGATAACATTTCGTACATATATGACATTTTGTACGTATTTTCCCTACCCTTTTGACGAAATTCTCAACAACATTATTGAATATATGTGGTGGAATTTCACTGATAAAACTTCTAATTTCGACTCTCAATGCTTTGATGAATCATTCATGTCAAACATGCGCCATGTTTGACAGTCATAATGTCACACGATTATGACGTGACAGATGGAAAGTTGACAGATGGGAGCATTACACGGCGGAACAACGTGTCCGGATTGTCAAAATTATTATCCAAATGGTGAAAGTTTAATTGGCACTATTAGTATAGTGCCTTCAATCTTCGAAAGTCGCCCTTATTGAAGCACCCTTCATAAAGCGAATATACAAGCAGTTCGCATAAAACACTTTTAAGGACAATTCACAAATAATCCTGCAATTATCATTCGCCAAGATCAAACCTAAAATTTCAGCAAATATCGTGTATCTTTCGATTATCACAAACACTCCTTATCGGCATTTCCAGAAGGCTTTAAAACCAGCGCTGTGCAAGCTCACCCCGTTTTATGGCATAAAGAGACGCAAATCTGAACGAACGACCATGGACTCCAACTCTACAAAACAACACAACAGAAATCTTATCCCGAAAAAATTGTAAATCATATTTATATGAATGGGGGCACTGAAACAGGAACTGATAACTGTGAGCTGAAATTTTCCTCCAGAAATTATGACCTAATACCACCTCCTCGGCTGTGTCGGGACCGGAAAAAATGTTGAGGACGCCCTATAAATCACGAAACGTGGGATGAGGTAAGTAGCGAAATATAGGTTTTCATTTTCTGGAGAGCTTCGGATATCTCAGAAAGTTTCATGATCCAGCTTACTGGGATGTAATGTAACGAAGAAATATCATATATTCGGTTGTCACAGAAAGGGATTGAAGAATATGAAGGAGAATTATTCATTCGCACTGAACAACGCGCCTCGCAAGATATGTTTGTTGATATATTTCTGTGTTTCTACCTCTTGGGTGGAAGCGTAATATCTCATATTCTCAAATGATTTAGAATCATGTGTATCTACTCAGAAACCAAGACGTACCAATCAAATATTTACTCATTTCCAATTATCATATGGAAAACATTCATGCAGAGAGTTTGAAGCAGAAAACAAAGCTAGTCCCCGATGAACACACAGACGTGAACTGAACGCTTTATAACTCGTTGAAACAACCGGAAAATGGTACATTTTTTTCCAGTTTTCGAGTAACGAAACTGGCTTGAATGCAGCCTGGTCTGGAGGTCCAATTTCAGATGACTTTTGTGGCCATTTATTGGCAATAACCTGGCGAATGTTGTCCTTCAAGTGGTCAACCATTCCGGGCTTATCGACTTCACATATCCCCACAGAAAATAGCTGCGTCAAATCGCACGATATTGGCGGCCAATTCACGAGTCCGGAACGTGAAAATATGCTTTTACCAAACGTTTCCTTCAATAAATCAATTGTAGCACGAGCTGAGTGACATGTTACGCCGTCTTGTTGGAACCAAAGCTCCTGGACATCATGGTTGTTCAATTGATGAACGAAAAAGTCAGTAAAAGTAGCTCTATAGCGGTCACCATTGACTGTAACGTTCTGGCTAGCATCGCTTTTGAAGGAGTGCGGATCAATTATTTCCCCAACTCAGAAAGCACACCAAACAGTTTTTGAGGATGTTACGGTATCTCAACTGAACATGAGGATTATCATCACTCAAAAAACGGCATTTTAGTTTATAGACGTATCACTTCAATTAGAAGTGAGCTTAATCGGTAAACAAAATCCGCTTATAAAAATTGGAATCAACAGAAATCTTGTTTTGGGGCCATTTACCGAATCTTCGCCTTGCTAGCGGATTTTGGGCTTCAATTCTTGACGAATTGGTTTCTGTAAGCACGGTAACCAAGATCTTTTCGTAAAATCTTCCAACAAGGTGATGGACAAATCCAATTCCTCTACACGATGACTGATTCAGTTCTTCCTCTACCCTCTACCCTATGCTCTATAGCAGCAATGACTTCTTCTGTACGCATTGTACGACGTCTCTGAGGATGCGTATTATCAATCAGAGTGAACCTGGTGTGAAAACGTTCCATAGTTCATCTATGTAGTTATTCTGAGGGACGATTATGTTGACAGTAAAATGGATGTAGTGCTCGATACGTATTTCGAACAGCACCATGATTTTCAAACTTAATTAGCACAATTTGGAAGCGTTGTTCAGACCACAGTCTATTCATGTTGAAATGCCTAACCAAATTGAAAACAAATCACTCGACAGCTGGAAAAAGGGCCGTCAGTTAATGAAGTGTTGCCAATTCAAAGTTCTAAAGCTCCCGTTAGATCAATAAAATTGTTCGTTAGAATCTATTCATGAGTGATTGCCTGGGCAACACATCTAGATCCTAAAGATAGCTGTTTAACCACTATTCAATGCATATTCATCCTGAATCTACATATCAGTAGCCGAGGATAATTCTCCTATACCCATCCTTACTTTTCTTCGGATAACAACGTTTCGATTCAGGCAATAAATTTACTTTGCGATGAAATGCCAAATCTCTCATAGATATCTATCGAAAGGAAGTCTGGCATATCAACATCAAGAAAGTTAACTGTTACTTCTAGGAAGCGAGCGACAAATGTGTGATTTAGCATTCCATTCGTTGTAGGTTTCAACTTCAAGTAACTTTGCGAACTTTTATTATTAGATTATTTCAACCTCAGACAAGTTTGCTTTCCGCTTATTGGGAAAACCATTTATCTTTCCTAATTATATCATGAAAAAGTTTGGAACTTCTGGACTGTGTTTTTTGAAGTTAATTAATACTGAAAGGGATATTTGCCTCGAAAGGTGAGTTTGGGTTCAAGGGGTAACTTTGTTTAGAGCTGAAATTATGGAAGTGACTGCGCGATAGCTTATTGGACGGAAACAGAGTATGCCCTCTCGTATTTACCATTAATTTGCTTATCATTCAGCCCAACCATATATTTTTCACATTAAAACAGTAAGCTTTGAAACTCTTCAAGGTACACCCACTTTTAGCAACAGGGGATGAATTATATTCTAAAGATAATATGATTATTCAGTTATTTCCTGAAAAATCGGAACAACTTCCAGTGCAACTCTTTCGAACATTCAGAAAACTACGCTAGAGTTGTGTATACACCTTTTATAGCAAGCAGAGTAGATTAAGTCCAGCATCACACTAAAAGTCCATGACAGTTTGAGTTTGCGAACAGAACATTTTCAGAAATGCATTAGGAATAAATAAGAATTTGAGTGGGTCCATGCAATATAATATCATTGGTTTATGAACATCACCCTATGCAGTTGAAACTAATGAAAAAAAAATTATAATCAGATGTAGAAGGGGACCTGTGAATCCTGTAATTGTACCTATCTTTTTCTGGAATAGAACACAGAGGACACAGTAAATATTTCCACCCGATTCTGTCCTGAATTTGTTCAATTCCAACAAATTCGTTCACAACTTGCGTCATTATTTTTAAAAATTCATCAGTTAGGGCCCCCCTTACTGCGTACATACATACGATGCTCGTTAATGAAGGAGTTCATAATACGTTGGTATTTTTGGAATATATCATCTAGAATTGTAGCTTTATGGAAGCTGTTGTAATATAACACTCTTTTGTAATTTCACAGGAAACATTCATTATTCTCTTTCAGGATTTTATTGCATTCTCCCTATAATGAACCTATACAATCGAACAATGGAAGAATACTATCCTATCTGGAAATCGATCTGTTCATGTTTTCGAATGAAGGAGTTGAAAAAAAGATAATATTTTTTAGAAAGAAAGATTTAACGGCATGCAGACAATTTTTTGAAATTCCAGAAAAAGGCAAGTGTAACTTTTTCCGGAATTAAAAAAAAATTGTCTGCATGCCGTTAAATCTTTCTTTCTAAAAATATTATCCGGAAAAAGTTACACCTGCCTTTTTGCGGAATTTCAAAAAATTGTCTGCATGCCGTTAAATCTTTCTTTCTAATTGATTCACAGACGTAAAAAGCATTTATATAATTTTTTTTTCATAGCATATTTTAACTCACCATACAGTTCTTCGTATGATGCAAGAGCACAGATAAAAACCTCAGCAAAAACTCTGTTTCCTCGTATAAATGTAGGGATATTGGATTTGTTTACAAAATGAGCTGATATTTATATTGAAGGGACATCTTCTTCTTAGACTACAATTAATTTTTCCTTTCTCCAAATGGGTCGACAAAAGCATTTTGCGATAATCTGAAACAAAAAAAAACGAAGGGAGAGAAATCGAGAAGGGAAAATCGATTAATTTATTCATAATCAACTTGTTTTCAAGGTACCGACCCATCTCAAAAACGAATCAGATATTGAATGAATAGTCTTAAAACCATCTGGAAATCTATATGTATACTGAACAGTTATTGACCAAATGGTCAATAGTTCTTCATGTCCACACTCACATCTCTGGCTATCAATGGCATTCCAATATTCCATTTAAAAAGCACACTATTACAACTACCGTAGCCTGTCATAAGACGATTTGAAACACACCAATGTCTCCTAGACAGATGAAAACCAGGAACTTTCTCAGAAGGATCAATTATTAAACTTGGAAAAATCATTTGAGGTCCATTCCGAACTCAAAATTTCTTTATAATTCTATTTAGAATACAGAAACTTATCGAGCCATAAAGGCTTACTAGATTTCAATCTAGCCAGTCTTTTATCTGGCATATAATTTATAAGAGGAGATTTTGGAGAAGAATGAAATGTATCCCATGACTTCATGGCAGCAACCTGTCTTCAAATGAGAGGAGGTATTATGTTAGAAAACACTGATAACCAAGCTAATGGAGTAGATCTAATGGTTCCAGTAATAATTCTCAGAGAAATATTAAGTTTTACATCAATTTTGTGGACATGGGAACTGTTGAACTAAACATAACAGCAGTATTCAGCTGCAGAAAAAAACAAGGCTGAAGCAGCGGTACGAAGTGTGGTCGCATCGGCACCCCAGGATGTACCAGCTAATTTTTGAAGTATATTATTCCTAGTTTTCAGCTTGAGATGTAAACTTTCCAAATGTACCTCAAAATTCAAAGAAGAATCTATAGTTTTATTCCAAGATATCTAGGAGTGAACTTATGATTTATGAGTGTATTATTGAAACTGACCCTCAATGTTTTATGTTTTTGGTGGTTATTTGAATGAAAACACAACACTTCTGTTTTATTGGGACCTGAGCATAAACGCCACTCCAGAAAATCATTCTTCAAAATTTCTAAATCTGCAGTTAGAGTATTTTCAATAATGTTGAAATCAGAATGACGAAAGTAAAGAGAAATATCATCTTCATAAATGAATTTCTTTGAGGAACTATCAGGAATATCACTTAGATGTAAATTAAAAAGAAGGGGAGTTAAAACCGATTCTTGGGGAAGTCCATTATTCAAAGTCTTGAAAATACTGTCAGCATAAACAAAAACACGAATTCTTCTGTCCGTCAACATACTCTCAATAAGACTAACCATTTTTCCACATTTCAAATGCTTATGAAGTTTAGAAATTAATCCATCTTTTCAAACAAGATCATAAGCCGATGTTAAATCATTGAATGCAGTTTCTGTCTTTAACTTCTTATTGAAACCTGATTCAATGAAAGTCGTAAGACAGAACAATTTCTATTTTTCCTAAAACTATTCTCTTGGTTGACAAATTAATGTACGTAAAATAATGGGTTTGATTCAGTGCTTCATATCAGGTAGCATACTCATTCGCACCATAAGAATGTGTTCTTCGGGAAACAGCGTGAATGAGTCGTAAATTACAGCATCTCTGTAATCAAAACAGCAAGAAACGGCTCCGTCATTTTAAGCTGGATGACAAATACGGCACGACCTAATGGAAACTTTGGAAATTTCCGATTATATACGCCAAGCCTTTCATTTTATGGGTACAGTCTCATCCCTCACCACATCCATTAATGCCACTTCAGCTACTTCCTGAAGTGGAGACTTAAAAAAGCCGATGTGGCGTAAGCGACGAGAATGGCAACCTCCATTCTTATCCTGCCCGGATTATGCGGAGTTACTACTAGAAATATAATTCACCTCAAACTTATTTAAATGTCTTCTGCTTGACATTTTCATTTAATGACTTAATTTAATGGTTCTTAGTTACCTGAGATAATCTGTAGTCGGAGCAAGAATGTCGGCCCGAATTCCACTTATTTCCGTGTAATATTTTTCCCGGGAAGTGGAACGAGGGAAGAAAGAGACGGTTTTATCACATTTTTCGACTGTTTGAAAGCGCGAAGTGAAATAATTAATAAAAGTGCTCTGTATTGTCTCGCAAGAACTCGATTTTCAACGAGGGACATTTAGAAAGTCATTTGTGCCATCTAGTACTGGGTTTTTGTGAATTATTGTAGTGACCATTGATAAGTGTGAAAGCTTAGAGGAATGGACACTAGCCAATGAAAAATATTCAAGACATAAATGACAAGAAAGCTTGATTGTGTAGGCTTTCAAAATAAAAAATAATTTTTTCAATATCTTATTTCCTATTTTTTTTATAGCTCCTTCAAATGTGGGAGAACTAGTTTCCGCAACCTGTACTTAACTCATTTATCATTCCTTTTCTCTGTTGAGAAAACACAGGACTTCGACACTCTACAGTATATTCTTGAGGTAAGTATACAAAGTATTGAGGAAAAAACAAAAAACACGACTACAAAATTGCAACTGGAAAGAAAGAACTGATATCAACCTTTTTGTTTGAATTTTCATAATTTGCGTCATACTATTTATTCATTTGTCCCTGCCTGCAATACGTTGCCCACAAAAAATTTCATTGATTAAGTATGAGCCTTGTTTTTTCTTCAGTTGAACGTTTTCGCAGCCGAGTTTTTGTTTTTTCTTGTATAATTTGTGTATTTCAATCTTCTTTATCAAACCTCTCATAACAGTCATAACTACAAAACCGTAACTCTAAATTGTAGATATCGTTCGACTTTTTTTTCTTAATTGAATGCTCCAGGTCACTATCTAAATTATTGCTAGGAAAATTACTACTGTGCCATTAAACGGAAATATCTTGGAGTGGGGGTCTGAAGTCAAATACCTAGGAATAACACTAGATAGCAAACTTCTGTGGAATAAGCATGTTGATAATGCTACTGGCAGAGCTACAAGAGCTCTGATGGCATGCAGGCGTCTATGCGGAAGGAATTGGGGCTGTAACCCAAAAATACGATGGATGTACGTCATTATTGTAAGACCTATAATCACATAGGGGGCAGTAGCCTGGTTTGCTAAGGCAAGTCAGGCAAGTACGAGGAAAATGCTCGACAAACTACAAAGGCTTGAGAAGCTATGAGAACGTGCACAACCAGGGCGCTTGAGATCATCACAGACCTCACACCTCTACATCTAGTGATTTATAGGGTAGCCCATGAGGCTATCCTCAGAGTATCCAAAGAAGGAGCAGGCAATGAGAGAGTCAGGTTTCAGAGAGCTTGGTCCTCTCTGAATGACTACACCTCATCAGTAAACCTTCCTAGTGATGTAATGATCAAGAAAGTAAGCACTGAGAAGAACTTCAGTACAATGCTAAGTAAAAGAGAGGATTGAAAAAGGGAATACAACAACTACAATTTCAAAGAATAACAATGAAATGGTATACAGATGGTTCTAAAACCGCTACAGGAGCTGGCGCTGGGATTCACCAAATGTGCACTATCGTTGGGCTCCTGTACAAGTGTCTTTCAAACGGAAATACTTGCAAAGATGTCTAGATATAAATCTAGAAAGAAACTATCAGAAGTGAAATATAGCTATTCATACAGATAGTCAAGCTGCTATTAAAGAACTGAGCTCTTACATCATTGACTCAAAGCTGATTTGGGAGTGCCGAAACAAACTCAATGGGGTAGGCAAGAAGAATAAGGTCTTTTTAATCTAGGTTCCCTAGATTCCCTAGATTCGGGAATCGTAGGAAACGAAGAGGCCAATACACTGGCCAGAAAGGGCGCACAAACGCCACTCACTGGCCCAGAACCCTTCTGTGGTATAGGAAAATGCACCTATGAGAAGGAGTTTATGCTGAAGGAGAAAACCGAAAGAGAAAACTCTGGCGGAATCTCCCAGGGATGGATCACTCCAAAAAGTTCCTCCGGAACTTTCAAACTGCTAGATCCAAAAAATATCTGGATCTCAGTAAAAACCAACTTCACTTACTCACTGGCTTTCTCACAGGACATTGTCGCCTAAAGAAGCATCTGTTGAGAATGGGTTTATCGGATACTGATGAGTGTAAATTCTGTGGGGAGAAACTCCTATTCACCTGGTTGCGGAATGCTTTGCCATTGCAAGCCAAAAGAAAGAGTGCTTTGGACAAGAAACTTGTAGAAGTGGGGAGTTATCTTCCCTTGAAGCCGTCCCAGATACTGGATTCCATCAAATCTCTGGAACTGGAGGGCGAGCTGTAGGAGGCGCGATGATACTAGCTCTGTCAGGGGGCACAATAGACCTCAAGGTCGCAGTGGACTGTAACCCCTCTTTACTATAACTATACTACTGTGCCATTCCAAACATCAACGGTAATTATCAATAAACTTTTCAGAATGAAAACTGAATATTTTGAGCTATCCGTACTTTTTTTTAGATCTTTTGGAGTACCTACTACAAAATTGTGGTGCATCATATTCCATTATACCGAACTGTTTGCCTAGCGCACGTAGATAAAGCGGTGAATTGTTCGATTTGACTCACATATCACATCATTTCAAATATGAGTGAGGAAGAATTCAGACAAAAACATTGTCTATCTCATTCTCACAATTCATACGAATCTAATGACACCTCTTATCTTGAAATCAAACAAGCTGTTCGAGTCGTAGAGCGTGAAATAGAAATAGACTACATGTATGCAGACCCGGCGAATTCACCATTTTGCAAAGACGAGATATAAGGTATAAAGACTTGATAAGTTTGATCTTGCACAGAGAACTCTTGATCCTATCACTAAACTGTCAAACTCAAAACATCCAGTAGAGACAAAATATTCATTATGGTTAAGTACACGAACGAGCAAGAAAGGGAAGACGAATTTAAGAGTCCTTAGGGTTTAAAAACTGTTATCTACGACTGATCCCCGAAAGTCAAGTAGTTTTTTTTACCGCATCAAACATTCGAAAATATCGACATCGATTGTAAAGGTAGAATTGCGGGTGTTCACTTCATGTAGATATAAAAACCTGGACTAATTTCCACCGGGTCATTTCCCTTAATCACCTGATATCCACTGAACTGAACGGTACAGACGACCGGACTTTAAGTCACACCGCCCGGGCCGATATAATTTCCCCGGATTATGAAGTTACAAATTCGCCGCCAGCCGGAGCGGAAATATTCGGTTTCGATTACCGCCTCATTTTCTTATCGGTCCGACATGAGCGAAATGGCAAAATTCGCAATAAATCACCCCCCATAAAGGTTTTCCGGTAACCGGGAAATCGTACCGAACGCGTTTCCTGAAAATTTGACCTTTTTTCTCTCCGAGCCGGGCATTTCCACCACTCCTTCCAAACTGCTCGAAACAAATGCATTTTCGTTGAATTATGAGGATTTGCTCGGAAACAAAGAAGATGTTGAGAGACGTTATTCATCTCATTCTTTCTTCTCGCTATTTGTTGAGTCGGGAACTACGTATGTTTATATCGAAAACTTTGAAATTCTTTTTTATTATTTATACTTTTATTTCACATTGATACCTAGATGCTTAACATTTTTGTATGTACGAGGATTTATTGAAAAATTCTTAGCCTACTATAGAACCAAACAAAATTTCAATGTCAAAATATTTTATTACTCAACATATTCGCCTCTTCATTGAATACATTTATTACAGTGAACCTGCAACGTCTCTAGACCTTTCAAAAAAATGTTTCTTCTTGCTCTGTAAACTATTCCTCCACAGCTTTTATTATCTCCTCGTTGGAAGAAAATGTACAACCTTTTAAACTTTTTTTCAGTTGAGGAAAGAGATGATAGTCGGACGGAGCCAAATCTGATGGTGAATAAGGGGGGTTTTCTAGTAATTCTAACCCTAAATCACGAATTTTTTGCATGGCAACATGAGATTTGTGTATTGGGGCGTTGTCCTGTAATAACAAAACACCTTTGGATAGCTTTCCGCGTCTTTTCTCTTTCATTTTTTTCCGTAGAGTGGTCAGTAATGTCGAATAGTAGTCTCCAGTTATAGTTCTACCCTTATCCAAAAAATCAATCATGATAACTCCATGGCAATCCCAAAAAACTGAAGCAAGAACTTTTCCAGCAGATTTTTGGACACGAAACTTCTTAGGTCTTGGAGAACCAGAGTGTCGCCATTCCATCGATTGTTGCTTTGTTTCTGAATCGTAGAAATGTACCCAAGTCTCAGGTAGTAACAATTTGGTTTAAGAAGTCTACATCGTTTTCAAATCGAGCACAGATCGAACGCGATGCTTCTACCCTTGCACGCTTTTGGTCAACATTCAAACATTTGGGGAACCATTTTGCAGAAATTTTTCTCATTTCCAAATTGACGTGAACTATATAATAAACGCGTTTGTATGAAATCTTCAGTGCTTCAGATATCCGTTTTAGCCCAATTCGACGGTCTGATAAAATCATGTCATGAACTGCATCGATATTTTCGGGGACTGACACAGAAAGTGGCCTTCCCGATCAGTCATCATCGTCATATACCTCTTTTTATGCTTGCAGTCCAATTTTCCACGGTCGCATACGAAGGACATTAATCACCAAGGGTATTAAGCATATCTTCGTAAATCTGCTTACCTCTTAACCCTTTTAAATACAGGTACTTGATGATGGCTCGTTACTCCAATTTTTCGATTTTTACAATTTCGGTGGACATCTTTTTTTTTAATTCATTGCGTATCTCTGGTTTACTTTTTCGATGTCGAACTCTACACTGATACTTCTAATAAATTATTGTTCGTTGATATGGTATCGCAATATTTTGTTTATGCATGGAACTGCTCTAGGATAACTAGACATCAATACATCCTCGTATAACATACAAGCATAAGTTTTCTACAAGAGGAAATATGATTTCTAACAGTTACAATAATTGAAACAGGTGAGTACATGAAGTTTCTGTAATTTTTATGAACTGAATCATGACATTTCCTTGAGAAACTGGAAGGTATCTGAAAATGGAATCCGGAATCAGAAAGAGTTTTCCACAATCAATCTGTTTTGCGGAACAGTATCGAAGTCCATAAAAACAGCTGCACATTTTCTCTCCCTGTTTAGACATTTTCTCACTTCATATAATATAACATTTTGAATATACTACGCTATATGTCATTTGCCACATATGATCCATAATATAATCTTATGATTCTTCCCTGGAAATACGTACGACAACAATCACAACTTCAAAGAAAACATGTCATTCTTGTTGGATTTATTTTTTTATGATATTGGAAGCAGCATGAAATAAATAAAATAATAAACTACGACCTTCAAAAAGTTGGCAAGGAAATGCACACCTCAAAACAAAATAACTCCATTCAGAACTGCGGATCTGATTTGAAGTTTAACCATATTTTTGATATCATTCAGAGTTCCTGCCCGAGATGCGACAAACTCGGTTATAAAATGCGCCGGAGGAAATTCAAAAGGGCATTTCAGTTATCTTTCATATAACTTCGTTAAACTTCGCCCCATATATTATGCCTGACATAATTTAAACTCAACGTTATACTTCGCAGGGCGCTCAACTTTTGGCGTTTTCTGTGGAGGGTTTGTCGACCGATATTGATGAATGCCTTCTGCATGCTGGGCTGGGGGCCCTCTATTCTTTCCAGGGGAGCCGAAAAAATCGGACTCCTTAAGACTGAGTTGGGAGACATCTCTTTAGATAAATTGACAGACAGATCTTCTGGATCAAAGATGAGAGGTGGAAGTCGTCAATGTTCCATCAAAGAGATTAACACCTGTCAAAAATCTGTGAGCCCTCTAGTCTATAACTGCTCCACAAGAGTTAGGGATATCGTATTCAATCGTTTTCAAAAGTATGTAATCTCCGAGAAAATCCCTGTAAAATCATTTAAAACTGAACAACAACTTGAATCGATCCAATAAAAATCAGTATGAGACATTTCGTCAATCTGGTCGCCTTTTTTCTGAAGTTTGGTTCTTTGCATATGCTTCATAAATGTTCTTATTTTGGAATGAAGTCAGTTTATCAACGGCTTCGATTTGAAACGAGTTTTCTGGAAATGCCAAGACGTAAATTAACGAACGCTGAGGCTAAAAGGGCTATCGGAATGCTACAGGGTGGCCTAACTGAGGTTGTTGTAGCGGAATGGCTCCAAGTCAGCCAAAGTGTGATATCTCGACTTTGGAATAGGTTCAGGGAGGCAGGTTCCGTGTTGGAAAGACCAAGGCTTGGCGGGTGACGAAAAACAACACCTGCTCAGGATCCTTTCATCACCTTTTCGGCGAGAAGAAACCCTACATCTACGTGTAGAATGCTACGGAATACTCTTCAAAATGCAGATGGGGTCCAAGTTTCCATCGAAACCATCAGACGACGTTTGAGAGAGATGAATCTAGGTTCTAGATGTCCATTAAGAGGATTTCCATTAACACGTGACCATAAGCGTCAAAGACTGGAATGGGCAAGGCAGCATATCAAATGGAACGATCAATGGCGTAGTGTCCTTTTCACTGATGAATCCAGATATGGACGATTTTCAGATTCTTGAAGAATAAGGGTATGGATAATCCCACGTATACCCCGTAATCGTCGTTATGTCCAAGAAGTCCATCCATTCCGAGGGGGTAGTGTTATGGTATGGGCCGGGATATGTTTCAACGGGCGCACAGATCTACACATTTGTCCTGGGAATATGACCGCCTTCAACTATAGGGAGCATGTCATTGACAATGTTGTGCGAAATTTTCACGCTGCTATTGGTAAAACTTCTCAATTTCTAGACGATAACGCTAGACCGCACCGTGCAGCCATAGTTGAGAATGCGCGCGAGGAGCTTGGTATACCACATTTACCAATACCTCCGCACTCACCAGATTTGAATTGCATATAACATGCATGGGATATGCTCCAAAGAAGATAAGATAATCATCAACCTACCCCAGAATCCTTAAATGATCTGAGAGAGCTTCTGCCCCGTTTATAGAACCAAATTCCTCAAGAAATGTTCAACAACCTCTTGTGTAGTATCCAAAGAAGATGTCAAGCTGTTATTGATGCCCGTGGAGGCCATACATTGTATTGATAGTCTTAAAATGCTTGAATTCTCTGGGAATAAAATTTCGTTATTTTACTCGATTTTTCTTAACCACCCTGTATACGCTGCTGACCTACAAGCTTAAATTAATTTGCAACTTGAAATCATATTAATATGAATTTTCATCACATAAATCTTATTTTAACTATCTTTTTTTGCAATTTAAGTCAATATCCCTAACTCATGTGTTAACTCAGTTTGTTATTTTTATTATGCAGGTTAGAAAATAGATCTCAACATTGATTTGACAGATGTCAGTAAAATTGAAACCCTTCAAACTGATCACTGACTGTTCAAATATTCCGAGCAATCCAATTTTTTCTCCACATCCTCCGCTTTCGTTCGCGGAAGGTGTCGAGAAGAGCACGTCGCTCTCACTACCCATCAATACGTTTTGCGCTTTTCACCTGATTAGTTTTCCACCTCTGTTTCCAGCCTGAAGGAGCATCGGCACTAAATCACTTCACCAACGCTTACCGTATTTGCTCCGGGTTAAGCTGCGGAATATTAAAACATATTATTTACTGGCTCCAAAATTTACAGCCGCCTTTGTATTGTAAATCTTTTAGGTTACAGGCCAACTATGTTTAATCCCCGATATAACCTCGTCGAGATAAAACATTCCGAGAACTGTTGTACATTTTGTTGGCTGATATTCGAAGAATTTTCTGATAGTTGCCTTCCTCTATCATACTGGGATGATAGATTTTTCAATTAGTTATACGAGGATATATTGAAAAATATATTCTAAATTCTGAATAATGTCAGCTATACTGACATTATAGGGAAAGCATCTTTCTGATCTTGCCTGTGAAGAATTTGTAGCAGGTCTAATGAAGTCGACATTTCACTTATTTCAGGAACCAACATTTTGAAAACCGCTAGTTCCTAACAAAAATCAACTGCATTGAAGTCTCTTCAATATTTTTGCGCTAAAAGGGTCCCATTTTCTGCATATCCTCTTTTTGCATGTTCCAAAGGGCATGGCCATTGAGGAATTAGAAATTCGTATGCAGACTCTCTGCGCTTTCTAATCTTTTTTTGATTTCTGACAATAATCTGTCGAAAACAACCTTAATTTCCTCGGAGAATAAACCAACTAGATCCGTTCTTGACTCATCATCGCACATTTCGTCAACCTGCTTTTTCTTCTTGTGGAAACACGTTTATTTCTAAGAATTGGCTCCACATCCATTTCTTCTGAATGAAGTGTAGCTTCCGAGATCCAGTTCTCAATAAGTTTTTCTGTCATTCCTTGCAAGATCTTCATAAGACCTTGCATGAACGATAATGAACGTGAAATAACTATATCTCCTTTCTGAATTTCCACGTTGGCCATATTGATCTCTCGCAGAATATTATCCCAAATTGTTAGGTTACGTATGAATCTAAAATCCATCACAGCATGAAGCAAATGACCAGCTTTATACTTCACAACTCCCGGTAAATTATTGAGCAAGGCATTAACAGCTTGATGTTCAGTCCATCTAGTTTGGCTACTTCCTTTAAAATTTGTTTTCATCCACTTTTTCATAATTGTCCATCGTGTGGTTGAACTAACGAAAAAACAATACAGTTTTTGTACAACACCAAATAAATTTACTGCTTCTGAACATGATAAAGACGAATGGACACCCACAAGATTCAGAGAGTGTAGAATTCTGGATTGGACTCCTTCATATATATGCCAGCTTGTCAACTTCTAAGAAGTCAATAAAACTTTCCTTTAATTTTAGTATTATAAGTCTTTGCCTTTATCTCATATCCAGACAACGTTCTCTTTAAATATCGTATAACCTGGTTCATTTGTTTTGTAAGAGATACATCTGGGGTACAGTCGAACATAATAGTGAAATAGTTGGCTTCCTTGATCTCATAAATAATGCTATTCCGAACTTTGGTGGACATTAAATCGATAATTCCATTTTGCATAGTTTTCGGAAGAAAGGATGTTTGTCCTTTTTTGAGTGGTCAAGATGCCACTTCAGAATCGGGTCATATTTAACAATAATATTTTTTTCCGATGAAATCAAAAAGAAAAAAAATTAAACCTCTGGTTGTTTTTAGCGCCCCCTTAAGCTGGCGCCCAGGGCAAGCGCCCCGCTTGCCCCACCCTAGATCCGGGCCGGTCTAGATCTTTCAAAAAATTTTTTCTCCTTTCTCTGTGAATCAGTCCTCCACAGCTTCAATTACCTCCTCGTTGGAAGGAAATTCACGACCTTTTAAACTTTTTTTCAGTTGAGGAATTAGATGATAGTGGGACGGAGCCAAATCTGGTGAATAAGGATGGTGTTCTAGTAATTCTAACCCTAAGTCACGAAGTCAACATGAGATTTGTGTACTGGGGCGTTGTCCTGTGAAAACAAAACACCTTCGGAGAGCTTTCCGCGTCTTTTCTCTTCAATTGTTTCCCGTAGAGTGGTCAGTAATGTCGAATAGTAGTCTCCAGTTAATTTTCTACCCTTATCCAAAAAATCAATCATGATTTCTCCATGGCAATACCAAAAAACTGAAGCAAGAACTTTTCAAGCAGATTTTTGGACACGAAACTCTTTAGGTCTTGGAGAACCAGAGTGTCGCCATTCCATCGATTGTTGCTTTGTTTCTGGATCGTAGAAATGTACCCAAGTCTCATCCATAGTAACAATTCGGTTTGAGAAGTCTACATCGTTTTCAAATCGAGCACAGATCGAACCAAATTTATAAAATGATATTTATGGACCATTCTATAAAACGTCGACTGAAAACAAAATCTGGATAAAGTAATTCATTCATAACGATAAATCATTCCTCTTTATTCGAAACGTTGGAACAAATGATCATATATAATTCAGTTAGAATGTCCATCATGGAAACCATTTCAATTCCAGCATTTTTATGATTTCCGGTTTACCGAAATGAACGCCAATTCATACGTATTTATGGTATAAGTTTGACATATTCGATAGCCAGAAATCGATTTGTAGGTACGTCATTATGAGATCCGATCCCAGAAGGTATTTCGGTCGAATTTGATGTTCTAGGACGAAAGGACTGTTGGGAAATTTTTCAAAAATTTATTCTCGAATATATTTGAATATTATTCTTGAAGATATATTTGGATATATTGAAAAATTCTTCGCCTACTATAGATCCAAACAAAATTTCAATGTCAATATATTTTATTACTCAACATATTCTCCTCTTCATTGAATACATTTATTACAGCGAATTTGCAACGTCTCTAGACTTTTCAAAAAAATTATGGTGAATAAGGGGGGTGTTCTAGTAATTCTAACCCTGAATCACAAATTTTTTGCATGGCAACATGAGATTTGTGTACTGGGGCGTTGTCCTGTGAAAACAAAACACCTTTTGATAGCTTCCCGCGTCTTTTCTCTTTAATTTTTTTCCCGTAGAGTGGTCAGTTATGTCGAATAGTATCCTCTTGTTATTGTTGTACCCGTATTTAGAAAATCAATCATGATTACTCCATGGCAATCCCAAAAAACTGAAGCAAGATCTTCTCCAGCAGATTTTTGGACACGAAATTTCTTGGGTCTTGGAGAACCAGAGTGTCGCCATTCCATCGATTGTTGCTTTGTTTCTGGATCGTAGAAATGTACCCAAGTCTCATCTGAAGTAACAATTCGGTTTAAGAAGTCGACATCGTTTTCAAATCGAGCACAGATCGAACGCGATGCTTCTTCCCTTGCTTTTGGTCAACATTCAAACATTTGGGGATCCATTTTGCAGAAATTTTTCTCATGTCCAAATTGACGTGAACTACATGATGAAAGCGTTCGTATGAAATCTTCAGTGCTTCAGATATCCGTTTTAGCCCATTTCGACGGTCTGATAAAATCATGTCATGAACTGCATCGATATTTTCGGGGACTGACACAGAAACTGGCCTTCCCGATCGGTCATCATCTTCAATGGAAAATTTACCTCTTTTGAAGCTTGCAGTCCAATTTTTCACGGTCCCATACGAAGGACATTGATCACCAAGGGTTTTAAGTAATCTTCGTGAATCTGCTTACCTCTACACCCTTTTAAATACCGGTAGGTACTTGATGATGGCTCGATACTCCAATTTTTCCATTTTTACAATTTCGGTGGACATCTTTTTTTTTATTTATTGCGTAACTCTGGTTTACTTTTTTGACGTCGAACTCTACACTGACACTTCTAATAAGTTATTGTTCGTTGATATGGTATCGCAATATTTTGTTTATGCATGGAACTGGTCTAGGCTAACTAGATATCAATACATCCTCGTATTTTCGGTTGTTTAGGTTTATGAATTCCATCCTGACTGTTGGGCGCCTTTCTTGACTGTCCCCCCAAAGCAAAAATCCTCGGCTTTAGAGCTGAATATTAAACTGAGCTAGTGAAATATTAAGCATTCAAACTATCAAGGAGTATGCATGGGAAACAGTTCTTTGGAGAGAATCGGGGCAATTCACTAAGCAAAGTTGTTATGGGTAGCAACTTTGCTTAGTGAATAGCCCCGATAATCTAAAGAGCATGTGCGTACTATACATTAGTAAGTCAGTTCATTAGGTTCTGAGAGTGTAAATAGTCAAGGCGCTCATATCCTCTGGATAGTCTTTGTCCAGCAGTTTTTAAGCGCCGATAATTAGTCGAATGTTCTATAAGAGTTCTAAATTCATATATGGTATAAAATGAAGCGGACGTAGTTCCGTTAAAAACATTAGGTATGCTGTAAAGTTAATTCAATATACACAGATATAGAATCAATAATTGATCTTCTAGGGAGATCAAACGAATCAGTGTTCTGTACATAACAAGAAGAAGAAGGTATGTAGTCTCCTCCAAATACTGTTTTGGGTCCAAAAATTTTAACATTGCATTGAACTGACATCGAGAAGATACTGATGCCATTTGAAAGTCAGATGAAGCTGAAATTATGGAAATGCGGGCAACCATAAAATTATTCACCGAAATATCCACCCCAGTATTTCCTGGATGCCGAAAATAAAAGCCAAGATGAAAAAAAAACGAGCATGAGAACTTCGGACGTGGCTGTCAACCTAATCGCCGAATTAGATACCTCAAGAAGTGAAAAGGCCGAAATTCAGGTCGCTCGTTAGTTCCAAATTGGTGATATATAAATCTATAACAATTTCATAAATTTGAGGGGGCAAGCCATTCATCAGTAAGCATTATAAGCGTTGGAGCTGGAAGGCTTGCCAACATTACGGCGAAGTTAATGTCGTTTCCACCACGAAATCACTAATAAAAATGTTATTATAGAGACGTGTTCCTTCAGATCCCCTATTTCCACGTACGAGCAGTCGTACAGCGACTTTGGCAAACGACTTTTGCGCTTTTCGCGTCTTCGGCTTGACACTCTGAGACTTTCCCCTGAAATAATGTGAGGAATATGAAATCCTGACAGGACATTTTGCCCCATACTCGGATTTCTCAAATGAAAAAATACATTTCTGTGTCAAGGCGATGCCACATATCGAATAGTTTTTTTGTGTGGTTATTGCAAGAGTTTCATTCTTATCGATTCCTCAATGTTCATATATACAGGGTCTTTCACGAGGAACCTCACCCATATTTATACGGGAAACTACTGAACGTATTTTCATGAAATTCAGTACTTATAAGTATTTCACGATGCTGATGAAATCTAAAATATTTTCAAGGCATGAGCACCTCCGGTTTTTCCGGAAATGACGTCAACTTCCGTTTTTCAAATTAGAACACAATTTTTTTATTGCAGAAATAGATTCCTTAGAAAATTTCAAGTTATTTTGATGTAACATTTTTCAGTTTTGGTTGGAAAATTCTCTCTGAGCGGGAAAATTCGAAAAAAAAATCGAAAATAGAGCTCCGCTGAAACAAGAATAACTTCGAGGTTTTTGGATGAAAAATTTTCATTTTTGGGATTTTTCAAGATGTAAGATTGATGTATCCACTTTAAAAATCGAAATCGCGATTCATGATACAGGGGGTGAAAAAATCGCTTTCAAAGTTAGGGATGACAAAATCGTGAAAAATCAATTTTTTCGAATCAGAACCCCATTTTTTTATGGCAGATATTGAATCTACGTTAAAAAATAATGTGAGTGTATGCATCACACCCTTGCCCTAAAGTGGATATTAACTCAGAAAATATCGATTTTAGGGCAAGGGTGTGATGCATACACTCACATTATTTTTTAACGTAGATTCAATATCTGCCATAAAAAAATGGGGTTCTTATTTGAAAAAATTGATTTTTCACGATTTTGTCATTCCTAACTTTAAATGCGATTTTTTCACCCCCTGTATCATGAATCGCGATTTCGATTTCTAAAGTGGATACATCAATCTTACATCTTGAAAAATCCCAAAAATGAATATTTTCCATCCAAAAACCTCGAAGTTATTCTTGTTTCAGCGGAGCTCTATTTTCGATTTTTTTTTCGAATTTTCCCGCTCAGACAGAATTTTCCAACCAAAACTGAAAAATGTTACATCATCGTGAAATACTTATAAGTGCTGAATTTCATGAAAATACGTTCAGTAGTTTCCCGTATAAATATGGGTGAGGTTCCTCGTGAAAGACCCTGTATACTCCATTCACTTTTATTTAATCACATAGGAAGTCATGGTTTCGTTTTCAGGAGTTGGTGCACCTGATGAAAAGTCTGTGAGCGTACAGAAAATATCGTTAATGACAAAACGACAGTTTCTTTGTTTACATCAAAGTAAAAGTATCAAAGATATTCCACATTTTGTTAGTTCGAATCGATCGGCGATTTTGGGGCGAAATATTGGTAGGAAATCGCCTATTTTTGCGTTCTTCGTCGTCCAGAAGAAGTTTCCTGTCGATATGAAAAATTTCGTGCAAGTGTCATTTTTTCCTTTCACGACTTTTGGCGTGAGTACGAACGGCAAATTTGAATTAGACCAAAAATCGATTTATAAGCATAAATAAAACGAAAGTAAGTACTAATCGACCTTTTTACACTGGATAACGAAGTTTTTTTAGGCATCTGGCCGTTTAGAAAGATTTCAAACGGAATTCCGGTCCCCCAGAAGTTTGGTTAGTTTCGGTATCGTTTTTGTTGCTCAAAATTTATTTGGAATGTGTAAATGAACAAAGAGCTTCTTTCTACGATCTTCTAACGAAAGCAACTGGAAAATATGGTTCAGGTAGGATTTTCGAGGAATTATGAGGAAAGAACTTGCAGAATGAAATTGCACGATTTTCGTAAGTGAACGGGTTCTGGATGGCCATCATCGGTCTCTAAATGATTATTGCTGAGCGTTTTCATGTTTCAAAAAAAAAACACGTCGAAGAAGCTAAAAAAAAGGAAAAATGACTATATTGCATTCAACCAGTGGCGTATTCAGGAGGGGCCCAATTATTAACATAATATTTTCTCACATTCATTATGTTCCCAAAGTAAATTTTGATAAATACATAAATACTTCTACCTCTATGTGGAAGGACTGCGTATGTATCTGACAGGAAAATGACTATAACCTAACATTTTCATAATATACACGGTGGAATGTGTCAGAATATCATAGCCAACCGGGATACTTTAGAAAAGTGAAAGGGGTATAGTTATAGATTGTGTGTGTGGTGATATTCGCCTGGAAGAATTTTGTTGTGGAGATTCTGTAGTCGAAATGCTAATGACCTCTAATTAGTCATCACAAAGATTAAGTGGCATTGCTAAAGAAAATCTAGGTACTATAACTTACATTCTATGATTATAGAGTAGTTCTCTCGATGGGAAAAAGAAATTGGATATCTTCATGAAATTTGGAACATCATCTTTCAAAATTCATTGAACTCATTCTGTTACTGCTTCAGGATACAACAAAATTTGGTGCTCAGAAACATAATAAATTCTAGAATCTTCACCAATTACTATTCTCTCATTCACCCATCTCAAAGTTGCATAATGTTTACCCAAATTCAGCGTTCTCATTGCTGAATCACAGAAAGGATGAAAGGAAATATATAATGGAAACAAGCGGCAAATTGCGATTAATTTGGAAATTTCTCGAATGCTACAGAGCAACTTTTTCTGCCTTCTCTGCCTGTGCCTTATTGTATTATCATCTCGTAAGAATTAATGAATAATTCTACTCTTGAACGAATACTGAAACTTTTGAGCGCCACGACTGCAAACGTTATTCGAATTTATTTATGAAACTATTTTTCTCTCGGCATCTGCGTCTGACAGTGAGTCCAGAAAATTAATTATTCATTTGCGACCTTCCATGCGATGTCGTTCAGAATAGAAGAATTCGTTGCGGTTGGGAGTAAAACCGGAACGATAACAAGGTTTCGAGCATCATCAATTTTCGCATCTTTATCAGGAATGAATTCAAGGATGTCAATTCGTTCTTTCCGTGTACACCTTCAATCTTTATTGACAACACAATACGCGGTCAGTTGAAGTCAATATCGACAGTTTTTGTCACTTATCAAAATCAGAACTGGACGAAACAAACCGTGGGAATTCACACCTATGGTGAAATGTCAAAAGTTATTGCAACTTTTTTTAATTCACCTCATCCTGAAGAATATACCGGACATTATTCTCGGTGATCGTCTGCTTCATTTTTTGCAGGTTCTGAATATGATCTGTGTACCGTAAAAAGCAAAAGTGTTGCTGAAAGTTACATCGAAAATTCGAAAAAGCAGAAGAAAAATATATCGGATCCATTTTTGATGGCTACTACCAAAAAGGATTACAAGATTACCGAAAAGCATCAAATACTGATGTGAAAACTTTTGAATCTATTAGAATTAATATTGTAATTGCTCTTTTACCATTTGTAAGGAATACTAATAGCCATAGCTTCCTTATGTCATCAAAGTTGAGGTACATAACGAAGTCATCATGACATGCCATTAGATAAAAGATCAAACAAAACCCTTCTTCAACCACTACCGGATACAGACAGTTTTTCAGGAGGGGAGCATGAATTTTTTCAGGGAGGCAATGAATTGATAGAAATCTTCTACCAACATTTATAGGAGTTAAAGACTTGAAATGAAATATTTATTCGAAATATTAGAGGACTATTGAACTACTGTGCAGGGATTATTGTCACTTACGAGGCTCAAGGGGAGGATTATGCCCCCCAAAAATGGAAAACATAAAACTAAAAAAAATCTGCTTAAAAAAAGGGCAATATGGTCGAGTATGGTATCGAAGCATATGTTTTCGGGGACGCTGAAATCAATGAAAAATAATTCAAGGCGCAATCTAAAATACTTTAGATTTTCAACTGCGAAAGGGCATTTTTTCGAAAAATCGAAATTACAAATCGTCATAGCTCCCGATCCTATGTTCGAAACCACTTCTTGTTTGTTTATTGTTAGTCAGCATTGAATCATCTCTAGGACCAATAAAATCTATTTCGAAAATGTCAACTTTTTGGGTTAAAAATAAGTAAGGGTAAGAGGGTGAAACCCCCAAAAACA
Organism: Adalia bipunctata; assembly: GCA_910592335.1. Taxonomy (NCBI): domain Eukaryota; kingdom Metazoa; phylum Arthropoda; class Insecta; order Coleoptera; family Coccinellidae; genus Adalia; species Adalia bipunctata. The sequence continues at coordinate 8,122,712 of OU342952.1, read as the reverse complement.
CCATATTCGTCATCTACACGCAATCGTTGGGAAATCTAAAGTTGTTATCCGATCGTTTAGGTGTTCATCACATAATAATATTGCACAAAACACATTTTGCCGATTCATAACACCAAAACTCTGCATTCTCTAAGAGTGTGAACAAAATTCCAAAATAAAAAGGAAAACATAAAACTGAAAAAAAATCTGGTTGAAGAAGGAGAATATGGTCATGTTTGGTAAATGAACCGAAGCCCTATCTATCACGGTTTGGATTTTGACCTGTGAAATGGCATTTTTTCAAAAATTCGAAAATTCAAGTCATCATAGGACCCGTTTCAGTTAATGTATTTTTTTTTATTTGTAAATTGTTGATCAGCTTTGTCCAAAGTATCTCTTGATACAATAAAATCGAAAATCCCAACTTTTTTGGTGAAAAATGCATAAAGGGTAAGACCCGCCAAAAACACCATATTCGTCATCACTACGGAATCCCTGGAAACTCTAATGCTGATATTACTTTGGAATGGTCTTCAATCTGTTCGAATCATTCGAAATAACCATTTTTCTGGTCATTAGCTCTTAAATTCTGAGGGCTTTGAGCTCGTGAACAAAACTCGAAAATGAAAATTGAAAAATATAAAACCCAAAAAATTCATAGTGCAGAAGGATTATATGGTCATATTTGGTATCGAATTATAGGTTCTCGAGGACGCTGAATTCAATTAAAAATAAATCAAGACCCTATTTATCACGGTTTAGATTTTGGCCTGTGAATTGGCATTTTTTCAAAAAATCGAAATTTTAAGTCGTCAGAGCTTCCGATTCAGTAAACGTTTCCATTTCTTATTTGTATTCCCTCCAGGAAATCAACGAAACGTTTGAGCCTCAAAATGGCGAAGGCACTGGTGCCACGATGTATTGCATCTAAGGACCAATCGTTTTGAATACTCTGAGCGTGTGAACAAAACTCAAAAATAAAAAAGGAAAACATGAAACTGAAAAAAAATCTGGTTGAAGAAGGAGAATATGGTCATGTTTGGTATCGAATCATAGATTTTTGGGGACGCTGAATTAAAAAAAAATAAACCGAAGCCCTATCTATCACGGTTTGGATTTTGACCTGTGAAATGGAATTTTTAAAAAAAATCGAAATTTCGAATCGTCATAGACCCCGTTTCTGTGATCGTATTCGCTTATTGTTAATCAGCATTGTCCAGAGTATCTCTAGGCCTAATTAAATCGATTCCAAAAAAGTCAACTTTTTGGGTTAAAATTACGTAAGGGTTGAGGCCCCCCAACAACATCCTATTTGTCATCAAGAGGAGATCCCTGGGAAATCTCATGTTGTTATTCGATCGTTAAGGTCTTCATCCCATTCGAATCTTTCAGAATACCCATTTTGCCGATGCATAAAACCAAAACTCTGAATACTCTGAACGTGAGAACTCGAACTGTCCAAAATTCGTCCAGGTAAGGGTTTGAACATTGAACTAAAATATTCCGTGAAGGGGTTAGAACCTATTTTAACTGGCGCCCGAGCCAAGTGGAAATCCAAGACTGTCAAGAATGAAAGCTCCTAACATTCTGATGAAAAAAGACTCACCTTTGGAAATAGCGAAATTCATTATATGGGTGGAACCTTGTGAGGACGAAATAAAATCCGTTGTTTAAATTTGCGCCCCCAGAAATTATATTGGCGTGATTTCAAGCATGCTTCCGTCCCTTTCATCCCCGATATAAATTGAGAGGGAGTTTCAACGTTAATGACCGCGAAAGATATTCAGCGTTTAATGCCTCGTCTTTAAAATTGAGTGACACCCTCGACATCAAGCCAGCGAAACAAAATACAATACTTTAGAAAATTCCTGAAGAAAGTCCTCCAGACTCGCGAAGTGAATATCAATTTTTTTCGGGCTGAAAGCCGCAGATGTGTCTTTCCCACGGAGTTTGTAGCGCACACAAGTCGGATTTTTATTTTCAGCGTGAGCTATTCCGCGATGTAAGTAAATGAAAAATGGAATGCGGAAAAATAAGTCTTTTCGGAACCGTAAATAACGGCAACGAAGAGTTATGTGTTTATCCGAGAACATTTTGCAGGAAATCGTATGGGAATGTTCGGTGAATGCCTCAGAATGGTTCGATTTTGAGCGTGAATATGTACGACAAGATGAGTGAATTTGATGCGGGATATCCGGATAATATCCTTGTGAATATTTGGTGTTTCTTATTTTTCTTTTGGGATATTTTACAGTAATCCTAATTCATCGATTCATCTTTCTCTGTGTATAGTATTTTATGGTCATCAGAACCGAAATCCCAGTCATCAACACTGAATAAAATGCTAAAAATGAAATATCGAAAAAATTAAAACCAAAAAATATTTATTCACGAGGACACCATATTCGTCATTACCACGGAATCCCTGGAAACTCTAATGTTGATATCAATTCGGAATGGTCTTCAATCTGTTCGAATCATTTAGAATGACCATTTTGCTAGTCATTAGCGCCTAAATTCTGAAGGCTATGAGCTCGTGCACAAAACTCGAAAATGAAAAACGCAAAACATAAAGCCCAAAAAATTCAAGGTACAGATGGATTATATGGTCATGTTTGGTATCGAATTATGGGTTTTTGGAGATGCTGAATTCAATAAAAATAAACCAGGGCCGTATCTATCACGGTTTAGGTTTTGACTTGTGAAATGGCATTTTTTCAAAAAATCGAAATTTCAAGTCGTCATAGCTCCCGATCCAGGAAACGTATCCACTTTTTATTTGTAAATTGTTGATTAGCATTGTCCGGAGTATCTCTTTGTATAATGAAATCAAAACTGAAAATCCCAATTTTTTTGGTGAAAAATGCATAAGGGGTAAGACCCCCCAAAAACATCATATTCGTCATCACCACGGAATTCTTGCAACCTCTAATGCTGATATTTATTAGGATTGGTCTTCAATCCGTTCGAATCATTCGAAATAACAATTTTTCTGGTCATTAGCGCCTAAATTCTGAGGGCTATGAGCTCGTGAAGAAAACTCGAAAATGAAAAATGCAAAAGATAAAACCCAAAAAATTCATGGTACAGAAGGATTATATGGTCATGTTTGGTATCGAATTATAGGTTTTCGAGGACGCTGAATTCAATAAAAAACAAACCAGGGCCTTATCTATCACGGTTTAGATTTTGGTCTGTGAAAATGCATTTTTTCAAGAAATCGAAATTTCAAGTCGTCATAGCTCCCGATCCACTGAACGTATCCACTTTTTATTTGTGAATTGTTGATCAGCATTGTTCAAAGTATCTTTCGGTACAATAAAATCGATATCGAAAATTTTAACTTTTTTTGGTGAAAAATGCATAAGGCGTAAAACCCCCCAAAAACACCATATTCGTCATCACCACGGAATCCCTGGAAACTCTAATGCTTATAATTGTTCGGAATGGTCTTCAATATGTTCGAATCATTCAGAATAACCTTTTTGCTGGTCAGTAGCGCCTAAATTCTGAGGGCTATGAGCTCGTGAACAAAACTCGAAAATGAAAAACGCAAAACATAAAACCCAAAAAATTCATGGTACAAAACGATTATATGGTCATGTTTGGTATCGAATTATAGGTTTTCGAGGACGCTGAATTTAATAAAAAATGAGCCAAGGCCCTATCTATCACGGTTTAGATTTTGGTTTGTGAAATGGCATTTTCTCAAAAAATCGAAATTTCAAATCGTCATAGTTCCCGTTCCTGTGAACGTATCCACTTTCTATTTATGAATTGTTGATCAGCTCTGTCCAAAGTATCTCTCGGTACAGTGAAATCGATATCGAAAATCCCAACTTCTTTGGTGAAAAATGCAAAAGGGATAAGACCCCCCAAAAACACCATATTCGTCATCACCACGGAATCCCTGGGAACTCTTATGCTGATATTACTCTGAAATGGTCTTCAATCCGTTCGAATCATTCGGAATAACCTTTTTGCTGATCAGTAGCGCCTCAATTCTGAGGGCTATGAGCTCGTGAACAAAACCCGAAAATGATAACGCAAAACATAAAACCCAAAAAATTCATGGTACAAGAGGATTATATGGCCATGTTTGATATCGAATTATAGGTTTTCGAGGACGCTGAATTTAATAAAAAATGAGCCAAGGCCCTATCTATCACGGTTCAGATTTTCGTTCTTGAAATGGCATTTTCTCAAAAAATCGAAATTTCAAATCGTCATAGCTCCCGATCCAGGAAACGTATCCACTTTTTATTTGTAAATTGTTGATCAGCTTTGTCCAAAGTATCTCTCGGTACAGTGAAATCGATATCGAAAATCCCAACTTCTTTGGTGAAAAATGCAAAAGGGATAAGACCCCCCAAAAACACCATATTCGTCATCACCACGGAATCCCTGGAAACTCTAATGCTGATATTACTTTGAAATGGTCTTCAATCCATTCGAATCATTCGGAATAACCTTTTTGCTGATCAGTAGCGCCTCAATTCTGAGGGCTATGAGCTCGTGAACAAAACTCGAAAATGAAAAACGCAAAACATAAAACCCAAAAAATTCATGGTACAAAAGGATTATATGGCCATGTTTGATATCGAATTATAGGTTTTCGAGGACGCTGAATTTAATAAAAAATGAGCCAAGGCCCTTAGATTTTGGTTTGTGAAATGGCATTTTCTCAAAAAATCGAAATTTCAAATCGTCATAGTTCCCGTTCCTGTGAACGTATCCACTTTGTATTTGTAAATTGTTGATCAGCTTTGTCCAAAGTATCTCTCGTCATCACCACGGAATCCCTGGAAACTCTAATGCTGATATTACTTTGTAATGGTCTTCAATCCGTTCGAATCATTCGGAATAACCATTTTTCTGGTCATTAGCTCCTAAATTCTGAGGGCTATGAACCCAATGAAAAACGCAAAACATAAAACCCAAAAAATTCATAATGCAGAGGGATTATATGGGCATGTTTGGTATCGAATTATAGGTTTTCGAGGACGCTGAATTCAATAAGAAATAAACCATGGCCATATTCAATATACGGTTCAGATTTTGGCCTGTGAATTGGCATTTTTTCAAAAAATCGAAATTTCAAGTGGTCATAGCTTCCGATCCAGAGAACGTATCCACTTCTTATCTGTATTTCCTCTATGAAATCAACAAAATGTTTGAGCTGCAAAATGGCGGAGGCACTGGTACCACGATGTATTGCATCTAAGGACAAATCGTTATGAATAAAAAGCTGTCCCATAAAACTTAATAACAAACCACGGAAGACACTTCGAAGATCTATTCCGAGAAATGAAAGTGAAGAGAAATAGGGGAAACCCGGATATGTTAAATTTATGTCAGTCCGAATTCCAGATTTCCATAATATAATGCAGAAATTCACAGCCTGATATGAGTGACATGGTCAAATTGGGTGGAGAACAGGCATAAATCAGTGTCTCTCGAGGTAAAAGAGGACGCGTGAGAAAAGATGAGATTTATCACATCAAAAGCATGGCTGAACCTCAGCTGCGTCTAGTGGAACTTATTGGTAAACATTATTCTTATCGTTTCTTATGAATCGCGATAGAAAATATCGAAAACAAACAAATCACAACCTGAAGGATATGGGTGGTGTGTGGGTTCATACAGCAGTTTGAACCTCCGTGTCTTCTGAGAAATTTTGTCGCATGATCCTTCAAAGCTTCAAGTTCTTTGAATTTCAACACTTTAGTGTTTATTCATGCGTTGTTTTGAGAGTGTCGTTGTTTTCAAAACAAATCGAAATACATCCTCTGATACTGAGTTGCCACTAAAACCTCCATGATACAGAATTCATATTTCAAAATTAATTTCCCGATATTTGCGTATTTATTCCCATCAGTGGAAAATTTTATGCACTATCGAATTTATTAAATTCCCAAATGCAAAGGGAATTGAACAGCTGCGTAATAAAATGCATTAAAACAAATGGATTATTTTCTGGCGGCCTTAGGCTTGATGAATTTGGTGGTTGAAATAGAACTGACCTTTTGTCATATTCGCGTGAATATGCGGCTTTATGATTGACAGTTTGTCATGTTTTTGTCATCTTCAATTACCGTTAATGGAAAATAAACTGCTCCACATAAGTTAGGAATATTGACTTAAATTGCAAAAAAAATGTAATTAAAATAAGATTTTTGTGATGAAAATTCATATTAATATGATTTCAAGTTGCAAATTAATTTCAGCCTGTAGGTCTGCAGCGTATACAGGGTGGTTAAGAAAAATCGACTAAAATAACGAAATTTTATTCCCAGAGAATTCAAGCATTTGAAGACTATCAGTATGGCCTCCACGGGCATCAATAACAGCTTGACATCTTCTTTGCATACTACACACATTATATACATTTCTTGAGGAATTTGGTTCCATAAACGGGGCAGAAGCTCTCTCAGATCATTTAAGTATTCTGGGGTAGGTTGATGATTATCTAATCTTCTTTGGAGCATATCCCATGCATGTTCTATGCAATTTAAATCTGGTGAGTGCGGAGGTTATTGGTAAATGTGCAATACCAAGCTCATCGCGCGCATTCTCAACTATGGCTGCACGATGCGATCTAGCGTTATCGTCTAGAAATTGAAAAGGTTCACCAATAGCAGCTTGTAAATTTGGTACAACATTGTCAATGACATGCTCCCTATAGTGTAAGGAGGTCATATTCCCAGGACAATTGTGTATATCTGTGCGCCCGTTGAAACATATCCCGGCCCATACCTTAACACTCGCCCCTCAGAATGGATGGACTTCTTGTACATGGCGACGATTACGGGGTATGCGTGGGATTGTCCATACTCTTATTCTTCGAGAATCTAAAAATCGTCCATATCTGGATTCATCAGTGAAAAGGACACTACACCATTGATCGTTGCAAGTGATATGTTGCTTTGCCCGTTCCAGTCTTTGCGCTTATGGTCACGTGTTAATGGAACTCCTCTTAATGGACGTCTAGAACCTAGATTCACCTCTCTCAAACGTCGTCTGATGGAAACTTGGACCCCTTCTGCATTTTGAAGAGTATTCCGTAGCATTCTACACGTAGATGTAGGGTTTCTTCTCGCCGAAACGGTGATGAAACGATCCTGAGCAGGTGTTGTTTTTCGTCGCCCACCAAGCCTTGGTTTTTCCAACACGAAACCTGTCTCCCTGGACCTATTCCAAAGTCGAGATATCGCACTTTGGCTGACTTGGAGCCTTTCCGCTACGACAACCTGAGTTAGGTACGACAACCTGTAGCATTCCGATAGCCCTTTTAGCCTCAGCGTTTGTTGATTTGCGTCTTGGCATTTTCAGAAAACTCACTTCATTTCAAAATGAGAACATTCATGAAGCATATGCAAAGAACCAAACTTCAGAAAAAAGGCGACCAGATTGACGAAATGTCTCATACTGATTTTTATTGGATCGATTCAAGTTGTTATTTAGTTTTAAATGATTTACAGCGTTTTTCTCGAAGATTACATACTTTTAAAAATGATCGAATACGATATCCCTAACTCTTGTGGAGCAGTATATTGATCACTTATATTAGCGTGAGTTTATAATTTTAAATTTGAACGCATATGAATAAGATTTTAAAGGAATGGTACTCGTATATACACAATAACAAGAATAAAATACAATACAGAGTAGGACCACTACATGTTCTTCAAATAATACATCACAGGACAGTGTCACGTGAATGCGCTTGTAAGTTTTCTTAGTTCCATTCTACTGAGTGAGAGAACTTTTCAGTTCAGCTCGTCGAGTAGGAAAGAAACTACTTGGCCTGTCTTTGACTATACAGATACGGATAATGTAGTTGAAGACACTGGAATTTCAGTACAAAATTCGAGAAGTCTTCCAGTCCAGGTGAACAGTGGAAGAATCGAAACCTCAGTGCGATTCGATATCGAATAAGCGGCTGGTCTAGTTTAATGGCAGTTTCGATCGTAGTGGAGATGCCTGGATCTCTGCTGCTCACCTAGATCGTTGCGCTCTGGCATCCCCACTACAAACTGCCATAAAACTAGACCAGCCGCTTATTCGATATCGAATCGCACTGAGGTTTCGATTCTTCCACTTTTCAACTGGACTAGAAGACCCCAGTGTTTCCAACTACATTATACATATGTGTAGATCGTTCGCCAAAACGCAAGCTTTCTCTTTTGTTCCCATTCCTTTGAAGCTGTAGATAGTGCAGTTCTTAAAACAGCTTTGATGAGGGACACAGAGACCTTGAGGTCGCAGCTGAATGTAGCCTCCTCACCGAAAAAAAAACTATCGGTATAAGGTGATTTGGCAGTTGAGGACCTACTTCCAAACGAGAATTCACCCACGTTAGTTATTCATCAAATATTGCTGTAGGTGAAATTATTAGTATTCAACCACGTATCCTACACCCTAAGCCAACCGAATGACCCTCAAAAATGGAGAACTCGTGCAGAATTTGAATTCAAGGCCGTCTCCCCGCTGTAGTTCAAATATATGGGTGTGACGACATTAATAAAAGTACATCAGACACAATAATAGAGCACGTTCTCCACAATCGTATGAGGGTTGCCGAGTCAACAACATTCATGAAATATCCACCCGCCATTATGCATTTTCGGAGGGCATTACAACCTGTAATCATGAAAAGAAGACGAAATTTCCATGGACTTTTATAGGAGTAGTGGAGTGTTCGCGGGAATGTGAATCATACATATTTGGCCCTCTTATTGGATTTTTATATGTATTCATGCACATCGTTATGTTTAATGGGTATGCGAATGGGGTTTAGAACGTATTGATTCGTTTTCTTCCGAGTTACGGCTCGTAAAAGGAAAATTACAAGATAGGTTCAGATTTGAGTTTTTCATTTAATGCGAAATTTATATGAGCATTATATTACTCCGTTAATGGGAATCTGGGAGTATTATGCTTTATACCTTTCCAGAATGCACTCTTGTGAAAGCCTTTCAGTTAGTCGCTTAAAGGTTTAATTAATTTTGGCGTGGAGTATAAGAACTCAGCGTGCTTCAATTTCAACCAAAGGAATTTCACTTTCTCACGACTGGAAGGCAAAAGGCACAGTATTATGATCGGGAAAATTTCGAGTTACAGTTTTCACTCAATAATTTATACTGAGTGTCTCACTTCGAGTGGTAACAATTCGATATTTTTAACGGATCGATTCCACTCGTGAAATGCACTGGAGTACACACAACGTCAAAAGTCTTGGCCCCCTAGGTTTCTCAAAAACCTAAAAATCTAAATGAAATGGCATGAATATTTTCCTCTACTTCAACTGGAGTATATTTGAAACGAAATCTTGATTTGTTACTTTTTGCTTTATGCAGGATGGAAAAAATAGAAAAAATGAGAAAAAAACCCAAATTTATTGAATATTGATTTTTGATTAATTATAGGTCCACAACTGAATACAAATTCAATAGTCCTCATTGTCAGCCCAATCAATTATAACCATGTTTATAGTTACGGTAACTAAGGGTTTATTCGTTTAAAATGTATCAGTATGAAATGAATTAATAAATAAACTTTATTCATCCTCATCTAATACAATTGATTGTGATTCGAATTGTATTAAATTGAAATATTTTGGTTGACCAGTGTAGACTTCTGAAATTTATATTAACGGCCTCGAAAATTACTTTGTCGCTATCGGTATGGCACAGGATGACGGCAAGACGGTAACGATTGAGATTATTGATTTTCGGTTCAAGCTTCTCATGAGTCTCAGACGATATCAGAAAATCGTTCCACAAAATCGGTTGCACTTAACGCGTACGATAGCAGAAAAATCCGAAACTATCATGGAAAACTGCGTCATCCTTTCAGAACCCACCCACGGAAGGTGGGAAGAAGAAAAAAATCTTTAATATGAATGGTTTATAAAAACAAAGATGGAAAATCTTCAATTTGATTGGTTTGAAAAACGAAGAAGTGAAATCTTAAATTTGCTTTGGAGACGAAAAAGGCAGTAACTGGGGAAGCCTTAAACGGGAAGGTTCTCGGTTGACTCGAAATGCGGTTTGGAAATTGAGGGTACCTTGAGACGCCTTAAACGGGATGGTTTTCGATTGATTCGGGTTCAGTTTTGGGGTAGGTACTTGATTGAATCGGAAGTTGAGGAGTAGCTGGAGACGTCTTAAACGGGCAGATTCTCAGTTGACTCGTTTGATACGTTTTCGATCCGGTTTTGAGGAAGGTTTAAGAAGTAATTCAGTTTTAGAGGTTCGTCTCAAGCGTAAATGGAAAAGTGATCTTAGAGGAATCGCGGTGTGAAGCTTCAAGCTTCAAGGTTTTGTTTTTCCGAAATTAATTCGAATTTTTTAGATTACGTCTCGTAGATAGACCGGGAGTGAAATTAATCTGTGAACGGTGTGAACGTGTTTTGTGTTTTTCTTTTGTTTTTCAGGATATTCTCATCATCCTCAGGATTACCTGCACGAGGAGAAATATTTTTGTGTGTGCTTAGCTTGTTTGAGTATTGGTAGAGAGCTGCATGCAAGGCCAGATATCTTTCAGAGTCCAGAGTCCCGAAATCCACCACAAGTCTGTTTTTTAATTGTATTCTTTTCGAGATCTCCCTTAACCATTCGGAAATTTGAGTTGTATCACCCCATGTTTTCGGTTTGAAGTAATTTTAACAACCCCCCAAATTTTTATAAGTTGATTTTGCTTTTATAATTTGAATTTGTTCTGATGATTTGATTTGGTTTCAATGATTTAATTTTGTTTTGCAATTTGAATTTGATGTGATTACTTCATTTGGTTTTGTTAAGTTCATTTGTTTTGAGAAATTGACCGAATCTTTTGATGATTTAGTTTGTTGATGTGATATTGTTTATTCTACTTTGGCCCAAATATACGTCCTAAATTTGAATTCGAAAGTTTCATTTACCATGCCTCTCCCTGGAGAATGATTGGACACTAAGTCCACGACACCCCTGATTGGTGGAAAGCCGCTCTTCCGTTGAATAACGAAGGGAGTGCTTTTAACAAAATATCGTTGAAAGCGAGTAACCTAAGCAACAAGCTTGTTTTCACACAGTTTACTTTAGTTATTCAATAAGTTCAAGACCGTGAATAGGGAAGAAACAATAATGAAGAGAAAAAACAATAATAAAGAGACATAAATTCTTATTTTATTCTATAGATCCTCGTATGAATACTATGAGTATTTATGTCTCAATGTGAAGTGAAATGGCATATTTACAGCCAAAAAACAGCTGCAAAATTGATCAACCGACAAATGACCTTGTAGTCGATTCCGTGATACATAAAAACTAAACTAAACAAATCTATTTATTTCAATGTTTTCTCAAACAATAAACTGTCATCCAGCTGGTGCGGATACGAATTAACATAAATACCTATGATCCCGATGAACGCTTATGAAGTGACCCATTTTGATAGCGAAAATACAATGCAGAACGTTACATCGTAATCGAAATTTCAATATCACAACGTCCAATTATGCGGGATGAATTAACCTGGTATCGCCATCGGTATCGATCGAGTCAAAATTTAACACTCGATTTCAAATATAGCTTAATGGGAAAATGCAGATTATTGAAAAAACCGTCGGACTGCGTTAATTTGATAACGGATAAATCGAATTTTATCCTAATTGGAACGAATATGTACGCTGGATATTTTCGATGTAGTCCGACAACCATTTTATTACAGGATGATTGGACCAGCAACTTTTCGAGGGGTTGGGAAAAGCTGAAATTATATGTCCATGCGTTTTGATTCTAAAATCGATTATGGTGTGTCTAGTCAATACCGAGCATTTACTGCCAATTCCGATGCTGCAAATGTAGTTACTCAGATACCCATACACCTGGAATAGATATTAATGGAAAATTCATATTCAATCAAACATCAGTTTGTAATGAAATAGAACAGCGCCAGGTGAAACCTATCCGGTTCACAAGTTGAATGCTTTCGAAATGCATCAAATTTATATACAGTAACCATCTTTATGTTCGACTTGAACACTTGATTCGTGAATTCATTTAGCGTCCATAATTGACTACTTTATTGGACACCACTTTATTGGACACCACTTTATTGGACTCAACTGTCACAGTCTTCTCTCGATTTTGCAGTTTTCTTCGTTTCACACCACTTGTTATAGGCCGCATACAAATTTTCATAAGCATTTTTATTGGGCAAGAGAGATTCTCTGGCGCTTGCGGCTAAATTTTCTACGCTTTCCTCTCCCGAACTATCCATTTTTTGGATTATTATGACGTTTGTCACAAAATTAACGAAGTAAATAACTTTGTTCAGTGAGGTTGCTGAGTTTGCTGATGGTTACTACGTTAAGAAAAGCAGAAGCATTTTCGGAGAGAGCAAATATTTAAAAAATAAAAGTATTTCAATGTTTATTCTATAGAACGCGTCGTTTTCGAGTAATTCCTAATTTTACCCGATAAAATTGGACGAAATCATCCAAAATCATAAAAATTATTTAGATGCTTTCCTGGATTTATAACATCACAGAATTGCTGAAATATATGAACTCTCTGTTCTCTATACAAATTAACAATGTTGTCAGAATGTTTATCAACTTTGTCAAGACTGAAATCTACATGATGGAAAAACGTTCGATGTAGAGATATGTAATGATGAAATCCCACAAATATGGGAGATAAAATTGATTTCTAAGAAGCATGAAATCATACATTTTGCACAGTTTCTATTAAAAATTTATGGTTAATGATCCATATCAAAAATGAATGTCAATGAAATACAAAATTCGGATATGAATGATGAATGTCCATATAAACCACGTATTGAATTGAAATTAATGAAAAATAAAATTATACCTAGCACAACATGATCAGTGGCGATGTTTCCATCTGAACAATATCCTCTTGGAATTTTATAAACTCGTCAGTACACGGTTATTATCACATCAATTCACTGAAAGTATTCACATAATCATCACCTAGTTGCATTCTTCTCTGTAAATAAATAAATCGACAACTCCTAGTCCATCACGCCAGTTATCGCTATACGCATGCGTCGTTCATGGGACTTACGTTGAAGACACAGAACAACCACAGACCAACTGGTTGGTCTTTGACACAACGGTTTGTCTTGCGCGCTGGCTTTTGTTATAGGCGACTGAAATTAAGATCGTAGCAATGATCAAAACACTCGTTCGGCATTTCCGAAGAGGAACGACTATTAGTGAAAAGTAATCAAAACTAGTGCCCTTGCGTTAGTTCATTCGTTAACGATAGGGGACGTACTGCTTCCTTGGTTCCGCCTATACCATTGTTCAAAGAGAAAATCAACACAATTGGACATCATCTTCTCACTTTTCTCTCTCTGTGAAATATCATAGAAGTTGGTTAGGTTAGGTCATGACCTCGAATCCTGTCACTTAGGTTAATGAAGTTAGGTTAGGTTGGTGTAAAAACATTTTTTTATGAGATATTTTCGGGATATGGAGGAAAATATGAACAAGTGATTAGTGTTCACAAATTAATCGAAGAAGGGACTTATTTTGGTGGGAGAAATATGACTTTTCAATTGCAGAAATAATCGGACAAAACTGTAAATAAATATCGTGTTTGTGACATTCTCATTCAATTAAGGTAATAAGGTTAGTACTTGTGTAATTTCTCAATGTATCAACTCAATTTCAATCGAGAAATATGAACTTTGCATCAATTCCAGAGAATCGTATCAGGCACGTATTTGTCCCATTTTTTTCAAATGGCTTTATCTTTTAAAGAGAGCCGAATTCGAGAAAATGGAAAATTTTTGGTCTAAGGGATACGATTGTATGCTTATTAAAAAAAAAATAAGCAAGTATTCCTAATATTCCGACGTCCCATTTGAATTTTTCAATATTCAGTTCATTCGTTCGTGATGCAAACCGTACAAATACACGTTCTCTCATGGAGAACGTGAATGTGCAACCGAAAAACCGCGTCGGTTACTCTCGCACCCAAAACGCCGGAATGAAAAATTCACCATGAGAAATCCTGCAAGCAGTAATTTCATTTGGATGGAATGCCGAACCGCCGATCTGAATATCGGCAATATATCGGCGAACTTTCTGGCCATTTTATCCCGAAACAAATGGCTACACTGCTCACATGCTGGGCGAAGTTGTTCGATATGTTTTCCGGTTCCACGGGGAAGAGCAGATTAAATTATGTGGCACAAATTTAAATAACTAACTGGTTGTTTCGCCATTTGTTAAGGGCGCAAATTTATGATCTCAGTCTTGCCGTAAATGCGTCTGTAGTGTTTTATATTTGCATAATGATATAGATATGGACGTTCTGTAGTCCTAAAAATGGTGGAAGGTGATCACGCCCAAATACTCAAATGATGCAAACGCACCAAGTATACTCCATTCACAATTACATATTATAAAATCACAACTCTGGCCTTGGAAATTTGACACATTCCACTATGTATCGAAGTTATGAAGTTTTTCAAAATATTTTTATTTTCCAAGTCAACACTATGTTGCCCTTTCTACATTCTTAGCGTATTTCTCAGAATGTATATTTCATTTTCGAGGACACAACAGAAAATTGTCAACAATATTCTACATATAAGGGAGTTTTTGGATTTATGATTTCAAAGATTTATCGATGTGCTTTGTTTTCATCATGGCATTGTGTGTGATATGATTGTGAGGGTGCATAACATTTCTTTTTCTAATATTTCTCCATTTCGAATAAATTCATCACAAAGAAAATAAATATAATAACTAAATTGACGAATTTGTTTACAGAGAAACCAATAATTTCAATGCAGCAGTAACTGAGTTTTGGTTATAAATTAATAAGCAAGAATGTCAATTCCTGAACGCTTTATAGATAAACATTTCATTTATTTGATCTTACGAACAAGGGGTAAAATATTCTGACTGTATAGTAATTCATTAGTTTAAAAAATATTCATACATTACTACCACAGTAGGTTTGTACAAATAAAATGGAATAGGTCAAACATATGCTTCACATTTATCATTCACCTGTTCTAAAATAAGACACAAACTCCTGGAATATGGAAAAAACCGATGTATTCTGGTTCAATATAGCCTATTTCTGCTTTCGGCAAAGGATTGATAGGAATGAAAGCTCCAGTGACACATTTCAATTCATCGGAATCTGAATCCACCTACCGTTGAATGCAATATAGTCATATTTCTTCTTTTTTTTAGTTTTTTCGACGTGTTTTTTTTTCTGAAACGTGTAAACGATCAAAAATAATCATTAAGGGACCGATGATGGCCATCCAGAACCCGTTTACTTACGAAAATCGTGCTATTTCATTCTGCAAGTTCTTTCCTCATAATTCCACGAAAATTCTACCTGAACCATATTTTCCGGTTGCTTTCGTTGAAAGATCGTATGAGGAAGCCATTTTTGTCCATTTAAACATTTCAAATGAATTTTGAGCACCAAAAACGATACCGAAACTAACCAAACTTCTGGGGGACCGGAATTCCGTTTGAAATCTGTCTAAACGGCCAGATAATTAAAAAAAACTTCGTTATAGAGTGTAAAAAGGTCGATTAGTACCTACTTACTTCCGCTTTATTTATGCTTATAAATCGATTTTTGGTCCAATTCAAATTTGCCGTTCGTACTCACGCCAAAAGTCGTGAAAAGAAAAAATGACATTTGCACGAAATTTCTCATATCGACGGGAAACTTCTTCTGGACGACGAAGAACGGAAAAATAGGCGATTTCCTATCGATATTTCGCCCCAAAATCGCCGATCGATGCGAACTAACAGAATGTGGAATATCTTTGATACTTTCACTTTGATGTGAACAGAGAAACTGGCAACATCGTTTTGTCATTAACGATATTTTCTGTACGCGCACAGAATTTCTATCAGGTGCACCAACTCCTGAAAACGAAACCATGACCTCCTCTGTGATTGAATAAAAGTGAATGGAGTATACATATGTGATGAAAACTCACTGAAAATGTATTGCACCCTCACAAGAACTTTGTTTAATGTGAAATTTCAGAATTCGTTTCCAGCGACTATTCGAAATATTGCTGAAAAAATGTTTCTGGGGGATTTCAGTGTCAAACCAAATATTCCATAAAAATTTCATTTTCTGTACCTACATAAAGATTCTACGCTCTATCCGAATGTAATCAAGCGAACATTCCCAAAACTGATTGTTCGTCGCCATTGATTTCCAACCAGGATCGAAATAATAGTCCGAGGATAAATGAACGGGTATTTTATTTATTCATGGTCGTTGTGTTTCTATTATTTTTTCGGTATATCCAATTTGCGGAATGCGCCCGACTCCGGCCATATAGGAATAACAAACAGACAGTGAATCGTTACGATTTGTCGGACCGACCGTCCTGTTTTGTACCTCGTGTAATTCCGTATCAGTTATTTTCATCGGGTTCCTGAATCCAACAATCAAGGAGAACAATTATTGTAGGATTGTACACAAATATTTACATCGAGCTCGATTCCGAATTCTCCTGCTGCCATCGTATATCATGGAATATTTCCATACTGTCAAAAATCCTATGTAAATGGAGTGCAATTACCTCATAATTACAGCGATAATTGCTTTTCATTTGAATAATCGAAATACTCTTACCTGTGGAGAGATAATGGTGATATTATTATTATTATAACTCGACTCGATAAAACAACCAAAGCTTCATTTCAACCAGTGCATCGTGCATCACTTATAAATTTTTGCTCTGATGTATAACATATTCACTGAAGACTGGCTTCTTTTTTCACGCTGGAAAAGCTTTAATAAACCAGCTGTCCCTCAATTATCTAAATACAGGGTGATTCCAGAGGAGATCGTCAGATTTAAGGAGAAGTTTACACTAGTCAAGGCAGTTTCGAAACAATGTTTGGTTTATGGTTGGGGGTTTTTATTGAGAGTCTACAGGGTGATTTGTCCGGTTTGACCGATTTTTCTTTTATTGATAACGTTGGTATGGCTTGATCAATATTGATGAGTAGATCAACATGATTGTCTACTTCCAATGATTCGAACAATTCTTCAAAAATACAGTGTGGGAATTGTGATAAGTTCAGATTAAATTTTCAGGTTGAAAAAATACCCTGTACATTCCGTTTTTAGAAATCCGGTACATTCTTCAGATTCTGCGATAAGTTTACATTGCTGAAGCGTCGTTATTATTTTTGGCACACGTCCAGTTTTCCTAGAAAAATTTTTTAAAGATGAACAATATCGTTATTTCGCTCCAGGGCAGTGAGAATTATTCTGAATCGGATTTTTCTTTTATTCATAACTTTGGTATGGCTGGTATTGATGAAATTTTCAGTGTAAGACAATATGATTATCTTATTTCAATCATTTCAACACTTTTTCAAAAATACAGTGTGGGAATTATGATAATTTCAGATTAAATTTGCAGATTGAAAAAACACCCTGTACATTCCGTTTTTTGAAATCCGGTACCTTCTTCAGATTCTGCGATAAGTTGACATCACTGGAGCGTTTTCAATATTTTTGGCACACGTCAAGTTTTCCTAGAAAAAATTTTTAAAGATGAACAATATCGTTATTTCGCTCCAGGGCAGTGAGGATATTCTGAACCGGATTTTCTTTTTTCATAACTTTGGTATGACTGAATCAATATTGATGGAATTTTCAGTGTGAGAAAATATGATTGTCTACTTTCGATAACTTCAACACTTTTTTGAAAATACAGCGTGAGAATTATGATAAGTTCAGATTGAATTTGCAGATTGAAAAACACCCTGTACAATTGTACATTTCGTTTTCAAAAATTCAGCTACCTGCTTCAGATTCTACCATATATTAACATTACCGGAGCGTTTTCATTTTTTTTGGCACACGTCTGGTTTTACTAGAAATTTATTTTGAAGATGAACAATATCGTTATGTCTAGAAAAACTGGACGTTTGCCAAAAAAAAATGATAAAGCTCCAGGAATGTAAACTTATGGTAGAATCTGAAGCAGGTAGTGAATTTTTGAAAACGGAATGCACAGGGAGTTTTTCAACCTGGAAATTTATTCTGAATCATAATTACTACCCTGTATTTTTTAAAAAGTGTTGGAATTAAGAGAAATCAACATTAGTAAAACGTTTAAGCAGATACACCTTGTTCATTAATATAATTATCAATGACCACCATGCATCTGAGTCCTGAGTCGAACTTAATGTAGTATTGAAACGATATTATAGCCTTTTTTGAATATTAAATCATCATTGTTTCAATCCCTTTCAAAGTTCTATAAGTCTAAAAAACACCCTTCACTCACAATGTGGATAACCAAATATTCAAAAGCTTTTATTCATTGATTCTATCCATGTTCATCCACCTAGTTTCATCCAGAAAAATAAATAATTACAGTATTTCATTCAACTTCATTCCTGTTTGTTTATTCTTTGTTGATCATAATACAAACGAGCCTTACTATTTATAAATAGAAATAATTCCATGCCTGGATTCATATTTTTCCGCTCGTTACTGTGTTTGCATGCGCTCAAATAGAAAATGTTGTAATCCAACTAGGGCTCACTCATGTGAATTTCATATTGTAAATAAATCAAACAATGTCCTCCGTGAATCTATTCAACATACAGTTTGTTAGAGTTGATTACTCGTTCAGGGAATATACTTCTTCGGCAATGAAATATCCTACTATTTTACCTGGAGCATAAAACGATTTCCAATTCCTAAGAAAGACTGCAGAAGATGAAGATTTAATCAAAATTTGTTCTACTAGAAAAAATCTCTGTGTGAATGATTCTCACGCAGGTTTTCAACAGAAATAATGCGAAAATATCCAGAATACATCTCGTGGCTGGGATATTCGGACTCAGGAATAAATGGAAGCTCAGAATTAGCCGTTTTGGTACCTTTTATCTCCTCCAGATTTGTCCGAAATTCAGCGATAGATCACCACATTGTTTCAGCGAGAAGCACTTATTTGTATGCTCAGGGCAGACGAAAATAATGCCCAGCAGTATTTTATTTCTTGCAGAACAAGAACAGATGGAGTTTTTATACGTGAGGTCGTAAGTAATATATACGGTACGCTGTTTAGCTTTCTTTTCTAACTTAGAACTCTCGGGTCATTTGTGTCGGATTGAAGCTTTCAGCTTGAAATAGTATCATTTCACGTGGACGCGAAAAGAATATCGGCAACCTTGTTTTATTGAATCTGAGTTTTATATTCTCAAGGAAAAGGGCTTCTTTAGATCAGTCGATCGATCATGTTCAGCTCGAAGGCAATTTTCATATTCATATATCAATATCGTATGACCACATTGTATTCAATTATTGAAATGGTAAGTTTTATGCGGATCAAACTCAGATTTCTGCAACATTACATGACAACATGCCTAATTAAATGAATTATTTAATCAAGTCGCCAAAGGGGATTTACATATAATTAGCCCTCCAATAGACAACTTGTACTAAATCATATTTATGTAGTTTGTAATATATGTTATGTCGAGCACATATTCATGTGATCTCCTGTTCATATCTGGACCAGAATCCACTATATACTTAACGAATTAACCAGTATCTGGGTTTAATGATGAATGTTGCGCTAATGATTCGCAATCAACAATGAAATTTTGTTTTGTAAGATATTTGGGAGAGCTGATACGTCCCTATTCAAAATCTAATTTCTTATTTTTGCCTGAATCTTGGAGATATATTTTGCCGACATTTTTTAAATTTCTCTGTCGTCTATTTGGGCCACTCTGTTTTCCTCACATTGAAGTTCATGGTATTTCCAGCTTTTAGGCTATGTTGTTGCCATTTTATTTGTTGATGGGGATCTATAAGTCCAAAATTCATCTGAAGACTATAATCAATATTCATAGAATGTTATTGAATCATACGATTTCGATTCGTTCGAACACAATCATCCACAGTTCTCATCGAAATGCTCGGAATATATAACCAGATTCCTAATAAATTCTCTAATCATTGTTCATACCGAATCTATTCAGAATTGTGTGTTCTAGTATAATATCATGGCAATTCAATTATTATAACCATTACCTTACTGACGGGAATATACAAATATTGTGATTAAATACGCCCTGATTACAGGAAGCGTAATAATATATTTGCATTCATTCCAAATTTGTTGATTTGTGTTAAGGACATTTAATTTGGGCCTGCAATTCATGGAACCAACATTTGTTGGTTCCGATATGGTATTAGAACCTGCCCCAGATTTTGAGTTGGTATTGACCTCATGCCTTTTCAGAAGTTTGCCAATTTTGTGTGTCACCGATGGAATGAAAGGTCAGAATGTCTTTTCTTTGGAAATGGTTTTATATGGTCTCTTTCCTTTGTTGATTTCTTCAGTTCGATCGATCTTTTTCAGTTGTGCCCTTTGAATTTGAAAGAGGCCGAATTATCGGTCTACGGAAGGCGGGGTTGTCATTTCGAGAAATTGCTACCCCTACGAACAGAAATTCAACTACTGTTATGAGATGTGGTCAAGCGTGGTTCGATAATGCCCAAAATCGAAAAAGAGTATAGACAACGGACGTCGAAGGGGCACAAATGAACAATGAAGTTCAAGATAGACGTCTAAGGGCCGGTTTTATAAAGGGCACGTTCAATCCGAGGTTACTCAAACGAGGATTGGAAGTCAACCCACGGTTGAAAAAAGTTCGGTATTATGAACGTCTTTGCGGCCTCGGATGAACAACCTCGGATTGAGATCGCTTTTTTTGGGTTGGCTAACCTGAATCTTATTTCTCGAAGTATTTTGGCACGTTTTTTTTTCACCATGTTTGGATAAATTCAATGATCGTAGTCTAATAAAGACAAAACAAGAAGCTAATTCGAATATAGCCTTGTTTTGTGACGGTCACGGCAGAGAATTTAGAGAAATCTGATTTCCTAAATCAAAACAAATTATGTAATGAAAAAAATTTGTAATTTACGAAATGAGGACAGACTTCGTACCAATTTTTTCCACTCGAAGCTATTGCCAAATACGCTTTAGTCATTATCACTTTTGTAAACTTATTAAACTCGAATGATCTAAGTTTGTACTATTTTGATATTCTAAAAAGTCTTATCTCAAATTCTAATGCCAAGTAACCGAATAAAAGCTAGGACAATACAAAACATCCAATGAAATTGCATTAACTTTAGTCGTACTTGGATGTAGTTATATTTAGGATAGGAACAAATCATTCTTGATCTTTTTCGATTGAGAACATGAAATACACATTAAATTTAAAGATAGCATTTATTATTAACTATTCAGGTTGAGAGTCATGAATGGAATCAGTATATAGCAATATTATGCAGGACTCCACAAGTCACAAAAATCATATTTGTTTTCGAATGTAATCAGTTCCCGAATAAAAGAATGGGAAATGTTCTTTCACACGCCAGAGAGACTTTAAATTCAATTCAAAGTTCATATGTGAGCTTCATTGGATAATTGATCATCCATTGATCTGAGAGATGGGATCGGTCATCAATCATTTCTGTAGAGTTTATTAGAAATTTTCTATAATGAGAATTACCAAATTTATAAGCTTAGCAACTTGGAAATTTGAAGAAAAGTAATCCTTTTCACATCTGAAGCAT
Source organism: Adalia bipunctata (assembly GCA_910592335.1). NCBI lineage: Eukaryota > Metazoa > Arthropoda > Insecta > Coleoptera > Coccinellidae > Adalia > Adalia bipunctata. The sequence continues at coordinate 8,101,098 of OU342952.1, read as the reverse complement.
TCAGCTTTTTCACAACCCATTGAAATAAGCATGCACCTGAACTATGTAATAATAATCAAGAAATCCTTCTAGAACGGTGAGGGAGCTCCAGCAACACGGTTCTAATACACCGAAATTTGGTCAGTCAATACAACCTATTCCTTGTTAGTTGCTATTCCTGTTGATTTCTTGGCATTTTGATAGAATGATAAAATAAGCACTAGAATACTTGTCAGTTAGTTCAGTTGAAGGTTATAAAAGTGCATCAATAACTGTAACAGTAACAGTGTTGTGGCAACATTCGAGTCGCTTTTTCCCAAACTTTCGAAACCAATTGATCAGAATCGCTTCAGGATTTTCCTTCGGGATAAACAACAGGCGCTCCACAAGTGAAAACGTTCCTTTATCAGAAGCGAATCATCCCGAGTTGCTGGAACATCTGGAAGAGAAAATCGAGGATGGGGCACAATCCCACGCGTTTCCTGATTGCCACCAATAAAGCGCATTTTCAATTTCGATTTCGGTGTGAACTCTGTGATGGAAACGGCCAAGATAGTTCCCTTTCACTCCAGACCATAGTCGCAGGTGTTGGCTCAACACCAATCGGGGCTATTTCGACGTTGATATTTGTTTTCCCTCCAGTGCTCGGACCGAAACTAATGCCCGTTTCATAAATACCGCCCGAAAATCCGTTTTCCACGTTCCGGAGCTGCGAGAAGTTTTCGCAGTTTGACAGGCGATTATCGACGCCCGGATTTTATGTTACACTTTCTTAATAAATACGCCCAAAACGGAAATATGAGGATGTGATGGACTTTTATTCGTTTTTGAGCTAGATGAGTCCATCTCCGAAGAAGTATATTGGTCACAAATGTATAGACTCCGATAGATCACTATGTGAATAAGGAGCCCAAGACCCAATTGAGGGAACGCTTCAGGATTCTGTAAGGTGAGTTTACACAGGATAAGGTACAAAAAAACGTCACTTACCTTCAATTGAGATCAGCTACTGAAATGTTAATTCAGCAGGAGTGGGTTTTCTGGCTGACCCGGGTCGATATACTCCGAAGAAAAAAATTTTCGATCAGATTTGAAAAAAATTTCGAACAAGATCAAAAAATTTTTTTGTAGTATATCAACCCGGGAATTTACTAATTCGAGGTCGTAGATTACGATGCGGTAATTAGTTTTTCTGAGAAATTTTTGGTTCGGGAAATATTCGACCTTGAGTGGAAAATTGGCAAAAAATTGGTCGACTTTGGAGTGGCGTAAATTCTAATAAAATTGGAATTGAGAGGAGCTGATTATTTTGGTTATACTTTGGTTCTTCAAGAATGAAATAGTGTATTTTTTATATACCTGAGACGAAGGGATTGAATTTTCTGATTTTTTTCGTGAAGGTCAAATTTTGCCGATTTTCCATCAACCATATTTAAAAAACAATTAGTCTCAGAGAAAATCTGTTATGATTTTCGTAACCTACGGTATCGAATCCATGAATGGTGAAAATTTCGTATCGATAGGCAAGATTCGAATTTTTGCGAAAAGTCCTATACTGAGGTATGGAAAAATTTCGATTTTTCGAAATTATTTTTTTGGCTCCGATCGACTTCAAACTCACACCATTTACTAATTCGAGGACGAAGATAAAGAAAATCTAATCAGTTCTTCCGTGGAAAAAACACTTTTTAATTTACGAACGATGAAAAATAGGAAAATTTGGACCTTCGCGAATAGAATCAGAAAATCGAAACTGTTCGACTCTGAAGGATGAAAATAGATTTTTTTGATTCACAAAGGATCAATCTATATGCGAAAAAATCAACATCTGTGAAAATCGATTTTTTTGGGAAATACGGCAGTCCAAAAATGACCTATTTTTGCGATTTTTCGACTCAAGGTCCATTATTTCCCGAACTACGCGTCACAGTAGAATTCTAATTCGAAGAAAAAAATTTTCGATCGGACTTCAAAATATTTCGAACAAGATGGCGGAGTCGAGTGGTCGAGATCTGGTTCGTCTTTATATTCCATGACTTGAAGGAGGCTTCCATGGAGATGGTATCACATGCTACCGCAACTGCTACTAGCAGGGCAACAAGGGCTCTAGTGGCGTGCAGGCGTCTATGGGGCAGGAATTGGAGTTGTAACCCAAAAATACTGCGATGAATGTACCTCATGTTTATGGAAATTATAATTACATATGGTATCCTGGTTGACCAAGGCCAGAACTTTTTTTGTGGTAGGCATAGGGAAATGCTTCTATAAGAATGAGAAAACCGAAAGAAAAACACACTGTCTGAATCTGCAAGGGTCAATCAACAAAGTTCCTTCGGAACTCTGAAACTGCTGGTTCCAAAAGGTATCTTGAGCTCAGCAAGAACCAGCTACACCTCTTAACAGGACATTGTCACCTCTGAAGCATCTGCTGAAAATGGGTTTATCACACTCTGAAAATGAAGATTCTGTGAGGACGGCGAAGAAACTCTTACTCACCTAGTCACGGAATGCCTTTTCATTGCAAACCAAAGGAAAAATCTCCTTTGGAGAAAAGAATTGCAGGAGTGAGGAACTAGCCTCTTCGAAACCTTTCCAGATATTGGATAGGGGACACAACAGCCTCAAGGTCGCAGTGAACTGTAAACCCTTTCTGACTGTATATTACATAGAAGAGTTCATTCAAAAACTAGAAGTAATCGAATCGTAGATGTTATCATGAGAAACCATCAAATACGCAGAGACAGAGCTTCAAGTATTGCTGACTAAGATCTATATCAGAATAACTAAGTTTCATCTTTATGTATTATACAAATAAACAAACAGAGAAGTTGGATTTTAGAGAGCATACTGCTAGAAATGAACCAAGACAGCTTTTAATTGTAGGGAGATACTCTGCGCAATAAACAAATCTCAAATATATTCTCCGGATGAAAAACTTCGCTGCGAATAGCAGGAAACCAATTATTTTTTTCTCTACGAAATTCCAGCAATGGATATTTCGTAATTCGATCTAGCCCTTCACGTTGTATGCTAATCAGTTTTAATGAGGCTGCCACTAAAAGAGTATAATAGCTTTCCGATGAAGTTTGGATTATACAGTCTCCATAATCCCTCGGGATTTTTCATTGTAAAAGCCATTATGACCAATCGACCATACAGTCTGGAGAGTAACAATAAATCAGTTTTATCGAAGGCAATATTTTCCAGGTTCTATCCTAATTTCTCGGCTTTTGATGAGCTCTCACTATGCCTTCAATCTTCCATAAATTACCATCCCCAATGCTCGCGTTTGGTACTGGCAGCCAAGGGAACCCCTCGAATTCTCCAGGTGCCCCGTCGGGACCCCCGCCACCCCCCTAATCATTTTTAAAGGTCGTACGTTGAGCATCGGAAGTCTGCGCTGCCAGGGCAACGATGGAATTTTGAACAGGAAATTGGCAATTTATTATCAACGATTTGCACTTGATTCCTTAAACGAATTCACAACATTCTCTTTAATGGTTTATCGGGAATTGTTATGCTTAATGATGTGATGGTTTGTCTGGGCTTATCCAAGATATGGATAAGCAGGTATGTCTCTTTCCAAATTGAGATTTATCTTTTTCGATTGGTTTTGAAATACGAGGATGTTTTGATATCTAGTTACCCTAGACCAGTTCCATTCATAAACAAAATATTGCGATACCATATCAACGAACAATAACTCATTAGAAGTGTCAGCGTGAGTTCGACCTCAAAAAAGTAAACCAGAGTTACGCAATGAATTAAAAAAAAAGATGTCCACCGAAATTGTAAAAATCGAATATTTGGAGTATCGAGCTATCATCAAGTATCTGTATTTAAAAGGGTTAAGAGGTAAGCAGATTTACGAAGATATGCTAAATACCCTTGGTGATCAATGCTCTTCGTATGCAACCGTGAAAAATTGGACTGCATGCTTCAGAAGAGGTAAATTTTCCATTGAAGATGATGACCGATCGGGAAGGCCAGTTTCTGTGTCAGTCCCCGAAAATATCGATGCAGTTCAGACAGATATCTGAAGCACTGAAGATTTCATACGAACGCGATCATCATATAGTTCAGGTTAATTTGGACATGAGAAAATTTCTGCAAAATGGATCCCCAAATGTTTGAATGTTGACCAAAAGCGTGCAAGGGTAGAAGCATCGCGTTCGATCTGTGTTCGATTTGTGAAAACGATGTAGACTTCTTAAACCGAATTGTAACTATGGATGAGATTTGGGTACATCTTTATGATCCAGAAACAATGCAACAATCGATGGAATGGCGACACTCTGGTACTACAAGACCTAAGAAGTTTCGTGTCCTAAAATCTGCTGGAAAAGTTCTTGCTTCATTTTTTTGGGATTGCCATGGAGTAATCATGATTGATTTTTTGGATAAGAGTAGAACAATAACTGGAGATGACCTACTATTCGACAATACTGACCACTATACGGGAAAAAATTAAAGAGAAAAGAAGCGGAAAGCTATCCAAAGGTGTTTTGTTTTTACAGGACAACGCCCCAGTACACAAATCTCATGTTGCCATGCAAAAAATTCGTGATTTAGGATTAGAATTACTAGAACACCCCCCTTATCCACCAGCTTTGGCTGCAAGAATAAACATTTTTTTTGAAAGGTCTAGAGACGTTGCAGTTCGCTGTAATAAATTAAAAGGAGAATATGTACCCCATGATATTTCTCCTAAACTCAAAAGGATTTTTGAAATGAGACGTCAAGGTGCTTTCTTCAGTCACAAAGCTGTGACCACTCACCTACTACTTGCTTTGATATAAATAGAGAAACTACAGCTTTTTATTGGGTTAATTTCACAATGAATCTCCCACTGAAAAGAAGCACTCACTTTCAAATTGAATATTGCTTTTTGAGTTAACTTTGCTTCCATGTAACAGGTCTCTGTAGGAAACAGTATTGTGAGGGACCAATGGGATGATAAATGACAATGATTATTCCCCAAAATCTGTTTACATACCACCAATTCCTTATCACAAAGGACGATGATATACGAGCAGGAATAACGTGAAGTGGCTGAAAAACTTGGACGAAAAAGACGAATCCCCCACATAGATAATTCCGAGTGCAACTCCGACAAAAAAAAATAATCTCTCCGAATGTTGTATTAAAATGTATGAGATTTGATATATGGCCGGAGATAACTGTGTAGAAATAAAAGCTGGATTCAGCGTTCCTCAGTAGTTAGAAAACGATTTGCCCTGAGGAAATGCCAAAAAACGCACGTCTGGATAAGGTTCGCTGTAATGGCGTTTCAATATCCCCGACTATGCTACTTTTACGTGTTTGTTTTGTTCCATCCTGAAAGGTTTCGCGTGGTCGGGTCTCGAAACGGTTTGATGCAGAAGTTCTGAAAGCTCATACTGCTGAAACGATTGCACCTGCAACTGCTTTCCATAAGTCTCTGGGGATTCGATGCACAGGGTGTTCTTCGGAAGATGTTTGTTTGTGATTTCCGCCGACATCACTCTGGAGTGATTCAGGTTCAATTCACTCAAACCTCGAAGTTATGGTCCATGATTATTATCACTAATGATCTTTGAAAAGAAAACGAGTTTTTGAAAATTGGTTCACTTGACTCATCTTGGCAAGTCGACTAGCACATTCACACTATTACTCTTATTATATGATGGGGTCGGACAGCTATAGAAGAACCTTTCAGAACTACGACTAAATGGATCTCTTGTTCTTATACCCTACAAAACCAATCACCGAGGAGATCATCTACCAAGCTTTTTTTATGTTAAATAAACTTTTTGTATTAATGCGATATATTTCTAGTTTTATAACGCTATATGGACAAAATGACATATACAGTGAACGGACAAAATGACATAGGTATTTCAGCTGAATAAACCGTATCTACCGGATAACACCAAGACAATCCATCCCAGGCTCCATCAGCAAACAAAGAACCAGGACTTGTCTTTACATTTATTCATAACAAAATATTCATCTGCGGCTAATAAAGGCAATGCATCTTAACCTACTCTTTCTGATTCTATGAGGAGGTTTCTCCAATCCCTAAAGGACGATTCATAAGCGGACAAGGCAAACGTGAGCCGAAGACTCGATAAACGTACCTAGTTTCAACTTCTACACCTAATATAATTGCAATGAAATCAAAAAATGAGCCCATACCTCCTCCAAAGAAAAGGAGACGAGCCCCTAGGGCATTTTTTAAAGAAGGCAATGAAGAAGAAAATGTTCCGAGCAACTTTCGAGATGATGAAGACGACTGTCCATCTGTCTATTACTCTATTGTTATGACCTTTTTTCCCGATTTAGATCGGGAAAAAACCAGTCTTTTCCAGGATAAGCCCTGGAATAGACTGGTTACGATGCATGCATTAGTTGCATTGGGCTCACGCATCTTGAGCTGATGTTCCTAGAAGAAACAAGCGTTTCATTGGTGAACTTTGTCAGTAGTTTTGTAACTATAAGTAGAAAACTACAGTTGCCTGTTGCCGGTATGTCATTTTGTCCATAGCATGCGGACAAAATGAATTTTGTTTATCCCAATTTATCTAAGAATATTTTATATTTGGGTTCTTTTATGTCATAAAGGTTGATCAGATTTTATGAAGAAAGGACCGAAGGTCATAGGTGTAGAATATGACATTACTGCTATTCTCTACTAACAAGTTATGCCATAATTAAAAACAAATCTGTAACAGCTCCATTTCATAAGAATATATATAAATATGCCTCTGAAATAATACTCTATGTTGATTCGTACGTACTTCCCCTATAAATATATTATGTGCAGCATATATCTTCAAATGGTCTGAAAATTGCATTCCATACAGAAAATGCAGCGATTAACAGGTCAACATTTTGAAATGACACAAAAAAATTGTGATGAACGTAAACTAGCCTCAATCCTGGACTATCCCGATACAAAAACAGATCGATTCTAAGCCGATTTCTGTTGAATATTTCAGGATTGAATGCTGTCCGCCCCTTTGTTTCACAACAGGCCAACGCAATGTAACAGAAGACATTCTGATTGAATTATTATTTTAAGTCTACACCCACCTCAGTGGGCCAAGAGAAATGCCTACATGTAACATTGCTGCCCTTAAAAATTCAAAAGTTCCATCAACCGTGACTTATCGATCGATTCCGCTTCAGGTGCAGAAAAAATTCATGAAACACCCTTTGAATTATTCAGGTGTATTCATTATAGAGGGCCGTGCCTGTAGGCAAGGAAAGGCAACTTAAACATTGAAATGTAAACAGGAACAGTACTTGCGGTATTTATATTCCATACTAGGCATCGCTTACTGGAAAAGTTTTGCATGAAGTCAAGAATTCATCGAAATTTGACGTTTCAACACTCGATAACCAACATGCGAGAGGATCCCTTCCCTATCTACCACTTATCCCTAAGAACCCAATCAAATTACGTAATTTTTTACGACTTTTGAAGAAGAGACGATAAGGTATACCAAAAAGTAAACCATCGTTATCCCTCGGGTTCGGGGGCACTCCGCCCCAGAATTAAACCATAGAAAGTGTTCCACGAGGGGCAAAAAAGAAGAATCGTGTGACAATGCATCTAAGTTGAGGGTAGATAAGGAGATTTTAAGGTTTAAAGCGGGGCTGGGACCATAACGTCCGTAGGGCGATATATTCAGCATCTCTCTCGCTGCAATTTCTCTTCCTTGCGGCTTTCGAGATAATGGTAATGTAATCTTGGGACAAATATAATTCTCGACATAAATCCAGGACATGTTTGTTGTTAGTCTACTTGTTTTCGGTTATTATATCATCTTGGGCAATGCATAAGGAAGCGATAAATCTATTCGCGGGTAGGATGTCACCTTATCTCGCATGCATGATGATTTAGTGAAAGTAATCAATGCTCACATATTAGGGGTAAAGCAGCCAAACTGCTCCCCCAAAATTAAGGGAGTTCTGAAATTTTCAGGTTGTTGTTGGAAGTTTCCGTTCTTTTGTCATTTAGACATTCATGGTGGAAGAGTTCACTATTTAATTTGTCAAAATGTATAAAATTATAACAGTTGCAGACAAAATTTAAATTTTCAACTTAAACATTTTTAGGGTTTTCCCTCCCAACATTTAAAACACATGAAATAAGGTAAAGTTTTTTTACAGCAAATGCCCATGATCAGAGCCAGTTTTTTAATTGTAGCCAAAATAAATAATAAATATTGAATGAATAATAATAAATAATGAATAAATAACACAGGGTGTTTCTGAATTGATGTGAAAGATTTCAAAGGGTTATACCTCGTTCAAAATAAAGGGTTGTTTGCTATATAAATATTGGTTCAGAAGGAAGATATGGTGGAAAAATTAAATAAAAAAAAAACTTACGCAACGACTTGGACAGAAATAGATTCATCAGATAGGCTGATTTGGTCAGAGACTTTTTAATCATCTGTATTTTCCTGGTAAAATGTATCGTTTTGAAATAAAAAAAATATCGGGAGAGGGCAATTTATTTTAGAAATGATTATCATTTCATTTTTTATTGTTTGAGCATCGACCTGCGGTCTCTTTTACTCACTTAGGAGGATGTATTGATATCTAGTTAGCCTAGACCAGTTCCATGCATAAACAAAATATTGCGATACCATATCAACAAATAATAACTTATTAGAAGTGTCCGTGTAGAGTTCGACGTCAAAAAAGTAAACCAGAGTTACGCCTTTGAAAAAAAGATGTCCAACGAAATTGTGAAAATCGAAAAATTGGAGTATCGAGCCATCATCAAGTACCTGTATTCAAAAAGGGTTAAGAGGTGAGCAGATTTACGAAGATATGCTTGTTACCCTTGGTGATCAATGTCGTTCGTATGCGACCGTATCTGAAGCACTGAAGATTTCATACGAACGCGTTCATTATATAGTTCACGTCAATTTGGACATGAGAAAAATGTCTGCAAAATGGATCCCCAAATGTTTGAATGTTGACCAAAAGCGTGCAAGGGTAGAAGCATCGCGTTCGATCTGTGCTCGATTTGAAAACGATGTAGACTTCCGAATTGTTACTATGGATGAGACTTGGGTACATTTCTACGATCCAGAAACGAAGCAACAATCGATGGAATGGCGACACTCTGGTTGTCCAAAACCTACGAAGTTTCGTGTCCAAAAATCTGCTGGAAAAGTTCTTGCTTCAGTTTTTTGGGATTGTCATGGAGTGATCATGATTGATTTTTTAGATAAGGGTAGAACAATAACTGGAGATTGCTATTCGACATTACTGACCACTATACAGGAAAAAATCAAAGAGAAAAGACGCGGAAAGCTATCCAAAGGTGTTTTGTTTTCACAGGACAACGCTCCAGTACACAAATCTCATGTTGCCATGCAAAAAATTCGTGATTTAGGATTAGAATTACCAGAACACCCCCCTTATTCACCAGATTTGGCTCCGTCCGACTATCATCTCTTTCCTCAACTGAAAAAAAGGTCGTTAATTTTCTTCCAACGAGGAGGTAATAAAAGCTATGGAGGACTGGTTTGCAGAGCAAGAAGAAACATTTTTTTTTGAAGGTCTTGAGACGTTGCAGGTTCGCTGTAATAAATGTCAATTAAGAGGAGAATATGTTCATCAATGAAATATTTTGTCATTGAAATTTTATTTGGTTCTATAGCAGTCTAAGAATTTTTCAATATATCTTCGTAATACAAAAATACCTATTATAGCCAATCGAACTCATCATAGAATAATATCAATAATGATTGAAGTGCATCGATACATATCTTGTGGACCCTTCAAACTGAAAACTCACTTATCCAACCAAGCAGACCCTTTCGATGCCAAAAGATAATATCCTTTTCCGTCCGAAAAAAGAAAGCATTCCGAATAAAAGAATTGATTCCGTACCTCCCTGCTGGAAAAGCTAAATAATAGAGCTCTCCCTTGCTTGCCTAACATCTTCAACATCCTCATTAATCTTTCCGGTAATACAATTGGAATATTTTTATCTCCCTTTCGTTTCTACTCCGTCCGATATATGTTATCGCATTACTTTTCCTTTCTGGGGGTCTGAATTCTTTATCACCGTTCTCCAGGCTGGGAGAAGAATTCGTTCATCAATCTAGTTGATGAGTTCAGTTTGATGAGATACAGTGGACTAGTAGAGAATATATTTTATTTGCTGCAGTTGTATTGGATGAAACCAAAGAAAATAGATTCAGTGGAGTAACAACATCAAGAAATATTATAATTCAAATTTGAAAAGTTTTTCAATTTCACTATTTTCATTCTGAATCAAAAATGTTTTGCCTCATCTTTACAATGTTGCAAATAGCATAACAATGGACCAATTGATCCAACATAAAATACATTGTACAAGATCATCGGATTGAATCTTGGTCACTGATGGTCATTTCATCGCAGAAATACATTGAGACTTCAAGTCCCTGAATGACTTTCTAATCTCCTCCATAAAACACTAGCCGCAATTCAATTCCAGACAGGAACTGTTGTTATGAAGACCGACTCAGCACGAAAACCCTTCATTTACCAACAGCTGATCTAAAACCCTGGATATCTAACCCCCTCGAAACGAGATTTCCTCAGGATTTCAGGACAACGAAACGTGGACTGAGGGAATGGAACGGCCTACATACTAGTCATCTCAGATATGAAATCGATACTCCCCAACTAGAGCTTTCAGGCAGGCCTATCCTCTCCCAAACTCAGCAAGAAATTGCCACGGCCTCATGCCGTGCAATTCCAGTAGCTTTAACTGGATATAATGAATGGGCTGGGAAACAATTCTGGTCGAGAATTTTCGTAAAATACGGAATGATTCGGGTTTCATGAATGAAGCATAAGGAAAGCCATTCATCTTAATTATATGAGATACCTTTAACTTAGAAACCCTCAATTTCATTGTCAATTTTCCTCCCATTATAATGCACAGGAATCATACGAAAAAACTGCATATTTCTATTTGAACATATTTTTCTAACCAAAGTTACAAACCTCTCAAACCAAGTGTAGCTGCAATCTAAACTATTGTCTTCAAAGCTCAATTTTTAATCCTATTAAGAGCTCAAAAACACAGCGCTAGTATTCGTAAAGGATGTGGGCGCTGAACACAATAACCTTTAATCCATATCATACCTCTGAAAATTTGCTGCATTTTCACATTTAGTGGGAAAATGAGTTCGCTTTCGCTCTACACATTGTTCACATAGTTTCAGGTGAAATATTTCTCGCCTAGTGAAGTGATGGCGTTATTCTGTCATATTATCCAGACGAATATTTTTTTTATTACACGAACTGGCAAAAATTCCAGTAGAGTATAGTAATTTCTCAGAGGCACCGACAAGGTAATGCTACAAACCTCTTTGAATAAAAACGCCATGTAGTCGAATTCTTTTATTCACACAATTTTTCTATTTCTGTATCACAACAAGCTATCTAGATTTAAGTATAGTTTCTGTCTCTTCGGGTTTTTTTTGTTTACAAAGAGTATCTCTTTCTTTTCGTTTCGAATGAAACATAGGATTTTGGAAAGTCGATTATTTTTCTATGATTATATGTAGATATTCTACCCTGCTATATTTGATGATGTTTTTATGACTTCTACTCGTTACAATGCTAATTTCGTTCAGTAAAAACGAACAGTAGGTATTTATAACCAATTTTTTTGAGTTTCAGATAATTATGTACAATAATAATGAAATCTAGATAGAATTATAAAAGTTATCCACATATTTTGCATTCAACCTAATATAGTAGTTCTGTACATTTTATTTACATTATGAAATCATTCAACAGACATTGCTTTTGAAGTTTATTTACCCTGCTATAAATGATGTTTTCATATTTCCCCACAAAAAGAGAAATTGGTTGAGTTCCATGAATGAACGATAATTTTATTTTAATCTGAAATACATTCATTTTCAATACATCTCTAGGTTAAAAAAAATTCTCCAAAATTGCATCATTGATGAGTATACACCGTGATCACGAGAGATTCCTTCTTTCAGGTATGATAAAACAATGGGCATTTCCAGTCATTTTCAGAAAAAATATATTTTGACATATTGGATTGTCACGTAATCCGTGATTTTTTTTTAATTTTTTCTTCATCAATATATAACCTTAAAAAAATATTGAAAACTCAAAAATAATCTACCGAATTCAAACGATCAGAAGAAGCGGGAAATCGTGTGACATCAGTGGCTATAGGGATTTTTGATTGGTTGTACTCGACATGACGTGCTGCTGATATAAAAATGACAGCATTGCCAAATCACAAAAAAGAATTAGCCAGAAAAAGCCCTTGCTTTCACTTTCCTAATAATATCATAATATAATGTTGATTTTGGATGTTTTTCTTTTATCATCATGACATTTTCATTTGTACTCCATAAAACTTCATAATATCATTCAATTTACGACCTCCTACTTGAAGATAAAGTGGGTTCAAGTAAGCAGATAGGTGAGAAATTCAATTAAAAATAATTATCCCTAGTCTACACAGATAAGAATTGGTATATATAGGCCGGTCTTCTAATTTAGGAAGCATTAATAGTTATTTAATCAACTAGTTTATTAATGACAGCCATTAATGGTCGAAATATTTCAACGCGTGAGCGGAGCGAGCGCGTTAATGTTTGAGACCATTATAATCGCTAGATTAATAAACGAGTTGATTACAAGATTTTTCCATCGACCTCATCACGAAATGAATAAGAATTCAGGCTTCAAATAAATTTTTATTTTGCATAATAGACAAATTTGACGTAATGTAAATTTCTATGTTCATTTCGATATATTAATATTTACCCAATAAACACAGTAACCATTAAGAAACGTTGTATTTTTTAGGTAACGTCACTATATTTCATCGTTGAAAAAACGGTAAAATGTCGTTATGAAATACGTTTCTTTTTAGTTTCATCGTAACGTTTTCCTTGCACGTTGATTCAACGTTGCAAACCTCATATGTAAAATACCGTGATATAACGTTATTATTAAGTTTCAACGTAACGATGTATTTTCGTTTCGGAAATAACGTTGATGGTATACGAATTCTCAACGTTGATGTTCATGCCGAAATACCACAAATAAATAACGTTCATTTCAAGTGTCGAGGTAACGTTGATTTTAGGGAATAAAAATACCTTGATATAACGTTATCATTAAGTTTCAACGTAACGACGTATTTTCGTTTCGGAAGTAACGTTGATGGTGTACGAATTCTCAACGTTGATGTTTATGCCGAAATACCACAAATATTCAACGTTCATTGCAAGTGTCAAGGTAACGTTGATTTTAGAGAATGAATTAATCTTGAGTAAAAATATTTTTGAATTGTTATTATTTGAATTTCAGCATAATTTGTCCTAAACTAAGGAAACTCATAAACCTTTCTCATCTACATCTTGAAAAATATTCTAAAAACTCTCAAGATATTCAAATGTTTTTTTCATGGATATGAAAATAAAGAACAGGAAATGAATTTTGATCCGAATTTTGAATAAAGTATCATCACAGGAAATGTTTCTCATTGGAGATATAATTTTGGTCAGATGTATAAGGTGTTATTTCTGTGGACTCTGGTTATTTATGATAGGTGAAAAATTTGAGAAATATTCGAGAAATATTCCTCCTATTCCTTATCTATTCAAGTGGACAATAATTTCAAAATGCTGACAATTAAACACAGATTCTTCACTATTTTGTATTAATTAAAAAATAAACAGAATAAGTATGAAAGAAAAAACAAAACTACATATAAATATGAAGAAAACAAACAAAAAAAATATATAGATTTTCAAATGTATTGAAAAAAATTTTTAAATTCGATTTTTTTTCTCTACCTAATGCAGCGTTCTTGAGCCTTTTCTTGGCAATTTTCAGCCAATCTTTCGTTGCGTCTGCAATTTGTAGGTCTGTGGCTGCAGCAAATTCTTTCTTGACAGCCACTGAAAAAGCCCATAATGCTCATTAGATATTTTGAAAATGTAGGTCTACAAAATGAAACCTTACCATAAATGAGTTCCATCGACTTTGTGTCTTGAAATGGTTTCTTCTCCCTGCCCTTCCTGTTTTGGCAAGCTAAATCGTTGCTTAATATAAATCTAAGAATTCTCCTGGTAAGGTCCTCAGGACCATTACCTCCCATCGACTTCAATCGGTTAACCTTAAAAAAAACGAGGATAATTATTTTTACAGGGAACTGGGGTAATAATTTTAGCATTGCTATATCAAATGATGCCTTCGTAAAAAAACATTAATTAACATTATCTATGTAACAAATTTCACAATTTTCCAATCAATTTTTTCCGAAATAACGGCCCTTTATTATACTAGTATAATCTTGAGCTCAAGTTTCTCCACATAAATTATATAATGAACATTCATCTTACATTATGAAGATAATAAAAACATGACATGGACTAGTAGAGATTATCATAGAAATTACCAAATGGAAACGTGCCATCAGCAAGGAAGAGACAGACCGGTTTCGCTCTTATTTGTGCTCATCAGTGCCGACATAACCCTGTTCACGCTGATGGCACGTTTCCATGTGGTAATTTCTATGATAGTCTCTACTACTCCATCTAATATTTTTATTATACTCAGTTGCTTTAAAAGCGTGATCTTTCTTTTCTATTTTCAAGATAATTTAATGAAATGTTATAATGTTGAAGGAATATGTTGGGATGTTGTTTTCTATCTAATTTTCATGAACTCACTTTCTACCATTCATATAGGTACATATATTTCGAGAAAACAACTAGAAAACAAGTCAAATATTCGTAGTCTGTGTTTAATAAGAAAAATGAACCTTTTACTGACTACGAATATTTGACTTTTTTTCCAGTGTTTTGTTGATATTTTGGAAAGTTATTGAAAAAATACAATGATTTTAACAGTAATAATGTGTTCAAAATTGAATACTCATATCAAAAAGGAAAAAATTGAAAAAATCTTGAAAAAATTTTTTTTCGCTCCCTGTATAACCGAAAGTGCTTAAAAAATATTTTTGTCTAGTAGAGAATTTCAAACAATATCATAATCCATCAGGTCGATGGTTATGAAAAACATTTCTCTCTCTCTTATAAACCCAATTTTCAGATTTATGGTAAATTTGATAAATCTTGAGTAGAATTAAATTTGATTAACGTCATCTAATAAATAGTGACTCATTTAACGTTTATTCAATGTTACTGAGATCACGATGAACCAACGTTTGAAAAATGTAATAAATATACGTTTCATAATGGTGGATGAATCAACCAGTTGAATTGGGTACGTAATACGTATATTATATGTATAATCAACGTTCCGTTGAATTTGTGTTTCGGATGTAATAAGTAGAATTGAAGTAGGTTTCACCAAGCCTTCACGGATTCCAATATAAAAGGATGAAAACAACAACAACAAAGGTAGGTATGAGTTGGCTTCGGAATTTTATTTTCTATCTAATTTTCATGAACTCACTCTCTACCATTCATATAGGTACATATACGTGTTTTCAACGTCAAATATCATTCAATATGAAGAACTCAATTCTCAATGAAATATTCACTTGTGCGAAACTGTGAAATTGTGTGTATTTTTGAAAAAGCAGATGAGTGGCTTGGTAGTTTCAAATACGTAAATCATATCATGTAAAACTAACAATCCTTTTGGGAAAAATATAATTATACTTCTCATATGTATCACCAATCAATATGAAACTGATAGGTACTTACCTAAATCTTTGTTGTCGCACTCCTAAACAAATCGGATAATTTTCCTAGCAAACTCGATTCACTACGTCGGAAATAGCGAAGGGAACTATCGGGTGACTGCCGCACTAGCTCTTCAAAATGTGAAATGCACGAATGCAGGATCGCCGACGCCGGCCGGCACTATCACGTATCACGTGATACCCCTGATGCCAACTCTAGTGCACCGTTGCCTAGGTTGATTAATCATTATCTTTCAAGAAACTCCATAATTTTCTATTGAATGATTTTAGCAAAGACGATGTATGTTACGAATATAAGGTTATTACTAATAATGGGTTTCATATTTTGAACGAGTAAAAAATTCAAAGTAAAGAATGCAGGAAATAAGTTCGGTAGGTATGAAATCACTTTATCACTTCACATAAAATGAGAATATTTCTCGATCCTTTCGAGATGAAAGATTTTATAAAGGAAACATTAAAAGCGTTTCGAATAGGTATATTTAGGTACCCACCTTCAACCTAATAAGTAATATTGATTAAGTATTTCTTAATTATTAAAAAGAAACATTAATGTCAATGTAGGAAATTTTCAAAATGTTCGCCGCAAACGTGTTGGCAACATGCTTATCTGATGTAGAATTGTCTTCTTACGTTACTCAACATTTCTTCTCAGTGATGATTTTTGCTTACTTCCTTCATATCAAGAGGTAAATGGGAAATAAGTATTGAGTGTAATGTATCGAATTTGTGAAATAAAATAATTTTCATTCAAAATGTTAATTTTTGTAAAAAAATCTGGAAACACTTAATATTTCCGAAAAAGTTGAAGATAGGTATAGGATATTGTACATGAATTATGTCTAGGATTTTCTGAAGAATCCAAAAAATAAATTTATACAGGGGGTTGCATTTGAAATAAGAAAGTTGGTATTGGCCACGGTCGCATGGAACACCCTATATAATTTTATTTTCTTGAAAAATATGCGCATTTAAAATTGAAAATCGACGTGTCCGAATGTTTCCTAACACCCCCTCATTTATTCGTTATCGAATTTATTTCATTTGGCTGTTACACTCTGTATATTAAATGTATAATCAACGTTTCGTTGAATTTGTGTTTCGGTTGTAACAAGTAGAATTAAAGTTGGTTAACGTCTCAGTTGATTAAGAGTGACTAATTAAACGTTTCTTCAATGTTACTGAGCTCACGTTGGAAAATCGTTTGAAAAAATGCAACAAATATACGTTTTATAACGGTTCTTCAACCAGTTGGATTGGTTACGTATATTATATGTATATTCAACGTTTCGTTGAATTTGTGTTTCGAATGTAATAAGTAGAATTAAAGTTGGTTTACGTCTGAGTTGATGAAGAGTGACTCATTTAACGTTTATTCAATGTTACTGAGCTCACGTTGAGAAAACGTTTGAAAAAATGTTATAAATATACGTTTCATAATGGTGGATGAGTCAACCAGTTGAATTGGGTACGTATATTATGTGTATAATCAACGTTTAGTTGAATTTTCGTTTCGGATGTAACGTAGAAGATTCAACGTGTAACGTTAAATCAACTTCAGCCACCAGAAATAAACGTTTATTATACGTTTGTGTGTTTATTGGGTATGCTCTATATGGAACAATTCGAAAAATTCATAGAGGGAATATTGGACATGTTGTGACATTCAGAATAATTCACATTTAGTTCACATTTATATCATTCATTACCTATGATATCCGATAAGGAACGTGTGGAGAAAGTGAAGGTTGAAGTATTATTCACTTTGCAACTTTTATCACCTGAAATTTCTTCTGCAGTCTCTATTTTATTCTGAATAGAGTTTTCAATATACCCTTCGGTGACAGAAGTTGATTTCCGACCAAGCTCGATAGTGCACTGACTGAATATTTTATGTTCGGTTGCTATGACAATCATGCATTAAAATAGGTCATTAATGGATGATTTTGAGTGCGTTAAAATGAGCTTTTATTCTATGGTCGACGGAAATAATTATTTTCATCCTGAGAAGTGCAAATTAGTGGTAAGAAAAATTATTGATTTGGCAACGGTGTATAGGGGCGATCTGGTTGTCAGTCGTTGAGTTAACCTAGGAATATAGAGTATAGAATACTCCTAGACTTAACTGTAAGAAACGCCATTCTATAGTATGCAGAGAAGACTTCGAAATGTCGAATAATGACAAATAAGAAGGTTATGTTTTTATTCATAATTTGTAGGCGTGGTTGCCACATCATTATTTGTATTTTCAGAGAATGAGTATTATATCAACTTCAATGAAAATTAAGTTGTTATATGACAATGTTTCAAAAACATTATAGATCACATCAAATATAATACGATTAATGAATATATTTATGAATAAATTCAGAGATTTTACAAAGACTTGACAACAGCGGCGTGTCTCCCAGTTACTCTGGGTTTTGTCTCCTCCATCACAAACATCAACCAATCATATTACAAATTGAGCCACTGACGTCACAGCAGAGGGACGTTTGAATTCACACGTGTTGAAATCACATTTTCAATATCGAATAATTAATCAGTTCTTCAAAATTCAGAGTGAATAAATGGTTACAAATGTTTTATAAACTGCCCTTCATTACGTCATGTGAAGAAAAGTGCATATTTTGAGGTACTGGAAATCCCCATTATTAATACCCCAATATTATAGGATAGAAAGTAACTCATTTAATTTACTAGAGGAGATTTATAGCTGTCGGTGATCCAGTAAGAACCCTGTAAGGGGAAATTCTTCCCATGACTAGTTTTGGCCTCCAGAAATGGATTGAGCATAAAGCAAAGCTTCCTTGAGTTGATCAGCGCAGACTTGCTAGACTGTATTCTAATAGTTTGGCCTCATTCCTGATCAAAATGTGGACAGAAGCAAGGGCCAAATGGAATTTCAAGTCTCTGCAGAGGTCTTGAAAGAATTCAAGCTCAATAGGACAGCCTGGAGTTTGGTTTTTTGAAGAAATCAACAGACTGAATGGCAAAATATCGGTCTTATTGATTTCTTCAGTTTTCTGCCTGATAAATCGTTATTGACAATTTGTTATCAGTCTCTCCACCTTTATCACCAGATAAACTCATCACTGAACGCGAAATTGTCCCTGCCATCATGGCAAACTTTCGTCTCAAGAAGAAAATGTTTATGATAGTCGTAGAGCTTAGACAGTTCGTTATCTCCGGGAAAGATTCAATTTAGCTAAACGACAGATGGTTCGCCGCCATAACCTTCGTCAGGACTAGGAGTGAGGACACTTCCAGGCTCGTTACCGACCGGAGAATCGCCCTCCTCCTTATCGTTCCCGAAATTATCCTCGCCACCATCAGTCTGAGCACTCGCGCACCGTTTTTCCACTTTCACCACATGCAAATCGTCAGACCGGCAGCAAGCGGCCATCCTGGGCACCGCCGACTCGCTCCTGAAACTGTCCGGAGGGGACGAAGACACCGAGTTGTACTTTTCAATCCGCACCGGGTACCCGTCGGCGGTGTACCGAATGTCTGTGTGGAAATGGTCGTAAGAAGTGGCCTGCGTGGAGCGAGACAAAAATTCGGCCTCGCTGGAGAAACGCGCGGCTGGATTAGCCGCAGAATGAATATTCATCCTGTTGTGTGGGAGGGTGCGATAAAAGTTCTCGTTCGCCATCCGCGGTATCCGCGGTAGCCCGAAATCGCTGGGATAACCCTCGGAATCCACGGTTCGACAGCCCGATTCGTTCATCACCTTCACCGAATCCGCGGAACGCATCGTGAGACTGCCGTGATCGCTCCCGGAGAATCTGCGAATATGCCCGTCTTCCCCGTCGCCATTTTCCCGGTACTCCATCATATGGGCGCCGTTTATGATGTCGGGGTTCTGTTTCAGCTGGTATCGCACGAGGGACGAGGGACTCCTCACTGGATTCAGGGACATTTGACGGTATATCGGGTTTCGCTCGCACTGTGCGTGGATGGTAACGTTATCCAAGCAGGTTGTTGACGTGGAAGTATTGTTTACCTTCGCTGCATACATCGTTGATATCTCCGGGCTGTTGGTTATAATTTTCACGGAATTGTTTGGATCCGAAGGGTTCGACATCTCGGTTTTCTTCTGTCTTCTCCGCCTCTTTCGTAAACATCTCAATATCAGCAGTAGGATGATCAGGGCAGCTATGGAAACAGCGGCTGCTATTCCGATAACAATCGCTATCAAATACTCAAACTTTAATGAAACGATAATCACTACCGGTTCTTTCTTCAAAACCACCCTAATCGTGAAATTAGCCTGGGATCTTCCAGCTGCATTCTCAGCATTACAAACGAACGTCCCGTTATCATTCACATTCGTATTGAACAAATACAATTCACTCTTTTTGTTCTCCGTGCCCTCTTCCACAAAGTAAACGAGATGGACACCTGGGGCCACCAGAGAATTATTCTGTAATATTTGTCCGTGGAACCACCACGAGATCTTAGCTTCAGGAATAGCTTTCACGTTGCAGACCAGTGAAACGTTTTTTCCTTCGCTCAGCTCGAGGAAGAAAGTTGTGGGTGATATATCTGGAAGACACGCTAGATCCGCACTCTTCACCGACTTGATAATACGTCCTTCTAGTCTAGGAGGACCAGTGCAAATGGGATCTTGAGAAAGGGGCACTTTGAATCTCTCCAGCCACGTATGGAAATCAGCGATGTGGCAGTCGCATTCCCAAGGGTTATTGTACAAATCCACACCTTTCAAGGTTTCGGGCAATGTCCGGTCTCCTTTTATATGCGACAGTCTATTCCCATCCAGATGCAGCCATTCGAGACTTTGAAGCCCCTCGAATGCTTTCTCATGTATGTCAGACAGCTCGCATTCGCTGAGCTCTAGAGCGGCCAGGTAAGTCAAGTGATCGAACGCATTCTTTTCCAATTTCCTAACTCGATTCAGCTTCATACTCAGCCGCATCAAAGATGGCATGTCGCCGAATATAGGGGAAGGAATGGCCCCAAAGTGATTTTCCGACAGATCCAGTTCCACAAGGTTCGTTAAGTCCTTGAAAGCACGGTCCTCTATCGCAGAGATGGAGCATCGAGGTAGATAGATGCGTTGGAGATGCACCATCTTCTTGCTGATGAAGAGTTCGTTTCTGAGTACTCGGAGATTGTTGCCGGTGAAATCCAGGACTTGAGTGGCTGGGTCGAGGTTGTCGGGAACGTCTTCGAGACCTCTGCTGATGCACTCGACGGTCTGTTTTCCGTTCTTCCATTTGCACGTGCAGAATTTCGGACAGTCGTGATTGCTGAAGGCATGACTGAGGAAGGTTGAGAGAATCATCAGGACGAGATGCATCTGAAGGAGGTCCATTATCTCATCGAGTTGGGGGTATCACGGTGAGGCATCTCCTGGAAATGAAGAAAAAGAGGTTGTAACAGGAAGTCAACGAAGAGTTTCAGAATTGATAAAAAGGTATTTTTGAATTTCGAAAAAGTTTCGCTTGGAGAGGGATTCGAACTCGCAACCACCAATATCCGGTTGGTTACTTGTCCAATTGAGCTACCGAAGCAAGGATTCACTCTACATCAACCCTTTTCCTTCTTTTGCAAAGGTAATAATAAAAGATAACGCATTTGATTTTTTCAGTTAAAAGTTACAGCTCATAATTCATTTTATGTCATAAATAGGTTTGATTTCGACTGTCTAGCGTTCTGACCTTAGACTATAGGAAGAAGAGACGCTCCTTCCATTAATAAATAGTGAAACCAATTTTCAAAATCATCAGTATTATCCTATACTGGATAACTGTAAATACTAGTACGGAATCAAAATGAAAAGTATTTAGATTGAAATTCATTTTCTCATTCGTGCCTGAATATCAGGAATGTGTATTTATTTCTTATATATTATGCATTCTTCACATAACATACAGAGTGTAACAGCCAAATGGAATAAATTCGATAACGAATAAATGAGGGCGTGTTGGGAAAAACGCTCGGACACGTCGATTTGAAATTTCAAATGCGCATATTTTTCAAGAAAATAATATTATATAGAGTGTTCCATGTGACCGTGGCCAATACCAACTTTCTTGTTTCAAATGCAACCCCCTGTATAATATTTATTTTTTGGATTATTCAAAGAGTTCTAGACACAATCCATACACAATGTCCTATAGCTATCTTTAACTATTTCGGAAGTATTAAGTGTTTTCAGATTTCTTGCAAAAATCAAAGTTTCAAATAAAAATTATTTAATTTCACAAATTCGGTACATTACACTTAAAACCTAATAAGTAATACTGATTATTTCCCAATTATTAAAAAAAAAACATTGATGTCAATGTAGGAAATGTTCAAAATGCTCGCCGCGAACGTCTTGGCAACATGCTAATCTGGTGTAGAATTGTCTTCTAACGTTACTCAACATTTCAGGCGTTTTTGCTTATTTTCTTCATATCAAGAAGTAAATGGAAAATAAGTAATGTATCGAATTTGTGAAATGAAATAATTTTCATTTGAAATGTTAATTTTTGCGAAAAATCTGAAAACACTTAATATTTCCGAGAAAGTTGAAGATAGGTATAGGACATTGAACATGAATTATGTCTAGAATAAATAATATGAAAGTTGGTATTGGCCACGGTCACATGGAACACCCTTTATAATTTTATTTTCTTGAAAAATAAGCGCATTTAAAATTACAAATCGACGGGTCCGAGCATTTTTCCTCACACCCCCTCATTTATTCGTTATCGAATTTATTCCATTTGGCTGTTACACTCTGTATCTATATTCGGGTGGTTTTTGTGCGACCAACCAATTACAGGTTCGTGGTTTCGGCGTGATTGATAGATTGAATACCCGGGAAAATATTAAAAACGCCTGTTCGTGCCCAAAAATTCCGTAATGAAGTTTTCAGTTCGTTTAAATTCTTCTTTGGGCTCTTCAAATGACACAGTCAGCTGCCATTCTTCTGGATTGGTTGAATGATGGACATTGTTCGTTTCATCGGCCTTGGGAATTTCATCGAATGGTTCTGGTCAGTTTGAGAGGGAATCGATAAAGTACAGAACGAATGATGGATGTATCACATCATTCGAGGTGGTTACCAATTTTGTCGATTAATACTCGATCTTGAATGAACTACAGATTATACTTTTAATACAGCGGACCATGAAAGGATTTAATCAATCTAGTTATCACTCTAAATTAGAAATTTTACAGTCATAGGTAGGCTGGAATTCATGTTCATAAAATGAAAATAGAAACCTACATTCTTGCAAAGTTATGGCGCCCTCAATTTTTAATTAAAAACTTTATCTACTACGAGCTAGTCAGGCTTAATTGCAAAATGGTAGACCCATTGAGCACCCGACCTGTAAGAGAGAGAATAAATTTACAATTTCGCACTACTTTGTGATCACAATGTTCATGCTCTTTCACGAACATCAGCTCCAATACTAGAAGAATCCCCTTCCATCTAAACCCGTAGCTTTCACGTTTGGTTGAAAAAAACCTCGATAAAATCAGGTTCTACAACCCGGAATCGAACCACTCCCCTAAAATAAATCTTTAAATTCTTCACGCGGCCAGACTAGAGAGAAAAGGGTCCAAATACCCAATCATCTGAGTGTTTCCAAATTCCGGAAGGCATTTCATTCCCATGCCGTTTCGTATATCCACGGAACGAATTGATTCGGAGGATTCAAGTAGAAAACATTTCCCCGGTGCTGAAAAAACGGATAAGGGCATGTGTTCATCATGCGTGAAGGTCCGATTGCAATAGATAAAATAAATCTGAATGAAAGTGAGGGGAAATAGCTCGTACTACTAATAGAACGTACGAGAGAGTTGTTTTCTGTCTTCTCCAATTTTGTTTCTCACAATGAATCGTTAAAGATATCCCTCCTTTTGTTGAATAGCAGAGAAACCGAAAGATTGAGGTCATCTGACTCCTCTTCATCTCGTGTTCAATAGGGAAGCCCATAAGGTTATCCTTAGAACATCTGAGAAAAGTTGGGAGAATTAAAAGTCAGAGAGCTTGGTTCTCTCTGAACAAGTATACTCCATTCACAATTATGAAATCACAATTCTGGCCTTGGAAATTTGACACATTCCACTCTGTATCGAAGTTATGATGTTTTTCAAAATATTTTTATGTTCCAAGTCAACACTCCCTTTCTACATTCTTAGCGTATTCCTCAGAATGTGAATGAATTCGAAAAGATGTGATGGACGAAAATAATTAACGTTGATACGAATTGATAGAAAGGATCCCTTTCTAGTTATTTGCATGAAAAGTACAAGAGATCACTGTTGAAATATATAATTTTTCGCCATGCAAAAAAATTGCATTACTTTCACATAATTTTCATATGCATGCTTGTGAAGATTTAATGTTTATTATCCTCTTGAACTGAAAGTTCAAGACTTGACGACATTCTATTTATTTGATCTTATGAACAAGGAGTAAAATACTCTGATTGTATAGTAATTTATTAGATTAAAAAATATTCATACATTACTATCACAGTAGGTTTGTACAAATAAAATGGAATAGGTCAAACATATGCTTCACATTTATAATTCACCTTTTTCAAAATAAGACACAAACTCCTGGAATATGAAAAAAACCGATGTATTCTCGTTCAATATAGCCTATTTCTACTTTCGGCAATGGAATGAAAGCTCCAGTGACACATTTCAATTAATCGGAATCTGAATTCACCTACTGTGGAATGCAATATAGTCATATTTCTTTTTTTTTAGCTTTTTCGACGTGTTTTTTTTCTGAAACGTGAAAACGATCAACAATTATCATTTAGAGACCGATGATGGCCATAATTCCTCGAAAATTCTACCTGAACCATATTTTCCGGTCGCTTTCGTTAGGAGATCGTATAATGAAGCCTTTTTTGTCCATTCACACATTCCAAATAAATTTTGAGCACCAAAACGATAACGAAACTAACCAAACTTTTGGGGGACCGGAATTTCGTTTTAAATCTTTCAAAACGGCCAGATACCTGAAAAAACATCGTTATCAAGTGTAAAAAGGTCGATAAGTACTCACTTCCGCTTTATTTATGCTTATAAATCGATTCGTACTCACGCCAAAACTCGTGAAAGGAAAAAATGACAATTGCACGAAACTTCTTCTGGACGACGAAGAACGGAAAAATGGGCGATTACCTATCGATATTTCGCTCCAAAATCGCCGATGAATTCGAACCAATAAAATGTGGAAAATCTTTGATACTTTTACTTTGATGTAAACAGAAAAACTGGCATCGTCGTTTTGTCATTAACGATATTTTATGTACGCGCACAGATTTTTCATCAGGTGCACCAACTCCTGAAAAAGAAACCATGACCTCCTATGTGATTAAATAAAAGTGAATGGAGTATACATTTCATCAGTTGGGCTTAAAGCTCGTTCAGGGTACTGAAGTTCATTGGAGCTCTGGAGCTGGAGAGCGAGCTGTAGGTAGATATGGCAGTTGTCAAAACAGCATGATGAGGGCTCAATAATTCTTGAGGTCGCAGACTTACCAAACTGAAACTAAAATCAAATAACCTCTCAAAGACGTGACAATTTGCTAAAAATAAGTCGATCTTAGAAATTTCTTTGTGTAGTCCGGTATTGCACTTATACAATCTGAAATATCCTATTTCAGACACAAACTAGCGTTGGTTAGGTTAAAACTCGAACAAGCAAAATCAACATTTCCAAGAAACCGCTCATCTATTTCAGCAAATCATTTGAAATCCCAAAGATTTATGTGTTTCACATTGTTCTCTCTCCATCCTCCAGATGTTTCTCTTTCAGTTAATACAAATTAACATTCTGCTGATGTAGGAATGGGGATAATGACTCCGGGTAGTTAGAAAACTCTCCGGTTGGAATATTTCAATTATCTCATCCACTGTAGGAATGTTTGAAAGCGAAATAACGAATGCTTTTTTTGTTGGGGAAAAGAACTATTGACAGCGATGGTAATGAAACGAGTGTTTTTTTGGGAGAGTTTCAGTCCTCCATGTAAATAGGATATGTCATCGTCTAAACGAGAAATATAAATGTGAAACTGAGGAATATATCCAACATCGCAGTTGAATCCGTTTCCTTTGTAAAGCTCTGAAATATGCGAATTGAAAATTGAACAAGCATATTGTGACTTGGATGGAGAAATCGATAGAATGCACTTATCAAGTATGGAAACAATATAAATGACGTAATAGTTATTTAATCAACTAGTTTATTAATGACAGCGATTAATGGTCGAAATATTTTAACGCGTGAGCGGAGCGAGCGCGTTAATGTTTGAGACCATTAATCGCTGAATTAATAAACGAGTTGATTACAAGATTTTTCCGTCGACCTCATCCCGAATTCAATATGAATTCTCGATAGAAATGAATTGTTATTTTGCATAATAGACAAATTTGACATAATGTGAATTTCTATGTTCATTTAGATATTTTAATATTTATGCTCCCTATGGAACAATTCGAAAAATTCATAGAGGGAATATTGGACATGTTGTGACATTCTGAATAGTTAACATTTAGTTTGCATTTATATCATTACCCATGATATCAGATAAGGAACGTGTCACGTGTGGAGAAAATAGAGGTTGATGTATTATTTACTTTGCAACTTTTATCACCTGACATTTCTTCTGCAGTCTATTTTATTTTGAATGGAGTTGTCAATATACCCTTCCTTGACAGAAGTTGATTTCCAACGAAGCTCGATAGTGCCCTGACTGAATATTTTATGTTCGGTTGCCATGATAATCATGCATTAATAAGAAATCATGCATTAAAATAGGTCATTAATGGATGATTTCGGGAGCGTTAAAATGAGCTTTTATTCTATGGTCGACGGAAAAAGTCAATAATGCTCGAAGTATTGGACCTAGAGCTTCAGCTATACAAGGCTTATTCTACAGGAAATACATATATCAGTTGCACACGATGCAGTAGGTACCTACATGATTAATTTAGTTTGTGTATTAAGATTTCTCCTGTAATTAATTCGAACAACAATAATGAAAGCTCAAAGCTAATTGTATAGTTATTTATTGTGTAAATTGTACGGAATGAGTTACTGAGTTTAATCACAGAACTTCTGTGTTCTTCGAAGTACTCAGATACGTTTATAATATGTCTTGTTGTATTTGGGGGTTGCGAACACAAATCCCGACAAGAGGGCGCTTCAGATTCGGTATAGAGGTTGCCTTTTGAGACTTGTTTGATCAATAATTTTCCAGGAGAAATGGGAAAATTATGGAAAATGTGAATACCAAGCTGTTTTACATAGACGTTTTCTTTTTCGATACGCATATTTACATCACGACCAGGATATCCGTGAAAAAAGTTATTTATGATATGAATGTTAAAAGTGACGTTTCATTTTGTGAGTGAAAAAGTTTGTGAAATGAGCGGAGCGAATTGAACAATTTCACGAACAAAATAAAATCACTTTTAACACAAATACCATACAATGTTTTTTTTTTGTACAACTGCCCTATTTTGATAATGAAATGGGCGAATTTGCAATGACAACATACTTCAGAATGCATTTTCATATTCAAATAATCAAAAGGTTGTTGTGAATGGCAAACGTTGCCAACGTTATGATTACTAACAAATGAAAAAGACGCTGTCATTTGAATTTCGTTCCTGTCATATTTTCGTCTCGGGTTTTTAACTGCTTGATATGTTTCTCGAGAGTCCAATTATTAATAAAAGTGACGATTTGGTTGTTCCTGTAGATATTGAAGAGTCTGCAAGAAGAGCAAGTCTGGAACTCCTACCTAAAAAATCAGTTCAGCAGTACGATATTGCATATAACAATTTCCTGGCCTGGTGTGAATTGAAAAATGCAGAAGGGAACCTGTTTTCCTGGCATACTTGGAAGAAAAATAAAAAATATGGAGTTCATCAACTTTGTGGAGGAAATTTTCAATGATAAAGTCAAGCGCCCTTGTTAAAAATGGTGTGGATGTCAGTAAATATTTTAAGGTAATAGCATATTGAAAACGGAAAAGTGAAGGATATCGTCCCAAAAAATCGAAAATTTTCCCTCGTGAATAAGTTGAAAAGTTTATAAATGAGGCACCAGATGAGAAATACATGATGGTTGAGGTTGCAACTATTTTCGGATTATTTGGAGGCTATCGGCGTGAAGAATTGTGTAATTTCTCAGTGGAAGACATCGACATAACAAATAAATCATTGGTTATACAACTTCCAAACACAAAAACGAAAGTCAGTCGTTCTTTCAGTATTATTAGGAAGTATGTTGACTATTTTCATAAGTACTTTGCACTGCGCCCTTCTGTCATCAAACATCTTCGTTTTTTCCTGAAATACATGAATAATAAATGCACTGCCAATCCAGTTGGTATCAATACATTTGGGAAAATTCCATCTTTTGTTGCCGGATTCCTCAAACTGCCAGAACCAAAGCAATATACAGGACACTGTTTTCGAAGATCCTCCGCTTCATTGCTAGCAGAATCAGGAGCAAATATTAGGTACGGATATAAAAAAACATGGTGGATGGAAGTCTACGATGGTAGCCGAGGGCTATGTTGATCATTCCATTGCATATAGAAATGTCATTGCTGAAAAAATTCTCCCAACCTCAACAGATTTTGGATCATCATCATCCAATATTGTACTTCCGGTTTCTATACAAGTATCTACTGATAGTGCTGAGGACTCTAATAATGTGTTGCGAAGCTCCCTAACATCACAGGGCATTAATGTTAGTATTTGTTCTAGTTTTACGATCAATATTAATGTTCATAAGTAAAGATTGTTAAATATTGATACATAATACAAATTTGCAATTGCTGAATTTTTTCCATCTGATTTCATCATAAAAAAATGGAGTGCTAAAAATATTTTTAACACTAATGTTAAAAATATTTTTAACACGCTTACACGTAAACAATCAATTTTAACCTTGTTTGCTGTCATTAAAAGTGTCACTTTCAATGGCATCAGTTGTACAAAAAAGTTTTATCGAGATTAAAATTGCCTTTTTCGCCTGATTATTTCGCGATTTTCTCAAATTTTTGAAAAATACTTCTACAGAGCCTAGAGAATCGAAATTTCACCCACGCATGAATCGATTGTCGCTCTTTTTGACCATAAAATATTTTCTTCCTGTATTGCAGCTTCACGGATAACCATTTCAGTATGGTATGGAATAGAATTATTGGGGGAGCTCCTTTTTCTTTTTAGGAACTGTATAGTAATGATGAGATATGAAGCACCCCTCAATACCAATTACGGAAAGTGAAGGTTACCGCTCACTTCGTTAAACAATTTAATTTTCATTGAATGTTGCCGTCTTGTTACGAATGCTGCGTTCCAATAAAGTTAGGTACATATAATGAAAAAAATTTAATTCAGTCTGAACGGATACGTCTAACGAACAAGGAACCGAAACTTTTCTTCAGAAACGCAATTTATTCGAGTTCCCGGAAAATTCCCAGTTACATCATTTTAATTTTAAATGAAAAATATGGCTGTTTAGCTCACGAGGACGTTCAGATTTCCGCCGCAAGGGAAACGGGAGCAGATCTTGCATCACAAATACAACAAAAGTCATAACGAGAATTCGTTAAAGGCGACGAAAGATTCGAGGGATTTTTCAGCGAATTTATTTTATTTGCGAATCAGAACGATCTCGAGGGAAGGGTCCACTTCGGAATGCAAACAAAACCCAAACTTTTTCAGTATTTCATCTGGGCTAGGAAGGTCCCCGATTTTCAACGTTTCCTTTGGGAGGAACGCAGTCAGCAAATAGATATTTTTATTGTTTATGAGGAACCAGAGCACGTTCAACGTTGCCTCAACTGAATATGCAATAGTGGAAAACTTGTGTTTGAATAAACTTTGGAAGTTTTTCATTTTCTGGGGGAATAAATTGCCGGAATTTCGAATTGCAGTCGGTGATCAAACCGGAACAGAGAACCACCGGGATATGGCTATTTCTAGGCGGTATTGGTATTGTCAACGAGAACATACAGAGTGTAACAGCCAAATGGTATAAATTCGATAACGAATAAATGAGGGGGTGTTGGAAAAATCGCTCGGACACGTCGATTTGTAATTCGAAATGCGCATATTTTTCAAGAAAATAATATTATATAGGGTGTTCCATGTGACCGTGGCCAATACCAACTTTCTTATTTCAAATGCAATCCCCTGTATATTATTTATTTTTTGGATTCTTCAGAGAATTCTAGACACAATTCATGCACAATGTCCTATACTTATCTTTAACTATTTCGGAAATATTAAGTGTTTTCAGATTTTTTACAAAAATTAACGTTTTAAATAATAGTATATTCTAAAACTAGTTGCAGAATGAGCTCCCATAACAATACATTGCATTCTGCAACGAGTATTAGACGATATTTTCTCTATTTCATGAATTGAATTTCGTTGAAATTCAATGAAAAATTCAGATTATACATCCTAGTGACTTTTGTATTGTATCTTGACAGTTGGTGACTGCTACGAAATTGACATTTCCAAATTGACGTGTGTTGAAAATCGTTTGGATCGGAAACCAGTGCTGACAACAAAAAAACGAAAAATATAACTGAAAACAATGTTGTAATGAGTTCATTACAGCACTGTTTTCAGAACTGTAATGAACTCATTACGATACAGAAATAGAGAAAAAATATTTTATTTCACAAATTCGGTACATTACACTTAAAACCTGAATAACTGATTATTTCTAAATTAAAAAAAAAAAACAAAAAAACATTATATATTATTATGAAAGGGGAAGTAATCGAAAACACACTATGTTTTTGAAAGATAATTCAGTGGCGATCGATTTCGGCAATTGCTGTCATCAGGCCAGCTGAAAATATACAAATCAGTTTTAAGTAGATGTAACAGGAATAACAGGATTCAATTCTTGGAAATATCTTGGCTTCTATGTATACTGTATACAATATTATTTTGTTCGATAAATGTTTTTATATT
Organism: Adalia bipunctata; assembly: GCA_910592335.1. Classification (NCBI taxonomy): domain Eukaryota; kingdom Metazoa; phylum Arthropoda; class Insecta; order Coleoptera; family Coccinellidae; genus Adalia; species Adalia bipunctata. The sequence goes on along the minus strand of OU342952.1, from coordinate 8,070,392 downwards.
TTAGGTCACAGGTATGCTCACCGTCCAGGCAGTATAAATGTCCAAGTTTTATCATAAAATTCCTTTTTGTTATTATCTTAATTGATGTATCGACAAATGTCTTGATTATTAATTGTTTTTATACAAGTATTTCGCTGTACGATACTTATTCTTTCTTTCAACTTTGGCTTTTGAGTTGACGTTGTGGGATAAGATGTTTCAGAAAAAGGATACGATGGTTAAGGAAGTATTTTATATTATATATTATTATGTCAATGTAGGAATGTTCAAAATGCTCGCCGCGTTAGAAGACAATTCTACACCAGATTAGCATGTTGCCAAGACGTTCGCGGCGAGCATTTTGAGCATTTCCTACATTGACATTAATTTTTTTTTGTTTTTTTTTTGATAATTAAGAAATAATCAGTATTACTTATTAGGTTTTAAGTGTAATGTATCGAATTTATGAAATAAAATAATTTTTATTGGGAACGTTGATTTTTGCAATAAATCTGAACACACTTAATATTTCCGAAAAAGTTGAAGATAGGTATAGGACATTGTACATGAATTATGTCTAGAATTTTCTGAGGAATCAAAAAAATAAATAATATATAGGGGGTTGTATTTGAAATAATAAAGTTGGTATTGGCCACGGCCACATGGAACACCCTATATAATATTATTTTCTTGAAGAATATGCGCATTTAAAATTACAAATCGACGTGTCCAAGCGTTTTCCCCAACACGCCCTCATTTATTTCTTTATCGAATTTATTCCATTTGGCTGTTACACTCTGTATAAAAATTTCAGGGGAAAAACTCAACCAAAATCTCCATCCTCAAGGAATAATTATTGGTGGGATGGATACCCATAAAGTGGCAGTTTTCCACAACTCTCTTCAGCATAGCGGTATCGATTTGGATGATTTCCGCCTTGATTTTCTCTTTCAAGGGTCCTAGGGCAATGTTTGAAGACATCATTATTAAGGTCTTCAATCTTCATTCTTGACTCGAAAGAAGATGTGCATCGCTCGCCGAGGCCGTCACTTTGATGATATTATTCTCAAGACATAAATGAAAAAAAAATTGATCATGTAGGCATTCAAAATAAAGAAGAATTTTGCCAATGTCTATTTCCGAATTTTTTTAACAGCTCCTTCAAATGAAAATGAGGGAGAACTATTTGCCGCACCCTGTATAACGTTGTGATCACAGTGGACACAACCGAACCAAGCACCTTATACAGGGCTGAAAGTTCAAAGCCCCCATACATTATTCAGATATTTTTCCATAAAAATTCACATGCCCCTAATCATTCACTCCGAACTTCCAATATTCTTCCCAAGAATCAATCAAGTGAACACGTCTTTCGGAATGGTCGCCGCATCCGAACTTTTATAATTAATCGATATTGATGAATATGCAAATTTTCACCTACTGAAATGTAATATCGAAGTTGTTCCGCTCCAGGAGCACTGGAGCGGGGACTTGACTGTTCTACAAGATTGGGAAGTTCGTGAATAAGTTTGAGGATTAGCGAAGAATGGCGCCCTCTCTGGAACTAGTAAACAAAACTTGCAGTTACCTGATGGGATTTCAGAGGGTTCATTCAAATCTTGTTGCGTGACTCTATTGCATGAAATCAATCTGATGGTATATAGAGGGGTTTTCGTGAGAATGTACTGTAATCGAATAATCGAACTGCGAGAAACAAATTCTAGGTAATGAGGGGCACAAATTGGTCTTTGAATAATGGCATGTGTAATAAACATTGTGTGGGCAATACATGAAATTGAATCATATTATCTACTGAACAATAACCAAAAATTGTTCGGTGAATACAAAGACAAGTAATGGTCTTGCTCATCAGGAATTTATGGGATTTCGTTTCTGTTTCTTTCTCAATATAGGCTTTTGATTTATTCTTTATTATATTATTTCTATCATCCAACAGTAGGGGAATGCGGGGTAATATCACGCATGTAAGCAAAATTGCTCAGAAAATCTTTATTTTTTAGAATATTACCATATCGTAAAGGGATATATTTCGATAATATCTCTTCTTTACGAAAGTGTATGGGAAATTAAAATGGAATAACCCAATATTGAAATATACCCATACTTTCTAGAAATTAAATTTTATGGTATTACCCCATCCGGTGGGGCAATATTGCGCACCTCATGGGGCAAAATCGCGCATAACATTTTAGTTAGAAAATGGATTAATTAAAACAAAATTCAATACAAAAATATTCTATAATGAACTAAAAAAAGATAACAAAAATAAATTTCAAAAATAACAAACGAAACCGGCAATATCGCGCATATTGAAAATAACGTGGGGTAATGCCGCGCACATAGAGAGAATACGCGCGGTTTTACCCCATATAGATACTGACTCACTTTTTCAACCTTAACTCCGGTACGAATCAAACGAATTCAAAATTTTAAAAAGAAAAGAATAGCTAAATATAACACTAAACTATAATATCCAGAAAATACAATGGTTTTCTGATATTGATATTTACATCGCTTATTCTTCGTAACCCCAATGTTACAAGGAAACCCACCAAATACACACTCTGATCTCCAGAGTGCAACTGAACCCTCCGATGTTCGGTGGAACTATATTGGCATAGTTGTCACATTTACCTTATGATATGCGAGTGGCCAAACTTCTTCTAGAATGCTGCAAATTAGGTATTTTTTCATGCGCGATATTACCTCGATGCGTGGTATTACCCCGCTTTCCCCTATTCATCAGACCAAATTGGAATTTAGTTCGAATAAATAGTCTGATAATTGTTAAATTTTAATCTTCATAGACAAAAATAAAATATATCTATCGCTTTCAGGTAGTGTTATTACTTTTTTTTGTGAATTCAGAATTGAGTCAGGCGGTACTATTGGTCAAAAGTTTTTTATATCAGAGGAAACTCAAATATAACTTTGACTTCCATCAGGCAAAGTCAGAATCTTAGACCATCTCATCACAATTCGATAATTGGTGAAGTCAGTATTGTCAGCTCTCAGATGGCAACTTTTTCCGGAATTTCAAAAAATTGTCTGCATGCCGTTAAATCTTTCTTTCTAATTGATTCACAGACGTTAAAAACATTTATATCTTACACCCTGTATATATTCTTAGTGCTCCAAGACTATTTGTGCAGTTTATTCTACAGTTTTCAAGAATCGGGTAGGCCATAATCGGAAAAGCCCATGAGCCCGTTCCTATATCCACAGCCAGCAGACAAGCTGATATATCTCTCAAGCCAGCGTGAGCCATGAATAACATTCTTTCAGTTTTCATTTTTCCATCTCATATTTACATTTTTCACCTTCATTTAAGTTCTGATAAAAATCCATTCTCATCTACTAGAGAGCTCTATGAATATTCAACAACCTCCATAGAGATTTTTTCCTTCAATATTGTGTGATTATTCACTGATGGTTTTCGAAGGACCCCGCACTTTTCTTATGGCATATGGCGTCCCGTCAAATGTTCCAATTTTGTGGTATAATGTAGAACTGGACCTACTGATCAAAAGTGTCCATGGCCCCAACTCAATCCTATGACTAGTTTTTGAGATGCAGGGCGTTGAAGTTGAGAATTACCCACTTTTACTACGCCCGTATCTCGGAACAGAATCGAATGAACTTCAATTTTTCTCAAGAAACATTTCATCACATCCCCAAGGAGCAAGCATATAGAGGAATATGACCGAAAATCGTTACGAATACAGGGTTATCCATAATTGAATGCATGCCCGATTTTGAAAGTATAAAATATGTCAGTTTCAGAGCGAGAACGTTCGCAAAATGAACTATTTCACTAGATATATTGTTGTTACATCGAAAAAACCTGAAATACCCAGAATTTATACTGGGTGATCCATTATTATAGAAACTATTCTCAAGGAAGGTTAAATGGACAACCTGTATTTATGAGTTGATTCAAGGTGTTTGTTTAATTTTTTTAGAACATATCATCATGGACGTCAAAGAATACAGGGTGATTCAGTCATGAATTGAACTTTGAACCTCACGAAAATACCCAAAAACCACCTTTTTTTTCATCACCCTCTATTTCAAGATTGAATCCGACGAGGTGGGAGTTTTCTTTCACCACTGTACTTGATATAAAAACATCAATACGGCTGAGAGTTTTTATTCTCTTCCTATGACCAGATGTTTTGCTGAAATAAGAAAAGAATATCAATAAATAATTTTTATATTAGATACATAAAAAAAATCTGGTCATAGGAAGAACTCTCAGTCGTATTGATGTTTTTATATCAAGTACAGTGGTGAAAGAAAACTCCCACCTCAACGGATTTAATCTTGAAATAGAGGGTGATGAAAAAAAGGTGGTTTTGGGGTATTTTCGTGAGGTTCACAGTTTATTTCATGACTGAATCACCCTGTATTCTTTGAAGTCTATGATGATATGTTCTGAAAAAATCAAACAAACACCTCAAATCAACCCAAAAATACAGGGTGCCCACTTAACCTTCATTTTGAATAGTTTATCTAATTATAGATCACCCAGTATGGATTCTGGGTATTTCAAGTTTTTTCGATGTAACAACAACATATCTAGTAAAATAGTTCATTTTGCGAACGTTCTCGCTCTGGAACTGACATATTTTATACCTTCAAAATCGGGCATGCATTCAATTACGGATAACCCTGTATTCGTAACGATTTTCGGTCATATTTCTCTACATAGTTGCTCTCTGGGAATGGAATGAAATGTTTTTTGAGAAAAATTGAAGTTTATTCGATTCTGTTTCGAGATACGCGCGTAGTAAAAGTGGGTAATTCTCAACTTCAACGCCCTGTATCTCAAAAACTAGTCATAGGATTGAATTGGCGCTATGGACACTGTTGATCAGTAGGTCGAGTACTACATCAAACCAAAAAATTAGATCATTTGACGGAACGCCATTTGCCAAAAGAAAATTTTCGTGAAATAATTCTCATCTTTCAGAAGGGACACAGTAAACAAGGTCTGAAGACTCTTCTTTTCATCTCACTCCAGGTAGGTAATGCCGTCCTTAGGAAGTCGAGATTTTCCTCGGGCTTATGATATGGCAACTCTCTGTTCTAGGCCGTTTCCGTTGTTTACGACAGATTAGTTTAGGCCTCCCCAAACTCCCCCATAATGAATTGGACCGTTTCGCCTCTGTCAAGCGCACTGTTTAACACCAAACACGGTCACCAACTGAAATTTTCCACAATGGGCGAAATTATTAGGGCATGTTCGATTGACTATCGCGCCAGCCATGTCATGAATTATTACCAGAAGGTTCGCAGTTTCGACTTTCAGGGAGTCGGAAGTCCATATTCAATTTGGAGAATGGATTTTAACATTCGATATGCAGGGTCCAGAATAATGGAATTTGCTTAGGAAGGGTTGATTCGGTCAGAGATTAATTGTATTGCTGAAGAGGGTGCTGAGCATATAAATAAGGCGGCCATTAAGGGAGCATTTATGCGGAATGAAGAAGACCGGCGATAGGGGTCTGTTGTTTGGGGGGTTGTTTGTGGTCATGAAGACCTTTCAGAGAAGTTAGAGGCGATTATTCTTCGGATATTTCGTTTGGCGTGACCCGGAGTAACATCTTGGTTCCGATCCTTTACTTTGTGTATGTAAATAATAACATCAGGAGCCATTTGATTTAGTATCCTGTAAAAACAATTCACAGAGGTGCTGCTTTACACAAGTTCCTGTGTGACCATATTTTTCTAGCTTTTATCATGTCGTCAGGGGTAACTATATTATAAGGCCATCAATACTCTTGTTGAATTCTTGTGCTCCACTTTAACCACTAATAGACCTGCACTTCTAAAATTTGGAGGCAGATTTCCTTATCTTCCTGACAAGACTTACAATTGGCTAGTTCTGCAAGGACTCATATAAACTGCTCCACATGAGTTAGGGATATTGACTTAAATTGCAAAAAAATATAGTTGAAATAAGATTTTTGTGATGAAAATTCATATTAACATGATTTCAAGTTGCAAATTAATTTTAGCCTGTAGGTCTGCAGCGTATCTATCTATCAATAACAGCTTGACATCTTCTTTGCATACTACACACGATGTTGAACATTTCTTGAGGAATTTGGTTCCCTAAACGGGGCAGAAGCACTCTCAGATCATTTAAAGATTCTGGGGTAGATTGATGATTATCTAATCTTCTTTGGAGCATATCCCATGCATGTTCTATGCAACTCAAATCTGGTGAGTGCGAAGGTATTGGTAAATGTGGAACCAAGCTCCTCGCGCGCATTCTCAACTATGGCTGCATGGTTTGGTCTAGCGTTTTCGTCTAGAAATTGAAAAGTTTCACCAATACCAGCGTGATATTTTGGCACAACATTGTCAATGACATGCTCCCTGGTGTAGGGCGGTCATATTCTCAGGACAAATGTGTAGATCTGTGCGCCCGTTGAAACATATCCCGGCCCATACCATAACACCACCTTCTCGGAATGGATGGACTTCTTGGACATAGCGACGATTACGAGGTATGCGTGGGATTTTCCATACCCATTCTTCGAGAATTTGAAAATCGTCCATATCTGGATTCATCAGTGAAAAGGACATCACGCCATTGATCGTTCCATTTGATATGTTGCCTTGCCCATTCCAGTCTTTGACGCTCATGGTCACCTGTTAATGGAACTCCTCTTAAAGGACGTCTAGAACCTAGATTCGCTTCTCCCAAACGTCGTCTGATGGTTTCGATGGAAACTCGAACCCCATCTGCATTTTGAAGAGTATTCCGTAGCATTCTGCACGTAGATGTAGGGTTTCTTCTCGCCGAAACAGTGATGAAACGATCCTGAGCAGGTGTTGTTTTTGTCGCCCACCAAGCCTTAGTCTTTCCAACACGGAACCTGTCTCCCTGAACCTATTCCAAAGTCGAGATATCACACTTTGGCTGACTTGGAGCTTTTCCGCTACAACAACCTGAGTTAGGCCACCATATAGCATTCCGATAGCCCTATTAGCCTCAGCGTTTGTTAATTTACGTCTTGGCATTCTCAGAAAACTCGTTTCAAACCGAAGCCGTTGATAAACTGACTTAATTTCAAAATAAGAGAATTCATGAAGCATAGGCAAAGAACCAAACTTCAGAAAAAAAGGCCACCAGATTGACGAAATGTCTCATACTGATTTTTATTGGATCGATTCAAGTTGTTATTGAGTTTTAAATTATTTCACAGCGATTTTCTCTTAGATTACATACTTTTGAAAACGATTGAATACGATATCCCTAACTCTTGTGGAGCAGTATGTTATGTTTGACGAATTGACAGGGTCTTCAGTCCAATCAGCACTTCTACTATTGAAATAATCATTTGTGTTGATGCTATAGGTCCAACAAAGACTAAGAATGAAAATAATTGGAACTTTCAAAGGAGAAGACAAAGTGAAGCAAACCCATTGCATTGTATCCATATCATTCCAGGTATGCCATCAAACCAATTCGGAAACTAAGCCTCACTTTTCCGAATTATTACTAATTGGGTTCAACACGAACATGGCTACATCCGAAACTCGAGAGCGAAGTGTTCTATGCTAGCTCTCATCTCAATTGTCACGCTGAAGGAACATTGATATAAACAGGACTAATGTAATTCGACAACAACAAACTGTTCACGTCCTAATGCCTAATTTAGAGGGAGTTGGCTCCTCGTTATCAATCATATCACGTATTGTCAACAATGGAAAGATTTGTGCCGCTGTGTCTGAACACTCTGAACCTATGTCGAGATGATTAAATGTTGAACGCCACTCTATTCGTCCGTTCAAGTTGTGTACTCACCAATTGTGAATTGGCAATTTTCATTGAAAGCGTACCATTGCATTGCATAGTATGATGCTATTTGTGTGATGCTGAGGAAAGGAGTCTCCTCCTAGCCAGGAGTAGTTGCATGACGAAGGTATTCAAATGGACGAGGGTGTAATAAGGATCAAGAGAAATTCCAACTCGAACCAATATTGAAGCCACTTTACGATTGTGAAAGATGAGATGCAGCATGAATGATAGATTAAGAAGAAAGTGAATCAACCAAAAGGAAGAGCTAGATGAAACACGGGGATCTTGAACTTCAGTGACAAGAAGAACTGGAAACTTAGACGCAGAAAGAGATGGAGTTGAAGAAACAGAGAGAGTTGGAATTGAAGAAATTGAGTTGTGTCATAAGAAAAGGATATAGAGGTATTGGAAGTAAAAAGAGGTGGAGCATGGAGCTGGACAAGCAAAAATTGTTGAGTTGAAGAAGCAGCATGTGGCAAGGTTGCAGAAGGAGACAGGGGTAGGCTTGAAAAAGCATGAGGAGAAGAAGTAACAAAAACGAGAACAACTTGACTGGCAAAGGCTGGAAGAAAGAATTTGTATTTGGAAACTGAAAAAAAATGGTTGTGAAATTTGGCATGAGCTTCATTAAACTATTTCTTCGATATATTCCAACTCACCTCTTGAAGTAGCGGATACATCCATCAAAGAAGTTCTCAGAGGTTGGCTTTCCAAGGTGTGTTAACTTCTGAAAACATTAATTATGAAATGAATTGGAAATTAATCTGAGCAGGGTTGTTTGAGGGTGTTTAGTATGTTGGATATATTGAATACATAAAATTTAAGTTTTCAACATTCACGCAACTTGGTAGTCTCAGGTATTATAATATTCACGATTTATGTTCTAAGATAAACGACAGAAAACATCAGGTTTGTGTAAAAATACTCAATAAAAGTGCTGTTTCACTGAATGTTTCAGAGGAATTTCACTATCACATTTTTTCCCATTCAGAACTCTTCGAAAAGAACAAACGGCTGAAATTGTAGTATTGTTTGCAGGAGAGAGAGAGAGTGGTCACTCAGAGAGATTCCACTGAGTAAACCGAAAGAATGTTTGAACCGTTTTCAAACTCAATTAATTCCGCAGCAACCGTAAACAGTTAACATTTTGTGGGCTGAAACAGAGAATGAAACAAGTCTGTTTAATGTCAGTTGAACTGAATTCTGAATTTCAATGAGTTAATGTGAATTAATTCGGATAAACGTTCACATTAGAGAGATAGATATGTGCTGTGGGTTTCCATTAGTTTTCCGGTTTTTGAATTCATTTGCATATTCATGTTTCCATTCAGAATTGTCCGATGGAGGTGAATATGTGAAATTGTTGAGGAATTGTGTTAAACGTTTTCATTATTGAGATTTGTAATATTTTGGACACTGTGTGCCGTTTTGGCCATGCGATTTTCGAGACCCATCACTTTTTGTGACAATTTTAAAGCCACAAACAGAAATATTCCAACTATTCTTCTTCCTGAAATACAAGGCGAAAATGAATGTTTTGGGGATGTGATTATTTCTCAGGACTTGTATAAGATAGAATCCTATCTTTCGAAAGTATCGGCCCAGGGAACAAACACAAGAAACTATTCTTTCACAACGTTTCAGTACTTTATTTTGCCTTCTCCTGGCTAAAAATGAAAAATTTTGCAATAGATACCATAAAAATGGAATACAATCATCACAATATTCGTATTAACTACTAGAAATAGCAACTTTGCATACACGTAAGAAAGAAAGAAAATTTAACACGCAGAAAAAACAACACAAACATCAAATCGGATTGAACAAGACAACTATACAGGGTGAGTCTTTGACTTATAAATATATTTTAACTGAAGATTCTTGAGGTCAAAAGAAACCTTTTTTTTCATTTTCCATTTTTCCGAATTCGGCTCTGTTAAAAAGATATAGCCATTTGAAAAAAATTGGGCTTATTACGTTCCTGAAATGATACTGTGGAATTGATTCAAAGTTCATATTTCTCGAATGAAATTGAGTTTATACATTTAGGGAATACTCAAGTACTAACCTTATTCGAATAAGAATGTTGAAAACACGATATTTCTCAACAAAACAGTAAGTTTTATCGATTGTATCTGCAACTAAAAAGCCATATTTATCCCACCAAAATGAGTTCCCCCTTCGATTTACATTAAGATTAGTTTGTGGGCACTAATAACTTGTTTATATTCTCCTCTTTCTTCCAAAACTATCTCAAAAAGAATTGTTTTTACACTAATCGAACATAACTCCATTAAATTAGGACAAATGATTCGAGGTCGATGACCTAACCTAACCCATCGAACCATATTCTATGAACTCTATCATAGAACGTTTGAGAAGACGATGCCAGATTGTGTTGATTTTCCCCTTAAACAAGGAGGCAGTTGGTCCTTCATCATTAACGGATGAACTATAACGCAAAGGCACTAGTTTTGTTTACTTTTGGCTGATGGCGTCTTGTCGTTGGAAATGTTCTGATTATCGCCGATAGAGCGCTACGATCTTAAAGCGCAAGACCAAGCGTTGTTCCGTAGACCGAACAGTTGGTCTGTGGTTGTTGAAGTAAGCATGCGTAAAGCGGCTTGATGGAGATTTGTCGATAAAGACTTGACAGTGAGGAATGCGAAATGTTGACGTGAAAAGATTATCAGTGAAATTGAATTAATGTGATGATCAGCGTGAAGTGAGTTCATAAAATTCCAAGAGGATATTGTTTAGATAGAAAAATCGCCACAGATTAGGTATCATGTTTCATAGTGTTTTTCATTAATTTCAATTGAATACGTGATTTTTATGAAATATTCGTCATTAATATTCGAATTTTGTATTCCATTGACATTTCAGTCTTGACAAAGTTGATAAACATTCTGAAAACATTGTTACCTTGTATAGAGTTCATTAATTTGAGCCATTCTGTGATATTGAGAAGCCAGGGTTGCACCTAGATTTTTCTTATGATTTTTGATTTTTTCGTCAAATTTTATCGGGTAAAATTGGGAATAACTCGAAAACGCGTTTTATAGAAAAAACTTAGAAATACTTTCATTTTCTGAACCGATTGGTTCTTTCGAAAATATGAACCGTTTTTTTTTAAATGGTTTTATAATATTTTTTCGTGGATTCATAAAATGGCTACGCTGTAACTTTTATACCGGGAGGAATATTGAATAAGTTCATATTTGGAAATATGCATATGCAAGGGAGTGAATACTTCACCAAAATTCAGTTCATTTGAAGTAACGGTTCCGAAGATATAAACAGAAAAGTGTTTTTTTCATTGATTTTCGACACCCTGTATCTTCCAAACGGAACCGAATTCCGAAAAATGGTATGGAAAGAAAGTGTTTCGTTTAATGAGAGGAATCTACAGTTACGCCCTGTATATAGGAAGACAGACCAAGGAAAAAAAGAGAAAAAAGAAAAGATACTTACTGAGGATTTTTGTAGATGAAAATATCGAAACTTTTTATATTCTGACACTGAGTATTTTTCTCTTTTTTCCTTGGTCTGCTCGCTATACAGTTGTCTTGCTTAATTTCAAGTTTGTGTTGTTTTTCAAGGGTGGCAAATCCAATCATTTGCAAGATTGTTATTTCATGCAGTTAATCGTCAATCGAACCATTATTCGAAATTGAAGTTGATGAATTTCGAACACAATTCAGAAAATTAATGTAAAGTGTCGTTCACGTTGAATGGCCAAAATATTGATTTGAGTTCCACAGAAGCTCTAGACAACGACAAATATGGAATGATATGGGGTTGTTGTGAACAATATCCATAATACATCCGTACGATATTGAGACACAGCCAAAGACGTCTCCATCCGACGTGATGCCCAACAGCGGCTGTCGATCGTGCGACCAAATTGAAATATTCATGCATCGCCCTTTGATCCGCACATCCTGTTCCGAATATACGGTACGGAGCTGCAGGGTCTTTTCCCAATTTTTCCGGCCGGATTGGAAAATGTGAAATCGTTGTTTACGTAGTCCAGACAAAAGCTGTTCGATAAGTTAATAGTGCGGGATCCGGCAAATACGACTATGCCGGATCAATACGATACCTACCGGAGCGACTGTACTCCGGTCGAGATGTTTATTCAATGCGGAGGGACATCCCGAATTATTGTGTTGGAGGATTGGACCCAAAATCTCCTTTCTTCGTCTTAGACGTTTTCAGCCAACTCAATTTCCCACTCAGAGTGGATTTTTTCGGACGAGGGTAGCGGGTGCGGAAAGAGGTGCTATAATAAGAAAATCCGATCGGTTTCTCCTGAGTCTGTCCGGCATTTTCTCGGTACAATGGGAAATGGGTTTAGAGACCCAGACAATTATGGCCATGCCATCGAGGGTTTTCGTCGCTGCTCTGGAAGGTGCACCACTCCGGTATCATAAAGACCAAAGACGTCGACATAGCCGTTGGCTCCTTCGAGCTCCTTGAGATATCATGAGTGCAACCAGAATTAGAAATTCACATTGCGAGCTCCCAAAGATGTCCTAAAGAACAGGAACAGTTTTGTGAGAGTTTTACTGAGCCTGAAAACATCGTAAATTTTCGTTTCAGTCTCATCTAGTATAGGTTCATCTGTTGAGTAGATGAGTTCGCGAAGCTTGATATTTTTAGATCGTAAAATCAAAGAAGATCTGTGATAATGATAAAATTGAAAGTTGATATCTAAATAAGATCCCAAATATGTACTGATGTAATAGTATATTCTAAAACTAGTTGCAGAACGGGCTCCTGTTCCATTACTACTAATGATTAAGTTTTCTGGTTGTGGGAACATGTATCCAAAACAATAAATTTACTGAAAATTGCAGCAAACATGTTCGGTTAACCATTTTAAGAGGATGGATAGGTACATATACAGGGTCTTTCACGAGGAACCTCACCCATATTTATACTGGAAACTACTGAACGTATTTTCATGAAATTCAGCACTTATAAGTATTTCACGATGCTGATGAAATCTAAAATATTTTCAAGGCATGAGTACCTCCGGTTTTTCCGGAAATGACGTCAACTTCCGTTTTTCAAATTAGAACACCATTTTTTTATTGCAGAAATAGATTCCTTAAAAAATTTCAAGTTATTTTGATGTAACATTTTTCAGTTTTGTTTGGAAAATTCTCTCAGAGCGGGAAAATTCGAAAAAAAAAATCAAAAATGGAGCTCCGCTGAAACAAGAATAACTTCGAGGTTTTTGGATGGAAAATTTTCATTTTTGGGATTTTTCAAGATGTAAGATTGATGTATCCACCTTAAAAATCGAAATCGCGATTCATGATACAGGGGGTGAAAAAATTGCTTTCAAAGTTAGGGATGACAAAATCGTGAAAAATCAATTTTTTCAAACTAGAACCCCATTTTTTTATGGCAGATATTGAATCTACGTTTAAAAATAATGTGAGTGTATGCATCACACCCTTGCCCTAAAATGGATATTTTCTGAGTTAATATCCACTTTAGGGCAAGGGTGTGATGCATACACTCACATTATTTTTTAACGTAGATTCAATATCTGCCATAAAAAATGGGGTTCTATTTGGAAAAATTGATTTTTCACGATTTTGTCATCCCTAACTTCGAAAGCGATTTTTTCACCCCCTGTATCATGAATCGCGATTTCGATTTTCAAAGTGGATACATCAATCTTACATCTTGGAAAATCCCAAAAATGAGGATATGCCTTCATTTTGAAGATTTCTGGGTGGGAAAATTGTAGAAAATGGAGGCATCATTGCAATTGCGAGAACTTTATTTAGAATTTCCACGTAAGAAATCGCTCAGATCGAGAATGATGGCAGACATTTGGAGGAGATATAGGGCTCTCAGCAACCTCTCAAAGAAGTAACAAAAGGCGTCATAATATCTCAAAATGAAATCGCAGAGTTATCTCTTTGTGTAGGCTGGAAGATACCTTTTTTACTAAAAAACCTGCGAATTCACCATTTTGCACCTTCAAATGAATTGTTTGTAGCAGGTTTTGAATTTTCTTCTTCTCATTTCTTCTTTTTTTATCCCTAATTGAACACGAATGTCAAGATTTGATCCACACGAAAAGTGTTTTACACTGAATTCTGGTGTTCACTGTCTTATTTTCCAATTTATGAACCAACTAATTTTTGGTATCTAACCAAAAGGAATTGTAACAAATTGAAATATTTTGGTTGACCAGTGTAGAATTCTGAAAGTTATATTCAGGGCTCCGAAAATTACTTTGTCGCTATTGGTATGTTGGCGAGACGGTAACGATTGAAATTATTGATTTTCGGTTCAAGTTTCTCATGGGACTCGGACGATATCAGAAAATCGTTCCACGTAGCTTGGCCTTTGATAGTGGAAAACCAATTGCCAGGAATACAATACTTGAACATAAAATATATTCGAAATAATCTCGTAAAATGAGAGCGCACAATTAGTCCATTCATTCATAAGACCCATGATCTCAACCAAAGGTAATAACACTGCGTCTCAATCAAGTATTCGATGAACACCCATCGGCAACAATTTAAGGACCAGTCCCGGTGCCGCAAGGGCACGTCATTCTCGCACGTAGATACCCTCCCTCATCCTCATTATGTCCCAGATCTCTCTCTAGCATGTTTCCGTAGTCTAATGACCGAAGAATCGCATGACCTACTAAGGTTCAATCCCGGCACCGCCTACTGCATCCAGTTCACACACAAATCTCAAGTGTTTCAATCTGCTACACAGCTCTCCTTCTACAGTTGTCGACAGAGGGATAGGAGAGGTTCCTTTCTCTCGAACAGGAATGGCTTTGGGGCTGTTTCACCTGAGCGCCCATCAGGAATGGAATATTTTTTCTGGATCCTCGGATTCGATCACGTTTCCAAGGGTTCCATTGTGATGATTTGAATTATTGGGGATGAAAGGGGAATGATTTTTGGAGTGAGATATCTTCAGACGCGTTCAGCTTCAGAAAGTAAAGACCTGTGTACCTGAAATCGAGGAATTTGAGCACTCTGTATTCTATAGAACGACCCAATTGAGCAGTGATGTGTATTTTCATTTTTCTCCATCAGTCTCCGAAATTCCCTGAAAAGGTTTTAAACGAAACAAGACACATTAAATGGAAGAAAAATTCAGGATTTCACCGAATCTTATGTGAAAGAAGAGAAATGAACAACTTTCAATACTGAAATGCTGATAAGTGATTTAATACTTGGTATTTCCACCCCTTGCGTTAATTACAGCTCGGCAACGACGGTTCACACTCAAAATCAGTGATCTTAAAATGTTCTGATCTAATCCTTCCCAGATTTCTCCGAGTTGGATTCCTAAGTCATTAAGAGTAGCTGGATGATTTTCTGAACTTCTCAGCCTTCTATTGAGGTTGTCCCGAACCTGCTCAATCGGATTGAAATCTGAACTTCTTGCTGGCCATTCCATTCGAGAGACTTCAACATCTTCAAGGTACTCCTGAACGATGCATAAAAATGAAATTTTCACCAATGTATGGGGCAAATGGCACTACATGCTCTTCAAGAATGTTCCTTATATACTTATCAGCATTCATAGCTCCATTATCAACGACCACTAGGTCTGTGCGAGCAGTCAAAGATATTCCACCCCATACCATAATCGATCCTCCCCCGAAACCAGTAGTATTCAGGAAATTGCACTGAGCATATCTTTTATGTGGACGTCTGTTTACAAGGGAACGTCGATCACAATGGTAGAGGCAGAATCTAGACTCATCTGTGAAGAAAACTCTTTCCCAATCGGCCTCTTCCCAATGGATATGCTCTCTCGCAAAATCCAAACGCGCCCTTCGATGGGCTGGGGTAAGCGTTGGCCTCTTGCCGCGACACGAGGCCTTAAATCATATTCTCTGAGGCGATTTCTTATTGTCTGAGTGCTAATTTGCACCTCATGAGTTTGCTCAAGCTGATTTTGAAGGAGGCGAGCGGTTGCAAACCGTTGTCTCAACGAAGAAACTCTCAAGTAACGTTCTTGAATGGCAGTTGTTACCCGTGGTCTACCCTGTCCTGTTCTTCGGACATTCATACCGGTCTCCCTGAATTGCTGCAACATTCTGGGCACACTTGTATGGGAAACTCCAAACCTTTCTGCAATTCTTGTGTATGCCCACCCTTCTTCTCGCAAAACTACCGCTTGGGCACATTCCTCTTGGGTCAAATTGCGTGTTTCGCGTTGCATAGCGATCGAGTGTAGAAAATCAAACGAAAGAAAAACTATTGATCACTAGAATTGATCGAGAACAACTGATTTTAGAATGGAGCCAATGCATTCAAAATCTGATAATATCATCTTTTTTTATTCCTGCTGGGAGAAAACATCTGTATTGAAGAAAAACGTTGGAAGTGGATAACGTATGCATGCATAATTCTGATAAAAATAATTATCATTGAGAACACCTTCAGTTGTAGAATAAATTTGAGATTTCCATAATGTGCGTTAATTTTTTTTGCGCAGTGTATTTTTTGATGATTCTGCTCATCAAAGTGCTCCCAATCCATAGGTCCATGGATCAATTTATAAATTGTGTATTTTCTCAGTGTCATCAGCAGCATAAGTAAAAATAATGATGCTGAATTCGCGATATAGGAGGATATAAGAGGATATGGAAAGGAAAAATGGGTATACGACCTCTTTATTTCATAATAAACAGAACAACCTCCGTGGAATTCGGCCAAACTACACATTCCCGATACAACAATATAAGCCACACTCCTAAATTCTGAAGAGGAAACGCTGGTCCGCATATCAATTTTTCCGCAAGGGCTGCCAACCTCGCAATGAAGCAGCTTCGACTTCACACGAGAAGATTTCATTCCCCAGACGTCCACAGTCCCCGGTGTGTTTGTTATGGAGTCTTTCAGTGGATATTTCCAACACTGCTTTAAATTCTCATCGAAGAAAACGTATCTACTGCCAACAAATTTCAATTTGTCCCAGCTTCTCTGCTTTCAGTAGCTCCGAAAGTCTGGGAGCCGTACTTCAATTACGGACAAACCTTGTATTTTTTGTCTGGGACGTGTACGCGATGAACGCTGATGAAGTAACATGTTTCGAATCGTGAGTAGAGAGTCTGAGTCCTTGGAGACGTATGAATATGTGTAGGTTCCTGATGAACTTGGAGAATTACATCAACGCTCGAAATGATCGTGAGTTGTTGTACTGCAACGACTTCTATGTTCGTTCGTGTGTCTGTCATGATGAATTTCTTGTCTGGATGTTTTGGCATTGACAGTTCGGTGACAGGCTCAAGAGTGCGTTGACTTTTCAAGCTCAAACTACCCTGTTGAATAAACTTCTACCTATTACCTACACAATGGTCTTTGTCTTTGCAAAATGGTGAATTCGCCGGGAATTTTTCAAATCAAATTGGGGCTAAGTTAATAGAGAAAAGAAGAATTAAAAGATGAACAGATATAATATTAAATTGGTTACATTCTGTTGATTTGTAAGCACAAAAATGGATAATTCAAGAAAGAATCAGAAACATGAATGTTCTACTCAAAATTATATTGCTTCCAAACCTGAAAATTCTATATTCAAAGATGGGGAGATTCAATAACAACTATTCCCAACATTCTTCCCCCAAACACTCATTAATAACCATAACGTTTTGGTGCTACTACTAGACATCCTGGTCTTGTGACTCTTTGGACATCTTCTTCATTCTTGTATACGTTTGGCACATGAAGATAGAATAATATAAGAACGCTGTGAAATTGAATCCAGCACAATGAGTTCCATTGTTTCCACTGTGTTATTAACCTTCGTGTCTTCAGTTATGTTTTTTCTCACATTCAATTGAGAACACATAATCGGGTCATGTTTTCTCGAACAAATCACACATTAAGCGAAAGATCTACAATTCTTACTGGTATGATTTTGTTCAAGACAAGAAAAACAACCTTTTTCGCTCATGATGAGATTCTTTACTCATCAAATTAATATTAATCAAGTTTGACAATTCAGCATTAATGCGTGTCCATAGTAACGCAACCAATTCCATTCCGGATATCAAAGCTTCATTCATTCATGAATTGAATAATTCGCGATTTTCTTCAAAATTCATTAAAATCTGTCGAATTTCAAACGATTTGCGGAAAAATAGTATGTTAACCTCGTAGGAAAAGCCACATTCCTGGACTCTGATTGCAATCTTCACGATCGTCCAGTAATGTAAGGCTTTTCCTACCCGGTAAACAATATACTATTTTTCTATTTCTTCGTTTCTGATATGCTGAATACATATTCCTATGAAAACCATTGTATTCATAAATAGTATTCAAAATATCGAAAAAAACGAAAGAATTGTCAAATATTCAGTCATACATCTTTTGAATTTCATGAATAGCATCACAGGGTGTTTCAAATTTTGTGGCGAAACTTGGCGTTAACTTCTGTTTTTCAAATTAGAACCCTATGTTGGTATGATTGCGTTGGAGTTATTGAGATAAGTAATGGCCATGATAGCTTTCATATCACAGAGAACTTCGAAAAGCATTCTAGCCTATTTAAAATGTTCTATGTACTCGAGATTATTAAGGCCTAGAAGCATTAAATACTTGACCTATTTCGGTTTGGATAAAAGACAATAAGATCAGATCGAGTAACAGAGTAAAAGTTATTGAGTAACCAAGTTTCCTGCTTGAAGAAAGACTCCACTCTGAATACTGTTTTCATTCTCAAAGAGGCTATCCCGATATCCACTCCTGCGAATAGTGCTAAGTGCCATCGTTAGCTTCGGGTTTGACTCTTTTCCCATGCTGTCTGACTCTTTCCTCATGACGTCTGCCTCCATTCCACTAAAACAACAATAGGGGGAAGCGACTCTTCCAACATCGTCGTTATGGCCCGGAAATAAAAACGAAGTACAATGAATCAAAGCTTGATGCTTTTTATCTGAGGACCGCATGGTCACTAATGAATATTACTTTGAACCAGAGCCGTTCGGGAGTCAGGAAAGAGATTGGAAGTCGGATGAATATTCCCCTGGCCCTTCTGCCTGAGCGCCGCACTGTCTGGCGTGATTCAGTTACGTCCAACTAAGCTTGTCCATTTGAATAAACATTGGCTGGCCCCGTTTCTGGGCTATAAAAATTGCACTTTACAGTCTGTGCGGCCGTATCTAAATGTTCGTGAATATCTGCAATTTCATGTATGCGCCATTTATTCGAGGTATCAACTGCTCCCCGGATGGCGAACAATTCATGATAGAAAAACTGAATTGAGTTGTCGCGTCTTTGTGATAGTGCATTTAATGGAGTTTGAATGGGAAGCTAGTTTGTTTCTCGCAATTTTATCTGAGACTTGAGCAAGGAATATGGCTTTGAACATAACTGCTTTCCTCTTAACCTCCACATAACTTCAAGAACTGAGTTGGTACCACGAATACTAAAAGTGAATTTTTATGACTTCATATCGTTCTTCGAAATATGTGTTGAATCCATTCTAAAGATGAGTTTCTCGACTATTTCGAGATAATAAAAGGCAGTTTCAAATCAGGACCTAGAAATAATTGAAAATCTGACACGTAGCGACTCATGAGAAAAATAAGAACGAGTAGAAGAAAATAAAAATAAAACTGTCATGGAGAAGATAAAATCAAAACAAAATTTCAGGCAGTTGGACACTGTGCTTAGAGCAAAGAACATTTAATTATATAATGTGATATCATTATTCATGTTGGTCAAAAGCTGGGATTTTCAAGGAATAAAGTGAATAAGAATATTATTGATTTAAAAATGTCTTTCGAAGAACCTTTCTTGTAGATTGTTTGCATTGTTATCTATTCTATTCGAACATAAGAACACTCACTATCAGAGTGATTATTCAATGAAGTAGTTTCAATCAGGAACAATAAGCTTTGAATGTGATTTTTTTCATAATTCTTAAGGGGACCTTGTACACGTCCGAGCTCGCGAGCTCCCCTCAAAAATTGGGCTTTATATTTTCATGATATCTCAGTTCATATGCGGCGTAGACCAACAATTTTTTGTTTAAATTAAAGCTCAATCATTTTTCTAGAATGCGTATTACTCGCTTTCCTGTTTTTCTCCGTATATTAGAAAACAATACCTGGTTAGCTTTAATTTCATGAAAATCTGGACAAATGATGGGCAGAATTTCAGTTAATCAACTGAAGTGTGGTTGAATTATTTGAGTTTAATTTTTCGAAATATAATCTTCCAAGTGAGAATAAAAATAAGGCTAGTGGACTATATACGTATATGAAATTAATTGAAAACCAACACAAATGAAAGGATAAACGTACTCAAAATAACAGAAGGAATATAGTTACCCATATATCAGCAAAACAGGATCCTGTTGACGACTCCTATTCCAATATAAAGATTGCTCGAGCTCGACAAACGAATATGGAATGAAGCTGACGTGAAAATCCGTTGCTAAAAATGTCAAATTGTGCACACTTATCCTTGTGGTATTGTAAAATAACCACGCCACTGGTAACAGTCTTTTTGTTCGAAATAATTCGCACAAATAATGAAAGTTTTGAATGCATGTAATTTGATTGACTCGAAATCACTACTATAAAAACTGAAATTTTCCGAATTCACGAAAAGGAAGCAGAAAATTAGCAATTAATAGAAGCAGAATTATTCACGATCAAGTAAATCAGTGAACTGATAAATTATTGAAACAAATATGCGACATATGCTGCAGTCCACAGCTGACAAGTTCTTCTTGTACATAAAGGATAATCCATATGGGAATTCCCCAGTATGGAGGAATTTATTTAATAATTCGAATTTTGAACATTCAGAATAATTAATTTGAACCGTTAACTTGGCGTGATTTTATTTCCATGATATATCTGTCAATTCTCGAGATAAATGTATGAATAAATGTATGAAATTCTCAGTTTACATGCGAAATAATATTTTCCAGAATGTGTATTGATCAGAATTTTTGTTCATTGCCCCCCTCAATTTCTGAATGAATTATAAAGAAGGAACTTTATTGGTCATATAGTCATACAATTTTTCTTCCTAATATACGCAAACAACGAAAAAGCAAATGATACACATTCTGCAAAATATTATTTAGCGTGTATACTAAAAATTTCATACATTTATCCTCGGACGTGTACCAGGTCCCCTTAAAACTAGCGCTTTATACACATTCCCCATTTTTAAATGGCTCAATATCACAGTTTATTCTAGATTTTTTTCATTTAGTGTTGAAGTCTTAGACACTTAGACCATAGAAAGAGGAGACACAGCATCTCATTAATGAATTTGAGAATTGATGATGCCAAAATTTAGTCCGTATTCAATGAGTGGAGCAGAAATAGCATAAAGGATAGCAATATCATTAGATAAGGCCGTGAAAAAATTACGGAATCAAACTTTTAGAGGTCCAGTGGCGTGGTGTTAGCGGTATCGTGGAATGTGAATGAAATCACAAGCGAATTAACTCTTTTTGACAAATTAAAAATTTGATTATTCCCAATTTGAATATATTAGTTCCTAATTTGATTTTTATAGTTCCCAATTTGAAGTTGAAAAGGTATAGTTATTATTGAAAGGTGCGTCCCGTCTTTCTACAGGGTGGGCATTTTAAAACGATACAGACGAGATAACGAGCGGAATAAATTCATTTCGAAAAAATGCTCGGACACGTCGATTTTTGTTTCGAGGGGGACAACTTTTAAGGTCAAATTCACAACTATATAGCTTCAACCCTTAGTGTTAGAACACCAACCCCTAAATTTTGAATTGGAAAGATAGGGTGAGTGATACCTCATTTGAAAGGTTCTTCTATCCTGAATTCAGGATATTGATTTTTTCTTCATTTGATTCATTGATTCTTGAGATATTGACATTTGAAGTTGAAATAAAGATGGTATCATCGTCAAGCAAGCTGTCTGAATCAATCGAATTTATTATTCATTCATTCTGTAGATTTAATAAAACTCCATAACTTCCATATACCAGACATCAAAATACAAAGTTAAAATTGTAACAATGAATAATTAGTCGAATAATTGATGAATTCACATAGCATGCATGGTTAGCGGAATGGTAGGTACTGTCCGAAATTCAAATTAGAATATCTCGAAAACGAATGCGTTAAATGAGAAAAAAATTATTACGCTGAATTCATGAAAAAGGCCTTGCAAATGAGGTATCACTCACCCTATCTTTCCTATTCAAAATTTAAGAGTTGGTGTTCTAACACTAAGGGTTGAAGCGATATAGTTGTGAATTTGACCTTGAAAGTTGTCCCCATCGAAACAAAAATCGACGTGTCCGAGCATTTTTTCGAAATAAATTTACTCCGCCTGTTATCTCGTCTGTTTCGTTTTGAAAAGCCCACCCTGTATAGTCTAAGATTGAAATACTGTCAAATCCGACAATTGCTAGATTTACAGTTTGGGATATTGAAAAATTACTGAAATTCGGGTGTATCTATCTCAGTTCTCACCGATCTCTTTCGAATGCTCTCTGTAATGAACCATCATCTCCACTTTCAAAGATGTAATCGATTTTTTTTGCTTCAATTCGTTGACTGAGATGCTAAACAATTAGGCAGATCCCATCAGAGTGAATAATACGAAAACGAGGATGAGAAGATGTTCAAAATATGGCTTTATAACAACTCAGAAGAAATTTAACTCCCGACTCACTATGTTTCCCAAGGGAATATCTGAATTTTTCATATTTGCCATCAGAGTCGGAGAAAACATTGTGGCAAGGAATAATACCGGAAGTGGGCGCAATTAGGGCCTGTAGTGCGACTCTTATCGCTTTAAACAGACATCCGTGGAGGAGCTTGAAAGCCCTCCCGCTACATATTTAGAAAGACTTTAATTACAGTCGAGCATTACGTTCGGGGTCAACGACTCGGCTCGCCGCTTTTGAAAACCTGACGGCACCCTCCACTTCGTCAATCTTTGAAAGGGCTCCTTTGTCAGCTGGGATTTCCACTTTTCGAAATCTGCGGAAGCTTTCGAAATTTCGTCGCAGAGATTCGTCGGAAACGGGCGTCGAAACTCTTCATCGATATATCCGCAGTCGGAGAACAAAAGGAATTCTTGTTCATTGTTTTGTTTCGTACATGCATTCAATAGAACCAGTCGACAGAAAGGAACGGAACGACATTTCCTATGAAATTACAATGATGGTGAGGTTTCTACAGAATGTGGTGGGAATAGTTATTTAATCTCCCTATCTTTGAATATACATTTGTCAGTTTTGGAAGGAATATAATTTCAAGTAGAACAGTCATTTTTTTATCTCGAATCAATCATCCATTTTTGAGGTTACAAATCAACATGTTGGCGACCGTTACAGCGCAAAAATTAACTTTTAATTGCTGGCCTTTCGAAGACAAAACAGTGTAAAATGATACGTGATGATGAATTTTCCATTTCTGGGACTCGTCCAGAGCTGTTTGAGGCAGTAAATACTGCTTCATTAGAATTATTGCCAGAGAAATCTAGAGAAAAGTACGAATATGCTCATGTAGAACACTGACAGCTGTGAGGAAATATCATTTATTTGTTTCTCATTTGTGAACGTCAGTTTACAAAAACACAATATTAATCAAGAAGGTTTATTTTATCAAGTCACTAACTTGTAAAACTGACAGTTAACTTGCAAAATTTTTACAAGTTAGTAGAATTATTTACATAAGAAAATTTTGTTTTATCGTCATATATGTTGAAAATCATGGTACGATTGTTATTTCCAGTAACACAGATTTTTGATGATGAAAGAGTTGATACTGATGATGATGAACCATCTGTTGACTCAGAAACTGCTGAACTCGAGGACTGCAGAACATTTGTACTCTCCTTACTACCAAATAATTTGCTAGATATTTCGATTTTTTTGTTGACCGAATCATCGACACAACTCATCGCAATTTCGGTGCTCTTCCACCCTCCTGCACGCTTTAGTGCTGAAATATCTCCACCCGAATCCGCAACCATAGTGGCTCCAGTTCTGCGGAAAGAGTGGCCAGAGTATAACTCTGGGTCTTTCAAACCTAAATATTTCGCTATTTGCTTTGGGACACCAACAATAGTGTGCTGGCCAGCATTAAGGGAAATGCACTTTCCATGTCGGTATGTCAAAAAAAAATCTTAGGCTTTCTGTTCCAGGAGGCCGAAGATTTACATATTTTCTGTATAACATGCAGGGCTTGAAGCTGCAGCCATCATCGGTTATGGTGAATCTTATTGTTGTTAAATTTTTTGTTTGCCGCAATGTCACAATAACGTATTTTCCCATTTTTTCTACATCATTCGTGCTCAAAGAGAGAATTTCGTCACATCGACAACATCCAAAAATCCCAAATATTGTTACAATTTTCACCAGCTGGTCATCAGGAGCCACTGGTCATCAGGAGCATTTAAAAGAAATTGTTCAGCCTCTTCTTTACTTAATACCTTGGCCTTTTTTGGCGTATAACGCTCTTTTTTTCGTTTCAGAAACGCTATTACCTTTTGAAATCTGCAAATGACAACTAAACGTCAAATTTTTCAATAATTTTTTTCAGGAAAACAAACCTACGAACAGGGGCATTTTCTTTCATTTCCAAGCAGCTTTTCAGCATAGACCATTTTGCCCATAAATTATTAGGGCTGAATCTAGCTGATAGTTGATTCAAGTAGACCAACAAAACATCTACAGTCACCCCAATCACACTATTTTTGTTTTGCCACTTTTTGAAGTCGTTGTATTCTCGCTCGTACCTTGAAGCTGATTTTGCAGGTAATAAACTTGACGCTACACTGCTGGCTGCCTCAATAATTTCTTTTGGTACATTCATTTTCGCTTTCGCCAAAACAAATGTAAAGAAATGTTAGAAATGTCAAAATCTCCTAGCGATTTGCGGAAAATTGATTTTCACTTCTAAATATTCCAACTCAATATAGAATTTCGAACAATATCATAATCCCAATTTTCAGATTTCAAAGATGACCCTTCCTCCAGATACGTCTACTAGGCCCTCGAACTTGGGACACCCTGTGTATTAGATAAAAAGATACTTCCACGAATGGAAGATTTTCGAGAAACTTCAAAGCACCTTAATTCACGATTTCATATTTTAGTAAATATGGTCGGAAGCTCATTTTTCACGCCGAACTTGGATTGCTTCTCATTATATTCGCTAAGAAGTTTGTAATTTAACAACTATGCGATACTTCCTTCATCTGTTAAGTGCATAAATGCCCTCTAATTACATCCAGGCGGAAATTAAAGATATAAATTTTAATGGTCGGGTTCGTTCCACTTTATATTTCTCCACATAAGTAGGGAAGGCGTCCTCTTGCAGCAAAAAGATCGCAATAACAAAGTTGGAGTTTTTAATTAAATTCATGCCAGTTTCTCCGTAATAATTTTAATAAGTGGAAATTTGCGTTGTTATGCAAACTATGTGATGTGCAGAGCTTGCTTCTGGTATTCAATTTCCATTGTGGCACATTCTTCGTTGGCTGGTATTGTCAATATTTCGTCCACAGTATCGATCGTGGTCTCATAACGTTGAGCTTGTTCACGAGCACACTATGTTGATGAACATATGAATATTTCATTTTCTCTTGGAATTTCAAATACATTGGGATCAACAAATTTATATTGTGTTGCAAAGGGGCAACCGACATCGACATCATTGGACGAAGTTCAAAGATTGTTCTATTTCCCTCATCTTCACATCAATCTGAAACACTTTTTCTCATACCATTTTTCAAAATTCGATATTGTTTGGAAGATACAGGGTGGAAAATCCACGAAAAAACACTTTCCTGTTTATATCTTCGAAACCGTTATTTCAAATAAACTGAATTCTGGTTGATTGGTTAATCTATTCATTGTGCATATTCCTCAATCAAAACTCATTCGAAATTTCTCCTGGTATAAAAGTTACAGCGTAGCCCACTCATAAATCCAAGCAAAAATACCATAAAACCACTCGAGAAAGATAAACTGTTCATATTTTCGAAAGGATAAATCATTTCGAAAAATAAAAGTTTTTCTATGTTTTTTCAATAAAACGCGTCGTTTTCGAGTTATTCCCAATTTCACCGGATAAAATTCGACGAAAAAATCATAAGAATAATCTGGATGCTTCCCTGGATTAATAATATCACAGAATGGCGGAACTTTATGAACTCTCTGATTATCTATTCAAACTAACAATGTTGTCAGAATGTTTATTAACTTTGTCAAGACTAAAATCTCAATGGAATACAAAATTCGGATATTAATGATGAAAGCCCCATACAAACCACGTATTGAATTGAAATTAATGCAGAATGAAATGATTCTTAACACTACATGATCTGTGCGATGTTTCTATCCGAACAATATCTTATTGGAATTTTATAAACTCGACACTACACGGTTATTATCATCACTTTAATTCACTTTCACTGAAAGTCGTCACGTCACCGTTCACATTCTTTGCTGTAAATAAACGAATCGACCTTTGACTTCAGTCTAAGAAATCGACAAATCTTAGTCCATCACGCCGCTATACGCATGCTTCGTTCAACAACCACAGACCAACTGTTCGGTCTGGGGAACAACTGTTTGTCTTGCGTCATAGGCGACTGAAATTAAGATCGTACGCTCTATCGGCGAGAATCAGAACTACTTCTTCGGCATTTCCAAAGAGACACGACTAAATCAGACTAGATTAGCCTAAAGTGAATAAAACTAGTCCCTTTGCGTTAGTTCATCCGTTAACGATAGGGCGTACTGCTTTCTTGTTTGAAGAGAAAATCAACACAATCTGGCACCGTCTTCTCGAAACATTCATGATAGCTCTGTCATAGAAGATGGGAAGATGGGTTAGGTAAGGTCAATGACCTCGAATCCTATGGCCTAGGTTAATGAAGTTATGTTCGATTAGTGTAAAAACCATTCTTTATCAGATAGTTTTGGGAGATAGACGAAAATATGAACAAGTTATAAGTTCTCACAAACTAATCTTAATGAAAATCGAAGGAGAACGTTATTTTGGTGGGATAAATATGGCTTTCAATTGCCAATACAATCGAACTATACTGAGTGATTTTTCAAGGAAATATTGTTGTACCATTTTTATTCCAATGTGGTTATTACTGGAGTATTTCCTAAATGCATCAACTCAATTTAAATCGAGAAATGTGCTTCGCATCAATTTTAGAATATCGTTTCAGAAACGTATCTAGCCAATTTTTTTTCCAAATGGCTATATCTCTTCAATAGAGCCGAATTCGAAAAAATGGAAAATGAAAAAGAGGTTTCTTTTGACCTCAAGAAGCTCCAGTTGAAATATATGTACGTGTCAAAGACTACCATCGAATTCAACAGTGAAAATGTGTATCAATTCAATGGACACAAAATATAATCAGACTTGTTGAACGTGCGAGTAACCAATATCTAATTACTGTGATCTGTAATTGAATCGATGGTTATGGCGTTTGCCGACTATTCAGCAACCCAGCCTCGCAACTGGTAGCCATAGTGACTCATGAAGTATTTTATGGAATGATTGCATCACTGGAGATCCTGCGATCATCATTAAACGCGAGGGATCATGGGAGTTTATCCACCACAGCCAACCATACGACTGCTCAACAAAGAACGATCAGGTAGCAACCGTAGCAGTGTCATATTCTGCTGTATCGCTTCACCTGCTGAGGCGATAAAGCATAAACCGAACTCTAAATGTTGCTCGCATATGTTATGATGACGGTTTGAATGATTCAAATTTCGCTATGCTGAATATTCGGTGGCATAAACCCGCGCAAACCAGTCGCTGAATTATTCCAGATTACACCGTGACAGTTTTTCGCCGAAGTGAGCACGGTACCCACACAATTTACGGCGTATCGTTGTTACGGAATTTACAGGATCCACATGAATGCGGAGGCGAATCGGAAACAAGGCTTATGTTGATAGACCCCAAACGAACCTATTTAACTTGAAACATTTCGACGTGTAGCTAACGGAACCCTGCCGTTGAGCACATGTCTTTGACAACTCGGTTATTACGTTTCTGATTTAAGTGCAGGGCTAGCAGCAGGTTACCAGCTCAGAACAAACGATAAATTCAGGCGCGGAATCCGCGCTTTGTGCTTTGTGGCCCGATTCTCAGGAATGGGCCTGTAATAAACTTTGTTACGGGCGTATGTCCGGCGGTTACACAATCGAATGGCAGACAACTATTAAGAGAACCTCAAGTTGTCAACGGCTGTATAATTAGCCGGGAGAGATGTATGGGCCACTTGTTACGTTTCTTTGCATTCCCAGGATATGGGCAAGTTGAGGAAAAGGAGACATCAAAAATTGGACAGAGAAAATCGAACACTGCCGTCCTAAAGCTTCACTTCTAAAGCTTTATTTTCGCATCATAAAAGGGTGTTAATAATCTTTAGGGAGTAACTATCGCCCAACATTCATTCTCCTTTCTGGAAGTGAAAAACTTTGAATTTCATTCTGATCTTCGCTGCAAATTGGTGGAGGATCCGGTTAAAAAAAATAATATTTTTCGATCCTGGCGATTGTAGTCGAAACATTAGACAAATTCAAAGTAATTATTGAACTGTCATTGGTGTTCAATGTATGTGCAAATTTTCAAGTCAATCGGACCTCTTGAAGTTCGTGAAAACAACGTTGACAGATTCTCACAAGTATTTAACCTGATTATACCGTGACAAAATAAGCTGGAGTGGAAATGACCCCAAGTTTGCTAGTCGAAAAACGTGGAGCATTCAATGATTTGCATTAAAGTAGAAAAATAAGAAGGGAATTTCATCTGAGAGAATTGAGAAGTATCCATTTCAAGTTCATCATATTTGGCAAAAAATAACGGACATCCTGTATATGGCAGATTGATTTTTTTGTTATGATTCTGTGACCAATAAATCATATCACTTCCGTGTTTCGTCTTGTTTTTGCCACCGTTTCAGGTATTTTAGCGGAGTGCTCTGCTCTGCGCTCAATATTTTTTACATTGAATCATTTAGGACACTGTCGTCGATCCAAAACTGATAATAATAATAACTAAGAGACACATGTGAAAAATAACTTCCAATCATTAATTTTCCACCAAAATCTTAGCCAGCTTAGTAACGTTCATATTCAAGACATGTCAACAAAGAAACTATTCTAAAGGGTCTATCAAATTGCGCCGTTTTTATTTTAATAAATAACATATAGATGGCACAACGGAATCGTCTGGGTATTTTGACATTTTAGAAGTGTGATGTATGACATTTATAAAAATTGCTCTGTATACTCCATTCACTTTTATAAAGTATCGCGGTTAGCCATGATTTAGGTTTATCAAGTTCTTCCACTTAAAACGGACGCAGGTTGGTACTCGTGAGAATCAAGCGACATTGCCAAGTCTACTTTCGATCTACTCTTTTTTAACTTTAGAAATGGAGTTAGTTCGTCTAAGGTTTACCTCTGGCGCAGGTTTCGTAGAACTACTACATTTTTATACTGGAGTGTTTCAAGTTGTGCAACAATGTATTTAAATGTCTTCTGAATTCACATAATATTTTCTGAAATTCATTAATTTCCCAAAGTAAAGGAACATTTTGATAAATACGTAATTACTACGATTTTTTAGCAGAAACGGCAACGTTGTTCGTTCAACTGACAGAATAATGATTATAACCCAACATTTTCAAAACATACACGGTAAAATGTGTCAGAATTTCATGGCAAACCGCGATATAAAAGTGAATGGAGTATACACGATACAACAAGGGGTTCAAATTGTTGAATTACCTATTTTATGAAAATCAGCGTTTGTGAAAAGTGGATTTAAAAAAGTACGTGAGATAGAGCCTCAATTATGTCTGAATGTCATTGAAAATTTTAACAATAGAGTGGACGTCTGTAAATCTGCAAAATGAGGTCATTTGGCAGATATTATTTTTCGTGCATAAATGTCATAACTGATACTTCAATTACCAATGAAAAGTATTCGAAAATGAATGCAAGTTATGTGTTTTATTTATTTCAAAACACCGCGTAATTTGAAACACCCTTTTCGTCCGAATATGTCAAGTCGTACTCTGTAATCTCTGTAAATTGGGTGATTTTATAGGCGAAATGTCAAAGTTTGATCCATATTCCTGAAGAAAAATGGGAACATTTTGGAAAATATTAATACCAAGCTATTTTGCATTGATATTTTCTTTTTCGAACCATATCTTTACATCACGGTCAAAATATCTGTGGAAAAAGTTTTATCGATTTCAAAATTTCCCTATTTGGGGGATTTTCTACCGATTTTCGCGATTTTTTTAAAAACACTCCACTATCGCCTAGAGAATCGAAATTTCACCCACAATAAAATCGATTATTCCTCCATTGTCTTAGTTTCGCTGCGATTTCAAGATTCTTCTGGACCCCTCTTTTTTGACAGTCAACCTCGGACAGGTCCACAGAGTTGTCAGGTGATCATAGTAGGTATAGAATTATTTCATGCGTTCATCTTCAGAATCACAAACAGTTTCTAAGGAATGATCTTGCTGAATCAGATTCAGAAAATCAGAGAATCGTTTTAAACGGAGTGTAATAGCCAAATGGAATAAATTCGATAACGAATAAATCAGGGCGTGTTGGGAAAAACGCTCGGACACGTCGATTTGTAATTTTAAATGCGCATATTTTTCGAGAAAATAATATTATATAGGGTGTTCCATGTGACCGTGGCCAATACCAACTTTCCTATTTCAAATGCTACCCCCTGTGTATTATTCATTTTTGGATTCTTCAGAGAATTCTAGACTGAATTCATGCACAATGTCCTATACCTTTCTTTAACTATTTCGGAAGTATTAAGTGTTTTCAGATTTTAAATAAAAATTATTTTATTTCACAAATTCGGTACATTACACTTAAAACCTAATGAGTAATACTGATTTTCTCTTAATTATCAAAAAAAAAACAAAAAAAACATCAATGTCAATGTAGGAAATGTTCAAAATGCTCGCCGCGAACGTCTTGGCAACATGCTAATCTGGTGTAGAATTGATTATTTTTAGTTTCTTCTCAGTGATGGTTTTTGCTTACTTCCTTCATATCAAGAGGTAAATGGGAAATAAGTATTGAGTGTAATGGATCGAATTTGTGGAATAAAATAATTTTCATTCAAAATGTTAATTTTTGTGAAAAATCTGAAAACACTTAATATTTCCGAAAAAGTTGAAGATAGGTATAAGACATTGTACATTAATGATGTCTAGAATTTTCTGTAGAATTCAAAAAATAAAGAATATACAGGGGGTTGCATTTGAAATAAGAAAGTTGGTATTGGCCACGGTCGCATGGAACACCCTATATAATTTTATTTTCTTGAAAAACAAGCGCATTTAAAATTACAAATCGACGTGTCCGAGCGCTTTTCCTAACACCTCCTCATTTATTCGTTATCGAATTTATTCCATTTGGCTGTTACACTCTGTATAGACATATCTCGATTTAAGTCTTGAAAATTCGTTTTGAAGAGTCAAGTGTTCTTTATTGATCAATCCCTGCAGGGCCTAGCATAATTAATGAAGTAAAGTAACCCAAAGAGCTGGCATACATTTTATTTTTCCAATTCATATAATCCCGAAGAATATCATGGAATACGTTAACCACTTCAACACGAAGTACCGAGAACAATGCTCAACTGCTGTTTCAAAACATCCGAACTCCCAACAACGCCATAGTGCAGACGACAGAAAATCTCAATTGTTATTGCCTCGTCCCCAGCTCAGGGGCGAAATATCAGGAATTTATGCAAGTCCTACACTTTTTCCCCCTGTTAGTTTCACACACAACAAGGCAATCGGAATACGTGACCACGTCTCCATTTCACCGGGAGTGTACCCCTCCTCTCCCCAACAAGGAGATGCAGCTTTAAGAGCTATTTAAATGCAGTTCGCGGCCGTTATGAATACAGATATGCCATTATCGAGTTACAGTGGGAAGTTTCAGATGTGAAAATGGGGAATAAAACTGGTTGTTGAATAGATTTGGTTGGAAATGTGTTCGTTTTAGTAGTCGAAAGTATTCGTGTGGAGTCCGGAACCAGCCAGGGCTTGTCTTTTACTGAAATTGAAGGCGACGAAATTGCAATAGAAATTTGGACCTTCACCGGGGGCACTTTTATATAGAATCTTTAAATATGATTGAATTCGGAATAAACTGCTCCACAAGAGTTAGGGATATCGTATTCAATCGTTCTTAAGAGTATGTGATCTTCGAGAAAATCGCTGTAAAATCATTTTAAACTCAATAACAACTTGAATCGATCCAATAAAAATCAGTATGAGACATTTCGTCAATCTGGTCGCATTTTTCCGAAGTTTGGTTCTTTGCATATGCTGCGATTTGAAACGAGTTTTCTGAAAATGCCAAGACGTAAATTAACCATCGCTGAGAGGCTAATAGGGTTATCGGAATGCTACAGGGTGGCCTAACTCAGGTTGTTGTAGCGGAAAGGCTCCAAGTCAGCCAAAGTGTGATATCTCGACTCTGGAATAGGTTCAGGGAGACAGGTTCCGTGTTGGAAAGACCAAGGCTTGGTGGGCGACGAAAAACAATAACTACTCAGGATCGTTTCATCACCGTTTCGGCGAGAAGAAACCCTACATCTACGTGTAGAATGCTACAGAATACTCTTCAAAATGCAGATGGGATCCAAGTTTCCATCGAAACCATCAGACGACGTTGGAGAGAGGTGAATCTAGGTTCTAGACGTCAATTAAGAGGAGTTCCATTAACACGTGATCATAAGCGTCAAAGAGTGGAATGGGCAAGGCAACATATCAATTGGAACCATCAATGGCGTAGTGTCCTTTTCACTGATGAATCCAGATATGGATGATTTTCAGATTCTCGAAGAATAAGGGTATGGACAATCCCTCGCATACCCCGTAATCGTCGCTATGTTCAAGAAGTCCATCCATTCCGAGGGGGTAGTGTTATGGTATGGGCCGGGATATGTTTCAACGGGCGCACAGATCTACACATTTGTCCTGGTAATATGACCGCCTTACACTTTAGGAAGCATGTCATTAAGAATGTTGTGCCCAATTTTCACGCTGCTATTGGTGAAACTCTCCAATTTCTAGACGATAACGCTAGACCGCACCGTGCAGCCATAGTTGAGAAAGCGCGTGAGGAGCTTGGTATTCCACATTTACCAATACCTCCGCACCCACCAGATTTGAATTGCATAGAGCATGCATGAGATATGCTCCAAAGAAGATTAGATAATCATCAACCTACCCCAGAATCCTTAAATGACTGAGAGAGCTTCTGCCCCGTTTATGGAACCAAATTCCTCAAGAAATGTTCCAACAACCTCGTGTGTAGTATGCAAAGAAGAGCAAGCTGTTATTGATGCCCGTGGAGGCCATACATTGTATTGATGGTCTTAAAATGCTTGAATTCTCTGGAAATAAAATTTCATTATTTCACTCGATTTTTTTTAACCACCCTGTATACGCTGCAGACCTACAGGCTGCAATTAATTTGCAGTTGGAATCATATTAATATGAATTTTCATTACAAAAATCCTATTTTAACTATATTTTTCTGCAATTTAAGTCAATATCCCTAACCCTCTGTGGGACAGATTAGTTCCAGTATAAACTGTTTTATCTGTGATAAAACATAAAACAGGCGATTCATCGGAATTTTGAGGCAAATCCATGAGAAAGGAAAGTCTTGAAGGATTACATTAAACATCGCAGCATCAACCGTCAAGCGTTGCTGAGATCCAACCCTAAGATGACGAGGGAGATCAGGCAGCACATTACTTTGGAGCTGGTATAATTCTTAATTTTGAAGAGGTGCATTTTACTGGAATTAGATGATCGAAATAATGAATTGATGATGTCTAATATCTCATCCATAAAATTGTTGCGCAGCTCAATCTTTCTATGAGGATTATTATTGGAATATTCACTTCAGATCTACGCCTTCAGCTTGGTTACCAGTTCGTTCAAACATAGTGAACCCTCATATTCTTGAACAGGTGGCTGCCATGAAGTCTTGGTATCAATTTCAATTCTACTATCAAGTTATTTGCCAGATACAAGACTCGAAAACTTCAATAGATAAGTGATTTCTTTTATTTTAGAAAAAGTGATGGGAAAAATTGGAGTTCGAAATGGACTTCATATGATTTTTTCAACAAAAATTTAATTCTTGATCCTTCTATCCATCTGTTAGTTCATTCTATTTTCCAGATATAGCCCCCTCTTTCATCAGAATATATTATATCATAAGACCAATTCAATCAATAATTGGAAAAAGAAGCACTATACAGTTTACTAACAACTGCATTTGTAGTGACATACAGTAGTCAGAAATATATGCTAACTCAACTCTTATACGTGAGTTGTTTAAATTTCTGTTGAAAATAAGACAGTCATTCCCAAAGCTTCTTTGTTGTGCAATTTGAGTTGGCTCGAAATGAATAACTGCATCCTTTGTGTACACAGACTTGCAGCACTTTAACATGAAGGCTCTGTTATTTCCTCTTTTACCATATTATTTGAAATAAGGCTGATAAAAGTTGAGTCTACGAATTAGTACGTTGTTAAAACCCACTAAAGACGATATGCTTTTTCAATAAGACGTACAACATATTCTATAAAAAATAATGTTTATCTAATAAATCGGACCTGCCTTGGGATCTCGGTGAAAGTGCAGAGAAACCACCAGAAGGAAAATAACAATAACCAATTTTTATTTCCCGGATTGGGTGCCAGATCTATCTATTGAGGTATTAAAAAGTAAATTTTATCTGGGTTCATCGACGACAACTCAGTTTAATCATGGTGAAATGTCCATTTAGTAAGCACCAACGCAAATAGAGCTCACGCTCGGATTCTCCTGAATTGAGTAGACCAGTATGTGCGTATCACATCCGTTCCAAAAACGAATGTGCGCAAGTGTCAAGCAGCACTGTAGGTAAATCAGGAGATAATTTATGTTTTTCAATCAAACAATATCAAAAAAAAATTAATTTCTCAATAAAACGTTCATAAAGAATAAAAAATTGCAGTCATTGAAGAATGACAACTATGATAAGGATGTTCTTGAGGGAGAAAACTACTATATTATTTATATCAGCTTCTGTACTGTAATGAGGAGAAGAAAGATATGTTATTCCTCCCTCGTTTCAGTTGAGATTCCAACATGGTCCGGAATTAAACTTCCTCCCTTTCATTTGCAATGGGGCATGAGACGAAATCAAAGCGAATTGCCCAAACTCGGATTTCAGTCATAAAGCACGGGGATCTCATTATTTCCAGAATTTCTTTGATACCGAAATTATTACAGCAATTTACCATGTAGCCTTCGGAGGAAGTAAGGTGAAATTGGCTTGCTCCTGGCTGTAAATTCGGTCTGGTGAATTTCATGATGTGGAATAATGTGATGATATCTGTAATATAGTTCTAAGGGGCCTGTATTCTCCGGTTTAATATCAATAATTCATTTCGCTAACGACTCAGATCATTCATGCAAATCATTTGGAAGTGGAATGGGTCTGGACTGATCGTTTCGAAAAAGTTCAGAGCGTAAAATTAGTTCAAACATTCCGCATAAATTGTAATAAGATTTCTTGCCGCAGACATGGAAGATGGGCCGGCTGATCTACCTTTGAAGTGGATCCCAATTCTGAAAAGAAGTAAACTTGCTGCAACGCGAAGGATTGCCACGTGTCCACCCATATTTAATGAAATTCGTTGTCGAGTCCCTTGGATAATCCTAACCTTACACCTCAATTTTGCAAAATGGTGAATTCGCCGGGTCGACTTCAATTTCTGTTTCACTCTCTACAGCCCAAACATCTTGATGGATTTTTACATATCAGGTGTCATTAGATTCCCATGATGCGGGAGTGATATCAGCATTCTTTTCTCACTCCATTCAGTGTGAAAATATTCGACAGAATTTAAGTTTCAGAAAATTCAATAGTTTGAAATCACTAGTTCCTGTTCTGTTTCGAGATTGTACTTGATTGGACCCAAATCACATCACAGATTGTGACCATTCCTCCAACGCATTCATGTGAAAACACTATATGGATAGAGTGTCCTTTCGAAGTTTCAAACCGCAATAAAATCACGTAATTCAGAGCGAAACTATTCAATTCTCAATGGAGCATTCAGAACCTGGATATATCCCAAAATGGGTTCCTAGAGGATTCAAACTCTTGCAACAGACAACCGCGAAGACTCTTATCCTGTGGATAATTAATGCTGACACTATATCTGGTCATAATACGGTATCCATTTCTGGCACTGCTCTCGCTGTACCAAATTATTCCTCTAGAGTGAATAATTCAGAATTTATAACTTCGACAGTTTGACCCGCTGTGTTATGAAGACGGAAACTGAATATGGGGAGAATGAAAAGTCGATGTTGGAATCTCTTTGCACTTCACATTCGACTGAGTTTTGTATGAATGAGGAGTTTGAGGGGTTGTTTTGACAGAAATCGTTATTTCTCATCGTTTCTGTTCCTTCATTATATGAGAAGTTTCTCCGAAAGCTGGGGTATCAGAATAGATATAAAAAATATATGAGGATGTATTGATATCTAGTTAGCCTAGACCAGTTCCATGCATAAACAAAAAATTGCGATACAATATCAACTACCAATAACTTATTAAAGGTGTCAGTGTAGAGTTCGACGCAATAAATTAAAGAAAAAGATGTCCACCGAAATTGTAAAACTCGAAAAATTGGAGTATCGAACCATCATCAAGAACTTGTATTTAAAAAGGTTGAGAGTTAAGCAGATTTACGAAGATATGCTCAATACCCTTGGCGATCAATGTCCCTCGTATGCGACCATGAAAAATTGGACTGCAAGCTTCAAATGAGGTAAATTTTCCATTGAAGAAGATGGCTGATCGGGAAGGCCAGTTTCTCTGTCAGTTCTCGAAAATATCGATGCAGTTCATGACATGATTTTATCAGAACGTCGCATTGGGCTAAAACGGATATCTGAAGCACTGAAGATTTAATACGAACGCGTTTATCATATATTTCACGTCAATTTGGACATGAGAAAAATTTCTGCAAAATGGATCCCCAAATGTTTGAATGTTGACCAAAAGCGTGCAAGGGTAGAAGCATCGCGTTCGATCTGTGCTCGATTTGAAAACGATGTAGACTTCTTAAACCGAATTGTTACTATGGATGAGACTTGGGTACATTTCTACGATCCAGAAACAAATCAACAATCGATGGAATGGAGACACTCTGGTTCTCCAAGACCTAAGAAGTTTCGTGTCCAAAAATCAGCTAGGAAAGTTCTTGCTTCAGTTTTTTGGGATTAGGTACCATGGAGTAATCATGATTGATTTTTTGGATAATGGTAGAACAATAACTGGAGATTACGGAAAAAATTGAAGAGAAAAGACGCGGAAAGCTATCCAAAGTTGTTTTGTTTTTACAGGAGAACGCCCCAGTACGCAAATCTCATGTTGCCATGCAAAAAATTTGTGATTTAGGGTTAGAATTACTAGAACACCCCCCTTATTCACCAGATTCGGCTCTGTCGGACTATCATCTCTTTCCTCAACTGAAGAAAGTTTAAAAGGTCGTAAATTTTCTTCCAACGAGAAGGTAATGAAATCTGTGGAGGACTGGTTCGTAGAGCAAGAAGAAACATTTTTTTTTCAAAGGTTCGCTGTGATAAATGTATTCAATTAAGAGGAGAATATGTTGAGTAATGAAATATTTCGACATTGAAATTTTGTTTGGTTCTATAGTAGGCTAAGAATTTTTCAATATATCTTTGTAGTTCATTTTTTATATTTTGTGGATTCTCACAAAACACTTCGTTGTACCCAATATTTATCTGATCCGCACAAAATTTGGTGATATTTCCAGATATGCCAAATCCGTTGTGTTCATCTGCAATCACAGAATATTGAACAGAATATTGTGCCACTTGGCCGAGTTCTTTTTATATAAAACAGACTCGAAATCAGCTATTTTCAAGTGTGTAGGATGTCGATTGAAGTAACTGGAATGAACTATAAACGAGCTCACGTGTTCCGATAATAAAATTCCTACTTTGATGTCGAACTTCTTTGATCAACTTCCGATCACCGTGACTTCAAGTGCGAGAATTCTGGATGAGTTGCTTCCAATCGCAGCAACATCAAGAAGTCAATCTGAAAAATTGTTTAATTCTCACATTCTGAGAACATTATTATCATAGAACCTTTCAGAACTTGTGTTTTTTTTCCCTACTGAAACAGTTCTCGAAGAGATCATCTAGTTCCTGAGGCAAACAACTTTAAGAAAATTTGTAAAAATGCACCTCAGTTCATAGGTTTTTCGTGCTCAAACACATAGCCTGAGTGGTCACCGATACTGGTACTGAACTCGTCCAACATTGCTCGGCCTCCAGATAAAACAGTTTTTAAATTTTTTAGTGATATGATCCGGAGACATGAACCGCTTTTTTAATCTAAAATCTTTCGAAAGAGTTGAGCATTTTTTTATATGAAAAGCTTTTCAAAGTTCAAATTTTCACATTGTGTTCTCATACTTTCAGCAGGCAATT
This sequence comes from Adalia bipunctata, assembly GCA_910592335.1. Classification (NCBI taxonomy): domain Eukaryota; kingdom Metazoa; phylum Arthropoda; class Insecta; order Coleoptera; family Coccinellidae; genus Adalia; species Adalia bipunctata. The sequence continues at coordinate 8,031,971 of OU342952.1, read as the reverse complement.
GCGCAAGCCTGATAGGAAATTGCATACTATGAAGAGACAATCAATGCTGTTTCAGTAGAAAGGAACATTTTCGAGTGGAACACCAAAAGCTTACAACACTAACCTAATTCCCATCAATGGGCTTCCTATTTCACTCTGAAACTTTCCCTTCGGGATTTTCCTTCACTACTCGAAACAAGTGTAGAAACTTCGTCCTCATTAACACTGCTTATTCGGGTATTACGGTTGAATAATTCTGGTGCATCATGAAAGTTCATAATTCCAGCTTTACGGTCCTTAATATCACCTGAAGCTCAATGTTATTAAAAGATATAAGAGACAACACAGACACAACGTTGATGGAAGTCTCACACACTAGAATATTGGTTTGGGTAGATACTCCATTATATATAGGTAGGAAGCTGAGACTTTCTATACTGCTTCCTCTGTTGAATTCAAATTAATCAGATCTCCTCTTCATTCCATTAGGCATCAATGGGAGAGAAATATAAATCAGTACATTCTCACAAAACAAAACAAGATGAGTTTTCTGGTATGTCGAGAACAAGAGTGTGAAATAACTAAAGCGAATTCATTTCAGGAAATGGTTTCTATTTATCCCTGAAGGTTTCACCTGCGGCTTGACTGTTCATCATCTGAGTGGAATTTATAGAGATTTGTAGCTTGAATTCAGTCGAGAATTCAATCATAGTGTAATGAAATTAGAGATTTCATCCTGGTATATCAGGATGAGAGAACCTACCTCTAATTTTTGATTCTCTGAATGAATTGAATCGATAATCAGATTCAGTTTCAGGAAATGAACAGAAAATTTGAAAGTGTCAGTGCCCAGTGTTTCTTCAGAGGGTTGTTCTGTTGGCTAACTCCCATTGTTGGACCGCTGCCTTATATTGTTCTTTCAAAGCCCACAGAAAGACCTTGATGCACTTTTTGTAAGCTCATCGGCTTTCTCTTCACCTTCAAAACCCAAAAACCCTGGCACCCATAGTAGAGTCACTTTATTGCCACTGGCCAGTTGCTTTATGATATAATATATTTATAATATAATAATTTTATCACATGGTTGATCCTTCTTTCTATCTGATTCATCCTGTTTTCATCCCGCTTTCGTTAAGCATGTATTTTTTCTCCGAAGTACGAGGATGTATTGATATCTAGTTAGGCTAGACCAGTTCCATGCATGAACAAAATATTGCGATACCATATCAACGAACAATAACTTATTAGAAGTGTCAGTGTAGAGTTCGACGTCGAAAAAGTAAACCAGAGTTGCGTAATGAATTTGAAAAAAAGATGTCTACCGAAATTGTAAAAATCGAAAAATTGGAGTATCGAGCCATCATCAAGTATCTGTATTCGAAAAGGTTGAGAGGTAAGCAGATTTACGAAGATATGCTCAATACCCTTGGTGATCAATGTCCTTCGTATGCGACCGTGAAAAATTGGACTACAAGCTTCAAAAGAGGTAATTTTTCCATTGGAGATGATGACTGATCGGGAAGGCCAGTTACTGTGTCAGTCCCCGAAAATATCGATGCAGTTCAGGACATGATTTTATCAGACCGTCGAATTGGGCTAAAACTGATATCTGAAGCACTGAAGATTTCATACGAACGCGTTCATCAAGTTTACGTCAATTTGGACATGAGAAAAATTTCTGCAAAATGAATCCCCCAAATGTTTGAATGTTGACCAAAAGCGTGCAAGGGTAGAAGCATCGCGTTCGATCTGTGCTCGATTTGAAAACGATGTAGACTTCTTAAACCGAATTGTTACTATGGATGAGACTTGGGTACATTTCTACGATCCAGAAACAAAGCAACAATCGATAGAATGGTGACACTATGGTTCTCCAAGACCTAAGAAGTTTCGTGTCCAAAAATCTGCTGGAAAAGTTCTTGCTTCAGGTTTTTGGGATTTCCATGGAGTTATCATGATCGATTTTTTGGATAAGGGTAGAACAATAACAGGAGATTACTATTCGACATTACTGACCACTCTACAGGAAAAAATTAAAGGGAAAAGACGCGGAAAGCTATCCAAAGGTGTTGTGTTTTTACAGGACAACGCCCCAGTACACAAATCTCATGTTCCCATGCAAAAAATTCGTGATTTAGGGTTAGGATTACTAGTACACCCCCCTTATTCACCAGATTTGGCTCCGTCCGACTATCATCTCTTTCCTCAACTGAAAAAAAAGTTTAAAAGATCGTAAATTTTCTTCCAACGAGGAGGTAATAAAAGCTGTGGAGGACTGGTTTTCAGAGCAAAAAGAAACATTTTTTTGAAAGGTCTAGAGACGTTGCAGGTTCGCTGCAATAAATTTATTCAATTAAGAGGAGAATATATTGAGTAATAAAATATTTTGACATTGAAATTTTGTTTGGTTCTATAGTAGGCTAAGAATTTTTTAATATATCCTCGTATATCTATGCAGTCGATAATGGATTGCTACCGTTTTTGATTTGTCAATCATCATAGCGTGTTCATCCTTGGGCAAGTCCTGACCTCTTTCCGTCTACATCAGAATTTTTAAGACTCTTGTGCGTAGGCAAGAATCCAGGTTTTCTTAGGGCTAATGTAGATTCAGATTAAGAGGAAGTTCAGGCTGAGTATAACGAAACCGACTTCCTCAACTCTTGACTCGAAATATCCTGCCTCTTTACTTAGAAAATAGCTGACTTCCGATACTTAATGATCCGAAACCCGAGCGTAAATGAGTGAACGGAATTTTCCCTCGGAAAATTCTGGATTAACGATTATATCGCTTCAAGAGGAGATGCGATGAAAGCATTCTCCGCACCCCAATATTTATGCTTCTCCGAAGAGATTTCGAGAACGAAGCTGAGAATTATTCGACAGTCGGTGCACAAAAAGTAATATCCTGTCGCTGTATGGGGAATATCGCTACAATCACCGCAGGTCTTATATATGCAGGAGACGAAGAGCGTGGGTGCGGGGAAAATCGATCAAAATGTTGAAATGGCATTAGGGTTATATGGCAACGACAGATTCGACAAACACACTTGCTGTAATAGGTTATAACGAGCTTCCACGAGAACGAGGTCAAGTGGACTATCGATTTGGAAGGACATCGACTTTTGAAACGAGGGCTCATCTCTGCTATATCAATATAAAGTTGTTACAAAGAAAACTGTATCACGAAAAGACTACAGAACGTTTTCCGGAGAAGATGAGGAAAAGAGGTGTAGGTCTCAATTGAAAACTTCAATGTAATAAGGGATATTCATTTGATTTAGTTCGATTAGGTAAAGGGGTTACCTTCCGTTGCGACCTTAAGTCTTATTTTGCCCCCATCAGAGCTACAGTTTCCTCCCGTCAGAATCGACACTCGTCAGTCTCTGATTAGACCATTTTCATCATATGCAATCTAGGGCTGCGATGTCCTGTGGGGAAGCCAAGGAAGAGGTGTAACTTCTTTTTGGTTCTTATAGTTTCAAAATCTCGAAGGACTTTTTTGGAATTATACATTCCTTCAGGATAGCTCCAGAATTATTTTCTTTCAGTTTCTCCCTTCTCTTAAAACTATTATTATAATGATTGGTGCATTTGCCTGTACCACAGAAAGGTTCTTGACCCGTAAGTGGCATTTGTGGTCCTTTTCTGGCTGGTATGTTGGACTCTCCGATGCCTTTGATTTCTGAGTGACCAGCAACCCAGACTGAAAACCTTGTTGTTCTGCCTTCTTCATTGAGTTTTCTTCGGCAATCCCATATCAGCTTTGAGTCGATGACTCAGCAGATGATTGCAGCTTGACTATCAGAATAGATCACCTTTGTCAGTCTCTCTCTACAGGTTTATGTCTCCGCATCTTTCGATTGAAAGTTTTTCTTGCTGAAAAAGGTAGTAGGGGCCTAACGATAGTGGACACTTGGTTCTTGTCCCGTATGCTCCAGCGTCTGCCCATATAGTGGCCTTAGAACCATCTGTATACCATTTAATTGTATTTCCTTCGGAATTTGTGTTGTGTGGATGGTGCCAGGATCATAATCGGAACGTTGGATGGTACTGGATAAAAACGATTCAATAATTTCTGTCAGCACTTCCCACATTAGAACTTTTTTCCTCAGAAACTCTAGTACAAAATTTCTGTTATGATTTGCAACTGTCATAAACATTTTATATCCGACGTACCCTATTTTTTTATTTTTTTTTCGTTTTTATATTATTATCTACTAAATAATCTCTTTTTCGGATGCACCAGATTGCGGCAAGGTATTTCCAGGAAGTACCAGAAAAAGTAATTCCGGGAAACACCAGATTTGGGTCCTTTTCCCTTATGATAATGATTTGCATGAATATCGAAGTTCGAATTCGTAATGGTCATTTACTTGTAATATCCGAAATATATTCAGTTCCAAAATTTCATATTATTATGTACAAAACTTTGTCGGCTGCTCAAGATTCCGACAGGGTAATTCCGGGAAATACCAGATTTGGGTCCTTTCCCTTAATGGGTTATTAAAGCCATCTTGATTTACATAAATATCGAAGTTTTCAATTGAGAAGACTTGTTTAAAAACCAAGAGCTACTGTGAAGGTCTAGCTGTTCGAAGTGTTTATAGTTCCTGTTGTGAAAAGTGTATTGTGTTGGAAAAGCTTTTGACAAAGTGTATAATATAGGGTTTATAGATAAATGTCGAATTCGGAAACGGATACTGTATCTGAGGGTGATATGTGGGGACCACCACGAAAAAGGTCCAAAAGGTCGCATTTCTCTGCTGAAGAGAAAGATAAAATTTTGAACATTTCTCGAAAAGAATTAAGAACATCCTGATTCATCGAAAAGAGACTCAGAAGGAATTGTTTCAAAATCCTTAGGGGTGAGTGATTCAGCTGTATTCAGAATTCTCAGAGAATAAAACATTGACGCCACCTAAGAGGAGAGCCCAGTCGTTAAAAATAATCGATTCGGTTGACGATTTCGATATGAACCTCATCAGAAGAATTGTCCACGGTTTTTTTTTCCGGAATGAAATCCCAACGATTTCTAAAGTTCTAGAAATCGTGAATGATGACGAAAAATCGCCAAATTTCAAAAGAACAACGTTCTATAAATTATTGAAAAAATGCAATTCGAGTTCAGTTAAAACTGAACGATTGTGTGGAATCTTCTCGATTCGACTCTGGACTGAAAGAAACTTTACGAAGGCCCTCCTACTGCTGCGCCAAACATGTTATTATTGCTCCTTCCTACATTTGAACAGAGTAAAGAGACAATTGCTTCCTCACTGGAACCTCTTGTTACCCCAGAAGGGAAGCTTGACCAGAAAGAAGCAACATCTCCTCATTATCAGAAACTGCGATCTGTCGGACTCCCAGCTGGGACATCCTGTATACACTCCCAACCAACCAGAAGTGGATTTTCACACTTAGGAGTCTTCACGAGCGAAAAACCGAAAGGGCGAAAAACATGAGCCGAAATTACATTCTCAAGACCGAATGTACTCTTCTTTTCGGGAAAACGATGAAGATCTAGTGGAGAGCCATCAGTTTGTAACGTTATCACGTCAGACCGCTCACTCAGAAAGAAATGCTGGGGATAATTCGCTCCACAGAACCGAACAATGTTAACTTCAAACACTTGAAAGTTTCAGTTTCGTGGTTTATTTCGGCCCTGTTTCGCTTTAGCGGAGAAACTTACATGTTGACCAGTTGTTTCCAGCCTGGCGGATATTCCTCCATTGTTTGCGGACTTCTTATTCGGACCGAAAATCAATTTGTTCCAACTGGACCGACCATCATTCACAGACCTTATTGTTGAGCCGGACATTGTACTGAACCGCAGTAGGAAATCGGTTTGAGGCAACTGACGCTCAAATTTTTGCTTTATTGATGGACTGTCTTTGTTTGGTATAATGTTGTTTGGCTTTATGTCACTTTTAGATATCCGGTTACGATATTCTCCGATGTATCAAGATCGATAAACTACCTTCCAGTTTATTTGTCTCAGATGATGCCAACCATGAGCAATCATATCAGTTCTACGTCTGTAACGTATAAATTCGAGGGATCTCTGTGTGATTTCATACAAAGGGGCTTTAGAATTATTGAGCAGCCCTGCTTGTCAGTGGGGCCCAAACATTAACCCATCCAAAACCACAGACATTTCCTGTACTCGGAAAAGGTACCTTCCATCTATCAATCCATCTCGGTTAACGGAGATATCGTAGAATGGAAGTCTGAAGTCAACTATCTGAGAATAACCCTAGACAGTAAGCTTCTGTGGAATGAGCATGTTAAAATACTGCTAGAAAATCTATGAGGGGTTTAATGACGTGCAGAGCCTATCTCTGGTAAAACCAATAATTATTTGTCAGGCAGTTATCTGGCTTGCTGAGGTAGGCCAGACAAGAACGATCAAAATACCCGAAAAGGTACAAAGGCTTGCCTGAGCAATGAAAATGTGCCCGACTAGAGATCATCACAGATCTCACTCCACTGCTTCTATACTCTGTTCAAATGTAAGAAGGAGCAATAATAACATGTTTGGCGCAGCGGTAGGAGGGCCTTCGTAAAGTTTCTTTCCGTCCAGAGTCGAATTGAGGAGATTTTACACAATCGTTCTGTTTTAACTGAACTTGAATTCCATTTTTTTCAATAATTTATAGAACGTTGTTCTTCTGAAATTTGGCAAACTGTCGTCATCATTCACGATTTCTAGAACTTTAGAAATCGTTGGGATTTCATTCCGGAAAAAAACCGTGGACAGTTCTTCTGATAAGGTTCATGTCGAAATCGTCAACCGAATCGATTATTTTTAACGACTGGGCTCCCCTCTTAGGTGGACGGTTTTATTCTCTTTATATTCTCTGACAATTCTGAATACAGCTGAATCACTCACCTCTGAGGATTTTATAACAATTCCTACTAAGTCTCTTTTCGATAAATCAGAATGTTCTTCCAATTCTTTTCGAAAAATGTTCAAAATTATTTCTTTCTCTTCAGCAGAGAAATGCGACATTTTGGACCTTTTTCGTGGTGGTCCCCACATATCACCCTCAGATGCAGTATCCGTTTCCGAATGCGACATTGTTCTATGAACCATACATACACTTTGTCAATAGATTTTCCAACACAATACACTTTTCACAACAAAATCTATAAACACTTTGAACAGCTAGACCTTCACAGTAGCTCTAGGTATTTTAAGTGGTCTTGTCGATTGAAAACTTTGATATTTATGCAAATGAAGATGGCTTCAATCCATCAAGGGATAGGACCCAAACCTGGTGTTTTCCGGAAATACCTTGTCGGAACCTTGAGCAGCCGACAAAGAGTTTCGTACAAAATTATATGAAATTATGACCGAAACTAAATATATTTCGGATATTACAAGTAAATGACCATTATAAATTTGAACAGAGATCTTTTTCGAATCTTGTCAATTGGAAACTTCGATATTTATGCAAATCAAGATGGCTTTCACTCATTAGGGAAAATGACCCAAATCTGGTGTTCCCGTAATTACTTTGTCGGAATCTTGCAAGATTCCGACCCAAATCTCTAAAACTCTGGTGTTTCCTGGAATTACCTTGCCGCATTCTCGAGCATCCGAAAAAGAAATTATTTAGTGAAAAATGATATAAAAACAAAACAAAATAAAAAATAGGGTACGTCGGAAATAAAATGTTTATCACAGTTGCAAATTATAACACGAATTTTGCACTAGAGTTTCTGAGGAAAAAAGTTCTAATGTGGGAATTGCTGACTCAAATTATTGAATCAATTCTATTCAGTACCATCCATTGTCCGAGTACGATCCTGGCAGTCTCTAAGGACGGTCGAAGAGAGCGTCGTTATCACCGTTTGACCGATATAAGCTTCATTGTGCGCAAACCAGACGATTCTGTTTGTTTACAAAGCTCCTTCTTATATTTGAACGGACTATAGTGACTTATGGTTTAACTAGTCATCTGTTCAACAAATATTTACAAAGAATGGGTCTTACTCATTGTTCCCTGCGAGAATCTATCACCATCGTTATGGTGAGAGGGTCTCCTTCCCGTCAGCTCGAGGCATGCTTGTCGGCGTGCCTTCGGGTCTGAGTCAATCTTTTTCGATATCAGGTAAAAATTGTTGTAGTTTCCCTCAGGAATTTGGTGCTTCGTCATCTTTATATCTCTTAATCGAATTATATACAGATCCACATGCTCAAATCCGATTATACTAAATGCCGTTAATCCTTGTGAATGATCGTAATTATTATTTTCTTGAGACCTGTGAATGGGAAACAAGAAAACGGGAAATGGGAGAAATCAGCGCCAAAGCTGTGATATTTACTCTTCAATTAACGTGTTGGCATTCAGAGCAAAACTTCCTATCGTAGCAGTTAAAAGTAGGAATTGCAATATTGAATTTCCCGCTCACAGCCCGCAATACGGCTTCGGTTTGCCTTGCGGTGAAAACTGGATGAACTGGAGGAGATGCAGAAATCGATGGAAATGTCCTGAACGAAATAGTCAATTCCAAGAAATCCGATAACACGTGGATAAGAATTTATGGAACTTACGAGGATGTATTGATATCTTGTTAGTCAGACCAGTTCCATGCATAAACAAAATATTGCGATACCATATCAACGAACAATAACTTATTAGAACAGTTATACAATGAATTAAAAAAAAATGTTCATCGAAATTCTAAAAATCGAAAAATCGGAGTATCGAGCCATCATCAAGTACCTGTATTTAAAAGGGTTAAGAGGTGCGCAGATTTACGAAGATATGCTCAATACCCTTGGTGATCAATGTCCTTCGTATGCGACCGTTAAAAATTGGACTGAAAGCTTCAAAAGAGGTAAATTTTCCATTGAAGATGATGACCGATCGGAAAGGCCAGTTTCTGTGTCAGTCCCCGAAAATATCGATGCAGTTCATGACATGATTTTATCAGACCGTCGAATTGGGCTGAAACGGATATCTGAAGCAATGAAGGTTTCATACGAACGCGTTCATCATATAGTTCACGTCAATTTGGACATGAGAAAAATTTCTGCAAAATGGATCCCCAAATGTTTGAATGTTGACCGAAAGCGTGCAAGGGTAGAAGCATCGCGTTCGATCTGTGCTCGATTTGAAAACGATGTAAATTTCTTAAACCGAATTGTTACTATGGATGAGACTTACATTTCAACGATCCAGAAACAAAGCAATAATCGATAGAATGGCGACACTCTGGTCTCTGGTTCTCCAAGACCTAAGGAGTTTCGTGTCCAAAAATCTGCTGGAAAAAATCTTGCTTCAGTTTTTTGGGATTGCCATGAAGTAATCATGATAATTTTTTTGGATAAGGGTACAACAATAACTGGAGATAACTATTCGATAATACTGACCACTCTTCGGGAAAAAATTAAAGAGAAAAGACGCAGAAAGCTATCCAAAGGTGTTTTGTTTTTACAAAACAACGCCCCAGTACACAAATCTCATGTTGCCGTGCAAAAAATTCGTGATTTAGGGTGGGAATTACTAGAACACCCCCCTTATTCACCAGATTTGGCTCCGTCCGACTATCATCTTTGAAAAAAGTTCAAAAGGTCGTCAATTATCTTCCAACGAGGAGATATAATAAACGCTATGGAGGACTGGTTTGCAGATCAAGAAAAAACATTTTGTTTGAAAGGTCTAGAGACGTTGCAGGTCCGCTGTAATAAATGTATTCAATTAAGAGGAGAAAATGTTGAGTGATAAAATATTTTGACATCGAAATTTAGTTTGGTTCTATAGTATAGAATTTTTCAATATATCCTCGTATATCAGCAGATTCGGTTTGTTTTATCCTGCAATAAAAAGTCAACTCAATAATTCTAAATCGGAAATATTTCACGATAATATTATTTTGTAACTTTAGTTCTCAAATTTTTTCATCACTCATCAAATAGCTGGAATGAAAATACTCCTGCTCCTGCTGAAAACCAACGCTGACCCATTTATTCAGCTGTCTTTCTCTTAGTCACGGATACTTCATGGATAGCGATGAAAATTCGTCACTGTTATCCCAGAAAAATCAGGGAAATCCTTTTGTGTAAAACTTTTAATCCGTGCAGCATGGGATATTAAAACACGAACATAAATTTTTTATCCCTATATGAGTCGGGCGTACCTGAATTAAAACAGCAAAATGTTTAGGTCGACATCATTCTTTTTTATTTCCTGGGATACTTCAAACATTCCACCGGGGAATAGACGTGGCATCCTAAAGATTATATCGCGAATTATACAGAGCTGCCATTTCAGGATGCTTGTTTTCGACAACAGCCCTTCGAGGGGTCTTTGATAATGTAAATTCAAATTTTCGAGATGGAACGTGCACCGCATGAAGTTCACGATGAGAAAAATTACGTATGCTGAATATAATCGCAGGACTTGCTAAGCTCAGTTTTACCCGCATTGTTAACATGTCCAGGAATTCCTTGATATTGAATGTCATCCCAGTGTGAACCCTTCACTTGCACTACTGTTCGAATAAATGAAGGGTTTTCAATTAGAATAGCTATTTATGTAACAACTACATGAATTAGGTCTTTATGGATGAGTCCAAAGTTTATGGCATAGCGAGCAAAGCGAGCGGGGCCAATAATTTGGGCAAGTCCATAAGCCTAATTATGGACGAGTTGCATACAATCGAAAATGCTCGCCTGACGGCTCGTGATTTTGGAAAAATGTCATGAGCGAAATTGCCGAGAAGCAACAAACTTGAATATTACAAGAGAGAAATTTTACCTGCTTAAATTTCATCTCGAGTGACTATAGAAAATGTGTCTGAAGATGGTCACATTGGGCTTGTATTGCGCTATTTGACAAATAAGTATTCATCATAGTCAGATCAACTAAACGTTGTTTTCTCTATGTTATTCATTCCCGAAGCTATCTATGAATTTGAGAAACGTCAAAAATTTTGTCGCTGAAAAACCAACTTGTTGGTTTTGCCGATGTGAATGTTTTATCGATGAGAAACGAGTGTTGCTAAGGAAACTTCCTCACTAAAAATGGAATGAGTGGAATAGTCTTCGAAAAGACCAGCAATTAAATTAATATTCGTCAAATATGACAATTCAGCATTAATAAGCTTCCATAGTAACGGAACCAATGACATTCCGGATTTCAAAGCTCCATTTATTTATGAATGGAATGATTTACCTCGTAGGAAAAGCCACATTCCTGGACTCTGTGTTGCTGAGTCTCGGCCCACGCCTCGACTTCTTCACGATCGTCCAGGAATGTAAGGCTTTTCCTACCCGGTAAACAATGTACTAGAATTGAAAAACCTTTTATTTTGCCTAGAGTTTCACCTTTCCACACAATGATTTAAAATAATGAGCATTGGGAACAAGATCAGCAGTAAAAATTCTACTTCTACATTTCCTTCTAATAATTTCATCGAAAATTGAAACACTGGAGTGAATGAAGAGTGTCATACAAATTACAATTGAGAATATTCCGACGGCAGCATTTCTACGACTTTTTTCAAGGTTTATATTGCACAGAAATGACAATAAACGAAACTGACTCGATTATTATGAATCGATTGTTCGATTAAATTTTTCGCCTTTTCGAGCACTCAACTCGGCGAGAGATCACAATTCAGAGCACATTCGATACAGAATTCAGTGAACATCAGGCAATATTTCGATCGCAACTCCCTTCTCGTAATTGCGTTTCTTGATTAAAATCAACACTAAGCGAATCTTCCGAATCAATAATTCGTAAACAATCGACATCGAAGCCCGTTACTTCGCTTCTCCCCGTTGATTGACTCGATAATGAATTCACTCTTTTTCTTCCGGACCATGGGGCTAAATTCCTAACTGCAATTACCGAATTCCATCTGCGAGGTGGGAAGTTATGTAAACGAGTTCTTTTTCTTTCTCCATGTGAAATTCGCTATTTACTGTTGATGAAAAAAATGGTTCGTAAGCGATGAAGACCTTGATGGCTTGCAAAAGCCAACCAGGCCGGTTTTATAAGAGAATTTCAATCCTCAGTTGAGCCCAAATCCGCCGTCGAATGTTGATTTCCGTATTATAAACATCCAACCTCGGGTTCAACCCTGGATTGACTCAACCGGTGAATATAGCTCCGTTTGAGATTTTAACCCAAGATTGAAACGTTTGACGTTTCTAGATGGCCGACAAATAACCTCACTTTATGTTAAAAACAAAACAGAACATTTTGTTGTGGCACATTGAAGTTGCTTGGAATGAAAATATTATATGATATTATATTGATAGAATGCCTGATATTAATCACAGTCTTCTGTAGGTTTGCTATGTATCAATAATTCATCTTTGGTGTTTGGAAAATATTCCTTAATTGAAACTGAATTTTTGTGCCTTGTTTTCGAGTTATAGAACTGCCAGGTTCCTGTGTGAATATAATATCGAAAATGAGTCTAGTTATGATAATAATGAAATAACTGCAAGGCATTCAAAAGATAGTAACGATAGAGAATAAGAAAGATACCAATCGAATGATTTCAAATTTCCTTTCTACCTCTTCGAAGAGATTTTGGTCAAATAAAAAACTCTTTTATCTGGTGGATGAAATTACTCTGAATAAGCTGAATCTTTTCAGAGTTGTAAACATTTTCGAAGATTTTTGTGGTATACATAAATCAACATCAAAAAAAGTCAGAAAGTTGTGAAATGTCTAGAACTTTGGACATTATCAAGAAGAATTCTAGTGCTTATTTTATCATTCTATCAGAATGCCAAGCTTTCAACAGGAATAGCAACTAACAAGGGAAAGGTTGTATTGACTGACCAAATTTCGGTGAATTAGAACCGTGTTGCTGGAGCTCACTCTCGTTCTAGATTCTAGAAGGATTTCTTGATTATTATTACATAGTACAGGTTCATGCTAATTTTAATGGGTTGTGAAAATGCTGAATGCTACAGATGTGAAAACGATTGCTTTTCTTCAAATTTTCAAGTTGCTCAGCTTAAATATTTGGTAATTCTCCTCATAGAAATTTTTTAATATACTCTAAAGAAATGATTGATGACACCGATCCCATCTCGCAGGTCAATGGATGATCAATTATTCAATGAAGCTCTTATATGAACTATGAATTGAATTTAAAGACTCTCTGGCGTGTGAAAGAACATTTCCCATTCTTTTATTCGGGATCTGATTACTTACATTCGAAAACAACTATTATTTTTGTGACTTGCAGAGTCCTGCATAATATTGCTTGACTGAATCTATTCATGACTCTCAACCTGAATAAAGCGAAAGTTAATAATAAATGCTATCTTTGAATTTAATGTATATTCCATGTACTCAATCAAACCAGATCAAGAATGATTTGTTCCTATACTAAATATAACTACATCCTTGTACGACTAAATGTAAATGCAATTTCATTGGATGTTTTGTATTGTCGTAGCTCCTATTTGGTCACTTGGCACAAGAGTTTGAGATAAGACTTTTCAGAATATCAAAATAGTATAGAGTAGTAGATCATTCGTGTCAAATAAGTTGATAAAAGTGATAAATACTAGAGCGTTTTTGGCAATAGTTCGTATGAAGTCTGTCCTCATTTCATAAATTAAAATTTTTTTTTATTACATGATTTGTTTTGATGTAGGAAATCAGATTTCTCTAAATTCTCTGCCGTGACCGTCACAAAACACAGGAATATTTGAATTAGCTTCTTGTTTTGTCTTTATTAGACTACGATTATTGAATTTATCCAAACATGGTATAAAAAACGTGCCAAAATACTTCGAGAAAATAGATTCAGGTTAGCCAACCCAAAAAAAGCGATCTCAATGCGAGGTCGTTCACCCGAGGCTGCAAAGACGTTTATGATACCGAACTTTTTTCAGCCGAGGGTTGACTTTCAATCCTCGTTTGAGTAACCTCGGATTGAACGTGCCCTTTATAAAACCAGCCCTTAAACTCTCTTTTCTATCATCAATCGATTTACTCATTGACGTAATACGCTGTCACCCAAGAAAGATGTTCATATTTGGCGTCCCATTCGGCAATATACGTCCTCAACTAAAACTTATGAAAAACAATAAAGAAAGACCAGTCTACCAATCCGAAGTGCAACCTTCCCCAATTTCGCACAGCCGAAACTCACCCTAATAGTCCTCATCGATTTCCCATCAAATCGAAAGGGAATAAGAACGGTTTCGAGGCAGAAATGACAACAACAACGAAGCTTTATTATTTGAAACGTCCAGAATTGGGAGCGCCCACCTTCATATCAGACGAGAGGACTTTGATATCTGCACCAGTGCATTCGAGAATCAGAGTTTCCATTAGGAGGGATTCCAGAAAGACCATAATCCCCCTTCATCATTAAGGTATTATAAATTGTGTTTGCGTCGTCCTATTCTCTCAGCATTCTCGTCAGAATATGAATAACTGGCCAAATTCAGAATATCTCAGTCAAATTTAAAGTAGAAAAATCCACTCCATGAAGCACTGAGAATGGATCATTCAAAAACCTCGCTTAAGGAAATTCTCCATTTTATCAGTTCATCTCAAGCTTTTTTATTTATTTTCAAAGAACTACAGACAGACCATTCAATCAGTTACATGAAATCACGTCATTACAATGCTTCCACAAGTTCATCATGTACATTGAATGCTGTTCAAGCTAACTAACGAAGTTACAATATAAATCCTTTGTGAACTCTTCCTTCATCTCATTTTCAATAAATTGTAACATTGTTGGTGAAGGCTCTGGTTCGTTTCGAAAAACTATTTTTGTACAACTGCCATTAAAAGTGACACTTTTAATGAGAGCAAACAATGTTAAAATTGATTGTTTATGTGAAAGCGTGTTAAAAATATTTTTAACATTAGTGTTGAAAATATTTTTAGCACTCCATTTTCTTATGATGAAATCAGATGAAAAAAATTCAGCAATGAACATTAATATTAATCGTACAACTAGAACGTAGAACAATTACTAACATTAATGTCCTGTGACGTTAGAGAGCTTCGCAGGACATTATTCGAATCCTCAGCACCACCAGTACTTGTAGAAACCGAAAGTACAATATTGGATGATGATGATCCAAAATCTGTTGAGGTTGGGAGAATTTTTTCAGCAATGACATTTCTATATCCACTGGAATGATCAACATAGCCCTCGGCTACAGTCGTAGACTTCCATCTACCATGTTTTTTTATATCCGTAATATTTGCTCCTGATTCTGCTAGCAATGAAGCGGAGGATCTTCGAAAACAGTGCCCTGTATATTGCTTTGGTTCTGGCAGTTTGAGGAATTCGGCAACAATAGATGGAATTTTTCCAAATGTATTGATACCAACTGGATTGGCAGTGCATTTATTATTTATGCATGTATTTCAGGAAAAAACGACGATGTTTGATGACAGAAGGGCGCAGTGAAAAGTACTTATGAAAATAGTCAACATACTTCCCGATAATACTGAAAGAACGACTGACTTTCGTTTTTGTGTTTGGAAAATGTATAACCAATGATTTATTTGTAATTTCGATGTCTTCCACTGATAAATTACACAATTCTTCACGCCGACAGGCTCCAAATAATCCGAAAATAGTTGCAACCTTAACCATCAAGTATTTTTCATCTGGTGCCTCATTTATAAACTTTTCAACTCGTTCACGAGTGAGAATTTTCGATTTTTTGGACGATATCCTTCACTTTTCCGTTTTAAATATGCTATCACCTTAAGATATTTACTAACATCCACACCATTTTAAACAAGGGCGCTTGACTTTATCATTGAAAATTTGCTCCACTAAGTTGATGAACCCATTATTTTAGAATTTTCTTCTAAGTATGCCAGGAAAACAGATTCACGAAGTTCCCTACTACATTCTTCAATTTACACCAGGCCAGGAAATTGTTATATGCAATATCGTACTGCTGAACAGATTTTTTAGGTAGGAGTTCCAGATTTGATCTTCGTGCAGACTATTCAATATCTACAGGAACAACCAAATCGTCACTTTTATCAATAATTAGACTCAAGAATATCAAGCAGTTAAAAACCCAAGAGGAGAATTGGACAGGAACGAAATTCAAATGACAGCGTCTTTTCTCATTTGTTAATAATCATAACGTTGGCAACGTTTGCATGCCATTCACAACAACCTTTTAATTATTTGAATATTAAAATGCAGTTTATTGTCATTGCAAATTCGCCCATGTCATTATCAAAATAGGGCAGTTGTACAAAAAAACATTGTATGGCATTTGTGTTAAAAGTGATTTCATTTTGTTCGTGAAATTGTTCAATTCGGTCCGCTCATTTCACAAACTTTTTCACTCATACGTCACTTTTAATACTCATATTATAAATAACTATTTCGTCCATCACCAAATTACAACAAATCAATTGTTCAATGAACTCAACCTCTTCCTCTCTCAGGAAATGAGGGATCAGATTCAGAATTAGATCAATAGGTAATGCTGAAATTTCCATTCAATTATGGATATACCCTTTGACATCACCCATGGATCAGAATACCGATTTAATCCAATAACTCTCATTATCAGATCAAAAATATCAGATGCTCGGGTTTACCTATTTACTCTTTCATTTCAATTCCAATTCCATTTGAACCGGTTTCGGCCTTTCATAATCAGATCACCGTTCATTTGAATTCCGAGGTTTATTGATATTTGCTTGAAAAATTTGGTGGTCCTCGTAACAAATTGAATCAAATATTGACTTAATGGCTGATCGGACGATGTGTATCATGCGACTGAAAGGAGTCAAATAAATTGCTGTTGCAGAAGTGTGAAACAGAATACAGAGTTAATTGCATTTTTACGAAATTTTTTGTTCACTTTGGAATACATAGAGGGCATGATGGTTTCAGGAACACTCGAGAGTATCCAACTGTAATCTTGATATAAAACGAAATTGAAACATGTCAGATTTCTGTACATGGGAAATAACAGAAGAAAAACTAAAGTGAGGTGTAGTAAAAAACAGAATAATCATTTTCAGAATGTTTGTTTGTAGGGGAAGTACGTACAGAATGACATAGTATTTTATTTCAGAGGCATAACTTGTTAGTAGTGAATTACAGTGATGTCATATTCCACACCTATGATCTTTGGTCACTTCTTCATAAAATCTAATCAACCTTCTGAAATAAAAGTACCAAAAAATAAAATATTCTAAGATAAATATGGATAAACGAAATTCATATTGTCCGCATGCTATGGACAAAATGACGTAGCGGCAATAGCCAACTGTAGTTTTCTACTCAAGTTACAAAAGTACTGACAGAGTTCACTAATAAAACGCTTGGTTCTTCTAGGAACATCAGCACTCTCCAGAGCTGATCCTGGAGAATTCAAGCATTTTAAGACTATCAAAACAATGTATTGCCTCCACGGGCATCAATAACAGCTTGACATCTTCTTTGCATACTACACACGAGGTTGTTGAACATTTCTTGAGGAATTTGGTTCTATAAACGGGGCAGAAGCTCTCTCAGATCATTTGAGGATTCTGGGGTAGGTTGATGATTATCTAATCTTCTTTGGAGCATATCCCATGCATGTTCTATGCAATTCAAATCTGGTGAGTGCGGAGGTATTGGTAAATTTGGAATACCAAGCTCCTCGCGCGCATTCTCAACTATGGCTGCACGGTGCGGTCTAGCTTCATCGTCTAGAAATTGAAAAGTTTCACCAATAGCAGCGTGATAATTTGGCACAACATTGTCAATGAAATGCTCCCTAGTGTGAGGCGGTCATATTCCCAGGACAAATGTGTAGATCTGTGCGCCTGTTGAAACATATAGGCCCATACCATAACACTTTACCATTGATCTTTTCAATTGATATGTTGCCTTGCTTATTCCAGTCTTTGACGCTTATGGTCACGTGTTAATGGAACTCCTCTCAGTGGACGTCTAGAACCTAGATTCACCTCTCTCAAATGTCGTCTGATGGGTTCGATGGAAACTTGGACCCCATCTGCATTTTGAAGAGTATTCCGTAGCATTCTAAACGTAGATGTAGGATTTCTTCTCGCCGAAACGGTGATGAAACGATCCTGATCAGGTGCTGTTTTACGTTGCCCACTAAGCCTTAGTCTTTCCAACACGGAATCTGTCTCCCTGAACCTATTCCAAAGTCGAGATATCACACTTTGGCTGACTTGGAGCCTTTCCGCTACAACAACCTGAGTTAGGCCACCCTGTAGCATTCCGATAGCCCTATTAGCCCCAGCGTTTGTTGATTTACGTCTTGGCATTTTCAGAAAACACGTTTGAAATCGAAGCCGTTGATAAACTGACTTAATTTCAAAATAAGAAGATTCATGAAGCATAAACAAAGAACCAAACTTCAGAAAAAAGGCGACCAGATTGACGAAATGTCTCATACCGATTTTTATTGGATCGATTCAAGTTGTTATTGAGTTTCAAATGATTTAACAGCGATTTTCTCGAAGATTACATACTTTTAAAAACGATTGAATACGATATCCCTAACTCTTGTCGAGCAGTATATTTGAAATGTTTCTGTATGATGAAACATACTCGTGACAAAATACTTGTGAAAAACATTTTTTTCATAATTATCTTTATTAGCTAGATCCTCCAGTTGCTAACGCCGATGATGAAAGTGTAACCCAGTTGGCCACGAAGTGATTCCGATCTATCCCCCAAAGAGTACACGGAAAAACATGAAGCAGAATTGAATTATGAGCACGCATTCATCTTCCATCCGGAGATGAAAATCGCCCAGTCGTAGATAACAAAATTAGGCGACATTGGGGACGCCAACAATCAAGGATACCGGGACCATCCAACCATCGGGGTGGAACTGAAAGAGGAAATAGGGGAGGATGCATCTTTCCAATTGAACTCGGAAGTGGAGACAAGCATAAGCGGATCGGTTGGAACGAAGTTGGCAAAATTCGGAATTTGTAGAACGGTATAATGATTCGTGTATTGGGGGAAGCACCGCCAAGGCCTCCCCGTCTGATTTGAAGGTTTGCGGGGGTTGTCATCAATTGGGGACCGCAGAGGTGGGGGATTAACGCAATTATCGGGGTGTTGCAGGTGTGAACGGTTTGCCCTTGAGTTGCGTGTGGTTTGGGGTGGATTTTCCGATTCGATTTCAACGTCTTCGGGCGTTTTTGATGAGTTCCCGGATAATCTGTTCGGTGGAATCCATCTCCGTTTGAAATTAGTGTGTTCTTCGCGATTAATTCAGGTTTTGTTGGAATAAAATCTTCAGCGTAATATTTTTGTTTGTACTTCCAACTGTTGAACGAAGAAAATAAATTTCAAAGAGCATGAACAGCAAAATTTATGAGAAAAAGTGATGGGAAATTTGGTTTTAAGATTGCTCTCTTATGAAACCACTTTATTATTAACTGCTCTGGTAGATAAATTGCGTAGAATATCCTTTAGAAGAAATACATACAAAATTACATAGGCATCATAACTTGACTTTGGAGGTATCAGATGCGGAACTGTCTATACCAAATCACATGACCCGAGTGGTTCCTATTAACCTCTGAAAACTCGCAAGCGCTACTCTAGTTTATTCGATCGTTATGAGTGATAACAAAAATCAATAGGTCACGAGTTTTTTTTCATTGCGCCACATTTTTAGAAGAAATGGCCAGTTTTCACCATTTTTTCATTTATATTCACGAAGCTTTTTGTTTGTTTAATATACTTTTTTATTAATTCGATATCTTTCTAGTTTTATAACGCTTTTTGAACAAAATTACATATGAAGTGAACGGACAAAGACACATAGGTATTCCAGCTGAATTAACCGTATTTACCGGACCGGACAACAACTAGACTGTTCATGCAGGTTCCATCAGTAAACAAAGAGCAAAGAGCAATGCATCTCAACCTACGCTTGCTGATCCTTTGGGGAGTTTCCTCCAATAACTAAAGGACGATTCATGAGTGGACAAGGCAAACGTGAGCCAAAGACTCGATAAACGTACTTAGTTTCAACTTCTACCCCTAATATGATTGTAATCAAATCAAAGAGTAAGCCCATACCTCCTCCAAAGAAAAGGAGACAAGTCCCTAGGGCATTATTCAAAGAAGACAATGAAGAAGAAAATGTTCCTATCAACTTTCGAGATGATGAAGACGACTGTTCATTTGTCTATTGTTATGACCTTTTTTCCCGATTCAGATCGGGAAAAATCAGTCTTTTCCAGGATTAGCCCTGGAAAAGACTGGTTACGATGCATGCATTGGTTGCATTGGGCTCACGAATCTTGTGCTGATGTTCCTATTAGAAGAACCAAGTGTTTCATTGGTGAACTCTGTCAGTACTTTTGTAACTTGAGTAGAAAACTACAGTTTCCTGTTGCCGGTATGGCATTTTGTCCATAGCATAAGGACAAAATGAATTTCGCGTATCCCAATTTATCTGAGATCATATAATTCCTTGGCACTTTTATTTCATAAGATGTCCACCGAAATTGGAAAAATCGAAAAATTGGAGTATCGAGCCATCATCAAGTAGGTATTTAACGGGTTAAGAGGTAAGCAGATTTACGAAGATATGCAATACCCTTAGTGATCAATGTCCTCCGTTTGCGACCATGAAAAATTGGACTGCAAGCTTCGAAAGAGGTAAATTTTCCATTGAAGATGATGACCGATCGGGACGGCCAGTTTCTGTGTCAGTCCCAGAAAATATCGATGCAGTTCATGACATGATTTCATCAGACCGTCGAATTGGGCTAAAACGGATATCTGAAGCACATAAGATTTCATACGAACGCGTTCATCATATAGTTCACGTCAATTTGGACATGAGAAAAATTTCTGCAAAATGGATCCCCAAATGTTTGAATGTTGACCAGAAGCGTGCAAGGGTAGAAGCATCGCGTTGGATCTGTGCTCGATTTGAAAACGATGTAGACTTCTTAAACCGAATTGTTACTATGGATAAGACTTGGGTACATTTCTACGATCCAGAAACAAAGCAACAATCGATGGAATGGCGACACTCTGGTTCTCCAAGACCTAAGAGAAGTTTCGTGTCCAAAAATCTGCTGGAAAAGTTCTTGCTTCGGTTTCTTGGAATTGCCAGGGAGTAATCATGATTGATTTTCTGGATAAGGGTAGAACAATTACTGTGGATTTCTATTCGACATTACTGACCACTCTACGGGAAAAAATTAAAGAGAAAAGACGCGGAAAGCTATTCAAAGGTGTTTTGTTTTTACCTGACAACGCCCCAGTACACAAATCTCATGTTTTCATGCAAAAAATTCGTGATTTAGGGTTAGAATTACTAGAACACCCCCCTTATTCACCAGATTTGGCTCAGTCCGACTATCATCCCTATCCTCAACAGAAAAAAGTTTAAAAGGTCGTAAAGTTTCTTCCAACGAAAAGGTAATAAAAGCTGTGGAGTACTGGTTTGCAGAGCCAGAAGAAACATTTTTTTTCGAAAGGTCTAGAGACGTTGCAGGTTCGCTGTAATAAATATATTCAGTTTAGAGGAGAATATGTTGTGTAATAAAATATTTTGACATTGAAATTTTGTTTGGTTCTATAGTAGGTTAAGAATTTTTCAATATATCCTCGTATGCCCCTGAAATAAAACCCTTTGTCATTTTGTACGTACTTCCCCTTCATTGCGTCAAATTTTATTGATTTAGTAAAGGATTTGAATCATAAACAGCGTAACCAAAAATGATAACGTTACAATCCATCTTACACAGTCTACAAAATCATTTACATGAACGCCCTCACTCGAAATGGGATAATTCCCAACTCAACGCCGTAATATTTGCAACCGTCAAGAGATCCATTAATACCCCCCTGATAAAATCCGTTCGCTGTCCCTGTAAAAAAGGATTAAGGCCGCACGACGCTCTTGGGAGAACTGCGAACAAGCTGCCGCCCACCGAAGACAAACACTCCGTATTTCCTGAACTCATTGAGAGTAATTTCCATAATTTTGACAGAAACGTGGATGTGGATTATTTGGGAAGCCATTACGAGCCATCCTGTTGGTATGCGTATCCAGATAACTGGGAGTGATACATCGGTCCGTCGGGGAAAAACAATTCTCCCCGAAGAATGGGGACAAGGTATTAAACGTTTTAGTCTACTGCCAAGTTCGGAATTTATGATATTAATAACTGAATTATGTCGGCTTGGTATGGCGCCGGGACTCGTAAATTTTGCATGTAAATTAGCGGAATTTTTTCTGAATATTGCATGTGACATTCGCGAAAAGAAGCGCGCAAAATAAAGAACACTTGTACGTGAGAACTCGGTGCATCTTTGGGAAACAGCACTTCGGGCTAGTAAAATTTCATTACGGAATTCTCATTTGCATATTTTACATTCATTTACCCCAAACAAGTTCATTTCTTATTCTATTCTATCCGTCGAAAAATGGGTCCAGAAGAATCTTGAAATCGCAGCGATGCTGCGACGCAGTGAGGAAATTTTTATACGGTCAAAAAGAAGAATAAACGGTTCATATGTAGGTGAAATTTCTATTCTCTAGGTGATGCAGAAATATTTTTAAAAAATTCGCGAAAATTGTTGAAAAATCCGGAAATAAGAGCAATTTCAAACTCGATAAGATTTTCTTTACAGATATCCTGGTCCTGATAAATACACGGATCGATAGAGGAAATGTCAATGCAAATTGCTCGGGATTTATATTCTCCATAATTTCTCCATTTCTCCAGGAAAATTGATCAAACTTTGACATTTCGCCTATAAAATTACCCGATTTGCAGAAATCTACCGATAAGGATAACTACTTGAATACTTGATGGGTAAAGGGTGTTTTTTTTATTTAAATAAAATACAGATGGCGCACGGAATTCTTCTGAGTATTTTGTCATCTAAAAAGTGTGATGTAGGATATTTATAAAAATGGCTTCGTAGACGTTACAACAACGAGTTTAATTTGTTGAATTATTTTATGATAATCAACGTTCGGTGATGTCCATTGGCCACCAAGATCATGTGATTTGGCAACGTTGGCCTATTTTCTTTGGGGTTATGTGAAAAGCCAGGTCTATAAGAATAATCCACAAACGATTCCTGAACTAATGGATGAAATTATTCGTGTCATAAGTGAGATAGAGCCTCAATTATGTCAACATGTCATTGAAAATTTTAACGAAAGAGTGGACGTCTGTAGAGCTGCCAGAGGACGCCTTTTGGCAGATATTATTGTTCGCACATAAATGTCATATCTGATACTAATTACCAATAAAAAGTTTTTGAAAATGAATGTAAATTATGAGAAACACCCTACAGATTTGGGGGCTCTACTAGTCCCTTCATCATGATGATTCCATCACCACCATTGATGGAAATTTTGGAAAATTTCTGCCTTTGCCAAATGAGTTGGTTCAACGCGAATGCATCCCAACCCTTCATCATTTCAAAACTCCATTTCCTGACGCATATCTGGCCGCACCACGAGTGATGTGACGAAATATATTTCAGCGCTGAATAATGAATTTCTATCCCAATTACCCCTCAATTAACTGATGCACACGGTTTCCTAACCTACGCTATTTATCCGAATTACCAATTCAAATTCGAAAAGAAACTCTCCCTCATAAATTCAGACATACACCCCAAACGTCGACGGCGACTTTAACAAATGAATTCAATTTATTAATCACAAAGCATGCTGGGCATAAAATGAATGCGAGTCCTCTGGAGCAGAGACGTATCGGCAGGAATTAGGAGAGCTTAGACGGGGCTTTCGAAGAAGAGGGTGGGAATTTAATCACTGGATTTCGGGGTAGAGGAATAAATAGTTGGAATTCCGTATGCCTCTTCAGGAACGGAATATTTTCAGACAGAGTTAGTTTCCTACACTTCACGCATTTTTTCGAGAACCAATGTGGCAACAGCGTACATCCATAAAACTACAGGGGTGCTGAGACGAAGAGGTACTATTTCAAAACTGCACAATTTTTTTCGATCAGATTTATTGAGTAAATAAATGAAGTGTCATTGGGATCTATTTGAGTGCTCTATCATTGATGGTTTGGCAGCTGGATCATAGTGAAATTGGGTCTGTAGGTTATGGTTAGCAAATAAACAATAAAGAAAAGAAACACTTTGCTCCCTTGCTATACATTTTCATAAAGAAGGTAAATTTCATAATTCCTCCTTGCTATACATTATCATATAGAAGGTAGAGTTATTCGACAGTCAAGTGTAAATCACAACAACACTCTGCTCCCTTGCTATACATTTTCATATATAAGAAGGTACATTTCATAATTCCTTCTCGCTATATCTTTCCATACAGAGTGTAACATCCAAATGGAATAAATTCGATAGCGAATAAATGAGGCCCTGTTGGGAAAAACGCTCGGACACGTCGATTTGTAATTTCAATGCGCAACATTTTCAAGAAAATAATATAATATTGGGTGTTCCATGTGACCGTGGCCAATACCAACTTTCTTATTTCAAATGCAACCCCCTGTATATTATTTATTTTTTGGATTCTTCAGAGAATTCCACACAATTCATGCACAATGTCCTAAACCTATCTTTAACTATTGAAATAAAAGTCTAATTTCAGTTATATTTATTCACCCTTAATTTATATTTTTCTGGCTAACATGTTTCGGCTTGCGCCATCTTCAGAGCCTAGAAACTGATGGAAAAGGGGGGTAAGTACAAAAGCTTAGTAGGCTGCTTGTTTGCTGAGTCTTAGATGGACCAATTTTAACGGTTGAAATACATTTACGTACAACATTAAGCATCAACAAACTGAAGCAAAACAGCTGAAGGATGGAACAGTACTTACTCAAGGACTCAAGGACTTACTTCAAGGATGTAATGCTATCTTTAACTATTTCGGAAGTATTAAGTGTTTTCAGATTTATTGCAAAAATCAACGTTTTAAATGAAAATTATTTAATTTCACAAATTCGGTACATTACACTTAAAACCTTATAAGTAATACTGATTATCTCTTAATTATAAAAAAAACAAAAAACAACATTAATATTAATGTCAATGTATGAAATGTTCAAAATGCTCGCCGCGAACGTCTTGGCAACATGCTAATCTGGTGTAGAATTGTCTTCTAACGTTACTCAACATTTCAGGCGTGACTGATCCAATCGCAAGCGTGAATCGGTTTTTTAGGTCGTCTAAGTTTAGGGGTTTCGTTTCGTATACAATACTTTTCACATATCACCACAAAAAGAAGTCTAATGGTGTCAGATCAGGAGATTGTGCTGACCATTCTATCAATCCGCGCCTTCCTATCCACCGATTTGGAAAAATTTAGTTCAAGTACTGCCAGACATTGATTTGGTAATGGGGCGGTGCTCCATTTTGCTGAAACCATATGGTTTTTGCTCACTTTCTTCATATCAAGAGGAAAATGGGGAGTATTGAGTGTAATGTATACGATTTGTGAAAGAAAATAATTTTCATTTAAAATGTTTATTTTTGTAAAAATCTGAAAACACTTAATATTTCCGAAAAAGTTGAAGATAGGTATAGGACGTTGTGCATGAATTATGTCTAGAAATTTCTGAAGAATTCAAAAAATAGATAATATACAGGGGGTTGCATTCGAAATAAGAAAGTTGGTATAGGCCACGGTCGCATGGAAAACCCTATATAATTTTATTTTCTTGAAAAATATGCGCATTCAAAATTACAAATCGAAGTGTCCGAGCGTATTTCCTAACATCCTCTCATTTATTCGTTATTCATTATAAAATTTTTTTTTTATTATTTTTATCATTAAACAATCATACATCCCTTCATCAATCAGAAAAAATAAAGCGTTTCTGACTCCCTTTTTTTTCAGGGATGTAGACCCTTAGTTTTTGTAATTGCTTTTCATTTTAAATTGTAATTTATACTTTTTTTTGCCTAGGTATGTGCAATTGTATTCACTCTTAATTTTCTTTGAGTTTATAGAATTTTTCTTAACTCTTGCAAACAAATACATAATAATAATAGTTCCTTATTTTCTTATTTTTATTGGTATACATTGAAAAAATATTGCTTTCACGTAAATTGTTTGAATATAAAGAATTTCGAAATGATTTCTCATATGTATTTTTTTATTCCGTAGTTTTATTTCAAAACTTTGAAACTCTGAAAATAAAATAGACAGACTCAAATACGGACGTATATATTTGATATCAGGAGAAAATAACCAATTAAAATAGGGAAGAATATACAAGGTGTTCCATTTGATAAAATCTAGTTGCATTCAATATGTTGTTCACCCTCTCAATATTCCAATTGACGTAATAATTTTCAACAAATTCATTTGATTTCGTATAATTTTTGTATGAAATACTTTATGTACCGGTTTTTGTAACAGAGTTAGAGGGGGGGTCAATTTTTAGTGAAAAACCCGGTACAGTTCGAAAGTGTACAATCACTATTTCAGCACTAAGAATTATTATTCATCTGCTGTAATGAGTTGCTTTGATCACGCATATTTGGTTGAATCTGTCAATGAAGCCGAATACTGAGAGAAAACAATGCTCATCAAAGTTGACACCACTACCAAGGGACGTTAATGAGATATTTGCATTTATCGTTTAATCACGAGTGTGGACCGTGAATAAATGCGTTCAGCATCTGAATTCCGGGAAATTTTATTCAATTAGGTATTTCCAATATGCCCCAGCAATCCTATCTATCCAATGGGCTTATACATAATTTCAACTTAAATTGATCCGATGTTTGATCTATATTCGATCGGGGGCAAATCAAGGAAATCTGATTACGCGTGGCTCGTGTATGATGCCTGAAATTATTGAGATCTATTCAGGAATACATATCAGAGACGAGAGATTAATCTTGTTTGATGTGAAATTGGGTTCATCAATGGATTCGGGAAATTTCGTTGGTCTCACTTTTCTGATGACTAAAACGTATACAGAAAGTTGTTTTGGGTGATTCCTTCCAATTCTTTCAGGTTAGTGGAAAGCATGAGTGACAATCCCTTGAGAATATCTAAGCCCTTTCTCTTCCAACTGTCAATTATCTACAGAGATGCATTCATCCTTCCACTATAGGTACATTTCCTTGTATTTTCTCCAAGACACTCCCAATCCGATCGTCATTATTGTTGCAAGAGGTAAAGAAACCTTTCCAATCATAGCTCAGAACGTATTAGGAGTTCAAATAAGTTTTATTTTGATAGCAGATATCGCTACTAGTTCAGTACACTTTTGCTTCATCTGGCAACACCGTCATTTTGAAGTGCCATCATAAGTTTTTTTCAATATTTGTCATTTTGCTGTAGTGAATGAACACAGTTTATGTGTTCTCTGAAAGTGTCATCTTTCATACCGGATTATGTGCGTTTGCAAGGAATTTTGCTTTACTATTTCAATTGAAATTTTGACGATGGGGTCTGTTGATTGCCTGAAAGATGGGGAAAAATAGTGACTGGCGACGTATAATTAAATGTACGAGGATATATCGAGAAATTCTTAGCCTACTATAGAACCAAACGAAATTTCAATGTCAAAATATTTTATTACTCAACATATTCTCCTCTTAATTGAATACATTTATTACAGCGAACCTGAAACGTCCCTAGTCCTCTCAAACAAAAGTTTCTTCTTGCTCTGCAAAACAGTCCTTCACAGCTTTCATTACCTTCTCGTTGGAAAAAAATTTACGATCTTTTAAACTTGAGGAAAGAGATGATACTCGGAAGGAGCCAAATCTGGTGAATAAGGAGGGTGTTCTAGTAATTCTAACCCTAAATCACGAATACTCTGCATAGCAACATGAGATTTGTGTACTGGGGCGTTGTCCTGTAAAAACAAAACATCTTTGGATAGCTTTCCGCGTCTTTCCTCTTGATTTTTTTCACGTAGAGTGCTCAGTAATGATCTCCAGTTATTTTTCCACCCTTATCCAGAAAATCAATCATGATTACTCCGTGGCATTACCAAAAAACTGGAGCAAGAACTTTTCCAGCAGATTTTTGGACACGAAATTTCTTAGGTCTTGGAGAACCAGAGTGTCGCCTTTCCATCGATTGTTGCTTTGTTCCTGGATAGTAGAAATGTACCCAAGTCACATCCATAGTAATAATTCGGTTTAAGAAGTCAAAATCGTTTTCAAATCGAGCACAGATCGAACACGATGGTTCTACCCTTGCACGCTTCTGGTCAACATTCAAACATTTGGGGATCCATTTTGCAGAAATTTGTCTCATGTCCAAATTGACGTGAACCATATGATGAACGCGTTCGTATGAAATCTTTAGTGCTTCAGATATCCGTTTTAGCCCAATTCGACGGTCTGATAAAATCATGTCATGAACTGCACCGATATTTTCGAGGACTGACACAGAAACTGGCCTTCCCGATCGGTCATCATCTTCAATGGAAAATTTACCTCTTCTGAAGCTTGCAGTCCAATTTTTCACGGTCGCATACGAAGGACAATGATCACCAAGGGTAGGTATTAAGCATATCTTCGTAAATCTGTTTACCTCTTAACCAATTTAAATACAGTTACTTGATGATGGCTCGATACTCCAATTTTCGATTTTTACAATTTCGGTGGACATCTTTTTTTTTAATTTATTGCGTAACTCTGGTTTACTTTTTTGACGTTGAACTCTACACTAACACTTGTAATAAGTTATTGTTCGATGATATGGTATCGCAATATTTTGTTTATGCATGGAACTGGTCTAGGCTAACTAGATATCAATACATCCTCGTATGATCGTTATTTTAGAATTGAGCTTCAATGCTAAAACAAAAACCATACGAGTTTATTCATGCTCTCTTATTAAATGGTGACAAAATACGCTGAAACTCAATAAAGAACGATTCCCAGAGTTCATCTCTGGATCCTTCGAAGTTCATAACAGGCACGTCCGAAACGTTTCAACTTATTTATTCCGAAAACACTTCACATCTGACGACTAATCGCCTCGCTGCTACTTTTGCCTTTCAGATGCGGAGATGAGAAATTAGCCAGCTCAGCAACAGATGTGTACATCCAGAATTCGTTCCGATTTACACAACAATTGCCTGCTGCCTCGCTTAATTTGAATTAAATCTGATATTGTCAAGCGCAAATGAAGTCGAGATGGATACAGGCGTAATGAAGAATTCCCCATTTTCATCACAGAAAGGTTTTATGGCGAATAAATTTATGCGACGTCTAAATATTGATACAAAAATTGAGTGAGCAATCGGTGAATTCGTGCCATCGTTATGTTCTTTATGAATCTCAATTTTGAAACATACAACAGAGACAGTTCGAATAAAATGGGAAAAATTGAAGAAGAAAAATAAATTGAAATAATTAAATTAGGTACAATGAAAATAAATTAAAGAAATGCACCAAGAAAATGATTTAGGTGGAGAAGCATATTTTATCATATATAATACCATACTAGAGATGAAATTTTGCGAAATTGTCGAGAAGCAACAAACTTGAATATTACAAGAGAGAAATTTTACCTGCTTAAATTTCATCTCGAGTGGTATTCGACATGACTATTTCACGAGAAAATGTGTCTGAAGATGGTCACATTGGGCTTGTATTGCGCTATTTGACAAATAAGTATTCATTATAGATCAACTAAACGTTGTTTGTTTTCTCCATGGTATTCATTCCCGAAGCTATCTATGAATTTGAGAAACGTCAAAAATTTTTTCGCTTAAGAACCAACTTGTTGATTTTGCCGATGTGAATGTTTTATCGATGACAAACGAGTGTTGCTAAGAAAACTTCCTCACTAAAAATGGAATGAGTGGAATAGTCAATAAAATATTCAAGAAACTGTATCGATAATATGTAAAGGGTGTTTCAAATTGAGCTGTTTTTTTAGAATGAATAAAATAAATTGCATTCATTTTCAAAAACTTTTTATTGGCAATTATGACATTTATGGATTGAAAATCAGGTACACAATGTATGAAATATTTCATGTGCACCACATTCAGTAACTTTGTCTAAGGACTAATATACAGGGTGTCTACTTTTAAAACGGCAAAACTTCAAAGGGAGATTATTCAAGTGATTTGCAACAAAAAATGTCATATAACACATGGTCGAAATCTTGACGGTTATTCTTCAATTTAACAATTCTCGTTTTCACGAAATATTTCAATTTTTTCCATCAAATCTTCAATATATCAGTTATGCTTGTGACTTCATCGAATTCGATCACATATTTGAAAATGGTAATAAATTTTCTACAAGAAAAGAATTTCAGTGTGCCAAAAATATTTCTATTGCGGGTTTGGTGAGGAGATGAATATCACGATACTGAAGTGAACAAAATCAGTCATATTTTTCCAATGGGGTTTTTGTTGAAAAATTATTTATTATGGACATGTTTTCTTTTCAGCAAAAAATACCTCATTTAGAGTACTTTCGAATGACATATCAACTTTTTTGCTAACTGCTTGTTTTCTGCCATAATATCATGGCTAACAAGATAAAAACGAAAAAGTCGAAAAATTTCAAACCTGAATTTGCTCCATTTTGAAACTCATTATGATTGAATATCGAAGTAATTCTTATGGAAATAATGAATTTATCAATGAAATAAGAATAATTCAGAAGAATGAAATAATTTTTAATAATAAATACAGATTTTATGAAAAAATGTAGAAAACAGACTATTACTATTTATAACAATTGTTCGAAATGTCCACCTCCTTGTTCAATACATTTAACACATCTTTTTCGAACAAGTTATACTTCCCGATGAATTCATAAGATTAATCCAAAGCAGCTTAACAGACATTTTGGATGAAATAGCTACTGACTGACTGACTGGCTACCAGACAAAATGTCTGGTTTCGAATGGATGGCTGTCCATTTCATAATAGCCAAAACGGACGACAGTTGAGAAATGGATTGGAAGGTACGGTCCGATAAGATGGCCACCAAGGAGCCCAGACCTGACGCCTTTGGATTTTTATATCTGGAGCACCTTAAAAGAAAATGTGTACCGAATTCGCGTTCAGACTCGAGAGGCTCTGATCGAAAGGATTAAATTGTGTTGTGCAGAAATGCGTCAGAAACTTTGCAAACTTCGCAGGGTTGTTGATTCAGTACGAAAAAGATGTGTTAAATGTATTGAACAAGGAGGTGGACATTTCGAACAATTGTTATAAATAGTAATAGTCTGTTTTCATATTTTTTCATAAAATCTTTTTTATTAAAAATTATTTCATTCTTCTGAATTATTCTTATTTCATTGATAAATTCATGATTTCCATAAGAATTACTTCGATATTCAATCATAAGGAGTTTCAAAATGGAGCAAATTTAGGTTTGAAATTTTTCGACTTTTTCGTTTTTATCTTGCTAGCCATGATATTATGGCAGAAAACAAGCTGTTAACAAAAAAGTTGATATGTCATTCGAAAGTACACTAAATGAGGTATTTTTTGCTGAAAAGAAAACATGTCCATAATAAATAATTTTTCAACGAAAAACCCATTGGAAAAATATGACTGATTTTGTTCACTTCAGTATCGTGATATTCATCTCCTCACCAAACCCGCAATAGAAATATTTTTGGCACACTGAAATTCTTTTCTTGTAGAAAATTTATTACCATTTTCAAATATGTGATCGAATTCGATGAAGTCACAAGCATAACTGATATATTGAAGATTTGATGGAAAAAGTTGAAATATTTCGTGAAAACGAGAATTGTTAAATTGAAGAATAACCGTCAAGTTTTCGACCATGTGTTATATGACATTTTTTGTTGCAAATCACTTGAATAATCTCCCTTTGAAGTTTTGCCGTTTTAAAAGTAGACACCCTGTATATCGAAAAAATTGAAACGAAATAATTCATTAGTTAATGAGGGCTATATGGACGATTTTGTTATCAGAATGTAGGTTTTTGAGGTCGCTCTATTCAATAAAAGTCTTTATATAGCCCTAACTATTATGGTTCAGATTTTCACTTGCGAAATTGTATTTTTCGAAAAATTGGAAATTTCAAATCGTCATAGCTCCCGTTTCTTTAGTCGCATCCACATGAGGGTTGTTATTGTTAATCAGCATTGTCCAAAGTATATTTATAAACAATTAAATCGATTTCGAAAATCCCCCTAAAAACCCCATATTTTCCATCAACACGACTTCCCTGGAAAATCTAATAGTGTTATTCAATCGATAATGTCTTCAACCCATTCGAATCTTTCAGAATACTCAATTTGGTGATCCCTATCACCCATAATCTGAGTGCTCTGAGCTTCAGAACAAAACTCGAAAATGAAATATCGAAAAAATCAAAACGAAATAATTCATTAGTTATAAGGGCTAAATGGACGATTTTAGTATTAAAATGTAGGTTTTCGAGGTCGCTCTATTTAATAAAAAACATTTCAGAGCCCTTACTATCATGGTTTAGATTTCCACCTGCGAATTGGTATTTATCGAAAAATTGCTTTTTTTAAGGACTTCGATACTCATGGTCTATCTTCGGAATTGATATCAACACATTACAAAGAACAAGTTGAAATAATGAATTCATTAAATATGCAGGAATCAATTCATTGAAGAGTATTATACAATTACCATCATGTAGGTGCAATATGTCCAACAAAAATTGAAATTAAATTTGAACGAGATATCTGCTCTACCTCCATCCCTGGCTTGAATTCCACGCGAAAACTGCTAGATTTATAACACTAAGACATCGTGCTCCATCTAAAAACTCATTTGGATAATGTAACCCGGTTAATTCACAAATGCAATTCAGAAAACTGCATCAGACTTCATAGAAACCAGAGAAACGGAAATCATGACTTGGATCACAGTGAATTATGATGGAGTTAGAACGTGAATTTCTCATTTTTATGAGGAGAGATAGAGTTTATCTAGTTAAGTCTCATTCATTTTATCTTTGGATATCTGAATTGGTTCTCTTTGAAAATGTTGCCTAATGATAACTTTCAGTACTCTTTGTATTAAGTAAGATTTTTATCCAGAAATCTCAGGCTTCATTTCAGAAGAACCTTCTTCCTCAGTTTTAGGAAATGAATCAAAAACTTGGTTTTTCATCAGTAAAAACATCAAAATCTGGTATGAAACCACGTTGATTCAATCGTATAGTGCATACCCTGAGGTGACAAAGGTTTCGAACGAATTCATTCGAATTTTTCAGAAATAAACCAAATAAGTTTTTTCATATCGGCATGAATTCAATCCTACCCCCCATATCATACTCCCGTAGTATTCATCAAGAATCTAATCAAGTCGAATACGTTGCCGAGCTCGAGGTCCTGAAACTCAATACGTATCGGACGAATTTTACCGCAACATTACACATGAGAATTCCGCATGAATAGGCTTCGTTTTCAAACCCTGCATCCATCAACACACTGTGATTCTCGACGTAGCCCTCTCTCTGCAGGATGGAAAAACAGAGAGCGGGACTCGGTCAACTTTTCATTCATGGCAGAATGGCGGAGTTCGGAATGACTGCCACAAATCAAATATGTGATAAACGCGACATCAGATATACCGCATTTTTAGGTACGAGGCTGAATGCAACCTGGGAGCTCTCAATTCCAGCCTTATTATTTATTCCTGCGGATGCGTGATGAATGCGGGAAACAAATATTTTGTTCTAGAGGTTATTGTATACTCTGATTATGTTTTTGCTGGGAAAACAGCATAACAGTCGCTGCAGCTCCATACTTTCAACCAAGCTTTTTAATGAGAATCATTCCGGAGAGAACTTGGAAAGAGAAGACAAGACAATCGAGACAATCAATCTGGCATAACCCAACTCTATAGTGTTATCGTGTTATGCATTATGCAACCAGTAGTTCACATAATAATTACCTTAGGAGTTCTCTTAAGTCTCTGTTCCTAGTCACTCAGGAATCAAAGGGAACAAAGAGGCCAACAGACTAGCCAAAAAGGGAACACAAACACCACCAACTGGCCCAGAACCTTTCTTCGGTATAGGCAAATGCACCCATAATAAGTTTTTATAGTTTTTGGAGCAAAAAGAAGATAGAGAATCACTCTGGAGGAATCTTTCAAGAATGGATCATTCCAAAAGGTTCCCTTGGGATTTTGGACCTGTAAGAACCAAGAGTTAGTTGGATCTCAATAAGAATAAGATACGCCTCCTCATTAGCCCAATGGGCTTGTTTGAAACTCAGCTAGGAAGAGAAAGAACTCCTGTTTTCCTGATTACAGAAGACCCCGCAATTTCAAGCATGTGCAACGAATGTCTTGTACAAGAAAATAATAGGACGAACGAGGATTGAGCCACCTTGAAGCCCTCTCAGATACTGGAATTCATTTGAGCTCTGGAGCTTGAGTGTGAGCTGAAGATAGCCCAGTTGAAAAAACAGCTCTGATGGAGTCACAATAACCTTAAGGTCACAGTGGAATGTAACCCTCTTATCGTGCTACAAACTGCAAATACAAACTCAGCATGCTAGGGTCTTGCTGAAGACCTATCTTGACAAGTACACGTATGGATTCGAAGCTTCTGAAGGTATGGGAGCAGGAGCTATGGTAGTAAGCCTAGGGTCAGCATTTCACCGAGTCTCGTTTGTAGTATCCCAGGTAGAAATTCATGCCATAAAGATCATACATCGCATAGCTAGTGGTACCTGATAAGATGAAGTTTGAATTGAACTCATTCCGATTGGACCACTTATACCATATCAAACCTAACCTAACCTAACCTTAGGGTTGAACAAACCAAAAATGAGGGCATTTGTCGGTTTAATAGGGGTATTTTGCTTTCAGCGTATCTGAATAATTGATACCCTGTGGACAAAGGGCATAAAAGTCTGTTGGTGAAATTAATCAATCATACGGGGCGTGAGTGTAATGGGATACTGTCGTCAGATCAACATCCGCAACATCGGATTCATTTAATCTCGCCCTTCTGGTTGCTTCATGCTCTGTCATCGTGAATTTTCAATCCAACTAATCTTCAGAGTATTCATAATATTGCTTCTGAGTGAGACGATATGTCTACCTTTCGAACAACTTCAGAACTTCTGCGAGGTGATTCGCGATCCTATTCCTGAATAAGTTCCGAAAAACGGAATACTTGTGGAGGTGTAGAATTCTCGTATGGCTATAAATCTTCAGTTCGGCTATTGCAGATAACTATTATATTTCGGTATATTCCCTAGATTCATAGCATCCAGTGAAATATTACTTTCGTTTCTGGAAAAACTGAGCAACTTGTAGTGCAACCGGAAAATAGACACAGCCAAGCTTGTCTTCCACTAATAGGAAAAACGTCTGATGTAGAGATGTGTAATAATAAAATCCCACAAATGTGGGAGATGAAATTGAATTCTAAGAAGCATGAAATTATACATTTCGTATGCACAGTTTCTATTAAAGATTTATTGTTACCGGTTTAATTAAAAATAAATGTCGATGAAATGAAAAATTCGAGTATTATTGATGAATGTCGATACGAACCACGTATTGAATCGAAATTCATAAAAAATAAATGATAATTAGCACTAAATAATCTGTGGCGATGTTTCTATCTAAACAATATCCTCTTGGAATTTTATAAACTCCACACTACTCGGTTATTTCGAATCCTATGACCTAGGATAATGGTCTCAGGTTAGGTTAGTGAAAAAACATTTTTTTATTAATTTTTTTTGGGATATCGGAGAAAATATGGACAAATAATTAGTGTTTAGAAACTAATCTTCAAGGAAATCGAAGAAGGAACTCATTTTGGTGGGAGAAATATGGCTTTTCAATTGCTGAAATAATCGAACGAAACTAAGTCTTTCTGTTAGGAAATATCGTGTTTGTAACATTCTTATTCGAATAAGATTAGTGCTTGAGTTTTTTCTAAATGTATCAACTCAATTTCAATCGAGAAATATGAACTTTGCATTAATGGGCATTTTCAGAAAAAATATTTTTTGACATATTGGATTCTCACGTAATTTGTGTTTCTTTTAATTTTTCTTCATCAATTTATACCCTTAAAAAAATATTGAAAACTAAAAAATAATCTAGCGAATTCAAACGATCAGAAGAAGCGGGAAATCGTGTGACGTCAGTGGCTAGAGAGATTTTTGGTTGGTTGTACTCGTCATGACTGCTGATATAAAAATGACAGCATTGCCAAATCACAAAAAAAATTAGCCTGAAAAAGCCCTTACTTTCACTTTCGTAATAATATCATAATACGAGTATAATGTCTATTTTGTAATTTTTTCTTTTATCATCATGACATTTTCATCTGTACTTCATAAAGTTTCATAATATCAGTCAATTTACGACCTCCTGATTGAAGATAAAGAGGGTTCAAGTAAGCAGATAGGTGAGAAATTCAATTAAAAATAATTATCCCTAGTATACACAGGTAGGAATTGGTATATATTGGCCGGTTTCCTAATCTAGGAAGCTTTAATAATTATTTTCATTTTGAGAAGTGCAAATTAGTGGTAAGAATTGATTATTGATTTGGCAACTGTGTACCTAGGAGTATATAATATAGAATACTCCTAGACTTTACTGTAAGAAACGCCATTCTATAGTACGCAGAGAAAACGTCGAAATGTCGAATAATGACAAATAATTTGTAGGCGTGGTTGTCACATCAGTATTTGTGTTTTCAGAGAATGAGTATTATATCAACTTTAATGAAAATCAAGTTGTTATATGACGATATTTCAAAAACATTATAGTGATCACATCGAATATAATACGATTACTGAATATATTCATGAAAAAATTCAGAGATTTTACAAAGACTTGTCAACAGCGGCGTGTCTCTCAGTTACTCTGGGCTTTGTCTCTCCATCACAAACTTCAACCAGTCATATTACAAATTGAGCCACTGACGTCACAGCAGAGGGAGGTTTGAATTCACACGTATTGAAATCACATTTTCAATATCGAATAATTAATCAATTCTTCAAAATTCAGAGTGAATAAATGGTTACAAATGTGTTAAAATGCATATTTTGAGGTACTGGAAATCCCTATTCCAGAGTATCTTATCAGGCACGTAGTTGGCCCAATTTTTTTTCAATTGGCTATATCTTTCAAACAGAGCCGAATTCGAAAGAATGAGGTGTCCATATGTACAAGTCAAAGACTCTCCCTGTATAATATTATTGAAAATAATTCATGGGAAGTAGCATTTAAACATGTACCCGTATAATAAATACCCATGAAGCGACCATAATCTCGATCTGATGATGACAAATGTTTCTTTCTCGCCTCAAAATTATCGAACCTCACCTTCCTCCCGAAATCTGCCATAAATTTCCCCCCTTCCAGGTTCCCAATCCTTCATCAAACGAAAATTACGATTTGGTCGGCTTGCGAAAAAATTATTTCGCAGTTAGACCTGCGAAAGCGCGGTAGATAATGGCTGATAATTACTGATCATCCGGTAATCACTTGAAAAAGCAAACCTGGCACCTGAAATTAGGGACATCGACAACAGCTCTTCAGCGTTGACAAATTGCTGTAATCAATTTTCGAGGGGATGGGAAAATGGAAGTTGGAAAAAGTAAATTGAACGATTTCAACGCTACCCCGCTGTGGCAGGTCGGTGCTGTTTAAATTGGGTCATCTTTCGGGGTATGGAAACTGATATCCAGATGAACGTGATTCCTAAGATAGGTATGCAATTATTCTGGTTGAATATTCATCGAAACGGTCGTAGTTGACTCTGCGTATACGAAAATAGAATCCGCTCAGTTCCCACGAGGTTACGAAATTATGTGGGCATTCTCGAAGCGAAATGACAGATAATCCAGTGGATTCCAGTTTGGCGATGCTGGAATTAGGTCGTTGTGGTATTTCTTGATTCCCTGTCATAATCTGTCCGTAATGAAGAGCTTTATGGTGATACAGCTTGCTGTAGAATTTATACAATTTATTCGGAAAATTGTGGTTCACTCAGGTATCCACGGTTGACCAATGGTGACCACTCATTACCTTCACCTTATACAGGGTGAGTCTTTGGCTTGTACATATATTTTAACTGTAGATTCATGAGACCAAAAGAAACCTTTTTTCCGTTTTCCATTTTTTCGAATTCGGCTATGTTAAAAAGATATAGCCATATGAAAACAAAAATTGGGCTTATTACGTTCCTGAAATGATACTGTGGAATTGATTCAAAATTCATATTTTTCGATTGAAATTGAGTTTATACATTTAGGGAATACTCAAGTACTAACCTCATTGGAATCAAAAAATGTTGCAAACAAGATAATTTCAACAGAAACAGTACCTAAGTTTCATCGGATTATATCTGCAACTAAAAAGCCACATTTATCCCACCAAAATAAGTTCCTTCTTCGAATTCTCTGCAGATTAGTTTGTAAACACTAATAACTTGTTCATATTTTCCTCGAAATTCCCAAACAATCTCATGAAGAAAGACTTTTCATTCAGTATCATTTAAAAACCTAACCTAATCTAATTTGTATCGATTCTGTGAATGTTTGCACAGAAATTTCAAGAAGATGTTGTCAGCTTGCTGATATTTTCATTAAGGTTAAGGATTTTTCACGAAACATAGTATAAATATGAATTCTTCCGTTTCCATCATGAATCGACTTTGCCGCGTAGTTTCACCACGCATGCGTAGAGCGAAAACCGACGGATTAGTTATCTGGAGGCCAACTATGAACAATAACAAACCAGAGACTCTGAACAAACTGTAAACATTATGTGAAGTTTAGAATACATTCAGTGAATTATTGCTCTAATGTGATTATTATGTGGGGTGAATTAATATAATTTTAACCGTGTCGAATTTATAAAATTCCAAGAGGATATTGTTAGGATAGAAACATCGCCACAGAGTATCAGGTATCGTATTATTTTTCATTAATTTCAATTTAATAAGTAGTTTGTATCGAGATATATCATTCATATCCGAATTTTGTATTTCATCGACATTTAACTTCAATATGGACCGGTAACTATGAATTTTCAATAGAAACTGTGCGTATTAAATCCTCCTTGGTGTTCAATTTTATCTCCAACATTTGTGGGATTTCATTATTGAAATATCATCATCAACGTTTTTCATCGTTTGAATTTGAGTCTCGACAAAGTTTATAGACATTGTGACAACATTGTAAACTCGTTTGAAGACCTGGGGCCCGATTCTCAAATGTCTATTGGGTCAATGTCGCATGCGATATCGCCATATTGTCGAATGAAATCAAAAATTGGTATTCTCAAATGTCGCATTAGACAAATTTCGATAGACAAGAAGACGAGTGGGTAGGAGCCACTCGACATTGCTTTTATCATCCTAATTGTCAGAAATGAGAATGAAGTGTCAGAAGTTATTTCAACTTGCTCTTGCTTTTTTGTCAATTTTCTCATAAAAACAACGACTTTGAATCTATGGGAGATGATCCCCCGACATAAGGGACCTGTAGCGTTCTTCGAACACCTGAAGAACAGAAGAATCATTACTTGGAAGATCGGACCTGATCAAAAGATCCTTCCGATCCAAGAGAGTGTTAGGACTTCGTGAAAAGGTTTTTTAAGCAGGTGAAGTATTTTTTTACTGCTTCTTTCTCGGTGTTTCTCCTTTGTTCTTGTTACAGATATAATTTCAAGATAGTTGCATCCAGTTCGATGAAAAGGCTAGTTTTCAAGAACAACAAGCTCTAACATGGATATTAGCAAATTTTTCGAACAAATTCAGTTTCACCAGTTACACATACACGGGGAGACAGAGTTTTTTCAGAGGTTTTCATCTGTTCTCGTGTATCATATGCAGAATTGTATGGTACCTAGTGTACATTCCCTCTGCTAACACTTAGGTTTGGAGCGGGAAACAGATTTCTTTTAAACAATCTGTTCCTTGTCGCATTTTCTTCACACGTGCCTTATGCCATATATTGTTTGATTTAAGGAAAAAAGTATGTATTACGCTCTTTGAAAAAAATATATATGTTAGTTCTTCCTGTGTGTTTGTTTACTAATTCACTTTCGACATTGTCATTTTCATCGAATAAAATAAACTTTGTGTTCATTGTACGTTCGCGAATCCTTTTGAAAATGATGGACGAAGAATTAGAAATTCTACAAGCCATTCAAAAACTTGAGGATAATGAAGAAGCTGCAGAATTTTTTAGGCATACCCATCGTTAATATGAGTGCTTCAGGACATTAAATGATAACATGTTTGTAAAGAGATATCGATTAATGGTAACATCAAAACACGTATTTACCGGCAATAAGATCTTTTTCATTTTGCAGTATCTGAATTAATTTTGATTTTTGTTTTGCCGAGCAATATGATTTCTTTGCAGTTTCCATCGCGAACGACTCGAACATCGATTGCAGTGAAATATTCTTTAGATTATTTAAACTTCAACGAACGTAATCTTTTTCTTTGATTCCCAATGCAGAGCTGCCAGAGATACTTACTCGACATAATATGTCGAATGACTTCCCAATGTCGAGTAGTTCCCGAGAATAGCTAATTCGAAAGTCAGTAGCCATTTGCACTCGACATATTCTCGCGTTCTACATTTTTGATAGACATTTGAGAATTGGGCCCCAGGGAAGGAATAATAGTCGATGATATTTAATTCAGAGACGCATTCAGATTATTCTTGAATTTAATGATTTTTTCGTCCAATTACTCCGGGTAAAATTGGAAATAACTCGAAAACGATGCGTTTTTTTGAAAAAACATAGGAATATTTTTAGTTTCTCAAATGATTGATTTTTTCGAAAATATGAACCGTTTATCTTTTTAAAGTGGTTTCATGGTGTTTTAGCGTGTATTGATGAAACGATTACCCTGTAACTTTCATCCTTGTAGAGATATTGAATAGGTTAATTGAGGAATATGCACCATGGACAGAGTAAAAACTCAACCAAAATTCAGTTCATTCAAAATAACGGTTCCGAAGATATAAACAGAAAAGTGTTTTTTTCATGGATTTTCGACACCCTGTATCTCCCAAACCAAACCGAATTTTGAAAAATGGTTGGGGAAAAAAGTGTTTCGTTTTATGAGAGGAATCTACAGTTAAAATATATTTACAAGTCAAAGACTCACCCTGTATACTTTTATGCAATTCTTGCTGGCGCATGGATTGATCCAAATTTCTCTGAATAAAATTATCGAAGATTCAATGGAGACGAATGTTACTTCATAAGAGGTTTTCGGTAAATACTCTGCAGCCAGGCCTTGTGGATTCGAAAGGACAAAGCTCACGTAGAGGCCTCATGTTACGACATGAATGATCGATAGTGAATAATGAATTGGTGAAGTTCATCTCGAGGCCACCATCAATCCATCATCTTTCATCGATAAGAAACTGAATGAAAACAAGGAACAGAAGAACAAGGACGATGGAACTTAATATGCATCTTATTTGCCAATATCGCTGTAAAATAATATCCCTAATCTCCATCTCCTCCATTTATCTCTTCCACATCACCCTTATCTATAATAAAATCACCAGAAATTCATTGTTCCTCATGGTCTCATTCCGCTATTCCTATTCGACAACGAAAGTTCTTGATCAAACCCCGCGCTCCAGAGTTAAAGTTCCAATTTACTTGCTCTAGTTCTTCCCACTTCAAAAATGTAAATTCGCGGTGTAGTTATAAATCAGTTCGCAGGGAACCATGATGAGTTCCGCGAAGTAATTTCAAGTGCAATCACCGGCCTGGCAATGCAAGATAGATCCAGAAACAAATTATTATTCATTTTGCATCTTCGAGCGGATTTTTGTAAACCTGCAAAAACTCGATTTCTTAGATATGAGAACTTTAATTTCTTCGACTTCACGACAGTATTTGCCCAGGAAAAGCAATACAACATTCTGACAGTTTCTCGATATTTTTATGATTACGAGGTAAATAAATATCTTCCTGATATTCAGAAGTTTCCAAGAAACTCCTAGAAGGTAACTTTCTTCAGAGGAAATTTGGTACAAGGAGTCTACCTGCCAGTTAAAGTTAATCAACAACAATATATGACAACAATCGTAGAAAGCATTCTATTAACCTTTGGGGTGAGATTTTCAACAATGATTTGATGCTAGTACATGTTGAAACTGATCGCTGGAATGCAAATTTGTATAGATAACCTATTCGAGTTCATTCAATAGCATGACCATTGACCACCTCGTTCACCGGATCTTAATCCCTAAGGTTTTCATTTGTGGGTACATATGAAGAATTTGAATCACGTCTCATCAGCAACTACTCGATAGAATTCGAGATGAAACTACCGGAAAAGAAACGACACAAACACTCAAATCTCTTCTGTCGAGGAACGACATCTTCAGTTTGTGGAAATGAAACTTGCCAATGAACAATGAACAATGAACGAATTTGATATTAATTTTTTGTGTACGAAAAAATTATCGTAACCTAAACAAGAGAATATATACAGTGCGCGTCAAAATTATGGAACAAATTCATTTTTTCAGAAGAAAAATATTTGGCAACAAAAACCTGAAACAGGTCAATTTTTGTTTCACTTTTACCAAATTTTTATGCATTTTTGAAGGATTTTTGTTGCGCCCTGTGCCATCCCCATCAACCCTCGAAATTTGTTGAGTTGGGAAAGTGGGTCATGTGGTACTTTTTTGGCAAGGTCTTTGTATCTTCTTTACAGGAGTTACATTTTCAAGAAAAAATTTGTTATTTGAAAAATTTAGGTTTCTACTTAAAGCTGACGCAGTTTGGTATTCGTGAAAGGTCAAAT
The DNA here is from genome assembly GCA_910592335.1 of Adalia bipunctata. Taxonomy (NCBI): domain Eukaryota; kingdom Metazoa; phylum Arthropoda; class Insecta; order Coleoptera; family Coccinellidae; genus Adalia; species Adalia bipunctata. The sequence continues at coordinate 7,989,272 of OU342952.1, read as the reverse complement.
AATTCTCAGAGATGTTGCCAATGCAAATTTCTATTTATTCTCTTTTAATTATTTAAGGTTTAACTGTGACACAGGTTTCGTAGTATGTACTACATACTACATTTTCAAGTTGTGCAAAAAGATATTTGGATGTCTTTTGTGGGCTTATTTCTTGAGAATTTTGAAAAGTGGGAAATTCCATAGGTCCGTATGTTCGTTTAGAAGTTTTTCTGTTGGCTTATTCGAGTACTTTCATTTTTTTTCAATGAGCTATTACAAAGTAACGGACTATTCTGTCCATCATTTTTCAGTAAAATTTCAACACTCGATTCTTGATTTCCGTAAAAGAAAATAGCATAACTGAATCTCCCAACCATGTAAATATACGTGAAATATTTCCAGTATTAATAGAGGAAATTGTTTCTTAAATATTCGCCACATCTTTGCAATTATTGAATTCACATGAAATTCTCTCGAATTCATTATTTTCCCAAGGTAAATAAACATTTTGATAAATATGTAATAACTACGACCTCCATAGTCCATGTAGAAAGGACAACCTTGCTTGGTTATCTGACAGTGAAATGACGATAACCCAACATTCTCAAAATATACACGGTGAATGTGTCAGTCAGAATTTCATGGCCAACCATAATAATAATGTATCACACATTATAAAAGTGAATGGAGTATAATTTTCTTAACAAAAACGAACGGAGTTTGTCATAGAGCTTATAGTATGGTATTTATAAATTTATCTTAATCTTTTGCAGTAATCATAGGTCCACAACATGTAGACGCTTGATAACTTTGTAGAAATCGTGGAAGCTGAAGATATAAATTCTTGACCAATCACATAATATTTGGTGCTTCGATATAAAGCTTGCATCACACGAAAGATTTTTCAGTAAAGGTAACATGTCGTTCCCAGTGATGAGAAGATAAGAATAATGCATTCAATTAGGCATCAGAGCTCTTCATCCAAAACTTTTTGATGTGAATCGAAAAAACAATCTAAATTGGTTGCGAGTAGTTTTCTCAAAAATTTTGTAGATTTTCTTTCATCCTAACTCTCCAATTTGAAAAGAAAATGTCGACATCTTGAATGAGTATCTGCGATCGATCAAGAAAATTAATCACTTGCCAGCCTCATTCATACGATTCGTGTTGTAAGTGGTCAGGGTCTGCCTTACTCACCTCCTAAGGCCGCAAATCCAAGTACACCCTTATCAAATTGTCAAAATGTCAAACGACCTCCACTCATACCAACTGAAAATTCATATCCACGTCAAACGTCAAAATATGACGTTTTATCGGAATCTCCACGCGGCGGCCGAGTAAGCGTTTAATTCGATTTATGTGAAAACGTAACGCATTTCGCATGGCACGCTAGATATATCGGTGACGGCGTCGTGCGAGAACTGACGTCGCTCCCGAATAAAATCGTGGAGACGACGCCAACCGACGCCCTTTAGGATTAAACTCGGGCAAAACTACGGCGCCGGTTCAGTTCGGACTTGAACATCGAGAGTTTTGCTCACGCTTCGGCGAAAGGGGTCGCACAGCATGCCAGTGGGATCAAGCGTGCATGAAAAAATGAAAAGATATAGGGAATGTCAGGTAATAACTCACGAGGCTATCAGATCTGGCCAGGGCGTGAGGATCTGATTAGATGGGTATCATGAGGAACTGCGCCAAGGCTGATCCCTCCAACATTTCAGGATTCTTGGGAGTTTGATATGCACAAAGCACAAAACGGGATCAGAAACTCGTTACTGCTCCAATTCATCTGAACAATATCTAAGGAGTCCTCATATTGTATTATAACATGTACAGAGTGGCCACTTTTTCAATGGGATTGTATCTGTAACTTTCAAATCATAAGAGTTAAAAGGTCGGTCATATGGAGAAAAAGTTGCATTCATAGAAGCATTGTCGAGCAGTTCGAACAAATCGATCAGGGCCGGTTATTGAGATATCATGAAAAAAGTAAATTCTGTCATTTTGATTTTTCTTTTTTCCCCACTTTATTTCAAATATCATCAAGAAATTTCACAGGAATTTTTTATTCGACAGTAAATTATCCTCGAATTGACATAATCAGATTTCGTATCCAACGTTTTGTACTTTCTGGGCCACCCTCAACCTCATTTTTTTCAATACGGACCTGCATATTTTATGACACTTTTCGAAATAACTTTTATCGCTGAATTCAACTATATATCATACAATGTCATCAAAAGTTGATTTTACAAAATGGTGGACATTTCGAACACTTACTTCATCAATGTTCACCATTTTCTTTCGAATAATCATTTAATTTGTCTTGCATTAAATGAAAGATTCGTTTCATTTTTATGAATTAGGTTTTTCACCTCTTGAAATTTGTAAATGATTTTTACGTAACAGAATCAAAGCCAGAAAGTAATAATTATTTTCAAGAGGTGAAAAACCTAATTCATAACAATTAAGCGGAACTATCATTCAATGAAAGACAAATTAAATGATTATTCGAAAGAAAATGATGAATATTAATCAAGTAGGTGTTATTCGAAATGTTCACCATTTTGTTAAATCAACTTTTACTGACATTGTATGATATATTGTTCAATTCAGCCTTGAAAGTTATTTCGAAAATTGTCATCAAATATGCAGATCTGTATTGAAAAAAATGAGGTTAAGGGTGGCCCAGAAAGTACGAAACGTTGGATACGAAATCTGGTCATGTCATTTTGAGGATAATTTACTGTCGAATAAAAAATTCCCGTAACATTTTTTGATAATATTCGAAATAAATTGAAAAAGAAAAATCAAAATGATAGAATTAACTTTTGTTATGATATCTCAATACCCGGCCCTGATAATCTCGATTTTTTTGAACTGATCGACAATGCTTCTATGAATGCATTTTTTCCACCATTTGACCGACTTTCTAACTCTTATGGTTTAAAATTCACCAATACAATCCCATTCAAAAAGTGTCCACTCTGTATATTCCATTTACTTCTATGATCTATCCTAGTTGGCTATGATTTAGGTTTATCAAGTTTCTTTATTTGAAGCTGACGCAGGTTGGTACTCGTGAAACGTCAAATATTTCTCAGAGACGTTACCAAAGCTAATTTCTATTTGCTCTTTTTCAACTTCGTAAATGGAGTTAGTTTTCTTGAGGTTCAACTGTAACAGAGGTTTCGTAGTATACTACTATATTTTCATACAGGAGTATTTCAATTTGAACAAAAAGGTATTTGAATGTCTTCTGTAGGCTTATTTCTTGAGAATTTTGAAAAATGGGGAATTCCATAGGTCCGTCTGTTCCTTAAAAAGTTTTTCTGTCGGGTTATTCAATCATTTTCATTTTTTTTCGAATGAACTATCACAAAGCAACGGATTATTCTGTCCATTATTTTTCAGTAAAATTTCAACACTCGGTTCTTGATTTTCCAGACCAGAAAAAAGTATAACTGAATCTTCCAACCATGTTGACATTAACATACGTGAAATATTTCCAGTATTAACAAAAAAAAAAATTTTTTCAACATTCGACAGGTCTTTTGAATTATTGAATTCACATAATATTTTCTCAAATTCATTTTTTTGCTAAAGTAAATGAACATTTTGATAAATACGTAATAGTCTTTTTATTTTTCAAATAATTTTTCTTTAAGGATGATGATTTTCTACTTGTTGAACGTTTCTTATCGATGCCATTTTATCCGAGAAAATTAAATTAGCATTTTAATTACAATACTTTGTCACCAGCTGGTATTTCCATGTGGCAAAATCACTTTTTTTCGATTGTCTCATGTTTTTAAATGGCATCTCTATTCTTTATAGGACACTCTGATATTGATTCGAAGGAAAAGAACCAAATTATTCTGAAATTTTGAATATTCATCGATTATTGTCAGAGTTACATATCAAAAAGTCAAATAATAACATTATTTGTGACACTTAATCGAGAAAAAGTAATTTTGCCACCCCTTACCAAACTATAATTATAGACTATTTCTCATTTTGGAGGTTCTCTACAGAATCTAGACATAAGAAAATGAACCGTAAAATGAGGAGAATTCCACCAGACACTCTGATACAGCGATAATACTGAATACCGGATCATCATGAAGAAAAAGAATAATTTGTGTAAGGGTTAACAGCAAAAAGGAGGTAGTAAAGCTTCTCCACAGTCGTTAGACCCGACAAAACCTCGTATACGATTCTCCCATCAATTTTGTTGTTTGTATCTCACGCACGGTTCGCTTAATGTTCTCCTGAATGAGGAATGAATAACAAACAAAAATTCGGGATATCTTATTGACAGAACATTTTGAACTCTTGCCAGCTGAATACTTCGGGGATTTTCGAAGGAGAACCTTCACAATGCTCGAGTTCAATAACAGAATAATAATCGTAGCTTTGGAAATAGATGTTTTCTCGGTATTCATCATTTTTTCATTTCCGAAAGCCATGCAAAGAGCCCTGGTTCTTGTTGTTCTTTGTTTTTGATCCCCCAATCAAATATTCAGATTTTCATTACGGCTCACAATATTCATTATACAGAATTTGGAAAAAAGTCATTCTGTCGCAGTATAATTTTCATGAAACTATCCATCAAAAATTTTTTTTATAAAGAGATTGAATGATAAATAATCCATATAAACATTAGTTTCATGGATGTCTGTGAAATCATATTCTTACTACCTCAAGCCAATTTCATGAAAACTACGATATTGATGATGATGATGAATTAGGAATGGGTATAGACGTTTTTATGTATTCATGAAGAGGGCAATATTTTCTGATAATGTATCGCTGGGAAAATGAAAAAAATATATTTGCATTTTTCTCGGTATGCTGAGAAAGTCTTTTAGAAAACAATCACATTCTTCACATCCTACTCAGGTTTTTTCTTGTTTGGAATCTTCCAAAGACTCCGATCTCCAACAGAAATCTCCGAAATAATGAGCGATCAAATTCCTTTGTGGAAAGGGCCTACATATAAGGCAGTCCTCGAGAATCAATTTTTTCCTGCGTGAGGGATATACGGAAGATCCAATTTGGAAGAATAAATCAGGACAACATTCGCCTCAACGAAAATAGGATCTTGGGTTCAAATTTTCAATTAGACCTTCCGATTCCTCTGAGTTATGGATCGAATTACCTTGGCCCTAGGTTTCTGTGCTGGACAGAAATAACAAGCGACTGCCAAAGACGTGTCTATTGAATTTACTTCGAACGTGGCTCAGATATCTCGGCGGAAAATGTAATCCTCCCACATAGGAAAACCTAAATGGCTGAGTGGTTATTATTGAATGTGGCCAAAACGATGTGGCAGATATTCTGATTGGAACAGGGCTACACTCAGAAAAACAAATATTCACCACCAAGAAATTCCGAATGTATGTAAGAAATATCTGTTTCACTATACGTCCCAACAAATATTTCTTAAAAGATATGTTTTGGTTTCTTACAGCATTGACATCTTGATACTAAGAAATCATTTATTTGTGATGAATTAGACATTAGATTACTCCAAAGATACTATTTCTTTATATTGATCGCATGTATGTTAATACAAATAACCAGATTTAGGGAATATGAAAGATTTCTTAACTGTTATTGAACGATTGTTAATATAGAAAATAATCAATTAGGAATTAATGTTTCGGAATTCATGAATACATAGTATTCTTTATAGTTAAGAAATCAAATATTTGTTGTCATTATCTCATGTTAAAAAGTTATAAGTTTTTTAATATTAAACAAATAGCATTATTATTGCTGAAATAGTACTTTTAACTGAATTAGCTCTTATGTTATGATATTTAAAATTATAAAATGTTGCATAACTGTTATGTATCATTAGTTAGTTGTTCATGAGATACTTATTAGGGGTAGAATAAAAATATATTATGGAGTGAACAAAATATATTCATTGAAATGTCAAAAACATCATGAATATAAAAAAAACATCATACTGGGAGGTTCCGGCACACCTTCAGACGAAAATAAAAGCACACTATCAGCTGATTGGTTGATCCTGAAAAGAATTTACTGGAGTTGAAACTTGTTAGCACCAAGTTGCAATAACATAAAATTTCAGTATGAAAAAAATCCCATCTGTATTATCAGAATTTTGTGTATGAGAGGCACCATAACAGATACTATTTTCATTTTGTCCAGCCTTGAGAAAGGTTATGAAAATGATCGATAGCTCGGATGTATAATGTATAAAAGTGAAATACTGATCCTTTAAACCTGAATATTTCCACAATCTTCCACTTCAAAATAATCACGTTCATTGAATCTATTTCCTAGTTTCCCACAAATAATGAATATATAATAATATATCCTTGTCTAAAAACGATTGATGAATAAATAATTCCCTTATTGAACTGTTAAGAATGAATGATATTCAAAAAAATTGTAGAGAAAAAAATTTGTGTAGTCTATAGTCAAAAAGAAATGAAAACTCAAATTTTGAATCGAAAGAAATGAAACTGGAATTAGCTCGAAAAGCATCAACCAAAGGGATATCTAATCAGGGAATTTGTGTAATATATGTATAGGTATATGAAATCTAATAAATTGAATCAAAACAATAGCTCACCTTTGAGGAATTATTATGAAGTGTATAATCTGCAGGTATACTCTCCCTCTATCTTTTAATATGTGCTTGGCTGATCACACATGGAACAAATTGTTTTTTACACCACGATTGAATTTCACATACACAACATTATTCAGCTATCCTAAGACTTCATGCAAATTTTAACTTCATAACACTACCGGAACACACTCAACAACAATTTTCCATAATTTTCAGAATTGCCATAAGACTCTTGGTAACGAACTAACTCTCAATAATTGCTCGAAAGAGCTGTTCATATTGACGCCATGTTCCATCAGAATGATTCCGCGTCTTTATGAGCCGAACGAAATCGGAAACGAACGAAGTGGAATGGTTAAATTTTCTTTATTTATTGTTAAAATATCACTTTCTGGTTAAGAAACATAATTTACTAATAATATTATCTCTGTATTTTATATCTTCTGCTCAAAATATTTACCACTAAACTGGACAATATCTTTGATAGTAAGAAATAACATTTGAATACTAAAATGAAATATTTTTTGTTAATAAATTTGTTAATATATAAAGAATATAAGCAAAACAAACCATTTTTTTATATTCAATATTCAGTCAAATTAATAAGTAGTAAAATTTTTTAGTTGATAAGTCCTGTTGTTAAATATAAATGAATATTGGACTAAGAAATCGGAAAGTTGAATATTAATAATCATTTTTCTCAGTGTAGCTTTTATGGCGTATGGAAATATCCTCACATTTTCTCGCGAAAAAATTTTCTTTGGAAAGCTTGGTGCAATGGGCATTTCCAGTCATTTTCAGAAAAAATATATTTTGACATATTGGATTCTCACGTGATTCGTGATTTTTTTTTTAATTTTTTCTTCATCAATTTATACCCTTACAAAATATGGAAAACTCAAAAATAATCTACTTAATTCAAACAATCAGAAGAAGCTGGAAATCGTGTGACATCGGTGGCTAGAGAAATTTTTGATTGGTTGTACTCGTCATGACGTGCTGCTGATACAAAAATGACAGCATTGCCAAATCGCAAAAAAAAATAGCCTGAAAGAGCCCTTGCTTTCACTTTCCTTATAATATCATAATATAATAATTGAAGAAAGAAGTCCATGCTCAAAGTGGAGTAGAATATGTACAATAAAGGAAAGGGCCTCTAAGTCATCTCCACAATACGATGAAAAAACTTTTATTTCAAACGGTCAGACATGTTTCGAACCCTGCAGGGTTCATCTTCAGTGAAGGACTGGAAAACAAAATCAAAGTAGCAGGAAAAACACGTTACAATCTCCGATGGGACAAACAATGTCTGACCGTTTGAAATAAAAGTTTTTTCATCGTATTGTGGAGATGACTTAGAGGCCCTTTCCTTTATTGTACATATTCTACTCCACTTTGAGCATGGACTTCTTTCTTCAATTACAACATGCTAGTCGAGCAATTCTAGTCCGTCGATACAAGGACCTACTCATTAGTAGGAAGGCTACATCTCTGGACATTTGGTTCAACAAAGAATGCTTACACAAGAACCTTTTACCAACTTATGTGTCTTTACATTGTAAGTCCACTTCTGTTGCTGCTGATAGAGCTACAACTTTGGGACGTACCACATGGATAAAGCAAGAGATTAAATCCCACTACATCAAGCTTGACAATATTAATCATCGGCTGAAGTGGCTTCATTTGAAGCTTTCGGATACCCTACACCACCTGGAATTTGATATATTGCAGCATAGTCTATTTGATATAGTAGAGTTCAGAGGTAAGGTGAAGCATCAGAAACTTGTCAATAAGTTACATAGTTTACAATTGAATCATTGTTTCATTCAAAGACCGCAGTTTTTTCAGACTTCCGATAAATTCTCTGATTATCACTTTCATCCTAGAGTGTTGAACAATTCTTCCACTACATTTTCACAGGAAGAACTCAATCTTTTGAATAAGGGTCTTAAATACAACTTGTTTAAGAAAGATAGGAGGGATTACCACTTGTTAGCTGTAGAATGTGAAAAGGTCATTGAGTTTAGTAACCACCAGAATAAAGATTTGATGAGGAGTGAAATAGCTAGAGCTCTTAACAACAATTTTTCCATCAACCCGGCTAACAATGTTAAAAACTATAAACAACTTAAAACCCTTAATCGTATCCATAAGAAGGTTAAGGATAACAATTTATTGGTTACTAAAGCTGATAAGGGTAATTGTTTGGTCATTTTGGATCGACAGGATTATATCAATAAAGTTTTAGCATTTCTAAGTACTGATGGATTTTCAAAACTTAATTCAGACCCGACGCTAAAATTCATAAGACGTACTAAATTGGACTTGGAACTCACCTCAGACACTATCGAATACTACCACTCTGCTAGAAATAAGTTATTACCTATGAATCCTTGTACTCCTTTGTTGTACGGTTTGCCCAAGATTCATAAATTGGATACTCCCATTAGGCCTGTTGTTTCGTACTGTCAATCTCCCACTTCTAAACTGGCACTTTGGCTAAACGGACTCATTAGAGATTTAACTGACTTCAACAATCCCTTGTCTTTAAAAAACTCGAAAGACTTAACCGATAAGATTTCGAATGTCAATATTCCGGAAGGCTCTATCTTGCTTTCTTTAGATATAGTTAACCTTTTCCCTAGTATCCCTCCGGAGGACTGCATTAAGAATGTTAGAGACCTTCTCTTTGAGTCTGGTATCTCTGCCTATCATTGCTTGAATATTTGCCATCTCTTAGATACAGTTTTAAAACAAAATTTTTTCAAGTTTAATAATGAATTTTTTAGCCAACTATCTGGTCTTGCTATGGGTTGTAACATTTCTCCGCTTTTGTCTGAGATTTTTCTGTTTAATTTGGAAAAACGATTTCATGAGTTCATACATTATAACCAAATTATTTTTTATTATAGATACGTTGACGATTGTATTGTTCTTTTTGACGGCAACATGGACGAACTTGTTCTTTTTCGGGATTTTTTGAATTCATTGCACCCTTCGATCACTTTCACGATGGAGATCGAATCTGATAATAGATTGCCTTTTTTGGATGTACTCCTCTTGAAGTTGGACAATAAATTTGATTTTTCAGTGTACAGAAAGCCAACTCATACTGACAATATTATACCCTTTACATCTTGTCACCCCTTCTCTCACATGCTTGGTGCCCTCAATGCCCTCTTCCATAGATTATTTTCCATCCCTATGAGTCTTGTTAACTTCAACAATGAACTTAATGTAATTAGGCAGATAGGCGTCAATAATAGTTTCCCCCCACACCTGATTGACAGGTTGTACTTCAGACATCTCACCAAGTATACCAACAGGAATTTGTATAGTCCAGTTTCAACTTCAAAGTTTTCTTCAATTCCCTACCTGGGCAAAGTTTCACAGGATGCAAAAAACATTCTTCAGAGGTATTTGGATGATGTTAATGTTTGTTTTTATACTACCAACACTATTCACAACAAATTGGTTCATAATAAGGATGAAATAAGTCCTTTAGATAAGTCAGGCATATACGAGATTTCTTGTTCAGCTCCAACTTGTAATGCTAAATACATAGGCCAAACCGGACGTAAAATTATGACCAGAGTTAAAGAACATTCAAAAATAATAGACAAATATAAAACTAAATTCTCCACTTCTCCTTTTCATGAAGTCAACTCAAGTAGTTCGTTTGCCAATCATGTGATTAATGCCAACCACACTTTCGACATTAATAAGGACATTAAAATACTCCATCACGTTAACAAGGGTTCCCTCATGAACATTTTAGAAATTTTCGAGATTAATTCAATTAAAAATGACCCTAATGTCAGATCACTTAACGAACAAATACATTTTGATTGCGTCAGACTTTTTGATTCACTCTCCTTTTGATTCTCCCGCGCGGTCATTTCGTTTTTGTTTTTTGTTTTTCCGTTTCCTCGTTTGTTTGGATTGTGAGTGGATGCTTCACCTTTCCCTCTCCCCCCTTTGATTGTTTCGATTTTTCCTGTCTTCGCGCGATTTTCTCCGTTTTCTTTGTGACGGTTTGTAACTATTGTTAATTCAATTTTCAATCGTAGATGTCGCGATGCAATTTTCACTTGTTGACACGCAGTCGCAATTTATCTTGTTTTCTCCAGTTTCAACAAAATGGAGATTTATTGTTGTTGATCAATCATTGATGGTTGATATTTTGTTTTTTGTAATGATCCTCCTTGACTTCACTGTATGAGGATTTAGGTGTCCTTAACATCCTAAATTTTGCTTTGTCTGTTTTTACATTGTAAGTATTGTTTTGCTCGGCAATTGTTTGTCCCATCGGAGATTGTAACGTGTTTTTCCTGCTACTTTGATTTTGTTTTCCAGTCCTTCACTGAAGATGAACCCTGCAGGGTTCGAAACATGTCTGACCGTTTGAAATAAAAGTTTTTTCATCGTATTGTGGAGATGACTTAGAGGCCCTTTCCTTTATTGTTCATAATATAATGTTGATTTTGAATGTTTTTCTTTTATCAACATGACATTTTCATTTGTACTCCATAAAGCTTCATAGTATCATTCAATTCACGATCTCCTAATTGAAGATAAAGAGGGTTCAAGTAAGCATATAGGTGAGAAATTCAATAAAAAATAATTATCTCTTGTCTACACAGGTAAGACTAGGTATAGATAGGCTGGGCTTCTAATTTAGGCAGCATTAATAATTATTTTCATTTTGAGAAGTGCAAATTAGTGGTTAGAATAATTATTGATTTGGCAACTGTGTACCTAGGAGTGGTTAGAATAATTATGGATTTGGCAACTGTGTACCTAGGAGTACAGAACATAGAGTATATAATACTCCTAGACTTAACTGTAAGAAACACCATTCTATAGTACGCAGAGAAGACGTCGAAATGTCCAATAATGACAAATAAGAAGGTTTTTTTTATTTATAATCTGTAGGCGTGGTTGTCACATCAGTATTTGTATTTTCAGAGAATTAATTTTATATCAACTTCAATGAAAATCAAGTTATTATATGACGATGTTTCAAAAACATTATAGTGATTACATCAAATATAATAAGATTACTGAATATATATTTATGAATAAATTCAGAGATTTCACAAAGACTTGACAACAGCGGCGTGTCTCTCAGTTACTCTGGGCTTTGTCTCCTCCATCATAAACTTCAACCGATCATATTACAAATTGAGCCACTGACGTCACAGCAGAGGGACATTTGAATTCACACGTGTTGAAATCACATTTTCAATATCGAATAATTAATCAATTCTTCAAAATTCAGAGTGAATAAAATGGTTACAAATGTGTCAAAAACTACCCTTCGTTATGTCATGGGAAGAAAAGTTTATATTTTGAGGTACCTACTGGAAATCCCCATTGTTGTAAGAATTATGTAAAAAGCGAACGTCTTCACGAAATGTTTACTCAGTCTACACGAAATACTGCCATATAAAAGGTGTCCCAATAGTGCGATAAAATAGAATAACTCTACTTAGTTATTAGTTACAAAACATTTTTTCACGCAAAAGTTTTTACTCTTGCACACTTCAGACCTTGTCAAGAACGTTCCCTAAAAGGAAACGACTTAATTCTCATACCGCATCACCCTGAATAATGGGAATTATCGGCTGATACGCCAGAGAAAGAGCAACCACTTTCTCACAGGAAATTTTTGGTAACTACCTGAAGTAATGATATATTCTAAGTAATCGCACTATAATGGGACACCAAATATTTGGTGTAGCAGGGTACAGGTACAGTTTACTGGTAAACATGTACATTATATACCTCTTTATAGATTCCCTAAGAAAGATACAGGGTGTTGAAGTTCACAATGCTAGCGTTCTTCATTTTGAATAGTGGCTGCGATTTAATGATGATTATTTGGGACTTTTAAATTTTAAAAATTTCCTATACGTTTCCAGTTAGCACGTCTCTGGAACTGATCCTCAGAATTATGTATGATAAAAGCAAATTTATTTCCACTACGAACAAGATTTTCAATTTTGTTCTATGCATTTCCTAAAAATTTGTTTGAATTCGAGCTTTTTTTATGGAAGCTATTGCAAAAATATTATTTTTTCTTATTAACTTCAACACCCTTGATATAGGTTTTAGAGGTAGGTATATAGTATATATTTTCTCAAATAATTGCCAGTAGGATAATGTCTCATTGAAGCTTGTTCGATTAAAACCCATACACCCTGTGCAGAACCATAGAAATATAGGAAAAAGTTTAGTGATATCCACCAAATTGTGAAACAACAGTCTTTATTCACAATACTTACAACAACAAAAATCAAAACACAAAAAGATATAATTAATGTCAGAATTAAAAAAAACATAAAACTATCAGAAATATGGTTTTATGGTCCACCTATTTTCGGCGTCGATGAAATGCGCGACACGATTGATACAAAGGGCCGACAATTTTTGTCCGGTAATAATATCAACTGCTTTTCTTATTCTGTCTTGCTTATTCCTAATTTCCTCCGCCTTTTCGTATCTTCTGGTCAATAATTCCCTAAAAGCCGTTTTTTCTGCGACCAGCAATGATTCTAGTTTTCTCACCAACTCGTAATGGCGGAAGAATTTAACAACTTTGCGAAGACTCGAAAATAAAATGTCGTAAAGGGTCACATGGGAATTTGGTAGTATGAATCTCTCTTTGTATCCTTCCGCTATACGGTCGTAAAATTTGAATATGTAATCAGCCTCTGTTATCGACTCTATTATTTCCATTATAGTATTTGACATGTGACCACGACGTAGGGACAAAACAGTATGTGAGATTATTAAGTCCATCGCGTCAAGTCTCTCAAGAAAATAAGCCATTTCCAATGCATTTTCCCCATCCTTGTTGGTGATCCGGATATCCGCCCCACTTTCCAGAAATATTTCTATCAGCTTTCTTGATTTCCTTTCTATCGCTTCATGCAGCGGTGTATTTAGGGTATAATTTCTAGTGTTCACATCCACACCTGCATCAATAAAAGCTGCAGCCATCTTAACTTGGTCATCTCTGGATTTTTTGCACATGGTTATTTCGTGCAAATAGTTATTCCCGCGAAAGTCCACCGCATTAAAATCGAATTTGAAATTTAATAACTGCATCACTTTCTCTGTTTTCGCCACTGTTTGCTCTATCAATAAGTGTAGTATAGTTTTTCCCCTTTCATCTTGACCGTTCAGATTTATGTTAAATGCTGTCAGGCCTTCAAGACATTTTTTGGCATCCCGACAATAAATTAGCATATGAATCGGTCGAAATCCATATCGAGCTGGTAATTCTAGGTTCCCCTTATATTTAATGAGATGTTTCAGTAGATGTATATGACCGCATGCTACTGCTACATGCAATGTTGTGTATGTATATCGCACTGAATTCACTTTGGCCCCTGCTTCCAACAAACGGACTGTTTCTTGTTCATCTCCTTTGTGAACAGCTTCGTGTAAAGCCAGGTTCAATCTTCTTTGTGTGGACCTACTGTAGTTTCCCTGTAAGAAGAAAAATATAAAAATATTGAGAATGTCCGGATTCTGGTCAAAAATTCATTATTTGTTACAACTCCTTATTATATCTCAGTGTTTAGTTAATGAATTTTTTATATTTCATTCTGTTATTAGTAGCCAAATTAATTTGGGAAGGTTTGTCACGTCATTTTCAATAAGTAACACCCGAAAAAAAGCGTAATTCTTACATTTTTTGTTAATATCTCATTTCAATTAACAAACTTCTTAATTTCGAAAATATAATACATTCATTTCGTAAAAAAAAACTTCAAATCACAAATGGGTAGTGATTGAAACTAAAAACTGGAGTCAACACTTACCCTCACCATGACTGAGGAGTTTGATTTTCAAATGGAATATGTCAACAGCAATTTCAGCAGCTCAAGACCACTTCACTCCTTCACTTGACCAAGAGTAACTTCTCTTTACCATACCTGTACCTTTTAAGATCCCACCCCACCCCTTATAAATTTGTGATCACTGAAACAGGTACCTACAAGACTTCTCTATATTTCAAAGATCGGCCCTCTATAACAAGTTTCTGATTGAAGAAATACCTCATTCTTGTATCTAGTGAAGTTTATATTTCTTTTGAAATCTTCATGTAATATATTGAGTTTATATCATTTTCAAAATCAAGTATATATTTATTCTGGTCTGGGACCTTTACCTCGCTAGGCATGCGCATTGGTTTAGAGTTTAGACAGTCTAATCTTAGTAAGCCTGCTTATGAACTGATACATTTCAGAATCAAAGCAAACTCAAATAAATCTGCATTTGAATTCGATAAATAATTCATGAATAGAGACTTCATTTTTTTAATTACTGAAAATTAATCAGTGAATGAAGAAAATGGTACAAAAATGGAAAAATATCAAAAGCCGCACTAGTGATTGATCTTCAGGTGTATCTTTATTGCAATGGGTATGTTTTAAAACACATGCCAATTCTTATGACGTACCTTCTTCAAAAAAATACTTAAGAATATATGACTGTTGGTAAAAAATATATTTTTGTCTTTTAAGGCATGATAAGGAAAGACCCAGTGGATGAGAAATTATTAATTTTGTTTCAAAATAGATTATACGTGGCCAATTCAAATTGTCTAAAGGTATTTTGAAAAATTATTCTTGATCACTCCATATTTCATAACCATATAGTGCAAAAGAATCCTTCACAGCACAGGAGATTAGGATTACACATACCACTAGGTATATTTTCAAGGTACCTATTCGAATAGTAAACGTCGTCCATTGGTTCTCTATCAAAATGAGATCAAATAGTACAATTTTGTTATAAATGATAATAAGCCCGCTAGGATAAAAGAATATTCTATTAAAAATCAACGTTAACATTCCATCTAGTTTATGGACCCAGTATTGAACAATATGGAAAGTGGGCATCTGAAACATGAACTGGAAATAAAATCCCACAACAAAAGATACGGTGTGACACTGAGGTGATGTCATAATACTAGCGTTTACAGTCCATCCAAGAAATATCCTTAGTAAAGTTACCTGCAGTCATAAATACTATGAATCATGAGATTCTTCGGTGCCCAAATCATTTTGTCAACGCTGACAGTGAACCATCATGCAAATTGAAAGAAAAGACATTTTTATGAGCTGCTCGAAGAAGTTGTTTATAATCCTCGGATGGGTCGGTACTCAATTAAGCCGACATTTCCTTGACATTAACATGCCCTGTGATGGCCTCATATATTCAAAATCTATGTGAAATGAAAGCAACAGATTCATAGTATCTTTTCATCGTTGCACTTATTATTCGGAAAAAAATATATTCGTGTGATCACACAGTGAAGAAATGAATCACATTTGACATGTTTACTCAAATATTAGTGCAGAAATTCGTAATAATGATTAATCTATACTCTATAGGTACTTAGGTACTTATATTATAAATAGGAAAGATTTGTATTTTTGTGTGTTTGATACGAATAGGCTCAAAAACTACTGGACCGATTTCAGAAACTCTTTTGCCCTTAGAAAGCTACATTATCCCTGAGTGACATAGGCTATACTTTTCACCCGAAAAAATTAAGGATACCTACTATAACTTCAATAATTACAAAAAAATCAGCCATAATCAGCTATTTTCACATGTGCTGCAAAAACCGTGAGACTTACGTGGATACAATGTATATGACGGAAATGTACCTCTTGAGTAGTTCTACATAAAAGTCCGCGATAGCATATATTTACCTCTCAAGATTGACTTGCTATTACCTGTTTATGGTAATCAGATGTTTTCCAAAATTATGCCCTATTTGGGAGTGTGTTTTTATGAATTGGGTATTGATCCTCATTCAACCTATCATATTATTATTAATAATTGAATTTCAGTATGAATTTGAATGAATATGAATTTGGGCGTGACTTTTGGGTCTGATATCAAGCGTTTTAAAACCCAGCTACGCCACTGGTAATAAAAGAAATAGTAGATTCCGAATCAATAAATCGAAAAGTTGTCGAGATACTCAATGAAATAATCTTTGTTTTCCGAGTTCTCAGATGCAAATTGACTGAGAAAAGTTGATGGACATTTCTAAGCTCCCCAAAACAATTTGCTCCATTAGACGACTCATATCAGCCACGTCAGCCTGATGCAGAATAAACAGGCGAAGCCTTATTAGTGGAGTTTCAGAAATGCGGCAACTCCACTATTCCGAAGTCTTGATAATCATTTGTGTCGAACATAAAGCCCGCTTTTATTAACACGAAAGTTCCCTGGGTTCCAATCAAGCTTCCAACTTCTTTATTAAATTTCGGCACTCTCCGTTCGACTTATCTGAAACGGCATTTTCTTATGGGGAATCCCGAGGGAATATGAAAATGAAACATTAGGGATCTCAGATCGACAAGTTTTTTCGATTGCCCACGCAAAAACAATCGCAATCATGGGGTCCAGTCTGTGGAAGAACATCACCACCAACATTTTTTTGTGACGACTTACGAATTTTCAAACAACCATAATATGAAGATTAGAAAACTAGGGAATATTGGCTATGGGCTTTCTACCTATTCTGCATATATTCTCATGTTACCGAAATTCGACAATTTGAATCATGATTGAGGAAGTCGTCCAAAAAAACTTCGTCAAAAGATAAGGATATTGAATTAATTTGGTTTATTTCTTCAGATAACATTAATTTCCTTTTGAAAAATGTAGACAGGGTGAGGTGAAATGAATGCATAATATGTTACCTGCGGATAGAGGCCCTTCAGAAAATATGTTTCAGTTTTGTAGAAATCCCTCGATTTTCGAGATGTTCAACATTTTCGAGGATTCGAAACATTCACCCCTTTTTTCCACGCTTTTTGATGGCAAGACAAAGGTTTTTGGAGCACAAGCATAGTTTTTTATTTTTTTCAACAAGGATCTAGATAAAATTTCACGTCATGCTCATTTTTTCCTAACTACAACCTTGGTCACCCAAGTGCCAAACTACACTGCGCAAAAAAATTGACGCACATTATGGAAATCTCAAATTTAGTCTACAACTGAAGGTGTTCTTTATGATAATTAGTTTTAACAGAATTATGCATCCATATGTTACACACTTTCAGCGTTTTTCTTCAATACAGATGTTTTCTCCCAGCAGGTATAAAAAAAGATGATATTATCAGATTTTGAATGTATTGGCTCCATTCTAAAATCAGTTGTTCTCGATCAATTCTAGTGATCAATAGTTTTTCTTTCGTTTGATTTTCTACACTCGATCGCTATGCAACGTGAAACACGCAATTTGACCCAAGAGGAATGTGCCCAAGCGGTAGTTTTGCGAGAAGAAGGGTGGACATACACAAGAATTGCAGAAAGGTTTGGAGTTTCCCATACAAGTGTGTCCAGAATGTTGCAGCGATTCGGGGAGACAGGTATGAATGTCCGAAGACCAAGACAGGGTGGACCACGGGTAACAACTGCCATTCAAGAACGTTACTTGACAGTTTCTTCGTTGAGACAACGGTTTGCAACCGCTCGCCTCCTTCAATATCAGCTTGAGCAAACTCATGAGGTGCAAATTAGCACTCAGACAATAAGAAATCGCCTCAGAGAAAATGATTTAAGGCCTCGGGTCGCGGCAAGAGGCCCAGCTCTTACCCCAGCCCATCGAAGGGCGCGTTTGGATTTTGCGAGAGAGCATATCCATTGGGAAGAGGCCGATTGGGAAGAGGCCGATTGGGAAAGAGTCCTCTTCACAGATGAGTCTAGATTCTGCCTCTACCATGGTGATCGACGTTCCCTTGTATACAGACGTCCACATGAAAGATATGCTCAGTGCAATTTCCTGAATACTACTGGTTTCGGTGGAGGATCGATTATGGTATGGGGTGGAATATCTTTGACTGCTCGCACAGACCTAGTGGTCGTTGATAATGGAGCTATGAATGCTGATAAGTATATAAGGAACATTCTTGAATAGCATGTAGTGCCATTCGCCCCATACATTGGTGAATTTCATTTTTATGGACGATAATGCCAGACCCCATCGTGCGCGCATCGTTCAGGAGTACCTTGAAGAGGTTTATGTCTCTCGAATGGAATGGTCAGCAAGAAGTCCAGATCTCAATCCGATTGGGCAGGTTTGGAACAACCTCAGCAGAAGGCTGAGAAGTTCAGAAAATCATCCAGCTCAGCTACTTTTAATGACTTAGGAATCCAACTCGGAGAAATCTGGGAAGGATTAGATCAAAACATTTCAAGATCACTCATTTTGAGTATGAACCGTCGTTGCCGAGCTGTAATTAACGCAAGGGGTGGAAATACCAAGTATTAAATCACTTATCAGCGTTTCAGTATTTCGAAAATTGTTCATTTCTCTTCTTTCACATAAGATTCGGTGAAATCCTGAATTTTCCTTCCAGATTTTCAAAATGTGCGTTAATTTTTTTGCGCAGTGTAGTTATAAATTCCAAATTTATAACTGTATTTTCAGCATTTCATACAGAATAAATTTCTGTTCAGGTAAGAATTATGAATTTTAAAGAAATGGTGTATTCAGTTATTCACAATGACAAGAAACAGTGCAGAATTCAGTTCATTTAGTGACCTATTTTATTAGAATTGTTGCTCCCTAACTCAATCAAAAACCCTCCTTTTGTCAATTATCGAATTCACAAAAAATAGCTCGTCGAAAGTAATTATACATATATACAGCACCAACCTCAAGTGAATTTATCCCTTGTCACATTCGGCCATCCCTGCAACAAAAAATCCGATCAACTGGAATTGCACCTCCGATTCCAATTCTATCTGTCGATTCACATTACTACGTCCAGAGCGAAACACATATCACAGAAATCATTCCATTGCTTGCAAATCTAGTTAAAGGGGAATTTGTTGCGGAAGAGATTAAATGAAAATCAGACTTGGTTTGATTGGCCCTGCCGTCCATTTGCTGAACGATAATAGAATGGATATTGATGCATTAACTGGTCCATACCAAAGGAATTTACTTACTCCAATCATAACACATCTACACTTTTTTTTCGTTTTCACGATCTGTTCATTGTCACCATTTTTTCGTTTGATTTTGAAAACGTTTCAAAATGATATGAACAAAAGAAGAAATGGATATTCTCATTTTTCTTTTATCGAAGAATTTTTTTGACATATGGAAGAACTCATCCAAATAATTTTTCCAAAGTAAATAAACATTTTGATGAATACGTAATTATAACGACCTCTATGTAAAAAGGACAACGTTGCTCAGTTATCTGACAGGTTAATGACTATACCTAACCTAACATTTTCAAAATATACACTGTAAAATGTGGCCAACCGAGATACATAATGAAAGTGAATGGAGAATCCACATATACGATTTTCGTTTTGGAACACTGAAAAATCCGAGGGCCCCCAAATCCAAAAATTAAATCATGAATTTCAATCGAGATTCCTTAAGCATTTCAACCCCCAAACTTTCGGATGTTGTGGAATCTTCCTGGGACCCATCCTTCTGGAAGTATTCCAATTAAGGAGTTTCCATAGCCAAGGATCTTCAATCACTATCTGGTTTCATGAAATAGGCAGCAGTAAAAATGCGTTATCGGGCATCTCCTCTCCCATTAATTAGATTCTACGATTGTAATTTTGAGATTTTTCGTCATTGAAATTAATTGAAAATCTGCCTCCGTCCGTTCTGAAATTAATTACGTAAGTTTACTGTTGAGACCGTCGATATGAAAAGAGTGGACTGTCTACTATCGAAAAAAAGTGATGATCAGAAAACTTTGCCGGGATTCGTTGAAAAGAATCTGAGAGTTTCCTTCGCTCCTATCATTATTACTTTTCGAACAATTCGTGATACTCGATTGGAGTTTCTTTATCGTTCGAAAAGTCAAACCTGGATTGTTGGTTCAAGTTGAGACGTCATTCCTCTGACCTGTATTGAAAGTTTTCTCACATCTCCACATCGCACTCAGTCCCCACAGCAAATTGCAGAATTTTAAAAAACTCATGTTGTACTGGATCCTTTCCAGTTGACTCTCACTATTAGGGCAACTGAGGAACTAAAACTCAAATATGTAAATAAAGCTTTTGGTTTGATAACTGCAAGAATCCATCCCAAAAAGAACTGCAATTCTCATCACTACCTAGATGGTTTCCTGCGGATATACTGTACTTGAAATGACAACCTTAACTATACTTCCTTCACAATTAGAAAATCACAACTCTGGCCTTGGAAATTTGACACATTCCACTCTGTATCGAAGTTATGACGTTGTTCAAAATATTTTTATGTTCCAAGTCAACACTATGTTGCCCTTTCTAGTTTCTACATTCTAAGCGTATTTCTCAGAATGTGAATCAATTGGAAAAGATGTGATGGACGAAAATAATTAAGGTTCATATGAAGTGATGGAAAGGATTCCTTTTCTAGTAATTTGCATGAAAAGTACAAGATATCACTGTTGAAATATATTATTTTCAGCCATGGAAAAAATTGCATTGCTTTCACATAATTTTCATATGCATGCTTGTGAAGATTTAATGTTTATTATCCTCTTGAACTGAAAGTTCAAGACTTGACGACATTTCAGTCATTTGATCTTATGAACAAGGAGTACAATATTCTGACTGTTTAGTTATTTATCAGTTTGAAAAATATGCATACATTACTACCTCAGTAGGTTTGTACAAATAAAATGGAATAGGTCGAACATATGCTTCACATTTATCATTCACCTGTTCTAAAATAAGATACAAACTCCTGGAATATTGAAAAAACCGATGTTTTCTGGTTCAATATAGCCTATTTCTACTTTCGGCAAAGGAATGAAAGCTCCAGTGACACATTTCAATTCATCGGAATCTGAATTCACCTTCCGTTGAATGCAATAAAATCATATTTCTTTTTTTTTTAGCTTTTTCGACGTGTTTTTTTTTCTGAAACGTGAAAACGATCAACAATAATCATTAAGAGACCGATGATGACCATCCAGAACCCGTTCATATACGAAAATCGTGCAATTTCATTTTGCAAGTTCTTTCCTCATAATTCCTCGAAAATCCTTCCTGAACCATATTTTTCGGTCGCTTTCGTTAGAAGATCGTATAAGGAAGCATTTTTTGTCCATTTACACATTCCAAATAATTTCTGAGCACCAAAAACGATACCGAAACTAACCAAACTTCTGGGGGACCGGAATTTCGTTTGAAATCTTTCTAAACGGCCAGATACCTAAAAAACATCGTTATCAAGTGTAAAAAGGTCGATTAGTGCTTACTTTCGCTCTATTTATGCTTATAAATCGATTTTTGGTCCAATTCAAATTTGCCGTTCGTACTCACGCCAAAAGTCGTGAAAGGAAAAAATGACACTTGCACGAAATTTCTTATATCGATGAGAAATTTCTTCTGGACGACGAAGAACGGAAAAATAGGCGATTTCCTATCGATATTTCGCCCCAAAATCGCCGATCGATTCGAACTAACAAAATGTGGAATATCTTTGCTACTTTTAAGTATTTTGATGTAAACAAAGAAACTGGCATCGTCGTTTTGTCATTAACGATATTTTCTGTAAGCGCACAGACTTTTCATCAGGTGCATCAACTCCTGAAAACGAAATCATGACCTCCTATGTGATTAAATAAAAGTGAATGGAGTAGGTATACCTTAGCATGCATCAGAATGAGCGACAGCCAGAGCAGAAGCGTGTATAATAAAAAAAATCTCAAAATAAAGCTGCGGCATTGGTTTATCCGAAGAATATCCAAACTGATCATATCCCAGGGCCTCACCTGAGACCATTATCTGCTCAAAATTCTACATTGACATTTGAGCAAAAAGATAACGTTCTTGTCCATAGCAGCAAGAAGCAAAAAGGGAAACCGATGAATTTTCGTTTGGAATTAAATCCACATCATTCTTTCATGTTCCCAAAAGGACACAAAGGGTTCTGAATCCAAACTGGCGAACGGGAATTCACCGAAGGAAAGAAAGAATGGCCGGATTTATCTTCATTTTATTGTTAAGTTTATCGCTACAGACGTGGCAAACTACGAAAACCCTCCGCATTCCAGCGAACATTTGTAACCACAAAATCTTCTATCAAAATATACAGCGGTCATGACACGGACCCAGTCCTGCCGAGAAATTTTATGCTTCGCCGCCATATTGATGGCCGACAGAAAGGATTTCTTTTCTGATAAATATTAGTCGTGAATCAATGTAAACTCATTCAAGAATATTTGTCAAATAGATAGGGAAAGCACTGAAGGGGATATTTCATGTGAATCTAGATTTATATCTCCGGACGGTCATGTCATGACATGTAACGACTCTTTTTGAAAGCCCGTTTTACAATGAGAATGACGTATCAAAGCTACATGCAATTGGCTGTAATCGTGGTGTTGAAGGAAATGAAAAAACTTGCAGAAAGAGCATCAAGGTTAACACCTGCTGGACCTGAGCCTATCTATGACTTGAAAGAGTCCAATAAGGCAGCAGTCCAACAATGGGATTTGTACAACAGAATAACCCTCTGAAGAAACACTTCTGGACCTACTCAGTCTAAGGAATTCGTGATGATTTCACCCAGCTATACCAGTAGGCTCTTAAAGCTATCACGAGCTCAGCTTAGGGTGATGGTAGTTTTGCTCACAGGGCACTGTCGGTACAAAAGATATTTGTATGAGAAAGTCAGCCGATGAGATTTCTAGGCTCTGTGATTCAGAAGCAGAAACAGCTGAGCACATGGTATGCAAGTGTCCAGAGCTGGCTGGCCTAATGGTTTCCACTAACGAGGACACCGAAACGGGACACTATCAACGGCAAAGGGCCATAAAATCCGGCGCGTGTCATTGCAGATGCTATGAGTTCCCATGAAGAACAGCGGAATTATTGCAGTTGTGGCAGTCACTTCTACGAAGATTTTCGTAGAATTAGGGAAGAACATACTTATGAAGTATCGAAAGAAAGAACCAGATTTCCAATTTCTTATTTCATTAAAAAAATAAACTGCTCCATCTATTTCAATCATCCGACTCATTGCTTTCTATCGAAAAAACCTACATAACATTTCGAGAAACCCAGACACAAAATCGAAAAACTATGTTCTCCAAAATTCAATTTCATTCTCATAACAAGAAGGGACAGAATAACATACAGAGTGTAACAGGCAAATGGAATAATTTCGATAACGAATAAATGAGAGGGTGTTAAGAAAAACGCTTGGACGAGTCGATTTGTAATTTTAAATGCGAATATTTTTCAAGAAAATAAAATTATATAGGGTGTTCCATGTGACCGTTGCCAATACCAACTTTCTTAGTTCAAATGCAACCACCCCCTGTATATTATTTATTTTTTGGAATTTTCAGAAAATTCTAGACATAATTCATGTACAATATCCTATACCTATCTTCAATTTTTTTGGAAATATTAAGTGTTGAGTAACGTTAGAAGACAATTCTGCACCAGATTAGCATGTTGCCAAGACGTTCGCGGGGGGCATTTTGAACATTTCCTACATTGACATTAATGTTTTTTTTAATTATAAATAATCAGTATTACTTTTTAGGTTTTGAGTGTAATGCACCTAATTTTTGAAATAAAATAATTTTCATTTAAAATGTTGATTTTTGTGAAAAATCTGAAAACATACTCCCGATAGGTATAGGACATTGTGCATGAATTGTGTCTAGAATTCTCTGCAGAATCCAAAAAATGAATAATATAAAGGGGGTTGCATTTGAAATGAGAAAAATGGTATTGGCCACGGTCACATGGAACACCTTATATAATGTAATTTTCTTGAAAAATATGCGCATTTAAAATTACAAATCGAAGTGTCCAAGCGTTTTTCCCAACACGCCCTCATTTATTCGTTATCGAATTTATTCCATTTGGCTGTTATACTCTGTATATAAAATTCAATAAAAATGGACCCCTACACTGGACTGCTGAAACAAGAACATAATTAATCTGGTTTTTATGGCATAGTCCACTCAGCGAAACAGAAGAAAATTGCAGCTACCTCATCTAATCTAATCACAGTTTAGATTTTGACCTGTCAAATGGCATTTTTTGAAAAATTGCAAATTTCAAACTCTCATATCTTCCGTTCCAATCATCTCCGTCAAGAGTTATTTACATTATCTTGATCAGCATACCTCAATGTATCACTGGGCAAAATATAAACGATTTGAAAAATTTCAAATTAATGGTGAAAAATGCCAAAGGGGTAAGACCCTCTGAAAACACCATATTTGTCAATAAAATAAATATCCGTGTCAATTCAACCGTAATATTCGATCGAGAAATTATGCGAACCTTTCGAATCTTCCATATAAGTCATTCCACCCGAAGATATCAAAAATACTTTGAGTAGCCTGGGCTCCTGAACAAAAGTCGAACACGAAAAATCGAAAAACATAAAACCAAATAACTCGTTACTTATGAGGGCTACATGGATGGTTTTGGTATCGAAATGAAGGTTTTCGAGGTCACTCTATTCAATGAAAGATGATTCAGAGCTCTAACTATAATAGTTTAGATTTTGACCTGTCAAATGGCATTTTCTGAAAAATTCCAAATTTCAAACTCTCATATCTTCTGTTCCAATCATTTCCGACAAAAGTTATTCATATTATCTTGATCAGCATACCTCAATGTATCACTGTGCAAAATATGAGCGATTCGAAAAATTTCCTATTTTGGTGAAAAATGCCAAAGGGGTAAGACCCTCTGAAAACACCGTATTCGTCAATAGAATAAATATCCGTGTCAATTCAACCGTAATATTCGATCGAGAAATTATGCGAACCTTTCGAATCTTCCATATAAGCCATTCCACCCGAAGATATCAAAAATACTTTGAGTAGCCTGGGCTCCTGAACAAAAGTCGAACACGAAAAATCGAAAAACATAAAACCAAATAACTCGTTACTTATGAGGGCTACATGGGTGGTTTTGGTATCAAAATGTAGGTTTTCGAGGTCGCTCTATTCAATGAGAGATGATTCAGAGCTCTAACTATCATAGTTTAGATTTTGACTTGTCAAATGGAATTTTTTGAAAAATTGCAAATTTCAAACTCTCATATCTTCCGTTCCAATCATCTCCGACAAAAGTAATTTATATTATCTTGATCAGCATACCTCAATGTATCACTGTGCAAAATATGAGCGATTTGAAAAATTTCAAATTTTTGGTGAAAAATGCCAAAGGGGTAAGACCCTCTGAAAACACCGTATTCGTCAATAGAATAAATATCCGTGTCAATTCAACCGTAATATTCGATCGAGAAACTATGCAAACCTTTCGAATCTTCCATATAAGCCATTCCACCCGAAGATATAAAAAATACTTCGAGTAGCCTGGGCTCCTGAACAAAAGTCGAACACGAAAAATCGAAAAACATAAAACCGAATAACTCGTTACTTATGAGGGCTACATGGATGGTTTTGGTATCAAAATGTAGGTTTTCGAGGTAGCTCTATGCAATGAAAGATGATTCAGAACTCTAACTATCATAGTTTAGATTTTGACCGGTCAAATGGCATTTTTTGAAAAATTGAATATTTCAAACTCTCATATCTTCCGTTCCAATCATCTCCGACAAAAGTTATTTATATTATCTTGATCAGCATATCTCAATGTATCACTGTGCAGAATATGAGCGACTTGAAATATTTCAAATTTTTGGTGAAAAATGCCAAAGGGGTAAGACCCTCTGAAAACACCATATTTGTCAATAAAATAAATATCCGTGTCAATTCAACCGTAATATTCGATCGAGAAATTATGCGAACCTTTCGAATCTTCCATATAAGCCATTCCACCCGAAGATATCAAAAATACTTTGAGTAGCCTGGGCTCCTGAACAAAAGTCGAACACGAAAAATCGAAAAACATAAAACCAAATAACTCGTTACTTATGAGGGCTACATGGGTGGTTTTGGTATCAAAATGTAGGTTTTCGAGGTCGCTCTATTCAATGAAAGATGATTCAGAGCTCTTACTATAATAGTTTAGATTTTGACCTGTCAAATGGCATTTTTTGAAAAATTCCAAATTTTAAACTCTCATATCTTCTGTTCCAATCATTTCCGACAAAAGTTATTCATATTATCTTGATCAGCATACCTCAATGTATCACTGTGCAAAATATGAGCGATTCGAAAAATTTCAAATTTTTGGTGAAAAATGCCAAAGGGGTAAGACCCCCCGAAAACACCATATTTGTCAATAAAATAAATATCCGTGTCAATTCAACCGTAATATTCGATCGAGAAATTATGCAAACCTTTCGAATCTTCCATATAAGCCATTCCACCCGAAGATATAAAAAATACTTCGAGTAGCCTGGGCTCCTGAACAAAAGTCGAACACGAAAAATCGAAAAACATAA
The DNA here is from genome assembly GCA_910592335.1 of Adalia bipunctata. Classification (NCBI taxonomy): domain Eukaryota; kingdom Metazoa; phylum Arthropoda; class Insecta; order Coleoptera; family Coccinellidae; genus Adalia; species Adalia bipunctata. The sequence goes on along the minus strand of OU342952.1, from coordinate 7,962,291 downwards.
AACCGAATAACTCGTTACTTATGAGGGCTACATGGATGGTTTTGGTATCAAAATGTAGGTTTTCGAGGTCGCTCTATTCAATGAAAGATGATTCAGAGCTCTGACTATAATAGCTTAGATTTTGACCTGTCAAATGGCATTTTTTGAAAAATTCCAAATTTCAAACTCTCATATCTTCTGTTCCAATCATTTCCGACAAAAGTTATTCATATTATCTTGATCAGCATATCTCAATGTATCACTGTGCAGAATATGAGCGACTTGAAAAATTTCAAATTTTTGGTGAAAAATGCCAAAGGGGTAAGACCCTCTGAAAACACCATATTTGTCAATAAAATAAATATCCGTGTCAATTCAACCGTAATATTCGATCGAGAAATTATGCGAACCTTTCGAATCTTCCATATAAGCCATTCCACCCGAAGATATCAAAAATACTTTGAGTAGCCTGGGCTCCTGAACAAAAGTCGAACACGAAAAATCGAAAAACATAAAACCAAATAACTCGTTACTTATGAGGGCTACATGGGTGGTTTTGGTATCAAAATGTAGGTTTTCGAGGTCGCTCTATTCAATGAAAGATGATTCAGAGCTCTGACTATAATAGCTTAGATTTTGACCTGTCAAATGGCATTTTTTGAAAAATTCCAAATTTCAAACTCTCATATCTTCTGTTCCAATCATTTCCGACAAAAGTTATTCATATTATCTTGATCAGCATACCTCAATGTATCACTGTGCAAAATATGAGCGATTCGAAAAATTTCAAATTTTTGGTGAAAAATGTCAAGGGGTAAGACCCTCTGAAAACACCGTATTCGTCAATAGAATGAATATCCGTGTCAATTCAACCGTAATATTCGATCGAGAAATTATGCGAACCTTTCGAATCTTCCATATAAGCCATTCCACCCGAAGATATCAAAAATACTTTGAGTAGCCTGGGCTCCTGAACAAAAGTCGAACACGAAAAATCGAAAAACATAAAACCAAATAACTCGTTACTTATGAGGGCTACATGGGTGGTTTTGGTATCAAAATGTAGGTTTTCGAGGTCGCTCTATTCAATGAAAGATGATTCAGAGCTCTTACTATAATAGTTTAGATTTTGACCTGTCAAATGGCATTTTTTAAAAATTTCAAATTTCAAACTCTCATATCTTCCGTTCCAATCATCTCCGACAAAAGTTATTTATATTATCTTGATCAGCATACCTCAATGTATCACTGTGCAAAATATGAGCGATTTGAAAAATTTCAAATTTTTGGTGAAAAATGCCAAAGGGGTAAGACCCTCTGAAAACACCATATTTGTCAATAAAATAAATATCCGTGTCAATTCAACCGTAATATTCGATCGAGAAATTATGCGAACCTTTCGAATCTTCCATATAAGCCATTCCACCCGAAGATATCAAAAATACTTTGAGTAGCCTGGGCTCCTGAACAAAAGTCGAACACGAAAAATCGAAAAACATAAAACCAAATAACTCGTTACTTATGAGGGCTACATGGGCGGTTTTGGTATCAAAATGTAGGTTTTCGAGGTCGCTCTATTCAATCAAAGATGATTCAGAGCTCTAACTATAATAGTTTAGATTTTGACCTGTCAAATGGCATTTTTTGAAAAATTCCAAATTTCAAACTCTCATATCTTCTGTTCCAATCATTTCCGACAAAAGTTATTCATATTATCTTGATCAGCATACCTCAATGTATCACTGTGCAAAATATGAGCGATTCGAAAAATTTCAAATTTTTGGTGAAAAATGCCAAAGGGGTAAGACCCCCCGAAAACACCATATTTGTCAATATAATAAATATCCGTGTCAATTCAACCGTAATATTCGATCGAGAAATTATGCAAACCTTTCGAATCTTCCATATAAGCCATTCCACCCGAAGATATAAAAAATACTTCGAGTAGCCTGGGCTCCTGAACAAAAGTCGAACACGAAAAATCGAAAAACATAAAACCGAATAACTCGTTACTTATGAGGGCTACATGGATGGTTTCGGTATCAAAATGTAGGTTTTCGAGGTCGCTCTATTCAATGAAAGATGATTCAGAGCTCTAACAATAATAGTTTAGATTTTGACCTGTCAAATGGCATTTTTTTAAAAATTCCAAATTTCAAATTCTCATATCTTCTGTTCCAATCATTTCCGACAAAAGTTATTTATATTATTTTGATCAGCATACCTCAATGTATCACTGTGCAAAATATGAGCGATTTGAAAAATTTCAAATTTTTGGTGAAAAATGCCAAAGGGGTAAGACCCCCCGAAAACACCATATTTGTCAATAAAATAAATATCCGTGTCAATTCAACCGTAATATTCGATCGAGAAATTATGCGAACCTTTCGAATCTTCCATATAAGCCATTCCACCCGAAGATATAAAAAATACTTCGAGTAGCCTGGGCTCCTGAACAAAAGTCGAACACGAAAAATCGAAAAACATAAAACCGAATAACTCGTTACTTATGAGGGCTACACGGATAGTTTTGGTATCAAAATGTAGGTTTTCGAGGTCGCTCTATTCAATGAAAGATGATTCAGAGCTCTAACTATTATAGTTTAAATTTTGACCTGTCAAATGGCATTTTTTGAAAAATTGCAAATTTCAAACTCTCATATCTTCCGTTCCAATCATCTCCGACAAAAGTTATTTATATTATTTTGATCAGCATACCTCAATGTATCACTGTGCAAAATATGAGCGATTTGAAAAATTTCAAATTTTTGGTGAAAAATGCCAAAGGGGTAAGACCCTCTGAAAACACCATATTTGTCAATAAAATAAATATCCGTGTCAATTCAACCGTAATATTCGATCGAGAAATTATGCGAACCTTTCGAATCTTCCATATAAGCCATTCCACCCGAAGATATCAAAAATACTTTGAGTAGCCTGGGCTCCTGAACAAAAGTCGAACACGAAAAATCGAAAAACATAAAACCAAATAACTCGTTACTTATGAGGGCTACATGGGTGGTTTTGGTATCAAAATGTAGGTTTTCGAGGTCGCTCTATTCAATCAAAGATGATTCAGAGCTCTTACTATAATAGTTTAGATTTTGACCTGCCAAATGGCATTTTTTGAAAAATTGCAAATTTCAAACTCTCATATCTTCCGTTCCAATCATCTCCGACAAAAGTTATTTATATTATCTTGATCAGCATACCTCAATGTATCACTGTGCAAAATTTGAGCGATTTGAAAAATTTCAAATTTTCGGTGAAAAATGCCAAAGGGGTAAGACCCTCTGAAAACACCGTATTCGTCAATAGAATAAATATCCGTGTCAATTCAACCGTAATATTCGATCGAGAAATTATGCGAACCTTTCGAATCTTCCATATAAGCCATTCCACCCGAAGATATAAAAAATACTTCGAGTAGCCTGGGCTCCTGAACAAAAGTCGAACACGAAAAATCGAAAAACATAAAACCGAATAACTCGTTACTTATGAGGGCTACATGGGTGGTTTTGGTATCAAAATGTAGGTTTTCGAGGTCGCTCTATTCAATGAAAGATGATTCAGAGCTCTAACTATCATAGTTTAGATTTTGACCTGTCAAATGGCATTTTTTAAAAATTTCAAATTTCAAACTCTCATATCTTCCGTTCCAATCATCTCCGACGAAAGTTATTTATATTATCTTGATCAGCATGCCTCAATGTATCACTGTGCAAAATATGAGCGATTTGAAAAATTTCAAATTTTTGGTGAAAAATGCCAAAGGGGTAAGACCCTCTGAAAACACCATATTTGTCAATAAAATAAATATCCGTGTCAATTCAACCGTAATATTCGATCGAGAAATTATGCGAACCTTTCGAATCTTCCATATAAGCCATTCCACCCGAAGATATCAAAAATACTTTGAGTAGCCTGGGCTCCTGAACAAAAGTCGAACACGAAAAATCGAAAAACATAAAACCAAATAACTCGTTACTTATGAGGGCTACATGGGCGGTTTTGGTATCAAAATGTAGGTTTTCGAGGTCGCTCTATTCAATCAAAGATGATTCAGAGCTCTAACTATAATAGTTTAGATTTTGACCTGTCAAATGGCATTTTTTGAAAAATTCCAAATTTCAAACTCTCATATCTTCTGTTCCAATCATTTCCGACAAAAGTTATTCATATTATCTTGATCAGCATACCTCAATGTATCACTGTGCAAAATATGAGCGATTCGAAAAATTTCAAATTTTTGGTGAAAAATGCCAAAGGGGTAAGACCCCCCGAAAACACCATATTTGTCAATATAAGAAATATCCGTGTCAATTCAACCGTAATATTCGATCGAGAAATTATGCAAACCTTTCGAATCTTCCATATAAGCCATTCCACCCGAAGATATAAAAAATACTTCGAGTAGCCTGGGCTCCTGAACAAAAGTCGAACACGAAAAATCGAAAAACATAAAACCGAATAACTCGTTACTTATGAGGGCTACATGGATGGTTTCGGTATCAAAATGTAGGTTTTCGAGGTCGCTCTATTCAATGAAAGATGATTCAGAGCTCTAACAATAATAGTTTAGATTTTGACCTGTCAAATGGCATTTTTTTTAAAATTCCAAATTTCAAACTCTCATATCTTCTGTTCCAATCATTTCCGACAAAAGTTATTTATATTATTTTGATCAGCATACCTCAATGTATCACTGTGCAAAATATGAGCGATTTGAAAAATTTCAAATTTTTGGTGAAAAATGCCAAAGGGGTAAGACCCTCTGAAAACACCATATTTGTCAATAAAATAAATATCCGTGTCAATTCAACCGTAATATTCGATCGAGAAATTATGCGAACCTTTCGAATCTTCCATATAAGCCATTCCACCCGAAGATATCAAAAATACTTTGAGTAGCCTGGGCTCCTGAACAAAAGTCGAACACGAAAAATCGAAAAACATAAAACCAAATAACTCGTTACTTATGAGGGCTACATGGGTGGTTTTGGTATCAAAATGTAGGTTTTCGAGGTCGCTCTATTCAATCAAAGATGATTCAGAGCTCTTACTATAATAGTTTAGATTTTGACCTGTCAAATGGCATTTTTTGAAAAATTGCAAATTTCAAACTCTCATATCTTCCGTTCCAATCATCTCCGACAAAAGTTATTTATATTATCTTGATCAGCATACCTCAATGTATCACTGTGCAAAATTTGAGCGATTTGAAAAATTTCAAATTTTCGGTGAAAAATGCCAAAGGGGTAAGACCCTCTGAAAACACCGTATTCGTCAATAGAATAAATATCCGTGTCAATTCAACCGTAATATTCGATCGAGAAATTATGCGAACCTTTCGAATCTTCCATATAAGCCATTCCACCCGAAGATATAAAAAATACTTCGAGTAGCCTGGGCTCCTGAACAAAAGTCGAACACGAAAAATCGAAAAACATAAAACCGAATAACTCGTTACTTATGAGGGCTACACGGATAGTTTTTGTCTCAAAATGTAGGTTATCGAGGTCGCTCTATTCAATGAAAGATGATTCAGAGCTCTAACTATTATAGTTCAAATTTTGACCTGTCAAATGGCATTTTTTGAAAAATTGCAAATTTCAAACTCTCATATCTTCCGTTCCAATCATCTCCGACAAAAGTTATTTATATTATTTTGATCAGCATACCTCAATGTATCACTGTGCAAAATATGAGCGATTTGAAAAATTTCAAATTTTTGGTGAAAAATGCCAAAGTGGTAAGACCCTCTGAAAACACCATATTTGTCAATAAAATAAATATCCGTGTCAATTCAACCGTAATATTCGATCGAGAAATTATGCGAACCTTTCGAATCTTCCATATAAGCCATTCCACCCGAAGATATCAAAAATACTTTGAGTAGCCTGGGCTCCTGAACAAAAGTCGAACACGAAAAATCGAAAAACATAAAACCAAATAACTCGTTACTTATGAGGGCTACATGGGTGGTTTTGGTATCAAAATGTAGGTTTTCGAGGTCGCTCTATTCAATCAAAGATGATTCAGAGCTCTTACTATAATAGTTTAGATTTTGACCTGTCAAATGGCATTTTTTGAAAAATTGCAAATTTCAAACTCTCATATCTTCCGTTCCAATCATCTCCGACAAAAGTTATTTATATTATCTTGATCAGCATACCTCAATGTATCACTGTGCAAAATTTGAGCGATTTGAAAAATTTCAAATTTTCGGTGAAAAATGCCAAAGGGGTAAGACCCTCTGAAAACACCGTATTCGTCAATAGAATAAATATCCGTGTCAATTCAACCGTAATATTCGATCGAGAAATTATGCAAACCTTTCGAATCTTCCATATAAGCCATTCCACCCGAAGATATAAAAAATACTTCGAGTAGCCTGGGCTCCTGAACAAAAGTCGAACACGAAAAATCGAAAAACATAAAACCGAATAACTCGTTACTTATGAGGGCTACATGGATGGTTTTGGTATCAAAATGTAGGTTTTCGAGGTCGCTCTTTTGTTTTTAACGTTTCCAGGTGACTTACTAAATTTAGGTTATTATTCAATTTTTAGATTCAATTGGCTTTTGAAAATGGCATAGATGCCGAAACATGTCAAGCCCTGAATAAATAATAAAGTTTTCACACAAATAGAAGAGATTTTAGACTTTCATTATCCTCTTATATACATACTGTTCTGTATGCCGCAGTTCCTTTCAAAGCATCTTTCAAAAGTTATTCCGAATCCAGACAGTCCAAGAGCAGGGTAGTTGTCCTCAGAACTAATTATTAGGTTCAAACGTTGATAATTACAGTGGGGATAAATGCTTACTTGATCATGAAACAAGTAATTTGCGCTCCGGCCACAACTAGCTGAATTTGCTACTCAAATTAGTTCTGGGGCCAGTTCGTCCGATCGGAGTTATTTTGTTGGGTCGTTCCTACTGTAATTTGCTCTAAACTTAGTCAAATATCAGCCGGTGGATTAAACTGACTGAAACTACGTGTTGATGGATTTCGATTCACTACGGGCCACGGGGGCTGAAAGAGTTAGTCCATCGAGGGACGCTAGGGTCACTTCACAGCTTTAAATAGTTATCCTTTGTTGCTTTGTTCTGTCATTTTCAAGCTGCTTTTCGTAATTGTTGAATGTTCAGGATTCTGAACCTGTGACGTGTCAACTTCAATTGATATCGATGATATTGTTCCGGATGATGATAGTGAAAGTGAAGTATTGCGAAATTACAGGGTCCTCCATAGAAATATGACTATTTTAAAGTTAGGAGTACGCATTCAGCTTTCCGAATACTGTATTATCTGTGATTGTAAGTAGCCCTTAATTATCTCGTAGCTTTTATTCCCATTTGATTTTCGCATAGTTTACCTAACTAGAATTTATGCTAATCACATGGTAAAGATTAAAAGCTACCTATAATAACAAATGATCAAGTCTGAGCACTCTATACGTCGAATTTTTTTGAGCGCTCGTTATTTATACTCTGTAGACCAGGCGATAACAGATATGCACTTAAAAATATAGAGGGCACTCTTCTTACGAATCAAAGCATTCTGCGATTGACAAAGGCGCTACCATCTGTATTCCACAACGCTAACGCAAGTATAGATTTCTATTCACCACGATAAGGGAGAGAGCAGCAACGCTCAAATCATTGTAGAAAGGGTTTCCTAAATATTCTGGAAGATTAGATTCCTGGCGAAGTCAAACTAGTTGTATCATAGATGGCACTGTGAGCGTGAAAAATCTATGATCTCACGAGAATGCTTGCTCTCATCGAATCAATCTGGTGAAGCATACAACATGAAAGAAGTAGAATACCTCATATTGTTTTCGATTTTTAGACTGCAAAAACGACAACAACCATTGAATTCTTCGAAACTGAAGAATACTTTCGAAATTCACTTAGTAAGAGCAGAGATCTTTTTCTAAAGAAGGGATCTAACAAGAAAGTTGGTTACAAAGAATTCTTATTAACAAGCGAAAGTATTATTTCATTATGAAGAATCCTTTCCCATTGTGTGTTCATATAAGAGCGATAACCCTGTTCAACAGAGTAAAGCACCGAAATAGCCCTTAGTTCTGTACAAAACCATAGATGTCAGCAGTCGTTCCCAGATAAAAAGGGCAGGTTATTTCTTGTTTCAGCGGAGCTCTATTTTCGATTTTTTTTCGAATTTTCCCGCTCAGAGAGAATTTTCCAACCAAAACTGAAAAATGTTACATCAAAATAACTTGAAATTTTCTAAGGAATCTATTTCTGCAATAAAAAAATGGTGTTCTAATTTGAAAAACGGAAGTTGACGTCATTTCCGGAAAAACCGGAGGTGCTCATGCCTTGAAAATATTTTAGATTTCATCAGCATCGTGAAATACTTATAAGTGCTGAATTTCATGAAAATACGTTCAGTAGTTTCCTCGTGAAAGACCCTGTATAACCGTCATACGTTAGCGTCAAATGTAATGTAATTTCATTTATTATTTGTATTACCTCTGAAGTAGGTATTCTTTATACATATAGGACGTTCACTGTTCAATATTCAATATTAATATTTTCAAAATTTTGTGTTCATGTTCTTTCATCCCATATTCTTTACTATGTAGGTAACATTTTTATTCTCAAATGTGATATATATGATAACGAGGATACCTATAACCAATTTTGGTTGTGTTCGTCATATGTACAGGGTGGGCAAAATTGGTGCTACATGAACTAAAACTTTTTAACCCGAGGAGATAGAGAAAAATTAATGGCACCTTATAGTCCTCTTTTTTCGAGAAACTGATAATGCCATCAACTGCATTCCTCTATCTTCTTTTGTTTCCGAGTTATAGGCCAAAATTGAAATTTGGGCGATTTCAACATTGGTCATTATCTCCGTTTCTGTTTATGCTAGGATGTTGAAATAAAAACATTATACAGGCACTTTTCTGATAGCAATCCAGTGGCGTACTCTGATTTTCTATAAAAGGTTCATTTGCTGAGTTATAACATAAAGTTGTGTTTTTTCTTATGGAAACAGTAGTTTGAAATGACTCAGAAAGAATCGCCATTTTTTTCCCGTTTCAGAAATGTATCATATGTTATACATAGCCTTCAGATTAGTTAAGATATAATGAAAAATATGGTTTGTATATGGAATTCGAATTATTGAGTAGGCTGAATCATAGAATTATGTGTCTCTACGCATGGTGTAATTATTAATTCACATTCGAATACTTGATGGTGCGATCTCTGTTTGAAACAACTGTCAGTTATTAAAATTTGAAGTCATCGTTGTCGGCATTATGGAGATATTCCAAAATTACGAAAAATATGATATGTTGAAATCATATATCTACTAATACCTATATGGCTTATACGCCTGCTAATCTGAGTCTGAAAGTGAAGCCAGATCTTTGGTAACGATTGATTTGTACGCATGCGTCAACTCGAAATTCGAAAATGACAATAGACTTGGAGGTTATGTTATTTATTTTAGACTTCAAGATTTTCTTGCATAGATATGTCTTGCATGAAAACGTTCTACTAAAACATTTCCATTTTAGTTTTCACAAAGAAATAAATGTTATAAGATTTCAGAAAACTATTAGATTCATCGTATCGAAGGGAATGCATTCTTTTAGCCGGAATAAATATTGATAATTCAATTCATGTATCAAGGATTTATCGAGAAATTTTCGTCAGAGGTTTAATGGAATTCCGATAAAATAATACGTAGGTATGCCTGAACATCATTGCTGTGAGAATTAAGGTTGATAAAATGGTAACTCACATAGTTAAATAAACTCTCGTTATCAAAGTAATGTAGAAGTCAAAAAGATTCTGTGTTTTAGGTTAATTGAATAGTGAATATTTCATTGCTGAAACAAAATTGAAATGTGTTTTTTCAGTTAGGTATTCAAGGATATGTTTATTTGCAATGTTGCATCCCAATAGTTGTTCTCTTCACAGTTTTTTTTTGATAAGAAGTCTACAATTTTTGTCTCGTTTTGTTGATCTACTTGCTCAGGGTTCGATGAGGTTTCAATTCTGAATGAAAAATTCTTTCTTTGCTTCAAACATTCCTTTTTAAGATCCCACTTATAGCAACTATTGAAGATAATATCAAGTAGAGGCCATAAACATTAATTATTTAAATTTGCAATTTCTTTAAATGATGTATTCAATCATTCTATGTAATAAAACAAATAATAACTATTTTACAGTTTATTTATACATTTTTTCATAACAACTTCATACCGAAAATTATTGTTAAGGAAGAGAAAAAACAAGTTTACATGCTGAGGTAGGTAGAGTTGGATGAACTTATTCTTAATTGAGACATATGACGTTTTGTTTACTTTGGTGGATTGGAAAATATGGGGCCTCTTCGATAAGGTTTTTTGGGAAACAAGCTTTCATGACATATTCAATATGAGTAAAGTATTAGAAAAGTTTGAATTCTCCTCCAATTTTAAAATGGTACATGAAATTAGAAATATTTTCTTACTATGAGTTTTCAGGTAAACTATGAATTTTTAGTCCATGATCCATATTATAATTGCTTACATAGTAAGGGAAATAGCCGTCAGATAAGGGTAAATCCAAAATTATTCTCAGAAGGGCACTTTTGAGAACAAGTTGAACTTTTCTTATTGGATTATTATGCGTTTTGGATTATGGCATGAAAAAGGAGTTTGTTGGTAGTACCCTCATAGAAATGTGCAATTTTTTAATAACCCAGGGACTGCATGTTCCATTAAAATTGAATGAGAGGCTATTATTATGACAAAGAGAGAACATGAGAGTGGAGGTAGCAGTACATACACTAAGTAATACAGTATTGCAAAAACACTGTTGCTTTATTTTGTTAAATTTTCAATAATACCATCTGAATAGTGAGTAGGAGGATAATATGTGATCTAAAAAGACATACCGTTGATTGGAAGGAAGATAGTGGATTGTCTGTAAACAGTGGAAGATTAAAATCATGCAAATTTTTTGCTAAAACAAGATGAGTACGTAATGTTGTGGTGTATAAACCTAGAGTGGAACCTCGATATAACACATTTTAGACCAATATCACCTTAGTTTAATGAATTACTTGTTATAACGAATCTCTACTGGTTCCCCACCGATTTGTTATATCAAGGTTCCACTGTGTTTATATGACGTAATCAAAAGCCAAGGCAAATTTACTTCTCAATACGATGAACATAAATACAGAACCCAGATAATATGTGACAAATAATTTATCAAGTTTCAGAATGCATTTATTCTAGAGTCAGTTTAACTGACTGATTTCATTCATTTGATGAAAAGAAAAACGCACCCAATATGTGTGTTACAGTTTTTTCACCTAGAGGTACATTGCCATTAAAAACTTAGAGCCAACCCTTTCAGTGGGTTACTATTCAAAAAGAGATTTATACTTTATAAGATGTCCTCCATCCAAACCAAAATTGACTTCTCTAAGTGTTTTCTATTAGTACCTTTCCCTGTAAAATAACTTTCAACAAAATGTCTTCCTCAAATCCTCATTTATGCGACATCATTATCAGCATTTATGTGACATAGGTAGAGCCATCCATTGAGATCTTTGCAGGTGATTCTTAGGGAACCTGAAAATAATATAGTGGTAAAGGAGAAAGCATGAACGTATAACAGTAGTATTTGAATGTTTTACCTGTGATATGAATTCGAGCATGTAGGGTCACAAATGTAACATTTGTAAGTAGAACTCCTTCAAGACATGTTTAATTCCTTATTGAATAAAGGAACAACAACAAAATTTTCGAATAGATATAAGTATTATTCGGACCAACTATAACTATAAAGACTAACCAACTCAACTAGGTAAAAATACTTTGATTATATTGAACGCGAAAATTAACAATAACAACAACGAACAGAATGAAAAAACGAACGAGAATTTAAATTATTAACAAACCATGAATGTTCAATAAGAGCGGAGGGTAGAAACGGAACGCAAACGGATCAAACTGGGGAAACAAACTTCGATTATATCATTATATCAAACACGAAAATGAACAACAACGAATAATTTGTTTGGTTATGAGCGTAAATATCCACATGAAATAATACATCACATTATTAATTTTACGTCTATGACATAATAAAATGTGCCAGAGAGAGATAGAATAACCACGTTATTTTTATTCTTAATATTTCTGCACATGCGCAGATCTGGATCGTTACCAAAGCCCAGCTTCAATTTTGATTGGCCTATTACCTATATAGGAATTATTAGATATATGGTTGAAATCAGCGTTGCCACTTTGTTACATTCGTAACAAATCTGTTACATTTTGATTGCATTTGTTACACTGTTACGCTTTCAACTAATCTGTTACGTTTTTGCCAGTAGTGAAAAAGGCCAATTGTTCTCGAAACTTTGCTGTTTGAATAATTTGTAAATAACCTCTACCTGAAAATTGAAAACTCTAATCTTCACTAATAGCTCAATGCTAATAGTTTTCAAAGAAAGAACGGTGAGGTGGGGTGGATGTGCTACAACAATCATTGATGGCGCTACTGCTACAAACATTCGGTTAGTTGTTAGTTCAATAAACTAATAGATTATTATTCTATGGTTAGTGTGTGTTACGCTTGTGTTACAACTGTTACATGTTTATGTCAATTTCAGTTACTGAAAAGTTTTATCATGTGGCAACACTGGTTGAAATGTTTCATTTTAGCGAATGAGAATAGTGGGGCAGCAAGTGATTCAACTGTGAAATAATAATTACACCATGCGTAGAGACACATAATTCTATGATTCAGCCTACTCAATAATTCGAATTCCATATACAAACCATATTTTTCATAATATCTTAACAAATCTGAGGGCGATGTATAACATATGATACATTTCTGAAACGGGAAAAAAATGGCGATTCTTTCTAAGTCATTTCAAACTACTGTTTCCATAAGAAAAAACACAACTTCATGTTATAACTCAGCAAATAAACCTTTTATAAAAAATCAGAGTACGCCACTGGATTGCTATCAGAAAAGTGCCTGTATAATGTTTTTATTTCAACGTCCTAGCATAAACAGAAACTGAGATAATAACCAAATTTGAAATCGCCCAAATTTCAATTTTGGCCTATAACTCGGAAACGAAAGAAGATAGAGGAATGCAGTTGATGGCATTATCAGTTTCTTGAAAAAAGAGGACTATAAGGTGCCATTCATTTTTCTCTATCTCCTCGGGTTAAAAAGTTTTAGTTCATGTAGCACCAATTTTGCCCACCCTGTACATTTTGAAATAAATTTGTTCCTGTTAGATAACAAGTGTTTTCATTAAATTAACCAGTGCATTCACATCTGTGTCCGCGGAAAGAGCTCTTGAAACAGTTATCAACAATGAGAAAAAATCTCATGAAAATCTAGATTATGTCGCATCTTGGATTACTACAGTGTTTTCTGTACGTTTTGGAATGAATTTTATTGAGAGAAACCACTTCAACTTATCATTTTATTATCCAGAAAATGTATTAATTGAAACACAATATTGTTATACATACTTTTATGTCAAAAAGGAAAACAAATAAATGCAAGAATATAGATTGTTTGAACACATAAATTAAATCTTCTTATAACTTGAAGAATACATTTCTGCTCCTGTCGAACAAATCACTAAGATACATAATACATTGAAAACAAACAAATCCTCTGTAAATACCAACATAACATGGTATAAATATTATTCAAAAACAATGCTTCACCATGGTATCGAAAATGAACTATGATGTTAATTATTACTTCGAATAGAAAATGAAATTTTTATGGCATTTTTTTCAATATGTATAGTAATAATTTTGTCAGAATATTCTACAAAAAAATTTGCTTTATTTTCTATTATGAGTAAACCAGGTTGCATCTCTGGTTATATGAGCCATATGATGATCTACAGTTTGGGATCAATCCTATAGATACTCAGTTTGAATCGAATATTTTTGTAGTCAACAAAGGGAATGAGGTCTTTTAAAACTTTGTAGGGTATAAGAGTTTCCGGTGGTGTCGTGGTGTTTATGAATTCAGGTTTACAAAAATTGTTGAAAATTATTGCCACATATGTAGTTCCCATGTCCATTAACTTGAGTTCATACTTGTATCTAACATTACAGGATTCCAAGCATTTTACTGAAAATGAGAGGTTTTTCTCGGCAGAGAATTCTTTCGTCAGAAGAAATACATGGTCATCAAAGGCAAAATAATGATTAGGCAAATCGAAATCATCATAACATTCATCTAGTTTGTAAATTGATTCATTATGAATGTCGTACAAATGGGTTGAGAGACATTTGACTTTTTGGTCACACAATCTGCATTGTTTATACGCCTGATCTATCATAAATTTCAGATTTTCAAAGGTTGCGCTTTTATACATTGTAGTATTATTAGTATTTGTCATGGAAAACTGATGATTACATTGATTACAATATGAATTTTGGCCCTTACATTTAACACATAAAATGTGTTTTTCGTTTCTTTCACATACAAAAATAGAATCATGTAATCCTTTCTTACAACTGACACATATCGCACTTTTGAAAGAAGAACATAAAGGATTCGAAGAAAGAAATTGTGACTGACCAACAATCAATCCATTCATATAAAATTTTGTTTTCAGTAGAGCGTTGGGAAACCAAAAAATTTTCGATTTGATCTAAATCAACTTTGAACCAGTTTTTATTAATTTCACTTTTGAAAAAAGCAGGATGTAATAATTCTGGTTTTCGAACATTAGAAGCAGATATAATTTCTGCTTTTTCTGTTAGAATTTCAATCTTGTAATTCATATCATTCCAAATCTCGGAACCACAACATACTTTCCAATGTGAAGATTTTTGAACAATAACAACTAGAAGAATGACTATACTATTTTTCAATCTCGAAAAAAATAGTTTATTCCTTTTCAAATCGTTTTCCAGATTTATCTGTAAGTAATTCCCAAACTTATGTAATTTATGGACTTCCATATGATCCAGAAACGTTGAATAGTTCCCTTTCCAAGGACATAATAATTCATCATCGCAATCTTTAAATTCATCTGTAGAAAATGGACAGACGAAAGTCATGAACTTACATCTTTTTTCATGCTCCCCTATTTCATCGAAATGTAAGTTTTCCTGGCATCCATTCGCTCTGTACATACATGGAAAATCCAAGAATCTTGCAATTGCTTCATATGCACTCTGTCGAATGTTTATTCCTTTCGTATTTGCGAACTTCCTACAATTCTCCCTTCCGCAAATGCTTCCCAATGTATCATTGTGGACAATTGGTGAAATGGATAATAAATGCGTACATATGTTGCATCTGATCATATGATTTTTTGTGACACTTTCGTGCAGCAAAAGCTGTTGTATTTTTTCCATTATACAAGATTGAGCTGGAACCAAATATATTCATTTAGTACCGGCAAAGAGTATTCCTCTAATCCAATCTATATAATATATAACCATCAACCATTGATTTGATAACAATGTTTATTGCATTGACTTAGAATATCTGGACCTGATATTCTACCAAAGAGACATTTATTTTACGTCAATGGTTTATTATTACATCTAATCTATGACTACACTACTATACCTTTTCAACTTCAAATTGGGAACTATCAAAATCAAATTGGGAAGTAACATATTCAAATTGGGAATCAAAGATTATAATCTTTGTTGGGAATAATCAAAATCAGATTGGGAAAAATCAATTTCATATTGGAATGTCATCCATGTGAATCAGATCTTTGAATTACTCGATATGTAATTAACTCTTAAATTTGTCCAAAGTAAGTAACGAGCGATAAGTCTACAATTCTTTTTTCATAATCATGCCTTATACAAAGAAAAATGCTGCAGATTCAATGAAAAAGCAGGTAATTTCGGTATGCAATGGAAACATAACTCTGACAGAATTTCGTCTTCAAAGAACGGAAAATTTGATAAGAAGAAATATATCAACCATGAACCATTACAGTTAGTACCTGTACAAGATATGTGGCTCATATCCAGAGATTCATACCTGCAGATGTTTTGACCTTTTTTGATATGAGAGTTGGAGCACAAATATGAAATTTGTGTACTTCTTACACTTTTTGAATGTTTGATAAGTTCAAATATATATAAATAGTTTTTTCTTCATGTTTCATCAATATACCTAAAGATCTTCTGATCATGCCTGATCTTGATATACATAGCCACGAATGCCGTTTCAATTTGAAATTGATTATTCCCAATTTGAATGTGTTTATTCCCAATTTGAATATGTTAATTCCCAATTTGATTTTGATAGTTCCCAATTTGAAGTTGAAAAGGTATAGTCCAAAATTGCAGGAGACGTAGAGGCTATGTATATTCTGAGACTGAGAGATAACAAGAATATAGATATCGATGATGAAAATATGCCACTGAAATAATTTCAAATGAGCTGATTTATATTATTGAATATACGATTTCCCCATAAAATCACCTTCCCCATGTTTATGTATTCCTAACCAGACGGAAACACATATACTATCTCTCTCTTTATCTTTAAATATGTGCTTGACTGATCATAATCTACACATGAAACAAACTGTTTTTTTTTACTATACCTACTAAATTCATCACGAGATTATTCCCCTAACAGAGGATTTCGAGTAATTTTTAATGTTGTAGCACCTCATCAGGAACACTCTTAAAATCAACTCAAGAAATTTTCATAACACTAAACTCACTATAAATATAATTTACTACATATATAAATATAATTACATTTACGATACGTTTGGATACTAATTTCATGCAATATACTCACATTAAACCTATTCTGTCACTGGTTAACGAGCTGCTACAGACACTGGTAGCTTCAGAATGTGGCAAGCAACTGAACTATAGGAAGGGTATTCCCCGGAGTCACAGGGTATGAGGGTAAGGTTGATATCTACCTTATACTGTGCCGCAGTGATTTAAAAGAAAACTGTCAACTGCCTGACTTTACGTCAGTGTTTTCATTGGCCCATTTTTAGACAGACATATGCATTTTTTATCGGTGATATCTTGATAGATGCCATAATTATCTCGACAATAAGTGATTATTCAATGAGGATAGATAATTCTCATCAGGATTTCGCGAATTATTGTTTGGGTATCAGAAGGCTTTTGACAGATCAATAGCAATATAAATGGCATTGCGATTGACACACAATACCTCTGAACTCAAACTTCAAAGAAAATTTCAGCAATTAATGCTGTGGTATATGATGTCAATGGAATTTCATCTTTTCTTACTAGGAGTTGTTCCTCATAAAAATTCAAATTTCCGAAGGTCATTCACATCTGTGTCCACGGAAAGAACTCTTGCTACAGTAATCAACAATAAGAAACAAAATCTCATGCAAATCGAGATTATGTCGCATATTGGATTACTACTGTGATTTCTGTACGTTTTGGAATTAATATTATTGAGAAAAACCATTTCAATTTATTATTTTATTATCCAGAAAATCAATTAATTGAAACACAATATTGTTATACAATAGGAAGTCAAAAAGATAGCATAAAAAGAAAAACAAATGAATTCAAGACTTTATATTGTTTGAACATATATAAATCAAATCTTCTAATAACTTGACGAATACATTTCTGCTTTATGTGTCGAACCAATCACTGAGATACATAATACATTGAAAATAAACAAATCTCGTGTACATAGATAGCAACATCAAATGGAAAAAATACATATTATTAAAAAAACTTGCTTCATTATGGTATCGAAATTTCTTGGAGGTTTAAAAACTATCAGTCTTTTAATTCTCAATACATCAAGCGGAATGTTGAAATAAATGAAACATTCTGAAAATAAACTATACCTAATTCTTAATACATCAAGCAGAATTTTGAAAAAATGAAACATTCTGAAAATAAACTATAATTCTAATTATATGATTAAAAAAAAAATGAAATTTTCATGGCATTTTTTTCAATATAGTAGTAACTTTGACAGAAACTAACTATTTCACAAGAAAAATTAGCTTCATTTTTTTCATGAATAAACAATGTTGCATCTCTGGTTATATGGGCCATGAGCTACTGTTTGGGATAAATCCTATAGATACTCAGTTTGAATCGAATATTTTTGTAGTCATCAAATGAAATAAGGTCTTTTAAAACATTGTAGGGTATAAGAGTTTCAGGTGACGTCGTGGAGTTTATGAATTCAGGATTACAAAAATGGTTGAAAACTATTGCCACATATGTAGTTCCCATATCCATTAACTTGAGTTCATACTTGTATTTAATTTTACATGATTCCAAGCATGTAACCGAAAATGAGAGGTTTTTATCGGCAGAGAATTTTTTCGCCAGAAGAAATACATGGTCATCAAAGGCAAAATAATGATAAGGCAAATTGAAATCATCATAACATTCATCTAGTTTGTGGATTGATTCATTATGAATGTCGTACAAATGGGTTGAAAGACATTTGACTTTTTGGTCACACAATCTGCATAGTTGATACGCCTGATCTATCATAAATTGCAAGTTTTGAACGGGTGAGATTGGATTCATTGAAAATCCACAATTACAATTCTTTTTTTGGCCCTTACATTTAACACATAAAATATGTCTGTCGTAACCTATACATACAAAAATAGAATCATGTAATCCTTTCTTACACCCGAAACATATCGCACTTTTGAAAGCAGAACATAAAGGATTCGAAGAAAGAAATTGTGACTGACCAACAATTAAACCATTCATATAAAATTTTGTTTTCAATAGAGTGTTGGGAAAACCAAAATAATTTTCGATTTGATCTAAATCAACCTTGAACCAGCTCTTGTTTATTTCACTTTTGAAAAAAGCAGGATGTATCAACTCTGGTTTTCGAACATTAAAAGCAGATATAGTTTCTGCTTTTTCTGTTAGAATTTCAATTTTGTAATTCATCTCATTCCAAATTTCAGAACCACAACATACTTTCCAATGTGAAGATTTCTGATCAATAACAACTAAAATAATGACTATACTATCTTTCAGTTTCGAAAAAAATAGTGTATTCCCTTCCAAATCGTTTTCAAGATTTATCTGTAAGTAATTCCCTGCAAAGTTATGTGATTTATGTTCTTTTTCCATATGATCCAGAAACGTTGAATAGTTCCCTTTCCAAGGACATAATAATTCATCATCGCAATCTTTAAATTCATCTGTAGAAAATGGACAGACGAAAGTCATGAATTTACATTTTTTTTCATGCTCCCCTATTTCATCGAAATGTAAGTTTTCCTGGCATCCATTCGCTCTGTACATACATGGAAAATCCAAGAATCTTGCAATTGCTTCATATGCACTCTGTCGAATGTTTATTCCTTTCGTATTTGCGAACTTCCTACAATTCCCCCTTCCGCAAATGCTTCCCAATGTATCATTGTGGACAATTGGTGAGATGGATAATAAATGCGTACATACGTTGCATCTGATCATATAATTTTTTGTGGCACTTTCGTCCATCAAAAGCTGCTGTATTTTTTCCATTATACAAGATATAGCTGGAACCAAATATATTCATTTAGTACCTGCACATACCTAGTATTCCTCTAATCTATAACCATCAATCATTGATCTGGTAGAAATGTTTACTGCATTAAAATAGAATATTTGGACCTGATATTCTACCAAAGAAACTCTTATTCTACGCCAATGGTTAATTATTTATTAATCTAATCTATGGCTACCACTAGTGCGATATCATTCAAAAATTGTAGAGCTACGTTCATAAACTTCTCAGAGTAAGGATAGTTTACTCCGAAGCGTTCATAAATTTACTCTACCAGTGCTTTTACGTTCAGAAATCACGTGATCATGATCATACTCTTCTCTACTCACTGGAGTAAGTTTATGAACGTAGCCCAGGACAGGAGACGTAGAGAATAATATATGTATATTCTGAGAGATAACAAGAAAATAGATATCGATAGAGAAAATATGCCACTGAAATAATTTCAGATGAGCTGATTTATATTATTGGATATACAGGGTCTTTCACGAGGAACCTCACCCATATTTATACGGGAAATTACTGAACGTATTGTCATGAAATTCAGCACTTATAAGTAATTTACGATGCTGATGAAATATAAAATATTTTCAAGGCATGAGCACCTCCGGTTTTTCCGGAAATGACGTCAACTTCCGTTTTTCAAATTAGAACACATTTTTTTATTGCAGAAATAGATTCCTTAGAAAATTTCAAGTTATTTTGATGTTACATTTTTCAGTTTTGGTTGGAAAATTCTCTCTGAGCGGGAAAATTCGAAAAAAAATCGAAAAAAAATCGAAAATAGAGCTCCGCTGAAACAAGAATAACTTCAAGGTTTTTGGATGGAAAATTTTCATTTTTGGGATTTTTCAAGATGTAAGATTGATGTATCCACTTTAAAAATCGAAATCGCGATTCATGATGCAGGGGGTGAAAAAATCGCTTTCAAAGTTAGGGATGACAAAATCGTGAAAAATCTATTTTTTCAAATTAGAACCCCATTTTTTTATGGCAGATATTGAATCTACGTTAAAAAATAATGTGAGTGTATGCATCACACCCTTGCCCTAAAGTGGATATTAACTCAGAAAATATCCATTTTAGGGCAAGGGTGTGATGCATACACTCACATTATTTTTTAACGTAGATTCAATATCTGCCATAATTCGAAAAAATTGATTTTTCACGATTTTGTCATCCCTAACTTTGAAAGCGATTTTTTCACCCCCTGTATCATGAATCGCGATTTCGATTTTTAAAGTGGATACATCAATCTTACATCTTGAAAAATCCGAAAAATGAAAATTTTCCATCCAAAAACCTCGAAGTTATTCTTGTTTCAGCGGAGCTCTATTTTCGATTTTTTTTTCGAATTTTCCCGCTCATAGAGAATTTTCCAACCAAAACTAAAAAATGTTACATCAAAATAACTTGAAATTTTCTAAGGAATCTATTTCTGCAATAAAAAAATGGTGTTCTAATTTGAAAAACGGAAGTTGACGTCATTTCCGGAAAAACCGGAGGTGCTCATGCCTTGAAAATATTTTAGATTTCATCAGCATCGTGAAATACTTATAAGTGCTGAATTTCATGAAAATACGTTCAGTAGTTTTCCGTATAAATATGGGTGAGGTTCCTCGTGAAAGACCCTGTATGATTTCTCCATAAAATCACCTTGCCCATGCTCAGGAATTCCTAACCAGACGGAAACACCATATACTATCTCTCTCTTTATCTTCAAATATGTGCCTGGCTGACCATTTACACATGAAACAAACCGTTCTTTTTACTTTACTAAATTCATCACGCTTAACTTTCACAAATACAACATTATTCATTCCCCTAACATATGATTTCGAGTAAATTTTAATGATGTAGCACCACAGGAACACACCTGACATTAACTTTTTGAAATTTTCATAACACTAAACTTACTTAAAACATAATAAACTAAATATATAAATATAATTACATTCACGATAAGTTTGGATACTATTTCCATGCAATATACTCACATTAAACTTATTCTGACACTGGTAAACTAGCTGCTACACTGGGGACGCTACAGGAACAGGTTACTTACAGGACACTGGTAGCTTCAGAGTGTGGGAAGCAACTGAACTAAAGAAAGGGTATTCCCCGAAGTCACAGGGTAAGGTAGATATCTACCTTATACTACTGTGCCGCAGTGATTTGAAAGAAAACTGTAAACTGCCTGACTTCGCGTCAGTGTTTTCATTGGCCCATTTTTAGACAGACATATGCATTTTTTATCGTTGATATCCTGATAGGTGCCATAATTATCTCGACAATACGTGATTATTCAATTTACTCAATGAGGGGTAGATAATTCTCATAAGTATTTCGCGAACTATTGTTTGGGTATCAGAATGCTTTTGACAGATCAATAGCAATGGAAATGGCATTACGATGCGATTGACACACAATACCTCTGAACCGAACTCTTCACAGAAACTCTCAACAAATATTGCTGTATAGTATATTATATCGATGGACGTAATGAGAATTGGTCTGGTCCAAAACTTAATTTTGATCAGCCAAATCCCGCCTAAAATCAGCTGGACAAATTAAATCAATCAATGTCGGTTTTTTAATTGAAAAGGTTTCCCATTATTTAGAATGATGGATATCCCAATAGAAATCAGTGGGTGAAAATGAATATTGAATGGAAACAGTTTTTTTGAGTGCAAATGCAATTCCGGATGAACAGAATTTATGATCGACTTCGACTCTGTAAAATATATCAGGAAACAGTTCGTGCGAAGCACATCCTTCTATAATTACCAACTTCTTTTGGCCTAAATCGGATGATATGGACACCAACGACATTTTGTTCCAACAGGACGGCGCTACTGACCAAACATCTCATGCAACATAGCACATTCAGCCCGAGTGATTTGAGTGAATGAATTCAGAACAAAAATTATTTTTCATGGTATAAAAAATACCACCCAGCACTCACATTATTATCATAGTTCATAAACCGGCATATTTCTTTTTCAATAAAATAAATGGATAAATTGCTGACCCCATTCGAGCATGACATGTTGTTTCAGCGCTGTAAATTTGAAAATGAGTTGACCAGTACATATCTATCCATTAACCAACAAATCGATCAGCTCAAATTGTCAGAGGCAACCTGGATTTATGTGCTTTTAGATGATTGGAATTAAACGGAATTTATCCTTCCCCTCGACATCGATAAGAATTCTCATTGCTTATAGGGAGCTTTTGTGGCAGGAATTTTTCAGCTATGACTAATACGAGCTGCAGGACATGATGGTATACAGTTACAGTGACAAGTTCAAAACAGTATATACTATATACAGGGCCTCCAAAATGAAATATGGTGGAGAACATAAAACAAAACACATTCGAATCCTTCAGAATACATCCTTTCCTGATGCATAACGCTTGTACTCTCAATGCTATGATGCTATGAATTTGTGAACGAAACTCGAAAATGAAATATGGAAAACATAAAACAAAGAATATTCTTGACTAAGAACAATTATACTGTGAAGTTTGGTATAAAAATTGGGTTTTCGAGGACGCTGAATCCAATGAAATGTAATTCGAAACCCTTCCTATCATAGTTCAGATTTTGACTGTATGTTTCAAAAATCCAAATTGCAAATTATCATAACTCCTGTTTCTGTAATCCGATTCAATTCAAGTTTGTATATTCGTGATCGAGAATGTCTATTGTAGGTATCTCTGTGTAGAATAATATCGACTTCGGAAATCTCAACTTCTACATCGATAAACTATATTTTACATCAGCAAGAAAAACCTAAAAAATTTATGGTGCTGCTCTATAGAAAAGGTCTACGACCCATTCGAATCATTCAGAATAATCATTTTACCGATTTGATCGAATTACTTCAGAGGTGATAGGGAATTCATATGTTGCAAAGTAAGCAACTTATCCTTGAAGGTCTCACTCACATGTAAAAGTATGTGGTAAGATTAGGCTCATAGTGAGATAAATACAGATTAGGCAGTCCATTCTCATGTTATGAATGTAAGCTGAGAGGTGCATATAATACGAGGATGTATTGATATCTAGTTAGCCTAGACCAGTTCCATACAAAAACAAAATATTGCGATACCAAATCAACTTATTAGAAGTGTCATGTGTAGAGTTCGACGTCAAAAAAGTTACGCAGAGTTACGCAATAAATAAAAAAAGATGTCCACCGAAATTGTAAAAATCGAAAAATTGGAGTATCGAGCCATCATCAAGTACCTGTATTTAAAAGGGTTAAGAGGTAAGCAGATTTACGAAGATATGCTCAATACCCTCGGTGATCAATGTCCTTCGTATGCGACCGTGAAAAATTGGACTGCAAGCTTCAAAAGAGGTAAATTTTACATTGAAGATGATGACCGATCGGGAAGGCCAGTTTCTGTGTCAGTCCCCGAAAATATCGATGCAGTTCATGACATGATTTTATCAGACCGTCGAATTGGGCTAAAACGGATATCTGAAGCACTGAAGATTTCATTCGAACGCGTTCATCATATAGTTCACGTCAATTTGGACATGAGGAAAATTTCTGCAAAATGGATCCCCTAATGTTTGAATGTTGACCAAAAGCGTGCAAGGGTAGAAGCATCGCGTTCGATCTGTGCTCGATTTGAAAACGATGTAGACTTCTTAAACCGAATTGTTACTATGGATGAGACTTGGGTACATTTATACGATCCAGAAACAAAGGAACAATCGATGGAATGGCGACATTCTTGTTCTCCAAGACCTAAGAAGTTTCGTGTCCAAAAATCTGCTGGAAAAGATCTTACTTCAGTTTTTTGGGATTGCCATGGAGTAATCATGATTGATCTTTTGGATAAGGGTAGAACAATAACTGGAGACTACTATTCGACATTACTGACCACCCTACGGAAAAAAAATAGAGATAAAAAAGACGCGGAAAGCTATCCAAAAGTGTTTTGTTTTTACGGGACAACGCCCCAGTACACAAATCTCATGTTGCCATACAAAAAATTTGTGATTTTGGGTTAGAATTACTAGAACACCCCCCTCATTCACCAGATTTGGCTCCGTCCGACTATCATCTCTTTCCTCAACTGAAAAAAAGTTTAAAAGGTCGTAAATTTTCTTCCAACGAGGAGGTAATAAAAGCTGTGGAGGACTGGTTTGCAGAGCAAGAAGAAACATTTTTTTTGAAAGGTCTAGAGACGTTGCAGGTTCGCTGTAATAAATGTGTTCAATTAAAAGGTGAATATTTTGAGTAATAAAATATTTTGACATTGAAATTTATTTGGTTCTATAGTGGGCGAATAATTTTTCAATATATCGTCGTATTTCACTTTATCCGAGTGAGTTACCTGAAAACTATCACCTGGCCATAAAGGTAACTTGAAAGCGACTACAATGGCACTCATATCGAAATGACAAGAAGTTAGAGATCATAAAATCTTTTTTATTGCACGCCATCGTCTATTCTCCCGAGTTAATCTAATGCTCCGAGCAGACGACCCGGAATTAAAAAACGTACTTTGACGGTAACTCCGCATTAACGACCTCCCAAATCTCAGAAACAGCCAACGTAACACCCTCGAACTCCAGAAGTGATAAAAGTATATCCGGAAATGGCACCGAAGACGTTCTACTTCTCACATGGGTTTTCTCATTTATTCCCGAGAAGTAGGTACGGGCCACGACCCATCCGGACTCGGCCATTACCCCGGAATAATTTCCGCACGGAGCAGATTGAGATTGCTTTATTTGGCCGTGTACACATTTGTTTGTACTGGCGCAAAAAGGCCTTCCTCAGCTCCGGGTCAGCGGGCATTAGTATGCGATGGGCGTTACATATTTTATATCTTCTGCGGGGCGTTACGGGCTGCGGGGGTATTATTTGGGCACCCTGAACGACTCAGCTACAACCGGACTACTCATTCGGGTTGACCATCGTGTTATTGCTTTCCGGTTTACGGTATAAATGGCAATTGTTAGTTTTAGGATTCGGTGCACACAGATCTTTTGTGTGGGCTCAGGCCCTCAGGGGCGTACAGTTCCCGGATTCCTGACCTTCTTTCCCTTCGTTTCAGGTTTTCAAATATCTCCGGTTTACTTTCGAAAATTAATTGAATAATTCTTTTTCTCAAACTATCTTAGTCACCTGGAGAACACTCAAAGATGTCGGCAGGTGACATAATGAAGCTGATTGTGGTTTTCTAGTAAGTTTTGGAAGATACAGGGTTTTCGTAACTTTATTCCGAAGTTTTGGAATGCTTTTTGCATTAAGGCCGTTATACTCTGGCCGACGGCTACGGCACCGATTCTTCATTTAAAAAGTGCCTTTCATTCTTCCAAGTTCACGCCCTCAATTTTTCACCAAAAAGGTTGATTTTTTTCAAATTGTCAATCAAAGGATGTCTTGAGGGCACTCCAATGTCTTCTCTTTGATAAAATTATTTTTTCGCATGAAAAAATCGGCTACGGCACCGATTCTCCATTCAAAAAATGGCTTTCATTTTTCCAAGTTCACGCCATTTTTTCTTCAAATGGAAGTCGAAAGATGTGTTGGGGGCACTGCAATTTCTTCTTTTTTGATAAAATCAGTTTTTCGCATGAAAATATCGGCTACGGCCCGATTCTCCATTCAAAAAGTTCCCCTCAGTTTACGCCCTCAATTTTTCAAGTAAAACCTTGATTTTTTCTTTGAATTGAAGTTAAAGGATATCTTGAGGGCACTCGGATTTCTTCTCTTCGAAAAAATTATTTTTTCGTATAAAAAAATCGGGTTGAATTTGAGAGTCTATGAAAATTGACTTCATAATCGTTTTTCGGCGGTTGTTCATCGATTTTTTTTTTAAATTCATTGGATTGCCCTAGACAAATCAAATTTCTATATTTTGAAAGAAATTCCATTTGGATAGGCGCTTAATTAATGCAAAAAATGATGGAAATAATGAAAAAACTTCCAGAAAGTGTGAAATCGCAGAGAACTGTCTGAAATTCCAGGGGAATTAAAAAAAATCAAGCTTTCAGGTGGAAAATTGAGGGCGTGAACTTGGAAAAATGAAAGGCACTTTTTGAGTGGAGAATCGGGGCCGTCACACAGAGTATAACGGCCCATTAAAGTTATTCCTTATTTGTTCCGATAAGATCAGGCAAAATAGTTAATACTTCCTGACGCTGATGCTCGAATCATTGAATTCATATAATCTTTCGGCAAACTTTCTTTTTCATCGAATATTCGTATATATAATTTCATCGCGTTCTTTGAAAAATAAAGAACACCGACCGATTCTTTCTTATATATTCGGAACATTAAATTGGTAAATACCAAAATTTTTAAACCTGCCACCTACATGAAATTAGGAGCATTTCAACCTTGTAAGATTATTTTGAGCCACTCCTATAGAGGCCCTAGAAAAATGATAGATCTACGGTCATTTTAGAGCCTTCTTTGTTAAGACGGCTGTGGCCACGATTGTAGGGGATCAAATTGACCAACTGGCAACGTTTGTATAAAATAATTGAACATGGTTTTTTCTGAATTATAAATTATTCAAGATGAATAAATGAAATGGGTTATCAAAAACAAATGAATAATTCATCGACGTGCTTGAGGGAAATGTATGTATTCTGGAAGGAAGAAAATTGCTTCTTGTTGGAGACATACCCGAACACAACTTATTGGTAGGTATTGTTAAGTTCTATATATTTTGCTTCGATAAGGATAGTATCAAAGGAATTTTCTAAACATATTTAATTAATTTGAATGAAATCCTTTTGACAAAGCAGAATTTGGTGAAATGAATGAATCTACAGTTGATTAATCGGTAGAAATCTCACCCTGTAAACAGGGTGTTCCCAATTTGGAGGAAGAGAAGAGATTCCTTGCATAGTTTTGAAAAAAGGCCTCTTAATATGGGACCGAAAAAAAGAATGTGGGATAGGTACGCCAATGCCCAAATCCGGTGACCATTCCTAGCGTCCATTCAGCACTTTGTCTGAAAAACACTTCTATACTAACCCAAAAATTGTTAGCGATTTCGAGAGGGACAAAGGCAAGCCGTTTGTCCACTGTAAACGTGTTTGTCACATTTGCACCATAAAAGTTTTCAGCTATGAAGTTTCTGCCATCCCCTACGTGCCCTGGAAACTCAATCTTTTTCGAGGTCACTTTGGAAAAAAATTGAGATTCTCCTTCATTGCTTTATTCGCCTGGCAACCAATGAGTGAATTCCAGTAAATTATCTTTTTAACTTTTGGAAAAAACATTGCAAGATGGGCGACATATTTGAGGGGATGTACCTAAGCAGGTTGGCTCAACAAAGAAATGTTAACATGAAAGACACACCCTATTTTTGGACAAGGAATCAGCCCTAAATTTTTCCGCAACCATTCCTATACACTCTTAATATTGGTAGTCAATACCAATATAAGTGTTTTTATAGTTCTCCGTTTTTGTTGAATTTGACATATCTTTCTGATTTCACAAGGTAAAAAAAGCTCATAAGGCAGAATTTCCAGCCATAAATACAGTTTAATCAAACATTTAAAGTTACTTGAGCGAAGCGTTGGATAAATAAAAAAAAACCCTCCGGTAAAATTCGAAATTTTCGCGTCAGTTTTCGCGGTGAAGTGCAGTCTGATCTGCAGGATTTTCCAACCGACGGAGTTCCGGTTTTTCCGGTGAAATTCTCTCACTTCTCAATTAGGAGGCACGTTGAAGAGCCCTTGGGTCTTCAATCCAATAAAGTCGTAGAAGGGTGTTGCGACAGTGCAAATACGGGGTTAATCCTCCCCCGGGCATTATTAGACTCTATTTTCTATTGCACACAAGAGAAGCGCAGTTCTCTGTTTCTTTGGCAGGAGAGGTGAATTGAGGCATGCAGGTGGAATGTGAAAAATCCTTTTGTGCCCTGTGAACAGCGGGGTGGGGTCATTTCAGACTCAGTGCGAGCATTTTAGAGGGCGATCTGCATTTTAAATACCAACCTAACTCAGACAGGGGTGAAAGGTTAGTTGGAATAATACCTATAATGTAGATTTATCACTAACACTAACAACTGAAAGATATACTTTTATTGTATTTCACAATATTTTCTTCATCAGAAAAAAGTGTTGATCTAAACTTGTATCCCCTGTATCTTTATTTCGAAGACGATGAAATAAGATAAGGGCTTGAATGCACTGCGAGCATCGACATCTTTAAGTTTAATGAACTACATTATTAAGGGAGTGATTGATTCCTGTCAGCTCTAGCGAAGGAAGAATTCTGCTCTACAATCATTTTATTTGATAATTTATCCTCATATTCTTTCCTCGAAATAGGTGTGTTAATAAACTGCTCCACATAAGTTAGGGATATAGACCAGTCCAACGATCTGTCACGATCAGCTGTTTTAGCTGTTTAAAAATGGCTGCTGGAACAAATTAATAACAAACCGAGGTTACTTCAGTTACCAAGTACGTGTTTCAGGGTAGTTTCTGTTGGTTTCTCAATTTTCAACTTCAATGTCTTCAATTATGCCATGTAAAATGATGTTTTCTTGAAAAAAGGTGATCAGCAAAAAAATATAGTTAAAATAAGATTTATGTGTTGAAAATTCATATTAATATGATTTCAAGTTGCAAATTAATTTTAGCCTGTAGGTCTGCAGCATATACAGGGTGGTTAGGAGAAATCGATTAGAATAACGAAATTTTATTCCCAGATAATTCAAGCATTTTAAGACTATCAATACAATGTATGGCCTCCACGGGCATCAATAACAGCTTGACATCTTCTTTGCATACTGCACACGAGGTTGTTGAATATTTCTTGAGGAATTTGGTTTCATAAACGGGTCAGAAGCTCTCTCAGATCATTTAAGCATTCTGAGGTAGGTTGATGATTATCTAATCTTCTTTGGAGCATATCCCATGCATGTTCTATGTAATGCAAATTCGGTGAGTGCGGAGGTATTGGTAAATGTGGAATACCAAGCTCCTCGCGCGCATTCTCAACTATGGCTGCACGTTGCGGTCTAGCGTTATCGTCTAGAAATTGAAAAGTTTCACCAATAGCTGCGTAAAAATTTGGCACAACGTTGTCAATGACATGCTCCCTATAGCGTAAGGCGGTCATATTCCCAGGACAAATGTGTAGATCTATGTACCCGTTGAAACATATCCCGGCCCATACCATAACACTATACCTCCTCGGAATGGATGGACTTCTTGGACATAGCAACGATCACGGGGTATGCGTGGGATTTTCCATACCCTTATTCTTCGAGAATCTGAAAATCGTCCATATCTGGATTCATCAGTGAAAAGGACACTACGCCATTGATTGTTCCAATTGATATGTTGCCTTGCCCCTTCCAGTCTTTGACGCTTATGGGGACGTGTTAATGGAACTCCTCTTAATGGACGTCTAAAACCTAGATTCACCTCTCTCAAACGCATCTGCATTTTGAAGAGTATTCCGCAGCATTCTACAAGTAGATGTAGGGTTTCTTCTCGCCGAAACGGTGATGAAACGATCCTGAGCAGGTGTTGTTTTTCGTCGCCCACCAAGCCTTGGTCTTCCTATCACGGAACCTGTCTCCCTAAACCTATTCCAAAGTCGAGATATCACACTTTGGCTGACTTGGAGCCTTTCCGCTACAACAACTTGAGTTAGGCCACCCTGTAGCATTCCGATAGCCCTATTAGCCTCAGCGTTTGTTAATTTACGTCTTGGCATTATTAGAAAACTCGTTTCAAATCGAAGCCGTTGATAAACTGACTTCATTTCAAAATAAGGACATTCATGAAGCATAGGTAATATGCAAAGAACCAAACTTCAGAAAAAAGGCGACCGGATTGACGAAATATCTCATACTGATTTTTTTTTGGATCGATTCAAGTTGTTATAATATTATAATCCAGGTCGAATTCAATTCTAACTTTGCTTTATGTATTTTGACCAATAGACCTTATGGCCTATGTTCGGCGCCATCCAGAAAAAGATGTAGAAAGACCTGATTGCGGCCAAAATGCGGACGAAATTGCGTCAATCGATCAATTAGGGAAATGTCCCTCCTTTTCGATAACGACCTCCGACCAATTCGATACATCGAATGTACAAAACAATCATACCAATCACATTAACCATTCGCCCTCATCTCCATGTGCTCCATTTAATGATTCGAAGGGATACCATGCCCATTCAATTAGCACTCTTGATCCTCTCTGTCCTATCTTCGACGAGATAAAATATAAATTATGGGATTGGATGTTTGACTAAGTCAAGTCGCGGCATGCGATCGAGATCGTCTACGTGGCATGCAAATCCCCTGTTCAATTTAGCTGTAAAATCCAGAATTTCCCTTGGTGTACGAACTTTATGCAGAAACTTCTTCTCTGATATATTTTATCGTGGAAAATTCGCCGCCGTTAGCAAAATAATAAAATGGCTATATGTTATTTCCCGTCTTTTTATGTTCTCGTATGATATGTCGCCATCATTGATTCGGCCGTATCTGCCAGAGCTCGAGTTTTATCGGGCATTTATAACATCAATACGTCTATTCCAGGAGATATTGACCATCCAGTGAGCTCTGAGTATTTTATGAAAGGAATAAGCGTCAAAAAGGGAAAAGGTCTAGAAAATATTCGAATTTCGAAGATGACCGAACAAAATCAAAAATGGTCCAATATTCCTCGTGTCCAATGCGTGCTTTATTTATACAGGGTGTTCCTAAATTGAACGTACAGGCGAAAGGGGAGATTCCATAAGGGGACCTGGTACAAGTCCGAGCTCGCGAGCTCCCTTCAAAAATTGGGCTTTTTATTTCCATGATATCTCAGTTCGTATGAGGCGTGGACCAACAATTTTTCTTTCTAATTAAAGCTTCATTATTTCTCTAAAATGTGTATTACTCGCTTTTCTGTTTTTCTTCGTATATTAGGAATAAAACCTGGTGAGCTGTAATTTCATGAAAATTTTGACATGATCAATGATCATGTCAATTCTCGGGATAAATGTACGAAATTTTCAGTATACATGCGGAATAATATTTTACAGAATGTTCATTTATCAGTTTTTTTGTTTATTGTCCCCTCAATTTTTAAATGAATTATAAAGTAGGAACTTTATTGGTCATATTTTCAACCAGGTTTTTTCCTGATATACGCATCAAAACGGAAAAGCGAATAGTACACATTCTGCAAAATATTATTCCGCATGTATACTGAAAATTTTATAAATTTATCCCAAAAATTGACGGAGATATCATGGAAATAGAAACGTTTGTCCAGATTTTCATGAAATTACAGCTCACCAGGTTTTTTCCTAAAATACGGAGAAAAAGAGAAAAGCGAGTAATACACATTCTAGAGAAATGATTAAGCTTTAATTTAAAAGAAAGATTTTTTTTTTAAAGCTTAATTTTTTTTGAAGGGAGCTCGCGACGTGTACCAGGTCCCCTTAAGGGGCCGTTATACTTTGGCCGACGGCACCGATTCTCCATTCAAAGAGTGTCTTTCATTTTCCAAGTACACGCCCTCAATTTTCCACATAAAAGCTAAATTTTTTTCTTAAATGCTCCTGGAATTTCAGACAGTTTTTTGCGATTTCACACTTTCTGGAAGTCTTTTCAGTATTTCCATCATTTTTTACATGAATTGAGCGCCTGTCCAAATGGATTTCGTTTTAAATATAAAAAATTGAGTTATCGAGGGCACTCCGATAAATTTTCGGAAAAAAAATTGATGAACAACCGCCGATAAATTTTCATAGACTCTCAAATTCAACCCGATTTTTTCATGCGAAAAATGATTTTTTCAAAGAGAAGAAAATGGATTGCCCTCAACACATCCTTCACCTTCAATTTGAAGAAAAAATATCAAGCTTTTAGGTGTAAAATTGAGGGCGTATAGTAAACTTGGAAAAATGACACGCACTCTTTGAATGGAGAATCGGTGCCGTAGCCGATTTTTTTATGCGAAACGATAATTTTATCAAAGAAAAGAAATTGGAGTGCCCTCAAGACATCCTTCAACTTCAATTAAAAAAAAATCAAACTTTTAAGTGAAAAATTAAAAGCTTGAACTTGGAAAAATGAAAGGCACATTTTGAATGGAGAATCGGTGCCGTAGCTGTCGGCCAGAGTATAACGGCCTCTTAAGTAAGTTTAAGAAAACAGTCCCATAGACATAAACGTTTCTTTTTCGAGATACAGAGTGTTTAAATTTATTTCAAGTTTTTTACAAGTGTCTACACTTTACAAGATATTCAACTGAAATTTGGCATAGATATTATTTGATAGTTCTCAACACGTGACATGGCAGTTTCGATAGCAGATCTACAGGGTCATATTTTTTTCTGGAACTCTGTCACCTGTTTTCCCCCAGAACTTTTTTTTGGTCAGCAACTGTTAATTTGAAAAAATGTAAAAAGAGGCTTTGTTGTTATACTGAACTTTTCGTTCTCTTGTAGTTTTGTCGTACCTGCCACCGATTTCAATAAAATAATTCGAACGATTCTCTTGAAATCCTCGGAAAAATCCAGATTATTTCGAGAGAATCGTTCAATTTTTTTTCGAAATCGGTGGCAGCTACGACAAATCTACAAGAGACCGAAAAGTTTAGTATAACAACAAAGCTTCATTTTTCATTTCTTCAAATTCACAGTTGCTCACCAAAAACACTCCTCCCATGTTTTTCATCTCTATAGTGAGAGGGATTCCTCTTTGTCGGCTCGCAGCATTCTTGTCAGCGTGCCTTCGGGTCTGAGTCTCTCTAGTTTCACGTAAATGCGGCATGAACTACGTTCTGCCGATCAAAGGCGCCGCACAGAAGTAGAAGACACCACGTTTATGGGACTTTTTCCTTAAACTGACTTAAGGAATCTCCCCTTTTCGTTTGTACGTTCAATTTAGGAACATCCTGCATGTTGCTTGGTCTATGTAATGCGAAATGAATTTGTTGAGTGACTCGGAGTGGACTTGTTTCATCTTTTGCCCCAAATATGAGGGCATAAAACTCCCTAATGAGGGTGGATCGTTGAAGAATCGGAAATTGTCGTAATAACAACTATAACCCGCCGATAAATCCGGAATGTTCCAGCGTCGGATATCGATAAAACGGAACCTGCACACATGCTACAACGATCAACCATAAACACCGGTTCGAAACGGCGGAAAAATATTTATAATCGCAAACTGCCGAAATTCCGGACCCATTCCGTACGTTTTAAGCGAATTTAGTATCAGGCGCAGTCGTCAACCCTTCGGAAACTTTTTATTGGACCTTTCGATGCGACGCCAGATTTTCCGAACGATCTGCCTGGCCCTTAAATTATTTCCAATGAATAAATGGAAACATTCGAAAAAATTAGCCCGTCAACGCCGGCCCGTTTCCTGTGTTCCGCCGAGCATTTGACGGGATTGAATTGGGTGCATTCAAGTTAATTGGTCTGCAATCTGACGAGAGTTTTTACGCTCTGTCGTCCCGGTTACGTGCTGCGAAGTTCGGAGGAGTAAGTTATGGACTGTACCCGCTGTGTGCAGCTTTATTTCGGGACCCGGGAACAGAACGTTTGTTCCGTTAATCATCCGTTGGACTGCTTGATTCGGATTAATTAGCTGTAGTGTCGCGAGGCGGCTTATCTTCCCGTGCTTCTAGTCTCATCGACACCATTCTCACAAAAAACTGTATGCCGATCTGTCTCTACATATTGGGACTCACAAGTGGGAAGCTCTAATGATTTCCTGGGGCGACTGCAAGCTCCGATTTACAATTCATGTTTTTCAAAAATACTCTTTGGACTGATTTATGGGTCATCTATTGAAAAGGTTGTCAACCCAAAAATTTAGGTCAAGCTTGGGAGATTCATCTGTTTTTTTGAGACAATATCCATGTCCTGCGAACATTCATATGTTTCTCAATATAAGCTCATAAAACTAAATATACTGCTCCACAAGAGTTAGGGATATCGTATTCAATCGTTTTCAAAAGAATGTAATCTTCGAGGAAATCGCTGTAAAATCATTTGAAACTCAATAACAACTTGAATCGATCCAATAAAATTCAGTATGAGACATTTCGTCAATTTAGTCGCCTTTTTTCTGGAGTTTGGTTCTTTGCATATGCTTCATGAATGTTCTTATTTTGAAATGAAGTCAGTTTATCAAAGGCTTCGATTTGAAACGAGTTTTCTGAAAATGCCAACACGTGAATTAACAAACGCTGAGGCTAATAGGGCTATCGGAATGCTACAGGGTGGCCTAACTCAGGTTGTTGTAGCGGAAAGGCTCTAGGTCAGCTAAAGTGTGATATCTCGACTTTGGAATAGGTTCAGGGAGACAGGTTCTGTGTTGGAAAGACCAAGGCTTGGTGGGCGACGAAAAACAACACCTGCTCAGGATCGTTTCATCACCGTTTCGGCGAGAAGAAACTCTATATCTACGTGTAGAATGCTACGGAATACTCTTCAAAATGCAGATGGGGTCCAAGTTCCCATCGAAACCATCAGACGATGTTTGAGAGAGGTGAATCTAGGTTCTAGACGTCCATTAAGAGGAGTTCCATTAACACGTGACCATAAGCATCAAAGACTGGAATGGGCAAGGCAACGTATCAATTGGAACGATCAATGGCGTAGTGTCCTTTCCACTGATGAATCCAGATATGGACGATTTTCAGATTCTCGAAGAATAAGGATATGGATTATCCCACGCATACGATTACGGAATCGTCGCTATGTCCAAGAAGTCCATCAATTCCGAGGGGGTAGTATTATGGTATGGGCCGGGATATGTTTCAACGGGCGCACAGATCTACACATTTGTCCTGGGAATATGTCCGCCTTACACTATAGGTAGCATGTCATTGACAACGTTGTGCCAAATTTTTACGCTGCTATTGGTGAAACTTTTCAATTTCTAGACGATAACGCTAGACCGCACCGTGCATCAGCTATAGTTGAGAATGCGCGCGAGGAGCTTGGTATTCCACATTTACCTCCGCACTCACCAGATTTGAATTGCATTGAACATGCATGGGATATGCTCCAAAGAAGATTAGATAATCATCAACCTACCCCAGAATCCTTAAATGATCTGAGAGAGCTTCTGCCCCGTTTATGGAACCAAATTCCTCAAGAAATGTTCAACAACCTCGTGTGTAGTATGCAAAGAAGATGTCAAGCTGTTATTGATGCCCGTGGAGGCCATACATTGTATTGATAGTCTTAAAATGCTTGAATTCTCTGGGAATAAAAGTTCGTTATTTTATTCGATTTTTCTTAACCACCCTGTATACGCTGCAGACCTACAGGCTAAAATTAATTTGCAACTTGAAATCATATTGATATGAATTTTAATCACAAAAATTTTATTTTAACTATATTTTTTTGCAATTTAAGTCAACATCCCTAACTCATGTGGAGCAGTTTATATTGTGACACATTTATTACAGAACAAGTTGCATTAGGGAAAACCTGCAAGACATGGAAATACCCCAAAAGGTTGGGCCATTTACTTATTGGTGCTCGTATTTTCGCCGAACAAATGAATTGATCTTATAACGTCTTGAAGATCTTATTCCGTCTCTCTCCGTCAAAATTCTCTACCGACTTCCCGACTAACTATCAATTTTCCGACCCATCATTGACTAAGTTCACTACCCCAATTATGCCTTTAACGTTAATTCTCGGTTAATTCTCGCCCCCAACTTGCATTTGAGAAATGAGGTGTTACTTCTCGTACGACTTAAGCCAATCAAATAAGCAAGTGCCGAGTGTACCATAAATTATCCCGAGGCCACCTAGGGATGAAAATCTACAAAGAAACACTAGAGCCAAATGGTATATTCATCTCATTCTAGAAAATGGTACCTACAACTGCAAAATACCATATAGCAGTTTAGGGTTTTTTTCAACTACAAGACAAAAGCTTTCACGTTCATGGCTCGATAGCTCACACATGTCATTAAACGCAAATCAGAAATGTCAGCTTATCTTGGAGACAATATAAAAAGTCCCACACACGAAATTCAGAAATATGAGAGAAACTTAACAATTATTTATGTACAATTGATGGGAATGAAATCCAACATTTATATGCTCATTACTGCCGTTTCTTTCGAATTATGTCGTGTTTGAACCTTTTTAGTGGCATTCTTAATCTCAGGATCATGTCGGAGTAGCCCCAAGAACTTTTGGATGCAGCGGCTACGGACTTGAAGGAGCCATATATCCTAAGAGGATACAACGAGCAGTGTACAACGCAAAATTAATTTACCGTCTAGGGCCGACCGCCAATTTTGCCCCTAAAGTTATGCGCTGACGATAGAATATTATACAGCATACAGCGGTGATTCATCAAGAAGCAGCATTATTTGCTTAATAAATGGCCGTCGCAGGACAGAAAGTGAAACTTCAGAACCGGTAGTTATTTGAACGGGCCAAGTTACACACAGACACAGAATCGAATTTTGCTACATTCGACCGTCGTAGTAGTCGCATCGCAGAGTCCAGTATCTGGTGACCTGCGACTAATTAGATCTGATGTCCGCAGGCAGTTTGATCGAACCACTTGACTGTGGTGCTTCTGAATTTCGTGACTAATTGTTAGCGTTGAGGGGTCCGAGCCGTAGCGTTTGTAGGAGGCAAAACATTGAGGCTGTCCGCCCTGATGAACGATCGAAGGGCTTGCTATTCGTCTCCTCTAATGCTGGTATTTTGAGGAAGCTCAACACTTTCGAAACGCGACGCAACATTTCCGCATCACCTTCGATTGAATTTTCATTATTCACCAGCATAGGGGAATAAATCCATCCATGAATAATTTTTTTCATCTCATCATCACACGGTTTTCATACAGAATTATACAGGGTGAGTCTTTGACTTGTACATATATTTTAACTGAAGATTCTTGAGGTCAAAAGAAACCTTTCTTCATTTTCCATTTTTCCGAATTCGGCTCCGTTAAAAAGATATAGCCATTTGAAAAAAAATTGGGCTGACTACGCCTCTGAAATGATCTTCTGGAATTGATGCAAAGTTCAAATTTCCCGATAGAAATTGAGTTTATACATTTAGGGAACACTCAAGTACTAACCTTATTGGAATAAAAATGTTGCAAACACGATGATTTCAACAAAAACAGTTAGTTTCATCAAATTATGTCTGCAACTGAAAACCCACATTTCTCACACCAAAATAAGTTCCTTCTTCGATTTTTCTGCAGGTTAGTTTGTGAACACTATCAACTTGTTCATATTTCCCACGATATTCCCAAACAATATCATGAAAAAAGACTTTTAATTCAGATCAGCAGAATTTATTACTGAAAAACCTAACCTAATCTATTTTGTATCCATTCTCTTAATGTTTGCACAGAAATTTCGAGAAGATGTTGTCAGCTTTCCGATATTTTCATTGAGGTTAAGGATTTGTTACGAACCATAGAATAAATCACGATACACTTGTGTACCGTGGTATAAATTTCTATGAATTCTGCCGTTTCCATCATAAATTGAGTTTGCCGCCAATTTCACCACGCATGCGTCGAGCGAAAACCGAAAGATTGGTTAGGCATCTGGAGGTCAACTATAAACAAACTGTGAACATTATGTGAAGTTCTGAATACATTCAGTGAATTATTGTTCTAATAAGATTCATTATGTGAGGTGAATTAATATAATCTTAACCGTATCGAGTTTATAAAATTCCAGGAGGATTTTGTTTAGATGAAAACATCGGAACAGATTATAAGGTATCATTTCAGTTTTCATTATTTTCATTTAATAAGTAGTTTGTATCGAGATTCATCATTCATATCCGAATTTTGTATATCATCGACATTTAACTTCAATATGGACCGGTAACTATGAATTTTCAATAGAAACTGTGCGTGTTAAAACCTCCTTGGTGTTCAATTTTATCTCCCACATTTGTGGGATTTTATTATTGAAATATCTCGACAAAGTTGATAAATATTGTGACAACATTGTAAATTCGTTTGAAGACCAGAGAAGTAATAATATTGGATGATATTTAATTCAGAGACGCATTCAGATTATTCTTGGAATTAATGATTTTTTCGTCAAATTTCTCTGGGTGAAATTGGAAATAACTCGGAAACGACGCGTTTTATTGAAAAAAAAATTAGTATACTTTCAGTTTCTTAAACGATTGATTCTTTCGAAAATATGAACCGTTTATCTTTTTAAAGTGGTTTTATGGTGTTTCAGCGTGTATTGATGAGTCGACTACCCTGTAACTTTCATACTAATAAAAATACTGAATAGGTTTTGATTGAGAAATATGCACCATGAATAGAGTAAAAACTCAACCAAAATTCAGTTCATTCGAAATAACGGTTCCGAAGATATAAACAGAAAAGTGTTTTTTCATGGATTTTCGACACCCTGTATCTTCGAAACCAAACCGAATTTTGAAAAATGGTATGGGAAAAAAGTGTTTCGTTTGATGAGAGGAATCTACAGTCAAAATATATGTACAAGTCAAAGATTCACCCTGTATAATGAGATTCCTTATCTCATCAAAATTGAATGGCTTAAATTTGTAATTATGACATGCCATCATATAAAATTTAAAATGGTATAACTATAAAGATAAACCATAAAGTAAAACAGTAAAAGACAAACTTGGAACCCAACAGACGAGAAGTACGTCGAACAAAAAGTTTGGAGGTGAATACGTAATATATGAATACGATTACCTTCAAGCTCGGTCTACACCATTTACCCAATCAATAAAACCTTTAAGTTGAGCCGCCATCTCTCCCTCGCCCCCCGCCCCTTCTCCTTCCTCACAATAACAAGCCTCCCATAATGTGAACTCGCGCTCCTGAATTATTAAATTACGAATCGCAAAGCGACACTTTTTGGATGCTCCTCTGTGCTCGAAATTGAGTAGATCGGGGTTCAAAGTACAATTAAGACCCGATATTCCACCGGCAGATGATGAAATTCGTGCATGTACTTCTCTGGTGAGAATTCAATTTGCGGAATGGAAAGTGCCCCAGCGATTTGGAGTTTTAATTTTGAGGCTGCGAGTTTGTTTCATATCCGACCCCTGTGAAGGGTCCTGGAAGGAGAATATTGCGTGAAAGTCTCGCAGACTGATGCTTCCGAGCGACAAAAAAATGGCACATTGGTGGTGTCGGGTCTGATTTAATTTGCGGTAGCTTTTCATCGCGACTTTGTGAATATTCCAGACACTTACAGTACCCACTGGGTAAATTATGAAAAAGGAGATCTTTTATACCATCGTAATAAGGAAACGCAAGTTCGATGTCGATTGAAATATCAGATTTCGTTGTGAAGCATCACTCCTTTTTCGACCTGTAAAATGGCAGTTTTTGAAAAATTCGAAATTTCAAACCGTCACAGTTTCCGTCCCTTTCTTCGTATCCACCATCGGTTTATATTTTGCTAATCAACTTATCTGGAAGTATCTCTGTGCAGAATATGAACGAAGTTCCTCATACAGCTGTTTTTTTCTCTTTTGAATTGGCCATTTGGAAAAAAACCGCTTTTCGTGCTCACTATTTGCATGTGAGCCAATTCAGTTACCAAATGGTGAAGGAGCTGGTCGCGCGTTAGTGAAAAATTGGTCGAATTCGGAGTGACGTAACTTCTAAAGAAATTGGAATTGAGGGTAGTTGATTATTTTGGTTATACTTTGGTTCTCTAAGAATAAAATGGTGTATTTTTTATATACCTGAGACGAAGGGTTTGGATTTTCCGATTTTTTTTGCGGCATCGAATTGATGAATTGTGCAAATTTCGTATCGAAAGGCGAGATTAGAATTTTTGCAAAAAATCCTATGGTACCTACCTACTATTTCGATTTTTCGAAATTTTTTTTTTTGGATCCGATCGACTTCAAACTCACACCATTTACTGATTCGAGGACTTATATTCAGAAAATCCAATCGGTTCTTCCGTGAGGAAAACAGTTTTTGATTTACGAACGATGAAAAATCGGAAAACTGAATGGAGTATACACATTCACATCTACCGAAAATTGACAGGTGTCGAACAGAATGGACATGAGCTGTCAAAGAGATTGTCCATGATTCTGCAGCTGTTGTTTCAGAAATATTGGTATCCGCTATAATTCTCCATATATTTGTTAATCTATATTTTTTTTATCCTTTTTCTTGGGGAAAATCATCTGAAGATGGCCACAGTATCAAGTGGAACCAAGCAGGTCTTCTTATGTCAGAGAAACTGATGACAACAAGGAAAAACTGAAGGAATCGAAGGACATGCGATAAAAAAATCATATGGCATCTTTCAATAACTCAAGTTTCTGCTGGAAATATGAATAAGTTTTCACAAAACTTGACTGCGGCGTTCAAAATCTAAACCTACTCTGAGAATGCTGATTCGTCTTGACCCGTAGTCGTGTAGGGGAGCGAGGGGCTTGTTGTAACAGTTTTCATGAAAAGTGATAAATCTTGAGATCCATTGATTAAATTGCTACCGAATGAATATGGATGGATGCTGTAACTCTTCCTCTACCAAATCAAGTAAAAATAATACCATAACTATCGGTCATTATTTCACAATCAATTATTTTCTGGAAGAAGTGCGGTGTTACAACTTACCCCGTGCTTGGGGCAAGTTGTAACGTCTACTGGGGCAAGTAGTGACGACGAAAAAAGACAACAATAATACCTCTGATCATTTATTCTTTGTTTATTTTTAACGAAATTAACATCTTTCCAAAGTAGGTATTATCTAATTCTTATCGAAAATCAACTTAAATACACAATTCTTAAGTAATCAACACCTAGAAGTTGAGTAATTACCAGTTTTATTCAGTTAAACACTACTTTTAATCATCATGGCACTTTTAAATCACTTCTTCGCTTTGTGTTGCCCGCTCTGACTTTTTTTATACTCCCTCATTCTAAAAAAAAAAAAAAATTTAGGTATCTAATCATAACTTGGGGCATGTGTACCACGTTACAACAAGCCCCGGGATTTTGTTACAACTAACCCCATGGTATGATTTTCAACATTTATCAAGATAACTATTCGAACAATTTAGCAATCTTAAAAACTGTTACACATTATCCAAGATAGATAAATTTGAATAGAAATAATGAACAGAAAGTTTGAAATCAGTCGAAAATATTTACGCAAACCAAAATTTTACGACAGTGCAATTTTATATTACCTGGCAAAAATGAAGCACGAGCACACTTCCGCTCACTGCGCAGGCTGGCGGGATACAGGTTATGGCAACATTATGCGGCACGGTTTATAGGTAAAATCGTGTCAAAGAAATACGCTAAAAAAGTTTAAGATCCTAGTGAAAAGAGCCTGTTACTACTTGCCCCTGTTACAACAAGCCCCTCGCTCCCCTACTTGGGGCTGTTACATTTAAATACAAGTAAAGAATAAATTCTCGTTTCGTTGCGTTGGCGACCGGGCTGTAAATAATAATATTCCTTCATGATGAACAGCAGTTATTGTTTGTATTTACTTTATGTTATATGAACTCTGTGAGGCGTGACTGCACCACTCAGAGTAAAATTTTAATGTACGTGGAAAAAGTCCCCTCGTTCCGTATAATAACTCCTCGGACTGAAATCGAAAAGACCAGCAGAATATTTCTGTGTACGATTTGCGTCGCTATGTAAATATATCCATATTCTGACAACCGTTTCCTGCGAATAAATAACGCAGTATCTACATCCACCCCAAAAAGAGCGCGCTTTCGGGTCTGGTTCCAGCCTAATCTTTCGGAACAACCAGACATTCGTACTTTCAATTTCTATTTGTATCAACCGAATCCTCCGAATCCGTTCGACTACTCTATCAAGTTTATTTGAATCCACCCTCCTCCCGCGTTCGGTATCGGTGGCATGAGATCTATTTCGGAGGATTCATGGGACTTAGGGCTTGATTTCCGAATTGGACGGGTTTTCTTTGCCGTTTACGGTTGCATTCCTATGCGAAGTGAGGGTGACCAAACGAAGCATGGGAGAACAGTAGTGGGTTCTATGATCGAATCCAAGTTTTTCTGTGAAATTGAGATTGTCGATAAAGTAGAGACCTGTAGAGGAGGAGAGTAGCTGCGAGCGAAGTCATGATGATGCATAGAAAACCTGGCTAGATGATGTATCTGCAAGTCTTTGACTTGTACATACAGGGTGTTTCACCATAAACTGGACAAACATATATAGCCGTGTAGACGACATCGGGGAAGTCGTTTTTGCCTTATGACATATACCCCGTTTTCGACGCATAAGCGAGATACAGGGTGTTCAATGTCAACTTCGAGCAATATTCTGATAACTGTTGTGAGTTACGCGAGATATTTGAAATAACAGTTTCTAGTCAAATCTTATCTTAGTATTTTTGAAGGCTCAATTGAATTGTGGTGTGGAATTTTGCGAAAAAAAATTCAATATGGCGGAAAACCTGCAAAGGAATTTTTTTTTCTCGGTTGCTAATTTGGAAAGCATAATCTCAACGTACTCCATTTTCTAAGATTTTCCGTAAAAAAATTTTTTCAAAATTCGAACTCAACTTTTTTTTTACATGTCTTCAGTGAAAAAAAAATTTCGGCCAAAATTTTTGGAAATTTTCATGGTTGAACTATCTCCAATTCTGAATACTTGGGTGAAAACAGAATGAAAAAATATCAATTGGTTTTCTTTTTGTAGACTTCCGAAGATTACGCTTGGTGTACTTTCTTAATTTTTATTTGAGAAACTGGAGGCCGTACTG
Source organism: Adalia bipunctata (assembly GCA_910592335.1). Classification (NCBI taxonomy): domain Eukaryota; kingdom Metazoa; phylum Arthropoda; class Insecta; order Coleoptera; family Coccinellidae; genus Adalia; species Adalia bipunctata. The sequence goes on along the minus strand of OU342952.1, from coordinate 7,919,012 downwards.
AGGTCAAAATTGTGCTGATGGGCTGCCAGTATGATCTGGATAAAAATATGAAATTATAAACCAAAAAAATTTTTTTTCAAAAATTTTTGGTAGGAATCGAACTCTATACGAGTATGAATTGGATTAATTCTAATCCTATAAATCTCCGTTACCAAAGCAACACTAGTTAATCGAGAGTGAAGAGTTCGAACCTTACCAAAATTTTTTGGAAAAAAATTATTTTTTTTTTAAATTTTTTTTTATTTTTTCGAAAAAATTTTTTTTTGGTTATAATTTCAAATTTCTATCTGGGTCATTCTGGCAGCTCAGCAGCACAATTTTTACCCACGTACGGCCTCCAGTTTCTCAAATAAAAATTAAGAAAGTACACCTAGCGTAATCTTCGGAAGGCTGTAAAAAGAAAACCAATTGATATTTTTTCATTCTGTTTCCACCCAAGTATTCAGAATTAAAGATAGTTCAACCATGAAAAATTCCAAAAATTTTGGGCGAAATTTTTTTTTACTGAAGACGTAAAAAAAAAGTTGAGTTCGAAATTTGAAAAAATTTTTTCACGGAAAATCTTAGAAAATCGAGTACGTTGAGATTATGCTTTCCAAATCGGCAACCGAGAAAAAAAAATTCCGACTTTGCAGGTTTTCCGCCATTTTGAATTTTTTTTTGCAAAATTCTACACCACAATTCAATTGAGCTCTAAAAAATACTAAGATGTGATCAGGAACCGTTATTTCAAATATCACGCATAACTTACCACAGTTCACAGAATATTGCTCAAACTTGACATTAAGCACCCTGTATCTCGATTATGCGTCGAAAACGGGGTATATGTCATAAGGCAAAAATGACTTTCTCGGTGGCAACTACACGGCTATATATGTTTGTCCAGTTTATGGTGAAACACCCTGTATATTCAAACCATAGATTCCTCCCATCAAACGAAACACATTTTTACTATGCCATTTTTCAAAATTCGGTTACGTTTGAAAGATACACGGTGTCGAAAATCCATGAAATTAACATTCTTCATTCCATATCTCCGGTACCGTTATTTCAAATGAACTGAATTTTGGTTGAGTGTGTACACTACTCATGGTGCATATTCTTCAGTCAAAAGTCATTCAATATTTCTCCTCAAAAGTTACTGCGTAGACAACTCATAAATCCACGCAAGAATACTGTAAAACCACTTGAAAAAATAAACAGGTCATATTTTCGAAAGAATCTTTTCGAAAAATAAAAGTATTCTTATGTTTTTCCAATAAAACACCTAGGCGATGATCATAACAATGTGATTATTGCCAGTGCATAAAGCGGGCTTTAAGCTCTCTTGGAAAGAAGAAATGTAATGATGATACCAATCTTGTCCAATTCAATTTACCACAAAATAAAAATACTGAATCAATCGTGTATGGCCTGAGAGTCGAATCTGCTTGTCTGCTCGCCCCGCGTATGTCTTGCCCGGATTTGATAGAGTACCTTTTCTCACGGATTGAATTTATGCAATCAAGTGCGATTTCGTCATTTCTCTGAAATTGAAATTTTTTTTCGGCTTGATAATGGTTAGAAAAGCGAATTTATTAGGCCGACTCTGGTCTTGCTTCATTTTCGAAACCAGACAATTTCCACTGGTCATTATTCTCGAAAGGACTCTGATATTATCGTACCTCAACATTATTTAAAGTTAGGTTCTCTGTGGAAACTCATTAATCAATCAATATTTATTTATTTTTGAGGAGTTTCCATCCTCAAACAGAAATCGATGGGAAAATAACCCGCGTTCGAATATCCGCCGTTTCGATACGAAAAAGCATGTGGCCCACAAAGAATCCGTGTAATTGTCGATGAGAAAACGCTGTAGGTGGGAGATCACTGAAAATCCGTGGGAACCGAACTCAAAGGTTTTATTGATTAACTTTCCGTCCCGTCCGTGAACCATTAACTTTTCGAGAGCTGGCTCGGCCTTCTGGAATCGAACTACACGCTACTTTTTTAATGAAGTGATTCTCCAGAATTCCAGGTGGAGGTCGGGTGTTCACCTTGTAACTTTTGATTCTCGCATTGGCTGATAAGGAAGAAGATTCTACGTATAACATTTAAAAGTTTGATTGCTCTTTTTAGGAAATTGGGACGCCTTCTGTTACTTATAGCCAAAAAAATAGCGGCTGACTTTGGATTTAATTGAGAATGATCACCTATCGCTGTGTGAAATTTCGAAATATAAATGCCAATTTTCAATGATTTAATAAATTGGGCAATTTTTCAATAAAGAACACAATTCTAAGAATGATATTCAGTATTTCCTGATTTTTAAAAATATCGTTGATTCTTCTATATATTTGCCGAATGTGAAAGCTCAAGTTCTCTCCATAATCCAGCTTCAAAATAAGAGAATAGCAACTAATGAAAGCTCCCCATTTCATTTCTTAGTATGAACTTGAATGCTGTGTTTTGTCATGTGAATCTAATTTTGATAATAAAATCAAGCTACGAATTTTTGAATGTAGCAGCAGTAACATATAACATTTCTAGGAACTATATCCGCAATCTTATAGAATCATAAATTAAGGTCTGAGTCGCCAACTAAATCGATGAAAAACAGTGAATTATGAAGGTATTTCAGTCTCAAAGGAATACAGCCGAGTACAAAGTGACAATATTCAATCTGAATAAAGGATTATTGATTCTAGAAAACATCAAAGTTGAGAATTTCGAAATGAAAATGGTATTATTTGACCAAAGCACGACCTGCGCCTTCACCATTTTGTAACTGAATCGGCTCAAATAGTCAATATTTTAAATTCTTTAAATATCTTAGGTTTTCGGTGAGTATTTATATGCTAATTATTGAGTTGAGAGCTCAGGTTCTCTTCATTATCCTACTCGGAAATAAGAGAATTGCAACTTGAGGAAGTTTTGTCATGTTAATCCAATTCTGATAATGAATATAAGTTATGAATTTTATATATCTGGAATCTCAAAGTAAAATAAATCAAGGTCTGAATCGCCATCCACAGTGATAGAGTGAAGTGTGTATCTAATTGATAAAAATGGAATGAAAAACATTGAATTATGAAGGTTTTTCAATTTAAATTCGGGTACATATTCCACTTTCAAAGGAATACAGCCGAGGTCAAACTGATAATCCGAAGAAAAAAATTTTCGATCGGACTTTTTCTAAAAAAAAAAAAAAATTTATCGACCCACTAATTCGATTCACTAATTCGGACTCTTCCATAAAGACCTAAGTTATGTAGTTGTTACATAAATAGCTATTTTTGAATAAACTGTCACAAAGTAACGGACTATTCTGTCCATTATTTTTCAGTAAATTTTCAACACTCGTTTCTTGATCTCCGTACAAGAAAAAAGCATAACTGAATCTTCCAACCATGTTTATATAGGTGAAATATTTCCAGTTTTAACAGAGAAAGAAGTTTCTTCAACATTAGCCAGCTCTTTGGAATTATTGGGTTCCCATAATATCGTCTCGAAGTCATAATTTTCCCAAAGTGAATAAACATTTTGATCAATACGGAATAACTACGACCTCTCTGTCGAAAGCCCGAAAGGACATCGTTGGTTATTTATCTGAGAGGAAAATGACTAAAACCTAACAGTATGTACCGAATATGTGCCGAAAATTTCCACAAATACTGATGATATTTCAGACTACGACTAGAGATTTTATGGTCGGTCTCGGTTATAATTAATCAAGAGTAGGGGAGCGAGGGGCTTGTTGTAACAGGGGCAAGTAGTAACAGGCTCTTTTCACTAGGATCTTGAAATTTTTTAGCGTATTTCTTTGACTCGTTTTTACCTATAAACCGTGCCGCATAATTTTGCCACAGCCTGTATCCCGCCAGCTTGCGCAGTGAGCGGAAGTGTGCTCGTGCTTCATTTTTGCCAGGTAATATAAAATTGTACTGTCGTAAAATTTTGGTTTGCGTTAATATTTTCGACTGATTTCAAACTTTCTGTTCATTATTTACATTCAAATTTATCTATCTTTGATAATGTGTAACAGTTTTCAAGATTGCTAAATTGTTGAAATAGTTATCTTGATAAATGTTAAAAATCATACCATGGGGTTAGTTGTAACAAAATCCCGGGGCTTGTTGTAACGTGGTACCTACACATGCCCCAAGTTATGATGTAGATACCTAATTTTTTTTTTCAGAATGAGGGTGTATAAAAAAAGCCAGAGTGGGCAACACAAAGCGAAGAGGTGATTTAAAAGTGCCATGATGATTAAAAGCAGTGTTTAACTCAATAAAACTGGTAATCACTCAATTTTTAGGTGTTGATTACTCAAAAAGTGTATTTAAGTTGATTTTCGATAGGAATTAAATGATACCTACTTTAGAAAGATGTTAATTTTGTTAAAAATAAACAAGGAGTAAATGATTAGAGGTATTATTGTTGTCTTTTCTTGTCGTTACTACTTGCCCCAAGCACGAGGTAAGTTGTAACACCGCACTTCTTTTAGAAAATAAATGATTGTGAAATAATGACCGATAGTTATGGTATTATTTTTACTTGATTTGGTAGAGGAAGAGTTACAGCATCCATCCATATTCATTCGGTAGCAATTTAATCAATGGATCTCAGGATTGATCACTTTTCATGAAAACTGTTACAACAAGCCCCTCGCTCCCCTACCCACCCTCGTCAAACCTTCAGAAGATAATCTACGATATTACACAACCATATATCATTCAAGATTCCGAATGAATGAACACTGTAAAATGAGAATTTAGTGAATTAATTCTGCATAGGAAGAGGTGATGAACATTGTTAATACCTGCTGACATCACGTCCAGGAGAATTAAAGCAGTTGTGCCTTGAAGGAAGTAAGGGAATTGACCAAAATTGAAGAAATAAATACAATTCAAGACTGATTAAATGCCGAACCTAAATTCCCTAACTGATCGAATGATAGACATATTAAATGGGTATAAATCATGGTGGAACAATGAAATCATGAAATTTGGTGAATAATACCCCATCAAACTTGGAATATTATTCTCAACCAAACAATTTATAATCATTAACGTACGTCAAGCTCCTATAATGGGTAAACCTTCAGTGATAAATAATATTGATTTTCTGTAATCATGAAATATTAAATTCTAGGTCCTAGGCATCAATCAATAAGGGAACGTAAACAAGTAGTTCTGCTGAATATACGTATTATGAATATCGACAAACAATCATAATTCTATTTCACTTTCGAGAAATATTCACGTTAGCTGGCTATGGGTTTTCGACAAAAATTCACCCGCTGCTGTAATTTTTGACAGCTTTCACAAATTTCTTTCATTGAATTCTTGAACGGTTTTCTACCTACAAGGTGGATGAACGAGAGCTCAGTGCTTTAGGTTATCATCGATATAATGATTTATTAAGCAAAAAAGACTGTTAATGGGTCCATATACAGAGTGTAACAGCCAAATGGAATAAATTCGATAACGAATAAATGAGGGCGTGTTGGGAAAAACGCTCGGACACGTCGATCTGTAATTTTAAATGCGCATATTTTTCAAGAAAATAATATTTTATAGGGTGTTCCATGTGACCGTGGCCAATACCAACTTTCTTATTTCAAATGCAACCCCCTGTATATTATTTATTTTTTGGATTCTTCAGAGAATTCTAGACACAATTCATGCACAATGTCCTATACCTATCTTCAACTATTTCGGAAGTATTAAGTGTTTTCAGATTTATGGCAAAAATCAACGTTTTGAATAAAAATTATTTTATTTCACAAATTCAGTACTTTACACTTAAAACCTAATAAGTAATACTGATTATTTCTTAATTATTAAAAAAAACAAAAAAACACCGATCACTTATTGTCATGCAAACAGACAACGTGTTACTGAGGCTATGAGAATAAACAAATCTGTTTTTGTTTTTTTGAATTTCCTCTCAGTAATGGTTTTTGCTTACTTTCTTCATATCAAGAGGTTAATGGGAAATAAGTATTGAGTGTAATGTATCGAATTTGTGAAATAAAATAATTTTCATTTGAAATGTCAATTTCTGTAAAAAATCTGAAAACACTTAATAGTTCCGAAAAAATTGAAGAAAGGTATAGGACATTGTACATGAATTATGTCTAGAATTTTCTGAAGAATCCAAAAAATAATTAATATACAGGGGGTTGCATTTGAAATAAGAAAGTTGGTATTGGCCACGGTCACATGGAACACCCTATATAATATTATTTTCTTGAAAAATATGCGCATTTAAAATTACAAATCGACGTGTCCGAGCGTTTTTCCCAACAAGCCCTCATTTATTCGTTATCGAATTTATTCCATTTGGCTGTTACACTCTGTATGAATCTAACGTCGACATCACGTATAGACTATCGCCTATCCGAATAGACAATTTGGGTATGTGGAGGAAGTCTTAACGAGTGCAGAAACCACGAAAATGCTAGAAATTTGCCGTCCCTTGAATCTGAAGCTCAAAGTTAATGGGGCTGGTGGTAGATTCCCCTGTCATTAGAGTTTCCTCTCATCTAATTGTTCACGGCATTCGCCTGAAGTCGACATTTTTCGAGAAGTTTAAAATTCTTCTCCGCGGAATGATTTGATTAATAGTGGTCATTAGGGACGAGTATCCTTAATTTTATCCTGTTGTGTGTTCTATTCTATTAACCGGTATTTCGCTTCGACCATTTTAAATGACCATTCCTGTTTTTCACAGTCAGTTTTTCGTGAAGTGGTCTAAATAAAAGCAATATTTCTAAACCTTTTCAATATGGGAGATTCGTTCGTAATCGTCATCTATATATATAAAACAAAGTTGTTGGTTACACCATTCATAACTCGAGATCGGATGGACTGTTTGTTATGCAGCTTCATTTATGGATTCGTCTACGGCCTGGTTTATATAAAATGAATTAAAACTCTGAAAAATTCGATGAAAAATTTGCCTATGTAGGAAATGTTTTTCCTCCTTCTGAATAAGGCCACTAGGTGTCGCTACGGTTGATGGATCTTATATAGACACTGCAGCATAGTCGTGAGGGTACTATATTTGATAATATCGCCACTAAATGGCGATGTTTACAGTTACTGTGTGATTTGCATAGAACTAACATAGATGGCTATTTCAGATCAAAAAGCGGGTAAACATCTCAAGTTGGTGGGACAGTGAATTTGTACCGTGAGTTGTCCATTTTCATCTTTTCTCTATTTTTTCTGAAATGTTTCTGATTTCTGTTTGTGTAATAAATATATTTGCGGTAATAACTGAATCCAAAATTGCCCATAATTAGTAATTGACATTATTTTTGTGTTTCTGTTCTGTGTGACAGCTCATATCCATAGAAAAGATGACAGTTGACAGATGACATGCGACATTTTACAGATGACACATGACATTTGACAGATGGTATTTGAGAGATGACATTTGATTTGGAATTATTAGATATGTACCGAAATGACACGTATGACATTTTGGCGTCGATTTGACAGTTCAAAAATCTAACCAAGCCGCTGATCTCCGATCACTGGTGATTACGATTTGTGAAATCCACCGTAAGTATCATTCAGGCGGAACAAAGTTCGCCGGGCCAACTAGTAATTAATAATTCCGAAAGCCTTCCTCAACTTCAGCCATCATTTGGTCTTGTGCCACCTGAATCCAGTTTGTTTATCCTTTATCTTTTCATGACATGTACGCGTATGTCACCAATAAAAATACATTAGTGGATTGACGAACAAAACAAAATTGCCAGGGCCAATAAATCAAACAGCTTCTCGATCGTGCCGTGTATTTTACGGGTCCAATGAAGACACCCACTCCGTTCACTGTCGTAATGATTGAATTTGAGTATCGTGTCGTGCAAAAGGAATCCTCATGGCAACTGTCCAATATGCGTGGTGTGTCCACACAGAGTAGTACGGAAGAGTATTCGAAAAGCCCATCTGGCTCGCAGTAAAGCCGAAACGCATTACACATTCCCTCAGAACAGAGAATCGAGGAACTGCAAACCTGTGTGGTCATTTCTAGTTAGTGCACACAAAGATATCATCAGTCCACAGATTAAAGATATGAATAATTTCTGAGCCACAAATGAGGTGTGACTGTTGGTAAAAGCCCTAAAAGCCTCGTATGAAGCACTCCACGCTGCAGATTACCTCTAAATCTTCTCTATTATCGTTTCCGTCCTGTGTATTCATTGACGTCCCAATATGCATATATACATACACATGATAGGGGTGTGTATCTTGCGTGAGTGTTATGTAAATTTGCTCCCGTAGATTACTATCTTTGTTGTTTTCTATTTTCATCAATGCTTTTTATTAGCCTCTGAAAAGCTCAATTTCGCCGACGTGGAAGCTGATGATCAATATATGCGGGAAATAACGCTTTACGAAGTGCTCTATATTCTGTTTCAGAAAGAGCTTTTCATTGTAGGAAGGGAGATGCCATAAAATAGACGGTATTCCTGGAATTGAGGTTTTTGTTTTGTTCCGGTCAGTTATTCCTGAAAACAATATTACGAATCGGTGTTTTTCAGGCCATTCATTACTAGTTATGTTTTCAGGGATTTGCGTTTATGATAGTATCTGATCGATGAGGTTTGAGTCGAATAAATATTGGTTGAAGTAGACAAACAATCATGAAGTCACGCGAAATGGTTTTGACGAAATACGGCCAAAGGTATTGGGTGTTTTTCAGAGTGATTTTTCAATAGGGAGAACTGTGATTTGACAGAAAGTAGAAGCCATGTTGTTTTGACATTTGTAACAACAAGACGAAGAACTGTACGTACAGAAAAATATCGCTGATGCTGATAGTTTAAATAAAGATCCATGTTTCTCTATTCGTCGACGTTCACGACAAGTTTGACTCTGTGCATCCATCACATGGAAAATTTTGCGTGAAGATCTACTTGAAAAAGTGGTCCAAAATTGGTCTGGTCGAATGCGATTCCTCAGAGCTACCTTTTACTTTCGACTTAACACTTTTCTGTCTCCGTTTGAGACCGTACTTCCAAGAGAACCAAAAAAATGAGTTACCCTAACACCGTTCCCGAGTCAACTGAGAATCTTCCCGTCTAAGCCTTCTCCAGCTACTCCTTAACTTCCGATTCCCAACTTGAACCTACCTTAAAACCACAGAAATATAATAAATACTAGAACGCCAATCAGTTCACAATTCCTGGCACCTCATAGGGAAAATTGACCTACTACAGAGTTTGCGCAATATGTGAACGTGTCATCAGGGTAGGACTTAAAATTTTTGACTTCTTGAATGTGGCATGAATAAGTTGTCGATATCAACATTTGCAATAATAATAAAATAGCTGTAGTATCTTACTTAAACTAAACTTACTTTCATAAAATGGGTTTCTCCTTTATTTGCGCAAAAAAGAACCATGCACTTAATTTTGTCTATAATTTGTCACAGCACTCGACTATCAAAATTAACAAGTAAAACTCAAGTACAAAACTAAACTAAAGGAGTATCAGTACTACACAATGTTCAAGAGAACAACGAGGAAACACAGAAAACGGAGTAGAAAAGGCAAGCGAATTCATACGAATGAATAAACAGGAAAGCACACAGCAAAGGGAATCAACAAATCCTAAAATACGACACTGCTCTTTTTCTGATGTGAAGATGTGTTTGTTTTCTTCGCGTAGCGGTGTTGCCGAATTCACTGGGTTTCACAATAAAATTTATTCCGAACTTCATCTGAAACCATAATACTTGGCAACGGCGTGGCAAGAAAAGACGAGCTGCGCATGTACAAGTAGTAGGTGTTTATTCGCTATGTGGGGTCATTTTACTGAATCTCGGACGTACCTAATAGCATTCTAGTATTTATTATATTTCTGTGCTTAAAACCGAACCCGAGTCAACCGAGAACCTTCCCGATTAAGGATTCTCCAGCTACTCTTAATTTCCGAACCGTATCCCGAGTACACTGAGACCCTTTCCGTTTAAGGCTTCTCCAGTTACTGCCTTTTCCGTCTCCAAAGCAAATTAAAGATATCCCTTCTTCGTTTTTTTGAAAACCAAACAAATTAAAGATTTTCCTTCTTCGTTTTCAAAAACTAATCAAAATTAAGATTTTCCTTCTTCGCACCTCCCGTGGGTGGGTTCTGAAAGGATGACGCAGTTTCCCATGAAACTTTCGGGTACTGCCACGTTGCAAATCCCCCGATTTTAGCCTCGAATTTTTCTGCTATCGTACGCATTTAGTGCAACCGATTTCGTAAAACCGAAAATCAATAATTTCAATCGTTATCGGCTCGCCAACATCCTCTACCATACCGATAAGCACAATAATTTTCGGACCCATGAATATCAATTTCAGAAGTCTAGACTGGTAAACCAGAATATTTCAATTCATTACAACATATGGGGTGTTTCTGAATAAGTCAGATTATTCTATTCATGCTGTGATTCCATCAAACCGAAATACCGACTGGATGAATATAGTCGTTCGTCCTACTATACAGGGTCTTTCACGAGGAACCTCACCCATATTTATACAGGAAACTACTGAACGTTTTTCATGAAATTCGGCACTTATAAGTATTTCACGATGCTGATGAAATCTAAAATATTTTCAAGGCATGAGCACCTCCGGTTTTTCCGGAAATGACGTCAACTTCCGTTTTTCAAATTAGAACACCATTTTTTTATTGCAGAAATAGATTCCTTAGAAAATTTCAAGTTATTTTGATGTAACATTTTTCAGTTTTGGTTGGAAAATTCTCTCTGAGCGGAAAAATTCGAAAAAAAAATCGAAAATAGAGCTCCGCTGAAACAAGAATAACTTCGAGGTTTTTTGATGGAAAATTTTCATTTTTAGGATTTTTCAAGATGTAAGATTGATGTATCCACCTTAAAAAAAATGGATATTTTCTGAGTTAATATCCACTTTAGGGCAAGGGTGTGATGCATACACTCACATTATTTTTTAAAGTAGATTCAATATCTGCCATAATAAAATGGGGTTCCAATTTGAAAAAATTGATTTTTCACGATTTTGTCATCCCTAACTTTGAAAGCGATTTTTTCACCCCCTGTATCATGAATCGCGATTTCGATTCTCAAAGTGGATACATCAATCTTATATCTTGAAAAATCCCAAAAATGAAAATTTTCTATCCAAAAACCTCGAAGTTATTCTTGTTTCAGCGGAGCTCTATTTTCGATTTTTTTTTCGAATTTTCCCGCTCAGAGAGAATTTTCCAACCAAAACTGAAAAATGTTACATCAAAATAACTTGAAATTTTATTAGGAATCTATTTCTGCAATAAAAAAATGGTGTTCTAATTTGAAAAACGGAAGTTGACGTCATTTCCGGAAAAACCGGAGGTGCTCATGCCTTGAAAATATTTTAGATTTCATCAGCATCGTGAAATACTAAAAAGTGCTGAATTTCATGAAAATACGTTCAGTAGTTTCCCGTATAAATATGGGTGAGGTTCCTCGTGAAAGACCCTGTTTAGTTGAATGTTGAAGGTGCGTATTTGGAAAACTTACCTTACCCAACAGGTGTTGAGTTCTGGTATATTTTGACGTACGAAGCGCGTTTACGAACTTGAATCTTACCTTACTCCAACATCGTCTCTTATGGTGAAAGTTTCGTGTTTATTCGTAAATAAACTTGATCCTCACCACCTCTGAAAACACGAATGGCGTGTAGAGGTGAATTTCCGAAATACGCGTCGAAGGCATCCATGAATTGGTCCTTATCAGGAGGATCCCACACTGAAAGGTCCACAAATCTATCGGTTCTTAGTTAATAACGGAGTTATCATTAGAGATAGCGTAGCAGGTAATGAAACTGTCCTACTTAAAAGGCCTTTGCAATATAAAGTGCTACATTATTCTCATGCAGATTCGGAGATAAGACTTTGAGTTCGCTCTAATTTATAGGATGTGCATTAATGGAAAGCCTGTTGGTCCGTTCAATTTGTTGAGTGAATCGATAAGGTCATTGTGTTTAATTTGGGTGCTCCATTTCCTGTGCGAATAGCCCTGTAGTTTACATTTTACGAAAACTTTGAATTGTTGGAACACATTTGGCAGAAGAGGAAGGACAATATCCATATTATTAGAGATATTGAAATAAGGGGTTTAGTTTGCATGTATTAATCTATGAGTTCTCCTTCTAGTTCCAGAGCTATGAAAATCATGACCTACATCTATGTTCTATTTGGATGTGATCTACTTCCCATTAAAATGAAGAATCACTTTTGCAATGGCCCTGTATGTAAAAGCCGCAAAGTCAATAAAATCTTCACATTCCTCCGTAATGTTCTCTTCATATTTGGGTACCATTATCAGCTTCCTCAATTGAATCTTCACCACAATAAATTTTGCTTTCTAAACCAGTGAGAAATGCGTGCAAACTTCGTTTCGTATCATATTTTCATAACACATAAATTTGGCCGATAGGTTTTTAATGTAGTCCTTATCGAAACCCTTCCTGCACAAGCTTCAAGCTTCCAATGAATTTATTATACGTAATCGATTAGCAGACATCTACCTACCTCATAATGTAACAGCTTACCACATCAATCAACTGAAATAATCAGTTGATTTGCATCAAATTGAATTCTCAATCTGATGATATTTTTATAATTGAACCATAAATGCGTTTCTTGTTGTTTCGAGTTCTTATACCGAGGGAATGAGATTGATAAACTTCGAAGGAATTTCAGTGTGATGCTGAAAGCAGACTATTCAGCGGATCTGAGTGCCGCGACTGTACGAATTGCTGACTGCGTCTTAGGATTATGTCCTCAGAATTCGATAACAATCGGGTAAGTTTCGTTCTTGTGGAACAAGAATGCAGATATATTCATCAAATGCAGCTCCACAGTGCGATAAATAACGGAAAACATAAATTTCTTATCATTCATAATAAATAATGAAGACACTGGAATTATTTAGCAAATATGCAAATTCTCATCCGTCGCAATATTTTATATCTTCATTCCCGGGCAAGACTAACTTAATTACTGAAATATGTAAATGTGTGTCAGCCGAATATGAAATTATTTCAGAAATTCATGAAATTACCCGCACACCTGAAATGCCGCTCGCACCGTTGCACATATGACGTGCTTCGTGATGTTGAGGGCATTTTATGAGGTTGCTGCAGTAATTATTATTTATTTTATGGTTTTCTAAACACAATGAGTTGCTTTCACCGTCCGCGAGACCAGGATTATTTGCTTCAACGTTGTTTGATTTGGGGTGAATTTTTCTGTACAGGGTGTTCCATTTGAAGGGTAACAGGAAGGTTCTCTTCTCAGCCCTTCGAGCAGCAACCCAAACTCCGTAAATCTGAATAGGATAGATTGGTCGAGCATTATGTTGTTGAAGTGATCGTGAAGGAAGAAAAATTATTGTTTCTGGTTTTTCTGGAAATTTCAATTACAATTCAGATGAGAATTCACGAAAAAGTTGCACCATAACCTTCCATATTGAAATGTTTTCGTTGATTTAGGTGATTGAGGAAAAGAACAAAAGATAATCAATTCTCTTTTTATTCATTTATTTATTTTCATTTAATTTTTTTTCTAAATATTCGTGTTCACTGATTTTATTTCTGTATCTATAAATATAATACTGGTTTCCATGTACCTTGCCTTCACTTTGTATTCTGTCTCTATGTTACCAAAGACTCTTCTCTCGAGAGGGACCCAGGCAATATCTGTGCCAAAACATTTCATCATTCTAAAATTCCATATGAGTTCGGCTGTGTTTAATCAGATCCTCTTGAACTTTCTAAGACTCTTCCTCCGTATCGGAACCCAGTCATCCTCACGCTGAGATGCCTGGAAATGAGAGAAGAAAATTAATCCAATTAAATACTCCGAACAGTCAGACGGAAAGACTATGGAAGCAAAGATCATCGAACCATACTTGCGGCTTTCATTAATTTGAAAGCGCGACTGTCTGGGATTCCCCATCAATTTTCATTTATTATTTCGTTGTGCAGATCCCCAGAGAGATAAGGTACAACTGTTTTTGACAGTAACTGCATCAAGAGTTAAGGAGAATCGATCTGATTCCACTCCATTTTCATTTGAACGTTCACAAGATAAGGGGGTTTCAATAAGAGCGCAAGATTTGAATTGCGCACAATGTTTGACAGTCATTATGTCACATGAGTATGACGTGACAGATCGAAAGTTGACAGATGGGAATCAGTAAACATGGAGCAATACAAGGTAGGAGGATAATGAAAGTCTAAAATCTCTTCTATTTTTGTGGAACCTTTATTATTTATTCAGGGCTTGACATGTTTCGGCATCTTTGCCATTTTCAAAAATGGCATAGATGCCGAAACATGTCAAGCCCTGAATAAATAATAAAGGTTCCACAAAAATAGAAGAGATTTTAGACTTTCATTATCCTCTTACACCAACTCTTCGGAATGGGATTCTATGAATTGATGAATACAAGGTAGATCCTGATTGTCGAAAATTATAATTTTCACTGAAGATATACAGCTGCAAGCCTACAAAATCGAAGTGACTGAGCAACTTCTGCCAATTGGATCCTTGAGCTACCTTCCGATAAAGCAAACAAAATCATTTTCTGGGATGAGGCCCAGTTTCACCTCGATGGCTTCGTTAATAGGCAAAACTGTCGTATTTGAGGCTTAGAAAATCCACGAATGATTCATCAGTAAGCAATGCATCCACAACGGGTCACTGTATAGTGTGCATTATTGTCTGGGGGAATAATTGGACCGTTTTTCTTCGAAAACGAAGAAGGTAATACAGTAACGATGAATGGCGAACTTTATCGTGCTTTGATAAGAGTTTGTTGAGCCTTATTTGGAAGCTAATGATCTTGACGACATGTGGTTTCAGCAGGACGGCGCCACATGTCAAACCGCCCGTGAAACATTGACGATCTTGCTCTTAGTCGTGTCATTTCCCTATTTGTTGACCAGAATTGGCCTCCACGCTCTTGCGATTTAAAGCCTTCAAACTTCTGGCTGTGGGGTAAACTGAAGTCACCGGTTTATGCCAATAAGCTTTCAACCATCGAAGCATTGACAGCCGAAATAAGACGCTGTAACAATGAAATACCACCACATGATTCAATAACATTATTGAACATTTCGTCAAAAGCATGCGCATATGCATTACAATAGTACATTGTTTACCGAGTAGGAAAAACCTTACATTCCTGGACGATTGTGAAGATTGCTAAGTCGAGGCGTAAGCCGAGATTTAGCAACACAAAGTCCAGGAATGTGGCTTTTCCTAGGAGGTAAACATAAAATATTTTCGCAAATCGTTTGAAATTCGACAGATTTCAATCAATTTCGAAAAAAATTGCGAATTATTCCATTCATAAATGAATGGAGCTCTGAAATTCGGAATGGAATTGGTTGCGTTACTATGGACACGTATTAATCCTGAATTAACAAACTTGCCGAATATTAATTTAATGGCTGGTCTTTTCGAAGACAAAACAGTGTAAAATGGTAAGTGATGATGACTTTTCCATTCCTGGGACTCCTCCAGAGCTGGTTGAGGCAGTGAATTTCACTTCATTAGAATTATTACCATAGAAATCTTGAGAAAAGTACGAATATGCTTATGTAGAACACTGACAACTGTAAGGAAATATCATTCATCTACTCCCATAGAATAATATATTCATTATTCAACTGAATTTGATCTGTAATAGTCTCCATAAACCAATAGTGTGAAGTAATAATAACTCACGCCTATAACTCACTCTAATACAAATAGGAAAAATGTAGTTTACGAAATGAATAAAAAAGTCGGGTCAATGGGGGACTCTATTTCAGATATCAAGGTAACGTTCTCGCCATCCATTTCTACATTTTCTACGGTCTGAATATCCAAAAATTGCATTTGGAAAACGTGAATTTTTGACGTTTTCTACGGGATTCGATATCGAATCGATTTTCGACCACAGAAATCGCTTTTGACGACTGTTGTTAATTTTGAAAATGCAGATTAATTCGAATTTATCTGAAGAAGTCGAAGATAAAGTATAGTGTTTAATTCGCGGTAATGGTCATAACACACTTGATGAATTATACCCCTCGCCTGACGACTCGGGCTGCAAAATTCATCTGCGTGTGTTATGACTTACATTACCGCTCATAGAACAATATACTATTCCTTAAAGTAAGGAAATGATATTTCCTTACAGTTGTCAGTGTTCTACATAAGCATTTTCATACTTATCTCTAGATTTCTTTGGCAATAATTCTAATGAAGCAGTATTTACTGCCTCAAACAGCTCTGGACGAGTCCCAGAAATGGAAAATTCATCATCCCTCATAATTTTACACTGTTTTGTCTTCGAAAAGACCAGCAGTTAATTTAATATCATATCAAGTTTGACAATTCAGCATTAATACGTGTCCATAGTAACGCAACCAATGCCATTCCGGATTTCAAAGCTCCATTTATTTATGAATCGAATAATTCGCGATTTTCTTCAAAATTCATTAAAATCTGTCGAATTTCAAACGATTTGCGGAAAAATAGTATGTTTACCTCGTAGGAAATTCCTGGACTCTTTGTTGCTAAGTCTCGGCTTACGTCTCGACTTAGCAATCTTCACGATCGTCCAGGAATGTAAGGCTTTTCCTACCCGGTAAACAATATACTATTATTTCGTACATAATGTATTTTTTAAAATAATAAATATTTCAATACATTGGTACAGAAAACCACGTCTAATTGAAGCACCCTTTATATGCTTTATGCCCATTTATGGGCAGATATTCAGGCGTTATCCAGTATCTCGATTCTGGGTGACTGAAGCTTGATATCTCTCCTTGAAAACATATTTTTCAATTGTCCTTCCTTTCAACAGATTATTTTTTTCAGATCTCGAAGACTGAAACATGATCATTCGCTACATTTCAGTCAATAACATAACTGAAATGAAATCAAGATAGACTCTAAAAACATTATCCTGTGAGCGGCTTTCCGTCACTCAAACCGTTATCTTTCCGCCCACCTCAGATTCCAACATTTCACATCCCCAATAAAAATTCCCACCCCTTCATGAATTTAAAGATATGGCGTCATGAAACCGATATACGCACCCAAATATGAAAAGGATGCACGGAAAAAATCGACTTTTCTTTCCTCCCTGCTTTCCGAATGGAAATAAATTTCGTGTAAATCCTCCGGATTATTCCTGGCAGATTAAGGCGATGCCCGAAAGAATTATGCACCTGACGGGTTTTCACATCCATTGTGATAAGTGAATCATCCCCTAAACGGCCGACCCTTTCGAGAGTCCTTGGCGAGGACACAGAAATGCAGTAGAAGGATTTCCACGGAAACGTAATTATGAGAATATCATTTTGGTATTGAATTCAATATCCAATATACACTGCGCAAAAAAATAAACGCACATTCTGAAAATCTCAATTTTAATGAAAGTTAACTCTACATTGACTTTATAACTTATTTTTTATGTTCTCTCGGGAAGGTTTTGAACAAAACAAGACACATTAAATGGAAGAAAAATTCAGGATTTCACCGAATCTTATGTGAAAGAAGAGAAATGAACAATTTTCAAAATATTGAAATGCTGATAAGTGATTCAATACTTGGTATTTCCACCCCTTGCGTTAATTACAGCTCGGCAACGACGGTTCATACTCAAAATGAGTGATCTTAAAATGTTCTGATCTAATCCTTCCCAGATTTCTCCGAGTTGGATTCCTAAGTCATCAAGAGTAGCTGGATGATTTTCTGAACTTCTCAGCCTTCTATTGAGGTTCAATCGGATTGAGATCTGGACTTCTTGCTGGCTATTCCATTCGAGAGACTTCAACCTCTTCAAGGTACTCCTGAACGATGCGCGCACGATGGGGTCTGGTATTATCGTCCATAAAAATGAAATTTTCACCAATGTATGGGGCAAATGGCACTAAATGCTTTTCAAGAATGTTCCTCATATACTTATCAGCATTCATAGCTCCATTATCAACGACCACTAGGTCTGTGCGACCAGTCAAAGATATTCCACCCCATACCATAATCGATCCTCCCCCGAAACCAGAAGTATTCAGGAAATTGCACTGAGCATATCTTTCATGTGGACGTCTGTATACAAGGGAACGTCGATCACAATGGTAGAGGCAGAATCTAGACTCCTCTGTGAAGAGAACTCTTTCCCAATCGGCCTCTTCCCAATGGATATGCTCTCTCGCAAAATCCAAACGCGCCCTTCGATGGGCTGGGGTAAGAGCTGGGCCTCTTGCCGCGACACGAGGCCTTGAATCATATTCTCTGAGGCGATTTCTTATTGTCTGAGTGCTAATTTGCACCTCATGAGTTTGCTCAAGCTGATTTTGAAGGAGGCGAGCGGTTGCAAACCGTTGTTTCAACGAAGAAACTCTCAAGTAACGTTCTTGAATGGCAGTTGTTACCCGTGGTCTACCCTGTCCTGGTCTTCGGACATTCATACCTGTCTCCCTGAATCGCTGCAACATTCTGGACACACTTGTATGGGAAACTCCAAATCTTTCTGCAATTCTTGTGTATGTCCGCCCTTATTATCGCAAAACTACCGCTTGGGCACATTCCTCTTGGGTCAAATTGCGTTGCATAGCGATTGAGTGTGGAAAATCAAACGAAAGAAAAACTATTGATCACTAGAATTGATCGAGAACAACTGATTTTAGAATGGAGCCAATACATTCAAAATCATTTTTTTTATTCCTGATGTGAGAAAACATCTGTATTGAAGAAAAACGTTGAAAGTGGATAACATATGCGTGCATAATTCTGATAAAAAAATTTATCATTTAGAACACCTTCAGTTGTAGAATAAATTTGAGATTTCCATAATGTGCGTTAATTTTTTTGCGCAGTGTATTATATATAATATTCCTGACGATCTGAATATTCTAAATTCATAAAATTATGAGAAATTTTGTGGATGGCTGATTCTTATTGGGACACCCTGTATATTGGTGGCCTTAATTGGATGCTTCCCCACTACATCAATAGATTAAAGTTCTGCCTTATTCTCTAGCAAATTTCGTCCATAAAAATTCATATCTTCCGAGAAATAGCTTCTCGAAATGAAAGAAGCAGTAGCAACATCATTCGTCTTCATTTACCACCCACGAATAGAAGGCAACCCACGGGATGATTATATATTGAAGAGACGCCTTCAAACTAATAAGTAATGCGAAGGAAATTATCATGTTAACATGAGTTGTGTTCTGATTAAATCGAATCAATGAAGTAGACACATGACTCATGAGATTTTCCCCCTTGAGCCGTAATCCCTCATGAATGTTGTGATGGAGGGTGGGTGATAAGGGTTGTGTGCAAGAAAGACCACAATCTTTTCTTATCACCGATTTCAACCCTGCATACACGAGAATTTAATGTCTTCTCTTCCATGGGTCTGAATACTATGAAGTCATTGAAACATCAAGATTATCAATGTTAAATGTTTCAGAAGTAATATACAGTGTGGGTCGTTGACTTAAAGAACCTTTTTTCTTCACCAGTCCAATTAGTTAGTCACCCACAATGTTGAAACTGATCTTCATGAATCTCATTGTGGAAATTCTTTATTGCATTTTGCGTGGAACTGCCTTCATCGGTAAAAAGAATCAGCGTAGGTACCTGGGTGAGAAATTTCAACCATTGTATCCAAAAGCCATGGACAAAAATCAAATTCTCTTATGACCAGCACATTTTCTTCCTTTTCTACAGTTCTCACAGTCCTTGTCTTCTTATTTGACGTGTCATATAATCATTTGGATGACAATAAATTGATGGTGAATGGCTTTCCTGATCTTCCACTTCGTTCAACATATGATAAAATTTAACCTTCCACGCGTATTTTTATACTCTGTTCAAATGTAAGAATGAGCAATAATAACATGTTTGGCTCAGCGGCAGGAGGGCCTTCGTAAAGTTTCTTTCCGTTCAGAGTCGCACCGAGGAGATTTCACACAATCGTTCAGTTTTAACTGAACTTGAAATTCATTTTTTCAATAATTTATAGAACGTTGTTCTTTTGAAATTTGGCAAACTGTCGTCATCATTCACGATTTCTAGAACTTTAGAAATCGTTGGGATTTCATTCCGGAAAAAAAACCGTGTACAATTCTTCTGATAAGGTTCATATCGAAATCGTCAACCGAATCGATTATTTTTAAAACTGGGCTCCCCACTTAGGTGGCGTCGTTCTATAAACACTATATACACTTTGTCAAAAGATTTTCCAACACAATACACTTTTCACAACAAAATCTTTAAACACTTTGAACAGCTAGACCTTCACAGTAGCTCTAGGTATTTTAACTGGTCTGTGAATTGAAAACTTCATTTATGCAAATCAAGATGACTTCAATCCATTAAGGAAAAGGACCCAAACCTGGTGTTTCCCGGAATTACCTTGTCGGAATCTAGAGGAGCCAACAAAGAGTTTCGTACAAAATGATATAAAATTATGGACCGAAACTAAATATATTTTTGATATTACAAGTGAATGACCATTATAAATTTGAACACAGATCTTTTTCGAGTCTTGTCGATTGAAAACTTCGATATTTATGCAAATCAAGATGGCTTTCACCCATTAGGGAAAATGACCCAAATCTGGTGTTTCCTGGAATAACTTTGTCGGAATCTTGCAAGATTCCGACCCAAATATCTAAAACTCTGGTGTTTTCTGGAATTTCCTTGCCGCAATCTCGAGCATCCGAAAAAGAAATTATTTAGTAGATAATAATATAAAAACAAAACAAAATAAAAAATAGGGTACGTCGGATATGAAATGTTTATGACAGTTGCAAATCATAACAGAAATTTCGCACTAGTGTTTCTGAGGAAAAAAATTGTAATGTGGGAATTGCTGACTCAAATTATTGAATCATTTCTATCCAGTACCATCCACAGTCCGAGTACGATCCTGGAAGTCTTTTAGGGCGGTCGAAGAGAGCGTTGTTATCACCGTTCGACCATATTACTTAGCAACGTGTTTTCTCGATTTTTTTCGTAAAAATTGGATGCCCTTATGATATTACTCACGAATATGTTCTATGTAACTCGAATTCCATATTCCAAAAGAATATTAAACAATCTGTTATATGGAAACATATCAAAGGACTTAACAAAGCCCATAAAAACAGCTGCATATTCATACAACCTCAACTTTGTTGAAATTCAAATTTCCGCTGAAAAACAAGAGCAGTGTGGATGCTCTTAACTTCAGCTAATCAGATTTCGAGTTCGAAGTTTTGAGGTTTTGTAGTTTGTTTTCCAGGGATGTCAGCTCCAGAGTGTCCAGCTTATATTCATGCATGAATGCGGAGCTCCAAGAGCTTGTGGAACCTAAATTCCCCTTGAACATAAAAGGTTATGGTCGATGTATGCATTGACAGATTCAACAGGGATTTTCTGACGGGGCGAATGACGTAAGTAGGGATTTTGCATAAAATGTAATGGAAGTAGGACATATCTGGTGACTACCTTTCAATATTGTGAGCGATGGAGTCAGACTCCATTCACTTTGACATACGATATATCCAGGTTGACGTGAGAGGAAAGCTGTGTTCATGACACGATATCATACTCTTGAGGGTAGCACTCACGCGATGATTAAACAATTATGTTTTAGCGCTCCTAACCAATGATATTTCCAGCTTCACAGGGAGTGGCGCATCCAGTACTCTGCCATCCAATTCCGCAGACAAACGGATTCAATTTGTCATAACAGTCCTCTGAACATGGTTTTATATTACGTTTCTCATTCAACGATAATATCGTTTTTTTTTCTGTGGTTGAACGAATCGGGTGAGGTTAAACACGGCTTCTGTTGGACGGGACACTGAATCTCATCCCTATTCTATAATTAAATTGGAGTTGGAGTTGAATTCTTTTTAATAATTGCGTTTGGAAATTTCAATTCTCTAGGTTTATTCGTTCGAGAGCTATCATGGATGGATGAACAGACATTATAAGATTTTACTACAAATTCGTGTAAAGCGAGTCAATCATAGTCGTTCGACCCCTTTTTTGGTTTATGATTCGAAAAAACAAGATCTATCTTGAATTTCATGTTTGGATTTTTTTCCTGAGTTTAACCCGACCTGTTGTGAAACAATATAACTAAAAGCCAAATTTAAAGAAGATTGAGATTCCGAAATGATAGGGATCATTTAATTTCCAGCTTTCAATACAAAATATTTTAGCATGCCTCTCCGCACGACGTTTTTTGAGACTGGCGCCTCCGCCAATTTGTTATAGGTGCTTACTGCTTATACAGTGTGAGCATGACTTAGGGATATTTAAAGGGCATCAAATATACCTAGTTTCATCGACCAAAACACTCACATTGGGGGTGTACCTCCCTATTCTTGGAATAGCCGCCATTTTAATTTTTTGGTTTTTTTTTAGTTGACACTTTCGAATGATATCGATTTCTTTGGACATAAAGGTCCTACAAATGTAAAAAAAATGTTTTTTGAAAGAAAATACTACACTCTTTCATTGAAGTAGAACAACATGAGAACATTGAACGCAAAAATGTGATAAAAAAATTCTCAAAAATAATTTCAGTCAAAAAATTTACTGAAACATTGAATTATATTTCTTTAAATGAACTAACAGGCAGGCATATCGGCTACAAAACTACACCCACATCATTTCTGTAAGTCACATGATTTGAGAGTTATAGCAGTTAGAATATGACCCTTATGAAAATTTATGAAATTGAATAAAAACTTAGTACTATACTTTTGATCATTTTTAATGACTATTGCACTCATTCCATTTTTGGTGAGGAAGTTTCCTTAGCAACACTCGTTTCTCATCGATAAAACATGGAAACGGGCAAAACTAACAAGTTGGTTTTTCAGCGACAAAATTTTTGACGTTTCTCAAATTCATAGATAGCTTCGAAAACGAATACCATAGAGAAAACAAACAATGTTCAGTGGATCTATGATGAATACTTATTTGTCAAATAGCACAATGTGACCATATTAAGTACTGTTAGACTCATTTTCTCGTGAAATAGTCATGTCGAATACCACTCGAGATGAAATTTAAGCAGGTGGAATTTCTCTATTGTAATATTCAAGCGAGTATTCAAGTTGTTGCTTTTCGGCAAATTCGCTCATGACATGACAATTATACCGGAAAGCAACAAACTTTCATTTTACAATCGAGAAATTTTGCCGGCAAAATTTCATTTCTAGTGGTACCTTTTATACAGGGTCTTTCACGAGGAACCTCACCCATATTTATACGGGAAACTTCTGAACGTATTTTCATGAATTTCAGCACTTATAAGTATTTCACGATGCTGATGAAATCTAAAATATTTTCAAGGCATGAGCACCTCCGGTTTTTCCGGAAATGACGTCAACTTCCGTTTTTCAAATTAGATTACCATTTTTTTATTGCAGAAATAGATTCCTTAGAAAATTTCAAGTTATTTTGATGTAACATTTTTCAGTTTTGGTTGGAAAATTCTCTCTGAGCGGGAAAATTCGAAAAAAAAATCGAAAATAGAGCTCCGCTGAAACAAGAATAACTTCGAGGATGGATAATTTTCATTTTTGGGATTTTCAAGATGTAAGATTGATGTATCCACTTCAAAAATCGAAATCGCGATTCATGATACAGGGGGTGAAAAAATCGCTTTCAAAGTTAGGGATGACAAAATCGTGAAAAATGAATTTTTTCAAATTAGAACCCCATTTTTTTATGGCAGATATTGAATCTACGTTACAAAATAATGTGAGTGTATGCATCACACCCTTGCCCTAAAATGGATACTTCTGAGTCAATATCCACTTTAGGGCAAGGGTGTGATGCATACACTCACATTATTTTTTAACGTAGATTCAATATCTGCCATAAAAAAATTGGGTTCTAATTTGAAAAAATTCATTTTTCACGATTTTGTCATCCCTAACTTTGAAAGCGATTTTTTCACCCCCTGTATCATGAATCACGATTTCGATTTTTAAAGTGTATACATCTATCTTATATCTTGAAAAATCCCAAAAATGAAAATTTTCCATCCAAAAACCTCGAAGTTATTCTTGTTTCAGCGGAGCTCTATTTTCGATTTTTTTTTCGAATTTTCCCGCTCAGAGAGAATTTTCCAACCAAAACTAAAAATGTTACATCATACTAACTTGAAATTTTCTAAGGAATCTATTTCTGCAATAAAAAAATGGTGTTCTAATTTGAAAAACGGAAGTTAACGTCATTTCCGGAAAAACCGGAGGTGCTCATGCCTTGAAAATATTTTAGACTTCATCAGCATCGTGAAATACTTATAAGTGCTGAATTTCATGAAGATACGTTCAGTTTCCCGTATAAATATGGGTGAGGTTCCTCGTGAAAGACCCTGTATATGATAAAACTAACAAATTTATCATGAAAACTGCTCCAAATGACGGCCTCTGTTTTGTAAGCAGGCAGTTTATGACGACTTGTCTTGTGGCTCTTGAAATCTAAAAAAAAATAATAAAATTCAATGTGCTAGTTTTTGTACTATTAAGGATTCACTAAAAAATTCATTATATTTTTTGACTGAAATTTTTTTAAAGAATTTTTACATGAAATTTTCGAGATAAATGTAAACTCTGTAAGAAAAAAATCTTTCGAACAGTAATATTTTATGTATATTGTGCGAATTATTAATTTTTTTCGCAGAAAAAAAAAATTTTTTTTCACGGTGAAAGAAATAATTATTTACGTTTCCATAGAGATGAAGAAAAGTCGAGTTTTTTTGACAAATGTACGAAAAATATTTTCAAATCTGAACTTCTTGAAGTAAAGGTTGTAGCAATTTCAAAACCCGTCAAAAATTCATCAGATCCGAATTGTTATCGTCCTATGGGTTCTTTGGGTGTCCCTTTTCAAAAATCAAAGCAAACTGCGATCTCCTCGCATTTAAAAAAATTCATATCGAAAATTTCGTTTTTCACTGCATTTCAAAAACGTCCAGATCGAACTGGGAAACCCAGCCCTAAAACCTGAAGTTATAACGAAGCAAAAAATGCCCAACCGCACCGGATAACCCAAAGTCAACCTAATTATGAATTGTGCCAGGTCATTAGAATTAGGCCCCCTCAAACAGAGGAAGCAATAGAAAGGAATAGGGCGGCCGATGAAATTATCATTGGAGACGGGAAACCGACCTCAATTTTCCGGCTCGTTGTGTACCTAAGTGATGACGGGCTAGGGCTTCGACTCCACGTCCTGAAGACCCTTGCGGGGACAGAGAGTTCGCCCACAAGTGGATAGGAAATCCGAAAGGTATAAGTGCAGAGGCGTAGCAACGGGTATTATTCCCGCCGACGTCGATACTGCTGGTGGAATTGGGATTTTGTGAGGCTTGCTGTCTTTCATCGATTTGAATTTCAAGAATCAAGGATCTATTTTATTATTCGTGGATTTATGTCAACACCAGTGGGAGAGTACACTTTTATTGACAGGACACAAGCAGTCGATAAATAAACTGTCATGGCAGTGAATCATCTAGAAAGTATACAGGGTCTTTCACGAGGAACCTCACCCATATTTATACGGGAAACTACTGAACGTATTTTCATGAAATTCAGCACTTATACGTATTTCACGCTGCTGATGAAATCTAAAATATTTTCAAGGCATGAGCACCTCCGGTTTTTCCGGAAATGACGTCAACTTCCGTTTTTCAAATTGGAACACCATTTTTTTATTGCAGAAATAGATTCCTTAGAAAATTTCAAGTTATTTTGATGTAACATTTTTCAGTTTTGGTTGGAAAATTTTCTCTGAGCGGGAAAATTCGAAAAAAAATCGAAAATAGAGCTCCGCTGAAACAAGAATAACTTCGAGGTTTTTGGATGGAAAATTTTCATTTTTGGGATTTTTCAAGATGCAAGATTGATGTATTCACTTTAAAAATCGAAATCGCGATTCATGATACAGGGGGTGAAAAAATCGCTTTCAAAGTTAGGGATGACAAAATCGTGAAAAATCAATTTTTTCAAATTAGAACCCAATTTTTTTATGGCAGATATTGAATCTACGTTAAAAAATAATGTGAGTGTATGCATCACACCCTTGCCCTAAAATGGATATTTTCTGAGTAAATATCCAAAAGGTGTGATGCATACACTCACATTATTTTTTAACGTAGATTCAATATCTGCCATAAAAAAATGGGGTTCTAATTTGAAAAAATTGATTTTTCAAGATTTTGTCATCCCTAACTTTGAAAGCGATTTTTTCACCCCCTGTATCATGAATCGCGATTTCGATTTTTGAAGTGGATACATCAATCTTACATCTTGAAAATCCCAAAAATGAAAATTTTCCATCCTCGAAGTTATTCTTGTTTCAGCGGAGCTCTATTTTCGATTTTTTTTTCGAATTTTCCCGCTCAGAGAGAATTTTCCAACCAAAACTGAAAAATGTTACATCGAAATAACCTGTAATTTTCTAAGGAATCTATTTCTGCAATAAAAAAATGGTGTTCTAATTTGAAAAACGGAAGTTGACGTCATTTCCGGAAAAAACGGAGGTGCTCATGCCTTGAAAATATTTTAGATTTCATCAGCATCGTGAAATACTTATGAGTGCTCAATTTCATGAAAATACGTTCAGTAGTTTCCCGTATAAATATGGGTGAGGTTCCTCGTGAAAGACCCTGTATACTCCATTCACAATTATAAAATCACAACTCTGGCCTTGGAAATTTGACACATTCCACTCTGTATCGAAGTTATGACGTTTTTCAAAATATTTTTATGTTCCAAGTCATCACTATGTTGCCCTTTCTACATTCTTAGCTCATTTCTCAGAATGTATATTTCATTTTAGAGAGTACAACAGAAAATTGTGAACAATATTCTACATGTAAAGGAGTTTTTGGATTTATGATTGTAAAGATTCATCGATTCATCATGATATTGTATGTGATATGATTGTGAGGGTGCATAACATTTCTATTTCTAATATTTCTTTATTTCAAATAAATAACAGTTTTATTCATTGATCACAAAGAAAATAAACATAATAACTAAATTAACGAATTTGTTCAAAGGGAAACTAATAATTTCAATTCAATAGTAATTGAGTTTTGGTTATTTTTGGTTATAAATCAATAAGCAAGAATGTCAATTCTGAAAGATTCATAGATATACATTTCATTTATTTGATCTTATGAACAAGAAGTAAAATATTCTGAATGTATAGTAATTTATTAGTTTGAAAAATATTCATACATTACTACCACAGTAGGTTTGTACAAATAAAATGGAATAGGTCAAACATATGCTTCACATTTATCATTCACCTGTTCTAAAATAAGACACAAACTCCTGGAATATGGAAAAAACCGATGTATTCTGGTTCAATATAGCCTATTTCTACTTTAGGCAGAGGATTGATAAGAATGAAAGCTCCAGTGACACATTTCAATTCATCGGAATCTGAATTCAACTACCGTAGAATGCATATGAAACGTGTCCTCATTGTGAGTTGAGTCAAAGTAAAATAAGATACAAATCAAAGATTCACCCGAGGACTTATAATAATGGTAAGAGTTCATTCAAATTTGGAGTGAGGCGATAATTCTGTCCAGGACTGTATATTCGATTTTATTGAACTCTACGAGAGCTGCACTTATCAGAAAATTTCCGCTAATATACTCTCGGTCTCTCGAACTTCTATTTTATTGGATATCCAATATCAGAAACACTTTCAGAGAAAGAGCCTAGTTACTTTGAGGATGTATTTTTCCCACTGTTCTCTCATTGCTCCTTTCCTAATCAAGATTGATATTAAAACCTATAAATTCGTCGTGGGAACTCATAAAACCGGCAGATAGTACATGTGTCTGCATTTTAATAACGGCAATTTTCCCCGTTGAATATTTAGAGAAGATTTTTACGGTAGTTAACCGTTGTCCGATAAGGGTAATGGTTTGATATTTTCCTAACCGAATGGAAAATGGAAAATGAATATTCCGAATTCGCTTCGAGTCCGACTCTAATCTGTTTAATTGGGCATGCTAGAATTTTCCATTCGTTTGAACGGGGATTTGCAGATATAATAGGTTCAATCCTACAAATACTCTAATATGAGCATGTATTGTGAAGGTGCATCAATTAATCCAATTGTGCCATTTGTACAAGCGATATATGAAATTGGAAAAACTGTATCTTCTAGTTCCACCTGTATAATTCAACTTTTGCATTACCACCCTGAAACGTTTTGAACACGTTTCAAAACGCAAATAAAGTAGGTTCAATAAACATTAATAACGAAACTTATCAATGGTTTTCGAAGTAACTTGTAGCTTCTTCCCATTTTTTGGGAAAGGGATCACACAGTTTGTTGAGAACTTCAAGTTAAAAATTCACGTTTTCCTAACGCAATTTTTGTAAACCAAAGGAAATGTAGTAATGATGGCGAGAACGTTACCTTGATGTCTAAAATAGAGTTCCCGATCGATCCTACTATTTTTATTCATTTTTCTTTTTTGTATCAGAGTGAGTTATAGACGTTAGTTATTATAACTCACGCTATTGGTTTATAGATACCTACTATTACAGATCAAATCCAGTTGAATAACGCATATATTATTCTACGGGAGTAGATAAAGGTGTCTATTTTACGTTTCTTTTGATTATATGTACCATTGAGTTTAAACATATAAAGAGAAACAACGCAGTTGAACGAATTGATGCTGATTTTAGTGGTAGTTCCTGTTGTGTTTGAGAGAATCGAAATTTTTTACCCTCGCATCAGGCGGTGAGGCGCTGAACTATAAAGAACTATTTCCTAAACAGATTGAGCACGAATGCGTGATTTATTTTTTTTTGTGATTCAAATGATCTTTATGAGATAGGTATATAATTTGGATGAATCCGAGCCTGCCTTCGATTCATAAAACTAGAGGAAAAAAAATTCCTTCAATAGCTACTATGTGCAGCCACTTTACAGCCAAAAATTTTGGCATCAATTCGTTTAACGGCGTTGTTCCTCTATGTACACTGCGCAAAAAAATTAACGCACATTCTGAAAATCTCAATTTGAATGAAAGTTAACTCTACATTGACTTTATAACTTATTTTTTATGTTCTCTCGGGAAGGTTTTGAACGAAATAAGACACATTAAATGGAAGAAAAATTCAGGATTTCACCGAATTTTATGTAAAAGAAGAGAAATGAACAATTTTCAAAATACTGAAATGCTGATAAGTGATTTAATACTTGGTATTTCCACCCTTTGCGTTAATTACAGCTCGGTAACGACGGTTCATACTCAAAATGAGTGATCTTAAAATATTCTGATCTACTCCTTCCAAGATTTCTCCGAGTTGGATTCCTAAGTCATTAAGAGTAGCTGGATGATTTTCTGAACTTCTCAGCCTTCTATTGAGGTTGTCCCAAACCTGCTCAATCGGATTGAGATCTGGAGTTCTTGCTGGCCATTCCATTCGAGTGACTTCAACCTCTTCAAGGTACTCCTGAACGATGCGCGCACGATAGGGTCTGGCATTATCGTCCATAAAAATGAAATTTTCACTAATGTATGGGGCAAATGGCAATACATGCTCTTCAAGAATGTTCCTTATATACTTATCAGCATTCATAGCTCCATTATCAACGACCACTAGGTCTGTGCGAGCAGTCAAAGATATTCCACCCCATACCATAATCGATCCTCCCCCGAAACCAGTAGTATTCAGGAAATTGCACTGAGCATATCTTTCATGTGGACGTCTGTATACAAGAGAACGTCGATCACAATGGTAGAGGCAGAATCTAGACTCATCTGTGAAGAGAACTCTTTCCCAATCGGCCTCTTCCCAATGGATATGTTCTCTCGCAAAATCCAAACGCGCCCTTCGATGGGCTGGGGTAAGAGCTGGGCCTCTTGCCGCGACACGAGGCCTTAAATCATATTCTCTGAGGCGTTTCTTATTGTCTGAGTGCTAATTTGCACCTCATGAGTTTGCTCAAGCTGATTTTGAAGGAGGCGAGCGGTTGCAAACCGTTGTCTCAACGAAGAAACTCTCAAGTAACGTTCTTGAATGGCAGTTGTTACCCGTGTTCTACCCTGTCCTGGTCTTCGGATATTCATATCTGTCTCCCTGAATCGCTGCAACATTCTGGACACACTTGTATGGGAAACTCCAAACCTTTCTGAAATTCTTGTTTATGTCCACCCTTCTCGCAAAACTATCGCTTGGACACATTCCTCTTGGGTCAAATTGCGTGTTTCGCGTTGCATAGCGATCGAGTGTAGAAAATCAAACGAAAGAAAAACTGTTGATCACTAGAATTGATCGAGAAAAACTGATTTTAGAATGGAGCCAATACATTGAAAATCTGATAATATCATCTTTTTTTATTCCTGCTGGGAGAAAACATCTGTATTGAAGAAAAACGTTGAAAGTGGATAACATATTATTATGCATGCATAATTCTGATAAAAATTATTTTCATTGAGAACACCTTCAGTTGTAGAATAAATTTGAGATTTTCATAATGTGCGTTAATTTTTTTGCGCAGTGTATATCAAAACTTAATGATTATGCGATGAACACACGTTTCATAACGGCATCTGTATAAACGAGATGTATCAAATACATAGATTGAATCAGCGTCCTTCTTGATAGCGATTCCTCTAAAAAAATCAGTTCGACTAAAATAGCAGGAATCCGCCTCTGGGCTTTTCGGAGGTGCAAACGCTGCGTGAGCAAGACTCACTGTAGAAACACCCCAAATTTACGAACAGCTAAGTATGGCCTAGGCAAGAAAAGGAGATTGATTGTGCGTTGTCGTGAAGTATTATTATTGACCGTCTGTTGATGAACAGAGTAGCGTTTCTCACGCGAACAAAACGCTGCTCCACTACTTCTTTCCACCACTCAGAAGGAGATTCATCACGGAATATAATTCGGTTTTCGGTAGGAAAAGTTCCTTACTTTACGTATTAAGGAAAGTGCTTTTTGTTTCGCCGTTCCGAAAGTTAGACACAGGTTCTTCCATAGAATCGTTTTATGCGAATATCAAATCTGCGTTCGACAATGTGGATGGAGTTGGGGCTTCATCAGGAACGTGAATGGCATTCTGCTTAGCATTCTACTTCAATTTCCTCCCGCTGCGAAAGATGAATTGCTTTCATCTGGGTTTTATTCTTTAGTACTTATAAAAGTTCCTCCTGCTGAAATTATGGGACCTGGAAGCTGTGCCGTGGAAATATAATTGGTTATTAACTTCTTCCTTATTGACTTTGTTTAGGATTCTTATCGTCCGTTCAGATGATCTCGATTTCATCAAACTTCTCCCTGGGATGATAAAACGAGGGGAAATTTATGTAAGATATCATTCCCCGATACAAAGTTGTTTGTTTCTCGATTACTTTTCGAACTGAAAGACGTTTTCTGCGCGCTCGTTCTTATGGACAGAATAGTCGCAAAAGGTCCTAAACGAAAATAAATTACTCACTAGTTTGGACCTTTAGTCTGGGTATGTCTTGAATCTTTCAAATTGAATATTTTTAAGAATCCATCTGTATACCATTTAATGGTATTTGCTTTGAAATTTTGGGTAGTGTATTTCTTTTTCCATTCTTCCTATTTACTTAGCATAGTGCTGAAGTTCTTCTTTATACACTGCGCAAAAAAATTAACGCACATTCTGAAAATCCCAATTTTAATGAAAGTTAACTCTACATTGACTTTATAACTTATTTTTCATGTTCTCTCGGGAAGGTTTTGAACGAAACAAGACACATTAAATGGAAGAAAAATTCAGGATTTCACCGAATCTGATGTGAAAGAAGAGAAATGAACAATTTTCAAAATACTGAAATGCTGATAAGTGATTTAATACTTGGTATTTCCACCCCTTGCGTTAATTACAGCTCGGCAACGACGGTTCATACTCGAAATGAGTGATCTTAAAATGTTCTGATCTAATCCTTCCCAGATTTCTCCGAGTTGGATTCCTTAGTCATTAAAAGTAGCTGGATGATTTTCTGAACTCCTCAGCCTTCTACTGAGGTTGTCCCAAACCTGCTCAATCGGATTGAGATCTGGACTTCTTGCTGGCCATTCCATTCGAGAGACTTCAACCTTTTCAAAGTACTCCTGAACGATGCGCGCACGATGGGGTCTGGCATTATCGTCCATAAAAATGAAATTTTCACCAATGTATGGGGCAAATGGCACTACATGCTCTTCAAGAATGTTCCTTATATACTTATCAGCATTCATAGCTCCATTATCAACGACCACTAGGTCTGTGCGAGCAGTCAAAGATATTCCACCACATACCATAATCGATCCTCCCCCGAAACCAGTAGTATTCAGGAAATTGCACTGAGCATATCTTTCATGTGGACGTCTGTATACAAGGGAACGTCGATCACAATGATAGAGGCAGAATCTAGACTCATCTGTGAAGAGAACTCTTTCCCAATCGGCCTCTTCCCAATGGATATGCTCTCTCGCAAAATCCAAACGCGCCCTTCGATGGGCTGGGGTAAGATCTGGGCCTCTTGCCGCGACACGAGGCCTTAAATCATATTCTCTGAGGCGATTTCTTATTGTCTGAGTGCTAATTTGCACCTCATGAGTTTGCTCAAGCTGATTTTGAAGGAGGCGAGCGGTTGCAAACCGTTGTCTCAACGAAGAAACTCTCAAGTAACGTTCTTGAATGGCAGTTGTTACCCGTGGTCTACCCTGTCTTGGTCTTCGGACATTCATACCTGTCTTCCTGAATCGCTGCAACATTCTGGACACACTTGTATGGGAAACTCCAAACCTTTCTGCAATTCTTGTGTATGTCCACCCTTCGTCTCGCAAAACTACCGCTTGGGCACATTCCTCTTGGGTCAAATTGCGTGTTTCGCGTTGCATAGCGATCGAGTGTAGAAAATCAAACGAAAGAAAAACTATTGATCACTAGAATTGATCGAGAACAACTGACTTTAGAATGGAGCCAATACATTCAAAATATGATAATATCATCTTTTTTTATTCTTGCTGGGAGAAAACATCTGTATTGATGAAAAACGTTGAAAGTGGATAACATATGCAATATGCATGCATAATTTTGATAAAAATAATTATCATTGAGAACACCGTCAGTTTTAGAATAAATTTGAGATTTCCATAATGTGCGTTAATTTTTTTGCGCCGTGTATTTGATTCAATCATAGCATCTCTAGGTAGGATCACTGATCAGATCTATTTGTTCAGATAAAACCAGACTTTCTGACTCTTATTTCTCTCATTATCTGTACTATCCCTAGATAGGCATAGCCTATACATTCTAAGCTAAGCTGGTTTTCAATCCGATTTTTATCAGTTCAGTTGTGTTTCTCCAAGGAGGCCATATGAAACCGAAACCATAGTCAGCCCATGTCCTCTTGGTCAATAATTCATAGCTGTACAGATCTCAGGTTTGTATAAGAGTTTTTTTATGGAAACTTCGGAAAGGCAGCTAAAAAATACAGAAGGATCTATTCGAATAGTCTCTAATCTGTCCACACGGTCACAGAATGTTGTGAAGCGCAATACAAGTGTGTAATTTGAATGAATGACGAAATATAAAGGAGAATTCGTGGAAATATCTACCCGTAGTTCCAGCAGATCGATCCTGACAACATATCAATTGGAAATGTCGAAATACACACACGCAGAAAATTGGAAAAATTTCATCTGCCATTTATCAGATCGTGCTCACTGCTGAGGACTATCGATTATCATAGCAGTCGACGTCGACACATTTTTGCTCGCATCTGTAAATATGAAGAATGGTCTCGATAACTTTCCAGAATTCTAACATGTATTGGAACTTCTTCTATACCGTCTGGCCTCTTCCTCCCTCTCGCAATTTCCTTGAATATATTTCCAGCCGTCAACCTCAGAGTTGACTTCCCAACAATTTATTTTGCACCCCCCGAGTGTTTTCCTTATAGTTTTTCTTTCAATATTTCACATAAAATTCCGTTTCGACGGGTGGCCGGGAAATCTGAAAAGTTTCGATTTTTCAGGGATGATATGTGTTACAATTTCCTGCCCCAATAAATCGTGTTCTTCGAGGTGACGACATTTTTTTGTCGCGCTGCTGACGTGAAAGATTTTTTCCGTGCGAGATCCATTTAAGAAATTAGATTTTTCTTCAATTTCCAAAATACTCAAGAAATACCTTAAAATGGAAACTTTATTCTTCTGGGTGTATTATCATTTCTAATATGACTGGAAATATCTCTCTCTGCCATCTGTTGACCTTCATATTGGAAATATGCACGTAATCCCGAAAAGGTCAAACCAGATCGATAAAAACTGTAAAATGAGCTGCTGCTGAAACTTAACGGAATTTGATGAATAATACGAAAGGTTTCTGTTTCACTTTATGGAGCTGTCAAATAAGAAATCGCCTTTATGTGTCGTAAAATCAACTATAACACCATGCTGAATTCCAATGGAAAACTGATACCCGAATTTTATGATTCTATAGTAATACAAGGATAATGGCACAATATCCACGTATTTGATGATGTAGGAATGGAATGTTAACTGTTCCATCAGAAGTTGATTTTTGAAATTCAATTTCACGAGTTGAAGAAGAAGGAATATGACTGAATACGTTAAAAGAGTGAATAAAAATGTTTTGAAATACACTCACAAAAAACAGAATACCTTGAATTATAATTAAATATTGTCTAAGAAAATAAGGACAAAGAGATAATAAGGGGCAAAGGTTGGGAGAATCAAATGAACTCCATAAAAACAAACATGCCAAACTCGCTTTTAAATTTCCGGAGTCTTTTCAAACTGGGAATCGTCTAAAGTATTCGATTCAGTCGATACTTTTGGCGACATTGCGAACGTAAGTACCTGAAAGGATGAGGGAAGTAATAATCAGATGCGTCATTAGTGAAACGGTAGTGAAATATAAATCCCCTCAGCTTAAATTGTTACTTCTCAGTAATATCCAATTACGAGCCTTGTTTACTTCCACGTTATCTCATTAGGGGCCCCCTTAGTGGCACATGTGTGTGCCCCCTTTTTATAACAATATCTGTCGACATTTTGTTATCAATCTCCCCTGGCGGCTTAGCCTTTATCCGGAGTTATCCTTCGTCCAGTATCCTGGTGCCGGCTTCGGGTAGCTTTTACGTCGAACTTTAGCAGTTTTAATGGATTCTACGAGTAGTAACGATTCATTAAATCGAGATTTTCGTCTGTTTTTTTGCGGCGCTCTGCTAATGGGATTATGTCAGCAAGGACTCAAATGTAACCGTTGAAAATTCAACGCAAAAATGTTCATTTCTCTTCATCTAATCTTATAAAGATTTCGATAGAAATTGTATGATGAGGAGATGAAAATATCTGCTGAATTGTTTTATCAACATAGACTTTGAGCTCTTATGTCATCGACTCAAAGCTGATATGGGAGTGCAGAAGGAAAGTTGATGAAGTAGGCAAGGACAACAAGGTCCCTTAGTCTGGGTTCCTGGTTACTCGGGAATCAAAGTCTTTTCAAAGGCTCATCCACTAAGGTAGCCTGCAAAAGAGTTGGCAAGACTTGAAGGCATACTCTGCCTTCTCCTGTTGCTGTAGATTTGCCTATCGATGGTATGTTCACCTTTCAAACTAGCGTCTAACCATTGACACAAATGGAATATAACTACTTCTTTATAGAGCTTTAATTATTGACTTCGCTGATGCAAATAGTCAAATGTCGTCTTACCTACGTATGTGCCCATCCAGTGACTAATCCCTGGATTTGTCTGGCTGAATTTCAATTCATTGCCTCTGTATGGCCAATATGAACCTACTGCTGTGGACAAAATCCTAGAAAGAAATCGATCTCTGAATTCCATGACATCGATAAATTATGTGCCAAGACCCATAATTCTCAACAGAAATGCATGCACATAGGAGAAGATAAATTTCTTCTGGTCCCAATAATTCCTCCAGTTACAGTGTTTTATTATTCGTGTGTCAGTTACACTCTACTTGCGCGAAATTCATTTCACCCTTGACAAAAACCACGAGGCAGCGTAGACCATCCTGGCTTTTTTCTGGCGGCAATGGTGGACGTCTCGTAAAGATAGATTGCCCCGTCGTTTCCACCACAACACACGAAAGGAAACGGATAGAAAATAAAATCGTTACGGCGGCAAGGAACGAAACAAGCCTTAATGTTTATAATAGTACACATCGAGAGCATCGTTCAGGAACCCGAATCCGATAAAGACTCATAAATATCACATTAGTGGCTCGGGCTTCTTGTGAGGGATGCGCAGCGTGAACATTACTTGCTCGTTTGCCGCAGCCCTTGCCACAAAAACCGAATGCGGCTGCTGAAGATGGTTATATATACGAACGATGTCCTTTCTCGACGTCCTCGTCAGTTTTGTTCCGTCGGTGCGAGTTTTCTTACTATACGCACTTATGTCATATGCAAGCCAACCATTCTCGTTTTATCGTCGAATTGCTCCTACTCAGCCAGATAGTTTGGGTTTAGAGTTGAAAATTACCATCCAGACCATTAATTCACGTCAACCTCTTTTTTGGAACAGCTTTTTGAATACAAGGCTTTGATGTTCTCATAGTAATAGTTAGAAAGGGTTACAGTTCACTGAGACCTCAAGATATATCGTACCCCCTAAGAGAGCTGTTATCACCACGCACTTTACAACTCCAGAGATCTGATAAAAACCAAAACCTTGGAAGGTTTCAACGAGGCTAGTTCCTCACTCCTGCAATTTTCTTGCCCAAAGGACTCTTTCCTTTAGCTTGCAATCGCTAGGCATTCCGCGACTGGGTGAATAGGAGCTTTTTCCTCCTCCTCACATTCCTCTGTGACCGATAAACCCAGATGCTTTCTGAGGCGAGAATTTCCTGTGAGGAAACCAGTGAGGTGATGTAGCTGGTTCTCACTAAGATCCAGATAGCTTTTGGATCTTGCAGTTCCTGAAGGAACTTTTTAGAGTGATACCTGGGAGATTTCCCTTTCGGTGTTCTCCTCCTCCAGAAACTCTTTTTTATAGGTGTATTTCCCTATACCACAGAAAGGTTTTGGGCGTTTGTGTGCCCTCTCTGGCAATCATATTGAAGAGCTATGACGAGCAATGAAGGAAAGTGCTTCGAGCACTAAGCATCCAAAAAATTCATGGTACAGAAAGATTATATGGTCATGTTTGTTATCGAATTATAGGTTTTCGAGGACGCTAAATTCAATGGAGAATAAACCAAGGCTCTATCTATCACGGTTTAGATTTTGACCTGTGAAATGGAATTTTTTCAAAAAATCAAAATTTCAAGTCGTCATACCTCCTTTTCGAGAGAACGTATCCACGTTTTATCTGAAATTGTTGATCAGCATTATCCAAAGTATTCCTTGACACAATAAAATCGATATCAAAAATCCTCACTTTTTTGGTGTAAAGTGCATTAGGGTTGAGACCCCAAAAAGTCCAAATTCGTCATCACCACGGAATCCCTAGAAACTCTAATGTTGATATCCATTCGGAATTGTCTTCAATCTGTTCGAATCATTCAGAATAACAATTTTGCAGATCAGTAGCGCCTAAATTCTGAGTGCTATGAGCTCGTGAACAAAACTCGAAAATAAAATGCGCAAAACATACAACCCAAAAAATTCATGGTACAGAAGGATTATATGGTCATGTTTGGTATCGAAATATAGGTTTTCGAGGACGCTGAATTCAATAAAAAATAAACCAAGGCCCTATCTATCACGGTTCGGATTTTGACCTGTGAAATGACATTTTTTCAACAAATCGAAATTTCAAGTCGTCATAGCTCCCGTTCCAGTAACCGTATCTACTTTTTATTTGCATATTGTTGATCAGCATTGTCCGAAGTATCTCTTCGTACAATAAAATAGATATCGAAAATCCCAACTTTTTTGGTGAAAAATGCATAAGGGTCAAGACCCCCCAAAAACAGCATATTCGTCATCACCACGGAATCCCTGGAAACTCTTATGTTGATATTAATTCGGAAATATCTTCAATTCGTTCGAATCATTCAGAATAACCATTTTGCAGATCAGTAGCGCCTAAATTCTGACTGCTATGAGCTCGTGAATAAAACTCGAAAATGAAATGCGCAAAACTTAAAACCCACAAAATTTATGGTACAGAAGGATTATATGGCCATGTTTGGTATCGAAATATAGGTTTTTGAGGACGCTGAATTCAATAAAAAATAAACCAAGGCCTTATCTATCACGGTTTAGATTTTGACCTGTGAAATGGCATTTTTTCAAAAAATCGACATTTCAAGTCGTCATAGCTCCCGTTCCAGTGAACGTATCCACTTTCAATTTGTATATTATGGATCAGCGTTGTCCGATGTATCTCTTCGTACAATGAAATCGATATCGAAAATCCCAACTTTTTTGGTGAAAAATGCATAAGGGGTGAGACCCCCCAAAAACACCATATTCTTCATCACCACGGAATCCCTGAAAACTCTAATGTTGATATTCATTCGGAATTGTCTTCAATCCGTTCGAATCATTCAGAATAACCATTTTGCATATCAGTAGCGCCTAAATTCTGAGTGCCATGAGCTCGAGAACAAAACTCGAAAATGAAAAACGCAAAACATAAAACCCAAAAAATTCATGGTACAGAAGGATTAAATGGTCATGTTTGGTATCGAATTATAGGTTTTCGGGGACGCTCAATTCAATAAAAAATCAACCAACGCTCTATCTATCACGGTTTAGATTTTGACCTGTGAAATGTCATTTTTTCAAAAAATCGAAATTTCAGGCCTTTATAGCTACCGTTCCAGTGAACGTATCCAATTTTCATTTGTATATTGTTGATCAACATTGTCCGAAGTATCTCTTGGTACAATAAAATCGATTTTGAAAATCCAAACCATTTTGGAGAAAAATCACAAACACTTCATTTGACATCACCAAGGAATCCCTTCAAACAAATTGATTTGCTTCAGTTGACAGCGAAGAACGAGAAACCACTTGCACCGCTCCAACCTCACTCGCTGAGAGGATATTGCATTCACCTTAAATACAACAAATTTAAGAATAGAATTCCTTCTCCCTTTCAACGCTACCCCGTCTTGATAGGGGTTGAGTTCAATTCAGGAGGGCGAGGCAAGATGATGAAAGCGCCCGAAATTAAATTGTCGGCATTATAAAGGAATAGGTTGTGACAAGTTGCGGAAGCTCGGCCATCAAAGCTGCTCTCTAATGGGATTTTTCACGTTGAACCCAATTTTTTGGGAATAACCTTCTCGAACTGACAGCACTGAGAGGTGCTCTCTCATAACGTCCTGGCTCGATGTTATGACAGGAAGGGGAGATGCTTGTGACACCGGGTATAGAGAGCTTTTGGAAGTGCAGAGAACACAGAGATCGTGCCTCGATCGTTATGTCCTCCGACCATAGAAAGAGGAGACGCTCCTTTCAATAATAAATAGTGAAATCAATTTTCAAAATCAACAGAACTACACTTTGTAATTGTAGAATATAGCGTATAAAAGTTTTGGTTTCATTTTTAAATATAAAATATAATTAGCAAAATACGTTGAAAAAAGGTTCGTAATTGTTTGTACATGATTATAATGATAATAAACTGCTCCACAGGAGTTAGGGTTATCGTACTCAATCGTTTTTAAAAGTATGTTATCTTCGAGAAAATCGCTGTAAAATCATTCAAAACTCAATAACAACTTGAATCGATCCAATGAAAATCAGTATGAGACATTTCGTCAATCTGGTCGCCTTTTTTCTGAAGTTTGGTTCTTTGCATATGCCTCATGAATGTTCTTATTCTGAAATGAAGTCAGTTTATCAACGGCTCCGATTTGAAACGAGTTTTCGGAAAATGCCAAGACGTAGATTAACAAACGCTGAGGCTAATAGGGCTAACAGAACGCTACAGGGTGGCCTAACTAGCGGAAAGGCTCCAAGTCAGCCCAAGTGTGATATCTCGACTTTGGAATAGGTTAAGGGAGACAGGTTCCGTGTTGGAAAGACCAAGGCTTGGTGGGCGGCGAAAAACAACACCTGCTCAGGATCGTTTCATCACCGTTTCGGCGAGAAGAAACCCTACATCTACGAGTAGAATGCTACGGAATACTCTTCAAAATGCAGATGGGGTCCAAGTTTCCATAGAAACCATCAGACGACTTTTGAGAGAGGTGAATCTAGGTTCTAAACATCCATTGAGAGGAGTTCCATTAAAACGTGACCATAAGCGTCAAAGACTAAAATGGGCAAGGCAACATATCAATTGAAACCATCAATGGCGTAGTGTCCTTTTCACTGATGAATCCAGATATGGACGATTTCGGATTCTCGAAGAAAAAGGGTATGTACAATCCCACGCATACCCCGTAATGGTCGCTATGTCCAAGAAGTCCATCCATTCCGAGGGGGTAGTGTTATGGTATGGGCCGGGATATGTTTTAATGGGCGCACAGATCTACACATTTGTCCTGGGAATATGACCGCCTTACTATAGGAAGCATGTCATTGACAATGTTGTGCCAAATTTTCACGCTGCTATTGGAGAAACTTTTCAATTTCTAGACGATAACGCTAGACCGCACCGTGCAGCCATAGTTGAGAATGCGCGCGAGGAACTTAGTACTCCACATTAACCAATACCTTTGCACTCACCAGATTTGAATTGCATAGAACATGCATGGGATATGCTCCAAAGAAGATTGGATAATCATCAACCTACCCCAGAAT
This sequence comes from Adalia bipunctata, assembly GCA_910592335.1. Lineage (NCBI taxonomy): Eukaryota > Metazoa > Arthropoda > Insecta > Coleoptera > Coccinellidae > Adalia > Adalia bipunctata. The sequence continues at coordinate 7,878,234 of OU342952.1, read as the reverse complement.
CCTTAAATGATCAGAGAGAGCTTCTGCCCCGTTTATGGAACAAAATTCCTCAAGAAATGTTCAACAACCTCGTGTGTAGTATGCAAGGAAGATGTCAAGCTGTTATTGATGCCCGTGAAGGCCATACATTGTATTGATAGCCTTAAAATGCTTGAATTCTCTGGGAATAAAATTTCGTTATTGTACTCAATTTTTCTTAACCACCCTGCAGACCTACAGGCTAAAATTAATTTGCAACTTGAAATCATATTACTATGAATTTTCATCACAAAAATCTTATTTTAACTATATTTTCCTGCAATTTAAATCAATATCCCTAACTCATGTTGAGCAGTTTATTTACAGAATGGCGGAGGAATTGGTTATAGAGTGCATGTAAAATCTCTCTATGAAACAACCACACTCATAGACTTCACCGTTTCGCATTCTGAATTCGAAAAGGGACTGCTAGGCAGGAATGAAATGGCCGCTGATTTAGTTCTATTACGAAACGAACATATGTCGAGAGAAATCCAGAAAATCTCGAGATCATTCTTGTGGAAAAATAAACCCAGGAAACAATATCTCCAATCCAGCTCATTAGACAACAAGCAAACTTGGGATATACGAATCCAATTCCGCACAGCAAATCATTACGAGTTCTGTATACATTTAGTAATAAAACAAAGGAACATGCTGCAGCGTAAAATCCCAATAGAAACCACAGGACCAGTCTGAAATGAGCCCCCTTGTTCAGAGTGCGGTGCAATCGGAGCTTATATGCTATTACAAATCGATATCTCGCCGTGATATACAGGAAAATGCCAACCAATTCACCGCAGTTTATGTATACGGTTTCTATTGAATTTCTTCGAATTTGCTGTTTGATAGACAGACTTTCTCTTATTGCACAGAAGGTCCTGATCATTTCACACATAATCATTTATTCCCGATTACAAAAGTTGCTGGTCTAAAGAGGTATTTGAAAAAAAAGATCCAAACAAATTAAGAGACCTATATCTATACCGGAAAACACCGAAACCATTCATGCCAGGCTCCATCCGGCAAACAAAGAGCCAGGACTTGTCTTAATATATTCATAACAAAATATTTATCTGCGGCTAATAAAGGCAATCCACCTTAACCTACTCTTGCTGGTCCTATGAGGAGGTTCCTCCAATCCCTAAAGGACGATTCATAAGTGGACAAGGCAAACGTGAGCCGAAGACTCGATAAACGTACTTAGTTCCAACTTCTACAGCTAATATTATTGAAATCAAATCAAAAAATGAGCCCATACCTCCTCCAAAGAAAAGGAGACAAGTCCCTGGGTCATTATTTGAAGAAGAAAATTAAGAAGAAAATGTTCTAGCAATGAGATGATGAAGACGACTGTTCATCAGTCCATTATTATGACCTTTTTTCCCGATTTATATCGGGAAAAAACCAGTCTTCTCCAGGAAAAACCCTGGAAAAGGTTGGTTACGATGCATGAATTGCATTGGGCTCACGCATCTTGTGTAGTTTCTCTTATTCCAATTTATCTAAGAATACTTTATTTTTAGGTTATTTCATTTCATAAAGGTTGGTTAGATTTTATGAAAGAAGGACCAATGATCATAGGTGTTGAATATGACACTTCTGTAATTCACTACTAACAAGTAATGCCTCTGATATAAAACTTTATGTAATTTTGTACGTACTTCCTCTACTTGGAAAGCATATTTTCAGATTCGATAGGAAAGAATTGACGTTATTCTTGAACCACTTATGATTTCAATTTCAATTTTTTCTTAAATGCAGACTAAAGTCTTCTGCGTAAATTTCATTTTTGTCAGAGCCATTCCTATAATGGTTCAGATTTTCACCTGCGAAATGGTATTTTTCGAAAAATTGGAAATTTAAAATCGTCATAACTCCCTTTTCTTAAGTCGCATCCACATGAAGGTTTCATATTGTTAATCAGCATTGTCCAAAGTTCCTCATAAACAATAAAATCGATTTCGAGAATCCCAATTTTTTGGTTGAAAATGCATAAGGTGTATGACCCACTGAAAACCCCATATTTGCCATCAACACGAATTCCCTGGAAAATCTAATGGTGTTTATCAATCGATAATGTCTTCAGCCCATTCGAATCTTCCAGAATACCCAATTTGGTGATTACTATCACCCATATTTTGAGTGCTCTAAGCTTCAGAACAAAACTCGAAAATGAAATATCGAAAAAATTAAAACGAAATAATTCATCACTTTTGAGGGCTACATGGACGATTTTGGTATCGAAATATAGGTTTTCAAAGTCACTCTATTCAATTAAAATTTCTTCATATCCCTTTCTATTATGGTTTAGATTTTTTACCTGCGAAATTGTATTTTCCGAAAAATTGGAAATTTCAAATCGTCATAGCTCCCGTTTCTTTAGTCGCATCCACATGAGGGTTGTATATTGTTAATCAGCATTGCCAAAGTATCTTTATAAACAAAAACATCGATTTCGAAAATTCCAAATTTTTGGGTGAGAATGGATAAGAGGTATGACCCCTTAAAAACTCAATATTTGCCATAAACACGACTTCCCTGGAAAATCTACTAGTGTTATTCAATTTGTCAGCTGAATTTTTTTTAAATCGAGAAAAATAATGATGACTACCCAACGAATCTACATTCCAGTATTCAGTTAAACTTGGTAAGGTGATTCTGAAAGCTGGTAGGAAATGGTTGGTCTCCTCTAGCTAACGACAAAGCTGTCCTGTACGTCTTTATCATAAACTGATATCAAAACGAGGTGACAATATTACCCCATCACGACTGTTTTAAAAACCAAATCAGCATTGGACAAATTGTACTGATGAATGGTACAATAATGTATCTGTTGGTAGAAATACTATGAAGGGACGGACTAAATCTGCTGCTGAGGCAGTTGGCTTGACTGTAAATAATGAAAAGATATCAAATTATTCGAATAGATCAAATGCTGTTAGCAAATTGGCAAGAAGTGACGTAGAAGAACAGTTGCTATAAATTACTGGTCATAGCAAGCGAAATTCTGTAGAACCATACTTGAATCATGATCAAAAACACCACAACAAGATCCTGAATATAATGCGTTGTAATAAATCTTCAATAATAGACAACATATAATGTTGAGTTAAATTTGAATAATTTTACTTCCACTTACAGTACCTACTTTAAAAATTTATAAATGATTTGTTGTGTTGAGTTATGAATATTTTTGTAACGAAATTTTCCGCCGAATATCACTCGGACATTGACTTATGCCTCTTAATTTTAAGACAAATTCCTCAAGCTTGAAGTGGGAATTGGTCCTAGCGACACCAAGAAACAAAGAGGACCTCCAAGAAAAACTCGTTTCCACGATATTGGTAACTCAGATATTTCCTCCTTCGCTCAGGGTAAATAAAACCGTATTTACATATTTCCCTATAGGTATAAGAAATAAATATGTCTGAACCGGGGTCGTCTGTGCACCCATAACGTAGACAACGTAATTCCAAACAAGTACAAAGGAATTTTCGTATTCAAAATAGGTGGTCATTTTGCATATAAATGAATCCAAATTGAAAATGCCGAAGTGAGCATTTTGAGTAAAGGGATTAGCAATTTATATGAGTGGAGCCGGGTATTCCGCATCCATGCCTTTATAAGTTTATTGGTGCAAAAAAAGGGTTAATGGAAGTGGATATTGTTATAAAGCGCCTATTCTGTTGTTCTGTGGGTCTTATCGAAATGTTTTCGGTGTTTATCTCCCGAAATTGCGAACAGTTTAATCGATTGAATTGGGACACTTTCGTATTGGACTGCTGCTTCATCTTTGTTGTTCCATCTGGAATATCCCCAAAAATCGTTGTAAATCTACCTTAGAGCGATTGAAACCAAAAGCTGAAAATAGCAAATATCCTCTTTTCTATTCAGATTTCATCGATTCCACACGTAAATACATGCTTCTTCCCACTGAACTAGATGAATTATTCATTCCTGGTATGAACAGATGTTTTCGCAATAGCTCGACCATCAACGAGTTCACGAGCTTTTCAGCCCCCTGTTATTATAATTACCTGCCGTTTCAGGGGATGCTTTCAAAAATGAATTAGCAAAACATCCAAAATTTTACTGCCGCACAGGAACAACGTATAATGGACGCATTCATTTGGATGATTTATGATTATTCGCAAATCCTAAAGGTAACAACGATTTTTGCCCCACATGTTACGACTGGCTCTTATCACTCGATTCAAAGCTGACTGGAGAGGCAAAATTCTCTTGGATTTCGTTGCAACCACTTCTTGATTCGTGGTATCTTAAATTGACTAATAAGACCTAATGGAGTGTGAACTGATAGCGTCATTTTTGGAAGTCCTTCTCGAGCCTTCAGGCTAGAGAGAGGTACTATTTGGGTGAGATGAAACTGAAATTCATTGTGGTTTGGGAAGCCTTCTCTTGAGTGTGTATATTTGGGCACTTTATATTGATATGTGGGGAGATGGTTGGTTTAATTGAGAATATGTTGACGGACAGGAGATTTCGTGTTTTTATTGATGGTGATAGTAGTAGTTTCAAGACATTGAATAACGGACTTCCCCAAGGATCGGTGTTGATATTCCTCATGCTTCCTCCGAGAAATTTATTCATGCAGATGATATTGCTCTTGCCTTCCGTCATTCTGATTTCAACATTCTTGAGAATACTTTAACTGAAGATTTAGAAATTTTGAGGAACTTTTTTCTGGAGTGGCGTTTATGCCCGAGTCCCACTAAAACGGAGGTGTCGTGTTTTCATTTGAATAATCATCAAAAGCATAAAACTTTGAGGGTTAGTTTCATTAATACAGTTTTAAACCATAATTTCACTCCAAAAGTATCTTGGAATAAAACTAGATTCTTCTTTGACTTTTAAGGCTCATTTGAAAAATTTACGTCTAAAGTTGAAGACAAGGAATATTATAATTCAAAAATTAGCTGGTACATCCTGGGGTGCCGATGCTTCCACTCTTCGTACGGCTTCTTTAGCCTTGGTTTTTTTGCAGCTGAATACTGCTGTTCTGTTCGGTTGAAAAGTTCCCATGTCCATAAAATTGATGGGCAACTCAATATTTCTTTGAGGATTATAACTGGAACCATTTAATCTACTCCATTAGCTTGGTTACCAGTTCTTTCTAACATAATACCTCCACATATTCGTAGACAGGTTGCTGCCATGAAGTCTTGGGAAAAATTTCATTCCTTTCCAAATTCATTTCCTATTATGAGTTATATGCCAGATACAAGACTGGCTAGATTGAAATCTCGAAAGCCTTTATGGATAAATAATTTTCTTTATTCCGAAAAAATCATGAAGAAATTTGGAGTTCGGAATGGACTTCATATGATTTTTTCAATAAAAGTTTAATTCTCGATCCTTCTGAGAAAGTTCCCGGTTTTCATCTGTCTAGGAAAAATTGGTGTCTATTGAATCGTCTAAGGACAGGTCATGGACGTTGTAATAGTATGCTCTTCAAATGGAATGCCATTGATAGCCCGAGTGTGAGTGTGGGCATGAAGAGCAAACTATTGACCATTTGGTCAATAATTGTTCAATATATAAATTTACAGATGGTTTTAACTCTATTCCTTCAGTATCTGATTCATTTTTGAGATGGGTTGGTACCTTCAAAACAATTTGGATATATTAGTTGATTTTGCTTTTCCGTTTTTTCTCCATTTGGTTTTTGTTTCAGATTATTGAAAAATGCTTTATCAACTCCTTTGAAGAAATGAAGAAAGAATTACATTCGTAAAAAAAGATGCCTTCCAATATGAACATTCGAAAACAAATCCAATATCCCTACACTTATACGGGGAGAAGTTTTTGCTGAGGTTTTTATCTGTGCTCTTGCATCATACGCAGAACTGTATGGTGCCCCGTTTGACATCCCTCTGCTAATTCTGAGATTAGGAGCGGGGAATGGATCAATATGTTTGTTTGAATGATCTGTTCCTTGTTGCCTTTTCGAGACACATGACATAATTGGAAACAAATCTGTAACAGCTCCATTTCACTTCAAGTCACAGATTCATTCTGTTTGTTAATTGGAAAGTTGAATGGAGTGGTACACATTTCTTATACTCGGTAGTCATGTTGGAACGCTTTTATTAGATTGAATATGTGGAGAAATTAGTAATGAACATTTTATTGTTTATTTTGCGTACATATTTCCTTTATTAACTGAATTATGGTATTGACTGTCTATTTTAAGTATGGTTACTGATTCCAAAGACATGGACAATGTTTTCAATCATCTTCCATTTTTGAAATTCATATTGAATGTTTTTAAGAGCTCCCTCAGAACCAAGTTATTTCTAGTGATGAAGATTTCTGTAAAGTGTCACGTTTTTAGTGAGAAAATCTCTATAATATCCTGAATTTCTTCGCATTTCAATGTTTTCCATCCGAAAATCTCATGATATAAGATTCTCGATTGGATGAAGCTGAGTGAAATATCTTGTTGTAGAAGATGTAGGTCCTCTCTATCGAAAGTGATCGATGTCCCTACACCACTCTCTCATCATGCGGCACTAAGCCTGTGAGGTTAGACATAAATTTGACGTTTGATGGAGAAGAAATTGGCGAGAAATGGAGAGCTGAGAAACCCGAAAATATCCGATGAATATCCAATAAAAATGACATTAATAGAGGTGTCCCAGGAAACAGCTGTGTTCCTACAGCGCCATCCATCAAAGGTATAAAGCGGGGGAGACAAAGTGTGCAAACATGGCTTGGAGCGCAGCCCTGCCCAGCTCGCTATCCATCAAATACTCAATGCTCGGCCAGCCCCGCTTATCAGTCTGTCGGTTGTCTTGTATGGGCCTTGGTACAGCTCTTGTCTGATACGCTGCCTGGGTCGTTTATTAAAATTAAATAACCTATCCGTTCTGAACCGCTGTGGGGTTTAAACGTTACGCCACTAGAGCAGCTGTTCCTGTATTGAATCGATGGTCTGGAGAGATGAGAGCAACAGCATGCTCCTGCTGCAGCAGACCTAGTATAATTGAAATGCACACACAACCAAACTTACATATGCAACCATAAGAAAAATTTTATTTGCTTTGTAACTGTGCAAGTGACGTTACCAGTTTTTATCTTCTTACAGATTGTTGCCATTGATGAGCTTTATACGAGGATAAATTGAAAAATTCTTAGCCTACTACAGAACCAAACAAAATTTCAATGTCAAGATATTTTATTACTCAAAATATTCTCCTCTTAATTGAATACATTTATTACAGCGAACCTGCATCGTCTCTAGACCTTTCAAAAAAATGTTTCTTCTTGCTCTGCAAACCAGTCCTCCACAGCTTTTATTACCTCCTCGTTGAAAGAACTTTTAAACTTTTTTTCAGTTGAGGAAAGAGATTATAGTCGTACGGGGCCAAATCTGGTGAAAAAGGGGGGTGTTCCAGTAATTCTAATCCTAAATCACGAATTTTTTGCATGGCAACATGAGATTTGTGTACTGGGGCGTTGTCCTGTAAAAACAAAACACTTTTGGATAGCTTTCCGCGTCTTTTCTCTTTAATTTTTTCCAGTAGGGTGGTCAGTAATGTCGAATAGGAATCTCCAGTAATTGTTCTACCCTCATCCAAAAAATCATGATTACTCCATGGCAATCCCAAAAAACTGAAGCAAGAGCTTTTCCAGCAGATTTTTGGACACGAATCTTCTTAGGTCTTGGAGAACCAGAGTGTCGCCATTCCATCGATTGTTGCTTCGTTTCTGGATCGTAGAAATGTACCCAAGTCTCATCCATAGTTACAATCCGGTTCAAGAAGTCTACATCGTTTTCAAATGGAGCACAGATCGAACGCGATGCTTGTACCCTTGCACGCTTTTGATCAACATTCAAACATTTGGGGATCCCTTTTGCAGAAATTTTTCCCATGTCCAAATTGAGGTGAGCTATATGATGAACGCGTTCGTATGAAATCTTCAGTGCTTCAGATATCCGTTTTAGCCCAATTCGAGGGTCTGATAAAATCATGTCATGAACTGCATCCAGATTTTCGGGGACTGACACAGAAACTGGCCTTCCCAATCGGTCATCATCTTCAATGGAAAATTTACTTCTTTTGAAGCTTTCGCTCCAATTTTTCACGGTCGCATACGAAGGACATTGATCACCAAGGGTATTAAGCATATCTCCGTAAATCGGCTTACCTCTGAACCCTTTTAAATACAGGTACTTGATGATGGCTCGATACTCCAATTTTTCAATTTATTGCGTAACTCTGGTTTACTTTTTTGACGTCGAACTCTACACTGACACTTCTAATAAGTTATTGTTCGTTGATATGGTATCGCAATATTTTGTCTATGCATGGAACCGGTCTAGGCTAACTTAATATCAATGCATCCTCGTACTATAGCAAAAGTTCACCGACACCAATTTTCCGATATCAACAGTCAAGAAATTCACAAGGAGTCCCCTAAAAATTGCCTATTATCCCAGTTTCACTCAGTTATGTCGTGGATTACGAGTGTTTCGTCACTGCAGGTCTCCCTCTTTTTGCGAGCCTGTTTGATGGCCTTCGATCGAGTTGGAAATAGCGTGTAAAAGCTTCTTTACAAAAGCCTTTTTCGATGCCAGATTTGAACGCGAATTCTGTATATGGTCGCCTCCCGCTGCTTCTATTTGCTGTGGAAATATTCCTATTCAGGTTTTCGATCGATAATTTCCGCCACCTGTTCGACTGATTGTGAATGTCAAGGATGAAGCTTAGGGTATTTGAATCCTGGTGGGTTTGCGAAGTTTTTTGCATCCATGTCTGGAGATTCTCTGCTTTCGTTGAAAGTAGGTTCTAGATTACGAGGATATATTGGAAAATTCTTAGCCTACTATAGAACCAAACAAAATTTCAAAGTCAAAATATTTTATTACTCGACAAATTCTCCTCTTAATTGAATACTTTTATCTCAGCGAACCTGCAACGTCTCCAGACCTTTCGAAAACATGTTTCTTCTTGCTCTGCAAACCAGTCCTCCACAGCTTTTATCACCTCTTCGTTGGAAGAAAATTTAAGATCTTTCAAATTTTTTTTAGTTGTGGAGAAAGATGATTTTCAGACAGAGCCAAATCTGGTGAATAAGGGGGGTGTTCTAGTAATTATAATACTAAATCACGAATTTTTTGCATGGCAACATGAGATTTGTGGACTGGGGCGTTGTCCTGTAAAACAAAACACCTTTCCGCTTTCCGCGTCTTTTCTCTTGATTTTATTCCCGTAGAGTGGTCAGTAATGTCGAATAGTAATCTCCAGTTATTGTTGTACCTTTATCCAAAAAATCAATTATGATTACTCCATGGCAATCCCAAAAAACTGAAGCAAGTACTTTTCCAGCAGATTTTTGGAGATGAAACTTTCAGGTCTTAGAGAAGCAGAGTGTCGCCATTCCATCGATTGTTGCTTTGTTTCTGGATCTTAGAAATGTACACAAGTCTCATCCATAGTAACAATTCGGTTTAAGAAGTCTACATCGTTTTGAAATCGAGCACAGATCGAACGCGATGCTTTTACCCTTGCACGATTTTGGTCAACATTCAAACATTTGAGGATCCATTCTGCATAAATTTTTCTCAAGTCCAAATTGACGCGAACTATATGATAAACGCGTTCGTATGAAATCTTCAGTGCTTCAGATATCCGTTTCAGCCCAATTCGACGGTCTGATGAAATCATGTCATGAACTGCATCGATATTTTCGGGAACTGACTCAAAAACTGGCCTTCCCGATCGGTCATCATTTTCAATGGAAAATTTACCTCTTTTTAAGCTTGCAGTGCAATTTTTCACGGTCGCATACGAAGGACATGGATCACCAAAGGTATTGGGCATATCTTCGTAAATCTGCTTACCTCTTAACCCTTTTGAATACAGGTACTTGATGATGGCTCGATAATCCAATTTTTCGATTTTCACAATTTCGGTGGACTTTTTTTTAATTCATTGCGTAACTTTGGTTTACTTTTTTGACGTCGAAATCTACACTGACACTTCTAATAAGTTATTGTTCTTTGATATGGTATCGCAATATTTTTTTTATGCATTGAACTGGTCTAGGCTAACTAGATATCAATACATCCTCGTATTTACAGTTACCAAGATACTGAATTCATTCCATTTGGCTTTTCCCCACTTCATAGGTTCTCGAACGAAACCCCCAAATAATTTGTATCACATTTAAATATGATTACCTATTACTCAAAACATTCAGTCCCCTTGTTGTCCCTTTTATTCATCCCATTTCATCAGAAATTCTATCGTGAAATGTACCAGTTCTGTATCACTCCCAGGAATCTGTATCTTAGGAGGTTTCCTGTAATGCAGATTTGAATAAGAGACAAGACCTCGGTGTATTTCTGTTTACATGATGCTTTTATAGCAGAAATCGTTGAAGCATCCCGGCTTCCATATATTATGCAAAAATCTTCCTTTCTGTTCTGGGGGCACTCTTTGATATTATAAACAAAAAAAAATGGTGGGAGTTTGTGAAATAAACCGAGTTGATACATACACCGGAACATGTCGCAGTTGAACATTTTATACCATAATCAGGTACATTAATAGATATTTTCTGTGCCTTGCAAAACAGAGGAACTTAGGTTAACCTATATTTATATGAATAAGACACATAATTTGTATTCATTTTCAGAAACTTTCAATTGATAATTGAAGTATCAATTATGACATTTATGTACGAAGAATAATATCTGCCAAATGGCTTTCTCTCGCAGCTCTACAGACGTCTACTCTTTTGTTAAAATTTTCAATGATATTTAGACATAATTGAGGCTCTGTCTCACTAATTACACGAATAATTTCATCCTTCATTTCAGGAATCGATGGTGAATTATTCGTAGACCTGGCTTTTCATATAACCCCAAAGAAAATAGTTCAACCAATTGACATCACCGTTTCTATAGATGATTCGTCCAGAAAATGTTTGTCTCAAGAAATCAATTGTGTCATTTGAGGAGTGAGGTATAGTGTCATTCTTCTGAAACCAAATGTCCTCTAGATCAATAATCATAAATTCAGGTCACAAAATTCGATTTTCATCCGACGATATCGATCACCATTGACAGTTACAACTTTACCAGCAGCATTTTCAAAGAAGTGAGGTTCGATTACACCTCCTGACCATAATGCACACCAACCAGTGAATCAGTTAGGATGCGTCGGTTTCTCATGAATAATTCGTGAATTTTCCCTACCCTGAATACGACAATTTTGTTTATTAACAAAGCCACCAAGTTCAAAATGTGCCAGATCGGAAAATATGATTTTTTGAGAAAAATCAGCTGGTTGTTCATTGATGAAATTGACAAATGAACGACGTTTCAAATGAGAAAATTGCTTCAGTTCCTGTGTTATCTGAACCTTATATGCCTTCAGAGCTGAATCCTTGATGGACATTTTAGGGTTTTCAGCAACACTTTCACGAACCAAATCAGTATCTTCTTGTGAATGACCGCTACGACTGTATTTTTCACTTTTTTGATCTTCCACAGAACACTTTTCACAGAACTCTGATTTTTATAAAATAATTCAACAAATTGAACGCGTTGTTGTATCGTGTACGAAGCCATTTTTATAATCGTGATACATCGCTCTTCTTAAATAATATACAAATAACAAGAAGGATTCAGTGTGCCATTTATATTTCATTCATTCTAAAACGCGCAATTCGAAACACTCCATAGGTTAGGATCCTCATAGGTTCTGTCAATAAGGACTTACAGCTCCATCTGGTCTAGGTATAGGTTTATCCACTTACTAAGACAAATTTTCTATTCACTCTCTCCTACTGAGTGATGAGAAGACATTACGCCAGTATCGCTATTTGACATGTTCATAACAAGCGCCCGTAATAATCTCGTTGGTAGTTGACAGCCGTAACAAGTTCTTTTTCTTTCTTGAAGGCCTTCATATCAGATTTCACCCTCAATTATGTCTTACGTCCAAATCTTCAACCTCTTGACGTTGTTCTGAAGCTCGCAGTGGATTTGAGAGCTCGAACAGCTATATTGAATATTTATGCTACTAACGAAACCCTCGAAAGGTATAAATCCATCAAATTGCCATGTTCTCTCTACCCGATTGAAGTTCGGTGATTTATCGGACACTCAAAATTCGGGGAATAAAAGGAAAGGAAAACAATAAAAGATATCCCCGGGATACTCGCGAGCATACGAGAACGACGAAATATCGAGGTCATAAAATTGACGTCCGACATAACTTATCATCTCGACGAACTTGAGAAACCCCTCAAGATGACACAAGTACTAATGGAAAATTCATTATATATGAAAGAACTCCACTACCAGCCACGAAAGAACGAAACCTTTGGAAGATTGAATAGCACTGAAAGCATTTCCAAGACAATTAATTACATTCACGATCTCTGAGGAGCAAATGAAGTGCTCCATCTTCCAATAGAGATAGCTGGGGTAACAGCCTTTGTAGTTGGTTGGAATTCTTGATTCGTTCTGAAAGGGGGCATTATCGGTTGAAAAATTCGTGGAGGCACTGTCGCAGACATAAGGAACATCCTATATTTGAATAACCACAAGTCTATCTTTGCGTGTGATGGCATCAGACACTCTTACTCTTACCCTTTTCTGAGTTCCGAAAAATAATCTGAACGCAGCAATGAAAAATGGAATAAGTTTAAGGCCGATTTGAACTACGTGGGAATAAAGTGAAAGGAAAATCCTGAAACATTCAATTTGAATTTTGGAGTTTTATTCTTCTTTTAAAAATATCCTGCTTGCCCAAACTGGTGGAAACGTTTTCATGTTTTAATCTGACCCCTATCAAGAAGATATGAAATACTGACCAAACCCTAACAGTTTCTTATTTCTATTGCCACTTACACCAAAACCTTCCCCCTTTGCCAAATAACCTATAGATGGGAAACCATTTGCTCCCCCCTGTCCATAAAATTCAACCGTGATTAATACCCTCAAGACCGCAAATTAAAGCTTCGAACAGAACTCTACATTCGAAATTAATCGTTAGTATTGGAGTCGATAACCAACCCTATTAATCGCAAAATTCAATGTGCGATACGCTTTTGTCCGATTCAGAAAATGATAGATTCGATTCTGTAGCGAAAACCGCAACGATGGCCGTTTATTTTGTACGTATATATCACGTAATTGGTTTGAGTGACCAGTAATTATAGAATACTAATTGAGGGTTATAATTATTTTGCATGTAATTCATGAAAATCCCTCAGGATACCGATTTGCTATTAGGAATATGGGATGTTTTTCCGCCTGGACGATTTTCATGCTCTCCTGACGGCTGTATGCCATACATAAATAATGCATCAGCGAGTGGTATGGGGTTGGAATTATTATCTATCAAATAAATTTTTTTGTTTGAATTATTCACAGAGAACACTACCCTAAAATTGTCGAACAGTGCCCCTAAGTGAAAATAATTGATAAAAGTCCAATTTTCATTAATTTCAATTGAGAATGCTACAGATTTTCATCCCTGTTAGGGGTGTTCATTATTTTTCGTCATACGGAGAATCTCTTGTCAAATTTCAGTTCCAAGACTTTGGAATGTGCTTTGGTTCTTAAAAATGTCCATACTGTCATTCATCCCTTATCTTTTTGAGTTAGGGGTGGAAGTCAAAGGAACAGTTCTGTATGGGCCCTTCTGGTCTAGTCAATAAATTCCAATGTTTGTACTTCGGAAATGATATTTAAAAAAATCCCAACGTATTTCTACATTTTTGACCTATAGTCTTAACACCAGTTTTCATGAGAAACAGATTGCTTAAAAATTTACATCCTATTTTTCATCCCTATCTTTCATCTTTTCATGTTAGGGGTGTATTTCTATTTCGAATCAAGATTTCTCATGTAAATTTTTATGGTAGTGATAAAGATTATCGTATGCAATCTGACATACACGACTATACCACTAGAGATTAATTCCATCAGAAAAAACACCGTTCGGAGTACTGTGCCATATCGATGGGCAACACACACAACCCCTTATACTAAGAAACCTGCCAAAATTGAAATTTAACATTCAAATGAAGGACAAATAAGTCGGCAATGTCTTTTATTCAGTATAAAATGCATTTCATTTTAAAGGTCATGATTTCGTTTCTGTATTCCTTTTATTTTTACATTATGTGTTAATATTCTCACTTATTCGTACATCCATATTTTCAACTTGTAAATATTATCTTTTTACTATTTATTTTCAACGTATTTATATGTTCTGCTTTTTTTAACTTGTGAATATTATTTCTTCTGTACAACTATGGTTATATACACTGTATTCATTCTTCATTATTTATACATATTGTTTTGCAAATATTATTTTATCTATACACTCAATTAATCAATTTTCAATCTTATGTATCCACGTTGTTCTTGTAATAAAACTCTTTGTTTATTTCTGTGGTTAAGTTGTTTCGTGTTTTATCCTATGACTTTTTTTCTTCTAAATATATAACATTTGAAAGCAATTATTGAAATTGTGCGAACTACAATAAACTCCTCGCTCTCTCTTAAGAAATATGTAAATTTAAAATAATGGTTTATTTCGACCTCATGAATCTACAGTCGAAAAACTTACCTAAGATTAAATGTATCTTGACCTTATCAAATCAAAAAAATCAAAATCAAATATGTTTATTAGTACGTTGTTTCATTTACCTTTTCGAAATATGAATTATTCTTTGATCCTAGAAATATGAATCCCGTTTCATATCCGAGTACATGAACAAGTTAAAATTAAATTCTCAGTATAAATAGAAGTATCGAGTTTCTACAAACACAGGGAATAACACAAAATACGTTCTCTATTCCGGATATGCCCTAGGAAAACCGATACGTCAGAACCTGCATAGGTCTTCACTCCGGCCAAACCACTTCAGCAAATCCGAACTTTCCTTCATTTGGTGAAATTCAATTCCTCTAACAGTTTTACTTTCCCAGTTCAGAAATAGAGACGAGTATCCGCTCGATTGCCAGAAACATTTCGGCAATCAATCGCTCTCCGTCTCCCTCAAATGATGGTTTTTTCCTAATAACCTAACAGTTAATTCACTTAAACCATCGGTTCTTCCGGTGACCGTCACCTTGCACTCTTTAAGAATGAAAATCACGTAGTATAAAAGTTGCTTCAACATATAATATAACATATAATGCCGTTACGTGAGAACTTCTGGATAGTTTAGGGAATTTGAAGCCTTCCCTGAGTGGCCCGGAAACTCGGTGAACGGAATTGATTTACCGGAAGATGATAAGGTTTTTGTTGAACATTCAATCTTCGAGCCGAAGTTTAACGCTAGTCCTCTACTGGGAAGATGAACGTACTGATTTACGGCATTCTAGGAAATGGAGATTGCTTATATTCTGTGATTCGAGTGCTCGCACTATTGAATAATATTGTATGGAACATTGAGTGTGTTGAAATTGAGGTTTGTGCCCTAAATCGTTGGAGAGGGTGATCTTTCCTTTTCTCTGGGTTACAACATCGGACCACACCTTCCTACCTTGCTATACATTTTCATATAGAAGGTTGAGTTTATAATCGTCGGTAAATAAGTAAGTAAATACACTGCGCAAAAAAATTACTGCACATTATGGAAATCTCAAATTTATTCTTCAACTGAAGGTGTTTTCAATGATAATTATTTTTATCAGAATTATGCATGCATATGTTATCCACTTTCAACGTTTTTCTTCAATACAGATGTTTTCTCCCAGCAGGAATAAAAAAGATGATATTATCCGATTTTCAATGTATTGGCTCCATTCTAAAATCAGTTGTTCTCGATCAATTCTAGTGATCAATAGTTTTTCTTTCGTTTGATTTTCTACACTCGATCGCTATGCAACACGCAACACGCAATTTGACCCAAGAGGAATGTGCCCAAGCGGTAGTTTTGCGAGAAGAAGGGTGGATATACACAAGAATTGCAGAAAGGATTGGAGTTTCCCATACAAGTGTGTCCAGAATGTTGCAGCGATTCAGGGAGACAGGTATGAATGTCCGAAGACCAGGACAGGGTAGACCACGGATAACAACTGCCATTCAAGAACGAAACTTGAGAGTTTCTTCGTTGAGACAACGGTTTGCAATCGCTCGCCTCCTTCAAAATCAGCTTGAGCAAACTCATGAGGTGCAAATTAGCACTCAGATAATAAGAAATTGCCTCAGAGAATATGATTTAAGGCCTCGTGTCGCGGCAAGAGGCCCAGCTCTTACCCCAGCCCATCGAAAGGCGCGTTTGGATTTTGCGAGAGAGCATATCCATTGGGAAGAGGCCGATTGGGAAAGAGTTCTCTCCACAGATGAGTCTAGATTCTGCCTCTACCATTGTGATCAACGTTCCCTTGCATACAGACGTCGGCATGAAAGATATGCTCAGTGCAATTTCCTGAATACTACTGGTTTCGGGGGAGGATCGATTATGGTATGGGGTGGAATATCTTTGACTGCTCGCACAGACCTAGTGGTCGTTGATAATGGAGCTATGAATGCTGATAAGTATATAAGGAACATTCTTGAAGAGCATGAAGTGCCATTTGCCCCATACATTGGTGAAAATTTCATTTTTATGGACGATAATGCCAGACCCCATCGTGCGCGCATCGTTCGGGAGTACCTTGAAGAGGTTGAAGTCTCTCGAATGGAATGGTCAGCAAGAAGTCCAGATCTCAATCCGATCGAGCAGGTTTGGGACAACCTCAATAGAAGGCTGAGAATCATCCAGCTACTCTTAATGACTTAGGAATCCAACTCGGAGAAATCTGGGGAGGATTAGTTCAGAACATTTTAAGATCACTCATTTTGAGTATGAACCGTCGTTGCCGATCTGTAATTAACGCAAGGGGTGGAAATACCAAGTATTAAATCACTTATCAGCATTTGAGTATTTTGAAAATTGTTCATTTCTCTTTTTTCACATATGATTCGGTGAAATCCTGAATTTTTCTTCCATTTAATGTGTCTTGTTTCGTTCAAAACCTTCCCGAGAGAACATAAAAATAAGTTATAAAGTCAATGTAGAGTTAACTTTCATTAAAATTGAGATTTTCAGAATGTGCATTAATTTTTTTTCGCAGTGTATATCACTTTGCTCCCTTGCTATGAATTTTCATATAGAAGGAACATCATAATTCTCCCTTGCTGTACATATTCATATAGAAGGTGGAGTTTATAATTTCATACATATTACTTGTATTATCGTTTGATGCTTGCTATGTTGAGGTAACAAGAAAATACAGTTTGTTGTTAACAAAAATGCACAGAGAGTGCATTCACATTTCACCACTTCCTCATCTTCTTCGTAGTTGTTATCTGAGTACGGATAACAACTTAGCGCAGTAATCATCAAGATTACCATAGGGTGCTTATAGCCATTATTTCCGCCTGTAAATTGAAAAGAGTTCTTGCCCTATCGGCATGGAAAGACCCAGTTTAGGACCACATATTTTTGTAAATCCATCAGCCTTTTCATAACTAACTCCCAATGCCACATCGCCCTGGCACTCATAAGAGAATCTCTTTGTTGCCTTTGGCCAGTTTCTTTGTGGATTCAGATCCAATTTCATTCAGAACATCGAATGAATTATTATGAACTTCAATCCAGAATACCGCGTGTTTTCCATTTCATAATGAGAATCGATTTTACATCTTTTCTCTTATCTCGCGCATTTCGTTATCTTCCGCTATGTACAGTTCGTGAGAAACAATCAACATTATCCCGAAGGACGAAAATCATACGTGAGGTCTAGGACTGATAGCACCACGTAGCTTCCTCTGACCCATATCAAATTATCTGGAGCGCAAGAGAACACAAAACAGTGCGAATTGTTGGCAGACTGCTTCCTCTGTCCCATTTCCATAATTCTCATCCTCCCCGAAAAATATTTCATCATTTATAAACGTCTTCTCGGATAAACGAAAAACAACATATATTTGTTTTCTTGCAACTTCGTGGGTAGCTGTTAGCTTTTGCCCTAATAACTTAGCTCCAGACGCAAGGAATTTGAGGTATGACATCTTTGTTCTGGAAAAGAAGCATGGGATTATTTTTGGAGCACTTGGCGTTTTCGGTATCCTCCTGCTAAGATGATTTTACGACTCGTATCTCGATTGATGTCTTCTATTGTGGATTCTCTAAAATTGCTCAACAGATCTGCTTCGTTGCTGATGAGGCTCCATTTAATAATACTCACTCTGCTCTATATTGTCGTGTAATTGAGCGTTTAGAAATCGTTCGAAAATATCCGTTGTTATTCGCGATTTCTTTCACATCTGCTGTCAATTTATTTCGAAAGCTGTCAGTTTTTTTCGGTCGAATTCTTGAACTCGAATGCTTCAAGGAGGACCTACCTTTGAAGAGCTTTGTAGAGGGAGTCCCATTTCCATGTCAGGTTCACGCTGAATCCATAGGTGTATTTTCGGAGAGAAGGATAATTTATTTTCTCAACCTCAGACCTTTTCACCTTCGTCCAAAGATCCACAAATGAAACGTAATGAAGTGATAACAGAATGATGATTCCCTCCGAATATTTGCCGATTTTCTGTAGACGAAGCAGGATGATATTCAGCGATTAAGCAATTGTAATTTTCATCCGACTGAAATTTTCCTCGCAGTATCCGCAAACGGAATTCTCAGCAATTCATCTGCTGGAGCTCCTCGTCGCCAGTTCTATGATTCGCATATCAGTGCAAACATACCCGAAACTTACAATTCATCCAGAATTGGTCTATTATGAAACTCGACGGTGCGTTCAAAACCCGTCTATGTTCTGAGAGCTGATTACTGGAGTGGCAGAATCACCCAAAACGTTATTCTGGTTCTTGTCGAGCCGTTTGCGAGAGATGAGGACGGCAACAGCAGGAGGGACCATTCAACCGAATCGACAAACACGACTGCCTGATTTTTATCTCTTTGTACTGACATTTTGCCGAAGTGTTTGTTTCAAGTCAGTCCTAAGATACGAACTAACGTTTGTGTTCTGAGAGTTCACGACATTCTTAGTCGTTACAAATGTTCTGAAGGATTCCTCTGATGGTGATGTTCTGTGAATCTCACCCATTAGATGGGAGGAGTGGAACAATGTGGAAGATTATAGAAGAGTTTGGTTCATCGAAAACTTCAGATCTCATATTTCGATTGTGTACACTGCGCAAAAAAATTAACGCACATTCTGAAAATATCAATTTTAATGAAAGTTAACTCTACATTGACTTTATAACTTATGTTTTATGTTCTCTCGGGAAGGTTTTGAACGAAACAAGACACATTGAATGGAAGAAAAATTCAGGATTTCAGCGAATCCTATGTGAAAGAAGAGAAATGAAAAATTTTCAAAATACTGAAATGCTGATAAGTGATTTAATACTTGGTATTTCCACCCCTTGCGTTAATTACAGCTCGGCAACGACGGTTCATACTCAAAATGAGTGATCTTAAATTGTTCTGATCTAATCCGTCCCAGATTTCTTCGAGTTGGATTCCTAAGTCATTAAGAGTAGCTGGATGATTTTCTGAACTTCTCAGCCTTCTATTGAGGTTGTCCCAAACCTGCTCAATCGGATTGAGATCTGGACTTCTTGCTGGCCATTTCATTCGAGAGACTTCATCAACCTCTTCAAGGTACTCCTGAACGATGCGCGCACGATGGGGTCTGGCATTATCGTCCATGAAAATGAAATTTTCACCAATGTATGGGGCAAATGGCACTACATGCTCTTCAAGAATGTTCCTTATATACTTATCAGCATTCATAGCTCCATTATCAACGACCACGAGGTCTGTGCGAGCAGTCAAAGATGTTCCACCCCATAGCATAATCGATCCTCCCCCGAAACCAGTAGTATTCAGGAAATTGCACTGATCATGCAAGGGAACGTCGATCACAATGGTAGAGGCAGAATCTAGACTCATCTTTGAAGAGAACTCTTTCCCAATCGGCCTCTTCCCAATGGATATGCTCTCTTGCAAAATGCAAACGCACCCTTCGATGGGATGGGTTGAGAGCTGGGCCTCTTGCCGCTACACGAGGCCTTAAATTATATTCTCTGAGGCGATTTCTTATTGTCTGAGTGCTTATTTGCACCTCATGAGTTTGCTCAAGCTGATTTTGAAGGAGGCGAGCGGTTGCAAACCGTTGTCTCAATGAAGAAAATCTCAAGTAACGTTCTTGAATGGCAGTTGTTACCCGTGGTCTACCCTGTCCTGGTCTTCGGACATTCATACCTGTCTGCCTGAATCGCTGCAACATTCTGGACACACTTGTATGGGAAACTCCAAACCTTTCTGCAATTCTTGTATATGTCCACCCTTCTTCTCGCAAAACTACCGCTTGGGCACATTTCTCTTGGGTCAAATTGCGTGTTTCGCGTTGCATAGCGATCGAGTGTAGAAAATCAAACGAAAGAAAAACTATTAATCACTAGAATTGATCGAGAACAACTGATTTTAGCATGGAGCCAATACATTCAAAATCTGATAATATCATCTTTTTTTATTCCTGCTGGGAGAAAACATCTGTATTGAAGAAAAACGTTGAAAGTGGATAACATATGCATGCATAATTCTGATAAAAATAATTTTCATTGAGAACACCTTCAGTTGTAGAATAAATTTGAGATTTCCATAATGTGCGTTAATTTTTTCGCGCAGTGTATTTTTTATACTTCATCATTCAGTGAAGCCAAGTCCCTAAAATCCAATATTTTCGAGTTAAAAGTGGAATACTACAGTATCGGAAAAGACTCCGACTTTGTAGGAAAATGGCATGAGATAATAGCAATTTAATGTCATCGATATCAATGATACTGAATACCATATTGATAATTCATCATTTTTGGGAAATCTTCTCGAGGTAATCGGTTGATTCTTAGGTTCTCCTCATGGTCATTTGGGAAGATTCAATATTAGATAGTTCCAACTAGCGAAGCTTATGTCTTTTCCATTAGAATACTTGGAACTATGAGATGAGCTCCATTTGTATAGGTTCAGAATTTTCAACTCTATAGCAGGAAAATTGTATATGAAATCAACAGATTCAGATGAACAGTGCAGGAGATTGATTTATAATTCCTCTCACTCGAAATGATGAGGAATTTCGTTACAACGAGGTTGGTTCTAATCTGTTAACTAGAAGACCGATAAAACCGGGAACTTTCACCGACACCAGTTTTTCCTCAGGAAGAAACTTTTATTCAGATTCCATACCCCATCCCCAGGGTGTTCTGCGTTACAAGAAAGTTGTACGTGACCTGAATTGCTATAATCTCCAAATATTCCATTGACAACGCAATATCGCCCTAAGAGAGCATTTCTGAAAATACCGTAGGAACAAAGGCGGTGCATTTATATGGAAGGAATTGTTTTTCGGCAGTGAACGGAATAACCGAGTCATTAGGATCGTCGGAATCGTCTACAATAATGTTTAGGGAAAGTAGTAGCTGCGGAAGATGGAAAGAAAATCGGAGAAGTATGGGCAATCTACATATTTTCGTCATTCGTATTCTCAGCTCATTTCTATCCACTTGAAAACATATTTCTGGGGCATGAGCATCTCGGACGGACGCAAAAGAATATACATTTTTCTGCTGAATTCTTTATTACATACGTGACAAAATATGACGAGAGTGTTGTTTTAAGAATTTTACATTTTGAATGAAAAGGAGGCTCTTTTTCATAATCATTTCATTAAAATATTCAATTTGGAAACACACAGCTCCAGTTTCTATCAAGTTATATCAACATCGAATAAGAATCGTTTTTTAATTTGATATTGAAAATTTTTCAATGTGATTCTTTGAAGAAATGGAAAGCTCATATGACCTGAGGTCACATTTATACAGGATTCATGGGATTATGGTCAATTTCTTAATTTCATCATGACATCTGTCGAAAAATTGTTTTTCTTGGGTTCATGAATGAGAATCTATCTACAAGGTGGATAAACTTGAAATGTTTTAGACATCACGTCAGAGCTTTTAATGACTCATCTTTTCTTCTACTTCTGCTGCTTCTTGTTTTAAAAATCTCTATCACTGAATCAGCTATTTCAGTTTTCAAGAAAATTCATTGAAAGGAAAAGGGAAGGTGTAACTGATCCAGTCACGAACAAAAAATTCTCCTGGTTCAAGTTGAAAAAGTAGCATGCCATATGCCTCGTCTTTCCACTAGAAATATTGGAAGAATATCTCATTTTCAACATGAGATATTTGGCCGAGAATACGCGTGTTAGATGGAATCCTACAAATTCAACCAGGTGTTGCACAAAGGCTTATGGCTTCTTATGTCGGCTTTTTCAGGACACCCAACCCGTGAACCAAGAGACAGATCGCCTACATCAACCACTTCGTTTATGTGCAAACCTCAGGATGTTTGCTGTTGTAAGGCACTCAGGAGAAACAAGGAAATTCTCATATCTTCATCTCCAAATCTTTGTCCCTTTCTCGAAATTGTGAAAAAGGTTCATGTAGGCATTTTGACGAACTCGAAAATCTTCATTTAAGATTCTTAAATCAATTATAGATTTTTGAATTCTCCTTATACATACTTTATACAATTTGAATTGGTGAATCAACAAGATTTTTTTAGTTACCTTCCTGTTTCAATGATAAAAAAAATATTGTAGAATGAAAAGGATCGAACATTCTTCTCGCTCCAAACCTCCGAGATGTCATGCCAGGTTATAAGAACTGTTACTTTGAAAGCATCCTCATTAATTTCGATTTTGATATTTTTTATTTATAACCAATTCTGAAGTCCTGAGGGTACC
The DNA here is from genome assembly GCA_910592335.1 of Adalia bipunctata. Taxonomy (NCBI): domain Eukaryota; kingdom Metazoa; phylum Arthropoda; class Insecta; order Coleoptera; family Coccinellidae; genus Adalia; species Adalia bipunctata. The sequence goes on along the minus strand of OU342952.1, from coordinate 7,855,409 downwards.
ATGGTTCATAATATAAATTCCTTTCCATGAACTTTTAACACATTGAGTCATCTTGAATGATCGATCACTCATTAAAGCTGTCATCTGGATTGCTTCCCATTAACGTGGTTATGATTGATACGATTACAACAGAGACCTCTTAAACGCAGTGAGACGAGCCCAACTTAACGTCATGGTACAGATGGCGGTCTAGATGTTGGCTTATTAGACCGTGCTTCCTTCAGGAATCGTCACAAACAAGGTGCACCACAGTTGGACAACGAGATCCTTTATGAGGGGATTTAATATAACAATGGTGAAATTAATTTTCGAGGGGCAAGCTGTTGGTCATTCTTTTGCAAGGAAGTTTACGATGATGCGTCTATCTGCAGTAATCAAAGAGAAATCTATCGATATTATTTTTTGGTTGTGCATGAACAAAATTTCAAATGGTCTCAACATTCGAATTGTAATCAAAACGTTTCATATTCCCAACCAAACCCATATTTTCTTCGAGCATAGAGGAAAGTCACCAAATATGGAATACCATTTTGTTTTTGGAATATAAAGAAAAAACTTCATATTAATTAAATCAGTTTAATGTTTATACTAATCAGTCATACATTTATATGTAGTAATTAACAGCCTCTAATCAAATATATTAGTTATCTAATTAAAATCTAACACAAGAAACAAAATCACAAATGAGTAACCAAATATGGAATAGGAACCCATAAATGGAATATAAGCTCAAATCAACATAACAATAACAAAAATGGACATTAATATCTTTGAGATCAATTAAATGAATGAAACATATTGTGATAAAAGAAAGAAGTTACATAATTACTTGCAAAAGTCACAGATCCAAGTATCAAACTCTGGACCAGCACAATCATAATGTGCCCAGAGCCCACACATCAAGCATATTCCATAATTAGACACCGACGACTGTCCATATTTGGATTTTTATACTAGTTCAAACTCTTCTAAATATTTTTTCAAGTCACAATATTTTAATGACAAAAGATCACAAAATGGAGAAATAAACATAATACCGATATACTAAATAGTTTAACACTTATGTATACAAACATAACAGCTAGTATTACTCATTTACTACTTACTGAAATTTTCTTCACGACAACAAAACAAAACACGCCTGCCACACGTTAAGCGTTTGCGCAACTGACTCAATGGTGTGAGTGCGATAGTTAGTAGACCGAATGAAACAGAAGATGGTCGAATGTTCCGTTTATTACTTATAGTCTTCGAGAAATGAAGGATACTATTTCATATTTGGTGACTTCCCTCTAATAATTGAAATGAATGAAGTTTTCAGTTACTTTCGTAAGTGAGGAACGAATTGTGATTTCCTCGGCATTCAGGATAGAACATTGAGATTGAATTTCATTAAGATCTTGAGTAGTTCTCACTATAAATTTGGGGGAGTTTAAAAAAAACTGTATGGAAGGAGTGAATGATATCGATAAATGAAAAACTGTTTTCATTCCATTCTAAAACCCTATTCACTTCATTCATACAAGGTATGTATTATATTCCCTGCAAAATGTACCTAGCATAAGCATGTAGGCTGACTGTTTACCTAAACATCAAAATCAAAGAGAACATATTCAACAAAAACCCATATATGAATAGCTGCCAGTGTGGATCGATAGTTATTGTCGACCCTAAACTTCTTTCTGTAAACACTACAAAATGCCGTTTTCAATAACCCCATTTCCGTTAACCACTTTCCAAGGAATAATGCCCTTGTGTAGTTTGGGTCCTAAAAACTCCTATATCAGTCCTAAATAAACTGAAATGGAGGGACAAAAATACATTCGATCCTGATAGAACATCGGTGGAGGTCCTGTTGATGTAGGTCGACCCCTGGACGAGTGAACGATATCTAAACTCCTTTGTTCCATCTTTCGTCTCTAGTTCGGCCATGGGTGCAGACAGCAACATTATTCCTGCTCAAACATCGTGGAGAATGGAATGAAAGGAAAATAGGTCGATATTACAACTTCATCGGCCGATCTGATGAAATTTCCTGGCCCTGACCTCCAAAGAATATTCTTTTGGGAGCTATCGAAAGGAATTCTCTATAAATGATGACAAGTTTCAGCCTTCACAGTGAATGATATCTTCACAGTAGTGGATTAACCGGTACGCTTAGTTAGGTTATTACATTCACATAAGACGCAATTGAACAACAAGAGCCTCAGAGCAAAACTTAGATGTTGGAAAAAACACACCATCCGAGATTCAGCGTACTGTCTCTAATTATCTTGTCTGCCTGCAATAAATTCAGTCAAGGGTGGCGGCCGAATTCCAATATTTACAATTACATCATAATTCAATAAATTTGTCGGCATTTCCTCTAAAATCTAGGAATGTGCTACAGAACGGCCGACCAGATGTTGATTCGTTTAGGGTTGTAAAGTGAAAAATACTTGTGCAGAAGTTCTTAGGTCTGCATATTTTTTCTCACATTCATTTCACAAGATTCGAAAAGTGTTGACAGTGACGGGCGAGTTTCGTATAACGTGTAAGATTCAAATATTATGAAAAACTGAGAAGTGTTGCTGAATTGAACTATTTCTGTTTAAATTTGCACTTTTAAATCCTCGTACTCTCATTGTACGATATAATTGATTTAGAAGGTAAGCTTTACAGTGCAGTTTCATATGCTAGAATAGAAATAACATTCTTCCAATTTTTCGGCAATTCGGCATAAACATAATTCGAGCGATGATGAGGCAGACCAGTCAAATTCATTTTCCATATACGGCATACGACATAATAGTGGTTCAATACCGGGAAAAGGAAATACAAAATACGATTTACAGAAATTATTTGATTCAACCTGTACCTACGTGTTTGTACGACGAAATGACAAACAAAACAAATAATTTCGTTTCAAAAATATGGATGTACCTACATTTAGATTATCAATTTAATTGTTGCAATTTTTTCTTGACTTCCGATCATCTCCGATAGACTCATTCACTATGTTCAATAATATGTTCATATTTTACAATTCTTCAATTCTTTTGTTGTATCAATTAGATAATAATTTTTCATATATTAGCTCATCGGTTCGGATTTCATACTTCAATAGAGCGAAGTTAATGAATTTCTGTGTTATTCGTTACAGAATATAAAACAAAATTTAACATTTTCTAATCATTACAGTTGCTATTTGCATATTATGTAATATTGACGTGACACCATGTCTGACAGACGTTATATGAGCGGCTACCAAAAACGAAAGATCAAAGAAAGTAAAGAGCAGAGTAAAGCTAAGCATCCAAAATTGACAGAATTTTTTGCTCGTTTCCCAAACTGTCATTGATAAAAAATAAATATAGAACAGTTATGACAGAAAATAGACTACAGTTTTGAGGAATACTTTCTATCGAAAGTGATATAACGAGTAGTCTCGATTATGATTCTGCAATAAAAGAATTTGCTGATATTAATGAGAAAAAATCAATTTTTTAAGTGGAATTTTATGTTGTAGGTAACTGATTTACAGCTTAACGACACTTGTATCTTTTGTGATGATTAAAAAATTTGCAGATATGATATTTTGTATTTGAATTTTGGTGATATTTTTCCCTTTTTTAAGATTTTTATTCATCTTTTATATTTTGTTTTGATATACATACCTTGTATTTTATTAATTGACTTTATGTTTTGTTTTGAAAGAAGTGAGTTTTAATCAAAAAATTCTTTTGAAAAAAATCTAAAATGTTTCAGAGGGGGCCCCAAAAGTTTTTAAGCATAGGGCCCCTGAAGTAGTAAATCCGCCACTGATCTTCATTATTGAAGCTGTGAACCCAGATCTTTTTGAAAGAGTTCGACAGTCTATGAAGAGAATATCCGATGGTTGCATCCGAGCTGGAGGTAGCCACGCTTTTTCAAAAATAATCAAAGAATAAAACATCCTTGAAATAGTCAAGGAATAACCTCTAATTTTTGCCGCATGTTTATCTAACACCCTATATATTAGGATGCTATTTCGCTTCAAGGTATCAAAAGCTAGTCAGCTTGACAAGCATGTCCTATTAAAGGTGAGCCCCAAACATATAAGAGCAATTGCAATTGAAATTATATTTCAAATTATCAGTAATTCAATGTGATGAAACTGTAAAAAGACAAATATTCATGAACATCCATCACGCCAATTGAATTCTGAATCAGAGAAATTGTTGCAAAAATTCATGCTGCCTATTTATGCGACCACATGAGCCGCAGTCAATATTTCAAAACGAATTTAGAGAAATAATTTTCCGATTTGTTCGGACGGAAAATTAGTTTCATTCGTTATCATACGCAGCAGAGAGATAATGTTTGGAATCTATCCCGCGAAAATCCATTTTTGGCGTTTTCATTAAAAAATGTATGCCATGAATTGAAATCCCAATCAGATTTTACAAAATGACGGTTGCGTGTGTGTTTTGTAGGGTGGGTGGAATACGATACGAGTTGTTTTGTTGTTTCGCGTAAACAAATTCCATTGGAGTCAACAATACTACTGATTTTGGTAAAAATGTTTCACCATCAATCGAAAAGGATTCTGACAATTTCCATTGTAGAATTGATCGAACTTCATTGATGGTTTTTTCAAGTGTACATAGAGGATATTTAACCAGAAATAATTTGAATTAAACAGTTTTCTGACAAAAAAATAACTTAAAATAAATCGACATGCTTTCCTCATAAGAAAATTATAACCAATTCAATATTCAAAGTAAAACTTGAAGAATGTTTCCTATCCAAATGGATTTATAGTTTTAAGTACTATTCATTTACTATTCATTGTTTTTATTTTGTTATTTGGGGTTGATTTAGTCAGTTTCTCTGACTTTTCCTTATACAGGGTGAGTCTTTGACTTGTACATATATTTTAACTGTAGATTCCTCTCATCAAACGAAACACTTTTTTTCTATGCCATTTTTCAAAATTCGGTTTGGTTTCGAAGATACAGGGTGTCGAAAATCCATGAAAAAAACACTTTTCTGTTTATATCTTCGGAACCGTTATTTCGAATGAATTGAATGTTAGTTGAGTTTTTACTCTATTTATGGTGTATATTCCTCAATTGAAACCTATTCAATATCTCTTCTAGTATAAAAGTTACAGGGTAGTCGACTCATCAATACACGCTAAAACACCATAAAACCACTTTAAAAAGATAAACGGTTCATATTTTCAAAAGAATCAATCATTTGAGAAACTAAAAGTGTTCTTATTTTTTTCATAAAACCTGTCGTTTTCGAGTTATTTTCAATTTTACCCGGAGAAATTTGACGAAAAAATCATTAATTTCAAGAATAATCTGAATGCGTCTCTGAATTAAATATCATCGAATATTATTCCTTCTCTGATCTTTAAACGAGTTTACAATGTTGTCACAATATTTATCAACTTTGTCGAGATATTTTAATAATAAAATCCCACAAATGTGGGAGATAAAATTGAACACCAAGGAGGATTTAATACGCACAGTTTCTATTGAAAATTCATAGTTACCGGTACATATTGAAGTTAAATGTCGATGAAATACAAAATTCGGATATGAATGATGATACTCGATACAAACTACTTATTAAATTGAAATTAATGAAAAATAAAATGATACCTTATAATCTTTGTCGATGTTTCTATCTACACAATATCCTCTTGGAATTTTATGAACTCGACACGGTTAAGATTATATTGATTCACTTCACATAATAATCACATTAGAACAATAATTCACTGAATGTATTCAGAAATTCACATAATGTTTACAGTTTGTTCAGAGACTCTGGTTTGTTATTGTTTATAGTTGGCCTCCAGATAACCAATCCTTCGGTTTTCGCTCTACGCATGCGTGGTAAAATTTGGCGGCAAAGTCGATTTATGATGGAAACGGCAGAATTCATAGATATTTATACCACGGTACACAAGTGTATCGTGATTTATACTATGTTTCGTAAAAAATCCTTAACCTCGATGAAAATATCAGCAAGCTGACAACATCTTCTTGAAATTTCTGTGCAAACATTCACAGAATCGATACAAATTAGATTGGGTTAGGTTGTTTAATAATAAATCTGAATGATAAATCTGAATGAAAAGTCTTTCTTCATGATATTGTTTGGGAATTTCGAGGAAAATATGAACAAGTTATTAGTGTTTACAAACTAATCTGCAGAAAAATCGAAGAAGAAATTTATGTTGGTGGGATAAATGTGGCTTTTCAGTTGCAGATGTAATCCGATGAAACTAATCGTTTGTGTTGAAATTATCGTGTTTGCAACATTTTTATTCCAATAAGGTTAGTACTTGAGTGTTCCCTGAATGTATAAACTCAATTTCTATCGAGAAATAAGAACTTTGCATCAATTCCAGAAGATCATTTCAGAGGCGAAGTCAGCCCAATTTTTTTTTTCGAATGGCCTTATCTTTTTTTAACAGAGCCGAATTCGGAAAAATGGAAAATGAAAAAAAGGTTTCTTTTGACCTCAAGAATCTTCAGTTAAAATATATGTACAAGTCAAAGACTCACCCTGTATAATTATTGTATTGATTGTTTGAGGATTTTTATAATTTTAAGCTGGAGTGGCAAACTGTGACATTAAGGATATTCATAAGAATAAGGGGGTAGGTTCAATAGTATTAATTCCCATTGAATAACGAATCTTCAACTCAACTGACATTGTTACTTAACTGAATACTTCGTGAGGATCCACTTGTGAATCCTTTTATGTATATTCTATATTCCTTATATGGTACGTGAAAGTTGACTTTCCGAATCGCGGTGAAAAGCCTCGACAAATATTTATCCGAGATTGATGGAGGTTCAGCCACAACGACCTTCAGAAAACCGATTGCTAGTTTTATTTCTCCAGAATTGACGCCTCACCACCAGATATTTGCGGAAAAGAGCAATTTTAATTAAAATCCTTCGCCCTTATCGAAAAGCTCCTGGAGAAATTCTTCATCGATTTAATGGCGGCAACAATAACTGTCTGAGTTTATTTTTCGACACATCGTGTGGTAAGATAGCCGCAAATCATTGGGAAGGTTCAACAGATTGGCTGCCGCCCTAATCTGTATTAATGAGTGATTGTAAAGAGATTCTTAGAGGGACCAATTGTTTATCATTATTTTTATACACTGCGCAGAAAAATTAACGCACATTCTGAAAATCTCAATTTTAATGAAAGCTAACTCTACATTGACTTCATAACTTATTTTCTATGTTCTCTTAAAAAGGTTTTGAACGAAACAACACACATTGAATGGAAGAAAAATTCAGGAGTTCACCGAATCTTATGTGAAAGAAGAGAAATGAACAATTTTCAAAATACTGAAATGCTGATAAGTGATTTAATACTTGGTATTTCCACCCCTTGCGATAATTACAGATCGGCAACGACGGTTCATACTCAAAATGAGTGATCTTAAAATGTTCTGATCTAATCCTTCCAATATTTCTCCAAGTTGGATTCCTAAGTCATCAAGAGTAGCTGGATGATTTTCTGAACTTCTCAGCCTTCTATTGAGGTTGTCCCAAACCTGCTCAATCAGATTGAGATCTGGACTTCTTGCTGGCCATTCCATTCGAGAGACTTCAACCTCTTCAAGGTACTCCTGAACGATGCGCGCACGATGGGGTCTGGCATTATCGTCCATAAAAATGAAATTTTCACCAATGTTTGGGGCAAATGGCACATGCTCTTCAAGAATGTTCCTTATATACTGATCAGCATTCATAGCTCCATTATCAACGACCACTAGTCTGTGCGAGCAGTCTAAGATATTTCACCCCATACCATAATCGATCCTTCCGCTAAATCCATTCATATTCAGGAAATTGCACTGAGCATATCTTTCATGTGGACGTCTGTATACAAGGGAACGTCGATCACAATGGTAGAGGCAGAATCTAGACTCATCTGTGAAGAGAACTCTTTCCGAATCGGCCTCTTCCCAATGGATATGCTGTCTCGCAAAATCCAAACGCGCCTTTCGATGGGCTGGGGTAAGAGCTGGGCCTCTTGCCGCGACACGAGGCCTTAAATCATATTCTCTGAGGCGATTTCTTCTTGTCTGAGTGCTAATTTGCACCTCATGAGTTTGCTCAAGCTGATTTTGAAGGAGGCGAGCGGTTGCAAACCGTTGTCTCAACGAAGAAACTCTCAAGTAACGTTCTTGAATGGCAGTTGTTACCCGTGGTCTACCCTCGGGGCTATTCACTAAGCAAAGTTGCTATCCATAACAACTTTGCTTAGTGAATAGCCCCGCCTGTCCTGGTCTTCGGACAATTCATACCTGTCTCCCTGAATCACTGCAACATTCTGGACACACTTGTGTGGGAAACTCCAAACCTTTCTGCAATTTTTGTGTATGTCCACCCTTCTTCTCGCAAAACTACCGCTTGGGCACATTCCTCTTGGGTCAAATTGCGTGTTTCGCGTTGCATAGCGATCGAGTGTAGAAAATCAAACGAAAGAAAAACTATTGACCACTAGAATTGATCGAGAACAACTGATTTTAGAATCGAGCCAATACATTCAAAATCTGATAATATCATCTTTTTTCATTCCTGCTGGAAGAAAACATCTGTATTGAAGAAAAACGTTGAATGTGGGTAACATATGCAAGCATAATTCTGATAAAAATAATTATCATTGAGAACACCTTCAGTTATAGAATAAATTTGAGATCTCCATAATATAGATTGTATAGATTGGTTATCGACTGTTTTATTTATAACTTGGTTTGGCTTTATTGGGAAGGCAGTCAAAAAAACAAGGAGGACTCTTTTCCTTTGGCTCGAGCTTTCGGAATATGTTTATTCCTTCATCAGGAGCAGCTACAATATAATAAAAATACACATCATGTTCGTGGTACTTATCTCCATAATGTGCGTTAATTTTTTTGCGCAGTGTATGATGGGGTCGAATGACTACAGAAGAACCGTTCAAAACTGCGATTACCGCTGCAAAAGGTGTTCCGCAATCAAAAGTAGTTGGCATTACGTCAAATAGTTTTTCCAAGAGGTGCGACTTCAAGCTTGTTTATACGAATTAAAATAAATTTTTTTACGACCTTAAAATGGCTAGCCAGATCTATACGCACTAGACTTTTTTGTGAGACCACACTATTGATAATGTAGCTGAAACCTGAAATGTTTCAGAATGTGGGGCGGAAATTTATAATATTGTATGGAAGTTGGCATTTATAAGATGAAACTATTCATGACACTTATCTCGTTTTTCTGAACATATTTTGATACTTGTTTTTTAGTTTATGTATGTATTATGGAAACAAGAAGATATTCAAGTTTGGATCATCTTCCAGGGATAATACTTCTTTGTACTTCTTATATTATTATGATGGAACAATGGCAATGGCAAATTTGCTCTTTGAATTAATTATCATCGTATTATTTTGGATTTTAACTCCACTCTTCCAAGCTATCATGACATGAGCATGACACAATCCACTCCATATGAGAAGTGAGGAAATACATCGAATATTCCTTCCTACAAATCTATTAATACCGCTGTCAATTCCAGGCACGTGCAGGAACATGTTTCTATTTCAGGATTTCCGAAGCGCCCTTCCTTATTTTTGGAAACCACCGGTCCAACACATCTGCCACACAAAGGGACACAGGCCCCATCACTCCTACCAGAAGCTCTATAAATCCCTCTGAACAGATTCGAAATGCCTTTCAAATAAGGAAAACCGCACATTTGCGCTGCTCACAGTCGCAGATGAGGCCTGAGTGCCATCGAAAATCCCCCTCAAGAATCCATCACCCCCATTCAATAAGCGGGGTGCGACCCCAACCCCAAACTTCGTTAACCAACCGTGAACAGTTCGTCCGGAATTAAAAATAATATTTGTGAATCATTTTTGTGTGGCATTACTGAGATTCATGCTCATTTCCGCAGATGAGGACGAGGATTCAAGGCTACAAAGAACCCCATCATGTTTTCGGATATGACATGCGAAGTGCTGTCATCAGTGGATGTCACGCTCCAATTCTTTTCATCAATTTAACTCTGCTGAAGAGCTCTGAAAGTTCGTGTCCCATTTGTTAGAGCGGAATTACGAGGAGATGCGATTGTACGCCACCCCAAATAATTCTGTTCATAACAATTAGAGTAATGAAATGACTGTGTGTTTTCTGATTGCGACAATATGCTCATGTTTGCGCCAGAGAAATACATTAATGATGTGATGAGTTTATACATATTCGTTTGAAGGGATTGTCTAGTACATCAGGATGATTGGGGACACATTTTGCACAACGTTGATGAGAAAACCAGATTTGTCGAATATTCTGCTTTCCACGAAATACAGAAAAAAATTCCTCTCTAATGATAAAAAATTGAATTAAATTTTTTTTCTACAAATTTTTTTTGCGATCCTGTGTACTGAATAGGCCAAGCTTTAGAGGTCCTTACCCTCAATTGAATGAGAAAAAAGGCTATACCTACTTATGAAAGACCCCGGAAAAATTGGGTTAGGTAAAAATAATGTAAAAAATTACAACATTTTTGGTATTTTTCAAATCTGTTCGGAATTATTGTTTGAACCGTCACACAGTCAATACAACTTTTGTGGCAAATTGAAAAACAAGATGATTTCTTGGGTTACCGGATAGGTGAATTTTCCACTGACAAAATCCGGAAAAACCTTCACAGACAATTCTTTAAAAAATCATTACTTTCATAAAATTTCAAACTGAACGAATAATACTACAGAAACTTATAGATAATAACATGTAGTTCAACTGGGCAAAAAATGGTTTCTATACTCCATTCACTTTTATTTAATCACATAGGATGTCATGGTTTCGTTTTCAGGAGTTGGTTCACCTGATGAAAAGTCTGTGCGCGTACAGAAAATATCGTTAATGACAAAACGACGTTGCCAGTTTCTCTGTTTACATCAAAGTAAAAGTATCAAAGATATGCCACATTTTGTTATTTCGAATCGATCGGTGATTTTGGGGCGAAATATCGATAGGAAATCGCCTATTTTTCCGTTCTTCGTCGTCCAGAAGAAGTTTCCCGTCGATATGAGAAATTTCGTGCGTCATTTTTTCCTTTCACGACTTTTGGCGTGAGTACGAACGGCCAATTTGAATTGGACCCAAAATCGATTTATAAGCATAAATGAAGCGGAAGTAAGTACTAATCGACCTTTTTACACTTGATAACGAAGTTTTTTTTAGGTATCTGGCTGTTTCGGTATCGTTTTTGGTGCTCAAAATTCATTTGGAATGTGTAAATGAACAAAAAAGGCTTCCTTATACGATCTTCTAACGAGAGCGACCGGAAAATATGGTTCAGGTAGGATTTTCGAGGAATTTGTGTGAAAGCAATGCAATTTTTTTCCATGGCGAAAAATAATATATTTCAACAGTGATCTCTTGTACTTTTCATGCAAATAACTAGAAAAGGAATCCTTTCTATCAATTCATATAAACGTTAATTATTTTCGTCCATCACATCTTTTCAGATTCATTCACATTCTGAGAAATACGCTAAGAATGTAGAAAGGGCAACATAGTGTTGACTTGGAACATAAAATTATTTCGAAAAACATCATAGGTTCGATACAGAGTGGAATGTGCCAAATTTTCAAGGCCAGAGTTGTGATTTTATGATTGTGAATGGAGTATATGCAGTTTATTGTTTTTGTGCAATTGCCATATAAACCAATAGGTTTAGGGTACCCAGTTTTTCACTGTTTCTTAACTCTTCTGTTTTTGAGATATTCAATTCATAATGATGTAAATTGTAAGGTCCATTTTCAAGAATGTTATCAAATCAATTATATACAGGGTGTCCTCAGATCAATGAAAAAAATTTGGCAGAATCTCAAAATAGGGAGACCCCTATTTTTGATTTTTATTTTCTGAATTTCCTACCTTATACCAACTCTATTTACAAAAAGTTTTTTCAACTTTCTATTAGTACCAGATTATAGAAAAAATATCCCCATTCGAGGAAGATAAATTGGAGACTACACAAAATAATGGAGGGCGCACCATATGTGACTTGAGGGAGTCTCATGTACGTTGTTGTGTATACAGAAGGAAATCCAAATCATTTCCATACATGAATGATTTATACGTTGTCCTGGATCCTTCGTGTAGAAACCAATAAACGGAATCCTTCGAATCTAGTCAAAACACGCACAGGGAAAATCGTAACAGATATCAATTTAACAGATGGGCTAAGTGGGCCCATTCAAATTCCACAGGGAAGTAATCGAACCACACCTTCTTCAGTTGTTAAGGTGATTAGTTAAATTAACTTGGGATAGCCCAATTTCCTTAGTTTCCACTTGAGACAGTTTCCAATTGCTTCCTTTCCACTCTTTTATCGAAAGGAACACCAGAAATGTGAAGTAAATTCGACCTTATTTCATTCAGTTCCAGGAACGCACATCACAAAGAAAAATCAAAAATATGGATTTCATCAACTTTGTGGAGCAAATTTTCAATGATAAAGTCGAGCGGTGGTGTGGATGTTAATAAAATAATCAAAAAGTAAATATTTTAATGTAATAGCATATTTAAAACAGAATATCGTCCCAAAAAATCGAAGATTTTCAGTCGTGAACAAGTTGAAAAGTTTATAAATGAGGCACCAGATAAGAAATACTCGATGGTTAAGGTTGCAACTATTTTCGGATTATTTGGAGCCTGTCGGCGTGAAGAATTGTGTAATTTATCAGTGGAAGACATCGAAATAACAAATAAATCATTAGTTATACAATTTCCAAACACAAAAACATCGTTTTTTCAGTATTATTGGGAAGAATGTTGACTATTTTCATAAGTACTTGGCACTGCGCCCTTCTGTCATCAAACATCGTCGTTTTCTCCTGAAATACATGAATAATAAATGCACTGCCAATCCAGTTGGTATCAATGTATTTGGAAAAATTCCATCTATTGTTTGCCGAATTCCTCAAACTGCCAGAACCAAAGCAATATACCTACAGGACACTGTTTTCGAAGATCCTCCGCTTCATTGCTAGCAGAATCTGGAGTAAATATTACGGATATAAAAACATGGTGTATGGAAGTCTACGACGGTAGCCGAGGGCTATGTTGATCATTCCATTGCATATAGAAATGTCATTGCTGAAAAAATTCTCCCAACCTCAACAGATTTTGGATCATTATCATCCAATATTGTACTTCCGGTTTCTACAAGTACTGATGGTGCTGAGGATTCTAATAATGTGTTGCGAAGCTCCCTAACGTCACAGGGCATTAATGTTAGTAATTGTTCTAGTTTTACGATAAATATTAATGTTCATAAGTAATGATTGAAATATTGATAATTAAAATTTGCAATTGCTGAATTTTTTTCATCTGATTTCATCATAAGAAAATGAAGTGCTGAAAATATTTGTAACAGTAATGTTAAAAATATTGTTAACACGCTTCCACGTAAACAATCAATTTTAACATTGTTTGCTGCCATTAAAAGTGTCACTTCTAATGGCAGTTGTACAAAAAAACCTTTTAGTGGTAGTCCTTATTCGAGATTTGGTTATCTCGTAAACCAGTGGAAAAACCGCATTGCAATTATAAATCTACCTGAAAGCATCGAAACCAATTTATTTCCACCAGAATATCCGAATAGCCAATCCCTGCTGCTCATGCTTGATAATCTAACAGGATAAAACAACAAAAACAGGGCTTAGAAAAACCAGATATGCCGGCGTATTCACGGATTATGATTGCTTTTTTCTTCGACGAAAATGCATAATAATCCATCTGCAACTGCTGTGGTATATGAATAATCATAGAAATGGGATGGGACAGAAAAACGGTAGACGAACGAGCCAAAGCCTCCTTGCATATTTATGGGGCTGAATTGGAAGCGTTCTTATGACCGTTCAGGAGATGAATAAATGAATTGCATAGTGCCTGTCCTAATGACGCGGCCCTGTAGACCAGAGGAAATGTATTATCCACAGTTGTTGTCGGGTTGGTTTTCAAGAAAGAGACGACCTTTGGCGGATGTAATTAAAGTGAGAGAGGACCATACAGGACCGTAGCGATATACGGAATTAAGAAAATGACCGATTAGAAAGAAAACCAGAAGCTTCCAAACCATTTAGTTCATTTTAGTTTCTTCACAAGTCAAGGATGTACTTATATTCAGACCTTCCACTTTCACGCTGCAAAACTTTACAGATTGGTCTGGAAAAAATGTACAATTCAAAGACTCACCCTGTATGTTAAACCTTCACAAGTGAATGCAACCTTGGATAAATATTGATGAACAGGAAATGTTTCTTTCCAGAAAAAGCAGATAACCCATCTCAAACTCACAATTCTCCTTCTCCGATATCGAAAGATCAAAATTGAGGATGTTCTCATTTCGAACAGATATCAAGAAACAACGCAAGCGACTTTCTCTCCCGTATTTCCTGCTCTTCCGCAGCAGCTCCCGAGGGATCCCATGTTGACGTTTGTTTTCTCCGTCTAGTCCAAATACAATGGGGGACTCTTTCAAATGTTATAGCCCGTTGGAGATTTCACTTCTTCCTTAGCGTTTAAAGAAAAACAGGGTAAGTTAATGCCTCATCGTGACAGGCTACAATTTATTCCCGACTGCGTCATTCCACAAAGAACAGGAAGAACATTCCTGAGTCGCAGAACCTTTAGAGACGTATATGAGAAGAGATGCTGGAGAAAATCTTGCATCAATGCATGCATGTTGCTTCTCAAGTCCTGATATTAAAACGTTCAGATTTTGTTATCCCAATAATTTCTCGTAGTTCCGGACCATATCAATATAATGTCAGATATTTAAAGAGGGCCGATATATTGAATTCGATACTCCTTGGCATATCAGTAGTCTTGCCTAGTTTTTTACCCTTGCCAAGCAAAAATCGGTTGTTTTCTGATAGAACTTTAAATAGAAATAAAACACATTCAACTTAAGATTGAAGCCAATTTTTTTTTTGTACAACTGCCAATAAAAGTGACACTTTCAATGAGAGCAAACAATGTTGAAATTGATTGTTTATGTGGAAGCGTGTTAAAACTATTTTTAACATTAGTGTTAAAAATATTTTTAGCACTCCACTTTCTTATGTGCAAATTTTTATTATCACTATTCAACAATCATTACTTATGAACATTAATATTAATCGTAAAACTAGAACAATTACTAACAGGCATAAAGGAGCTTCACAACACATTATTAGAATCCTGAGCACCATCAGTACTTGTAGAAACCGGAAGTACAATATTGAATGATGATCCAAAATCTGTTGAGGTTGGGAGAATTTTTTCAGCAATGACATTTCTATATGCAATGGAATGATCAACATAGCCCTCGGCTACCGTCGTAGACTTCCATCCACCATGTTTTTTATATCCGTAATATTTGCTCCTGATTCTGCTAGCAATGAAGCGGAAGATCTTCGAAAACAGTGTCCTATTGTCTATATTGCTTTGGTTCTGGCAGTTTGAGAAATCCAGCAACAATAGATGCCAACTGGATAGGCAGTGCATTTATTATTCATGTATTTCAGGAAAAAACGACGATGTTTGATGACAGGAAGGGCGCAGTGCAAAGTACTTATGAAAATAGTCAACATACTTCCCAAAGATACTGAAAGAACGACTGATTTTCGTTTTTGTGTTTGGAAGTTGTATAACCAATGATTTATTTGTTATTTAGATGTCTTCCACTGATAAAGTACACAATTCTTCACGCCGACAGGCTCCAAATAATCCGAAAATAGTTGTAACCTTAACCATCAAGTATTTCTCATCTGGCGCCTCATTTATAAACTTTTCAACGTGTTCACGAGTGAGAATTTCCGATTTTTTTCATATCCTTCAATTTTCCGTTTTAAATATGCTATAACCTTAAAATATTTACTAACATCCACACCATTTTTACCCAGGGCGCTTGACTTTATCATTGAAAATTTGCTCCACAAAGTTGATGAACTCCATATTTTCGATTCTTCTTTTGTATGCCAGGAAAACAGGTTCACTGAAGTTCCCTTCTATATTTTTCAATTTACACCAGGCCAGGAAATTGTTATATACAATATCGTACTGCTGAACAGATTTTTTAGGTAGGAGTTCCAGATTTGCTCTTCTTGCAGACTCTTCAAGATCCACAGGAACAACCAAATCATCACTTTTATTAATAATTGGACTCTCGACAAACATATTAAGCAGCTCAAAACCCAAGACGAAAATTGGACAGAAACGAAATTCAAATGGCAGCGGGCAGCATCTTTTCTCATTTGTCAGTAATCATAACGTTGGCAACGTTTGCCATTCACAACAACCTTTTGATTATTTGAATATCAAAATGTATTTTGAAGTTTATTGTCATTGCAAATTCGCCCATTTCATTATCAAAATGGGGCAGTTGTACAAAAAACATTGTATGGTATTTGTGTTTAAAGTGATTTTATTTTGTTCGTTAAATTGTTCAATTCGCTCCGCTCATTTCACAAACTTTTTTCCTCACAAAATAAAACGTCACTTTTGACACTAATATCTCAAATAACTATTTTATTTGAAAGATAATTTTATGACATACATGTTATCGAAATAATTTCCGGCATATGTCCACTACGACTCTGAGGAATCGCATAAGACCATACCATTTTTCGAGTAATTCAGGCCTTATTTCAGCAATAACACGAGTTATGTTGGCTTTCAAGGTGTCGATTTTTTCTGGTTCATCAGCATAAACCAAAGACTTGATACAACCCTTCAGAAAATAATCATTTGGAATTAGGTCGCATGATCTTGGAGGCCAATTAATATGACCATTTCTCGAAATATTGTTGTCGCCAAATCTTTTTTCCAATGAATCAATTATTATGGTCAAGTGGCTTCAGTTCTTGAACCAGTTGGATCTTGTATTAGTGTAAAGCAAGATCTTTACGCAAAATTTTCCATGTGGTGGATGCACAGAGTCCAACTTGTTGTGAACGTCGACGAATAGACAAATCTGGATCATCATTAACACTATCACTATCACAGCAGCAATATTTTCTTCTGTACTTACTTCGTCTTGTTGTTGTTTTAGCATCGAGTAGAGAAAATAGATAGTTCGACGAATAAGCTGATATGATGGACGATTGTGTAAACCACGAAGTGCTTTATAAGTTTGGCGAATAGAACACTGATTTTGAAAATAAATTTCAACAATTTGTAAACGTTGTTGCGGCGTGAGCTTACTGAACAGAAATGTCAAAACAACATGGCTCCTACCTGTCAAATCACAGTTATCCCTATCGAAAATTCTATCACCCGTTATTTAGCGAATATCTGTAACAACGGATCCGACGTCCAGTTTCTGTTCGAACTCAAACGTTTCTGCAAAATTTCAAGAGAAATGTTCCATCAGAACCCCCATCTACAGCGTGTTTCACTTCAAGTGGCAACAATTCATGTTTCCTATCGTTCCAACCGAATTTGGCCCAATTATTTCCGATACCCCCCTGGTTCTTTACTCACTGAGGCGCTTAGAAGACATCTCACCTTCCTCCCTCCCCCGTCTTGGTCTTATCCTTTATGTTCACGTTCATTCTTTATTCGGCTTGCAACGTTCTACCGGATGCACAGCGCGGTAATGTCGGCAGGTAGAAATTCCTTCTTTGGACGTGACGTCCTGAATGGAAGTATCCATTATTTGTAAATAATTACTTTTTACGGGACGTATCGTGAAATCATTTTCGTCGTGGAACCTAATCGAGCCTTTCGTCATTGTCCTCTAAGCAAAGGTCCACTGACCACAAGCTCTTGCTACTCTTGCGACGGAAGTCGTGGACATGATTCAGTGAATTTCGGTACAATTTGTCAATATCAAGTTGGAACCATTGAACCATAAGTAGCCAACCTCCCTCACATATCAGTGATAGCCAAAAAACACACACGTTAAATATACACGTTTATACAGGGTCCTTCCATAGCTGCCGAACCAGACATCTCAGAGATTTCGTTGGAATGTAGATCTCTTGTACCTTCATTTCTGCATCTCAGGAAATTTTTTTTATATACAGGGTGTCCCCGATAAATGTTATTCAACAAATGGATGATTTTTTTAATGGATCACCCCATATATTTTCACATATTTTCAATGACCTTCATTACCTCTTTCATGAAGAAAAATCTTAGGGACATTTTTTCAACAGTTCAGATCATATTCGAAGAAAACTGCAAAAGGTGAGAGAAAAGCAGTTCAGTAAAAGTCTTCTGACGATTTCCAGAAGCGATAGTAATATGAATTTGATCCAAGAGTTTTTTAATTGAAGGATTTGCCTTGACATGGTTCCTAAACGATCAACCTGTCATATACAGGGTGTCCGTTATTGAGGTCCAAATATGAAGAACTTAAAATTATTATATCTCGACTTTTTCAAATGGAACATCCTGTATTTTTTCCACAATGATGTGGACAATTGAATACCTCACATTTTCTCAGAAGTAACCTTAGGATTATTATAACCCCCGCATCCAGCAGACACGAAAAATGATATCGCAAATGAAAGTTTTATTCAAATAATGACATAATAAAACTAACAGGCATTCAAACGAACATTTATCGGGGACACCCTGTATATCAGAAAATAATTTTTTGAGATGCAGAAATGAAGGTACAAGAGGTCTACTTTCCAACGAAATCTCTGACATGTCTGGTTCGTCAGCTATGGAAGAAGAACACACTATTGCAGGACCCTGTATACCGTTGCTTTATTGGAACGTTACTTTTGAAGCCTAAATTCTACCCGACCGTTGATTCTTTGATCGATACAGTTACCAATATGAAAAGTGTCCTTATAGTACTTCCTCATCGTAAAAGCAATATTTACTCTGAAACGTTACTCAAACGTTTAATATGACACTATTAAGTATTAAACAACCTGAAGTTTTCATCACATTGAGAAATCTTTATTCTCCTTTTCACTTATTATTTTTTTTTCACGTTTTATATACGCTCAGTTGCCACTGATATGAAACGTTGGCTTATCGTTTTTATTGAACGTATCTTCAGTAAGAATTGAAGCAACTCAACATTTGTTGGACACATTTCCTGCACATATACTCAATACGTTTATTTCATCAAAATATCAACAGTACACAGTCAATTAACATAAAAGATGAAAAAACGGTTTAATTCAGCACAATAAACATTGCGGAATTCGTCAAAAAAAATATAAAATATGTATATTACGAACATTTTTTAAACTAACTTGTTAAAACAAAAGAACCCTTTAAAAACTCGTCTATGGAGTAAAAACAGTTTTCAACTAAAAATTTCTCTACGAAAATATTAAATTTTCGGTCATTCATTTTCTTTATGTTATCTGGTAATTTATTGTAAAGTTTAGGACCCCAAGTGTCCACATACATTCTTGTTGTTTCGAGACGATGAAGTGGAATAGTTAAATCATTCTCACCTCTCGTGTGGTAACCATAAAAAGTCGAGTTACGCATAAATTTTTTCTTATTTTCACGAACAAATTTCAGACAACTCAGGATGACATAATAAAACCAGGGAATCGAACAGCTCACACGTGGAAGACACAACGCGTTTTTTTTTATTACCTATTGATTAAACTATTCAGAATCAGACCACCTTTTTCAACAAATTTCTACCACCAGCATTGTCTCTTTGAAATTAGTCATCATCTCATGCTCCAGGTAAATTGGGTGATATTTCATGCTCAAAGTCGAATATAACGTAAAGGAATGATCAAATTTCGAACTTACTGTCATAGCAAGGAAGAAAAGACCTTTTCAACAACATTTTCAAAATCTTCATTTTCATACTAGATAGACATGCATTTCCTTTTCAATGTGACAACCTGCAGAGTAGGAGTAGGGAAACTAGTAGAGCCCCTGAATCTACCTATAAGGTAGCTATTCTTATCGGTAGATCTCTGCAAATCGGTTGATTTTATAGGCAAAATGTCGAACTTTGATCGATTTTCCTGAAGAGATAGAAAAATTATGCTATTATTAGGCTATTTTGCTTTGCTTCTTCTTCCGATCCGTATATTTACATCACGGCCAGGATATCTGTGAAAAAAGTTTTTTCACACATATTTTCTGGATTTTTGCGAATTTTTCAAAATACTTTCACATCGCCTAAAGAATCGAAATTTAACCCAGTCATGAATCGATAATTCCACTTTTCGACCGTATAAAAATTTCTTCATTGTATCGAGATTCTTCTGGGCCCAATTTCTCCACTCGGGCTGGTCCACAGAGTTAACATTTTTTTAAAGTATAAGTAGAACCATTTCTACACGAGTCCTACTCACTTAACCGTATTTATCCATGTTTTGCTTTATATGAACTCTTTTTTTCTTGGGGATCTATCGACAAAAAATGTATAACATCCAGTTTTATTGCTATCGATTTGAATGTCCATTGTACTTGCGGCAAAAAAATCTCGTTTTATTCAGGATTCTGTGTCGCCCCAGGTAAAATGCTGAAAAATTTCCGATTATTTCAATGATCCGTACAATCTCCGGAGCAATGCTACCAATTCATATGCCCCTGTTCATCTTCGTAACGGAAAGCATTCCTCGAATTCCCATATGGCGCGGGCGGATCGAAATGTCGAAGAGATATCATGTTACAAAAAACTGGGCACGTTGTCACGTGCCAAGGCCATCCCTGCAACGCCCACGCATGGAAATTATCACCCCTCAAAATGTCAACACAAGCTGCAACACTTCTCACATTGACGAGGGTTAGGTTTGTCGTTATGAAGGCATAAAAAATTGAAATCTGAGAACAAGAACCATTTGTTCTGACGACTCGCTAATAATTCAAGAAGGTGTTGATTATTTACATTAATTCAACCCTGGAATGAACCTGCCGCTGGAGTGAAAATTCGTTTCCTTCTTTCAATTTTCTGAGTGCAACCTACATAAAATATGTGTACCCTGGAATTCGATAAACCTACTGAATTTTTCTTTGTTTCCATCCTGCCAAATCCGTTCCAACAATAGAAATGGTAAAATATGGAAGCTGAATTTCGTGAGTATAAGGTGTGTTCCAAAATGTGGGTGCTGAACCGAGAAACCATATATCTTTCTCTTGACTCGTCTGAATTTCAAACTCGCTTTTTCGTCGCTCTCATTATATACTTAGATTTCTCCCTCGAATGTATGACTAAACCAACAGAGTCATTTCAAAAAGGCAACTTGAGTCAGCTATGTCACAAAATATCGAACTCCAGTTGCCACATGTCAAATATTTAAAGGAGACCGATATATTGAATTCGATGCACCTTTGCATATCAGCAGTGTTTTCTAGTTCTTTACCCTTACCAAGCAAAAATTTTATTTATATCAGGTGCAAATTTTTGTTTATTTGAAAGATAATTTTATGACATTTATATTTTGAAAATAATTTCCGGCATATGTCCACCACTACTAGCTCTGAGGAACCGCATTCGACCAGACCAATTTTGGTCAAATTTTTCGAGTAATTCAGGCTTTATTTCAGCAATAACACGCGTTATGTTGGCTTCCAAAGCGTCTATTGTTTCTGGTTTATCAGCATGAACCAATTACCAAGAAAATAACCCATTGGAGTAATGTCGCATGATCTTGGAGGTCAATTAATTGGACCATTTCTCGAAATCTCTCTCAAAATCGTTGAATCTTTCTTTCAATTATGGTCAAGTGGCTTATAGAAAATATGGTTTCCGTCATCAGAGATCCACTGGTGACTTGCTCGCTTACGTCTCACATATATGGCAGCTATCTATAGAGAAATATGGTGAAACCCTAGCCGTAGCACTGGATATCTATACAAGGCATTCGATCGAGTCTGGCATCAGGGACTCCTCGCCAAGCTTCCATCTTATGGCGTGCCCCCAAAGCTATGTTCTCTGCTAGCTAGTTTTCTCTCAAACAGATCTCTCCATGTAGTGGTCGAAGGAGTTTCATCTGACTCTCTACCCATAAATGCTGGTGTTCCGCAGGGATCAATTCTGGCTCCAACACTATTTCTACTTCACATCAACGATTTGCTGGAAGCAACTTCGTGTCCAGTGCACAGCTTCGCGGATGATAGTACCCTCCATACCGCCTTTTCTTCAAGGGCTCCAATTCCAGCCCGCCAAATCAGAAACGAACGAGGAAGAAATGTTGACAACATAAATATGGACTTGGCAACAATTCTTGAATGGGGATGTAATAACTTGGTAGAATTCAACGCAAACAAAACACAAGCATGTCTTTTCTCTAGAAAAGCCGATCTTACTGTGCCCAGCGTAAAATTGTCGGGAGTAACCATACCATTTAAGTCATCCATTTCGATGCTTGGCATTACTGTCCGCAGTAACCTTTCCTGGGAGAATCACGTGAGATCCATTGCTAAAAGTGCATCCCAAAAACTTGGTTTTCTGTTTCGTGCCAGGAGCTATTTCACCTCGAGTCAGCTGCTTATGATCTATAAGGCACAGATTCGACCTGTCCTGGAATACTGTTTCCATATTAGGAGTGCTGCACCTAAACACACCCTAAAACTCTTGGATTCTGTACAAAAAAGGGCAATTCGTCTCGTCGGTGATGCCTCGCTTACCAACTCGCTCACTTCTCTGGAACACCGTAGAAAAGTGGGCGATCTGTCTCTATTTTATAGATATTTCCGTGAGCGATGCTCTTCTGAATTATCAGCAATCGTTCCCCCTCTGGCAGTCTCTTCCAGACTGACCCGTCAAGTTAAGTCTTCACACCCCTTCGTGGTAACTTTGGAGACCTGCAGAACATCTCTCTTCAAAGACTCGTTCATCCAACGAACAGCGAGGCTTTGGAACACATTGCCTAGGGAGGTATTCCCCGAGGCATATAACCTCCAGAAATTCAAGAAGAACACCAATTCCTACCTGCTTGCCCTTGGTTCTCACGATGTTCTCTGAACATTACAGGATATTCCTTTTCGTGAAAACCACAACATAAAAAAAAGTTCTTGAACCAGTTGAATCTTGTATGGGTGTAGACAAGGATGTTCATGCAAATTTTCCATGTGTTGGATGCAAAGTCCAACTTGTTGTGAAAAACTAAGTGCTCTATAATTTTGGCGTATAAAACGCTGATTTTGAAAATAAATTTCAACAGTATGTAAACGTTGTTGCGGCGTGAGTCTTCCTATGATAGTTTTTCAATGCTTACTGAACAGAAATGTCGAAACAACAAGGCTTCTACCTTCTGTCAAATCACAGTTATCCTTATCGAAAATTCTACCACACCATATACCTTGAGGTACAACATCATTGAATTGATTGAAGCCACTTTTGGTTGAAGTTCCTTCTGCCGTTCATAGTGGTGCAGATCTGTTTCAGAGAATCGAAATTTTTTACCCTAGCATCTGTCGGTGAGTAGCTGAACTATAAAGTACCATTCCCTAAGCGAGCTGGGCACGATGCGTGATTTATTTATTATTGTAATGCAAATGATCTCCCTTTCACTACAGATTTCTGCGAATGAATAACTAACAAAATGGACCAGACTGTCCTGGCAGATTATAGTTCTTTCAGTAGCTACTATGTGTCGCCACTTTACGGCTAAAATTGTAGCTTCAATTCGTTCAAGGGCGTTGTTCCTCTAGGTATATTCAAACTCAATGGCTTCAGTTTATCTACATCTGAAATGAACCTACTTCAAAATTTGTTATATGGTAATGATATTTCCGGAAATATTTTCTATATTATGTTCGTCTCACTTCATATACTCAATTTTCAATGGCGACACCGAAATGTTTGAGCAAACTGCGAACAGGGTTCAACAGAGCTAAGTAAGAGCGCAGGATTTCTTACTGTTCCAATGCCTTGTGACCTTATGGTCCAGCCTTTCCAACGAGACCACTAGCGCTCCGCTACGACCACTCGAATGGCACGGATTTCATTAATAAAACTTCATTGACATTTACTTCGATTCACCATTTCACCAAGAGTCCGTTGTTTGTAGAGGTTGTCACGACAACAACACAATCATTTGAAGCAATCATAAGAACGTGAAGTTTCAGGAGCTAAAACCGCAAACCCTTGCCCATTTTCCACGGCAGTAAATGCCGGTAATTCCCGAGTTGATTTTTCGACGTGCATAAAACGCAACAAACTAGAAACAGCAGTAACAGCACTCGAATGCTGGAAATCGATCCCATTATCAGCGAGCCCGTTGAATTCCGCACAAGCACCAAAGCTAAATATAAAATTATGTCGGTATCCGAGAGCGAATACGTGCTGGGTTCTTCTGAAAAAGGGCGGGCGGTATTTTTAACATATTCTAATGCAGAAACTCTCACGCCACACGCCAGGCCTGTGCCTACAACTGATCTTTACTTGTTCCCAGCTCGCGTGCGGTGAAGCTAAATAACCAAATAACCCGTTTGTATACACTTGGATTATTATATTCATTTCTGAAAGGACTTGTACGACGTTACCTGCCCTACCGTGCAGATTATCCTTTATTGCAGGTCATAACTGAAAATTATCGACCTAGACAGCGGCAATTCCGAATTAATTTATCAATGTTTTTCCGATAAATATACCACGATAAATGACCATTTTTTCTGACATGCTTGGCAAGCACGAAAGATCAGAGCTCGTTCACACACTAGCTCCGATCACAGACTGTTATAAAATATAATTGGAAAATTAAAGGAGCACGCCCAATAGCAAGCACAATTAAAAAGGGGAAAAATAAGTTTTCAATATGAATCTTGATTTTTCTACTAGAAAAGATCTTTTTTCCAAAGTGTTTCCTGTATAGGATAGAAAGGTTTCAATCAAATAATATAAAGGACCCCGCACACTTACTTAGGAAAAGCGGGTCCAGTGAATTTTCCCCATTTTTACATATTATATTTATATCAACCTTAAGAACAATATATCAGATTTTCACGAAGGTCTTACATCCGGTTTGGTCTATAGAGCGTTCCAAAATTGCAGCTACGGAAAAATGAATCTTTATATTTTGATGAAATTCTTTTAATTTTTAGAATTTCATCATGATGCCTTGGGTTCTGAATAACAAGATATCACAGATATCCAAACACCGCCCACCACGTTTCGTTAAACGGGCTGTTCCATGAAGCTGTATAAGTAACTGAATGTAACTTTGTCAGTGACATTGGGACCAGCCTGAGTTTTTCAAATTATGATACCATGATGTATGTCCACCTCTGTAGGAAATTTTATCAATGTACAAAGAGCAGTTGCAAAATTATTCAGGTTTAAATTAAGATTTCATACAATTTTTCTTTGAAACTTATCTGTAGTTGAGTTTGCTGTCAAGGAATTGGTTTTCATTCATAATTATTATGATAGGTATTGACGGTCGGTCCAAAGGTGTTTTTATTCAGGAATGTACAGGATGGACATAATTTAGTGTCACTGATCTCCTCATTTCGCTATCTCAAAATCTGTTCATATAGAAAAACAGTATTATCATTCCAGGTTGTTGTATCTGTGAGCACTTTAAGGATGCATATTTTTTTAAATATTAATACCATAAAAGTATGTCGACCTTTGTGAAAAATTTCACTCGTGTATAAATAATTGGAAGATCATTCAGGTTTTAGTTCAATATACACCATTACTGGACCCAGAACCCTGGGGACATGTTCTCACATAACAAGCGTACTCTGGTTTCTTGGATACGCACGACATAATATGCGAATATTAAGTACCCCTCTACTCAACTCTTGAATTCTATCTTGAATGCAGGAGTGATTATTCCATGACTTTTTATAGTAACTGTAACTGTCCTAGATTATGTAGTGATGTAACAAATATAAAGCTAAAATCTTCAGTCTTTCAACTGTTAAATCTTTCATTGTTAATCAGTCGTATTAATAACCCCATTTCAAGATTGGAATTAATAGATTTCATATTTTGTGCTAATTATGATTGATAATTATTATTTCAAGTAATGTTGTATATTGAACTAAAACCTGAATGATTTGGCAACAATCTTTTAATTATTTATACACGAGTGAAATTTTTCACAAAGGACGACTTACTTTTATGGTATAATATTTAAAAAAATATGCATCCTTAGAGTGCTCAAGGATACAACAACCTGGAATGATAATACTGTTTTTCTATATGAACAGATTTTGAGATAGCGAAATGAGGAGATCAGTGACACTGAATTAAGTCCATCCTGTACATTCCTGAATAAAAACACCTTCGGACCGACTGCCAATACCTATCATAATAATTATACTGAATGAAAACCTATATTCCTCGACAGCAATCACAACTACAGATAATATAAGTTTTAAAGAAAAATTGTTGAAATCCGAATTTAAACCTGAATAATTTTGCAACTGTTCTTTGTACATTAATGAAACTTTCTACAGAGGTGGACATACATCATGGTATCATAATTTGAAAAACTCAGGCTGGTCCCAATGTCACTGACAAAGTTACATTCAGTTACTTATACAGCTTCATGGAACAGCCTGTATAACGAAACTCAACGTGGTGGGTGGTGTTTGGATATCTGTGATATCTTGTTATTCAGAACCCAAGACATCATGATGAAATTCTGAAAACTAGAAGAATTATCATCAAAATTGAAAGATTCATTTTTCGGTAGCTGCAATTTTGGAACGCCCTATAGAACAAACCGGATGTAAGACCTTCGTGAAAATCTGATATATTGTTCTTAAGGTTGATATAAATATAATATGTAAAAATGGGGAAAATTCACTGGACCCGCTTTTCCTAAGTAAGTGTGCGGGGTCCTTTCATTCTAGAGGTCATTACAAAATGGCGAAGGAACTAGTCCTAATGAATATGCATAAAAATACACATTTTTTATGATTCAGAGTATCCTATTGGGACAAAGTGAAAAAAATTAAGTTAAATTTCATCATTCAACAAAAATTTAACATTGCCCGATACCAGAACATCCAGAAAGACACCCAACTATCGAATTTTCGAAATGCGAAACGATATTTCAGTGAACTGTAAAATTAATTGCGTTTTGGCAGGGTGGGAAAAATAAACATCGGGAATTACCGAATAATTTTCTCACGAACGAATTGGGTCATTCACCATCCCGCTGTACTCTGTATCGATTTGCAACTGAATTTCCACTAATTTCAGCGAAAACGGCACTCTGGAATATAATATTTATCGTTTCAACTCTGACACATTTTAATCATGCCAGATGTAGCTCATTTTTGAGTTCGATAAATATTTGATCGGTCCACACGAACGAATCACGGTAGGGGCTGTTCGGAGAAAGCACTGTTTTTTTTGGGTATCCCAGCCGACAATATAATTCGACGATAACAGATCCCAGTTTCACCCGGAGGGAAAAAATTGGTTGCAATTACGAGAAACGACAGAAAAACGAACCCCAATTATCAATAACCCTTCGCAAATAACTTCACAGCAGTCTGGTTATGAAGGGAAATGCCATAACATCTTGATTTTCAGTTTCCAGTTTTCTGAATTTGAAACACTTTGGCTGAACGAATTATCTTTTATTATTGAATGGCATTTGAAGTTTCTTAGTCACACAAAATACTATTATCTGATGGTATGTCATAATGACAACGTTATGTCACTCAATTTTGATGACATAAGAAAGCTCATTATGGGACTAAGTACCATAATGAATTCATTATGGGACTAAGTACCATAATGAATTCATTATGGTACCATAATGAGCCTCCTTATGTCATCAAAATTTAAAAATAGTTGTCATTGTGACATGTCGAAAATGCAGTTTTCAATTTTTCGAAAATGTATTGATATAAATGCCATCAGATAAAATTTTGTATGTAATACGAATCATAAACAATCATTATGGCACACGCCGTGTTATCGGACTCGGCTACGCCTCGCCCGATAACATTCACGACTTGTACCATAATGATCGTCTTTATGATCCTTATTACATAAATAACTATTTTGAGCGCTCATTTCAACAAAATGAAAATAATTATATCATTAACGTTAATATAGCCGATAGAAATTATGTTTTCCTGATTATTTCAAATATTCCATATAGAGATGAAATTTCGCTCTTTATGATAAACCTATGTATTAAGGGGAGGTGGTACAGGTCCGAGCTCGCGAGCTCCCTTCAAAAATTGGGCTTTTTATTTCCATGATATCTCAGTTCGTATGCGGCGTAGACCAACAATTTTTTTTAAATTAAAACTTAATCATTCCTCTCGAATGTGTATTACTTGCTTCTCTGTTTTTCTTCGTATATTAGGAAAAAAAACCTGGTGATTTGTAATTTAATGAAAATCTGGACAAACGATTTTATTTCCATGATATCTCCATCAATTTTCAGGATAAATGTAATGAAATTTTCAGTATACATGCGGAATAATATTTTGCAGAATGTGTATCATTCGCTTTTCCCTTTTTCTGCGTATATTAGGAAAAAAACCTGATTGAAAATATGACCAATAAAGTTCCTACTTTATACATAATTCATTCAAAAATTGAGGGGGCAATAAACAAAAAAACTGATCAATACACATTCTGGAAAATATCATTTCGCATGTAAACTGAAAATTTCATACATTGATCGCGAAAATTGACAGAGATATCATGGAAATAAAATCGTTGGTCCAGATTTTCCTAATTTTTTCCTAATATACGAAGGAAAACAGAAAAGCGAGTAATACACATTCTAGAGAAATGATTTAGCTTAAATTTTTGGAAAAAATTGTTGTTCTACGCCGCATACGAACTGAGATATCATGGAAATGAAAAGCCTAATTTTTGAAGGTAGCATGCGAGTTCAGATGTGTTACACCTCCCCTTGAACCTACATGTTGTAGATTTTTGCCCAGATTGCATCTGCCGATTTTTTCTTTGAGGGCTGTTGAAACTTTTTCAATCGGTATCTTGAACTGGAAATCTATCTACAAGGTAAATAAAGAAGTGTATCTTTAAAGGAAAAATATTCTCCATTTATTCAGTCTTTGTCTTTGACAAAACCATTAAAAGATCTGCTACAATCTATTTTTATCAAGAACTTCAAGTCGTTAGGTGTAAATTGAAATCTACTTTGGGTAGATCTACCTACGTATCATTAAGTATGCTTGAAGACGCCAGAAGGGTGGTAGCCATAGCAAGTTCAAAATTTATGGAGAAACTGATTGGACCAAAATTTCCTAATATTTTTGAATGTCCCGTCTTGAAAATTCGTGTTATCATTGACGCTATACGTTACCTTCTTGTGATATGATGAAAATTCATAGCCTGACAGGCACAGAAGATATGGTTTATGGTCGTGAGGATATGTTCTCCATTCTAGATAGAAAATAGGGCAGATTTTAGAGTCTTTTGAGTATATGGCTGATTGTTCAAGTTAGCAACAAAATACTCCGCAAAGATTCGGTTTAGGTGAAGCTGCAAGCAAACTATCAATCTTGAGTAGAGTATGTAGAGAACTGAAGGACGTGAATTGCAGTCAAAATTTTTCTAAGAAATTTGTGGACAAAGAGTACAAGTTAGTCAATCATAATCAACACATCTGCCATCTAAACTAACCATAAAATTTAATTGCGTTTCGACACAATATTCGGAGATCTAGACCTGACTTTATTTGTGTACCTAAATCATACAAAATGAAATTATTCTTGTTCCAGCTTCTTTCAACGTATCCTGACAAGGGCAGAGCGACTATCATCTCGTTGCAAACATTTTCCTTCTTCATAACCATCAGATTCAAGTGACATCTTCGATGTAGAAACATCCTAATTTTTTCGTGCCAAATACCGGGTTTCCTAGCTAATAGTACAAGGAATTCTCCGACACCTTCCTGACACCCTTCTGTAATTCCTAATCTTCTTACTCTCGTTCTATTTGCACATACTTAGCCTGGGTCCACATGCGAACTCTGCCTTCCGAACAAACAAGAAAAGGCGTTTTACCTGACTAATAGCATTTCTTTCGGATATGGGGCCTTATACAAACAAATTAGTGTAAAAGTGTCCGGACCAAAAACTTCTTTCAGTCTTTCACAAACTGAACACTGAAGGTTACTATTTATCGTCGTAGTATTGTGTAGATTCACGGAATCAGCGACTGAATAGAGAAGCTGCCGGTGCCAAGCCATTCACACATTTTTGAATGAACGAAACTGGCTCTTTCATCCGAGCAGGTAAGGACGGTCTGATGGATTAATTTCAGGACCGGATGAGGGACATATGGCTTCGTTGAAGCCTTGGGTGGCCCGCGGTCGTTAAGGACGGCGTCTGCTTGACCGAAATCTGCTCCCTCATGCGCGCGGTAATTATTCGACGTAATTTCACAGATGTTTACGGGGTTGGGCCCGCATTCTTACCGACATAATGCTACCTGAATAGCGCCCGGTGGATATGAGTGATCAGATGAGACAGATTAGGCGCTCGTTACTCTGGAATTTCTTTATTGGCTGATGAATGTGTCCATAAACAGTTTTGGCATCCTTGTTCCTATGGACAAGAACGTTATTACGTCTATAATTGTAAAATCTTGGCCCCAAAAGATGTCCTAAACCTAAACGATCAGGAATCAATCGTTAATCCCTAATTTAATTTTATTATGTCCATTCGAAAATCTTCCAAAGAAGAAGCCTAGACTCCCAGAGTCTTGAATTTATCAAAATACGATAAGGTTCTAAATGAGCCGGTTAAATTCGACAATAAGCATTGTTGGAGTCATTAATTTTCTTATTTCCGAAATAACATATTCGATATAGTTAAAATTGGACCAAAGGACACAGCACTCTTCTTATGGCAAATGGCGTTCCGTCAAATGTTCTAATTTTTTGGTATAATGTAGTACTCAACCTACTCATCAAAAGTGACCCTGGCCCCAACTCAATCCTATGACTAGTTTTCGAGATACAGGGCGTTGAAGTTGAGAATTACCCACTTTTACTACGCGTGTATCTCGAAACAGAATCGAATGAAGTTCAATTTTTCTCAAGAAACATTTCATTACATTCCCAGGGAGCAACTATCTAGAGAAATATGACCGAAAATCGTTACGAATACAGGGATGGAGTTGGGGCCATGGACACTTTTGATCAGTAGGTCGGGTACTACATTAAACAAAAAAATGAGAACATTTGACGGAACCCCATTTGCCATAAGAAAAGTGCGGGGTCCTTTCATATAGATCAAGTTTCAAAAAAAAAAAAATGCAATTCTTTTGAATGGACAAATTGTATAGAGCCATTGAAAGATCGAAAATTCGTTTGTATCTGGAAGCCAACAATTTGAGAACTTTTTCGATTTCATCTGCCTCCTTGTCCGACATTGCCTGAAATTCTCGGCATTCCTCATTAGTCGCCTCATATTTATGCTCATTTCCGAACAAGCAACTTCGCATGAGCATGAATAATACATTCTTCCCAACAAGCTTTGACGAAATATATTCAAGTCACAGCTTGTCGGCGTAAGTGTGAGTCACCAGCTGTGCTTGCCCTCATCTACATACTATTCGGAGTCCGGCTCTGCATTGTTACGTCTAGGTAATCACGCGTATCTGTAAAGAAACGTATCTGATTTATTGTCCCGAATGGCAGTCAAGTTTCTCACCTTCCGGCCCCAACTGTAGGTAAACGTAGGTTGAAGAATCTCTCCCAGAAAGGCAGATAAAGACACGACGACTCTGCTAACTGGATCTGGATCTGGTGGGGTGATTCAGTGCCGCCCATGTAACAATGTTTGAAAATACCAATTCGACGGAGGGCTTAATTGGGTCTGATGAATCTACAGGGCGGCCACAATTCGATGGGATTGAATAAAAGCTTCTTAGCTTTAATTGAGGAGTTTTGTATGAAAAGAACCATTTCTAAGCTAATAAAAATGAACGAAATTGCCAGCTTCGAACATTGTACTTATGACTGGCCAGATTCCCATCGTAATCTCGTAACAAGTGACAGAAAACTGAAGGTTATGAATAGATCATCTAAGGCTCAGCAAAGGCTCAAAAATCAAAGTTCACAAAACAAATTGAAAAAATTCCTTCATTTGGAGTCTTACCACTCTAAAAAGTGTCAAGGGGTGTCATTTTTTTAATTTTCGAAAACGTCGAATATTTCGAAAAGCATGGGACTTTTTCTGAACATAAAACATATTTTTCTGAACCGCCACAAAATCCTATACCCTTACCCTATTATTCATTCATAACGCCACGCCACACACTGTATCTATACTCCATTCACTTTCATTTAATCACATAGGAGGTCATGGTTTCGTTTTCAGGAGTTGGTGCACCTGATGAAAAGTCTGTGCGCGTACAGAAAATATCGTTAATGACAAAACGACGTTGCCAGTTTATTTGTTTACATCAAAGTAAAAGTATCAAAGATATGCCACTTTTCGTTAGTTCGAATCGATCGGCGATTCTGGGGCGGAATATCCATAAGAAATCGCCTATTTTTCCGTTCTTCGTCGTCTAGAAGAAGTTTCCCGTCGATATGAGAAATTTCGTGCAAGTGTCATTTTTTCCTTTCACGACTTTTGGCGTGAGTACGAACGGCAAATTTGAATTGGACCAAAAATCGATTTATAAGCATAAATAAAGCGAAAGTAAGTACTAATCGACCTTTTTACACTTGATAACGAAGTTTTTTTAGGTATCTGGCCGTTTAGAAAGATTTCAAACGAAATTCCGGTCCCCCAGAAGTTTGGTTAGTTTCGGTATCGTTTTTGGTGCTCAAAATTCATTTGGAATGTGTGGATGGACCAAAAAGGCTTCCTTATACGATCTTCTAACGAAAGCGACCGGAAAATATGGTTCAGGTAGGATTGTCGAGGAATTATGAGGAAAGAACTGGCAGAATGAAATTGCACGATTTTCGTAAGTAAACGGGTTCTGGATGGCCATCATCGGTCTCTAAATGATTATTGTTGATCGTTTTCACGTTTCAGAAAAAAAAACACGCCGAAAAAGCTAAAAAAAAGAAGAAATATGACAATATTGCATTCAACGGTAGGTGAATTCAGATTCCGATGAAATTAAATGTGTCACTGGAGCTTTCATTCCTTTGCCGAAAGTAGAAATAGGCAATATTAAATTGATATCCTTTCTGACAAAACGAGAATGCCGACAAATCTGAAATTTGTCGCATAAATTCAGTGAATCACCCTGTATACTCTATTTCAAGTAGGCAGACGTTAAAACGTCTCGGTATTTCTGTTGCCATATTTCCCTTCCATCTGCCTAGGTTTTCCTAGGGTACATTTGCTTTTGATCAAACCCTCCTTAGTTTCAAAAGTATACAAAGTTTCCTTTGTGGTTTTCTGACACTTTCTGGAACGGCATTTTCTTCGGATTTTCCGGTTCAAAAGTGTGTCGCTCGAGTTCCATACTGTCCAATCTCACTTTTCAAATTATTGGTACTTACGTAAAATGTTTTTTTCTCAATAATATGTGGATTTTGTCGAATTATTTCGTGATAGAATAGTACATTGTTTACCGGGTAGGAAAAGCGTTACATTCCTGGACGACTGTGAACACAGAGTCCAGGAATGTGGTTTTTCCTAGGAGGTAAACATTTTTTTTCCGCAAATCGTTTGAAACTCGACAGATTTTAATCAATTTCGAAAAAAATCGCGAATTATTCCATTCGTAAATAAATGAAGCTTTTAGCCCGGGAGCCAGTGACATTTTTTAGTCAGTCATTTTAACCCTGGCCATAATTTGTATATAGCTTGATTTGGTCGTTTTCTTAGCCAAAGTGACGGTCAGCTGGCTAAACAGTGGTGGGTTCGCCAACGGGAGCAACGAAAACATGTAAAAAAAAATTTCGAGTTTTAGTCATTTTAACCCTGCTGAAATTTACAGAGATGGTAGTTTGTATAATTATTCGAATAAAAAAAATCGTCCGCTGGTTGTACGTTGGTGGAAAACCCGTCCGCTAGACATGAAAACTTGTAAAAAAAAATTTGA
The DNA here is from genome assembly GCA_910592335.1 of Adalia bipunctata. Classification (NCBI taxonomy): domain Eukaryota; kingdom Metazoa; phylum Arthropoda; class Insecta; order Coleoptera; family Coccinellidae; genus Adalia; species Adalia bipunctata. Next base: position 7,821,449 of record OU342952.1, on the reverse strand, counting down.
GTTTCAGTCATTTTAACCCTGCTGAAATTTACAGTGATGGTAGTTTGTATAATTATTCGAATAAATAAAATCGTCCGCTGGCTGTACGTTGGTGGAAACCCCGTCCGCTGGACATGAAAACGTCCGCTGGACATGGGAACTTTTGAAAACAATTTGAGTTTCAGTCATTTTAACCCTGCTGAAATTTACAGAGATGGTAGTTTGTATAATTATTCCAATAAAAAAAATCGTCCGCTGGCAGTACGTTGGTGGAAAACCCGTCCGCTGGACATGAAAACTTGTAAAAAAAATTTGCGTTTTAGTCATTTTAACCCTGCTGAAATTTACAGAGATGGTAGTTTGTATAATTATTCGAATAAAAAAAATCGTCAACTGGCTGTACGTTGGTGGAAAACCCGTCCGCTGGACATGGAAACTTGTAAAAAAAATTTTGAGTTTCAGTCATTTTAACCCTGCTGAAATTTACAGAGATGGTAGTTTATATAATTATTCGAATAAAAAAAGTCGTCCGCTGGTTGTACGTTGGTGGAAAACCCGTCCGCTGGACATGAAAACTTGTAAAAAAAAATTGAGTTTCAGTCATTTTAACCCTGCTAAAATTCACAAAGTTGGTAGTTTATATAATTGTTCGAACAAAAAAATGGTCCGCTGGCTGTACGTTGGTGGAAAACAAGTTTTCATGTCCAGCGGACGGGTTTTCCACCAACGTACAGCCAGCGGACGATTTTTTTTATTCGAATAATTATATAAACAACCATTTCTGTGAATTTCAGCAGGGTTAAAATGACTGAAACTCAATATTTTTTTTACGTGTTTTCGTTGCTCCCGTTGGCAAACCCACCACTGGTGCGCCAGCTGACGAACACTATGCTATAAGACAAATACAAATTGAGCTATATACAAATTATGGCCAGGGTTAAAATTGGTCACCAAAAACTATCACTGGCTCCCGGGCTATTTGAAATTCGGAATGTATTTGGTTGCGTTACTATGGACACGTATTAATGCTGAATTGTCAAACTTGACGAATATTAATTTAATCGCTTCAGTGTAAAATGATAAGTGATGATGAATTTTCCATTTCTGCAACTCCTCCAGAGCTGGTTGAGGCAGTGAATACTGCTTCATTAGAATTATTGCTTATGTAGAACACTGACAACTGTAAGGAAATATCATATTCAGTAAGGAAATGAATATTTCCTTACAGTTGGGAAATCTTGACGCTTTCTATGACAAATTTTGTTAGGAATGTCAAAATTTCCTAGCGATTTGCGGAAATAGTGATTTACGTAACAAGTCCGAAAAATAGGGTTTTTTTGGACAAATAGACAAAATTCTGGAAGTCTGTGGGTCCAAAAAAACTATTTTCGGACGCGTTGCGTACAATATTTTTTCGGCAAACGTGTAGAATAACAAATTCATGAGTCGACACATTTCTTTATTATACATTTTGATTTTTATTTGAATCAATCAGAACAGAACTGTCATCCGTTATTTCGTTGCTAGTGTGATGATCATAACAATGACAACAACGACGTGATCTTTTCCTGTCTAGTCTACCTACTTTCCGGACTAGGCCGGGAAAAGTACTTTCTCAAAGAAAAAGCGCCCGGGAAGTGTGTAGATCCAGGACGGTTGCCGAAAAAATAAATTTCCTCTACGAAAATCCAGATGAAGAAAATTTCAATAGGCTGAACTCAACCAGGTTCATGGTCATAAGCATAAAAAAACGCATTAAAAAATCGATGAATGATATGGACCAACAGAATTCCTTCCATGGGAGTCTACATTCATTTCCTACCCACACTTTCAGCCCACGATACAACTTTGAATTTCATTAACGTTTCCACACAAAGGACGAGTTTCCCAAGAGAGGTGCAGGTAGAGGTACGCACAATGGCCGAATTCCTTACGGGATTTCAGATAGAAAGAACGACAATGACCGTCTGGGACGACGTCCGTACCTTGATACCACAAATTCCAAATCTATTTCATCCATTTCAGCGGTCCAGAATTTGAAGTAAAAATCAGTATAGTAGTGATGCGGTTTTACACTCGCCAACCTCTGCGCAACTACAAGAATGAGGGCTGAGGAGGACAGAGAGAGAGGGTGCGTGAGGAGCCGAAGAGTGCGACTTCGTCGGCTTCAGGCCTTAGTCAGTGATCGGCGGTTGCGATATCATGATAGGCCGCGATTGACGTCTTCGTATATTTCACCGCAAGTTTAACAATAAATTATCGGACGTGTTTTGAGCCAGTGCAAGTTATGGTGGAATAGTTTTTTAAACAGTTAATAATTTTTGACTTGAAGTACAGTTTCGAAAATGTTGTGGTGTGCTAAGAGTTTTAACTTCCTCTTCATCCTCTTCGTGATGGATCTCCTCCAACAGTGCAGAAGTATAAAGGACCACTGTCCAGGCTCTTGTACGTGCAAGTGGAAGGGTGGCAAACAAGCTGTTGAGTGCGTGGAACGCGGTTTGATCATGATACCCGAAAACGTCAACAGAGATACCCAAGTTCTGGACGTGTCAAACAACAACCTCCAGATTCTACCAAGAGAAACCTTCTCGCGATCCGGTTTAACCAACCTTCAACGAGTGTTTTTCCGGAACTGTCGCATCGGCCAAGTGGACGAGTTTGCCTTTTCCGGCTTAACCAACCTGGTGGAACTCGATCTTTCCTTCAACCTCCTCACGTCCATCCCTTCCAAAAGTTTCAAAGGTATTCCGTTTCTTCGCGAATTGAACCTTGCCAACAATCCAATCTCGAAAATTGACGGTAGCGCCTTCAAAGCCACCCCTGGCCTCATAAAGCTCGACCTATCCAACTGCGAAATCCAAACGATTGCACCAAGAGCCTTCGAAGGTATCGAAATGCTCGAATCGCTCAAATTGAACGGTAACAAGCTTTCGGAACTGAGACCAACGACTGTACACAATCTACAACGTCTGCATGGTGTAGAACTTCACGACAACCCTTGGAACTGCGACTGCCGGCTGAGATCAGTGAAAGAGTGGATTTTGACGTACAACATCCCTTATTCAGAGCCCCCAATTTGCAGCGGAGGTCCCGAGAGAGTGATCCACAAGACTTTCAACGACTTGAACATAGACGATTTCGCCTGCAAGCCCGAGATGCTTCCAGTTGCAAGACATATCGAAGCTGTTGCTGGGAATAATGCAACTCTGATGTGTAGAGCCAACGCCGTTCCTCCGGCACAGATGAAATGGTATTGGAACGGAAGACTATTGGTGAATAATTCAGGTTTCAGTTCGTACAACAAAGTGTACATTTTCGAGGAAGGAAAACAGGACAAAATCAGCACTTTGATCCTGTCGGACGCGCACAAAATCGACAACAACGAGTTTTACTGTGTGGCTGAGAATCGGGCCGGTAATGCTGAAGCCAATTTCACACTGTTCGTCGCCGCGAGAACTGGTGGACTTATGGAGTTTCTCAGGGGACAATTAGCGAGTTTAAGTGCAGTTCTGGTGATCTTAGTTCTCTTCGTCCTTTTAGTGGTCTCAGTGCTCATCCTACGATTAAGAACTCTCACGTACACCGAAACTAAAACTCCAGGACAATTAGAAGTTGTAACAGTGGCCAACGGACCTATTCATAAAACGCCGTCGAGTTTAAGCTCACCGCGGCAAGAAACTTCGACCTTCACAGAGAAAAAACCTGGAGATCTAAATTTCTGCAATCCTGTTCAAAAACCACCAAGAGTTGATTCGGTTTATCCTACCATACATTTCAACGGAGGATCAGTTCTTCCAGCTTCAACTTTCACCTCACCGTCACCATCAGGAAACAACCCTGATCTTATCAACGATACCAAACTACTCGGAAGTGGCGATATACCACTAGATCCCATCAAAGACTCTTTCGTAGACGATTTCACGGAGAGACCAGCTAGTGGCGAATATAGCAGGAACGCCGATTCCTTGTATCCTTCAGGACTCTGGGAGCATGCGGAAGCCGATGTGGACGGCAGGCAGCCCACCCATTTTAGCCAATCTCAGCACTACGACGACAAGACTCCCATCATGAACGAGAGTAACAGTACTTGTGGTTCAGCAGAGGAGCTTCAGTACCGAAGAGGTTATCCCACAGATTATGGACTTCCAATAGTGAATCCTGCTTTAGACGTTGGAATTCCAACGTCCAATACTAATACAATACAAAACAACTTCCCAGTAAATGCCAAGACGTTGAGGGTCTGGCAGAAAGGAGGTGTACCAGTCTTACCGCCAGTATCTGCCCTTAAAAGAGCCTTTAGCAGTAGTAGAAATTCACCAGATGAAGGTTACCAAGAGGGGTGTGGAACAGATGTTTAAGATCTGTGCATAAATCCAAATAAATCCAAGTAAACCAAAGACTGTTTGTTCCTAGTTCCGTTAAATTATTAAAGTAATTAGTTGCTCATATTATTAAATCAATCCCAGTGCTGTGAGATAAATTGTAGACAAATTATATTTGTGATAAACGAAATCTTAAGGACGTTTTTAAGATTATGTTCATTTTTCTTATTATTGCTTTGCCTGAAGCGACTTTAAGAAGTTAAATTCTGGAGAATATGGTCTAAGACTGAGAATGTTCAATAAAATATGAAAAGGTTTATATTCAGATTATTCATTATTTGTGGTGGTAAAGAGCAAATCAATCATGCTCCGTGTAAAAAGAATCATCATATCAGACATAACTTATGAGTGCAATATCTGAATGTAACCAATCATATCCAGGAGGAAAAAATTCTCAATTTCAGCTTGAATGTACATAACTAACAATCGAAAATTGTTTCCTCTCAACTTTTGATAACTCAACTAACTTGTAAGATAGAATAACGAAATTTGTAATTTATTTTTGTATAATTGTAGAGAATTACTATTAGAATGCTGGTATACAGAAAAATCTGTCGTACGTTTATTGTGGATGTATATGTCCGAATCAATAATAATCCAATTTAATGTGGAAAACTGAAATTGCATATAACAACCAAGTATTATTATTAATGTTACCAGATTGTACATATTATGGGGTTAATGTAAAAATGAGAACAGTTTTTGTTAATAAATTATGAAGAAGTCTATCTATTCAACAAACTCTCTTGTTTTAATTTTTTGCAACTTGAAACTTTGAATATATCTACTCGAAATGCTGTCCCTAGTCGATACTTTTCTCAACTCGTATATTTCTGCTAGATTCATGGATTTCCTTTCTTTGAACCTCATGTGCATCAACCACATCATTCGAAAAGGTGTTTAATTGACTTTGAGTTTCTCTCATCAATTTCAGATTCAAATTTTCACACATATTTTGATATGTGTGTCAATTAAACATGCGGAAATAATTGAATTACTCCATATAAAGAATCATTATTAAAGGACCCAACAACCTCTGAATCAGCAATCCAAATTAAATATTCCTTCTTGCAGAGGAGTATATAAGATGAAATATTGATCTGGGGCATACATAAATATTCTAGATCGTAAACACTCAGCGTCAGAAACTTTTCACTGCTTGGTGATATTGCTATTCATCTCGACAGTTGCAGAGAGAAAGAGAAGAGGGCAACCGATAAAAAACTGAAGCAGAATTAAGTGCACTTTCCGCCAACTTCCCCTATTCCTTTTCAAAGTTCAGTCGAAAGTTCAAAGAAGCTTGTCTTTTATTAGTAGTTCACATAAGACTGTTCGAAATTTCGAATATTCTATCTGATTATAGATTTCAAACGAAATAATAATGTAACTTTCAGAACAGTTTGGTTATAAGGATATCGAAGTTGGAAGAACACGAAGGGAGATTATGATGAACTCAACGATAGTTTTTGATCCAATTAAATTTTGTATTTTGATCATCAGCATTGTCCATGTGCTATTCGATAGTAAAAGTCTTCAGCCCATTCTGAATTTTGCATATCCATACCATCTATACTAAGAATGATTGAGCTTGCGAACAAATTGCTAAAAATGAAATATGCAGAAGATAAAGCAAAATAATCCTTGACAAAGAAGGATTATCTTATCATGTTTGGTATCTAAATATAGGTTTTCGCAGACGTTGAATGCAATGAAGAATAATCAAAGGTGGTTTGATTTTTCACCCGCAAAATCGTATATTTGTATATCTTCTATCCATCCGACTCGTGCAGAATACCCCTTTGTCTGATCAATATCACCTATAATTTGATTGATTTGAGGCTATAAACAAAACTCGTGAGTGAATTTTGGGAAAAATAAAACAAACACAATTCGCGACAACGAGGTACTATATGGACAAGTTTGGCATCGAAAGGTAGGTTTTCGAGGGCGCTGAGTTCATTAAAAAAAATTCGAGTTTTTTTTCAATGGTTTAGGTTCTCTCCTGCGGAATGGTATTTTTTAAAAATTCGAAATTCAAAATTGTCAAAGCTTCCGCTCTGGTAATTGTATCCACTTTTTATTGATTTATTGATATATTGTTTATGAGCATTTGTAATAACCGCCCTCGTATGAATATTTTCACGCGATGTTGGAAATTATTATTAGATGGAAAAATAAAGAAAAGGTGGAATTTCCGATCCTATTGCAGTCGAGCGGCTGTCTGCATGTAGGTTCGTGCCTCAAGCTAATGAGAGGTCTTTGATGTTTAGATTTTCTTTTCAGAGGGGTGAGGTATTAGAATTCAAAAACACAGATAAATACATAAATCTATATTAGAAAATAAAAACAAAACAAGAATTATTGACTTCGACAATAGCCACAAATGAATTTTTGGAATTTACACAAATAGTTCGAATTCAAAACTATGAATAAACTTCGAGTCATAAATCACCATCAAGTCATGAATAAATTTCAGATAATGAATAACATTAGAGTCATGGATAAATTTCAATTAATAAATCAATTTTCGATAATACCTGTTATAACAAAACTTACAGAACACTTATTACAGCAGTCTCCAAATGATATTTGATAGGGAAGAGAGTGATGAATTCCGACACCCGATAAAATATACAAATACACACAAACAAAAAATTATTATAAAAATTGCTATGGTCAACTTTTCGCCCTCTTAGATATTTACTGGGTTAATTGAATAAAACCAGGTCTTCTAAACCTCTTACCTTAGTTAAATGTTAATCCACACCTTCACACGATACCACGAACCACGTCACGGTACGTTATTTCAAATACAAAGTCTCTTTTCCTCAATTCAAACGAAATTTTAAATCAACACTTTACTCGCCGTTTCGAACCGGTACTTTACACTTATTCTGAATTCAAACAAACACTTTTCTCGCAGCTTCCAAACGTTATTTCAAATTAATTCGGAATTCAAACAAATAATTTTCTTGCCGTTTTTCAATTTTACTTCCAATCAATTCTGAATTTAAACTTATACTTTTCTCGACGCTCTTCAACTTTACTCCCAATTAATTATCCCTTCTCGGACTCTACCAAATTCCCACAATTACTACCCTTTACCGTACTACCGACGTTCTCCCACGCGATCAACTAACGGTCTCCTTTAATTATACCTTAAACCACACCAACACTTTCCTCTACGATCACAAATTTAACCGTTTTCGGACTCTTTCTACATACTGCTGGAACTTACTTAAACATCGCGCCCTACTCGCGATGTCTGCGCCCTCAATTGGCACCCCCGCACGCGATCTTGAGACGGTCTCTCCACGCGATCTAAAGCCGGTCTCCCCCGCGCTCGTCCACATTCACGCCTTATAAATTAGATACCCCCTGAACCTCGGGGTAAACCCCCCTCTTCACGTCTAAGTTACAAATCTTCTTTTTCCTATTCCTCCCCCCTTGAGAGGGCACAGAAAAATTGGGTGGTCTCAGCAAAACACCCCACGAGAAAAAAACAAAAGACGTTTCATCGATGACATCCTACCCTCGGCTTTTTGGGTGCGGAAGCTATAATTTCGATGTTTATAGCTTTTCCAACGACATGCATTGAAAATGGTCCTAAGGACCATGTGTGTGACTTTCTTGACTTATTCCTTTGTGCGATCGTAACTTGGAACCCTCTTCGTGAAACCTGAATCTTTTTGGCTTTATTCGAATTTGCCGATGCAATTTGAGTAGAACTCTCCAAAATGGCAAACGGATGTTGCTTTAGTGTGGTCGGTGACAGAAATATCACATTTTTATGGTTTTTCTTTAAATTCCCAGTACCGTGGGAACTTTAGGGATTGAAATTTAAAACTTTGTTTTTCTACCAAATAATCACTTGCAATAAACTGTTGAACTGACGTTCTTTTTCTAGTCCAACAAGCATTTTAAATTAGGGTACATTTCCGGTCTATTACATCACTCTCTCCATAGAAAAAGTTTTTTGCTCAAATGCAAAAACTTTTCCCTGACCTATATTGCAATTAAAAAGAAAAATTATTCTAATCTTGGATTCCGATATCCCTAAATACATCGACATAAACTCATGCACCTTTGACAAGATATTCAATAACTACTCTAAAACTGAAACCTAAATCTAAAACTAAATCTAAATCTGAAACCTAAATGATATAGTCATAAAACGAAAAACACTTAATCGTCCCACTAACAACGTCATTTCATACACAGGCAGACATCTTCTTCCGGGGTAAACCTTTTTCTCAAAGACCTCCGACTACCTGCTCCAGAGTGGTTAGCGCCACTTATGGCCATAATGTCACCTATTGACAACTGTTTATTAACTTTGTGCGTTCCTTCACCGCAAACCTTACCGCTAGTACAACGGCACACGACCGATGATGGTTTTATTGTTTTCGTCGGTCACTTTCCACGCACAGATGTTTGAGTTTTTGAGCGCCACTACTCCTTTTGAGTCCAATGGGTTGCCTTAGGGGTGAGTACGGGATATACTTCGAAATCGTACCAGTTTCAATGTTGGGTGTTTCAATTATCGGTTTTTTTTTCGTTCGTGTTCGCTTCATCTACTTCAGCTGCGTCCAACCATCCCCATACTGGACTTTCAGCATTTTCCTCATGAGTCATCCATCGGTCATCTGACAGGCACAACGGGCATTAATCCATTTCAGCCCTCTCTGAAGTGGTCCCAAAACAATTTCCTTCTGGCCTCGTCGTCAGTAGGTAACTCTACTTTTCATCGTGGTGATGATAACATATCTTCCATGGTTTGTCCATTTTCTTCTATGGTTTGCCCATAAATCTTAAGGGATTTGAAGCGATGCATATCTCGACATTCCGTGGCACTTATAAGGTTTATAATGTTCTAGATTAGCCCGGCTACAACCGAACTATGACTGCGCGTACCGCGGTGAGCTATTAAACGCGTTACCTCCTCCACACAACAAGTCCACACACGTTGAAAGTCAATTTCTTCTCTGCAAGATATTCACATTTCCGGATCACTCGAATATGTCCTGTTTACTTCTGGGCACTCCGCGACATCCCGAATAGACACCACCGATTATCTCTGAATTTTTTTTTTCCCGCACAATCGTACGCGATTATCGCTAGCACCTGAGCATGTAGACTTATGGTCATGAGAAAGGTTACCCCAAATCAGAACTCGCTGGTTATTACTCGCCATGGTTCTGGTCCCTTGCTGTCTCACGTCCTCTTCTTCGGCCTTAGGTAAAATTAATTTTTCACAGGCGACAAAAAAAAATTCCAACAAAACAATATAGGTACATGCAAACAATAATTCACGGTGATCATTATTAAACACAGGTAAAGAAAATTTTCGAACATAACCTTACTTAAATATCATGCAAAATTGTTATACCTAAACATATTTATATGACTTCGTTGTGGTCGCTGCTTAAGGCGAGCACAACGATTCTGATTTTCCTTTTTGGATTTTCTCTCCTCAAATTTGTTCAATTGTGATTACGATCCGCGTAATCGGGGTTAACTTTTATTCAACAAAAAAAAATTTGACTTTGACTTTACTTCTCTCACTTTCAACTATTTAGCATTAACTATTCCTTTTTTACGACTAACTATTACTGTCAACGATTTACTATTAGCTATCAACTCGGATCGTGGGGTCGTCAGTCCCCAATGGCACCCCAAAAACCACTCCGTGCGAGAATTTGATTTTTTCTTCATCAATTTTGGGTCCATCGGTCTGGTGGACGTCTAAGCCTGCTGGACTTCCCCAGCGCTAAAATTGGCTTTTCCAGAAGTTCCTCCTCCGCCACATCGATATCTGACTCCTCATCGGAATCAGTTACGAATTCGGTCGACAGTCTATCTGCATGGACGACTTTTTCGTCAGATCCCCTACATTCCTTTATTCTGCAGGTCCCATAACTACTGATTCCCATAATTCGATATGGTCCTATCCAGTTTTCCCCCATTGTCTTTGACGACCCATGCCTTGTGTTTACGTATACACTGAAAGAAAAATGTACATAATAGTTACGAAATTTGTTTACCACAACAAAATCCTTGATTGAAATATGGCTTATTAAACATTTATTCATCTTAAACCAATCATTTTTTTGAAACTTGTGAATAAATATTGTTTTACTGTTACTTACCGAATTTATTGATACGTATAGCCGTACTTATTGATAATTATAATATTTTGGATTTGATGAATGAATCATTAAACTACTTTTAATAAAATTTTTTGAATTCTGATATAAATTTGTTTATAGGTAAGAAATATTACTGTTTTTATTTGTACTATTTATTCATTATTAATGAATTTGTTTAGCGGAAACTGAATATTATGTTTATATGCAAAATGTTTCAGTTTCCATTGAAGTATCATCTATTTACTGTTAATGAATCAAGTTTAACTATAAATTTGTGAGCGGGTTGTTTCAAATAAAACGGTTCCATTTTGAGAAAAATTATTTATTAAACCAATATTTGAATATAACAATAAACTGCCAATCATAATCAACAAAAAAACATTTCTCCACTTATGAACTAATAAATCTACAATAATTATTAATGGTTTCAGTCAATACAATGTAAGATTTCGTTTGTATGAATAACTCTTGATTCATATAATATAATTTTGAGGCGATTGCCAATACACGGGACAATTTCCCTCAAATATGTTTCTATTTGAATAGCCTCCTCCAACAAACTCACACTAGTTATTCCATTCACTAGAGAAAAGAAGAATTATGATTAGAATTATTGATTACATTATAATAAGTAGGCCATTTTTATCAACAAAAAGTATTTGGCAAATAAATTTGCTTATTTACTATAACCAAATATATTAATTAATAATTTCAAATATTTCTGATTAGGTAATGAATTTGGTCTAATATAATGTTATTTATTTTCTATTACATAACATGATTATCCCACGGTTCTTTCTTCCTCAAAAGCTACGATGAGAGATGATAGAAAAATGTATATGGACGCAAAAGTCAAAAAGTGCTCTACAGTAGAATATCATAATTTGGGTACAAAAAATTTTATCAATCGGGTTGTAACTGAAGTTGTCTTATTTTAAAAAGGTTGATAACATTTTTGTACCGAAAGATTGTAATTTGAAGAACCAGATCCCTTGTTCGCTTACACAAAGAGTCTAATTAAATCTTGAGAAGCGAATATTACTGATTCCAACCTACTACGCGCCAATAAAAAAAATAGATTCATAAAAAATTGGGTACTTACGTATAAAATAAGTTACGGTGGGAGTATCTAAAACACGTGCGAATACACTGCTGATTTCCCAACCACTTGATGATTCTTCCATACTATAGATATTATTTTTCACTCACTTAAATAAAAACTTTCAACAATCCAACAATCAAGTGACTTACTGACTTACTCAAACAGCAAACTACAAACTGAAACTATAAAATGAGATCGCGGGCAACCACGGCGACGGCGGAATGGAAGGGGATACTTCAATACATCTCGAAACGAAGTATTTTGTTGTTATAAAAATTAATGTTTATAGTTAATATATATTTTATTGAAGGTTAATTGCACGCCAATGAATATTATTTGTTAATATTCAAGAAGATGCTTTCTAGAAGTAATAAATATTTTGTAATAGTTAACAAGCCACATTAGCAATTAATAAAATAACGAATATCATGTAACAAATGATTTTCTAGAGAATTTTTGCATATTATTTATTAACTTTTAAGTAATGATTATAGGATCTACAAAATATTTTTGAAACAAAGCTTTTATTTTCTATAAATAACACGAATTGAAGAATTTGGGGATTATAAATAGAAATTATTTTAAACAAATAATGCCTTATATAGACAACAAAATATCCCTGAAACAAGTGTTTATTACCTATTATATTGAACATTTTTCTCAGTGTACCTTGTCGCCCAACTCGAATTGGTGATCCGACACAAGGTACTCGTTCTCAAACCCCTTTGAAGTTTTGTTCTTTTGACGCCCCGTTTCATGTCGCTTTTCCTCCACTTTCGGTTCCGGCCTCACCTGCCCAACTTTTATTTTCGCGTCTTCACAGTTCTCCCCAACTTTTGGTTCCTTCTTTTCCGCTGGTTCCTCTACCTCAGTAGCGCTTTTTCCATTCCCGTTCATATCCACTACAGACTTCATGTGCCCTGTGATATTAGTTTTCATCATTTCTGCCTTGTGTTCCCAAATTTTCTCCTTTTGCGTTTGAGTACAAGCGTCCACACCAACCTTCCCTGTATTCACTTTCCTCGTAGCCTCAGAATTTCTCGAAATTTCTATTTGCCTATTTATATTTTCTCTATGATTACCCCTGTCGGCCCTGTCCCTTTGACTAGTAATTCCCCCTATGTTCATGGAAATTTTATTTGAACTGTTGTCCACCTCGTCCTTGAGCAAGAGTTTAAAAACATGCCCCCTTATTGCTATGGCTGGGCCGTGCGAATAATCTATATGCGCCTGATTTGCATATAGAAAATCCCTTCCCAATATGACCTGAACATTCCCTAGAATATTATTGTCGCAAACAACGGCCTTCCAATAAGTGCTCCATTCACCATTTTTCGGGCCCACCGAAACTTGGGTCATCCCATATGTCCTCAAAGCGTGCCCCGTCACGCTTGTTAAACGACCAGAAATCGTTTCGGCCTCATAAATCACGTTCTTTTGAACCAAACCCTTTTGGATCAAAGTAACCGCCGCCCCTGTATCGATTAAACAATCGCATACTTTGCCATTTACCTGCATTTTTATAATATGCGGTATTTCGTCGATTTCCTCAGCATTCACTTCCGGGATAACAACACGACTTTGTTTAGCATTGCCTGCTAGTCGCTGATTTCGACACTCCCGGGCAAAGTGTCCTGCCTGGCCACAGGAAAAACACTTTTTCCTTGAATCCTGTCGTCCATTGCCACAAGTCCTACATTCTTTCGACAAGTACTCCTCCTTTCCACACGAGTGGCACTGTTTTTCAGTGTCCATCGTGGAATTTCCCATGATAAAATCCCTTCTCTGGATCATCAAAAGGGTGATTTCTTGCAGCTTCACTATCTCCTCTGCCTTTTCCAAATCTAAATTTTTCTCCCTCAACAACCAGATTCCCGTATGCTGCATCAAGTCTTTCCGAAGCCCTATCTTAAATTGATCTAAAATCATATCCCTATTTTTCTTCTTGATCCCAGCTACTTCTTCCTTAGTGGCTCCAACGAGATCATCCTGCAAAAGATCTGCCCCTATGATCCGTAACCTAGTACAAAATGAAGAAACATCTTCATCTTGTCCTTGAAAACACCGATATAAATTCCACTGATTCTCTTCTGGCAATCTAGATGGAGTAAATTTCTTCAAAAGTTTTGCTTTGAAGTCCGCATAACTCAATTTATCGAAGGATATGTCTGACTTGAAAAAATCATACGCTCCACCACTCAGTTTGAATTTGAGTAATTTTAGCGTGACGTCTTCCGTCCACCCATCTAATTTCGACCGTAATTCCAATTTGTCGAAATACTCGACCGCCCCTTTTCCGGTGAAGTTATCTAAAGTACCTGCTACCATACCAAGAGAATACATCATTGACGAGAACACTTTATTGGTGTTAGTACCAGAGGGAGTAGTTGCCATTTTACTAAAATTACTTTAATCCTACCAATTATGTGAAAAACTTGCACCTACCGGTATTCTTGTCTTCTCTCGTTCACCTACCCTGAAAACCCTATCTGACTACCGGCAAAAAAATTTAAATTTTCTTGAGAGAAAAAAAAATCAACTAGTTGAAAACAAAACCACACGAAGGTAAAACTTTCGAAACAAAAAAAAGTGTTTGAGAAAAAAAAAAATTATTAATTCTACCTAATTCCGTAATGAATTTTTTTGATATGAATATAATTCGTCGAAAAAAAATTCTCTTAAAAAGAAAAAGACAATCAACTAATCAGATTCAAACCACACGACGTTATAACTTTCGAAACGAGAAAATTGTTTAATGAAAAAAAAAATTATTAATTCTGAATAATTCCATAATGAATTCAAATATGTGAATATGATTCGTCGTACCAATGCTAAAATAACTAAGATACTTATTTCAAAAATACAAACCTTCACCTAAAGTTACCAAAATACATCAACATCACCCTTTGAATACAAAACCTTTTGGCCAATAAACGTACAATAAACAAATTCAATCAACACCTATTATTTTCAAATCTATACGGAAACGTGATTCTAACAACTGCTTGGCTTTCTCGAAACGAAACAAACCGGATACCTTCCCTCAGAAAACCCTTTTTTTTTAATTATTCGATGCGCTTCGAATTTTTCTACACAGATCAAATGTGCTACCCCCCCTCAGAAAATCTTTTTCAAAAAATCCCACCGCTGTCACCAGTTGTAATAACCGCCCTCGTATGAATATTTTCACGCGATGTTGGAAATTATTATTAGATGGAAAAATAAAGAAAAGGTGGAATTTCCGATCCTATTGCAGTCGAGCGGCTGTCTGCATGTAGGTTCGTGCCTCAAGCTAATGTGAGGTCTTTGATGTTTAGATTTTCTTTTCAGAGGGGTGAGGTATTAGAATTCAAAAACACAGATAAATACATAAATCTATATTAGAAAATAAAAACAAAACAAGAATTATTGACTTCGACAATAGCCACAAATGAATTTTTGGAATTTACACAAATAGTTCGAATTCAAAACTATGAATAAACTTCGAGTCATAAATCACCATCAAGTCATGAATAAATTTCAGATAATGAATAACATTAGAGTCATGGATAAATTTCAATTAATAAATCAATTTTCGATAATACCTGTTATAACAAAACTTACAGAACACTTATTACAGCAGTCTCCAAATGATATTTGATAGGGAAGAGAGTGATGAATTCCGACACCCGATAAAATATACAAATACACACAAACAAAAAATTATTATAAAAATTGCTATGGTCAACTTTTCGCCCTCTTAGATATTTACTGGGTTAATTGAATAAAACCAGGTCTTCTAAACCTCTTACCTTAGTTAAATGTTAATCCACACCTTCACACGATACCACGAACCACGTCACGGTACGTTATTTCAAATACAAAGTCTCTTTTCCTCAATTCAAACGAAATTTTAAATCAACACTTTACTCGCCGTTTCGAACCGGTACTTTACACTTATTCTGAATTCAAACAAACACTTTTCTCGCAGCTTCCAAACGTTATTTCAAATTAATTCGGAATTCAAACAAATAATTTTCTTGCCGTTTTTCAATTTTACTTCCAATCAATTCTGAATTTAAACTTATACTTTTCTCGACGCTCTTCAACTTTACTCCCAATTAATTATCCCTTCTCGGACTCTACCAAATTCCCACAATTACTACCCTTTACCGTACTACCGACGTTCTCCCACGCGATCAACTAACGGTCTCCTTTAATTATACCTTAAACCACACCAACACTTTCCTCTACGATCACAAATTTAACCGTTTTCGGACTCTTTCTACATACTGCTGGAACTTACTTAAACATCGCGCCCTACTCGCGATGTCTGCGCCCTCAATTGGCACCCCCGCACGCGATCTTGAGACGGTCTCTCCACGCGATCTAAAGCCGGTCTCCCCCGCGCTCGTCCACATTCACGCCTTATAAATTAGATACCCCCTGAACCTCGGGGTAAACCCCCCTCTTCACGTCTAAGTTACAAATCTTCTTTTTCCTATTCCTCCCCCCTTGAGAGGGCACAGAAAAATTGGGTGGTCTCAGCAAAACACCCCACGAGAAAAAAACAAAAGACGTTTCATCGATGACATCCTACCCTCGGCTTTTTGGGTGCGGAAGCTATAATTTCGATGTTTATAGCTTTTCCAACGACATGCATTGAAAATGGTCCTAAGGACCATGTGTGTGACTTTCTTGACTTATTCCTTTGTGCGATCGTAACTTGGAACCCTCTTCGTGAAACCTGAATCTTTTTGGCTTTATTCGAATTTGCCGATGCAATTTGAGTAGAACTCTCCAAAATGGCAAACGGATGTTGCTTTAGTGTGGTCGGTGACAGAAATATCACATTTTTATGGTTTTTCTTTAAATTCCCAGTACCGTGGGAACTTTAGGGATTGAAATTTAAAACTTTGTTTTTCTACCAAATAATCACTTGCAATAAACTGTTGAACTGACGTTCTTTTTCTAGTCCAACAAGCATTTTAAATTAGGGTACATTTCCGGTCTATTACACATTGCCCAAAGTATCTCTCAGCGTATTTTAATCGATTTAGAAAATCTCAGCATTTGGCTGATCGATATAACCCATATTTTGAGCTCTCTGAACAAAACTCGAAAATGAAATGCGCGAAACAAAAAATCGAAAAAAATGATGGTACAAAAGGATAATATAGTCATTTTTGGTATCGAAATACAGGTTTTCGAGGACGAGGAATTCAATTAAAAATAAACCAAGGCCCTATCTATCACGGTTTAGATTTTGACCTGTGAAATGGCGTTTTTTAAAAAATTGAAATTTCAAATCGTCATAGCTCCGGTTCCAATAATTAACGTATCCACTTTTTATTTGTATATTGTTGATCAGCATTGTCCAAAGTAGCTTTTGGTGAAATAAAATCGATATCGAAAATCCCATCTTTTTTGTTGAAAATTTCATAAGGGGTAAGACCCCCCCAAAAACAACATATTCGTCATCACCACGGAATCCCTGGCAACACTAATGTTGATATCAATTCGAAATGGTCTTCAATCCGTTCGAATCATTCGAAATAACCATTTTTCTGGTCATTAGCTCTTAAATTCTGAGGGCTTTGAGCTCGTGAACAAAACTCGAAAATGAAAATTGAAAAATATAAAACCCAAAAAATTCATAGTACTGAAGGATTATAATATGGTCCTGTTTGGTATCGGATTATAAGTTTTCGAGGACGCTGAATTCAATAAAAAATAAACCAAGGCCCTATCTATCATGGTTTAGATTTCGACCTGTGAAATGGCATTTTTTCAAAAAATCGAAATTTCAAGTCGTCATAGCTCCCGTTCCAATGAACATATCCACTTTTTATTTCTAGATTGTTGATCAGCACTGTCCAAAGTATCTTTCGGTGCAATAAAATCGATATGGAGAATCCCAACTTTTTGGTGAAAAATGACTAAGGGGTGAGACCCCCCAAAATCACTACAATTGTCATCACCACGGAATCCCTGGGAACTCTAATGTTGATATTCGTCCGGAAAGATCTTCAATCGATTCGAATCATTCAGAATATCCATTTTGGTTTTCACCTATACCCTGAGTGCCCTGAGCTCTCAAACAAAACTCGGAAATGAAATGCGCAAAACATAAAATCGAAAAAATTCATGGTACAAAACGATATGGTCATGTTTGGTATCGAAATATAGGTTCTCGAGGACGAGGAATTCAATTAAAAATAAGCCAAGGCTCAATCTGTCACAGTTCAGATTTTGACCTGTATTTTTTCAAAAATCGAAATTTCAAATCGCCATAGCTCCCGTTCAAGTGGACGGATCCAATTGAAATTTGTATATTGTTAATCAGCACAGCAAAGTCCAAAGAATCTAGAGAAACTTCTCTGCATTCAGAATACCCATTTGGATAATTAATCTCACTTTTACTTTGACTGCTTTGAGCTGCTAAACAAAACTCGAACAAAAATTATTGGAAAAATAAAACAAAAAAACTTAAAGTCATCAAGTCAACGAGGCACTATACGGATAAGTTTGTTATCAAAATATATGTTTTCGAGGACGATGAATGCAATAAAAAATAATTCGGATCTCTATCTATCATGGTTTGGATTTTCTCCTGCGTACTGGTCTGATCAATTGCACTAGCTCCACACGATGCCAGGTATAGTACTGGCTTTAAGTAACTGGCCTAACAAGTGGTATCGTGTAAACGCATAATATTGAGTTCTGTAGATTTCATGAAAACTACAGAGATAATCCTTTTTTCTACAGGAAAAATAAATTATGGAACTGTCCACCATTCGGATTCAATTTGCACTTGACAACTTTTCGAAAGAGTTACTTATTTTTAATTTATTTTGCAAAATATATACCTCAGGATAATTTCCCTCAAATGAGACATAAACTGGAATGGGCATCCAGGGTGCTGTTTGCTTGTTCTTATATACGGAGATTCGTTTCCAACCGAACGCTGCATAGCCCCTTATCCATTAGAACCGTAGTTACATCAGAAATACGACTTGCCCCCTAAACGGCTTTCGGCTCAACTTAAACCCGAATTGTTTTGACAAGAGGTTGGCATAAGGCCTGAATCACCTCCGAAACTTCCCTGTGCTCCGCTCCGTGGAGCAATTTAATGAAAAATCGATCAGGAACTTGAGCTCTATTATCTAAATGATTCCATATAGTTTTACGTTCATGGCGGGGCTAGAATTATACTGGAGCCTAAGTTATCGCCGTTCCCGAGAACAGGTGTGAAGAGCAATAAATAATGTTTATGGCGAAATCTATTTTCTTGAATTAACTGGCCCATTGTCATCTTTGTTATCAGCGTCCGTTATTGTCTGGCTTCATGGCTCTTCATTCCTGTTGCAATCGCAATGTGCAAAGCGAGTTTTAAATTGATGTTATGAATGAGTTTGAATAATAACAATCATTACACCGTTTTTGTTGGAAAATGAGGATACATTTGTACGCAGGAAATGAGCACTTAGCCTAGTCGTTCGGTGGATATTTAGGACGAGAATTAGGAGTTTTTGCGAATGGGACTTGAGAACACAGGCTCGAATACTTCAAACTCGGCAGATACGATTAACTTACGACGGTTGATAGAATTATCAGCAGAGTAGTGCCATAATACATTGCCACATAGATCCCAGCAGGCGATTACTGCTACAGAAAACCAGAGCATTCCAGTTTTAGCATTACCTTGGGACATTTGTAAAGAATTCTTAATGTTTCAATTACTCTTGGATGCACGCATAGATAGCCCTATTGACACGGAATGTCTCAATATAGAACCATATTCTCCTACCTTACGGATGAGTTTTTTACTATTTGATTTACGAAGACCACTGAACTTTGACTGTCTCTTATGACCTTTGCAAAGACTGTTTCTAAATCAAAATTAGTTGCTATTGCGTCAGACGATTTTGCAAGAGATTCTAGTCGATGTCTGTCAGGATCCTCATATGTATACTATCTAGTCTGATACTTAGATATTGTGGTCAGGGTACTTGCCTTTTCTAATGATAACACTGTTTTAACTGAGACACAGCATGACTATCTGGCTGGAAGATCCACTCAAACAGCTATTGTTCAATTCACAAAGAATATAGTCCACTGAATTGTGGATAATATCATTGCTTTGGGTCAATTTTTAGACTTATCCAAAGCGACCAAAGCCTATGATTCATTACATCAAAATAATATGTTAGAAGAACTTGACTAGTATGGTATTGGAGGAAATGCTTTGGCATGGTTCAAATCCTATCTTTCAGCTAGATGCCAGAGTGTTGAAGTGATGAAGGATGGTGTCAAAGGGAGATCAGCGAAAATAGAAAACACTGTAGGTGTACCACAGGGCAGTATTCTAGGCCCAATATAATTTATAATTGTGTTGATTGTTAACGTCCATGGTTTTATATTAAAAAATAAAATAAAAAACGTTGGCAAAGTATTAAACGATTCAAATAAATAAAGTTGTCCAAATTCCTGAAAACATTTTATTGAATAATTTATAATCTTCATCAACGATTTATGTAAGATCGCAAGCAACTCAGGTTCGTCTATTTAAAGTTTTGAATATGAGACGTATTTTTTGGAGGGGGCAATAATGGTTCGAACCTTCTAACAGAATAAATGGGTTTTAAATTATAAAAAAACGAACAATGTAAATTTAGTACTAACCATTGTGAATTAGAAATACCAGAACAAACATATAATAAATGATAATGATTTTTCTCTTTCGGAATACACAAAATTTTTGGGGGGAAACATTGATAGATTTTTGACCAACATACAGATATTATTGTATGTTGTATGTTGAAGGAGAATAACTCAAAATGTTGTATAATGCTAATTTTGAGTCTAGATTAAGATACAGCAAAAGTTTTTGGGTACTTAGAGAAAACTTGGAAACAATGTTTATTGTTCAAAAAAGAATTATTAGGATTATGTACAAAATGAAATACAGGGAAAGTTGTAGGGAAGTATTCAAACAAAAAGGTCTTTTAACTGTAAGTGGGCTAAATTTAAATGATTGTTTAATATTTCTGTTTAAAAATACACCAATAAATTCAATACAACTTTAAAATACTCGTCGGGATCATTTGATATAAACAGAGAACAACCCATCATGTGTACTAGAATATTTAATGAATAAACTTCCTTATAGGATAAAATTCATTGGAATTCTCAAAGAATTCAGAAAATAAGTGTATTCTTTGCTGTTAAACTTGGAGTTGGAGCCATATATCTTGGCAGAGTATTTTGGTGCACAGTTAATCTAATGTACATATTTGTTTACTGTGCTGTGACGTCTTTTCATTTATTGATGTGGCATGGAAAATGTGAAGCGATCAACATTATTTGAAAAAAAGAAGTTTTTATTGTTATATTTGTCCTCAAAAATTAAGAATCTGACAATTTGATGATGGCACTCTGAAATAAAGATTCTTTCTTCTAGTAAATGGAATAAGGGGGCTCTTCAAGGAATGGATACTTAGCCCATCTTCCTCGCACCACTTTTCGGTGACCTTCTCTTTGAGTCTACGGTTCTCTTTGAAAACAGCAATGAGTGATATATGAATAGTTATAGAATAGCCACCCATCCAAGAATTGGTTCTCTTGGTCGATGGGCCATTGACAGCCCTGAATGAAGAAGTCTCCTCCATTACTTAAGAACTCATAGCTTTATCTTCAAACTGCGAATCACTGGTTTCAGTCGAAAGGAAGAGCTGCACTACTGGCAAGGGCATCACCCTGCAGTCATACATGCATTGTTTGAAGGCAGCTAGCACTCATGGGCGCCCGCAGGGGGGGGGCCAGGGGGGGCCATGGCCCCCCCTGAGATTTGTATGGCCTCATCTTTTTTCAGCTTAACCCCCTCAATATTTCAATAATTTTTATTTTTCCCCCTCTGAGAAAAATTTTGGCCCCCCCTGAGAAAAATTTCTGCGGGCGCCCATGCTAGCACTCTCAAAGCAGCTGAAGAATTTTTAGACATCTTTCTGTCCCGTTAACTTCCTACACCAAAAGGTGGCGTGCTGAGGCGACTCAACCGTTTTGGGAATTTTAGTCCACATTCCCCGATATCCAATATAAATAATAAGGTGTATCCAATTCAGTGTACCAAATTCTCTTGATATAGGTCGATATTAAGAATTAATTCGACCTAGTTTCACCTATTTATACGAAACCGCAGGAACATGTAGAGAGTTGATAATTGCATACAGGTAAAAATGATGCTCTCGGCGGACTTCACTCGCAAACGATCCTCACCTCATATCCGCTTTTCATTTTATTTCGAAGAAACTTCGCAAGTGCCCTTCGAATAATGAGACCTCATCGCAGAATCTGAACGTGTTCAGTTTGTGTCCAAAATTCGAGATGCCCGTTAAATTCTGCAAGTTGCCTACGTGAGCTTGACGCATACGACACATCCATCGCCTCATTATTCAGGAGTTGCTCCAGTCCGCCCCTACTAGTAGACTTCCTACCCCATCATAGCGAAATGAAAGGGTGCCATAATTACAATTATTATATCTACCCAGAAATTTCCCTGCTGGAAAGTTCTCATTCCCTGGCCCAGTTTGAGGCCATGGCACATAAATTCCGGAGGTAGACCGTAGCTTATCTGTCAAGTGGGTACGATGAACGTTTATTGTGTTGTCATCCCCTGTATCTGATTAGGTATGTTCGAAAGCTTCGCGCTTTTCACTGCTCTAATTTCATGACGCTCAGCTCAGCGAGAGTGTAAACTTTAATTATCGTCGTTTAGGATCTCGATTTCACCAAATTCGGTGGGATACTTCTGTTTTTGTTGTGGGGAATCGAAAACTGAGATTGCAAGAGAAAACCTACACGCCAGAGATTCACGCTTAGCTATTCAACTCATTACGCGTGTTTACGTTTATTTTTCAGAATTGAAAAACGTCATCACGAAATTATAAAGCACACGTTCAAAAAGGAAGATCACTCAAAAAGGATTATAAATAGATCGGATCATGATATCTATCTGTACAATAGAACGTTTATCAATTGCTGACACAGTCGGTAAATATTTATACATGGTAATTGTACACCAGTAGTTTGACCAAGTACTGATTATAATTGGTTTTTCCTTAGCCACAAAATGGTCACACTTCTATCGACACAATTCATTAACGAACATCAATACAATATGTTTCCACCAGCCATCATTATCATGAAAGAAATATTATAATTTTACTCAGCTTTTGGAGTTGTCGCCATAGGCGTATCTAGCCTCAGTTTTCAGGGGGGGCCGCGGCCCCTGGTATATTTGTGATACCTATACGTAGTTTTTGATTAGAATCTTTCAGGGGGGGCCAGAGGTACATCAGGGGGGGCCTGGCCCCCCCTGGACCCCCCCTAAATACGCCAGTGGTTGTCGCAATGTTCACACGACAGGGATGATTAACAGCAAAATGACTTCAGTTCAAACTTTCATATCCGAATGATTGTCATTCTGTGAAAAGGATTAAAATTGACATAATAACTTAAACATCTGACGAAATATCTCATTTTTTGTTGGTAATCGTTTCACAATAAGTCATTTCACGTTATTCATCAACAAAAAATGTATGAGCCACTTCACAATATCTTGATTTTCATGCCTTTCAACCTTGACATTCCCAAATAACAATACCATCATCGTAGGAACAGAAAAAATGTCGTTAAACGTATACAGCACCGAACATTCAATATTGATTCTCTATCTTTCACATCGGATTCTTTTCTGCGTTATTTTTAGAATGATTATTTTATCATCATGCTAGAAATAATCGATATCAGAACTATGAGATGACGTAGATTCCAACCCTTATGACTTCTGCGGCATTGAATGAGCTATGGATAAACATAGTTTCAGCAAATCCACCTCAGTCTACTTGCATCCAACTCTGGATTCAGACAGAAGTGCAACACCATCAAGAACACACAAGCTTCATTAACTAGGATGGGATAGTTTCCAAGAACCAACTCGACGTTATTCAAGTTAATCTCTAAGATTTGATATTTAGAGAGGTACTCCAATGAACGCAAGTTCAGAAGTTTCTGGATGATTGATATCTATCTGTGCAATATTAATCTGCAAACATGCAGTAGATCATCAGGGGAGATGTGCACTTAGATTATCAACAGAATACACGCTATCGGAGTTGTCCATAATGGAAAATAATTGCAGATAGGGTCTGTGAGGATTCAGAGATTTGTGCTGGCATTATTTTGTCTCAATATGTGGTGTTATCCAATAAAAAAAGTTTTTGTACAACTGTCAAAAAAACCTGACTTTTCATCACTATGGATGAGTAATTGATTACTTTTTTCACCCTGAAAATAGTCTTTTTTGACGGTGAAAAAAAAAGTATAATTTACACAATAAACATGAAATATTACTTTTTGAATGATTCATTTATTACAGAGTCGATCATTGGTGATAATAATTCTCGAATCAGCTCTTCAAGTTATATTTGATGTTTTTAATCAGAAACAATATGGAATATCTTCAGGACTATACAGGGTGAGTCTTTGACTTGTATATATATTTCAACTGAAGATTATTGAGGTCGAAAGAAACCTTTTTTCATTTTTTATTTTCCCAAATTCGGCTCTGTTGAAAAGATATAGCCATTTGAAAAAAAATTGGGCTGACTACGCCTCTGAAATGATCTTCTGGAATTGATACAAAGTTTATATTTCTCGATAGAAATTGAGTTTATACATTTAGGGAATACTCAAGTACTAACCTCATTCGAAAAAAAATGTTGCAAACACGATTATTTCAACAAAAACAGTTAGTTTCATCGGATTATATCTGCAACTAAAAAGCCACATTTCTCACACCAAATAAATAAGTTCCTTCTTCGATTTTCCTGCAGATTAGTTCGTAAACACTAATTACTTGTTTATATTGTCCTCGACATCCCCAAAAAATTTTATGAAAAAGGGTTTTCATAGAATTCATAAGAATTCATTATTCAACAACCTAACCTAATCAATTTTTTATCGATTCTGTGAATGTTTGCACAGAAATTTGAAGAAGATGTTGTCAGCTTGCTGATATTTCCATTGAGGTTGAGAATTTGTTACGAAACATAGTATAAATCACGATACACTTGTGTACCGTGGTATGAATATCTATGAATTCTGCCGTTTCCATCATAAATCGAGTTTGCCGCCAAATTTTACCACGCATGCGTGGAGCGAAAACCGGAAGATTGGTTAGGTATCTGGAGGCCAACTATAAACAATAACAAACCAGAGTCTCTGAACAAACTGTGAACATGATGTGAAGTTCTGAATACATTCAGTGAATTATTGTTCTAATGTAATTATTATGTGAAGTGAATCAATATAATCTAAACCGTGTCGATTTTATAAAATTCCAAGAGGATATTGATTAGATAGAAACATCGACACAGATTATCAGGTATCATATTATTTTACATTAATTTCATTTTAATAAGTAGTTTGTATCGAGATTCATCATTCATATCCGAATTTTGTATTCCATCGACATTCAACTTCAATATGGACCCCTAACTATGAATTTTTAAAAGAAACTGTTCGTATTATATTATTAAATGCTCCTTGGTGTTCAATTTTATCTACCACATTTGTGAGATTTTATTTTTAAAATATCTCTACATCAACGTTTTCCATCGTTTGAATTCAAGTCTCGACAAAGTTGATAATTATTGTGACAACATTGTAAACTCGTTTAAAGTCCAGAGAAGGAATAATATTCGATGATATTTAATTCAGAGACGCATTCAGATTATTCTTGAAATTAATGATTTTTCCGGGTAAAATTGGAAATAACTCAAAAACGACGCGTTGAATTGAAAAAAAGGAAGACTTTTAGTTGCTTTAATAATTGATTCTTTCGAAAATATGAACCATTCATCTTTTTAAAGTGGTTTTATGGTGTTTTTGCGTGTATTGATGAGTCGACTACACTGTAACTTATATACTAGTAGAGCTATTGAATAGGTTTCATTCGAGGAATATGCACCATGAATAGAGTAATCAATGAAGCAAAATTCAGTTCATTTGAAATTACGGTTCCGCAGATATAAACAGAGAAGTGTTTTTTTTTCATGGATTTTCGACACCCTGTATCTTCCAAACCAAATCGAATTTTGAAAAATGATATAGAAAGAAAGTGTTTCGTTTGATGAGAGGAATCAACAGTTAAAACATATTTACAAGTCAGAGACTCACCCTGTATGTGCTCCTGCTACGGTGGCAGATTTCCAGCCTGTAAGATCAATACTTCTGGAGCATTCACGGCATTTTGTTTCATTCAAATTTAAAGAACCAGGACAAACTCAAGTCCTACTAATGACTGATTAACTGCAAACCAGCCGAAAGATGTTATTCGACTGTGCTAAACTCGAGTTTCTTGGAGCTCCCAATTTTAGGCCATGAATGATTATAGGAACCCCTTGGAGATACGAAGTTCCGTGATTAATAACCTACTTTTCGCCTTGGAAAGAAATCCGGAAATCGATTATGAAGCTCATCTATCTGGAAGTGCAGCAGCGAAAAAATTTCTCCTCTCCCAATTAATGTCCTATTATAAAATCAAAACAGTTTGCATAATTAATCGTTCCCTTCTTTGGATCTCAATTCATTCGAAGCACAAAAGCCGACCATCCTCATTAACTCGACTTCTCCGCCAACATCTCAGCCCCTTCTACCCTTTGTTGTGGCCGAATTCCTGTGAGATTCTCAAGTGAAAGAAGGAATTTATTTTTAAGTAATTTACACTCTTAATATTCGAGCCGTTCGAGGGAAATATATAGCTCTTAATTTCATCGGTCATACCGTTTAACTCTCCCCAGTACCTGTTTCATGGCAATCCTCACCCTCTGGAATGGTCGCATTTTTCCAGGACGCAGTTCAATACGACATAATATGGCTGATGTCACGTCATCCTCTCGAACATTTCGACGGCCTCTCGTCAAACTTTGACCACTTCTTGCTGAAGCAGGGCTTCAGGGTGGGCGGCACGTTGAATGAAAACTTAATAAGTTTAACTTCTTATGTATACCTAACGAGTGTTTTCTTTGGAGTGATAGAATTGAAATGAAACACATTTATGTTCGACTGCCCCATAAACACTCGATTTATGAATTCGTTCAGTGTCCAAAATTGGCTACTTTATTGGACACCACTTTATTGGACTCAGCTGTCACTGTCTTCTCTCGATTTTGCAATTTTCTTCGTTTCACACCACTTGTTATAGGCCGAATACAAATTTTCATAAGCACTTTTAGTGGGGAAGAGAGATTCTTTGGCGCTTGTGGCTAAATTTTCTACGCTTTCCTCTTCCGAACTATCCATTTTTTGGATTATTATGACGTTTGTCACAGAATTAACGAAGTAAACAACTTTGTTCAGTGAGGTTGTTAAGGTCGCTGATGGTTACTAAGGTAAGAAAAGCAAAAGCATACTTTATGTTTTTCAGTAATGAAGCGACAAATATAATAATTGCCATTTCAGAAAATAAAATTTCTGCATTGCAGTCAAACATAAAGCTTTGTATGCAACTCGTACACAATTAGGCTTATGGACTTGCCCAAATTATTGGCCTCGCTCGCTTTGCTCGCTCTGCCATAAACTTTTGGACTCGTCCATAAAGACCGAATTTATGTACTTGTTACATAAATAGCTATTAAATTAGGATTGAAGCCATTTTTTTTTAATTTGAAATATTATTTCATGACATTTATGTTTTAAGAATAATTTCTGGCATATGTTCACCACGATTAGCTCTGAGAAACCGTATTCAACCGACCAATTATGGACCACTTTTTTCAGTAATTTGGGCTTCATTTCAGCAATAACACGAGTTATATTGGCTATATCAGCAAAAACCAATGACCTGACATATCCTCAAAGAAAATTATCCGTTGTAGTTATGTCGCAAGATTTTGGAGGCCAATTAATTGGACCATTTCTCGAAATAATATTGAGACCAAATCTTCCTTTCAATAAATCCATTATTGTGGTCGAGTGGCTTTAGTTCTTGAACCAGTTGGATCTTGTATCACTGTAGACCAAAATCTTCACGCAAAATTTTTCATGTGGTGGATGCACAGAGTCCAACTTGTTATGAACGTCGACGAATAGACAAATCTGGATAATCATTAACACTATCACTAACAGCAGCGATATTTTCTTCTGTACGTACAGTTCTTTGTCTTGTTATTTGTGTTGCATCGAGTAGAGAAATCGTTTCCCGAAATCTATCGATAGTTCGACGAATATGCTGTTCTGATGGACGATAATGTCAACCATAAATTTGCTCTATAAGTTTGGCCAATAGAACACTGATTTTGAAAATGAATTCCAACAATTTGTAAACGTTGTTGCGGCGTGAGTCTTTCCATGATAATTTGTCAAAGCTTACTGAACAGAAATGTCAAAACATGGCTTCTACATTCTGTCAAGTCACAGTGATCCCTATCGACAATTCTACCACACTAAAAAAACACCTGATATATGGTAAATCATCTGGCTAATCTAATTTTCATAACTAATTTCCGCAAGGGTGAAATAGCGAAGTGTTTGTCATACATTCTTTATTATTTTCTGATCATCTTAACATCATAAATTGAGGAAAAAATCACCTTCACGAGTCTTCTATCCCATTGAATTACAATTGTTGGGATGTTGACCCTTAAGGGGACCTGGTACACGTCCGAGCTCGCGAGCTCCCTTCAAAAATTGGGCTTTTATTTCCATAATATCTCAGTTCGTATGCGGCGTAGACCAACAATATTTTTTTTTGATTAAAGCTTAATCATTTCTCTAGAATGTGTATTATTCGCTTTTCTGTTTTTCTTCGTATATTACGAAAAAAACCTGGTGAGCTATAATTTCATGAAAATCTGGACAATAGATTTTATTTCCATGATATCTCCGTCAATTTTCGGGATAAATGTATGAAATTTTCAGTTTACATGCGAAATAGTATTTTCCAGAATGTGTCTTGATCAGTTTTCCTGCTTATTGCCCCCTCAATTTTCAAATGAATTATAAAGTAGGAACTTTATTGGTCATATTTTCAACCAGGTTTTTTCCCTAACATACGCAGAAAAACGGAAAACCGAATAATACACATTCTGCAAAATATTATCCCGCATGTATACTGAAAATTTCATACATTTATCCCGAAAATTGACGGAGATATCATGGAAATAAAATCGTTTGTGCAGTTTTTCATGAAATTACAGCTCACCAGGTTTTTTTCCTGATATACGAAGAAAAAAAGAAAAGCAAGTAATACACATTCTAGAGAAATATTAAGCTCTAATTAAAAAAAAAATTGTTGGTCTACGCCGCATACGAACTGAGATATCATGGAAATAAAAAGCCCAATTTTTGAAGGAAGCTCGCGAGCTCGGACGTGCACCAGGTATATTAGTTATTGCTGGAAATTTTATAGATAGTTGTATCAACGCTTAAATACGACTCACTAGTTATAATGAGTAAAATCAACAAATATCCAGCTATTTAAACGAACATTCTTCCTCGCATTCATCACGAATATTACAAGAAAACATTTAGTTTCGTAAATGCAAATCGTCCATCGCCATACTCGCGGTATGGTGAACTTTCGAGGGTCACTCTGTACGATGATATTGATGGGAGAAGGAGAGAATCTCCGTGCCTTTTTCTGTCTGGTGCTCTCCTTAAAAAATGTCAGCGTAATAATAGTGACGATCCTTGTTGCTTTGTCCGAAGCTAGCGGCTTGGAACAGGAGTTATATGGAACACTTACCCGAACGAATTGCTGTGCTTTGAGTTTTTACTGATGCACAAATCTCGTTTTCTTGACCGCATGAGAATTGTAGGACGGACTGCTCTAACTCTTATTGTGTATGGTTTGTGTGCCTGAGGGGGCTGTTGGGTTTCGAGCTTTCAGATTGATAATCCAATGATAACCCTTCCGAGTTTCGTCCATCCGCTTTACAGATGTAATCTGCATGCTGACAGATAAAGATCAGAATATATGATTTCATATAAAGGGGTACTTTTCAGTTTGATCACTCATTTTGATAGTTTATAGTCGTGCTCAAGTTGTAGTCAATTTTAACCCAGATTGTCAATCAGTTCACCTTCCGCACCCATTTGGTGATACCCTGTATATACAAAACACAATTATTCTGATAGGATATGGTATTTTCTATAGACTGAAGGCGTCACAAACCATAAAAAGTTTCCATTCACACAGAAAAACAGGAGATTAATTTAATTGAATCAATGATCACCTTCGAATTTCAATTGGTACCTGACTACCTGAGCAAATAAAGATAACAACGCCTCAACAACCTGGCTCGATCAGACTCCGGACGTTGATCTGTCTAGTCATGCAGCTCGAAAGCACAGTAAAAAAGACGAAAAATCACAACTTCCTGCCTGATGATTCCAAGTTCCCAAACAACATGACCGACTACATAAAATGGTCCTTCTTCGTTATTTATTTAATGATACCGAGAGATCAGCCGAATACAGAGTGTTCGAAGCAGCTTCTCCCCTTTAATTACATGCCATAGCAATAAAGTGCTGAAGTGTGGAATTTTGTTATAACGACGGCAAGTGATGTTACCGTGCGAAAATTAATAGGGTAGAGATCTAATTAAACAATCGTAAGGTTCAAAATGATAATGGAAAGTTTAATGATTATACGTAAAGGCGATTAGTCAGTGGCGGGAGTTGGAGGCGGCTTTACATCGTTATTTTTAATGGCTTTGAACTTGACTCCCAGCTCAGTTCGCTCGAGTTCTTGGAGACATCAGAACTGAATCAATTTCTTTCATTTCTTTTGATTTTCTACTCAATATTCACCTTCCTCAAGATAATATAGTATCTACCTCATACAATTTCCGGATTGGAAAGTAATAAATCGATTCAAAATGATGTCCCTCTCCAAATAATGAATGTTTTAAGTTTTACACCACATTACTGTACTTTTAAGATTCAAATACATGAGCAAATTCTAGAAATGGAAATCAGCAGTGATGTGATTTCGATGTGAAAGCCCCAATACAGTTTCGCCGCCACTGATCCCATATTTCACGATAATTGTCTCTCGCACTGATTATTTTCTTCACATCGTTGCCTCACATCCTCCAAGAGATATAATAAAAAATCTATTTGTTTCTGTGGACGCAACCAAGCGTGTCTTCGAGGCCAAAGGAAGTCTAGATGAGCAGAGAGATTTTTAATGGTACTGGTGAGATTAGGATATAATGGATTCACATTGGGATCTTCGTCTTTTAGAGACCGCTAAGTGAACTTCCTTCAACATAAGGCGGGTTCGATTGTAATTATCGAATCGTGTGAAAATTTTAGAGTCCTCCCATTATTGTGTAATCATGTGATTATCGGAATGAATGGAAATTAGTGGAAACGATTATAGTGATATTCTTCTTTACTAAGCTTTTGTCGTTAGAACTGAGTATCTCATTACACATCGATCTGTGTTGGTTATTCATTACTATAATTTAGTCCAGCCACATATACACTCATTATTATTATATGATGGGGTTGATTGGCTATAGAAGAACCTTCCAGAAATGCTACCAGATTGATCTTTTGTGCTTATGCCCTTCTGAATCAATTCCTGAGCAGATAGTTTACCATCCTCATAAATTGTATGGTCTCCCATACATCATTGGCAGAGCTTTGCTGCATTAATACAAGTACCTATGCCAAGCGATGGCTGTTGTTGAAGAATGAGAGAAAAAAAGCCTAGGTCCTGGCGACTGATCCAAGGCAGAGACAGGCTCTTTCCTCTGTACTGTTGGGCCAAGTGATCTTAGAGTTAGTTTTGATTCTTCTTTGTCTTATTGTGATAAGCCAAATATACTTCCTCTTGTTGGATTTCAAAGCAGGATGATAAACCACCGTTGGAACACACTATACTAGGTGGTTCAGCATCCTGCTTTGAAATTCAACAAGAGGAAGTATATTTGTCTTATCACAATAAGACAAAGAAGAAATCAAAACTTCCTCTAAGATCCTTGGCCCAACGTGAAGGTACATCTGTATCTTTTTCGAATGGCCCATACTCACCCTGCTTGAAAAGATACAGTTGTATCTTAGCGTTGGGCCAAGAGGTGATCTTATAGTGAGTTTTGATTTCTTCTTTGTCTTATTGTGATAAGCCAAATGTACTTCCTCTTGTTGGATTTCCAAGCAGCTTGCCAATAAGACAAAGAAGAAATCAAAACTAACTATAAGATCATCTCTCAGCCCAATGTTAAGATACAGCTGTATCTTTTTCGAGTGGCCCATACTTCCTCTTGTTGGCTTTTCAAGCAGGGTGATGAACCATACTCACCATACTAGGAGGTTCATCACTCTGCTTGAAAAGCCAACAAGAGGAAGTATGGGCCACTGGAAAAATATACAGCTGTATCTTAACGTTTGGCTAAGAGGTGATCTTATTTAGTTTTGATTTCTCCTTTGCCTTATTGGCAAGCTGCTTGGAAATCCAACAAGAGGAAGTATATTTGGCTCATCACAATAAAACAAAGAATAAATCAAAACTTACTATATGATCAACTCTTGGCCCAACGTTAAGATACAGCTCTATCTTTTCAAGCAGGGTGATAAACAATACTCACCATACTAGGAGGTTAATCACCCTGCTTAAAAAGCCAACAAGAGGAAGTATGGGCCACTCGAAAAAGATACAGCTGTATCTTAACATTGGGCTGAGAGATGATCTCATAGTTAGTTTTGATTTCTTCTTTGCCTTATTGGCAAGCTGCTTGGAAATCCAACAAGAGGAAGTATATTTGGCTTATCACAATAAGACAAAGAAGAAATCAAAACTTACCATAAGATCACCTCTTGGCCCAACGTTAAGATACAGCTGTATCTTTTCAAGCAGGGTGATAAACCATACTCACCATACTAGGAGGTTCATCACCCTGCTTGAAAAGCCAACAAGAGGAAGTATGGGCCAATCGAAAAAGATACAGCTGTATCTTAACGTTGGGCCAAGTGATCTTGGAGTTAGTTTTGATTTCTACGTTGTCTTATTGTGATGAGTCGAATTCCGTTTATCACATGAAAGTATGAGGGGAAATCAACAAAATAAAACACGGCCATTTTTATTCGAGTAAGTTACAGATTCTTATTCGAATCACATGCAAAAATAAAGCAGAGAAGAACCGAAAATGTCTGGGTCTGCCATTTGGTTACTGAAAATTCGACGGCGTTAAAGTCCGACAAAATCAGCAAGTTATGCCACACAAATTGCTGTAAAACCGAACCCGTTTTAAATTTCCAGCTGCAGTCACGCTGCATCGAAGGGCTCAGAGCGAAATGACCGTATAAAAATTGTCTGTTTTCCTGCTCGTTTGTAGTGGCCTTAACCGCTGATAATACAGTTCCGCCACATATTTTAGCCTCCGCTCATTTCCAGCCGAAACCCAGTATCACGTGGAAAGTATATGGTGCAACAACGGCGTAAGGATTGCTTTTAAAATGAATTTTAAGCATTAATTTGCACATCCCGGCTCGAGGAATATGTCCATTATCAAGTTCATAATCGCGTTAGCGCCGGCAATTGGGTTCACCGTGGAAATTTATAAACTGTAGCAGGAGGACAGGGCACAGTGACACGGAAAGCTGAAAGAGAGGGCTGATTCTAAACAGTATCGCCCTCACATCGGGATTAAACTCTTTCCCACCGACGCGATCTGTTGGATATTGATTTGTATCGATCCTTTTTCGCGGTTTTCAATCGAACTGACAGACGTTAAGCTTGAACTCCATGAGAAAATATACAGGATGCAGAATTAAAAAGAGGCAATATGGTTGCCAGGATCAAACATTAGATAATGAGTCCCATATTACTGCTCGCATTGTAGTCGAACGACAGTGTGGTATATGGAAGTGCTGATTTCCATTTCTGCCATTGGGAATTAGAGTCCATTTGAATACTGCATTAACTAACATTGTAGCAACAGCTGTCGTGTATAACATAGCCATTGACTTATACGACGAAATGGCATAACTTGAAGCAAGAGCTTTTTATAGCTTGAATTCCTTTCGACAACGGGCTACGAGGAAATATTGAAAAATTCTTAGCCTACTATAGAACCAAAAAAATTTCAATATCAAAATATCTTATCAATCAACATATTCTCCTTTTAATTGAATACGTTTGTTACAGCGAACCTGCAACGTCTCTAGACCTTTCAAAAAAAATGTTTCCTTTTGTTCTGCAAACCAGTCCTCCACAGCTTTCGTTACATCCACGTTGGAAGAAAACTCACGACCTTTTAAACTTTTTTTCAGTTCAGGAAAGAGATGATGATCGGACGGAGCCAAATCTGGTGAATAAGAGGGGTGTTCTAGTAATTCTAACCCTAAATCACGAATTTTTTGCATGGCAACATGAGATTTGTGTAATGGGGCGTTGTCCTGTAAAAACAAAACAACTTTTGATAGCTTTCCGCGTCTTTTCTCTTCAATTTTTTTCCGTAGAGTGGTCAGTAACAGTAATGTCGAATAGTATTCTCCAGTTACTGTTCTACCCTTATCCCAAAATTCAATTATGATTACTCCATGGCAATCCCAAAAAACTGAAGCAAGAACTTTTCCAGCAGATTTTTGGACACGAAACTTCTTAGGTCTTGGAGAATCAGAGTGTCGCCATTCCATCGATTGTTGCTTTGTTTCTGGATCGTAGAAATGTACCCAAGTCTTATCCATAGTAACAATTCGTTTTGAGGAGTCTACATCGTTTTCAAATCGAGCACAGATCGAACGCGATGCTTCTACCCTTACACGCTTTTGGTCAACATTCAAACATTTGGGGATCCATTTTGCAGAAATTTTTCTCATGTCCAAATTGACGTGAACTATTATTATGAACGTTCGTATGAAATCTTCGGTGCTTCAGATATCCGTTTTAGCCAAATTCGACGGTCTGATAAAATCATGTCATGAACTGCATCGATATTTTCGGGGACTGACACAGAAACTGGCCTTCCCGATCGGTCATCATCTTCAATGGAAAATTTACCTCTTTTGAAGCTTGCAGTCCAATTTTTCACGGTCCCATACGAAGGACATTGATCACCAAGGATATTAAGCGTATCTTCGTAAGTCTGCTTACCTCTCAACCCTTTTAAATACAGGTACTTGATGATGGCTCGATACTCCAATTTTTCGATTTTTACAATTTCGGTGGACATCTTTTTTCTTTAACTTTATTGCGTAACTCTGGTTTACTTTTTTGACGTCGAACTCTACACTGACACTTCTAATAAGTTCTTGTTCGTTGATATAGTATCGCAATATTTTGTTTATGCATGGGACGGGTCTAGGCTAACTAGATATCAATATATCCTCATAATAAACTCATTCTTTGATTTTACTTCGAGTATTGTCCAATCAGAAAAGGTTATTAAAAACAGAGTATACTACTGCAAATTGCTTGACTGCCAACTCAGCGTAAGGCTGAGTATTCCAAAAACTGATTTTCAGTTCGACTATGGAGCCATTTTCCGAAGACAAAATCGCATTTCTATTCAACCTACAATAAGTCCGTCTCTCGAATGTCGACCACAATAGGAGTGAGGAGAAATCTGAAAAAATCCGTATTCTCATCACGTACATTAACAGGCACGGATTTCCAATAGTGATCCTTCATATCTTTCATCTGAGTTCAATAATTAAGGTTCTGATAAAGGCCGGTTCCTCCTGAAGAATTTCGATCAAATAAATATTGGTTCAGGACGCAATAACTATTCTCAAACATCAACAGAATATGTGGATTCGGAAAGCTTTTCGTAGGGAAGCAGCTCTCATTTCTGGGAAGCTATCCCAAGAAAACATAATATGTATTTTGAATTTTATAACGTTTCTTTCAGATATATCGATGATATATTCCGGATTTTCAATGACAATGACGGGTTAGGGGAATTAAACGAATAAGTATCTATATAGTTTTCCAATTATATGTTCTCTAAACCAAATTAAATCCGAATTATGTGTCATAGATTCTCAATAACCCAAGTCAGTTGTTTTATACAGAGTGTAACAGCCAAATGGAATAAATTCGATAACGAATAAATGAGGAGGTGTTAGGAAAAACGCTCGGACACGTCGATTTGTAATTCAAAATGCGCATATTTTTCAAGAAAATAAAATTATATAGGGTATTCCATGCGACCGTGGCCAATACCAACTTTCTTATTTCAAATGCAACCCCCTGTATATTATTTATTTTTTGGATTCTTCAGAAAATTCTAGACATTATTCATGTACAATGTCCTATACCTATCTTCAACTTTTTCGGAAATATCAAGTGTTTTCAAATTTTTCACAAGAATTAACATTTTAAATGAATATTATTATATTTCACAAATTCGATACATTTACACTCAATACTTATTTTCCATTTACCTCTTGATATAAAGAAAGTAAGCAAAAACCATTACTGAGAAGAAACTAAAAAAACAAAAACAGATTTGTTTATTCTCATAGCCTTAGTAACGTGGCGAGCATTTTGAACATTTCCTACATTGACATTGGAATTCGTCAGAAGACTTTTACTGAACTGCTTTTCCCTCACCTTTTTGCAGTTTTCTTCGAATAAGATCTGAACTGTTGGAAAAATGTCCCTAAGATTTTGCGTCATAAAAAAGGTAATGGAGTTCATTCAAAATATGTGAAAATATTTGGGGTGATCCATCAAAAAAATCAAACATTTGTTGAATAACATTCATCGGGGACACTCTGTATATCAGAAAATAATTTCCTGAGATGCAGAAATGAAGGTACAAGAGGTCTACTTTCCAACAAAATCTCTGAGATGTCTGATTCGGCAGCTATGGAAGAAGAACGCATCATTGCAGGACCCTGTATACGTAATTTATTTATAATTTTTATTTGTGATGAAATCAGGACTTATTTCCACTCGCTGGTCCTACCTGCGGAAATCATTCGATGAAAAACACATCATTTAAATTTTCTGCTCGGCTTCGGCCGAAGGATCGGATAACTAGCGACCTAGAACATTTCCCTGAGGCACGCCATACTCAATATCATTCGAGCTCCGGAATATCAAGGATATTAACACATTCATTCTGGTCTCTCGTTCACCAAATTTTTCAATTTTCTGATTGGTATAGTATTTTGATTATCTCAGAGTAGTTGTTCTTTATGAATCTCAAACTTTCTTGTCCTCATTTTCCACTCGTCATCCGATCGTATCTTCAGTTTCTAATATTCATGAACCGATTGGAATTTCCCAGTTGCAGTAATGAATTCAGGAAATGTTCCACAGTATATCGATCCAGAAACCAACGAAGATCTGTTTTTATACCCAGAAAACCCTAAGCTCTCGCGGAATACTGAATCAATTCGATATTATCTCATCCAGAAGAGGCTCAATTCAAATATGTATCTAGATTATGGCCCTCCCATTCAGTATTTCCTAATGTCTGTCATATCTTACTGCTGGCTTAACCCCCGATTGAACCCTTAAGTCCCCAATTATCATTATAATCGTTGTTATCCAGTGACATAATACCCAATTAACGACGAACGATTAAGTGATTAGCCGGCTAATTTCCGTACCCTAGAATTTCCATATATTTTTCCGTTAAGGCCCAACAATCCTCGCTAGTCAAGGACGGAAGTCCTTAAATTGATTCGTTTCCACATCAGATAACGCTAGTTAGGTCATCTTTGGATTCCGTCTTTCTGTAAGGCTGTAAAACCGATTGTCCATTGAATCTATGTCATTTCATTTTTCTCATATGATAACAATGCCTTTAAACCTTTCTTCTAAACTCAATTGAATATGCAGTTCAGCACTTTTTTATCCATGAAATAAACAAATAATGAATTATCTTAATATGTATGTAAAAAAGATACGTCCTAGGCAAATACCTGAACATTTAGTTTTTGACTTATCGATTCGAATCTTATTTATTTAAGGATTTGTTTCACATTGAAGCAACAGGTTGCCAATTAAAATCGAACAAGGGTACGCAGTAGAAAGAAGAGACCATAACAACATTTCTCCATTTCTTTCCCCTCCAACTACAAAGCGAAATAAATTGATCCGAAGAAACTAGATCACGTGTTTCGCAACATCAGACAAATGAATTTATGTAGTTGAATTATCCGCATTTAGTTTCTTATTTCCACAGAGAAGAATGACACAAGTAATGTGATAAAATCTAAGAGACTCAGCACCTATTTAGCTGCAAAACAGATTGGAATCTGTGATTGCCTAGGTTTAAACCAAATTATGATTAGAAAATTTTTTTGAAGTGATAAACATCTATTTAAAAACACTGGGAGACAAAATTATTAATCGACTTCTTTGACATCTGATGTCGATTATTTTTGTATACTTTTGTTGCTCTTGTATAGGAAATTATGTGACGAAAGTTCAAGTGAAATGAGTTTTTTTTAATCTTTTCACACATCAGCACTAGACATTATAAAAGGACGGTGTTCTAGAAGCCCACTTTCATTTTTCAAATTTCTTTTTTTCCAGTGTAATTAATTTCAAGAATATTGACTTTTGCTACGAATCTACAGTTCTTATTGTGTTACTACTTCCCATGTAAAAATAGCGAGAAATTCCATTCAAACGCGGAAAATTTTCGGATACATTCCGAACAACTTTTAGCATGTACACAACTCAATTTCGAAAACGACTCAACTCCCTAATATCCATTACAATTGAACCATTACCTTGATGGAAATTAGAATGGAGACCTCCAAAATATCCAATGCATTCTGAACCAAAACTAAACATCCATCCAATTAAATTACAACTTTTGAACGTATTTCCCCGATTGCGTTCTAGGCCTTTCAGGGCGATTGATTTCTGCTTTCAACTTTGACGTGTTACCATCAGGGAACAAGATCCCTCTGCTGCAAGAGGATAATACATGCAGGGAATCTCCAACTGTGTTTCCATTTCTAGCAACTGTGGACAGCATTCTGTGGTTAGAACAGAAATGATAACATATTGGATTTTCGTAAGGGTGAATAGATACATGCCCAGATTCAGGGGGGAAGTTAACAACAATACCTAAAAATTATCTTTCATTGTAATATGGATCAATGTCAAGAATATTTTTTGGAAAATGTAAAGGGTATGGAGTTATGAATGGATAATAAAGTACCCGCGGGTAGAAGACTCTGTGGCAGTTTAGAAAAATATGTTTTATGTTTACTAAAATTCCCTGAGTTTTCGAGATTATTGGACATTTTCGAAAATTCAGAAAAATTACACTTTTTCTGGTCCCAAGACTACAAATGAATGAACTATTTCAATCAGTTCCTTGGATAGCATTCCTGGATAGATGCGCTATCGAATTCTAACTATGCATTTTGGGAAGCATACATAATTTTTTTTTGAACAAGGATCTAACTCAAAGGATCCCGCACTTTTCTTATGGCAAATGGCGTTTCGTCAAATGTTCTAATTTTTTTGTTATGATGTAGTACTCGACCTACTGATCAAAAGTGTCCATGACCCTAACTCAATCCTATTACTAGTTTTTGAGATACAGGGCGTTGAAGTTGAGAATTACCCACTTTTACTACGCGCGTATCTCGAAACAGAATCGAATGAATAATTTTTTTCGAAAAACATTTCATTCCATCCCCAGGGAGCAACCATATGAAGGAATATAAACGAGAATCGTTACGAATACAGGGTTATCCATAATTGTAAGCTTGCCCGATTTTGAAAGTATAAAATATGTCAGTTACAGAGCGAGAACGTTCGAAAAATGAACTATTACACTAGATGTTGTTACATCGTAAAATCTTGAAATACCCAGAATTCATACTGAGTGATCCATCATTATAAAAACTATTCACAATAATGGTTAAGTCAAGTGGACACCCTGTATTTTTGGGTTGATTTAAGGTGTTTGTTTGATTCTTTCTGAACATATCATCATGGACTTCAAAGAATACAGGGTGATTCATTCATCTCTGGAACTGACATATTTTATACTTTCAAAATCGGACATGCATTCAATTATGGATA
Source organism: Adalia bipunctata (assembly GCA_910592335.1). Taxonomy (NCBI): domain Eukaryota; kingdom Metazoa; phylum Arthropoda; class Insecta; order Coleoptera; family Coccinellidae; genus Adalia; species Adalia bipunctata. The sequence continues at coordinate 7,781,780 of OU342952.1, read as the reverse complement.
ACCCTGTATTCGTAACGATTTTTGGTCATATTGCTCCATATGGTTGCTCCCTGGGGATGGAATGAGATGTTTCTGGAGAAAAATTTAAATTCATTCGATTCTGTTTCGAGATACACGCGTAGTAAAAGTGGGTAATTCTCAACTTCAACGGCCTAGGTATCTCAAAAACTAGTAATAGGATTGAGTTGGCGCCATAGACTTTTTTGATGAGTAGGTCGAGAACTACATCATATCAAACGGAACGCCATTTGCCATAAGAAAAGTGTGGGGTTCTTTCCATAAAAATTTTTTCTTCATGTGATATTGACAGAATTGAATTAATCTCCAAAAAAGCTCTCATGGAAAGATGATGACGTATTCCACGGTGAGTTGGAATTCAATTGAATTAAATTCGGCCTGTATCAGCGTTTAATGAAAAAGTCACGTCTGTGACATCCAAATCATCACTGCAAGGAATTTCATCAAATAGGGGATGAAGATTCCCTATCGGCGGTATAATAAACATGCACATCTACTATTATTACTAATAATTACGCCGGTTGCCGTACATTACTGCCCCCACATCGCAGGCAAATCACTATAATTACATCGAATTAACTTTCAGCAATCTGTGCCCATTATAACTCACAATCACGTGTTCGCACGCGTAAACTCAGCTAAATGTGACAGTAGAGTGGAACAGGGTCCTGAATTCATTAGCCCTTGTCCGAAACACTTCTCCGGACGTGCTATAGAATATAGAATATTTCGATTAATCCCAGTATGGAAAACAGCCTAACGCTTGTTCCTGCATGTGTGCTCTGGGCTGTTTTCGAGGACTGAAAATTTTGGAGCTCAGAAAATTCCATTGGAATTAGTCTTGAGCTCTTATTGAAACACCCTTATACCCAATTCGAAGAAACATTGAAACTATACTCTATTCACAATTATAAAATCACAACTGTGGCCTTGGAAATTTGACAAATTCCACTCTGTATCGAAGTTATTACGTTTTTCAACACTATGTTACCCTTTCTACATTCTTAGCGTATTTCTCAGAATGTATATTTCATTTTGGAGAACACAACAGAAAATTGTGAACAATATTCTACATGAAAGGGAGTTTTTGGATTTATGATTGTAAATATTTATCGATGTGCTTTGTTTTCATCATGATATTGTATGTGATATGATTGTGAGGGTGGATAACATTTCTATTTCTAATATTTCTTTATTTCAAATGAATAATAGTTTTATTCATTCATCACAAAGAAAATAAACATAATAACTAAATTAACGAATTTGTTTACATAGAAACTAATAATTTCAATTCAATAGAATTGAGTTTTGGTTATCTTTGGTTATAAATTAATAAGCAAGAATGTCAATTCCTGAAAGCTTTATAGATATACATTTCATTTATTTGATCTTATGAACAAGGAGTTAAATATTCTGACTACAGAGTAATTTATTAGTTTAAAAAATATTCATACATTACTACCACAGTAGGTTTGTACAAATAAAATTGAATAGGTCAAACATATGCTTCACATTTATCATTCACCTGTTCTAAAATAAGACACAAACTCCTGGAATATGGAAAAAACCGATGTATTCTGGTTCAATATAGTCTATTTCTACTTTCGGCAAAGGATTGATAGGAATGAAAGCTCCAGTGACACATTTCAATTCATCGAAATCTGAATTCAACTACCGTTTAATGCAATATAGTCATATTTCTTCTTTTTTTTCAGCTTTTACGACGTGTTTTTTTCTGAAACGTGAAAACGATCAACAGTAATCATTTAGAGACCGATGATGGCCATCCAGAACCCGTTTAGGTACTCACGAAAATCGTGCAATTTCATTCTGCGAGTTCTTTCCTCATAATTCCTCGAAAATCCTACCTGAACCATATTTTCCGGTCGCTTTCGTTAGATGATCGTATAAGGAGGCCTTTTTTGTCCATTTACACATTCCAAATAAATTTTGAGCACCAAAAACGATACCGAAACTAACCAAACTTCTGGGGGACCGGAATTTCGTTTGAAATCTTTCTAAACGGCCAGATACGTAATAAAAACTACGTTATCAAGTTTAAAAAGGTCGATTAGTAGGTACTTACTTTCGCTTTATTTATGCTCATAAATCGATTTTCGGTCCAATTCAAATTTGCTGTTCGTACTCACGCCAAAAGTCGTGAAAGGAAAGAATGACACTTGCACGAAATCGACAGGAAACTTCTTCTGGACGACGAAGAACGGAAAAATAGGCGATTTCCTATCGATATTTCGCCCAAAAATCGCCGATCGATTCGAACTAACAAAATGTGGAATATATTTGATACTTTTACTTTGATGTAAATAAAGGAACTGGCAACGTCGTTTTGTCATTAACGATATTTTCTTTACGCGCACAGACTTTTCATCAGGTTCACCAACTCCTGAAAACGAAACCATGACCTCATATGTGATTAAATAAAGGTGAATGGAGTATATACGAATATTTCCACTAATTTCTCAGACCATATCAACACAGATGCCAATAATCCAAGTTTATCCGATGTCATGCCATTACCGTGACATCAAAATTGGAAGGGAATCAAAATATATGAAAATAACACGCTGGTAAATATCTTGAGCGGTTCAACCTCCAATTTCGAGTGAGATTGAGAAAGAATGGTCCTTTTGAACAAAATTTTCCTGAGAAGGAATCGTAAACTTCCAGACAGAACTTCTATGGCTCCTTCCGAAATTTCAAAGCCTGCAAAACTTTCCATACTGGGACTTTCATCAAACTCCTCACTTTTTCCAGCATCATTCCAACCGACAATAAAATATTCCATTGATAATTTAAGAGCAAGGCTCCAAAATTATTGTGCCAACTAACCCTTTTAATTGAGCCAACGATCCAGTTGTTTTATTCAAGAGTTAATTGCGGCCTCAACTACGTGTTTATAAACTACAACGATCAACCCCCAAATTCGCTACATTAAAGCGGGCCAATTCGCATTTAGTCGACATAATCGTTATGGGCTAATTCCCCGGAGTGGAGCCGTAAATACCATGGAAAAAATCAGCAACCCAAGAGGTAGTAATCACGCCAACTTGTCTGAAATTGTTATTGAAATGGCCCGCAGAGTTCGACTGGAGCGATGTCGGTTCGATTGATGGAACGATTTGGGGAGTTTGCAGTTGCCTTGATGGATATTGCCGTCATAACAGAATGAGGGGATGAGGAGCACCATCTGACCGACAATTTCTTTTCAGGAACTGCAGGGAAAGTTGGAGGAAACCATCTCTCCGTTCACTATAAGCTGTGAATCTTATGGAGAAATGGGCGAAAGAATGAGTTAGATAAGTGAGTAACTGAACTGCTCCACAAGAGTTAGGGATATCGTATTCAATCGTTTTTAAAATTATGTAATCTTCGAGAAAATCGCTGTAAAATCATTTAAAACTCAATAACAACTTGAATCGATCCAATAAAAATCAGTATGAGACATTTCGTCAATCTGGTCGCCTTTTTTCTAAAGTTTGATTCTTTGTATATGCTTCATGAATGTTCTTATTTTGAAATGAAGTCAGTTTATCAACGGCTTCGATTTGAAACGAGTTTTCTGAAAATGCCAAGACGTAAATTTACAAACGCTGAGGCTAATAGGGCTATCGGAATGCTACAGGGTGGCCTAACTCAGGTTGTTGTAGCTTGAAGGCTCCAAGTCAGCCAAAGTGTGATATCTAGACTTTGGAATAGGTTCAGGGGGAGAGGTTCCGTGTTGGAAAGACCAAGGCTTGGTGAGCGACGAAAAACAACGCTACAGACTTACAGGCTAAAATTAATTTGCAACTTGAAATCATATTGATATGAATTTTCATCACAAAAATCATATTTTAACTATATTTTTTTGCAATTTAAGTCAATATCCCTAACTCATGTGTAGCAGTTTATTTAGATTTCTCATAATTAAAAAGTTGATGAAAAAAACATTTTGATTTCGTAGTAATACAGTAACCCAGATTAGTTCTGTTGATTTTGAACATTGGCTTCACTATTTATTATTTCAAGGTCCTTCTCCTCCTTCTATGCTCTAAGATATAAATATACTTTCATTCACATTGCCGATTCTTCGTTAAAAGCTCATGTACAGATCATCTGAGGAAGAAACTCAATCTGAACTAAGGAACATGAATCCTGAAGAGAATCAAGATTGATTCAACTAAACAGATCGAAAATAAAGAAATGAAAGAACTCGTTGCTCTTTCACTTTCACACTTTCCATTGTACCCCCATCACAAATCGTCATACGGAAGTGAACTGAATTTTCCAACAATCCCACACAACATGAATCATTGTTGTACATAAACCTCACTCCAGTGGATCCGGAATAAGCGATATCAGTAAATCCTGCTGCGCCAATCCTACAGGACCCCGCATACATGTAAAGAATATTTATCCAGAACCGTTTTGCCCGCGACTTAGATGTATTACGTTTGGAACTGCCTAGAACTCCCTCACGCCCGGGCCCCCAGAAGGGGTTGTGTGATTCCCCGTACTCTCAAGAACTTTGCAACCATGTCCGGCGCTTTAACTAAACTTTGCTCATATTTTATCCGGGGCCCTTTCGAAGCCTCACGTTTCCACTCTCGAACTTGTCTTATTCCACGCAGTGGTGGAGTATAAAATGAAGGGAAAGTATGCGGAAACCAGGGTGCAAAAAATAGTTCAGTAATATTTTGCAGGAATATCTGCATACCAAGATTAAAGCAGTTTATATTTCACAAATATTTCACCAAATACTCATGAAATATCAGGGCAATATTTCATAAAAAAATCAGATGGGGATACTCTCAAATATTTCACAAAAACTAACCAACAAGAAAAATGAAACGTATGATGTTTCTAAATCCGAACTTAAGATTCATGATTCAATCACAGACTCCTCATGTAGATTAGATTTAGATAGGGTGGTTTCACTGCACTACGACCTTGAGGTATGGTAGTGGTATATATGGAAGATCTACTACCCATTCGAGCCCTTCACAAAACCCATTAGGGCGATCAGTATAACCTATACTTTGAGTGCTGTGAGTGAGCCTCTGAATAAAACTCGAAAATGAAAAATGCAAGAAAAAAACAAAAAAAATCGAGTAAAAAAAGGACTATATGGACAAGTTCGGTATCAAAATTTAGGTTTTCGAGGACGCTGAATTCAATAATAGTACATTGTTTACCGGGTAGGAAAAGCCTCACATTCCTGGACGATTGTGAAGATTGCTAAGTCGAGACTTAGCAACACAGAGTCCAGGAATGTGGCTTTTCCTACGAGGTAAACATACTATTTTTCAGCAAATCGTTTGAAATTCGACAGATTTTAATTAATTTTGACAAAAATCACGAATTATTGCATTAATAAATAAATGGAGCTTGGAAATTCGGAATGGAATTGGTTGCGTTACTATGGACACGTATTAATGCTGAATTGTCAAACTTGATTAATATTAATTTAATTGCTGGTCTTTTCGAAGACAAAACAGTGTAAAAGGATAAGTGATGATGAGTTTTCCATTTCTGGGACTCCTCCAGAGCCGGTTGAGCTAGTGAATACTGGTTCATTAAAATTATTGCCAAAGAAATCTAGAAAAAAGTACAAATATGCTTATGTAGAACACTGACAACTGTAAGGAAATATAATTTCCTCACAGTAAGTAAGGAAATGAATATTTCCTAACAGTTGGGAAATCTTGACTTTTTCTATGACAAATTTTGTTAGGAATGTCAAAATTTCCTAGCGATTTGCGGAAAAAAATATTCCTAGGTTTCATCTATCATAGTTTAGATTTTCACCTGTCAAAGGGCTTTTTTTCGAATTTCAAATCGTTCTATCTCCGGATACTGCGGCCGTATCCACATTTTGTTTGCATATTGTTAATCAGCCTTGTCCAAAGTAGCTCTAGACATAATAAAATCTATTTCGAAAATGTCAACTTTTTGGGTGAAAAATGCATAAGGGTTGAGACCCCCCAAAAACACCATATTTGTCCTCGCCAAGAGATCCTTGGCGGAACTAAAGGCATTTTTCAATCTGGAAGATCTACTACCCATTCGAACCCCTCACAAAACCCATGAGGACGATCAGTATCAACTATACTTTGAGTGCTGTGAGCCTCTGAACAAAACTCAAAAATGCAAAACAAAAAACAAGATAAAATCGAGTGAAAAAAGGACTATATATGGACAAGTTTGGTATCAAAATTTAGGTTTTCAAGGACGCTGAATTCAATAAAAAATTTTCCTAGGTTTTATCTATCATAGTTTAGATTTTCACCTGTCAAAGGGCATTTTTTCGAATTTCAAATCGTTCTATCTCCGGATACTGCGGTCGTATCCACATTTTGTTTGCATATGGTTAATCAGCCTTGTCCAAAGTATCTCTAGACATAATAAAATCGATTTCGAAAATGTCAACTTTTTGGGTGAAAAATGCATAAGGGTTGAGACCCCCCAAAAACACCATATTTGTCCTCGCCAAGAGATCCTTAGCGAAACTAAAGGCATTTTTCAATCTGGAAGATCTACTACCCATTCGAACCCCTCACAAAACCCATGAGGACGATCAGTATCACCTATACCTTGAGTGCTGTGAGCCTCTGAACAAAACTAAAAAATGAAAAATGCAAAACAAAAAACAAGAAAAAATCGAGTAAAAGAAGAACTATATTGACAAGTTTGGTATCAAATTATAGGTTTTCGGGGACGTTGAATTCAACAAAAAATATTCCGAGGCTTTATTTGTCATAGTTTAGATTTTCACCTGTCAAATGGCATTTTTTCGAATTTCAAATCGTCATATCTCCCGCTCCTGCGGTAGTATCCACTTCTGGTTTTCATATTGTTAATCAGCCTTGTCCAAAGTATCTCTGGGCTCAATAAAATCGATCTCGAAAATGTCAACTTTTTGGGTGAAAAATGCATAAGGGGTAAGACCCCCCAAAAACACCATATTTGTCCTAGCCAAGAAATCCCTGGCGAATCGAAAGGCGTTTTCCAATCTGGAAGATCTACTACCCATTCGACCCCTCCCGAAAACCCATGAGGACGATCAGTATCACCTATGCTTTGAGTGCTGTGAGCCTCTGAACAAAACTCGAAAATGAAAAATGCAAAACAAAAAACAAGAAAAAATCGAGTAAAAGAAGGACTATATTGACAAGTTTGGTAACAAAATTCAGGTTTTCGAGGACGCTGAATTCAATAAAAATATTCCGAGGCTCTATCTATTATAGTTTAAATTTTCACTTGTCAAATGGCATTTTTTGGAATTTCAAATCGTCATATCTCTGGATCCCGCGGTCGTATCCACTTCTGGTTTTCATATTGTTAATCAGCCTTGTCCAAAGTATCTCTGGGCTCAATAAAATCGATTCCGAAAATGTCAACTTTTTGGGTGAAAAATGCTTAATCTCCTCTTGACAATGATCAACGCTCACTTGCACATGCTTTCATTTCCGCCGTTCCGGATATCGAACTCTTAGATCACTCTGGCAGAACCATATGAGCACTTGCTCGTTATAGACAATGATGTCAGTAATCTTATTGTGGTGCAGCGTGCGTGACTACGTGAAATTGACCGTGAATCGTTCACTATTGCATTAAAAACTAGAAACTCTGACTACAGAGGAACGGCAATTAGGAAAGAATCGCTAGGCACTTGGAACACTGCATTTGGTTATAAATTGCATGGTCGATTATTAAGCAACGACAAATAGTCATTAGAAATTTCTTTGCGTTTTTGTCAACCGTTTAAGGACTTCCGACGATTAAACTGCTCATAATGGATTCGTAAATATTGTCAAATATCGCAAAGGAGAAAACAACCTCTTGGTTGTTGCTGAAAAACCTAGAATATTTCTAACATTTCCTAACAGTTTATTTTCCAGGAATGTCTATTCATTTTGCGGCGATTAAAAAATGATCCGTTTCTACACTTTACATCTTTCATCTGAAATTATTCATCATTTTTAATCTTGTAGATGGGGAAAACCTAATGAAAATGAGCGTTGAGGAAACATGAAATCCTTTGAAATTAAATTTCGATCACTTTATCTCCAGCATCTGAGGAAGGTTCTTGTGAATCCTGAATCCAATTTTTCATCTTCGTTCGATGTTTTCTGGAAGATATATTGTGTATACTCCATTCACGATTATAAAATCACAACTCTGGCCTTGGAAATTCCACTCTGTATCGAAGTTATGACGTTTTTTAAAATATTTTTATGTTCCAAGTCAACACTATGTTGCCATTTCTACATTCTCAGGGTATTTCTCAGAATGTGAATGAATTGGAAAAGATGTGATGGACGAAAATAATTAACGTTAATATGAATTGATAGAAAGGATTCCTTTTCTAGTTATTCGCATGAAAAGCACTAGAGATCACTGTTGAAATATATTATTTTTCGCCATGAAAGAAAATTGCATTGCCTTCACATAATTTTCATACTTGTGAAGATTGAATGTTTATTATCCTCTTGAACTGAAAGTTCAAGACTTGACGACATTTCATTTATTTAATCTTATGAACAAGGATTAAAAAATATTCTGACTGCATAATAATTTATTTGTTTAAAAAATATTCATTCATTACTAGGACAGAAGGTTTGTACGAATAAAATGGAATAGGTCAAGCATATGCTTCACATTTATCATTCACCTGTTCTAAAATAAGACACAAACTCCTGGAATATGGAAAAAAAACCGATGTATTCTGGTTCGATATAGCCTATTTCTACTTTCGGCAAAGGATTGATAGAAATGAAAGCTCCAGTGACACATTTCAATTCATCGGAATCTGAATTCACCTACCGTTGAATGCAATATAGTCATATTTCTTCTCTTTTTAAGCTTTTTCGACGTGTTTTTTTCTTCTGAGACGTGAAAACGATCAACAATAATCATTTAGAGACCGATGATGGCCATCCAGAACCCGTTTACTTACGAAAATCGTGCAATTTCTTTCCTTATAATTTCTCGAAAATCCTACCTGAACCATATTTTCCGGTCGCTTTCGTTAGAAGATCGTATAAGGAAGCCTTTTTTGTCCATTTACACATTTCAAATAAATTTTGAGCACCAAAAACGATACCGAAACTAACCAAACTGCTGGGGGACCAGAATTTTGTTTGAAATCTTTCTAAACGGCCAGATACCTAAAAAAACTTCGTTATCAAGTGTAAAAAGGTCGATTAGTACTTACTTTCGCTTTATTTATGCTTATAAACCGATTTTTGGTCCAATTCAAATTTGCCGTTCGTACTCACGCCAAAAGTCGTGAAAGGAAAAAATGACACTTGCACGAAATTGCTCATATCGACGGGAAACTTCTTCTGGACGACGAAGAACGGAAAAATAGGCGATTACCTATCGATATTTCGCCCGCAAATCGGCGATCGATTCGAACTAACAAAATGTGGCATATCTTTGATACTTTTACTTTGATATAAACAAAGAAACTGGCAACGTCGTTTTGTCATTAACGATATTTTCTGTACGCGCAAAGAAATTTCATCAGGTGCACCAACTCCTGACAACGAAACCATGACCTCCTATGTGATCAAATAAAAGTGAATGGAGTATATTCTAGAATTTTAACAGATCGTGGAATGTCTATCATTTGAGTGACAGTCAAAAGCCAGATCAAAAATTCAAAACTTTCAGTTTTGAGTATATTGCTCAACAAAATCGAAGGAAAATCACCATTTTTCGAATAATGAGGAATCTAAACGTTTTTTCAATAGCAACATAGTCAAATGTACCAGTATAAAGGAGAATACTGTGAAATCTCATAACAAAAAGTGGGACGAGTAACTGTCTACGCCTCTGGTGCGTCGAAGTATTATGATACATGAAATCCAAGAGGTTTGGGGCGCAAAAAAATCAATTTTCAATAACACTTTCAGCAGAGCTGGAGGGCTTTTAAATTCGAAATGAGATTTATAATTGGAATCGTTCGAAAAGTTCTTCGCGTAAACTCGTCGATTAATCAAACCAAAGTAACTGAAAAAAATTGAATCTTTCCCGCAAGGCTCTCAGTTGAGTAAATAAGTGAATGAAATGTGGAAAACGCTGGCGAAAACTGCAATACCGCTCGAAATCTTGCAACTGAATACAAGAAATAATTAACATTCCATTTAGAACGACCGAATTTATGTAAATCTACTCCACACGCAACGATTAGGACTATCGGGATAATCAACCTATTTCAGGATACAAAAGATATCCTCGTTATCTACGTCCTTTGTTTCGGAAGAATTTACTTGTCATTAACTGTCAATTTCAATCATTATTCTCTCATTTGAACAAAGAAGGGAACTTGCAGACTCTGAAAAAGTTTTGAAATGTTGTACTTCCTTGTTTTTAATAATGCAGGAAAGGAATTGTCAGTAGGAGCTCAATCTGGGATTGAATGATTAATAAGGCAGAACTTTCGTCTTTGCGGCCATTGAAGGGCTGTGATTTATTTTCTAATCCATATTCAGAAGCGAGCTGCAATGTGCCAATTCTCTCTATGTTTCCAGAATTACATTTGTGAGTGGTTTGAAATTCGTCCTTTAGGGGAACTTGCTCCAGGCCAATCTCAAGGTGATTTATAGTACGCAAAGTGGATTTTCCAGTTTTTCCTCAGTGTTCTTCGGGAACGCGAAGCGTGCCAGATTTATCGTCTATCATTATTCTCTGTTTTTTCGAATGTTTCCACATCTACTGGCTTATTGCGATGATATACATATAAATTCGGTATCATTTCAATAAGAATTTATCATTTTCGGGTAATTTGCTGTTGTAAATGTTGTTCTGAATTATTTCTCGTATTTGATAGAGATTTATTCTGATCAATATCATGCTAATAAATTTAAATATTGTTTGAGTTGAAAGTTATTCTGGTCAATCATGATGCATTGTAAATGTAAGCCATACTCTCAGTTGGAAACAATTTTTTTTTATTTCTTGAATACTCTGACTACAATAATACACACAATCTCCTATCAATGCTAATGAGGTCCATTCTGTTTGAAAATATGTTAATCAACCGAAGAATTCTTCGAAAATATTCGAGATGATTACAAAAGTAACAAGATCCTCCACCATTTTGCAACGATGATTTCCTTTTGCTATGATGCTTCGACGCTCTTTCTGAAAATATTATGTATCGAATTTGTTTCTTTTTGTAAGTAGGTACATGCCTTTAGAAATATTGAATTTCAGGGGTCGATTGTTATTATGAATAACACAAATCACGAGGTTAGGGAAATTATTCGAAATGTCCTCTCAACCAACACCAGATCATTACCCATTTGACTACAATAAATTGAATGATTTACAAAACGTCTACTCATGTAACAAGTTCATTCGCCATTTAGCTACATGGTAAATGTTTTCAAGGGTTTTTTCTGAATATTGTACACAAGGAATAATTAAACGAGGTGTTCTACTTGCAAAATTGAACATTCAAAATATGAAAACAACAGTTTCTGACTTTTCAACCAGCATTCCAGTCACTTAAAGTTGATTCATCATGAGATTTAGGGAACTATTGAGATACAAAACACGCGATATTTCTTAACAAAAACAGTTAGTTTCATCCGATTATATCTGCAGCTAAAAAGCCATATTTCTCCCACCAAAATGAGTTCTTCGATTTTCATGAAGATTAGTTTGTGAGCACTTACCTATTACCTACTTGTTTATATTCTCCTCTTTTCCCCAAAACTATCCCAAAAAGAATTGTTTTTACACTAATCGAACATAACTCCATTAAACTAGATCAATGACCTAACCTAATTCATCTAACTATATTCTATAAAAGCTATCATAAAACCTTTGAGAAGACGATGCCAGATTGTGTTGATTGTCTCTATAAACAAGGAATCAGTACGTCCTCTATCATTAACGGATGAACTAACGCAAAGGCACTAGTTTTATTTACTTTTGGCTGATGGCGTCTTGTCGTGCCTCCTTGTAAATGTTCTGATTCTCACCGATAGAGCGCTACGATCCTAATTTCAGTCGCCTATAACGGCACGCAAGACAAACCGTTGTTCCATAGATTAGTCTGCGGTTGTTACACGAAGCATGCGTATAGCGGCTTGATGGAGGTTTGTCGATTTGTTATTTGTTTATTCACAGTGAAGAATGCGAACAGTTGATGTGGAAACATTTTCGGTGAAAGTGAATTAATGTGATAATAACCGTGTAGTGTCGAGTTTACAAAATTTAAAAATTCAAAGAGGATATTGTTCAATCGCCACAGATTGTGCGGTGTTAAGTATTCATTTTGCATTAATTTCAATTCAGTACGTGGTTTGTATGGGACATTCGTCATTAATATCCGAATTTTGTATTCCATTGGCATTTAAGTATTGACAAAGTTGAATGAATTCTGACAACATGTTACCTTGTATAGAGTTTATTAATTTGAGCCATTCTGTGATATTGAAATTGCAGGAAAGCATTCAGGTTATTCTTATGATTTTTTATTTTTTCGTCAAATTTTATCGAGTAAAATTGGGAATAACTCAAAAACGACGCGTTTTATTGAAAAAACATAGAAATACTTTCATTTTCTAAAATGATTGATTCTTTAGAAAATATGAACCGTTTATCTTTTTCAAGTTGTTTTATGGTATTTTTTGTGGGTTTATGAGTGGGCTTCGCTGTAACTTTTATACCAGGAGAGATTTCGAATAAGTTTTGATTGAGGAACATGCACCATGAATAGAGTAACCGAAATTCAGTTCATTTGAAATAAAGGTTTCGAAGATATGAACAGGAAAGAGTTTTTTTCGTGGATTTTCGACACCCTGTATATTCCAAGCGAAACCGAATTTTGAAAAATGGTATAGGAAAAAAGTGTTTCGTTCGATGAGAGGAATCTACAGTTAAAATATATGTACAAGTCGAAGACTCACCCTGTGTAAATAAACAATAAAATTAATAGAAAATACCAAATCACAAGGCTGTGTAAATTATTCGAAATGACACTAGATCATTCGCCATTTCGTTACAAAGTACAAGTTTCAAGTACGTTTTCTGATATTGAATGTAATGGAAACAACTTCATTTTGAACTGGAAGAACAACCGATCTCATTCATTCCTCTTAGATTGTTTCGGTCAAATGTCTATTTTCAACCCCTCCGAAAGCCGTACAGGAAATTTTTCTTCGGCCCCCGTTCCATTCAGCGTCGTAAAAAAGGCGAAAAAAGAAAACTCAGGAACTAATTGCAGTAATATTCGGATTAATTCTCAAAGAGACTCCGTTTGGAATGGGAATTTCATTTATTCGCCGCTGCTGAAACTCCATTTGAGGGTCTTTAATATGAAAGTCTCTAAAATATTTAATACCTTGGACGCCGAATTGAAAACTGCTCGGCATTTCACGAGATTTCGAGAGAATTTGTCACCCTTCCAGGCTTGAATTTCTAGAGTTGGAAAAATTAATTATAAGAATTTTTCGACGCCTGTCTGCCTGTCGGTGGAAACTTTTGCTTCAATATTCATATGTTTACCGAACGGAGGACGAGGAGGAGAAAAACAGAATTTCCCGATTTTGTTCACTCGAATATTAACACTCGTTATTTATGCATTTCTTAGAGAAAAAAGTTTTGAGAATGAAAATATTTAAAGTGGTTATAATGAAAATTCCGGGATACGATAGAAAATATGTTCATTTTCAGAAGTATCTCTACAGGGTGCCTGGTAATTGAGTGTACATACTTCAACCCTATCAATCGTGTAATCAAAAGTCTACACATGAGACTAGCTCCTTCGCCATTTAGCTACGAGGTAGAACTATTCAAGGGCTTTTTCTGAAAATTGTACACGGGGAACTCTTATACTTGGTGTTCTACTAGTGAAATGGGATAATTGAAAGATAGAAAAAAGTTTCAGACAATTCAATCGGCACGAAAAGTGTATTCTTTATGGGATTTCAGAAATATTCTAAAAAGAGGCTTTTTGTTCTTTTCAAAGGCTTATTAATTCCGAAATATTGTTCTACTTTCTTCATATAAATGATAAATGATTGAAATAGAAAATACCAAATCACAATCCCTAGTAGCTGCAGTCCATACACACATAAACCTTGTACTGGAGAATTGAATATTTCTTGAATTCTTCATACAATATGATACATTCAGAAGAATATTGTCGATCTGAATGCACCTGTAGGTTATGTAGGTTATGAGCAAGTCCTTCAAATGTTAATTTGAACAATTGAGAAATATTCCAAACTACTCCTGATCAGCAAGAAAACCTACAGATACTGGGAAAGTATGTTAAAGGGTGTCTCAAATTGCGCGTTTTTGAAACACACAATTTGCATTCATTTTCGAAAACTTTTTATTGGTATTTGAAGTATCAGTTATGACATTCATGTACGAAAAATAATATCGGCCAAATGGCCTCCTCTTGCAGCTCTACAGACGTCCACTCTTTTGTTAAAACTTTCAATGGCATTCTGACATAATTGAGGCTCTATCTCACTAATGACAAGAATGATTTCATCCTTTAGTTCAGGAATTGAATGCGGATTATTCTCGTGGATCTAGCTTTTCACATAACCCCAAAGAAAATAGTCTAATGGTGTCAAATCACATGATCTTGGTGACCAATTGACATCACCGTTTCTGGAGATTATTCGTCCAAGAAATTTTTGTCCCAATAAATCAATTGTGTCATTTGCAAAGTGAGGTGTAGCCCAATCCTGCTGAAACCAAATGTTCTCTAGATTCATTAATTCAGGCCACAAAAATTCGTTTATCATCCGACGGTATCAATCACCATTAACAGTTACATCTTCACCAGCAGCATTTTCAAGGAAGTATGGTCCAATTACACCACCTGACCATAATGCACACCAAACTGTGACTCGTTGAGGATGCTTACGTACGGTTTATCATGAATAATTCGATGGATTTTTCTCACCCCAGATACGACAATTTAGTTTATTAACTTGGCCACCATGTTCAAAATGTGTCTCATCGGAAAACATAATTTTTTTTGAGAGAAATCAGCTGGTTGTTCATTGATGAAATTGACAAATGAACAACGTTTCAAATGATCTAATGGCATTAGTTCCTGTGTTATTTGAACCTTATATGCCTTCAGAGCTAAATCCTTGTGTAAAATACGTCATGTTGTGGACCCACTATGTCCAACTCGTTGTGAACGTCGTCTAATAGACATTTCAGGGTCTTCAGCAACACTTTCAACACAAAATAAATATTTTCTTGTAAACGACCGCTACTACTGTATTTTTAACGTTTTTGGCCTTCCATCGAAACGGTCTGTTGAAATTTTTCAGTGATTCGACCAATAGTACTTTCAGATGGAAGATTATGAAAACAATAAAATACACGTAATTTTCTGAAAACACTTTTCTCAGAACGCTGATTTTCATAAAATAATTTAACAATCTGAACGCATTGTTGTATCGTGTACGAAGCCATTTTTATAAATGTCATACATCGCACTTCTCAAATGTCAAAAACTCAGACGAATTCAGTGCGCCATCTATATTTCATTTATCAAAAAAACCGCGCGATTTGAAACACCCTTTATTATGAGTATGAGATTTAATGCAATTTGAAATTGTAAAATTATAAATCTATTCATTCAGTCCAATTTGCGAACATCTTCGGAGGACTGGCTGGCCAGTTCTCCACAGGACCAACATTCCATAATTCATAAAGGCTGGTGTAAATCCACAACATTTCGGAATATCCCGATATTGAGTTTCCGTTGCCAGCTCACCTCCATTGAAATCCGGAGAAAGGCGATAGTCCAAATGCCGGCAATTGTCACTAAGTGATTTGTGGTTGGTTGGCTCGTATTTCTAGAAGTCTTAAGACAACGTTGCTGCTTGGGGTGGGGTTCGATATAAATCTCGAAAGGGTAGCTCTGACAATGCGGGCAGGGAATTGATTCCGATTGAGATCGAAGTGCTTTCTGCTTTCGTCTGATTTATCGTGTACTTAAGTATAATAATTCGAACAAGTGGGTCCTTCGGCTTTGATTTCGGGGAAAGCTTTCTCGGATCTGCGGATGAGACGTGTGCTCTGGGGCTTTGTTCTCGAAGCACACGTCCTTTAATGAATTATTGGCGCCACATCGATTTGAGCTTCGATTCTACTCGTCCTATACAAATTCGTGTCTTACACGAACTATCTATCTTTTAAATATTCCACTTCGGTAGTAGAACACCAAATATAATTATTCCTTGAGTACAGTTTTCAGAAAAAGCCCTTGAATACTTGCACCATGCGCCTAAATGACGAAGGATCTTGTTTCATGGAAAGAGTTTTGAACGCCTTTGAATTTGTTGTAACTAAATGGCGGAGGATCTGGTGTCAGTTCAGAGGACGATCGTTTAATTCACTTAGACTTGTGATTTTATAGTTTTTATTCATTTCATTATTCGTTTATATAAATTGACCCCACTAGAACCATATTCCTGTGGAGAGTCATCATCAAGTACCTGTACTTAAAAGGGTTAAGAGGTAAGCAGATTTACGAAGATATGCTTAATACCCTTGGTGATCAATATCCTTCGTATGCGACCGTGAAAAATTGGACTGCTAGCTTCAAAAGAGGTATATTTTCCATTGAAGATGATGACCGATCGGGAAGGCCAGTTTGTGTGTCAGTCCCCGATAATATCGATGCAGTTCATGACATGATTTTATCAGACCGTCGAATTGGGCTAAAACGGATATCTGAAGCACTGAAGATTTCATACGAACGCGTTGATCATATAGTTCACGTCAATTTGGATATGAGAAAAATTTCTGCAAAATGGATCCCCAAATGTTTGAATGTTGACCAAAAACGTGCAAGGGTAGAAGCATCGCGTTTGATCTGGGCTCGATTGGAAAACGATGTAGACTTCTTAAACCGAATTGTTACTATGGATGAGACTTGGGTACATTTCTATGATCCAGAAACAAAGCAACAATCGATGGAATGGTGACACTCTGGTTCTCCAAGACCTAAGAAGTTTCGTGTCCAAAAATCTGCTGGAAAAGTTCTTGCTTCAGATTTTTGGGATTGCCATGGAGTGATCATGATTGATTTTTTGGATAAGGGTAGAAAAATAACTGGAGATTACTATTCGACATTACTGACCACTCTACGGGAAAAAATTAAAGATAAAAGACGCGGAAAGCTATCCAAAGGTGTTTTGTTTTTACAGGACAACGCCCCAGTACACAAATCTCATGTTGCCATGCAAAAAATTCGTGATTTAGGGTTAGAATTACTAGAACACCCTCCTTATTCACCAGATTTGGCTCCGTCCGAATATCATCTCATTCCTCTGAAAAAAAGTTTAGAAGGTCTTAAATTTTCTTCCAACGAGAAGGTATTAAGAGCTGTGGAGGACTGGTTTGCAGAGCAAGAAGAAACATTTTTTTTGAAAGGTCTAGAGACGTTGCAGATTCGCTGTAATAAATATAATCAATCAAGAGGAGAACATGTTGAGTAATAAAATATTTCGACATTGAAATTTTGTTTGGTTCTATAGTAGGCTAAGAATTTTTCAATAGGTATATCCTCGTACCAAAGTCATTCAAAACTCGAAGATTGAATCATATTGTAATACAGATATTTTTCTCAGTGCAACGTTACTGAAATTGAATTTTCATCGAGATTCTTCAACGATATCTTCATTTCTACAACGTCTCACAAATGATTGCATTTCCCTGGATCCCATCGCTTTAATTATAACATAACTACAGCCTCTGTTACAGAAGCCCCCATTAGGGGTAACCGAACCCAAGAAACTGGGGATAAAAGAAACTGGTATACTGTGAGAATATTTCTTACAACGACGAAATGCGTTATATAAGGGTTAGTTATCTCAATGAGTTTTAATTAAAATGTATCTTTGTGGCTTGAATGTCGAGCAACGTTATCATTAACCAGAAGTTTATGGTATACTCCTGTAAAATACTTTAAGCATTTTATTCCTTTATCAGCCTTCATCATCTCCTGGCTTGTTATTCAAATTAGCATCAAATTGCGGTCGCTGCAAGAACAAATGCTGTATGCGTGAGAAGAAAGGGTGAACTTCAAAAGGGAGTTGAGTTGATATCAGACTGCGAGATTTCGAGAAAGATATTAATTCAATTGCACTGACGACTAACTCACGAGGAATGTTTGAATATACTTCGGAAAATGTTGTATCAACTGCGGAGTGATAGAAAATGTCAAAGCTGATGGAAACAAAGCATTTTGCAGACTTTGATTGTTAAAGAGAAAGTGGGTGTCTTTCAATAGTCTTTCTTGTACTCAGACGGAAAGACAATTGTTCTTCTTCATCGAAGAAAAAGTTTTCGAGTCTAGAGTTGGACAATATTCATCAAACACTCGGTTTAACAGATACAAATAGCTTGCAAGTTTCAAGGTTTGGATTTCGACTCTCCATAATTTAATAGCAACGGACAACCTTGATGAATTCTTTTATAAGTAGATAAATATACAGGGTGAGTCTTTGACTTGTACATATATTTTAACTGTAGATTCCTCTCATCAAACGAAACACTTTTTTCCTTTACCATTTATCAACATTCGGTTTGGTTTCGAAGATACAGGGTGTCGAAAATCCATGAAAAAAACACTTTTCTGTTTATATCTTCGGAACCGCTATTTCAAATGAACTGAATTTTGGTTCATTGGTTACTCTATTCATGGTGCATATTCCTCGATCGAAACACATTCAATATCTATACTAGTATAAAAGTTACAGGGTAGTCGACTCATCAATACACGTTTAAACACCATAAAACCACTTCGAAAAGATAAACGGTTCATATTTTCGAAAGAATCAATCATTTAAAAAACTAAAAGTATTCCTATGTTTTTCCATAAAACGCGTCGTTTTCGAGTTATTTTCAATTTTACCCGGAGAAATTTGACGAAAAAATCATTAATTTCAAGAATAATCTGAATGCGTCTCTGAATTAAATATCATCGAATAATATTCCTTCTCTGGTCTTTAAACGAGTTTACAATGTTGTCACAATATTTATCAACTTTGTCGAGACTTAAATTCAAACGATGGAAAACAGTGATGTAGATTTCAATAATAAAATCCCACAAATGTGGGAGATAAAATTGAACACCAAGGAGGATTTAATACGCACAGTTTCTATTGAAAATTCATAGTTACCGGTCCATATTGAAGTTAAATGTCGATGAAATACAAAATTCGGATATGAATGCTGAATCTCGATAAGAACTACTTATTAAATTTAAATTAATGAAAAATTATACGATACCTGATAATCTGTGGCGATGTTTCTATCTGAACAATATCCCCCTTGGAATTTAATAAACTCGACACGGTTAAAATTATATTAATTCACTGCACATAATAATCACATTAGAACAATAATTCACTGAATGTATTCAGAACTTCACATAATGTTTACAGCTTGTTAAGAGACTCTGGTTTGTTATTGTTTATAGTCGGCCTCCAGATAACCAATCTGTCGGTTTTCGCTTTACGCATGCGAGGTGATAAATTTCGCAGCAAAGTCGATTTATGATGGAAACGGCAGAATTCATAGATATTTATACTATGTTTCGTAAAAAATCCCTAACCTCAATGAAAATATCAGCAAGCTGTCAACATCTTCTTGAAATTTCTGTGCAAACATTTACAGAATCGATACAAATTAGATTAGGTTAGGTTGTTTAATAATAAATCTGAATGAAAAGTCTTTCTTCATGAGATTGTTTGGGAATTTCTAAGAAAATATAAACAAGTTATTAGTGTTTACAAACTAAACTGCAGAAAAATCGACGAAGGAACTTATTTTGGAGGAATAAATGTGGCTTTTTAGTTGCAGATATAATCCGATGAAACTAACTGTTTTTGTTGAAATTATCGTGTTTGCAACATTTTTATTCGAATAAGGTTAGTACTTGAGTATTTCCTAAATGTATCAACTCAATTTCTATCGAGAAATATAAACATTGAATCAATTCCAGAGAATCATATCAGAGGCGCAGTCAGCCCAATTTTTTTTAAATGGCTATATCTTTTTAACAGAGCCGAATTCGGAAAAATGGAAAAATGGTTTCTTTTGGCCTCATGAATCTACAGTTAAAATATATGTACAAGTCAAAGACTCACCCTGTATAGGTCCTCAATAAGATAAGTTGAAGACAGCGAATAATGTTCAAACAAGAGATTAAATGAGGGTGGGTGCTTGGTGGCTTATGATAATGAAGGATATCCCTTATGGTTTGGGGTAGGCTTGCTTGGGGATGGAATTAATAAGGCTCAAATACCCAGTATCAATTCCCGTTATAAATCAAGAAAAAACTAATTGAATTCTGAACCCAATTTGCGGGAAAACACCTGAGACCAATCATCCCCCATTAACCTTATTCAACAGGAGTAAGATCTTCAATCCGAATGATTTTCATACAAAGAAGAATACCCCTATATCCTTATCGGCCAACCGGCGAAACGCACATCCGGAAAACCCACATCATTTCCCTATCAGTCCGCAGGGACACGTTCTCTACGTTTCAAACATTCCTTGATCTCCAACTTCGAACGTCTAATTCTGTCCCAGAACTGAATGGACCCACACCGCCACTATCTTTTTAATGAAAATCATATCCCCGGCTGCCGGGGAGGAAAGTTTCTCGCAACTTGTAGTCTGTTCTGTTTAATTTGCATAATAATGGAATATGTTACAGTAATGCATTGAAAGGCTCATAATTTTGGAGGAGAAAGAGATGGAAAACTGGTATCCTTGGATACTTGCGGTGGATCGAATGGGGTGTGTTCGAAATGAGCTGAAATATCCCAGATTATTCTGCATATTTTCGTTTGCACTTATCATCCGTAGGGAGGAGCGTTGCATTACCTGATGACTTGAAAAACGCATGAAGTATGCAGTTCGCTGAGTGGCTTACAGCTCTGGCAGATATGCGAGGAAACGTGATCTCTTATAAGTGAACCAAGCAGACAACCCAATTCCATATTAAACTGTGTTGAATCGAATAGTATTCGGTTTTATGATATTTTCAACGACCTCAGAAGCACTTTTTTGTACTCTATTCGTTCTACACATTTTTGCTTTCGCTTTGCAGCGGAATTAAATGTTAATTTTGTAAAGAATCATTTTGAAATAGTTTTATATAGAATGACCTATGGGTTTCTTATGCTTTGATTAAATAAGTTGTGGTTTCTCAATACTTTCCCGACTTGCTAGACCTGGCTACTTCTATAGGAAGTGTTATAACGTTTGTTCTTGATGTCAAATGAATTTGTTAAGTTAATGTGATTTCGTGTTTTTTGTTTATTGTTGTAGTTTTTTGTCAGAGTTGATATTTATTCATAAATTAATGTTTCAGTCTTGAGGAAGATCCCAACTAGAGATCCAAAGGTCGACAGTACAAAAAGGATTTGTTTGATTTACGCAGACCTCAAGCCACAAACTTATTATTCCAATAAACTATAAACTAAACATATCGTTATTCGGAAAAGTTGTAAACCTTTTAGTGAAGGAAGAAAACAATTTTTTTGAGAACATTCAAATTTCAATTAGGTACTCGAAAATCGTATTTATCCAATCTCAAATGTGCGTTTCATGCTAGACTCGTTCAATCGCACACAAATCCTATTCAGATCTTTGGATAGTGATAAAATGGAACTAATATATCTGGAATTCACTAAATAGACATTCGCCAGAAGGCCTTCGGCTTGATCAATACATATTGGTGTTTCTACAACGGGCTCTCGTTAAATATTTGAGAAACTGCTCGCTTCCCTCCAGCTATAACTTAGCTGTCCGTTCAAGTAATTAAATAGTTGAAGCGGGCAGCTAATCGGGAAACAGATCCAGCTGTAATTCAAGACCGGTTGACGTATCAACCAGGGTATCAACCCCGTTGTTGTTCGTGCTAAGGGAATTATGTTACATCTACTGAAGTTCTGGATCATGATAGGTATTTTCTATTCTATGGAAATTGGGATGTTCTACCCCAAAATGTGGACGGTCCTTCAGGTTGTAAATATTGATTACATTTCAATTTGTTTCAGCAGTAAACTTTTTTGAATATTGAATATATAGAAGTGTATGATTTTGTAGGAGTTATTTAATGTACATACTTAAATGTACGTTGTAATTAAACTGCTCCACATGAGTTAGGGATATTGACTTAAATTGCAAAAAAATATAGTTAAAATAAGATTTATGTGATGAAAATTCATATTAATATGATTTCAAGTTGCGAATTAATTTTAGCATGTAGGTCTGCAGTGGTGGTTAAGAAAAATCGAGTGAAATAACGAAATTTTATTCCCAGAGAATTCAAGCATTTTAAGACTATCAATACAATGTATGGCCTCCACGGGCATCAATAACAGCTTGACATCTTCTTTGCATACTACACACGAGGTTGTTGAACATTTCTTGAGGAATTTGGTTCCATAAACGGGGCTGAAGCTCTCTCAGAACATTTAAGGATTCTGGAGTAGGTTGATGATTATCTAATCTTCTTTGGAGCATATCCCATGCATGTTCCATACAATTCAAATCTGGTGAGTGTGGAGGTTTTGGTAAATGTGGAATACCAAGCCCCTCGCGCACATTCTCAACTATGGCTGCACGGTGTGGTCTAGCGTTATCGTCTAGAAATTCAAAAGTTTCAACAATAGCAGCGTGAAAGTTTGGCACAACATTGTCAATGAAATCCTCCCTATAGTGTAAGGCGGTCATATTCCCAGGACAAATGTGTAAATCTTTGAGCCCGTTGAAACATATCCCGGCCCATACCATAACACAACCCCCTCGGAAGTCGGAATAGATGGACTTCTTGGACATAGCGACGATTACGGGGTATGCGTGGGATTGTCCATACCATTATTCTTCGAGTATCTGACAATCATTAATATCTGGATTCATCAGTTTAAAAGACACTACGCCATTGATCGTTCCAATCGATATGTTGCCTTGCCCATTCCAGTCTTTGACGCTCATGGTCACGTGTTAATGGAACTCCTCTTAATGGACGTCTAGAACCTAGATTCACCTCTCTCAAACGTCATCTGATGGTTTCGATGGAAACTTGGACCCCTTCTGCATTTCGAAGAGTATTCCGTGGCATTCTACACGTAGATGTAGGTTTCCTTCTAGCCGAAACGGTGATGAAACGATCCTGAGCAGGTGTTGTTGTTCGTCGCCTACCAAGCTTTGGTCTTTCCAACACGGAACCTGCCTCCCTGAACCTATTTCAAAGTCGAGATATCACACTTTGGCTGACTTGGAGCCTTTCTGCTACAACAATCTGAGTTAGGCCACCCTGTAGCATTCCGATAGCCCTATTAGCCTCAGCGTTGGCTAATTTACGTCTTGGCATTTTCAGAAAACTCGTTTCAAATCGAAGCCGTTGATAAACTGACTTCATTTCAAAATAAAAACATTCATGAAGCATATGCAAAGAACCAAACTTCAGAAAAAAGGCGACCAGATTGACGAAATGTCTCATACTGATTTTTATTGGATCGATTAAAGTTGTTATTGAGTTTTAAATGATTTTACAGCGATTTTCTCGAAGATTTCATACTTTTGAAAACGATTGAATACGATATCCCTAATTCTTGTAGAGCAGTATATTCACTAGGCCAATAAACATTATTATCATTACTGTATTTCTTCTTCATTCTGTGTTCCGAAAAAAGTCACTAGCGATGCTGCAACTATGCGGAAATTCGTAAAATGATTTCTCCAAGTTGCGATGGGAGCAATCATTCATACTGTTTCGGGGAGAATCAAATCATGGAAGTGTCCTTTCAGCGCTGTCTAGAGAAATAGCTCACAACCGAGAGTGTATACGTCACTCTAGAAACTTTCCACTCAACTTAAAACGGAGCTGATATTTCACCGGAAATACAGCGAACACTTGAATGGCCAACATATTGCATATGGCGGTGAGAATTCCCAGAAAAAGCCGTCAAGTTTTTCATGCCATTATCTTGACAAATGAAGGCCAGTAAATTACTCTTGCCTAAATGCATCCAGTCGTTTTTTGCATTCGTTACCAAAAACTCCACATCATTAAGCTTTGTTCCTTATATCCCAGCTATGCGGGTCTGCAATAGCAGTTTAAATGGGAACAAAAACCAACCCTCTTTCATCATTTACCTTCCCTAACTCAAACTCTTCACAGCCCCTGTATTTCTTGTTCGTCTCATATTTGAATAGGAATGGGCTTCATATCTGCCTTGAAAGAGACGGAAATGTGTGCGATAATGAGAAACAACTATTCTTGAATGTATACATAGAAAAAAGCCGAAATACGTTTACTTCCACTGCTATATCCCCGCTCAAATAGGCTTCATGGTGAATTTCCTGTATTCTATGATCCGAGATAGATAGTTCTGAACGCTATCAGTCTTATTTGTGCGTAAGTGTTAAAATAGTTGACGTGTAAACAATGTTAATGAAGTTTTCTATCATGGTTGAAAATATTTCAAGGTATTCATCAATGTCAAGTGGAGGACCAGGAAAGCCTTATTCCCAATTTTACCCGATAAAATTTGACGAAAAAATAAAAAATCATAAGAATAATCTGAATGCTTCCCTGGATTTATAATATCATATAATGGCTGAAATTCATAAACTCTTTGATTATCGTTACAAATTAACAATGTTGTGAGAATGTTTATTAACTTTGTCAAGACTAAAATGTCAATGGAATACAAAATACACGTATTGAATTGAAATTAATGCAAAATTAATACTTAAAACTACATGATCTGTGGCGATGTTTCTATTTAAACAATATCCTCTTGGAATTTTCTAAACTCGACACTACACGGTTGTTATCACGTTTATTCACTTTAACTGAAAATCTTTTCACGTCAACTGTTCGCATTCTTCACTGTGAATAAACAAATAATAAATCGACAAATCCCCATCAAGCCGCTATACGCATGCTTTTCAACAACCACAGACCAACTGTTCGGTCCATGGAACAACAGTTTGTCTTGCGCACCGTTATAGGCGACTTAAATTAAAATCTTAGCGCTCTATCGGCGAGAATCAGAACTACTCCTTCGGCATTTCCAGGGACTAGACGCCATCAGCCAAAAGTAAACAATGCTTGTGCGTTAGTTCATCCGTTAATGATAGAGGACGTACTGCTTCCTTGTTTAAAGAGAAAATCAACACAATCTGGCATCGTCTTCTCAAAAGCTCTATGATAGCTCTGTCACAGAAAATGGGACGATGGGTTAGGTTAGGTCATTGACCTCGAATCCTATGACCTAGGTTAATGGAGTTATGTTCGATTAGTGTGAAAACAATTCTTTTTGAGATAGTTTTGGGAGATAGAGGAAAATATGAACAAGTTATAAGTGCTCACAAACTAATTTTAATGAAAATCGAAGGAGGAACTTATTTTGGTGGGATAAATATGGCTTTTCAATTGCAGAAATATTCGTACAAAACTTAGTGTTTTTATTGAGAAATATCGTGTTTTCAGTATTCTCATTCGAATAAGGTTAGTACTTGAGTATTCCCATGATGTATCAACCCAATTTTAATCGAGAAATATGAACTTTGCATCAATTCCAGAGAATCATATCAGAGACGTAATAATAATAAGTCTAATTTTTTTTCAAATGGCTATATCTTTTTAACAGAGTCGAATTTGGAAAAATGGAAAATGACAACAAGGTTTCTTTTGACCTCAAGAATCTTCAGTTAAAATATATGTACAAGTCAAAGACTCACCCTGTATAAAATGATTTTCAATATCGCCTCGTCTTTTCTACATGCTCTGTATATCCCTCGTCATGGTCATGATGTAAAGCGAGTTCATAATTGAGAGGAAAAAGCGCTCTCCTTTTTATAAATGGAGCATTAATTAATTTCACGAGCCAATAAATGCATTCTACGCCGAACTGAATCCTCGCTAATAATAAGATTCGCCTTTTTCAATTCAAAGTTGCCGATTCCGCGGAATACGCCCTGTCGGTATAATCAACGAAATAAGGAAGATTCAGGTCTGCCAACTTTCCCTGCCGAAAAGTTTCCATTGTTGGCGCGATTTAAATTCGCAATTTCAAACATCGGGCGAATAATTCGGCGAAACTGTGGCGTAAAATCGGTTATCTCACGGAGGGAAAATTTCCCTCTGAAAGGCAGAATTCGTTTCGGGAATTTGCATTGGAGTAACGAGGATTCGCCGGACAGTGGTCGGGCACAGAAGGCCAACAGAAAGGATATTACGAATTCACTTATGCAGCGCACACTTTTCTCCCGGAGTCGCCTTCATTTTCCTCGGATTTTGACTAATTTGAATATTATCTGCACTGGGGTTGGCACAGTGCAACGCGGATATTTGTATCGGCAAATCCTCAAGAGGATGTACGTCCTTCCGACCGTGTGAAGCTTACACGACTTGGTTTTCCTGAACCCTTGAGACCCCATGCAGAAAATTGAAGATATGAGCACAAGCTTGGAAAAAGAAAACGGCGGAAAATGTCATTCCGAGACGGATTTTCCTCAAAGGGCAGTTTAATTTGAGGACTTTTATAACATAATCTTGAGTTTTCTGTAATTGTAGTGGCAGGAGAATTAAAATCACCTGAATTACAAATCGAAAGATAACAAATCCTTCGAATACATTTTCCTATCTCCTGAGCATGGAACTTCGTATCTGCAATCATTCATGGCCTAAAATTGTGAGCTTCAAGAAACTCGAGTTTAGCACAGTCGAATAACATTGTTTGGCTGGTTTGCAGTTAATCAGTCATTAGTAGGACTTGAGGTTGTCTTGATTCTTTAAATTTGAAAGAAACAAAATGCCGTGAATGCTCCAGAAGTATTGATTTTACAAGGGTTGAATGCTGGAACATGGACTACCTTCAAATGAATTGCCAGTGTTTTTTCATGACACATGAGAGTGTCATTTTAGATCCTTCCACGGTATGGAGTGTCTACTCAATGTTGAAAAGTACATTGAATGCTGGGGAAAATATTCATATAAGGAAGTTTTCAAAATTGGTCCCGCTCATTGAGAACAAAAGCGTAGGATACCGAGGAAAGAAATCTAAGGTGTTATCAAGGGATGATATCAATAAATTCATTCAAGATGCTGATGACGAAACTAATTTACTTTATAAGGTACAAATATAATCATAGTTTCGTGAGATTAGTTAGTAATTTCAATATTCCTTATTTGTAGTTTGTCCTAATTTTGGGTGTCAGCGGTGCTTGTCGCTGTGATGAATTATCAAATACATATAGCTATTGATGCCATTGAAGAAGCTGAATCTACAGGGTCCTGTAATAGTGCGAAAATCTTCCATAGATTCCGAACCAGACATCTCAGAGATTTCGTTGGAAAGTAGACCTCTTGTACCTTCATTTCTGCATCACAGGAAATTATTTTCTGATATACAGGGTGTCCCCGATAAGTGTTATTCAACAAATGGATGATTTTGTCAATGGAGCACCCCATATATTTTCACATATTTTCAAAGACCTTCATTACCTCTTTCATGACGCAAAATATTAGGGATATTTTCTCAACGGTTCAGATCTTATT
The DNA here is from genome assembly GCA_910592335.1 of Adalia bipunctata. Taxonomy (NCBI): domain Eukaryota; kingdom Metazoa; phylum Arthropoda; class Insecta; order Coleoptera; family Coccinellidae; genus Adalia; species Adalia bipunctata. The sequence goes on along the minus strand of OU342952.1, from coordinate 7,754,170 downwards.
AGAAGAAAACTGCAAAAAGGTGAGGAAAAAGCAGTTCAGTTAAAGTCTTCTGACGATTTCCAGAAGCGATAGTAACATGAATTTGATCTGAAAGTTTTTTGATTGAAGGATTTGCCTTGACACGGTCCCAAAACGATCTACCTGTGATATACAGGGTGTCCATTATTAAGGTCCAAATATGAAGAAATTAAAATTATTTCTCGATTTTTTTAAGAGGAACACCCTGTATTTTTTTCAACAATAACTAACGGACATTCAGACAAGCGCGGATCCAGGGGGGGGGGGGTCATGGGTGTCATGACCCCCCCCCTGGACTGGACGAACCCTCAAATCTTGGGTTTGATAAAAAAAAATCAATTGGCGGGTATGTAATCCACCTGACCGTGACCCCCCTCTTTCTCGAGAGCTTGATCCGCCACTGATGAGAGGTCAAACAATGAAATAAAACTAAATGAATAATTATTGACAAACTTCAAAACCTTCCCAGAATTAAACTTCCTGAGCATCAACATAAAAATGATCATTTTTTTCCGTACAAGCGATACATATTGATCACGTATTCAACCAATTATATCAGTTTTTATCGGCTTTCCAAAAAAAAATATTAATAAAGTTATTGCTACTTAGAGCTCAAAGATACTTTCGAATGCAGTAAATCAGTGTGAATTTTCGGAAAAAATGGGACGAATGTTTGCTATCGGGATATTGGGCAACATGAGTTCCCAGGTTCTGGGACACTGCCCTAACATGAAAATCATATCAACCATCGCATTTTTTCCAAAAATTCATACTGATTCACTGTATTCGAAAGTATCTTTGAGCTCTAAGTAGCCATAACTTGATTAATATTTTTTGTGGAGAGCCGATAAAAACTGATATAATTGGTTGAATACGTGATCAATATGTATTGCTTGTACGAAAAAAAAAATCATTTTTATGTTGATGCTCAGGAAGTATGATTCTGGGAAGGTTTTAAAGTTTGTCAATAATTATTCATTTAGTTTTATTTCATTGTTTCATCTCTTGAATGTCCGTTAGTTTTTATTATGTTATTATTTGAATAAAATTTTCAATTGCGATATCATTTTTCGTGTCTGCTGGATGCGGGAGTTGAAATAATCCTTAGGTTACTTCTGAGAAAATGTAAGCTTCAACTGTCTACATTATTGTTGAAAAAATACAGGGTGTTCCATTTGAAAAAATCGAGAAATCATTATTTTAAGTTCTTTATTTTTGGACCTCAATAACGGACACACTGTATATGACAGGTTGATCGTTTAGGAACCGTGTCAAGGCAAATCCTTCAATTAAAATACTTTCAGATCAAATTCATGTTACTATTGCTTCTGAAAATCGTCAGAAAACTTTTACTGAACTGCTTTTCCCTCACCTTTTTGCAGTTTTCTTCGAATAAGATCTGAACCGTTGAAAAAATGTCCCTAATATTTTGCGTCATGAAAGAGATAATGAAGGTGATTGAAAAAATGTGAAAATATATGGGGTGAAAAAATCATCCATTTGTTGAATAATATTTATCGGGGGCACCCTGTATATCAGAAAATAATTTCCTGAGATGCAGAAATGAAGGGACAAGAGATCTACTTTCCAACGAAATTCTGAGATGTCTGGTTTGGCAGCTATGGAAGATTTTGGCACTATTGCACGACCCTGTATACTAATTTTTAAAATATCTGATACAAAGACTCATTGCGCAAGAACGTTTACTGTTTCAAATTCGGATTATATTGACATATACCGCAAATATAGAGCACTACGGCCGCCTCAAACAAAAAGTTCTAATAGACTATTTTTGAAATATTCGAGAGGAAACTGAGTCAATCAACATGTGGGGATAAATAAAATAGAAGAAATTCCAAGCTTGATTGCAAAAATTGCAAATTGGGTAATATTCCATTATCAAAGTCGAATATTACGTAAACGAATGATAAAAAAAATACTGTCATATTCAGAAGTAAAAGACCTTTCCAAGAATATATCGCATGGTCCATCTTCCCTATTCAAATCTAAGTGGTTTGGGTTGCCGCACAGGGGAATGAAATGATTTGATGACGGTTTTTATGACAGTAAATGTCCCCCTCAAGAACAAAATTGACGAGCCTCCGTTTGATCCTCCGGACTAAAATCGACCCAGTCAGAAATACGGAGCGGATCGATACTGAACTTCTCAAAACACAACTGGTTATTCCCAGGAAATCGGGACATGAATCCGAGAAAATCTCATTGCGTATTACCGCTGAATCAGTAGGACTTGAGGCAGAGAAATTTCAGGAAACGCTCAGAGGCCTTCTTTCATAAGGCGAGACACGGTTCATCCAATTTGAAGATATTGATGTCGACAATACTGCAAGCCTGTTGTGTACGAGCTACTCGAAATAAGAATTACCTTAGCATTGATCAAGTTTATTGCTACATATATAAATTTACGGAGTCTGATATTGAAGAAGCGGGAAATCTGGAGCTACTCGAAGAGTCATCTAGAATAGGATTCATTTCAAATATTATACGGAGACTTTATTTAAATTTCTCTACATACATTATTTGTCTTTTCGTTTTTTTATAATATTCTCCTACTTTCATGTCCACTTATGAATATTCGTTTCAGCAACATGGAATCGAGTTGTTGACACCACTGTTTCGTTAATTAATATTCACATTTTAATTGTTCCATATTCAGAACATGAAATAATTCCATCAAAACAAGGAAATTTATTAGGTACCTCCTTATGTTAATCCAAGGTACAAGGACATCGACCACTAATGAGTTTTTTCTTAAGCTTTCATAAAAAACTGATAAAAACAAATATCTACATTTCATTACGCAGTAATGAAGCCATCAGATTTAATTATGTCTTTTTAGATGAAAATGAAGATGAAGTGCGAAAAATATTCGAATTTTGAGAACGAGTTTTTTACACCCACACAAACGTAAAATATTAATTAGCATATTCTTGAATAAAATTGCAAAACCTTCCAAATGATGTGTTCCACCACCTCCCCTATTTCCATTTAAGAGTCTTTAGCCTTTAAAATAAGAAACTATAGGTACCGCCAGATGGCAGTGCAGTTCATTAATTTTTATTTGTTGGATTATTCAGCCTCATAGAACAAATGTTGGGGCGCGGGGAATATAACAAGAAAACCTACACTGAACTAGATCTGACACTGTCTCTAAATTACTCCAATTTTCCTTTACCAGTCATCTGGGAGGAGATACTTGCAGGGCGTGTCATTTAAAAGAAATTCAATTCCATGGTAGAATCCACAATTGTAAGAAACAATTAATTTTCACTAATCGACGGCTAAAACAATCCTTAATAAATTGTCGCTGATAAAAATGGATATTTATCATTTCGAATAGAAAAATTCAAGGAAATAAATTCCGCGAAAACAACACATTGTTGTAATATTATTTACAAAAAAAAGGCAAATTCTAAAAGAAAAATGAACTAAATGATAGACTTCAATACTGAAATGAAAAACCACAAAAATATTTGTTCGTTTTGATGGTGGAAATGTTACAAAATAACCAAAAATGATGGGGAATATCCTTTTCATTCATTTAATACTTATAAAATATTTTTCTTATTATTTTTATCTTTATACAATCATACATCCCTTCATCAATCAGAAAGAATAAATCGTTTCTGAGTCCCTTATTTTTCAGGGATGTAGAGATGTAGATAGGGTTGCCGCATATGTCATGATTCTACTCCGTAATTTGCGATCATGGCATGTGTTTTTGAATGAGTAGATTGTTCGATCTATTTGAATCTTCCACAACAGGCATTTTGTGGATTGATAACACCCATATCACGACAAGAATGAGCTGATGAACGGAACGCAAAAATTAAATATCTAAAATAATATATAAGTTTTTAGGTTACTGTTCATGCAGTGGAAGGACAGGTAAATAAACTATTCTCAGTAAATTGCCAACGTTTCGATCACTTTATTATGATCTTCTCTAGGGCTAAAATATAATATCAAGGAAAAGTCAGAACAGTGACACCAACTCTTTTAACATCACACACAAATTAAAATCAATTCTCAGACAATAGAATTGATTGGGAACACCCATACCACGAATTTTCAGAGCTTGTGAACAAATCTCGAGAAAGAAATATCGAAAAAATTTAACAAAAAGATTCTTTACTCATATGGGGTGCATGGTTGGCGTTGCCATCAAAATTTTCGAGGTCGCTGTATTCAAAAAAATAACCAATCACAAAACTTGGCAGCAACATATGACCTGCAAGAGTTATGTCCAATTCTCTCGCAATGAATGAAAGAGAGGTGTCTGTATATACCTGGCTGTGGCTATATACGGGCTACTGCTACTAATAAACGGTGCTATGGCAAATGAAATATTCCAACTATAGAAGCGTGACGTAGAGTTTTGGGTAGATTAGTTTCAATTTCTGCTCACGAGGGAGGTATGAATTTTCAATGTACGTACAATGCTTTCGATTTGTGTTCCACATTCTGCTATTTCTTCGTGCAATGCCCCCAAATTTCTAGACACAAATAATTAATTAAAATACATGGAAAACTAGATTCGGCTCTGTCTCTAGAATCTAATTATTTTCTTATGGCAATAGAAGCAATATAATGTGCAAGGTCAGCAACTTCCACTGAAGTTTTTAGCAAAACTTTTATAATAACGATGCGAATAAAATGAGCAACCAATAATTCTCATCAGTTCGATACGAAGCAATGAAGTTATCAGATTTAAGTGGAAGCCGCCGGCAAATCTTTGCTTCATATGATAAAAATGAAGAGGACGTCCAAGAAGATATTCGAATTTTGAGAGAATGGATGTTGAAGCTACCACATTTGCCTTCAGAAAGCATTCAAGGTAAATGTCTAATATAAGCTGTATTTGGTTAAGTTTGTGGAGGAAGAATGATTCAGAAATTTTGAGATCCACTTCAAGGACTCAAAATGATAAATTCAACCAGAGCTATTACTCGTCAGTTATATCGATGTCTCTCAGTCCATTGCCACGTTAGAAATATATTCTAATTAGGCTGTTTGGCTCCAAAAGTATTTCCAATTATATTTCTGCATTGTCCTTTATTTTGAGGACATATACAGCTTTTTGTTTCAAAATTTCATACAACTGTTGGTTTCATTTCTTATAATTAGAAATGTTCTCCTCAATCTATATATTCTCGGAATATATGCGAATATTAATTATCAAATTTGACAAAATTTTAATTCACTTTCACCTTTATTTATTATTTGGTCTTTTAGTCCTTCCAATCAGGGAATTTCAATTTTGAATATTTTATTTATTGCAGATCAGTTTCTGGAATTATGCCTTCTGAAGAACAAATTCTCCATTGAAAAATGTAAATCGAAAATAGAAAATTATTGCACATCAAAAGCTAATCCGCATTTTAAATATGTCTATGAAACTATGCCAGTACCTAGAAAGGAAGCATCGTGAGTACAATTTACCTACATCCAGAAAATTTATTCAGGATGAAAATGATTCAATTCAAAATTTTGTTTTCGCTCCTAAATTTTTCTCGAGGAATCATATTTCATTGCAGACTCAATATCGTACCAGATTGTAGAGAATTTTATTTAATCAGGGAAAAAAAATCGGTTTTATAATAGTCATAAACGTGGTTTATTTAACTTATTTATTAAACATCCAAGCTTTCGAGCCCTGTCGGGTTCTCCCTCAGAATTTTATTTATTTCAGTTTTTTTCAGAACCTACATGCCACTTCCAGTATTAACAGATGATAACAAGAGAGTGATGATCTACAAAATTCATAATGAAAAGAACTACGAAGTAGCCAAAGACTTGAGTTTTAATGCAACTCTAAGAGAATTTCTGTTGAGGTACGACTACAATAATGGTGAAATTCATATAGTCGATATGAGGAATTGTTCAACCAGCATCATCACTAAATTTCGTATCAATGTTTTCGCCGACTTCATGAATCTGGTGATGGTGAGTTTGGTATACCTACCTACCATAAAAGTATTCCACCCATTACAATTTAAAATCACTTCTAATCGAAATTGATTTCATTGCTCACAGAAAGGATACTCGGCAAGAATATCAGCAATGCATGTGATCAGCAAGATAGGAAAAACACTTTTTTCACCGGTCATCCCTTTTATGCCGAAGAAATTAACTTCCAGGGTGAGTATAACAGAATTCGAATTTTAAGTTGTAACAGAAGTGTAGTCAAAGCCATTCTTTTGTAACTGAACATTTTCAGCTACACTTCCATGAAGATGTCGACTCCTTGAAAAAGATTATTCCATCCAAATGCCTCCCAAGTGATTATGGCGGAACCCTTAAAACCCTGCATGAAATAATCGGTGAGTTCAGAATCATCCTATGTCATCTCTTATACAGGGTGCAGCAACATAATGTAGTGTCTTAACGTAATAGCCAACTGGAGAAAATTAGAACGAAACCACTAGCGCCCTACTACGACATCGACCGAGTGAATGGCGCGCATTTTAAAAATGACAGTTATGCTGCCCTGTTTAGAGGTTATGGCATCTTATAAATTTTATCAACACCTCTATGTTTTTACAGCCGATTGGGATGACATTTTCGCAGAAAACAAAAAGCTTTTGCAGACTTTTATTGACACGAAATCTCTGGAGGAGTTTAGAATAGGGGATCACCAAGATACGGGAGAAATGGAAGGCACATTCAAAAAGTTGAACATAGATTGAAGTTTTTTACCAAATACTCTCGAATGTTTAGTTGTTTTTTGCTCCACAAATCAGTATTCTTCATTTCTTCACATTTTGGGACGAATAAAGGTTAAATTAACTGATTTTCAAATTTTTTACTTTTCTGGAAAATTACTTTCGATATCTTAACCATAATAAATCGGATACGAGAAATATGACTGTGACGAATGGACTCAAAGACAGACACGCGAATCATCCCATTTATAGGTAAGGTTACATACTGATAATTAGGAAGGTATGTATTTTACATCCATCATTAATTATGGAAATTCCAACTTAATGAATTATTTCGCTTCATAAATAAACATTTAAGGATGGTATGATTCCATCAGACTCTGAAACATTCAGTTAATTTAAAGTATGCTAATCTAGTCAATATAAGGTACAAGGACACCCACTGCCAATTTGATATTTAATCTTGAATCCAAATATTACGAACATTAAACCAGGTAGGTGAAGATTTACGGTCAATCTGATACAGAGCAATGAAGTTATCCGATTTGAGTGAAAATCGACGAGAAGTTTTGGCTTCCCACGGTAAGATTGATGATGAGGTAAGAGAAAATATTCGAATTTTGAGAGAATGGATGTCGAAGCTACCTCATTTGCCATCAGAAAAAATGCAAGGTAAATTATTCGTTGTTTTTTATCTATGCATTATGTTTTTTATTCTCAATTATTTTTAACTAATTATATCTTTTTTTGTTCGGCCGCCCTTTTTTCGATATTCATAAATGAATAATCCAACTTTCTTTGACTTGATTTATTTTTGGAGGAATACTAGGGAAAATGACTTAAATTCAGTTTCATTTATTGTTTTCACAAAATCTTCTTCTCCGAGAATAATATAATGAACTAATCCCTTTTTGTTCTTTATAGATCAGTTCCTCGAATTATGTATTTTAAAGAACAAATTTTCAATTGAAAAATGTAAGGCGAAGATTGAGAACTATTGCACATCAAAAGCTAACCCAAATTACCAATATGTCTACGAAAGAATACCAGTGCCTAGTGAAGAACCCTCGTGAGCATCTAATATGACATTTTAAATAAAGGGTTTTATTTGAAAATGTAGAAATATACCTAGCTTACATTCAAGTTTTCAATAAAATATCTCAATAAGTTATAATTCGAGCTGTTCTGATACAATTCTTTCAGGACTCATACACCATTTCCAGTACTAACAGATGAATACAAGAGAGTGGTTTGCTTCAAAATCCATAATGTTAAAACATACGAAATGACAAAAGACCTCAGCTTGAACGCAATTCTAAGAGAGTTTCTATTAAGGTACGACTACAATGATGGCGAAATACATATACTCGATTTAAGGAACTGTTCAAGCAGCGTCATGACCAAATTTCGTTTGAATATTTATGCTGACGCCATAGATCTTATAATGGTAACCTGATACCTTTCTTATAGAGTTTTTCTGTTGAATATAATTAATGTTATTGCCCACAGAACGGATATTCGGCCAGAATATCATCGATCCACATAGTCTGCAAGATTGGAAAATCTCTATTTTCAACGATCATACCTTTGCTGCCGAAAAAACTTGCCTCCAGGGTATGTATTATAGGATTCTATCTAGCACAAGAGGAAGAATTAATTTAAATCTAATTTCAAACGCGATTTATGACACTTTTAGCTGCATTTCCATGAGGATGTGGAGGAACTGCCGAAAGTTATTCCATCCAAATGCCTACCAAGTGATTATGGCGGAATTCTTAAATCTTTACAAGAAATAAACGGTGAGTCCAGAATAAGACTTCATTATTTCTGATGAATGAAGAATATTACACGTCATAAAAAAGGGCGACTTGACAGAATTCGAACAAAAAATTGTTGAAATCTTTGTCGTTCGTTCTTTGTTTGATATTTTTTGTCTTACAGCTGATTGGGATGAAGTTTTCGCAGAAAATCGAAAACTTCTTCAGTCTTTCATAGATACAAAATCTCAAGAGGAGCTCAGAGTTGCACGTGATCTGAAAAAAGAAGAAATGAACGGAACATTCAGAAAGTTAAATATAGATTGAAGACCCAAATAAAAAAATCATTTTACAATTGTGGAAACGAAAACTCATTGTTCTTTACTTCAATAAATATATGTTATATCATATCTTAGAAATGTAATAGGTTGAATATTAAACTTTTTATTTTCATTTTTGTTATTTCTGTTCGAATTATATCTTTTTTTTCTTATTATTTCCAAAATCAAATTGAGAGCTTGAATATTACTGGGTAATCTAAACCTTTATCAACTCTCATACAGTTATTCAAATGGTAATTTTTTGTAAACGTGAGAATCTAAGATTTTCGATGATAATCATCAAGTAAGGCTTTAAAATTTCATTGGTGCCTGTGACATGAAAATAAAATCGGATATCCGCCTGAACATCAATGTGTGTTCTTGGAAAGGAACAAATACCTCTATTTCAGCCGATTTTAACCACATATCATGGAGAGTGGCAATATTTTAACGAATGAAGTGGTCATAAAATTTGAAGTTTGTTTTGTTCTCCATTCGATTCATGTTTCAGCACTCTTCATTGCATTTTTTTGAATGTGTCCTACTCACAGCCGATATTATTATTCATTATAGCCGTTCTATTTGTCAAACATGAATGTCGCAAGCAAATCACTTCGGAATTGAAGCTTTTATGCAGTTTAATGTCACCGTGAATAATTTGCCGCATACGGTACTTTTTTTGAACGTATTATTCAATTGCAAAGGACTACTTCCCAGGCTCACTAAAACGAACTAGTAACATATCTGTCACATTTTTTTTGTAGACCCCGTATCTCAGAAACAGTGCGTCAGGGACCTATAGTCCATAGGAACAAACTCATCTAAGGATTGAGTTCCCGAATTTACGGTCCCTTATTCTGAAACACCCTGTATAGGTATCCATTTCTCATTTATAGTGATATTTAATGTACAATTGTAACAATTATTTCCGAAACTCAAAGCACTACTGAAATTATAACTAACAATTTTCGAACAATTCAAAAGATTTTCATTAATGTTAGAACAACTCAAAATATTCTTCGTGACTGTTGATGAAACATTCGAGGAAATATCTGAACAGGTACTTGTACCTTCTTTGTCAGGTTGCAATATTTTTCTGCCAGTATTTTCTTTGTTGATACGTGATTCTTCAATATATGCTTTTGCTACCGTACTTGATTTTCAACCTGCGTGTCTTTTAAGACAAGTGAGGTCACCGCCACTATCAATAAGAAGTGAAGCAGGTGTTCTTCATAGCGAATGTCCAGTATACTCGTTCCAATTTTTAACTCAAAAAATTTTGCAATTTCTTGCAGCACGGCACTAATTTTGTGAATACCAACAACCATTCTTTGACACTTCCCATTAACATACTTCAAAAATAAACGACGTTCCTGTATATTTGATGGGCGTAGTGCAACATATTTTCGAAATAAACGCAAATAATTATCGCGAGGTGTCTTGTTTTTTGTCTGCAAAATTTTCACGACCATAACTGAGTCCATATTTTCAATGTCATCAATTTTTAAATGAACCAGTTCGTCACAACGCATAGCACCCCCAATTCCTAATACTAGAACAACCTTTATCATCAAATATACATTCGAGTCTATTCACTAAGCAAAGTTGTTATGGATAGCAACTGTAAATCGTCGTTATCCCATGTGAATCACATGGGAATATCAGGTGCCATATCCAGGAACCGATTCACTTCCTCCTTTGTAAAAACCCTAGTCTTTTTAGGTATACTCGTATATCCATCACTTTGCCTTTTTAACAACGCTCGTTATTTTGAATATTCACTAATATCCACACCATTTTTGATATCCAGTGTGGATCGCAACATTGAATACTGTGACCAAAGAGTGGATGGCTTGACGGTCTTCGTTAAATTTGAGAAATACTCCATAAGAACACTCTCCGCATAGTTTTGCACATTTGTTTCTTTACACCAATCCATGAATCGCTGATATGCAAGTTCATAAACTTGGCGAGATTTGGGTGGCAAAAGATTTAGACATACTGCTGTTCGGGATTCATTTTGAAAGCAGCGTGAAAACTACTACAAAAATTATATGATTAGTAATAGATGCATAGAAATACCTGGTGTAACGACTTCTCACTAAAAATCGTGACCAAAATTTGTAGATCAAAACGGCACTCTAGAGTCTAGATTCGAGTTCCCATTTTACTTCCGGAATAATTCGCAATATTTGATCGGTCGTGGCGCTACTGCGGCAAAGGAACATGGCGCGACCCCTTTCAGGAGAAATGAAAAGTTGTTCAAGAACTCAGACTTTCGATCGACAAGAAAGTCTTAAACAAAATCTAATCAGTGCCAACACCAATCATTTCTATGCATCTATGATTAGTACGTCTACTGACGTCTACTTGACAATCAATATTTACCAACAATACCAGATAATATTTGACTTGATTGGAGAAAAAATAGTATATCATACGGACTAAAAGTGCCTATTTTTACTCGCAATTTTGCATTTGCTCGTAAATATGATAGATAGATAGATATATAGATAGATGCACTTTTAATCCCTATAATATAATATACAGGGTGGGGCAGAAGAACCTATCCGATTTCAAATCCCTTTTTCTCAGAAGAGAGAGCAGGTAGAGTAGTGGGGTAAAAACCGTTAGAAAGCTGGTTTTATGCCATTTGTCAGTAGTCAACATGCCTTGGTCTGGTGAACATCGTGCTTTTGTTATTGAGCGGTTTATCGAATGCGGCGGTTCGATAATTGCTACACAACGTGCTTTTCGAATTCATTTCGGACTCGGGCGTCATGATCCTGTTCCACATCACGCTACGATTAAAGTGTGGGTGTCAAATTTTAGACAGACGAGTTCAGCATTGAAAAAGAAGTCGCCTGGACGTCCCAGGACAGCAACAGGACCTGAAAACGTGGCCAATGTGAGAGCCGCGATTGAACGTTCCCCGCGTCGTTCGGCGCGAAAACATTCGCGCGCTCACCGGATCTCACTCCATGTGACTTCTTCCTTTGGGGTTACCTCAAATCGAAGGTTTACCAGCATCGACCAAGGACCCTTCTTGCTTTACGAAGGGAAATTGCTCGGGCAATTGAAGAAATTCCTGTGGAAATGACGGTGAAAGTCATGGAAAGCTACCGCGAGCGCCTAAATAAGTGTATCCGCTCCCAAGGACGACATTTGAGTGATGTGCTTTTCAAAACTTAAATTTAAAAATGGCATAAAATTTGCGATATGTTAATAAAAAAAAATTTGTGACAAGCTGAGTGGTTTTAATTTTATAACGTTTTGAAATCGGATAGGTTTTTCTGCCCCACCCTGTACTATTACTTATATGGGGTGCATGGTTGGCTTTGCTATCAAAATTTTCGCGGTCGCTGTGTCCAAAAAAAACTTGCCAGCAACATATGTCCTGCAAGAGTTATGTCCAATTCTCTCTCAATGAATGAAAGAGAGTTGTCTGTATACCTGGCTGTGGCTATATACGGGCTACTGCTACTGATAAACGGTGCTATGGCAAATAAAATATTCCAACTATAGAAGCGTGAAGAGTTTTGGTTAGATAAGTTTCAGTTTCTGCTTACCAGGGAGGTATGAATTTTCAATGTGCTCACAATGCTTCCGATTTTTGTACCAGATTCTGCTGGTTCGTGTAATGCCCTCCAAATTTCGAGACACAAATAATTATTTAAAATACATGGAAAACTAGAACCGGCTCTGTCTCGAGAATCAAATTATTTTCTTATGGCAATAGTAGCAACATAATGTGCAAGGTCAGCAACTTCCACTGAAATTTTTAACAAAACTTTCATAATAACGATGCGAATAAAATGAGCAACATAATTCTCATCAGTTCGATACGAAGCAATGAAGTTATCAGATTTAAGTGGAAGCCGTCGACAAATTTTTGCTTCATATGATAAAAATGAAGAGGATGTCCAAGAAGATATTCGAATTTTGAGAGAATGGATGTTAAAGCTACCACATTTGCCTTCAGAAAGCATTCAAGGTAAATGTCTAATATAATATGTAAGCTGTATTCAGTAAAGTTTGTGGAGGCAGAATGATTCCGAAATTTTGAGATCAACTTCAACTTCAAGGACTCAAAATGATAAATTTATCCAGAGCTATTCCGTTTTATCGATGTCCTCCAGTCCATTTCCACTTTATTATAAAAGGAAATATCTTTTAATTTGACTGATTGGCTCCAAAAGTATTTCCAATTCTTTTTCAGCATTGTCATCATTTTTAGGAACTTTACAGCTTTTTGTTTCAAAATTTCATACAACTATTGGTCTCATTTCTCATAATTGATAGAAATTTTTAATGTCCCCAATTTATAATCTCGAAATATATGCGAACATTAACTATTAAAATTGACATAATTTTAGTTATCTTTCACCTTTATTTATTGTTTGGTGTTTTCGTCCTTCCAATCAGGGAATTCCAATTTTGATTATACAATTTTATTTATTGCAGATCATTATCTGGAATTATGCCTTCTGAAGAACAAATTCTCCATTGAAAAATGTAAATCTAAAATTGAAAATTATTGCTCATCAAAAGCTGATCCCCATTTCAAATATGTATATGAAACTATACCAGTACCTGGAAAGGAAGCATCGTAAGTACAATTAACGTACATCCAACAAATTTATTCAGGATGAAAACAACTCAATTAGGGTACTGTTAAATGTTATTGGTTGGGAAGCTTGAGTACCTACATATTCAAGGTCGTAGCCAGGATTTATAACAGGGGGGGGGGGCAAACCATATCCATGGTCCATGATCGTTCAAAATGTAGAACATTAGGATGAAAAGAAAGGCAAATTTAATTTAAATTTTTTTTTACAGTGGGGACAGCTGCCCTCCCCCCTGCCTTCGCTGGCTACGCCCATTCAAAGATTGTTGCCGTACCTATTTCGAGAGAAGAATATAGGGAGAAGAAATTCATAGTTTACGAAGTTTGTTTTCGCTTTCGATTTTTTCTTGAAAAATCACAGAGCATTGCAGACTCAATATCGTACTAGACTTTAGCTTTAGACAATTTTAGTTACCTAATCTCAATTTTTTCAGAACCTACACACCGCTTCCAGTATTAACAGATGAATACAAGAGAGTGATTATCTACAAAATTCATAACGAAAAAATCTACGATGTAGCCAAAGACTTGACTTTAAATACAACTGTAAGAGAATTTCTCTTGAGGTACGACTACAATGATGGAGAAATTTTTATAGCCGATTTGAGGAATTGTTCAACCAGCATCATCACTAAAATCCGTATCAATCTTGTCGCCGATTTCATGGATCTGATATTGGTGAGTTGAAATACCAATAACTCTACCATTACAAATTTAAATCACTTTGTTTACAGAGGGGATATTCAGCGAGAATATCAGCAATGCATGTGATCAGCAAAATAGGAAAATTACTTTTTTCAACGATCATCCCTTTCATGCCGAAGAAATTAACTTCCAGGGTGAGTATAACAGAATTCGAACTATAAGTTGTAACAAAAGTGTTGTCAAAGCGATTCTTGTGTAACTGAACATTTTCAGGTACACTTCCATGAAGATGCCGACTCATTGAAAAATATCATTCCATCCAAATGTCTTCCAAGTGATTATGGCGGAACCCTTAAGTCCTTGAATGAAATAATCGGTGAGTTCAGACTTCAGAATCATCCTATGTCATCTCTTATGCAGGGTGCAGCAACATCATGTAAAGTTTCAACGTAATAGCAATAGCCAAATGGACTAAATTAGAACGAAACCACTAGCGCCCCACTACGACATCAACCGAATGAATGGTGGCATTTTAAAAATGACAGTTATGCTGCCCTGTTTAGAGGTTATGCCATCTTATATATTTTGTCAACACCTTTCTGTTCTTACAGCCGATTGGGATGACATTTTGGCAGAAAACCAAAAGCTTGTGCAGACTTTCATTGATACGAAATCTCTGGAGGAGCTAAGAATAGGGGATAAACAAGATACGGGAGAAATGGAAGGCACATTCAAAAAGTTGAACATAGATTGAAGTTTTTCACCTAATTCTCCTGAATGTTAAGTTGTTTTTTGCTCCACATATCAGTATTCTTCATTTCTTCATATTTTGGGACGAATAAACGTTGAAATAACTGATTTTAAAATTTTTCACTTTTTTGGGAAATTACATTTGATATGTTAAGCATATCGAATCGGGTATATGACGAGAAATATGACTGTGACAAATGGACTCGAAGACAGACACGCTATTCATCCAATTTATTGGTGAGGTTACATACAAATAATTAGGAAGGTATGTATTTTACATCCATCATTAATTATGATTATTCCAACTTAATGAATTATTTCGATTCATGAATAAACATTTATTAAGAGGATGGTATGATTCCAACAAACTCCAAAACATTCAGTTCATTTAAGGTAGATATGCTAATCCAGTGAATATAAGGTACAAGGACATCCACTGCCAATTTGATATTTAATCTTGCATCCAAATATTACGAACATAAAACCAGGTAGGTGAAGAATTACGGTCAATCTGATACAGAGCAATGAAGTTATCCGATTTGAGTGAAAATCGACGAGAAGTTTTGGCTTCCCACGATAAGAACGATGATGAGGTAAGAGAAAATATTCGAATTTTGAGAGAATGGATGTCGAAGCTACCTCATTTGCCATCAGAAAAGATCCAAGGTAAATTATATGATATGTTTTTTATCTATTCATTATGTTTTTTCACTTTTCCAGTGCAAGAATTATTGAAGATCAATTATATCTTTTTTGTTCGACCGCTCTTTTTTTGATATTCATAAATGAATAATCCAACTATCTTCGACTGGATTCATTTTTGGAGGAATATTTATGAGAAATAATTTAATTTTAGTTTTATTCATTATTTTCACAAGATGTTTTCCTGGGTCTTTTTGATGATTCTGGGAGTCACCTTCCATTTCCTTCACATTAAACAAATTGGCGGAACATTTGAGTTAAAAATGAACATATTTCTAGAATAATATAATGAACCAATCTCATTTTATTCTTTATAGATCAGTTCCTAGAATTATGTCTTTTAAAGAACAAATTTTCAATTGTAAAATGTAAGGCGAAGATTGAGAACTATTGCACTTCGAAAGCTAACCCAAATTACCAATATGTCTACGAAAGAATACCAGTGCCTAGTGAAGAACCCTCGTGAGCATCTAATATAATGTTTTCAATAAAGGAAAATGTAGAAATATACCTAGCTTATATTTAAGTTTTCAATAAAATATCTTAATAAGTTATAATTTAAGCTATCCTAATACAATTCTTTCAGGACCCATACACCATTCCCAGTACTAACAGATGAATATAAGAGAGTGTTTTGCTTCAAAATCCATAATGTTAAAACATACGAAATGACAAAAGATCTCAGCTTGAACGCAATTCTAAGAGAGTTTCTGTTGAGGTACGACTACAATGATGGCGAAATTCATATACTCGATTTAAGGAACTGTTCAAGCGGCGCCTTGACCAAATTTCGTTTTAATATTTATGCTGACGCCATAGATCTTATAATGGTAACCTGATACCTTTCTTATAGAATTTTTCTGTTGAATATAATGAATGTTATTGCCCACAGAACGGATATTCGGCCAGAGTATCATCGATCCACATAGTCAGCAAGATTGGAAAATCTCTATTTTCAACGATCATACCTTTGCTGCCGAAAAAACTTTCTTCCAGGGTAAGTATTATAGGATTTTATCTAGCACAAGAGGAAGAACTAATATAAATCTTGTTTCAAACGCGATTTATAACACTTTTAGCTGAATTTCCATGAGGATGTGGAGGAACTGCAGAAAGTTATTCCATCCAAATGCCTACCAAGTGATTATGGCGGAATTCTTAAATCTTTGCAAGAAATAAACGGTGAGTTTAGAATACGACTCAGGGCCGATTGCGCCGTAGACAAAACTGTAGATTAAAACCAAAACCTCGATTAGTGTCTATTGAATATCATAGACACTAATCGAGGTTTAATATTTAATCTACAGTGTTGTCTACGGTGCAATTGGCCCTTAATCATTTCTAATGAATGAAGAATATTACACGTCAGAAACTAGGGCGACTTGACAGAATTCTAACAGAATTTCGTTCGTTCTTTGTTTTATTTATTTTATATTTTTTTTGTCTTACAGCTGATTGGGATGAAGTTTTCGCAGAAAATCGAAAACTTCTTCAGTCTTTCATAGATACAAAATCTCAAGAGGAGCTCAGAGTTGCACGTGATCTGAAAAAAGAAGAAATGAACGGAACATTCAAAAAGTTAAATATAGATTGAAGACCCAAATAAAAAAATCATTTTACAATTGTGGAAACGAAAACTCATTGTTCTTTACTTCAATAAATATATGTTATATCATATCTTAGAAATGTAATAGGTTGAATATTAAACTTTTTATTTTCATTTTTGTTATTTCTGTTCGAATTATATCTTTTTATATTCTTACATATTTCCAAAATCAAATTGAGAGCTTGAATATTTCTGGGTAATCTAAACTTTTATCAACTCTCATACTGTTATTCAAAGGGTAATTTTTTTAAACGTGAGAATGTAAGATTTTTGATGATAATCATCAAGTAAGGCTTTAAAATTTCATTGGTGCCTGTGAGATGAAAATAAAATAGGATATCCGCCTGAATATCAATGTGTGTTTTTGGAAAGGAACAAATACCTCTATTTCAGCCGATTTTAACCACATATTATGGGAAGTGGCAATATTTTAACGGATGAAGTGGTCATAAAATTTGAAGTTTGTTTTGTTCTCCATTCCATTCATGTTGCAGCACTGTTTATTGCATTTTTATTGAATGTGTCTCACTCACAGCCGATATTATTATTCATTATAGCCGTTCTATTTGTCAAACATGAATGTCGCAAGCTTTGGAATTGAAGTTTCTATGCAGTTAATGTCACTGTGAATAATTTGCCGCATACGGTACTTTTTTTGAACGTATTCTAATTATAACGATTATTTTTCAGGGCTTCAGGTTCACTAAAATGAACTAGTAACATATCTGTCACATGTTTCTTTCATGCGAGGTTATTCTATTCCCTTTGACGTTTACGTGTTGGAAGCCAGTCCGTGTAGGTTTTGAAAGGTTGTGACTCTTTTAGTAAATCCCTCGCTTTTCACCCTCACATGCCATAATATTTTCAGTGGAATGGTTGGCAATTATAAAGAGGGTATAGATATGAACTGATCACGACTTTTTGTGCCGCCAACCATCAGTAGCGGATTAACCGGTACGCTTAGTAGGCTACAGCGTAGGGCCCCGAGTTCCATAGGGGCCCCGGCGATCGAATTGAATTTTTTTTTCTAGAATGAAAATTTAGTCTGTAAGTGTGAAAAAAATAGTCAGACTGTACTATATTTTATAAGAAGCTCAGAGGCAACTTGCGAATTATGAATTAATACATTCACACGAGACGCAATTGAATAACAAGAGCCTCAGAGCAAAACTCAGATGTTGGAAAAAACACACCATCCGAGATTCAGTCTGCCTGCAATAAATTCTGTCAAGGGTGGCGGCCGAATTCCAATATTTACAATTACATCATAATTCAATAAATTTGTCGGCATTTCCTCTCAAATCTAGGAATGCGCTACAGAACGGCCGACCAGATGTTGATTCGTTTAGGATTGTAAAGTGAAAAATACTTGTGCAGAAGTTCTTAGGTCTGCATATTTTTTTCTCACATTCATTTCACAAGATTCGAAAAGTGTTAACAGTGCCGGGCGAGTTTCGTGTAACGTGTAAGATTCAAATAGTGTGAAAAACTGAGAAGTGTTGGTGAATTGAACTATTTCTGTTTGTGTTTGGACTTTTAAATCCTTGTGCTCTCATTGAACGAGTTAATTGATATAGAAGGTAAGCTTTACAGTGCAGTTTCATATGCTAGAAATAACATTCTTCCAATTTTTCGGCAATTCGGCATAAACATAATTCGAGAGATGATGAGGCAGACCAGTCAAATATATTTCGATATATGTAAGGCATACGACATAATATTGGTTCAATACCTACCGGGAAAAAGAAATACAAAATACTATTTACAGAAATTATTTGATTCAACCTGAACCTACGTGTTTGTACGACGAAATGACAAACAAAACAAATAATTTCGGTTCAAAATATGGATGTATATTTAGATATTCATCAATTTAATTGTTGCAATTTTTTCTTGACTTTCGATCATTTCCGATAGACTCGTTCACTATGTTCAATAATATGTTCATATTTTACCATTCTTTTGTTGTAGATATCAATTAGATAATAATTTTTCATATATTAGCTCATTGGTTCGGATTTCATACTTCGATAGAGCGAAGTCAATGAATTTCTGTGTTAGTCCTCACAGAATATAAAATAAAATTTAACATTTTCTCATCATAACAGTTGCTAGTTGCATTTGTAATATCGATGTGACACCATGTCTGACAGAAGTTATATGAGCGGCTACCAAAAACGAAAGCTCAAGGAAAGTAAAGAGCAGAGTAAAGCTAAGCATCCAAAATTGACAGAATTTTTTGCTCATTTTCCAAACTGTCATTGATAAAAAATAAATATAGAACTGTTATGACAGAAAATAGACTACAGTTTTTAGGAATACTTTCTGTCGAAAGTGATATAACGAGCAATCTCGATTATGATTCTGCAATAAAAGAATTTGCTGATATTAAAATAAGAAAGAATCAATTTTTTAAGTGGAATTTTATGTTGTAGGTAACTGATTTACCGCTTTACGATACTTGTATCTTTTGTGATGATTTTATTTATTCCTTAATCTTGATGCCGCAATAAAAAATTTGCAGATATGATATTCTAGAGATATTTTGTATTTGAATTTTGGTGATCATTTTCCCTTATTTTAAAATTTTTATTCTTCTTTTATATTTTGTTTTGATATACATACCTTGTATTTTATTAATTAACTTTATGTTTTGTTTTTAAAGAAGTGAGTTTTATTTATAAAATCCGTTTGAAAAAAATCGAAAATGTTTCAGAGGGGGGCCCCAAAAGATTTGAAGCGTAGGGCCCCTGAAGTCGTAAATCCGCCACTGTCAACCATGAACCGAGGCTTCAGCAGTGTGAGAGTGAAAGAGTAACGAATATTATTATAAATTTTTCAGAGATTTGTCCCCTCGTTAAAGTTTCGTCATTGCATATTCCCAATATGATTCGTCGATGGACGCAATACAGCTTCTTCCATCGGAAATTCCACAGGAATATCTCCTGATATTCCCTCAAAATCAATACATGAGATATGTCCAGAAATTGCGCTCCAGGAACGTTGACGCTTCCCGAATATCCGAGAAGGGTCCAAGAATGACTGAACAGAAGTCATTACTTTGGTAGGATCATAAATCAAATCTGCGATGGTGCTGAACTCATAGAAAGTGGAGGGAGATTATTCATTTTGCTATGTCGATTAGGGATTATAAATAGCCGCGCTGCTATATTATTAGACGAGAGGAGGAATATTAATAGATAGGCTTGTACTTCGTCCCCTCATTATTGGCGAACACGAGTTTGCAATCAATTTTATTCGCTGATGATTGCATATTCCGTTCAACGATCCGATGATTTCGCAATTCGGAGGTTGGGTGAAATGTTCTTGCGCTCATTTCGCAGGGGTTTTTTGCACACGAATAATTTGATTGAATTCAATGAAAACTATCAATCAATATTGTTCAATAACATTTGGGTGTTTCGGTGATATTCTGTTATTGTGTTCTCATATATCCTCCGACTCATATTCGACACTGCAGAACTAGCATAGAATTTATACAGTGTACTTCGAAGTGTATGTGTATACTCCATTCACTTTTATTTAATCACATAGGAGGTCATGGTTTCGTTTTCAGGAGTTGGTGCACCTGATGAAAAGTCTGTGCGCGTACAGAGAATATCGTTAATGACAAAGCGACGTTGCCAGTTTCTTTGTTTACATCAAAGTAAAAGTATCAAAGATATTCCACATTTTGTTAGTTCGAATCGATCGGCGATTTTGGGGCAAAATATCGATAGGAAATCGCCTATTTTTCCGTTCTTCGTCGTCCAGAAGAAGTTTCCCGTCGATATGAGAAATTTTGTGCAAGTGTAATTTTTTCCTTTCACGACTTTTGGCGTGAGTACGAACGGCAAATTTGAATTGAACCAAAACCCGATTTATAAGCATAAATAAAGCGAAAGTAAGTACTAATCGACCTTTTTGCACTCGATAACGCAGTTTTTTTCAGGTATCTGGCCGTTTAGAATGATTTCAAACGAAATTCCGGTCCCCCAGAAGTTTGATTAGTTTCGGTATCGTTTTTGGTGCACAAAATTTATTTGGAATGTGTAAATGGACAAAAAAGGCTTCCTTATACGATCCTCTAATGAAAGCGACCGGAAAATATGGTTCAGGTAGGATTTTCGAGGAATTATGAGGAAAGAACTTGCAGAATGAAATTGCACGATTTTCGTAAGTAAACGGGTTCTGGATGGCCATCATCGGTCTCTAAATGATTATTGTAGATCGTTTTCACGTTTCAGAAAAAAACACGTCGAAAAAGCTAAAAAAAAGAAGAAATATGACTATATTGCATTCAACGGTAGGATGAATTCAGATTCCGATGAATTGAAATGTGTCACTGGAGCTTTCATTCCTATCAATCCTTTGCCGAAAGTAGAAATAGGCTATATTGAACCAGAATACATCGGTTTTTTCCATATTCCAGGAGTTTGTGTCTTATTTTAGAACAGGTGAATGATAATAATGTGAAGCATATGTTTGACCTATTCCATTTTATTTGTACAAACCTACTGTGGTAGTAATGTATGAATATTTTTTAAACTAATAAATTACTATACAGTCAGAATATTTTACTCCTTGTTCATAAGATCAAATAAATGAAATGTATATCTATAAAGCTTTCAGGCTTATTAATTTATAACCAAAACTCAGTTACTATTGCATTGAAATTATTAGTTTCTCTGTAAACAAATTAATTAATTTGGTTATTATGTTTATTTTCTTTGTGATGAATGAATAAAACTGTTATTTATTTGAAATAAAGAAATATTAGAAATAGAAATGTTGTGCACCCTCACAATCATATCACATATTTGGATTTCAATAGAGGGATATAATGTTCCATTATTCTTGATTCTTGTAATTATTACCCATCAATTTATCTTATTATCTTGATTTTTTTTAATGAATTCTTGATTAGAATCAACAATTGATTTCGTCAAGTCTTGAACTTTCAGTTCAAGAGGATAATAAACATTAAATCTTTACCCCTGTTCGAACAGATATTAGTCCTGCTGATATATCTTCTCCAAACTTCACTTCTAACGTTGCCTCTTCGTATACTATAAACTCGACAATGCCCCTGTATCTGGAATCAGTACTGGCATTGTCCATTGCTTGAAATTTCGGGTTGGCTGGTGAATATTCAATGACTATTTAATGTGAGTTGAGAAAATAAAACTAAACTTTGAAAAACCAAGTGAGCTGAACCGCAAATGTCGACTTGTTTTTGCAGCATCGAAATCTGACTGTTCTGGTCGGCTGCGAATTTTATCTCAGCCATATTCATTGACAGCCACGAAACTATTTTCGCATTGTTCCAATATCGCCAACTTGTCGCCTGACCAAATAGAGAACGAGGGGCGGTAAAGCCCCAAGAACTTCTCGCTGCGGTCTGAATGTCCGTTGCTGGAAGAAAAGTTGGCCGAACAAGCTGCTGCCCAGCGCAATTTGTCACAATTTCGGAACCATCTGACGCCGTTCAAAAACCAGTGACATTCTAATATTAGTAAAAATTAATGCCCATATTCGGCTCTCCTCGAGAAACGTTTTCCAGATGAAATATGTGAACAAGAAAAAGGCTCTCCGAAGTTTTACCCACGGTTTTATGTAAGGGTTCGCGATCATAAATATGGAACAGTTGAGTTTGCGAGGGAATTGCTCTCAATCATTCTTCAGATGTTGAAATTGTTTCTGAGAAGTTTTGAAGCGTATGTGGATGAATGCTGGGGCCTTTCTTTCAGTTTCTGATTTATTTTTTCGTCGGGAAGAACTTCACGAGAACATTTCCTTGTTGTCCAAACTTGTTGAAAATAATTTATAATGGGGATGTTCAACGAACATTGGGCCATCCTATTCATTCAAAACTCGCTGCCTCCAGATAGAAAAACGCCGAAACATGAAATTATTCCTTAAGAAGAAGCCTGCATAGTAATGGAGAACCACTAACAGGGTTAGTCTTTGAAATGTATGTTTCCTCCAACTGTAGATTTTTCCCAATTAACAAAACTATTTATTCCATACAATTTCGTCGAGAACGAACACATATCTTGTTGCAGAACCATGCCATGGTGATGTCACATGTGTTCCTTGTTTTGTCACAAGCATGTCACAATAAGAACACAATTACAGAGCTGTTATGTAACAGAAACTCTTATATCCCACTCAAACAAGAAACTGTTGGTTTCTAAAGAGCACACAAAGCAATGCTTCAATTATGTATGAAACCAATATTTTGTTCCATATTTTCTCTTTCGCTGATATAGTATATTTTTCATGCGAAAGGGCTGACGTTCACAACTGCTCCATTACAGAAACATAATTTATCTTTCTCAAATATATGTAAATTTCATTTCACTGATTGAAATTCACATAAATTTCCGTTTGATGGTCCAATATACGTTACATTAATTTGCCAAATTCGGATATCTTTCAAATATGTAACAATGATGTAACAAAGATGTAACATAGGCTGGAAATTCTATTTTATCCTAGTGTAATGTGAATATTTCGATATAACGAAAAGCACACACATATCATTCAACATTTTTGGAGATCAAATATGATGACCGAGCCGCCATTTTATGCCGCACAGATATCATTTGTCCAGTCGTTACCGTCGCAACATAAATCATCTCCCTATTTCTGTCTGTGACAGCCGAATCATGTCCGATAGAAAAAAATGGAAATTCGTGAATGATTGATGTGTATCTTTGTGTTGGATTTTCTGGGTAACTTGCTGTTGCAAAACTCCGTGTTTTCTTTTTCATCGGTGATGGATTTATGGATGGGTCCTCACTTGAAATCGGCATCGTATTTCAGCTTCTGTGCCAGGGCCTGGATTAGATCGACAATAGGAAACGTAACTGGGTGGGACAGATGGGGATCCTGAATGATGAGAACAGAGCACTTTCCAAAAAGATGGAAATCTGCCGAAGTGATCTTTTTCAATAAACCAGGTAAAAACAAAAAGTTCCCACAGAACTGTAGACCGATAAGCCTTCTCCCAGCCCTAGGAAAAATTGTGGAGAGAGTCTTAGCCAGACGACTTAATGAAGAAATAGAAGCCCTGGCGACGATACCGAGTGAACAATTTGGGTTCCGAAAACAACGTTCAACTGAACAACAGCTCCTAAGAATGGCTGAGTATATCACAGAAGGATTTCAGAATAAACAAGCCACAGGACTACTACTACTAGATGTGACCAGAGCTTTTGATAGAGTATGGCATGAAGGACTAGCATATAAAATGATAAACGCAGGTTATTCACCCAAGTCATGCAGAATAATAAGAAATTATTTGAGGAAGAGGAACTTTTGTGTGAAAATAGGTGATGTTCATTCAACACTCCGATATTTAGAAGCAGGAGTTCCCCAAGGATCCATACTAGGACCGCTACTCTATAACATATACATACATGATATACCAAGAAATTCGAGATGCCTGCTTGCTCTATACGCGGACGATACGGTCATAGCAATTAGGCACAGAAATACAAAAATAATTCACAAAAGACTTCAAGAAGCTGCAGATGATATCAGTCAATGGTGTAACAGATGGAAAATCAATATAAATGGAGAAAAGAATAAATCAATACTCCTTCAAAAGAGAAGAATGAAGATGGAATCGAAGATATCCATCGACAATAATGAAATTGAGTGGAAGAATGAAGCTGAATACCTACGAGTAATATTAGACAAAGGTTTAACGTGGAAACAGCACATTAAGTATGCAGTGGATAAAACGAATGTATCAATGAGAAGATTATACCCAATTATAGGCAGAAGAAGCCAAATGAACAGAAACACGAAATTGAGGATCATAAAAGCAGTCGCCAGACCGCAGCTAACATATGGATCAACAGCAACAGCATGGGAATATGCAGCGAGAACCCATATAAAGAGGATACAAAGTACAGAAAACAAATTTCTGAGATTGGCATTAGACGCCCCCTGGTTTTTAGGAATGAACAAATCCGAAAAGACATAAAATGGGAGTCCATTACTACTTTCATCAAACGAAAAGCTGCAAAAGCCTATGAAAGAGCTAGTGAACATCCAAATGACGACCTTAGAAGGTTAGTTGACTATGACCTCGCTGAAGATGAAAAAACAGCGAGAATTTACCGCAAAAGACCTAGAGACCAATTGCGAAAATGAAGATATAAGACTTCACACTTAGTGAGAGATATCCAATTGAAGGATGAAGACAAACACTCAGCATAAAAGAATGCGAATGAGAAAATAACAGATAAGATGATGGAGGGTTTATAGGCTTATGCCCGGAACCAACCGCAGAAGAGGTGTTTGGTCGGTAAGAATTCGACACTACCCAGAAAGACTGGGTGTCTGATGTAAGATTCACCTCTTCTAGAACAAAAAAAAACAAAAGATCCTGAATGATAGAGACGTCTTCAAAAGGAGGGGAAGCATTTCCTTCATGAACATATTTTTTATCGAATTTTTCAGAATTTTAGTGTTTTTTATAATAACCAGGCCGTAGTCGAATCCATAAATGAAGTTTCATAACAAACAGTCCATCCGATCTCGAGTTATAAATGGTGTAACCAACAACTTTGTTTTATATATAAAAAGATGAGTTTTGAATTACTCAATCTGTACAGTTTCGGAACTATCCATCAGATGCGCCACTTTAAACCCCCGCAAGACCCCAATATCCACTTCATAATTCCACGGCATAACCGGGACCTCGGCTCAATTTCGAATCAATCTGCGTCCCCCAATTTCTCAGCTCAACATCCATACGGAACGGTTTACGAGGCCGCGACACAGATCGGGGCCCTTGTATTGGCCGTAAAATCCCCGTGAAAAGAATCGGTAGAATTTCCTATCGATCAATCACTCGGAAAAGGTTGAGTCGATTACCCGGCACGGGGAAAATCGGAAAACCTACCTACGTGCTCAATTGCACCAAACGATATTCGAACAATGTGGAATTAAAGGTCGAACGGATAGGGTGGAGGTGTACCCCCTCGATCAGAACGAATTACTCCGATTCCCAGGAAAAACTGGGGATTTTTCAAGCGAACGGGGGCCCTGACATGATGACCCATATGGGGTGAATGCATGAAACGGCTTTCTCGACAGGGAGTAATAGAACGCGTGGCGGAAATGATATCGAGAAAGAAATGCCATTTCGGCTTCTCTTCGATAGTCTGTTTTCGTTTCCTCAAATGAACCAAACCGTCATTGTATCACTCACCTATATGTCTGTTACCAAAGTGGTTACCACCTAAACCGCCAGGAATTTGTGATAAAGATTCTCCCTGTGCATTGCTTAGGTTATACGCGGGACGTAAAAGGCGAGATCGAGACTATATCACAAGTCAAGCCAACAAATCAGACTCATTCGAACCTACAATTCCTTAGCTCCATCATTCCCAATCAATGGAATTTTGTGTGCGTAATTTGAAGCTGCACTACGTAACGTTTTTTCGCTGCCAACCGGAGTAGTTAATAGTGATTTTTTTAGGTGTTTCATTCTGCATTTTTGTTCTAGAGTGCAAGAACTTGTATTGTAAAATATTTTCAGGAGGAATCTACTTCTGGTTCTACCGGAAACGAATGTGAACTTCGTTATTTCGAATGCAACACCCTGTATATTTATACATATTTGAATTCTTTGTTTAATTCTGCACTGATTTCATGTATACTCCATTCACAATTATAAAATCACAACTCTGGCCTTGGAAATTTGACACATTCCACTCTGTATCGAAGTTATGACGTTTTTCAAAATATTTTTATGTTCCAAGTCAACACTATGTTGCCCTTTCTACATATTTCTCAGAATGTGAATGAATTGGAAAAGATGTGATGGACGAAAATAATTAACGTTTATATGAATTGATAGTAAAGATTCCTTTTCTAGTTATTTGCATGAAAAGTACAAGAGATCACTGTTGAAATATATTATTTTTCGCCATGGAAGAAAATTGCATTGATGCTTTCACATAATTTTCATATGCATGCTTCTTAAACGGCCAGATACCTAAAAAAAACTTCGTTATCAAGTGTAAAAAGATCGATTAGTACTTACTTTCGCTTTATTTATGCTTATAAATCGATTTTTGGTCCAATTCAACTTTTTCGTTCGTACTCACGCCAAAAGTCGTGAAAGGAAAAAATGACACTTGAAGGAAATTTCTCATATCGACGGAAGACTTCTTCTGGACGACGAAGAACGGAAAAATAGGCGATTTCCTATCGATATTTCGCCCCAAAATCGCCGATCGATTCGAACTAACAGAATGTGGAATATCTTTGATACTTTTACTTTGATGTAAACAAAGAAACTGACAACGTCGTTTTGTCATTAACGATATTTTCTGTACGCGCACAGACTTTTCCTCAGGTGCACCAACTCCTGAAAACGAAACCATGACCTACTATGTGATTAGAGTGAATGGAGAATATGAAATGCGTAACCACTTCATGCGATTGCTGAGTTATAGCCTGATTGTCAAATTTGTTGACAGGAAAAGTATCACAAATTAGTGCTTATATCTCCAATATCTCTCATTGTGCGAAATTTTTTTCGAAACAGTGGAACAAAAGAAAATACGCTGATACTGCTCCTTGTATGAATTATGAGGAAATATTATACAGGGTGCCTGAAACAGAGCTTCAAAGTGAGCCTCAAAAAGACTATGAAATCTCATCTTTTTCAAATGGTAACCACATTATTTTGTAATTCCGATCGATTTCTCGTCAGAAACTAGTTAGAGTGTGCCAAACATTTCATGTCCATAAAATCAGTAGTTTTGCCGTTATCGAATAAAATTCGAATTTTACGACTAAAGCCAGGTTTGGCTCAGTCAAATTCATTGGTATGCTTGTCTTTTTTAAAGTAGGCTATACGGAATTGTCATTCCTACTTATTTTATTGATCAAGCACTATGCAAAACATGCAATAATAATTATAGGTACACTATAGAATGATATATCAAAACTCTGTTCTTTATTTAGGGCGAATGTGACGAATATACAAAGCAGATAATTACTGATGATAAAAAACTTTTAGTTTAAAACTGACATACTACAACTATTGACATAGGCTACTTAAAAATTATCTTGAAAAACCTATGATTAGACAAAAAAAAACCTGGCTTTAGTCGAGAAATTCGAATTTTATTCGGAAACAGCAAAACTAATGATCTCAAAGACATGAAATGTTTTGGCACACCCTGACTAATTTTTGACGAGCAATCGATCGGAATATGTATAAATATACATGGTGTCACATTTGAAATAACGAAGTTCACATTCGTTTCCAGTAGAACCGGAAGTAGATTCCGTGTGAAAATATTTTACAATTTGAGTTCATGTACTCTACAAAAATACAGAATCTTGAATTTGTATCAAAATTGCTCATACGTTTAAGGAAACAATTAAAAAAATCACCCTGTATATTCCAATATAAACATGTCGTGAATGCTATGATGAATTGCAGGCGAGGACAACTAAAAGGTAAGTACGAAACATATTGTGGAAATTAAAATAAATAAGTATCAGTTTGACCCCCCTGAAATACTTTATAGCATCCACGACATATTCCTATTGAAATATAAACTATTAAGTGCTCACGTAGTTATAAAAAAAAACATTACACAAAATCCATTGATTGACTTGCTTATCTACTCAGTTAAAGGTTTTTGCAGTGGGTTTTTGTTTTTTTTAACAGAAAGATAAGTGACACTGTTGTGTGTCTAATTCTCTGTAAACCCACCGTCAAATCCTGTATTTAAGGGTCTACGTTATTGACAAAAAGCGAGTCAGAAACGATTTGTTTTTTCTGATTGAGGAAGGGATGTATGAGTGTATAAAGATAAAAATAATAAAAAAAATATTCCATAAGTATTGAATGAATGGAAAGGACTTTCTCCATCATTTTTGGTAATTTTGTAACATTTCCACCATCAAAACGAACAAATATTTTTGTATTTTTTCATTTCAGTATTGAAGTCCATCATTTAGTTAATCTAACGTCTATCTCATTTTTCTTTCAGAATTTACCGTGTTTTTGTAAATAATATTACAATAATTTGTTGTTTTCGCGAAATTTATTCACTTGAATTTTTCTATTCGAAATGATAACTATCCATTTTTATCAAAGACAATTTATTAAGGTTTGGAATTGAATTTCTTTTAAATGACAAGCCCCGCAGGTATCTCCACCTAGATGACTGGTGATGACAGAGATAGTATTATACAGCCAGTGTGAGATCTAGTTCAGGTTAGGATTTCTTGTTATATTCCCTGCGTACCAACATTTGTTCTATTAAACTGAATAATCCAATAACTAAAAATGAATGCACTGCACTGCCATCTGGCGGTTTCTTATTTTGAAGGCTAAAGACTATTAAGCAAACCATATGGGCAACAGTAACTTTTTTAAAATTTTTTGAATATACTGAAGAATTTAGGAATTCGTGAATAGGGCTTGGATCAACTTGTTCGACCGAAATGGGCTTTTTAATATCTGTAATTTTCCACCGAATAGTTGCATGTCTGTTATTTGTCAAATTGATCTGAATTTGAGTCAGGAATTTTTAATATCTCTCTTTCCCATTTCCCAACGTTCATAAAGAAAAATGTGTCAGATTTGTGCATGTTGTGGCAGATCTTCGTTCATTTGCCCATAACCTAATAATATGAAGGATCGATAGCGCCGTACTCGCCTTGCATACGAATGTTCCAGTTCAGAATACACAGAAGCGCATTTTGATGTTCCTAGAGCAACGGCACTATTATTCTTCAGGAAAATCAACGGGAAATGTTCATTCTTATCTCCGAGACGTTTCTCCTTCCCCTTAAGACTTTTCATGTGGAAATTTCTGGTTGGTAACGTGTTTTAATGTGAAGATTTGGGTCATTGTTTAACCTCACCGTTAGGAAGTGATGCCCCAGATTTGCATCTTTACGGAGTTGCTCTATTTTTGCTTGTTATTTTCGAATATTGGAATATGGTACCAATGTAAATTACGAGGATGTATTGATATCTAGTTAGCCTAGACCAGTTCCATGCATAAACAAAATATTGTGATACCATATCAACGAACAATAACTTATTAGAAGTGTCAGTGTAGAGTTCGACGTCAAAAAAGTATATACCAGAGATACGCAATAAATTTAAACAAAAAGATGTCCACCGAAATTGTAATAATCGAAAAATTCGAGTATCGAGCCATCATCAAGTACCTTTATTTAAAAGGGTTAAGAGGTAAGCAGATTTGCGAAGATATGCTTAATACCCTTGGTGATCAATGTCCTTCGTATGCGACCGTGAAAAATTGGACTGGAAACTTCAAAAGAGGTAAATTTTCTATTGAAGATGATGACCGATCGGAAAGGCCAGTTTCTGTGTCAGTCCCGAAAATATCGATGCAGTTCATGACATGATTTTATCAGACCGTTGAATTGGGCTAAAACGGATATCTGAAGCACTGAAAATTTCATACGTGTTCATCATATAGTTCACGTCAATTTGGACATGAGAAAAATGTCTGCTAAATGGATCCCCAAATGTTTGAATGTTGACCAAAAGCGTGCAAGGGTAGAAGCATCGCGTTCGATCTGTGCTCGATTTGAAAACGATGTAGAGTTCTTAAACCGAATTGTTACTATGGATGAGACTTGGGTACATTTCTACGATCCAGAAACAAAGCAACAATCGATGGAATGGCGACACACTGGTTCTCCAAGACCTAAGAAGTTTCGTGTCCAAAAATCTGCTGTACAAGTTCTTGCTTCAGTTTTATGGGATTGCCATGGAGTAATCATGATTGATTTTTTGGATAAGTGTAGGACAATATCCGGAGATTACTATTCGACATTACTGACCACTCTACGGAAAAGACGCGGAAAGCTATCCAAAGGTGTTTTGTTTTCACAGGACAACGCCCCAGTACACAAATCTCATGTTGCCATGCAAAAAATTCGTGATTTAGGTTTAGAATTACTAGAACACCCCCCTTATTCACCATATTTGGCTCCGTCCGACTATCATCTCTTTCCTCAACTGAAAAAAAGTTTATAAAGACGTAAATTTTCTTCCAACGAGGAGGTCATAAAACTGTGGAAGACTGGTTTGCAGAGCAAGAAGAAACATTTTTTTTTGAAAGGTCTAGAGACGTTGCAGGTTCTCTCTAATAAATGTATTCTATTAAGAGGAGAATATTATGAGTAATAAAAAATTGATATTTTGTTTGGTTCTATAGTAGGCTAAGAATTTTTCAATATTTCCTCGTAGTTTCGTCCTTATTGATAACTGTATGAATTTTATGAATATCCATAATCGCATATCATCTATTTTATAACTGGTAATTGAAAAAACTTCAGCAATCACTGCTAAAAAGCTTTTCCACTGTCATACGACCTCTACACAGCCAAACGAAAGGTTTCAGCCAAAATCCAAATCCAAATTCAACCTTTTATTTCACCCATTCAACTGGGTGGCTAACTGAATCCAGAAAATACTCATGGAATTGCCATCAATATGACAACTTATCAAAACAGCACTATCAGGTCCGAACCAAAAATTCATGTATTCCATTCCAATCGAATTCAATACCATCCGATTCAGTTATTTTGTTCGTCAATCAATCATAAAATTTTTGATTCATGTGAAATGCGGAACTCATTTCGGCGATTAATTTACGCTTTGTTTCCACGAAAAAGCTTTTCATGTCCGATGGGTCGGAATTGTTTAATGTGAATAAAATATCATGTTGAACATGTCACCGACGAGCAGATTATAGTCATGTTGGGTAAGTTGTCCCCAATATATTGGATGAAACATGTGTTGTTGACTGCCGAATTGAAATGCTCCATATAGGTTCATATAAATTGTATATGGTTATGATGCAGACTCAATTAATCTGGTGAAAATGCTACTTCTCCATTGAAAATATTAATTTTTTATTTGCTATAACACGCTTTCAAACTGGATAGAAAACCAGTGAAGAAACGAATCTGATTACTACTGAGAGCTAAACAATTCTCTTACAGTTCCAAAATCCTGAAGACCTCTTTAAAAATGATCCATTCCTGGAAGATTCGTCCATAGGTCTTATCTCTCAGTTTCTTCCTTCTGCAAACACCCTTATAGGTGCATTAGCCTGTACCACAGAAAGTGACGTTTTTGCTTCACATCTGGCTAGTGTGTTGGACCCTTTGTTCCCTGAGTGACCAGGAACCCAGATTGAAGAGACCTTGTTGCTCTCGCCTACTTCATTAAGTTTCCTTTCTCACTCCCATAACAGCTTTGAATCGATGACATAAGAGTTTAGTGCTTTTAAGGCAGCTTGACTATTTGAATGGATGGCGTTATTCAAGGCGTCACACACTGCTTTGCATTATCTGGTCAAAACTATGCATTATATTCTTTATAATCTGTTCAACGCAAGTGATTCTCCATACTTCTGATACATATTATACACACACACATCAAGTTGTACCCGAGTAAAACCTATAAATAACAACCTCATCCAACTTCAATAGACTCGACTTCATTTTATGTCACATTCTCGAATTTCCTCCGTATTATAAAATTATATGGCGAACCCTATAGAAATTTTTCCTCGTGTTATAGCTGAAAATATGACATCGAATTCGATGCTTGTTTTCAATTGGGATCCATGAAAAATATGCAACTTTTCAACAAAGTTCGACGTCTACGTTGAGGAAGGAAAATGAAAACTCTCTTTCCATACGTTTTCCTGGAAAAGTTGGATGGTGTTTGGAATTCATTACGCCACTTCTGGAGAGAAAAAGGTCATGAAATTTTCCGGTCCAATTTTAGCGTTCGGATGTCGTTATTCATCTCCGAAGTAATATTCTTTGATGTCAGGAAATTATGGAAAAAGGTGTTTTGTGTTTGACTCAACTGAACTATCAGTTTATAAACGCCCCGCAATTTAAAAAAGTAGCTCTTTATTCACCTACTGGTACTAGCATGAGTCTCCTGAACTTGCTGCCAGTAAGTGATTTATGTGTGTTCCTAAATTTGAGGTACAAACGGAGATTCCTCGCATAATTTCAAGAAAAAAAGTCCTATGAATATGGGACCGCCAACGTACTGGTTGTACTATAGTCCGTTCAAATATAAGAAGGAGCTTTGTAAACAAACAGAATCGTCTGGTTTGCGCACAATAAAGCTCCTATTGGTCAAACGGTGATACCAACGCTCCCTTCGACCGCCCTAAGAGACTGCCAGGATTGTACACGGACTTTGTATGGTACTGGATAGAAATGATTCAATAATTTGAGTCAGCAATTCCCACATTAGAACTTTTTTCCTCAAAAACTCTAGTGCAAAATTTCTGTTATGATTTGCCACTGTCATAAACATTTTATATCCGACGTACCCTATTTTTTTATTTTTTTTTGTTTTATATTATTATCTACTATAAATAATTTCTTTTTCGGATGCTCGAGATTGCGGCAAGGTAATTCCAGGAAACGCAGAGTTTTAGAGATTTGGGTCGGAATCTTGCAAGATTCCGACAGAGTAATTCCG
This sequence comes from Adalia bipunctata, assembly GCA_910592335.1. Taxonomy (NCBI): domain Eukaryota; kingdom Metazoa; phylum Arthropoda; class Insecta; order Coleoptera; family Coccinellidae; genus Adalia; species Adalia bipunctata. Next base: position 7,720,513 of record OU342952.1, on the reverse strand, counting down.
GGAAACACAAGATTTGGGTCCTTTCCCTTAGGACCGGTTTTATAAAAGGCGAACCGAGGATTCAACCGTGCGCCAACTACCAGATGGTGAGGAATTTGGTTGTTGACGCAACGGTTGAATCCTCGGTTGGCCTTTATAATACCGGCCCTTAATGGAATAAAGCCATGTTGATTTGCATAAAAATCGAAGTTCTCAATTGACAAGACTAATTAAAATACCTAGAGCTACTTTGAAGGTCTAACTGTTCAAAGTGTTTATAGATTTTGTTGTGAAAAGTGTATTGTGTTGGAAAATCTTTTGAGAAAGTGTATATAGTGTTTATAGAACAATGTCGAATTCGGAAACGGATACTGCATCTGAAGGTGATATGTGGGGACCACCACGAAAAAGGTCCCAAAGGTCGCATTTCTCTGCTGAAGAGAAAGAGATAATTTTGAACATTTTTCGAAAAGAATTGGAAGAACATCCTGATTTATCGAAAAGAGACTAAGTAGGAATTGTTTCAAAATCCTCAGGGGTGAGTGATTCAGCTGTATTCAGAATTCTCAGAGAATGTAAAAAGAATAAAACAGTGACGCCACTTAAGAGGAGAGCGCAGTCGTTAAAAAATATTCGATTCGGTTGACGATTTCGATATGAACCTTATCAGAAGAATTGTCCACGGTTTTTTTTTCCGGAATGAAATCCCAACGATTTCTAAAGTGCTAGAAATCGTGAATGATGACGACAGTTTGCCAAATTTCAAAAGAACAACGTTTTATAAATTATTGAAGAAAATGGAATTCAAGTTCAGTTAAAACTGAACGATTGTGTGAAATCTCCTCGATTCGACTCTGGACGGAAAACAACTATACGAAGGCTCCTCCTACCGCTGCGCCAAACATGTTGTTATTGCTCCTTCTTACATTTGAACAGTATTTGAACGAAAATTAGTGGAACAGGTGTATTGGACGGTGTGGACATCAGTCATACCCAAGCAGATCTCCAGATTCGAATACTATAGAATTCTTGTTGTACTAACTGGATTTATATGATAATCTTAATTTTTCGGGCAGGAAGACCTCGGTCGATAGCCCTTTGAAAATTTGTTTTTTCAATAAAGTTCTCTCTCTCTCTTAATTTTTCTGGGGCTTTCGAGAGAGTCGTTCAACATTTTGTTTGCGAAATGGGTAGCAGTATTACAAAACTACAGTAGACCATAAAATTGAAAGCTCCTTTCAACAAATTTTCAAACTAACAGTGGCTCACCGAAAAATCTGGAGTAAAACAGGAGATAGTGTTCCAGCAAAAATATCACTGATGCAATCGAAATTGGCATGTGAACTCTCAATTGTTACATCTATGCCAAACTTAAATTGAATATCTTGTGAAATGCAGATACTATAGTAAAAAACTAGGAAGAATTCAAACTTCAACACCCTGTATTTCGAAACGTTTGCGGTTCTATATTTTCCTTGAAATTATTAAAGAAATATCCCTTTTTTATTTGTACCTCCAGTTCAGGAACACCCTGAACATAAAACCGAAAAAGTCGATGGTAGTATTCTCTAGTCTAGACATTCGACGACATTTTCATCAAAAAAACCTACTTTTTTATCTCAAATACTGGGCGATACCACCAGAGCCGATCCTAGCAGGTGTGCAGCGCGTGCCCCGCACGCGGGCGGCCAAATCCAAGGGGCGGCCGCAGGCCGCCACATTTTTATGTCAGTTTGTGAAAAATAAGATTTTCAACAAATCTCAAAGAGATAATTGTTTTAAATTATTGATAATTACTGTAATAATCCAAATTTTGAATGAGTCGACAAAAAAATTAAGTGAAACTGAATTTTTCAATCTTGTCAAAAATTAAATATTCCTTGTTCCCATTCACCGAAAGAAAGAAACAAAGGAATGCTTGCTCCAGAAGAACGTGATGCAAAGATCGAAAAAAACTACCATCCGAGAGCAATTATCGTTATCGATGGGGTCTCGGAATAGGAATGTTTAGGATTGGTAAAAATTACCAGATGTTGGAATAGAATCGCGTTGTTGTAAAAACAAAAACGGCTGGGGTGCAATTATGATGGTGTGTAATGATGCTTTTTGCAGCTACTGATATAGCTTCATGTTCATTTCTCGTTGCCACCGTTCTGGGTTCCGGTCTCTTCCGTGTGAAAATTAATTATAATCTTAGCCCCCCGGTCTGGAGATTTGGGGGGGTGTTTATAAAAAATGATGAAAAAAAATTATATCTCGGTGAAATGACATTGTTCCACGATCATATTCGAATATGTATTCGTTGAATGTCGAAATAATGAAATACAATAAACCCCATCGTTGGTAAGCCCTCAGGTTTGGAGATTTGGAAGGTTGTTCATGAAAAATTACGAAAAAAAATTATATCTCGACGAAATGAGAGTGTTCCACGATCAGATTCGAATATGTGTTTCTTAATAAATGCCGAAAGAATGAAATACAGAAGACCTCCTATAGTTCGTTAGCCCCCCGGTTTGAAGATTTGGGGGGTTGTTTATAGAAAATGATGAAAAAAATTCATATATCGGTGTGCGTCTCACTTCCCAACATCTGGACGAATTGAATGCCTTATCCTTTGTCCACCAGAAAATAGCTGTCGCCTTCAAAAATGTTGTATAGATAAATTTATTTTAACCATATGGGATCGAACGCGCGATGATAACATCTCTGATAGGGGGCACAATAGACCTTAAGGTCGCAGTGGACTGTAACCTCTTTTCACTATAACTATATGGGATCGAACCCTTGAACGAATATGTGTGATTCGAATATGTGTTTCTTGAATGTCGAAAAAAATAAATACAAAAGACAGAGGGATCACCAAAATATTTACGGAAAAAGTAACGGGGTTATCCCCTCCTTAAATCTAATATGTACAGTTTTTTCCTAAAAATAAAAGGAGGCCCATTGAAGATTTTATAAATATATGTCAAAAAAAAGATATATTTTTTTGTCTTTGGGGCGGCACATAAGGATTCTGCACGCGGGCGGCCAACACCCTAGGATCGGCCCTGGATACCACGTTTTTTAGTGAACCAACGAACCAGCGAGTTCGCCATTCTGGAAGTTTCCACTGCTCTTCAATATTTTCAATATTTCACAGCCGGAAGTTCGGAATGGATATTAATTATTCACTTTCTTTTCATAATCGATAAAGAGAATGGAGTAGACTTCAACCTTAGTGGATTAAAAGTGAGTTGCAGTACCAGCCATTTTGGGTCAGTTCATTAATATGAAGGTATAAAACTTGGATGAACGTCTGGATCCCTCAAGCCACGTTAAGGAGTCAAAATGCTCTGCATGGATTTAATTCTGTTCATTACCACCAGCTCAGAACGGCTCGTTACACATTATCTTGGCAGAATGTTCGTATTAGTTGGACGAAGCCTGCATATGCAATATCTTCAGGCAGGTCGTCATCTGGTGCGTCTCGAGTTTGAAGTTGTCAATTTCGGTCGATACACAGCTTGGCACACTCATGAAATGAATTAACCAACGAGAATATCTCATGTTGAAGGATGCAGACATTATAACAGCGTCTTGATGATGTGAATACAGGGTCTTTCACGAGGAACCTCACCCATATTTATACGGGAAACTACTGAACGTATTTTCATGAAATTCAGCACTTATAAGTATTTCACGATGCTGATGAAATCTAAAATATTTTCAAGGCATGAGCACCTCCGGTTTTTCCGGAAATGACGTCAACTTCCGTTTTTCAAATTAGAACACCATTTTTTTATTGCAGGAATAGATTCCTTAGAAAATTTCAAGTTATTTTGATGTAACATTTTTCAGTTTTGGTTGGAAAATTCTCTCTGAGCGGGAAAATTCGAAAAAAAAATCGAGAATAGAGCTCCGCTGAAACAAGAATAACTTCGAGGTTGTTGGACGGAAAATTTTCATTTTTGGGATTTTTCAAGATGTAAGATTGATGTATCCACTTTAAAAATCGAAATCGCGATTCATGATACAGGGGGTGAAAAAATCGCTTTCGAAGTTAGGGATGACAAAATCGTGAAAAATCAATTTTTTCAAATTAGAACCCCATTTTTTTATGGCAGATATTGAATCTACGTTAAAAAATAATGTGAGTGTATGCATCACACCCTTGCCCTAAAGTGGATATTAACTCGGAAAATATCCATTTTAGGGCAAGGGTGTGATGCATACACTCACATTATTTTTTAACGTAGATTCAATATCTGCCATAAAAAAATGGGGTTCTAACTTGAAAAAATTGATTTTTCACGATTTTGTCATCCCTAACTTTGAAAGCGATTTTTTCACCCCCTGTATCATGAATCGCGATTTCGATTTTCAATCTTACATCTTGAAAAATCCCAAAAATGAAAATTTTCCATCCAAAAACCTCGAAGTTATTCTTGTTTCAGCGGAGCTCTTTTTTCGATTTTTTTTTCGAATTTTCCCGCTCAGAGAGAATTTTCCAACCAAAACTGAAAAATGTTACATCAAAATAACTTGAAATTTTCTAAGGAATCTATTTCTGCAATAAAAAAATTGTGTTCTAATTCGAAAAACGGAAGTTGACGTCATTTCCAGAAAAACCGGAGGTGCTCATGCCTTGAAAATATTTTAGATTTCATCAGCATCGTGAAATACTTATAAGTGCTGAATTTCTTGAAAATACGTTCAGTAGTTTCCCGTATAAATATGGGTGAGGTTCCTCGTGAAAGACCCTGTATAGTGGTTTAACAAATTAATGGTATCGTCAGTTCTTTTCTAGCCTTTGGGCTGGAAATAGGTGGTGGTTATGGCTCGGTCAGCCTTCCGAGGAATGCGTCCATGTAGATCTCTTGTTCTCTACCCTACTCGTTCTTTGAAACCCAAGGATTTCGTCAATGGTGTCGATGAAACCGTCAACATCCTTAGGATATATCGGAGATTAAGCTTAGTTTTAATTCATTCATTCTGAATTCCCAATGATCGGTTACAAGTTTCCGCCCAATGAATCCTTCATTACTATACAGCTTGACCACTTACTGACTAAGGAGAAATTCTGCTTAATCTCAAGACGAGGGTGGTTTGTCGTGAATTATTTCCTTAACCATTATTGTATATGTGAGTGCGAAGAGGAGGAAGTTCGAAGTTCCCTTATAGTGAGAGGAATTCTTGAATTATTTATAAGTTTTGTGCCGCGTGATGTGTTTAAGTGGCTGTCGAATTACATCCCCAGGCGATGTTTTATCCGATATTGATCGTAATTGGAATTTGGGGTTTGCGGAGAATGACAAAACGATGGCAGGAAACTTACTTTCTCGACACTGGTCCCGAGACAATATGGGGAAATATAAAAACACCCCGAACATTTGAGAACTTGCCGAGTGAAAAGCCCACAGGCTGTCGACACACTTCCATTATCGTTTGGCACAATAAATATTGCGAAATGGAGGCAATGAGGATGAACAATATTTTTTTGGATATTTCATTCTCCATATTAGGGGCTTAAATGGATGTGGAGATTTTTGGACTAATGCGGATTTCCAGTAACTCAAAATATGCACTGTTCTTCCCATGACGTAATGAAGGGCAGTTTATAACACATTTGTAACCATTTATTTACTCTGAATTTTGAAGATTTGATTAATTATTCGATATTGAAAATGTGATTTCAACACGTGTGAATTCAAACGTCCCTCTGCTGTGACGTCAGTGGCTCAATTTGTAATATGATTGGTTGAAGTTTGTGACGGAGGGAACAAAGCCCAGAGTAACTGAGAGACACGCCGCTGTTGTCAAGTCTTTGTAAAATATCTGAATTTATTCATAAATATATTCAGTAATCGTATCATATTTGATGTGATCACTATAATGTTTTGAAACATCGTCATATAACAACTTAATTTTCATTAAAGTTGATATAATACTCATTCTCTGAAAATACAAATACTGAAGTGACAACCACGCCTACAAATTATAAATCAAAACATAATCTTCTTATTTGTCATTATTCGACATTTCGACTACTTCTCTGCGTACTATAGAATGGCGTTTCTTACAGTAAAGTCTAGGAGTATTCTATACTCTATACTACTAGGTTACGTCAACGACTGACGACTATACACAGTTGCAAAATCCATCATTATAGTCTCACCACTATTCTGCACTTCTCAAAGTGAAAATAATTATTAATGCTTCCTAAATTAGAAGACCGGCCTATATATATACCAATTCTTACCTAAAAGGACTAGGGATAATTATTTTTGATTGAATTTTTCACCTATCTGCTTACTTGAACCCTCTTTATCTTCAATTAGGAGGTCGTAAATTGAATAATGTTATGAAGCTTTATGGAGTACAAATGAAAATGTCATGATGATAAAAGAAAAACGTCCAAAATCCACATTATTTTATGATATTATTAAGAAAGTGAAAGCAAGGGCTTTTTCAGGCTAATTCTTTTTTTGTGATTTGGCAATGCTGTCATTTTTATATCAGCAGCACGTCATGACGAGTACAACCGATTAAAAATCTCGCTAGCCACTGACGTCACTCGATTTCTCGCTTCTTCTGATCTTTTGAATTCGGTAGATTATTTTTGAGTTTTCAATAATTTTCTAAGGGTATAAATTGATGAGGAAAAAATTTTAAAAAAGATCACGAATAACGTGAGAATCCAATATGTCAAAATATATTTTTTCTGAAAATGACTGGAAATGCCCATTAAATATGATATTCTGTTTATGAAATATTCTCCCAAGAGTGTATCGATAAGAGCATTCAGGTATTTATTTTATGTTTTTTATATTTTTTTTTTTTCAAATTGAAGTTTAAGGATTTCTTGAGGGCACTCCAATTTCTTCTCTTTGGAAAATTTTTTTTTTCGCATGAAAAAATCGGCTACGGCACCGATTCTCCATTCAAAAAGTGCCTTTCATTTTTCCAAGTTTACGCCCTCAATTTTTCACCTTAAAGCTTGATATTTTTCTTGAATTGAATTTAAAGAATGTCTTGAGGGCACTCCAATTTCTTCTCTTTGAAAAAATCATTATTTCGTATGGAAAAATCTGGTTGAATTTGAGAGTCTATGAAGATTGACTTCATAATCGTTTTTCGGCGGTTGTTCATTGATATTTTTTCAGAAAATTCATCAGAGTGCCCTCGACAAATCAATTTTCTATATTTTAAAGAAAATTCCATTTGAATAGCAGCTTAATTAATGCAAAAAATGATGGAAATACTGAAAAGACTTCCAGAAAGTGTGAAATCGCAGAGAACTGTCTGAAATTCCAGGAAAATTAAAAAAAAATCAAGCTTTCTGGTAGAGAATTGAGGGCGCGAACTTGAAAAAATGAAAGGCAGTTTTTGATTGGAGAATCGGTGCCGTCGGTCAGAGTATAACGTCCCCTTAAGTCGCAAGACCGAGGAGGCCAATTCTGGTCAGCAAATCGCGAAATGACACAACAGGAGCAAACACGTGCAAGATCGTCAATGTTTCGCGGGCGTTATGACTTGTGGCACCGTCCTGCTGAAATCACATGTCGTCAAGATCAATAGCTTCCAAATGAGGCAGAAGGAATTCATCTCGTCTCAACGAATATGAACAGTATCATATTCGTTTTCGAAGAAGAAACGGTCCAAGTATTCCTCCAGACAATAATGCACCCCATAACTCCCATCTGTCAACTTTCGATCTGTCACGGAAAAAATTCGAAAAGTAGTTGAGACGAGATGAATGAGACCTCATTCAATTAGAACGAGCTCTAAAAATCATTCATAGCAAGATAATAAAACATGCGACTGCAATATTTCAACCGTTTCATCCCTTCTGATGAGAACAGCATATCGCACTAAGCAAATGGGAATCGATTTTCCCAAAATAGCCCATAGAGATTGGGGCACAAAAATTTTATGTAGGTACCCTGACAGTTGTCACATCACACTCCGAAATGACATACTTCACGAAGTTTTTCAATTCACAACAAGGATATCCTTTCCGATTAAAAATTAAACATCGTCCAGTTTCCTACCAACCGGATGCTCCAGTAGTGAGAACTGCGAAGTAATTTTTCATGTTGCACTTGCTCGGAAAGTTCAACTAACAACGAGATTTTCTCCATTCAACCGTCTGGCATAATGGCGTGCCTAACTTCATCCCGATGTCGCAGCCATTTTTAATACGTAATAGGAAAGCGGATCCAGCGGGCATCTGTTGGAACTTCCATAACATTAACTGTTAAATTAAGTGCACCTTATATTTCTCCGGTGTCGTAACTTGGCCGAAATGATTTTTGTTTTTTCGGATTAAGGCTCTTGATATCGCGGGATGTTAATTGAAGCATCGGACGCACTTTTCACATTTATCAAGTTAAAACCGCTTTTTCCTAATCTTTGCAACATCTTTTCGGTCTAAATGTCCCAAGTTTTTGGGATTTAGGTGCCGCGAATGGGGCACTTGGAAGTATTTCAGGTTGGGATAATATATCGTCGCCAGAATCTTGTGGAGTATAATGAACACTGGCAAGGCGCTGAGAACGGAGCACATCCGCTCCATTATGATAATTAGGTCTCATCAAGCGTTTTACATGGGCTCTTCTGCCAGTGGGAGGTGAGTGAGGCCTTCGGATGTACGTAGGTACCTTGATGAATTGGGATCAATAAAACCTTCAAGAAGCATTCGGGAAGTTTGCCGATATCGTGTATCTGGTGTTTCGAATCTGGATAAAGAATAACTATTCCTCCATGTGCTCTGTGCACTGTTGAAAAACTCATTGATCTTCTTCATGTCTGCGTTTTGGTTTAGTCTAACAATGTCCTATGAGGAAGCTAGGGGGGCATATCTTATCTTATTCTTACAGAGATTCAAATACTTGAATCGATCCGATAAAAATCAGTATGAGACATTTCGTCAATCTGATGGTCGCCTTTTTTCTGAAGTTTGGTTCTTTGCATATGCTTCATGAATGTTCTTATTTTGAAATGAAGTCAGTTTATCAACGTCTTCGATTTGAAACGAGATTTCTGAAAATGCCAAGATGTAAATAAACAAACGCTGAGGCTAATGGGGCTATCGAAATGCTACAGGGTGACCTAACTCAGGTTGTTGTAGCGGAAAGGCTCCAAGTCAGCCAAAGTGTGATATCTCGACTTTGGAAAAGGTTCAGGGAGACAGGTTCCGTGTAGGAAAGACCAAGGCTTGGTGGGCGACGAAAAACAACACCTGCTCAGGATCATTTCATCACCGTTTCGGCGAGAAGAAATCCTACATCTACGTGTAGAATGCTACGGAATACTCTACAAAACTCAGATGGGGTCCAAGTTTCCATCGGAACCATTAGACGACGTTTGAGAGAGGTGAATCTAGGTTCAAGAAGTCCATTAAGAGGAGTTCCACGAAAACAGGACCATAAGCGTAAAAGACTGAAATGGACAAGGCAACATATCAATTGGAACGATCAATGGCGTAGTATCCTTTTCACTGATGAATCCAGATATGGACGATTTTCAGATTCTCGAAGGAAAAGGGTATGTACAGGGTGGCCAGATTTCGATGAATTAGTACTACAACTCCTAAACTATAAGAGATAGAGAAAAAGTAATATACATGTCATGTTCTCTTTTTTCGAGAAACCGAAATTGCTGAAAACCCGAAGTTGCTACGGCGTCTAGTTTCCGAGCTACAGGGCGATTCTGGTATTTGGCCAATTTTTATAATTGACTGTAACTTCCGTATTACAGAATCTACGCTCTCGAAATTAACACATCTTTAGGGCACTTTTTTTACTGCTTTCCAGCGGTGCTATTGGATTTTTTGTATCTGCTCAAATTTCGGAGCTATAACAAAAAAATTTTTTTTTCAAATGGAAACCTTAATGGGAAGTGATATTTTCGAATAGATCTTTCTTCAACGATTTCAAAAATATATATCATGTTATACTTCCGAGTTCACTATAAATCGAAAATTTCGAAAAAACACTTTTCGTTCAACAAAATCCAAGCAGGCTTTGATTCACTTCCTTCAAAACTGGGACGGTCATAGAATTTCATGTCTTATTTATTTTCACCTGTCAAATTCATTTCAGTTTCATCATTGTATCGTCTGGCGCTTCTAAAGTTCTTATTTATATCACATCATGCAATTTATATATTTCCTCCAATGACTCGCTCCAATGGATAACGATTTGAACATTTGTTGTGAATATACTTTTTTCAAATAAATCTATATTTTTTCTTGAAGGAGCTTTTTTTTGCCCCTCATGGAAACATTAATTATTGCTATCAACGGGTTACATAAGTATTCAAATGCTTTTCATTTTTCAATTTAGCAGAGAAATCATAGATACTAGAATCAACAAGTTGCGCGAAGCCCCTCTATTGGCCTGAGTAATAATAAAGCTAATATTTCCTGAATCAATTTGGCAGCTTACAATAAATGTGAGATATCGAATTCTATGACCTTATAAGAATTTTAGAAGCGCCAGACGATACAACAATGATGAAACTGAATTTAATTTGACAGGTGAAAATAAATAAGACATGAAATTCTATGACCGTCTTAGTTTTGAAGGAAGTGAATCAAAGCCTGCTTGGATTTTGTTGAACAAAAAGTGTTTTTTCGAAATTTTCGATATGTAGTGAACTCGGAAGTATAACATGATATATATTTTTGAAATCGTTGAAGAAAGATCTATTCGGAAATATCACTTCCCATTATGGTTTCCATTCGAAAAAAAAATTTTTTTGTTATAGCTCCGAAATTTGAGCAGATACAAAAAATCCAATAGCACCGCTGGAAAGCAGTAAAAAAAGTGCCCTAAAGATGTGTTAATTTCGAGAGCGTAGATTCTGTAATACGGAAGTTACAGTCAATTATAAAAATTGGCCAAATTCCAGAATCGCCCTGTAGCTCGGAAACTAGACGCCGTAGCAACTTCGGGTTTTCAGCAATTTCGGTTTCTCGAAAAACGAGCACATGACATGTATATTACTTTTTCTCTATCTCTTATAGTTACAGAGTTGTAGTACTAAATCATCGAAATCTGGCCACCCTGTACAATCCCACGCATACCCTGTAATAGTCGCTATGTCCAAGAAGTCCATCCATTCCGAGGGGGTTGTGTTATGGTATGGGACGGGATATGTGTCAACGGGCGCACAGATCTACACATATGTCCTGGGAATATGACCGCCTTACACTATAAGGAGCATGTCATTGACAATGTTGTGCCAAATTTTCACGCTGCTATTGTTGAAACTTTTCAATTCCTAGACGATAACGCTAGACCGCACCGTGCAGCCATTGTTGAGAATGTGCGCGAGGAGCTTGCATGGTATTCCACATTTACCAATACCTCCCCACTCACAAGATTTGAATTGGGTAGAACATGCATGGGATATGCTCGAAAGAATATTAGTTAATCATCAACCTACCCCAGAATCCTTGAATGATCTAAGAGAGCTTCTGCACATTTTATAGAACGAAATTCCTCAAGAAATGTTCAACAACCTCGTGTGTAGTATGCAAGGAAGATGTCAAGCTGTTATTGATGCCCGTGGAGGCCATACATTGTATTGATAGTCTTAAAATGCTTGAATTCCCTGAGAATAAAATTTCGTTATTTTACTCGATTTTTCTTAACCACGCTGCAAACATATAGGCTAAAATTAATTTGAAACTAGAAATCATATTAATATGAATTTTCATCACAAAAATCTTATTTTAACTATATGTTTTTCTTGCGATTTACGTCAATATCCGTTTAATTCTTGGTTCTTAGAATTCCGAAGAATTCCAAGAACGATACCGCAACTAACCAAACTTCTGCAGGACCGGAATTTCGTTTGAAATCTTTCTAAACGGCCAGATACCTAAAAAAACTTCGTACTCGCCAAAAGTCGTAAAAGGAAAAAATGATACTTGCACGAAATTTCTCATATCGACGGAAAACTTCTTCTGGACGACGAAGAACGGAAAAATAGACGATTTCCTATCGATATTTCGCCCCAAAATCGCCGATAGATTCGAACTAACAAAATGTGGAACATCTTCGATACTTTTACTTCGATGTAAACAAAGGAACTGGCAACGTCGTTTTGCCATTTACGATATTTTCTGTACGCGCACAGACTTTTCATCAGGTGCACCAACTCCTGTTAACGAAACCATGACCTCCTATGTGATTAAATAGAAGTGAATGGAGTATGTATATTCTCAAATTTTTGTTTCTCAAGCTTCGAGTTTTATATTTAGAATAAGTTGATTTGTTCTGCACCTCGTGTCAATGATCTAGATGTTGAGACACGCCAATTCGAAATAAAAAACAATCAAATGGATCCGCATAATGTAAACAATTTGTCTGAAAATGTCATATTGTCATATTGGTGGCGACTGGAGACTGGAGTAAGTCGTTGGACGCGGGTATTCCGGTGGACGTCGTTTACTTGGATTTCGCTAAGGCCTTCGACCGAGTTCCCCACCGTCGCCTCATTTACAAGTTGGAGCACTTGGGTATTCGGGGGAGCTTGCTTTCTTGGATCGAGTCGTTCCTCAGCGATAGAAGGTTCAGGGTAAGGGTTGGTGATGCTTTTTCCACTCAAGATGGACGGGTCACGAGTGGAGTGCCACAGGGATCGGTTCTCGGGCCGCTCCTTTTCTTGCTGTATACGTCTGATCTTCCCGGTTTGATCCGCTCCAAATGCCTTCTGTTCGCTGATGACGCCAAGTTGTACGACTTCCCATCCCTGACTACAAACAGGCTGCAAGCTGATTTGGATGAAATTTCTCGATGGACTAAGGAGTGGTTGTTGCCTCTCAACTTGGGGAAGTGTTGCGTGCTGCATATTGGTAGGAATAACCCTCAGTATTCGTACTCGCTTATGGGGAGATCCCTTGCCGTGGTCAAGAGCCATCGCGACCTTGGCGTGGTGGTTAATTGTGAGCTGGACTGGTCGGATCACATCTCAGCTATTTGCAATAAGGCCAGGAGGACCACATATCTCATTCGGCGATCTTTCGGTGGTTGTGATATCCGGACCGCTAAGTTGCTGTATGAAACTTACGTGAGGCCAATTTTGGAATACGCGGGACCGGCTTGGTGGGTCGCCTTAAGATCCGAATCCCACCTTCTCGAGTCCGTGCAGAGATGGTGCACCAGAGTTCCGTTCCCGACTCGCTCTCGACCTGACTACCCTACGAGATTGGCACTGTTTGGACTGACTAGCTTCGAGGACCGGCGTACCAGGGGTGACTTGATCGTGGCTTATCGGGCGATGCACGGGTTCTTCGGTGTGGACCTTAGGCACTTGTTTGTTTTGAACCGGAATAACCTTCGGGGTCACGAGTTCAAACTTGCTAAGGAACCATTTCGCACTTCCTGCCGCATGAATTTCTTGGCGAACCGAGTTTTCAATGTTTGGAATCGCCTCCCCGTCGAAGTAGTGAATGCAAGTTCAGTTAACGGGTTCAAGAACTCATATGATAGACTGAGGTGAAGTGTTTAATGTGAAGACATTTTTTTTTTTTTTGCAGATATTTTGTTTATCGCAGAGTACTTTTAATTTTTGTTTGTAATTGAGTGCATAGGTACATGTACCTCCACTCTTATCAACATTTAATAATAATAATAATAATAATTGTTCTAGGCATCATGACTTCCCATTTGGATATTTTTTCAGAAAAGCTGATGAATAAAGATGAGCAGGAAGCAGAGAGCTGGCATATTTTACAGCTTCTTGTTACGCCACTGCGCCAGAATACTCTATTCTCTTATTATATCCCTTCATGGTGCTATTCGCTCCACGGGGAAATGGCAATACTCAGAGTAAATTTAACAGAAACAATGAAATCGGGTCGCTTTTGTTGTTTTTCATTCTTCAAACCTCCTAATCCACGCAATTTACATTCAGCACTTGAACGGCCACACAAAATCTCAGCTGTTATAGAAGGAATTGGGCAATATTTCGTTGAAACATATTAAAGAAACGGAAAAGACCAGAATAAAACATCGTTTCAGTCAGAGGACGTGCCACTAATTTGCAGTAATATATTAGGGGCACTTTTGTTTGGCATATTTCAGTGTTTACAGAACAAATTGCTTCGTCAAGGAGGGGTTGGTGCATGTCTTCGAAGTTTCTGATGAATGTAAGCGTTGATGAAGATGTCGCACCCGTGGCGTTGGGGGTTCCAGCATCTTGAATTAGAGGGTTAACGTATTTTCGCCACTATGACAACGACAAGTCGCAGATTTGCAAGGACCAATGATGCGAAAAAAATTTGGTCGGAATTGTTAGTAGATCGGAATCAATGTCTCGATGTTTTACTCAAGTGCAGATATTGAAGGAGTACTGTGATGTCAACTACATAGCTTCGGTGTCAAACTGTAAGATATTCGACATTGAGACTATAAGACAAAAACAGTGGACTAAAGACCACTTTTCGCAAGCCTTCTGATTACCCTCAATGCCACAGTGACCTGGCACCCATAATGGAGTCACTATATTGCTTCTGGCCAGCAGCTCGAAAATACACTGCGCAAAAAAATTAAGGCACATTCTGAAAATCTCAATTTTAATGAAAGTTAACTCTACATTGACTTTATAACTTATTTTTTATGTTCTCTCGGGAAGGTTTTGAACGAAACAAGACACATTGAATGGAAGAAAAATTCAGGATTTCACCGAATCTTATGTGAAAGAAGAGAAATGAACAATTTTCAAAATACTGAAACGCTGATAAGTGATTTAATACTTGGTATTTCCACCCCTTGCGTTAATTACAGCTCGGCAACGACGGTTCATACTCAAAATGAGTGATCTTAAAATGTTCTGATCTGATCCTTCCCAGATTTCTCAGAGTTAGATTCCTAAGTCATTAAGAGTAGCTGGATGATTTTCTGAACTTCTCAGCCTTCTATTGAGGTTGTCCCAAACCTGCTCAATCGGAGTGAGATCTGGACTTCTTGCTAGACATTCCATTCGAGAGATTCAACCCCTTCAAGGTACTCCCGAACGATGCGCACATGATGTGGTCTGGCATTATCGTCCATAAAAATGAAATTTTCACCAATGTTTGGGGCAAATGGCACTACATGCTCTTCAAGAATGTTCCTTATATACTTATCAGCATTCATAGCTCCATTATAAACGACCACAAGGTCTGTGCGAGCAGTCAAAGATATTCCACCCCATACCATAATCGATCCTCCCCCGAAACCAGTAGTATTCAGGAAATTGCACTGAGCATATCTTTCATGTGGACGTCTGTATACAAGGGAACGTCGATCACAATGATAGAGGCAGAATCTAGACTCATCTGTGAAGAGAACTCTTTCCCAATCGGCCTCTTCCCAATGGATATGCTTTCTCGCAAAATCCAAACGCGCCCTTCGATGGGCTGAGGTAAGAGCTGGGCCTCTTGCCGCGACACGAGGCCTTAAATTATATTCTCTGAGGCGATTTCTTATTGTCTGAGTGCTAATTTGCACCTCATGAGCTTGCTCAAGCTGATTTTGAAGGAGGCGAGCGGTTGCAAACCGTTGTCTTAAGGAAGAAACTTTCAAGTAACGTTCTTGAATGGCAGTTGTTTCCCGTGGTCTACCCTGTCCTGGTCTTCGGACATTCATACCTGTCTCCCTGAATCGCTGCAACATTCTGGACACACTTGTATGGGAAACTCCAAACTTTTCTGCAATTCTTGTGTATGTCCACCCTTCTTCTCGCAAAACTACAGCTTGGGCACATTCCTCTTGGGTCAAATTGCGTGTTTCGCGTTGCATAGCGTTCGAGTGTGGAAAATCAAACGAAAGAAAAACTATTGATCACTAGAATTGATCGAGAACAACTGATTTCAGAATAGGAGCCAATACATTCAAAATCTGATAATATCATCTTTTTTATTCCTGCTGGGAGAAAACATCTGTATTGAAGAAAAACGTTGAAAGTGGATAACATATGCATGCATAATTCTGATAAAAATAATTATCTTGGAGAACACCTTCAGTTGTAGAATAAATTTGAGATTTCCATAAAGTGCGTTAATTTTTTGCGCAGTCATTCTGGAACTGGAATGAACTCTTGTTCTAAATACAAACACCAGAAAGTATAATCAAAGGGAAAAGAGGAAAATTAAAAATACCCCTTAATAGATTTCGAGAAACTCAAACAACGCCATCCTTAGAGGAAATTACATTTTACGGAAACGAACATTTCTTTCATGTCCGTAACATGTCATGTACCGAAAAGCTCCAGTGAACAAATTGTTACTGCAACAATACTGGAGGAATTCGGAGTTTTGAAGCCATGAACCGCTTTCCACATCACGCTGTACGGTCTCATTCATTTCACGGCTGTACGTATTTTGTTCGAACCTGCGTTCCATTTTGTTGACTTAACAAGGAGAATATTTTATGTCAACAGGATTGTTTTGAAAGGTGAATATTTACTGAAATTCGCTTTGAAAAAATATCACTGTAAACAGGTAGTTTGGATGGGAAAAGTTTTCGGCAGAATAGAGGAAAACTCGTTTTATTAATATGTTGAATCTATTAGGCAGCATCAGGGCCCTGTAAAAACAGAATCCGGTTTTTCGGGATTATGAAAATAGTTGTTGTAGTTCTTCATTCAAAGGATGGAAAAACTGACACAGATACAGGGTGTCGAAAATTCATGAAAAAAACACTTTTCCCTTCATATCTTCGGAACCGTTATTTCGAAAGAACTGAATTTTGACTGAGTTTCCACTCTATTCATGGTGCATATTCCCCAATCGAAACCTATTCAATATCTCTACTAGTATGAAAGTTACAGGTTGGTCGACTCATCAATGCACGCTAAAACACCATAAAACCACTATAAAAAGATAAACGATTCATATTTTCGAAAGAATCAATCATTTGAGAAACTAAAAGTCTTCAAATTTTTTTCAATAAAACGCGTCATTTTCGAGTTATTTCCAATTTTACCCGGAGAATTTTGACAAAAACATCATTAATTTCAAGAATAATCTGAATGCGTCTCTGAATTGAATATCATCGAATATTATTCCTTCTCTGGTCTATAAACGAGTTTACAATGTTGTCACAATATTCATCAACTTTGTCGAGACTTAAATACAAATGATGGAAAACGTTGATGTAGAGATATTTTAATAATAAAATCCTACAAATGTGGGATATAAAATTAAACACCAAGGAGGATTTAATACGCACAGTTTCTATTGAAAATTCATAGTTACCGGTCCATTTTGAAGTTAAATGTCGATGAAACACAAAATTCGGATATGAATGATGAATCCCGATACAAACTACTTATTAAATTGAAATTAATGAAAAATAATACGATACCAGATAATCTGTGCCCGCTGTGGCGATGTTTCTATCTAAACAATGTCCTCTTGGAATTATAAACTCGACACGGTTAAAGTTATATTAATTCACTTCACATAATAATCACATTAGAACAATAATTCACTGAATGTCTTCAGAACTTCACATAATGTTTACAGTTTGTTCAGAGACTCTGGTTTGTTATTGTTTATAGTTGGCCTCCAAGGGTAATTGAGATAACCAATCCGTCAGTTTTCACTCTACTCAAGCTTGGTGAAATTTCGCGGCAATGTCGATTTATGATGGAAACGGAAACGGCAGAATTCATAGATATTTATACTATGTTTCGAAAAAAATCCTCAACCTCTATGAAAATATCAGCAAGCTGACAACATCTTCTTGAAATTTCTGTGCAAACATTCACAGAATCGATACAAATTAGATTAGGTTAGGTTGTTTAATAATGAATCTGAATGAAAAGACTTTCTTCATGAGATTGTTTGGGAATTTCGAGGAAAATATGAACAAGTTATTAGTGTTCACAAACTTATCTGCAGAAAAATCGGAGAAGGAACTTATTTTGGTGGGATAAATGTGGCTTTTTAGTTGCAGATATAATCCGATGAAACTAACTGTTTTTGTTGAAATTATCGTGTTTGCAATATTTTCATTCTGATGAGGTTAGTTCTTGAGTATTCCCTAAATGTATAAACTCAATTTCAATCGAGAAATATGAACTTTGAATCAATTCCACAGTATCATTTCAGGAAAGTAAAAAGCCTAATTTTTTTTTCAAATGGCCATATCTTTTTCACAGAGCCGAATTCGAGAAAATGGAAAATGAAAAAAAGGTTTCTTTTGGCCTCATGAATCTACAGTTGAAATATATTATATAAGTCAAAGACTCACCCTGTATTTTAAAAATAATTTTCGGCTAGCTCTGAGGAACCGCATTCGACCATACCAATTTTGGACCACTTTTTCGAGTAATTCAGGCTTTATTTCAGCAATAATACGAGTTATGTTCACTTTCAAAGCGTTCATTGTTTTTGGTTTATCAGCATAAACCAACAATTTGATATAACCTCAAAGAAAATAATCTATGGAGTTATGTCGCATGATCTTGGAGGCCAATTTATTGGGCCATTTCTCGGAATGATGTTCTAGGGCCCAATCAGCAAATAAACTACGCTTATTATGATCAAGTGGTTATAGTTCTTGAACCAGTTGGATCTTGTTTGAGTGTAGACCAACATCTTCAAAAAATTTTTGTGGTGGATGCACAGAGTCCAAATTTTGAACTTCGAAGAATAGACACATCTGTAGCTTCATTAACACTATCACTTACAGCTGCAATATTTTCTTCTGAACTTATAGTTCTTCCTCTTGTTGTTGTTGAATTCGACGAAAAAGCTGCTCTGATGGACGATTATGTATACTATAAGTTTGGCAAGTAGAACACTGATTTTGAAAATAAATTTCAACAATTTGTAGACGTTGTTGCTGCGTGAGTTTTTCCATGATAATTTATCAATGCCTACTGAACAGAAATGTCAAAATAACATAGCTTTCCTTCTGTCAAATCACAGTTATTTCTATCGAAATTCCAATCAGTCTAAAAAATACATCCGATAGATATATTGAAGATTTTTTGGACCAAACCTTCTCATTATAATGAAAGTTTCAAGATAATATGCACACAACAACAAGGAATCACTGTGAAGAGTTGAGCTTAGGACATGTCGATGTTTCAATTAGCCTTCCATATGGTCCTTCCTCAGCTTACTTACACTATAGGTCCTCCCATTTTGGCATCCTAAGTACACAAAAATTTTCCACGTAATGGAACCGAGAAAGCGGAGAACCCTGGCATTATTCCCTTGAAATTGAATGGCTTGATATTTTATATGCAAAGCCTGCCTTTAGAGGACTTTACTACGGCTTTGCAAAATTAGAGAAAGAAAAGGCAGATTAGTTGGAGCGTTTGGCTTCAATTTCACGCAGCCTTGCACTCTTGCCATTCCAATTTATAACCGAATTTGGATGTGTCATACTTGTAAGAATACTTAAACCACTCGATAACTACCCCCCGAAATGGGTCAAAGTTATTCAATAAACTCTTGTGAGGGCGCTATTTTAACTGAACGATTGCGATACAGCGAAAGAAAAGCACGTTGGGGAATTAGTTATGACGGAATAAAGGGGGATGTATGTGACTTGAAAGTTTCAATGTGGCCCTTCGAACCACTTTAGAGTTCCGTATTTGTTCCGGAGAAAAAAGGGAATTAGGATTTGTCACCCTTTTGGTTGAACTCGATGCGGGTACTTCGGAGGTGCGTCCTACGTGGAAAGTTTGCGAAAGCGATATAATTTGCAGGAATAACTGGCTTTGATGAATGTGGTCTTTTTGAGAGTTTTGCTGTTACATAGGCTTTTTATTTATGGTAGGCATGTTCTTTCGAACTGTCTTTCGGAACAGAGGAACTTTCCTGCACTTTTTTGAAAGAAAACATCGGTGTCTGAGAGAAAAAATCACTTCGCGGCTGGTTATGAAGAATAAAGATTCTCAAAGTGAATATGAATATTGAGAAAAACTTCAGTACAATGCTAAGCAAAGAGAGAATTGGAAATGGGAATACATCGACTGTTATCTCAAATAAAATACAACAAAATGGTACACAGATGGATCTGAACCGCTACAGGAGCTGGCTACAGTACTTATGAAAATAGTCAACATACTTCCCAATAATACTGAAAGAACGACTGACTTTCGTTTTTGTGTTTGGAAGTTGTAAAACCAATGATTTATTTGTTATTTCGATGTCTTTCACAGATAAATTACACAATTCTTCACGCCGACAGGCTCCAAATAATCCGAAAATAGTTGCAACCTTAACCATCAAGTATTTCTCATCTTGTGCCTCATTTATAAACTTTTCAACTTGTTCACGAGTGAGAATTTTCGATTTTTTGGGACGATATCTTTCACTTTTCCGTTTTAAATGTGCTATTACCTTAAAATATTCACTAACATCCATACCATTTTTAACAAGGGCGCTTGACTTTAGGAGTTCCAGATTTGCTCTTCTTGCAGACTCTTCAATATCCACAGGAACAACCAGATCGTCACTTTTATTAATAATTGGACTCTCGACAAACATAATAAGCAGTTAAAAACCCAAGAGGAAAATTGGACAGAAACGAAATTCAAATGACAGCGTCTTTTCTCATTTGTTAGTAATCATAACGTTGGCAAAAATTCATTTTTTCGCATGAAAAAATCGGGTTGAATTCGAGAGTCTATAAAAATTGACCTCATAATCGTTTTTCGGTGGTTGTTCATTAATTTTTTTAAAGAAAATTCATTGGAGTGCCTTCGACAAATCAATTTTTTATATAAAAAAAATTCCATCTGGATAGGTGCTTAAATTATGCAAAAAATGATGGGAATACTGAAAAGACTTCCAGAAAGTGTGTAATCGCAGAGAACTATCTGAAATTCCAGGAGAATTTAGAAAAAAATCAAGCTTTCAGGTGAAAAATTGAGGACGTGAACTTGGAGAAATGAACGGCATTTTTGGAATGGAGAATCGGTGCCGTTGGCCAGAGTATAACGGCCACTTAAGGTCGCTGTGAACTGTAACCCCTTCTCACTATAACTAAATACTTTATTGTCTAATAGAGCTATCAAAACAATCAATAATGTCTTTCACAACAATTTTCTCAACGAAGCAAATTGAAAAATATACAAAGTCTCACGAAGACAATGCCAAGTTAATTTTTGTTATTTTATTTTTTAGCTAATATTCTCAAAGTTTTATAATGTATCTTCAAAACGTAATGTCTTCCGATTAATCATTCTTCAATATTTAATAGTTTTCAGTCTAAATGTTAAGTTTCCTTGTCTTCTTTCCTACCTTCTAGTTTAATTCAGTTTAATTTGATAAGGGTACGAGTAATAAATTGCTTACATTTATGATATTTAATTCTTCAATTATAATTATTTTCTCTGCAAATGGTTGGCTCTTCATCCAAATACTGCGATATTGATTAAGGCTGTAATTGTGAATTTTGACGTATTCCTCCAGAGGAACAGGATAATAAATTACTGAAACGCTGCAATAAAGTTAAGAGTCGCATGAAATGAATCTTGAATAGGAGGATTCTCCAAGAGATCCCAAGAGTCACTTTAACATACTGGGTTTTCATTAAAATTACAGTAATACTCATTTCTCACACGCACTTTCAGTTTCCCGATATAATGTATCATGAATGTCAAGGGAAAAGTAATTATTCGAATGAAAATTCTTCTGAGTGTTCCACTAAATCAATATTTTGAGGCTCGGAGTACAAAGTGCCATTTCTGATCGGTGTAGTGAGGAGGGGCATGTTGAATGATTGTGGTGTTCTCATTAGCTTTTATGAGTTTCAGCTGATCCATCAATAACAGAAATCAACTTCAACAAGGATCTGAAAAAAATTTTGGACATCTTTCGAAGTGACTAGTAGTACCTTGGATTCAGTTCGATTAACTAGTAGGATTCCACACAAAAGGGAATGAACTTATTATATCATATTTGCTAATACTATCACCAGACAGAAAAAAGTCATGTTTACCATGGAAGATGTAAAAATCAACATAAGCCTGCTATCAAAACCAAATTTAATCTGATATCTGAAGATAAATTGGTTTCATTAAACAGTCACAACTTTTTTAACGAGTTTATCCCATCCTGTCCTGAGAAAAATCGAGTAATAGAAGCAAGATTAATGAGTCATCTTCGGGAACCACATTACCCAATTCGTAATTTTCAAGACCTGAATTCGGCTGAAACTGCGTAAGTTTCCTTATTCTCCATAATATATTCAGACCGGATCGACTTTAACTCCATTCAGAATAGGAATATCCAGTTTCGAAAGGGACGTAGATTATTTGGTGTGGTTCGTTTGATACCCTCGTAGGTTCAATGAACGCTGAATGACTTTGGTGATGTCTGCAAGTGACTTAGAAAAAATAATGAACAATTTTTGTATACATGTCCTTTGAGTTAAATACTGGACCACTCTGTAGATTATTTTCAGATTATGTATGACGTATAGAGCCTCGCAAGTCTAGATCTACAACCACTATCTATTTGTCAAACCATTAATCAAATAAAGAATTGCCTATAAAACATTGAGACAGTTATTCACCCACATCTTTCAGTAAAAGTGATATGTGAATGTTCCATTAAATTCAGAAGGAGTTAAAGAATAAAATACGCACAGAGCAACACCAGAATAACATTCGGAAAAGTTTAACCTGAAGAAGTCGTCGTATAAATAGGTTCAAATAACTTACGATAAAAATATGGTGCCGTAGCAAAACGAAATATAACGGCATAATAAATTGGAATGAACGTTCATCCGAACTGCTCTTTTGAACTGCTCCCTGCTGAATCTGAAATAAACCGTCTGGCCAAATAGTCCATAATTCCCCAATTACCCAAGTTACACTTGAAAATATGCTGCCAATTCAGCGTTCCATCAGCCTGGAGTTTGCAATCCCTAAAACCGCATCGAACGGCTCCTCTCTGCATTCCAATCACGTCATTTACAGATTCATATTCTTCAGCTGTATTATCTTCATGAAAACAGGTTCTCTATTTTATCAAGAAGTTCGAACATTCTTACGTGGTCGGTGCAAATGTCTTATGTCGAGGCCACACCGAGCGCTATGCTATGGACGCTATGGACGCTACGTATGTTTTGTTCGGACATAGCGGACATAGCGTACCAGTGTCGGTGTGGCCGGGTACATTTAAAATACCGATGGCTAATTTTGAGATGCATCGCGAACATAGCGAACATAGCGTACGTAGCGCTCGGTGTGGCCGCGACATTATGCGAAGCCAAGTCTCGTTACAGGCTAAATAACACCGAAATCGCGTAAAATCAGAAAGGAATCTTCTTCGCCTCCTGTGAAAAGGCTTTTAGATCTATTTAACACATTCAACCCAGACAACACAATAAGTCCTACACAGTTGAAGCCGATCGGACCACGATACCCTGGTCAAAGAGTAGTCAAAGAGTATTTACTCTTTGCCCTGGTATCGCTTTTGAGTGGCGCCCTCTTCAGAGCATTTACTCCAAAGCGCGGCAGCGTTTGTAGATTACTAGGTACACACTCTGTGGACAGTGAGTCGACGCAGTATGATAACTAACTAATTCAGTACTTGCTGGCTTTGTTTCAAATGGTTAGATTTTTCGTTCCAGTAAATTATCAAGATGAAAATACTTTGTTGGGTTTGGGAACGTTATTAAAAGAAACCACTTTGTGTGATGGCCAACGTTTCGCAAAATTTATTATTGCATCATCAGGGCTCTAGAAAAACAACTAAAAGTCAGAAAACTACATCACAACCAAACTATTGATACAACCTTCAACCAACAGAAAACCAAGAGGAGTACAACCATTTAAAACAGAAATATAAACATGGACAACACATATAAAAAGGGTTTTTTCCCCCTGAATGATATAAATTTGAATAACATGAATATAAATAGAAAAATATAAAAATATAAAAAAAAGTAAAAAATACAAAATAGATTTCTCTCAAAATACTCACATTCACAGTTGTGCTTTCTTTGGTCTATTAGAATATCACAGTCAAAAATAAAATAGTAAAATAACATAATGGGTACCATAAAATTCATCGAAAATATCAGGGTAACAGATATCCAGGAGAGATGAACAAATCGAATAATGATCTGTCATACGTATCAGTCTAACAAAAAGCAACAACACAGGAGTGACAACATGTTTGAAATAATTCAGGTGTTCAATCTTCCTAGCAAATTAAAATATGAGGAACTAAGTCCATCAATGTCAGATCTTTTGTTGACAGAATTAGGCTCTTTTTTTATACAAATCATCTCATCAAGGGCGTCGCCAGCCTTTGAGCTAGGGGGGGGGGGCAATTGCGCTAGGGGGGGCAAAAATCAATCAGAATAGAAAAAATGAACTGATTTTCGTATATTATGCTATTATTTCATAGGTTTTTAAGAGATTTTTGAGCTCTAGGGGGGGGCAGCTGCCCCTCCCTGCCCCCCCTTGGCGACGCCCTTGCATCTCATGTAATAATCTTTTTTTATAATTGGATTGTGATGCTAAAATTTTTACTTCACTAAAGTTAAAATCATGTCCAGTATCTTTTTTATGTTCGACCAAAGCAGTTGGATTTTTTTTAATTAAAAAATTTTTACAATCATAAGAATGTTCATAAATTCTTTGTTTCAGATATCTACCTGTCTGACCTATATAACATTTAAAACAACTAATACAAGGTATTTGATATACCACATTTGAAATCAGATTTTTTTCTGTTTTTGATTTCAAACGAGAAAAGAAAAGGCTTCGAATTGTATTTTCACTTTTCTGTGCAACTCTCACATTATCAAATTTTCTCTCGATCACATGTTTTATCCTCTGTGAAAGCATCACAATCCAATTATAAAAAAAGATTATTACATGAGATGATTTGTATAAAAAAAGAGCCTAATTCTGTCAACAAAAGATCTGACATTGATGGACTTAGTTCCTCATATTTTAATTTGCTAGGAAGATTGAACACCTGAATTATTTCAAACATGTTGTCACTCCTGTGTTGTTGCTTTTTGTTAGACTGATACGTATGACAGATCATTATTCGATTTGTTCATCTCTCCTGGATATCTGTTACCCTGATATTTTCGATGAATTTTATGGTACCCATTATGTTATTTTACTATTTTATTTTTGACTGTGATATTCTAATAGACCAAAGAAAGCACAACTGTGAATGTGAGTATTTTGAGAGAAATCTATTTTGTATTTTTTACTTTTTTTTATATTTTTATATTTTTCTATTTATATTCATGTTATTCAAATTTATATCATTCAGGGGGAAAAAACCCTTTTTATATGTGTTGTCCATGTTTATATTTCTGTTTTAAATGGTTGTACTCCTCTTGGTTTTCTGTTGGTTGAAGGTTGTATCAATTGTTTGGTTGTGATGTAGTTTTCTGACTTTTAGTTGTTTTTCTAGATCCCTGATGATGCAATAATAAATTTTGCGAAACGTTGGCCATCACACAAAGTGGTTTCTTTTAATAACGTTCCCAAACCCAACAAAGTATTTTCATTTTGTTTCAAATATCACAAATCTAGTGATATTACTCAACACTTTTATTTACCCCACAAAAGAATGAGCATAAAGCAATATTGCTTGAAGCTTAGGTTTTATACGAATATTTCGTTTAGAATATCAATTGGACGAAACTCAAAAAAAAAGAAACAATTTCAAAAGTAATTTTCCATATGACCCCATGGATTACCCCTTTTTTAGCCTTGAACTTCAAATTACTTCATAGCACTTCATAAAATGATATCCAAAAATTGTGCACAAAATTTGAAATGGGAATACCAATCTATCGAATTCAATCTCATTCATACGATCAAACCAAATCAATTGATATCTCGATACTTATGAGTTTCATTGTAGTCAAATCCAGAGTAATTTTTTTAAATCTTTATCGAAAACGTACCACCTTTTCTGAGTAGGAGAATCCATGGAATTTTCAGAAGTGGTTTTGAGATAATGCTTGCACGCTTTGAAAGCATGATCTCTTATTCAGAAGAAGACAGGAGGTGACAATCTGTTTGTTTGACTTGCGTCTTTTATCTATCCCAGACATGATAATTGAAGTTCCGCTAGACGCAGATCAAGATGCTTCACAGAGTTAAGATAAAGCATGAAATTATATATTTTGATATCAAAACAGCATTCTTGAGAAGTGGAATCGATTTGTGTTTCTGAAATCAACAAGGATCAATTTTCTGAAGGTCTAACTCGTCAAATGACATGAACTAAGGATAGTTTTTCGTACGAGACATATTCTGTGCATGAAATAAACGAAATGCTCACTCCTTTGCACTATACTTACAGCGAATATCGTGAGCATTCCTCATTTCTGATATCTAAAAGTGCAAGCCTTAGGTGACTGCATTCCAGTCATCGATACCGTGAACAAGTCACGTCACCATTCATGTTTGAGGGTTATTGGGAATTTCAGGCTTCGTGTTCCCACGGTAGCCATCAGTAAGAAGCCGAATCAATAGTTGTTAACTCCAAGCATAAATACAAGGTATTCAGAAATGCCTTTTATGAAGAAATGATCGCCAGTTTTTGTTTTAACTAGCTTTGATATACCAAATAATTGGACAGAGAATCGATAATCTATTCGAACTACAAATGGAGCTACTCTCATTCAAAAGGACAATAAGTATAGTTTTCCAGAGATATAGAGAATCCAAAGCTGTAATAGAATGAGTTCGTTGCTGCCCCAGTTGGACAGAAAAACAATTTCAAGGTGCTAATACACCCTAAGTTATTATGTTGTTTGATCAGAAACTCAACAATTCGATTGAATTCAATGGGCTGTGTCGATCAATGTCCAGAGTTCCATTCAGGCAACGAAATGTTTTCAAAACTGGAAATCCATATCTGTCATACTTGAGTTTTGACGATCGTTTTCAATCGCTATTTACAGATCCTAATTCAGCATTGTCGGTATATTTATCTTTCAGGTGATGAATTAGACCACTAAACACACTATTCTTTACGAACTGTTGGAATACGAATCAGTGTATGAGGGAATGAGGAGGAAGTTCTTGAAACATTTTGAGATAGTCAAAAATTTAACCACGCAAAATGCTATACATACAGAGTGTAACAGCCAAATGGAATAAATTCGATAACGAATAAATGAGGGGGTGTTAGGAAAAACGCTCGGACACGTCGATTTGTAATTTTAAATGCGCATATTTTTCAAGAAAATAAAATTATATAGGGTGTTCCATGCGACCGTGGCCAATACTAACTTTCTTATTTCAAATGCAACCCCCTGTATATTATTTATTTTTTGGATTCTTCAGAAAATTCTAGACATAATTCATGCACAATGTCCTATACCTATCTTCAACTTTTTCGGAAATATTAAGTGTTTTCAGATTTTTTACAATTTTACATTAGACTTCTTTTTGTGAGGATATGTCAAAAGTATTGTATACGAAACGAAACCCTTAAACTTAGAAGACCTTAAAAACCGAATCACGCTTGCGATTAGATCAGTCACGCCTGAAATGTTGAGTAACGTTAGAAGACAATTCTACACCAGATTAGCATGTTGCCAAGACGTTCGCGGCTAGAATTTTGAACATTTCCTACATTGACATTAATGTTTTTTTTTAATAATTAAGAAATAATAAGTATTACTTATTAGGTTTCAAGTGTAATGTACTGAATTTGTGAAATAAAATGATTTTTATTTGAAACGTTGATTTTTGCAATAAATCTAAAAACACTTAATACCTCCGAAATAGTTAAAGATAGGTATAGGACATTGTGCATGAATTGTGTCTAGAATTCTCTGAAGAATCCAAAAAATAAATAATATACAGAGGGTTACATTTGAAATAAGAAAGTTGGTATTGGCCACGGTCACATGGAACACCCTATATAATATTATTTTCTTGAGAAATATGCGCATTTAAAATTACAAATCGACGTGTCCGAGCGTTTTTCCCAACACGCCCTCATTTATTCGTTATCGAATTTATTCCATTTGGCTGTTACACTCTGTATATTCCTTGTCAATGTTTAATGGAATTGATAGGAGAGATATACTTTCTTTATATTCTACCAGAAATTTATGTGTATAAAACTTTAAAGTATTAAATTGATTTTTAGGAAAACCTGAGAAAACTCTATTATATTGTTAAGCGGTTTTCTTCTAAAATGGGCTGTGAATCCACAGACTCAAATTGGCATTGGCCGGATATTTCTGTGGAATTTTGACCCAGGAAAGTCAAACAGTTAAAAATCAACACAAAAAAATTTCCTCATATTATTCCACATTAAAGTAAACATCATTTCTGGTTATAAACTCTCAATGGAATCTTTACAATAACATTCATCAGATATGATGAACGCATTACCTTTGTTTTCAGAAGTGATCCTTTATTGGTTTATTTCATGGAAATGTTCAAAGCTTCAAGTATTATCAACATAGTTGGATTGAATTTTGATTTCAAATGACAAAGGTCATCAAGTCGTCAGTCGTCACAAATATTGTTGAAAAAGATTCATTCTTGGTAGTAACTCAAGTTGAACAAAATTTCATGCAGGTTGTTCGAATAATAATTGACTATGATAATAGGGTTAGAGTAGAGTATTATAAACTTACTTCATCTGGTCGCGATTGAAGATCTCAAAAGATGCATTCAACACGAAGAAAAAATTATTTTCCAAAAATTCCATCTCCTTATGAGCCCAACTACCAAAAAAAATGTTTTCCACTCGTTCCTTTTACTCCAAGTAAATCATGCAATAATATTTTTCTTCAAAGATCTTCGCTTGAGCAATACGCGGAAAAATACAAATTAAAATTAGAATTTTCACGATTTCATTAATCATTTCGATAACAAGCGTCATAATTATTAATCTCCTCATCAGGATCATTCACCTGTCCCGTGCTCGCACCACAAACAGTTCAAAAATACGGACCAACGCGTGTATCCGCAAAATAATCTGCCGAATCCAATCCGATTCATATCGAAATCGATTTTCTGTTACCGAAATAAATTTGTTAATCCGGAATTAGAGTTTGTTCGGATCAACCCATCTCACGTGAAACGACAGTTGGAGATATGACAACATAAGAGGGTATTGTTATTTTATCTGATATTGCCCGATATCTAGCAATCTTCCGATTTTGAATCGGTTATAAAACTCAGGTAATTCGTTGACTCTTCCTCAGTGAGTTATCGTCCGTAACCTGCCCAGCAAAATGGTGAAACTTAGTGTTACGTTGCTACTCCTCTTTTGTGCCAGTCACGTCTACAGTGCCAGGATTTTGGGTGTTTTCATGACCCCTAGTTACAGCCACCAAGTAGTCTACCAACCGATATGGAAAGAACTTTCTCTCAGAGGCCATGAAGTGACCGTCATCACACCAAATCCTCTTCATGACAACACGCTTACGAACCTTACAGAAATCGACCTAAGTGCTTCATACAAACTGTGGAGAGAAGAAAACGAGAAAGGTTTGTTCGATGAGAAGACACTGCTTGGAGAAATGAAGAGATTCTCGAAGTTATTCGAGAAGTTGGCACACTACCAGCTCGGTCATCCAGAGGTGCAATCTCTCATCAAGAACAAGAACCAAACATTCGATTTACTCCTGGTGGAATATCTTTACCCTGCAATGTACGCTCTTAAAGACATCTACAATTGTCCAATGATCGGAATAACATCTCTTGGTCTGACACCATTTGGAAATGAAATGATTGGAAACCCTAAAAACCCAGCTATGGAACCTGATTTCACGATGGATGTCTCTGTGGTACAAACGTTCAAAGAAAGATTGATGAGCACAGTCTTGGATTTAACTGGAAGAACTCTAACTAAATATGTGCTTATGAAGAAACTAGACAAATTGGTGTCTCAGTACATAGACCAAGACATAAGACCCATGCATGAAATTGTAAGAGATTTCAGTTTGGTGATCGTGAACTCTAATTTGGCTATCAGGAGTGCCAAGCCAAGTGTTCCAAATCTAATCGATATCTCTGGAATACACATCAAAAAACCGAAACAATTACCAAAGGTCAGTATTGTTTTCCAATCCATTATATCTCATTTTTAGTGAATACTATTTGCTAAGGAAAATCCTGATTCGAATTTACTCTTTTCAGGATTTGAAACATTTCCTGGATACTTCAACAGAAGGACTCATCTACTTCAGCCTTGGATCAAACATGAAGAGCGCTCTAATACCCGAAGAGAAACTAGCAATGATCTTACAAGCGTTCTCCGAGTTGCCATACAAAGTACTCTGGAAATTCGAGAAAGAAAATCTTCCAAACAAAACCGATAACGTCTTCATCCAGAAATGGCTTCCACAGCAAGACGTATTGGCTCATCCAAATGTCAAACTATTTATATCTCAAGCTGGCATACAGTCCATCGATGAGGCTATCTTCAAAAAAGTTCCTCTTCTTTTGATGCCAATTTTCGCTGATCAACCCTTCAATGCTCACCATATGGTTTCGAAAGGTGCTGCTCTATCTTTGGACTACGACAAATTGACCAAGGCTGATTTGAAGAACGCCATTCTTGAAATGATGAGCAATCCGAAGTGAGTATTACATCTTTCTTTTCGTATCTCTCAGTTTTCGATGACAATGAGATATTGAATCTAATATGGCATATTTCTTCAGGTATCAAAGCCATATGAACGAACTTAATGCTATCGCAACCGACCAAATAGTCCCACCTCTGGAAAAAGCCGTATGGTGGATCGAGTATGTCCTCCGTCATGATGGGGCAGAGCATTTGATGTACAGTGGAAGGAACATACCCTTCTATCAGTTCTACATGTTGGACATCATAGCAGCTTTGATTATTGGTGTCGTTTCTATTTCAGTAGTTTCTGTCAAGACCACACAAGCTACCATCAAATTCTTCAGTTTTTCGAGGAACTACGTACAGAACAAAATGAAGAAGATACAGTAGGATGAATATAAGGCTGGGCATGAATACTCATATTTATTCTCATTGTAAATATTTTTATACGGACGAAAAATATACTTTTTCATATACTTGAGCAGTTTAACTATAAAAACCCGAAAGTTTTTTCAGCACCTAGTAAATCAGTTGAAATAATTATGACGTGAATGCTCTGATGTATTGCAGGCAGGGACAAACAATGTCACATTTGTATCATTAAACAGTTCAGATCAGTGCAGAAACCAATTCCCAGGATGTTGGAGAATAGTTTCGCATTCCAATTCCCCAAATTCTCAGGTATCCAGTGGAAATCTAACTCCCACACGAACTGGGAAGACAGAGTCCCCAGATCAGCCAGAACCCGATTATAATCGGGCTAAATCCTCACCTTCAACGCACTCAAATGACTAGAACGATGGTTGATCAAGCAATCAAATCTGGGGTCGTGAATTATAATGAGAACATGTACAGTGAACAGATAGAGATGTAATAATCCGAGATCCTTGATGATGTAGTCTATGTTACTCCCAATTCCTACAGGAAAACATATGCTAAAATATACCCTTGAGTATGAAACTTGAGAAAAGCAATTCGCCGTCCCCAGAGGTTCTTGCCAACTTGATAACACTATAACTGAACTAAGAGGAACTTTATGCCGCTTTTTCCGTTTGTCCTCACCGCACTGGCATTGACGAAACCTCACGTTGAGTCGATGGCAAGATACAGAGGATTTTGCGGTTGAAAGAACTCCATTGTTGTTATTCAGGAACGGAGAAAAAATGGCAACTGATCCGATGATCTCTTGGAACCCTCCACTCGATTCAACCAAACATTATTCACTATTTATCTGCTGCAAATTAATTTACCGAAAATATTGGTCTACATATCTCTGGTCCCATGAATTTCACTGTCTTCAAAGAAAAGGGGATGAAACAGTTCTATGCTTTCGAAATCTAATGCACTTACTCTGAAGTTGTTTTTCTTTGTGACGGTGACTACAAAGATAAATAAATAAAAGAACCAAAAATCAGAATATCATGAAAATTATACATCTATATACGAGGATGTATTGATATCTTGTTAGCCTAGACCAGTTCCATGCATAAACAACGAACAATAACTTATTAGAAGTGTCAGTGTAGAGTTCGACGTCAAAAAAGTAAACCAGAGTTACCCAATAAATAAAAAAAAAAGATGTCCACCGAAATTGTAAAAATCGAAAAATTTGAGTATCGAGCCATCATCAAGTACCTGTATTTAAAAAAAAGGTTAAGAGGTAGGCAGATTTACGAAGATATGCTTAATACCCTTGGTGATCAATGTCCTTCGTATGCGACCGTGAAAAATTGGGCTGTAAGCTTCAAAAGAGGTAAATTTTCCATTGGAGATGATGACCGATCGGGAAGGCCAGTTGCTGTGTCAGTCCCCGAAAATATCGATGCAGTTCATGACATTATTTTATCAGACCGTCGAATTGGGCTAAAACGGATATCTGAAGCACTGAAGATTTCATACGAACGCGTTCATCATATAGTTCACGTCAATTCAGACATGAGAAAAATTTCTGCAAAATGGATCCACAAATGTTTGAATGTTGACCAAATGCATGCAAGGGTAGAAGCATCGCGTTCGATCTGTGCTCGATTTGAAAACGATGTAGACTTCTTAAACCAAATTGTCACTATGGATGAGACTTGGGTACATTTCCACGATCCAGAAACAAAGCAATAATCGATGTAATGGCGACCCTCTGGTTCTCCAAGACCTAAGAAGTTTCGTATCCAAAAATCTGCTGGAAAAGTTCTTGCTTCAGTTTTTTGGGATTGCCATGGAGTAATCATGATTGATTTTTTGGATAAGGGTAGAACAATAACTGGAGATTACTATTCGACATTACTGACCACTCTACAGGAAAAAATTAAGGAGAAGAGACGCGGAAAGCTATCCAAAGGTGTTTTGTTTTTACAGGACAACGCCCCAGTACACAAATCTCATGTTGCCATGCAAAAAATTCGTGATTTAGGGTTAGAATTACTAGAACACCCCTCCGTTTTCACCAGATTTGGCTCCGTCCGACTATCATCTCTTTCCTCAACTGAAAAAAAGTTTGAAAGGTCGTAAACTTTCTTCCAACGAGGAGGTAATAAAAGCTGTGGAGGACTGGTTTGCGGAGCAAAAAGAAAAAATTTTTTGAAAGCTCTAGGGACGTTGCAGGTTCGCTGTAATAAATGTATTCAATTAAGAGGAGAATATGTTGAGTAATAAAATATTTTGACATTAAAATTTTGTTTGGTTCTATAGTAGGCTGAGAATTTTTCAATATAGTGGGCTACGCAGGATTTCTCACGCGACACTGATTCCTAAGGATGTATCTGGTTGAAATCAGGCCTAGAGACAAAGGCAAATTTAGATTATGTGCTACTTGTGGTCAGGAGAAGCCAAGTCAAGGAATGAGTAGGAAATTTATCATGCAAATTGAGAAATGATAGTCCAAAGACCACCCAAGCTACTGCAGGTCATCAGAGCTCCGGAAGTGGTTGGAGAGCTGTAGATGAAGACACAGGAGCTCATGTTAGTGAGATGAAATGTCATCGATTTGAAGTGTATTAGATGCCACTAATTGAAACGTCTTTTTCTTAGGAGTAGCGATTGAAATAGTCCAGCATATCTGCCGATGGTGTCAGATAGAGCTGCGGCGAAAATGACTTCGAAATTAATCAAACTCCATCAACCAATTACAACATCCGAAGCAGGAATGCCGAAATTAAACCCACCGCCAACTATTCCCAGGCTCATTTATCCTTATCTGTCTTGGTAACAATTCTTGGAGCCATCAAACCGAATGCGATACCCAAAATAACCCAACCCAACAATTATTGGATGCCAGAAACAAATACCGTCAGCCCGTTCGTTCTGCTGAAATCCGTCAGCCAACTGTATATTCTAATTATACTGGCGAAGAACACAAATGGAAGAGTAGTTATGAATCATGTGTGGAGAGATGACTAACACGAAGGGGGAGCGGTTGTGGCGGCGAAGCAAGAGAAGGGAAGGCCGGGGTGGCTAAATCCTACTTAATTTGATTTATGATTATACTGGGGCGCTGCCATCGCCACAGAAAGGCATTTCAATCACATATCATTTGAACGAGCGTGAAATCGAAGCCCCACATCTGAATTCCGTTGTTTATTGTTTGTTCGATGGCCGCATCCCCGGATTTTTCTTCGACAGTAGCGTTTGTCCTAACAGGATTACTGCCATAACGGCTCTTCACGATGTTGTGATTCGAAGTCAATGCGAGACGGGGCTTTATCGTGATTCTGGATTTGGAAGATTGGATTTGACGTAGTCCGTTCACCGTATGCTCCAGTTGCTCCGATTCGAAGAGTAATGACTTCGATTAATGCTTGCTGATGGACGAGGGAATATCTTATCTTTAATTTCCATTCGTTTCGCTCATTGGATTAGTTGAAGGATGTTAATTTCCGCAGAGGAACTTCTTGGAACTTGCTTATGATGAGTAGGGCTCAGCACCATACTCTAGGCTGTGTTTTTTCAGGCCAGAATCTTGGTTAGCAAAACCCCTTTTCAAAAATTTGCGTTCAGGCATTTACCACAATAAAGTGGTAGAAGTTCTTTGAATTTGCTCTTGCTTTTTTGCTAATTTCTCGATAAAAAACTACTTTGAATCTATGGGAGATGATCCCCCATCATAAGGGGCCAGTAGCGTTCCTCGAACACCTGAAGAACAGAAGACTCATCACTTCAAAGATTGGACCTGATCGAAAGATCCTCCCGATTCCAGAGACCTCGTGAAGAGGTTTTTTTAACAGGTGAAGTATTTTTAACTGCTTCTTCCTCGTTCTCTCTTCTTTGTTCTTGTCTATGCTAATATTATGAAGAGGAAAGATTTGTATTTTTGTGTTTTCGATACTAATAGGCTCAGAAACTACTGGACCGATCTCAGAAATTCTTTCACCCTTAGAAAGCTACTACATTATCCCTGAGTGACATAGGCTATACTTTTCATCCGAAAAAATTAAGGATACCTACTATTACTTCAATAATTACAAAAAAATCAGCCATAATCAGCTATTTTCACGTGCGCTGCAAAAACCGTAAGACTTACGCGGATACAATGGATGCAAAGCTGTGACGAGCACTGAAGAAAAGTGCTTCGAGCACTAAGCACTTGAAAAAAAAGGCTCCCGATTCTCGAGCACCAAGCACTTATTATCACAAAAGGCTCGCGAATACTAAGCACTTTGTGAAAGTAATTTGACATTTCGAGCACTAAGCCCTAAGCATGATATTCATAAATATACTGAATTTTTCGAGTTTACTCTCTTTTCTTAAAACACCCAGTCCTTGAAACAAAATTGAATAAAAAATTCAAGGAAAAATGGAAATGTTCCTCTGTCAATTCTTGCACTGGTTTGTCAGGAGCAAACCAGTTGCAAAACATTGTTGCGTGACAAATAACGAAGAATTATCCAAATTAGAACTCAATGCACTGTGTAACGTTTTGATGTTGTCTATATAAGACTCTTTGGTTAGATGAAAACGTAAAAAAATCAGAAACGTGGCTTTTGCTTTTTATATTGATATTAAGTTGTAAACGCACAAATCACCATTTAACAAAATACACATGGGCCCTTCAAGTTTCCTCATTATCATCTCTCTGTAATTGCAATCCAAACAGTTTTGGGATGTTGCTATCACGTAAGTAAATGTTGATTTAAGATTTTATTACTGTAAAAATGAATTCGTACAACATGGGCTCAGGGCTTAGTGCTTAGTAATCCGCAAAAGTGCTAGGGAGCACTTTTGGGATTACTAAGCACTAAGCCTTTGGCCAAAGCACTCCAATTACTGAGCACTAAGCACTGCTTTTGAAAAGTGCTTTGGAGCACAGTGCTCTGGAGCACAAAAGGGCTCCGAGTACTTTCACAAGCACAAAGCACAATGCTGCATGGTACCCCGTTTACATTTCCTCTGGTAACAATTAGATTTGGAGCGGAAAACAGATTTTTTTCTATTATACAATCTGTTCCTTTTCGCCATTTCTTCTCATGTGCCATATACTATGTATTGTTAGATTAAAAAAAAGGACTAAAATTCAATTCGAAAAAATAAACTCCGATAAATTGTTATTGTGTTTCATTTCTCCCAGCTACTTTCAAGAATACCTATACTCTGAAGAGGCTGAAGAACAGCAGCATTTTGAGGTAAGGAGCATAAGGTCCATTTCAATATGTTCAGTTTCATGTTCAAGTGTCAGTTTAACTTTGGTTCAATGAAAAATTCATGGCCTTATTTGTCCAGTGTTGCAAGTCTACAAATGAGCAGATATTTGGAATCCTTTCCTATTTCTAAGCAATAGATGTGTTCCGATTCTTCGAAATACAAACAATAAAGTAAATGGATTCCTGCGTTGTGAATTTTGAAGTTCAAAGGTGAAAAGTGTGAAGTAAAATATCACTTCTAAATCAAGAAACAGATCAAGCGATATACCATCAGTTAATCCATCATTTAAAATCATCACTTCGACAGATAAATAGATGAGATTATCACAATCCTCTAGATGAGTACGTACTCAATTTTGTTACTGCGTGCATATAGTCATCAAATTCCCATTTCGATCAATATCGAGATGACTATCACATATCGTAGCTGGAATTGCTTATAATTTGATTTCCTAGAACACTCGCGTACTTTCAGTTGGTTTGTTGGGAAAAAATGCATATGATAAAGTAGAGAAAAGCACTTGGAATTAAAATAGGGACTTCACTATGACGACACAAAGCACCTGTCGATGTGTACATACATCCACAAATATACTTTGATTGCGAATCAGTGTGAACAATCTGATTCCATTCATTCGGTTGATATTTAAAAATCCGGATGCAGTGAAAATCTGTTTAAATAAGTGTCTCGATAAGGTAAGAACGAAGAGCCTTTTCTGTTATCTGACTCGTCTCCAATATCCCTTCAAGTTCACCCAACGAATTTTCGATGACAATAACTCTTGTCCTATCTCCGAACTCTCCAATAATTTCACAGCGCAGCATCGGGAATGGCATAGGCCTCATCCTCAGATTACTTTCGACGTTGAATTACTTCCGTATCCCTTTGAGACGAGAAATTTTATTCACATCAAGACCGCATCTTGTCAAGGAAGCTGTTTAGTAGTGAAAACGATAAAATACAGCATTGCTTGCGACAAAAGCAGCCTCCATCGTCGCTCATAAATCTCACTAGAGACTCGTGTCTGGAGTGCCAACTCAGAACCGTTTTCAACCCCCCTTTATCATTTGCCAGCTTGATGGCCCACCAATAAATTTTATAAAAGATTATTTTTAAGGCTTGTAGAATACGTAAGTATGTGTTGAGGAGGAAGGTTACACGTGGTCTATGTTGATCATAATTTATTCTCATTTTTTTTCGGACGGGATATATTGCTTTCCACTGGTGATACCAACGGTCCAATATCACTTCAGGATGACGGGGAATTTGAATAACTGCCCCAATTTTTTCTCAGCTGCTTGTCGTCAATGAAATATCTCTCCGGATATTTCACTCTCGCATAACCTCCCGGAAGAACCAAGTTCTCATTTTTTCATAATCATAATCCGGTTTATCCATGTCATGGTTTGTATTTCATATGCCAAACCGAACTGTCATCCAAAGCGTCATATATTTAATTGGTGGTTAGATTCGAAGTGACCATAGTCCGTTCAAATATAAGAAGGAGCTTTGTAAACAAACAGAATCGTCTGGTTTGCGCACAATAAAGCTGCTATTGGTTGAATCATCATAACGACGCTCCCTTCGACCGCCCTAAGAGACTGCCAGTGCCCAGTATCGTACTCGGACTGTGGATGGTACTGGATAGAAATGATTCAATAATTTGAGTCAGCAATTCCCACATTAAAACTTTTTTCCTCAGAAACTCTAGTACAAAATTTCTGTTATGATTTGCAACTGTCATAAACATTTTATATCCGACGTACCCTATTTTTTTTATTTTGTTTTCTTTTTACATTATTATCTACTAAATAATTTCTTTTTCGGATGCTCGAGATTGCAGCGAGGTAATGCCAGGAGTTTCAGAGATTTGGGTCAATCTTGCAAGATTCCGACAAAGTAATTCCGAGAAACACCAAATTTGGGTCCTTTTCCCTAATGGGTGAAAGCCATCTTGATTTGCATAAATATTGAAGTTTTCAATTGACAAGACCAGTTAAAATATCTAGAGCTACTGTGAAGGTCTAGCTGTTCAAAGTGTTTATAGATTTTGTTGTGAAAAGTGTATTGTGTTGGAAAATCTTTCGACAAAGTGTATATAGTGTTTATAGAACAATGTCGAATTCGGAAACGGATACTGCATCTGAGGGTGATATGTGGGGACCACCACGAAAAAGGTCCAAAAGGTCGCATTTTTCTGCTGAAGAGAAAGAGATAATTTTGAACATTTTTCGAAAAAAATTGGAAGAACATCCTGATTTATCGAAGAGAGACTTAGTAGGGTGAGTGATTCAGCTGTATTCAGAATTCTCAGAGAATAAAACATTGACGCCACCTAAGAGGAGAGCCCAGTCGTTAAAAATAATCGATTCGGTTGACGATTTCGATATGAACCTTATCAGAAGAATTGTCCACGGTTTTTTTTCCGGAATGAAATCCCAACGATTTCTAAAGTTCTAGAAATCGTGAATGATGACGACAGTTTGCCAAATTTCAAAAGGAAAACGTTCTATAAATTATTGAAAAATGTCCAGTTAAAACTGAACGA
This sequence comes from Adalia bipunctata, assembly GCA_910592335.1. Lineage (NCBI taxonomy): Eukaryota > Metazoa > Arthropoda > Insecta > Coleoptera > Coccinellidae > Adalia > Adalia bipunctata. Next base: position 7,681,826 of record OU342952.1, on the reverse strand, counting down.
CTGTGTGAAATCTCCTCGATTCGACTCTGGACGGAAAGAAACTTTACGAAGGCCCTCCTACCGCTGCGCCCAAACAAGTTATTATTGCTCCTTCTTACATTTGAACAGAGTATAGTACTGATGTCTTGAGACCCATCCATCACCGTAATGCACACTCGACCGAAAATATTGGTGTGGCGAGTGAAAGTGTTGAAGAAGATCCAAATTTAGCCAATTCCCGACACGCACAACATTTGGGCCTCTCTTACGGCACGCTATGCCGTGTTTTGCATCTGGATTTGCATCTCCATCCTCATAAGGTTGACACAAGAATTTTAAGTCAGCTGACCATTGAATGCGTAGAAGATATGCCGATTTGTGCTTGAACAACAACGTATTTTCTTCAACGACAAGCAAAATTGGAGCATATGGGGCAATGGAATTTCTCATTAACTGCTGAGAGACCATTAAATACACAAAAAGTCACTGTATGGTGTGTAATTTGGTTCTGGTGGGATCATTGGCCCGTACATCTTCGAAAATGTAGAAGTTCACTCGAACCGTCAATTCTCATCGTGGCAGCCAAGTGATTACCGATTTTTTCGCCTGAATTCAATGATAGGGAATTGAAAAAGGTGTGGTTCCAGCAAGATGGCGCGACAAGCCACCCAACACGACCATGGTACATTTTTTTACTGTAAAATGAAGTGAATAGAATTAATCGAAAGTTTTTGGTGATTGTGCCATTGTTATTCTACCGAGTGACATTCAAATCAGTACGAAATGATGTCGTAATTCCGGGACGAATTCCCAGATAGGGCCCACACGCGTTCGGAAATGTTGCATGGATATGGGGAGAGCGAACTCGAATTAACAGCGAAAAGCCGACTCATGTAGAATTCTGGGTCACAACTTTGAATTAAACCATATGCATGAGCGGGCCACACCATTTGAAAATATTTCAGACCCACCGATTCTGGTCGGGGAGCTCTCAAAGGCTTTTGTTCGGTTCTTTCCCAGCTGATTGTTTGTAAATATTCGTAGTTTTGAGAGAGTTGGGAACACGGATGTTAACTGAGTGCAACTGTTGGAGTTTTCGAATCAACCACCCGAGATAGAATGAGCGGATCAATATTTCCTCGACTGTTCTTTGAGGTTCGGCCTTCTTGTATTTTTTTTCGATAGAAGTCATTAGGAAAGGATATAGGTACAATAATATTTCTTTCTATACTTTATGGTTCTTAAAAATTTTTTGAGGATTATAATTTATCAATACTGTGTAAATAGTTATTTTTGTATATAGTGCGCGAAATGATACTTTGGTGATCGAAAACTGATTTTTTTTTTAACGAGGCGCAGCCGAGTTAAAAAAAAATAGTCGAGATCGCCAAAGTATTTCGCGCATGAGTTGTTCTTAAATGAGTAACATGCTTAGCTTAATATGAAAAATAGAAATGAACTGGCTTAAACTGTTTTTCCAAATCAAGTAATTACTGAACTATGCCATGGAAATAAAATGGCATTTGTTGACAATTATTTCAAAGTGACAGTTCTTGATGATTATTTTGGAGTGACTTCTTATTCGCGTCAATTTCGTGCGTGATATTTTTAACTGTGAAATAATGGAAATTTCGAGCGACAATGAAGTAAGCAGTACTCCACCTAACTTGACAGATGCGGCCTTTTCAGTAATTTCAAATCTTTCACCGGAGAAATCGAGGCATCGCGTCAGCGTCAGCAATTCAAAGAGTGGTGTGAAGCAAATGAAGCCAGAAAAATATCCGAAAATGTGCTGTTGGCATATTTTGCAGAGAAGTCCAAGAAGCTGAAGTCTTCCACGTTATGGGCAATATATTCTATGTTGAAAGCAACACTCAATGTTAAAGAAAACGTGGATTTTGCGAAATTTACCAAGTTGGTTCCATATTTGAAAAAATTGTCAGTTTGAAACCATCCTAAGAAATCTAGGGTATTGACTAGAGAGGAAGTTGAACAATTCCTAAGAGAGGCAGATGATGAATCCTATTTGTTGGTTAAGGTAGATTTTTGATGATTGTTTTATGTGTTTTTTAAACTACTGATTTCCTTTTAGATTGTTTCAATACTAGGTATTTCGGGTGCTTGACGCCGTGCGGAACTCACTAAAATGACGGTCGATGACATAGAAGATAAAAATTCCATTTTGATTGTTGAAGTACCAGATACAAAAAAGAATATCCAACGAATTTTTACGGTTTCAAATTTAGATTACATTGACATTTACCGAAAATATGCGGTTCTTCGTCCAAGTTATGCTACCAGTCGCCGATTGTTTTTGGAGTATCAAAATAAGAGCTGTTTCAACCAAGTTGTTGGAATAGTATTGGAAAGATGCCTAGCCTAATAGCAAAACACCTAAAGGTACCAAATCCTGATGCCTTCACGGGCCATTGTTTTCGGAGAACATCAGCCACACCACTCCTTGCTAATACGGGGGACGATATATATGTTTTGAAGCGCCATGGAGGATGGAAATCTTTGACTGTGGCCGAAGGATACGTGGAAGATCCTATCAACAATAAAATTTAAATATCAAATAAAATTTCAGACTGTGAAATTTCAGAATCAAGTGCTGATTTGCAGGTTTTCATCAGTGTTTGGTAACACTGCCAATGTGTGTGAAAACTTCTGTCGTATCTCTTAAATAGTGTTTTATTTTTCAACTTAAAGAAAAACAAGACTTGACGGCTTCCTGAGGCGTCGAAAACCTGGCATTTTCCCAGTCCGTTCTACTCTGCCGACTATAGAATCAATTCTCTCCAATTTCGTTCAATAAAAATGAATGTCCTCAGAAAACGTTTCTGACCCTCGCCATGTCCGAGAAATTCAAAGTGCGAAAATATCCAGTCCCACCAAATCGAAGCGGTCACCGATTCAGTCCCAATTAAGCCCCAACAATTATCGCGAGCTTCTCTTTCACGCCACATCACAGCAGGACGAAAAAGACGAGCATTCGTGAACAAAAATTAATTCTTTCCTTATACCGTCGAGATGGATGGACGGAAATTTCATTAATTTGAGTGTCGTTGCGACGAAAACAAAGTCCAACTAGGACTTCCGAAGTTCACGGGGAGAGAATCCTTTCATGAATGCAGGTTCGTCTGAGACGTCCGAGAGAGGCCCTAGCAGACTTTCATCCTCATAATTTATCATGATCCGATCGAATGGATAGGAGGGGTTTTTTTGGGGAGGGAAATAGGGGAAGGGAAAATAAATCTAACGGTTGGGGCGATAATTAATCTCATTGATTTTCTTGAGGCTATAAGTTCATGAAACAACGTGAGAGGAAATCCTATTAGTAGATCTCTTTTTAGCTAGAAGAAGAAAAATTATTTATGTCCAGGGTGCTATAAAGGGATTGCGGAAGTTAACCTAGATTAACGCATGGATTCCAAAACCAGCACATAATATGTACGAGTATATCATAAAATTGTATTCAACTTCAAAGAAAGAAAACAATCATTGCTCTTAAAGTCCTCTCATCCGTTTGGGCTTCGGTTAGTAAAGAAAATGAAAGCATCTCTCCTGAAAATTGGCTTGAGTTCTTAGACCAGGAATATCAGTAGAGTTACTTAGGTGACGAGACAGAAACAACTGAACATCATGAAACAGCATCCAGTGTTTTGCATGAAGAAATAATATTGAAGATTTCTGAGTTGAGTGGACTTTTCGGTGGTACGAGGATGTATTGATATCTAGTTAGCCTAGACCAGTTCCATGCATAAACAAAATATTGCGATACCATATCAACGAACAATAACTTATTAGAAGTGTCAGTGTAGAGTTCGACGTCAAAAAAGTAAACCAGAGTTACGCAATAAATTTAAAAAAAAGATGTCCACCGAAATTGTAAAAATCGAAAAAATGGAGTATCGAGCCATCATCAAGTACCTGTATATAACAGGCTTAAGACGTAAGCAGATTTACGAAGATATGCTTAATACCCTTGGTGATCAATGTCCTTCGTATGCGAACGTGAAAAATTGGACTGCAAGCTTCAAAAGAGGTAAATTTTCCATTGAAGATGATGACCGATCGGGAAGACCAGTTTCTGTGACAGTCCCCGAAAATATCGATGCAGTTCATGACATGATTTTATCAGACCGTCGAATTGGGCTAAAACGGATATCTGAAGCACTGAAGATTTCATACGAACGCGTTCATCATATAGTTCACGTCAATTTGGACATTAGAAAAATTTCTGCAAAATGGATCCCCAAATGTTTGAATGTTGACCAAAAGCGTGCAAGGGTGGAAGCATCGCGTTCGATCTGTGCTCGATCTGAAAACGATGTAGACTTCTTAAGCCGAATTGTTACTATGGATGAGACTTGGGTACATTTCTACGATCCAGAAACAAAGCAACAATCGATGGAATGGCGACACTCTGGTTCTCCAAGACCTAAGAAGTTTCTTGTCCAAAAATCTGCTGGAAAAGTTCTTGCTTCAGTTTTTTGGGATTGCTATGGAGTAATCATGATTGATTTTTTGGATAAGGGTAGAACAATAACTGGAGATTACTATTCGACATTACTGACCACTCTACGGGAAAAAATTAAAGAGAAAAGACGCGGAAAGTATCCAAAGGTGTTTTGTTTTTACAGGACAACGCCCCAGTACACAAATCTCATGTTGCCATGCAGAAAATTCGTGATTTAGGGTTAGAATTACTAGAACACCCCCCTTATTCACCAGATTTGGCTCCGTCCGACTATCATCTCTTTCCTCAACTGAAAAAAAGTTTAAAAGGTCGTAAATTTTCTTCCAATGAGGAGGTAATAAAAGCTGTGGAGGACTGCTTTGCAGAGCGAGAAGAAACATTTTTTTTGAAAGGTCTAGAGACGTTGCAGGTTCGCTGTAATAAATGTATTCAATTAAGAGGAGAATATTATGAGTAATAAAATATTTTTACTTTGAAATTTTGTTTGGTTCTATAGTAGGCTAAGTATTTTTCAATATATCCTCGTAGGTATTATAACAAAACAATTTTATGGGTATTTTCAGTGATACTCAAATGAAATTATGAGCAGAGAACGAATTCATTCACATACAATCGATCCTTATGTGTCTATAGATACGCTTCAAACTTGAGAGCATCACAAAAACCAATTAATAACTCAAATATTTCCGAGGATAGAACTGAGGAACTCTGCATATTCGTCAAACCCCATGAAATTTCGATTAACAAACTAGGAAGTTCTATAGTGATTGGTATGTGGATCGAATTTATTATGGTTCAACAAGACCATGATCATTCTGGCGAAGATTTAAAGTATGCGTTGGTTAATAATAATTCAACTGGCGCATTATTTGACTAATAGCGTTCTCGATACTTTTATAACTACAATAAAAAAACTTTATGAATTTAACGTTCACGCGATGTGAAAATAACGGTATGTCATAATTGAACTGGGTTTTGATCATGCTTTCACCATGGCTTCATGTTTTACCGAAAACAGATACCTAATTTCCTGAGTAAAAAAAATGTGTCTTTTTATATTTTGGCATCCCTGATGAATTTCATATGAAACACCTATTTTTGTCTTTCAATGGAATTTCTTTTAAGAGCTTACTATTGCAACGACGATGACCTGTCCTAAGACGATTCAAAAGACGCCAAATTCTTCTAGACGGATGAGAACCAGGAACTTTTTCAGAAGGATCAAGAATAAAACTTTTGTTGAAGACATCGTATGAAGTCCATTCCATTTCCTCATCGCGTTTTTTAGAATGGAAATCTTTGATTTTTAAAGCATCTCGAGACTTCAATTCACCAAGTTTGTATTCGGCATATAACTTGAAATTGGAAACGAATTTGGGGAGGAATGAAAGTAATTTTTGAAGAATATTATTCCTCCTCTCAACTTCAGACATAATCTTTCCAAATGTATCTGAAAATTCAAAGAAGAATCTAGTTTTATACAAATAATGAATTGGTATTCACCAATCAATCAAGTGAAAACGCTGAATCGTGTTTTAAGAAAGTAAAAATCAATAAAAACATTTAATAGATCAAGTAACTACAAATAGAGAAAGAGTAAACGGCATGCAGACAATTTGTGAATATATTTTCCATTTTTCCATCAAACTATTCAAACATTTCGCCCCAAAATCCCGCATTCAAAGTCATCCAATGTTAATCCCATTCAGCAACGCATATTAAGTGGAATGTGCTGATCGTTTATCTCCAAACATAAAATGAACAGAGCCTAATACATCTGCAAAGGTACCATGCCTGTAACAGCCACAGTTACGCAGAGAAAGTTTTACACCTTAATCCTCTAGGGATGACAACTCGGACAAATTGTCCCAGGACGTGTATTAGGCCAATGAAGCCGCCACCCGGCCACCAGAGTGCTAAACCGACCTTATCTTCGCCATTTCGCTGTCCTCCCAGCTCAAAAGTAACTCCACGGCCCGACCGAGGGACGACCGTTCGAAGTAGACTCCCCAGTCACTGAACATTCATAGTTAAACGAGTTTAAGCGGCCTAATTGAATTTCAGCAGGATTGAAAAGCGTGCAGGACGTTTCTAGTCGAGGGATTTCGATTTTACGTTTGGTTTATTGTCGTCGCTATTTCACATGGAAATTATTCCAGGATTTCATTCCCGATCATGTGAATAATGGTGTTTCGTGTGTGTGGTGCTTTAGTTACAAACATTTTTCGATTTATGGATTTTTTTTCAAATTAAAGTCCCTCGATAAATTTATCAAGGCTTCCACGGCCGTATTCAACTTCAAATTTAGAGTTTTCCGGGCTTTCTAGCCGTGGTATCTTCAGAGGTATCTCTGAGGTTGTAATCCGATAATTGACTTCTCCGAATTGGCGAGGGTACTGGATTTATATCTCTGTGAAAAATAACCTCTGCGAGGATCTAACGGCGATACTCGATGAATAACAGGTTCGAACCATTCAAATCTCTCATAATAGCTATTGCAAGCATGGATAACGCCCATACCTTGAATGGTCTGAACATGTGAAGAAAACTTGGAAACAAATTTCGAAAAATTAAACCATAAAAATTGGACGTATAGCTGACTTGGGTGCGATTTTAAAATTCTCAATTTTTGGGTAAAAAATGACTAAGGGGTAAGACCTCCTAAAAACACCATATTTGTCAGTAAAAATATATGTCGGGATGGTTCTAACGGCGCTAATAATTGAAAAAGTTGATCGAGCCATTCGAATCTTCAATAATAGTTCTTTTTCGGATCGATAACACCCATACCACGCACTGTCTGAGCTTATTAACAAAACTCGAAAATGAAAAACCGAAAAAATTAAAACGCAATTATTTCTTAATTAGGAAGGCTACATGGTTGATTTTGGTATCAAAATGTAGGTTTTTGAGGTCACTCTATTCAATAAGAGACTTTTCAGAACCCTAACCAGCATAGTTAAGATTTTCACCTGTCAAATGGCATTTTTTCAAATAATCGGAATTTCAAAACGTAATAGCTCTTGTTTCTTCGGTCACAACCACATGTGGCTTGTATATTGTTAATCAGCATCGTCCAAAGTATCTCTTCAAACAATAAAATCGACTTCGAAAATTCCAACTTTTTGGGTCAAAAATGCATAAGGGGTAAGACCACAGAATACCTAACTAGTTAGGTATTCTGTGGTAAGACCCCCTGAAAACACCATATTTGCCGTCAACACGAATTCCCTGGGAAATCTAACAGTGTTATTCAATCGATAATGTCTTCAACCCATTCGAATGTTCCAGAATACCCTATTCGGTGATCCATATCACCCATTCTTTGAGTGCTATGAGCTTCGGAACTCATAGTATAAATTTAAAACGAAATAATTCATTAGTTATGAGGGCTACATGGACAATTTTGGTATCAAAATGTAGGTTTTCGAGGTCGATCTATTCAATTAAAGACTTTTCAGAGCCCTAACTAGCATCGTTTAGATTTTCACCTGTCAAATGGCATTTTTTCAAAAAAATCGAAATTTCAAACCGTCATAGCTCCCGTTTCTTTGGTCACAACCACATGTGGCCTGTATATTGTTAATCAGCATTGTCCAAAGTATCTATATAAACAATAAAATCGATATCGAAAATTCCCACTTTTTGGGTCAAAAATGCATAAGGGGTAAGACCCCCTAAAAACACCATATTTGCCATCACCACGAATTCCCTGGCAAATCTAACAGTGTTATTCAATCGATAATATCTTCAACTCATTCGAATCATTCAGAATACCCATTTTCGTGATGCATGTCACCCATACTTTGAGTGCTCTGAGCTTCGGAACAAAACTCGAAAATGAAATATGGAAAAAATTAAAACGGAATAATTCATTAGTTATGAGGGCTACATGGACGATTTTGGTATCAAAATGTAGGTTTTCGAGGTCGCTCTATTCAATCAAAGACCTTTCAGAGCTCTAACTAGCATAGTTTAGATTTTCACCTGTCAAACGGAATTTTTACAAAAAAATCGAAATTTCAAACCGTCATAGCTCCCGTTTCTTTGGTCTCAACTACATGTGGCTTGTATATTGTTAATCAGCATTGTCCAAAGTATCTATATAAACAATAAAATCGATATCGAAAATTCCAACTTTTTGGGTCAAAAATGCATAAGGGGTAAGACCCCCTAAAAACACTTTATTTGCCATCACCACGAATTCCCTGGCAAATCTAACAGTGTTATTCAATCGATAATGTCTACAACTCATTCGAATCATTCAGAATACCCATTTTGGTGATCCATATCACCCATACTTTGAGTGCTCTGAGCTTCGGAACAAAACTCGAAAATGAAATATGGAAAAAATTAAAACGGAATAATTCATTAGTTATGAGGGCTACATGGACGATTTTGGTGTCAAAATGTAGGTTTTCGAGGTCGCTCTATTCAATGAAAGGCCTTTCAGAGCTCTAACTAGCATAGTTTAGATTTTCACCTGTCAAATGGCATTTTTTCAAAAAAATCGAAATTTCAAACCGTCATAGCTCCCGTTTTTTTGGTCACAACCACATGTGGCTTGTATATTGTTAATCAGCATTGTCCAAAGTATCTATATAAACAATAAAATCGATATCGAAAATTCCAACTTTTTGGGTCAAAAATGCATAAGGGGTAAGACCCCCTAAAAACACCATATTTGCCATCACCACGAATTCCCTGGCAAATCTAACAGTGTTATTCGATCAACAATGTCCTCAACTCATTCGAATCATTCAGAATACCCATTTTGGTGATCCATATCACCCATACTTTGAGTGCACTGAGCTTCAGAACAAAACTCGAAAATGAAATGTGGAAAAAATTAAAACGAAATAATTCATTAGTTATGAGGGCTACATGGACGATTTTGGTATCAAACTGCAGGTTTTCGAGGTCGCTCTATTCAATAAAAGACCTTTCAGAGCTCTAACTAGCATAGTTTAGATTTTCACCTGTCAAATGGCATTTTTTCAAAAAAATCGAAATTTCAAACCGTCATAGCTCCCGTTTCTTTGGTCACAACCACATGTGGCCTGTATATTGTTAATCAGCATTGTCCAAAGTATCTATATAAACAATAAAATCGATATCGAAAATTCCAACTTTTTGGGTCAAAAATGCATAAGGGGTAAGACCCCCTAAAAACACCCTATTTGCCATCACCACGAATTCCCTGGCAAATCTAACAGTGTTATTCAATCGACAATGTCTTCAACTCATTCGAATCATTCAGAAAACTCATTTTGGTGATCCATATCACCCATACTTTGAGTGCTCTGACTGCTCTGAGCTACAGAACAAAACTCGAAAATGAAATATGGAAAAAATTAAAACGAAATATTTCATTAGTTATGAGGGCTACATGGACGATTTTGGTATCAAACTGTAGGTTTTCGAGGTCGTTCTATTCAATAAAAGACCTTTCAGAGCTCTAACTAGCATAGTTTAGATTTTCACCTGTCAAATGGCATTTTTTAAAAAAAATCGAAATTTCAAACCGTCATAGCTCCCGTTTCTTTGGTCACAACCACATGTGGCCTGTATATTGTTAATCAGCATTGTCCAAAGTATCTATATGAACAATAAAATCGATATCGAAAATTCCAACTTTTTGGGTCAAAAATGCATAAGGGGTAAGACCCCCTAAAAACACCCTATTTGCCATCAACACGAATTCCCTGGCAAATCTAACAGTGTTATTCAATCGACAATGTCTTCAACTCATTCGAATCATTCAGAATACCCATTTTGGTGATCCATATCACCCATACTTTGAGTGCACTGAGCTTCAGAACAAAACTCGAAAATGAAATGTGGAAAAAATTAAAACGAAATAATTCATTAGTTATGAGGGCTACATGGACGATTTTGGTATCAAACTGCAGGTTTTCGAGGTCGCTCTATTCAATAAAAGACCTTTCAGAGCTCTAACTAGCATAGTTTAGATTTTCACCTGTCAAATGGCATTTTTTCAAAAAAATCGAAATTTCAAACCGTCATAGCTCCCGTTTCTTTGGTCACAACCACATGTGGCCTGTATATTGTTAATCAGCATTGTCCAAAGTATCTATATAAACAATAAAATCGATATCGAAAATTCCAACTTTTTGGGTCAAAAATGCATAAGGGGTAAGACCCCCTAAAAACACCCTATTTGCCATCACCACGAATTCCCTGGCAAATCTAACAGTGTTATTCAATCGACAATGTCTTCAACTCATTCGAATCATTCAGAAAACTCATTTTGGTGATCCATATCACCCATACTTTGAGTGCTCTGAGCTACAGAACAAAACTCGAAAATGAAATATGGAAAAAATTAAAACGAAATATTTCATTAGTTATGAGGGCTACATGGACGATTTTGGTATCAAACTGTAGGTTTTCGAGGTCGCTCTATTCAATAAAAGACCTTTCAGAGCTCTAACTAGCATAGTTTAGATTTTCACCTGTCAAATGGCATTTTTTCAAAAAAATTGAAATTTCAAACCGTCATAGCTCCCAATTCTTTGGTCACAACCACATGTGGCCTGTATATTGTTAATCAGCATTGTCCAAAGTATCTATATAAACAATAAAATCGATATCGAAAATTCCAACTTTTTGGGTCACAAATGCATAAGGGGTAAGACCCCCTAAAAACACCATATTTGCCATCACCACGAATTCCCTGGCAAATCTAACAGTGTTATTCAATCGATAATGTCTACAACTCATTCGAATCATTCAGAATACCCATTTTGGTGATCCATATCACCCATACTTTGAGTGCTCTGAGCTTCGGAACAAAACTCGAAAATGAAATATGGAAAAAATTAAAACGGAATAATTCATTAGTTATGAGGGCTACATGGACGATTTTGGTATCAAACTGTAGGTTTTCGAGGTCGCTCTATTCAATAAAAGACCTTTCAGAGCTCTAACTAGCATAGTTTAGATTTTCACCTGTCAAATGGCATTTTTTAAAAAAAATCGAAATTTCAAACCGTCATAGCTCCCGTTTCTTTGGTCACAACCACATGTGGCCTGTATATTGTTAATCAGCATTGTCCAAAGTATCTATATGAACAATAAAATCGATATCGAAAATTCCAACTTTTTGGGTCAAAAATGCATAAGGGGTAAGACCCCCTAAAAACACCCTATTTGCCATCAACACGAATTCCCTGGCAAATCTAACAGTGTTATTCAATCGACAATGTCTTCAACTCATTCGAATCATTCAGAATACCCATTTTGGTGATCCATATCACCCATACTTTGAGTGCTCTGAGCTTCAGAACAAAACTCGAAAATGAAATATGGAAAAAATTAAAACGAAATAATTCATTAGTTATGAGGGCTACATGGGCGATTTTGGTATCAAACTGTAGGTTTTCGAGGTCGCTCTATTCAATAAAAGACCTTTCAGAGCTCTAACTAGCATAGTTTAGATTTTCACCTGTCAAATGGCATTTTTTCAAAAAAATTGAAATTTCAAACCGTCATAGCTCCCGTTTCTTTGGTCACAACCACATGTGGCCTGTATATTGTTAATCAGCATTGTCCAAAGTATCTATATAAACAATAAAATCGATATCGAAAATTCCAACTTTTTGGGTCACAAATGCATAAGGGGTAAGACCCCCTAAAAACACCATATTTGCCATCACCACGAATTCCCTGGCAAATCTAACAGTGTTATTCAATCGATAATGTCTACAACTCATTCGAATCATTCAGAATACCCATTTTGGTGATCCATATCACCCATACTTTGAGTGCTCTGAGCTTCGGAACAAAACTCGAAAATGAAATATGGAAAAAATTAAAACGGAATAATTCATTAGTTATGAGGGCTACATGGACGATTTTGGTGTCAAAATGTAGGTTTTCGAGGTCGCTCTATTCAATCAAAGACCTTTCAGAGCTCTAACTAGCATAGTTTAGATTTTCACCTGTCCAATGGCATTTTTTCAAAAAAATCGAAATTTCAAACCGTCATAGCTCCCGTTTCTTTGGTCACAACCACATGTGGCTTGTATATTGTTAATCAGCATTGTCCAAAGTATCTATATAAACAATAAAATCGATATCGAAAATTTCAACTTTTTGGGTCAAAAATGCATAAGGGGTAAGACCCCCTAAAAACACCATATTTGCCATCACCACGAATTCCCTGGCAAATCTAACAGTGTTATTCAATCGACAATGTCTTCAACTCATTCGAATCATTCAGAAAACTCATTTTGGTGATCCATATCACCCATACTTTGAGTGCTCTGAGCTACAGAACAAAACTCGAAAATGAAATATGGAAAAAATTAAAACGAAATATTTCATTAGTTATGAGGGCTACATGGACGATTTTGGTATCAAACTGTAGGTTTTCGAGGTCGCTCTATTCAATAAAAGACCTTTCAGAGCTCTAACTAGCATAGTTTAGATTTTCACCTGTCAAATGGCATTTTTTCAAAAAAATTGAAATTTCAAACCGTCATAGCTCCCGTTTCTTTGGTCACAACCACATGTGGCCTGTATATTGTTAATCAGCATTGTCCAAAGTATCTATATAAACAATAAAATCGATATCGAAAATTCCAACTTTTTGGGTCACAAATGCATAAGGGGTAAGACCCCCTAAAAACACCATATTTGCCATCACCACGAATTCCCTGGCAAATCTAACAGTGTTATTCAATCGATAATGTCTACAACTCATTCGAATCATTCAGAATACCCATTTTGGTGATCCATATCACCCATACTTTGAGTGCTCTGAGCTTCGGAACAAAACTCGAAAATGAAATATGGAAAAAATTAAAACGGAATAATTCATTAGTTATGAGGGCTACATGGACGATTTTGGTGTCAAAATGTAGGTTTTCGAGGTCGCTCTATTCAATCAAAGACCTTTCAGAGCTCTAACTAGCATAGTTTAGATTTTCACCTGTCAAATGGCATTTTTTCAAAAAAATCGAAATTTCAAACCGTCATAGCTCCCGTTTCTTTGGTCACAACCACATGTGGCTTGTATATTGTTAATCAGCATTGTCCAAAGTATCTATATAAACAATAAAATCGATATCGAAAATTCCAACTTTTTGGGTCAAAAATGCATAAGGGGTAAGACCCCCTAAAAACACCATATTTGCCATCACCACGAATTCCCTGGCAAATCTAACAGTGTTATTCAATCGACAATGTCTGCAACTCATTCGAATCATTCAGAAAACCCATTTTGGTGATCCATATCACCCATACTTTGAGTGCTCTGAGCTACAGAACAAAACTCGAAAATGAAATATGGAAAAAATTAAAACGAAATATTTCATTAGTTATGAGGGCTACATGGACGATTTTGGTATCAAACTGTAGGTTTTCGAGGTCGCTCTATTCAATAAAAGACCTTTCAGAGCTCTAACTAGCATAGTTTAGATTTTCACCTGTCAAATGGCATTTTTTCAAAAAAATCGAAATTTCAAACCGTCATAGCTCCCGTTTCTTTGGTCACAACCACATGTGGCTTGTATATTGTTAATCAGCATTCTCCAAAGTATCTATATAAACAATAAAATCGATATCGAAAATTCCAACTTTTTGGGTCAAAAATGCATAAGGGGTAAGACCCCCTAAAAACACCATATTTGCCATCACCACGAATTCCCTGGCGAATCTAACAGTGTAATTCAATCGATAATGTCTTCGACTCATTCGAATCATTCCGAATACCCATTTTGGTGATCCATATCACCCATACTTTAAGTGCTCTGAGCTTCAGAACAAAACTCGAAAATGAAATATGGAAAAAATTAAAACGAAATAACTCATTAGTTATGAGGGCTTCATGGACGACTTTGGTATCAAAATGTAGGTTTTAGAGGTCGCTCTATTCAATAATAGACCTTTCAGAGCTCTAACTAGCATAGTTTTGATTTTGACCTGTCAAATGGCATTTGTTGAAAAATTGGGAATTTCAAACGGCCATAGCTTCCGTCCCTCTCGTCGTATTCACCATGGGGTCATTTTTTGGTAATCAGCATATCTCACAGTATGACTGTGCAAAATATGAGTGATTTCAAAAATCTCAATTTTTGGGTGAAGAATGGTCAAGGGGTATGACCCCTTAAGAACACCATATAAGTCAATAAAGAAAGTATCCAAATGTTTGATGATTTCTGGGTAAATTCCATAGACTCGTATCATCAACATAATCCTCTAGCCTGTTTTACAAGGCACAAAGGATCTCGAATGCCAATTTCAATCAAATCCGCTGAATATTTCACAAATAGTTTGACGAAACAATTCGACTGGTATCATCCAGGTGAATCGTAATCAGTTTCTAGATCCATTCACAGACGAATTAAGGTGTGAAACTATGTCGACGCTATTTCCTCGTATTCCCTTGGACATTGTTGCACGTCGTGAGATCTGACAATGTACCCGCTTTTGTCTCATACCTTTGATAAAGTGTTATTTGTTTCAGCTAAACACCGAGGCAATTCCTTTAATAGTCATCAACAAATGGAACCTCCATTTTAGGCTCGTTGAAAACGAGGGATATAGTATACATCGTTAGCGTTCGGAAGGCATCTTTCATCTTTGTTTGATGCCGCCAGGGCTATTTAAGCTTCCATGAAAATTCACAAAGGTTTTTCACCGGCGATAACATTGTTGCACGGCAGACAAGGAAAAAGGAATATTTTATTGAGTTCCGTTCGATATTCAAGGCAACTTCAATACCAGTAAATTTTATATGCCGATGTTTTCAAAGCGAGTTTGATTTGAATTTGCTCGAAAATAGTTTGCTTTGATCTCGCACTCGAAGAACTAAATTTCCACTTCTTTGAAATGGGCATCAATAAACTGCATGGCTTTCATAACCCAATAATGATTTTCAATCAGTCTTTAGACCGATATTTCAAGTCATACTATCAGAACGATAACAAACAAACCCCATCATGCGTGCTGTGCTAGTCCAAAAAAGTCCTCCAACAAATTGATCTTTATCCAAGGAACAACTACCATCAGAATAATGAAAGACCAACAAATGAAGATACGGTAACAAGTTTGTCTAAGGGTGTCCCTACACAGATTGTGGTCTTTCAGCGGAAGAGCTCATTAGCTATAACAAATGGATAACATTAAATTTTCAATTCCTGCGAGTCTTTTCTCTTCGCTGGATTCATTATAACCACCCCCTTCGCTGCTAAATACAAAGTTTCATCTTACCGCCGAGGAGGTAACATCTTCCCATGAGTTTTATCATTCTCATTCCGATCTAATCTCCATATTATGTTCTTAGGATACGTAGATTCTCAAGGAGGAGGCTGTAATTCACAGTTACTTCGTGAACAATCTCGTATACATTCCCATACAGATTATTCGCGGGTGCCTAACCACTCATCCTTCCGCGAAAGGCACTGCGAAGCTCTGAAATAGAGCAAATGCGAGCCTAAAAATATGCTAAAGGGCTTCATACACTCCACGATCTTCAATAATAATAAATGAGTGTTCCTGCAAGGGCGTAATATAAGTTTCATTCGGTTGCCATTAAAAGTGACAATTTTAATGACAGCAAACAATGTTGAAATTGATTGCTTACGTGGAAGCGTGTTGAAAATATTTTTAACATTAGTGTTAAAAATATTTTTAGAACTCCATTTTCTTATGATAAAATCATTATTAGAATCCTCAGCACCATCAGTACTTGTAGAAACCGAAAGTACAATATTGGATGATGATGATCCAAATCTGTTGAGGTTGGGAGAATTTTTTCAGCAATGACATTTCTATATGCAATGGAATGATCAACATAGCCCTCGGCTACCGTCGTAGACTTCCATCCACCATGTTTTTTTATATCCGTAATATTTGCTCCTGATTCTGCTAGCAATGAAGCGGAGGATCTTCGAAAACAGTGTCCTGTATGTGTATATTGCTTTGGTTCTGGCAGTTTGAGGAATTCGGCAACAATAGATGGAATTTTTCCAAATGTATTGATACAAACTGGATTGGCAGTGCATTTATTATTCATGTATTTCGCGAAAAAACGACGATGTTTGATGACAGAAGTGCGCAGTGCAAAGTACTTATGAAAATAGTCAACATACTTCCCAATAATACTGAAAGAACGACTGACTTTCGTTTTTTTGTTTGGAAGTTGTATAACCATTGATTTATTTGTTATTTCGATGTCTTCCACTGATAAATTACACAATTCTTCACGCCGACAGGCTCCAAATAATCCGATAATAGTTGCAACCTTAACCATCAAGTATTTCTCATCTGGTGCCTCATTTATAAACTTTTCAACTTGTTCTCGAGTGAGAATTCTCGATATTTTGGGACGATATCTTTCACTTTTCCGTTTTAATATGCTATCACCTCAAAATATTTACTAACATCCACACCATTTTCAACAAGGGCGCTCGATTCTATCATTGAAAATTTGCTCCACAAAGTTGATGAACTCCAAATTTTTGATTTTTCTTCAAAGTATGCCAGGAAAACAGGTTCACTGAAGTTCCCTTCCACATTTTTCAATTTACACCAGGCCAGGAAATTGTTATATGCAATATCGTACTGCTGAACAGATTTTTTAGGTAGGAGTTCCAGATTTGCTCTTCTTGCAGACTCTTCAATATCCACAGGAACAACCAAATCGTCACTTTTATTGATAATTGGACTCTCGACAAACATATTAAGCAGTTAAAAACCCAAGACGAAAATTGGACAGGAACGAAATTTAAATGACAGCGTCTTTTCTCATTTGTTAGTAATTATAACGTTGGCAACGTTTGCCATTCACAACAACCTTTTGATTATTTGAATATAAAAGTGCATTTTGAAGTTTATTGTCATTGCAAATTCGCCCATTTCATTATCAAAATAGGGCAGTTGTACAAAAAACATTGTATGGTATTTGTGTTAAAAGTCACTTTTAACACTCATATCATGAATAACTATTAATCAAAAAATTATGGCGCGTTTTTTTAATCGGCGGTTTTGGTCTCAGATGATCACCCTGTGTATAACTTTTCAGTTATTAGTTAGACTTGTCAATTGTTTGGATATCCAATAGTTATTTTTCTCAAATGTGAACACATCATGTTATTTTTCACGTCCAATGCAAAAATACTCGATTTTTGAGCCCAATCTGCATGAAACGAAAGGGAATCTAACAAGATTAAGCGAAATTTCAGTTATTCTACGCGAGCCCGTCCCGGAAACCGGAGTCGCGAAGTGGGTGCCTAAATCATTCGCGAAAATTCAAAAATTTTTCCCGCAAACATTGAATCAGCACCCCATTGGCAATTCGAGTCGGAAAACTAGACATTAAAATGTGCCCGGAGACCTCGTCGCATCCTCGGCAGCCCACAGTTTTCATTTAAACGATATTGGGTTAGAAAATTTACATAGATGATTTGATTTCTGCCATTTCCCACCCCGCGTCGAGATGTGATGGAAATCAATAAAACGGCAATTTCGAAATCAGAATTTTCTGTAGGTATTTCCGTTAATCTCGAATTTTCCTGATTTCTGCGATCCCCGATATATTCGCTGATAGAATTGGGAAATTTGAGAGGTTCTTCGGAAATACTTTTCTTATTGCTCGCGCCTCTCTATAGAAACGGAATTTCCAATCGAATGAACGGATCCTTGGGATATCAATTCTACTGGGATGACTCAGTTTCAAGATAGCGTCAAATAAAATGAAAAACTGACTTGAAGTAGCGACATCCTGAGAGCTCATTCATCGATTCATCCAGTTTCAAAGAGTCAATGCAGGATTGGAAAATTTGATCAGAAAAAGAGATGAATGTTCTTAACTGTTCAATCTTACCATTGCTCAAATCGAGCCCCACCAACTTCTATACAATGATATAAATGGAGCTCAAATTTCTGCCTCAGATTCTGGAGCTCTTTACAACAATCTTCATTCAGCAGGAAAAACCAGAAGGTTCAAACCACAGTTGAAATTTTTTTTATGTTGTGGTTTTCACGAAAAGGAATATCCTGTAATGTTCGGAGAACATCGTGAGAACCAAGGGCAAGCAGGTAGGAATTGGTGTTCTTCTTGAATTTCTGGAGGTTATATGCCTCGGGGAACACCTCCCTAGGCAATGTGTTCCAAAGCCTCGCTGTTCGTTGGATGAACGAGTCTTTGAAGAGAGATGTTCTGCAGGTCTCCAAAGTTACCACGAAGGGGTGTGAAGACTTAACTTGACGGGTTAGTCTGGAAGAGACTGCCAGAGGGGGAACGATTGCTGATAATTCAGAAGAGCATCGCCCATGAAAATATCTATAAAATAGAGACAGATTGCCCAGTTTTCTACGGTGTTCCAGAGATATGAGCGAGCTTGTAAGCGAGGCATCACCGACAAGACGAATTGCCCTTTTTTGTACGGAATCCAAGAAACCAAATGTCTGCTAGAAGCCACAAAACTACTCCAGTCCAAACTTCCGCCTCAGATTCTGGAGCTTCTTTCAACAATATGCAGTAGAAAAAACCAGAGGTTTGAAACCACAGTTAATCAGAAATCACATTCCTGCTGGAAGTCACAAAACTGCCCCAGCTCATTACCGTAGGAAAAAATGGGCGGAAGTTTGAAGAAAATTCCTCACTAATGATGATAGCCGATAAGTAATGGCGACTACCCAGCTTGAAATATTGAGAATGAGAATTAATGCGTCTGCAAAGTTCATAATTGCATTTACCAGGACCCTCCCAGCAGATTGTTCTGCATTCGAAAACCGTCTTGGTTTTCCTTTTAATGGATTCTCTTTTATCAAACTTTTTCCCGGTTTTTTGCGAGTTCCTTGCCACCCAAATGACGGTAATTTTTAAGGCTATTCTTACAATCAGGATTGGGCGAATTGAATTCAGCAATTCTGTGTTTTCTTTGCTTATTGAAGCTACCTACTTCTCACACCTTTGTTTGTTGATTTCGTGAATTTCAAGACTTTATTTAGCTACCCACACTTCGCATTGTGAGCAGGCGATGAATTACAACAAGGTTTTTCGCTACTTGTTAATGAATTTTACATATTAATGAACTCAACCGAGGCCGATAGCCTTCGAGTAACAAAATGCTGGAGGTGGCGGTTCAATTAAAATATATTTACAACGATTTCTTCCATTGCATCATTGAGCCTTTTGCGAATCGATTTTCAGATGGATAAAGATACAAGTATTCTTTCAACGTTCATTTTTATTAGTCCATTAACGTTCGGAACTTATGATAATAATTAATAATACAATTAAATACAGACTACAACCTGCACCTTCACCATTTTGTTACTTCAAGCGCTATCATAATTTGAACCTCTACTCCTCTACTGCTGCACATCTTTTATGAAGGAATAGAAATATTGTTTTCCTGACTTTATTACTTCATAGACTGTTCTGCCTCATTAACAAAATTACCTACAGTTTTGAAACCACCTGCTCTTTGAAACTTGAATCTTAAACTGAACGAAAGTGATTTGTGGATGGAACCTGGCTAAATGAACTGCTCCACATGAGTTAGGGATATTGACTTAAATTGCAAAAACTGAAGTTAAAGAAAGATTTCAAGATGCAAATTATTTTAGCCTGTATGTCCGCAGCGTGTACACGGTGATTAAAAATCCAGTAAAATTAACGAAATTTTATTCCCAGAGAAATCAAGCATTTTGAGACTATGAATACAATGTATGGCCTCCACGGGCATCAATAACAGCTTGACATCTTCTTTGCAAACTACACACGAGGTTGTTGAACATTTCTTGAGGAATTTGGTGCCATAAACGGGGCAGAAGCTCTCTCATATCATTTGAGGATTTTGGGGTAGGTTGATGATTATCTCATCTTCTTTGGAGCATATCCCGTGCATTTTCTATGCAAATCAAATCTGGTGAGAGCGGAGGTATTGGTAAATGTGGAATACCAAGCTCCTCGCGCGCATTCTCAACTATGGCTGCAAGGTGCGGTCGTCTAGAAATTGGAAAGTTTCACCAATAGCAGCGTGAACATTTGACACAACATTGTCAATGACATGCTCCCTATAGAGTAAGGCGGTCATATTCCCAGAACAAATGTGTAGATCTGTGCGCCCGTTGAAACATATCCCGGCCCATACCATAACACTACACCCTCGGAATGGATGGACTTCTTGGACATAGCGACGATTACGCGGTATACGTGGGATTGTCCATATTCGAGAATCTGAAAATCGTCCATATCTGGATTCATCAGTGGAAAGGACACTACGCCATTGATCGTTTCAATTGATATGTTGCCTTGCCCATTCCAGTCTTTGACGCTTATGGTCACGTGTTAATGGAACTCCTCTTAATGGACGTCTAGAACCTAGATTTACCTCTCTCAAACGTCGTCTGATGGTTTCGATGGAAACTTGGACCCCATCTGCATTTTGAAGAGTATTCCGTAGCATTCTACACGTACATGTAGGGTTTCTTCTCGCCGAAACGGTGATGAAACGATCCTGAGCATCAGGTGTTGTTTTTCGTCGCCCACCAAGCCGTGGTCTTTCCAACACGGAACCTGGCTGACTTTGAGCCTTTCCGCTACAACAACCTGAGTTAGGCCACCCTGTAGCATTCCGATAGCCCAATTAGCCTCAGCGTTTGTCAATTTACATTGGCATTTTCAGAAAACTGGTTTCAAATCGAAGCCGTTGATAAACTGACTTCATTTCAAAATAAGAACATTCATGAAGCATATGCAAAGAACCAAACTTCAGAAAAAAGGCGACCAGATTGACGAAATGTCTCATACTGATTCTTATTGGATCGATTCAAGTTGTTATTGAATTTTAAATTATTTCACAGCGATTTTCTCGAAGATCACATTCTTTTAAAAACGATTGAATACGTTATCCCTAACTCTTGTGGAGCAGTATATTTCTTTGAGATACGTAAGTCGAGCCATTAGTACCTTTTAAAAGGGGCCAGTGTGCAAATAGCTATAATTGTAGTAGATAATTATGTCCTTGGGATTTCTTCGGTTCATTCTCGATTGCTACCAGTCATTAACAATCTGATATCACAAACAGTCTTCGGTTAGTAGTCCCATGTTTCAGTACGCCATAACACAAATAATGCTCCCTAGAAGAGGGACTAACTGAGCTCCAGAGGGAATATAAACGGAATGGTATTTGCATAATATTTCAACACCGAAACACGTGCGAACAACCACAGCGGAACATAACCTACAAACAGCTGACAATTGGTTATATGGATATATTCGGTTCGTCATTCATACGTCCTGATCGATGGAGCAAATGTTGACATATGGCTTCGGGGAATGGGTTATATTGGATGATGTGAAATTCAAAAATGAATTAGATGCGGTCGTATGATTCGCCGCTTCGAATCGGATGAATATGCCGATGTTATCTGTCCCGAATTACTTGCGGATTTCCCTCGTTTCGGAGGAACAGGAGCCTGATGAATTTTAATGAGCGCAGTCGGCGATTATAGTATCGGAATTCATAGATCCATGTCCCGCATGGTGTCCGGAACCTTTTTTTCTAACTAATCCAAAACAGGCACGTAGCCAGGATTTTCTTTCGGGGGGGGCCCACAATAAGTAAACATTGCAAATTTTGTCAAATATACAGGCATTTTTTGATATATACAGGCATTTTTCGATATTTCGGGGGGGGCACGGGCCCCCGAGCCCCCCCCCTCGCTACGTGCCTGATCCAAAAAGTAAAGGGTCGAAGGTATGCTACGTGAACCTGCAATAAGGACTGAACGAGAATTAATTCGCCATCACAAAAACGCCTATATCTCTTGAACCAATTGAGAAAAATCAAAATTTGATCATGGTTAGCTTTGTTATGAACGTCAGAAACATGTTGGATTTACTTCATAGATATTCCAATTCTCTGTCGCAAAATGTCAAGCGAAGTGAAAACACGAGAGTTTATAGTGAAACTTTTTCAAAATAATCAAAACTGGAGCTTCAGAAGAATCGCAAAAGAGGCTCGCGTTCGTCCGGAAACGGTATCAAGAGTTGTTAAGCGCTTCAACGAATATCTTACAATAAACCGCAAGGAAGGAACCGGGAGGAAAAAGGGGTTTCATAGCCCAAAAAAAGTGAAGAATGCCATCAGCCCTTTTCAGAAGAATCCTAACCTTTCAGGACAGAAAGTGGCCCAAATAGTGGGTTGTTCGCAGTCAACTCTAGAAAATCAAGTCGAGTTGTGGGCTTAGAACATACAAAGTGCAGAAAGTGCCAGATAGGAACGCTGTGAAGAATCAAGAAGCGAAATCAAGAGCAAAGAAATTAAAAAAAGATTTCTTGAAAAATTTTTCCTGTTGCGTGATGGACGACGAAACCTATGTCTTGGCTGATTTCTCACAACTTCCAGGTCAGGAATTTTATTCTGCAGATTCTCGTGGGAATGTTGACGAACAATTTCGCATGAAAAACAAGCAAAGTTTTCCAAAAAATTCCTAGTTTGGCAAGCAATTTGCACTTGTGAGAAAACGAGCAAATTTTTTGTTGGCCAAGGTTGTTGACTCGAAGATATACATCAAGGAATGCTTGAAGGAGCGACTTTTACCATTTTTACGTGAGCACGATGTGTCAACAATCTTTTGGCCAGATTTAGCTTCATGCCACTACAGCAAGGCCACCAAGGAATGGTACGAAGCTATTGAGGTGGTTTTTGTCCCCAAAGAGGCCAATCCACCAAATTGCCAAGAACTCAGGCCAATCGAAAGATATTGGGCCCTGGTAAAAATAGAATTGAAGAAGACTTAGAAATCAACGAAAATATTAGCGGAATTCAAGCAAAGGTAGAAGACAGCATCCCAGAAAGTGACTGAGAACACCATAAGAAGCATGATGGGAAGAATTCCAGAAAAAATCCATGAATTTTGTTGGGTTCTTTATTGTGAAAACAGTTTTCATGAAAATAAGAAGATGATTCGAAAATTAGTTTGATTTTCGAAATCGGTCCAGTGGTTCAAAAGATATAAGCGTTATTGTGATAGCGAATTTATTCTCGTTCAGTCCTTTTTCCGACTAATGAAAAATACACATCTATTTGAGGTTTATTAGAATTCACAGAGAGTTCAATTCTTAGAGCAAATAGCCATTGTCCTTCTCAGTTTTGTTCCCAGCACAATTGAATTTTTTGCACAGTTCTAAGATGGCATATTCAATTCAAATACCTTCAAATTATGCACCTTTAAGTGTTCGGTTACATAAATTCCAGAAATTCCAAGTCCATGTGGAAATACAAATAGTAAGAGAGTAACAAAACTTCAGCGGCGAGAAATGCCTATAATTGAGGATCTCAAAAAGTTGTAACACTCAAAAATTCGAGGAATTGTGCAGGCAGATCGTATATTAAAAATTAATATCGTGCCTAAATAATTGCATGAACTGGATGGGAAGGGGCTATAGGATATGAAAAGTTCCATAATAAAGTACGGTGCAAAGTTTTCCAGTTTATCACATGAGGGAATTGGAGAAGTAATGAACCAGAGCTTGTGTAATTGAATAAATACTGCCCAACTTTCGTCCAACTTTAATGAAGTATACGTATTTGTTTCACCCACTCCAGCACGTGCGGGCTGGTTTTATAAATCAATATATACTTGTTGGTTGGAAATTATTGCTTCGAACGTATACAGCACAATGGTTGGAGTAGTCTAGCCTGTTTCGGGAGCTTTCTTACTATTGGAAACTAACAGATTCATTTAGGAAGGACGTAAGTATTCTGTGGGTGACTCCACTGACAAAGAAACTGCAACACCCAAAAGGGTCTGTTTGAATTTCAATATTTTTTCGTTAAAACATAGATAGTATAGCAAGAAGTAAATGATTAAAATTTGGGGAAAAAATGTTGAATGTTTTTTCATGAAAACATTTTTCGTTACATATATAGGGTTCTGCAATAGTGCGAAAATCTTCCATAGCTGCCGAACCAGACATCTCAGAGATTTCGTTGGATAAAAGACCTTCATTTCTGAATCTCAGGAAATATTATTTTCTGATATACATAAATTTTATGCAACAAATGGATGATTTTTTTAATGGATCACCCCATATATTTTCATATATTCTCAATGACCTCCATTACCTCTTTCATGGCGCAAAATCTTAGGGACATTTTTACAACAGTTCGGATCTTATTCGAAGAAAACTGCAACAAGGTGAGGGAAAAGCAGTTCAGTAAAAGTCTTCTGAAGTAATGAGCTTCCATATGCCATTAAAACTGAGTGACATACCGTTGTCATCATGACCTGCCATCATATGAAGCTTTTAAAATGTGTTAAAGAATCCAATATTGAATGAATCACGATCCAAATTTTGTGGTTGTGCATTGGGTTGTCTGAAATGGGGCATTTATCATGGAAAAGGCTAACGAATGACGAAATCCTTCAACTCCCTGTGGCCGTGGAGTTATGAAACACGTCGATGTTATCATAAAACAAGATCAGAGTAGCCAGATATTTTATTCATTACACTCCTGACTTCCAATTCTCATACTGTATTCAACGATTTAATATTATATTCAACTACAGCTGCTTCAGTTCATTTAAAATTCAGAGCTAGATTTACGTCGGCTGGCTTTAAGCTATCGCATTTTCTTCTCCACGCACGAAATACGAGTATACGCGAATTATTCACAGAATTGCGACAACTTCGAGGCCTTTCCACCCTCATGTTTATAATACGTATATCACGGGTTTGTTTACTTCTGCTGCATAAAGCATCGAGGAAATTTTCGGCTGGAAAACATGGTGAGGTCAGACGAAATGATGACGATACTTTCACGAGGTGGAAGATTTGACAGTTGGTCGAATCTGGCTAGTCTGTTTTATGTGGGCCATCTTGTATATGCACCACACAAATTGTGAATTTTTTGTAGTGCTTTCACTGCTCCCCAAATGTTCACAAGTTTTGATATTCTTTTGAAAGTTGAATTATCATTGAACATTGATCGATCCTATTGTGGAGCAGTGAATATACAGGGTCCTACAATAGTGCGTTCTTCTTCCAAAGCTGCCGAACCAGACATCTCAGAGATTCCGTTGGAAAGTAGACCTCTTGTACGTTCATTTCTGCATCTCAGGAAATTATTCTCTGATATACAGGGTGTCCCCGATAAATGTTATTCAACAAATGGATAATTTTTTCAATGGATCACCCCATATATTTTCACATATTTTCAATGACCTTCATTACTTCTTTCATGCCGCAAAATCTTAGGGACATTTTTCCAACAGTTCAGATCTTATTCGAAGAAAACTGCAAGAAGGTGAGGGAAAAGCAGTTCAGTAAAAGTCTTCTGACTATTTCCAGAAGCGATAGTAACATGAATTTGAACTAAGAGTTTTTTAATTGAAGGATTTGCCTTGACATGGTTCCAAACGATCAACCTGTCCTGATGCCACGCAGGAGGCACTGCGTGGCATCCTTAACATTGAATTTCGGAAAGATGAGTATGAGTAACTTCGGTAGTGTAGTTGGTTATTACGTTGGACCGGAAATTCAAAGACGCGTGTTCTACTCCCGCTCGAAGTGAAAATTTTTCCGGAATTCGAAAATTGTCTGTTTACCGATTAATAATTTTCTCTTATATACATTTTACAGACGCTAATTTCCAATTTAAATATACTATTATGAAAACACACTTTTTGTATTTTTTTCAGATTTTAACAATGAGTGGAGTGGGTTGACGTAGACTACCCCTATCATTTTTGTTAACTCAATTTGAAGAAATACTTACGCAAAGAGCCTGTTTTGGTTAGAAACTTTTCCATCTCTTGTATTTCTCTCATAAAATGTAGGTACCATTTTGAAATAAAAAATTGAATGTAAATCATTACGTGTCGGGTATAGAACGACACATAATGATTTACATTTTATTTTTTCATTTCAAAACAGTACATTTCACGAGAAAAATACAGAAGTTTCCAACCGAATATCTAAGGCTATCCGAATTAAGTTCAATCCTAGTCGTTGAGTAAGTTTTTCTTTAAATTTCATTTTTTCGGCATCTTTTGACCCAATATTTATATAACAAACTACCCTTTATTTTAAACAAGGAATCACCTCCTCAAATTTTTCGGTCTTGTTTTGAAACACCATGTATAACTCACATCTAAATATGGTTAAAAATAAATATTCAAATACTCAAGCTCCCATCGATTCATACAAATATTTCACAAAGTAATAAATGCGGGATGTACATAAAAATTTCTACAAAAGTACCCTGATTATCGCAATTTGATTTTCAAGCGAGCTCTTATAGATCTGAATGAAAGCAGCTTATGAGTTTTCAAAGTACTTTCCGCGTACGACTTCGATATTATTGGATCGATGATAATGAGCATAATTTTACAGGTGGTATGTTTCGCACGTAACCAATGTTTTTGGCATTAAATATGCTTTCGTTTACTATTTTTCAATAAATATTTCACACTTTAATTTGACCAAGTATTGTATATTTGAAAATTTCCGTTCCTTACCTTGGATTTTTTCAGAGGAAGAAGAACATAAATTAGACAACTTGGGACATTTTCCAGTTTCCCAAAGTAAAAAGTATTCGAATTTCAATTAATCAGAGTTATTCGATAATCCAAAATTTCCCGTAAAATAATCACTAAGAAAAGCTATCAAATATCCGTGCATTGATGGCGCTTCCGTTGAGCCCCCCTTTAATTCGTTTTTAATTAAAGTTAGTATGGTTCAGACGTTTCCGAAGATCCTGTCCCGTACACTCGGCATGGAAGTTAGACAGGACCAGAGACCAGAGGAAACGAAAACCAGAACACACTTTGAAGGCCCCTTTTTGTGCGAAGTTTGGTAATTACTTCGCAGAGATCCGATTCTGGGGCATTACCTTGTCAACTCGGTCTCCCGCCCTTTGGATTAACCGATTCCCCAATCAATTTTGCGTCAGAATAAAGTTTTCCTTCACGGCAACAAAGGATTCATGAATTCTTTCATGAGCTGACATGTCGGGCAGCTTAATTAGAGGATGGTGGGGCATCAGCATTCTCCAATTACCTACGCGACGTGTTAATGAATTCCCGCCATGCAGGTTCCTTGTAGATATATCCCATAGGTCATTTCGGCTTGTTCCTCATGAACGGATACGCTCCGAACTAGTTCGGAGCGGTCAATCGTCGGGTTACAAGTTGTAGTCGCTTTTGCCATCGTTTAAAAGCAAAAGGAATGATCCGAAAGGTAGAAAAGGTATGAACTGAAGCAAAGAGACGTCGAACGCCATTTTACACGTGTGAACAACTGCTCTAAAAGCACAGTTTGAATCTAATTGTGACTGGCGATGAAAAGTCGGTCCATTATAATGATCCAAAACGTCGAGCAACTTCATCATCAACTGTCAAGCCGAATATTCATAGCAATAAGATCATGATGTGTCTTTGGTGGTAATAGCTGAGGGTGCTGTATTATGAGCTGCACCAATCGAAATGAGCACCAATCGGAATAAAAAAACAGGAGAGGTTTACCGATAACAATTGATGCATTTGAGACGATCGTTGCGAGAAAAACGGCCTCAAAACGGTGAGAGACAGAGACAAGACAAAGTTATATTGCAATTGATTTTGAAACAATTCCTACTAAGTCTCTTTTCGATAAATCAGGATGTTCTTCCAATTCTTTTCGAAAAATGTTCAAAATTATATCTTTCTCTTCGGCAGAGAAATGCGACCTTTTGGACCATTTTTGTGGTGGTCACCACATATCACCCTCAGATGCAGTATCCGTTTCCGCATTCGACATTGTTCTATAAACACTATATACACTTTGTCAAAAGATTTTCCAACACAATACACTTCTCACAACAAAATCTATAAACACTTTGAACAGCTAGACCTTCACATCAGTAGCTCTAGGTATTTTAACTGGTCGCGTCAATTGAAAACATCGATATTTATGCAAATCAAGATGGCTTTAACTCATTGAGGAAAAGGACCCAAATCTGGTGTTTCCTGGAATTACCTTGTCGGAACTTTGAGCAGCTGACAGAGACTTTCGTACAAAATAATATAAAATTTTGGACCGAAACTGAATATATTTCGGATATTACAAGTAAATAACCAATATAAATTTGGACAGAGATCTTTTACGAGTCTTTTCAATTGAAAACTTCGATATTTATGCAAATCAAGACGGCTTTCACCCATTTGGGAAAAGGACCAAAATCTGGTGTTTCCCGGAATTACTTTGTCGGAATCCTGCAAGATTCCGACCCAAATCTCAAAACTCTGGTGTTTCCTGGAATTACCTTGCCGCAATCTCGAGCATCCGAAAAAGAAATTATTTAGTGGATAATAATATAAAAACAAAACAAAATAAAAAATAGGGTACGTCGGATATAAAATGTTTATGACAGTTGCAAATCATAACAGAAATTTTGCACTAGAGTTACTGAGGAAAAAAGTTCTAATGTGGGAATTGCTGACTCAAATTATTGAATCATTTCTATCCACATTTCCACAGTCCGTTCCGAGTACGATCCTGGCAATCTTTTCGGGCGTTAAAAGGGAGCGTTGTTATGACCGTTTGACGAATAGGAGCTTTATTGTGCGCAAACCAGACGATTTTGTTTGTTTACAAAGCTCCTTCTTATATTTGAACGGACTATAGGTGACCATTATTATATTATCTCTATTAACCTCTTAGGAAATATTCCGGTGAGAAAATTTCTCCATTGCGCAGAATGTTGGGACAAGTTCCAACCTCAAAAAGATGTTTTATTTCCCAGATTGTTTATCCGTCGCAAATCCTCGACGAACCGTCATTCCGTGCAAACACAGCAGCAATTAATTCAATAACGACAGGGCGAGAGGGGCAGATGGAAAAACAAACGCGGCTCTGAAACGAAAGATTTTACTTTACAACAGGAGCTTAGACGAAATCCAGCTCACGGCGCTTCAGCTTCATTTTTCACGGAGGAACACGATCCCGGTGTTATTCGTTTCAGTTTGTGATATTACCGGAAACGAAAAGAGAAGAATACGTTCAGAGAAAAATGATATCCCTTGTCCGGATTTCAGCTTGATGTGTTGCATTCGTAAAACATCTCAATGTCGGGCTAAATGAAAACCGCAGCTTCTCCTCCGGTTATTTTACAATTAATTCTGCGGTTCATGATGTTAGTAGGGGCCACACACACTACGCTAGAAACACGGCAGTTTCGAGAAATAGGTTTCCATCGATGGAAAACGGCGATTCTCATTTTTGGACACTACCAAGAAGGATGTATAAAGGAATTACAGTGTACCTACTCCTGTGGTTTAGGCAAGAGCAAATAGTAGAGAGAGTTTTCGGAAAGAAAGAAAGTTTATTTTGCCTAATAAACTTATTACATCGCTGAGTATTACCTACTAACATTATTACCAGTAGGTACGCGATATTGAATCAATAATACGAGGATGTATTGATATCTAGTTAGCCTATACCAGTTCCATGCATAAAAAAATATTACGATACCATATCAACGAACAATAACTTATTCGAAGTGTCAGTGTAGAGTTCGACGTCAAAAAAGTAAACCAGACTCACGCAATAAATTTAAAAAAAGATGTCCACCGAAATTGTAAAACTCGAAAAATTGGAGTATCGAGCCATCATCAAGTACCTGTATTCAAAAGAGTTAAGAGGTAAGCAGATTTACGAAGATATGCTTAATACCCTTGGTGATCAATGTCCTTCGTATGCGACTGTGAAAAATTGGACTGCAAGCTTCAAAAGAGGTAAATTTTTTATTGAAGATGATGACCGATCGGGAAGGCCAGTTTCTGTGTCAGTCCCCGAAATATCGATGCAGTTCATGACTTGATTTTATCAGACCGTCGAATTGGGCTAAAACGGATATCTGAAGCACTGAAAATTTCATACGATGAACGCGTTCATTATATAGTTCACGTCAATTTGGACATGAGAATAATTTCTGCAAAATGGATCCCCAAATGTTTGAATGTTGACCAAAAGCGAGCAAGGGTAGAAGCATCTCGTTCGATCTGTGCTCGATTTGAAAACGAAGTAGACTTCTCAAACCGAATGGTCACTATGGATGAGACTTGGGTTCATTTCTACGATCCAGAAACAAAGCAACAATCCATGGAATGGCGACACTCTGGTTCTCCAAGACCTAAGAAGTTTCGTGTCCAAAAATCTGCTGGAAAAGTTCTTGCTTCAGTTTTTTGGGATTGCCATGGAGTGATCATGATTGATTTTTTTGATAAGGGTAGAACAATAACTGGAAATTAGTATTCGACATTGCCGATCACCTACAGGAAAAAATTTAAGAGAAAAGACGCGGAAACTTATCCAAAGGTGTTTTGTTTTTATGGGACAACGCCCTAATACACAAATCTCATGTTGCCATGCAAAAAATTCGTGATTTAGGGTTAGAATTACTAAATCCCCCCTCTTATTCACCAGATTTGGCTCTGTATGACTATCAACTCTTTCCTCAACTGAAAAAAGTAAGTAATAAAATATTTTGACATTGAAATTTTGTTTGGTTTTATAGTAGGCTAAGAATTTTTCAATATATCCTCGTAATTCTAAAATTGCCCTATGAGAGTAATACCACATCAAACAATTCAGGAAAAAACACGAAACTAAAAAGAGAAATCCCAAGCGAAAAATGTGTCCTCTCGTGTATCAGCATTTTCTCTGCCAAATTTATCAAAATGCATTATATGCCGTAGGATTGGCATGTTCCACAACAAGAAATTCGTAATTTGCTTAAGTGGCATATTCACATCAGTTTTTCCATATGTCAAAACTTTAGCAGCAATCCTAGGATTATTTCTGTTCTTCCTGTACGTTACTGGGTGTTTTTGTGTATGGGGCCCTTTAACATAACGCCGTTACGTGCTTGCCAAGCCGGTGTTGTGGCTTCATCTTCAGAGACTACAAACGGTCCGAAGGCATAAATTGTTTTTCGGTCTGGAAGACTGTGTGGTGTGCATCACGAACGAAAATGAAATAACGTTACTCTCCCTGTTTTATTTAAACTGGGATTGCCAACCGGGCATACCTTTCTGAGGCAACAAAGCTTATTAGATACTTGAATCATGTGATACTCGAAAGCAAGGCGTAGGTACGATTATAATTAATGTTGGCATTCATTACTACGCAACCCTCCCGAAATTTCTGCTCAAGTTCAAATTAAAATCGTTATTTTCCAGGAACAACACAAAGACGCTCAAACCTTGTCTTCAACTGAATTACACAGTTGGTTACACAACTGCTATCTTGTTGTTAACAGTTTTGTATCTGAATCTCGAAAAAATCTTAGCTTTTCAGCTTCACAATCGATTTATAGAAATAGTATGTTATCTAATAGAAATATTATGATGGGCGATGGCTATTGTTCATGTCGATAATACTGAGTTTGGTAAATCGTAAAAGTGAATACCAATCATAACATGCGAGTAGAATACTTGAAATTGTCCGCGACTCCTGTATAATTCCTGTTTCAACTTCAGTTGAACTTGTTGAAACTTTGTGTTCACAATACATGCTGTGGTTGTCAGATTGTAGTTTCATAAAACAGTGAATTCAGTGTTCATAATTATTTATTGTGTAGTCACAGCCAAAAAAAATCAATTGCTTCCCTTATTCCGATAGAAAAATACATAATGACGGATGAATGAGTCGTATAAACGATCACTTTTTCTGTGCTATTTCAAATGATGATGGGTGGAATTGTTGAATGTGATGTAACTGATGCCATTCGATATGTGATTAATTCGATAGCTCAATCGGAATCAGATATTCCTACCTTTAATTAAATTCCTACGCAAATTCACAATTATTTGCAGTGAGTTACTTCCTGTTCATTAAAATTTCATAATGTAACAATGATTCAGTTGCTCATTTGATTGTATTTACATATCGCAATGAAACTTCGTGTAATTTAATTAAAAAATGTATATTTTATTGTCTCTCGGGTGAATAACCTTCCTCATCATAAACAATTCAATGAATGTACCTACAGGGTTTTTCACCATATACTTCACATCTTAGTATTTTTTTGTGGTCAATTCAAACATCTAACACAATTTTTTCAACAACTATAGGTCCTACGAAGAACAAAATTTTGATTGAGTTTAAACACAAAAACAAGAACGATTCCTTAGGTGTGCCAAAAAATAAATTGATTCGCTTTCTCAAGCTGTTATTTATTATATTATAATTGACGAAGTGTGAGACCTTTGGGTGAATCTTCACCACAATCTGCCAAAGCTCGTATCGATATCACTCGAAAGGGATTAACTCAGTTTTCCTGTGAAAAATGTGGATTTCATTCCAGAGATAAGATGAAAATTTAAATCTTGAAAACAGAGTTTTCTTGATGGGGAACTGAATCCTTCGAAATTTTAGGTCATAGTGCTTTAAACTTCCTTATGATGGTATACCTGGATCTACACGCTAGCTTGTTACGTTCAATTCTGAGCAAATTCATATTTAAATCCTTTTGCAATTTTCACCATGCAGTGTTTCCTGTATAAATTCGTTCGGGATGATAAATTATAAAAAATTAACATGCTTTTCGATGGTTCCGCGTTCATATATTTCATGCACGCATTCCTTCTATTATAATACTCTATATAGTCGTTCCTCCCCGTATACAACAGACCGAATAATGAAATTTTCAGGATGATCCATCATTATACAGATTATTCCCATCTCTAGTCATCGTTTGCTTCAAGTTATATCCGTTTCCCTTTAATTCTCCTGCAGAGGAAATGATATTCATGAATTTTCGCATAACAAAAATGAATTATATATTTTCATTTCACAATAGTTCCGTTTTCACTTCCTTCTTTAATTCCTTTACTGAGTTAAGTCCCTCCAACGCTTATGAGTACCGCCTTTACTCTCATTCTCAAAATGGAACATTAACAGTTAAAACCTTAATAACTTCCATTATAAGTGCTTCGAATTCGAGATATTTTCGAATTAAGATCATCATTTTAATCGGTTTATGATCGACGCAGTCAGGATTTTGAGATGAGCATTCTTATGAAAGAACTGTATATACGATGGTGATTAGGGCCTATAGATAAAACGAAAACCTTCAGCTTTCATCTACATTAGCATAAGGAAAAATAGGAAGAAATTGCATTTTTCAATAGAAAAAAAGTTGCGTTTCATTTTCTACGATTCCTCCGTTTTCGTTCGATAATTCTATCTATACTCTCCGTCTTTTCTAGTTCGGTTATCACAAACGGCGTTAATAGATTCACTTTCTATCTCTTCACCAGGATAGACTCTTAAAACCATAGTTCAAGAAGGCTTTCGAGAATGATTTTGGGAAACAGAAACCTTACGCATATCTCCCATTGTAAATTCGTTGCTAAGGCGTCAGTATCTAATCTACCCACAATTCTGTCGAATTCCCAGAGTTTGTTCAGCCTGTAGACTTTGCGGAGTGGAGGTCAATAAAATAGCCGCTGTAAAGCCAACCCGCAAATTTATTTGGACCCGAACAATAAGTCAAGGTTTCCCTATTATTGTACTAATCTATAATCCCACCATCTGAGAATAATTCACCTATACAAAGGCCAACCTCTAAAAGCTACTTCGATACAGTTCACCGCAAGGTATGGGCTTTCAGCGGGTCAGATCAGAATTCGATACCTTCATCTCAAACATTTCCATTCGATAAAGTTTCTGTTTCTGAAGTACGTATACAGGGTGAGTCTTTGACTTGTACAGGGTGGGCAAAATTGGTGCTACATGAACTAAAACTTTTTAACCCGAGGAGATAGAGAAAAATGAATGGCACCTTATAGTCCTCTTTTTTCGAGAAACTGATAATGCCATCAACTGCATTCCTCTATCTTCTTTTGTTTCCGAGTTATAGGCCAAAATTTAAATTTGGGCGATTTCAACTTTGGTCATTATCTCCGTTTCTGTTTATGCTAGGATGTTGAAATAAAAACATTATACAGGCACTTTATTGATAGCAATCCAGTGGCGTACTCTGTTTTTTTCTAAGAGGTTCATTTGCTGTGTTATAACATAAAGTTGTGTTTTTTCTTATGGAAACAGTAGTTTGAAATGACTTAGAAAGAATCGCCACTTTTTTCCCGTTTCAGAAATGTATCATATGTCATACATCGCCCTCAGATTCGTTAAGATATTATGAAAAATATGGTTTGTATATGGAATTCAAATTATTGAGTATTAAGTAGGCTGAATCATAGAATTATGTGTCTCTACGCATGGTGTAATTATTATTTCACAGTTGAATCACTTGCTGCCCCACTATTTTCATTCGCTAAAATGAAACATTTTAACATATCATATTTTTCGTAATTTTGGATTATCTACATAATCCCGCCAACGATTATTTCAAATTTCAATAACTGACAGTTGTTTCAAACAGAGATCACACCATCAAGTATTCAACCGTGAAATAATAATTACACCATGAGTAGAGACACATAATTCTATGATTCAGCCTACTTAATACTCAAAATAATTTGAATTCCATATACAAACCATATTTTTCATAATATCTTAACGAATCTGAGGGCGATGTATGACATATGATACATTTCTGAAACGGGAAAAAAATGGCGATTCTTTCTAAGTAATTTCAAACTACTGTTTCCATAAGAAAAAACACAACTTTATGTTATAACTCAGCAAATGAACCTCTTAGAAAAAAACAGAGTACGCCACTGGATTGCTATCAAAAAAGTGCCTGTATAATGTTTTTATTTCAACATGCTAGCATAAACAGAAACGGAGATAATGACCAAAGTTGAAATCGCCCAAATTTCAATTTTGGCCTATAACTCGGAAACAAAAGAAGATAGAGGAATGCAGTTGATGGCATTATCAGTTTCTCGAAAAAAGAGGACTATAAGGTGCCATTCATTTTTCTCTATCTCCTCGGGTTAAAAAGTTTTAGTTCATGTAGCACCAATTTTGCCCACCCTGTACATATGTTATAACTGTAGATTCCTCTCATCAAACGAAACACTTTCTTCCTATATATCTAATCCGGAGGCTGATAACCAGATCCTTCGCCAAATAGTAACTTGCTGTCGGTTAATCTGAAACTTTCAAACATCGCTCAAAATTTCATCTTCTGTTTGACCTGGAATTTGCTGAGCGCGTATATTATTAAGACTTATTTCCGCTGGTCTACCTGCAGATATCGCATAACTGCTGTGTCGTTCCACGGCTCCTCGAGTTTCCGTAATCTTTATTAATGTTCTAATATTGGCGCAAGTGGAAATCTTATTTTCCTTGGCAAATATTCCAGACAAGCCCGTCTGTCGGCTGATAGCCACTCGGGTCTTTGTTTATTTATGTTTTATCTCGAAAAGTGGCGTGCGACATCCTATTTAGGATATTTACGGCAACGCCATCCCTATGATCTCTGCGACCCGATAATCGTCTCGCAAACTCTTTCCGCGTTTTCCGACGTAATTATTTAGACTTGCCGGGGGAAAAGACACTCGTGCCTTTCCAACTACTCATTTTATAAGACTTCTCTCCTCAAAGGAAAATAATTAGATTTTGGAACGGCGGAATTCGCATTTGGGGAATACAGTTAAACTTGGAATTCGCACACTTCGAGTGTACAGAGTGGCGACAAAATTCATTTTTGTAAAAACCTCGGATTGCTAATTGGAGCCGCTCAGTCGTCTTCTTTCCCGATTCGGAAGGGGAATTATACGAAATGTGGAATATCTGTGTGAGCCATTTATGAGGGAGGTGTCAATGACTTATTAAGGATTTTGCCTTATACCGGGTGTGTTTTAGAAGCCATGTTGTTTCGACATTTCTGTTCAGTAAGCATTAGCAAATTATCATGGTAAGAATCACGCCGCAACAATGTTTACAAATTGTTTGAATTTATTTTCAAAATCAGTGTTCTATTCGCTAAATTTATAAAGCACTTTGTGAAATTTATTGTCAACATAATCGTCCATCAAAGCAGCTTATTCGTCGAATAGATTACGGACAACATTTTTCTCCTCTAGATGCAAAAACAACAAGACAAAGAACTGTACGTACAGAAGAAAATGTCGCTGCTGTCTATCCGTCGATTTCACAACAAAATGGACTCTGTGCATCCACCATATGGAAAATTTTGCGTAGAGATCTTGGTATACAACCATACAAGACTCAACTGCTTCAAGAACTAAAGCCACTTGTTGACCATAATAAGCGATTCATTGAAAGAAAGATTTGGCGATAACATTATTACGAGCGTGGCGACATAACTCCAATTTTTTCTTTGGGGTACCAGGTCATATTGATTTATGCTGATAAACCAGAAACAATAGACGCTTTCGCTGGAATAAGGCCTGAATTACTCGAAAAAGTGGTCCAACGTCTGACGTCTCTAGAACTTTCAAAAAAAAAATGTTTCTTCTTGCTCTGCAAACCAGTACTCCACAGCTTTTATTACCTTCTCGTTGGAAGAAACTTTACGACTTATTAAATTTTTTTTTGTTGAGGAAAGAGATGATAGTCGGACGGAGCCAAATCTGATTAATAAGTGGGGTGTTCTAGTAATTCTTTCCCTAAATCACGAATTTTTTGCATGGCAATTTGTGTAGGTAATGGAGCGTTGTCCTGTAAAAACAAAACACCTTTGGATAGCTTTCCGCGTCTTTTCTCTTTAATTTTTTCCGTAGAGTGGTCAGTAATGTCGAATAGAAATCTCCAGTTATTGTTCTACCCTTATCCAAAAAATCAATCATGATTACTCCATGGCAATCCCAAAAAACTGAAGCAAGAACTTTTCCAGCAGATTTTTGGACACGAAACTTCTTAGGTCTTGGAGAACCAGAGTGTCGCCATTCCATGGAATGTTGCTTTGTTTCTGGATCGTAGAAATGAACCCAAGTCTCATCCATAGTAACAATTAGTTTTAAGAAGTCTACATCGTTTTCAAATCGAGCGCAGATGGAACGCGATGCTTCTACCCTTGCACGCTTCTGGTCAACATTCAAACATTTGGGGATCCATTCTGCAGAAATTTTTCTCATGTCCAAATTGACGTGAACTATATGATGAACGCGTTCGTATGAAATCTTCAGTGTTTCAGATACCCGTTTTAGCCCAATTCGACGGTCTGATAAAATCATGTCATGAACTGCATCGACATTTTCGGGGACTGACAAAGAAACTGGCCTTCCCGATCGGTCATCATCTTCAATGGAAAATTTACCTCTTTTGAAGCTTGCAGTCCAATTTTTCATGGTCGCATACGAAGGACATTGATCACCATTTTTCGATTTTCACAATTTCGGTGGACATCTTTTTTTTAAATTTATTGCGTAACTCTGATTTATTTTTTTGACGTCGAACTCTACACTGACACTTCTAATAAGTTAATATATTGTTCTTTGATATGGTAATGGTATCGCAATATTTTGTTTATGCATGGAACTGGTCTAGGCTAACTAGATATCAATACATCCTCGTAAATGTCATAAAATAATCTTTGAAATAAAAAAATTGGCTTCAATCTTAAGTTGAATGTGTTTTATTTGAATTTAGAGTTCTATCACTCTGAAAAAAAACACCGATACCTTGAGATATTCTGCTTCTTTTGGGTTCATAGAGTTGAAATCATTTTCTGAAACAGAAAATATATTCCAACTCCAAGGAAAACAATGAATCGAACTTAGTCACTTCGTCCTTGATTGGACTCATCAACGACAAATTGAGTAGGTATGCCCTTTTCATATTAGAATCAGAGTCTTGTAGATCAAACATTATTTTATATTCAAGATAGTGAACTATCGAATATTCGAATTTTCACGTGTATAGCATCACTCCAAGAACTTCTCTGGCTATGAATCAGTGGAATGTGCAATACGGGCTTTTAACTAACTAAACTAGGTACTTCATGACCAAATGATCTGCAAATTTCAGTACAGAAAAAGCTGTATGCTCAATAAAATTATACGTAAAAGCCAACTGGTTTTATGATGATCATGAATGAGTAAAATAGATGTTATTGAGCTGTCCATCATATTTCCATCGGGGTTCTCCATATTATGGTCTGTGGAATTTATAATTATGGAAATTATATGGGTTATTAAATCCATGAATTTATAAAATAGTTATTTCACTTGTGCAATGTGTTATCTCATACATTCCGTCCATTTTCGATTACTCTATATTTTTCATCAATTTGGTGTTCAAAAATTTGATTTTTGGAGAAAGTAGAAAGAGAAACTGAAAGAGTGCCCCTCTTTCAGTTTCTCTGGAGAAACCTTCCTAGAATGGATCATTCCAAATAGATCCTTCGGGATTTCGGAACTGTAAGAACCAAGAATTATTTAGATCTCAGTAAAAATAAGATAGGACAGTAATCTGAAAGATGTGGACCTATTGCAAACATGTACCTAATAATTTCTTGAGAAATGAATTAATTCTCTTCCTACTGAGAAGAATTGCATCTTTCATGAAAAACCAACTTCTTCAATTCGTGCAACTGTTCGCTAAGAGGACGTACAGTACAAAAGTCTTTTCGGATTTCGAGTTTTAGCTGGAGGGGATAAACTTTTAGAGATGAGTATATCGAGATTACAAACAACAAGTTACATCGGTTGAAAAAGAGCAGCATTAGGGAGAGTCGGGATATCGCCTCAATTATGAGGGATCCCGAGGGTTTGTTCCGACCGTCATAAAACATGAGGAAAAAGATAAAAACGGTGTCGCACGCCATTCTTTCAGGTGAACATGAATAAACAAAAAGGGAACAAGTGGTTATCATGGCAGCTCGGATTCTTATACGGCAAGGTGGAAACTGGAAAGGCCGTTTTCCATCCGGAAAAATAACATTTCCTTGCGCACATATATCAATATCGGTTGGTACAACTGGCGATTTATTACTTTGCACTGCAGACATTTAAATATTCATGTCGGAAGCTACAGTCTTTTAGGTTTAGGAGAATTTATCACCTTTAACGCGAATATCCGGAAATAGAAATGTATGAATTTCTGGATTTCGTTCCAGTTTTGAGGACATTCGCTTTGGTTTTTCACGAGCGCTGCATCGATTGATCGGATGTAATTCATCATGGCGTGTTTTCCGCTTCCGCTGAAACTATAAACAGTTTTTTGTTAGTTGGTACCCTTGCCCTACTTCAGAATACGACATTTGACGTGTAGAGTTCCTTTTTTAATGTTTGTAGAGAGAAAAACATTTCACTAATAACCCAAGTAGCCGCAGGGCACGTCATGATGATCTTAATTACTTAATTCAATGTAGAATTGTAATAAGGACGAACAATGTTTTTGAAACGTGTCTTTTGTTGTATGGAATTGTCACACAGTTACAGCAAGTGACATTTCTACCATTTCGAATATGGCTGCTATGACGTTTCAAAAACACATAAAAACACATTGCCCAAAGATTAAAGAGTTCTTTAATCTTTGGCATTGCCCTCATTAGGAAACCCTCCAACACATCTTATAAGATAATCGATTACAATCATGCTCTTATTTGGACAAGTTTGATCGTTTCTAATTGAAGAAAAAACCTTTTGGAGGGGGTATGTAAATATAATTCAACAAGAATGGATTTGTGTGCTTCACTATATCGAAGAATGAGGTAGTGATTATGCTATCGTGTGCTCCTGAAAACCTATTCAAAGCGTAGACAGTTATCGATCTGATTTTTTATTCTGGGAGCAATATTTTTCCAGTATTCGTTCTAACACGAGACATTAGTCGAAGCCAAACTGTAAACAAATATTATTTCCAGTAAATAGAACTATTTCAATATTCACCGCTTTTCATGTACCTACCTACCAGAGCTGTGCCAAAGCATTGTGCTTTGTGCTCGTGAAAGCACTCGGAGCCCTTTTGTGCTCCCGAGCACTGTGCTCCCAAGCACTTTTCAAAAGCAGTGCTTAGTGCTTAGTAATTGGAGTGCTTCGGCCAAAGGCTTAGTGCTTAGTAATCCCAAAAGTGCTCCCGAGCACTTTTGCGGATTACTAAGCACTAAGCCCTGAGCCAATGTTGTACGAATTCATTTTTACATTAAAAAAATTTTAAATCAACATTTTCTTACATGACAGTAACATCCCAAAACTGTTTGGATTGCAATTACAGAGAGATGATAATGAGGAAACTTGATCATTATGAAAGGAAAATTAAAGGGCTCATGTGTATTTTGTTAAATGTTAATTTGTGCGTTGACAAGTTTATATCAATAGAAAAAGCAAAAGCCACGATTCTGATTTTTTTTTGTGTTTTCATCTGACCAAAGAGTCTTATATAGACAACATCAAAACGATACACAGTTCATTGAGTTATTTATAATTTTGATACTTCTTTGTTATTTGTCACGCAACAATGTTTTGCAACTGGTTTGCTCCTGACAAATCAGTGCAAGAATTGACAGAGGAACAATTCCATTTTTCCTTGAATTTTTCATTTAATTTTGTTTCAAGGACTGGGAGTTTTCAGAAAAAAAAGTAAACTCGAAAAATTCAGTAGGTATATTTATTAATATTATCAAACAGAGAGATCCAGGAGCGAATAGCATTTATCTCTTTCATTACCAATAAGAATTTATTATATTGAATCGAATTCAAAAATACATACATACATACCTCTGCCAACTTACAATTTCTTTTCCGATTAAAATAACCTCACTTTCAATATTTCCTAACAAAAGTGCTTAGGGCTTAGTGCTCGAAATGTCGAATTACTTTCACAAAGTGCTTAGTATTCGCGAGCCTTTTGTGAAAATAAATGCTTTGTGCTCGAGACTCGGGAGCCTTTTTATTCAAGTGCTTAGTGCTTAGTGCTCGAAGCACTTTTCTTCAGTGCTCGTCACAGCTCTGCTACCTACAATCATCAGGGACGTACTTAGATCCCTTAGTAACCAAGAAAAATGTTCTGAAGGTGTAGCATCCATTTCTTATTTCGTCTTATTGGTATTTCCAAATATTTATTGAGCTTTGACCTTAAGAGTCTTTAGCCTTCAAAATAGGAAACGTATACCGCCAGATGGCAGTGCAGTGCATTAATTTTTATTTATTGGATTATTCAGCTTAATAGAACAAATGTTGGGGCGCAGGGCGCAGGGAATATAACAAGAAACCTTACCATGAACTAGATCTCACACTGGCTGTATCTTTCCTTCGCCAGTCATCAGGAAAGAGATACCTGCGGGGCGTGTCATTTAAAAGAAATTCAATTCCATGTTAGAATCCACAATTGTAAGAAACAATTAATTTTCGCTAATCGACGGCTAAAACAAACCTCAATAAATTGCCTTCGATAAAAATGGATAGGTATTCATCATTTCGAACAGAAAAATTCAAGGAAATAAATTTCGCGAAAATAACACATTGACCATTGTTGTAATATTATTTACTAAAAAACGGTAAATTCTGAAAGAAAAATGAGATAGACGTTTGATTAACCAAATGATAGACAATACTGAAATGAAAAAACACAAAAATATTTGTTCGTTTTGATGGTGGAAATATTATAAAATAACCAAAAATTATGGGGAATATCCTTTTCATTCATTCAATACTCATACTCATACATCCCTTCATCAATAAGAAAAAATAAATCGTTTCTCACTCCCTTTTTTTCAGAGACGTAGACCCTTAAGGGGACTTTATACCTACTCTGGCCGACGGCACCGATTCTCCATTAAAAAAGTGCCTTTCATTTTTCCAAGTTCACGCCTTCAATTTTTCACCTAAAAGCTTGATTTTTTTTTTTAATTGAAGTTGAAGGATGTCTTGATGGCACTCCAATTTCTTCTGTTTGAAAAAAATATTTTTTCGCGTGAAAAAATCGTGTTGAATTTGACAGTCTATGAAAATCGTTTTTCGGCGGTTGTTCATCAATTTTTTTTCAGAAAATTCATTGGAGTGCCCTCAACAAATCAATTTTCTATATGTATTTAAAAAGAATTCCATTTGGATA
Source organism: Adalia bipunctata (assembly GCA_910592335.1). Classification (NCBI taxonomy): domain Eukaryota; kingdom Metazoa; phylum Arthropoda; class Insecta; order Coleoptera; family Coccinellidae; genus Adalia; species Adalia bipunctata. The sequence continues at coordinate 7,639,404 of OU342952.1, read as the reverse complement.
GGCGCTTAAATATTGCAAAAAATGATGGAAATACTGAAAAGACTTCCAGAAAGTGTGAAATCGCAGAGAACTGTCAGAAATTCCAAGAGAATTTAAAAAAAATCAAGCTTTTAGGTGGAAAATTGAGGGCGTGAACTTGGAAAAATGAAAGGCACTTTTTGAATGGAGAATCGTTGCCGTCGGCGTCGGCCAGAGTAAGTATAGCGTCCCCTTAACGAAATTTATGGGAGCATTTGTCTGATGTTAGGAGCTTTTGCGCTCTTGTTTAAATTCGTAGCTAGAGCGGTCACTTAGTAAGATCCTGAATACGCCCAACGCGGTTTGGCTTGCTAAGAAAAATTGCAAAAGTAATGCGAAACACTTTTATTACTTTTGTGGATTTCGCTATGAAGACGCAGTATCACGCTTTGTATATCGCGCCTTCGTCACATAAGACACACGTTTATTAAAAAAGCCCTCTCTGGTCCCTAGACCAGTGGCTGTCGATGCTTCTGGATAGAAGCTATGTTATTATCCCCCAATTTTCGAATATCAACGAATTGGAATCGACAAATTCGTCCATTACACATTCCAACTAATGACACGCCTAGTTCCGAGTACATGTCTATACCAGTTGGATAGGAATTAACATAAATATTGACAAAGCCAATTTAGGAGAGGCCGATGGGACTCGTCTACTCTATCCAGGCTGGGAGCTTTCGCCTTATTGAATTCTAACAAATGTATCCCCATAAATTGCGAGAACGCACTCACACACCATACATCTCCCCAATCTTCAAACGAATTCAAGATAAATTAAGGCTATTTACAATTCTGTTCGCTAAGCTGTGGGGACTTGGCAATAGAATGAATGTGTATACGAATTGTGCATTCGTTTCAACACTCTTATTTGGAAAAATGAATAATGATAGCGGTTCACTTACTCTACCGAAATGCATTAACCAAAGACGGAGATTTATTATTTATGGGAGTTTTCTTCTTATTTCACACACCAATGTCTTCATTATTTTCGAATATAATCTAACTATCAGAACATTTTTTGAACGCATTTTTAAGAATCGACTAAAGTATAGATATGACGCTCAAACCTTAAATAGTCTTTGCTCGAACTGTGCGTGAGTGTAAAGGCAGTTATGCCAACACAACATAAAAACTGACCTCCCAAATATTTCAAGAAGAATTCAACACTAAGCGAAAAAGAATTAATGGAATTAACTAAATCTCTTCGGTTCCAAGCAATAGGTTAATAAAACTCATATTTGGGTAAAAAATTATATTTATCAATTTGCGATCACTGCTCACAATAACTGAATAAACTTTGTAAAAATATACAATATAAGGCTATAAAAATGAAAAAACATTCACATTAAATTTGTCCATGAATCAGAAGCTGCATTAGTGTGGACCGAATAAAATCTGTTGTATACATATTTATGGATTTAGTGTTATAAAAAGATCCAGAATATCCTTCACAATATTGATAGGAATTAACTACCATCTGCAACGAATTCTGCACATTTTTGTCAGTCTTTTTCACAACAGAATTGAAATTTAATTTGATCACTCTCATATTGCCATCATTATATGAATTAGTATTTTGTACAGCTATAGGATGGTAAGAATGGTTTTTCTGAATACATATTGTTTGAACAGGAATTTTTAAATATTCTATTGAATGAAAATTATTCTCAAAAAGAGGATAAATTCCATAGGAATCTAATGGAATGAAGTATTCGTTTAAAGCTAAAGTAATGGAAGATTCACTCTTTCCAAATGTCCTCAATATACAGTCTTTTTCTATTATATTTCTAGTAAGATCTGCAGACTGCAGAGGGAAATTCCATGGAAAAAAAGTTAAATCTATTTCTAAAATTTCTCGTAAGTTACTTAAATATCTTAGCAAGCTATAAGGTATATCATCATAGTAGAAAATGAAATATTTAAAGCCTATCAATTTATGAAAACTAATAAACTCAACCAATTCTCTCTTATTGTAGTTTGAAGGTGGCACACAAAGTGTAGATTTAACAGTCATAGGATTCTTTTCCATATGCGTTAGCATTATTTTTTTAGTCAAAGAAGATTTAGATCTGGAACCAAACGATACAGCATATGGCGTTTCCTTTGAATATTTTAAACCACAACTATAAATATAAGCCTCCAAGCCATCAACTTCCGCAATTTTGATTGAATCCATTCCTCCAAGCATAGGACTCTTATTTTCAAACCATAGAAAACATTTTTTTGGTGGTTTTTTAGCTTGTTCGGTAACAGCTAGAGTTTGGGTATGACTTTCATTAGCGAAACTGGAAAAAACGTAATAATCACCATACTCTTGCCATACTGGACTTTGGCCCCAGTCGAAATGATCTTGATATTTATCAGATGTATTGAAAGCACTGAAGTTACATGGAGTTCCGAAGAAATTGAATACTTCTAAGATATAATGCAATTTGTTATATTCGTGACGATACACAAGAACCAAAATCAAACTTGTGAAGGAGAAAATCAACAGTACCAGCTGTTGATACCGCCTCATTGTTCCTTAGAATAAATACGATAAAGGACTTTCTGATCATAACTCTGAATCCAAAAAATAATAAAAACTTCAATAAAAAGTGAGGTTATATTATGATTGGCACAGAGGAAAAACTAAAATAAACAGTGATGCAACCATAGATATTAATGAAATTCGGTATGATTGTCAAGATGACATGTAAATTATGCATTTTTAATTTAAATGCACTTAAATTCCTAAGTAAATATTTCCAATATGCATAAACTCGTATTGAGATGAGTTTCATTGACCTGTATGATGTACATCTATTTCTTGGGATAAAAGGAACTACGACATTGTTACTGGTTACACCATTTCTTTTCGTCCATTATTTGATTGGAATGTTTAAAATTTTTGACGATTCTTTCTTCAAGAAGTTTTTTATGATAGTCGCATTATATTCAAGTTTGATTTTAACCATCATTCTTTCTGTTCTGTACAAAGACAAACAATATACGTTTCACTTGATTATAACTTTATGAATTGAAATGAAACACGTAAAATTTCAATAAATTATATTCAATAAAAATGTATTTAAATTCTCTATCAAATGAAATTTGTACACAATTTTCTACAAGAAACCAGTTCTACATAAATCAATTCGAAGTTAAGGAACATAAGACTTCCATTTCAAAGAACAATATGAATAGTCAATGGCTAAAAAAATTAATCTTGCAAAGTCAGATGAACAATAATCACTGTGTAAATATAAACAGTCGAATTACAAACTTTCAAAAGAAGCTTTTATAAAACTAGAAAGTAGTTTCAATCAGCTCCTACCAAATTTGAACATCTGGCAATTTCTAAGAACTTTATTTATTTATCTGATCAATACCATTAAGATCAATCAAAAACCTGGTATTTTGATTTCAAATCTAATATTTTGAATCAAGTGGGTAATACTACAGATTTATGTACTTTTTATGCTTCTTGGTATGAGCAGTAAGATCTGAAGATGTCGTGAATTTTCGCTCACAATGGGTGCAGGCGTAAGGTTTCTCTCCAGTATGAATTCTTATATGAACTTTGAGAGAAGAGGATTGAGAAAACATTTTGCCACACTGTGTACAACTGAATGGCTTCTCCCCTGTATGTGTTCTCATGTGCTTGTCTAGATATTGTTGTCTTGTAAATTGGCGTTTGCACACAGAACAAGTAGATAGATTTTCACCTGTTTGGGGGAAATATCGTTAGAATTGCAATTTTTTAGAGATTTCAACAAAAGTGTACTATTCAACCAGTTTTATCAGTCAACCTCAATCCATACGACCTGTCAAAATTTGTTTTGAGGTTATATGGTGGTCAAACAACAGAATTGCTAGCTTTGTTCAAATGGTCTGAGGTTCAAATAGATATCAATAACTTTAGTAAGCTTATGACGTTTATAAATGTGAATAAATAGAATTTTACCTGTATGTGTCCTAATGTGTTCATTCAGGTAAGCTGCAGTTGTGAATCTTTTATCACATGTAACACACTGAAATTTCTCACCGGTGTGTTTCATGATGTGATTCTGTAGCTCTGCTGCATAATTACAGATTTTATCACATATTTTACACTTGTAGGGTTGCTTTCCAGTATGTTTCCTCATGTGCACTGTTAACTGGGAGGAGTGTGTAAATTCTGCATTGCAGATCTTACAAGCTACCTTTTCACCGGTGTGTTTTCTCATGTGGACATTCAGATGAGATGATTGGGTGAATGTTTTGAGGCAAATGGTGCAACTATATGGCCTTTCCCCAGTATGGGTTTTTATGTGTGATTTCAAAATGTAGGTGCTGGCAAATTTCTTGCCACAAGTGGAACATGTGAAGGGTTTTTCCCCGGTATGAGTTCTCATATGGACCTTGAGGTCAGCTGCTGTTAAACATCTTCTATCACAACAAGGACAGGCATACGGTTTTTCCCCTGCAATATTTTGAACAAACCTTAATTCAAATATAAAAAATGAAGGCAATTGTTCTATAATACTGAATAATCCAAAGATAGAGGTAAATCCCTTAAATATGATGGATCTTACCTGTATGAGACTTCATGTGCATTGTTAACTCTCCTTTAATGGTGAACCTTTTATTACAAACTGCACATTGAAAAGGCTTTTCCCCAGTGTGTCTTCTAATGTGTTCTCTTAAATGAGATGAATGATAAAATCTTTTATCACAGTATTTACATTCGAAGGGTTTTTCACCAGTATGTGTTCTCATATGAATCCTCAAATTTGCATTCTTCCTATAACTTTTATCGCACAAATCACAAGAAAATGTTTTAGTTTCCTTGTTCTGGGACGATGGTGATAAAGGACGAACTTGTATACCTTGAAATTAAATAGCTAATATGCAAAATTAAATCACTCTGAGAAATCTCTCCAAGTGAAAAAGCAAAAATAAATGGAATATTCATTGAAAATTATGAAAGCTGATTATTACCTGTAGTCCTTTTAATAACAGGTTTTGGAAGTACAGAGACTTCTCGAATTGTCTGGTTAATTTGAACATGATTTTGCTGTGTGTGAACTACAGAGTCATGGATTTGGTTCTGTTCGATAACATTATTCACTTTTGCATTTTGTCTTTGTGAATTTTCAAAATCGGATATATTGAAATGCTGGTTTTGACCTTCATAATCATGGAAATGTTCTTCAAAGCTTTTTTGTGCTAACTTGCTCGTTAAATCTTGGAGATGAGAATCTTGACCACCAAGAAATGCTAAAAATTAAATTTGGTAATCATCAGCTAGTATGAATCAAATTAATTTGAATGCCTACATGGGGATGCACCTCTTGATATATTAACTTCATTCTTGAGTTCATCCTCATTATCTAAAAAATGTTTCAGATGCAAGTATTCTGTGCCAGGGGATCCTTCTGTAGTTACAACGATATTTTCTATAATATTTGCTTGTTCAATAGGAATCGAAATAGACCCTCCTGAAACGGCTGTAAAACTTCTCAAGTGGCCGCCAATACATTTCTGGAGTGTGTTTTCTGATTGTAGGCAAACTGTCCTAAAATCATATGACACTCGCAGTCGATCAATACAAGATGAACAAATTAAGGATGGGAGACCTTCCCTGGACCAATCCTGTAAGAGTAGGAGAAAATGGAAAAACTTCATTTTAAATTCACAACTTATATGTTTTACTTACAATTTCTGATATACATGCTGAGAGTTTTTCACAAAATTTTACACAATCCTCATCCTGACCATCTGTTGGTATTAGTGAACAGTCCATACGAAGACAAGCACGACAACAATCACTTACATTTACAACATTATTCATTTTGTTATAGAATTGGATTTTTAGCAACTATAAACATCATTGTTTATTTTGACAGATAACTAACCTAAATATGTAACTCCTGACACCTAGACATAGATGCGACCGCAGTTTTGGGTAGCCCACGTAAACTAACGTTACGTAGGCTTGACTAGGCTACGCTGTGCTTATTCAAAATACAAACATTGCTGCCTTCTCTTTTCCAGTTTCATTTTTAATTTCAGTGCTATGTAAATGTAGGATTTCATGAGTTTAGTCGAAGTCCTTGCGGATAGAAAATCTGACTTATTTTCTATGTTTTTGGCAACCGAACCAAATGATGTTGACGTGAACTGAAAACTACACGTCAAAAGGGAAATCCAAAAATTTTATTGTTGTTTGATTATTTATGTTTGTTGAAGGATTCCGCTGGAATTACTGTAGAATGAATTGAGTACTTAATTAATTTTAGACTGGTGAAAAAGAACATTTTCGTGCATAATGGGTATTTTAGTGGTCTAATTGCTCATCAAATCAAACTATAGGTTATATTGAATTGTAGGTATGTTATTCAGCTATTTCCGAAGCCTGATCGGAGCAAGGGAAATGAGGATTTTGATATTAGGATTGGACGGAGCCGGTAAAACAACAATTCTGTACAGACTACAAGTAGGTGAAGTGGTTACCACAATACCGACTATAGGTTTCAATGTCGAACAAGTTACTTATAAGAATTTAAAATTCCAAGTATGGGATTTGGGAGGACAAACAAGTATAAGGTGAATAGCAGTCCCGTGTAATATAAGGTGTGGACTCAGTTCTTGTTTGTTCTAGACCCTATTGGAGATGTTATTACAGCAATACGGATGCTATAATATACGTAGTAGATTCAGCTGATAAAGAAAGAATGGGTATCTCTAAAGATGAGCTGTTCCATATGCTTAGAGTAAGTTATTTTATATTTAGTAGTGGAATTGCCTCTCTTAGTAAAGCATTTTAGGAAGAAGAGCTTGCAGATGCTGTACTTGTAGTATTAGCCAATAAGCAAGATATTCCTGGCTGTATGTCTCTGAAAGAAGTTCACCAAGCATTGGGACTTGAAGCATTAAAAAATAGAACTTTCCAAATATTCAAAACATCTGCTACAAAGGGAGAAGGTTTGGATATGGCGATGGAATGGTTAAGCAACACTTTGAAAACTAGGAAATAACACCTTAATAACTCTAGTCTTGTTTTTAAAATTACCTGTATTAATTTGTTGAAAGGCCTTGCTGGAGGTAAATGTGAATTCATCAATATTTGTGTATTGAATTAAGTTATTTAATATATTTGTTTTATTTTAGTACCTTTTACTTTGTCATTCCATTGCATTAGAACTTCTGTGAAAATGGATACTTTATACATATATCAAAATTTTGTACTATGAATAAATCAACTCTGTGTACATGATTCTTAATGGTATTTCTCAATGTCCATACATTAAAATCAACTACTACAGGGCAATGAATTTGCAGTCTAAAGAGGTCAACATCTTCATAAAAATTGATCTAGCTGGCATGGCGAACTTTGTTCAGCCTAAATGATACTATTGGCCTTATTCGAAAGAAGGAAAAGCATTTCGTTCATAAGAAAAATTTTCATCGAATTTTTTAGAGTTTTAAAGTATTTAATTATGGCCAGACCAAACACGAATCCATAAGTGAAGTTTCATAACTAACAGGCCATCTGATCTTGAGTTATAAATGATGTAACCAACAACTTTGTTTTATATATATAGATATTCGGCTGTACTGTTCTATATGGGTCACCCTGTTAATGTATTAGTCCATTGAACAGGTTTAAAAATTGAATTAGTTTAGTCGCTGGAAGGAACTACTTTGTGAGCATGTGTCACAGTGCATGAGAGATTTTGGACGAAAGGGAACTCTCTTGAGAACTCATTTAAATAAAAAAAATATTAACCACAAAATTTTAATTATCGTGAATTATATCAACAAATACGGTTAACCAAATAACATATTGTCAAATAAAGAATAAAATAATCAGAACAATTCATCTTCCAACGGCAAGCCAGGTTGGCCAAATCTGCACATTTTAGTATTACTCGATTCCAACTCGATCTGAACCTTTTTTCGAATATAAAATATCGGACAATCTCTACTGGTGCACAAAATCTCCTCATGCAGGGATCCTTGGCATCTCTGGCACTCTGTGTAGAGTTGGGCAAACCTGTCTTCTAACATTCTGTGATGGGACAGTTCTTGCTGGTACAAATCGCTCTCTTTCGGTTTGCAATGATTACATACCGCTTCAGATTCATAACCCTTCGGTAATACCGACTTACAGCCAATACAAGTTTCTTTTTTTTTGGTGAAGGCAGCTAGAGCTCCTATTCTCGATGTAACCAAAGTCCTAGTTCGCGTGTGATCTCCACCTAACAACGGAAATAGTATATTTCATTACTAGAAAATATTTATATGATTCATCATACTTACGCAATAAAACTGATTCAGCTTTTTCACCCAAGATCGGTTCAAAAATCCTGATTAATGGTTTTGAAAGCTGATTCTCCAGATAGTACTTTGTGTCTATCGGGATATTATTCTCCAACACGTAGATCGGATCCTGAAATAGTTTTATGAAAGATCCAGCAATAAAATACTTTTTATATAGTTACTTCTGCCTTCTCGAAAGCTTTAGCACTTTTTGCTGCCGCTGTTATCACATAAGGTATACGATCTCCCAATTTGGGAGCATTTCCTGGATCCCTCTTAGTCATTTTCTTCGACAATTCCACATGAGCCTGCTTTGCGGAATAGTCTGCTTTCGTGAGTTCTTTCGTTATAACAAGTTTCGATATATCGACATTATTTTGGAGCAAATCGGAAATAACCACTTTGGCATAATTGACTGCATCATCAGGATCCCTACAAATTTGGAAGAAATGATCAAGAAATTATGTACCAGTAGAATGAATTATACCTATTGATCAACAATTTTTGTAAACAAGTATTAATCACATCCACTACCAGTGTACAATTGTCCCTTCTTACTGTTTCTAAACCTTTACAATCCATTTTATCATATTTGTCTGGATTCGTGAAGTAGAGACCGGCATATCTCTTCTTATTTATTAGTAAATATGGGTAGTAAACCTAAAGAAAAGAAAAATCTAATACAAACAATATAGAATATATAGGGTGTCCCATTTAAAACAGAAAAACTGATGCTTACGGAGATATTCGTTTGGACTGTTTTATAAGGGCCACCCTGTATTACCTCATCATATAATGGGACATAATATATCCTCCATGAACATTTACATGTGCATTCACCTATAAACTGTCGAAAACCGAAAATTACTCACCTTTTCAAACTCTAATTTGATTGGTTGAATGAACTTTTTGCTTATCAGTTCCGCAGCCTCCCTGCCCAATTCCATACTTCTTTCCAAAGATGTCACTTTGAAATTCACCATGACGGAATCTGTGTCCCCATATATTACTTTGGCATCAGCCTCGTAACCATTGGCCGTGCAATAATGCTGTTCGACTTCCTGTTTAGTTTGCTCGATCATTGTTCGACCATACGCAGTCACACTCTAAAATGATTCTTTAAAAGTTGAAGAATGTGCTTTCATTAAGATACTTTACCCCTGAAATCTCCAAACATGGCAACTTTCCAACTTGAGCTCCAGTAAAACCGTATACAGAATTTGCCGATATCTTGTAAGCTAATTGCCTACCGTCCAAAACGGCTTTAAGTACAGGGTCTTTTGTCTCTTTTAATAGAGCTTTGGTTTTCTTTCTGGCAGACAAGAGATGTTGCAGAATATGTGGTAAGAGCCCTGGCCTGACGGAAGATTTCACGAACATGCAGTTAGCGGGTGTTTTGGTGACTTGTTCATCAGTCAAACTAAAAATTTTAATTCAAGAATTTGTAAGCTTTATATTCTTTATTATGTTCTCATACCCTAGATTTTGCTGTGTATTTGGCTTCAAAAGGGTGGTATAGCAGAGATTGTGAGCAATCATGATGCTTGGGTATAGGGAACTGAAATCGAGGGTGGCTATAGGATCGGTGTAGTAACCACGAATTGGTTCGATAACTGTAGCTCCTTCATACTGTTCTGAGCTGGGTCCATAGCCATATACAGGCATGAAATAACCAGCTAACCTTGCCTAAAAGAATTTTAAATACACTTTCCACTTATTGACGAGAATGAGAAAATGAATAATACTCTTTTTCATGAATTTTCTCTGGAATTCAGCATTTTAATGGAACATTCTCCATCTGTAACTATTCTTAATGTCATGAAATATTGAAGAAACTGCATTTTCATTAGAAATCAGAGTACCTTTTTGAATAGGAGTACATATTTCGAAAATTCATTGCTACCGATCACAATTCAGAAAGTAGATACAGGAAACATTTTATATTCATCAAAAATATGGACTCACATGTCTCAATAATTGCGCTACAACTTTAACCTGTTCTCCCTTGGTCAATAAACTTGTTATAGGAACACCTGTTACTCTGGACATTTCAACGTCATTTGTAAAACTTTTGACGTGATTCAACAATCTCAATGGCAAATCAGCATCTTTGATACAATATACTGCTAATCTAAAATCAAAGATAAATACATTATTTTTGAGAATCTTGAAAATTCCAAACTATTTTAAAAAAAATCAGACTACCTTCTTCTGGTTTGGTCATCACCGTTTTGTAAATCTGTAATTATGCTATAATGTACATCTTCCTTTTGTTCACCTAAAATTTCTTGGCAAACACTGTTTAAAGTATATGACCTCAGTTTAAAGTCCCTTTTAGCAACCATCAACATATCATAAGGAACTCTGCCTTCGAAATTTATTGTTTTGTAGGTCCTTTTACCGATTTTTGTTTGGGTTGTAGTTTCTTTAACAACAGATCTGAATATATAAAAAGTTCATCAATAAACACCAATTCACACCTGAAAATTAATTTTACCGAATATTGCTAATTCTGCCGAGAAAATCAAATTCTTTCAGTTTAAGATGTTTTGCTCTATCCAAAAGATAAGGAAAATCGAAATTATTGATGTTATAACCAGTGAATATATCAGGGTCAACTGCTCTTACGAACTTGGCCCATGCTTCCAACATATCTCCTTCTTTATTGAAACATTTCACCTTAAATCAATTTCAATCAGTAGTTTCAGAAAAACCACATTAATTAAATACATACCTCAGCATGTCCAATAGGAGCACATGTATTCAGAGTAAAAACATTTCTGATAAGTACATCTTCTTCACCGTGCAATCGAACTACATTTGCAATTTGGATGATTGGATCGATATTTGGTTCAGGAAATATGCCTATAAAAAACCAGTAGAAAACATCCTTTACTCATATCGAAGTATTTACTAACCTTTTCTTCCTGCACACTCAATATCGAAACTGTGTATCCTAAATCGCGCCACATCAGACCAATTTTCCTCTTCAGGAGAATGAGCTATAAAATCTTCCCATGAAACGTCTACCTCAAGTTGGCACCTAGATTGAGTAGGAAACTTCGTAAATTTATTTCTTTGGTACCACTTTCTCGCAGGAAGTTCGAGCCAACAACATCCCATTATTTTTGTGTCGATCATAAATCTCAATTCAATATCTACATTTGATTCGAAGAATGTGAAGGAATGGGACGATAGAGGTTGGTATATAATTTGATTTTCTAATAAACGTTTTGCTGCCGGTATGAACTTAGGAAGAGCAACTGTTATTTTACAAAATTTTTGATTTTCTTCGCCCGTGTATTCAACAAGGTTCTTTCCTTCAACTATTTCTAACGCTAATACTGCATCTGTAATGTTGTCCTTGTTACCCCCTCGTATATCAGCAACAACAGTCTCGTTTAGTTTGGTCTTGAAAAGAATAATTGATGATTCACTATGTTCACACTTGGTTTTGAATTTTTACCTTGAATGGTTTGCAATCTGATTCTGAAAAAGACTGCGGAACATTCACATAAAAATATGGAGAAAACCCATGAATGTGACAGCAAACACTATTCCCATTTTTGGTAATACCAAACGTTCTCATAATCGGTACTGGACCACTTTGGGCACCAGGCATTCCTGGGTATGGGGCACCTATGTAATGATCCAATTCTAATTCTTGAAATATAAGTGTGTCTTTAGCTGGGTCTAAATTTCCAACAGGGGGTCTTTGGATATCCCTGCATTTCCTGATTTAAAAAAAATTAAATACTGATTTTATGGATATATTTCATCTTACTTCATCATTTTGGAGGGACTTGGGTTTTCATCAGTAGATGGACGTTTACTCATTTTGGAAAACTTTTTATTTCAGCAGTTTTATTGTTATTATTGTACGTAGTTGAATCGTCGTTCACTCAACAGTTGCCGCCAAATATTTCCAAAACAAAATTGTGTTCATGTTCATAGAGAATTACTTAACCTCAAAACATTCAGAAGTGTCAGAAACACACATAATTCTATGCAGAAACGATGAATGATTAATTTCAGCATTGTTTAAATTCTTTAAACAATGATTTCAGTCATAGTTTGAATAATTATTAGTAAAGACATGAAAAAAATCCGATTATTCCCAACAGTTTACCCAAAAATTCAAATTTTGTATTAGTGTTCTTACGACGCCGATTTGGTGGATGCGCTGAACTATTTGCCGCAGTTTTATTTCCAGGGTGTCAATTTTTTGGCAACTTTCAAAATTCGTTTCGGATGATTGTACCAGGTGGTAAAGGATAACCCTGTGTTTTTTCGTAAAAGCTATCACACGCAGATATTCGAGTTTTTCTTCTGCAGTTATACGCTTCGTAGGACTTAAAAAATAATATTGCATATAAAGGGTGTTTAATTAGATAGAAATATATGGAACTTTCGTGTTTTCTTCCATAACACTTCAACAATTTTCAAGTATATATTCCGAAAGCTCTTAAGAATTGGTAAAACGTTCAGTGTTTTCCGAATTATTGAAGAAAAAAACAAATTTTCAGTGTCTATGTAAATATTAGAGAAAATATTAAAAAAAATTGTAGAAACATTTAATAATACGCAATTTTATTAGGGTTCTGTGTTAAATTTCCTAAAAAAATTCGTTAGACGGCAGAAGATAATTTGTGGTTTAATGAGTGTCCATTTTCATTGAAGAATGCCAGCGCGGAATTCCTGGTGAAAAATTTCGTAAAAGAATCCATTTTATTATCATGTGGTATCTATCTACACAAAACGAAAGCTTTCGTTATGGGATCATCGAATGAAATTTAAGGAGACCTGTTACACGTCCGAGCTCGCGAGCTCCCTTCAAAAATTGGGCTTTTTATTTCCATGATATCTCAGTTCGTATAAGGCGTAGGCCAACAATTTTTTTTTTAAATAAAAGCTCAATCATTTCTCTAGAATGTGCATTACTTGCTTTTCTGTTTTTCTTCGTATATTAGGAGAAAAACCTGGTGAGCTGTAATTTCATGAAAATCTGGACACACGATTTTATTTCCATGATATCTCCGTCAATTTTAGGGATAAATGTATGAAATTTTCAGTATACATGCGGAATAATATTTAAAAAGTGTGTATTATTCGCTTTTCCGTTTTTCTGCGTATATTAGGAAAATAACCTGGTTGAAAATATGACCAATAAAGTTCCTACTTTATAATTCATTTAAAAATTGAGGGGGCAATAAACAAAAAAACTGATAAATACACATTCTGGAAAATATTATTTCGCAAGTAAACTGAAAATTTCATACTTTTATCCCGAGAATTGACAGAGATATCATGGAAAAAAATGGTTTGTCCAGATTTTCATGAAATTACAGCTCACCAGGATTATTCCTAATATACGAAGAAAAACAGAAAAGCGAGTAATACACATTTTAGAGAAATGATTAAGCTTTAATTAAAAAAAAATTGTTGGTCTACGCCGCATACGAACTGAGATATCGTGAAAATAAAAGGCCCAATTTATGAAGGGAGCTCGGCGCGAGCTCGGACTTGTACCAGGTCCCCTTAAGTTATTGAGCTTAAGATTTCGAAAGAAATTATAAGGCTTTTCTTTACATTTCTTCGAGAAAAATATCGAGCTTAACCCCGCTCCGCAGGAGTTCAACTCTCACTTGACAAATTTTTATTGGCCGATAAATTGTTGGTTCGTTCATTACGATTCCCTAAAATCAACCGGAAGTGTGAAGAAGGTGAATGGTGTTCACATTCCAAGCAAGAGCGTATGATAAGAGGTTATCAGATCGAACAGGTAGTTAGGTGGCATCAGGTTTTTTATGATTGCTTCCGAAAAATCCGGCCCACTGTCATTATCCAGAGAGTCCGGTCAGTGCCGTATTTCAATATTATCCCGTTATCAACCATACTTTAATGTTATTCACTGATCGGCCTCTTTCACAATGTCCAGAAAGATCGCAGCCTCTGGTACAGCCTCATCTTTCTTCTTTCGTCTCGCTTAAACTACATTGTTCCGAAGACTAAAACCAGTTTCTGAAAAACATGGGCGTGCTCTGAGGAATTTCAATAGCGCGGACTGCGCGCATACAAAATACAAACAAAAAACCGAATGCCGAAAACCCCGTCTGGGCTCCCCTGTCCAACGGCGCTCATGAAGTGTTTACAAACTCTACGTGCGAGAGACTCAGGTGGAAATCTGAAGAGAAATAGGTACCCGATCGGGCGAAAATTTAACCTAATAGTGAAATAGAGATGGATATTCGGTGCGTGCTGCCACATTTTTCGTGATATGTGCTCGATTCTCGGACCATCAGGTGAAGTGAAATAGCTCGGGGGCAGTGGTAAATCCGTTGGTATGTCGTAGCGGGTCTGTCATGGCCCATCAGAATGGGACACAAAGTGCTGGTTGGGAACTAACCCCTGCGAATAGGGATGGCAATGAGTGTCCGGAGGAGCGGCAGTGGACTGGGGTTGATCACCTCTCTGGCCCTCTCAATCCGCTTTGCATCACGGATGCCAGTCATGAGATTTTGAGGCCGAAACCGAGAAGGTAATTTTCGACGTCATGCAATGCCAATAATGAAATCAGAAAATGTGAGCATATCCGGTTGTGAACTAATGGACGTAATTGCTGGATTTTCATCCATTCAGCACTAAAATTCCTTGATAATCATAGCTGAAAACTCAATATTTATGGAGGAAAAACCATTCTTTCTTGACCTTTTCAATTGAATTTTTTTTTGGCGAAAAGCATTTTCTTCTTGATATATTTTTGTTTTTCACCACTCCATGAACAAATTAATATTACATATTAATCCCCAAAGAAAAGACAAAGAAAAATGGATCTCTGATATTGAAAACTAACAATGAAAGTAATGTAACACTTGAAAATGGAATAAAATTATTTAATCAAAACTTCTGACCTATTGGGTATTGGCAAAATCTTCAATAATAAAAACACATTTAATTATTGGACCACGTCAAAGAATCTGGAAACATCAAGGGAAATCATTATAACGGCCAGTTTTTTTTTGAGAACCAGCATAAATTCCCATGTTTGTAACATTATCCTGCCTTTGCCATGCATATTATTTTACAGCAGTAGGTAAACAATCTAATAATCTATTATAGGGTGAATAGTACCAAAGTAAGAACCACAGTATAGATACCTACTAACTATGTCTGGTGTCTATACTGTGGTAAGAACAGATGTCCTGCAAACACTGTTTTCACATCAAAGACATTAGACTTAGACATTGGGTGATTTTTCATTTGCTTTCTTTTAATGTTCCTTAATGTTTCAATATAAGACCCCTTAATTTCCAAGTATTCTTGTTTGATAAGGAATCAATTTTTAAATACCTAGTAGGTATGAGGCTGTTTTTTCACAAATGGTTAGGATCAGAGCTTTCGACCAGTACCTGATTCCGTCACAAAATTATCGAAAAGTAAGTGGCTGTCAAGTTGGGGATGTTGTAATAACGAATGAACTTATTTCTACACCACTGAAAAAGATTTTAAACATGCAAGTAACATCAAAAGTTGAATATTTCTTAAAAGTTATTTTTTGTGGAGAAATACAATGTTTTTTGATAATTTTTTGGGGAAATCAGTGAAATCACCTTCCACAGCTTGTTGTATTCTTGAATGCGAATTTACTCGAAAGCTGGATCTTCTCATAAGCCATAAGGGATAAGGTGGACCTACGAGGATATATTGAAAAATTCTTAGCCTACTATAGAACCAAACAAAATTTCAATGTCAAAATATTTTATTAATCAACATATTCTCCTCTTAATTGAATACATTTATTACAGCGAACCTGCAACGTCTCTAGACCTTTCAAAAAAATGTTTCTTATTGCTCTGCAAACCAGTCCTCCACAGCTTTTATAACCTCCTCGTTGGAAGAAAATTCACGACCTTTTAAACTATTTTTCAGTTGAGGAAAGAGATGATAGTCGGACGGAGCCAAATCTGGTGAATAAGGGGGGTGTTCTAGTAATTCTAACCCTAAATCACGAATTTTTTGCATGGAAACATGAGATTTGTGTACTGGGGCGTTGTCCTGTAAAAACAAAACACCTTTGGATAGCTTTCCGCGTCTTTTCTCTTTATTTTTTCCCGTAGAGTGGTCAGTAATGTCGAATATTAATCTCCAGTTATTGTTCTACCCTTATCCAGAAAATCAATCATGATTACTCCTTACTCCATGGCAATCCCAAAAAACTGAAGCAAGAACTTTTCCAGCACACGAAACTTCTTAGGTCTTGGAGAACCAGAGTGTCGCTATTCCATCGACTGTTGCTTTGTTTCTGGATCGTAGAAATGTACCCAAGTCCCATCCATTCCATAGTACCAATTCGGTTTAAGAATTCCACATCGTTTTCAAATCGAGCACAGATCGAACGGGATGCTTCTACCCTTGCACGCTTTTGGTCAACATTCAAAAATTTGGGGATCCATTTTGAAGAAATTTTTCTCATGTCCAAATTGACGTGAACTGTGAACTATATGATGAACGCGTTCGTATGAAATCTTCAGTGTTTGAGCATTGAGGAATCGAATGATGTATACAGGGTGTCCCAAACTCCTCTGAGAGAAACAAGACATTGAGGCGATTTAATATAACCACCTTGAACCAACCCATACCAAAGAATTAGGTTGAAATTGTGTAGTGAATTCTATCATATTGATTCGTGTGTGCGTTATTCGATTTGTTAATTTATTCATTGAACAATTCCGAAATATCCAGCAAAATAAGCAGATGCAAGATAAAATAGAGTAAAAGTGGCATTGACACTTGCACATATTCAAGGCTCTGCTTGATTTTCCCATTGTTAATCAGAATATCCCATATTAATTGAATTAATTTCAGGCATTTGATCGTGAGAATATGAAAGTTTCAGCATATTATCTCGTATTATGCGGGGAATATGAAATTCCTAGAAAGTAAAGATGATGATCCAGAGGAAAGCATGGGAATTTCGGTTATTGTTTCCTACAATTTATACCAATAGTTTCGAAGTGTTGATATTATTCAATTGGAATCTGAGACGGTAACATGAATTATTAAAGGGCAGCGACTTTTTTATCGAATTGAAATTAATTTTTACATCGTATTCAGTGGCGAATCCACATTTGTTATTTCACCGCTTGATACCAAACATGTTTTTTCAAATATTGCAGAATTAAATTTAATAAAACTAAATAACTCCGAATCCGTTAGTAAGATTTTACCCATATGATGAATGCCGATTAGATTAGTAGATATTGAATAAATTTGAATATTTCTGTTGTTGCTGCAATCATATACAAGCTTCACGTGATTTATAGAATACCCTTTGAAGCTTCTCAAGTAATTAATTATTATAAAATTTTTTTCGAAAAATTGGTCCTTTAGGTAGCAATTCCATTCATCATTTGCCATCGAATCAGAGCTTTCCTAAACGTGGTTCTTCTGAAAGTGAAATTGCACCGATTGTTTTGAAATTTGACCGTGGCAGTCACTCCAAGAACACATGAATGGAGATAGGTTGCCCAGAGAAGAAAATAATAACAATGATGGGAAATTGCCTGCTATCCATCTCATTACAATATCTGCCATTGTTCCCCAGAGATGAGATTCAGTCCGTCTTTTACTCTCGTTGAAACAACTTCCTTCAACATATACAAATGAATCGGTGATGCAAAAAAGACAGTGAAAATGAGATGTGACAAATATTGTGATTGTATCCTGTGCCTCGAGTTGAAGGGTTGTGAGAAGAACCTGAAGGACCATGCAGACAACGTGGCGTCAAATTTTATTTTAGCGAAACCGGATAAAGGACTCAACGATGTGATGGCACGAAACGGCAAGAAATACACTTTTTTCGGTATGCAAGTGGAGGGAGATTTCGAAAAGTTTTCTACTATCGGGAAAAGTGAAAAGAGTGAAATAAATGACCTCGAAACCAAAGATACCAACGGAAAACTCAATACTAATGCAGAAACCCCTGAAGATAAATCCAAAGAAGCCTCGAATGCAGTAAGCCAGAAGCATAAGTCCGTAATTTACGTCAATGACACAACAAGTACTTCGTTAGAGGATCCAAATGAGGAGATAACAAAAAACGAATACATCGATGAGTGGATGAGTCTATGCAGCAGAGAGAATAGCACTGAAATCAACGTGGTCTTCAAGAACACTTTCAGTCTTGCCAGTCAAATAATTAATGAAGTGAATTCCAGTAGTTTGATCCCGAATGATGAAGAGGATGAAGATGATTTTCCACTTGGCATGGAGGCAGAGCTGCTCAAACATTACTTGAAAGATCGGTAAATGGACAAATTCATTGATTATTATACAGGATGTTTCGTAATATCATAAACAAACAAATGAAATCAAGGTAGACGAAATCGGGAGGAACATTTTGGCTCGAAATGAAAAATAGTCCACAATTACTGTAGACGTTCTTTCTCATGTAAAATAGTGAAACCGAAAATGAAAATCGCGAACTTGGCAAATTTTCCGCCATTTTTCGAATGTTTTCTCCAGAATTCAACACAATATTTGGATTAACTACTAAAAGAATGTGACTAGAAACCGCTATTTTAGATCTCAGACATAACTCAACCCACTCAACAAAATACTGCCCAAAAATGATCTTATATCTCATCTTATGCTACAAAAACTTTATTTTTCATGGATTTTCGTCACCCTGTATAATTGAAAAATAATCTATCTTCAGGAAAAAGGTATATGAATAAATACTTCTTATGAAGTGAAGAACCAACGGTTGAAAAATTGTACAAGTAGAGATACCTGATACCCCCTGTATATTACGAATACACTGAAGACGACCTAACTTTTAGTGACTCCTAAGGATTTCTACATAAAAACGACATTAATTGTTGAAATTTATTTGCTGAAACTTTCCTCATTTGATTTTAATCGAAAGGTCATAGTTTAAAAACATTAACTTGGCATTCGTAACAGCTCAACATTTCTTCGCCATCCAGTAGGGACCATTTGACAGACCAAACGCCGTCTACAAGTGAGAAATTGTGGAAAAACGCATTTCCGCTTGCAAATGTGGTTTTGTAGGTGCCCTGAAATGAAAACGATTTGACAGGACCCCCGATCAAAAAGAATAAATTTTTTACCTTCTTGATTGGACATGATGTAATTTTTGGTTCTGTAGAGTCTATGATGAATCTCACCAGAACATCATCGAACGAACCTAGTTTATCATTTTTACATATATCTTTGATCTCGTGATCTTTCCAAAAATGTATACAGCCTCTTTGATCGCATTTATAAATGGAAAGACGGGCCTAGAAAATAAAAATTTAAAAACCAAAATGAGAAATATTTTTTTGATTCAATATAAAATGATGTAACCCAAACCCAAGTGTACAGTCAAGGGCGTCCCCAGCCTTTGAGCTAGTGGGGGGGCAAAAAAACCATGATGAGCTTCCACAATAACAGAATTTCGGTTTTTCGTTCAATTCTCTGAACGGTGGTATAAAATGTTCAGGTCAGATGAGGCATTTGTTGATCTTGAACATCTCATTTTCCTCTAATCCAATTCTACTTACCTCAAGCTCATCTAAATCTTTCTCTAGGTCCATTTCAATCACTGTACTCCGATGAATTCCATCCGAAACCTCTATTTCGTTTTCGGTAACGAGCATAGGAGTGTCATGATAATTTTCACATTTTCCAAAATGAACGACTTTCAAGTCCATGGAGGAATTCTACAATAAGAAGCTATAAACTCCGACCACTCCTTCGTGCCTTGATTTTAATATAAGGTGTTGAGAAATTATTAGTTTATTGAATATATAAAAAAAAGTTGTTATTCAAGAAGTATTCAAATTTTTCTTGGCTAATCTTCAAATGGACACTCACAATAGAATCAAAACCTGCCAGTAGAAGTATCATACTTATTTGCATGATCAACATGATGGTAGCAAAGCGTTCTAATGATGGATTCCGTTAAATTATTTGATGATGATCATTAAACCTGTAATTTTCCATGCGTTCATTTATATCCAGATTATGAAATAAAAAAAATATCTAGGCTGATCTTTTTTATGTATGTAATCAAAATTATAATATATCCTGTTTTGGGAATGTTCCCATTTTCCAATGAATTTCTCGAAGTTGAGTTTTTGTGTAGTAATTATGGATGGGACTATTTGAGAAGGGACTATATGAAATCAGCGAGATAGTCTATACCAATGAATAAAACTTAAGTCAATAGAATTTTCCGAATTTGTTGAGTTATTTGCATATCTTTATGTAAACTCCTTCAGTTAGAAAAGGGACAATTTTTCATCTTTTCGAAGAGGAATCTTTCTCTTGATTCTCCTATTCAACTTCATGGTTCAAGCATAATTTCCGGGAATATCAAGTGAAGAACGAAACCACGCAAAAAATCGAATGAAATGATCTTGACAAAGATTTCAAATTGAAAATGATGTCTTCAACTCTCCTAAGTAATGCAAATTAATTCTAGATTATCTTGCAACTCAAGAAGCGACCACTCATATCAACATCACCAAACAACAGACTCAACAGGAACACTAAGCAACGATCTCCAGATTAATGCGAACTCTACCAATAACTGCAGTAAAACCACCACCAAATCTTTTTCCACCACCGGTACTCAGAACCAAAACACAACTGTTAGGATGGTATCCCCAAAAAGAAGGGTGGAACAGTTCCAACAGCTCTTCGTAGCCAATAACGTTAAAACGTCAACGTTCAGCGAACAAATCGAGAAGAACAATTTGTCCAGTACCAAAAATAACATAACAAGTAACCATGAGTTCAAGCACATTTGCAATCATAACTCGATCATGGTGCCTGAAAAAGACACAGGTCCAAAACCAGTAGATTGTGGAGTGAGTTCTCTGAACTTGAAACTGCCTCTACATATTGATGGTAGATTGAGTGGCACTGGTAATGAGGAGCACCGAATTCTGACACCAAGGCAGCACCATCATGTTAGCGTGCAAGAGTTGAAAATGCAGGTAAAGATTTAAAATAGAAATAATGGGTGATGGTTGTAGGAGATATATATTTTCATCCAGTAGCTGTGCTATTCGACATCTTTTTGGAGAGGATTCTTCTCAGTCTAATACTTAATATTATTCACACAGCTTTGTCTAAAACATCGTAATCGCTGTTGTGTCGATATGGGCATCAGATATCTAAATATTTACTCATATTTATTTCATACTAATGCACCAAAAATCAATTGTTTCTTTATTCGTCTATCCAAATTTCTTCTTTTTCCTTTTTGAGGTGAGCGGTCCAAGGATAAAAACGAGATCGTATTTTGCACTGATGGTATATTCTGCAATTTTCACTATATCCAACGAAAGGAAAAAAGTCCGATTCAATTGAACTCCTGTACAGTTATTCCTGCTTTCACTATGAGAATGGCACATGTTGCTATTATATCAATTCCTTCAATGCTAATGCAACTTCAAAGAGGTCCAAATCAGCATACTATGAAGAGAATAATAAGGCGAGGATTACAAAGGAAAGCTATCGGATTTAGAGTTTCTATCCGCATACGTCTTTCTTATATGCCCCTTTACATGATGGAGTTCGCTTGTTTTTGCCTAACAAATCTCATTGCCGATCCGATGTTCTACTTCTGTATTTTCGTCGGAATATACATGAAGCTTTGTTTTGCTTCCACATAAGAGTCCTAAGGGAATGCCCTCGGGCTGTTGTGAAATTCAACGAACAACATTGAAGCTATCTGGGGCATTGTTTGAAGTCACTTCCGGAAATATTTCAGAAAAATAGAGCTAGATGTCTAATTATGAAATACGCAATCTATAAGCTTCTATTTTTGATGTTTCAGAGGCCAGATTATGTAAAGGTCCTTTTGTAATTAAAAATATTCAATTTTATAATTTTTACTGAACTATCGAAATCATTTCACGTTTTCAAGAATCGCCACCAACAATGCAATAGTTCATCCGATGACAACAGATCTTCAGGTCATGCAAGCATGTCGGACACAGGAAATACATCGCCACGGGATTTAACAGGCAAAGACCGTCTTCCAACTGGAGTTGTACAAAAACCTCTGAGAAACCGTACGAATCTTCATCAATATAATAGATCAAGGCACAGAGCAACACCGGCAAGAGTGAGTATCTATACAGACGCCTATACGTCTGTGGCATCACCTGTATGTTTGATGAAATTCTGCCAATAATCAACAACAAAGCTGCATTCTCACCACCTCAATATCATGTTTAGCTGCATGTACCATGGACAGGCGGTGGAGGTCTAGAAGACATCAAGTTGGCACTGCAACAATTGACAATCCGTTCAAACACTTCAACAAGCACCTACTCAAGTATAAGTGCTGGTTCTGAGAGTTCAGAACCTGTGATGCGAAGATTGATGAGACACTCATCTCTTGAGACCATCAACACGAATATAACAAGCGCTGATGAGTTTGTTTGGGTTGATTCACATAACAGGTAGGCAAATCGATTTAGTTGTTGTTTCATATGAGAAGTAAAAATATTTTAGGCTTGTCGAGCTGCAGCACCTTCCTTGGACCAATCACTGCATCCTTCGTGTTCTTCAAACAGGTAGATGTAGCGAGTACATGAACAGAGTGAACGTTGACATTATCCCAAGACTTTCTTACCTGTTACAACGCGCTTTGGTGAGAATAGGAAGAGAAACCCAAAGATTATCCTCCACCCTTGGTATCTGTACCAAGCACGATATAACAGTTTCGTTCAGGATCATATTATGTCCTCCTCTGGCTGATTCTTGCATCAAAGCAGCTTTGAGGGCAGCAGCCATGTTGTCCATGTCCAGTGATGGTGCCTTGAAACAAAGCAAATCATCAAGGGCTGGATTGAATCTTCATGTCGGTAGATTCCATAGATGGATGACAGACTTGAAGCTGGCCAGGTTCATTCACGAGTAAGTAAAGGCTTTATTATTACCTACTGAAGAAGATTTTCAATAAACTGTATATTGTGGATTTCAGATACGCTGCTGTGTATTTGTGTGCAGGAATGGAAAATCTTCTGGAAGAAATATTGCTGCAGAGTCTGCCAAGCGAAGCGGATGCTTCCTTGACAGCTACTATTCTGGAACACGCAATTGCCAACAATGGTGACATGTGGGGCCTCTTACAGCCATACGCTCATCTCAATGCAGGAAGGATTGCCTCTGGTAATTGACATCATTGGGAAAATCTCATATAATTTAATTTTCTTCACATGTCTTTTACCCATGAACACAAATACTGTAGACCCTATATGATTTTGTCATCATTATTATTTTGGAAAACAGGTGCTTTGGCTTTACCCAGGTGGGCATCAACGTCGAGCGTTTGTTCCAGCAGAGACTCCGGAAGAAGTTCTGCACCTTCTGAACCTTCCATGATGACAACATGCGTTGGCTCGTTAACAGAATTACAAGATTTGATTGATAGGATGCAACCGAGGATTCCACTGTGCCAAAAAGCTGTTAAGTCTCTTTTCTACTTCATGAGGTGCTCTCAACTAGAACAAGGAGAACAAGGCAGCCACACAGTACAGGTAACTTGGCGATGGAAATACAAGCATTATTCCCCGAACAACTATTGAATCATTGATAGGAGCTGTGTTACGAGCGAGCTTATGTTGTGCTGCCCCCTTTAGTGGAATGGCTGAGAGTAGCCACAGCTCATGGCGAGCATAGGTATGCTGCTGTCCTGGATAAGGACGACGTAATGCAAGCTGCCAGGCTGTTGTTACCGGGTGTAGACTGCCCTGTTCGTTCCCTAGGGGAAGAAGCTATGAGAATCCGGAAAAATACTGGTAACGAAGAGGACCAATTCGAGGCTTCAAGACAAATTCAGGTACGTCCAACCATCCATATTGATCCGAAATGTTTCATCGATATCTTTTAGATGGAGATAGCTTTTAGATTGATGGCCACTGGACGAACAGAACTTATTCAACAAGCCATCTCATTGTTACCCTCGAATTCTCGTCTGGACACTCTCAATACTCAAGGTCATACAGCACTCATGCTGGCAGCTATCAACAACGATGATCAAGCACTCTTGGTAGTATTCAAATGAGCCATATTCAAAGCACATCTTTACAGTAACTAATTTTTAGGCTCTTCTTGATTCTGGGGCAGCGGTGGATATAGAGACACCTGCTTCCGGTTCCGCATATTATCCAGCTGTTAATGGTGAAAGTCAGCATTGGACCGCTCTCACTTATGCAGCATCCAAGGGGCATGTGAGATGTGCCAGGTTATTATTGGAAAGAGGAGCTAATGTTGAAGGGGGCGCATTGTTAAGTGAGGAAAAATGTACACTTACTCCATTACAGGAAAGTATTTCTTAGCTATTCGTTATCTTTGTCCTAATGTTATAAAATTTTGGTTTTATCATCTTTTTCTTTCCAGGTAGCTTGTGGGAGTGGAAACACAGATATGGTGAATTTACTGTTGGCTCACGGGGCCCATCCGTTTTTGTCCACCCAGATCAAAGATTCCCTTAGTTACTCAGCTGCAGCGCAGAGAGGATGTTACAGTGCTTTATCGGTGGTGGCAGCACATGGACATAGGGCTATTCTTCAGAAATTACTAACACAGCCGTTGACTTCTATAACGAAAGAAGTATTATCTCTCGAAGAAATGTTGGCTGAAGGTGAAAAAAACACATTATGAATCATCAACTTCTAACTTTTTGTGCATTTCAGGAACCCTGCCAAATCAGACGAATAATTCGAATACCCCTCAGTTCACTAAAACTCAGATAAAGGCTCTTCAGGAAGCGATGTATCAAAGTTCCGAGAACAACCACCTGGACATAACTGTTGAGATTAGATCGCTTGGCATACCTTGGACTCTGCATTGCTGGATGCACTCTTTGAGAGCTGCCCATGAAGCTAGGCTTGACTGCGTTATTGACCAACTTTTGCAAGATTTTCTGCAAGTTTGCCCAGATGATTATAGCTCGCAATTCGTAAATGAATGTCTCCCCCTTCTCTTCAACATTTTCAGATACAGTAAAGTAAGTTTTGCTGTAGGTAGTGCTCCAATTTTTCACTGAATTAATTGATTTCTTAAAATTGACACCGATGTTAGTGCAAGCCAAAATAGCATCAAACTCTACTTTCTGGTACATACTTCCTACCCGTTTTTCCCTCTACTTCGCGACGACTATCCTCGAAAATTGAATAATTTTTTTTTTAGAAGGAGGGCACCACCTTACTATTGGCGGATATATTCTCGACTTGCTATGGCTGGGAACCTATCAAAATAATAAAGGAAAATCCTCCAGTGAATACTGGGGGCTCCAGAATCGATCCTAAATACGTTAACAATCCAGAATTAAGCGACGTTACTTTTAGGGTGGAAGGAAGGTTATTTTACGCCCATAAAATAGTTTTGGTAACCGCTAGTCCACGCCTTCGAGCAATGCTAAGTTCTAAACTATGTGAGGGAGGGTTACCTATTGTACAAATTAATGATATAAGATATCACATTTTCGAGGTAAGTTCGGAATATCACGCTTTAAATTACATCGTTTGCAATCTTAAACGTGCCTATCAAATACAGAGTGGGCCATTTAAAACGAAACAGCGGCTCTGTAGGTCGGCAGAACCGAGTTATATAAAAACGCTCGGACACGTCGACAACATTTTCGAGGGGGACATCGTTCGCGATAAACTTCACCCGAAATATATTCCATCCCTCGGAGCTGTGACCGCCACCCCTGAATTTTTAAATGGCACCATATGGCAAGTGATACCTCATTTGAAAGGTAGTTTCCTTCTTAATATCAAACAACAAAAATAAATTAATCCTATCGATTCGTTTTCGAGATATAGGTACTTGAAGTTGGGAAATAACATTTTATTCACTCAATCAATAAAAAAAAGATCTAACAATGCAACTGTTCAAAGATTATCATTGTCAATGAATCGAATGTTCAAACTGTCTACCACCCATTTCCATAAAATAGTACAAGTTCTGTTCAAAATGAGACCTCACATTTCGTAGCATTTCCAGCGTTATTCGACGGCATTCTTCCATAATTCTACGTCGTAAATCTTCCAGAGATTCTGGTTCGGTTGCATAGATTTTGTTTTTCAAGTGACCCCACAGTCGAGTGGGGTTAAATCTGGAGATCTTTAAACAGTTGCAATGTTAGATCTTATTTTTATTGACTAAGTGAATAAAAAGTTATTTCCCAACTTCAAGTTCCTATATCTCGAAAACGAATCGATAGAATTAATTTATTTTTGTTTTTTGATATTAGGAAGGAAACTACCTTTCAAATGAGGTATCACTTGCTATATCGTGCCATTTAAAAATTCAGGGGTGTTGGTCACAGCTCCGAGGGATGAAATGTAT
Source organism: Adalia bipunctata (assembly GCA_910592335.1). Classification (NCBI taxonomy): domain Eukaryota; kingdom Metazoa; phylum Arthropoda; class Insecta; order Coleoptera; family Coccinellidae; genus Adalia; species Adalia bipunctata. Next base: position 7,612,716 of record OU342952.1, on the reverse strand, counting down.
TTCGGGTGAATTTCATCGCGAACGATGTCCCCCTCGAAACTGTTGTTGACGTGTTCGAGCGTTTTTATATAACTCGGTTCTGCCGACCTACAGAGCCGCTGTTTCGTTTTCAATGGCCCTCTCTGTATGTAGTTTTGGTATTATCAAAAACAGTGAACATTTCGACAAGAAATATGTGAATTTTTGTACTACTTTTACTGAAATAAAAATTTATTTCGTTCTTGAAAATGACAGACTACTTAAATCTGACAACTCAGTTTACCATTTGCAATACCGTAGGTTTGAATTCATATTGACACCTGTACAAAAAAACAACTCACATATTTTTAACAGCAAACTTTTTTGATATTTTGAAAACTTTATTTTTTATTATTCTAAAAGTTTAGCCTTTTATAGCTCGATGGACGTCAAATTTTGGAACACTAGATGATGATAAGAAAATGATATACTGCTCCACAAGAGTTAGGGATATCGTATTCAATCGTTTTTTAAAAGTATGTAATCTTCGAGAAAATAGCTGTAAAATCATTTAAAACTAAATAACAACTTGAATCGATCCAATAAAAATCAGTATGAGACATTTCGTCAATCTGGTCGCCTTTTTTCTGAAGTTTGGTTCTTTGCATATGCTTCATGAATGTTCTTATTCTGAAACGAAGTCAGTTTATCAACGGCTTCGATTCGAAATGAGTTTTCTGAAAATGCCAAGACGTAAATTAACAAACGCTGAGGCTAATAGGGCTATTGGAATGCTACAGGGTGGCCTAACTCAGGTTGTTGTAGCGGAAAGGCTCCAAGTCAGCCAAAGTGTGATATCTCGACTTTGGAATAGGTTCAGGGAGACAGGTTCCTTGTTGGAAAGACCAAGGCTTGGTGGGCGACGAAAAACAACAACTGCTCAGGATCTTTTCATCACCGTTTCGGCGAGAAGAACCCTACATCTACGTGTAGAATGCTACGGAATACTCTTCAAAATGCAGATGGGTTCAAGTTTCCATCGAAACCATCAGATGACGTTTGAAAGAGGTGAATCTAGGTTCTAGACGTCCATTAAGAGGAGTTCCATTAACACGTGACCATAAGCGTCAAAGACTGAAATGGGCAAGGCAACATATCAATTGGAACGATCAATGGCGTAGTGTCCTTTTCACTGATGAATCCAGATATGGACGATTTTCAGATTCTCGAAGAATATGTCCAAGAAGTCCATCTATTCCGAGGGGGTAGTGTTATGGTATGTGCCGGGATATGTTTCAACGGGCGCACAGATCTACACATTTGTCCTGGGAATATGACCGCCTTACACTATAAAGAGCATGTCATTGACAATGTTGTGCCAAATTTTCACGTTGCTATTGGTGAAACTTTTCAATTTCTAGACGATAACGCTAGACCGCACCGTGCACCCATAGTTGAGAATGCGCGCGAGGAGCTTGGTATTCCACATTTACCAATACCTCCGCACTCACCAGATTTGAGTTGCATAGGATATGCTCCAAAGAAGATTAGATAATCATCAACCTACCCCAGAATCCTTAAATGATCTGAGAGAGCTTCTGCCCCGTTTATGGAACCAAATTCCGCAAGAAATGTTCAACAACCTCATGTGTAGTATGCAAAGAAGATGTCAAGCTGTTATTGATGCCCGTGGACGCCATACATTGTATTGATAGTCTTAAAATGCTTGAATTCTCTGAGAATAAAATTTCGTTATTTTACTCGATTTTTCTTAACCACCCTGTATACGCTGCAGACCTACAGGCTAAAATTAATTGGCAACTTGAAATTCATATGAATTTTCATCACAAAAATCTTATTTTAACTATTTTTTTCTGCAATTCAAGTCGATATCGCTAACTCATGTGGAGCAGTTTATATTGTTTGAACTGTCGTTGGAATGTGGTAACTAATTTTTGCGTCTTGCTTGTTTTTCAGATTGTTATGAAATTCCTGTATCAAGGAGGATGCCAGTCCTTGGAACCTCCACAAGAGGACATTTTAGAGCTGATGGCAGCCGCTAACTTTTTTCAGTTAGACGGACTTCTTCGATATTGTGAAAGTAGATGTGCCACAATGGTGGCCATTGATAATGTGGTTTCTATGTATATTCATGCTAAAGTATATAACGCAATGCAGTTACTGGAATATTGCCAAGGGTTCCTCATGCAGAACATGGTAGCTTTGCTAACTTACGATGATTCCGTGAAGAGATTATTGTTCGCTAAGAAGGTGCCAAACCACGATGTTCTAGGGGGCCTGCTATCAACGCTTCAGAATAGAATAAAAATACGAAGGAATCTGAATTGTAAAGTGGCTCAAAGCCCGAAACCTTCTCTTTAATGGTGCTCATTTTTGAATTCACATATCTTTTACAAATTATCGAGTTTATTTTATTATTTATGTGGCATACAATATTATCAGTATTTTAATTTTGTTAAAACCAAACTTAAGATAATAAATTATATTTTTATCACCGCTTTATTGTTTGATTTTATCCCACATTGGCTGCATTATTTTCAGTATGCTTAGATTTTTTCCACGTTTATATCGTGAAGGAATCCGTAATGAAAAATCATATCCAAATAGAAGTTTAATTTATCACATAAGTAGTTCAAATGAACATATAACAATTCGCAAAATATTTATGAGATGAAAAGGTACTATACAAAATCTAGATATGGCTGTCGATAATCACAATTGAAAGTATCAAAGTAATACAAATACGACTACAATAGAAACACGTGTTTGAGCGAGCACCTCAAAAAAAGAGCCATATTCACAAGAGCTTTGTTATATCACAAATATAATATATATAAAGACACCGAATATAATGTTTATTCACAAATGTTCATTAGAAACGCCTTCCTTTCATCGATCTTCAATCGAATTTGAGTCTGAATAATCAATTTCACACAATACTTTCGGTTCGCAGTTGAACCAAGTCGTATCTTTTACCGTTTCCCATGTCATTCTCGATGTGATTCTTCTTCTTGACGGACATTCTTCCATTTCCAAAAATCACTTGGGTCTCTTCTCTGAAACTTCTCGAATTTCGTCCATGAAATGTTGTAGTGGACAAGTCGGAATTTCTTGATATTATGCCTTGTTTCGAACACATCGTTCGGAAGGTGTATTTGAAAGCCTTTCTCATTTTTCTTGACATGACGTTGTACAGAATAGGATTCAGGGTGGACGAGAAGTAGTAGAAAATGCCAGTTGCAAAGAACATCCACACATTGAATTCGTGGATGTATTCCCATTCAGAAGCGTAGATGATGACTAGGCGCTGGGCATGAAACGGCGCCCAACAACAGAAAAAGCCGACCACAACTGCAACTTAAATTGAATTGAATATTATGTGATGAATTAACGAAAGTTGAATATTACATAAAGACAACATAATCTCAGAATTGATTAATTAATTGGAATCGAGCCATTAGAATCTTCTATAATAGGTCTTTTGCGTATTGATAACACCCATACCAGATACCACGAATGTCTGAGCTTGAGAACAAAACTCGAAAATGAAATATCGAAAAAATTTAAACGAAATTATTCTTGATTTATGAGGGCTTGATGGTTGATTCTGGTATCAAAATGTAGGTTTTCGAGGTCGCTGAATTCAATGAAAAACAATCCAGAGCTCTAACTAGACTATTTTAGATTTTGACCTGTCAAATGGCATTTTTTGAAAAATTGGAAATTTCAAACTGTCATAGCTTCTGTCCCTCTCGTCCTAACCGCTATTGGTTTATATTTTATTGATCAGTTTATCTCAAAGTATCTCTGTGCCGAATATGAACAATTTAAATTTTTTTCAGTTTTTGGGTGAAAACTGCATAAGGGGTAAGACCCCCAAAAACAGCATACTTTTCAATAAAAATATATATCCGGAAGGTTCTAACGGCGTTAATGATTGAAAAAGTTAATCGAGCCATTCGAATCTTCCATAATAACCATTTTGCGTATCGATAGCACCCAAACTACGAACGGTCTGAGCTCGTGAACAAAACTCGAAAATGAAATACCGAAAAAAATAAAACGAAATTTTTCTTTATGTATGAGGGCTAAATGGTTGATTTTGGTATCAAAATGTAGGTTTTCAAGGTCGCAGAATTCAATGAAAAATAGTCCAGAGCTTTAACTAGCATAGTTTAGATTTTGACCTGTCAATTGGCATTTTTTGAAAAATTGGAAATTTCAAACTGTCATAGCTTCCGTCCCTCTCGTCGTATCTACCATCGGTTTATATTTTGTTAATCAGCATATCTCAAAGTATCTCTGTACAAAACATAAACTATTTTAAAAATCTCAATTTTTGGATGAAAAATGACTAAGGGGTAAGATCCCCTAAAAACAGCATATTTGTCGATAAAAATATAAATCGGGATGATTCTAACGGCGTTAATGATTGAAAAAGTTGATCGAGCCATTCGAATCTTCCATAATAACCATTTTGCGTATCGATAGCACCCAAACTACGAACAGTCTGAGCTGAGCTCGTAAACAAACCTCGAAAATGAAATACCGAAATATTTAAAACGAAATTATTCTTTATTTATGAGGGCTAAATGCTTGATTTTGGTATCAAAATGTAGGTTTTCGAGGTCGCTGAATTCAATGAAAAATAGTCCAGAGCCTTAACCAGCATAGTTTAGATTTTGACCTGTCAATTGGCATTTTTTGAAAAATTGGAAATTTCAAACTGTCATAGCTTCCCTCCCTCTCGTCGTATCTACCATCGGTTTATATTTTGTTAATCAGTATATCTGAAAGTATCTCTGTGCAAAACATGAACCATTTTAAAAATCTCAATTTTTGGGTGAAAAATGACTAAGTAAGACCCCCTAAAAACACCATATTTGTAAATAAAAATATATATCGGGATGGTTCTAATGGCGTTAATGATTGGAAAAATTGATCGAGTCATTTGAATCTTCCATAATAACCATTTTGCGTATCGATAGCACCCACACTACGAACGGTCTGAGCTTGTAAACAAAACTCAAAAATGAAATACCGAGAAAATCAAAATGAAATCATTCTTTATTTATGGGGGCTACATAGTTGATTTTGGTATCAAAATGTAGGTTTTTGAGGTCGCTGAATTCAATGAAAAATATTCCAGAGCCATAACTAGCATAGTTTAGATTTTCACCTTCACAGGAGAAAATCTAAACTATGCTAGTTATGGCTCTTGAATTTTTGTCAAAATTGGAATTTTAATCTGACAGAGTCTCCATCCCTCTTGTCGTTTCCACTATTTGATTAAATTATGTTGATCAGCATATCTTACAGTACGTCTGTGCAAAATATGAGCGATATCAAGAATGATTTAACTGTGTTATTGAATGAGAAAATCGTTCGAACCATTCGAATCTTTCATAATAGTGATCTTTGCCTTTGAGGTCAAGATCACCAACCAGACGGTCGAGCAAGAAAAGCACCTCACAACTTGGTTACAAAATTTATTACATTCCTAAAGTTTTGGCAGTTCTTCCTTATCATTCGGCTTATGTATCTCTGATGGTTCATTGAAAATCATAAAAGACTTACGTAGCATCCGTACAATAGATTTGTTCGACTGGGCCCTTCTTCTTAAACGATTCTCGTTGACCGAACCCCCCATTCCATCTAGGGGTTTCTCACTATGTGCGATGCTGGACGACATTTTGATATATTGTATGAAAATTATTATGAGAGGCAAAACGAAGAAGAATGCAAAACTAAATTCTATTAGTGGAAAGTTTTTTGGCTGGTCAATCATCCCACAAACAGCTGATTCCTGGAATAAAATGTGTTTGGATCAAGTCTTATACGTGTCAATCATAAGATCATCACATTTCTTTGCTCCTATTGATCTTCAGTTTCATATTTCTCTCGGAGATACCTAGTGCAACTGCACAGTTGCCAATGCAACTAAATATTATTGATTAATCTGGTTTTCAAGAAGTTGATAGCTTTGGATTTCTTTCAGTGAAAACATTCTGTAAATAATTCTATCAACTTTTTCAGGACTTGATGAAACGCCAGTGGAAAATCTAAAAACTATTTCATTTACATCCAATTTGACGATCGATAGGCTTAATTGTATCATATAATTATAATATAAAACATCAAGGTTGAAAGGTTTATATTATATGCTATGTGAGTTATCAAATTAATGATTAATTAACAAGCTCGAATTATGCACTATTTACATTGAACGATTTTCCAGAGCGAACTTGCGTATTCCACTTATGAATTATTATTTCTACAAAGGAGAGTTCAGCGATCTGTTAAATTCATGAAAGAATTCCTAGAATACATAAAATATATAACAATATTATGAAGCGGATTTTGTAGGGGCCACGAACTCAACAGGTGAAAACAGTGAAAACTTCACGTTTCCTGGAATGTGGAATGAAATGAGCATTCAAGGAAGAAAATATTATTCGTGTCAGGCCCGCCGCTAGCTGTCTGAGCGCCCGCGTGCAAATACTGTTATGCCGCCCCCAATTGGGCGCTACATCAGAGAGCAATTCGGGGGGGGGTGGTAGTGGCAAGTTTTAGCGAGGGACCTGAACTGATCTCGAGAGCGGGTAAAGGGGGGGGGTGTTAGATCGTTTCCATTCGAAGATTTAGTGTGAAAAACTCTTTCCTGGGGAGGTTAATTACCCCCAGTACCCCCCCGTAAATACTCCCCTGCGCTACATATGCTGAGTCTTCTCTAGAAAGGGTTCCCTCATTATGGTGGGAAAAAAATAAAAAACCTATTGAATTATTGTTATTATACATATTATATTATTATTTTTATTTATAAAATTGAAAAATCATATAGATACACACTCAAATATTTATCTAAAAAAATTTCACTCTTCTCGCTTTTATATTTGCGAAATCTTCTATAATCTTAGTCATATCCAATCTATCCAAAATTTGGTGTTCAATTGAAATCACATATAGCTAAATTACTTAATCTGTGTTGGAGCATAGTGGATCTTAAATAATTCTTGATAATTTTTAATTTTGAAAAAGATCTTTCTCCAGATGCAACTGAAACCGGCAATGTTAGTAGTGTTCTTAGTGCTATTGTTATATTCGGAAATGTAGAAATTAAGTCATTGCCAAAAATATATTGTAACAGTGATTGTGGATCCTTCGATTAGAGTTCTGCAAAATGCGATTTTAGTGCAATAAATTCATTAAACAAATCAATACCGTCAATATCTGATTCATTAGTAGCATCATCTTTAAGCTTCAGATTCACTATTAACAAAATAATTGGAATTTAATTTTTGATCGTTACTGTTCATACACCACGGAACTGTTCGAATCGAATCATAGACAAGAGACAAGTTTCAATTTCGAATGCAAAATGCAACTGATCCTAGGAGGTGTATATTCCGACAAAGACCTTCATTCTGTTTTTATCTTTATTTTCGTAATTATCTCTTCAAAATCACGTATCTACCTAAACTCGGCTAGTAGAAAGGGCGCAATTTGGTAACAGAGGGTTTTTTTATGACATGCAATAATTGGCATAAACGATACGGCGACACTGAAAATATTCAAAACTACTAGGTACTACTACCTGGTTGTAATATTGGGAAAAAGAACATCTGCAAATTTTTCTCGTAGAATATTCAACAAAATCAAGATGCCGTAGGAACTTTCTGAATCGATGTTTCTTTCAGAAAATTTTACCCGAGGGCGCAATTCGAAGTTCCGGGAGGGCAATTTATCGGATTATGTGAATTTTTCGATCTTGAAGTTTTATGCCATAACTGGATCTGGGCGCTCTCAGTATTTCGCCGGGGGGGCACCTGCGGAACTTCGGGGGGCGACAGTGCCCCTCCCGGAAATATACCTGAAAGAAACACTGCAGTGAATTCACTGAATTCCGTGGATATACGGAAATTATCGATGTTGGCCGCCTGTCCTCCCAATCCTTCAAAAAAAAGTCTCTCTAAGGGGGATGGGGAGACCTTGCCGCCCCCAATGTTGAACGGAGTTGGAGAAATTTCAAAGCAGTTGGCAAAGTTTCGATCGCATATGGCAAAATTTCTATGTTTCTATGACAGTTGGCAAAATTTTAAAGCAGTTGGAGTTGGACAACCGCCCCCCCTTTTTTTCTCCCCCCCCCCCCGCTTACCACGTTGTTTGTCCCCTCCAAAAAAAATTTAAATTTCACTGGATTTGCCGCCCCCCTGGACGTGCCGCCCTTGTGCCGGGCACGCCTTGCACGCCCGCTTACGGCGGGCCTGATTCGTGTTTAATTCGCGTGAATACATTCAGCTTCAGTTTAGTGAAAAATCTGAATTCTGCAAAATAAGGTATGACAGTTCATATGGAAAATCGCCATTTTTTAAGTACTTGAATCAAAATTGGCCGTAAGTCTTGATAAAATGAACCATAACATTACAGTTCAGTAAAATCAGTTCAATAAATTTTTTCTCACAGAATTATCCGGATTTAAAGCTCCCCTTGTTCATGCAGGTCCTAATTTGCTTGAATTCAACAAATTTCGGAGACATTTCAAATATTCCCAGAAAGTTCTGAGGAAATATTCCCCAGGCACTTCTGAGAGTTACACAAAACTTTGGAATTCACTAGCGTAGCAATGTTTGCGAAAATCAATTATCCGATATTCTCCGTGGACTGTGAAGCCTCACACAACGTAACTTTCGAACTCTACGCGTGAAATATTAAAACATTTTTTTTATTTCTGTCGGAATACGGAATAATAACTGTTGTTCCAAGGAAGCGCCAAAAAATTATTGTGAATGGAATATACAACAAGAACTTTTCATGTCAACTCATTGTTAACAATTACATAGACTAAGAAGTATTTAATCCTTGAAATCATAAATTTTCCACATTGAAATACTCAGTACTCATGCATTAAAATCATTAGCACTCATTTAGCGACACTCTAAAAAAAGTTTCATAACGAAAAAAATGAAATCGAAAATTTCATTTCATCTTCTCCAAGATCCTACTCTGAATCCTTCTGAATTTAATAATACCGGATTCAATATAACATCACGATGAGCCTATCGCAGGTGCAATATTGAATTCTTCCTGAAAAGAACTCAGTTGTGTTGGAATTGAAAACATGTCATTCCGAGAGACCTGTCACAGCGTGAGCTCAAATTGGTTCTCATATAAATTCAGACTTATAAAAAGTAATCAAAAACTCACTTTGATGACCATACTGTTGTTGGCATCCTTGGGATAGGTAAGATAATGAACATCCATCAAGTAATAAAACGGCATAGCTGTTAGCAATCCGATAAGCCAAAGAGTTGCAATGATTTTGACAGCTCTTGGAAGCCCTGTCAGGGTCTGTATATGTAGGGGATGGCATATTGCCAAGTACCTCTCTGTCGAAAATACAACTATGGTCATAACTGATACGTAGGAAGCCCTTGAAAAAAATCGAGTGTTATTATCATCGATAGTTTCTTATTTCCATTTCATTTCGTGAAGTTATATATATTTTGTAATCCATAACAGATTCACAGTTTTTCAAAAACATTCTGCGATTCTGCAATATGTAATAAAAGGTGTACTAGTACACAATTTTATTAATATTTGATAAAATCATTCCTTGTCCTTGCATTTGCTTTGTCAGCAAATAATAAGAATCACACCAACTTGTAGGATAAACAATCATCATATCCTGTGCAATCCACATTGTTTGCCATAAATATGCTTCAATATCGAGAAAAAAAACATCATTTTCACACACAGAGTTATATGTTGTTTATTTTCTTTCCATCTAGCTTGGTGATCGCAAACAAAGGACATTAATTTTCAATTGGGTGGAAAGGCTGAATGGTTTTGAGATGGAATTGAATTGCCTACAGCATTATTGACCTCTTGGAGAGTTAGATGAAATGAACTATGTATTTAGTGATGATTCAGTACTTTCTCCCTGAAAAAACCGATTGACTCCATATAATTTTGATTCTCTCTATTTTCCACAATGCTGAATGGCAGTATGAGTGAGTCAATATAAATTTTAGATCTTGTGAACAAGATTTCGTTCAATATCATCGGTTGAAATGACCTAAATGTATGCCTTATTAAGTAAATCTCATGAACGCTTTCGCCATTTTGTTGTCGCGGTTAACTAAATGCTTACAACGTAAATCGGAAATGTGCTCAATAACAGGGACTTTATACAAAGCCATTTTCTATCATGTAACAAAATAAACTGCAAAATTAATGAAAATATCACAACAATGAGAGATAATGAAATATGCAAACAGTAAGCATGTATAGTTTTTTCAATATTGATAATATTTGAACGAAAAATGGCATCAAATATCGTTACTGTGTAGAGCGGACATCGGATTCTCTCAGTTGATCAGACAAAGAGTCTTTGTATACTCACATCTCCGATATAAGCCCCCTTAGTTTGCAAAAGAAAACTCCGAGAACCCAGGGATATTGATGCCAATAAAGCGCGACATCATTAGGGAGACCTGAAAAAAGGAATTTTTTAATCGACACCCTTTTTCGGAGAATCATTAGTGAGATGGCAGGGAAGAGAATAATGCTGTTTATTAACGATATTTAAGGCCATTCCCAAAACAGCTCTTCTCTCCTCAAATTGGAATATTCATTATAGCTACAAGGTTTAATTCCATTAGAGAATATCCGTGAATCAAGAAAGACTTAGGACTTGGTCCCAATTATTGGAAGTGGAATTTCTGAAGGATATCCAGTATACAGTAGGAGCTCAATGCTACCAGGCAACCAGGGACGAAATAGAAAATGATTCAATTCACTTTGGATCCTAGAATTTCATGGTTCAACCTACATTCAATTGAAACTTCTTGCCTACATGATCCGATATGTAAAGTCAACTAATCATTTATCGAACTCACCAAAAATTAGCAGCAGTAGATCGGCCACAGCCAAATTGAACAAGAAGTAGTGAGTTGCTGTGTGCAACATCGAATTTTTTCGAATGACAATGCAAACACCGACATTTCCAGTGATGCCAGTGATGAAAATGAGACTGTTTATTACTGTTAGAGGTACAGCTGTACTTAAGGGTTGTTGTTGCGTTCCTCTTTCCTCTTCTATAAATAACCAGAGGTCCGTTTCATTCAAGAATGGATTCGATTCTGCTGAATCATCAAGTAGTCCCATCTGAAAAAATTAAATCTCTTCACACAAAAAATAATAAACAAGCAAAGAATTACAAGAGTTGAATAAAGTGCTTTTTTGTTCCTTCTCTATTTCCTGTGAATTTCAGTTTTCAGGCACAATTTGTGAAATGTCCTCCAATACTCAAATAAAAAAAAACATGAAATAATTAAAACATCAAGCGTGGGTTGTATCTTTCATTGAGTAAAACTTTCGTTCATAAAACTTCAACTGAACAAAAGTTCACAGCCCTGTAGACCATGAATTTTTGTAACCACTCGTTGGCTTAGAGGCTTAGACGAATAAAGATCAACGATAATTGCAGAATTTCTATACAGATTCCACTTCCTCAGACCTCAGTTGCATATCAAACAATTTTTCAACTTCCATAATCCATATAATTGGAAATGTTCAACCATCTCCTGACAAAGCTACTACGTTTTATTCAACCAACAATTGCAACTCGCTTTCAATTTGCAGGATGCACGAGAAGTCATTCAATTAATGACAGGAAGCGTTGACATATTCCTGAAGATATTCGAACTTTCTGCTTCATTCTATCCAACAATTGTTGTACCCCTACGCTTGGGTATTGTAGGAAACATCCAGATTCTAGACAGGATTTGAAATTCGATACCTTCACTCCCACGTGAATAAACCATAGGTGTACCTTGATGAGAATCGACTCTGATTATCCAGAGACCTCCTCGCAATATCAAGTTACGTGCAATTAGTTCTTGTATTCGAATCGTGAAGCAATGAAGCAAATCAGCAGAAACTATATAGATATAGTTTTTTGCCATCACAGAAAGATGATTTCAAACATAATAATGCATATTCGAGGACTGTAACTTTCATATGACTTTTGAATGTAAGAAATAGCCTCCAGTCGTAAGGCAGCATAGCATCGTGTTAATGCTTGCTTTCATGAGATGTACCTATATAATCACCAAAAACATAAAACCTTGAGGGTTAGTTTCAATAATACAGTTTTAAATCATAATTTCACTCCCAAGTATCTTGGAATGAAACTAGATTCTACTTTGACTTCTAAGGCTCATTTGGAAAGTTTACGTCTAAAGTTGAAGACGAGGAATAATATAATTCAAAAATTAGCTGGTACATCCAGGGGTGCCGATGCTACCACTCTTCGTACTGCTGCTTTAGCCTTGGTTTTTTCTGCAGCTGAGTACTGCTGTTCTGTTTGGTTGAATAGTTCCCATGTCTATAAAATTGATGGGCAACTCAATATTTCTATGAGGATTATAACTGGAACCATTAAATCTACTCCATTAGCATGGTTACCAGTTCTTTCTAACATAATACCTCCTCATATTCGTAGACAGGTTGCTGTCATGAAGTCTTGGGATAAATTTCATTCCTTTCCAAATTCATTTCCTATTATGAGTTATATGCCAGATACAAGACTGGCTAGATTGAAATCTCGAAAGCCTCTATGGATAAATAATTTTCTTTATTCTAACAAAAATCATAAAGAAATTTGGAGTTCGGAATGGACTTCATATGATTTTTTCAATAAAAGTTCAATTCTCGATCCTTCTGAGAAAGTTCCCGGTTTCATCTGTCTAGGAAAAATTGGTGTCTATTGAATCGTCTTAGGACAGGTCATGGACATTGTAATAGTATGCTCTTCGAATGGAATGCCATTGATAGCCCGAGATGTGAGTGTGGGCATGAAGAGCAAACTATTGACCATTTGGTCAATAATTGTTCAATATATAAATTTCCAGATGGTTTTAACTCTATTCATTCAGTATCTGATTCATTTTTGAGATGGGTTAGTACCTTCAAAACAATTTGAATATATTAGTTGATTTTGCTTTTCCGTTTTTTCTCCCTTTGGTTTTTGTTTCAGATTATTTAAAAATGCTTTGTCAACCCCTTTGAAGAAATGAAGAAAGAATTACATTCGAAAAAGAAGATGCCCTCCAATATGAACATTTGTAAACAAATCCAATATCCCTACACTTATACGGGGAGACAGAGTTTTTGCTGAGGTTTTTATCTGTGCTCTTGCATCATACGCAGTAACTGTATGGTGCCCCGTTGGACATTCCTCTGCTAATACTGAGATTAGGAGCGGGGAATGGATCAATATGTTTGTTTGAATGATCTGTTCCTTGTTGCCTTTTCGAGACACATGACATAATTGGAAACAAATCTGTACAGCTCCATTTCATAAGAATATATATAATATTATATATGAGATGTATTTGTTAAGAGAGGTCCAATCTCTCTGACAGCTTGATGGGCTATCATATTGATCACGTCCTGGCAAAAGTACTTTTGTCTGAATGAAAAAAAGAGTCTTCTATCATTTGACTGTAGATTCTTCTACACACTTTGATAGGAGCAGAATTAGGGGTTGAAATTAAGAATCTAATTATTTTCTTCTACCTGGAGTTATTGAACTGTTAAATTTGCCTTCATATTATTCCCTTAGTTGGATGTTTGTCGATGCGAAAACGATATTCGCCAGGAATAAGTCACGCAAATTCAAGTTTACCGTTAACCCTATCCCAATATTCCTGTCGAAGCCTAAGGGTGCTTCAGGAAAGCTCTACCCATATCGAAGTCAAATATTCAACAAATCCTATTTCCATGTTCGATAAGAAAGGGTTCTAACTACATCAAGGCCACTGGGGCCTACTGAAATTTTTGGTGCACCGTTGTCAATGGCACCGAACTGTTAGGGTAGCAACGCCAGTTCAGGCCCAAAACAGTGAAGCACGTATTTTGATCCGCTGAAGAAATTGATCGTATAGTCTATACTCTATACCAATTACTTATAATTAAGATAAAAGACACCTTAATGAAGGTTTTAATGACATGAGAAGAAAGAAGTGTTGTAAAAAACGAATATGGATGTATGGATTTGGTTAGAATACAGTGGGGGCAGAATGAGTAAGCACAGATGAATAAGCCGACTAAATTTCATCAAATCTCCGCACAAAATCACAAAGCATGCATAGCACACCATTCGAAGAATGATGATAATCAACTGAAAGCTTCCCTACGTCTGACCACAGCTTTTAGTGATGTAGAAGTGACATTTTGAAGGGTTTTAAAGTCAAACTGATTTTTTGAGTGATGTGACCATTTAGACGAGTTTTGTCAATTTTTGAATTTTACAAATTAAGTAGAGGAAGGATGGATATCTCGACTAGACAACTGAGCATAAAAAAGCCGAAAGCGGGACGAAAAACTATTATCGCATTCACACACGAAGAAGATGAAATTGAGGAGCGGGAACCACCTCAGGTTTACACTTTCGTCAGTTCCCCCAGAGCATTGAATGCAAACAGGAAACTGATATCTGGACAGGATGTTCCTATGCCTTACGCCAATCTTATGTTCGAACGAAGAGTTGTTAGAGGTAAGAAGTCGAAAGGAATGCAACCAGCATTCTTGAAACGAATGCAAATACATTTTTGTCGAAATGAAATATAAGGAATTTACATTGATAAACTGATAAAAATTCATAAACTCGAAGTGCAATGTCGAAAACTTGCTGAGAGGAACGTCGTACAACAGAATTACTTTTTACTTCGTGAACTTGGCACAAAGCAAGAAGAACATTTGGATTTGTATTCTGGTACAATAAAGTCCCTCATTTGTAACAACAAAACTGTTTCTTTTCAAAAGATAATCACTCCAGCTTGCAAGATACACAGCTTGTTTGCAAATCCACCCAATCAACCAAATCTGAAGATGTAAGGTTCTTCTGTCTTTCAGAAGATTACGAAATGGGGCAGATAAATGGGAAGATTGCTGAAAAAATGTATTGAAATCAGATGAGATTGCACTGACGAATGAGAGTACTTTGACTCATTGATTCATGCTATTTCATTCCACACTTTTCGAGTAGTGTTAGTATTCCCATAAGCTTTTAAATACACTGTTCTTATTGAACTGATTGAAGGTCTTCTTGTTCCTCCATAATATTTATAGGATATCTCTTTTGAAGAGAAACAGTAGCGGGTAGACTGTTGATGTAGAGTTAGTTTCAATAACTACGTTGGCGCATCAACTGCTTGGAATATTTCTAGGAGAAAGAACAATATTTTTGCATCACAAGCAATGTTTTCAGAATTGAAATAATCTTAAGTTTCAATGTTATTGACCATTTTCAGGTAGCAATTTTGCTCAGCCACAACTACCCCATCTTGGTGATGGCGAATCTGCTGCTGCTAGAGCAGCTGTGGCCAGAAGAAGAGCTATCGCTAGAAAGAAAGCTAGGACTCAAACTGTGAAGGCGGCAGAGCTGCGTTTGGGTTCACCGCCAGCCATTAAAGGACGAAAACACGAACCAGTTCAGACAGATCAGTACCTAGAAGAAATTTTCATAACTCCACCAGTCACGGAAATGTGTACCCAAGTAATGGAAGTTGACTATGCTTTTGCACATGCTCAAAACCCTCTTGTTCTCCTTACAGACTGAGCTCTTTTTGGACAGGCCTGTGTCTCCGTTTTACGTACCAGCCAAAACGGGTGTTGATGCAGAAACTCAGATTTACCCTGGGGACCTGTTCGATTTTGACATGGAGGTGCAGCCAATTCTGGAGGTTCTTGTGGGAAAAACCGTGGAGCAAGCTCTTATCGAAGTGCTGGAAGAAGAGGAGATGGCATCTATGAAGGAGCAACAGAGGAGGTTCTTGGAAATCCGAGCGGCAGAAGCCTGTGAAGCACAACGTTTGATCGAGAAAGAGAGAAGGTTGCAGAGGGAGAAGGAGAGGAGGATCAAGGACTACGAAGAAGGCATCAAGGTTTGTTTGAATGATGCAGAGCAGGGAAATTCTGAGGACATCTCGAATAATCTGCGTGAACTTTACAGGTGCAAAAGGAGATGGAAGAAAGAATAGCAGCTTCAGTTCTGATGCAAGGATACCTTGCAGATCTTCTTCCTTCAGTTTTGGAAGGCTTGGAGTCCGATGGCGTGTTGCTGGACAACATCAAGCAAGATATCGATAACACCTTCATGCCATGGCTCATGAAGGAAGTAACGAATGAATTGGAAGACATAGTCAGCAGCAGAGACATTTTATCAGGTAAAACCCTTCTACTTTTCGTCTTGAAAGAACCCATTCTAATATAGCACTTCCGTTTCAGATATTGTCAGAGATATCCTCGAGAACAAAGCAGAAATATACAATGCTATATACAGCATGTTCACCTTGGAAGAGACAAATGACGAGGCGCCTATAACGCATACTGATTATAACACTCAGGAATTAAGCAAACTCATTTATGATGATAATACCAAAAACGAAGCTCCACAGTCAGTTGTGAGAATTTCGGAAGAGGCGAAAAAAGAAGAGTGAGGTAGACAGAACATCTATATACAATATTTTTCATATTGATCATGTTGCAATGGAATATATATTTTATGGAATATTATCGATTGTTTCATTGTCTTGGATATTAGATTTCTGCATCAGGTCAAATTCCCATACACAAATACTGCTCCACAGAAGTTGAGAATGTTCAGAAATGTTGTGACCATATCGAAAGTTGTCAATTCTGGTTCACAAAATGTTCATTTGTGATAAATCAAATGTTTACTTTCTTATATGATGGTTTTTTCCCCTCGTTCTCAGTTCATAGGTGGTATACAGTTATTGTTTGGGTAGGCATTCGTTTCACTGGACGTACAAAATTGTTGGTGCTTGATTCTTCCATGAATGCGTAGATTTAGATGGAGTCATTGACAATATTATTCTTTTGGGTCGAATTTCTCCACGATATTATGAAGCTAATTAGTTCCTTATTTTTATACCACATGTATTTCTTCTTGTAGTCAGTTTTCAACAAGCAAAAACTGTATGAATATGTCTTGAAAATCTTGGCGTATTGTATTTGCATCTTTCACCACATAAATGAGATCCTGTATAGCATTTGCTGACATAGGCCATGAATAAAACTTCACTGCATTCATGAAAATATTCAATTAGATGTGTCTCATTGCATTAAACATTCAAATTTTTCATTTCGAAGACAATATTTTTCTTCATTTTTTCATTTGTAGTATTCTAAGGATGATGAAATGGATTTTATCTGCATAACATGGAAATGAACCTTTTCCATTAAAAATTTTGGTCCACTTAAGGGAAAAACTCAAATATTTTGATGTAGGAAATGAAGAAGGAAAGGTTTTCGCAAAACGTTATTTGTGCAAGAGATTGGTGGAATGACTGTTGTTTTGACAGAGTTAGATCCTGAGTCTCAGGCGGAAATCGATTTTCTGTATGAGTTCATCTCATTATTTTCCATATATCACACTGATTTCTTTAGAAGCTTTTCCATCTCTATCAGTGCAACGATGTTATATTCACTCTACTGGCATATATTGCTTTAGACTATCTACCATATTCCACCATGACATTTTAAAGCATGTTGATGAAGAAGACTTCAAGGTCAAGGTTGAACTTACAACAGAGTTACGGAAATCGATGTAGGAATTCTACTGCTCGGACAAACTTAATGCCACGCAATTTTTCATGGTTCTCCCCAAATTCACATGAATAATTTGTTACATTATCCACTTTCTAGAAGATAGTCAACCACTTATTCAGAATGTTTTGACCCATTATATCGAAATAGATTTCCGAGTAAGTGATGATAGAATTACACTTAAGTCGTTCAGAAAAACAAATTGCTGCCATTGAATTATTATTTATCAGAATATTTCACGCGTGGCACAAATTCAAAACACTTTCAACGATGGATGTGTTCTTCCTTATTCAAAAACAAATGATCGGAGTAATATGGAAAATAATACATTTCAAGAAAACTAAGACTCTTCAGTAGTTGCAAACGTTTTAATTATCATGAAGTACATGTACAGTGACAGAATAATATTAATAATAATATAATAAGTCGCATCGTAACAGAATGCTAATCTATTTACTCTCGTATTGAAATAAGATCAAATTAATGACCCAAAATCTCTCTGAGAAGTCTTGTATTCATTACAAGTATGTAATTCATGGGCGCCCGCAGGGGGGGCCAGAGGGGCCATGGCCCCCCCTGAGATTTGTATGGCCCTATCGTTTTTCAGCTTAACACCCTCAATATTTCAATAATTTTTATTTTGCCCCCCTGAGAAAAATTTTGCCCCCCCCTGAGAAAAATTTCTGCGGGTGCCCATGTGTAATTGTAAATATGATAGTTACAAATATGGCGAAAACTATAATGCAAATCTGAAATCTCATTTGGAAAGTGTGAAGAATAAAATTTGTGTTGACTTTCTTGAGCTTCAATATTTTGCGAAACATTTTTCAATTTGGTAGTGTCATGAAATCAAAAAGATTGAAAAATATTGATTACGAATATGTAGATCTGTTGAAATATGCAGTTAGTATTCAAGCCCACCAAATATTTACATAGAGTGTTAATTAATTAAATTAAAAATTGAAACTGATCCAGAAAGTGGACCACACAATATGAACATTTTGAATTCATAAATGCTTCGAATTGAAGTAACACACAAGTGCATTTATATCGTGCGTGAACAAAATTGAACAATCTGGCATATGAATATAGAACAATGTCTCAGATTCAGATAAAAAATATGACATACTCCATTTGTCCTGTTAGTGACTTGTCCAAACAAGGAGGAAATAATATTCGGTCACCTTATTTGGTCGGCTGTCGGCTTTTTGCGAAAAGCACATGTTCATGTTCACATCGGTGAAATGTATCTAAATCGAAATGGAACTAATGCCATGAGTTCGACAAGAAACGCAATCAGGCACATGATAATGCCGGATCCTAAGAGAATGAAGGCAGCTTGCATGTGCTTGAATCTCAATTTACGCACCGTTCTCGATTTTTTGTATGGCATCGGGTCATGTTTGGCCAAAATTCGATCAACTAAACCGTTCTCTCTGAAATATCGCAAATATTTATCAAAGGTATCAACAAGCGGATGTCCACGAGCAAATATAAAAGTAAGTGCTGCGTCCTTCAGTGACCTCTCTTTAGAAAATCTGACTGTTTCGTTTTCCATAGATTGTCGCATTCTCCCCGTCATTCGTTCTAACAAAATGACTGTCATATTTCTTTGAGAAACTACATATTCTATACAATCTGATTGTCGCGCACAAAAAACTTTTCTCCTGAGGGAAATTAATTGTCTGAAATTATTCGGGAGATCTTTAGGAAATGCTATCAATCGACTGGAAGAATCTTTGGTCACACCTGTAGTAGAATTATACATTTTATTCGTTGTTTCCGCTTGGAATAAGGCCCCTTCATAAAAGGTCCCTATGAAGAATTTGAATAAAAACAAGAGAATGATCAATATAACTTCAGCTGGAAATTTAGTATTGCTCGATTGAAGAAGGGATATCTGTGAGAAGGTCTCCACAACATGTAGATTCCAGAAGTTAGCTCGAATCAAAATCCAACTGGCTATTATCAATCCACTAATTGCTAAAACGCCACACCAAACCAATGTCGTGAAAGAAAGTGTTAAATAATTCCATGACACAAGAGTGGGCTCATCTAAACTGAAAATTGCGAGAGTATCGTAATAATAAGGCTGAGTTTGACTTATCAAATGGTTATTCGTTGCCTGAAAATTTAAAAACATAATATCGAACTCACGATTCATCATGAATTCTTTGAAACTTGAAGAACCCGAGCTACACTCTATGCCATATTCAACACGCCAAAATTTCAATATCATCTGTATTATATCTAATCCCACGCTGTATTTCTGGCAGTACACATCCCAAACATTCATAGTCCATTCCTCAAAATCCTGGAGTCTCTGATCAACCGGATTTACCATATCAATTGTTCCATTAATGCAAGTGCCGATTTTAATCAAACCACTGCCAGTGATGTGAATATACTTAAAAGGCGTAGTTATACCGTGATAAGTGAAAATTTTTCCATTTGACGAGTCAAGAAATATTACCTCATTGACTATGTAATATTTCGGCAGTATGCGGGTTATAGCAGAGGTGATATTTCCATAAAATATGAATTTTATGCTGGAATCCATGAATGCGCTCGAAGAAAAATTATCTAGAAATGACGATAGGGATTCGACATTTTCAACATGGATAACATTAATATCTGGTTTGTTTTCCATCTGCCATATTTTCTCCCAGGAGAACTCATTCATCCTCAATGTCGGTGTTTGAATCAGTAAAGGACTATTCAAAAGAACCAAAGGATATGAGATGGTGTCACTTCTCAAAAAAATCAAATCGACAATGCATTTGAGCGAGTTCTGAAGGGCATATCGTTTCAGGCTGAACAACATGTTTTCTTCATGTGAGCAGAATTTCGAACGTGAACTTCGATTTCGATCAGAAAAAATATGGTATATTACAATTGGTCAATTAGATTCAAATTGGTCTTGAAATGCTCTATGGAAATTACTGTGTTTTTTGTTTTTCCTTATCAACCACCTTATCGATTGGGTTGTCTGAAGAAAGTTATTCTTTGCACTCATTTTGTCTTTGAGGTCGGGACAGGCTCCAAAAATTTCAGACCTCCGAGAAAAACTGATATTTAGCGCCCCCATCAAGTATTTTTCGATTTCTATGCGGATAGGTTAGTCGTTAATGGTAAATCTTTCATAGAAAATACATACTGGTAAAAATTACCGTATGCATATATGAATTTTGGAAAAGAGAAATGATGTGAATTACGTATCAAACCATTATTAGTGGTTCATTATTCATGTGATTATTAATAATTTAAAGATTATTTTTGATGACTTAATCTTTCTTTTATACACTTTCAGAAACTTCACCTGTATGTTACAAAATCTTTCAAGGTATCAAGGACCAAAAATACATAACTTTGTCCAAATATTGTGACCGGGATCACCGGAAAGAAAAAAAATGAATATTTTAATGTGTACTATATCCTCCGCCATTTTGTAACCACGATTCGAATAAAATTCATATTTCCTGGTGTGTCCCGAAAGAAGAAAAAAGCTCAGATAGGTGGAATTTTGACATGCTCGCATGTTCGTCCGATATCTATTGATCTAATGGAGATTTATTGAATTCGAATGCTCTGAAAAAATAGGAACACCGAAAATGTTTTTGATCGACCCCACCCCTCTGAATAAGAAGCTAACACCTATAGCTCTGAAGATTTTCCCTTGTTTCCTGATGAAAAAGTATGACTTGAGCTCCGAAACGCATTTCTTTTGACAAATCGACTACCTACAGCTTGTTACTCAGAAGGGATTTCTACCAAAATCAATTTGTTAATTGTGCTGCATCAGATATTGCTAGAGAAAACAGAACTATTTCAAGTGAAAAAATTTCGTACTTTATTAGTTGATAAACATCTGTATGTATCACTGCAATTATTAATTTTTACAAACAAAAATTACAGTCATAACACTTACAGTCGTTGAATAATAATGATAATCATTTTAACCAGATACATAAAATTTCGATAATTTTTATGACCAAATGGACTTGATGGAATCGGGAATCTTGTTGTAGATTTTTGGTGCTAGATATGCAAATTTCTCCAGGCCATATTGTTCAAATTGACTGGCGAAAATTATAATGCAAATCTGAAATCTCATTTGGAAAGTGTGAAGAATCAAATTTGTGTTGACTTTCTTGAGCTTCAATATTTTGCGAAACATTTTTCAATTTTGTAGTGTCATGAAATCAAAAAGATAAAAAATATTGATTACGAATATGTAGATCTGTTGAAATATGCAGTTGGTATTCAAGCCCACCAAATATTTACATAGAGTGTTAATTATTTAAATTGAAAATTGAAACTGATCCATAAAGTTGACCACACAATATGAACATTTTGAATTCATAAATGCTTCAAATTGAACTAACACACAAGTGCATATCGTGAGTGAACAAAATTGAACAATCTGGCATATTGATATAGAACAATGTCTCAGATTCAGATAAAAGATTTGACATACTCCATTTGTCGTTGTTGGTGTCTTGTCCAAACAAGGAAGAACTAATATTCAATTACCTTAAGCTGTCGGCTTTTTGCGAAAAGCAACATATTATCATGTTCACATCGGTGAAATGTATCTAAATCGGAATGGAACTAATGCCTTGAGTTCGACAAGGAACGCAATCAGGCTCATGATAATGCCGGATCCTAAGAGAATGAAGGCAGCTTGCATGTGCTTGAATCTCAATTTACGCACCGTTCTCGATTTTTTGTATGGCATCGGGTCATGTTTGGCTAAAATTCGATCAACTAAACCGTTCTGTCTAAAAAGTCGCAAATATTTATCAAAGGTATCAACAAGCGGATGTCCACGGGCAAATATAAAAGTGAGTGTTGCGTCCTTCAGTGACCTCTCTTTAGAAAATCTGACTGTTTCATTTTCCATAGCTTGTCGCATTCTCCCCGTCATTCGTTCGAACAAAATGACTGTCATATTTCTTTGAGAAACTACATATTCTATACAATCTGATTGTCGCGCACAAAATACTTTCCTCCTGAGGGAAATTAATTGTCTGAAATTATTCGGGAGATCTTTAGGAAATGCTATCAATCGACTGGGAGAATCTTTCGTCACACCTGTAGAATTATACATTTTATTCGTTGTTTCCGCTTGGAATAAGGCCCCTTCATAAAAGGTCCCTATGAAGAATTTGAACAAAAACAAGAAAATTATCAATATAACTTCAGATATAAATTTGGTATTGCTCGATTGAAGAACGGATATTTGTGAGAAGGTCTCCACAACATGTAGATTCCAGAGGTTAGCTCGAATCAAAATCCAACTGGTTATTATCAATCCACTAATTGCTAAAACGCCACACCAAACCAATGTCGTGAAAGAAAGTGTTAAATAATTCCATGACACAAGAGTGGGCTCATCTAAACTGAAAATTGCGAGAGTATCGTAATAATAAGGCTGAGTTTGACTTATCAAATGGTTATTCGTTGCCTGAAAATTTAAAAACATAATATCGAACTCACGATTCATCATGAATTCTTTGAAACTTGAAGAACCCGAGCTACAGAGTATATCACATCTAACACGCCAAAATTTCAATATCATCTGTATTATATCTAATCCCACGCTGTATTCCTGGCAGTACACATCCCAAACAGTCACAACCCATCCCTCGAAATCCTGGAGTCTTTGATCAACCGGCTTTACCATATCAATTGATCCATATTAATGCAAGTACCGATTTTAATCAAACGTCTGAGTCCGCCCGTGATTTGAATATACTTAGTACGTGTATTAATACCATGATAAGTGAAAATTTTTCCATTTGACGTGTCAAGAAATATTACCTCATTAACTATATAATACTTCGGTAGTATGCGGGTTATAGCAGAGGTTATGTTTCCATAAAATATGAATTTTATGCTGGAATCCATAAATACGCTCGAAGAAAAATTATCTAGAAATGACGATAGGGATTCGACATTTTCAACATGGATAACATTAACATCTGGTTTGTTTTCCATCTGCCATATTTTCTCCCAGGAAAACTCATTCATCCTCAATGTCGGTGTTTGAATCAGTAAAGGACTATTCAAAAGAACCAAAGGATATGAGATGGTGTCACTTCTCAAAAAAATCAAATCCACAATACATTTGAGCGAGTTCTGAAGGGCATATCCTTTCAGGCTGATTAACATGTTTTCTTAGTGTGAGTAGACTTTCGAATGTGGAATTCGATTTTGATCAGATAAAATATGGTTTATAACAATTGGTCAATTAGATTCAAATTTATACAAATTTGATATAATGCTCTATGAAAATTACTGTGCCAGTGTTTTCCACTTTTAACCACTTAATCAATTGCGTTGTCTAAAGAAAATTATTCTTTGCACTTATTTTGTCTTCGTGTCAGGGCCGGCCCTAAAAATTTCGGATCTCTGAGAAAAACTTGAATGTAGCGCCCTCACCGAGTATTTTTCGTTTTATATGGCTGTATGTGAGCCATGAATGGTCAATATTCCATAAGAAATACATAATGGTTTAAATTGCTGTATGTATATACAGGGTCTTTCACGAGGAACCTCACCCATATTGTAACGTTTTCTTCGTTATTAAAAAACGTTCGGGTTCAATAAACTATTTATTTACACTACTTATAACACTAATAATTAATAACTAATGAACTTATTCTAACAAAAGTCTGTACAATTTATCTTTACTGATTTATTCGGCACTATTTATTTTCACTGGTCGCTCGTCTCTGACTGAATGAATGCCTCCCGTCGATGCGCTCCTTATATGTGTAACGCCGATTGTTTCTCGCTAAGTCCGGGCCCGTCTAGAAACTTCGCGAAACATTCGCGGCCGTGGTGACGCCACGCGTTTCCAGAAACTTCTCGATCGAGCCGTAGCGCACAGGGCCGTACTTGTCACACTGTCCCCTCCTTAAGCCTGTTCTGTCCCAGAACAGATCGCATGGATTCTTCAGAGGGCCGTGGCGAAATCTACAGTCGGCTCCTTTTCTACAGTAGCCCCTTTGATGGAAATAGCATTCTATAGTTTTGTCGGGGAACTCGACACGATTTGGGTAGAAACTGCATACTAGGATCTGTATACCTGTCGTCTGGAAAATTACTTCAATCATGCTTCGTACTACCCTCCAATTCAGTAGATCCAGTCCACAACCAAGCTTGGGAACTGCTAGTTTCCTAACGCCGGAACGCTGAAGGTCTTCTTTCAAGCCATGCAGCGAGGTCCATAGGTTCTGGTAGGTGGGCTTCTGGAAAGAGTTCTGCTTGGTAACCAAATAGTAAATAAACCGAACTCCAGACTTCAATCTCAAACATTTCCCGATTCTGGGCTGCTGTCCCATTAGTTCCTCTTGTCGACCAAATTTGTTTTTGAATACTCTTGCTATTCCCTTACTCATGCGTAGATCGGCTGCTACACAATGAGCAAGCGAGTATTCCTCGGGAACTGTGAACAGGTCCCGATGAACTTCCTGCGTGACGCCAAACCTTGCGATGCGTGTTCCCCCATAGGTGTTCATGAATTTTTGGAATTCGCAATTTTCCTTAGCCGGAACCTCGACGAGGCGTACTTCTTCTTCATCTTGCGTGGATGCGTACGGAGCCAATCTGTTGAAATGGACGACTTTCGGTTTTCCTCTGGGAGGCTTCCGTATTCGGTAAACTACGTCATTTATTCTTTTCACAACTTCGTACGGTCCTTCCCATTGTCTCTGCAGCTTCGGTGAGAAACCTTTTCTTCTTTGTGGGTTATACAACCATACCAGATCTCCTGCGGTAAACCCTCCTTCAATGGCCTTGATGTCATAGCGCATTTTCATCCGGTCACTTGCTTGCTGCATTTGATTACGCACCTTGTCATGGATGTAGTCTAGCTTGCTTCTGAGATTACTAACGTAGTCCTCCCCAGCTACATCTTCTCCAGGCTTACACCCAAACTCGAGGTCGCAAGGTAATCTTATTTCTCGGCCAAACATTATATTGGATGGAGTCTCCTTGGTAGATTCTTGAACCGAAGATCTATAGGCCATCGTGAATAAATGCAAGTATTCATCCCAGTCCCTTTGATGGTCAGAGACAACTTTGGCCAAGTGTTTTCCCATAGTCCGGTTCATTCGTTCTACCATGCCGTCTGACTGAGGATGCAGAGGCGTAGTTCTGGTCTTACGTATCCCCAATGTTTTGCAAACTTCCTGGAATAACTTCGACTCGAAGTTTCGGCCTTGATCACAATGCAGCTCAAGGGGGATTCCAAATCTGCAGAAGAACTCTTTCACCAGTTTGTCAGCTACTGTGCTTGCCTCTTGGTTAGGAATACCGTACGCTTCCACCCATTTGGTAAAGTAGTCCATCGCTACCAAAATGTACTTGTTTCCATTGCCTGTTTCTGGAAAAGGGCCTGCGATGTCGATAGCTACTCGTTCCATGGGGGATCCGACGTTATATTGCTTCATTGGTGCCTTTCCTTTACCGTAGGGTCCGTTGGCCGCAGCACAAACTTTACATTTTCTACACCAATCTTTAACGTCGGTCTTACAGTTGATCCAATAAAATCGCTGCCTAACCTTCTCCAGAGTCTTAGTAATCCCAAAATGGCCACCCGAAGTTCCATTATGTAGTCTGGTCAAAATGTCCGTTACCCTACTCTTGGGCACAATTAACTGAAGCCTCTGCTGAGATCCATCTTCATTTTCCCAACAACGTTTCAGAAGACCTTCATCAATCTTCAACGTTTCCCATTGGGCCCAATACGACTTGACATTTTGGCTCAGTCTGGATACTTCTTCCCAAGAAGGTCGTCTGCCACTCTTCTTCCAACTTAGGATTACTCTCAGATCTGGATCCTCCTCCTGTGCTCGTCGAATTTCTGATGGTAGCCAGTCATCTTCGATCACAGTGGTCCGCTTCAAATTGGCCTTATCTTCCACACGAGAGCAGTGGCTGCCATTATCGGGGCAAGGACTTCTTGTCAAATCTTCGGACGTGATTCTACGGATTATCACGTCAGAGGCATTTTTAACCTGGGTCGATTTATGCACCTCATCACCAAGCCTTTTTAGTTTATCTGCTGTGTCTCTTTTTCCAATCCTTGGGCCATTTCTCTTAAAATGCCCACTCTTGTTGCAATACCAGCACACAGCATCCTTTTCCTTAGCATTCAATAATTTGCTAACCTCTTCTCGGATGATTTCCTCAACCGGTCGGTCTGCTTCTTGGACTTGTCTCACACGAACGTGCCCTCTATGCGTCGCCTGTTTCGCTGCTTCGAATTCTAAGGCATGAGCTAAAGCATCATCGATGGTTTTAGGCCGGGCAAGTCTCAAGGCTTGTTGAACTTCGCTGTCCTTGATCCCGTCGACGAACGTCTGGATTGATAGCTGTTCAATGAAGCTGTCTGGAGCAGATGGATAAGCCAGCCTCACTAATCTGGCAACATCGGCCTCGAATTCCTGGAGGTTTTCTCCTGCTTTCTGCACCCGGTTCTTTATTTGAGCATGGTAAACTTGCTGTAGGTGAGCATCGCCATATCTCATTTGAAGTTTGGATGTTAAAACTTCATAACAGGCCTGTTGACTTTCCGGTATTGTCTGCAGAATGTTAAGTGCATCTCCTCGTAGAGCTATTATTAATGCTGTGGCTTTTTCGTTGTCGCTCCAACTGTTTGCCAACGCAGCAGCTTCAAATTGTTTCTGATATGTCGACCAAGGAACTTTTCCATCAAATGTTGGTGGCTTGATTTTCATTTTGCCACTTTCTGTGTTGTTTTCCGATTTCACGAAGCTATAAGATGGTGAAGCTGAAGTTTCTTTTCCATTTGAAGTTCTTTTCAGAATCTCTATCATTTTGGCATGCTGTTCGATTATTCCTGATATTTCTTCAAATTTTCCGTTAACCTCATCAACTACTTCTTCAATTTTTTCGTCAACCTTATCAAATTTCTCATTAACTTCATCTATTATTACTTCCTTGATAGCTTCCATTCTCTCGTCCAGAGTACTTGCAATTTGACTCACCACCTTATTCTCCATTTTATCCATTTTTTCTTCCAATTTCGAGCTCATATCTCGAGAATTTTCTTCCATTTTCAAGCTCATTTCTCGAGAATTTTCTTCCATTTTATCCATTTTCAAGCTCATTTGTTCAAAGGCTTGCTTGAAAAATTCCATACTCGCCTGGTCCATTTTCTGTTTTTGCGATCTGGTTATCGGCATTCAAATCCACCCCACACCTGACACCAATGTAACGTTTTCTTCGTTATTAAAAAACGTTCGGGTTCAATAAACTATTTATTTACACTACTTATAACACTAATAATTAATAACTAATGAACTTATTCTAACAAAAGTCTGTACAATTTATCTTTACTGATTTATTCGGCACTATTTATTTTCACTGGTCGCTCGTCTCTGACTGAATGAATGCCTCCCGTCGATGCGCTCCTTATATGTGTAACGCCGATTGTTTCTCGCTAAGTCCGGGCCCGTCTAGAAACTTCGCGAAACATTCGCGGCCGTGGTGACGCCACGCGTTTCCAGAAACTTCTCGATCGAGCCGTAGCGCACAGGGCCGTACTTGTCACAATATTTATACGGGAAACTACTGAACGTATTTTCATGAAATTCAGCACTTATAAGTATTTCACGATGCTGATGAAATCTAAAATATTTTCAAGGCATGAGCACCTCCGGTTTTTCCGGAAATGACGTCAACTTCCGTTTTTCAAAATAGAACACCATTTTATTATTGCAGAAATAGATACCTTAGAAAATTTCAAGTTATTTTGATGTAACATTTTTCAGTTTTGGTTGGAAAATTCTCTCTGAGCGGGAAAATTCGAAAAAAAAATCGAAAATAGAGCTCCGCTGAAACAAGAATAACTTCGAGGTTTTTGGATGGAAAATTTTCATTTTTGGGATTTTTTAAGATGTAAGATTGATGTATCCACTTTAGAAATCGAAATCGCGATTCATGATACAGGGGGTGAACAAATTGCTTTCAAAGTTAGGGATAACAAAATCGTGAAAAATCAATTTTTTCAAATAAGAACCCCATTTTTTTATGGCAGATATTGAATCTACGTTAAAAATAATGTGAGTGTATGCATCACACCCTTGCCCTAAAATGGATATTTTCTGAGTTAATATCCACTTGAAAAATCCCAAAAATGAAAATTTTCCATCCAAAAACCTCGAAAATTTTTAGTAACTTAATAGACCAGGGTCGATAATTTTTGAAACAAAAAAAATTACAGTAGGATGAAACCCATTAAAAAAGGAGGGGAATATGATCAAAATGAAAGGAAAAACAAATTACGGTCGATCCGAGTCCAGGAAGTGGGAGGGGGTGAGTTTTTAAAGGTAAAAAATGGTTTTCCTTGATTTCCGGCAAAACTACAAGTCCTATGGAAAAAAGTTATGGGGCAAAGTTGTAGGTAATAAAAAGATCTACAACTTTTGTATTCACAATTTTTTCACATAACCTCAAAATTTATATGAAAATTTCAAAAAACCAAATTTTAGGTTTTTTATTTATATCTTTTTCAAAAAAATTTTTTTCTCTACGAAATTTGGTGAAAACTTACCTTATTATATCCCGAATACACTGTAATTTATTTGATTTAAAATATTCATGTTTTCGTCTTATTTCAACTTAATATCAAAAAAGCACCCTAATTTTCAATCGAAAATTCTGACGTCAAAATATCAGCTTTTTTCAAAAAGTTTGGGGGCTTTTTGTTCGTTGAAATATCTACTCTCTGATGGTGTGAAAAAAATATACATTACTATAAGGAGTGTTCTCAGAAAATGCAAAAAATTGAAAAAACTCAAATTCGAAAATTTTTTTTAATTACTATGTACAATTTCATCAAAAAAATGTGATTGCTGCATATTTTCTTTGGATAAAGAGCTTATTTATTTAATTCGAATCACATTCATGTCATAGAAAATCTTATACAATATAAATATACAGGTAAATCGTACTATTGAATTTAGATACTTAATTCTGATTACGCATTTTATTTTTTTTTTCAAAAACGTTAATCTTGATATTCATAAATACCTTATCTGAAATTCTAATCAGTTATTCATTAGTTTTTGTCTCTTCGAAGGCATTTCTTCATCGTCAGATTTGAAAAACCTTTCCAACTCTAGTTGATCGTCGAAATCTTCAAGATCATCATTTTCGTCTCCAATGTTATTTCCAGTCTGCATTGTTTCTTCTTCCACAATTTCATCTGAATCATTTACTTCCTCATAGATTTTTTCTTCTATATTGGAGCAATTTTCAGAACCATGACAATTAGTGCATAAATTTGTGCATTTTAAACCATGTTTTCGGCAGCCACATTTTTAACTGTTACATCCAGTTTCACAGCTGCAGCAAATAGTTTTGAGCAATACTTCCGGAATTAAATCCTTTTCTGTAAATTTGGGCATAATGCCACGCCGATGTTGCTTTCAGCCCCAATCTGTTGCTGTCAATTCGTTACCCAACCAAGTTTGAAGTTGATAATATGCTCTGTAACAATGTTGTTCCGCTGCTCCTTCTGTGGGTGGGAGGTTTGAAACCTCAATTGATTTAGTGTTATTTTTTCTTTTTTACATTTATAAATAGATTTTATTAATTGTAATCCACTTTTTTTTATATTTTCTTTACTTTCATCTTTATCTAATATAAAAAACATTGGCCAAATTTGACAAATTTTTCGCATATAATAACGAATTAACGATACTGTTCTTTCCTTTTCCGGCAAATCCAGATGTTGTATCGCAACCAGAAAAACAATGCAGAAATGCAACAATATTTTTGAAGGATTCATTTTTGAAACTATTAGACGTGAAAAATAGATCCTTTCCTATCCCAGAGCCTGGTTTGAGAAAATA
This sequence comes from Adalia bipunctata, assembly GCA_910592335.1. Classification (NCBI taxonomy): domain Eukaryota; kingdom Metazoa; phylum Arthropoda; class Insecta; order Coleoptera; family Coccinellidae; genus Adalia; species Adalia bipunctata. The sequence continues at coordinate 7,582,213 of OU342952.1, read as the reverse complement.
AATGTCATGATTATTTGAATTTAATTGATTTAAAAGGACCAAAATATCAATATCTTGACTCACAACTATGACAGTTTTATTAGTATCTCTGGCAACTTCTATCGAGGTCTTAATTAGGTCAGCATCAGCATCTTCTTCAACTTGTTTACAGGAAAATCTTTGTGACTGTAATCTTGTCACTCTGCTATATGAATTATCTTGAAACAGCAATAAATAGTCATCTAAAAATATTATTTAAACAAGATTCTACAACTTTTTCAAAATATTGTAGATGTCTTATCAAATATTAACTTTAATAACTTATTTTTTTGTTAATTATAGAAGTATATTTCAATTTGCGATTTTTTCGTTTATAAATGAAACAGGGAATCTTACGTTTTTTGAGTAATCAAAGAGTAAATTTTAATAAATACCTCAAAATTGTACATAATGATAAAAAAAAATTTTCGAATTTGAGTTTTTTCAATTTTTCGCATTTTTTGAGAAGATTTCCTATAGTAATGTATGTTTTTTTTACACCATCAGAAAGTAGATATTTCAATGAAGAAAAAGCCCCTAAACTTTTTGAAAAAAGCTGATATTTTGACGTCAGAATTTTCGATTGAAAATTAGGGTGCTTTTTTGATATTAAGTTAAAATAAGGCGAAAACATAAATATTTTGAATCTAATAAATTACAGTGTATTTGGGACATAATGAGGTAAGTTTTCACAAAATTTCGTAGACAAAAATTTTTTTTTGAAAAAGATATAAATAAAAAACCAAAAACTTGTTTTTTTGAATTTTTCACCTAAATTTTGAGGTTATGTGAAAAACTTGCGAATACAAAAGTTGTAGATCTTTTCTTTACCTACAACTATGCCATTTAACTTTTTTCCATAGGACTCGTAGTTTTGCCGGAAATCAAGGAAAACCATTTTTCACCCTTAAAAACTCACCCCTCCCACTTCCCGAACTCGGATCGACCGTAATTTATTTTTCCTTTCATTTTGATCATATTCCCCTCCTTTTCTAATGGGTTTCATCCTACTGTAATTTTTTTTCATTTTTTACCATTTTTGAAGGTTTCGGCCCTGGTCTATAACTAGAAATAAAGCTGCGACTGGACTTTCAAGGCCTGCTCTGATGTCAATCATTCTTGGATGGACTATAGGTATGTATTTCGGAAAAGAGAAATTACGTGAAATACTTATTCAACCATTTTTAGTGGTTCATTATTCTATGATTATTGCGCCTATGGTCGTCGCGTCACGCCTTTGAGCCGACCCTGACGATGTCATTCAATTTTTCATTTCTGATCGCTCGTCCTACTCAACCAGTGCCATTTGATTTGGTCACGATGTCTGTATTTTTCAAATCTTGAGATCATTTTTAAAGATTCAATGTATTTTTACACACTTTTATGAACTTCACCTGTATATATGTATGTTACCGAATCTTTCAAGGTATCATGGAACGAAAACACATTACTCCGTTCACATATCGTGACCGGGATCACCGGAAAGAAAAAAATGAATATGTATTCTCATATGTACAGGATCCTGCGCCATTTCGTAACCATGTTAAGAATATTATTCATATGAAAGAAGAAAATAGCTCAGCACGGTGGACTTATGAGTCTTATGACATGCACGCATGCTCGACTGATCTAATCCAAATGGAGAGTTATTGAATTGGAATGTTCAGAAAAAATAAAAACACTGAAAATGTTTTTGATCGACCCGACCACTCAGAATAGAAAGCTAAGACCTATAATTCTGAAGATTTTCTCTTGTTTCCTGATGAAAAAGTATGATTTGAGCTCCGAAACGAATTGCTTTTGACTACAACAGCTTGTTACTTAGAAGCGATTTCTACCAAAATCAATTTATTGATTGTGTTGCAGATATTGCTATAGAAAACAGAACTACTTAAAGTAAAAATTGCCAAATTTCATGTTTCGTTGGATGCTAAACATCTGTATGTATCACATGCAATCATCAATTGTTTAAGAAAGGACTTAAAATTCTTTACTATAACAGTTTCAGTCATTAAATAATAATGATAATCATTCGAACAGATACATAAAACATCTTTAATTTTTATGAACAAATTCATGAAATTCTCTTGGAAATCTGGAAGGCATGCAGATGGACTTGATAAAATCGGGAATCTTGTTGTAGATTTTTGGTGCTAAATATGCTTCTCAAGACAATATTTTTCAAATTGACTGGTGGTTCCATTTTTTGTTTGCCTTGATATGATGATATATTGTTTATCCTGATTACTCCTAGGTCTCCTGTGGAGACCCCTCTGAAATTACAAGCTTCGAAGCTTCTAACTTGTGCCGAGTTCGGAGTAAGCTTCTTGTATTTCGTTCATGACATACCTTCAATTGATGATTCCTATTTTGATGAACGTAGGAGCAGATTTTGAATAAAAATAGATAGGTATAAGACGTCTTTATTGAAGTCTTGTAGGATATAATCTATCAAAATTATAGGTATATTACTTTTAAAAAGATATTCATATGCGTTTCCTTATTTAATTTGTGCGTTATCATAAAGTCCTCCCCCACCCAAGTATATCATAAAGGTGTATTGATTCACAATATTGAAATTCAGGAATGCTTGAAATTGAACAAACAAACAAGTGCAATTATCACGCAAGTGAACAAATTTAAACAGTCTGGCATGTGAATATAGTACAATGTCAGATTCAGATCGAAAATATGACATATTCCATTTGTCGTTGCTGGAGTCTTGTCCTAACAAGGAAAAACTAATATTCGATTACCTTATTTGGTCGGCTGTCGGCTTTTTGCGAAAAGCAACATATTATCATGTTCACATTGGTGAAATGTATCTAAATCGGAATGGAAATAATGCCTTGAGTTCGACAAGGAACGCAATGAGGCTCATGATAATGCCGGATCCTAAGAGAATGAAGGCAGCTTGCATGTGCTTGAATCTCAATTTACGCACCGTTCTCGATTTTTTGTATGGCATCGGGTCATGTTTGGCCAAAATTCGATCAACTAAACCGTTCTGTCTAAAAAGTCGCAAATATTTATCAAAGGTATCAACAAGCGGATGTCCACGAGCAAATATAAAAGTGAGTGTTGCGTCCTTCAGTGCCCTCCCTCTCTTTAGAAAATCTGACTGTTTCATTTTCCATAGCTTGTCGCATTCTCCCCGTCATTCGTTCGAACAAAATGACTGTCATATTTCTTTGAGAAACTACATATTCTATACAATCTGATTGTCGGGCACAAAAAACTTTTCTCCTGAGGGAAATTAATTGTCTGAAATTATTCGGGAGATCTTTAGGAAATGCTATCAATCGACTGGGAGAATCTTTCGTCACACCTGTAGAATTATACATTTTATTCGTTGTTTCCGCTTGGAATAAGGCCCCTCCATAAAAGGTCCCTATGATGAATTTGAATAAAAACAAGAAAATTATCAATATAACTTCAGATAGAAATTTAGTATTGCTCGATTGAAGAAGGGATATTCGTGAGAAGGTCTCCACAACATGTAGATTCCAGAGGTTAGCTCGAATCAAAATCCAACTGGCTATTATCAATCCACTAATTGCTGAAATGCAACACCAAACCAATGTCGTGAAAGTAAGTGTTAAATAATTCCATGACACAAGAGTGGGCTCATCTAAACTGAAAATTGCGAGAGTATCGTAATAATAAGGCTGAGTTTGACTTATCAAATGGTTATTCGTTGCCTGAAAATTTAAAAACATAATATCGAACTCACGATTCATCATGAATTCTTTGAAACTTGAAGAACCCGCGCTACAGCTTATATCACATCTAACTCGCCAAAATTTCAATATCATCCGTATTATATCTAATCCCACGCTGTATTCCTGGCAGTACACATCCCAAACAGTCACAACCCATCCCTTGAAATCCTGGAGTCTTTGATCAACCGGCTTTACCATATCAATTGATCCATTAATGTAAGTACCGATTTTAATCAAACGTCTGAGCTAGGAGCATAGAATAAATGGAGGGAAGGCTTCATACGCTCGACAGATCATTTTGAACTTCCAATTTCGGCGGAGGTTAGAGTTTCGTGTGGCGCCCGATAGATAACGCTGTGATCGCAAATAGGGCTATATGTCACATATGTCTTGTTCTGTGGCGCTACAGTTGCAAAGAATATTATGTGGTTGTCATTTTTATTGATACATTTTTACGACCAACACCAAAGTGATTGAATAATAAAACTTTTTGTTGTTGACTGAAAGGACTAAAGGAGGTCGAAACAAATTGTATTGAATTCGAATATTGTTTGAAGTTACTATAATATACGAATTGAATCGGCTTCGATAAAAAAAAACATTTCTGCGGCTTCAACTATCTAATTTACCTGTTGGTTTTGTTCATTTCAACGTTTGTTGCTAAGTATAATATTTTTAATTGATATAGTGTGATTTATTATGCTATGTACCTACTATATAATTATTGAATGAAAAAACAAGGTAAACAGTTTGAATTTTTATTGACAAGTATCAAAACATATTGAACAATTTTATTATTACCTATTTTAGCCAAAAAGGCCTCGGTGGGATCATGACGCATTCAAAATTTCTGAAGAAAGAATAATCACGCCTTCTGATTGACTTGAAATGACGTCCGGTTGTTCCATATGAAGAAATCGAAACAAATTCTTACTACATTAAAATTCGACAATTCCATCTCCGTTTTTTTCAGCTTCTAGAAGAAGACCTGTACGTTACTTAAATAAAAGAATTTTTTTAAGTCTCACCCTTCCTTCAAAATAACACCAAATATTAATCATAACAATATTGTTGACATATCACCGCATTCTAATCAATTATTTATGCGCAATTATATGGAAATTCTATGATCGGAAATAAATTTGTCAAAACGAATTTCATTTTGAATATGTATCGTTATAGCCATGCTGGAGCCACGAACGACGTTGGCGCCATCTCATAACCTTGCGGAGAACTGACAAGTGCGGACGTTTTTGGCAGTTCATTTTTGTAGCGGAGCCTTTCCTCCATTCATTCTATGCTTCTAGGTCTGAGTCCGCCTGTGATTTGAATATACTTAGTACGTGTATTAATACCATGATAAGTGAAAATTTTTCCATTTGACGAGTCAAGAAATATTACCTCATTAACTATATAATACTTCGGTAGTATGCGGGTTATAGCAGAGGTTATGTTTCCATAAAATATGAATTTTATGCTGGAATCCATAAATACGCTCGAAGAAAAATTATCTAGAAATGACGATAGGGATTCGACATTTTCAACATGGATAACATTAACATCTGGTTTGTTTTCCATCTGCCATATTTTCTCCCAGGAAAACTCATTCATCCTCAATGTCGGTGTTTGAATCAGTAAAGGACTATTCAAAAGAACCAAAGGATATGAGATGGTGTCACTTCTCAAAAAAATCAAATCCACAATACATTTGAGCGAGTTCTGAAGGGCATATCCTTTCAGGCTGAACAACATGTTTTCTTAGTGTGAGTAGACTTTCGAATGTGGAATTCGATTTTGATCAGATAAAATATGGTTTACAACAATTGGTCAATTAGATTCAAATTTATACAAATTTGATATAATGCTCTATGAAAATTACTGTGCCAGTGTTTTTCCACTTTTAACCACTTAATCAATTGCGTTGTCTAAAGAAAATTATTCTTTGCACTTATTTTGTCTTCGTGTCAGGGCCGGCCCTAAAAATTTCGGATCTCTGAGAAAAACTTGAATTTAGCGCCCTCACCGAGTATTTTTCGTTTTATATGGCTGTAGTAGGTGAGCCATGAATGGTCAATATTTCATAAGAAATACATAATGGTTGAAATTGCTGTATGTATATACAGGGTCTTTCACGAGGAACCTCACCCATATTTATACGGGAAACTACTGAACGTATTTTCATGAAATTCAGCACTCATAAGTATTTCACGATGCTGATGAAATCTAAAATATTTTCAAGGCATGAGCACCTCCGGTTTTTCCGGAAATGACGTCAACTTCCGTTTTTCAAAATAGAACACCATTTTATTATTGCAGAAATAGATTCCTTAGAAATTTTCAAGTTATTTTGATGTAACATTTTTCAGTTTTGGTTGGAAAATTCGAAAAAAAAATCGAAAATAGAGCTCCGCTGAAACAAGAATAACTTCGAGGTTTTTGGATAGAAAATTTTCATTTTTGGGATTTTTTAAGATGTAAGATTGATGTATCCACTTTAGAAATCGAAATCGCGATTCATGATACAGGGGGTGAACAAATTGCTTTCAAAGTTAGGGATGACAAAATCGTGAAAAATCAATTTTTTCAAATAAGAACCCCATTTTTTTATGGCAGATATTGAATCTACGTTAAAAATAATGTGAGTGTATGCATCACACCCTTGCCCTAAAATGGATATTTTCTGAGTTAATATCCACTTGAAAAATCCCAAAAATGAAAATTTTCCATCCAAAAACCTCGAAAATTTTTAGTAACTCAACTAGAAATAAAGCTGTGACTGGACTTTCAAGGCCTGCTCTGATGTCAATCATTCTTGGATGGACTATAGGTATGTACCTATTTCGGAAAAGAGAAATTACGTGAATCACTTATTCAACCATTTTTAGTGGTTCATTATTCTATGATTATTGCGCCTATGGTCGTCGTGTCGCGCCTTTGAGCCGACCCTGACGATGTCATTCAATTTTTCAATTCTGATCGCTCGTCCTACTCAAACAGTGCCATTTGATTTGGTCACGATGTCTGTATTTTGCAAATCTTGAGATTTTTTTTAAAGATTCAATCTATTTTTACACACTTTTATGAACTTCACCTGTATATATATATATGTATGTTACGGAATCTTTCAAGGTATCAAGGAACATTACTCCGTTCAAATACCGTGACCGGAATCACCGGAAAGAAAAAAATGAATATTTTCATATGTACAGGATCCTGCGCCATTTTGTAACCATGTCAAGAATATTATTCATATGAAAGAAGAAAATAGCCCAGATAGGTGGACTTATGACATGCACGCATGCTCGACTGATATCTGTTGATCTAATCCAAATGGAGAGTTATTGAATTCGAATGTTCGGAAAAAATAAGAACACTGAAAATGGTTTTGATCGACCCGACCACCCTGAATAGAAAGCTAAGACCTATAATTCTGAAGATTTTCCCTTGTTTCCTGATGAAAAAGTATGATTTGAGCTTAGAAAGGAATCGCTTTTGACGAATAGTAAACCTACAGCTTGTTACTCAGAAGCGATTTCTACCAAAATCAATTTATTGATTGTGTTGCAGATATTGCTAGAGAAAAAAGAACTACTTGCCAAATTTCATGTTTCATTGGATGCTAAACATCTGTATGTATCACATGCAATCATCAATTGTTTAAGAAAGGACTTAAAATTCTTTACTATGTTTCAGTCATTAAATAATAATGATAATCATTCGAACAGATACATAAAACTTCTTTATCTACTCCCATAGAATAATATATCCATTATTCAACTGAATTTGATCTGTAATAGTCTCTATAAACCAATAGTGTGAGGTTATAATAACTCACGCCTACAACTCACTCAAATACAAATAGGAAAAATGTAGCTTACGAAATGAATAAAAAAGTCGGGTCAATGGGGAACTCTATTTCAGACATCAAGGTAACGTTCTCGCCATCCATTTCTACATTTACTTAGGTCTGAATATCCAAAAATTGCATTTGGAAAACGTAAAATTTTTGACGTTTTCTACTGGATCAGAAATCGATTAGATTTTCGAGCACAGAAATCGCTTTTGACAAGTGTTGTCAGTTTTGAAAATGCAGATTAATTCGAATTTTACTGAAGAAGTCGAAGATAAAGTATAGTGTTCAATTCGCGGCAATGGTCATAACACACTTGATGAATTACACCCCTCGCCTGACGGCTCGGGCTGCAAAATTCATCTGCGTGTGTTATGACTTACATTACCGCTCATAGAACAATATACTATTATCTACTCCCATAGAATAATATATTCATTATTCAACTGATTTTGATCTGTAATAGTCTCTATAAACCAATAGTGTGAGGTTATAATAACTCACGCCTATAACTCACTCTAATACAAATAGGAAAAATGCAGCTTACGAAATGAATAAAAAGTCGGGTCAATGGGGAACTCTATTTCAGACATCAAGATAACGTTCTCGCCATCCATTTCTACATTTTCTTAGGTCTGAATATCCAAAAATTGTATTTGGAAAACGTGAATTTTTGACGTTTTCTACGGGAATCGATATTGATTCGATTTTTGACCACAGAAATCGCTTTTGACAACTGTTGTCAATTTTGAAAATGCAGATTAATTCGAATTTTACTGAAGAAGTCGAAGATAAATTATAGTGTTCAATTCGCGGTAATGGTCATAACACACTTGATGAATTACACCCCTGTCCCCTCGCCTGACGGCTCGGGCTGCAAAATTCATCTGCGTGTGTTATGACTTACATTACCGCTCATAGAATAATATACTATTAATTTTTATGAACAAATTCATGAAATTCTCTTGGAAATCTGGAAGGCATGCAGATGGACTTGATAAAATCGGGAATCTTGTTGTAGATTTTTGGTGCTAAATATGCTTCTCAAGACAATATTTTTCAAATTGACTGGTGGTTCCATTTTTTTGTTTGCCTTGATTCTTGTATTTCGTTCATGACATACCTTCAATTGATGATTCCTATTTTGATAAACGTAGGAGCAGATTTTGAATAAAAATAGATAGGTATAAGACGTCTTTATTGAATATAGAAATCTTGTAGGATATAATCTATCATAATTATAGGTATATTACTTTTAAAAAGATATTTATATGCGTTTCCTTATTTAATTTGTGCGTTGTCATAAAGTCCTCCCCCACCCAAGTATTGATTCACAATATTGAAATTCAGGAATGCTTGAAATTGAACAAACAAACAAGTGCAATTATCACGCAAGTGAACAAATTTAAACAGTCTGGCATGTGAATATAGTACAATGTCAGATTCAGATCGAAAATATGACATATTCCATTTGTCGTTGCTGGAGTCTTGTCCTAACAAGGAAGAAATAATATTCGATCACCTTATTTGGTCGGCTGTCGGTTTTTTTCCGAAAAGCAACATATTACCATGTTCACATCGGTGTAACGTATCTAAATCGGAGATGAACAAATGCCTTGAGTTCGACAAGGAACGCAATCAGGCTCATGATAATGCCGGATCCTAAGAGAATGAAGGCAGCTTGCATATGCCTGAATCTCAATTTACGCACCAATCTCGATTCTTTGTTTGGCATCGGGTCATGTTTGGCCAAAATTCGATCAACTAAACCGTTCTCTCTAAAAAATCGCAAATATTTATCAAAGGTATCCACAAGCGGATGCCCACGAGCAAATATAAAAGTGAGTGTTGCGTCCTTCAGTGACCTCTCTTTAGAAAATCTGACTGTTCCATTTTCCATAGATTGTCGCATTCTCCCCGTCATTCGTTCCAACAAAATGACTGTCATATTTCTTTGAGAAACTACATATTCTATACAATCTGATTGTCGCGCACAAAATATTTTCCTCCTGAGGGAAACTAATTGTTCGAAATTATTCGGGAGATCTTTAGGAAATGCTAACAATCGACTGGAAGAATCTTTCGTCCCACCTGTAGAATTATACATCTTATTAGTTGTTTCCGCTTGGAATAAGGCCCCTTCATAAAAGGTCCCTATGAAGAATTTGAATAAAAACAAGAAAATGATTAATATAACTTCAGATAGAAATTTAGTATTGCTCGATTGAAGAAGGGATATTCGTGAGAAGGTCTCCACAACATGTAGATTCCAGAGGTTAGCTCGAATCAAAATCCAACTGGCTATTATCAATCCACTAATTGCTGAAATGCAACACCAAACCAATGTCGTGAAAGTAAGTGTTAAATAATTCCATGACACGAGAGTGGGCTCATCTAAACTGAAAATTGCGAGAGTATCGTAATAATAAGGCTGAGTTTGACTTATCAAATGGTTATTCGTTGCCTGAAAATTTAAAAACATAATATCGTGCTTGTGATTCAGCATAAATTCTTTGAAATTTGGAGACTCCGAGCTACACTCTATGTCATATCCAACACGCCAAAATTTCAATATCATCTGTATTATATCTAATCCCACGCTGTTTTTCTGGCAGTGAACATTCAAAGTTGACAAAGTCCATCTCTTGAAATCTTGGAGTCTTTGGTCAACCGGATTTATCATATTAATTGATCCATTCGTGCAAGTTCCGATTTTATTCAAACGATCGCTAAATAATCTGATATTCCTAGATTTTCTAATAGGATAGTAAGTGAAAATTTGTCCATTGAACGAATTGAGGAGTATTACCTTATTGAGTAAATAATATGACTTCAGTATAAAGGCTATATCAGACGTTATGTTTCCATAAAATATGAATTTTATGCTGGAATCCATGAATGCGCTTGAAGAAACATTATCAAGAAAGTTTGATAGGTATTTGCCAGTTTCAACATGGATAACATTAATATCTGGTTTGTTTTCCAATTGCCATATTTCCTCCAAGGAAAATTCATTCATCCTCAATGTCGGTGTTTGAATCAATAAAGGACTATTCAAAAGAACCAAAGGATTTGAGATGGTGTCACTTCTCAAAAAAATCAAATCCACAATACATTTAAGCGAGTTCTGAAGGGCATATCCTTTCAGGCTGAACAACATGTTTTCTTAGTGTGAGCAGAATTCCGAATGTAGAATTCGATTTCGATCAGATAAAATATGGTTTATCATAATTGGTCAATTAGATTCGAATTGGTATAATAATGCTCTATGGAAATTACTGCTTTTTGTTTTTCCCCTGTTAACCACTTTATCAGTTGGGTTGTCTGAAGAAAGTTATTCTTCCCACTCATTTTGTCTTTTGAGGTCAGGGCCGGCTCCCAGAAATTTCGGATCTCTAAGAAAAACTGAAATTTAGAGCCCCCATCGAGTATTTTCCGATCTTCCATTGGAAATACATAATGGTAAAAATAACGGTATGTTTATATGTATTTTGGAAAAGATAAATAACGTATTATACCATTTGTAGTGGTTCATTATTCTTTGATTATTGCGCCCACGGTGATTTCGCCCTTGAGCCCGCCCTGACGATATCATTCAATTTTTCATTTTTGATCGCTCGTCCCACTCAAACAGTGAAATATGATGTCGTTACGATGACTGCATTTTTCGTATTTTGAGATTATTTTTAACGATTTGATCTATTTTTGACACAATTTCATTAACTTCACCTGTATCTTTTGAGGTATCAAGGACCAAAAACACGTCACTGTGTCCAAATATTGTGACCGGGATCACCGGAAAGAAAAAAAATTATAATTTAATATGTACAGGATCCTGCGCCATTTTGTCACCATGTTTTGAATAAAATTCATATTTCTTGGTATGTCCCGCAAAAAAAGCTCAAATAGGTGAATTTTCAAGGAGAATAATTCTGTGTCTATTTCGACAATTATTTTCAAGGTGATGGATTCGTTATATGTTCAAAATTCCAAAATAAATAAGATCGTGTTCGATAGGAGCATAATTTAATCTTTGAATCAACATCCACATTAATTTTATCTCATGAGAATTCTGTTTTGAATCATTGAGAAAGTCTGATTTGGGTCAGACATGCATTTAAATATCGTTCATCTAGATTGAATGATTCCAGAAAATAAATTATCCAAATTTCATAAAAAGTTAGAAAATCTTAACATACGAACTACTCGAAGAAGAGAGACATACATGATGGATTAGAATAATGGAAGGTGCAAAGATTTCGATGACAGAACCTGATAATGTGAAAAAACCTGAGTTTTCTAAAAAGAAAAACTATTTTACGATAGGAATAGACCATATTTGGCAGAATTTGATAAAAAAGAAGAAGAACTTGCAAATTGCCATTAATAGTTAATATCCGTTTCTGAGGATTCCGAAAAAACCTACAATCTTCGAATTTTGTTCTAGATATTTGGAGAGAAATCCTTTAAAAGTTTCAATATAGAAGCAAAATCACTCCAAAGTAACATTTGATCAAATCTAAAATATTGACAAATCTGGACCACCTTGTATTTATGTTTCAAGTTCCTGTCAAAAATGTTCGAATCCATCAATAATTCAATATTCCATAACTCACTTTTCAATTTGTTGTTTCATGAAGTGCTTTATGTATATTCAACATCGTCACATATTTGAGAACTTCACGAGAATCTTCCGGTTGTTACGGCGCAAAGTAGTTTAGAACATCTCCTGCTAAGGAACCAGCGTTCACTGAATTGTCAGGAATGCTGAATGTACCGAAATGATAGCGCGAGCACGCAAAATCGCTTTTTCGAATTTGAACTGATGGCGTTGAGGATTCTGCCAAGTTTCCGCGAAATAGAGTCAGAACTGAGAAAGATATGGTTTATAATATTACAGCGTGCTTTTATTGGGATGAACCGGGATGGGTTCACGTTTCGTCCCGGCTCCGTACATAGCACTCTTCAGATGGGCTATAGTGTTAGAGTTGTTCGAAGCAAACAATAAGAATACTACAACTATGATTGACATCTTGAAGCTTTTGGATGGTTGATGTTCTTAGTTATTTTCTTGTTGTATTTGTGTCTTCACGAAAAGCTCCAATATCTGTTGCGAGAGTTTTATTCCTATTGGTTTAATATTTGTTTTTATGTAAAGCAGATTATTAGTGGGTTTTGCATTAGTTTAATGATACAAAGGTGTCTTATTTTAGTTATTTTCGGTTTTTAATAGCTGTGTATGTTCTCTTTATAGACTGCATATTCTCTTATACAAATTTATGGCACATTATAAATTTTTTTATCAGCATTCGTCCTGTTCTTCGTCAGATTCATAAAATGATGTAGTTTAAACCCATATTTCCCATGATCTCCTTCCGAACTCAGAAGATTCATCACCCAAATATTTATCGCTGATCCTGCAAACCATTTTATATTTGATTTAATTAACCCTAATCAAATTAGTGCGTCTCAGTGACTTCTTCGACATAAAGGGTCCCTAATTATCTCTCTTTGTTGGACCTTCGAGTGAAACAAAAAGCATTTCGCTAAGAGCTTCGACTGCGAGCTTTCTGAGGTAGATCCGATTAGATATTTTGAATTTCGGAGTTTTGTAGAGGTCACTGAAACTTTAGGCGAAAAATGTACGTGAATTGATGCTGCGAGAATGATGGATTTCTTAACTGAGGAGCGTCTACATAGGCGTCGCTAGAAAGGGGTCAAGGGATACAAATTCTCGCTGTGCAGTGGCAAAAACCGCGAAAATTCCCTAATGTCTATTTAATTTCAGAACAACCTTCTCATATTGCGGCTGAAACATATAGAATCAACTTCACTATGAACTACGAACACTTTATCTGATGCATTCAAATTTGACCTCTTTGTTTGAACCCTACGTGAACTGTTGTTTTCCTTTCATTCAACACTATTTCAATTACGACAATACGTTCGATGATGTTGGTGTTCACACTTAGGGCCGGTATTATAAAAGTTGAACCGAGGATTCAACCGTGCGCCAACAACCAAATACCTCACTATCTGGTAGTTGGCGCACGGTTGAATCCTCGATTCGACTTTTATAATACCGGCCCTTAGACATTCGAAGAGGGCAACGTATACAGGGTCTTTCACGAGGAACCTCACCCATACTTATACGGGAAACTACTGAACGTATTTTCATGAAATTCAGCACTTATAAGTATTTCACGATGCTGATGAAATCTAAAATATTTTCAAGGCATGAGCACCTCCGGTTTTTCCGGAAATGACGTCAACTTCCGTTTTTCAAATTAGAACATCATTTTTTTATTGCAGAAATAGATTCCTTAGAAAATTTCAAGTTATTTTGATGTAACATTTTTCAGTTTTGGTTGGAAAATTCTCTCTGAGCGGGAAAATTCGAAGAAAAAATCTAAAATAGAGCTCCGCTGAAACAAAAATAACTTCGATGTTTTTGGATGGAAAATTTTCATTTTTGGGATTTTTCAAGATGAAGGATTGATGTATCCACTTTAAAAATCGAAATCGCGATTCATGATACAGGGGGTGAAAAAATCGCTTTCAAAGTTAGGGATGACAAAATCGTGAAAAATCAATTTTTTCAAATCAGAACCCCATTTTTTTATGGCAGATATTGAATCTACATTAAAAAATAATGTGAGTGTATGCATCACACCCTTGCCCTAAAATGGATATTTTCTGAGTTAATATCCACGGAAGTTGACGTCAATTCCGGAAAAACCGGAGGTGCTCATGCCTTGAAAATATTTTAGATTTAATCAGCATCGTGAAATACTTATAAGTGCTGAATTTCATGAAAATACGTTCAGTAGTTTCCCGTATAAATATGGGTGAGGTTCCTCGTGAAAGACCCTGTATACGTTACATATACGGATTAGTAGAACTCACTTTGTTATCTTTGGTTTCATTAAGCCATGAAAATATACCATTTCAACCTAAGTAAATACAGTGTATGTGAATATCTTATCTCTCTTTTCGTCTGGAATTATTATCCAATTCAGTCGAGAAATACATCATAACTCCAACTTAACACCAGTGTTCTGACTGATTAATCAACATGTCAAATATTTGTGGAGCTCCAAGTAGATGTTGCTTCTGCAATCGCAGATTCACTGAGTTCATGATAACTTTGAACCTCATTGTTTTGAGTTTAATTGTTGGAAAAAGCTAAGAATCCATTTGGTTTCCATCGATTTCATCGTTTTATGCTACCCGATTGGTAAACAGCGCAGGGTTGCACAATAGATCCTCAGGTAAAGGTGTTTGCGAGGCTTAATTAAGTCTAAACGCCCCTCCCCAAACCTGAATTTCCAAAAAAATCTAATCAATTTCATAGATATCCAGCATCTTGTTTTGAACGAAAATTATTTCCAATCTGTGACTGGACGAATATTTTATTATTTTTATTTCGTCAAAATGACATCCCAGTAAAAAGCAGATTAACTGAACTTTCACTATGGGTTGCTTTTTTGATGGAGTGAAGGTTTTTGTTTAATTCAATTCGAAATACTGAGCTGAGCTCAGAAATTTTGCCGCTTTCCTATTGTTTGGAACTTTGTTCCCACTTCGAATTTCATTAACAGTCCGCTGTATTATTGCATAGGGCCAACTTGTTAAGTATTTTGATATTTTTCTGGTGAAATCCGTATTTTTTTAATTCTCCAATATTTAAAACTCGACAGACTTAGAATTTCATGCAAATTTCAGCTCCTTTCTGCATTCCCATTGGCGTTCTAATTTCAATCAATAAAAATTTTATTCTGAAATGCATTATCATGAGGAAAACTCCATCCTTATATGCAAAAATAAGTTATTAATGAAGAATAATTTGTCATTTTCAAATTGAGTACATCTTATTGAAAAACTATGTTATGAAGGTGGCATTATTTTCTATCATTGAAAAAGCAGTTAGCATGTTGGCCTACTTATTCCAGACACCCTGTGTATTCATTACAATTATGGTTGTAAATTTTGAATTCATCAGTTTGGAAAATATCGAATAGGAAAATACCATCTGGTGTTTGGCCGCGAAAAACTGCAACTATTGATGAAGTCCTTTCAGATTTCGAGCCCTTCGAACATAGGACTACGTGACCTGCATCCTTTTTCAGTACGAATATAAAGTTGAAAACAGTGATATGTTATTTCCGATAGATTCAGGACTGTGTAAATTCTGCGAAAAGTAGAAGGTAGAAGATTTGATATTCATTTTCATGGCAATTTTCAACTGGTTGAAGACACTCTTGTGGTCAGTGTCGAGTAATATTTGAAAAAGTTACCATTTATTTATTGCTCCTCAGTCAGTCAAATTTTCCAATGGTATCAGAAACTAGATCCTTATATGTGAATATGTGCCTAAACTTAATATTGTTTTTAAAAATAACTGGTGAATATATAATAATAGTGACAATATGGTAACTTATATTAACCTTGTCTATCAAACATGAATTATGAAAAAATTAAACATGAAAAAATTCGAGTCATAGAAGGCCTATATGAGTAAATTTGGTATCAAAATATAGGTTTTCGAGGAAGCTGAATTCAATAGAATTTAATTCAAGGCTCTATCTACCATAGTTCAGATTTTCACCTGCGAAATGGCATTTTTTTAAAAGTTCGAAATTTCAAATCGTTATAGCTCTCGTTTCAGTGATCGTATCCACTTTTCATTTGTATATTGTTTATCAGCATTGTCGAAAGTATCCCTTGGTACAATTAAATCGATATCGAAAATCCCAACTTTTTTGGTGAAAAGTCCATAAGGGGTAAGACCCTCCAAAAGCACTATATTTGTCATCACCATGAAATCCCTGAGAAATCTACCGGAGTTATTCGATTGGAATGTTCATCAACCTATTCGAATCATTCAGAATAATCATTTTTCTGATCCATAACGCCTATATTCTGACCGCACTGAGCTTGTGAACAAAACTCGAAAATGAAAAACGCAAAACAGAAAACCCAAAAAATTCATGGTACAGAAGGGTTATATGGTCAAGTTTGGTATCAAAATATAGGTTTTCGAGGACGCTGAATTCAATAAAATATAATCCAAAGCTCTATCTATCATTGGTTAGATTTTCACCTGCGAAATGGCATTTTTTCAAAAGTTCGAAATTTCAAATCGTCATAGCTCTCGTTTCAGTGATCGTATCCACTTTTCATTTGTACATTGGTAACCTGCATTGTCCCAAGTATCACCAAGAACAATGAAATCGATATCGAAAATCCCAACTTTTTTGGTGAAAAATTCATAAGGGGTAAGAACCCTCAAAAACACTATATTTGTCATCACCAAGGAATCCCTGAGAAATCTACCGGAGTTATTCGATTGGAACGTTCTTCAACCTATTCAAATCATTCAGAATAATCCATTAGGCCTATATTCTGACCGCTCTGAGCTTGTGAACAGAACCCGAGAATGAAAAACGCAAAACATAAAACCCAAAAAATTCATGGTACAGAAGGGTTATATGGTCAAGTTTGGTATCAAAATTTAGGTTTTCGAGGACGCTGAATGCAATAAAATATAATCAATGGCTCTATCTATGATAGTTTAGATTTTCACCTGCGAAATGGCATTTTTTTCCAAATCTAAATTTCAAATCGTCATAGCTCCCGTTCCAGTGATCGTATCCACTTTTCATTTGTACATTGGTAATCTGCATTGTTCCAAGTATCAACAAGAACAATAAAATCGATATCGAAAATCCCAACTTTTTTGGTGAAAAATGCAAAAGGGGTAAGACCCCTCAAAAACACTATATTTGTCATCACCAAGGAATCCCTGAGAAATCTACCGGAGTTATTCGATTGGAACGTTCTTCAACCTATTCGAATCATTCAGAATAATCATTTTGCTGATCAATAACGCCTATATTCTGACCGCACTGAGCTTGTGAACAAAACTCGAAAATGAAAAACGCAAAACATAAAACCCAAAAAATTCATGGTACAGAAGGGTTATATGGTCAAGTTTGGTATAAAAATATAGGTTTTCGAGGACGCTGAATTCAATAAAATATAATCCCAAGCTCTATCTATCATTGGTTAGATTTTCACCTGCGAAATGGCATTTTTTCAAAAGTTCGAAATTTCAAATCGTCATAGCTCTCGTTTCAGTGATCGTATCCACTTTTCATTTGTACATTGGTAACCTGCATTGTCCCAAATATCACCAAGAACAATGAAATCGATATCGAAAATCCCAACTTTCTTGGTGAAAAATGCATAAGGGGTAAGATCCCCAAAAACACTATATTTGTCATCACCATGGAATCCCTGAGAAATCTACCGGAGTTATTCGATTGGAACGTTCTTCAACCGATTCGAATCATTCACAATAACCATTTTGCTGATCCATTAGGCCTATATTCTGACCGTACTGAGCTTGTGAACAGAACTCGAAAATGAAAAACGCAAAACATAAAACCCAAAAAATTCATGGTACAGAACGGTTATATGGTCAAGTTTGGTATCAAAATATCGGTTTTCGAGGACGCTGAATTCAATAAAATATAATCCAGAGCTCTATCTATCATAGTTCAGATTTTCACCTGCGAAATGGCATTTTTTTTAAAAATCGAAATTTAAAATCGTCATAGCTCTCATTTCAGTGATCGTAACCACTTTTCATTTGTACATTGTCAATCTGCATTGTCCCAAGTATGACTAAGATCAATAAAATCGATATCGAAAATCCCAACTTTCTTGTTGAAACATGCATAAGTGGTAAGACCCCCAAAAACACTATATTTGTCATCACCATGGAAGCCCTGAGAAATCTTCTGGAGTTATTCGATTGGAATGTCCGTCAACCTATTCGAATCATTTGGAATAACCATTTTGCTGATCCATAACGCCTATATTCTGACCGCACTGAGCTTGTGAACAAAACTCGAAAATGAAAAACGCAAAACATAAAATCCAAAAAATTCATAGTACCGAAGGGATGATCAAGTTTGGTAACAAAATATAGGTTTTTGAGGACGCTAAATTCAATAAAATATAATCCAAGGCTCTATCTTCTTTAGTTTAGATTTTCATCTGCGAAATAGATTTTTTTTTAATCGAAATTTCAAATCGTCATAGATCTCGTTTCGGTGATCGTATCCTCTTTTCATTTGTACATTGTTAATCTGCATTACCCAAAGTATCTCTGGGCATAATAAAATTGATTTGGAAAATCTCAACTTTTTGGGTGAAAAATATATCTCATCAGCACGAAATTCCTGGCGAATCTAAAGGAGTTTTTTCATATGGATGTTCTTCTATTCATTCAAATCTTGCAGAAAACCCATTTGGCAGATCAAAATCACATATACTTTGCGTGCTTTGAGTCTCTGAACAAAACATTGGAAGAAGGACTCTTAAAAGGTATAGAAAGAACACTCTTGGAGTTATTCAATAATTTATCATCAGCACAATAATCTTACAGTTCAAGTTATTATAAGTAATCAGTTTGATGCATTTTCAGAAAATTTTTTTCCTATATTAACTTTAGTATTTACACAACTATTTCTCATTCTACAGGATGCCATACAATTTTCATCATCGTCAACAATCGTTTTATCAATTTTCTTTATATCTGAACAATAGTAATATTTTGAGTGAGCTGTGACGACTTGTTAGGTCATAGGTCATTCTATTATGCCCCTTCTCATATTATCAACAAAAGGAACGAATGGTTTCACTTATATTCAATAGACAGTGGTAAACATCAAGCACTTTCTAATCTAATTAAGAAAATGTATGGGGCAGATTTGATGTTTTTTGTTATTCCTGTTCTGCTTCTGCCTCATATTATTTTTGTGTTTTAATCGATAATCATGAGTGGGTAGAATCATAGTATGCGCAATGATTTATATTTGTCCCCAGCGTCATGGCTACCTGACGCTAGACATAGGATTCTTGTAAAATTCGTAACCGGGTCCTTCACCAATTTGCAATTTTATGGATTTTTCATGATTTTCACAAAAAAAAACCGTCAAAATCAATTTCAAGGTAGAGTCGAATGGAAGAAATATTATACAGTGTGACCCAGAAGTGCGTGCTAACTCAACAACTCTATTTATCTTAGATTATAATTTTTTAACGGTAGATGAAACAAGAATGTACAAGTCGAAGACTTATATATTACATGTAAGGAAAAACACTTATTCTGTTCAATAAGTAAGATTTCGGTGGAATGCTGCAGCTGAAGTTACCATCTAGACGTGATAAACTATACAACCTGGCTCTATTTGATGGATTTGAAGGGATTCAACACTTTCTGCCCCTTGCAATGCTGCACCCTCTTCTTCCTTTCGTTCCTCATCAAGTTCTTCCCCTTCAACATCCGAGTCAAAATCCCCAATTGATGATAAATTGTCAAAAAACTTCCTCATTCTTCCGAAAAGTTTAAATCTGTTGAAAAAGCCTTGGTTGAGTTCATTTTCCGAAGCAAAACGGTGCTTTGTGCCCTCAGATTCATTAAAACCAGTAGGCCACGAGGCCCTCGCGTTTGACAGTTCCGGAATGTCCAAAAAAGACTGTTTGCTTATAGTGAAAACGTCAGAATTCGCAATATTGGAGCTTGTAGAAGACTTCATGAGGAGGTTCTCCAGATACCTTATTTCATCGTCCAAAGCGTCGATTTCGCATTTGAAAACCCTATTTTGGATCTCGAGCCTGTTAAGAACCTCGTTTCGATCTTTACAAATGAATCTTCTGGTGTTACATTCGAATTTCAATCCCATGCTTTGCATGAGCAGATCGTCGTTTTTTAATCTACCGAATAAAAGTTTGAATTGGGGGAGGAACAACAAGAATAGGGTAAGTGAAGTGGCCATTATGATGCTACAGGAACTACTCAAATAGCTCAGGATTACGTACTCCCCGATGAAGTTGGACAAAATGAGCATAACGGCGGTGAATATGACGGAATACACGCAAATTCCGATATAACGAAAGTCGTTCAAAGTTGGAACTTTCACATTACGGTTCTTCCATGCAACAAAAACGCCCATAACAAGAGCTAATCCTTTGTATCCGTAGAGTGCAAAGTACCATCCAGCGGTGTTGTTGGATTCGCACACTTGAACCTGAAATAAGTGAAATTTTGAATTAGCAGATTAGTATTGAATGAATATTTCGATTTCGTAGTCTCAGCAGTCTCATATCGGCCTGGATTCAATAAGAATGATTATAGTGAAGCAATTCGTTACTTATTCAGAAAATATGACTCTGATTCAAAGAGAAAATCCAGCTAAGCCCTCAGAAGTCTACTTCGAATAAAAAAAATAAAGAGAAAGTGATTCTTGCTTCAAACTACAATTTCGCATAAAATTGTGACTCCGAGAAGAATCTCAGTGATATTTCCCACCTGAAGTTCATTTTTCGCGACAATTTCGCTGGAAATTCCTTCTTTTTTATTGAACGTAAAGTTCCTTTGATGTCACGAGTATGCAGATTTTATTGCTTCATTCCACTAGGAAATACGCTCGACAAATTGAACACCTCATGATCGGGATGAATGGCGATGAAGAAATAATGAAAATCGATGTGAATATCGATTATTCCCAGCAATTACGAGAATGAATTGATATCTAGTTAGCCTAGACCAGTTCCATGCATAAACAAAATATTGCGATACCATATCAACGAACAATAACTCATCAGAAGTGTCAGTGTGGAGTTCGACGTCAAAAAATTAAGCCAGAGTTACGCAATAGATTTAAAAAAAAAGATGTCAACCGAAATTGTAAAAATCGAAATATTGAAGTATCGAGCCATCATCAAGTACCTGTATTTAAAAGGGTTAAGAGGTAAGCAGATTTACGAAGATATGCTTAATACCCTTGGTGATCAATGTCCTTCGTATGCGACCGTGAAAAATTGGACTGCAAGCTTCAAAAGAGGTAAATTTTCCATTGAAGATGATGACCGATCGGGAAGGCCAGTTTCTGTGTCAGTCCCCGAAAATATCGATGCAGTTCATAACATGATTTTATCAGACCGTCGAATTGGGCTGAAACGGATATCTGAAGCACTGAATATTGCATACGAACGCGTTCATCATATAGTTCACGTCAATTTGGACATGAGAATTTCTGCAAAATGGATCCCCAAATGTTTGAATGTTGACCAAAAGCGTGCAAGGGTAGAAGCATCGCGTTCGATCTGTGCTCGATTTGAAAACTATGTAGACTTCTTAAACCGAATTGTTACTATGGATGAGACTTGGGTACACTTCTACGATCCAGAAACAAAGCAACAATCGATGGAATGGCGACACTCTGGTTCTCCAAGACCTAAGAAGTTTCGTGTCCAAAAATCTGCTGAAAAAGTTCTTGCTTCAGTTTTTTTGGGATTGCCATGGAGTAATCATGATTGATTTTTTAGATAAGAGTAGAACAATAACTGGAGATTACTATTCGACATTACTGACCACTCTACGGGAAAAAATTAAAAAGAAAAGACCAGGAAACTTATCCAAAGGTGTTTTGTTTTTACAGGACAACGCCCCAGTACACAAATCTCATGTTGCCATGCAAAAAAATCGTGATTTAGGGTTAAAATTACTAAAAAACCCCCCTTGTTCGCCCGATTTGGCTCCGTCCGACTATCATCTCTTTCCTCAACTGAAAAAAAGTTTAAAAGGTCGTAAATTTTCTTCCAACAAGGAGGTAATAAAATCTGTGGAGGACTGGTTTGCAGAGCAAGAAGAAACATTTTTTTGAAAGGTCTAGAGACGTTGCAGGTTCGCTGTAATAAATGTATTCAATTAAGAGGAGAATATGTTGAGTAAAAAAATATTTTGACATTTAAATTCTGTTTGGTTCTATAGTAAGCTAAGAATTTCTCAATATATCCTCGTAAAAGCGACTGTCACGTGGGAAACGGAAAAGGAATGTGTCAAGGAGTCCGTTAACCATTAAATGGTATTTACTTTGAAATTTTGGGTTTTGTTTTCCTTTCCCCATTCTCCCTTTTTACATAGCATCGTGTTAACCAAAAAAAAATATATCATTTTGTCGGCTAGTTTATATGCTGCCATGATGAATACGCTGCTTCCTCTGAAATTATAGAAATATCAATTAACACCTAGGTCAGCATGACTTGAAAAAGCGCAAGTTTTCTTTTGAAGATGAAACGAAACCCTAATTGAATCCCGGAGTTATAAAATCAACTAATTTCGAACATAATATTTAACCTTCACTCACCTGAGAATCTAAATAGGGCAGAATAATACAAGATTCTGGAAACTCTACAAGGGAATGAACGATAGAAACAAGAAAGAATCCCTATATCTCATGCTGCAAATTGGAAATGTAATGCTTCGTATTATAAGGAGCAATGTCGTTGCTTTCCGCATACCAAATCTGTCCTTATTTATATTGTCGGCATTTCAATTCGGAATACGAGCTTTGTTATTAGGTTGAATACGAATATATTGTTTTTGGTTGAAGGGGAAGCGAGAAGGCAAACATTGATATCGTGAACTTGAATAAAGGGGTTTTTGCATTATGCCTTCGGGTCATTATTCAACGTGTACTCTGAAGAACACCGAGGACTCTTTGACGATAATCTGTGACTGTTACAACCCCAATTAGGCAATCCAAACCACGTGATTATTCCACCAGTGTTAACCTCAAAAGATTTTGACAGAATTAGCATGCTTTGATGGATAAATAAAACATTCTGTACCTCTAAAACAGAGGTCACTTCCAACACCAAGAGATGTTTCCTAGGATGAATATGGAGACCATCGAAATCTGTAAGCATTTTGATTGATTGATTGATTGATTTGCTGACGGACAAGAGACCGGGTTAGCACTTGGCCTCCCTGTGACACTGCGACCAGCTTGGGTCTATTGTATCACTCTTTCGTCAGTGGTTCCTCACGAGAATAGGTTCGTGTCCTTTATCAGGTTCAGTAGCCTGTTTATGAGGTTTTTCGGATTCATTCCCATTTCTGGGTTGATTTCTCCGAAGATTCTATGACGCCTTCTTCCTAGGGCGCCGCATTCAAAGATTATGTGAGAGGCTGTTTCTTCCTCTTCACCGCAAAGTCTGCAATCCACAGGTTCTTCAATTATTCCTATGGTGTTCAGATGTTTCCTAAGGCCGCAGTGTCCTGTCAGCAGACCTACTATTATGCGTGCCTTTGTTCTGTTTAGATTCAAAAAGTCAGCCGTCAAGGTTTGGCTTATGTGTCCTACCATGACTTTGCTGTGTGTTTGCCCGTCACTCTGTTCCCAGTGTTGTCGGTGTCTTTGTTTTATCCACTCCTCAATCAGGGTCCTGCATCGGTTTTTGCTGATTCCAAGCACAGGTTCTGGCCCTGTGAATGGCGTTTCAGATGCTTGTCTTGCTAACTGGTCAGCTTTTTCATTGCCCGCTATACCCTTGTGACCTGGCACCCACATCAAAGTGACCTTGTTGTGTTTTGCCAGCTCCTGAAGGTCCTGGAGGCATTCCCAGACGAGTCTAGACTTTATCTGTGTCGAGTTGAGGGCCTTGATGGCGCTCTGGCTATCAGAGAGAATGTGGATGTGTTTTCTTTGGTAGCCACTTTCCAGGTTCTTCTGTATGCATGTTCTAATCGCATATGTTTCAGCTTGAAATATCGTGGCGTGTTTGCCGAGAGGTATTATATAATCCCTTCTTGGCCTCACTCCATGTATTCCCGCTCCTGTTCCTTCATCTGTCTTTGAACCGTCTGTGTACCAGACTATTTCTGCAGATGATTGTGATTCTATACTCGAGTCCCATCTGTTCCAGTCGAGCTGTGTTTTGAATGGTTTATCGAATGAGTATAGGGGTTGCATGTAGTCTGAAATCATATCGAGCTCGGCTACGTCAGCTACATGAGTGATTCTGGTGTGCCCAGTTGTGCGGGTTCTCCAGTTTTTTGTTTGGATCAGTCTGTACGCACCCATCCTGGCCTCTCCCTTGACCTGTATGTCAAGGGGTGAGAGGTTAAGGATGACCTCCATAGCAGCTGTTGGAGTGCTGTTTAATGCACCTGTGATGCAGAGACAGGCAAGCCTCTGGATTTTCCCGAGGTTGGTTTTTGCCTGTCTCTGATTTGTTTTTGGCCACCACAGGAGTGAGCCATAAGTGATTCTGGGTCTTATAACCGCTGTGTAAAGCCAGTACATGGCTTTCGGTTTAAGTCCCCAAGTTTTTCCAAAAGCTCTCCTGCACATCATGAGTGTCGTTTTACTTTTGTTGATTACATGATGTAGATGCGGGTTCCAGGTTAGTTTCTTATCGAGAATCAGCCCAAGATATTTCACCTGTTCTACAACTTGTAGTGTTTCGTCGAAGAATCTGGGAGGTATGAGATCTCCCATGTTTCTTTTGCGAGTGAAGGGAATGAGTGCTGTTTTGTTCGGATTAGCCCTTAGGCTCTCTCTGCTGCACCATTCCTCTACGATTCTCAGTGTAAGCATGAAAACAACATCAACGGAAAAGAAGAGACTCCCAATGTTCATAGTCCATGGTTGCCTGCGATCTACGATGCTAGAACTAAACCTGTCTCCTAAGTGAAGGGGATGAACCGAGCGGCCAAGCCGGTGTTGGGTCTTCGGCTATAAATAGAGCGATAGATCCAGTAGCATCATCAATTCGGAGAAGTCAATACTAGGGTTACAACCTCAGAGATACCTCAGAAGATGCCTATTGTAGTTGCAGGCGAAATAAGATGCATCCTAGAAAATTCCACTGTATTACGGTTTGTCTTGAATGAACAGATATTCCAGTGAAATTATGGAATTATGGATTCCAGACTGCCAAATAACGACGTAAACTTCGAATCATTAACGTTTTCGAGCCGAAGTGGTTTCATCTGTCTTCAAACGGCATTTATTGAATTTTCTTCGTTAAAGTCTGAGTGCGAGAGCAATGAATCACTTCCAAATTTGACGTGAAACAATTTATAAAGGCTGCCAACTACAATTCAACTCTCTTCAATCACCGATTTTGTCTAGAGACACCCCACCTAAAAGTCCAATAACAACTGGCGACGACAGTTCATTAGAAATGTTTTTTTTTCATCTATTTATGCAAATATGATTATTTCACTCTTTAACGATTTTGTTTTGAGAGGAACAAGATTGTATGATGCTTCATTCGAATAAGCAATTGGTAATAGTCGTGTTGAAGATTTCAAAAAGGTTTTTCAGTGAGGATATCCAAAACAACTTAAGTTGTTGAAAGTACAGAAAAATATTCACCTAAATCTTCACCATTTCATCTTTTTTTGTCTCACCTGATTTTGATACACGATGCTTCTTCCCACGAAGTCCAAGGTCAGGTTATGCAGCTTCCTATCCAGCGGATCGATGACCACCCATAGAGTCAGGATGATAGCATCGACCACAACGGGAGTCGAGATAAGAGCAATCAAGTGGGTGTCCTTTAAGAATTTCGTTTTAACAAAGCTGGTTCGGAAGTTGTTGAACAGTTTATGAACCCTGTAGGTCTTGGCGAATATCGATCCGAAGACCAGAGAAAATCCGGCTGACAAAAGAAACGCTCTGGCCTGAAAAGTATGATTATTAGCTTTTGTCAGAGACTCGGTCGTATGGAATTGATAACATACTTGATGAGTCGGCTAAGCTGGCGGAAATCATGATTCGCGTGAGACAATATGAGAGATTACCGTCTATTTGTTTCCGTTTTCGATCTGGATATTCGTTCACTTTGAAAAGAATCTCGCAAAAACCTACTAGGAAAGTGCAGGACTTAATTTCATGAAATTAATCTTGTGCCTCATTCAATTTTGCAAAAGATGGGATAACTTCAAGGGAAAATCCCCCATTTCCGGCGTGGCCGGTCGGTTCATACACTACGCTTCGGAAAATTGATTCTAGCATTGCAGATCACAGGCTCGGGCACAAAAACTATATGAACAGGAAAAGCAGTCTTCCATTGTTCTATATTATACTAAAAAGGTAACTCTGTGGTCCGGCCCGGGGAATCTGTCGAAAAAGTGGGTCCAGAAGAATCTTAAAATCGCAGCGAAGCTCCGATACAGGAGAGAAATTTTTACACGGTCGGAAAGAGGAATGATCGATTCGTACGTGGGCGAAATTTTGATCCTCTAGGGCCTAGGCGATGTAGAAGTATTTTAAAAAAATTCGCGGAAATTGCGTAAAAATTCGGCAAAAAGGGCAATTTTGAACTCGATAAATTTTTTTTCGCAGATATCGTGGCCGTGATGTAAATATACGGATCGAAAGAGTCAACGCAAAATAGCTTGGAATTCATATTTTCCATAATTTCCCCATTTCTTCAGGAAAACTGATCAAATTTGACATTTCTCCTATAAAATCGGCCGATCTGCAGAGATCACAGAGAACTATTTGACATTGTAGCTGTAAGCTGTCGGAGTTTGGCCATAGCCTTCTATAGAGAAAGCCCGGAACACAATCTGACAACTGCGCTCAGATTCCGCGACCGAAGGCCTACCGATAAGGATAACTGTTTAAAAGGTAGATCTGCTGGCCCATACTAGTTCTATATTATACAGGGTGGCCATTTGAAAACGAAACAGACGAGATTACAGACGAAATAAATTTTTCGATAGAAATGCTCGGACAGGTCGATTTCTGTTTCGAGGGGGACAACTTAAGATGTAGGTTACGGACGCATAGCGCTTCAACCCTTGCTACTACAACCCTCACACCCAATTTTTGAATAGGGAAGATGGGGTGAGTGAAACCTCATTTGAAAGGTATTTTTATGCTGATTTCAGCACAGTAATTGTTTTTTCATTTTATGCATTAGTTCCCGAAATATTCTTAACTAAGTATTTGAAAATGAAGTGGTGTTTTCATGGCACTTGTAGTGTTTTTTTGTGAAAAATCGACATTTTGAGCTTCAAAACAACCATGACTGTGGCTTCCTTCCTCCAATCCACTGACATAGAAATCTTTAATCAAGATGTCGACTTTTCACAAAAAAACACTACAAGTGCCATGAAAACACCACTTCATTTTCAAATACTTAGTTGAGAATATTTCGAGAACTAATGCATAAAATGAAAAAACAATTACTGTGCTGAAATCAGTATAAAAATACCTTTGAATTGAGGTATCACTCACCCCATCTTCCCTATTCAAAAATTGGGGGTGGGGGTTGTAGCAGCAAGGGTTGAAGCGCTATGCGTCCGTAACCTACATCTTAAGTTGTTCCCCTCGGAACAAAAATCGACCTGTCCGAGCATTTCTATCGAAAAAATTTATTTCGTCTGTTTTCTCGTCTGTTTCGTTTCCGAATGGCCACCCTGTATATTATACTAAAACGGTAACTCTGTGGTCCGGCCCGGGGAATCTGTCGAAAAAGTGGGTCCAAAAGAATCTCAAAATCGCAGCGAAGCTGCGATACAGGAAAAAAGTTTTTATACGGTCGAAAAGAGGAATAATCGATTTATACGTGGCTGAAATTTCGATTCTCTAGACGTAGTGGAAGTATTTTTAAAAAATTCGCGAAAATCACAAAAAAATCGGACAGAAAGAGCAATTTTAAACTCGATAAAAGTTTCTTCAAAGATATCCTGATGGCCGTGGAAAGAGGAAAAGTCAATGCAATATACCTTGGTATTCGTATTTTCCATTATTTTCCCATTTTTTAAGGAAAATTTATCAAACTTTGATATTTCGCCTATAAAAACACCCGAGTTCTACCGATGAGGATGTCTTCTGAAAAGGTAGATCTGCTGGCCCATACTAGTTCTATTTTTCTATATTATACTAAAACGGTAACTCTGTGGTTCGGCCCGGGGACTCTGTCGAGAAAGTGGGTCCAGAAAAATCTTAAAATCGCAGCGAAGCTGCGATACAGGACAGAAATTTTTACACGGTCGGAAAGAGGAATGATCGACTCGTACGTGGGCGAAATTTCGATCCTCTAGGCGATGTAGAAGTATTTTAAAAAAAATCGCGAAAATCGCGAAAAAATTCGGCAAAAAGGGCAATTTTAAAGTCGATAAAACTTTTTTCGCAGATATCCTGGCCGTGATGTCAATATACGAATCGAAAGAGGATGAGTCAACGCAAAATAGCTTGGTATTCATATTTTCCATAATTCCCCCATTTCTTCAGAAAATTCAAGTTTGACATTTCACCTATAAAATCGCCCGATCTGCAGAGATCACAGAGAACTATATGACATTGTAGCTGTAAGCTATCAGAGTTTGGTCACAGCCTTCTATAGAGGAAGCCCGGAACACAATCTGACAACTGCGCTCAGATTCCGCGAGCAGAGGCCTACCTGTTTAAAAGGTAGATCTGCTGGCCCATACTAGTTCATATAGTGCTCTCTGTTCTTGGTTTGAACCTCCAATTCAGGAACACCCTGGAAAACTACTCTAATGGTTGCTTCTGATACTTACACTGCAAAGAACAGAATAATTTTTCCTTGAAATCTCGACGATCTTATCAATTTCCATGAGTAGAACTGATGCGTAAACCAGAATGCATCCAAGAACTGCCACGTTGTTCAACTTCGGGCTGGCCAACTTCAAATTCTTCACCCTGCGAAATTTCAGGTTGAAGTAAAGGAACAAGATGGATGCAACTATTCCCAGGCAAGTCGTTGAGCAAACCAAGTAATAAAGGATGATCGGCGTTTGCAATATGACGACTTTCACGATTCGCTGAGCAATCGGTACTTTTCCATGTTTCCATATCACTCCGAAGCAATTCATGCATCCGAAATTCAATTCTTCAACGTCAGACTCGTAAACGGCAATCTGGATTTTTTCTCCGCCTGAAATTCAAACAGTTCATTCGGCGAAATGGAAACCAGCAATGGAAAAAAACCTTGAATTTGAGTGAAGAGTGAATTTCCCACTCGATCCGGACCAGAAAAGCGAACAGGACCCTGGGAAATGAAAATGTGAGAAGCCAGGTCAATAAAGATAATCCACAATCGATTCTTGAACTAAACAATGAAATTATTCGTGTCATTAGTGAGATAGAGCCTCAATCAGGCGCGTATTCAGTGGGGGGCTATTGGGGCTCTAGCTCCCCCCAAGGCTTTCGCCTCAGGCGAAAGTCTCATTCTCATTCACCAAAGAGAACTTTCAAGTAGTATAAGAAAAGCCCACTAACTGAAAACTAGTCAACTCTTGCATGCTTCAATATTTTCTTATTTGTTTTTTATAATTTCTTATAGTTAAACATTTCTTTCTTTTACTGGATAAATGCTGAGCCCCCCCCCCCCCACACACTTTTCTGGGTACGCGCCTGGCCTCAATTATGTCAAAATGTAATTGAAAATTTTGACAAGAGAGTGGACGTCTGTAGAGCTGCAAGAGGAGGCCATTTGGCATATATTATTTTCAGTACATAAATATCATAACTGATACTTCAATAACCAATAAAAAGTTTCTGCAAATTAATGCAAATTTTGTGTTTTATTAATTCTAAGAAAACCGCGCAATATGCCAAATTTCAGTTACAGATCTTGTGAAGATACTAAATTCAAACTTGTGATACTCACGTTTGTACCTTCAATTTAGGATCACCCTGTATAATGTGATGTCTCGAAGGAACAATATGTTCTCAGACTTCAACCCCTGTATCCTGTATATTTCTCCTCAGCCGAAAATTCGAAAAATACCGACATTGTGACGAAATAATACTCTCGCGAAAGTTCGCAAATAGGGATAATCGAATTCAAAGCACTGGTCCTCGAAAAACCAAACTGACCTCGTGCAGCAGAGCGAAAATTATATGAATTGAAGCCGCTTACAACAGAAACAGTTCTATCCGATTAATTATTGCAGAGTTTCCCCGAATCCGTAATAATTGGCCAGAACCTAGCACTTACGGAGAGTCCTGTGAAACTTAACGATTCCATCTCCTCCACAAATTGAGCAACCATCTCTCCTCTGCGGTGGTAATAATATTTCGAAGTGCTGCATGTAATTAACCCATTTCCTCTCAGGGCCAAAGCTATGGCCCAAACAGCATCGTAGACGTACCTGACAAATTTCGATTTCACCGTCGAGTTGAAGGTTTCGATGGCCGATGGCCTCTGGAACACAATACAGGCTCTTTCTAGAAACTGTAACATCGTAGTGGCCGTAGAAGCTTAGGCCCACTTGAGCCTAAATTGGTCCATTTATCTTATTCTAAGAAATGGTATAACTGCTAAATCTCATATTACACTAATGGATTCTTTTCAATTATAAGATGTATGTTCCACGTCCGGGACTCGAAAGCTTACACATGGACGTCAATGACGTCATCAAAAAAACACCATATTAGTCGATATAAAAAAATTCTGACGGGATCTAATTGTGTTATTCAACTGGTTAGTTGTTCCACCCATTCGAAACTTTAATTATTACCTATTTGAGGAATGAGGATCGATAACATCCATACTCTGAGTGGTGTGTGCTTGTGAACAAAACTCGAAAATTAATTTTCGAAAAACTAAAACACGAATATTTCTGGCTTTATGAGGGTTACATAGGTGATTCTTGTATCAAAATGTAGGTTTTCGAGGTCTCTCAATTGAATAAACAATAATCCAGAGTCCCATAGTTTAGATTTTCACCTGTCAAATTGAATTTTTCAAAAAATATAAATTTCAAACTGTCATAACTTCCGTTCCTCTCATCGCCCCCAATATTTATGCATATTTTATTGATCAGCATAGCTCAAAGTATCTCTGTGCAGAATATGAGCGAATTTGAAAAAACGCCGAAAGTGTCACGCTCATCTTGGGCACAAAAAACACGAAATTCAGAAAAAACAGAGAAATTTAACAACATTTATATCCATTTTAACATTCACCCTGCTAGTGAAGTAGCCACAAGAGTCCGCTGTTCAATTGGTTCAGTATTCCCAGGCCCGCGGTAAATGTCATAACACACGCAGATCAATTTTGCAGCACGAGCCGTTAGGCGAGTGGTGTAATTCATCAACTTACATATTGCTTGAATGCATACGAAACCACATATGTCTAAGCGAAAAAAGCGTAAAATGCATACGAACCCAGATATGGTTCCGAAACAATTGGTATCGAAAATCGGCGGAATCGAATTGAAAGTGAAAATCTATTATAGTGCATACGAACTAGAGTTTATGTCACACAACAAAACATTTTTTGTTCCTCCAAAAACTAATCTTTTCATTCTTATTTCTTTCCTCAAAGTTGACAGTCGCACGTGCATGTCAACTTTCACTGACCTTGTCTGGAAAAGGGTGGTTTTCTACAAGTGGCGTCGGACCATATACAGAGTAGATGCTGTTTGTTATTGTTAATGATATAACAAATAAACTCCGCTAGGATCTTCATGTTAGTTTTCTATATTTTCACAATAAATGAACGGTAAAGATGTTAAACCATATATGGTTTGCTATGCGGTAAAGGGTTAATTTCTACATTTCCGAATATAGCGATATCAGTTGAAAAAGGTATAACTAACACTGCTGGCTTCAGTAAGAACTAGTTTGGGCCCGGCGATCTACCTTTTAAGTAGATTCGCCTTGTTGGTAGATCTCCCTTTGAAGATAGATTCGCATTTCGAAATATAAAAAAAAACGCAATCTCCGAACGGTCATCTGTGCGTCGCGTCAAAATTTGACTGCGGTTGTCAAGAACCCTAACCTTTATTTTTACGTCAGCCGTGACGTCTCGAAATGTCGAAAAAATTCAACCTCCAAACGATCGTCTTTCGCGTTAAACTTTGACTGCCGTTGTCAAGAACTCTAACCTATATGTAACTTCACCCTTGACGTCTCGAAATGTCGAAGAAATCCAACCTCCAAACGGTCATCTGTCCGTCGCGTCAAACTTTGACTGCCGTTGTCAAGAACCCTAACCTATATGTAACTTCACCCGTGACGTCTCGAAATGTCGAAAAAATCCAACCTCCAAACTGTCATCTGTGCTTAGCATCAAACTTTGACTGCCGTTGTCAAGAACCCTAACCTATATGTAACTTTACCCTTGACGTCTCGAAATGTCGAAAAAATCCAACCTCCAAACGGTCATCTGTGCTTTGTACTTTGACTGCTGTTGTCAAGAACCCTAACCTAACAACTTTTGTACTTGGGAAAATAATGAAATGAGACTGCACCCCTGTGGGCTTTACTATTTCATCCATAAACGCAACCAAACGCATGTGATTTCGTCATTTCAGGGCAGTAATCACAATGTTCAAACGTATATAAAACAGAATCTGGAACACAATTTTTCTAATCAAAAGCAAAATCGCAACCTCCAAACGGTCATCTATGCGTCGAGTTAATATTTGATTGCCGTTGTCAAGAACCCTAACCTATATGTAACTTCACCCTTGACGTCTCGAAATGTCGAAAAAATCCAACCTTCAAACGGTCATCTGTGCTTCGCTCAAACTTTGACTGCCGTTGTCAAGAACCCTAACCTATATGTAATGTGACGTCTCGAAATGTCGAAAAAATCCAACCTCCAAACGGTCATCTATGCGTCGCGTCAAACTTTGACTGCCGTTGTCAAGAACCCTAACCTCTATGTAACTTCACCCTTGACGTCTCGAAATGTCGAAAAAATCCAACCTTCAAACGGTCATCTGTGCTTCGCTCAAACTTTGACTGCCGTTGTCAAGAACCCTAACCTATATGTAATGTGACGTCTCGAAATGTCGAAAAAATCCAACCTCGAAACGGTAATCTGTGCGTCGCGTCAAACTTTGAATGCCGTTGTCAAGAACCCTAACCTAATTCTAACGTCGAAAGTCATCGCAATAACTGAAACTCTCTGGTTTTATCGATATTTTCTGGTCGAGTCGGAAATTTTTACCATTTTGACTGCCGTTGTCAAGAACCCTAACCTCTATGTAACTTCACCCTTGACGTCTCGAAATGTCGAAAAAATCCAACCTTCAAACGGTCATCTGTGCTTCGCTCAAACTTTGACTGCCGTTGTCAAGAACCCTAACCTATATGTAATGTGACGTCTCGAAATGTCGAAAAAATCCAACCTCCAAACGGTCATTTATGCGTCGCGTCAAACTTTGACTGCCGTTGTCAAGAACCCTAACCTCTATGTAACTTCACCCTTGACGTCTCGAAATGTCGAAAAAATCCAACCTTCAAACGGTCATCTGTGCTTCGCTCAAACTTTGACTGCCGTTGTCAAGAACCCTAACCTATATGTAATGTGACGTCTCGAAATGTCGAAAAAATCCAACCTCCAAACGGTAATCTGTGCGTCGCGTCAAACTTTGAATGCCGTTGTCAAGAACCCTAACCTAATTCTAACGTCGAAAGTCATCGCAATAACTGAAACTCTCTGGTTTTATCGATATTTTCTGGTCGAGTCGGAAATTTTTACCATTTTCACGAAATGTCGAAACTTTCCGAATTTATTTCGGAGACCCGGAAGAACGTGTCGAAAAACCCTTTGCGTACCTGTGGTAACGGGGATATGGGTCTTTGTTTAAAAAAATCTCCGAACGTCCAGGTGCCTCCGGAAAAAAGCCTTATTTGCATGAAATTCGCTATTTAAGGGCGAATTTTACCGTTTTTTCGCGAATTTTTTTAAAATACTTCCCGGGGTCCTAGAAAAAATCCGAAAACACCCACGCGTGCTCCCGTTCTTCAACTTTCCGACGCCCTCCTACCCTCGCCTGTAGGCCGTCGCACGCGACGGCCCTCGCGCCTTCGGCGCTCGCCTTTCGACAAAAAAAACCTCTTAAATTCTCTGGTCCTTATTATCTTAATATATATCCGATTATCAAAACTTATTAAAGATCGACAATGCTCCAGCTGCGACTAAGTAATTTAGCTATAGTTTCAAATGAACAATTTTGCGACAAGGCCGTAGCTAAAAAAAAATTTTGGGGGGGGGTCCGTCCGAGGCCGTAGCTAGAAAAAAATTTCGAGGGGAGTGGGGGTGTCCGTTGAACTGAGCTCTAAAAAAATTTCGGGGGGGTCCGGACCCCATCGGACCCCTCCTGGCTACGGCCTTGATTGAATCTAGAAGTTGTACTGCCCATTTGAATCCTCAATAATAGCAATTCTGCGGACCGACAGCACCCTTACCTAGAGTGGTGTGAGCTCGTGAACAGAACTCGAAAATGAAAAATCGAAAAATAAAAAGTTAAATATTTCATTATCTATGGGGGCTACATGGGTGATTCTGGTATCAAAATGTAGGTTTTCGAGGCCGCTCCATTCAATAAAAAACAATTCAAAGCCATAACTATCACCGTTTAGATTTTGACCTGTCAAATGGCATTTTTTGAAAAAATCGGAAATTTCAAACTGTCATAACAGCCGTCCCTCTCATCTCCGCCAATAGTTATTTATATAATGCTGATCAGCATAGTCCCTAGTACCTCTGTGCAGAATATGAGCGATTTGAAAAATTTCAAATTTTGGATGAAAAATGATAAAGGGGTATGACCCCCTAAAAACACCATGTTTGTCAATAAAAAAAAATATTTGGGGAGGATCTCACGTTATTATTGAATCTGGAAGTTGTACTGCCCATTTGAATCTTCAATAATAGCAATTCTGCGGACCGACAGCACCCTTACCTAGAGTGGTGTGAGCTCGTGAACAGAACTCGAAAATGAAAAATCGAAAAATAAAAAGTTAAATATTTCATTATCTATGGGGGCAACATGGGTGATTCTGGTATCAAAATGTAGGTTTTCGAGGCCGCTCCATTCAATAAAAAACAATTCAAAGCCCTAACTATCACCGTTTAGATTTTGACCTGTCAAATGGCATTTTTTGAAATAATCGGAAATTTCAAACTGTCATAACTGCCGTCCCTCTCATCTCCGCCAATAGTTATTTATATTATGTTGATCAGCATAGTCCCAAGTACCTCTGTGCAGAATATGAGCGATTTAAAAAATTTCAAATTTTGGATGAAAAATGTCAAAGGGGTATGACCCCCTAAAAACACCATGTTTGTCAATAAAAAATATATTTGGGGAGGATCTCACGTTATAATTGAATCTGGAAGTTGTACTGCCCATTTGAATCTTCAATAATAGCAATTCTGCGGACCGACAGCACCCTTACCTAGAGTGGTGTGAGCTCGTGAACAGAACTCGAAAATGAAAAATCTAAAAATAAAAAGTAGAATATTTCATTATCTATGGGGGCTACATGGGTGATTCTGGTATCAAAATGTAGGTTTTCGAGGCCGCTCCATTCAATAAAAAACAATTCAAAGCCCTAACTATCACCGTTTAGATTTTGACCTGTCAAATGGCATTTTTTGAAATAATCGGAAATTTCAAACTGTCATAACTGCCGTCCCTCTCATCTCCGCCAATAGTTATTTATATTATGTTGATCAGCATAGTCCCAAGTACCTCTGTGCAGAATATGAGCGATTTAAAAAATTTCAAATTTTGGATGAAAAATGTCAAAGGGGTATGACCCCCTAAAAACACCATGTTTGTCAATAAAAAATATATTTGGGGAAGATCTCACGTTATTATTGAATCTGGAAGTTGTACTGCCCATTTGATTCTTCAATAATAGCAATTCTGCGGACCGACAGCATCCTTACCTAGAGTGGTGTGAGCTCGTGAACAGAACTCGAAAATGAAAAATCGAAAAATAAAAAGTTAAATATTTCATTATCTATGGGGGCTACATGGGTGATTCTGGTATCAAAATGTAGGTTTTCGAGGCCGCTCCATTCAATAAAAAACAATTCAAAGCCCTAACTATCACCGTTTAGATTTTGACCTGTCAAATGGCATTTTTTGAAATAATCGGAAATTTCAAACTGTCATAACTGCCGTCCCTCTCATCTCCGCCAATAGTTATTTATATTATGTTGATCAGCATAGTCCCGAGTACCTCTGTGCAGAATATGAGCGATTTGAAAAATTTCAAATTTTGGATGAAAAATGTCAAAGGGGTATGACCCCCTAAAAACACCATGTTTGTCAATAAAAAATATATTTGGGGAGGATCTCACGTTATTATTGAATCTGGAAGTTGTACTGCCCATTTGAATCTTCAATAATTGCAATTCTGCGGACCGACAGCACCCTTACCTAGAGTGGTGTGAGCTCGTGAACAGAACTCGAAAATGAAAAATCGAAAAATAAAAAGTAGAATATTTCATTATCTATGAGGGCTACATGGGTGATTCTGTTATCAAAATGTAGGTTTTCGAGGTCGCTCCATTCAATAAAAAACAATTCAAAGCCCTCACTATAACCGTTTAGATTTTGATCTGTCAAATGGCATTTTTTGAAAAACTCGGAAATTTCAAACTGTCATAACTGCCGTCCCTCTCATCTCCGCCAATAGTTATTTATATTATGTTGATCAGCATAGTCCCAAGTACCTCTGTGCAGAATATGAGCGATTTAAAAAATTTCAAATTTTGGATGAAAAATGATAAAGGGGTATGACCCCCTAAAAACACCATGTTTGTCAATAAAAAAAATATTTGGGGAGGATCTCACGTTATTATTGAATCTGGAAGTTGTACTGCCCATTTGAATCTTCAATAATAGCAATTCTGCGGACCGACAGCACCCTTACCTAGAGTGGTGTGAGCTCGTGAACAGAACTCGAAAATGAAAAATCGAAAAATAAAAAGTTAAATATTTCATTATCTATGGGGGCTACATGGGTGATTCTGTTATCAAAATGTAGGTTTTCGAGGTCGCTCCATTCAATAAAAAACAATTCAAAGCCCTAACTATAACCGTTTAGATTTTGATCTGTCAAATGGCATTTTTTGAAAAAATCGGAAATTTCATACTGTCATAACTGCCGTCCCCCTCATCTCCGCCAATAGTTATTTTAATTATATTGATCAGCATAGTCCCGAGTAGCTCTGTGCAGAATATGAGCGATTTGAAAAATTTCAAATTTCGGATGAAAAATGTCAAAGGGGTATGACCCCCTAAAAACACCATGTTTGTCAATAAAAAATATATTTGGGGAAGATCTCACGTTATTATTGAATCTGGAAGTTGTACTGCCCATTTGATTCTTCAATAATAGCAATTCTGCGGACCGACAGCATCCTTACCTAGAGTGGTGTGAGCTCGTGAACAGAACTCGAAAATGAAAAATCGAAAAATAAAAAGTTAAATATTTCATTATCTATGGGGGCTACATGGGTGATTCTGGTATCAAAATGTAGGTTTTCGAGGCCGCTCCATTCAATAAAAAACAATTCAAAGCCCTAACTATCACCGTTTAGATTTTGACCTGTCAAATGGCATTTTTTGAAATAATCGGAAATTTCAAACTGTCATAACTGCCGTCCCTCTCATCTCCGCCAATAGTTATTTATATTATGTTTATCAGCATAGTCCCGAGTACCTCTGTGCAGAATATGAGCGATTTGAAAAATTTCAAATTTTGGATGAAAAATGTCAAAGGGGTATGACCCCCTAAAAACACCATGTTTGTCAATAAAAAATATATTTGGGGACGATCTCACGTTATTATTGAATCTGGAAGTTGTAATGCCCATTTGAATCTTCAAAAATTGCAATTCTGCGGACCGACAGCACCCTTACCTAGAGTGGTGTGAGCTCGTGAACAGAACTCGAAAATGAAAAATCGAAAAATAAAAAGTTAAATATTTCATTATCTATGGGGGCTACATGGGTGATTCTGGTATCAAAATGTAGGTTTTCGATGCCGCTCCATTCAATAAAAAACAATTCAAAGCCCTTACTATAACCGTTTAGATTTTGATCTGTCAAATGGCATTTTTTGAAAAAATCGGTAATTTCAAACTGTCATAACTGCCGTCCCTCTCATCTCCGCCAATAGTTATTTATATTATGTTGATCAGCATAGTCCCAAGTACCTCTGTGCAGAATATGAGCGATTTGAAAAATTTCAAATTTTGGATGAAAAATGACAAAGGGGTATGACCCCCTAAAAACACCATGTTTGTCAATAAAAAATATATTTGGGGAGGATCTCACGTTATAATTGAATCTGGAAGTTGTACTGCCCATTTGAATCTTCAATAATAGCAATTCTGCGGACCGACAGCACCCTTACCTAGAGTGGTGTGAGCTCGTGAACAGAACTCGAAAATGAAAAATCGAAAAATAAAAAGTAGAATATTTCATTATCTATGGGGGCTACATGGGTGATTCTGGTATCAAAATGTAGGTTTTCGAGGCCGCTCCATTCAATAAAAAACAATTCAAAGCCCTAACTATCACCGTTTAGATTTTGACCTGTCAAATGGCATTTTTTGAAATAATCGGAAATTTCAAACTGTCATAACTGCCGTCCCTCTCATCTCCGCCAAAAGTTATTTACATTATGTTGATCAGCATAGTCCCAAGTACCTCTGTGCAGAATATGAGCGATTTAAAAAATTTCAAATTTTGGATGAAAAATGTCAAAGGGGTATGACCCCCTAAAAACACCATGTTTGTCAATAAAAAATATATTTGGGGAAGATCTCACGTTATTATTGAATCTGGAAGTTGTACTGCCCATTTGATTCTTCAATAATAGCAATTCTGCGGACCGACAGCACCCTTACCTAGAGTGGTGTGAGCTCGTGAACAGAACTCGAAAATGAAAAATCGAAAAATAAAAAGTTAAATATTTCATTATCTATGGGGGCTACATGGGTGATTCTGGTATCAAAATGTAGGTTTTCGAGGCCGCTCCATTCAATAAAAAACAATTCAAAGCCCTAACTATCACCGTTTAGATTTTGACCTGTCAAATGGCATTTTTTGAAATAATCGGAAATTTCAAACTGTCATAACTGCCGTCCCTCTCATCTCCGCCAAAAGTTATTTATATTATGTTGATCAGCATAGTCCCGAGTACCTCTGTGCAGAATATGAGCGATTTGAAAAATTTCAAATTTCGGATGAAAAATGTCAAAGGGGTATGACCCCCTAAAAACACCATGTTTGTCAATAAAAAATATATTTGGGGAGGATCTCACGTTATTATTGAATCTGGAAGTTGTACTGCCCATTTGAATCTTCAATAATTGCAATTCTGCGGACCGCACCCTTACCTAGAGTGGTGTGAGCTCGTGAACAGAACTCGAAAATGAAAAATCGAAAAATAAAAAGTTAAATATTTCATTATCTATGGGGGCTACATGGGTGATTCTGTTATCAAAATGTAGGTTTTCGAGGTCGCTCCATTCAATAAAAAACAATTCAAAGCCCTAACTATAACCGTTTAGATTTTGATCTGTCAAATGGCATTTTTTGAAAAAATCGGAAATTTCAAACTGTCATAACTGCCGTCCCCCTCATCTCCGCCAATAGTTATTTTAATTATATTGATCAGCATAGTCCCGAGTACCTCTGTGCAGAATATGAGCGATTTGAAAAATTTCAAATTTTGGATGAAAAATGACAAAGGGGTATGACCCCCTAAAAACACCATGTTTGTCAATAAAAAATATATTTGGGGAGGATCTCACGTTATTATTGAATCTGGAAGTTGTACTGCCCATTTGAATCTTCAATAATAGCAATTCTGCGGACCGACAGCACCCTTACCTAGAGTGGTGTGAGCTCGTGAACAGAACTCGAAAATGAAAAATCGAAAAATAAAAAGTAGAATATTTCATTATCTATGGGGGCTACATGGGTGATTCTGGTATCAAAATGTAGGTTTTCGAGGCCGCTCCATTCAATAAAAAACAATTCAAAGCCCTAACTATCACCGTTTAGATTTTGACCTGTCAAATGGCATTTTTTGAAATAATCGGAAATTTCAAACTGTCATAACTGCCGTCCCTCTCATCTCCGCCAATAGTTATTTATATTATGTTGATCAGCATAGTCCCAAGTACCTCTGTGCAGAATATGAGCGATTTAAAAAATTTCAAATTTTGGATGAAAAATGTCAAAGGGGTATGACCCCCTAAAAACACCATGTTTGTCAATAAAAAATATATTTGGGGAAGATCTCACGTTATTATTGAATCTGGAAGTTGTACTGCCCATTTGATTCTTCAATAATAGCAATTCTGCGGACCGACAGCACCCTTACCTAGAGTGGTGTGAGCTCGTGAACAGAACTCGAAAATGAAAAATCGAAAAATAAAAAGTAGAATATTTCATTATCTATGGGGGCTACATGGGTGATTCTGGTATCAAAATGTAGGTTTTCGAGGCCGCTCCATTCAATAAAAAACAATTCAAAGCCCTAACTATCACGGTTTAGATTTTGAGCTGTCAAATGGCATTTTTGAAATAATCGGAAATTTCAAACTGTCATAACTGCCGTCCCTCTCATCTCCGCCAATAGTTATTTATATTATGTTGATCAGCATAGTCCCGAGTACCTCTGTGCAGAATATGAGCGATTTGAAAAATTTCAAATTTCGGATGAAAAATGTCAAAGGGGTATGACCCCCTAAAAACACCATGTTTGTCAATAAAAAATATATTTGGGGAGGATCTCACGTTATTATTGAATCTGGAAGTTGTACTGCCCATTTGAATCTTCAATAATTGCAATTCTGCGGACCGACAGCACCCTTACCTAGAGTGGTGTGAGCTCGTGAACAGAACTCGAAAATGAAAAATCGAAAAATAAAAAGTTAAATATTTCATTATCTATGGGGGCTACATGGGTGATTCTGTTATCAAAATGTAGGTTTTCGAGGTCGCTCCATTCAATAAAAAACAATTCAAAGCCCTAACTATAACCGTTTAGATTTTGATCTGTCAAATGGCATTTTTTGAAAAAATCGGAAATTTCAAACTGTCATAACTGCCGTCCCCCTCATCTCCGCCAATAGTTATTTTAATTATATTGATCAGCATAGTCCCGAGTACCTCTGTGCAGAATATGAGCGATTTGAAAAATTTCAAATTTTGGATGAAAAATGACAAAGGGGTATGACTCCCTAAAAACACCATGTTTGTCAATAAAAAATATATTTGGGGAGGATCTCACGTTATTATTGAATCCAAGGCCGTAGCTAGAAAAAAATTTCGGGGGGTGGGGGGGTGTCCGTTGAACTGAGCTCTAAAAAAATTTCGGGGGGGTCCGGACCCCATCGGACCCCCCCCTGGCTACGGCCTTGTTTTGCGAATATAACGCAAAAAAGAGTGAAATTTTTGTAGATGAATATTTGACTATGTATACGATTTTATACTGAAGTGAAAAAATTCAGTGTAGGTACCTAAATAAATGTTTTATCTCCAATAAGTTTTTTTTCATTTCTTCCCACTTTAAAGAGGAAACATTGAAGAGCTCTTTTTGATCAAACTCAGGGTAAGTGTTTATAGGACGGCTAAACATTTATTGCACCCGAGCGCTCAAACATCTAGCGGCGGGCCTGAGTATTCCGTACATCATCAATTTGATGTAACACAACGATGGATTCAATTTCACGGTTGATCAGCTGATTAAGCGAAATGCCCAGATGAAAATATATCCTCCCAGAATATCTGTTAATTGAGTCCGCATCCGCTGGTGTCACTAATTGTTCTGATTTTTCCCAGACAACGAAGCCTTCCTGTTCCTACACTCGCTCGAACTTGGTTCGCTGATTATTTAGGATTCCATCCACAAAGCTTTAATTAATTGGCGCTGGTGGACGAATTATTTCTACGAGTTTTACGATATGAAGAACGTGGGAGTTATTCGAATTGGACTACTTTCCGACGAGGAAAAACAGGGATTGAACAGGTTTAAATGAGATGAATTTGGCGTACGACATTCTCACTTAGTTTCTCCAAACGCCGAGATTGACGAACTCGAAAGGCCTTATCGGAAATGGTAAAATGAGAGGACTCAGCTTGGGTGAATGCCA
The DNA here is from genome assembly GCA_910592335.1 of Adalia bipunctata. Lineage (NCBI taxonomy): Eukaryota > Metazoa > Arthropoda > Insecta > Coleoptera > Coccinellidae > Adalia > Adalia bipunctata. Next base: position 7,539,850 of record OU342952.1, on the reverse strand, counting down.
TTTGTTACTGAGTAAGGCTGCCTTTTACCAGGTTGCTCCATTCAATTATAATTCTATACCATTAATTTCTGGCCGAAAAAATCGGTAACCTATGTTCACTTGAATTTTTGTTATTTTATTATGTGAGTTTATAGAATTTTCTAAACTCTTATCTAATAAATAATAATGATAATCATTCGGCGAATAGAATTGATGGTTTGAATGACACTTTCTTCATTTTCAAAGCAATGCGGGTCAATCACTCAGTAGCGGATTAACCGGTACGCTTAGTACGCTGCAGCGTAGGGGCCCGAGGTCCATAGGGGCCCCCGGCGATCGAATTAATTTTTTTTTGCTAGAATGAAAATTCAGTCTGTAAGTGTGAAAAAAAATAGTCATACTGTACTATATTTTATAAGAAGCTCAGAGGCAACTTGTGAATTATGAATTATTACATTCACATGAAACGCAATTGAATAACAAGAGCCTCAGAGCAAAACTCAGATGCATAGACTATCTACTCAGATGTTGGAAAAAACACACCATCCGAGATTCAGCGTACTGTCCCTAATTATCTTGTCTGCCTGCAATAAATTCCGTCAAGGGTGGCGGCCGAATTCCAATATTTGCAATTACATCATAATTCAATAAATTAGTCGGCATTTCCTCTAAAATCTAGGAATGTGCTACAGAACGGCCGACCAGATGTTGATTCGTTTAGGGGTGTAAATCAGTGAAAAATACTTGTGCAGATGTTCTTAGGCCTGCATATTTTTTTCTCACATTCATTTCACAAGATTCGAATAGTGTTGACAGTGACGGGCGAGTTTCGTGTAAGATTCAAATATTGTGAAAAACTGAGTGTTGGTGAATTAAACCATTTCTGTTTGTGTTTGGATTTTTAAATCCTTGTACTCTCATTGAACGATATAATTGATATAAAAGGTAAGCTTTACAGTTCAGTTTCATATGCCATTTACTAAACTGCCATTGATAAAAAATAAATATAGAACTGTTGTGTGTGACAGAAAATAGACTGCAGTTTTTAGGAATACTTTCTATCGAAAGTGATATAACGAGTAGTCTCGATTATGATTCTGCAATAAAAGAATTTGGTGATATTAAAATAGGAAAAAATCTATTTTTTAAGTGTAATATTATTTTGTATGTAACTGATTTACAGCTTTACGATACTTGTATCTTTTGTGATGATTTTATTTATTCCTTAATCTCGATGCAGCAATAAAAAATTTGCAGATTTGATATTCTAGAGATATTTTGTATTTGAATTTTTGTGATATTTTTCCCTTTTTTTAAGATTTTTATCCATCTTTTATATTTTGTTTTGATAAACATACCTTTTATTTTATTAATAAACTTTATGTTTTGTGTTTAAAGAGGTGAGTTTTAATTAAAAAATTATTTTGAAAAAAATCGAAAATGTTTCAGAGGGGGCACCAGAAGTTTTGAAGCGTAGGCTGCGTAGGGCCCCTGAAATCGTAAATCCGCCACTGCAATCACTCCACTAGATCAAATTGCACACCATACAGTGACTTCTTGAGGATATAATGATGTCTCAGCAGTTACTTGAGGATTTTCTTTGCCCCATATGCGATAATGTTGCTTGCGAAAAATAGTCATCCAAACGATGTTGTTCAAGCACCAATCGGCATATGTGCTGAGCATTCCAAGGTCAGCTGGCTTTAGTCCTTGTGTCAACTCATCCTTTTTAGGATGGAGATGCAAATCCAGATGCAAAATGAGCCTCAGCGTGTCGTAAGAAAGGCTCAAATGCTGTGCGCGAAGAGTAATCGATAAATTTGGATCTTCTTCAACATTTACGCTTAAAGCAGCAATATTTTCCGTCGAGTGTGCATTTCGATGATGTATGGGCCTGCAGACATTAATAACAGATCCAGTCTCTTCGATTTTTTTCAAGTCTTACCGATTGTACGCTTAGATGGACGATTATGTCGACCATAATCTGCCATAATGCACGAAACCTTCTTAATAAAGAATCATTATTTTTGAAGCGCGTTTTCACAATTTGCAGTATATGTATAAACGATCCTTATTGTTGAATGGTTGTGTTTGACATAAAACAGGGCTGTGAAATCTGGACAACGGCAAGGATAACCCTGTATAATGGGGGTAAAATTGAAATTCTACACCACCCTTTTGTATGGACGGAAATCCCTTCTGAGTATGCTTGGAATTATGTCGGCATAGCGAGAGTAGGTAGATAATTTCGTCTTCATTGAACGTAATCACTGTAATCAGCATTCAATAACCTTTAGAATGGTGCAGTTCCTTTGGTAATCCTACCTTGATGGGACGCTGCTGGTATCCAGAATCTGTCGAACGTAAAAGATTCTCGTTAGAAGATTGGACAATAGACGATGTTGCAGCTTCCGATATCCGAAACCAAAATATAAAATAGACGACATCGGCAGCGAAAAAAATTGAGCAGATTTCTAAATATTCGTTTATATCGAGAGTGTTTTGTTTTATTTTCAATTTCATCGAAAATTGAGGGTTGGACTTAAGGGGCCAACGGCTACGGCACCGATTCTTCATTCAAAAAGTGCCTTTCATTTTTCCAAGTTCACGCCCTCAATTTTTCACCTTAAAGCTTGATTTTTTTTTAATTGAAGTTAAAGGATGTCTTGAGGGCATTCCAATTTCTCCTCTTTGAAAAAATTATTTTTTCGCATGAAAAAATCGGCTATGGCACCGATTCTCCATTCAAAAAGTGCCTTTCATTTTTCCAAGTTTACGCCCTCAATTTTTCACCTAGAAGCTTGATTTTTTTTTAATTGAAGTTAAAGTATGTCTTGAGGGCACTCCAATTTCTCCTCTTTGAAAAAATTATTTTTTCGCATGAATAAATCGGCTATAGCACCGATTCTCCATTCTAAAAGTGCCTTTCATTTTTCCAAGTTTACGCCCTCAATTTTTCACCTAAAAGCTTGATTTTTTTTCAAATTGAAGTTGTGCCCTCGACAAATCAATTTTCCTTTTTTTAAAAAAAGTCCATTTGAATAGGCGCTTAAATAATGCAAAAAATTATGGAAATATGTACTGAAAAGACTTCCAGAAAGTGTGAAATCGCAGAGAACTATCTGAAATTCTAGGAGAATTAAAAAAAAATCAAGCTTTCAGGTGGAAGTATAACGAGTATAACGTCCCCTTAACATAGTATCACAAAACTTCAGTCTACTATGGATTTTAGGACAGTCATTTTTCAAGAAGGTAAATAGAAACTTAAAATCCTAAATTAGTCAGATGTGTAGAAGAACGTCCAGTCGACCCGGACAAACATAATTTGAAACCACATGAAGCACAATCCCGCATCGACCAAATGCGGCGTTCCAAAACTTGAAATAATTAATCATTTGTTAATGCTTTCGACGTACGAACACTGTTGCGCCCAGATTCCGTACTTGCATTGCTACAAACTTGCAAAAGCGAGTGATATGACATCGATTGTTGAAACGCTAGAATGTTTTAATTAGAGAAGTTCAAATACCAATCCGTAAGCCGAGGTTTCGTTATCCACAATCTCGTTGACATCGGAAATCAAAATTAAGCCCTCAGTTGCTAGTTTCAATTGATCCACTCCGCAGTCTTCTGTTTTCCAGGGAGATTTCCACGTGGTTTCCTGATGATCCTGCATTATCCAGACGTAGTCCTCCCGATGCATTTTCAGGTGAAAGGCCTTGAAAATCAAAAACGAAAATTATTGGTTGCATCTTAAATTGTTTGGCAAATGATATCAGTAAATCTTGGTTTGCATGCTCCGTTACTCACTTCGCAGAATATTTCAGCAGCCAAAGCAGAAGAAAAACTAGCCAAAATTATTCGTACATCTAGATCCTGAAATATGAACCTATTGGTTACTGGTCTTCACAGAAAATTTATTCGTAATCTGTGCAATATTGAACGGTTACGGTGAAAAATATACGTACCCTCAATGTTCTCAACTGTTCTTTATAATTCTCAACGGAAAACGTTATAGTTGCTCTGCAAGATATGTTGGCAATTTCTAATTCCTTAACCAGGTTATTTATCGGCAGAAGATAGGTATTTTCACTCTGTGTGAAACTTATAACGATCTCCCAGCCGAATTGTTTCAGAAAATGAATTTTAGCAGAATTGTGAGAAGAATCTGGTGGAATTGTCCGGAAGAATAATGGAAACTTTCTGCGGTCACTCAATTTCGGGGAAGTTGAACCGAAAGAGATCTGCAGATAAAAACAGAACCTAAAATTGTTGATCACATTCCAATCTTCAACTAACCAAATGAAACAATTAAAGGTATTGAAACATTATAAAAATTATGTCCATTTGCCATATTGATTAAAATAAATCAAAATTTATGTGAAGAGGTGATGAAAATAAAAGAAAAATACCAACCTGTGGAATATTCCAGTAAGGCACAATATTCGCTAAACGTTCTGTAACATTTGAACAACCTGATCCAAGTAAAACAAGTATATTCTCAGTGGAATAAAGGGCATGAAAAAATCTGTCCACCCCAACTCCTGGATCACACTAAAATAAATTATTTACTAAATTGAAACTTTTTTTATGTAGTTTACTTATTTATTAATTTAGCAGTACCTATATGAGAAATAAATCAGGCGCATTTCGATATAAAGTGGATAGGTACATGTACATACCACTTAAAAACAAAACGCGCCGAGAACTCTATCTACATTATGGAAAAAGCCAAAGAAAATAGTACACGAAATTTAAATGAAAAACTAAAACCAAACAACAATAAAGACAACCCTCGCAGATTAAGGATAAGCAATTCAAATCAGAAACTAATACGATAGAAATATGTTACCGGGTTTTTCACCATAATTTGACCCCCCCTTTAACCTTGTTACTAAAAACTAAAAGAGGTACAAAAAAATGTTTCTCACAAAAGTTTCACGAAGTCGACTTATGTTTTTCAAAATGATTTCACAAAAAGAAATATATACAGGGTGGGCAACATATTGATTCCAACTTCCTTTTTTCGAACGGAACACCCCGTGGACTTTTCTATACAGGGTGGGCTTTTTAAAACGAAACAGACGAGATAACGGGCGGAATAAATTTATTTCGAAAAAATGCTCGGACACGTCGATTTTTGTTTCGAGAGGGACGACTTTTAAGGTCAAATTCACAACTATATCGCTTCAACCCTTAGTTTTAGAACACCAACCCCTAAATTTTGAATAGGAAAGATAGGGTGAGTGATACCTCATTTGAAAGGTCCTTTTATCCTGAATTCAGGATATTGATTCTTTTTCTTCATTTTATTCATTGATTCTTGAGATATTGACATTTGAAGTTGAAAGAAAGATAGTATTGTCGTCAAGCAAGCTGTCTGAATCAATCGAATTTATTATTCATTCATTCTGTAGATTTGATGAAACTCCATAACTGCCATACACCAGACATCAAAATACAAAGTTAAAATTTTAACAATGAATAATTAGTCAAATAATTGATGAATTCACATAGCATGGTTAGCGGAATGAGTGGTACTGTACGAAATTCGAAATTTAATATCTCGAGAACGAATGCGTTGAATGAGAAAAAAATTATTACGCTGAATTCATGATGAAAAGGCCTTTCAAATGAGGTATCACTCACCCTATCTTTCGTATTCAAAATTTAGGGGTTGGTGTTCTAACACTAAGGGTTGAAGCGATATAGTTGTGAATTTGACCTTAAAAGTTGTCCCCCTCGAAACAAAAATCGACGTGTCCGAGCATTTTTTCGAAATAAATTTATTCCGCCCGTTATCTCGTTTGTTTCGTTTTGAAAAGCCCACCCTGTATTTGGCAAGCTCTTTTTACCCTAATATCGAATATATAACATTTGATTGGTCTAATTCTCTTGTTCTGAGTACCACAGAGTTTCAAATCTTGAGAACTAATTTCTTTAGTTGATATTATATTCATTCAATACTACCATAGATTAATTTTTTTATTTTTTATTGGATATTGTTAGGTATTCATTGAAAAAATTCTGCTTTCAAGCAAATTGTTTGAATATAAAGAATTTCGGAATGATTTCACGTATTTATTTTTTATTCCGTAGTTTCATTTCAAAACTTTGAAACTCTGAAAATAAAAGAAAAAGGCCCACATACCTACGCCTATCTATATATTCGATATCAGAAAAGAATAATTAATTAAAATATGAACAAATATGCAGGGTGTCCCATTTGAAAAAATTTAGTTGCATTCCATATGTTGTTCACCCTGTATATAGTCCAATCGACGTAATCATTTTCAGAAAATTTATTTGATTTCGTACAATTTTTGTATGAAATATTTTTATGTAACTGTTTTTGTAACAGAGTTAGAGGGGGGGTCAATTTATAGTGAAAAACCCGGTACCTATCAACCTGTCTATTTTAGAAATACCCTTAACGTAATATGTGTTGATTTAACGAAGGATGGTGATAAAATGTACCTATCTGTATTCCTACCGTTAGAATGTTTGAAATCAAAGTTTCAAACTCGCTCAAATTAATTTAGTTATCGAGTTATTCGTCTACACACAACTCACCCTTGTATCATTCACTAATAACTTCAAAGTGTAACCTGGCAACAAATTAATTTCATTTATATGCCTAATAGCAACCCTAGCAGCTAATATTTCACTTTCGCCCTCTGCTCTCACACCCCACTTGGTCGACAACTCGAAGAGCCCCAAAATATTCACAACCGTTTTCTTAGTCGAGGTCACATTAGGTCCTTCGTCCGTTGAAAGAAAAGACGAATTCTCAACGAAAAACTTGTCGTCTAGAAAATCGGAATCAATGAATTTCGTATCGTTCTTGGCGGAATTGAACGGCTTTTTGTTAGGGATTAAAACTGGATCCTTCATTCGTATGTAGAAAGTGATGAGGCCCACTGACACAACAAGTATGCACATATGCTTTTGGAATATACTGAGATTCATTCTTCTTCAATGGTAAAATCACAGTTGGGACATTCTGGGTGGAATATTTCATTCCAAAACGGCAAGGAAAGGCATATTACACGAACTGGACTAAAAAACAATATCCTTCTTCAAGTTTTAAAGAGGCCTGTTGTAAACTACTTCAATCTGCGCGGTAGGAAAGACCCTTGAGAAACAATCGACAAGTCAGCTTTTTAATTTTCAGACCCTCAGATTATCAAGGTTTCGACACCACTTGGTCGACAAAGAAAGATGGGGATCATTTTCAGTGAAATAATAATCTGAAAAGCGAAAATGAAGAGTTGATTCAAATGGAAAATTAGTCAAACTGTTGAACTGTGTGACTCACAAATACGACTTGTCCAATGTCTCTATTTACAATTTCCTCAAAAGAAATCTCTTTTCTATCTATTCATTTATTTATTCAGTTCCAATAAGGCGATTACAATCAAAGAATACCGAAAATCAGCGTAGATTCCTGTTAGCTTATCAGCTTATTGGTACCTGATGTACAAGAGATGCAGGTACCTTAAATTCGATTTGCATTTTCAACAAGGTTTTAACGTTTGTCTCCGTACCAAACGCCACTATTCTGAACGAAATACAGTAGAATCTTGAAGTTCAATTTGGTTATCAAAAAGCTTTTAACTTCTTCTTCCTTCAATACCCTTGAACGGGTTTTTGGGCTCAACAAAAAAAAGCTTTTAAGAAATAGTAGTTTTCTTATTAGGGGGATCCCCGTTCAAAGAAAAAGATTTCCATCAAATTGTCAAAATCAGAAACCATCTGTCAGCTGAGAGTTGTCAACCTCCAAATATAAATGAACGATTTAATAACAAACGACGTTGCTTGAATGCAATTTGAATATTATCTTCAACAACGAATTTATTGTACAACTGAAGGGCTAAAACTATCATATATACAAAGATAGGCTCAGTACGAGGCTTGTGATGTCAATAACCCGAAACGACGTAGTGACGTGGTTTTATTTGATTCTGAATCATCCAGCTTTTGTTTACATGATTTGAATAAGTTGAATCCAATCATATCAATCATGAGTGATAATTCTGAGACTGAAGATGTACGAGAACTCTTTGTACAAGACGGTGTACTCTTGTATTCTGCTGCTGCTTCATTTATAAGTTTTGTCAAATCTGTTGGCACCCTTATGATAACAGAGTATTCTGATGGGAATAGATGTATAGAATGGAAACCAATAGATGTAACAGTAGATTCAGACATTCAAGATCAAGAATGGGCAGTGGTGAACACTGTGGAGAGACGAATAAGAACTTTAAGTGGTTCTGTACCACCAGACTACAAAAACAGATCAAGATATTTGAAAGTCAATTTCGAAGAAATTAAAAGCTTTCGAGTTTCCGACAAAAGCAGGAGATTAACTTTCAATGATGGAAAATCAGAGCAAATTAGTACTTATCTGTTTCAACATGGAAACTGTGAGCATTTTGTACATTTCTTGAAGTCACTTATACAAACAATTCCCGCAAGAAGAGATAAGCATCTGTTTGTTGTCCTCGATAAATCAAATCCTGAAATAGAGAAAATGGATAGATCTTTTGCAGAACTGAATGTTTATACTGAAGGTCCTTGTGTATGGAAATTATGGGATGAATTTCAGGAGAGACCAATGGTAGCTACTTTTGAAGCTTTTGCCAAGATCACTGATTTAGGTTAATATGATGAAAATTACAGAACTTCGTAATTTGATTTGATATCTAGTTTATAGGAGTCCAGAACAAAGAGAACTTAGTGATGACGTCAAGGAAATACTTAATAAAAGTATCACAGAATGTGGAAGTTCTTCGACAAGTCATTCACAAGGTGATTATGAAGTGATAGATGTGCCTTATTTGCCAAAACGGAGAGAGTTCCCTAGAGGAAAATCTTTATCATTAGATCAATGGCTTGGAGTGCAGGATCATGAAGGAAGAATTGAAGATTCTGAATGTTTAAAACTTATAATATTTCAAGGGGTAAGTCTTTCTATAGTTCCTTCATTTTATTCACTTAAGAGATTCATTTAGGGAATTACTCCTTCTCTAAGAAGAGAAGTATGGAAATACCTTTTGGACTATTATCCTTGGAACTGTGCAGAAGGGGAGAGACAAAAAACAATTTCCCAAAAAAATGACGACTATTTCTCCATGAAATTACAATGGAAAACAATGACAAAGATCCAAGAGGACAATTTTACAGATTATAGGGAAAGAAAATCCCAAATCGAAAAAGATGTCAGTCGAACTGATCGAACTGTTGACTTTTATGCTGGAGATAATAACCCTAACCTTCAAATTCTCAATGACATCTTGATGACATATGTTATGTACAACTTCGATTTAGGTTATGTTCAAGGAATGAGTGATCTTCTTGCTCCGATTCTACACTTGATGCAGAGTGAAGTTGATGCTTTTTGGTGTTTTGTTGGATTCATGAATAGATTGGTAAGTATTAAAATTGATTTAAATATTTTATGCATATAATTTATCTTGTGGAATGAATGCACAGTAACTATTATTTCTGCAGAGTTCGAATTTTGATGCGGATCAAAACGGAATGAAAGAGCAGCTGAGTAATTTATTCACACTTATTGCCTTTATAGATCCTGACCTTGCGTCTTATTTCAATAATCACGATTCAGGAAATATGTTCTTCTGTTTTCGCTGGCTGTTAGTTTGGTTTAAGCGAGAACTCAGTGAAGAAGATTGCATGTCTCTTTGGGAGGTATTATGGACAGGCTTTCCTTGTGAAAATTTTCATCTCTTACTATGTTGCGCCATTCTCACTCAAGAGAAACAAACTTTAATGGAAAATAATTATGGATTCACAGACATACTAAAGGTATTTATTTATAATAATCTAATTCGTTGAAATATGAATAAATGTGTCACTTCAGCACATCAATGATCTCTGCGGAAGATTGAATATCGAGAAAATTTTGAGCGATGCCCAAGGAATTTACTACCAAATAAAAGAATCGAAACAATCAAATGACATTGTAAGACTTCTACTTGGGCTTCCAACAGCAGGAAATAGTTTGAGTGATAATCGGGAAACTTCTCCGTTCGAGGAAAATATAGGCTCTAGTACTGATTCTACCAACATGCAACCACAAAGTTCACAAGAGAGTGTAAGGTTGAGTCCTGATGAAAATAGTTTTGAAAAGTGTTTATCATCTAATTTCTTATAATCCACCAAGTTTTATTATTGAGCAGCTTGTATAAAATTATTACAAATATTGTTTATGGCTCTTGTATTATTGAATATTAAAATATGACTTTCCACAAAGCTTTAGATTTTTCATTGCAAATACGACCTCCTATTCCTACGCTATTTATGAAAAGTGGGTGTTCTAGTTGCCGCACCCTGTAATTCCCTCTCTAAATATGTGTGAAATCGAGGACCAAAAAAACTAGAGGATTGACAATGAGATATATATTTACATTTTTAAATATTATGTTTACAATGTAATGAGGGTGAAATCAATGCATAAGTGGACTAAAAGATTGACAAGATCACACAGTTAACACTAAAATTGAAGTAAATCACACTGAGCACTCTTTGTTTAAATAAATAAAAGGATAAGTCAATACTCATTGTGTTGAATCACTTGCATAAAAAGGGGTGGGTCTATTAACTGATCCCCAAAACATAATCACTTTAGTTTCTTCATGCATTATGAAGAAAAAGAAAGGCACTTCCGTTCGGAAAATAACTCTACTGCCCAATTTAGAAAGTCCAGTAAGTGTTGTAGCAGCTGCTTCTGTACCAGTTTCAGTTATATGCATGTAAACTTTGTGGATCACTTTATCAGCAAAAAGTCCTGGGTTTTCGAAATTAACAGGATTTTCTGGCCTGTTGATGCTATCTCGCAAATTATCCAAATTTTCAGGCAATGAACGTGATTTTCTCGTCACTCGTCTACCAATTTTGTCGCCAATTTTTTTGTAAATCACTTTGTGTGTGGAATTTGTGACTACTTGCTCGCAAGTTGTCACATTATTATTAACTTTATCGAAAAGATCAGTGCAGTTGACTGTCTCCCCAAATCTGTTGAAAATCAGTACAGAGTCGTCTCCTTCATAAGGATTACTTGGTATGGAAGGAGAAATGGGATTAATGACTGAATTTCCTAGATTAACTTTTCCTGACAGATTTGGTATAGAGGAAGTTGCTCCAGGGGACAGCAAGGCTAAGTTGGCCTCAGCTGGATTGAACAATGTCGAAATTCCCAAATGTCTCAAAGGAGTTTTGAGGTCCAATGTAGTGTCTATCAACATTTTAGGGAATAGTATTACAGAAGAGGTTAACTGTACATTTGATACAAGACTTTGTAAATGTTCCATGGTTAAGACATCTTCCAATGATTTCAGTTTGTCCTTTGTTGAATCTATTGGTTTCACTACGTACATGGTGGTTTGGTTTCCTTTGTATGGGAATCCTATAATCTCGCAGTTCAGAATTTTATCCTTGAAATAGGGAAAATCTCCACCATTGGACATCATATCTACCCATATGTCACTTGGTTGGTTTTTGCCATTCATATAGAATTTGCGCCTGTAAATGCAATATTGAAGAGAATTCTCAAACATAACATAATTCAATGATAAATATTGTGAAAGCTCGAATGCTACCTACCGTTTGGTGGCGCCGTCATAGAAGGGGTATTCCCACTGTGCATTAAAGTACATGGCACTCGCTAGTATAACTTTGGTATCTGCAGAAGGTGGATCAGATAGCACCTCCTTGATCCTTCCTTTAGTTCTGTCAGAAACCCAAGCATTGATGGACTTTTGGGCATGCACAGGGTCTTGTTGGAAATCCAAATTCAAAACTTCACTTTGGTAAATACTTTCAGCTGTATTTTTATACAGTTTTCTTATAGGAAAGTTGTTTTGAACGAAGATAGCTGTAGCAAAATTGACTTGGGTTCCTATTATGAATCCCGAAGTCCTCTCCAGTTTCAGTATCATCTTTCCGAATTGCTCGTGAACAATTTGGGATTTCTTGTCCAGATCTGGCACTCCAGTTGCGAAACCCAGCAGCGTAGAAATTTCTTGGTAGGTTTTCCCATTAGCTCCAAGGAGAACAAGGGCAAGGGAACCTAAAAGCATTAAATATTAAATGATCCAGATTTATACACTGGAACTTATTGCTTTGGGACAAAAATTGACCCCTGCGTAAATCCAAATTCAATATTTCGTGTCAACAAACCTGCTATACTGACTGGTGCGAATACTATATTGTTATACTGATTGCTGGACTGGCTCTTGATGACTTTGTTTACAGCCACCGTTAATTTCATTAAGCCTGTCGAAATGGCATTGGTCACAAATAGATCGTATTCCGGAGTGCCTCTTGGAGGTATTCGAACTTGCTTGAGGATCTCCGTATTATTTCCCTCGTTGAATCGATTGGGCCCTGGGATACTTCCAAGAGGTGCAGCAAATGGAGCCTGGACTTGGTAAACTTTATTGTTGTAAAGAACGTTGCCATTGTCGTCTGGATAATAGACCATCTGTGTGCCGGCATGTGCGAGAGATGCCAGTAAAAGTGGTAGTAGCCTATACATTCTGAAAAACAACAGTCAATGTTTTACAAAATTTGACGAAGTGGGAAATAGAAGGAAATTGATTCTCAAGATGAAAGCACGAAAATTATTTTCATAATTTCGGAAAATGCGATGAATGATGAGTAATCTTAAACAATTTATTGTGACTATCCTCAGCACCGATGAAGATTACTCGTGAAATTGTCATTTCTTCTTGGGAAAACTGTATCAGAAACAATTTGAATTTTTTCTTTCTGTTATATTCATCAATTTTCTTCATCGTCAACTGAAATTGCTACTATTGTAAACGAATTATTGACCAACTCAATTAAATTATAGAACAACCATTGTATTCCCCTGATATAACTCCGGCTTACTTTTTTCTCTTCCAAAAACTTCAGGCCGCTCGTTTGTAGTTGATAAAAGACATAATGGAATTCACTGCTGCAAAGGCGTTAGACTCAGTGATTTTTTCGGGAATTGTCAATCTACATTCAAGGTTGCTTTACGATACACATAGATGCTAATCAGAAACAAACAAATCCAAGGAATATCCGAAAGTTGGTATCAAAGTGAACTTGAACTCCAATAAATTATGCTGATAACGATTTGATTACTCTTAGTACAGCCAACTTATTTACAATATAGCGGCGAAATAAGTTTATCAATTCATAAATTATGTATGCTAAGAATATTTATATGAGGCTTTGTTTTAGCTTTCAATAATGTTGCAGGTGCAAGAAAATACCTTTTTTGATGGTAATCCTAATAAGTGACTTAAGACAGATCAAGAAAAAATGCTGTATTAAATCCTAATTCTCTTTTGAAGTAGTTGTATCAACAAAACACCACAACTGTTCCGGAATAGATAAGCAATCTCCCAAAGAACATTAGATTAATTCTTGGTCAAAGCTGCTATATTTCAAGTATTGCCAAGGTAAAATCTCCATTCATTTGAAAGAAGAAAGATATTCATTTCATTTAATACATCAAAAGGTAAACAGAAATACCAAATACCCTGCATAATATTTTGGAAGGTTGATAACTCTCCAATAAAACAGTAAAATTTTATGAGAAATCGATAATCTGACTGTGAAAAAACTTGAAGAAAGAAAAGAATTGAATTTGGAATTAAATGTAGGTACAGGAATATGAGATTGTTGTTTTGTAGACTTATCGAGCTCATCTTCAACTTTCGATTTGGAAAATTTCCAGTTTGCTTTAATGATATTAGGATGTAAATAATGCAGTCGACCCAGAATAATTCTAAATGAGCCATTCACACAAACAACATCAAATAAATTGGCAATGAGAATAGTAAGTACTTATACCACAATGACGGGGATTTTCAGAGTAAATAAGCTGGTGTAGTCTTTACTTACGTATCGAAATTTCCCACACAACTTTTACTTCATTCCTGCCACTCAATCACCTCGAAACTTGGTCCAATTGGAATCACATTAAATCACCGATAAACCACGAAAAACTTCTGTCTTCGCAAAACGAGGAGGCAGATTCGTGTCGTTCGAGGTCCGACCATGTGTAGTCACTAGCTGACCTTCCCCACCAGAAGCGATGGATTCCAATTAATGAAAGACCGGGGCTCCGGTGATTTCCATGTTTATAGAACCGCGATCTTATCGTCGGTATATTTGTTTATTCCGGCCACCCACAAGCGGATTTCACGAAAAAGTCGGATGCTCCGGAAAGTGCCTTCTGGGTATAACAACGCCAGCGTAAGTTAAGCGTCATCAGAAACCTGTAAAGCCCGAAGTCAAAAATGATCTCAGTATCGCTTTTTTATTTCGCGAACCGTTAAGGCGATTCAGCGGTCCCAAAGCTTGGGCCAGTTTGTAATCTACAGGAGGTCCTAACAAGAACACGCAACCGTTTATTTCGACATGAAATTTTCATCCAATTTGTTTTTTTATCTACTGTTATTTGACAAATTGATTCACCTCGAAGAATGCATCGGTTCCAATAGAGGCTTGTACGCTGCGCCAAAAAATTAACGCACATTCTGAAAATATCAATTTTAATTAAAGTTAACTCTACATTGACTTTATAACTTATTTTTTATGTTCTCTCGGGAAGGTTTTGAACGAAACAAGACACATTAAAATTCAGGATCTCACCGAATCTTATGTGAAAGAAGAGAAATGAACAATTTTCAAAATACTGAAATGCTGATAAGTGATTTAATACTTGGTATTTCCACCCCTTGCGTTATTTACAGCTCGGCAACGACGGTTCATACTCAAAATGAGTGATCTTAAAATGTTCTGATCTAATCCTTCCCAGATTTCTCCGAATTGGATTCCTAAGTCATTAAGAGTAGCTGGATGATTTTCTGAACTTCTCAGCCTTCTATTGAGGTTGTCCTTAACCTGCTCAATCGGATTGAGATCTGGACTTCTTGCTGGCCATTCCATTCGAGAGACTTCAACCTCTTCAAGGTACTCCTGAACGATGCGCGCACGATGGGGTCTTGCATTATCGTCCATAAAAATGAAATTTTCACCAATGTTTGGGGCAAATGGCACTACATGCTCTTCAAGAATGTTCCTTATATACTTATCAGCATTCATAGCTCCATTATCAACGACCATTAGGTCTGTGCGAGCAGTCGAAGATATTCCACCCCATACCATAATCGATCTTCCCCCGAAACCAGTAGTATTCAGGAAATTGCACTGAGCATATCTTTCATGTGGACGTCTGTATACAAGGGAACATCGATCACAATGGTAGAGGCAGATTCTAGACTCATCTGTGAAGAGAACTCTTTCCCAATCGGTCTCTTCCCAATGGATATGCTCTCTCGCAAAATCCAAACGCACCCTTCGATGGGCTGGGGTAAGAGCTGGGCCTCTTGCCGCGACACGAGGCCTTAAATCATATTCTCTGAGGCGATTTCTTATTGTCTGAGTGCTAATTTGCACCTCATGAGTTTGCTCAAGCTGATTTTGAAGGAGGCGAGCGGTTGCAAACCGTTGTCTCAACGAAGAAACTCTCAAGTAACGTTGTTACCCGTGGTCTACCCTGTCCTGGTCTTCGGACATTCATACCTGTCTCCCTGATTCGCTGCAACATTCTGGACACACTTGTATGGGAAACTCCAAACCTTTCTGCAATTCTTGTGTATGTCCACCCTTCTTCTCGCAAAACTACCGCTTGGGCACATTCCTCTTGGGTCAAATTGCGTGTTTCGCGTTGAATAGCGATCGAGTGTAGAAAATCAAACGAAAGAAAAACTATTGATCACTAGAATTGATCGAGAACAACTGATTTTAGAATGCAGCCAATACATTCAAAATCTGATAATATCATCTTTTTTTATTCCTGCTGGGAGAAAACATCTTTATTGAAGAAAAACGTTGAAAGTGGATAACATATGCATGCATAATTCTGATAAAAATAATTATCATTGAGAACACTTTCAGTTGTAGAATAAATTTGAGATTTCCATAATGTGCGTTAATTTTTTTGCGCAGTGTAGTTTACAATTTCAGTCTACAGTTCCCTCGAAGCAAATATTACTATGTCTATATCAAACTCATTGTCCATTTTGCTTTTCGGAAGGTCTTTAAAAAGAGAATATCTCCTCGGAAATTCCAGTTCTTTCATGTCGTCTCGTGGGGACCCACCTTTATTTTTAGTACTTATGATAATTAATCAGTTTGATGTGCAAAACTGTTGACTAATACACAAAAGTGGTAATACCAAAACGCACCAAATTTGTGGGGATATCATATCAGAAGAAAGCTACTTTCCACGAACTACTCTACATAAGCATTACCCACATGAAAAAGCTGCCGGCTGACGAGTTATGCAGAGGTCAATGTATAGTATATTTCCCAATGATCGATTTACAGAACAATGATGCGACAAATTCAACAATGGTTGTATATGATGGCGTTATTATATTGGTCCGTGGAGGTGATTTACAGTTTCCTTGATCTAAATATCATGGAATGTATTATTTTTGCAGAATCATGATTATAGAAACGATTTTCACAACTTCTGAATTCGTACTTTTTATGATGTCACAAAAAATCCATCATTAAAGTACCTTGGAATTAGACAAAACTGAATAGTTGTAAACTTTGGAATTTGATAAACACTTTTGGGCTTCCTGTATATTTGATTTGGCAGAGTTGATCGACTTTGCCTAGTCACCTTGTCTGAAGGTTTGTTTGTAAATCCTTAATGGCAGGTTCAATAATATGATGATGGTTTTTATGTGAAAGATGTCTACCTCAAAAAGAACTGTTTCCTTTTCAGTGTAACAACCTGTATAGATTGTTCTAGGGTCTAAATGAAATTGACTTGAAATTTATTTTGAATAATCCAAATTATGCTGGTGATTCAATTGAAATAAGCAAGTTCATGGGCTTAGCCAGCCATATGCGAGGGCAGTTGCCGCTCTAGTTGTCTCAGACTTTCTGGTCATCAGCCTGTCCTTTCTTCTGCACAAAATCCTGACAAAGTCCATGGAAGATTCTGCTACACATCAGCTCATACCTTCACAGAAAATTCCATATCTCAGAACGAACTGCATCTACTTTAAAAATTACATGGAAATGCATTTGGGATTCCTGTTAAGTACCAGCCTACACTTAATCATTAGTTCCATTTATACAGGTGTGTAATTACATCGACACGTGTGTGCATGAATATATTAGATATGGAAACATCTCCCAAAGAATGTCTCCAATAGTGATAATAAAAGTTTTACTCACTTTAGATTTCCCTCAAATAAAATTGTGATAATATGAATTCTTAGGAATTTTCACCAATAAAATAAGTCTTTATGGTATCTAGAGTAGGTAATTTATAGATTCAGTAATGCACGGCTGTAGATTGAAGGCCGCATCTCAATTTACTATGCAGCGAATGTTGTTGCTATCTCTTCTGAATGAACAATTAATAGACAATCGCAATTTCAGTCGATTCGATTCGTAGATAATCGATGTGGTTTCCAAGTTCAAAACAGTTCCTATACCTGTAGGCTTATGGCTATTGATTGATGGTGATTATGAACTGTTTGAAGCGGCAGTAATTCTTCATCATTTCCTCTTTTAATTTCAATAAGTGTCTTTACACAATTATATCGTTGATCTGTAAAGAATCCTATTGTTTCTGGATATCTTTTACGTAATAGCAATTAATACAGATTTTATGAGAAATGGCGAGAAGGAACATACCATATATACAATATATTCTACGTATGGTACGAGAGCAAAGACGAAACCTAAGCAAAAACTCCCCGTAAAAGAGTTTGTTGCAGCACATTTTCCAAAGAATCTCCTTGTACAATATCGGAAATTCGAAAATATGTAATGAGGAGATCATTGGAAATATTGCTTGAAGCTCTGTATTAATTATAAATGTAAGCATGAATGAAGTTTATTAGAGTTATCCGCTAATTAACCGCTGGCTTGTGATTATGGGAAATTCCAGTTCGATAAGAAAATGAGATTAAAACAAGAACGTACTCTCCATAAATAACGTCAAAACGAAAAAGGAAATAAACAAATTCGAAAACCAGTTCGGGATGTTTTTTGCGGTTTTGATAAGGCATAAATTACCAGCGGTCTAAAAAACCTTCATGCTCATGATTTTCCATATCGTTATCGTATGCTGAGCTCTGATGAAGAATTAGTTAACCATGCAGGAAGAATTCTATAAAAAAAGGTTTAACAATTGAAATTACAAAAATAAAAAACATTTCATTTCGAATCGTTTAATCAAAACTTTCAATCAGTATATAAAGAAAATTTACTTAAATATTTGAAACCGAGCGATGTATTTTCACAACCATAAAATAATTTCATCAAATCCTATGTAACACAGGGACGACAAATCTGGGAAAATTCAGAAAATTCTAGCATCAACAATTCGTTAATCTCGTAGAAAATTATAAGATAGGCCTAATATATCTTATTCAACATATACCAGGTATAATATCTATTGAAATATGAACTCAATGTAGCAAAGAGAAAGTACATTGGCCAAATCATTCAACAAAACTCTTACCATTAGTACTTATCGTCGAATTACTGTTAAAGATGGACAAGAAATATGTAACTGCAATGTGTTATATTCTAATATACTCGAGATCATTAATATTAATAAATCAATGCATCTTACCTATTATTGTGCATGTTATATATTATCGGAGATTTTTATTAAATATTTCTCAAGTACCACCACAAAAACCCTCACCATATTTCTCACATCTTCTTTTATTTTGGTCATTGAGAAAACAGTATATTATTAACTTTCTCCCAAAAAGTGCTTCCCTATCAAAAATATAAGCAATATGAAGAAATCAAGTATCTCTCTAAGCCAAAACTATTTCTACAAACTTCTCAATATTTTAAGATGAATTCTACTCGTGCTTTGATTTGATTTCAAACATTTTTATTTACAAATAAATTATATGTACAGTTTCGAGAAATACAGAACTTATCTCATAGAAAAATAGGTTCGAAATATGCAATATATAATAATTTGAAAACAATGAGACTACTTGATGAACCAAAGTGTATTTCATATTGGAAAACTGATGAATGGAATTAGTTTTAAATTGATATTATTTGAATTCATAAGGCAGTGCATATAATTCAACTGATCGTCGTATTTCTCACTAATGTACTGCTTGGAAATTTCGAACAAAGTAGAAATTTTCTGGATTAATATTTGGTCCTTCACAATGTAGTGCAAAATGGACTTAAAATCAATTTTTTTTGAGATTGTAAGATCAAGGTGAGTGATATGAATCACTTTAAATACTGATTAAGAGGAACACTTAATTTATAATATTGGACCTTTGAACTAATTGAGCTTAGAACATATACTCATTATACAAAGCCTGCTTGTGGACACAATAAAGGGTTCGTATGCGTCGCTAGGGGAGAGAAATGAAGATGAAAATCGAAAGTATAAGTCAATTGGCAGTAGAGTTCGGTCGTTCGTGGTGATTTTTTTCAGCTGAGAATAACTGAGAACTGCCCAAGTAAATTTTGGTCTGTGGTTGACTGGGTAGTGAACAAAACTTTAAAAAATAATTTCTTTTCATTTTTTTGTTTGATTAATTTCAAACAAGATTCACGAGAATCGGCCTAACATACCAAGAGGTGTAACTTCGGTCTCAATTTCGTCTTATTATTTTTTGAACATGCTTTGTTTTGTTTTATGTTGAATGCATAAATTGTTGACGAATAGTGGACATACATAAAGTAGATTTTTCGTCAATCTAGCTGCCGAAAAAGATCACCCAAAAGTGTCCCTAGCTGTACCGGTATCAAAGAAGCTTTCAATTGTTCATTGTCAGCATAAATAATTGGATAACTTGTAATAGTATCGAAGTCTCAAAAAATATATGGGAGAATTCTCATAACGCTTCTCAACAACATGATAGTGAGAAATTTTCAAATAGATTCTCTCAAGAACATCAACAAGAAGTTTTCATCAACTATCTACTCAATCTTAATTTAATATTATTATTATTATGATGCTGGATGACTATTGAAATGAAACTCTACATCTGTACATAAAACGACTACTTAAAGATCCTGAAATTTGAGCTATGTAATACTTTTGATGGGAGTTGATCATTCAGCCACTGAATCACCGAACGTTATTGGAGAGGCACATTGAAATAGTCCCTTTGGAGGTAAAACTGGATAGATCCTACCCTATCTCGGGTTCCGCCGTGATAGCGAATATTCTTAGCCCAAGCTCTGCATTCAATTCCGATAATCACATTTGCTGAAAATATTCAATATCATAAATTCCAATGACAGAGTTATCATCCCTTGAAGTCGAATTTTATTCAATCAAATGAGGAGTACAATGTTTTGAAAGTGAAGTAATAATCTCTAATTTTAACCTTAATCAGATCTATAGTTTTACTTACCTTTTGGATAAACTATCTTCACAGCAACAAGAGGACTCAGATAATTGTCGCCATTTCTGTAAGGAAAGAAATATGAGGGAAATCCTTTCGGGTAGTATTTGAACTCCTTCACGTAATCCTTGTCTTGGGCTGTGAGCCCATTGCAACTGACCCATATCTGTGTTCTGTTCTCTTCGGGCAGCTGAAAAATAAATTTTGACATAAACTAATAAGCACTAAAATAAACCGTTTGTAACGAAGATATATAATTTGGACAAATCCTACAGATTTTTGTAAATGATCAGCCAACAAAATGGACCAGACTGTCCTTGCAGATTAAAGTTCCTTTAGTAGCTACTAAGCTACAGGGTGGGGCAGAAAAACCTATCCGATTTCAAAACGTTATAAAATTAAAACCACTCAGCTTGTCAAAAAAATTTTTTTATTAACATATCGCAAATTTTATGCCATTTTTAAATTTAAGTTTTGAAAAGCACATCACTCAAATGTCGTCCTTGGGAGCGGATACACTGAAAATGGGCTTCGTCCGTGAAGAGCACAACATCGTCGTTTGGCAGTTCTCGGAGATCGCGACACAGGTTCGTACGGGTTTCAAAATCCCTTTCACTTAATTTCTGTGCAACAACCATTTTGTAGGGATGCATTTTGAGGTCCCGGTGCAAAATTCGCCGAATACTGCGGTTGGAAATCCCCAAAGCGAGCGAATGTTTTCGCGCCGAACGACGCGGGGAACGTTCAATCGCGGCTCTCACATTGGCCACGTTTTCAGGTCCTGTTGCTGTCCTGGGACGTCCAGGCGACTTCTTTTTCAATGCTGAACTCGTCTGTCTAAAATTTGACACCCACACTTTAATCGTAGCGTGATGTGGAACAGGATCATGACGCCCGAGTCCGAAATGAATTCGAAAAGCACGTTGTGTAGCAATTATCGAACCGCCGCATTCGATAAACCGCTCAATAACAAAAGCACGATGTTCACCAGACCAAGGCATGTTGACTACTGACAAATGGCATAAAACCAGCTTTCTAACGGTTTTTACCCCACTACTCTACCTGCTCTCTCTTCTGAGAAAAAGGGATTTGAAATCGGATAGGTTCTTCTGCCCCACCCTGTACTATGTGCCGCAACTTTACGGCTAAAAATTACAGCTTCAATTCGTTCGAAGGCGTTGTTCCTCTAGGTATATTTAACCTATTCCGAGTATCGGAAGTCCATTCCCTGTATGGTGAATGCAAAGAAAATAGAACGAAATAAAAGTAACCACATCGTGACATTCGTGTAGAACGAGCCTTCAATGATGAACGTCGTTAAATGAAACTTGAAACTATTTAATTAACTCACGGAAGTTATGCTCCTTTTCAAGTCTGGCGGCATTTCATCAGTTGGTAGAAGATGCGTCTCAGGTTTCCATCCATAAATCTGCAAATAGTACGTATGCATAACTCATTTCAAAGCCAACACATTTCAAGCCTTCACCTTGTTCAACTTCAAGAATATGCATGGGGAAGCAGTTCGATATCCGTATAAGTCCTTCGGGGAGCAATCTTCGAAAATACTGAGATTAACCTTGCAGATTTCGTTTTCAACTGGTCTTTTGTGGAAGCTGCAGTGTATGGAATTAACTCCAGGTGCAGGTACGATATAAGCTGAAGAAGAATAAGAATGTTTTGTCAAAATCTTTTCATACACGGCAGGAGTAAAGCAGCAGTTTGTTGCCCGGGTTTGCGGGCGTAAAGTAATACTTTTACCGCCCGCTGACTAGTATATAACGCCCGATAGGTACTAAAAATGGTGACCCGGAGCTAATTGCCATTTAAGGTCCTCAAAGGTCCTCGAATATACTTGCTCTTTTTACTTCGATATAGACTATGACTATGAGTAGGCGTGTCCTTACACGCAGTTTGCCGTAAAAGCCTTTTTACGTCCTCGGTATAACGCGATTCGGGATTTCTCACGATAGAGACCACCGATTTATATGGGGTTTCCACTATTATTCGATTTGAAGAGTTCTTCAAGTGGGAAAGTTCATAACTTTTTTTTTCGCCGAAAAAACATACATATTAATTTTTTTTTCACTCGACAAAAAAAAAAGTTATGAACTTTCCCACTTGAAGAACTCTTCAAATTGAATAATAATGAAAACCCCATATAAATCGGTGGTCTCTATCGTGAGAAATCCCGAATCGCGTTTTGAACTGGACTTCGAACGGTATATAGACCCCTCTTGGACGCACTACGATTGACGGTGATCAGCCTACTTACGTTGCATGAAATCGTTGAGTTTCTTGATCCACTTGTTGATTTGACTCTCATTTTTGGCATTGTAATAAATGAAGTTTCCTTCCACATCGTCGCTCGTAAGCGGTCTGATACTCAAACCGGGGCTCTCGCCGATCAAACTGTCGCCAAGTTGTCGCCTAGGTTGTTTCAAATCAATCGTTTTGTAGAAACAGAACATACAACCTCCGAAGAGACAGGCCAAAACGAGGTAGAAGAAAACGTAGAACACAAGGATTAGAACTGCAAAACAAAAAATTGGAATCAGTCATTTTTAAAACAATCCACATCCAAGTACATCCTGTTCATAGTCTATGGCCCTACGACAGGCCAGAAGCTATGGGAGGCTATCCCCTTGATGTTTATAATAACAATAATATTTATTCATTTGCCTCTGTACAATAACAATTTTGGTTGCATAAATTCAGTATTGGAGGGGACATGGTAAAATTCTTTCATTCTTTGTGAATTCTGGAGGGGTTTGATCTTCTTATTATACAGGGTCTTTCACGAGGAACCTCACCCATATTTATACGGGAAACTACTGAACGTATTTTCATTAAATTCAGCACTTATAAGTATTTCACGATGCTGATGAAATCTAAAATATTTTCAAGGCATGAGCACCTCCGGTTTTTCCGGAAATGACGTCAACTTCCGTTTTTCAAATTAGAACACCATTTTTTTATTGCAGAAATAGATTCCTTAGAAAATTTCAAGTTATTTTGATGTAACATTTTTCGGTTTTGGTTGGAAAATTCTCTCTGAGCGGGAAAATTCGAAAAAAAAATAAAATCGAAAATAGAGCTCCGCTGAAACAAGAATAACTTCGAGGTTTTTGGATGGAAAATTTTCATTTTTGGGATTTTTCAAGATGTAAGATTGATGTATCCACTTTAAAAATCGAAATCGCGATTCATGATACAGGGGGTGAAAAAATCGCTTTCAAAGTTAGGGATGACAAAATCGTGAAAAATCAATTTTTTCAAATTAGAACCCCATTTTTTATGGCAGATATTGAATCTACGTTAAAAAATAATGTGAGTGTTTGCATCACACCTTTGCCCTAAAGTGGTATTAACTCGGAAAATATCCATTTTAGGGCAAGGGTGTGATGCATACACTCACATCATTTTTTAACGTAGATTCAATATCTGCCATAAAAAAATGGGGTTCTAATTTGAAAAAATTCTGTATTATCCAAGGGAATCTTTGATATTTCGCCTGAAATTTTCACTGATTGAAATGAATACTGATGTAAAGAACTTAAAATCAATCGAATAGTTTGAACTATCAATTCAGTTTCGTTTTTATTTTTTTTTTCTATCTGGGAAAACTACGACCAGAACCTCTATTAGAGCTGCCTGGATGTATTTCGAGAATTTTGAGATCATATAATCATAAAAGTGATTGTGTTCTGTGTCAGAGACTGGGAAGTCAACAAGGATTTGTTTATCAACTGTTTCGCTGACTATTATTTTTTTTAAGTGACAAGCCATGGATGGCATTTAGGTAAAGTAGAGTGCATAATGTTTTATATGGCGAAGAAGAATGATAATTCCTTGAGACAAATTGAGACCAATGAACCATGCAAATATCCGTTAAATAACAGCGACATAAATTGAGCTGCAAGAGCAATAAACATGATCCTACCCCAACTCTTCGGTGTCCTCCCCAAGAACTGTCCAGTATCCGGATTATGGATGAATCTGGAAAAACCTTCCCAAGCACCTCTTTTCACCGGTTTATGGAATTCAAACTCTTGTTTTTCACTTTCCTTCCGCTTTTCCTCGGCCATCGTACTTATTGATCTGGAATTCGCGCCACCCTTCCCGAAACTAGCACGCCGCCCCTTGTGTTTTGCGAATTGACCGATCGCTGCGCAACAGGAAGACGGGGTTGGGCCTTTTGGCTTCAAGAAACGGGCACTATGTTTGTAAATAACGGGAAGTTGTAAGGTTGTAGAATTTAGAAGGGGAAAAACTGGTTGTGAGAGTCTTTTTTCAACCCCCTCATGATAAAATCACAATATGCTTCGTCAAACAATGAGATTCTGATTCAAAACTCTTTCAGATCTTTCCATTCTCAAGTTTTGAATGATATGTATTGCGCAAATAAGTTCAAATGTCGAAATGGAAGATAAATTTATCTTTTTTAATGAACCTAGAACGATAAAACCTAGCAACTTCAAACTTTGCGTGTAAATTGGGATCCCGATTGCCGTGTTCGAGTTCGTTAATGGACAAAATTGGGCCAGGGAAATATGGCAGTTCGAAATTTTGTTTTCCTGATAACTAAGGATTCGATCGAAATAAAATTTTGCATTCAGGTGGGGAATGATGTATTCGAGCAACATGCAGAATTTTGTTCAGATCGCATAACCAGAATCATCTAAAATTGTGGCGAATTATCGAAAACAATTCCTGTCAAAACATTTTTTCTTGGTTTCTTGAATCTACCTACAAGATGGATTCATCCACCTCGTAGGTGGATGAACGAGCGCTCAAAATCTATTGACTTGAGACAGTACTTTATAGACCAATCCAACAAAACAGCTGATCACCTTTTTTCAAGATGGCTGCTGGAAGAAACAAATAACAAACATTTCTGTTATAGTGTTTCTCTATTATAACTATCATTTTACATGGCATAATTGAAGACATTGAAGTTGAAAATTGAGAAACCAACGGAAACTACCCTGAAACACGTACCTCGTAACTGGATATCCTCGGTTTGTTATTTGTTTCTTCCAGCAGCCATTTTGAAAAAGCTGATCGTGACAGATCGTTGGATTGGTCTATTGAAATTTTCAGATAAGCGTTCCGTTGAAAACACTTGAAAATAATAAAGTAGCTTCAGGAACTCGTTCGTAGTTCATCCCATCCGTAGTCCAAACGAAGAGACGCTTCGTCCGTTTTTTGTGTTTATTTTGACACTTGACACTGACATTCATAAAATGTAAATTATCGATATGGCGGGTTTTCGAGAAATAGATAAAGCTATATTTCCGATAAAAAATATCCCGTCCGTTGTTAGATTATTCAAAAGCCAATTAGAAGGACCGGGGGAGCCAGATCTTGCATTACTTTCAATTGTTGTCGGCACAATTGAAAACTCGCTGACATGCCGGTCAAACATAAGTATCCAAATAAGCGAACCTGTAGAACCAAGCAGTTTGCCTATTTTGGAGTTGCACGTTATTGAGGAAATGTACAGCAAATTCCAAGCTATAATAAAGGGAGCGGTTGATCTGAAAAATTATTCAAAACCATTTGCTACTCGTGACTTGGTTAAAAAAGTGTCTGATGTCATTTGGAACTCTCTGACTCGAAGCTATTACAAGGATAGGCCTCATTTACAGAGTTTGTACAGCTATTTAAATGGCAGCAAATTGGACTGTTTTGGAGTGGCATTTGCAGGTGAGAATATTCCAGGAAACGTTGAAAATTAAATTTAAATGTTAATTTTTCAGTTGTCGCTGGATGTCAAGTACTTGGTTTCTCAGATGTCCATTTGGCATTGTCAGAAGACCATGCTTGGGTTGTATTTGGAGAATATGCAAATCAAACGGCGGAAGTTACCTGGCATGGTAAAGGAAACGAAGATAAAAGAGGCCAAGAGATTGGGAGAGGAGTATCGGCTAGGTCTTGGCTTTACGTAAACAATAGGCCAGTAGTATGTACCAGACATATGGAGGTAGCAGCTTTAGTTTCTGCAATCAATCCTTCATTGAACGCAACTCAGGATGCATTTGAAGTAGGTTTACTTCAGCAAGAGTTACTCTGGCTCCTTTATGACTTAGGCCATTTGAAAAAATATCCTATGGCACTAGGGAACCTAGGAGATCTTGAAGAAATCGCACCAAAGGAAGGAAGGTAGGTTGTATGAAAGAATCATGAAATTTTTAGCTGGAGGAGTATTTAACTTTTTCTGATTGCTTGGATTTATTTGTAGATTACTTTGAATTTTTTTTTCAGAATTCCTTGCAATACCTTATTCAAAGAGGCCATACAATCATCCAGATCGTATTACAGCAATCAGCATGTTTATCCATATACTTATCAGGGAGGTTATTTTTACCGACATAAAATGTACAAAGAAGCTTTCGAGAGCTGGGCTAATGCCAGTGATGTGATAAGATTGTGAGTACTTACCTATTTATTTGAGATATTCAATTTATTAATAAAATTGTTGGTAATTTTTCTCAGATATAACTACTCAAGAGATGACGAAGAAATATACAAAGAATTTCTAGAAATAGCGAATGAACTCATACCTCATATTATGAAAGTAGAAAGCTCAGGGTTTAGTTCGAATTCAATCCTTAAAAAGCCTGAATGTTTTGCTAACCTTCTCAGATTTTATGATGGGATATGCCAGTGGGAGGAAGGTAATAGTAATAATCATTTTAACGAGCTGTGATTGATAATGAATTTTCAGGAAGTGCTACACCAGTATTGCATATAGGTTGGGCAAAACCTCTCGTCAATACAATATCGAAGTTTGATTCTGATGTAAGGGCCAAAGTTAACATTATTTGTGCTGAAAGCGAAGATGATAAAAGTAACAAAGAGACCAACGGTAGTTTGTTCAACAATAACAATAACAACTATGAAAAAGAAAATGGAACCGCTGCTAAAAAAGAGGAAAAAGATCAATCGACATCCAATTTTCATCCCAGCATTGAAGCTTTGACTGCAGCTTGCTCGGAAAAGCTTCTAAATCCTGAATATCTTCTTCAAGGGGACGGGTCACCATTTGTGGGTAAGAACAAGGATTTCTGCTCTGTTTTGAACAATGGAAATAAGTTGAATTGTTTCAGGCGGAGAAGATCAGTCTTTGAAACAATTGAATGGGAAACCAAGCACGTCGAAAAAAGGAGATGAGAATATTAAAAAAATGGATATACCTGAAGAAACTAAGCCCGAAAATAAGAGTGAAGAAGTGGAGGAACAAACGGAGGACAAGCACCCGACAATCATTCTCAGAAGCCATAAAATGAAAGAACTGAAAGATCTCTTACTCAGCGAAAAATTAAACACTCAGGCAATATCTCTTCACCTCACGGCTCAGTCACAGGTTCAAGTCAACAAAAAAGGTAGGAATGACTTGGATAATGTAAGGCCGAAGAGGGCGAGACGGGAATAGACATCCCATTTTGGACTAATCGCAAATGTTTGTAAAATAGACAGCACTGTAAGGACGGGACATAAGTTACATTCGGGCCAACTTATCCACATTGTGATACTTTGATTTTCGGTTGAAATTTTTATCAAAATTTGATGTGTGTAATGTGAAGATGATATTTTTAGAATGTTTTGCTGTTGGGTAAAGCTAACTTTGAAAAGTTGAGCGAATAATGACAATTTTATGAGGTAAAGGTGCTATGACTAGTAATGAGTGATTTTAGGATTTCCAAGCTTCCTGATTTGCATGCCTTTCTTAATTTGCAGTAAAAACCAGGTAAGTCCCAATGATATTGCTTTCCACCCGAATAACCCCTCTTTTTTTTTATTTCTATGGTTCATAGAAATAATAAACACAATAGTTCTTTTTCTTCTCCAAGTGCAAAACTTTCAGTTTGGAATTAACAGCTTTAACATTATTTCGAATCGTTTTTGTCCTTTCATAAACGGAAATTATAGTAGCAGTGACTGTTTAAAAGTGATATAAGTAATTTAACATTATTTGGGGAGTTTTGAATCAATCCAAATGTGTCGTTCGCTTAGCTGAAATAACGCTGCTGCAAGTTAAGAGGTATTCTAATATTTTACTTTGCAGTATTCGTATTTAAGGGAGAATGTGATAGTTTTGTGCTTGCTGGGTTTTCTGTGTAGTCTAATTTACAAATATTTTCATGGAACTATCATTCTCATGTACTTAAAGCTGTTGTAGGGCATTAGCTTGCAATATTCACCATATTCCCCTCGAATCAAATTGAAATAGAGCATGGAAGAATCATAAGATACCTGAATGAGCATTTTAGAAATCAAAACTAATTGTGCAATTCCCCATAGAACATAGGATGATTAGGTATGATTACAGTATATGCCATGATGAATACTCGTTAATAGTCTCCTGATCAGTATGTCAAAATTCCAGTTGATTAAAATAGCATTAAATATTTCAGAAATTTACTATATTCATTTCCGGTATATTTAACAATTTTGAGATATTGATTAGAGGGTATTTATAATATTTTTATGTCAACCAAAAGTTCAGTTGCACTGCACCATCCCTATTACAAAATAACGTGAGTGATTATTTCATATTGACAGATGACGATGTGCTATGCATTATTTTCATTGTTTTCAGGGACCTCAATATGTCTATCTTTGAAATAGTGTCTATTGAGTCAAGTTTAATGTTTTGAAGCAAAAATAGAGTAGGTTATTGTTTTCATATTGCAATATCTTCCTCATCTACTGCAAGAATATTAGCTTTATTTCATATTTGCTTGATTTTGCGCATGACAAACTGCTTAAGTAATCTCACAAAAATATTAATCTCGTATGATCCAGTACAAAACACAATATTTTAGGTAAGTACGTAAGTGATGGCAGTATATATTTAGTTGTAAAAGAGGTATTCCTCATTAATTTACTCTGTGTTGATTCGAGAATATTTTGAAAGCATGTGATGCACTCTTGGTAGAATCCTTGAACTTCATAACTGTCCAAATCTTAAATAACATTTAAAAGTTGTTATAGGTTTAGGACATATGATTATTTATGCACGAGGTATGATGTTAGTTTTTAAAACACGTTGAATTTCAAGCTGTTTAGCTTATGTTAAACATTCCCCAGTGATATGATCACACTTAATATTTGGTTGTTATGCAATTTATGCATCTATATGTTTTATTGTGCTATTTATTGAATATTTCAATGCATGATGCATTCAGTCACATTCTATTTATTATTTTCCAAATGAAATATGGTGGTGAAGGGACTTTGATTATATTAATCATCGGAAGAGTATTATTTCTTGGAGGAATCCAAAATATTAGAGATTATTTTTATCGACTTGTCTGTGTTTTTTATATTGTCTTGAAATTCCATCAATATTAACTCCCTTGCTCCTTCATCCCCATGAATATGAAATTTGATCAATAATTCCTGTTTCAAATTATCCTCAAAATTAAAAACTTTTAGTGTTATCATATTTTTAATTATTTGAAATGAAAATTATATGCATATATAATGTTTATGCAGGACATGATGATTCAAGGGTTGTGGATTAATTGATTTGATCAACATTCAAAGTATTATTTTTGTTTTAGTTGATCTTGAAAACTTTCTGAGAAAGAATTAATATATAGTCTTTTGTCCAATTTTCTTCAGAATATTTGATTCAGGTGTAGTTGATAAGTGTTTTTTAATAATTTTAATATATAATAAAGCGGCAAAATTAAATTATTGTAGTCTGTGATGAACTAAAGGGTGACTAATGTATTTATTGATTAATGTAATTGTAGAGACATAGGTATTATTGATGATGTATTTTTCTAACCGAAAAATGATTTTTATCAGAATCTTCCATTTTCTTTGTTGATGTTACATTGTGCAAAGTCTAACTTTCAAGTTTTGGAGATGACCATAATTACTGTTATATTCAAAGGTTCTCCTTACACAATTTATGTACAACATCACATTAGAATAATTATCTAATGACATATGTATACAACTAGAAAGTACTACTTATTGTAATTCGCCCACAATAAATCAAATGCATACACGAATTGGTCAATGTCATTGTAGCTATTTCCTACAACTGCACGAGATAATTTTCACGCCGAAACGCGACGTTTTCTTCCACAGAAAATGACACGACTGAATAGCAATAATATTTTTAGAAACGTTCTCTGCCTGTTTGTTTTACTGAGAAGTTATTCTGTTTTTTGCTGTAGTGTTATTTTTAACTAATGGTCTCCAAGTTTTGGGAATTTTTGTCCTTGGTAATGTTGGACTTAAATTGCTTTGCATTAATTATCTTGGGACACAAACTGCTGGAAATTATTTCAACTCAAGTACTCCAACTTTTTATTGAACAACAAAGTCTTAATAATACAAGGAACCCAACATCTAACAATCTATATCAACACTTTAACATTGAGAATAGGTGAATACAAAGATTCAAAAATTCTTGGGAGAACCCCTCGACGATCTGGGTGAGACTTTTGATGTTTCACCATAATTTTCTATTCTTGTTCTTCTAACAATTCTCTCTTCAGTACCGACTTGAATAATTTTACATACTGATGTGATGTTATCAATTATATATTTTTCTCTTTCTTCTACATCAGGACAAATGCTCAGAGACGACTGATCGGGATCGTGGATCTTCTCTATTTTTTCGTCTGCATTGAAGATATTTGTGCTGAGTTCTTCCACGATAACGTTCAAAGGAGACTTTTTCTTGTTCTGATTTTCAATTTCGCTCAAATGTTCATACGTAAAAGGTGCCATAGGATCAACACTCTGGTACATGGATGAGATAATTGTGTCTTTTTCACAATTGCAATTGTTATCAGTAGCTCCCGGAAGAGTACTAACGCTAGTGATAACTTTGCTCGATTGTTCATCTCTCAATGGTACAGCAGCCATAACCTGCTTGAAGGAATTTGTAGACGTTTTAACATTTCTTATGGTTTCGCAGAACGTTTGAATGCCTATTTCTCTGGTCTCAGATATCTGAAAGAGTAATATTTGTTCGATATTTCTCGATTACTAGCTGAGAATTGGAGAATTAAAAAAAAATACTCATCCATTACCGATTTCTGTGACAAATAGTCTATTTTTTGTGTGAAATGTCGAAAACTCACCAATGTTTCACCCTGACATGTAAAATCTGTGTATTCTTTGAAGAGGCAGTTCACCATCGAGCATTTGTCATGGGCATTGTCGCATATCGTACAAATACATTGAAATCTGAAACAATAAAATATAAATATGCTGTACGTAAAGTTGTTCAACTGACGCACAGCTTATTCTCCAGTTTGTTAATTCTCTTTCTCAAGCTAGAATTTTCCTTTTCTAAACCATCCCTTTCACCTGTCAGCTCATCAAGTTCAAATTTCAGGTTTGATATGCTTTTTTCTTTGGCGTTCAAACCGCTCAAATCGGATTTGAGCTTCTGACATTCGCATTTCAAATCGCAAATTGTCTTTTCTCGCTGAAAACGAACGGTCAGATTTGAAAAAATTACCCTGCGAAAATATTGTTTTTCATAAATCTCGAGTAATTTTCTTTAATCTTTTGAAGTGTGAGAGCTCAACCACCATAACTTACAGATCTATTCTCATTCTCTAATTGATCGCTCAGATTTTGAAGGCTGCTCTTTTTTCTGATGAGATCGGTGATTTCTATTTCTTTTCTGTTCATTTTCGTTTGGCAATCTTCCAAGTCGTTTTTCATCAATCGCATCTGAAACAGAGATGAACAGTTGCCAATTTGAAAAACAATTAAAAAGCGATGATGCTAACAATTCTGCATAAGGGTCTTTAGCCTTCAAAATAAGAAACGTATACCTTCAGATGGCAGTGCAGTGCATTAATTTTTATTTATTGAATTATTCAGCTCAATAGAACAAATGTTGGGGCGCAGGGAATATAACAAGAAATCCTACCCTGAACTAGATCTCACACTGGCTGTATAATACTCTCTTTCCTTCACCAGTCATCTGGGAGGAGATACCTGCGCGGCGTGTCATTCAAAAGAAATTCAAATCCATGTTAGAATCCACAATTGTAATAAACAGTTAATTTTCACTAATCGACGGCTCAAACAAACTTAACAAATTGTTGTTGATAAAAATGGATATTTATCATTTCGAATAAAAAATCAAGGAAATAATTTTCGAGAATACAACACATTTTTGTAATATAATTTACGAAAAAATGGTAAATTCTGAAAGAAAAATGAGATAGACGTTTGATTAACTAAATGATGGACTTCGATACTGAAATGAAAAAACACAAAAATATTTGTTCGTTTTGATGGTGGAAATGTTACAAAATAACCTAAAATGATGGGGAATATCCTTTTCATTCATTCAATACAATTTTTTTTTATTTTTATCTTTATACACTCATACATCCCTTCATCAATCAGAAAAAAAATGAATCGTTTCTGACTCCTTTTTTTTCAGGGACGCAGACCTTTAATCATTGATCACATCAGAAGACTATTCTGCTGAAACATTTATCAACCCTTCTAGGAAAAAAAATTATCTGATACGAACTTGTTTTTTTGTCTCACCTTACGTTCATAGTCTGAGATTACGTCTTCTAATTGCTTCGTCTTATTTTCCAATTCGGTAACAGTTTCCATAGCCACTGAAATTTGTATTCTGCTGTCGTTTGAGTCTGTTTGCAGTTTATGATTCGATGTTGCTAGAGCGTTCGTCTCCTTGTTCAATTGTTCAACTTCCGCTTGTAATGATTTGTTCTGCGCCTCCTTTGATGTAATGAATGAGAGAAAAATGTTTGTCGTGTTTCTAAAACGTTACCTTTTCCTCGAGAATAGTTTGACACTTCTTCACATCCATCAGTTTCTGTTCAAAGTCAGTTTGTAAATTTTTTATTTCTGTATCCTTTTGTTCGATCACCATTGCCGATTTATTACATTGTTCCTTCAGCTCGATTACTTCACCCTCCATACCCCTTTAAAAGAATTGTTGTGTTAAAATCTGGAGATACATTTATGAGGTTTGAAATAAATACTTCATTTCTTCTTCGAGGTTTTTTAATTCTTCTTCTAATTTGGAGATCATTTCGTCCTTCTCTTTAGCGTCCTCTTGATATTGGAATACTAGTTCCGTCTTCGTATCTAATTGATTCTAAAAAATTCAATAAATCTCTTCAGATTGACTGAAAAAAATAGTCATTGTTAAGCCTCAATATTCTGTCAATTTCATATATCTCCAGATACTTAGCTTTTAATGAATATTCCTTCAAGTATTTTATATAATTGAAAGAATGTAAGATATTTCTGATATAGAGGGTGGGTAGGACACTTTAATTGAAAAATTGACAAAATACTGGGTGATACAAAACGTCTCAATCGTAATCTTCAATGGTTTTCCTCAATTTTGTTCTAAAACAATGGGGCATCTTGTGGTATATTGAACAAAAATTTTAAGTTACATACTACGAGGTCGTCCTTGTCGTGGTCCAACTGCTTCAAGGTCTCGACGACATCTTCGGATGCGTAGGAGAGATCTCCTGCGGCTTCAGTTGCAGCGTCAACACATGGGCATTTTGGTGCTGTCACATGCGCCCCTTTGCTATTTCTTTTCTGACTCTCAGTTTCTTTCTTGTTTTGAGTATTTAAAAGTTCCGTCTCTACCTCCATGAGCTGTGCTTGAGTATCTAAAAGGGCTTTATCACATTGGTCGTGAAGTTTTCTAAAAAGATAATATCGTAATTCTGGAAGAAATTAATTGTTCGGTTGAGTCTCACTTCAACTGGCAATACTGCGTTTTGAGCCTATGTATTTCCTCTTGTGCGGCTCTCAATAAATTAGAATACATGTCTACTTTCTCTTCTAGTGCATTGATAGTTACCCTACGAATTCCTTGGGCTTTTATCAGTTCCCTTCTTTCCCCTTCTAATTTATTTATGACAGTTTCGAATTCAGAACGTTGCTCTTGAAATTTCGCATAGTCCCTTGTTTTATTTTCACTTACAATCTGAAAGGACCTTCTGTAGATTCACTGAGCTTCGGTAGTAGAGGAAAGTCACCAAATATGGAATACCATTTTGTTTTTGGGATATAAAGAAAAAACTTCATATTAATTAAATCAGTTTAATGTTCATACTAATCAGTCATACATTTATATGAAGTAATTAACAGCCTCTAATCAAATACATATATTAGTTATCTAATTAAAATCTAACACAAAAAACAAAATCACAAATGAGTAACCAAATATGGTTACTCTTCTAAATATTTTTTCAAGTCACAATATTTTAATGACAAAAGATCACAAAATGGTGAAATAAACATAATACCGATATACTAAATAGTATAACACTTATGTATACAAACATAACAGCTGGTAATACTCATTTACTACTTACCTTTTAAAATTTTCTTCACGACAACAAAACAAAACACGCCTGCCACACGTTAAGCGTTTCTGCGTTTGCGCAACTGAATCGGTGGTGTGAGTGCGATAGTTAGTAGACCGAATGAAACAGAAGATGGTCGAATGTTCCGTTTATTACTTATAGTCTTGGAGAAATGAAGGTATTCCATATTATGATACTATTCCATATTTGGTGACTTTCCTCTACATCAAAAAGTTACAATACCTTTAAGAAAGTCCCAAGTTAATCAGAATTGAAATATTTCAAGATAACTTTTTGAAAGTGATTAGTAAGTTCTCCAGAATAATTGTAGATTCAACAATTTCCTCGTAGTACTTATCGAACTAAATTCAAGTGCACAAACGAATATTGCACTTTTTCATACCTTGAATTTTTCATTCAAACAATCTGTCTCTTCCTCTAATCTCTGAATATCCAATTTCAGTAAATCCCTTTCTCTCTCCGTTCTTTTACACGATGTCTAAAAGTATATAAACTAGAATGGCAAAATATAGAAAGGGGATAATCTAGAACCTTGCAGCACTTGCCAGCAGGGGATTCTATATCGAACCTGGTTCCGCCTTCTTCCAATCGTGACATAAGGCAGAACTTTTCTTTTGAAAGCACTTCGTTCTCTCTTTGTAGATATTCGATCATTTGATTTTTTTTCAGACAAGCTAGGCAGCATGAAGCATCGTCCTCCTTCATTAATTCGAATTGAAAAATGTTTTGAATTATAAAACTTATTTTTTGTATACAAATCGCTTGGAAGTGTTACAGTTTATTAACTACCTCGTCTTCGTTTGCTGCTCCGATCTTCTCGAAAAATCTAAGAAGGCGTTCGAATTCTCCCCTATAGTAATCTCTCTCGTTGGACAACCTTTCGATGCACAATCTTGCCTGTGCTTGGCGGTCTTCCATTTCGTCGCCTACTTCTTCCCTCACCATTTTCAAGCAAACGGTTCTGCATGTTGCGTCTCCGCAAGGAGGTGGAGTAGCTGTAGCCTTATCAATCAGGTCAACGCAGCACGTGGTTGGTTCAGACCATAAGGTGGCGCAGGTTTGGTTCAGTTTTTGTGGTTTGACCATTGTACACGCATCAGCCTCACTTGAGGGTCCTCCTGAGTTAATGAAGGAATTAGACTACTTTTCAGTAATTTGTGGTCAAAGAAACCAACCGTCTGGATACCCTTTCAAGAACCCTTTTCTGAGACAAAGCTGCCTTTAGAAGAGATGGAATCAATAATTTTGACGAATATGTGTTGGCAATCTAAGACCCCCATTTTTGAGAAACAAAATTTGAAAAGCGAAATGTACCGGTCATTCTTGAAGAATAATATTTCCCTTTTACTGTGATGGAGCTCTGGAATATTCCGATCACCAAAACAATTGTCAATAAAAATTCTGTACACTGTGATAGATCTAGCCCTAAAGAGTTCTCTTTGCTGTAGATTCGATTGAACATTCATCGCTTACGCACTTTAATTTATTCATAATATTATAATTACGATTGTATTGTTCACTCACTCTCTTTGTCGAAAATTTCTTCGTCTGTTGTTGGAGCTTCACCAGATGAAGCAGATGCCGCTCTGGACGAAGCAGATGATTTTTTCGTTTTAGACGATGACCTCTTCTTAGTACTCTTACCTTTTCCCTTTACTTTTTTCGTACCCTTCGCTTTCTTTGATGTGGCATCACCTCCTGCCTTGGACTTTTTGACTTTCTTAATAGTTCCTTCTCCTCCAGCACCCTTGGCACATTACATCATTGAATGAGGAAATATTAGACCCAAATGAGGAAAAGAACTTTTTTTGCGTAAACATTGTAAACTATATTGAATTATTATCTTTTTTTCTTTTTGAACGCGTTTTTTGAGAAATTTTCGGTGTATTTATTATCGATAAAGGTGGTAATTTCTACTTACCATTATTATAAGAATGGTGGTAAATGGTTGGAATTAACAAAATTTCAAGTTTTCATGACAACGAAGACGTGAGATTACTTGATTTGAAAATATTTAAAAGAGTATTTTCGTTAAGTATCCCCTTATGGGTTGAATGAATTAACGTATTTAAGCTTGAACCATGCAAAAAGTTAGTTTAATCCTGTTTCTATATGGGTTCTTGAAACAATTCAAATTCGAAATTTTTCAAATAAAATGAGTAGTTCAAAATTCAATCAGTCATAGAACTAAAGCACACTAAAGACTGACATGAGATTCTAACCTCAAAAATGCGGAACGAATATTTATAATTTGAATTTCATACAATTTTTATTATATTTCTAATTGCCTTGGTCAAATGATTCTCCAAACTGGAAAACCTGTCCTGTCGCTTCAACAGGTGAGAAAAAATTATGGATATAATTTTTATTACAATGGGTTAATATAATTATTTCAGTTCATTCTGAAACAAGAAGTGAAAAAATTATATAGAGAAATTCTGAGAACTGTTCGGAAAGTGCCTGGAAAAAGTGATCAAAATGAATTAAAAGAATGGGCAAGAAGAGATTTTCGAGCTAATTCTACTTTGGTGGATGAC